>CM024333.1:787500-5587500 GCA_014170255.2 Drosophila triauraria | reverse complement strand
ACGAGTCCTTAAATTTATGATGCAATTTGTTTGCAAAAAAAATACAGAAAAAACAGAAAACAAAACAAGATAAAGGCAAAATAAACAATCGAGGAACACACACCGCCGTCCCGGCCGGCAATCAATGTGAATAAATAAGTTTATTTTCTCATTCTCCCTGCTTTTTGGTCATGCAAATTGCAGGCAATATTTAGCATTTTCCTTCGAAAATTTAATTGAGAAATGTAAGGGAAGCAAATTTAAATTTAAGAGTTGGTAAGAGACATTAGCAGAGGTTCCTCATTCCTCCTGACTCATCAGTGACTCAAAATAGGTGAACCCCGTCCCTTTTCCAGGTAGTCATGGCCATAAATATGAAATCCTGAAACGAAAATAGAGAACAAAAAGCGCTAAAATCGAAAGCTAAGCCCCGCTTTGCATGCGTCCCCATCATCTTGATGAAGATTATAAGCTACAGGTTGCGAAGCTCCTAGGGGGAGCAGGAGCGGCAGATCAGGATGGGATGCGGCACTGGGAAGGAGACGGAGGAGGAGAACCACATGGAGCGGGAGCAAAACGGCAGCCATCCGGGAATCGCTTTACGTCTTCTGCGAAATATTCATTACAGCAAATTTGTAAAGGCAATCGGCGGGGCAGCAACCAAAGGGGTGCACTGAGAAAGATAAGTGGAAAATAATCCTTAAATGGTGATAAAAATATAGAGAAAAGTTTATAATAATTAAATATGGGAAACAAATTCATACATTAAAGGGGATTTTAGTTTTTTCTGTTTCGTTAAAATCTTAAATAAATATATTTACTTATGTTATATTTTCTAACAGTGCTCAGCACAAGGAACACAGACAGCGGCAGAGCCAGAGGCGGATGATGACGCAGTCGGAGGCTGGAACATGACTTGGCCCCGGTCTGCTGTCTTTTGCCCCTCATCTTGGCCGTGTCCAATGCGGTCTTCCTTTTTTTCTCCTCTCTTTTTCTTTATTTTTTGCGAAATTATCCGTGGTGTTATTATGCATTATGAGGCCTAATGCGCACAGTTCCTGTGTGTCTTCGGGGGATCGGAAGACATGCTGGCGAGAGGCAAAAAAAAAACTAAGAAAAAGGGGACAAAATCGGTGTACTATTTGCCAACAAAAGCGTTAATAGATCAAGAGGGAAAAACTGATGGGAACAGGCAGTGGAAAGTCATTCAAGAATTTTCCCGCAGACAGTCTGGTAAAGAAATCAAGCCAAGGAAAAACGGCGACAACTCAATTCAGGCGTTACACTCGAAGAAAACTAAGAAATTAGCTCAGGAATAACCCAGGTAAGTGGAAGTTATAAATATTTAATCAATTCTTATATTAAATTCATTTTAAATATGAAATTCTGGGGTTTAAAAAATTCAAACTTGGCAAATAATATAATAAGAATCTTAAATGAATAATAAAAATACAAATTAGACTTCAATCTTAAGGAAATATATACTTTTAATGGGAAACTAAATATTTAAAAGGCTTTCTTTAAAGCCTTATACTTAAGATTTGAAAATCTTTAAGGAAATGAAAGAGAATCTACCTTTTAAGTTCGAATTTCCATTTATTTAAATAAAAAGAAAAACAAAAACCTTGAATAAATACAAAAAATACAAATTAAGGTCAAATTAAGATCCAATTCAAATAACAAATCAAAGAACCTGATATAGCTTTCATTTTTCTGTGTGTAAATAGTGTTAGGATCAAGATTCGAGCTGGAAATTGAATGCACGTTTTGTTCCCCCATTGTTCGCCCCTCCTTCACCTTCTTTATCGCATCCTCTTTCGCCCCTGCTTCATGGTCGCTGCTCTTCGCTTTTTCTTTGGTTTTTTTTTTTTTTTTGCTGTATTTTCATGAAATATTGCCCAAGGGGCGGTTCAATTTTGATGCATTTACAAGGTTCGGGGTGTTGGTAATTATAGGGACTTTATGTCTGGAAGTTTCCTTTATGATAGGGTTTTTACTTTCAAGTTCCTTTCATATACCGTTCGCGCTGTTGTTGCATCGCCTTTGATTGCTGAATTAAGTCGGTCGAGTGGATCTTTATTTTTGGTTTTATTTTGTTGTTTCGAAGCTTTGTGTTTTGTGGACCAGCGCCCCGGGTAACGCCTCCCGGGGAAATCGGAAAGGTGCGGCAAAGGTCGGACTGAGACTCGTATTCTGAGACAAAGTCGAGGTAAGATCCTAAGTCCCTGCTCGGAGGAGAAGTATATAATGTTCATTGAATCGAATATCCGTTTTCAATTCATTTGTTGATGCTTTTGTTGTATTTATCGAACTATTCGCGGATCCGTGCTCTATCGAGGCCCCCCCTCGAAGCATCATAAGTAAAAAGCAGGCTTTTAATGAACAGTATTTAATATGTTTCTTAAGGAACAACGATAAGATATTTCATGGAAGAGTATAAAAGTTTGTTTAGTAATTGTTTGTTGAGTAAAAGGCACAGAAATAAAAGGGTGCACAGTTGTTCTTAAGAATTACTTGCTCAACTCGTCAAGTTTTTAAAGAAATGTACAAAGTTTCTACTTAGAAATCGTCAGGATACTTCAAAAACTTTTTAACTAAGTATTCAGTGTAATCAGCGATTACTTCTGACTAGTTTTGTTTATAAAACGTAGATAATTGTATGAGAAACGAAAGGAATATACACTTTTTCTTACTTAGCGTCGAACTAGTGACTTAACTTACTACTCATTAAGTTGGTTATAACATAGATAATTGTATGAGATATCAAAGGAATATACATACGTATATAAACCGATCTTTAATCGGTTTTCTTAATTAGTCGACCTCTTTAAGGCGTCGAACAAGTCGTCGCTTTGGGGCTTGACCACAGCCATTTTTGCTCGGTTGGAAAATAATATTTTTACCGGCACTTCATCGTCCTCACTCTCAAAGTCCGAGATATCTTGAATGGTGGAAGTGCGTGTGGGCTTAAGCTTTTTTGCAGAGCTCGGTGGGACTTCTTGTTGCAAATTTCTTTGTGACGACCTCTTTGAAGACTTCTTGACCACAGATCTATGATGCATTGTTGCTGATTTAATTGGCTCGCCAAAAACACTGCCAATTCTATTGATCCTTTGTTCCAGCTGCGATATTATGCTCTGTTACGATATTAAGGCATTGCGAGTTAGAAAATATGCTTTAAACGGGGAGAAATACTTAACGCTTACATTCTTTTCGTGTTCGAGGCCTATAAGTTCGGTTTCCTTAGATTTAAGTTCCTCTTGTAGGTCGAAAAATGCAATCTGGAAAGCAAATTGTAGAATTAATAGATAGTTTATTGATTAAAAGAAGTAATATACCTGTTGGCACTTCAGTTCTTCCTCGAACCTTAACTTGGCTGCTGCAAACTCTTTGGCGATCTGCTCCTTCTCGTCCTTAAGAATGGAAAAGCTTTTCTTTTCTTCTTCTAGTTTGGCCATAAGACTTTGAATCGTCTCTTGGTCAGTTTTCGTAACTTTGTGCTGCTCCTCACGATCAGCTTTGAGGGCAGCAATTTCGGCTTCATAGCGCTGCTTTTCGTCTTTGAATTCGGCTGTAACCACACCAATATGGTTGGTTGCCTTAAGTAGCTTATCCAGGCTCTCGCTTTGTTCAGCTTGCAAGCTCTGCTTTTGAACTTGAAGCTTCTGATTTTTATTCTCCAGACATTCAATAGTATCCTTTAGATTGTTGTTCTGCCATTTGCAGTTTTTTAGCTCTCGGTTGTGCAGGGAAAGCTGGTGAAGGTTAGCCAGTTGAAGTTCCTCGTGGCTCTTAGATAGCTTCGCAAAATCAAGCAACTGTTGGTTCAGTGTGGAGTTCAGCTTCAAAATTGTATCCTAAAACAAAGGAAATTTACTTTAATAAGTTGTTATAAATATTAGGGATAATAACTAACGTCGTAGGCCTCCTTTTGGGCCTTCAGTTCCATTGAGGACTTGGACTTTTCTGCAGTCAATTCTTTGGCATAGCTTTCGTTGATTTCACACAATGAGATTTTAGCCGCCTCGAGTTCCTTAATGCTTTCTTGTAGGGAGACAAGAATTGTTTCCTTTTCACCGAGCTGAGTTTTCATGGAGTTCTTCTCATTTCGGGCGAGTTCAAGCTGCTTGGCGGTTTCGTCAACCAACAACTGCAGTTCTTGGAACTCCACAAGGCGTCGGTTAAGCTCATTGTAGGCCAGAACCTTTTCCTTTAATTCCGACTCCAGCTGGGAAATTTGACGCTGTGAACAAACAAATTAAATTAGTTTTATAGACTCGATTATAATTGAGTAACAATACCTCGTAAACTCCCTTTTCAGCGACCAACTGTTCCGCTTCGAGCTTGCGTTCTTGCAGCTCTGCTATAAGCTTATTATTTTGACCCAAAAGCTGTGCGACAATCTCTTCGTTCTGCTTCAATTTCATCTGCACGTCGCTTAGTACCCTTGCCATACCGCGATGAGTCTCCTGCATGTTGCTTATCTGCCATTCAGTAAACAGAATATATAATAAATGGGAGAATGTTTAGATGATCCCAAATAGCCAGATTGCCTTACCTCAACCTTAAGATTACCGATCTGCGATTGCTTTTCATCAAGTTCTGTCATTTGCTTGTCAGTAAGTAACTTCGACATTTGCAGTTTGCTTTCGAAGTCCTTCTCGGAGGTTGTGCGCGCCTTCAGAGCGCCTATATACTTATCCCCGATCTCTTTCTTCTGCTCAGCCTCCTGGGACAGCTTCTCCGTCAGATCCTTAACCTGGCCCGCCATAGAATTCAAGCTGAAAGTATGGAGTACTCTTAGATTGGAACTGTACAGTAAAGAATGTCAGTCTTACCGGTCGTTTAGTGACTTATTTTCCCAGTGCTTGTGAATAATATTGGAATTTAGATTTAGCAAACGCTTGCCAATTGTATTATTGCAGTCCCTGTAGCGCTTGTAAAAATGTTTGAGGCTGTCAAGAAAATATATATCGTCGCCGGAAGGTCCGAGCATTCCTCTGGCGCAGCTCTCCAATATCTCAAAGGGTGGCTCTTCAATTTCTGCCACGGAGCTAGCTCCTCTCTTGGCGCCCGGAGCCTGTCCGTTGCTTGCCGGATTCTGGATTTTCTTAGTATTTTCCTTGTCTTGTTTTAGATTCTTGGGAGCCTCTTTGGAAGGTAACGGTTTTCCCTCCAATGGCTTGGAAGCTGCGGCCGCTACTGGAAGCTTTGCGTCCAACGACCTGGGCTTAGGATTGTCAGAGAGCAGATGAGGAGGCGCAATCTTCGTCTTTTTAGAGCCCTCCACAACTGGCGGCGGCAATTGAGTTTGACTTCTTTTTGGACCCTTAGTGCAGGACATAGAAGCCTCGACGGGAAGCTTGGAACCTTCGGTCTTCTCCTTGGAAGCGTCCAATGATCGACGAGTTTTGCGAATCTGAGTCAATTCCAGTCGATTGACAGTACTTTTATTGGAAGCCGCCGCTTGAAGCTTACGGTCTGCGGCAGCCTTGTCCGCCATTTTGGGTGTCTCGAGTGGCGTTTCTTTAACTTCGTTTGTAGCTCTAGTTTTTCGAGGAATCGCAACAGATGTCGGATTTTTGTTATGAAGTACAACGGGGGAACTTCGACTAGGTCTACGCAAAGCCCTTTCTAGAGGTTTTTTCTCAACTACTTGGTTTTTACGCGGCATGCCGATCTTCCAGTTTTTCGGCACACAAAAGCGCTGGAAATAAAGAGGTAAATAACGAAAGTTAAAGAAGTCATGGATGTTTGCCAAAGTGCCAAGTTATTTGGTCTCTATTAGCACAACAATATAACACTAAACAAGTAATACTTGCACCACTTTTTGCAAGTCTTAAATTTTAACAAAACTTTTAGCAAAGTGCGCGCGTCCCTTTGGGCAAAAAAAAACGGTTAAATTCCAGTTAAGTGTGACCGCGTCAATAACCATATAAAATACCACCTGTTCTAAAAATAAATACCACCTAAAATTCCAAAAATACCTTTTTGTGAATCCGCCTTTAAGATACTTGGAACTATTATTGCACCGACATTTTTTCGATTTGCAACATTCCTACATCATAATAAGATATTCCTTCTCGTAATTATTTGAAATTAATAGTTTTTTTAAATTCAGGGGGAAGACTGAATTTTTTAGGGAGAAATATCGACTCTTAGAGATTTTTTAGGGGGAAAGCTACATTTCCATCTGGCAACACTGGCCAACTCTGGCTGTAGCTCACGTTTTGTATTTATAGTTACAGTAAGCACACGAGTGCGATTATTAACCCTAAGCGAAGTGCGTTTTGCAACTGCAGCGACTGAACTCAAGGTAAAGTCGCAATAAACCAAAAAAACAACAACAAATAAAGGAGGTGGGTGTGTGCTTGGTGTGTGCTGCGACAGACTCTATGTGTGAGACGAGCGCGCTGTGAGTGTGTGTGTGTAAGTGTGGGAATTGGGTTGAGTGGCGCTGAATTCCTCGAATCCTTGCGCCTCCACAAAAGTCCGTAGGCCCATATATCGGTTTGCAGGACATGTAGGATATGCGGGCCAAGGGGGCCGCCAGGGAAAGGAGCTGTGAGGGCGCTGACGCTGACGCTGGCAGCGCTGCGACGAACCGACAAAGCAACGAAGCAACGAAGCAACCAACTTAACCTCAAAGGCGAACGAACGAACGTGTGACGAAAGACAACAAAGCAAACAAAGCGAATAATGTCAGTCGAACCGGACCCGAGTCGAGACCAGGACAGAGACCAGGACCCCGACCGAGCAGTGGAGCGATGAGCTACCAGTGTTGGCTGCCCAGCAATTCCATGACATCCCGCCTGATAGACTTCTTCGAAAGCAAGCCTTTGATCCGCCAAAAACTTCGATATAATTCCCACTAACTCGGCTTTCTCTCCCATTCACTCCCTGCAGACTGCGCCTACAAGAAGGCCACGGCCAGTCAGCTGTTCGAGATGGTAAAGAAGCGCCAGACAGATGCCCACGATCCCGCCAGCTCCACGGATTCCGGCGAGGAGGAGCTGCAGCAGCATCGCAGCGGTGCCCTGGCCGCCGGCCAGGCCATGGACGGCGCCACGCCCACCGCCGCCTGCTGCCAGCACATCAAGAAGGCGGTGGACGCCACACGGCTGCGGCGCCAGCTTAAGGTCACCGGCCTGCTCTACGAGTGCTCGCAGTGCCAAAAGCTGGGCCAGGCCAAGGCCGGAGCGGAAGCAGGCTCCCTCACAGCGGCTGCTGGCAATTCAGCGGGCGGCGGAGAGCCCGGCGACTATGAGTTCGACAGCACGCTCTGGCTGTGCCTCAAGTGCGGCAGCCAGCTGTGCGGACGGGCCAGGAAGAAGCACGCCCTCGAGCACTACCAGGTGGGTCTCCTGCCTCACAGAAGCTTACTCAGACCCAGTAGCTTGTCACTCACCTTTCCCAGAAGAATATTCATAGATGTAACTCCTCTAATCTCTAACCGAATCCTCTGCTGCCCCCACAGACACCACACTCGGACTCGCACGCGCTGGCCATGAACACGCGCACCTTCGACATCTGGTGCTACGAGTGCGACATGAAGATCTGCTCCAACATGCGCAAGAACCTGCTCGAGTGCGTCGAGCTGGTCAAGCGGCTGGCCCAGAAGCCGCCCACCAATGCGACCAACACCGCCACGCCCAGTCCGCCCACCATCAGCTACATCGAGGAGAAGTTCAAGTCCACGCTGGAGCACCTCACGCCCATGGTGCCCATGACGGGTGGCTTTTTCGACGACACCGGCGGGGGCGGAGGTGTTGCAGCCACTTTGGGGGCGGGCGGCGGAAACCGGAGCACCCAGGTGGCCATTCCCCTGCCACCGCCGCCACCGGCAAGCAGCGCAGGAGGACAGTCCCCATCCGGCTCCCTGACCATAGTGCCCGGAATGGCCAAGAGGATTGGCCAGGGCAATGCTACGCCCACTGCCACCGTCACCAACGGCGGTCCTATGCTGCGGCAATCCCAGAACGAACTGGATCGCCTGCCCAGGGTGCGTGGACTGACCAATCTGGGCAACACATGCTTCTTCAATGCGGTGATGCAGTGCCTAGCCCAGACGCCATTCCTACTGTCCGACCTGAGGGATCTGGCGGAGCCGGGAGAAGAGTAAGTACCCATAAGGATCAAGAGAAAGCATGAGCTTACTTCTAACTTTTCTTTACAGATTCACCCTGCCCGGTGGTACCTTCAACTTCAAGGACAAGGGCGACATCGAGCTGCCCAAGATCGAGGGCAAGCTCTCCTCGTGGGGCCCCCTCACCGCCGCCCTGGCCACCACCCTCGAGGAGCTGCAGGCGGGCGGCAGCGTCTACACGCCCAGCAAGCTCTTCGACAAGCTGTGCACCAAGTGCCCGCAGTTCACGGGCGGCGACCAGCACGATGCCCACGAGCTGCTGCGCCAGCTGCTGGAGAGCGTGCGCAATGAGGATCTGAAGCGCTATCAGCGCGTCATCCTGCAGAACCTCGGCTACAAGGACCAGGACATCAACAGTGTGTCGGAGGAGATGCGACAGAAGTGCAAGATCTATGGCAACCAGGCCGGCGACCGCATCCTGCGCCCGGAGCAGGTCTTTCGCGGCTTCCTCGTGTCCACGCTCACCTGCCAGGACTGCCACAGCGTGTCGTCGCGGCACGAGTACTTCCTGGACATGTCGCTGCCGGTGGCCGTGGAGAAGCCCCAGCCGCCGCAGCGCCGCAAACCAAGTCCTGAGCTCTCGCTACTGGCCAGCAGCAGCTCCGCCACCAACACCAACCCGACCACTACCAACGCTGTCAAGACCACCGGCACCGGTCAGCCGGCCATCAACACCAAGTTTTCGGACGGCAACGTCAACTTTACGGCCTCGGCGTCGTCGTCGTCCTTCTACCTGCACGGCGATCAGCCGGAGCAGCAGCTGGGCCCCTCCAAGTCGCAGGTGAAGAAGGAGAAGGAGCGCGAGCGCAAGGCCAAGCGGGCGGCCAAGCACCAGCGCCTCAAGCAGGCCCAGAAGCTGAGCCTCAAGCTGAATGGCAATGGCAGCGCCAGCGGCGGTAACGGCTATGCCGTGGACTTTGGAGAGCCTCAGCACGCTGCCCTGGCCTCCCTGGGCTCCGGCGATGGACAGGCGATCGGCGCGGCCGAGCAGCCCAAGGATCAGGTCGAGGACAGTACCTCGTCCAGTGTGACCACGTCTGAGCACTCGGATGCCGATGTGGAGGACAATCTGGTGGAGGACACGGCTCCTCCCAACACATCGAGCACGTCCACCTCCTCATCGGGCACGCTGGCGGCCAAGTTCTACACGGACAGCAATGGCAATGCCCAGCCGCTGGGCGAGAAGCGCGACGACACGCCAGAGCACATGGACAAGGACTCGCTGGAGGAGGACGAGAATGGTGAGTAGGCTTAAAGTGGACTAAATCTTTGCCCAACGACCTCTAAATGGGTTTCCCCCCTTCAAGTCAACCTTGCTTGCAAAGCAACAAAGAAATATATATTCCCAATCTTATCTGCTTGCCTAGAAATCACGGAAAACTAATCAAAATCAATGCAATTTATTTTTGCAGACTCTGGCATTGCCACCAGTCCCGCCCCGACCGCGTCCAGCAGCAGCACTAGCACCAACGTAGCCAGCAGCACCAGCAGCACCATTGTCGTCCCGGCTGGCACCAACAACAACTCCTCCTCATCCGCTTCCGTGGCTGGCACACTGGACGATGGCGAAGCTACGGTCACTGCGCCAGCCAGCCTGGTCAGTGCCGGTCTCTCGGAGAAGGGAGCCTCCCTCATACGCCAGCTATCGATCGGAGCCGAGCAGGGTGGCTTGAATGGCCTGGCAGCGGCAGGAGGAGGACCTACAGAGAACGAGACCCAGGTGGCCGTCCAGCTGGAGAAAGTAACGCTACAGCCGCAGTTGCAGACCCAAGCCCAAGTTCAGAGCCAGACGCAGGCGCAGGCCCTGGCCAAGGCCCAGGCTCGAGCGAAGCGGGTGCGCACGCAGAGCTACTCGGACTGGAGCACCACGATAGCGCCGCGCTACCAGTGCGAGGACGGCGAGTGCTCCGTCCAGTCCTGCCTGAACAACTTCACCGCCGTGGAGCTGATGACCGGCCAGAACAAGGTGGGCTGCGACAGCTGCACACTGCGCATCAACGGCAGCGATCCGAAGGCCAAGTCGGTGAATACGAACGCCACCAAGCAGCTGCTGGTCTCCAGTCCGCCGGCGGTGCTCATCCTGCATCTGAAGCGCTTCCAGCTGGGGCCGCGCTGCATCTTTCGCAAGCTAACGCGACCGGTTAGCTATCCCAACCTGCTGGACATTGCCGCCTTCTGCGGCTCCAAGGTGAAGAATCTGCCGAACATTGATCGCAAGCAGAAGAAGCTGCTGTACGCCCTCTATGGCGTCGTGGAGCACTCGGGCGGCATGTACGGCGGCCACTATACGGCGTACGTGAAGGTGCGGCCCAAGGTGACGCCGGGCGACAAGCGTTACAAGTTCCTGCCGCTTGGCAGCAAGGCGGAGCTGGACCAAGACGACGAGCAGCTGAAGAAGCTGGAAGAGCTGCAGGCCAAGCAGAAGGCCCGCGACCTGCACATGCATGCAATGGACGACAGCGACGACTTCTCCAGCAGCAACTCATCCACCTCCGACGATGGCAATGCAGAGACGCCCCTCGACGAGCAGCAGCAGCAGCAGGAGGAGGCCGCCAATGTGCAGGCGCCGCCCGGCAAATGGTATTACGTGTCCGACTCGCGCGTCCAGGAGGTCAGCGAGGATACGGCGCTGAAGGCGCAGGCCTATCTGCTATTCTACGAGCGCATCTACTAGGGACTAGGACCTAAGATTAAGCTGGGAAGAAGGAGGAACTACTATAGAGCAGCTAGCCTAGGATTTACGCTGGGTTTCGTTTCTAGTTTTATGCCCCCTTTCGCGAACACAACCTTTGATTTAATATTTTTACAATTAGCCATTTATTTTTTTTTTCTAAACGCATTTACAAGAGGTAGAGGAGGAACCACAACTAGCTGCTGAGCTGCTGGGCTACTGAGGAAGGAGCCAGGATCAGCAGATGACAAACTATGATAGAAAAATGAGAGAAGAACAGGCGAAGATTGAGGAAGAACGAGACGGCACAGAGAGAGAGACAGAGAGGAGGAGGAAACGATGACGATGACGACGACGACTCACACATGCCAAATGCATTCATTCAGCATTTTAATTTGTTTGAATTTCTTCTGGGACAAGGAACACTCACAAGGAACATTTTTTAAATTGTTGCTCCCGCGTGGAGTTGGGTTTCTGTTTGCTTGTTTATAAACCGTTTATGCCTAGATTTTTTTTCTATTTTTTTATTTACATATTTATGAAAAGACACTTGAAGGGGAAATTACAATGTTTATTAGTTCTAAGTTGGAGAACCTGCAGATATATCCTTGCCTCGAACCATGACAGCGGAACGAACGGGTCGAGGAGGAGAATGCGGAGGGCGGCTAGGTCGTGGAGGAAACAACAAACTAAACGAGACAAAAATGGAAGAGAAGAGAAGATAAACGAAACTATTTGCTGATGTTCATAAGTTATACAAACAAAAACAAAAACAAAAAAGAATAATGAATACGAATGAAATAAAACCACAACCAATTGCTCGCTTCTGCCAATAAATTTAACTTTGCAGTAATCTTAACTTATATACTATATATACTATATATACTATATACTATATACACGAAACTATACCGTATACACTATATAATGGGTCTATATACGACGTACACGTAGATATTTACAATTCCAGCCGAGAGAAAATGTTTCGAAACCTACACCTAGCGAGGGAAATTGCAACGAGAGAGATTTATACGATAGCGAAACATAATAACAAGTTAAGTATACACCACACAGTTTATCTTATGAATTAGGCTTAAATATCGATTTAATTATGATAATTAATTCCTCAAACATTGGACTCGTATGTATATTCAAGAGAGTGGCTAAACTATGATTTAAATCGAGATATTTCACCCAGAGCCAATAAAATTGTATCAAAAAAGCAGTCTTTTCTTTTTTTTATTTCCAAATATTCAAATTAAACGAAATTTTCTTATTTTTTATATTTTTTTAACAGAAAAGCAAAGAAATGCAAGCAAACGAAACCTAAAACAATGTAAGATAAAGAATATTTACCAACATGCATAAAGGAACTCAAAAGATGTGTAAAAATCAGCCAGAAACGGTTTAGGTAATTTTATTTAAACGAAATAAAAACACTACTAAAATGACATAATATTTATAATAATAAACATTTTCGCTTTTAAACTGAACACATAGTTGTGATAATTAAACTATTTAAGGAAGTCATTAAAGGATTAACAATAAAGTGTGTATCATTCATGGAATCGATCATTGGATTTTTTTTACTGGTGAAACAAGAAGGTAAACCGAAGTTTGTATACCCTTGCAGTTTGCAATTAGATTGATTCGATTGGAATGGAAATTGATCGAAAAATCTTACTGAAGTGTATAAAACATTTATGGATAATGACACCGATTGCAGGTTGGCAGGATAAATTGCAAGGCGAACAGAAATGGCAGTTGGTGGTGTATAACAGTTATGTATAACAGGTATTTTGTGATCTCTCTCGTTTAAAACTGTTATATTTAGTTTATGCACAGAAGAAGTTCTCTTTCTAGTATTGCTGTTCTGTCCTGGTACCTGAAACCCACCTTACACTAGGTTTTTCTATCGAATATCTTCATCGATGAGAACGAATTTGAATGTCCCCAAAATACGCATATCTGAGGTATATTTTTGGTCACATAAAAGCCAAAAAGCAAAGAATGGCCAAATGTCATATATATTCCGATTCGCCATTCAAATTCCAATTATTTAAAGAGAAAATATTGAAAAAAATTGAGGAAAAAATTTTGGCCGATTTTTCAAAATTTAGCATCATTAAAATTGTCAAAAATTGGCCAAAAAATTATTTTTTTAAATTTCAAAACTGAAAACGCAGATTTATTATTTAAATAAAACCTAACACAGAACAGCTTTCCGAATTTAAATTTAGGCTGTTTTAGCGGAGTTATGATTATTTTTAGCTTTGATTAGGAAGAAATTAGATTGGTTTTTAAAGAGATTAGCTTCATGCTTATTTTATTACTTTAAAGAATGCCTTCTTTTGCGCTTAATCTAAGTATAACAGATTTAAACAAAAGAGATCGCAAAACTAACTATTATATAGCGGAGTTATGATTATTTTTAGCTTTGATTAGGAAAAAATTAGAATGGTTTTTCATGCTTATTTTATTACTTTAAAGAAGGCCTTCTTCTGCCCTTAATCTAAGTATAACAGATTTAAGCAAGAGAGATCGCAAAATAACTGTTATATACCAGGTCGGAGATGCTTCCTGCAAGGGTATAAATATGAAAATAAAAATGAAAAACGTTCGTATCGTAGGAAATGCAGCGATGGATTTAATTATTAACATGATTGTGTTGGGGCCAAGAGCCGGTTTTCTAGTGAATCCCGTTTCTCAGCGATGCGAATCGGTGCCTTATCGGCGATCTGCCCTCCCCATCTGATCCCATTCCGGAATGGGGCAGGTGGCCAAGGTCAAGACGCAAAAGCTCCACGTTCCCGCAATTCCATCCAGCCATTAAGCCGGTCCAGTCGCACGATGAGAGCTGCTCTGTTCGGACCGAGGTGGTTCTGGCTGGGATTGGCCGTGGGCCTGCTCCTGCTGGCCAGCGATTCCGGCTTGGTTTCGGCCAAGCGGTTCCTGCGCTGCGAACTGGCCCGCAAGCTGCTCGATCCGCCATACAGGTTCGATCGCTCTCTGCTCTCCAATTGTGAGTTTTGGTCTCAGAATGAGCTCTTGTGGAGCTAATAATATCTCTGTAATATTTATTTTGTCCAGGGATCTGCTTGCTGGAACACGAGAGCGAGTTGGACACAAGTAGGGTCACAACGAATCCAAATGGATCTCGGAATTATGGGTTATTTCAGATTAACAGCAGATTCTGTCAGGAGGGCAGGCGCGGTGGCACCTGCAATGTGAAGTGCGAAGGTAAGTCTCTAATTATTATTTGGATTATCTTTTACATATTATATTATATCTTTTGCAGATCTCCTGGATGAGAACCTAATGGAGGCTTCAGCCTGCGCCAAACGGATCCACACTTCCGATGGTTTTCAGCATTGGAATGGCTGGCAGAGATACTGTCGTAATACCCAGAATCTGCCTAATCTTAAGGTTATTTGCGGGATCTAGACAATAAATTATTCGTAATTTATCCTATTAAATGCTCAGTTATTAATTGTACTATGTATATATTTTTTGAAGGGGTTAAATGAGGCTCCAATTACTCTGTAAATAAAGATATATTATTATCAATTCTGTAGTAAAATTGAAAATAATTTGAATTAAGTCAAAAGAACAAAAGAATCATTGTTCTGTTACAAATTATGATCTGAAATATCAATAAATTGTACAGAAATAAGTGAATACCAAGAAAAAATTGTTTAAAAACTTTTTTGCAAGTGCTTAATATTTCCATAATATTTTATATAAACTATTGTACATATTTCTACAATAAAAAGCATTTTAATGAGTATAAAACCTATTTTTCTTTCTTAAGAAATTATAACAAAATATTCTGTGGATACTATTTGAGACTATTTAAGGTCTTAATATATCTCTCGATCCACCAGAAACTACATACTTTTGTGGCTCTCCTTACTCATTATAGCCATAGAGAGGTTCCTCTTCATTATCACCCATTGAGGAGCGCAACCTTTGGTTCTCTCTCTCTCTCTCAAAATTTCTGGTTTGAGCTTTTCGTGGCCGTTGAGTCACCTCACGAAATAATGCTCTACGTCGAAGCCAAAGCGGGTTCCGGGCTCCGGAGCTTACGTGTGGCCACATGGCTGGGCGAATCGCACACGTCGGAGATTTCATTTGGCGACATCGGCCGAACGATTCGGAGCGTTTGTCGGCCGATGGCGGCAGGCCCCAAGAAATAAGTTTCCGTTCGATTTGGCAACGTGTTCAAAAAATATACATCAAAAATATACAAGTACCAACGAATTAAAAATAGAAAAGTCAAAAGTCCAGTGCCCAGTGCCAGAGATACACTCTCTATATGAAATATATCTAAAGTTATACTCTACAAAGTATACTCCATGCAAATCTGCCATTACATAAATGCAGTTATCTACATGTGATATTGTGTTTGAGCCCCTGAAACATTATAATTATATTATAATTACTTTATAATATTATCCCCATTGTTACCCCCAAGAACCCCTGTCGAACCCAAACCCAAAGCTTGAAGATATTGCTCCTGATCCCTTGAACATCAGTCGTTGAGCTGCTAAGTGTTAAAGTTGAAGCCAAAAAATGAAATCTCAAGTGTATAAACTTATTTTTTGTTTTTGTGTTCCAGTCCCCAAGATCCTGATAAATAATGCCTGATCTCTGCCTTGTAAACTAGTGCATCCCTTAAAAAGATTTCCCCACGATATTTAATCTTAGAAATAAATATAAATATTTTCAAAATATATGTGAATAAAAATTATAATTAATATATTATTATGAGCCCTATATTTAATAATGTGTTGGGGGTACAAATAAAAAAGGAAATATAAAAATACATATACAAAATATATGTGAATAAAAAATTAAATTAAAATATCATTATGAGTCATATATTTGGGAGGTAAAATTGAAAGAGATCTCTATTAGAGATCTTGAAAATAATGCAAATATTCCTCTAAGTGTGATCTTCAAGAAATATATATGAAAACTTCTAAGAAATGTGATCAAATATTTCTATATAATTCTACAAATAATAAATAAAACATCTTTAAATATTGAACAAATTTATATATTTTAATAAATATATATTCTGATGAAATATTCAAGTTCCCAACAAATCGCGAGAAATTATTTTGCTTTTCCTCAGATTGTGAAATTATTAAACCTTGTTGAAGGTGAATCGTTTAAAAATAAACAAGGTCAAGTGAAAAATTGCCTATGAAAACATATTTATAAACAAACAAGTGATTTATAAGTATTTAATTTAAATAAATGAAGAATGAGTCATCATTCAAAGTGATCTATATTATGGTTCCTCAAAGAAATCACTCAAAAAGAATACAACTTCAGGTTTGACTTTCCTCGGATGACGTGATCAAGTAAATGCATGAGGGATCTTCAAGCTGGAGATCCTGGAGCATTATGTTGATCTCCATCTGATATAAGGATGAATGAATGAATAATGATCCCTGGTCCTTGCCAAAATGCCCTGCAAATGTGATTTCGGCTCCTTTTTGGGGCTGTGAACTTTGCTCGGGGGAGCTTCCTCTTTCTCCAGACTTTTCTAAATACATTTTCTATATTTTGTATATTTTCATAAGCTTGCGAAATGCGACTCAGGCGTTGTTCGTGGGGGCTATTTCATCACAGAACGAAATAAATGCAAAAAAATGACTGACGGACTGCCCTTGGGGGCTTTGTTTGCGTCTTTTTCTGTGTTTATTTCTGTCTACATATGTATATATAGTATGTTAACTCGTAACTTGTATATCGGAACGACGCCAAATCCACGTAGTTGATAGTGAGAATTGTGAAAACAACAAAGCCCTCACCAGCAGCGCACGAGCGCTGCTCGGCTGCTCGGCTGTTGTTTTTGCGTTTTTGCTGAGAGAGCAGTCAAGGTACAGTGGGGACAGGCTAATGTAGAACCAAACGAATTGTTGACGTGGCATTATATTACAAAGAAAGCTTAAGCCTTGACTTGGAGTCAAAGAGCGATGGGATATACATATGTATAATATAATTCTCTAATTTTCTATAATATTCTATAATTCTATAATTCTCTAAAAATCTTCTACATTTATGCTTATATTATCTTCTGCTAAATTTTAAAAATTAATTTAATATCGACCTAAATAACCACGATTCGTGATAAATAAAATAACCTTTCAATATCTTTCTTTCTGATTGCATTGAAGCATAATTCCACATTTTATATATGAATTAATATTGAATTAGGAGCTATTGACATTAAATATAATATATATTTAATAGAGACAGGTCTTTTAATCTTTAATGAAAACAAAATTAACATTATTTCTTAACCATTAATTCATAATATCTTAGAATCTTGGCATAAATATGGTTACTTTTTTATTAGAAACCAACTTACTCGTATATACTCTTTCAAAATCTTTCATAGAATATCCGTGAATACTTATCTAAAGTTATATCCATATTTTTTATTTATAAATCCGGAAGAAGTTCTTCGGAAAAAGAATCATTTAAAGCCTAAAGAATAATTCAAAGATTTCAGATAATAGATCTATAGACCTTTACTTATGTTTTCAAGCCAAGTCTAAGCTGTTTAGGCCGGTTCAAGCCATTATCATCAGTTTCTAGTTGTGAGTCGTTAGCTAAATTTGGAACTACAACCGTTTAACCAAAGCAACGAGGTTCCACTGTACCCGACCAGCTCTCGCTTTGTCCGCGACGCATTTCACCAGTGGCGGTGGCGTTCTCAGGCCCCGTCTTACCTCCGCCCTGCCGCTCCGCACCCGTGCCACTCCAGCTACCGATCCGAGGTGCCGCTCGGCTGGCGCTGTGGTGGTGGCTACCCTGAGCGTATAAATGTTGCCGGCCGGCAAGCGATTGACATCAGTTTGCAAGCTGGCCCCTTTGTGGAGAAGCAATTTCTCAGCGAATCCAACAGGGAATCAACAGGGAATCCCAACGCAATAGCTAGCCACCCAAACCCAATTTATTGCACCATCGAAGGAAATCCAGACCAGAGAGTGTCCTCAGCTAATCCCAAAATGAGCGAGTTGGCCAGAGACCTGCAGCAGCGGGAGCAGCCGGAACCGTTGTCCCGGGAGCTGCTCGACTGCGACATCGAGTTCGAGGACGAGCCGGTGACGCCGGCGGCAGCCCGAACGGTGTCCAAGGAAGCGCCCAGGTCGGCCAGGATGGTCAGGAAGGCCCTCAAGAACGTGTGTAAGCTCCAGCGCATGCTGGAGCAGGCTCACGAAACGCTGGCCGAGGAGGCGGCGAAAATCCAAGAGGAGCCCTCGACCTCCAAGAAGGCCCAGAAGAAGGCCAAGAAGCAGCTGAAGAAGCAGGCCAAGAAGGATAAGAAGCGGGCCAAGAAGCAGGCCAAGAAGCCGGCCGCTGCAGGCGCCGAGAACGTAGAGGAGACCCCACCAGCCCCAGCCCGTTCCCGTTCGAACAGCGTTAGCTCCACCTCGAGCTCCTCCAGCTCCTCCTCCAGCTCGAGTTCCTCGAGCTCTAGCTCAAGTTCCAGTTCCAACTCGGAGATCCGGTTCTATGGCCGCTGTGGCTACAATCCCTGGCACCGAGATGCCTGGCCTCATCATGGCCATCACGGGCGTCGTCATGGCATTGGCCACAAGCACGGTCGCAAGCACGGCCATGGTCATCATGGTCATCATGGCAGGCGCCATGGACATGGACACCCACATGGTCATGGTCATGGTCATGGACATGGCCACGGGCACAGTCCTCGTCCCCATCACCATCACCATCACATGGGACCTCACCACTTCGGGCCCGGACCCCATCACTTCGGCCCGCATCACTTCGGCCCGCATCACTACGGCCCTCATCCTTTTGCCTGGGATCGGAGTTCCTGGCTGGCCCCCTGGCACCCTGAGGATCGTTCGCCGTTTTTTCGGTGGATGGGCCTGCCGTGGGCCCCAGCACAAATCACGGACTGTCGCAGGAGGAGCCGATCGCCGCCTAGAGCCGCCCTCACATGTCGTGGAGATTACGGACACGGACACGAGCTCCAGCACGGACACCGACGTGGACATGGCCACCCGGGTCACCCACATGGCCGTCGAGTAGAGCGTTCTATATCCAGATCCCACTCCCGTTCGGGAAGTCCTTGTCGTTCTCCAAAGAAGAAGAGGGGCAAGCATGGTGGCCGCAAGTCTAGGTCCAGGTCCAGTTCCAGCTCCAGTTCGAGCTCAAGCTCGAGCTCCGATGAAGAGGAGAGCAGTGCCAGGAGGCACAAAAAGAAGAAGGAGAAGGATCTGCATGACTTTGCCTTAAGGACTCCCTCACCGAGTTCGGAGGAGGAGAGGAAGGCCAGGAAAAAGGCCAAGAAGGGCAAGAAGGACAAGAAGGAGCGTGACTTTACATTGAGGATCTCCTCGCCGAGTTCCGAGGAGGAGCAGAAGCCCAAGAAGAAGAAGAAGAAGTCCAAGAAGCACTCGGGCTCCTCGTCGAGTTCCTCTTCGTCGAGTTCCTCTTCGTCGAGCTCTTCCAGTTCGGACAGCGAAGGAGATGAGCAGAAGAAGCAGAAGCACGGCTCCCATCATGGCTGCAGGCCGTTTCATTGTCATCGCTCTCGATCGCCGCATGGCCACCACCATGGACCACCGCATGGCCGACCAGATCACCACCACTTTGGACCACCTGATAATCATCACTATGGACCGCCGCATGGCCACCACTTTGGACCGCCGCGTGGCCACCACTGGCCGCCCCATGGACCGCGTGGCGAACCAGCTCCAGCCTTTGAACCACCGCCAGCACCGCCACCACCGCCAGCACCGCCAGCACCTTTCGAGCCGCTATTCGGTTGTCGAGGTCGTCGAGATCGTTACCCTTGGCAGAGGGAAACCCATCCAGTGCCGGACACTCGCCCCAGCAAGAAGCACGAAAGGCGCAAGCATAATTGGTAGGGCCAAGGCCCAAGCCTAACAGATGCATCAATATTCCTTCAATACTATAACCTTCAATCTTTATCCACTATTATTCCTATCCTTATATCCTTCAATTTTATAACCAAAATGAAAAAATGATTTATAATTATTTTGAACAAAAAAGATAAAAATGTAAATCACAAAAATAAATAAAACATAATTACACGAAATGAATATGGTTGTTTTTCTGGGAAAATGGGAGCTTGGGTAAATAGTATTTATTTAATTCCAGAATAAACATATAGAAAAAACAAGCATTGACTTGTTAAACAAATATTTATTATGGCCAATTATGGCTTTAATGCAATTCCAACTAGTAATTCCTTTGTATTTACTTTTTTGGGGATTAGAAGTCATTCGAATTGCCATTACAGCTCGCTCATAATTATCACAATTATATTATTTGATTATATTTGACCATTCGGACGACTGAATGATTAAATTGCATTATTAATGCATCGACTGTGATAGAGGAACAAAGCGAACAACAAAATTAATCTCATTTGGGGGCTTTCGTTGGCAAAAACAATTTAAAATAAATATTAAATAATTATTCTGTTAGTGGCTGAGTGTTTCCGAATAGATAGTGCTGGGGCTTGGGCCTACATGATATGACGAATCCCTCAGATAAGATGGGTGTGGGTATTCCTGGCGAGGGTTTTCCGCTGCAGTATACCTTATCGATCGATAAGCTCAGGGAAATGATAAACAAATTGTTTTCGAGTCTTTCGCCTGGTTAAATGCGATTATTTTTGGGCAGGTTAAAGGTAAGCCAATTAAATGGCCAAAGCAGCCATCAATTAGCTGGTAGAACTAGGAACTGGCTGGTTGGATGGCAGGACTTCCCCTGAACGTAACACAAGTCGGGAACACTTGATGGCCAGCTGTTCTCAGTTGCGGAGGGGAAACCTTAGCTGTTCCCTGTCGTTGGCTTGCACTCGTAAGGCAAGCCTCTTTAATTAAAGGTAGCTAATTAAGGTTGGAGTTTGATTTTTATATTTAACAAAAGGTCTGCCATATCTTTAAGGTGAAAAATGATTCAAAAACTATATTAATATAATTTTCCATTAAATTTCATTCAAAATAAAATAAAATAAAGAATAAAATGACTTTAATTAATTACTGAGGAAGAAAGTGGTGGTTTTCTAACCTTTTTTTTTTAACTTAAGGTTAGATTTAAGTTATTAGACTTAAAACAAGCTCTTCCATATCTTAATCCTAATGAAATATTCCTTTTAAAATTAAAACTTGGCTTTTGTAAAGTAAATGCAATGCTTAAGCCCTTAATAATATAATTTTCCATTAAATTTCATTAAAAATTAAATAATATATAAAATAATAAGCCCGCTCTGTGTAGAGTGCATGGCACTGCTTTCCCCTGCTTGCTTCTAGGCTTAAGAGAGCGCTTAAGAGAGCACTGAGAATACTGGAAACACTTCGGCTGAGAACACAGCTGACTGAGAACACAGTCCGGCTGGTAACACTTTGTCGCTTTCCCTAATTAATGGACGGCAGGCAAATGGGAATTGCTTTTGTCTCTAGCCCGTCTGGCTGATTGCGTGGGTGACTGGCGATGGGGGGAAGGATGGAAGGAGAGTAAAAAGGAGGAAGAGTGTGGGAAAGAAAGAGACCACTGACCGGTTAGTGGGTCTGTGTGGGTTAAGTGATGTTTAATATTGGAACGTCGGGAATAGTTGCCTTTCCACTAAGCTTCCAGATTCTTAAGGAAGTCTGTCAGATCCTCATTAAAATCGGCATTACTCTCACCTTTACCTTTCCACCGCCAACAATCAACAGGTGAACGCACAAAGACACACACACTCGCACACACGCACACCCAGCTGAGGGCGTAAATTTTCAAAGGAAAACTTTATTCAATTTTTGTGACATTGTGACAGGCACAGGCGCAGGCAGAGCAGCAGCAACTTTCCGTTGTTGCCCTTTTTTTTGTTTTGTTTTGTTTGTTTGCTTCTTTTATTTATTTATGTGCGATGTACTTTTGCTGACATTTGAGAAAGTTGATTTGTTGTTTATACACTGCAAAAATATATAGTAAATATATTTAAATAGAAATTTCATCATTTATCGGAGCCAAAACTATATTTTTGGCTGCCGAAAGTCTTTCTGTATTTTGGGAAATTCTAAAGTAATTAAACTAAAAATATAAATAAGGAAGCAGGCTTAAAAAATTGTTTTTATACTTTCCTTCCATCAAAAAAGTATTTAAACAATTTTAAATTCAATTTTTTCTATTATTTTCCCCGGTGCCTTGTATTGTGTCAGCCCCTCTGAAGGCCCACCTTTATTTGTCATCTGCAGGTCCTTAACTCAACTGCGCTTTACTCTCACCGAAAAAGAGGAGATTTCTGTTTTTCAATTTCCTAAAAACAAAGAGCGGATAAACAAGAACAAAAGCCAGCAAAAAAATAATAAGAAGAAATAAAAACCAAGGCAGCGCGGTAAATGAAAAGTGAAAGTGTGTGGCATGAATAGAGGAAGTTGCCGGAAGTGGATTTTTGAGCGGAAATAATTTTGCCACATGTTGGCGAAATAAAAGGACACGGGGGAGCGGCGAGGGGACAAATGCTAAAACAAAGTCACGCGCCAAAAGAAAAACGAAAACCGAAGGGAAGGGAAAATCGGAGGCAAGCAAATCCTTCCGTTGTCGTCATTGTGGAGAGCTTAAAATTCAATATAAGCAAGGACTTTCAGCTCGCTCCATTTGCTATAAGTATATATATGTATAATAAATATGTAAATATTTTTTTATATTTTTAATAATTTTCCGAGACAGGTGGAAACAGCTTTGGGGCTTATTTGCCAGTGTGTGAGTGGGGTGTGTGCTTGTGACAAGCAAAGGAAGTGAGTTCAGGAGATGAACCTGTCAGTTTCGAATTATTTAAGACATTTTAAGAGTGAAAAACTGCTAACCTGCTAATTAAATATATTTTTGAAAATTATTATTAAAGAGAAAACTAAATTAAAGCCAAAGATTTCTCTTGAATTTATGTTTTAGTACAAATATATAGTAGGATTTTAAATTATTTGCATTCTTATTAATAATACCCTTTCTCTGGCATCCAATTGACGAGCAGAAATTGGATCGGATAAAAGGAATATTTTTGAGCAGCAGCAGTAGCTTCCCCTGAACCTCTGCGAATGCATAAATAATTCCTCCTTTGTTGGCTTCTTTAATAAGCGACAGCCAAAAGAAGATCCTGTGCAGGCTGCAGGCATTCCTCCTCCGATTGTTGGCAGCATAATATCATTGCAAATAAGATGGGGCGACAGCAGCAGCAGCAGCAGCACCCTTTTCATTTTGGTCCTGATGTTTTTTCTTGTTTTTCGGGACCGCCACTCTCGGCTAACTGGCAAACAATGGCCGCCGTAATACAGCACAATAGATATTTGTCAAGGGCCGGAGAGGGGTGAAGGCGTGCTAGTGCTAGGTGCGAATGCAGATACATAGAAAGATATACGAATGCTACGTGAGCGTAATGCCAGAGCAGTGAAAACTGTAACAATGAGCGGGTGACCCCAGCGGGCACCTCACACCGCCCACAGCCCGCAGTCCCCAGTCCCCAGTCCATAAGTCCAGCCCCCGCCTTTTCCACTGATAACCCTTGGCCCCGTTGCAACGCATTTCGTATGCAGCGCTTGTCCAGGCAGCGCAACCTTTACGGCTTTGCTCCGGGTTGTGTTCTGTTCAGTTCCTGGTGCCAGTTCCACGTTGTTTTTTCTTCACTTTTGCCACTTGTCCACATTCCACCTCCACTTTTAGCCAGGCTAAAACAAACAGGGCGGAAAACACACGCACACACACACGTAGTAACGACACGAAGATGAAGGCAGAGGATGTTAAGACAGAGAGTGCAATTTGCAAGGACAACGTTGCGTATGCGCAATGTTTATACAAGATATTGAGACTTTAAGTTACCTTTTAAGGCTAAAAAAACAGGTTTATGTTACGAATATGGGATTGAAAATTAAATAATAACTAAATCTAAAGAGAATATAGAAGACAAAAAATATAAGAAACCTGCAAGCTGCGTGTAAGAAGTGTAAACTCCATATAGAGTTATATTTTACCCACATACTCTCTACCCAAAGGAGTTTTATGAATATATTGCTTGAATAATAATATATATTTTTATAAAGAATTATAGGTAACCAATGGACTCTCAGAAAATTGGGTATTAAAATACAAAATATTCACTGGACAATGAGAAACGGGACAGCTCTAGTTACTGGGGCCACTTGCCTCTGCTGAAACTTAAACATTGCAATTAAAATGGAAAAAGCTAACAATTTTAGGGGGCAGCCACTTAAGCCAGTTTAAGCTTTAATTGCCTATTGCAACGAGGCAAGGTTCCAGGAAATAATTCTATATAAATAAAGAAAAAATAGGTATTTATGGAGAAGCCATAACTATAAGGGTCTCAAGTTGGTAAGTGGAAATCGTTTGGGGTAGGAAATAGGCCAGGAAAAAATATGAGAAATGCCAAGTGCTTTGTCATGAAATTAAATTGTTTAAATTGTCTGTTGGCCAAATGTTGCAGACAGTAAATTATAGCCAACTCTATGTATATGCAAATGTTATTGGGAATTGGATTGAATGGCCCTCTGGGGAGTTGGTCAGAGTTATGGCTTTAAGTGTGGCGAATGATCGATATTTATGGCAGTAGCCGGTGCAGCCTTTTATTTGCATTTTAATTAATCGACTTGGTTAAAGTTAAAGGGTTTTGTAGGGTTTCATTGAATGATTAAGTTGGTTTTTTGTATAAATTAAATAATCTAAAAAAGAATCAGAGCCCCTAGTAAATAAAATTAAATCCTTTAATATTGAAAAGTAATTTTAAAATGTCCAAAACACGTTCCACAAATTATTTCAATTAAACTTTTGCGAGGTAACTTTTGGTGCGCAAAAATCTGCATACGAGATGTGACAAATTTGACGCTGTTAAAGCCAATTATTCCATTTACTTAGTCCTCGCTCTCGGCTAGGACTCGACACACACACACACACACCCACACACCCACACACGAAATTAAATCAAAATCTTTATTAAAACATTTTATGCAAATGAATAAATAAGCAAGTGGCGGAGGCTGAAGCTCAGGCAGAGGCTGAGGCGACTGACAGCCGTCAGAGATGTCTCAGACGGGGCGCGAGGCAACAGTTACGCATTTACATAAATATTACAAGGCTATTACTCGCCATTCCTGGGCACCACGCCCCCTCATAGGCAAATGCCCGTGCGTACATATGTGTCCGCGGGTGTGTGTGCATTACAATAATATGAAAATTATTTGTAATGTAATTTCAACTTAATAAATGTACATTTTCATATAAAGCGACAACTCATTTTACTCCGAGAGCCGCAGGTAAGTGTCACACTGCACGGCGATAAATACCATTGAAAAATATTTTTAAATTCCTTATTTAAATATATTAATTAGCTCTTTGATATATTTATTTACTTAAACTTTTAAATTACAATTATTGTGACATTTTTTTTAAGTTATAAATAAAACCAAATACAAACACTGGCCTTTATTTCTTTTTATTTAAAGGAAACATATAAAACCTTCTTAAATGTTTAGACTAAAAATTATTAAATTAGCGCAAGTTCATTGATGGTTAATTAAGGGTCTTAATATTTCGCTTAGTGTACAATTTCTGGTAGAACGAAGCCCACCTGCCGAGGAGCCTGCGTCATAACGGAAGCCGACAATGACTGTGGTAATGGTTCAGAAAGGTAAGGTAAGGTAAGGTTTGCTGGCAAGGGATGAGTATCCAGGTAAATATGAGCAGGGGAAAAGGAGGCAAGGATAAGGTAAAAGCCAAAAGCAAAGACAGGCCCAGCGACGGGAACAGGGACAGCACGACAGGAAGTAAAGTTGTCGAAAGTGAATTTGCATAAACGTATGAAATTTTAATATTTACGACAAATTTTCAGCAACTTCCCCACACGCACCGTGCTGTACACCTTCACCTCTCCTCCCCCTCTCTCTGCTCCTACTACACACACACACGTGCGTGGTGTGCACTCAACTTTCAGCCTCATTCTCGGCGTCTTCCACTTTTTGCGTTGCATACTTTCGGGCGCGCACACAAAAAGTTTGCCCAGCCTACGGAAATTTGATGGGGCTGCCAACTTGGCTAGTTTATAGCTGGATTTTTTAGGTATTTTTTTTTAAAGCTGAAGGTAAGTTTAGCTATCTTTTTATTTTAAAAGTTTTTCATGCAAAAATTGAACTTCAATAGAAATAACTTTTAAATTTAATCTAATATAAGGTTAATCGAAAATATCGATATTATATCTAGCAAAGGTAACTTTAATGACTCTTAATTTAATATTTCGATAACAAATTTAGATAAAATCGATTTTCTATCAAAGTTTTGTTTACTTTTCGTTTATTTCTTAGCTATATATTTCACATTTTACTTTCCTCTTTCATAGCTGCGACAACACTGCCTGCCCCACCTGGCTGCGAACACCTGAATGGAGGTGTAGCTACGTGTACGCGTACATGTGGGTGACAATGTTGCTTTTTGGCCAAGAAAAGCAAGGCTTGGGTGGCCGAGAGAAGAGGGTGGCGGCTGGAGGATGGTAAAGGCACTCACCGAGTGTAAACTAAATTGAGTTAGCACTGAATTGGGCAATGAGCACGGACCGTGCACTGACGACAGGGTTCCACCAAGCGGTTTCTCTTTTAAAAATTAAATCTGGGCTTGATTTAATGACAACTTTATTAATTCAGACTGTAAATAATCTTTCAAAAATTATAATATATTAAAATAATAAAAAGTAAACTCAAATAATTTATTATTAAAAAGGAAACTAGTCTCCAAGTTGGACTGGGCCACCTCGATATCGATTTGGCCAGGTGGAAATTACCGAGGCGTAACTGCTCCACTTTCGGGTAATTCCTTTGGTCACACCAGCTGGACTTGGATACTGACCAACTTGGCACATGCAAAGTGGCCAGGATGTGCTCTGATTCGGGGATTGGTATATTCTTTGTGGGGCATAAATTGTGGCCAAAATTAGAATGGCATGTTGTTTATCGTCTGGACGCTGAGTCAATTAAGATTGGGCCCCGCGGCTATATCGCCATTAAATCCATTTGCAATTAGCGCCGCCATTAAAATGATCTCTTACAATGCACATCTCGGCATCGCGATTTGTTTACTCCATCAGTCAGCTTAAATGTTAGTTTAATCGGTACAAGTATCTCGCTATATCGCTATTAAATTGTTTTCTAAATATTCCCTTTGTGGCAAGTGCAACTCCGAGTGCCGCCACTCGAGGCGAGCGCGGTCGCGGGGCGCTTTTAATGTACTTTTTAATGGCTTTTATTGCTCTGGTCAATCGGTTTTCGATTGTTTTTGAAAAAATCACTCTACGCACTGAAGCACATTAAATTGCCATTGAACATGGATAGCATTCGTAATCGGTTCGGTTCGACTTGCGGAGGCGACTCCGACTTGCCAAATTGGCCATTGTCAAAGTTTACTTTTTCCATGTTATACCCTTTCTAGCGGGTTTTCTGTTTTTTCTTTCTTTTTAAATATATATAAGAGTGTTAGAAAAAGGGTAAAAGTTTAAAGAACTTCATTAAAAAAGTGCTTATATAAATACACTAGAAATTATATTTAAAATTATGTTTAAGAATGTTTCCTATTCTGTGGCTTTGGTTCCAAAACACTTACTAAACGTTATCCTATTTTTCCAGGGTACCGTCTCCTTTAACTTCCTGCCCCGCCATAATTTTTGGTATACTTCAGATTTCATTAGATATTGATTGCCAGCTTGCAGCCAGCATGCAACATCAAAGAAGCGACGACAAGTCTTCCGGTTCCCACCCATTTTCCGCAGGCGGCGGCGCCGGTTAAAACCATTTAACCCTTTGACGTATCGTAAATTGATTAAGGATGAAATCAGTGCGCTGGCAATTTGCAAAATAAATGAAAAATTAAGTTGTCCACACACGGAGCAGCCATCCATGTTTCCGATGTCGGTTCGATGTCGTGCATAATAATATTTACGTCAACTTGTGTACATACAAACGCCAAGTATATTTCATTTTATTTATTACTCTGGCATTGGCTCTTGATGGTAATAAGTTGTGAATTATTCACACGACTCGTTGATGGATTGCTTATTAAAAAATACAAATTGAAAAAATAATTAACGTTTGCTTAAAGTCGGGAAAATAGCGAATTTAATATGGTAATAAAATTTACCTATTTTATAATATTTAATTCAGAGACCATGACACACATTTTGAACTGTGAAAGCATTAGAAATGTGATGTTTTCGTCTATTGAGTGCCTCTGTTGGCGGACAGCTTATTGTTTATGCCCCTTTTCGGGCGGCTGGCAGCTGCTGCTCCCTTGCCTGATTGTAATTAAAACTGCTTAATTTGCTGTCAATACAAACACACTCCCCCCGGGGTGATTTTCGCCACCCACCGAAGGCCTTTCAGCCTGTCAACACGACGCAATTAACGCTGGCTGCTCCTCAAAAAAAAAAAATATATAGAAAAATCAAGAAAAGAGAAATCAAGAGAAGAAAATAGAAGGGAGAGTCGTGGCTAGTTCGTTTTTGGGCTCCATAATGACGCATTGGAAAATTTCAATTATGCGCGCGTCCCGCCAAATTCCTGGCCTCGATAAAAAAACAGAGTTTCCGTTTTAATTAAACGCCTCCCGCTTGTCATTTTTATCGCCTGATGCGGTTACACTACATACTATATATATGGTATAAGGGATAAATACATGTGAACATGCTATATTACCTTTGCTATATGTTGTTGTGCGAAATCAGGCCCCCTGACTTGTTTTATGGTCACTTAATTGTTTGCTGGCGAACATGTCTGTTTGGAGTGGCCTCGTGGCTGCGAGAGTTTATTAAAAATCAGTCTATTAATATGCCATGAGAATGCACTTGAATAATATGTAGGGCTTATTTATAAATCATACAGAAATAATTTATAAATTTTATATAGAACAAAGTGTAATACAAATTAGACTCTTTACAGCTAATTAATTATTGTTGAAAATATAGACATGATTTCTTTATTAAAATATACATTCTTTATGTGTTCAAAAAGTATACAATAAATAAGCTTTCCTTGTAGATATCCTTCTTCTAGTTGGTGCATTGTGTAATTAATATATTATATATTTATCTCTAACCAACTCTCTTGTGTTTCCTATTTGTCAAAAGGTCAGACCAGAATTAATTATTTGTTATTTCCAATTCCCTAGAACAAACTAGAAACCTACATATACTTGCCTCAAAGGTGTTT
Source organism: Drosophila triauraria (assembly GCA_014170255.2). NCBI lineage: Eukaryota > Metazoa > Arthropoda > Insecta > Diptera > Drosophilidae > Drosophila > Drosophila triauraria. The sequence goes on along the minus strand of CM024333.1, from coordinate 5,558,450 downwards.
CTATTTATGCCTCAGGGGATATACCTTGGTTTATTTATATAAATGCTTGCCACAGAAGCCAACGACTGGGGGTTTCCTGGTTGAGCCGATTTTGCCATTAATTAAGGCTTCGACATGTTACGTATTAAGTGGCAGCTCAGTTACCTCGGGTTGCATCCTAATCCTGCCATCGACAGGACACTCCACTCTTCGTCTCCGTCTCCGTCTCCTCCGATTCAATTAAAGGCTGCACTGGCAGCCGCAACAAATAGGAAATCAATAGGAAGGACGAAGGACGTGGGACACAGTAAGTATGTATAAGTCCAGCGCCCCGCCGGCAGTGGGTAGCGTGATTGATGTTTAGCATTTGACCCCGGCGACTGCAGATTGCCTTTCAGCTTTCACTTCAGGCTTCAGGCTTCAGTTTTCAGTCTTGAGTTGGGTTCCTCCTGCTGCTGCTGCTGCTGCTGCTTTTCCGAGTGCATCGTGCTTTATGCCATGCATAAATTACGTGCCACTAGCAGGCGAGGGGCGTGGCGTGGCGTAGAGTCGCCCACTTTTCACTTTGTTAACTCTCGGAAAATTGCACAAGCACACACACACACACATCCAGCGGTTGAAACTGTTGCTCTGTTGCCTGGGAAAGCGGAAAAGCTACAGAGAGCCGTTTCCCTGCATTCACCGAGATAAGACAAGCAGCTTATTGTCACATCGAAATGCCAGTTGCTTTGCAATTTAAGGTCTGTCTGCCAACTGAAACTGGTTTAGAGAATCGTAAATAAATCAAGAAAGCAGCTTCCTGCTACAAAAAATCATAACTTGCTTTGAAAATAAATGTAATAAATTGTATAACAAACCTATTAATTCTGAGAATAATAGGAACTACAACGACTTTAATGTTTTTATATTTCTATTGGTAAAAAAAGTCTTTACTCATCCGCCAAAAATGTATTTAAAGGTTATAGAATGTATCTTTGACTTATATTATCGGTAAGAAGTTGTATTTATTATTAATATATTTATTATGTATTTATTTCATTTAAAAACTCAACTATAAACTCCACATTTAAATTAATTCAACCCTCAGGCGCTCATAAATAGACACAAATCGGCGACAATTAAAAAAACGAAAGCTTAAACCATTAAACTCAGTCCCTTGAACGTATAAATGCCCATTTCAGATGCAGGCTGGCTGAAAATGGGCCCCTGGAAATTGTCGGGTTGCAGCTAATTGGGCGAAAAAACATTGGAGTATAGGCAGTGGCAGTACGGGGCAGACGAGTCCAGAGGAGGAGTCCCTGGAATCGATTCCATGCATTTACAATGAGCTCAATGGCAGAGACCGAGGCACTCGGCACTCGGATGGCATGTTAATTAACTAAATCGCTTTAATGGCTCCTTTTTTTCGGAGGCCGGAGAGGGGCGGCCGCCGCCATTTAAATCTTCACTAAGCTGTTGAGCAAAGCGCATTAAATTGTAATGAGAAGGCGGCACAGAATGCTTACTTTTTCCATTATTTCGCTTCTTTTTTCTCGGCTGCCGGCTGCCTGGGCCAAGGTCATGGCTTGACAAGCCGCTTAAAACATTAACTTATTATTCTGCTTTTTTTTTTTTGCAACCGAACAAGGGAATTGCTTTTAATTATGACTGAGGCTCCAGTCTAGCCTGAGGCCCAAGAGGAGACCTGCTTTAATGGGTTATGGCGGTTCCTTCGTGATTTTCTTAGAGTCGTAGCCATCAAATCCTAATCTAATCAAACATAAGTTTCGCCGCTTAAAAGCAATGGGAGACATGCCAGGATATTGCCATTTATTTAATTGTTCACCATAATTAGGCCCATTAAAAGCACATTCTCGCGAAATGAAAGAATGGCAGGCAACTTTTAATAGATCCTCGCGGAACGGAACGGGTTACCCTCCTCTAAATCCCAATTAGACAGAAGAAGACAGGAGGAGCTGATGCGAGTGACAGCCACAAGGTGTTGGCTCATCCTTCTCAACAAGGACACTTAATTGCGAGGGAGGAGAAGGCGCTGGAGCGGCTGCCATTGTCTACTCCTTTCGGGAGTCCCTCGTTGTTGCCTGCGAACAATTGCTCATCATTTGTGATTATCAAGGCCATTTGCAATTTGTTAGGCGGCATTGGGACCTATTAGAGAGAGCTTCCTTTCTTCCACACTCAGCCATCCAGCCATCTCGGGCATGTCAGGACATCTTTGTGATCAAAGTACTGCCTGAAATTGCCAGGACACAAAGGAGCAGCAGACCAAAAACTGAACTGAGACGTGCTAATTGCCAGCATGAACAGGCGCTTCTCTCCAGCGACAGCGACAGCGAAAGCTGCCAAATTACATTACACATACGCCGCGTTGCCAGACAGGCTTTCGAGCAAGGTAACAGGCCGTGCCGCCAGCAACTTAATCAGACAATTATGCCCCGCTAATATTGAAATAATCTTGAGCTTAATGCTTTTAATTTCGCTCGTAAGCCGTTGCGGCAAGCTCCCAAATATAGCCACGGATATATCGCGTTTGGGAGTGCGAGGAAGTCTCAGCGATTTTCAATTAAAATTGTAGCTACATAAAAGGATCAGAATTTGATGGAATTAATGGCAAACAAAAGAGGATACTTCGGGATATAATTTTTAAGCTCAAGTTGATCTATTCTCCAGAGAAATTAAATAAATAAATGAAATAAAAATAATTAAAAGGGTAAGTCTCGATGTAAACCTTATTGTGATGTATCTACTGTGTAAAATAATATGTAAACCTCTCATAGGGTGTCATATATCCCAGATATATATTAAATTTTCGAACTTAATTTAAAAGATCTCATAAATATATTAAATTCCCGCTGAAAATGAAGCCAACCGCTTAGCCTAAGCCGCTCTTTTTGTCTAAGCCTCAAGCTATGCTGCGCTTTCTACCCCAACAGGGTATATTCTCTATAAAAAGGTGGCTCGTGGCAGGTGGTCGGCCTTCAAGCCCCTCTCCCCCGCCACCCACACACTCCTCAATCTGTCAGCTAGTCGTCTGTCAGACGCTTTTTGCTGCAAGTTGCCATGCGCAACGGCAAAACCGCTGCTTATGGCGAGTGCTCAGCGATGGAGCGACCACAGTGGCTCCAAAAATACTTGAACTTGACAGTAAGGCTTCTTAGGAAATATATTTAAAGAATTTAAATATGATTTCTGGTAGGATATTTTCAAAGCTCCTTTTATTTCTAAGGCCTTGCACTATCTTTAAGCTCTCTCTTGGCAATCTCGATCCCTTTCCTTAAGTGTAACCACTGTGCTGAGGTGGTGTAAAGTTCGGTGTGGGGGAGGCTACTGTTAAAAAGCAGAGAGCTAAAACCTAAATGGAATTGCCCTTTAGTAGATGCGAAAGAGCGTGGGTGGCGAGTGATAGTTGTTCGCAGCAGAAGCAGCAGCAGAAGCGCAGGCAGCTGCTGCACACGCGGCGTATACGTAATGCGTATATGGCATGTCGCTGTGCTTGTGTGTGTGCTGTCTATTGAATTATCCTGTGGCCCTCGGCCCACTATGCATATATATATCACTATATATCACATCAGTTGCCGGGGCAGCTCGCATTAATTTGGTTTAGTTTTGCCGCCGCCCCTGCTTTTAATATTTATTCTTTTTCAGCAGCAGCGCATCTCCCGCAGGCCAGGAAAGTTGCTCCGTGTTGGTCTAATTAATTTGCCGGATACACGAGTCCGGCGTAAACCTTTTGTAATTCCATTGCAAAAGAGAGGGAGTGGGAGAGAGATTGTTTGTAATTGTTGCTGAATTATGAATAATTATAAAAGTTGTAGTGGTTTACCTTTCATTTGGTACCGAGAAGTGGCTTAATATGGAAATAATTTCCATTGCAATTTCGCAATTCAACTTTTTATATGCAATACTCCATTTCAAGTTAATTAAGCAGAGCTAATATTAATAATGCTTAGTTTTCCATAGAAGATAGGGGTTTTAATTTAAATTTTATTTGCATTTTAATGTTTCTTTCGGGGAAAACATTAAGTATTATCTGCTTATCTGCAAGGACATTAATTTCTGGTAATTTCTGGAATTTAACAACCACAAAGTTGCATCTGTTGCTGCAGAATTTTTCGTAATATTGCGGGAAAGCGGTTTTCATTTTTGCCAGACAAATATATATCCCATATATACATACATATAATATAATATATACGACGTAGAGCTGGTCCCATGTGGAGCTGTGCCTGTGGTCCTCGGTGGGATATCGGCACGCACACAGCATAAGCAAATGCATAACAAGACCCCCTCTCCCATACGCACACCCACCGCACGCACACACCGCACTCTACACTACACACGCACACCCCTCACACACATAACAATAACCGAGATAAGTAATAGCAAATTGCTGGCATCGTTCACTTTCCCACACCCCCACTTACTTGTCTCTGCAATCTTGAGGGTATTTATAGCCCCCGCCTCGGCGCCCTGCGGTTAGTGTCTCCTAATTACTGCCACTGCCACTGCCACTGCGGTAATCATGATTTAAGCGCTAATCTAACCCCCTAACCCTGCGCCTATGAGCTCTGCCGGGGTGGTGGATAACCCTCTCGCCTCGCAAATCGACCGATTCCCATACATATAGTATCTCCGAGGCATGTTGTCTATGCAAATGAACAAACGAGGCGACAAAGATAAGGCAGGTAAGGCCGGCGGGAAGTACAAGGAATCGAAGACGAAATACCCTGTATTAGGTATATACAGTTATCGATAAATATATAGGGTAATCGATAACAATGATATAATGCCATCAAAGAGGCTTTAAATATTTTAATTATTATATTATTACAAGTGTCTGAATTATGTTTGGTTAATCTATAAAAAAAATATGTATTATTCTTTTGGAGATGCTGAAAACCCTGTATTAGAGATGTGAATTTAACGATAAATAAATGAGATTATCGATAACAACAATATAGGGCTATTAAAGAGGTATTAAACATTTTAATAATAATATTAACACAAGTGTCTGAATTGTGTTTGGTAAATCTATAAAAAAAACTGTTTATTATTCTTTCGGATATCCTGAAATACCCTGTATTAGAGATGTGCATTTATCAATAAATAAATGACATAATCGATAACAACAATATAGGGCTATTAAAGAGGCATTAAACATTTTAATAATAATATTACTTTAAGTGTCAAAATATACAAATATGTCATAGGATAAAAATACTATGTATTATAATAATTATTCATGTTCAGAGTTGCAAATAAAATATCAAGGAAATATCGATATATCAGCCTTAAGTCCTTAAAATAATCATAGCCATTAAGAGGACCCTAGCATTAATTTAATTCAAAATGTATTCCATGTAAATTTACTTAAGTCAAAGAGATATCTTCTTAAAATATTATAAGCATTTAGTTACAGTATTATAATATATTTTATACAATAACTAAATCCCTTAAAAGGCCAGGAAACTTAACCAACAAGTATAAACCCAACCAGGGGTAGCATATCGAAAGGGGATAAAAAGGCATTTAAAGCAAATATGTTGAATTCAATTTGTTACGCACACAGAGACGCGTACACCTTGAAAATGCCCACAGGGGGCTTGTGTGTGTGTGTGTGGGTGGGGGGGTGTCTGTGGGTGCACACACACACACATTCAGAGAGAACAGAGAACACGGTGAGCTTGTTTGTTGGTTGTCAAAGAAATACCAATACGACAAATACACGCATTGTGAGCAGATATTTTGCCACTTCCGTCTTTAACCCCGCAGCTGGCGAGTCGAACGCGGGGGGGAATGGGAAATGACTGTGGGATAAATAGGGAACGGAAATAGTCGAGGGTTAAGATACCCTCGAGGGAATCTTGAAATGAATACTTGAGATTCGACAAGTGATTGGGTTTTAAGTTGGCTTTTGCGGAGGATTTATAATTGCTAATATAATAATGGTAATAATTGTACGAAGATACTAAGATACTGAATTGATAGAGATACATATTTGTATATAAGCAGGAAGTCCCTGCTTCTGTCCAGGGATACGCCCCGGAAAATAGGAAAATAAGCAAGTCAAAGGAGTGCCCGCCTGCCTGCCTCGCTTTCATCCGATTGCCGAAAGGTAACAACAGCGGAGAAATGATTGAAAACAGGTAAATATAGAACATGTAGGACATACTATAGACCCGTGACGCACACACACCGGGAATGGGAATGGGAATGGATGGATTTTTGAGCTCCTTTTAATAGCAGTCGAAATTTGAATGACAAAGTAAAGATGACGACGGCTGGCAAGCCGGAAACGAGAAGTCCCGCAAATGCGGCAACTCAAAGGATTCGCCGTCGAATATCAATGAGATTCAGACCTAAAAACACAATGATTAAATGGATTTATAAAAATAAATAGCAAAGATCAAAAGTATCTTTGTTGATGGCTATAAATAAAGATAAATATTTTGTATATTAAAAATATATCAATTGTATAGACTTTACTTTTTAATAAGAGTTAAAAATAAACGAGGTTTGTAATTTAAATTATCATCACAAAATATATGAAATTAATCGATATTCTAGTAACAACTTTAACAGGTCATTCCTTTATTTTTACATATTCAGCTCGATTATAGTACTTTAAACGCTAATGAGTCCATGCACCTGCTGCCATTTTTAATATGAATATTAACTCCGTTGCGGATATGAGTCTGAAACGATATTCAGCGAATATGCATTAAATGGAGGTCCAATAAGTAAGCGGATATGGACGATAATTGTTTGCAGGATAATGGGAATATTTAACGAGACCGCGATATCTTTAATAAACATTAATCGGACATACGGATAATTTAACAGCAGCGCGAAAAACAATATCAATCAGCGAGGCATGCGAGCATGAGCTGGAAAAGGATTAAGGTGTTCGGGGAAGTGATTTAAGTATTTGTAACTTGACACTGGATTTGGCAGGAGAGCACTTCAATTTCGATTCCGATTCCGATTCCCCAGCGAACAATGCAAATTGCGGCACTCTGATGCGATTTACGTCCGTTCCCGTGTGTGCTTAGAGTTTCCAATCGGATTATCCTGGGCTTGTGCAGTGACACCAACACCTCAGCCATAATTGAGACTCGCAGGACTCTGGGTCTCAGTCTCGGCGGAGTTCTCTTGCGGAGACATGCAATGCAAGCGAAGCCCCCAAGGCATATCAATCACTTTGAGCCTTTGTGCCGGAATTGTGCTGACCAAATTCTATGAAATTGAATTCAAACCGCCTTGCATACAGTACCCTGGACTTGCGAAGACAGAGAGAGTATGCTGGTTGGAGTCTTTTTTAGATTTTAGATAATTTATAGCCTTGGTTATGCATAAATTGGTATAGAAGAGAAGCCATAAACTGGATTTTGCTATGAGAGAATGTTTTGTAATAATTATATTATTATGAATATTATTTATTTAAATTACTTGGTCACTATTTTCTTATATTTTAAATAAAGAAGATTTTATTTAAATTTATTATATCTTTATCACTCGTTTAAACAACATTTAACTCTTCCACAATGCAAGGAATAGACCTTAGTCAAGAGTTTATTTAATGCTAATATCTTAAATAATATATTTAACTTAGTTCTCATATTTTCTTTTACATTTTCATGACGCTGTTGCCATCTTCGATATTCGGCACCTTTTTCGCCTTTGTGCGTCATTCTGGTGAATTTTGCTCCTTCATCTTTCGTTCCTTTCATCCTGACAGCCGACTTCCTGACTGAAATACTGATGCGAGGCGACTTCGGACTGCTCTACGCATCCGTATCCGTATCTGCCTGGCCCCAGGCAGCAGTGCAGAAATGCAATTATAATGCCAGCAGCCGGCAACTGCAACTGTAACTGCAAGCCGCAACATTCAACTGCAACTGCAACTGCAAGCTGCAACTTTGCATATCAAAGAGCGTGTGTGGGAGTCCCCGGGGCGAAATCTGGGGGACACCAAGTTGACAGCAAACGTGTCCGGAAATTTTTTGGGACATAAAGCAAGCCGTACTCTCGTATTCACATTCGTTTTGTGGGCGGAAACTTCGGCTACAAAAATACGACAATCAAACCTTGGCCAAAGGCTTCAGCTTTCAGTTTGATTTATATGAAATTTGTCTCAAGTAGGGACATCTCAATATCTCAATAACTCAATACGGTTTTCGGCCCCAACACCAAAAGAAAAGCTAAAGCGAAATATTAAAAAAAATATACCATAAAATTTATAGTTATCATATCTCTTAGAAATATATTAATTTTATAGTAATTGTAAAGCATATATTAAAATAAAAAGTCATACAAGGAGCTGTGAGGCTGGGAAATCACAGTATTTTTTTCTCAGTGCCACCAGTCAGCCAGTTAGTCCTCGAGTTGAGTGGCAGGGACAGGCGGACGCGGGACAGGACTTATTGATTCCAGAGTTGCCAGATTTGGACTCATAAACTAGGATCTAATCGAGTGGCTGAGCGACGACGACGACGACAACTCCTCAAGTGACTCCTCCTCGTCTGGAAACCTGGGGCAACCTGGACGGAATGGTTATAAATATGGATACAGGTCGGAAATGTGACAAGGAAGTCCTTTTCTCCTTTTCTCCTTTCCTCCCTTTGTTTAAGCCCACAAAAAGGGGGGGCGGCGGGTGAGCGCCTCGAGTGGAATTTTCCGGCAGACGAGAGTCGTTGAACCGAGGCATCTTCTCTTCTAATTGTTATCCTTTGCGGGGGCCAAAAATAAAAGCCAGAAAAAAAACGAGGGCAACAAAGGATCAATCAGGCCCAAATCGAATCAGGGCCCAATAGAAATGGCCCAGAAATAACCGAGCCACATGGCGGGGGAATTAAAAGCGGTCCTGCCTCGGCCACAAAGGACATGAATGAAGCTGAAACTGATAAGGAAATTGCATTTCCACGGGGCACTGGTTACTACTTACATACAGAGCCCATAAAAGTTAATGACTTTTGCCATTTTTGGCAAGTCAATGACCAAAATGCCACCGCCAAGAAGTAAAATCGAAAGCATAAAAAAGAAACCGCATAGCTTAAATCATAAAGCAAATTTTCTAGATGCCCTGCGAGAGTAACTCCTTGAAAATGTTGAGTTTGTTGGTTTTTTCAATCATTTTGTCATGGGATGCGTTAAAGAAGTAACATATTTCTAAAATATAGGGAAAGACCAAGGTTTTTTGTATATTTTATTTTTTAAGAGGTGAATTCTTGCTTTTTTAGGAGAGAAACTTAATGCTAGCTTAGGTAATTTCCACAAAAATATTGCAAGTTGTTCTTATTCATAGATTCTTCCGTACTAATCCCCTTTTTCCCCATAAAAAAAGAACCAAGAAAGAGCATCTGATTTTTAATGTTGACGCCTAATATTCCAACTCTGGTGATTGAGTAAGTTCTCCGAGGACGAAGATGCGGCTAAATCTGGTTGTGGATGTGGCTGTGCATGTGGGACTGGTAGTCCTGGCGAAGGAGTGTTGTGGCCAAGTGTCAAACACCCTGCCAGGATGAAACTTTCGCGAACAGCTGAGCGCTGAGAGCAGTGCCTCCTCGTCGTCGACGAAAACAAAGCGCGGCGCTAAGAGATTAAAAAACGCTTAAACAAAAGCAACAATGCCGGCCAGAAACAAAAGCAAGGCGAAGAAGGAATAATGAAAGAGGAGGGTCACGACTTTATAATACCCTATATGGGGTATAGTTTTAATAAAAAATATAAGAAGTAGTAAAACATTAAAATAATAGTAAGAAATATTATTTATGAATGTAAGACTAAGAAAAAATCCTTTTAAAAATTATTCAAAAAAATAAATGGTTAGGAAATTATTTGAAAAGAAGCCTTAAAGTAGGCTATACAAATATTGATCGTGAATTAAAATTAATATTGCATAATTTTGGGCATATTTGAAAAGTTTTTCAAATCACTAAAGGCTTTTGTGTTAATTTATTTAATAATTTATAATTTAAATCCCTTGAAAACACTATTTTGAATACACAAATACTTATAAATTGCAAGATAATTTTTTGGGTATAAATAAATGTCTTCAAATTGTACCAAAAATTATATTAAATGTCTAAATATAGAATTTCTTTTCTCCAGCTCTCAAGGCATAGATTTTCCGCCATATCCTGCCCCAGGTCATGCCCTTACCGAGTTCCTACAGAGTATCAAGACGAGACAAGTCAAGCAGGGGCCATGTAAACACAACAAGCGCCGAGCTACAAGGAAAGGCGCAGACGCACGGATAAAAAGCGAGAAAGCTGGGGCGACCGGATAAGGCGGCGATAGGGCGGACGGATAGCGGGCGGCCGGATAACGGCGCCAGCTGGGAACACTCCGGAGTTTCCCTGAGTCTCGGCCCTCGGCCTGTGCCGAGCCCCGAAACGAAGCGAGTCCGCCGCCTTCGCTGCCGCAGCTGCTGCTGCTGTCGCTGCCGAAATATCCGCCAACATCAGGCAGAGGAAACTTTTTCGAATAAAACCAAAGAAATTTGTTTGTTTTGATTCAGTCGTTGCGGGTTTTTTAAGGCGAACACACAGCCCTGAAAAGAACAGAAGCCGAAACCGAAATCGAGAACCAAGAACCGAGAACCGAAAAAACGTTTTTGAAAATATTGAAAATATATAAAATAAATAAATAAAAAACACACAAATGTGCAAGACTTTTCGACAAATCGAACTGGCCGAAAAACAACACACGAAAATTCCCCCAAAAAAATACATTTTTTTCAACATTTTTGTTTCTGTGCTCTGTGACCGATAATTAAAAAACAAATTGCCGGAACGCCAAGAATTTACCAGGTAAATAAAGTCTTTTCTTACTCGTTTTTAGCCTCGGAACGGGGGAAAAAAACTTGGAAAATTGTTGCCGCAATCCGAACTGACAGCCAAACAATGGCAAATATTTATCGCTGGCCCTCGAAGGCATAAACAAGCGAAGCAAGCGAAAGCGAAAGTTCCCCGAATTCCTTATGTGAAAATGAAATCAAACACAATGTTTTCCTCGGCCCTTGGCCGGCAAATGAATCTCCGGCCATTTATCAAGCGGGTCCTGCAGGTCCTGCAAATCAGATTGAATTAATGCCATAGATTATGATAAAATCTCCCGGCCGAATGCTTCAGCACACAATAGTTTTAGCGCTTTTGTTACAACTTTCCTCGGTTAACAACAATTGCAGGCAAAGTCGAAGGGCCAACAAATTGATTTCTAGTTTGGCAAAGGACTTAACGATCTTCCGTTGAAATTCTGAAATATTTTTAACAGTTCTGGCGGCCCTTGGCCCGCATAGTTTTGTGGATCTTATCCGGTGCAAAGTTCAACTTTGACAAAAACAGCTTAAAGTTGAATACAATGTGAAGCCAAAAAAAAAAAGAAAAAAAGCTAGAGAACAAAAATTGATATGAAAAAAGCATAAAGACTAGAAAACTTCTACTTGGAAACTTGTCAGGCAGTAAACTTGCACTTTGCCTTGACTTTACTCCAAGTTTGAGTCCTTGGGTTACAGGAAGTCTTCTCGTAAGAAGAAAAAAAAAATATAAAGACAAGACAAAGTAATGCTGGCTTACACAGAACACATTGTTTTAAGATTTCACAATCGATTCCTTAAAGGGGAATTGTTTGACACCAAATCTCTGATAAAAACCTAAATATTTATGAATGAAGTGTGTGAAAAAACTATTAAAAGTAAGCTTTCAAGAGTTTTCTTCAGTGTTCTAAAAGTGGTTTGAAATGTGGCAAAATTTATTATTTATTTCTGTCCTGTGTACTTATGTTTGTCCAGGTTCCCTGGCTATGACAGCCTGGTTTCTTTGTCGAAAGCGCGCTTTTCCTATGACAGGATGCCCGGCCAGGGCTTCCCTTCATTTCCCTGGGCATTTTCCAACTTTTCCCATCGATTTTTGAGTCCACAATGGCCAGGACCAGCGGACAACTGGCAATTATCAGACGCAGACTTCGCGTCGGAGTCACAAACCTATTAAAATTATATTTAATGCACTTAGCCGGGGAAAAAGCGATTAGGTCTGGGGTAGGGGCTGGCGAAAGCAATGGGAAAATTGGAAAATTGCTGCACTGACAATGAATTAATTTGAGATGTCAGCGTTTTCGATTGCTATTACCAATTCACACACAGTTGCACCCACTCATTGGCTGGATAAAAGTCTCCGTAGAGTAATTAAAGCAGAGCCCTTAATTAGTGACTTGGTACTTGGCCAGAGAATTGTGTAATTGGAAAATGCAGCCATAGAAAAAATGCATGTTCTATCATTAAAGGTTAACTGGTAGGATAATAAGACAAGTAAGATTAATTAATACTGGCATTTATTTGAATATATTAAGAAAGAGCAGTTCTCTGGTATAGTTAATGAATTATTTAATATCTTAAATATTTACAACAAGCTGTAAATAAAATTTAAAGACAAAATATCATACTTTTACACTTCAAAATGCATTTTAACTGACTCCCAGCACACAATCAATAACTTCAATGATTTAAGAACCAAATAAGGCATAAGCTCAAGCTTAAAATGAATTTAAAACAACATTTTAATGGCGTATTTGGGCTGTCAACTGCCAAGGGGCGATTTGGGTCTTAGTGCTGGGTCCTTGGTTCCTTTGTTAATTATATTTAAGGAGTATGGGCACTTTCCACATAATTAAGCCGACACAAAATCGATTTCCACTGATGCTGCACCAAAAAGCGGGGCTTATCAGCAACTGACACACCGCGTACGGATAAATGTATATATGGAAGTGCTCGCAACATGGAAAACCTTTTGAGTTTTGACCTGCGGACAAAACAAAGACCAAGTGCGGTTGCTGACCAAAAAAATGCCAGAAAAAAAAAGAAGAAAGCCAAAGTGCAGCACGCACAAAAGGCCAATGTCGGGAAGCCAATGGGCTGAATGGCAGGCCGGCCAAAGCCAAAACCCTTTCTGGCCAAATTATTGAAAGAAAAACATTAAGAGCCCTCTGTGCGGTCGGTCAGTTGGCTTATTTGCCATTTGCCATTCGCCATTTGCCGTTGGCCACGTCTTCCTTTCTTTTTTTTTATGCCATCCAAAAAATTTGTACGCAGTCGACCGGCAAACAAACAAAGCTCCCTCTGATCCCGTGGCAGCCAAGGCCTTGCCTCGTCCACTCGGTCCCCACTTAATGGCACCTGTGGCTCCTGTGCTAATCATGATTTTAATGACTTCTTGCCCCGGTTCCCGGTTCCCAGTTCCCAGTTCCCGGTTGTTTATGAATGCCGGTGAAAGGTTTATCAAGCATCGCTGACCCCGCCCGAAAAAGGTTACAATTAATTTTTTAAATGCTTTACAGCCGAAGTTTGTCTTTGCCTTGTTTTCTGGTCTTTGTTGTGTTTTCCTTGACTTTTCTGGATTGAGTGTTAAAAGTGCTATTGCGAAGGGGTCTTTGGGAATTTCCGAAAGAGTTATTCCACTATTAACTCCCTTGTTATCTCTTGTAAATGGCTGGGATCTCAGATGGGAGATTTTTGAATGGCTTTTGAGGGTGATTTATGCCGCAGGGCTAGTCTGAGATATTATTAATAAGATTTACTATTTTATGTAAGGAAAAATTAGTTCAGAAAATAGGAAAATATATAATATAAATATCTTTCTAAACGATTTCATTTAAATTAGATTTTATTTCACACTATTTTTAACAATTTCTTATATTTAGCGTATTGTTTATTAATTATTTAAAATAAATTCTTACTTAACGATTTCCTTAAAATTCGATTATTTTTCGCCTTATTTTCTACAATTTCCTGAGTTTAGAATAAAGACCTTGAAGTTCGAGTAACTTTTAGGCATTCGCCTCATGTTAATTTTAACTTTTTCGTAAACAACCTCCCACAAGTGACGGGAATCCCCGCAAAAATGTTTGCAAAACAGATGGACAGCTTAAGTATTTAACTTTTTTAACCTCTAATTTATTCGATTTGAAAAAGACAAACCCAGAAAACTCAATCAAAGTCAAGTTTGTGATCTCATTACCAATCAATGTCCGTGGGTAACACTAGACCCATTTGATTCGGGGCCTGGCCTTGGGTAATATAATCGCCCAAATTTAATTCCTCAACAAACACCGAAGAACCGAAAGGCAATATGTAATTTCAATAATTTATTTTGCCATGGGTAGTTTCTGTCCTCCTTCGTTTTTGGTTCGATGTTTTCTTTTTTATTTCGTTGCGAGGAAGAGCCTGTGGGCCCTGTCAATATTGGCACAACACGTTGTTTGCCTACACTCACACGAGAGGGCGCACAAGGACACGCAGCGCAGGACTATGCAAACGAGGCTGGCCAAAGATGAAATATGTTAAACCGACAACATATTGAATTTGGATTTAGTGTCGCCAAAAACTGAGCAGCGCGTGTGCCGAGTTTCTGGGAGTTTGGGGCGAGTGTAAACAACAACGATGCTGTCATAGGATCCTGGATCCTTAATTCTGGAGCCTAAGAACCTTCCAGGTTCATTGACATCAATAACAAGAGGGAGTAGGTAGGAGGGTGCAGGCAGCAAGGACAGGTGCCAGGAGATCCAAGTGCTACGCCCCAAAAAAAATACCAGGAAAAGGAAATTGCTCCTATTTTGGCTAATTATATCGCTCAGGTAAACAGGGGAGTTTTTAATGGGCTTCGAGTAGTTTTTTACAGATTAATTCATATATTTAACTATATCCCTTATACTTGAATGTTCACCAAATGCCAAATGAAAAGAAAAACTCGCTGGGTGTGGGGGCATTCTCTCGCTTTTACCGCTTTTCCTTTTGATGAGCAGCGCTCACCCGGCCCGAAACAAAGCCCTGAAAGCGGGGAAAGCTAAGGATTCCGGGACAGGAAGCCCGAGATCCTTGGGTCCTGAGCCTGCATCCTGCGTCGTGTGGTTTTGCTGGCTCCACGGGCAACAGGTTGGCCCTGGGCCTGGCCTGAGATTGAGTTTCCGACGCAGCCAGTGAAACCTCGCTCGTTTTTCGGTCGAGGATGAGGTGTTGTGGTTTCTGCCAACCAAAGTAGGAAAAAAACAAAAGGAATATGTGTAACTGAGTTAAAGAGTAAATTTAAGGCTTGACGAGAGTTCTTTAATTATTAACAAGCCTAAAAAGCACTTAAAATGCAGGGAAAATATAATTTAAGTCCACGTTTGTTGTTATTTGTGTTCTATTTCAGGCAAAACCCAAAACAAGTAAATAGTTAAGTCAGTAAATAGTGATTTACATAATGAAATACATATCCGAGCAGCCACATGAAAGGAAATTAAATTTGATATTCATTAGTGAATTTCTACAGCAATTGGCACGTAATCTCTGGCCAAGCTCCGAGATGTGCCAGCTACGGAGTTATGAATATGAATAAAACGAAGCCTGTCTGGGGTTTAATTAATTAATGAGTGCATGCTTGTGTAAAATGCCAAAACAATGCAATAGCTTAGCAAATGCAGATGCATTTGCAGTTCTAATTGGGGCTTAGACATTGAAGGAAACTTTGAAATTAATTTCTGGCCACATTAATTCTTCATTTATGGACTCCCCGGCGTATTGCCTGATTTATGGGCATAAACATCGAGGTATTTATATGCACTCAGGTCTATAAGTCATATTTTTTGGAGGGCATCTAATTAGCACATCATTAGGCGCTGCTTCGCTATTCGATTTTCATTTAAAAGCTACTTTCTCGCAGCTCTGAGCTGAGTAACCGCATTACGCATACGCACTGCGTGCCCATGACGAGCAAATTAATTGAATCAGCAATCGAATTAATCAATGTGCAGAAAAGATAAAACAAGAAGCGGACAGAGAGAAATTAATGACGGCCAGGCTGGGTTCGGGGATTTTTTGCACCGCAACCACAAGCCGAAAAAAACAGAAAAAAAGCAGAAAATAGGTGTTTGTGGCTAGCCAGGCTAGCGTAGTTCAGCCAGTGCCAATCCATCACTTTTATTTAATCATTTACTTAATCAAATTACTGATTATGCAACCGACCTCGGAAAAAGCGACGCACGAGCATAATAAAGTGATTTTTGGTTGTTTATTTTCCGCCTCTATTTTCCAGCTCACCTACGCGTAGTTAAATATTTTTTTGCACAGAGTTTATGCAACTTATGCTTTATAAAATAAAAGGAGAGAAGTAAGAGATAAAATCGTGGTTCCATTAAAATAATGTTAATGCTAATATCGGCTTAATTGACTTAATCTTGCGACTTACTTTTGCCAGTGTAAATATTTTAGGGATAAAGCCATTGGGCGAAACGATTTGTAACTTTCAAGGATATTTTGCAAGCTGACCCTTTTTCTTTTTTCTTTGTTATTTTTTCCCTACCAAAGCATCTGGGGGCCTGGTTCCTTTTATACTTTGATTATGATGTTTTCAGCTTGTAATCGTTGAAATAAAATCATAAAAAGGACACCGATGTGTGGCACAATCAATCGCATTTCCGATTAGTTTGTTTGTTGTCCTGCCAATAAATTGCTGTCACCGTAAAATGCGTATTAATTGCCATAGTTTACGGTTACCCACAGAGCACACATAACGCATTTTCCACAATTTGACATGAATGCAGTTGGCCTCTAACCCTTGTAACCCCTGGGGAATCCCCCCCCGTGTTTTGATGGCGGACGTCAACAGTTTGTGATTTATTGATGTTTTGTCTGATTTATGTGCTGGTTATGCCCAGTCCTCCGTGTTTACCCATAAATTTCATTGCCTTTCCCGGTTCCCGGAGTTTATCAGCCATGGCACTAAAGTCCCGTTGACACTGAGTCCTTGTTCGGCCGACATTAATTGAATGTGTCAGGGGATTTGCCAAGTCGAGTCAACGGGGCTATTTTCGCATTACTGTCCCCCCACTGGGAGAGGAGCACTACTTTGAGCTCTAAGATAGTGATGGTATCGGTCGGAAATTAAATTTCATAATTTATTCAATATTAACTGGATAATATCTTTACTTTATCCTCACATAAAAGAGTTTTATATATTTTTTGCGCAATATTTTCGATAATATTTGCCATTCTCCATATCCATCCCTGCTCGTAGCTCGTAGATAAAAAAACCCAAACACTAAAGCTGTTAACATAAACAATATCCAGTGGAGATTGCTGACTGGGCCACAAAAACCGCAAACTACCGACTACCGACGGCTGCTGGCTTCTCGTTTAGTTTTCCTTTGGCACACATGGCGTATGTGTAACATTTTGGCACGGGTTTGCTCCTTTTTTGCACTCCCGACTTCGGGATGCTCTTTGCTTGAATCAGATTTAATAAAAAGAGGTTTGAGGCAGCTGCTTTTGGGTTTTTCTCCGGTTTTGGAGTTACTTGGAGTTCTTCGGATGAATATTTATCCCAAAAGAGCTTAAGCTGCCGCATAAGCCCCATCGACAGCAGCAGCGGCTCGTAATGAATGCTCATTAAAAACTGTCACGCCTCGGGGAAAAGGAAAAGGGGAAAAGGAAAAAGGCAAAAGGGAAAAGGGCTGAGAGCAAACCGTCTAAATGAGAACACCTCGGTGACCTTGGGCGGGGCGGGGGACGACATTGATTTTCCGCTGCCAACACAGAAGCAGCAGCAGCAGCAGCAGCAGCAACGGCAGCAACGGCAGCAAGGTGTTAATGCCGCTCAGATAAACAGGATCTGTTGCGTTCCCTCGCACCGATTTTAATTTGTTTCAATAAAGTTGCAGCAGATTCGCCTGCGTTTTATCAGACTTATTAATTTACCCATAAAGTCGGAACTAAAATGTACGCTGGCAGGGCATAAAAACTTTGAGCGGCCAAATACAGCGAATGGCCAACTTTGCTAAGGAAACTTTGAGGCGAGTCTGGCCTCGACTTTGATTAAGACTTAGTTGCTGTACTGCATCATCATGATGGCCACAGTTATGGCGATATATAAATACACGATGCTGATGGACTTGCAGCCATTAAAGTCCTGCAGCTGGTCAAAGGTTTAAGTTGCCGGAGGAAGTTGCGAACTTGCTTTACTTTGATATCGATATGTTCAGGTGTTGGGTTATTATTTTCGAATTTTCCTCGAATTTTTCGTAAGCCCTTCAAGGTCCTATCTTGACTCAATTTCGCTGGCTGGCAGTAAACGCAAGTCCTTAAGCGCGGAATGCCATTAAAAAGCCAAAAGAGAGACCGCATTAAGATAGTGATGCAGATGCGCTCGTATAGATACGGATACCTATATAGATATGGATGCGGGCCAATAACCATTCCGCTTAGGACTGGAGTTGGAGAGGGCCAACATAAACTGAGCATAAAATGTAACTTAAGTAAACAGAAGAAGTACAAAAATGTAAGGCACTCAGACAATGTATTAATTTGTGTTTGCGCACACACTGCCTGGCTGCTTGGAAAAAGTGCGGGAAAAGCTGGGGAAAAGTGGCAAGTTTTATGGGGGGAAAGCCTCAATTATTTGTTTGAGGTTTCGCCCTGAGGAAAAACCAAGGAAACAACTTCAACTGGCACACCCTCTGACAATTATGTGCGCCAATTAGTTGCCACAAAAAAAAAAAAAGAAGAAAGTGTATATAAATATATGTGTACACTTGCCGCAATTATTTGGCTCTCAAACAGCACTGGGAAAAATACTAGGAGCTAAGTAAGAGTTCTCTTAGACCAAGTTTTTAAAGGATAAGCTTAAGTCAGCTGTTTTTTCTTAAGAATAAAATATTTAAATGTGCCGAAATAGTTTATTTTATTTATAAAAATAAATAAAACAATGAAATATGGTAACATTCAAAAGAAATTCCACCTTTTTTGAATCTTCTCTCTGAGTGAGCCATAAGAAAAACGTTAAATTGAGGAAAATTGAGGCGGGAAATTGATTGCGGCCTGTTGTTCTGGGCCCAGCTCTCAGTTCTCTCAGCTCCTAGCTCTCCATTCTCCATTCTCGATTGTGGCGGCTGTTGGGGCGTTACGACCTCTTCATTGGCATATGCAGGCATTATAAAAAAGTTTATGTGCGGGCTTTATGAAAGGCAAAACTGAATTTGCATATGAGCTTGGCAAACAGGCCAAGCCGAGCCGAGCCGCATGATATAACGCGCCATTGTCACAGGCCGCCCCCTCATATGGCACATGTAACCAAGTGTAATATGGCTCGGCTGTGATTTGGCCTTGTTAACGTTGTGCCAGCTCCTTGCCTTGGATCGCTGTTTATTATTGTTGCCAGCAATGTAATTGGGCGACATTTGTTCCGAGTCGAGTACCTGTGACAGGTAGCGGAAGTTGTCTCAGTTTCCGCTCGCCGAGAGATGGCAGTTGTCACCCCGAAAGCGAAAAGGAGAGCTCCACCCGAAACGTCAAGTGTAATTGGAGTGCAGCTGCGCTCGAGACGTCCAACTGTCCACCCGAAGATTAAATAAATTATTTAGTTTTCGTTGGGTAAATCAGTCATTGGGTTTGTCTGCCATTCACTAGCAGTTACATCTAATGTTTCACGTGTCTGAGAGGGAAGTTGAACGCTAATTCAATTATTTCTTGGAGTTCTTGAATGGAGAAACGGAAAAAGAAGAATATCAGTTTGGTAATGGGAAGGATAAGCAAGGTGCTTATTTTTTGGTTCAGTTAAGAGATCTTTTAAGTGGCTTAAGTAAATGATTTAATTAAAGAATACACTAAATATGCTAATAAATAAATAGTTAAATTAAAAGAGAGTCTTAAAAAATACTTAAACTGCTTTCATTCTTTTTTTTAATATTTGCAAAGTACTTTTGACAAATAAAAGATCTTTAGAGTGGCTTAAAAAAATGATTAGACTGAAGAATAAACTAACTTTGATAATAAATAAATTGTTAAATTAAAAGACAGCCTTAAAAAATCCTTAAGCAGCTTTAAATCTTTTCTTTAATATTTGCAAAGTACTTTTGACAAATAAAAGATCTTTAGAGTGGCTTATATATATGATTAAACTTAAGAATTAACTAACTTCATTAATAAAAAAAATTTTTAATTAAAAGAAAGCCTTTGAAAAATCATTCAACTCTTTTAAATCACATTAAAACTCTTTAATTTCTTTTATAAAATAGTTTTCCCGCAGAAAATTCACAAATTCAAAGGAGACGTATGCCATTTTCTTGCAAAATACTTAAACTTTCTTTGATGTGTGACGCTTTGCCTTGCCTTTTTGCATTAAGTTAATGTCTGAGCCCTGTTAAAGTTTATTTCTTTGCGTATTTGACCGTCTGCTTGCGACTTTCTCACTTTCTCACCTTCTCGCTGGCTCCCTCCAAATATCACTCATACGCAGCGTGGTCGCGCTGTCAGCCCTCGTGCTGGGATAATATATTTTTTGAAATTTATTGCGCTCTGGTCTGCAACAGTTCGCCGGCATTATGTATAAATATATATATGTTTTGACTGCAACAACATTTTTGAAGTGGCAACACGCGCCGCAGGATTTTGCTTAGTGGAAAAGCGAGTGGAAAAGGCCATTGGCCATACTCGTAAATATGAAAATTCTGGCGAATTATACGTTTTTATTATCGCTCAACAAAAGCGACCTGAGATTTGCATTCAAGTGAGCTGCTGCCCGACTTGGGAGCCAGCTCCAGCATCCACTCGGATGCCAAGTTGTGGCATAAAAATTAATGAACTTCAAAAGATTGCCAAATGGAGGGGTGCCCTTGCCTTTTACTTGTCTCGTCTTGCCTTGCCTTTATTTTTTGTTATTTTCCAGAAGGGACAGCAATCACAGTTCGCCGCCAGATGAGCTCGGGAATTACGCTAATACAAGTCAGAATAAAACATTTACAGGGGGGGAGAGCGCTTTCGGGAAAAACAATGGAGAGGAAGTACTTGGAGGGGCGTAAAACCAGAAGCAGTTGCAGCAAACCAGCTGAAAAATTACGCACATCGCCAAGTGGGAAGGAAGCGCTGCTAAATGAGCGTGTTGCCCGCGGAAAATCCAGAGCCAGCAACTTGCTACTTGCCACTTCCCACTTGCAACTGCAATTCCGGCTGATTGCCAACAGAGATACGAGTTCTAGTTGCAAGGGCGAAGCTTGCGGCTCGAGGCGGCGCTGCAAGGTATGCCACAGCTTACCCAGTTTCCCAGTTTCCTAGTTTCCCAGTTTCCCAGATTGTTGCAGTTGCTTCCCAGGCGATTGTTGCAGTTTTCGCAAATGGCAAACGTCAAGGAAGTGTCTGAAGGGTGGAATATTTTGCCACAGCTCGGATCAGGCTTTCACTACTTATAAAGCTGACACTAAAACGGGTTATATATATATTGATGGATGGATGGGATTTGAAGAGTATAAAATAAGATCTGCCAGGCTTAGGAGTGTTGTCTATAGTTTTCCCATTTAAAATGGCTTATATTTAACCTTTAGAAAGGGTCTCTCTGATTGAAACTAAACCAGTTAATGCAGTTTTATATTTTCCAGCTTAATAGTCCCGAAAATTACTTAAAAGTCTCACAGTATTTTGCATTTTAAATACCCTTACTTTTCCCTGACAAAAATGTAATTAAAGGTACAAGTAAAAGCCAACATCAGCAGCCTAAAATTGTATTTGCTCTCTGACTTTATAAACCTAAGACCTCGCCATCAATAAAAGCAAAAATATAAGCACAAATATTGATGGCATGTGAAATATTAAAAAATACAAAAAGCCTTGAAGCCGACTTTAAGCTGCTTTCGTGACCTGCTGGGAATTTAAGGTTCTTTTTTTTGGAAAAGCAGATGAAGTAAGCAATGTCGATAATCCGATTGGAAACACATATCAGAGCTCACGCTTTAAAGCACAGCCTTCGATACATATTTGATTCCTGGCACAAGACTTGGATCAAACGCAAATTAAGCTTTTACCTTCCGAAGAAATTATGCAGGAACTGAGGCCGAACGGAGGCTGAAGTGAATAATAAAATAAAATCGAAGAGCTCTTTGGTTAATTTCCCTTATTTTGCCATTAGAGGCGAGAGGATAAGCAGATTGCACTCGAAATCAATTTCATTTAGAAGGCACTTGTGCCAGCTACGATAGTAGCACTATGCCAGGACGAGGACCGAGCCCCGAGGATGAGCATGAGCACGAGTCCTTAATGTCACCATGCGTGCCTGCGAATCGAACGAAATAAATATGTAAATTCGAGACAGTCTCTCCGGCAACGGAATCCAGCAGATATCGGTTATATATACGAGTATTATGAGGTGGCGCGAGGGGCTGGGCGTGAGAGGTATGGAACAAGTGGTGCGTAAAACTGATGACTAGACACGTTGACAATCGAGTATGGCAACGACGACAAGTTGGGCCATTAAAATGCCCAAAATGGCGACTCTGGACTGGGTTTTAGGGAATAAAAAACAAAGGCAACTGCCCTTGAGTGCTTAATAATATCGAAACTCAGACAGAGAGGCATATCGGGACGGATAACTTTGCCTATCGATTAACGATTTAATTTCTTACAGAACCCTTGCATTTTTTTAGATATTTAATAATATTATCTAACCTTCCAAGACTGCTTCCTGGAGCCTAATAAATGCCCCTTGTCACCCTAAATAGTTACGCCCTGCCAAAAACGCAGAACTATATATTTATACATACATTTATGTGCCAGATATAGTTTAGTGGGGGCGGCTGGGCGTGGCCACGCCCTTGCACTGACCAAAACAGCTGCTGGCAGAGCGGAAACACGCCCAGCAACTTAATCAAAGGCCAAAAACCAACAAGCAAGCGAAGAATAGGGCAAGTTAACACCTTAAGGGCTGCGAGGGTGCCAGGGTGCGAGGGTGCCGCACCCCTTTGGCCCACTTGGCCCTCTCATTTATCAAGTGGCGAACAAACAGACACGCGCCCATTGTTATTATTGGCATTATTGCGAGACAAGCGGCCGCATCCACCAGATACAAATTGCTCAATTCAAAAATGTGTGTAATTTTCGACCCACCCACGGGCCTACGTCCCAGCACCTACGATTGCGTGACCAAAAATTAAGGCGACTGCACACGGCCACAAATAAATAATGTAATCAGCAATGAAAGCGAAATGAAAAGAATCAAGCAGGACAATAATGCACAGCGAGGATGTACACTACACATTAATTGGAGTAAAGAAAGTTAGACATATAATAAAAATTTAAAACCTGAAATAAGAAAATAATAAATATTAAACGAAAAATTACTATTTAAAATTAAATTATTTAATAAATTTGTATATAGAAATTATATTTTTTAAGCAATGAAAGCTTTAATAAATGGTGTTATGACACTACACATTGTTGCTCTTGATAATTGAAGTAGTTTTTCTTAAACTATTTTAAGGTTTATGTATATGAGAGAGCGATAAGCATATATATATTGAACGAAAAATTAATACTTAAGCTAAAATAATTAATATATTTGTATTTAGAAATTATATATTTAGAAGAAAAATGAATGAAACCTTCAATAAATAAAAGCAAGAATATGGTGTCATAATACCATAATTATCAATATTTCATATAATTTATAAATCTTATGCTAAATATTCTTATTTAAAAATATTCAATAAACAAAAACCTACTACTACTATTATTAATTAATGAATTCCTATTTAAAAATTATCTAGAAAATATATTTTTAAAAGAATGAAAAATATTAAACCTTTAATAAATAAAACCAAGAATGTGGTGTCATAATACCATAATTATCTGTTATTATAAATATTTTATTTTATTATTTTATCTCCCACCTTTTCTTGCCGTGCATGTTTGGTTGGCGAAATTTGAAAGAGATTCGGGCATCATTTATAACGCCTGAGACGGGGCCAAGTGGACATCGGGGGCTCGTCTTTATATGAATAAATTAAATGTATTATTTGTGGCGCTTGTGCTCTGCTCCCTACCCTGCCCTCCACTCTCGGAGCGCTTTCTGGTCTGCCCTGCATAAAACATTAAGCACATTAAGCATCAAACGGAGCCCCTGCCCCGCGCTCCGCTCCTGCGCCAATTGAGACATTTAACAAAAAGGTCCGTTTACCTTTTTTTTGTATTTGGTGTGTGCGGGTGTGTGCGAGTGTGTGTAATGAATGTATAACACGCTCTGCTCTGCATCTCCGTTTGAAGTCCCCCTGCCTGAACCCGAGGAACCCGAACAAGGGACAGTGGAAGCCACACTTGGTCACTTTTCAAGGTTTATTTGGTTTTTAAATTGGGAAATAATAAGCCAGTAGTTGTCGGGTAAATTTAGCTCCCTTATAAATTTCTTTTATATTTATAAACTTTTAATTGAATTAGTTTAAGTTCAGTTTTTCACCACTGTACCATTATTGTTATATTTTCTTCTCGTTTTATATTTTTTTTTGGTTGCCAAAAGGCTGTTGTGTGCGTTTTAGTGCTCAATTTTGTCTACGCTGGTCAGCAGACGAATGCAGATGTGTGGGTGTGCTTAAGCACTGGCCGAGGGGCGGAAGGAAGAGGGATATATACCCCCGGCGGCGGCGGCGGAGGCAGGATATCGGGCAGGATATCCCGGCAGCTGCGGAGTTTTGCTTTATTTTATTTATTTTGTATTTTACTCGGCGTTTATTTTTTGCGTACGCTCGTTCGGAGCTCGTTTAGACATCGTTTTGTCATTTCGGGGGGGCACATGGGTGTGTGCGAGTGTGCCAGTGTGCGAGTGTGCGAGTGTGCCTTAAATGTCAAACCCTTTTCAAAAATAGTCTGGCAAAGGCCACAGAATTTCGCTCGTTGTCCAGGACATTGAGGCCTCACAACACGCACCGTAAATTTTCTGCTCGTTTTTCCCTTTTCCAGTCCAGTCCCTCTCTTCCGTTCCGTTCCTTTCCTTCTTTCCCTCCTTTTATTGTGCGCCAGCAGACAAATAAAATTGTATTATTAACACATTTGAGACGCCAAAGTAATGCTTGGTCAAACGTTGCTAATATGCCTAGGAGCGACCGCTCATGCAAATTGTTTACCGGATTCCCAGACTGACCGATCGAATCGCAGTGCCTGTCCATTTGTCCCGCAGACACGCACAGATTTTCTCCGGACTCCTTTTTGTGACCGGGGATTTTCCCTGGATTTTCTCCTTCCTTTTCCACAGTTCCTTCTGTTTTTTTTTTCCTAGGAAAGAAGGGAGCTAGCAAAGTTATTTCTTTGGGTTTTCTATTTAAATTTTATATCGATAGCATTAAAATCTGTTTTAAATATAATATATTTTCAATATTTTCGCTCTAGAAAGGCATATATTTTATGTAGAGCTTGTAGTTTTCCCGTAAAAATATACAAGTAATTTCCATACTTTCTTTTATATTAAAACTGTAACTATAGTTACTCTTTTTACTCTTTTTAGACCTGGAATATTTAAGAGATGTCGGGTTAAATTCTTTTCCGTTCAACTGCCAAACTAGCATCTGGCAAATGACAGTTGTCTTGGCTTCCTTTCCTTGGCTTCCGCTCGGGCATCTGTCCATCTGTCCTGCTGCCAGTTTCAATTTGAAACATTGTCTCGCCCCGCGGCCCCAGAAAAGTGCAATTACTTTCGTGTTGGGGAATCGCTTAGCGAAATCAAACAACGACGGCGGACAATTTGGGTCTGGTGCTTCCTATTTCTGGGACAGCAATTAAATGCGGGCCAAAGGAATAGTTTTCCAAATGAAAGTCGAGTCCTGCGAGCCAACAAAAGAATGCATTTAAAAGTCTGTCAACTGTCATTGTGAACCCTAAATTGTAGTCAACTTAAGTGAAGTAAAAAGTAAAAAAATGCTAAAATAAAGGGCAATAAAATTATACTTTGTGAGGGATGAACCGCCATTGATTGAGTCTCTTTGGGAAATTATCTATGCCTGGAAAATGCAATCAATCTGTCTTTTTGGTCTTTTTGGTCGCTTTAAAGTTTGTGGAATTTTTGTTTGTAAAACTAACTTCCGAAACTTTCTTTTTTTCTTGTCCCTTTTGTGCATACATTTTTTTTTTTTTTGCTGATACTTTTTATATTTTGATTAACACTTTTTGGTGCGTGAGTGACAGGCGACATGACAGGCGCCCAAAGGGGTGTATAGGTGGAACAACAACAGAGAAGCGGAATTTTCCCGGGACCTCAATGTTGATTTTCCAGCGATTCCCTTTTTTTTTAGCATGTTCACACATTGACCCTTATTCGGCGAAAAACGGAGAAAAGCTCGCCAGGATTTATGGCCATTTGAGCGTTTGAGTGGGGCCCCGAGAAAGGAGAAAAGCGAGGCTTGTAGCAATTAGCAGGACCCCGAAATACTTTGTTGACCTTATTTAAAATGTAATGACTGGCCGGGACAGAGAGGCTGGCACGATTTATTTGCTCCTAGCGCGCGCCCCAAAATAAATTACGAATCAACCCCAAGAGCAGGACATTAGTCATCGACCCCGATTCATTGTCCAGATTCAAGGGAACGGCAGCGAAAGTGAATCCCAAATTATGCACAAATTATAGGGACTGATGGCGGGGATCCTGGGGATCTCAGTCCCTCTTATCAGCTGTCCAGCAGACCCACCGGGCGTATGCGTGATATATTCCCCTTTTCTGGCCAGTTAATTGCAATTGCTAAATAACATTTCATTCCCTCATTGCAGCTCTCATTTGGCCCAAGGGAGAAGCCAAGAACTAATCAGAAAAAGGTATGATATGTGCTTTCATTTTGTAATTAAACTTAGTTCAATTTACATAATACACAAGCTGCACCATTTCCAATTGAGAGTTTCGATTAAAGATTAATTACTTTCTCCTCTGGCAATGGAATTCCATTTGGCTCTCGTTTTAAAGTCCACAATCGTTATTTATTCATTACAATCGAAACGCATAAAACACTCACCAATGCAATGGCAACATTTGTTGCGAGCACAAAAAAAGGAAAGAAACTGTGTTAAAAATTGAAAAATTTGTATAACCAAAGGGAGAGAGTGCTGAGTACTTTTTGTATAAAAGGTATACATTGTGTAAAGATAGAGCCTTGATTAAAGTTTATAAATAAATATTAAGTGCAGTTCTTTCTGTAGAAACAATATTTATTATGTTTCTTAAGCAAATGTATTACCTTTAAGCTTGGAAAAAAATTCCTATGTACCTTAAATATTCTTTATTAAATATTTAACAAATCTTTACTTCGTTATAAACATTTCCCTGTTATTTGAAAAATATTTAAAATAAAATCTTTATTACTTTTTAGCTTGCAAAATTCCCTATTAATTATTTAACAATTCCATATTTATTTTTAAACATTTTCCTCAAGCTTACTTTTATGCCAGACACATCTGAATGTCTGCTAACAATTTATAGCTTTGAAATAAAAAGTAGAAAGTACAAATATTAAAAAAGTAACTGTACAAATTTCTGGATATGCAGATATGTATCCTCTGCAAAGCGATAATAATAAAACGCGGTGATTAAGGCATCTGCTGGTGCGATGACTTTTGGTCAATCGTAAATCCGAGGCCAGTGGGTGGTGTTGTTTAGTGGGTGCTTACTGTGGTAACGATGGCAACAATGTTGGACAGTGACCTCCGTCGCCGAAGCCGCCGCCGCTGACGAGTTTTGTTCTTTTGCTTTTTCGATTTTAAAATGTTCAGCAAACAAGTGGCAAGTGGCAAGTGGCAAGTGGCGAGTGGCGAGGCCAAAAACAAAGGAATTTATTTGCAACACGCGCCAGTCTGGCCAAGATCTGTCGCCGCAGATTATCCCGCAAAGAGGCATTTAGTCGACTCCAAGCCCCATATCCATATATGGCCACGAATATATACGCATTTCTAGGCGATTCCTCACAATCTCCGATGACAGCCATTAAAAAAGTTGTAAAGTGCGAAGATGCAATTAGCAAAGAGCTTTAAGGGGATCTGGAAAGGATGCTCACTCTTGCTTCTATGCTTAATCCCTTCTAGCACCGTTTTGGTGGCTGCTTGAGTGGAGAAAAAATAAAGAAAAGTTTTTGAAGGCAACCAGAAAAGTTTCTTTGTCAAGGGGATTGATTACGTGGCATCATGAGCCTAGGAAGCAGGAAGTAGTTGAGGTATGTTGGGTATAGGGCTTTAGATAATACTTCTTTCTGTTATTTAAATGTTGAAAAATACCTTTAGCACTCATAACTCATAAAGCCTACAGATATTACTCGAAATAGCCAAAGGGCGGGAGGGCCAACTTTGCACTTATGAATTTATTAGCCAAACATGCCTTGGGGCCTGATCAACTGCGGCGCGAACTCCCTCAAAATGGGCAAGAAGTCCACACATTCCAGAGCCCAAAGCCCGAGCAAGTTTGCAATAATTATCCGAGTTTTGCCACAATGAAGCCATAAAGCATAAGCCGGAACATTGTTTCGAGCGAGGCGTTGATGTTTGCCATTTCAGTTGCCGCTGATGAATTCCCAGCACGTTTCTGGGCAGAGGTCAGAGGTTGGGCTGGTTAGGGGATAACTAACAACTATTAAGTGAACTTTTTAATGTCCAACTTTTGTGTGAGCTGTAAATTTGGGCCACGAACTCAGCCATCCGCCTGATTAAGCCGAACAATGGAACTGCAGTAATTGGGCAGCAGCCCCGCAAGATACACTGGAGAAGAATTTTGTTAGCAAAGAATTAGGGAGTTTAGTTTATTAACTTACTCGGTTTTATTTAGGATTTATTTTGTGCTAAAAAATCCCCTCTATTATTATCAATCTTGGATGGTAAATGGCATAAATTATCGCCTGACTTTTCGCGTGTAGCTACATGTGAGTTAACAATGAGATAACCCTGCTGGCAAACATCCCCATATGCCTGCGATTAATGGGGAAATGGGAACTGGGAACTGGGAAATGGGAAATGGAGCATTCCCGGCCGACTTCTCTCTATGATTTATAGCCGTAATTAAAATCTGTAGTTGCCCGCCGGCTGGCTTGTTGGCTGGCTGACTTACAAATAAGCCGCTAAGACTTTTGTCAAAAGACATAAAGGCGAGTTCCCGAGTTCCCGAGTGGTGGTGGCGGGAGGACAGCTTAAAGCGTTGGGGCCCAAAATCCTTTTATGCCGGAATTTAATTAAGGCAAATCTCCCTAAACACACACAGACATATCCTTTTCGGCCCACACGGATGCCACCGGGGGCCACTGAAAATGCCAAAGAAAAAAGCCATCCAATATTGCCTTATTGTTCCAGAAGGAACTCTGGCAACATGCACTGCCCGGTATCTTCAGCACACAGCCTGCATATTTGTTGAGTGCTCCACAGGACACAGGATACAGGACACACACAAAAAAAAGGCGAAAATCGGCCAACAATAACAAATAGGCTGACGACTAGGGACAGGACAGCATGGACACTGCAAGAAAATTACAAAAAAAAAGGGTTTTAGTAGAAAGAAGATTATAAATAATATAAAAACTCATACTTTTAAATATAATTCAATGAACTTCAAGAAATAGGTATAAGTAATACCCAAAATAACTAAGATTTCCTCTCAGTGCCTTGATATTTTGTGTATTTTTTGCCGAAAAGCCAGGCCTGTTCCAGCGGCCACTCCAAACAATGCCCAGCAATAGTTTTCCAGTTACAAGCGAAACAAGCAGGACTCAATGGAGATATCTGTGCATATCATCGCCAATAAATTGCTCGAAACCGACTGCTTTACTGCTCCTTTTCGGCGCACACTGCGTATGCGTGATATTTACAGATTGTTTGCTTTTCGCCTTTCGCTTTTCGCTTCAAGGCGTCCAAAGGTGTAAATCAAATTGCTGTTTGAAAATTCGCATAAAAGTCCCTCCTTCGATGAAGTGTCGACCCCATAAAAGACTTCCGCCATGAAGTGCAGCCAGGCTGTCGTCGTCGCTGAGCGTTGAGGAGAATTATATTTAGCACCGTCGGTTTACTAGTTTTGATGTGTTTTTGTGACAGGAAATTCACGTGGGATGCAAGCCACACACACACGCACACAGCTCGGTTGGGTTATTGTCCAGATTCCGGGATAAGTTTGAGATAAATTGCAGTTCAGCTTGAGCTTTCGTGGGAATCAGTAGTGCAATCTAAGAGCGGAAACCTGTGTAAAATATTATAATTACACTTGAGTGAAGCTCAAAGAAAATCCAATTAAAATATATCAAGCAAGATATGTAAGTTAGAATATATTGAGAGTGGTAGAGGAAGCTTTAAATTATTTAAAAATAGTGTTTACCAAGTTATTTTCACATAAATAACCCAAATGGTGTGTTTATAAAGAGCTTGTAGAGATTTATGCTTGCCTGGTGATGTAAATAGTCAGCAGTTCTAGAATCTAGATTAGTTATGGCTTTGCCTTTTTTAATTGGCTTAATTGGCCACATTTTACAATAGTCCGAGAGTCTAAACTAAAGCTTATTAATAAATTGCATTTAATTGCTGGCAAGTAACTAAAAAATAGCCAAAGTTACGAGGAAGCCAGGGAGTCAGGGAGCCAGGGAGCGAGTGGGGGCACATCTAATTCAATTACCTTTGGCCGCTCTCGTCTGCCAAGCGTCTCAATATAAAAACTCAATTTAATGGGTGCCAAGTTTGTTCTACGTGTCTGTATATATATTCCGATACCCTCGAAGGTGGCCAGGGTATATTGCAGAATTAGTCAAAGCAAACTTAAGAGTGAGTTCGGATTCTCTTGAATTTTATCCCTAACTAATTTTGTAAGCAAATTCTAAACTTAAGGCACCAACATTAGTGTTAATCTCCCCATTAATATGTACCGGGTATTTAATAGTCCTAGCCATTTCCTCCTCTCTTATATATATTATATATCTTTCTGTATGTACACGCGAGAGAGTGTTGGGGTCTTGAGGTCTCTGGGTCCCTTGAAAGCCTGTCAACAACAGCCAACGATGCGAGGCGAATAGCAAAGGCAGCAGCAACAACAACACTTTTCTCGGGCAAAAACTCGGTTCGAGCAACAAGAATATTGGCTGGAAAAAAAAAGGAGGAAAACGAGGGAAAACGAGGGAAAACCACGAGAGCAGAATCAGCTTAGCCTAGCTTTATTGGAAGAGCAAGGAGCAGCAGCCGCAGCAGCTGCAATATCAACAACATTAGATGCAAGCCACAGGACACACAGAGAAAAATAGATCATAGGTTTCCGTTTTGCTTAAAGATATATATTATTCTTGACACAAAATCATTTCTTAAAGTGCACAAGGTGCTGAGAACTAAGCAAAAAGCCACAAAAGGCCAAGGAGGCTGAAGTCTGAAGCCTGAAACCGTGAAACCACAGCAGAAAAATAGAAGCACTGCAACATCAGCCAACTGAAGGAAAAGGAAGCAGCCACAATAACAATGCCAGCCAGAAGCCAGAATGTTGGAAAATCTGTTGGAAAAAAGCATAGAAGGTCATAGAAGGCAAATCTCCATTAAAATAAGACCCATATAGGAGTGAAGAACTCACAAATCAAAGGAGTTTATCACAGCTCAAAAATTAACTGAGCTCCTTAAACTAATATTTGAAAAAAATAAGAGTTCAATCTGAGGCTCTGCTATGTCCAAGAAGTTGTTTTAGCCATGGAAATGCCTCTGACAAATCCCCAGGACCTCTATATTTCTCTAAATTGTTTAACTGAACCCGCGCCAGAAGTCAAATGAGCAAAAGTCCTACCGGAGACTGGGCAGGACACTGAGACGATGACGAGACTGACTGAGACTGAGAGTTCGAATGAGACTTCGCCTTCGCCTTCGACTGGAGACAAAGACAAAGGCAGCTGGACCAAACGACATTTCCATAGAAATTAACAGTTCATGGACCCAGTGGGGCATTATCCATATATATATAGTATCTGTATATATATGCGTTCGTATAATTATGCCCACTTGGCATCCATGCCTTCGATGCTTTTGATGGCTTCGATGCCGGCGCTTCAATGAAGTGGAAGTGGCATCGCATCATTCGGCGGAATTTGTCACGATTACCAAACTCGATATACACTTCACTTCGGCAGGACTCGGATTCGGATTCGGCAAGCGGCGTAATTGATTCACTTCGATTGATTTTGGTCAGCAGCTGCCGGCTGGCTACTGACTTTTCTCGCTTTTTCACAGCTTTTCCCCGGCTTTCCTCGCCGTTTGCCACGTACTTATGCGGCCAGCGACAAATGCTCATTACGAGGCATCAGGCGAGTTAAGCCCACTGATGATGTGTCCGGGACCAAAGCCGATCGAGTATCGGGAATATATGGGCTTAAATATTAATTTACAAAGAAACATGAAAATGAATTTAAAGCCCCTTTAAGGCCCTGTAATTATGCTTAATTACATATTCAAAATTCCGAATATTACCGCTCTTAAAATTTCCCAACGCCTTGTAAGTACATTAATTATCTTTATAAGCTTTGAATTCTGTAGTTGAGCCTCGGGGCTAAGCCTGTGCATATTATTTTTATTATCTGGCAGTAAACACTCCCCGAGGAGAACTAACTTAAGATTGTGAACCAAATAATTGTCCGGCTGTGCTGGGAGCTGGTTCCTTTCCCAGAGGAGGAACTGCCTCCAGAACCAAACGGATTCAGGAAACATTAAATGGAATTCAGTCGGTCAAATGTAATTAAGACACCAGCTATCAAGGAATACTTTATTTATTTATTTATTTAATATATTATATGTTAAATTTTTAAGCTATTTAATTTGTTCTTGAATTTTATATATTTTCCCCGAAAGAGCATCTAGAATTCGTATGCCTTTCGTTACCCTTCAATTATTATTTCAGCCTATTCCGGCCGTCTTTGGTTTCTGGCTCATATTTATGTGACCACTGGGAGCTGTTGGCCAGGCCTTAAGTGATTTCCTTCGGCAGAGAAACTGTTGCCAACTTTGGCCCAGAGACCGCTGTTTCGGCCTTGGTCAGTTTCTTTTTGGTCAGCCGTCTTTTCGATTATTGTTATTATTATTCTCGTCAGTTTCAGTTGATACTCCTGCCAGGTATTTATGGATATACAGTTGAAAACGATGACCAGCACGAGGCTACACGGTGAGGAATAAGAGTAGAAGAAGTCATTAAAATATTCCAAAATAATACAATGTAAATTTTGTAAGCTCAATTTAATGTTAGGAAATAATAGTAATCTCAGAAAAGGATTAAGAAAACTAGGACAATAATGCATAATTATTAAAGAGATTATAAGAATTTTAAAATTTGTTCATTAACAATTTTAATTCTTCAATTCTTCTCAATGATTTAATAATCAGTTAATATTGCTCATTATGGCTTTAAAAAAATATAATTTTCCCTTGTCTCTTATGTATATAGATCCCCAAGAGACACCTTAACCGATCCCTGATCCTTTTCCTCTCTGTGTCTAGAGGCAACATTTAGTTCATTGGACGCTCGGCCTGCTGCCATTTTGATTCGTTTCTACTTGGCTGACATCTTTTTCATGTTTACTTTTGACTTAATTAGGGAGCAGGCTCCTCTGCGCGCCCCCTCGTCTGGCCCGGCCCGACACGTGCCCCAGACTGTAGTTCATTTCGCCCACAATTCGTGACAATATTCGAAGGTCCTCCATCTGGCTCCTGGCCCTGGCCCTGGCCAGGGATTTTTGCTGCGACTTATGAACTGAACAAGAATAATAAATGAAGCGGGCGACGCGAGTGTTCGACTGTGAAATACGCTTTGGAAAATCCACGCGAACGGATGTCTGCACTTTTTCGGAAATGGAAATGTAAATGGAAATGGGATTCGCCTGAGGACAAGAGCGAGTCCATTGAATGGCCGCTCTGAGCGATATATCTGTCTGTATCTGTAGCGTAATTATGGGGCTCTCGGCACTGAGATTTTAGTTTTTTATAATTATAAATCTCTATTAAATGATTAATAATATATATATTATATAAAAAATGTCAAATATAATTTAAATATCAATTAAAAATGGCTTTATTCCTCTCCAGCTTACACTTTAGTTTGCCAAACATAAACTCACAATTTATTTGAATAATATTCGAGTTAAAATCTGGCATTTTTCATCGAGGGCAGAGGCAATGGAATGGCCACCATATTTAGTCCACTTATCTCCCCAATGGAATCTTTTTGTTTCGTAAAGTTTCTTTCGGGGGATTTGCTGTACTCCAATTTGTAAGGGCAATTTATAGTAAAAGTTTGGCCTGCACATCCAGCAGCTTGCAGTGGATTTAGATGTTTTGTGTCTTTAAGTTGTGCCTCCATTTTCCACCCGCACCCGCACCCGCTGGCAACAATAACAAGGAGACAGGCCCGAAGGGAGAGCGGGCTAGATAAATATCTTTGCATAATTAAATCCAATTGGGCGCACAACTCGCAGCTTTTGTTTGGGCCAAGCCAAGTCAATCAAAAGTTGGCCCACAGCTCAGCTGGCCAGCGGCATAAAGGAAAAAAAGGAAAACCGAAAAGAAAGCGGCAAGAAAACATAACAAAAATGGAGTAGAAATGGAATGAAAATGGGAAATAGGCAGTGGAGGCGCCAACGAAGCAAGACTAATTGGCAGCCGGCGAGCGGGGCATAAACTAATTAAATCAAATTATATAGATATAGATTTAGAGATCCGCCGCAGCCATATATCTCGGCCGAGATCGTAAATCGCTTGGCACTTTGACCGCCCGCAAGGCCCTATACTATATATACTCACCTCTCTGGATTCGGATTCGGGGTTATATAGCCTTTGTTTACCGAAATTGCGCGTCTCCTAAAATTGATTTACCAATTGGCCATTGACGCAATACCCACTCTATTGCTGCAATTATTTTGGGGAATATTTGTGGGAAATTGGAGAGCTGAAATAAGAGGACATTTCCCTAATTAATACAAAATATTATCTGGACTTGAAAAGAGCGTCCATATTTTCATATTTTGTGTGAAAATTCATGCATTTACTT
The DNA here is from genome assembly GCA_014170255.2 of Drosophila triauraria. NCBI lineage: Eukaryota > Metazoa > Arthropoda > Insecta > Diptera > Drosophilidae > Drosophila > Drosophila triauraria. The sequence goes on along the minus strand of CM024333.1, from coordinate 5,523,684 downwards.
TCGGTTTAGGGTTAGCGCTTTGTTCCCAGCTGGAAAATAAAATTCAAATGCTATTTGATATTTTTTTTCGGTGCACCGAACTGAAATTTCGCTCAAGGCGAGCTTAGGGATTTTCCGGGCAAGCTGTTGTGTGTGAAAAGTGTGAGAAAAGCTGGAAAAAATATATATAAATTACACCACGGGGAGAGACTCAAATAATTGCCATTTTAATACGAGTTTCACACAACTTTTTTTCCAGTTTGTGTTGAAAATAAATATATAAATCATTGTGTCATGTGAATGTGGGACATATTTACATTTCGCACAAGTTTTTGCCTTTTTTTTTTAGTTTTTCAAACCATAAATGTCAGAAATTTCGCACTTTTGTTTGAGTTTAACTTGGTTTGTTTGTAGCCAGTGATTTTCCGAGGGTTTTCACCGCTCGTATTTCTATTATTTCGTATTATTCGAGTTATAGCTGCCAGCAGCAGGGTTTTCAATTACGTTTCATGCACATTTTTGTGGCCTAGCCGAGGGAATCACGTCTATATTTTCATTTTCCCCACTCGGTTTTCGGTTTTCGGTTTTTAGTTATTTATTGATTTTTGCATGCGGTTTTGAATTACTTCTCCCAGAGTGAATTATAATTGGGTTGAAATCGGTTTAATTGAGACGAGCAGACACACGAAATATATAATATAAATGGGAGATAAAAGCGGAATGAATGCCAAACATTCTCGTATCATCATCTGCCATCAAATGCTTGTCAAATGTGACTGACAGACCGAGAATAGCTTTTTGCTTTTTCGATTTTTGGTTTTTTGGTTGTTTTTTGTTGTTTTTTGGTTGGTTTTTGCTTTTTGCTGGCCGGTAATCTTGGCTGCTGTCTGTTCGCTTGATGGACACTATTTGTTATTAAATTGTGCGGCCAGCCCCCAGTGACGTCGTTGGTGTTAATGAAGGTTGGAGAATCAAGGCCAACAGGCACATGGTTTTTATTTAATTTTTCTATTTAATTTAGTATTTAATATTAAGAGTTTAGCTGTGGCTTTTTCTGTTTAATATTTATTTAGAATATAAACTTGAATAAATATCGTTATTGTGGCTGCCTAATTTTGCGTATAATCACGGACAACTATTTCAATCTGGGCAGCCAAGTGGCTTTCCAGGACATTAAGTCCTGTCTGGAGGCTGCTCACCTCGCCATTTTCCGCCACTCAAACTCTCCCTAGTGGCCGGCCAACGATGGCGGCACAAAAAAATGTTGTGAAGCATTAGGGAATTTTTTTTTATTTTATTTTTTTTAACCAGAAAGCCAGAATATAACTGGTAAAGTTGTCAGCGGCTTAGCGGCCACGTTTCATAACTAACCGAAAAAGCCAGAAAGTTACTGGAACAAGTTTGCGGGGATTATTTCGAGTTTGGTTTCGGGTTTCGGGTTTCTGGGGCTTTGCCAACTTTGGACTTGTTATGTATAGATTAATTGCAAGATCCCTGTATTATTGACTTATTATTTAAGGGGATCTATGAATGGTTATCTTTAGTTCAAAATATATATCCCAAAAGCTCTTTAAACTTGTGCACATGTTTTGCGGCTTGTGGCAGTGTTTCTGCTATTTTCCTCGTTTTTCTCGGCTGCTTTTTCTGTGTTTTTCCTGCAACACGTTAGCCACTTTTCAATGGAGGCGCTTGCTCTGGCTCTGGAGAAAAACTCGTACATTTTCCAAAAACATTTGGCAAATTGTTATAGAAAAAGCCCCACCACACACACAGGGGAATACACACACTGGGCACGAGTGTGTGTGTGGGTAAGGATAAATTTGGTTGCGAGACTCGACTACAACATATGTTAACGACGCTTTTGCCTTTGGATGTCTGCTGGATGTGCGCCTCCCTGTACAAGCAAGAAGAAAATAAGGAAAATAGGAAAAATAAGGTTTTTAAAAGGGAAATTTCTAGGTTAAAATATAGAAAAATATGTAAGGAATATATATATATTTTTTCTTTGATTTTTAATGCAAATTTCCATCTCTATTGAGGGGTATATACTATGTTCAAGCCTTTCGATCTTTGTTGTTATTTTTTGTAAGCACAACCAGCACGTGCTGGGTGACACTAGACTGTAAATTCGCATTACATCAAGGGGAAGCCATGTGAACTCGGCCAAATTGAAAGGATCTCGAAGGGCTGAAAGGACTTGACTGACTCGACTCGGCTGAGATAGATTTGTGGCAAATAAACACAGTAAATTCTCTCAGCGACTGACAACGGCAATTACTTGCTAAATTACTCCGTTCCTGGCTTAATAAATTTCCAGTCTCTGGGCGAGATTCTCTCTTCTCTGGCTGATGATTTGCATGGCGGGCACAGCTTGAGAGGCACTTGTGAGGAGCTCATTATATGGCCAGCACCCGCAGCGATTTGAGTCGGCATGGCCACAATTTATTTCCCCCCTGACCGGCTTGGGTAAATAGATTTATAAATCTACCGAAGAAACCCTGCACTCTCCCCTGTTCCCTTCTTCCCTTTTCTAATTTCATTTTGCGGCTGTGGTAAGATTTCTGTATTAAATATTAAAAGTTGCCAAGGACTTCCGGGGGGAACCCAGGTGAGGTTCAAACTAGAGATGGATCTAGGATAGCTATCGATAAAATAAATTAGAAATAAAAGGAAAAAACCTTATAGAATTTTCTATTTAAGAATAAACCTAAAGGAAATAATCTATAATTTTTTAAAGAATTTTTGGGATATATTTACGCTCCCCGAGTCCTACTTAGCTCCCATCGATCTGGGTTTCAGTGCGTTTACTTGTTTTCCCATTACTTCACACACTCAATGCCGCAGTCACCATTTTTTTGGCGGCCATTTGCATATTTTGCAGTAAAGGTAATGGCGGAGCTAAGGGCAACTCTAACGGTGTAAGTGTAATGCCGCCGGTAATGGCGCCTAGAGCTTTGCCATGTAAATGCGTGCCATTTGGAATAACGAACTGCATTCCACACGCACCCAGCTCCGTTAGCCGTCGCCATATATTTATTTAAATACGAAAAAACTCACCTGCCCTCGAGCCTCGCCTCGCCCCGCCTCGCCCTTGAGTTCGTTGAACCGCCCTTGATGGCGTGGTTTTTTCTGTTTATATTTGAATCAGCATTTTCCACTTCATTTCCGGCGCAAAGAGAAGCGGATGCGGGCTGGCCGCCATTTTACGGCTTAGCCGGTGGCATTCAAATTGAATTGGTAATAAAAAAAGCCAGCGAGGAGCTGCAGCAGCTGTCTAAATAATACAATTCTATTTGAATGATTCATTTGCCAGGCTAAACTGCAATGGCAGGGAATGGGGAATGAGGAATGCGGCAAACTTGAGTCTGAAAGGGGCAGTAAATTGAGGTTCTTCTGGGGAAAAAATCATAGTAGGTCTCTAAAAAACCTAACAAGATCTAAAACTATCTCCGGATAGCATCTAGTTTTCAGAGCATGTAGACACTCTCCGAAATTAATCAGTTAATGCCGCATAATCTGCCACATGGCCAACGAAGAATATTTTCTCCCCAAAGGCTAAGAAGCTTTTCACCCAAGGAGCAGGAGCAGGAGGAGGAGGAACTGTGTGCGGATGTCATCGTCCCAATAGAGCTGCCACCTCGGAATCGCATGAATTCTCGATTCAGATTGAGATTCCGGCTGTGGCACTGGTTTTTTCCCTTTAGTATCCTGAGGGGGAGGCCTGTCATGTCGAGGCAGACATCTAATCCTTTTTATGTGCCCCAGACACGCAAGGTGCCCCCGAGCCTGCCCCTGCCTCCGCCGCTGCCGAGTGGTGCTGCCAATTTGTGTGTGGCGGCTTATCACTTATCTAGGCGGCTTTTCCGCGGACTGAGGCTTTCCCCATTAAAGTCAGAGAGCGCCAGCGATGCGTGCAGAGTGGCCGGCAAAAGTTTCTCTTCTAGGAGCGCCGCAGGTCCTTGGAAACTTGAGAGCGGGAGCCGGGGGAAAAGCGTCCTTAGCCAGAGGCCAGCCAGCCAGTCTTTGTTGCGGGAATGATGCCTTTTTATTTTAATTCCCAAATCGAAAAAGTTTTCGCTTTGGCGATTACGGCTGGGAAAACTCTAAACGCTTTAAGCGATGCTGCAAAGGCCGTGGCAAATCGGAGGAAAAGCGTATGTGAACTACTAATTCAACATGTCTGCCAAGTTTCCCTCTGGCCGCCTTATCGCGCCAAAGGAAAAGCTGGAAAAGCTGGAAAAGCTATCCCCTAAACGATGGCAAATGATTAAGTCTGCAAGTCGGCCGAAAGTGACATTATGTTTGTACATTCTCCGCATTTTCATTTATTATTATTTCGCTGAATTAATTATGTGACTTTTCGCCTGGCTGGGAAATTTATTCATTGCCAAAGAAAAATTAAAGAGCAGCCGCAAGGCGATGCCAAGGAAAACAAACATTACAGAAAAGAAAAGAAAGCCAAAAGCGGGAGTGTTTCCTAAATGGAAAATGGAAAATTACTTAAGCCATTCGAAGGCACACACACACATCCCTCTGGTGCCTGAGGCCCAGTCCCGCCCCCATTTTCCCACGCTTGAGGGTCTTTCCATTTTTTTTTTTTTGCTTTGGTAAAAAGTACAATTAAGTTCATCTACAAAAGCCAGGATGGCTCCTCCTCCGCCTGCCCAGCTTTTCCGCCGACATCGTTCTATTTGATCGACTTTTCTTCTCGGTTTTTCTGTGTCATTGCTGTGGGCTTTGGGAAAACAAGTTCTGTAAACGGAAAAGTGGGCGTGGCCTGTGCCAATGGGGAAAATGGTGCGAAAATGCCAGTGCAGCACCGATTCTGACCTTGCAGCTTACATAGTTTACAATGGAGAACCGATTTTCCGAAAAAGCAAAAGAAAAACAAAGGAAGAAAGCGATTGAATGGTGGATAAAATGGGTTAAAGGGTCCATTAATTACTTGAGAGCTTAAATACTCAGTTCTTTGGAGGGAAAGTGATGAATAAACTCGGTGTAGTAGGTAGAGTTGCTTAAAACTATAGAAAAAGGAGATGGTATTTGTTGAATTTCAGGGATTCCCCCAAAAAATGGTACACTCTACCATCAATTACTAATGCCCCATTGATAACATTGAAGCCTGGTCTCTCTTTTTGTGTGCCCAAGGCGCACACTATATTTATTGGAAATTCATTTGGGGCAGCAGGGATGTCCTTGGGCCAGGCAGGAGACAGGAGAGGATAAACAGGGGGCAGGAGCAGACCGAGCAGGAAGCCAAGGCATTTTAATGGCAGTTTTAGTTCCACTAATCGCTTTATGATGATGACTTGACTATGCATAAGTGTGAGCGCGTGCAGGAGAGTGTACGTGTGTACACGGGGAGAAAATTAGTTTAATTTTCAGCTGATATATAAATATTATAATGTGAAAATGAAGTTCCCTTTCCCTATAATTTTTTTAAAATAATATTCAGAGGCTAAACCTTGTAGGCCTACCCTTTACATATATTTTATATATTTCTTTAGGGCTCAACTTTAGCTTTTTCCCCAGTGCCTTGGGGTGTGTGCAGGTCCCTGTACGTGTGGGTGTTGTTTGCAAGTGAGATTCGCATCTGCGTTGTCCTAGTTAAAGTTTTCCATCATCGTCTTCTAGCCTGCTCTCCCCCTGCTCTGCCCTCGGCTCACGTAGTAATGGATCAAAGATGGCGGCTAATGTCTATGTGGGGGAAGAGGCGGGGGTAGAGAGACGGCAATGGAAAACAGATCAGAATCAGACTCGGAATCAGAGCGTGTGTCAAAAGAAAAGCCAAGGCGAATACACTATAATTAGAGGGAGAGCCAAGTCGAGCCTCTGGGCAATCGATATGCAACACCTTAACTTAATTAAACGCCATCTGCCTGGAGTGGAGTGCCTTTAATTTGGAAGGCTTAATCGCAGTTGAAATGGAGTTGCGGCAAACGAGAAGCCACTCGGACTAAGACAGAGCCCAGGGAGTTGACAGATTGGGTTAATTTCGAGGGGATTATGCTGGGAACAGGAAAGTTACCTGATTAATTCCAGGACTAAATCTAGTTTATTAGGAGATATATCTCCACTAAAGCAAGCACTAAAGTGCTGCTCACCTGCTCGCGAAATTCAATTGCGGAAATTGCTTTTTCGCTTCGCTTTTCCCTTTACGAAAAAAGGTTTATGGAAATGTGCATATGGATTGCCTTCAAAAATGCAAAGCTTGTGAATGCAATTGGCATTTCCGCAAGCAAACCAACAAGAGGAGTTGAGAGGTGCACAGAAAGAAAATATCAACTTTAAAATAATAATAAAATAGAGGGAAAATGTTAAAAATTGTATTTAAAAAGGAAATAATGAGGAAATTGCTTAGGCTTTAAGCAAATAATTATTATTTTGTGTTGCACATGGAGCCTAAGTTTTTCTCTGTGGATGGCTGGCTGGAGTCGAGTGGAATTTCCCAGCGGATTTCCCGCTCCGCGAAGACTAATTAAAAGGAGTCAAGGAGCAGCTCCCGCTGCGAGCTATTTCCGCTTTGGTTTCGCGACTGCAGCTGATGCGTTTCCTCTTCCGTTTCATTCCGCGTTCCCTGAGCCTCGCCTTGATTGGCAGCCCACAATCAATGGCAACTTGATTATTCCGTTTGGTTGTTTTCCCCATTTTCCCCCCAATAATCCGCGCCAAAATAGCTGGAACTAATTTAATAATTCATTCAATTGTGTCCGAAATGCATTCTGCTCGCATTATTGATGAGCTCGGCGAGTTTTAATCTAAAATAAATAAATAAAAAACTAGGCACCGCCAGCAATGTACATAAATTAAGTAATTTACAATATAACATGCATTTAAATTAAATATAACAGCTTAGCCTGATTTTTTCCGAGTTAACTTTTAAATTATTTTATTGGAAAAAAGGTGGAAAAAACGGCTTAATGAGATTTGTGTCAATTTCAATTGCATTTTAATTGCTTTGGCTGCTTTTTCAATTGAAATGTAAACATTTATTTTGTGATTATTTGCTTAAATTTAAACTGCTAATCCGATGTGGCGAGTTTTCCCATTTCCCAGCCGCACTTAAACGGCATTTGGCATGTAGAACAAGCTGCGAGCTGAGAAAAATATGCCAATGAATGAGTTTTCTTCGAGTTTTCCCAGAGACAACCCCTGACCCCAGGGCCCATTCCTCTCTTCTTGGGCTTATGTGGGTCAATGTGGCCATGAAGGAAAAGGCAGTGGATAATGGCAACGGCAAATGGCAAACAGAAAACCAAAAAATATGGCCAAAGTTGGACGAGTCCTACGGATTGGGAATGCGCAAAATAAAACCATTAAAAAGGGGCAGCATAAACATGACATAAACATGCGGAATGCCCTGTTATTAGTTGGCTTCTGACTGAGATCTTGGGATCCTGCCCAGAGATTCGAGCCACCAGATGAGCTCACAGAGACCTCAAGATGGCAGTGATTATAAAGGGCGGCGGTCATAACCCGTTTGAGGTTCGAAATGTGACAACTTTCATGGGGGTTGGAAAGTTAATAACAAAAACTTAGCAATTACTGAAAGCACTTTACATATTTCTGGCACTTTCAAGGAAGTTATATCATGGGGGTTGGATATTATATATTCTAGACCTGTTCTCTATGGGAAATAAATATAAATAATGATATTACTGGGGAATAAAAATAAATAACATGTCCAACCCTTTTATTTATTGAACTCCAGCAAAGTTTGTCCTTCAAAATCCCCCTTTTCTTTCTGCTGACCACAAAACAGACAATTAAATTAGCTGAATCATGTATTTTATCAATAATTCAGGCAATCAAGAGAAAAATCCACAATCTATCTGCACAAATCCCCAGGAAACACAAATCAAACAAGGAACGCTCTCTGCATAACTAAGGGAATCATAACCGATTTGAATACTGAAATATTGAAAGCCAGCTGGCTGACTGACAAATAAACAAACAGTTTTTGCCTTTGCAAACCTTTTAGCAAATCGAAATCGAAATCGAAATCGCTCAGACAAATGAAAGTTTGCCCCTTTTGTTCGATTCCCAAAGCGGAAGCATTTTGTCCCTGTTTCTTTCTGATTTTTTCATCCTTTTATGAAACGACCAAAGTTTGGCTAACCAAAAGTTGGGCCAAACAAATCGAAAAAATCACAGCCTTGTCCTAATTCACTCTTTGCTCTGCTCCTTGGAGGAGAACTTCCAATTGCACTTTAATTTGCTGCAGCAAAAAGGGACCGCAAAGTGGCTGCTGGGAAACCGGAAGGGGAAATGGAGCTGCAGTCTATCCGCTTCCGGAAGTACTTAAAAGTTTCGAGAAAAACGATTATCATTATCTAGGAATTTTTAAAAATATAAAAAAGAGAATGCAAACTATTTAAGGACTAATTTTTATATTTTAATTCTTTTTTTCGCCTTTCAGAACCGCAGCTTGAGCTATGCCGGCCTGGCTAGCCTCTCCAACTAACTGAGGGCCTGGGAAAACTCCTGGGAAAACTCGCGGGAAACTCTCTCTTTTTCCGCACTCTCAGCTCCCTCAACGATGGACAACCATTCGGTTTCCGATGCCGCCGGCTACGATGACTCCGCCTCCAGCTCCGGCTATCCGTATGACATATCCGCCACGGAGGTGCTGTACCAGTGGAGTGCCTCCGCCTCCGTTGCTGCCTCCTCCGCCTCCGCCGCCGCCGCCTCCCGCCTTGCCCCCTCCGCCAGTCCCTCGGGCTTGCCGCCCGAAATCGTTGGCGAGCCGCCGGGAATGCACCTCCTAAGCCCCTCGGAGGCCGCCAACGAGACCACTCGCTTCAGCCTGCTCGACTACGGCATGGGCCTGAACATGAACCTGAACCTGGCCAACACCAGCGAGGGCTACGACGACTACTCAGCCTACCAGCAGCAGATGGTCGGAGGCTGCCGCCAGGTGGAGGGTAACATGAGCTACTGGAACCTCACCTGCGACTCGCCCCTGGACTATGCCCTGCCGCTCTACGGCTACTGCATGCCCTTCCTCATGATCATCACCATCATCTCCAACACGCTGATCGTCCTGGTGCTGAGCAAGAAGAGCATGGCCACGCCCACCAACTTTGTGCTGATGGGTGAGTAAAGGAGTAAAGTCCTTGTAAATCCATAAACAGGAATCGTGCAACATGCAACTCGCGGAATAATTCAAGGACACACACGAGCCTCCGTTTCCTTGACATTCTGCCTTGGGTTGGGCTTTGATTTTCCCCATTCAGACGCCGCCTTTATGATTATTATTTATTTTTATTCCATGTCATTTCATGCCTTGCCTCGACATCGGCACGTCGCCCCTTTTTTGTGCGCTTAATGTGCCACAATGTTAAATCAGGCAGAAGTTTTGTGAGATTTCAAATAGCTGCTCCCCCAGGGCCGCCTTTTGCCAGTATTTATTTGTGGAAATGTATATAGTAACTCCTCCTACATCGCGTAATGCTGAGATATTCTAATAGCCTGTGTAATGCTAATGGCTGTGCCTGGAATTTATGAAACTGAAACCGAGGCAGCTGAGTGAGTCCCTTGGCTATATTCGATATAAATCCGCTGCAAGCTTCAACTTTAAATTATTCCACTGCCAATGGGTTAAGCGCCACCTCAGAGACCCCTCGCCGAAAGGGGATTCCCCACACAGAAACGGGTGTCAAGCGCAGGCCAAGGCTAATCGGACCAAAATGACAGCGGACCGCAAACCGCTCGAGAGCAGAGCGAATTATGCACTGCAAGGAAAATAGTAGCTAAATTGAGAGAGTAACGAATTAATAGGGAATTACAGGGATATTAAATAGGTCTTGGACAATATAAACTGATGATAAATTCCTTTAACTGAGCACAAATAATGGAAATTATGTTAGGAATTGATTAAGGAAATAAATAAATAAATAATCAGCTTTCCCTGGAAGAAATACCTTTAATTCTGATAAAGTTTGTGAAGGTAAAAAGTGCTCATCCTTCAAAATAAATGTCATATAGAAGTCACAGGATGCCTCGTTCAGGTTCTCAGGATTTTTGCTTGTGTAAACAACAGCAGCAGACACGGAGGACTGTCCTGTCCGCCCAATGAGTGCACAAAGGTCAGGTCATCGGGGTGTGTAGTCAGTCACTTAAACACATTCGCTCGGTTCAAATGTCAGTGGGCCAAAGCCAGAAAGAGCAAAGGAGAAAACGAGAGCCCAGAAAGTCGATTAGTTGATAAGGATAAAGGGATATAGACGAAGGCTAGGCCATAATTAATATTTTGTTTATATTTCAAGTAAACTGACGCTGACACTGACTTCGACCCAGACACATTTCCTCATTAGATGGGTCAATGTTTGCCCACAAATATTAAACCCTGAGCAAAAATCAACACCAATTTACCTCGTTTTGCATATTGCAATCTCTGAATAATTGATCATGGACCAGTGAATCGATTATAAGCCCCGAAATCGGATTACACAGACAGCCTAGTGCCATCGGGCATCGGGCATCAGGCATCGGTAATGCTCAATCACACAATCAATTTGCATTGAAAATCGCATCGCAAATCATTTGCATAACCATTACCATAATTTCTAATTCAAACTGTCCGTCTCGTCTCCTCTCGTCTCCTTGCAGGCATGGCTATATGCGATATGCTGACGGTTATATTTCCGGCGCCGGGCCTCTGGTATATGTACACATTCGGCAATCACTATAAGCCCCTGCATCCGGTCTCCATGTGTCTGGCCTACAGTATCTTCAATGAGGTAAGTCAACAAAGGCTCGTCAGCCACTGTTTACACTTGGAAAAATGGCTATTAAAATTTAAGAAATCTTCCTAGGAATCTAAGTTATTATTTGTAAGTCTTTTCCTGAATTATTTGCGGAATTCACTTCTTCTTTGGGGTATGTTTCAAGGCTGAGTGTGGCCCTGCTTTCTTGCCACAAACTAATTGCCAAGGCTGGCTAAGGAGGAGTGGCGGAAAACTGTTTATTTTGGCTTCTGGCCACGTTCCCAGCCAGCTTCCCGACGCTCGACGCTCATTGACCTAAATAAAATGCTTGGCTGGAAGCGGGGGACTCCTCGGTTCTCCTCGGTTCTCCCCGTTTCGCCTTTGTCTTCGCCGTCTGATGTATGATGCTTTGTTTGGGGCCCCCGTCGCGCTATCGTTATCGTTATCGTTATCGCATTTGATGCCACGTTACACTCTCAGTCCTGGCACTCCCCTCGCAGCCCATTTTCCCTTTGTGAGTGTCATTTCTGTCAGCATAATGAAAGAATGGCACTTGCCACTTGCCACCTGCTCTGCTGCTCCGAGGAGGAGGAGATCCACATCCACATTCAGCCATTCACAACACTTATTCATTCGAGAGCGTTTTTCCACCATTACCATGCAAACTCCGAGCTTTTCTCCCCCACGCTTTTCCCTTTTCCCGACCCTTTGCACGTTTGCCTTGATTAATCAACATTTTCAATTTATGGCACTCGAAGGGCGCAGAAATCGGGGTGGCAAAAGCAAAAGCAAAACTGTTTACTCACTTCAGCGGCGGAGTAGTGTCAAGCTGATAAAATGCCCCATTCCTAGATCCACCTCCCAGCTCCCTGGCATAGTGGTTCACTCCAAAGTCAACCCATTTTCCCAGCATTTCCATTCGCAATTACTATTTGAAAATCTTGAGAAGCTGGGAATGTGTTCAAGAGGAAAATCCCAAATTGTAATTATTTTTCCTTAAAAATCTACTCCCATTTTCTAGCTACAATTATTTTTCCTTCACTCGGAATTCTCCCAGGATTTCCCCAAAGCATTTTTCCCTTATTTTTGCCCCACTGTGCCGGCTTGTTGTGGCTGCTGTTGCTACGTGCTGTTAGTGGACTCTCAGGGGATTTGTACCAGCTAAATTCCATGCTGGGCTGAATGTCTGGATGGATTCCGGCAGGGAGAGGGCATGGGCATAGCCCGAGATTGACTGGGTGGCAAATGCGGTAACGGGTGGCAATGGGATATATAAGAGGGAGTCCTTTGACTATCTCTGCGTATGACTGCCATAAAATTCAACTCACATCCTGTGGAGCGTCTCTCTCGTTTCGGTAATAACCGCCAGGCGGCCATTGCAGCCGCACAGCCTCAAAGTTGAAGATTTCGTTTCATTTCTTTGGAATTTATATGCTCCGGCAGCACGTTCTTCCCCGTGCGCTTTCAAGCCGACTTACCCCGCCTTACTGTGGCGCATAATGGCCATGTTAATGTGGCCAGGAGGGGGATTCCAACCATTTTCATTGTAAAGTATCCATCCAGGCCGAGCTTATCCATCCGTGTCCATGTCCGTGCCGTGTAATTGCAGCGGAGCCGAGCCAGCGCAGACACATAAACCGGATTAGGCCACAGATTGTGCATTATACGGCCAAGCCAAGCCAAGCCAAGCCAAGCCCAATGTCAAACACACATCTGCCGAAAGCCATCTCCAGTCTCCTCCGCAAACCACCTGCACATCCCTTCCCGAGTGCCTTCGACTGTCTGCCGCAGGAGCCGCACTCATTACGGTCCATAAATGGAGCAGACACCTGTCCGGGTTCTCTGGGTTACAACTGGAGGAGTGCCTGGCCATTCACACGGGGAGAAATTTATTTAAAATTAATTGGAGATTAATTTTGAATTTTTATCTCAAAGAAATTATAAGTTTACCTGCCATATATATGCTTAGCTAATCAAGTTTATTATCACTTCATTTACTGGAAGTTTTCTGCCTGTGTAACCAATGCCAGACTCATAACTCGAAGCTAATGCAGTTTGAAGACCGCAAATCTGATTTGGCAGACAGGTTAAGGAATGACTTTGCAGGGCCTTTGAGGCTATAAAAAGGAGGATATATATATTTATATATATATCTAGCATTTTTCCCAGCGATATGCCAAGTCAAATATTTATATATCTCATTCGATTTACGGAACTCGCCAGGGAAATGTGGCCACAGAAATTATTTGTGAAAGTGCTGAGCCAGAGAAGCTTTGAAAAGGATTTGAGGTTCCTAAGGAAACCTAGAAATCTTTAGGAATTTGTGAGTTAAAATTCAGCAATAGAATGTGTGTAATATTTAATATAAATATATATAAATATTTAATATAAAATAATAATAATTTAAAATATGAAAGTGCTGAGCAAGGGAAGCGTTGAAAAAGATTTAGGGCACCTCGGAAATCTAGAAATCTTTAAGGAATTAAGAGCTAAATTATGTTTATTATAATAATAATATAAGCTCACTTATAGTCTTAAACAGGAAGCCAACTTTAAGCTAGTTTAATAGTAAGTAAAGTAACATTCCCTTTAACCACAAAATCGATGCCCTAGAAAAATATATAATATTCGTCCTACTTGAATGTGTTTTTAAAGGCTTACTTACCTTAGTATAACTTATATAAGTATAAGAGCAAGTGTCTTGGAACATTTTCACTTATTTTGCAACCCCAAAAGTATGCTTGAAGCTCATGCTCTCAGCCTCGTGATAATCCCAAAGACAAACATTCCCCAGAATAAGTATATATATTTGACTAACGATTCTCTTGCCTTTTGCTTGCAGATTATGCCAGCCATGTGCCACACCATCTCCGTTTGGCTAACTCTGGCCCTGGCCGTGCAAAGGTAAATATGCAATTAGGCCAATAAAAGTGAGCCCGGCTCACACGCCTTTCCCCAGTAGCCTTGGTTGAGATGTAACTCGGTGACTGCCTCGACTGACAAAGTGACTTGCCGACTGCCGACTGCCGACTGCCTCGTTGACTTGTCAATGGCGGCAATAAATCAGTTTTTGTGGTAAAAATAAAATGTCAATGCCTTCTCACGTGCCTCTGCCTGGGGCAGGGAAAACGAGGCAAACAAATGGGCGCTCACCTTGCGTATGAGCGATGCGAGTTATGCCAAGACAATCAATCGATTGATGACACCACAAGCCCAAACTCTTTAAAATCAAATTGCCTCGCCACTAGGCCCACGCCATAAATAAGGCCCACTAATGCACAGACAGCCTGTAAATATTTTATGACACAAAGGGAAAACAATAAACTAATTTCAAATAGGCAACATAAATTTCAAGACTGGCAGCCACTTGAAAATCGGCATTGTTCTATTAACTCATGTGTGGGATCATAAATTTTAGAGCTTTGCAAATAAATTTGGCGAGTGGAAAAAAATGCTATGAGAATAGTCATAAATATTTGCGCCATTATGCGACTTTGGGGCTCGCTTTCAAGTGGACTTCTGGAGAGCTTTTCAAGGGTGGAGGCTGCACCACCAAAATAGCTAAATAATGTATATAGGACAAAGGCAGGGGAACGGGGTATTCCCCCGGCCAGGAGGCTCTCTGTAAAATGCGTTGAAAATTGCCCGAGGACAAATAGCGCGATAAAAACATTCAGCGTTTATTGTTATTATTTTGTTGTTGCTGCCACCGCCACCGCCACCGCCGCCGTTGTCAACTTATTGTATTTCAAGTGTTTTTATGGCCCTTCGTGGTGGGCAGATGAGAAGTGGAAGTGGGTCGCCAATGCTTTGAATGAACTGCCTGAGTGAGTGACGATGCTGCTCTCCATAAAAATTTCATATTACAAAAAATATAATGTACGCTTGTGGGCCAGCGAAATATATAAATAAATATATATAAAAATATATCCGGTAGGTAGAGCATTGGCACACTTTTCAAGTGGCTCTGGAACCCATTCGAGGCACTATAAATATTTAATGTCTTCCTTATTAGTTTGTGGAATTGAAATCGGGGTTTGGGGTGGGAGCAGCCACATCTCAGTTAATATTAATAAGCAGGATATAGGGGAGTTATTCGGAATTAAGACAGCTTTAGCTTTTCGTATATTTTAAATAGAAAATAATTTCTTAAGCTAATAGATTTAACGGATATTTAACTGCGAAGTACCTCTGTTCTTAAGTAATTACTCATAATAATAACGAAGCAGCCACATCTCAGTTAATATTAATAAGCCGAATATAGGGAAGTTAACCGGAATTAAATTATTAAGCTTTTCGTATATTTTAAATAGAAAATAATTTCTTAAGAAGCCTTTGGTATATTTTAAATATAAAATCATTTCTTAAGCAAATAAATAATTGTATTTAACTGAGAAGTAGCTCTGCCCTTAAGTAATTCCACTCCGTTAGCAAAGTAATTCCACTAAAAGGAATAACAGGACTACAAGGGATGATATTTGCCTTGGTTCTTTGTTCTCCTAGAAAGCCTTATCATTTACATAACTTGTCCATCTGTTTGGCATATCCTGGCATAACCCCATGGCTTGAATGGTATCCTTCAGGAATCTCTGGTTGATTGATTTATGGTGTTAACCCTTCCGGGTTTGAGGGTGGAATATCCTTTTAGAACAAATTAACTAAATTGTTAAAATGACAAGGAAACTGAGTGGGGAGAAATGTTATTCATTTACAAATATCAATTCCATTTAGCGCTAAACTGGCTCCTGGGTCCTGCTTCGATTTCGTTAATATCTCGCTGTGTTGCTGCTTTCAACTTTAATGAAATCCCCGCTTGACAAAGGTTCAATGAAAGATTGATTGAAAAACATTTTCAAGTGCCAGGCGCCCATAATTATGCGCATAAATTAGGCCATCAGGCGGAGGTCCTTGAAGCCAAAGCCAAGCATCAAAGGTCGTTGCCCAAGCTGATTTTTTCCGCAACTATAAGTCGGGAAACTTCGCCCCAGGAAACGAATGAGAGGTTGGGGGAGCAAATTACTCAAATTATGAAATTATAAAGCGCCAACTTGATTAGCTTTTCCTTTGATTGCCTTTGCCCTTCGCGGAATTCAATCTGGCGAGGCAGGAGGCTGGAAATTAGGATTTGCCAAATTCGTTGTCACCACATTGCGATCGTAAATTCTCACCTGGGGAAATTGGTTTATCTGCGACCCCAAACCCAACTCCGGCCATAAAATAAAATTATATTAGGCAGAGGGAGGAAGGAGGCTTAAGGCTCTGACAGGAGCTCAGGACTCAGGGGATGGGCTGGGAATAAAACCCATTACAGATAAGGTCCTTAATGGGCAAGGGTATTCCGAATAAAATACTGATCGCCGATTGGAAAACCGCCATTACCTTAAATTTAAATTTAAATTTAATCCATTCGCAGGTACATCTACGTGTGCCATGCTCCTATGGCCAGGACCTGGTGCACGATGCCGCGGGTGAAGCGCTGCACGGCGTACATCGCCCTGCTGGCATTCCTGCACCAGCTGCCCAGGTTCTTCGACAGGACGTACATGCCCATGGAGATCGAGTGGAACGGCGAGGAGACGGAGGTGTGCCACCTGGAGACGTCGCTGTGGGTGCACGAGTACATCGGCGTGGACCTGTACTACACCAGCTACTACCTGTTCCGCGTGCTCTTCGTCCACCTGCTGCCCTGCATCATCCTGGTGACGCTGAACATCCTGCTCTTTGCCGCCATGAGGCAGGCGCAGGAGCGGCGCAAGCTGCTCTTCCGGGAGAACCGGAAGAAGGAGTGCAAGAAGCTGCGCGAGAGCAACTGCACCACCCTGATGCTGATCGTGGTCGTCTCGGTGTTCCTGCTGGCCGAGATACCCATTGCCGTGGTGACCGTCATGCACATTGTGAGCTCGCTGATCATCGAGTTCCTGGACTACGGCCTGGCCAACATCTGCATCCTGCTGACCAACTTCTTCCTGGTGGTCAGTTACCCCATTAACTTTGGCATCTACTGCGGGATGTCGCGCCAGTTCAGGGAGACCTTCAAGGAGATCTTCCTGGGGCGGCTGGTGGCCAAGAAGGACAGCTCCACCAAGTACTCGATCGTGAATGGGGCCCGCACCTGCACCAACACCAACGAGACGGTCCTCTAGTAATTGGTGCTGTTGGTGCCGCGGCGTGGCAGCAGCGACCACCGGCGAAGCACCACCACCACCACAGTCGGTGCTAGTGGAGCCACCACCAGCCTCACCATCTCCAGTGGCGGAGGCAGCGGGCCGCAGCACCAGCAGCGACGAGTCAGCACCATGGACATCATCGCCGAGGAGAGGAACGTCTAAGTCCCCGTAAATCCCACACAGCCCCTTTTCCGATTCCTCTTGGATTTTGGTGGATTGGGAAGCCAGAGTCCCACCTTAAGTCCTCCAAAATAAGGCCAGGACTTGCCCTATTCCATTTCCACCAATTTATGAAAAGGGGAATTCGCAAACAGGGCTGAAAGCTAAAAGGTTTCAAGAGGGTCAAACCTCCTTGGAGAAAACCAGTTACAGGATCAGTTTCAAAGGATTAGAGAAGCTGAAAATAATACTAAATATATGCCGAGAACCCAGATAAATAATGCATTCAGTCTGATTTCATGAATTAATGTTGCAGTTAGGATAAGGAACTCCTGTATCGAGGAGTTCTCTCTGCGAGTTTTTCGTTTTGTGTTGATGTCTTCATTATAATATTCCCCCTAAATGTTTAGGCTAATAAATGTTCTCTTCTCCGGGGTTTAAGTGATTGGAAACCGCGTAATTTAAAACAATAAAAAACCATAAATTATAGTTATTAATATAAGTCCCCGAATACCTACAGGAAACTTAAGAGTTACAACTATCAGAATAGAGGGGGAAGACCCACGAATTCAAGCTAGACTTAGGGTTTTATTTTTTGTGTGTAAAATATTTTTGTAATTCGAACTATCGCGGAGTTTGTTTAAGTGTAGCTAGACCTAGGAACGATCGAGCATTTAAATTCGTAAACCTTTCGAGCCCCAGCGTTTACCGATTTAAATGAGATGGAAAAGAATATATAAAATAATAAATACTTAAAAATAAACATAACGAATTTCAAGTTGCATTCTACCTTTTTTTTACTAGCTTAAGGTTAACAATTAAATAAATAAATAAACAACTAAAGATTCAGTGTTGATATGTGTACGAATTAAGATACGATTACCATTGCAGTTTCCCGTTTAAATGTTCTCAGTGTACACACAGCAAACTACGACTAAAACTAAGCCACAACCTAAACTATAGCCTCAGCATAACAACTAATTCAAGTCTACAACTATTACCAAATACATATAACTAAGAGTTGTCTGTCTGAATGGAATGTGTTAACTATTTATATTATATTTATATATACTTAGTGACGACAGCGACGGCGACAGCGGCTGCGTTCGGTTTCCGTTTCGATTTCTGACTTCTGATTTTGTACATAGTTCGACGGTGCATCCAGTTACGAATAAATAAATAAACTAATTAAATGTCACACGACCTGGCTGGCCTCTATTGCGTTTTTCTATTTTTTCAGATTATAAAACTAAATGGAAAAATAATCTAAACTGTTTTGAGTGAGTGGAGAAAAATAGGGGGATCCCACAGTAGCTTCCCAGTTATTACTTTTGTGTTCTTAAATAGATATTTCTTCTGTTATTTTCATAAACCTTTTGTTTAACAAGATATTTTAGGTTTATTTTGGCTTAAAGAAATATTATTTAATTCAGGCGACACTGCAATCTTTTGTACGATTTTTTTGGGACAGTCAAATCCTTGCTCGAAATTGGTGAAGCTTGAATAAAAGCTTCAGTAAGCAGGAAATTAGTCAGGCCTCTCACCACAGCTTCCTAGTTAATCCTTTTATGTGTTAAAATATATATTTCATTTATGATTTTTATATATAATTAATATTTAAATAGTTTCTTATAATTTTTATTTTTAAACGAAAGCCAAAAGAAATATTATTTAATTCGGGCGACACTGCAATCTTTTGTAAGGTTTTTTAGGACTGCAAAGGCATCTCTCTGAAGGGCTTGAAGCTGTTCTCAGTAATCAAGGAACAAGTGGGGGATGCCAACATTGCTTTCTAGTTATTTCTTTTATATTTTTAAATATACATTTCTTCTATAATCATTTTTAAAATATTTTCTTAATATTTTTTATTATTTAACGAATTCAAGGGAGAAGGGGAAGTTGCACTAGAAAAATAATCTTATATGTTCTCAGTAAGCAGTTAAAGAGTGAGGGATGCCAGCACAGCTTCCCAGTTTTCCCTTTTATATTCCAAAATATATATTTTTTCTCTAATTACTTTATTTATTTCTTTTATAATTTTATTAAAAATATTTAAGGAATAATGAAGCTACAAAAAACCATATTTAATACAAGCGACACAATTTCTTGTGAGTCTTCTTGGGTGGGCAGCCAAAGGCCTCGCGGAAGGGCTGGAAGTTGGCCACCGCATCGTTGACCCTGCGACTGTCGGAGCCGTGGTCGTCGTTGTCCTGCGACCCATCCTCGTCCGAGCAGAAGAACTGGGCAAAGTTCAGGAAGAACTGCTGCCTTGGCAGACTCCCAGTCGTGCTCGGGGCCTGATCCCACCTGGGATCCCCCTCGACGGTGTCGAAGTACGCCGAGTAGGCCAGCTCCAGGCCATTGAAGTCGGCGAACTTCTCGTCCAGCTGCCTCTCGCCGAAGCGCCACCGCAGGCAGCGCTCCTGCTGCTGGAAGCGCCTGAGCCGGAGCCGCTCCCGGCCTACGCTCAGGTGGTACTGGCCCCGAGAGTCGATCGGCAGGAAGTCGGGGGTGAAGCCGTGCGAGAGCTCGTGCCCGAGGATGTAGCCCAGCGAGCTGTAGGTGAGCAGCTCCGACTGGCCGGGCGTGTAGAGCGGCGGCCCGAGGAGAGAGAGCGGCACCACCAGCGTGTTCGACATGAGCAGGTAGAAGGGCGAGCCGAAGCTCCCGAAGCCGTGCGGCTTCACGGGGAGCGGCTGACGCCGCTTGAGAGGCATCCCCACCCCCAGGGTGTCCTGCCGCAGGGCGGCCAGCAGGTTGCCAAAGTAATCGCTGGCGTTCAGCTGCAGCTCCCGGTAGTGGTGCTCGAGGCGTCGCTCCAGGGAGTGGACCGAGCCCGAGCGCGGCAGGACACTCAGGCGCAGGGTCATGTGCTCCAGCTTCGAGAGCAGGAACTTCAGGGAGGGCCGCCCAAAGGCATTCCGGTTGGCCCTCAGCTTCTGGCCGAAGCGGTGCTTGAGGGTCCGGAAGATGTCCTGCAGCACGGGCTCCTCCGGCAGGCGCGGCTGGTCCTTCTCCAGCAGCCAGACCGAGGGATGGCTCAGCAGCTCGCGGCACTGCTCGGCGCACTCGCTGCGCTCCACCTGCCAGGCCTGGGCCTTGGCCAGTCCTCCTCCTGCCAGCCTCAGTCGGAGCAGGATGTAGGGAATCAGGAATGGCGGCCTCTTGGCCGCCAGCAGCGAGGTCACCCGCCGGATGTGGCTCAAGCTGGGCGGGGATCTCCGCCAGGGCAGCATCCAGTAGGCGGGAGTGTGCAGCTTGTCGGGAAAGAGCTCGCTGTCGTCGTCGTCGTCCTCCCGGATCAGGTCGCTCTCCAGCTGGCTCAGCTCCTGCCAGAAGCTCTCCCTTTCAGGCCTTCCCCTCGCTGGCATTTGGAGCCACAGCTGCTCGAATTGAGGCCGCTCCAGGGGCTCCCTCCTCGTCTCGTTGCGATCCCACTCCGAATTGTGGCGCAGGAGCAGCTGCAGCCAGATTTTCCTCATCTTGTCGTCGCCCATCTCCAACAGCACCTTGAGCCGGAAGGCGGCTGTCATGGCCACGGTCAGCTCGTCGATGTCCAGCTCAGGCTCTGGAATGAGCCGCTCGAGGAAGGCCAGCACCTGAGGCATGTCCAGGCTGCGGCGACAGGAGGCGTAGTACGCGCGGGGCAGCTGCAGGAAGCGGGCCTCCTGGCCAGAGCTCTCGACCTGGTCCAGCAACGTGGCCAGCCTCTGGTGGTAGTTGTGGTCCAGCTGGTTTAGCAGACTCCTGTAGGGATCCGACTCGTGGACAGCCGACCAGTTGCCGCAGGCGTGGGCATAAAAATCCCGACAGGGACTGATGCTCCGGTCCATATGCTGGGTCACATGATCCGGCAGTTCCGCTGAGTCCTGACCTGGAAGTCTGGCCAGGACCAGGGCCAGGGCCAAGAGCAGCAGGCGCATGTCGAAACGCATGGCGAGAGTCGCGTCGCTAAACTAGAGCTCAAATCGGCTGAGGAATAGCTACTAGTCGGGGGTTATCTCTCCGGATCGAAGTCAGCCCGGGAAAGCCCTCTCCGCGACTCAGCCGGGGCTTATCTCAGGAGACGAATCTGATCGGGGAATAGATTGCGCCGACGGCGACCTCTTTCGTTCTAATATTTTTATATATATTTTGTTTGGAAACTAACTAAGTGTTTGACGAAAGGGCACTGGAGAAAATGAAGTCCAATTATTAATAATATTAATTCCTGAAGACAAATGATTAAGTAAGTTCAAGGGAATATCTCTGTTGGGTTTTTAGTAAATTTAAAAACATCAAAAACCCAAGTAAATCATGGCTTTAGCTTAAAGTAGATGAATATTTACATAATCAAGGACTTAAAACGCTGCCAAGATAATATTTTGGACAAATTAAATCTAACAATAATCATAACTCAGCCAAAACAGCCTTAAATTCATTTCGGAAAGCTGCTCTATGTTAACTTTTATTAAAGTAATAAATCTGCATAATAGGAAAATGTTGCATACTCTTAGGCTTTATATATATATATCCTCTGTAAGTTGACCTCTTACAATTAATATAACTTACAGTATTTATTTTTCTAACATTTACATGCTTTATTTCGATTTATTTCCTCAAGTAATTCCAACTGAGTTATGAGGTCTGTTTTCTCTTCTTCCCGTTTTGAAATTTCATAAAGTTGAGTGTTGCTGCACTTTGCATTTTGCATTTGGAAAACTGCAAAGTTTTCGCACTGCACACATGGAAAATGAAACTTTTCCAGGGGCCAGAGGGGAAGGCAAATAAGGTTGCGACACTTTTCCATTCATATTTAATGCACTTTGGCCAAAAGCGTTGGCCTCAGCCAACTGAGGCTGGTTAAGTGCTCAAATATTTGGTGGAAAATCTGTTCAACACTGCACTTGAAAGCTTTCATCAAAGTCACGGGGATTTTCTGGCGAAAGTTTTCCAGGGGAACCACCCCCGATGAGATGGCAGCCATTTATAATAGATGCAACCCGTTCCACACCCACACATAATGTGGAAGGAATTTACAATTTTAAGCCTTTGCCGGTGCCGTTGCCGGGCCCGAAAAATGCCACACAAGCCTCATTTATTTCACTCAAAATTGATTGACGCCTTCCACAAGGGAAAAAAAGGAGCCCATATAGACCCACTGATGGACAGGCATAATGCTCCAGTGGTGCCTCGGTGGGAGGGAAATTAATTCCTTTACTGGGAAAGCAGCAGGTGAGTTTTTGGAAAAAATATAGCAGGAAAATGTGTAATTTAATGTAAATAAATGCTCAAACATTTTAAAACTATTTAAAATAGCAATCTTCCATTTATTTGGAATACAAAAAAAGGGGAATGAAATTTAATATTCTTCTAAGATCAGTATCTAGTATATTATTGATTAGTCAAGTCCTTAAACATTGAAATTTAATATAATAAAAATTAATTAAGTGTTTCCCATATTTTATTAATGAATTTAATAAATGTTTCCTTTGTATTATTTTATTTATTTTACAGCTCTCCCTATTTAGACCCCACTGTACCCGGTACGTGTGTTTATTGGACCGAACATCAACACGGAGACAATGAGAGGGCAGCAGCAGATAATCAATCAGAGAGCTGCTTATTGGCTTTTCAAAATGCGTCTAACAAAATAAATAAAAGTCAAAGCGACAATGTGGCATGTTGTGTGCCCAACATCAACCTCTGCTTTTGGCCAAAACAACCAGTAGAGGCCTCGGCCTCGGCTGCTGCTGGTCCACTGGCCTGACCTAATGCCAATTTAATGCTGCGTGTGGCTTATGTCTGTCTATAGTCCTGCCTCCAAGGATCTCCCCCTCTCGGCTGAGTTCGTGCGTGTGTGTGTGCGATGGAGTAAGCTCTCCGTAATGCTCCCCGGCCTCCTATCGATAGACATATATAATCAAAGGCAATTAGGTTTTTCAGCCGGCATGTTGCCTTAGCTCGCTAATTAATTTTCAATAGAATTTATGCACACCCGCAAAGGAGCAGCCATAAACCAGCACACACATTGATTAGTTTGGAACAAGGAAGCGGAAATAGCAAACTCTGTAGAGGAAATTAAGCACGAAAGGGAGATGATGATAAAGACAAGGCTTTAAATTTTATATAAAGAGTGAAATTATTCCATACTTTATTAGGGAATTTTTCTATAAATTGTTTCTATAATTCCCTCTTAATGTATATTCCAGAAAGTGTAACAATTCTTCAACTTGCCTTAATAGGTTGCCAATTATCTCTTCTCTAGATAATTGCTGAACCATTTTCCAGCCTCTCTTCTGCTTCGATTAATTATGTTACGTATCCCCAATGTTTTGATGTTCAGATGCAATTTAATTGACCTCGAATTCCAGATGCTGGCTGCCAGATGCCAAGGAAAACCGCAGAGTGTCACTCGATTTGCAATTAATAGTTGTCTGAGTTCCGGAATTCCGACCGCAACTATAATGGCAGCTATTCATTATACCTGCCAGTTATGCTAGTGATTTTCTTGCTGTAAATTCTAGCCATTACTTCTACTTTAGAGCGAGAAACCCCTAAAATATGAAGGGTCTTAAATCCATATTGCTTTCGGCTGAAGCCCAAATGGGGCGCCTGGCTTTTAATTTAAATAAATGCGGCTTGTTAATGTTCCCAGCTACTGCCATTTTTATTCGCAGCGGAGCCACGTTCATTTGTCAGCGGTTTGTCTGAGCATTTTTGGGTTTTCGGGTTTTATGTTTAATTGCGGACAAAATTTGCCATTTGCCATTTGGCCTGTCATTTTAGGCAGTTCGTTCGCTTTAGTTTATGTTTTGTAATTTCGTTATTTCCTCTGAAGGCCACTTTTGGCGAATGGCCAAAAATAAAGTTTGCGCCTTTATGAGAGCCACAAAGGAGAACGTCCTTAAAAAAACTAAAGCTTAAAGTGAACTAGGAAAATAATTAATTTAAATTTAAGTTACCTTTTCCCATTTCCCAATTAATTTCACGCTTTTCTGGCCATTGAATATTTTCGCAGGTGCATTGCGGCGATAACTGCCGGTCATCTATCATCCTTAAATAGTCCGGCCATGACAATCCGAGTGTCAAGTAATGACTTGGCACAATGCCCACCCAAAGCCAGAACCCAATCCACATACTCCGCTGGCCATGAGCGAGTCTAGTCCACGTATGGCAGGCCAAGTGGCAAATTATGGCCCACACTTTCGGGGGTTCATAAATTAAGGACTTCATTCACCAAAACACGCAGAGAAAAGCCTGGAATAATATTTAATATATTTTAATATTTAAAAAGTAATAAAAGTAATTTAAATAAAAGAGAAAACTTTGATTTAAATGCTCAAGAAAATTACATAAAATCATTTAAAATATGTTTCTGACAGAGAAAAGCCTGGAATAATATTTAATATTTATAAAGTAATAAAAATAATTAAAATAAAAGAGAAAACTTTGATTTAAATGCTCAAGAAATTTACATAAAATCCAAATAAATAAGTTTCTGACAATAATAATATATAAAATATTTTATTAATTATATAGTAATTACAAAAAAATTAAATAAAAGAGAAACCATCAATTTAAGGCCTGAAATGCTCAAGAAAATATTATAAAATCCACACAAATAAGTTTCTGCCAGTGCACATGGTTTTTTGGGGGTGAATGTCTCCGAATATGATGGCTTTTTTTGGTCAGTCATTAGCCCGGCCAGGACATTCCCAACAGCCACCACAATATATGCATATTTCGTATATTTCGGGTCTCTATATGGCATTCCTCACGCAAAGGCACCGCGTCGGCGGCCCCTGTCACGAACCCACAATCAAAAGGTGTTTCTAATTTATGAATCAACGCAATTAGCTTTAATAACCCCGCCCGTGTCCAAATTAGCCGGACATATGTGGGCGTTGACTCGACAGCAGCATTCAGGACTCAGGACTCGGCATTTGGCACTCATTCGCATTCATTAAGTTGAATCGGAATGACAAACGCTTTTGCCGGCGGCCAGAATGTTCAACAGATGGAGATGATTGTCATAAATAAAGGGAATCGAAGGGGAGTGAGTATATATTGTGTATATAAATAAGGGAACAGGAAACATTCGAGACTACAATTAATTAGAGACCCTAAATAAAGGCAAACCTTATATTAACTTGAAATATTTAATATATTTATTTATCTCTCTCTCTAATCCCGCAAGAACTTTTCATTAACCCGGAAGATGTTGTATCTTGCAGCAATTCGAAGCAAATCGAAGCCACAGCAAAGCCAGGCCCCTGGCAACCATTGACAGACTCTCGACCGCGGCCGGATTTGTTTGATTTGAATTTGGTTTGATTAAGGGCGTCGAGGCGTTTTAATTAAAGACGCCAAGCCAGGCCAGGACGAGCCAACAAGTCGGCGAACAAACAAAACAACAGGCCGGAAAGTTTCGGCCAAGAAGGGGAAAAGTTACGAGCATTCGAGTGAAGTTCGCGACAAGTTCGAGTTGATGGTGATGACTGTAACTGTACTGTTGTTGTTGCTGCAGTAATTTGGCCCGAAACTTTGGCCAGGTCACAGTGGGAGCGAACTATGTGCTCTTCAAAGAGTTTTCTTCACTAAATTCATATTAAAATTAAATAAATAAATATCTACAACATAAAATGTAACTTAAATAATTTCCTATTAAAATAATTTCAACTAAAATTGTTTCCCCCATTTGGTGGCCCTTTTCAACTGTCCCACAGCCAGTGTGCAACGCTGCGTATGCGTAATGTGTGTAATTCAATGAACTTTCTGCTCGAAATGAAAACTAAAACCTCATAAAGATATACGTCTGCCTGGCAACTTGAATATGCAATTTGAGTCAATTTGGGCCTCCATCTATCAATTAATTAGTGCTCCCTGGAAGGTTCGAATGGCTGAGGCCTTCGAGGAAAAGTGTCTTCCAAATAATAATGAACTCGGCAATTGTAATTTGAGTTGTTATTACTTTGCCTTCTTCGATGTCGTCCTGGTCGTTGTCTGGGCAATGCATGTAAAAAACAAACTGCTAAATTACAGTGGTCATTAGCGGGGATTTTCCTTTCCTTTCGTTTCCCAGGCCCAAAAGGACATTGAACACTTAATGATACCTGGAATCCAGCAGAAATAGAAATGAGGAATCGAGACAATGGCAAATATTGAAGGCAAGTTGAAGCTACTATCTGTTCAAAACAATATACAGCTTAAAAATTGTGTATTTTGTTGAATTTATAAATAAACTTATTGGCTCTAGACTCCTTTGACATCTTTTGGTTACTAATTAATATAATAATGTCTTAAGCCTACTTCCATTTATGGATTGAGGCACCTTTCCTTTATCTGAGAGAAACAACAACGAGTTCTTGGGGTTTTATGATTTATTTTTTATTGCAGGAATTAGTTTAGAAAAAAAAAAAGAGAGAGTGACGTGCACTGGGGGATACAAGTGAAGGATTCTCGGTGAGACCAGGCTGCTTAGGCCGACCTGGCAGTGGTGGTTCTGGCAGTGGTGGTCCTGCGAGTGGTGGTCCTGCGGCTCCTACGGGTGGTGCTCCTGTGAGGCAGCTTGAGGCATTCCTCGGGCTTGTCGCCCAACTGACGTTCACCGCAACGCCTCTTGTCCGTGCGGCGCCAGTCTGTGAAAAAAAATAAAGAAAAGGGGTTTTTAGAGGGGCTTAAAAGGGACTAAAAAGGGAGCTTAAAAGGAGTGCAAAAGGGGGCTTAAAATGGGGCTTAAAACGGACTTAAAAGTTGGCCAAAATCACTCACTGTTCCTGGGCAGGCTGTGGCAGTTCTGGTTGCGCAGCTGGCAGTTGTTGGACAGCACCTTACACTGCCTCTTGTCGCGGCTCCTCACGCAGATGTGCTGAGCCGGCGGCGATCGCTTGCAGACCACCGGCCTGCGAGGACACTGCTGGTGGCAAGGACGCCTGTTGGCCGCCCCCAAGCCGCGCACATCCCTGCACTCAATGTCGCGGGTATGTCGCACTCCACGGGGATCCCCTTGCCGGTTGGCCACGATCAGTTCGCAGATGTTGGTAAAACGCTGGCAGTCGCCGGCCGGGGTACGTCCACAAACTCGCGGACTGTTCCTGGCGCAGACCGGCGGCACCGGACATCTCCTGGGAGGGGCAATGGTGATCACCGAACGCCTGGTGGTCGTCGGACGCGGCTGGGTGGTGCCACTGACCAGGACCACGGCCAGGAGGAGGGCGGAGAGGGCTGCAGAGAAGATTTTAAAGAGTTAAGTAACTTTTAGTGTGAGATAAAGTGTTTTTTTCTTGGTTTCTTGTTTCTCTTAATATATTTTCCCTTAAATATATTTTCCTTTAAATATATTTTCCTTTAATATATTTTTCCTTAAAGCGAACAGATATTCTTGTTATTCTCACCAAAAATCAGTTGGTAGCTGCGCATTCTGCTGGAATAGCTAGCTGTTCTTAGGAGTTGGAAGTTGAAGTAGCTTCTGATGATCTTCTGGGCCTAGACCTTAACTATTTATACCATCAATCCTGGAAGAAAAACAATTACCTGGAAGAGAAGGCAGATCAATTATGAGCTGGCACGCGTTTATGCGGACTTTTGTTTTATTTAAGAGCCATTGACCCCCTCCAGTTGCCGCACAATTAAACTTGAAGTTAAGAAATCTGCAGACTGCTGTTAAGGGATTACAATAAAGACTTGCATTTAAGTTAGTTTTAAATTTAAAACTACGCTTTTAGGGAAGGATTTAATATTTATTTTAACTTTTATTTAAAAATTGGTCATTAGTTTACTGGAAAAATTAAATAAGCAAGCTAAAGTCCAGGTATATTTGTGGAATTACTTGGCGTATGCGTGATATTAGGTACCTAATTCCTATATATGTATCTACATATCTCTCAGGTAAATATATTAAACATTTTAATATATATTTCCCTCATTAATTACGGTAAATATATATATTTTTTTAAGATATATATTTTTCAGACCTTACAGCCTTTTCTCTGATAAATCACAATAACCATTTATTCATTCACAGGTGGCTTGAAAAGTCGAGAACAGCTGGCAACCTCAACGAAAAATAAATCTGGGACAACCTGTGGGTGCTATAAATACCCAACTAACCGATCGGAAAGGTATCAATCAACCCTCATCAGTTGATCCAGCACCAGAAGTCCACCAACCGAGAGAAACATGACCAAGTTCAGCCTAGTTCTCCTGCTCGTCGTCCTGGCCATCGCCTCCAGCCAAGCCGATGGCGACCGCCGTCCCTGCCCCGGGCGCTGCAACCAGATGGCGCCCAGCGGCAAGAGCGTGTGCATCCGGAACAAGGCCACCAACACCTGCACCAAGCTGCGCGCCTGCCGCCTGCGGGAGAAGAACTGCCGCCGCCGCGACAATGGCCTGGAGCCCATCCGTGAGACCTGTGTGACCCGGTGCCGCAACATCCTAGGCACCAGCGGCGTGGGTCAGTGTGCCCCTCGCATCCGCAAGGGTGTCGTCGGTAACGCCGGCAGCAAGAGGCTGCGCGCCTGCAGGAAGCCTTGCCGCGACAACAAGGTGGCCACCTGCTGGAGGAACCAGCAGAACGGCTGCATCCTGCAGACCCGCTGCCAGGCCGAGCAGAGGAACTGCGAGAAGCCCAACAACCAGTGGGTGAGGGCCAACCAGTGGAGCTGCTCCGGTGCTGTTGTCGGCGGTGGAGTGCGCCATTGCAAGAAGAGGCCGATCATCATCAAGGACTAAGGCTGGCAACTCTGAGCTTGACTGAGGAACTTAACACCGAAACGAAGCAATTTTCTTATTTTTTTTTTTACCTATTCTTTTTTTCTGTCGCCTTCTGCTTTTATTTTTCCCTTAAATAAAGTTAAATTCACAAAAATTAATCTGTTTTAGTGTTTATTTATTTATTTTATTTGTTTTCATACAAAGTCGCGTCCCAAACTTCGGTTTAAAGGAGTCGCAAGCTCGTTTTATGGCAATTTTCCCTTAAATAAAGTTAAATTCACAAAAATTAAGGCTTTGCGATCTGTTTACATGTTTATTTATTTATTTTGATTGATTTATATAGATATCAGAAGTCCTAGCTCTAGCTTAAAGAAGCTTCTAGCTCCATCTCTGGCATTTTTCTATTTAAATGGCATAAATAAATAGCAACTGTGCTCAAATAAAGTGTCGAATCGTTTAGAAAATATACATTTGCCGGGGCATTGCGGTTGCCAGTGCAGAATTTCAACTGAATTTCCCATATATAGTAAGTATTTGCAAACAGAGGTGTGAACCACTCGACACTCGACACTCTCTGTGCTTTATTTGTTTAAAAGGTCGCAGTCACTTGTAAACATTTAAGAGTGGAACTCGGCCTCGGCCTCTGGCCATTATTTAATTTCACGCTCGGCGGGCTTAGCCCCTTATGTGCTCGTAATTCGGTTAAGGGTTCAGTTAGTTGTGCTAATGTTTTCTAATTTCATTATCCCGGGCTCCAGCTCCAGCTCCACAGTGTGTGTGTGTCTACCACGACAGCATTTGCATTCGAGCACAAAGTGGCGGGTGTAATTTTCATATTTGCACTCGGTCGAGGCAGCCGAGGTCTAAAAGAGCCGCCATGCTAATAGAACGCCTGGGAGCCCCGACAGCTGACAGGCCACGGGTTGGTTGGGGCTTCGCTGGATTCTGGATTCCCTGTGTCCTTGTTTATGGACTCGCAGCAGCAGCAGCAGCAACAATTGCAGCGACAGCACAGGCAACATCAGGTGATGGCAGCAGACTCCCACAGCAACTCTTGGCTTTGGAAATATGCACTGGAAGAAAAGGAGAATAACTGGGATATCTAAAGTCACCTGAATGAGTAAGTTCGAGTTCTTTACGAAGCTAAATACCCTTCCCTTGAAATCCCCTCCTTTTGAGTCACAAATTCCTCTCAAAGAAAGTATATATTTTCCAGTGCACTTGCACGGGACAGCAAAAAATGGCATTTTGTGGGCGAAATGCTGCACTGACACCGCGTGCATGGCATGTCCTTTAGCCGGGATAAGCAGGGAGGTTGCCCCCTTGGCGACCTTTCAAGTGGGAGTTGCACAAAGCACAACTTCTCGTGTTTCACTTAGCGTAAGCCGTGGAAAAGCGAGGAAAAAGCGCAGGCCAGCTGCTGACATATTATGACGACTTTGGAGAAGGGTTAAGGGAGCAGCAGCTAGGGGACAGGGAACAGGGAACCCAAAGCGAGTCAAGTGGCTGCCTCGGAGTCGAGTTTCCCTCGGGTAAACAACATCGATAGGTGCTATTAAATACAGATTTCTTTGCTTTCCAGGGAAGAGAAAGAAGTACTGTTTGAGTGTTGATTTGCAGTTTAAAAATGCCAGTTTACTTTAAAGTTTGAACTAAAATTTAATGTTGGCAAACATATTTTTATTCCCGGAAAAGCTGACGCTGTTGCCGTTGCAGGAATAATTGATTCGCTCTGCTCGGCTGCCACTCAATTAAAAGGTTCTTTATTTACCATTTTTCTCGCGGAAAGCTGAGCCCTGAACTCCGGTTAATGCTGCCACTTTCGGTGGCACGGCGGCACGGTGGCA
Organism: Drosophila triauraria; assembly: GCA_014170255.2. Classification (NCBI taxonomy): domain Eukaryota; kingdom Metazoa; phylum Arthropoda; class Insecta; order Diptera; family Drosophilidae; genus Drosophila; species Drosophila triauraria. The sequence continues at coordinate 5,493,129 of CM024333.1, read as the reverse complement.
CGGTCGTGTCACATGTTTCACACTGTTAACCCTGTCGCCGGATCGTTACAATTTGCAAACACAGACGATGGCCACAGGAAGGACCCAACTGCATCAGAGTCCCACCTACACTGGCAGGAGAATGGTTTTGGAGATGAATTTAAGCCAAGTAAGTGCCAGAAAAAATTCCTTTTTATTCCTTAAGCGCCTGCCCTTTTTTCCCAGTGCCCACACATAATTATAAACTGCTCCGTCCAACGGAAATTGAGGCACTACAAAGCCGGCGAGACGCAGGCCCAAAAATGTCTAAAATAATGGTAGGCCGAATGGCCAGGACCCTCTGGGTCTCCGGTTCACCGGGTCTCGGGGTCGCCGGGTCTCTGGGTCTCTGGGTCTATGGGTCCCGCCCGGATAGTGCTCACAATTTAATTTCCTAGCCGAGGTCCTCGTCCTTGCCCAAACAAACTGCAGGATGCTGGAAAACTACGTCCGCTGATTGCGCCACGGAAATGAAATTAGATGAGAACGAAACTGAGAGCGAAGGAGGCCTCCTCCGGCCTCCTCCTCGTAATGAGCTGCTGATGAAAAGTTGTATGTGACCCGACAACTGACAAATGGTGGCCCGAATTTAATTACTTGCCAGCACCAAGATCATTAGGCTAATTATGAGTATTTTTGGCCCTCGAACCTCGAACCAGCTATGCAATTTGCGCATAAATCAAGCGAGAAAAATTGCCATTTGCGTAAAAAGTGGATATGCATGTTGGCTGTCGGGCAACCGCATAATAATCGCGTTACGGGAATTGACTTTTCCGCCAACTGTCCGGAAAAATAACACGAATTATATTTGCAATTTACAAGAAAAAATTATAATGAATTTTTTAAATTAAAATGTAATCAAGGCAAAGTCAATACCAGCCTCTGTATACAGTTTCCTTTTAAAATAAATATAAATAATAATTATAACTAAAGCTAAAAGGGAGTGAAGGCTAATCTCTTTGGTATTTAAATCCAAATAATTATTTTATTATCAAAAAGGGTATTTCTAGGCGTCGTTGCAGCCTCTCTTCCTCTCTATTTATTTGATATTTTGTATTATTTTGACCGCTGCCCATCAAAATGTCAAATGTGGGCTCGTAATACGCATCGATAGTCGGCCAATTTGTATCTTTTAATTGGATTTGTTGGCAGCAAGCCCACACAGGCATACAGGCGAGGGCATGATGGATGGTTGGTTGGTTGGAAGAAGAAATAATCATCAACGCCAGAAATTGTATTACGAAAATAAACAAAACTCATTTTCATATGCAAAGAGTGTCCCTTGCCCCCATTTATGCCCCTTTTTTTTTAGGCGTGCGTGCATCTGCATATATTTAAAACTTTTTTTGCACAATTCTTTGTTTATTTACTTAGTTGTGCTCGTGTTTGTCTTCTCTGTTCCCGTTCGCCGAACAAAAGCATAAGCAAGGCCCCAAAGACAAAGGCGAAAACAAAAAACAAATCAACAAAAACATCGAGCGAACGAACCGAAGTAAAACATTTTGCATAATTTTTTAATTTACTCTTTTAGCTAAAAATAGCGTGTTAACAAAAGGCCTCGAACTCGGTTTCGTTGACGGTTTAGGTCTCTCGCATTGGGATTGTCTTTGGGCTTTTGAAATCGATGCCAGATCCCTTGGCCAGGGGGCAACCAGGAAGCGGGAATCGCTTTGTGGTCCCTCGAATTATCCCAGCTTTTCCTTACTAGTTTTTTCCCCCCCCCTCCGTCCGGGTCTGGGTCCGGGTATTTGTAAGCAAGACAAATGGTCGGCACACGTCCTCTTGGCTGCATTTAAGACTGGCCAAAAGGGAAGTGCAGCGTGAGCTTGGCCTAGAGGTTCGGGATAACAGATGCGGGCTGCTCCTTAGTGGCAAGTCATAAATGTCAGGGACCCAGCCCCGAAAATAGATAGACAAAGGCACTGTAAGAAATAATTAGGAGCTGGTTTAAGCCATGGAAATATCAAATAATGTTGAAAACAAATTGAGATATTACTAAGAATAATTTCTATAATTTCTAAAGATTTTTCACGAAGAAATTACACGACTTGACTCTACCTTTTCTGTATTATTTCGGTACAGTTTCTAATTACCAATTTATTTAATATATTTCAGCCACCTCCCCTTTCTCGCTGTGCACTTATTCGACTGACAAATAACTCAAAATGTGATTGATGACGGCCCTGACACGCTGACACATATAAATGCCTGCAAATGGAGCACGAGACTCTGCCGCTGACGTGTCGCACACACACGGCTCCGGCGAATCCGTCCAGAGTCCGTCCGTATATGTACTTAAGGAACCCGGATCCGGATCCTTAGTCCCTGCCCTTTGGGGGCCTTTGTTTTTGCAATAGGAGTGCGTGATTTTTGTGGCCGCATCATTACTCAACGTTCTAAGTGCTCTCGGCTCTCGGCGAGTGGGGAGTGTGGGTGCCGGGTTTAACCTACGATTATTGCCATTCATTGCCGAGACTAAAGTATGTCAACAAACCTCTGGATTTTCTCCCTTTCCGCTTTCCACCATTTTCCATCCACTTACCCGCCGCCGTGGAATGGGAGACAACATTGTCAGTTGGCGGAGCGGCGCGGCGCGGCGGCCAAATGAATGCAATTTGTAGTCCGAGAGAGCATTGGGCTCGGGGCTTTCATTTACATTAAGTAATTACCTGGAAAACCCTCGGAAAATGAGGGAGAGAGTGGAACGAAGGCAGCTAAATGTTTAGATTTCATTTTTGCCCAGTCCCCGCCGCAGGCTCTCAGCCTCTCAGGCTCCCAGGCTCTGCGGAATGAGTTCCAATCAAGTGGACCCGGACTTTAAGTGCTGCCATATTAAAAATTCAGCTGCAATTGCGGCAAACTTTAATCAGAAAAATACTGGGAGGTCTTTAAGATATTATACATGTTTTTTAAGAATTTTAAAATTAACTTAAAGGTGCTCAAACCTTAAGTTAGTGGGAATAAAAGTAAATCTAGAAAGGGAAATTATTTTTAGGAAAGAAATCAGTAGATTCCTAAACTAAAATAAATTATTAATACACTTGAAATATTAATGGAAGTATTGAAATTATTATAAATATTTTAAATTGAATATAATTCCTAATGTTCCCATGAAAATTCAGCTTAAATCTAACAAAAAGTGTTCCATTATTTTGGCTTCAAAAGCTTTTGTATTTTATTTATTTTTCCATTTAAAAATAATGTCTCGACATGCGCTGATATGTGAGTGCTGGCCATTAGGATCGGTTGACTTATGTCTTACCTCTGGATTACTGGATACCCACTCCCATTTCCACTCCCAACTCCCATTCCTACTCCCATTTCGGAGCTCGGCTCATCTTCATTCAGCTCAAGTTGTCCCCGGCTCCGTTGGCACAAAACTCTGTGTACAAATTGCTGGCAATTTTGAAACATGACCGTAACGCACACACCACTCGGAGTGTACACTGAAAAAACCACCCCACCAAGTTCAACCATTTCCTCCCCGGAGCAGGAGTGGCAACACTTCAAAACTGATGACACTGTCAATTTAGATGGCCCAGTTGCCCATGTGTGTGGGTGTGTGTGAGAGTGTGGCGGGAGGGGGTTGCTGCCCCCACCCCCTTTTCGACCAGATGATGAACCTCTCACCATGAGCCCCAGCATTCCTCCTACGCCCAGCCCCCGCTGTGATGCATTGCAATGACATTTTCATGCTTTATCTGCGGCTGGCCTCGCATAAATTGATGCTTGCCAACAGAGGCAGGGGCGGGCGCAAAGGGGTTTTTAAGGGGGTTTAGGAAAATTATAATAAAATATATTTATTAAAATTATTTAAAGAGTTTTTAGTTTAGTTTAGGGCAGAGAAAGAGTATAGTTTCATTGTATGCCTCCTTTAAACTTTAAAACTAATTCTTATAATATTGGAAATTAATGTGTTTTAAATTTAATTGTAAAAATATAAATAAATTTAAATTTATATATATAAATATTAAATTTAAATAATAAATCCAAGCAGTATATAATATAAAGTATTCGTAAAGCTTAAAGGCTTTCACGAATTATTCAACCTAAAATCATGCAGCTCTCCGCCATCCCCAATTCCTGCCCATCCTGTTAGTTAAAATTAATTATGAAGAGTTGGCTTAGTCCTAAACAGAACTCCCCCTTTTTTTATTTATACCATACGCCCCTGTGGCACTCCCTTTCCGACGCCCCCCCTATCCAGTGGCTGTTGTTTTTGTTCGACATAAAAATGCAGTCAATTCTCTTGACAAATTTTACTTTTATTACACGCTTTGTTTATGTGAATTTGTGTACATGGCATTTGCACATCATCGATGTGCGAGCAAGGGACGAGCTCTGCTCTGCCTCCTGCCGCCTGCCGCTTGCCGTTCTTTGTGTGACATTTCGGAATAAAAGTAAAAATACGATTGGCAAGGACATGCTACTGCCGCTGCTGCTTCGACTGCAGGATGTTTGCCTCCATCGGCGACATGGAAACTTTGCACATGACTTGGCAATGCTCTAAAGAAGTGTCCTTTTTGCAAGTGCATGACTGATATGCTGAGCTTCCGGCGAAAGTGAACGAAATTTTTAAGATGGAAAGCAGTTTAAAGCACTAAAGAAATTATTACTAACAATAACTTACCAAGGTTTTAACATTCCTTTTCATGTCATAATAAAGTTTAAAGTGTTTTGTCTGGAAATCCAGTAGATACTTTGCTTGAGCTATTTTCCCATCCCAAATCGATGAGCCATCCCAAATCGAGGGTGATATCGTGACATAGGGAACTCGGTGCCATATTCCAATCCCAATCCCAATCCATATCCGAATCCGTATCGAATCGAATCGAATCGCATATGATGTTTTACAGGGATTGCCTTTGCCATTCGCCGCTTATTTTTTCATGGCATACTTTTATGCGCTGCAGCAAATTGTTTTAGACGCGACGCCGTTTCGTGTCCTTGTAAATCCTTATCCATCAGGGTGTGTGGGTGTCCTCCGTGTGTGTGTGTGTGTGTGTGTGAATTAAATTCATTTTGCCAGCAACTGAAAAGTAATCGATTACGCGCCTTAGACGCAGTCGTCACCTGATTAGCATAATTTGATGTGTGAGAGCGAGCGTTGTGTTGGGTATGTGTTCGGTATTTTCGGCATTTTCAATCTTGCAGGAAAATTGTTCGATTTTCGGTACAAAATATTTTTGAATCAACGCCATCGTTTTCGCTTTCGTTTTCATTTTCTTTGTCGCTTACTCGTCGCCGTCGTTTGGCGACATGTCATCATCAGCAAGCGCGACACGCGACAACTTCATTTTGTATTTTCCCACACTGCCAGGCAGCCAGAACCCCCTCCCCCCTCACAGCAGCACAACAGCACCCACTGACGTCGACGTCGGCAAGTGACAGTTGAAAGGCTGCGGAGAAATAACTTTAAAAATTGAAAAGGTAAGCCAATGAACTCGAGGCAAACAATGGCATTCCCAATGCCATTTTTAGCTGTTCAAAAAGGCGAATATTTAAAGGTAAGAAATATGAAATTCTGCATAAGAAACCTGATAATAAGTTGGTTAATATATGCTCTTAAAATGTTAGCAAAATCTCCAGGGTATTTAATTATTTATTTATCTGTTTGCCTGGTATTTTTGTTTCCTTTGATTTGAGAAGAAAAAGCTTCTATACAGGAACTTCCCCTAGAATTTCATTTGGTATACATTTATCGATAAATATCGATAAAGTCCCTATAATTCTCATATTTAAGGTACATTTTTGGGCATAAAACAGCCAAAAAGCAATAGATGGCCAAATGTCATATATATTCCGATTTGCCATTAAAATCCTAATTATTTAAAGACAAAATATTGAAAAAACTAAGAACAAAATTTTTGGTCGATTTTTCAAACTTTCGTAAGGGGTTACATCATTAAAAATGCCAAAATTTTGAAAAAAAAAATATTTTTTAGGTGAGTATGCAGATAAATTGTATTAATTAAAACTAACATAGAACAGCTTTCCGATTTGAAATTAAGGCTGTTTTGACTGAGTTATGATTACTTTTAGCTTTGATTAGTGATAAAATTATAATGGTTTTTAAGAGGATCAGCTTTAAGCTTTAACTTACTGTTCTGTGTTCTCAAGTTTTGTTTTATTTTTTTTTTAAACTATAAGAAAGAAAACAAAGTGCAAAGTAAGCAACTGCAGCAGCGCAATGTTTTGTTTGCATAAATTATATGTTTTTCCAAGCGAACTAATTGCAGGCTACTTGCAGGCGGAAGCATTAAGTGAAAAGTAATACAAACAAGCCAAGCACAAATGAGGCTGGAAAAATGCATAAAGTATATTTTCAAAGGAGAAACCCTGTTCCAGCTCAGTGGACTCGAGTTAACAGCCAAAGAGTTGCTGGCGAAAGGCGTCGCTCAATTTAAATGTTGATTGATGAACAGGTGGCACCCCGAATATTTTAGCTAAACTCCAACATATGGTCGCTGTCGTCTGCTCTTTTTTGTCAACACAATGCCAACGACCATCTTTGGGAGATGTGACCCTATATAGAAGCAAGGACTGGTCCTGGTCCTGCTTCTGACCCTTTAGAACACATTTAGGACATGCGAACGCCATTAAAGCTGCTCAGGAAGTCGCCGGCGAGCAGAACCATTAAATTTGATATACGACAATAAGCGTGGATAATGCGTTAAGGGAAGAGCTCTGGCAGGCGGGGAGCGCAGGAGCCAGGACCATAAATTAATGGCAAGTCAGACGCGAAGCCACGTTGTCTAAGCCAAGTCGCTGGGATTGGGGCCCAAAGTGAAGCGAAGTGCAGGTAAAGTGCATCCTTCGAACGCCATGAATAAAAGGAAAGTCGGAATAGAAAATTATCCCAAGCATGAGAGATATTTTTAAAGTATTTTTCCCAACAAAAATTAAAGAGACTTCCCTTGAACCTTGATTTTCTGCTAATAAATTATTGGCAACAACATTGAATTAAGCAAGTACCTTATTGCCTGAGGTGTCCAGGCAAATCCCCTTCAATTGAAACTTAAATTGCAATGGCTATTTCGCAGATCGGGGGATACCTTGGCCGCCTGAATTTTCATCGGACTTTAAGCCGGCCAAAGCCGAGCGGAATCGGCGGCCGGCTCAATAATAGAAATAGCCCCGGCTTAAGCCTTTAAGTTGCCAATTACAATGAAAATTGATTTTATTTCGCCGGCTCGCTGTTTTGGTACTTTTTTTTCCCCCACCGCCCACAGCTGGAGAAATTCCTGCTTTCTCATCTCGGTGGATTTCTTTTTATTTGGGCATTGTTTTGGTTTAGTCTGGCGGCCAGTCGCCCCTCGTCCTTCGTCCTTTGTCCCTCTCCTGGGGCTTTTATGAAAGACACAGCTGGCTGGCTGGCTGGCTGGCTGGCTTTATTTTATTCCCTTCACTCAGCTCCTTGCCGGCTTTGGTTTTGGCTCTGGTTTCGGTTGTCTGCTGGCAAAGTGCCGAATGTACATAATGCCAGTGGATTAGGGCTTAGTTTATCAGCGTTTCCACTGCCAATGTCAAGGTCAAGCTCATAAGCGCGTATGACAACAGCATTAGCCGTGTGTGTATGTGTCTGTGGGTGAGTGTGCACTGGAAAAAGTCACCTCAATTACATATTAAATGCTGCCCTGGAAAATCGTGGAAGAAAAACCATAAAAATTAAATAGGAACTTCCTCTTTACGCAATAAGGGATAGAAAAATCCTTCAGTAACCTTCAGTTTTTCTGCCAGTGCAGGGGGCATTGGAAATAAATTCAGCATTAGCCCCATAAGTTGGCCTGCAATCGCCAGCTGTTGAGCCACTTGGTCATCGCCTCTCCTCGGCTATTAACATACAATTATGCCGAACTGCCAATCAAAGGCAGACAGGAGCCACCCCTGAAGGGCATCCCCGTCTGCTCTGGCTCTGGCTCTGGCCTCGTCCTTGGCCATTTATCATGGTAATAGGCGAGAGCGCGTGCGGGAATCGCTGTTTTGATTTAACGGCCCGTTTTGCCGCAATCAAAGTATCGCAGACACACGCACTCCCTCGGACAGTCGTCGTCGTCTGAGCTGGCAATAAAAAATAAAGAACCCGTCGGGACGAGCCAACAAAAAAATAAAGCAAACTCAAGTGTCTTCATCGTCAAACCGAAGGCTGCATATGCTTTAAGCCAATCAGGCAATTGGTACTTCAATTTATATGAAATGCCCGGCAAAAGAATACCTGGCTGCATGCCCTTGCGGAATTTCCCTTTATTACTTCCAGCATTTTACAAATATTTTCGTTCAAAGCAATCTACTTGGGGGAACTTGAACGATGAGTACGAAAACAAAGCAACAAATTTATAAAAATGTAAAAAGTCAAGGGTTACAAGTAGAGTTGATCAAGTTCTTGGTTATTTACTGGGTTTGTAGGAGATACTCATTTTTCAAAATATAAATAAAATAATATGTAGAAGCTATTGCCTTTAGCCGTTATCCTTGTGTATATTAGATAACCAATTTTAACATACTTGGCATTTATTTAATGATTTCAAAAAGATTTTTTGGTTTATTACTGTAAGTGAGATAGTCACAGTGTTTTATGGGTTTCTGTTACTGTCTTGTAGTAGAGCTGGGAACAATTCTACTTTTTGTGAATCGATTCTTTTCGATTCAGTTCTGAAAAAGATCGATTAAATCGATTTAAAATCGAACAAAAATTTTTTTTTATTAATGGGAATAAGCTTAAAAAAATTGAATGGAAAACATCAAATTTCGAATTGTTGTAAACCAAAATATAATTGAATGTAAAGATATTTTTTGAGATCAAATGTCTTTATTCAATATCTAAAACCCATTGGTTCTTGCTGGTAAAGCCCAACTTGTCAACATTTTTTGGCTTTAAGGCAGCTCGCCGGTCAGTTACAATACATCCAGCCCTGCTGAATGTCCTTTCTGATTCCGTTGAACACGCTGGAATGCACAAATACTTAAGCGGTCGATGCATCGATTCCCTAAAAAAGGAATCGATTTCTTCGCTCATCCAAAAACATCGATTAAATCGATTTAAAAACCGAATTGTTCCCAGCTCTATCTTGTAGTATTTTTTACAATAGTGTAGGGCGGTGTTCAATGGATTAATAAAATTGTGAAGGTGAAAGAAAAAGTTATGGGTTACAAATTAGTGGAGTATGTTAGGTTTAGGTGTGGAGGCTCATATTAATCTGTGTGGTATGTCAATAGGGTGTGTTCTGTTGAGTCTTCTGGTTCTGTGTTCTGAAAGTTTCGGTTTTTCTGTTTATAACTTCCCTTACTAGAACGCAAAGGTAACTTGCCATGGCCACGCTACGGATGTAGCAGTCAGCTCAGCAATTTGCTTTGGAATACGCGGATCCATGTGGGGTCAAGGATGGTCTTGTAGATACTAACTTTGTTGGTCAGGCTTAGGTGGTTGTTGGCTATTAGCAGCCAATATAGATTACCAATATTTGAGGTATTTCTGAGAGCATATCATGGCCAAAAAGTAAGTGATTGCCAAATGTTACACATTTCCCGATTCAGCATTAAAATCTTATTTAAAGACAAGAAAAATATTGAAAAAAATCAGAAAAAAAAATTTGGCCAATTTTTCAAAATTTAGGAAGGGGTTACATCATCTAAATTATCAAAAATTGACGAAAAATTAATTATTTAATATTTCTAAACAAAATATGCAGATTAATTACCCAACAAAAAACTAACATAGAAACGCTTTCCGAGTTGAATTTAAGGCTGTTTTGGCTTAGTTATGATGGTTTTTAGCCCAAGAAAATAAAGTTTCTAGGAGTTTCTCCAGTTTCAGGTGAGGATCAGGCTCTGCCGGCTGTAAATGTCCTTTTTCTGAAGAGGATCAGGCTCTGCCGGCTGTAAATGGCCAGTTTCTTGAGAAGATCAGTCTGTGCCGGCTGTAAATGGCCTGTTTCTTTAGAGGACTAGGCTCTGGCGGCTGTAAATGGCCAGTTTCTGGAGAGGATCCGGCTGTGCCGGCTGTAAATGAACTGTTTCTGGAGCGGATTAGGCTCTGCCGGCTGTAAATCCCCAGTTTCTTGAGAGGATCAGGCTCTGGCGGCTGTAAATGGCCAGTTCCTGAAAAGGATCAGGGTCTGCCGGCTGTAAATGGCCAGTTTCTGGATAGGATTAGGCTCTGCCGGCTGGAAATGGCCAGTTTTGGAGAGGATCATTCTCTGGCGGCTTTAAATGGCCAGTTTCTGGAGCGATCATGCTCTGCCGGCTGGAAATGACCAGTTTCTTGAGAGGATCAAGCTTTGCCGGCTGTAAATGAACCGTTTCTGGAGAGGATCAGGCTCTGCCGGCTGTAAATGGCCAGTTTCTGGAGAGGATCAGTCTCTGCCGGCTGGAAATGGCCAGTTTCTGGAGAGGATCAGGGTCTGCCGGCTGCAAATGGCCAGTTTTAGGTGAGGATCAGGCTCTGCCGGCTGTAAATGGCCGTTTTCTGGAGAGGACTAGGCTCTGCCGGCTGTAAAGGCCAGTTTCTGGAGGATCACGGTCTGCCGGCTGTAAATGGCCAGTTTCTGGAGAGATCAGGCTCTGCCGGCTGGAAGTGGCCAGTTTTGGAGAGGATCAGGCTCTGGTGGCTTTAAATGGCCAGTTTCTGGAAAGGATCAGGGTCTGCCGGGTGTAAATGGCCAGTTTCTGGAGAGGATCAGGCTCTGCCGGCTGGAAATGGCAAGTTTCTTGAGAGGATCAGGCATAGCATTTACCAACTGTTCGCTTGGTAGTTCATGTTCTGTTCGCGCTATAACCACCCTAAAAGTAGGCTACACTTTTTCATTTTCGAATCTCACTTAATTCAGCCTAAAAGATGCACAAATATTTAATAAAGACCCCAAAAGTATGCAGTGGCGTTTTTCTTTTTCTCCAGCTGATGGGAAAGGTGTTAAACCTGGATGGGGAAGCCGCTCAAGTTTCAACCCTTTGCGCCATCGCACAACATGGCGAAAGGTGTGAAACCTGGGTGAGATACACACTCAAGTTTCAAACCGTCGATCTCGCACAACATGGAGAAAAGGTGTGAAACCTTGGTGGGAAACCCACTTAAGTTTCAAACCTTGGCGTTATGCCTTGCCTCGATGGGAGAGAGGCCGAGAGATTTCGAAGGGAGAGAGCCAGAGAGATTCCATAACTGATAAAATAAAAGTGAGACCAAGAGTGCAGCATCCACCAGCTGCCATTTCTGTTCGCCTGGTATTTTATTCTCATTGATGGGGAAATTGGGTGGAAATTGGATTGAAATTTAATGAAAAAAAAACACTCTCAGTGGTTTCAGGTAGCAGGCGAATTTATGCAGAGATGCCTATTGATATTTCTGTTCGCCTGGTAGCTTAAAATTGGGAAAGGGTGAATTTGCCAATAAAATGTAAAAACCACAGCAAAAATAACAACAACAACAACATTTTAGGCCTTGTTGTTGCTCGAGTTAGTTGTTGTAATTGTTGCTCGAAATTTGATATTTTATAGGCAAATTCAGGTCCTCCGAATTTTAAAATACCAGGCGAACAGAAGTGGCAGCTGGTGGATGCTGCACTCTTGGTCTCACTTTTTTTTATCAGTTATGGAAGCTCTCTGGCTCTCTCCCTTCGAAATCTCTCTGCCTCTCTCCCATCGAGGCAAGGCATAACGCCAAGGTTTGAAACTTGAAAGGGTACCCCACTCAGGATTCACACCTTATCGCCATGTTGTGCGAGATCGTCGGTTTGAAACTTGAACGGCTTCCCCACCTAGGTTTAACACCTTTCCCATCATCTGGAGAATATGAAAAACGGCAGTGCATACTTTTGGGGGTCTTTATTAAATATTTGTGCATCTTTTAGGCTGAGAAAGTGAGATACGAAAATGAAAAAGTGTAGCCTACTTTTAGGGTGGTTATAACGCGAACAGAATATGAACTACAAAGCGAACAGGTGGTAAATGCTATGCCTGATCCTCTCAAGAAACTGGCCATTTCCAGCCGGCAGAGCCTGATCCTCTCCAGAAACTGGCTATTTACACCCGGCAGACCCTGATCCTTTCCAGAAACTGGCCATTTAAAGCCACCAGAGCCTGATCCTCTCCAAAACTGGCCACTTCCAGCCGGCAGAGCCTGATCCTCTCCAGAAACTGGCCATTTACAGCCGGCAGACCCTGATCCTTTCCAGAAACTGGCCATTTAAAGCCACCAGAGCCTGATCCTCTCCAAAACTGGCCACTTCCAGCCGGCAGAGCCTAATCCGCTCCAGAAACAGTTCATTTACAGCCGGCACAGCCGGATCCTCTCAAGAAACTGGCCATTTACAGCCGGCAGAGCCTGATCCTCTTCAGAAAAAGGACATTTACAGCCGGCAGAGCCTGATCCTCACCTGAAACTGGAGAAACTCCTAGAAACTTTAATTTCTTGGGCTAAAAACCATCATAACTAAGCCAAAACAGCCTTAAATTCAACTCGGAAAGCGTTTCTATGTTAGTTTTTTGTTGGGTAATTAATCTGCATATTGGGCTTAGTAATTTAAAAAAATTTAATTTTTATCAATTTTTGATAATTTAGATGATGTACATAACCCCTTTCTAAATTTTGAAAAATCGAACAAAATTTTTTTTCTGATTTTTAAAAATATTTTTCCAGAAATTAATTAAGATTTTAATGCTGAATCGGGAAATATATATCATTTGGAAATCACCTGCTTTTTGGCCATGATATGCTGTCAGAAAGACCTCAGATATTGGTAATCTTTATATAATTTATATAATTCAGTTTTATAAGAAACACTAATGGCAGTCTTTAAGCCGAAAAGTATAATTGCATACTTTTGGCATTTTGGAATTAATCTGCCTCGATAATTTATTTAATACTATTTTCCATATCTTAGTTCCAACTCGTAGCTCTCTTTGCCACTGAAATCGGACTATTCACTCAATGGGCAAGTGATGATAAAAGCTACGCTACCCGCTTACGTGTCTCTCCAGTCGCTGCAGATGCGCAAAATAAAGTGCTAAGCAGTTTTTTATGATTATGACGAAAGGCTTTTTGAGGGTGCGACCCGGGGAGGGTCTAAGCACGTGTCCTTCGAGTATCTCTGGGTGGCTCTGTGTCCAATTCTGAGCCTGAGACGGTGTAAAGTCTAGCCTCGCACTGCACCACTGCATTTGTATCTAAAACTACAACATTGTATCTGGGCTTCGGCATCTATCCCAGCTGCAGTTTATGGCTAGGACAGAGATTGGCAACGAGGTAGCCATGGCAAGGGCAATCTTTTAGGGCACAGATGAGTGCCTTTTGTGTCAAGGAAGCTTGGAAGGAATCCATATTTTGTTGACATAATTGGAATCTTGCAACTAAGAAGATGTGCTTTGTTCTCTCTTGCAACTTTAGAGATGTGCCTTTAATTTTGTTGTTATCTATTTAGAAGATTTTCTTTCCTCATTAATTTTATGAGGCTTGGCTTTAAGGAAGCAGCTAGCTCATGGGGGCAATTTCCTCGTTGCGAGTGGGGGAAATCTCTCCGTTTTCGCGCCCTATTAGCGACAATTTCCCTGCATTCTCCGGAGTGTGCAGTGGCAAATTGAAAACTCTTAATGTAATTTGTGATTTGATCTCGACGGCACATCGTTAGTTGGCCCAAGGCCACCAGCGGGTAGAAGCCGAGAGCCGAGAGCCGAGAGGACGGAGCTGCAAGTTGACATAACTGATAATTTGATTATTATATGCAGCGGAATGGTGGTGCCACGCCCTCACATGTGCGGCACACATCCTCGCTTCTGTCCAATCATCAGCTTAGTTTTCCATTTTTGCTGTTGCTGCCGCTGCCTGGGCTGCCATAGATATCCTGACAGCAATTTCCGCTGCGAGTCGAAGGAGAATTTGTTGCCAAAGTCACTTGGGCTGTCGTAATTTCATAAATTGCGTAATTGCATTGCCTGCAGGATAAGTATCAGGATGCACTGAAAATAAAGAGAAAATAATATAAATTAAAGGGAGACGTAAACAAAGTGTGAGTAGATTTAAGCAGTTATGATTTTATGTACTTGCGAAATATTTTAGAAAACTTTTAACCCCATTTTCATAAAAATTTCATTTACAATTCTTGTATTTTATTTATCTCCTTGCCTATAACTCGATGATTTCCATTGGAAAATTCTTCACTTATGTCCCAGAGCCGGCTCTTGTTGCATTTTTCATGGACCTCGCCTGGCGTCCATGTCCTCCTCCTGCACCCACGCAAAATCAAATCAAACGAATGACTCTGATGAAGTGCCTTTGGCTGAGTTGCATTCGCATTGGCAATCGCATTCGGAATCGCATTCGATTACCGCCAGTTCAACTTGGCCAAGTGTTCGTTCGCTCGATTGCACCGAAAAAGGTGGGGAAAAACCCGCACCTACCGCGGCCAAGCAATTTTCCCGGACGGATCACACCTGGCGCAGCGGCAGCGGGAAATCGGAATGGAAACTCACGTACACGATTATCATTATAGATGGCTGGTCATGGCTTTGCGATGCGCGATGCGCGCTTTCCATAATGTTGACTCATCAGAAAACTATCCAAAATTTCGGAGGAGACTCGAGAGGGGAGGGAAAATGAAAATCATAAATTCCCGAATTCGAATTTGAAAAAAGGACAAAAGCAGAACTGACTTTATCGCGATGGCGCTTAAATCATGAAGGAGATGGCATCTTGAATCTAATTTTCAGCTTATCAAATCTGTAAAATCTAGTTTTATATAATAAATACATGTGCTTAATATTTCGTTGCCTTTTTAAGGGATTTATTAAATAAATAAGCCCACTTGCAAGTCAATAGTTAGCTAGCATTTATATTCTCATTAGTTAACCTAATTTTTCATTTCTTTGGAATCATATTCCCCAAGCTGACTTTGAAAGAGCTTTCTAGTCACTATAGTATTTACCACAGAATTATGGCTTTCCCCGAAATACCAATAATAGTTTCAAAGTAATCCCACTTCTCGGTAGCTCCAAAGCGAAAGCCGAGTTGCTGGAAACCCACTTGTGGATACTACCAGGAATTTGCTTCCAATTAGACTTCTCGCAACCGGGACACCTCTGGCAGGTGGGACACACATATATTTTGAGATCGAACAGATACTGCATCCCGTATGCAGACGTGCATTTTCCAGTGTTTTTTTTTTCCTCCGACTACGTGCCGCTCGCACTTCGTTTGAATCGAATTTTCCCGGCACATTGACTGTGGCTTTTCTTATCCATTTCCTTGGCATTGACTTGCCGGCACGCTTTCGATTCAAATTGAAAAAGAAAAAAACCAACACACACATTCGGGGGAAACAATTGGGCTTGGGGATTGGGGATTGGGGTTTGCCGGGGAGCACTTACATAAGTGGCAAGTAGGGCGTCGCTCGCGTCGTAAATCGCGGCCAGGCAGGTGCAGTGGAAAATTGGCAGCGGAAAGCGGAAAATCGAGCTCCTCGGACGCGAGTTTAACGCTCAGCCAGCCGCAAAATAAATTGATCAAAAATCACGCGGAGAGAAATTGCTTAGAAAACAGGAAAGGTGCCAACGCAGGCGAAAAACTGAATAGGGCCAGGACCGGGAGCAGTTGCAGGCGGCAGGGAGCCAGGGAGCCGGGTGTGGACAGGGCCAATAAAATGCCAATTAAATTGATTTGAAATTCAACAATTTTTTGAGATTGATTGAGACGCCGGGCCAAAGGAGAGCCAACGAGCAGGCAGAGAGAGCCATAGACGGGCCAGGCCATTAATGAACTCGAAACACTCGAGAGGCTGTGGCAGAAAATGTATTCCGATTGATTGATTGACGGATTGATTGCCGGGGTAATGTAATCGGACGGGGACGGTGGGAGGGCAATTCATTAGCATAAATTACCCGCAGAAACCGATATGGAATTACCACTCTACCGGGCCGAGACTTAAATGCTCTTTGACTAGGAATTTTCGGGCTTTCAAGGGAATTCCATCTCGCGTTTGGGTGCTTAAATGTTAAATTATAAATTAAACTATAAACTTTGGGTGCTTAAATGTTAAATTATAAACTAAACCATAAAGATCTCCCTCTGTCCGCTTTAGTTCTGTAAATAAATCCCATAAGGAGCGCCTTAATAGCTCTGCGAAAGGAGCAGAGGAAGGATACAGGCCAGAAACAAAGTTGGCAATGAGCTTACTGCAAATACGAGCTGTTCCGCCTTTGAGTTATCCTGTTAGCCTGCTATCCTGTTATCCTGTTGCACTCGGGCCACTTGATTGATGGCGCCGGCACTCGAGTGCACACGATAATCATTTATAAGGCGCATAACTGTTCTCCTTCTGTGCGTCTTGTACAAGGAGCCAGAAGCCAGGAGCCAGGACACTGGGTCCTCGCTTGGCCGTCTGATACACCGCCCGCGGCAGATGGCGTCTGTCCTGGGGAAAGGACATCGCAGGACACCCAGAAGCAGGGCGAGACGCGACGAATATCAGATTCAGATTCAAATTCACTTGGCAGATACGCCGAGGTCGTTGGAATTATGGGCGGTGGTGTCCTGCGGGGGTTGGGCCTCGGGCCTCGGGCCTCGGGCCTTCGGTTTTCGGTCTCGTCATGTCAGCTGCAGGAGTCTAAGAAACACTCGAAAAAAAGTATTAGTAACTATTTAAGACAAACCCTAATTCAAACTCTAAAAGGAAACTTCCAACAGCTTCTGTAAAATCTTTTAAATATTTAGAAAAACTTAGTCTTCTTTGTCTCACCTTTAAGTTGGAATTTTTCCCAGTGCACTGCAAGAAATTTGCATTCAAATCGAGCCCTGCCAAGTGCGTGTATCTGACAGATTCCCGGCTGGCTGACACGTTGGAGCAAAGTATTTTGCACACTTCTTTGTCGCTTCGTATTTTTCCCCGCAGAATGAGAAATGACTTTCCCAGCCGCTCTTCCCCTCTGACTTTCTCCACTTTCCTCGCTTTCTTCGGAGTGTGCGATTAATTATCTCCGTGCCCTCAAACGGTTACTCCAACTTCCGACTAATTGGCCAAGTCAGGAGCAAGTTTGTCATCATTTAGGGGGGCCTGGGAATGAATCTCGGCGGGGGGAAAGAACAGCAAGGGGCCTCGACATATGGCCGTGTTCCGGGCTTTTATTTCGCTTAATTTGCTTTGGTTTTTTCTTTTATTTATTTTAAATTTTCTGGCTTAATTTCCGAAATTACAATTATGAAGCTGTTTTTTGAATTTAAGCTCCATATTAATATTTTTGATATTATTTTAAACTAATTAATGTCTTAGGAACTAAATGGTATGCTTCCTTTAATTATTTTTCATTTTTGCATGTTCCTAAGTCCCACAACATAGGCTCAACACTCTTACAAGCCGCTCCTTTGGGCCTGGCCCCTATTACCCTCACCCAAAGCTAACAAAAAGTCGCTGATGCTGCAGCTGCCAATTACAGCGACTGCTTTTCTAATTAGATGCACAGCACACACACATTTTTCCCGCTTTTCCCATAAGCAGGGGAAAAGCGAGGCACAGGCTCAGTCATGTGCAAAAATCTGCACTGCGTGCTTCCTTAACTTGAAAATTAACCGCAACTAAAGACCTCAAAGATATTTATCTGATATTTAACAAATGTAAAGCAAAGTAAATCAAATCCTATGCTCCTTTGCCTCTGGTAATTACCCTCAATAACTCAACATTCCGTTGTGGAAAAATCCATACGCGATCAGGCAGCACTTTCCCCCAGAGTACAGAAGCCGCTCATCGCGGCACTCGAGCGAATTTTCCTTGGCTTTTCCCCCCCCATTTCCCTGGTCAGCCAGCTCGATGCGTTGCGTTGCGATTCGTTGTTTATCGATGAGGTCAAATCTCGTGGCAATATGAGAATATTTATTTTTAGAAATCGTGTAAACAGCTCTTGCTGTTGGAAGGGGAAGCTCTCATATTGTCCGCCCGACTGATTATTACCCTCGGGCCACAGTTCTTTGTCCAGTTTATCGGGCAGATTTCCCGAGTGCATATTAGAAGAAGGTCTAGGGCCCAGCTCCCGATGTGGATTAGCTTTTGTGTTCACACTTTGCACTTGTCATTTCCGGTCCATAGCTGCTGCGAGCTGCGCCGCCTTGTGCCCATTTCCGCCGCATGGAAAATCTCTATCGCCGGCCGGCCTCAAAATCTTCCATTCCATTTCGACTGAATCTGTTTCTATGTGTGTTTGTGTATCTATGAATCTGCATCTGAATCTCAGTGTCAGTGGAGGCGATTGTGTAAGTGACCTTGGTTTTGGGGGGCGGGGACGGGGACGGGGACGGGGTAATAGGCCATCCAATCCACCCAGCGCTCCATTCAGCAAATGAACCATCTTGCCTGAATATGAGTCAATTAATATAACTCAATTTGACGTTGTGTCGGAATGTTTTGTCTTTTGCTCTACTTGAATAAAGGGGTAGCTATGACTTGTGAAGGGGGTTGCCTTTTATATAATATTTATTTATTACTAAATATTATTATAATGAATAAAACATATTTATCGTGGAAACATATACTAAAAGAATGGATATTTCCTTTTATATATTGAAAATGTAAGCCCTTTAGCTGGCATTATTCTGTAAATACTCACAAACTTTAGGTGGCCAGATTTATCGAAAGTGCCGAACTAATATCGATTTAATTTCGATATTTTGACACTTTATTTCGATATTTACTAAAGGTTTTGTATTTTCTAATATGATATTGATCACGATTAATTCCTGAAATCCACAAACTCACAAATTTTTAATGAATGCCGAACTAATATCGATTTTGTATCGATATTTTTGGCCCTTTATTTCGGTATTTACTAAAGGTTTTGTATTTTCTAGTATGATATTAGATCATTATAAATTCCTGAACCGACCTAAACTTAACAAAAATATTAATCGTGGATATATATGCGATTAGTATGGATATTTACTTCTATAAATCGAAAAATATAGACCTTTATCTGGGATTATTCTTTGAAAACTAAAAAACATTAGGTGGCAAAATTTATCGAACTTTTATAAATTTTTTATCGATATTTTGGCACTTTATTTCGATATTTAGTAAAGGTTTCGTATTTATTATTATGATTTTCGATCATTATAAATTCCGGAACTGGCCTAAACTTAGCAGATAATTTAAGCATTTTTATCTTTTCTGGAAGCCTATCAAAATATCCAAAAAATATTTAAAAAAGGGCATTCAGAACTCACCATATCCGCACTTGTTTGCGTCTGTTTGTGAGCTTGTTTGTTTGTTTGTTTGTCTGTTTGGTGTGACGTGCGGTGTGCGATGTGCGATGTGCCATGTGAATCACGCTGAAATTGCATTTGATTTGGAGGCTCGCATTTGCATTTCGGTTTTAGTTTCTGTTTCGGTTTGGGTTTGTGTTTGGGTTTCGGGGGACGATTTATGTGCTTGCTTGGTCACCGAATTAGCCTGCGGCGATAACAATAGAGATAAACGATCGGGGTCCCAAATCGGGAGGCCTGCAAGTGGACTAGATATAGTGGGTTTTATCAGTTCCAGCAGAGGGAGGGGTATACAAAAGAGTGCAACATAATGCCAGCATTATGGAACATTAATAAAAAGATGGAAGCATAAAGGCACCGTGGTGAGAGGCAGGGGAGATGGCTCTGTAAAAAGTTGGAACAAAATTAGAGAGAGGCAGTAACTTCTTCTTGGCTTCACCTCTTTGCCTTTTTCACCTGACTGACTTAATAAATATATATGCTAGGTCTCTGAGGGCTTGTGAGTCATATTGCATGTCACAACAACCCCCAATGAAAATTAGTAAAAGGTAACGAGAAAAAGTTACACTCGCACCACCACGAGACTCCCATTCAAATTAACTTAATTTGAGACACAGGCAGGTGGTGTCTGTAGTTATTTGGGGAAAAACTAAGGCCTTTTAGGTATATTATATGAAAAAATTCCTTAATTTTTGTACACTTAATTAACATAATTAAACATTTTTAAATGCATTTTAAAAATCATATTTAGTTTACTGTCACGAGTGAAAAATCAGATAACAAATGACCCATGACTGGCCCCAATTTCGTAGTTGGCGTCATTTTCCCTATATAAGATCCACAACTTGCTCCACTGTGCCATGTGTGGTGTTGCTCTCCCGCTCTCTTGTGCTCTCGCCTGCTCCAGCTCCCGCTCTTGGCCGCGCTCTCTCCCAAGGGGAGGCCTGCGGCGCACAGTGGGGATATTACAGCAAATGAAATGAAGAATAATTTAAATAAATTAATAAATTAATTTATTAATAAATAAATAAATAATACATTATAACACAAAATTAAATAATATATAATAAGCATGCTAAATGCTTCTAACACTGAAATATAAATAAATAAAGAAATAACAAAATGAACACCTTATAAAAATTGAATAAATAAACTTTAATGAAAAAACAAAATAAATTAAACGCTTTTTATATGGGAGCTATAAGATATTGTGCTTAGATTTCAATCAAAGTGAAGTATAAAGTTAAATATAATTTAAAAACTCCTTAAGTAAAAGTTTGGAATTTAAATATTAAAAACTACAACAAAAAAAATGGAATATTGAAACACATTTTGAAAAATTATTAAAATATATTATACGGGCAAGGCTTGTGTACAAATTATTATTTTTTAGTTACTTTAATTTTAATCTAACAGGAAAAAATATTTACCCATTAAATACAAGGCCTCCCCCACTGTGCGGCAATAGTTGTTGTTGCCCCGCCGAGTATGACGATGACGATGGGAGCGTTCTGAGTGCTCGCGCGAGGCAGCTTTTTGCCTCAGTGGCGTTCTGTGCGTGCTGGCGAGCGAGCGCAATGTGAGATTGGTCAGCGACAGTCCATTTTCGCTTGGTCTCCTTCTCTGCCGGACTCCCCGAACCGAACCAGCAGCTGGCTGCACCTGTGGAGCCGCACCAGAGCCCAGTATCCACTACCCAGTACCCAGTGCCCCCCCGTGAAGGATGTCGGGCACCCAGGACCTCGATCGCCAGTATCTGCGCAGCATGCCGGGCCTCTGCAAGCTGGCCTGCCTGGTAAGTGCCGCCGCCAATCATTGTTCTGGATTTTCCTCTACATTTTCCGCTTTCCACGCAGCTGTGCAGCTTCATTGGATTTTTGTGCATCGTCTGCGGGCCGGTGCGCGTGAGCAACTTCCGCGGCAGCTTCTACCTGGCGGTGGTGTCTATCGGATTCGTGGCCACCGCCGGCCTCCTGCTGGCCCGGCTCCTGCGCCTCTGGCAGCGACAGTTCTGCCGCTGCGACCCGACCCTCTGGTCGCTGGCGGTGCACATATCGCTGGCATTGGCCTACTTCGCGGCCTCCGGACTCGTCCTGTCCCTGGACATCGGTGCCTACACGGCCGCGGCGGTGAGTCATGTCTCCTGTTTGCCTAGGAAAATATTTTAATATTTTATTTTGTTGTTTGGAGAATACCATACCTTAGTTATTCCACGTAGTCTGGGTTTTCGGATAGATAGCTCCCCTGGTTTGTACATTCTGGGTCATAAATTGTTCAGGAACACGTTTATAGAAAATTGGTGGGCACTTTTTATTTATTTCTTTTTTTTTGTAGGAAAATCACACTGAAGGTCTCTTATTTTGAACAAAATATATACCGTTATTGGCTCGCTTTTGGCCCCTAAGTATAAGCTCAAAATTTATTTAAATATTTCCACATTTTAATGCCAAAATTCTGTTAACAAGAACAGCAAACATTTCTCATGTTTTTGACATTTTCGCCATGATTTAAATCTTTGTAACAATATTATTAGCACTTCACGATGTGTCATCTCCATACTGAAATATTTATTACTCATTCAAAGCAAAGCAAAAGTATTTTATCTTGAGAAATATTTCTTATCGATAATATATCCAAAAGAGACCACATTTAATATTAATAAAACACATTCCAGCTAATTTTTGGCACATTAAAAGTTCCAAATATGCCAATAATGAAGCTCACAAGCTCGGACACATTCAACTTAATTTTATTGATATTTCCACCATGGAAGCCATGGCATTTCTTGATTATTATCACAGTGTGAGCTTCCAGGCGTCATTCGTAATGTAAATATTTAGTTGAGATTATTAAATTTCGCCATTTCCCACTCGGAATAACAATTGAGACGTGTAAACTCGGTGTGTTGATGTTTATGGCTCGCGTTGCTATTCATAATATCTGATTCAGCCACTTGTTTTGAAGGCTAATGGCTCTTAGGAGGAGGACTCCCGCTAATTCTCCCCGGTCTCTGTGTATCTCAAGTTCTCAAATTCTCTTTTCTGTTCTCTCTGGCTTGCAGTTTTTCGGGCTGACGGCGTTCAGCATCAACGGACTGGAGGCCTATGGAAACTACAGACGCAGTCGCCAGCGGGATGTGGCCACCCAGACGATATAGGTTCCGATTGAGGTTCCAGATTTAAATCTAAATGCAGATGCCAGCTTTGGAACAAACTACTTCAAGCTTGCTGCTCTCTATGGTATCCGAGAGTGCGAGTATCCCAGAGAGCGCAGGTATCTGTGAGAGCGAGTATCTGAGAGTTCGATTAACCGAGAGGGCGAGGGAGAACGGAGAGCCAACTCTTCTGCTGTTCGTTTGCGTGAATATTAAAGTCTGAAAATGCGAAAATGTGGAAAGCTTTCGTCGCTGGACAGTTATGGGATGCGTTATCCAATAGTCGCTAGATATAGGTCAAGAAGTAAAGGAGATAAAGCCAGCCGATCCGCCGAGAGAGAGAGAGAGAGCCAGAAGTACACGAAAAGCAGAGAGCAAATGCCAAAGAGATAATTCCCATTGTGTTGGTCTTGGTCGGCCTTCTCCTCCTCTTTCCACTTTCCTCCCCCCGATAACTGGTTAACAAAGCGTGAATACACATGTATACATACACACATAGATAATATATGATATATTTTTTTTTTTTTATGACTTTAGTTAAGTAACTATTCGCGTGTCACAAGAAAATAGCGTATTTTCTCACTTATTTGATAGTTATGTTAGCTTGTAGCCGCCGCTGAATTGTTAAGTTTACAAATAAATACGGAACTACTTTTGTATATTTCAAATAAACCGAAAAAATATAAAAATATACATGTCAATGGAATTTCTGATAGCGGGAAATACACAAATGTTCGGGTAATTAACATAAATTAGCTAAATTAATTGGCTTCTTCGATGGTCACCTTCCCCGCCCAGATTTTAATTAAATTCCCGATATTTTTCACTAATAAATTGCCAGAAAACCTGATTATTCCACTGCACATGCCAGATTACTGCCTTTGTTTATTATTATCAAACAATTTGGCTCAACTCGGGGCGAAAGTTGCACAAACTCCTCGGAGCACCTCGGAGAGAGAGAGAGAGCTACCCCTTCCGGAGATATGGCCACTCTTGTGCTACCTTTGTTTGCCTTATCCGCATTAAAATTGAGAATAAACACTGGCATCCCAGGGAGCAGGGCAGCTCCCTTATCTGGCCCTGTGTTATTGTTTTGGTTTGTAAGCTGTTGCCATTGTTGGCTTTTCAAATCTTTCTGTGCTCGCCTGCTCGCCTCACCATGCCACCATGCCACCATTATTGACACCACCACCCACAGAAAACACAGACACCTGACGACACCCTCTGCACACTCACCTTGGCGTTCTGCTCGGCCTTTTGTTGGGGCTCTGGGCCCAGCCCGACCTGGCCTGGCCTGGCGCCTCATTATTATTACTTTTGTTGCCAGTTTGATGAAGTTTTCGCCCCGATTCTTGTCTATTTCTGGCACGATTTATTCATACTTTGTTGTGTGCTTTGTTATAAGCAAATTTTCAGCTTTTCCGCTAAGTACATTAAACGGCGTAATGAAGGGCGCAATATATTCATGCATTTTATGCCTGAGCCCCCACAAAAAGCACATCAAATAAATGGAAAATGTGTCTAAAAATACATACTATTTCCTAGGAATAGGAATTATATGAAAAATGAAAAGAACATGCCAATTATTGATATTGAAACGGGTATTAGTAGGACTTTACTGCCTAGAAAGCAATTATTATAACGAATTTAGATGGTACTTGGTCCCTCCAGCTAAATGGTCGTTTAATTATTTCTGTGCTGGCAGCTCTTAGCACTTCCCATACATAATGTGCCATAATTTGCCCCCTTTCCTGCCATCCTTGGCCATGCAGGTCACGTAAAGTGAAATTAATTAGTCTTGTTTGCCAGTTAGTCGTCGGCCTCCGGGACTTCAGGGGGAGAAGGTCGCTGCTTGAGTGATTGAAATGCAATCGTGTGGACCAGGTCCTTATTGAATTTTGTGGACATTTTATTTTTTCGCTCAACTGGACTTCCTGCGAGCGAATGATTTATGTCGCCAGCGGCTGCCGACAGCTGTGAAAAATGCCGAAAAATTTAAAAGAAATGCCCGTGCCCCGTGCCTCCTAATAAGCTCAGAGTTCAATTGGAAATGGAAAATGAAAAAATTGCCATGGCAATCCCAATCATAACTTTCTCCTCGGGCCTAATTAGCTGTCGACAGATCTGCGATAAAACATCAATGAGTAAAGTCCTCAAAGGCCATAATAGCCACCGGGTCGGATTCGGGGCCAGATGATAGCTTTTAGCCCGAATATAATTTGCAATTAAGTGGGGAGTGCTGCTGGCTTCCCTCCGCTTCCTGGCTGGCGCCGCCTCCACAAGGTGGCCCATCCTTAATTAATGAAATCATTTTCAAATCAAACGCGCATTTAATCAAAGTCAGGCCGCAGTTACTCGTGCAATTTATCTGGCTTGGTGCAGCACTGGGAGAAAAAGAGGAACTCGAATATACATATAAAGAAAATAATTACAGGAACTAGGGATTAGGAAAAGTGTTTTTAGGAATTAAAGATAATGAAAAATATGCATTTTGTGGGATTATGTGTATACTTTTTAAAAACTAACAACTACTATCTTTGGTTTATTATATTCTTAAGAAATTTTTATTTTAAATAAATAAATATAGTTTCTGTATTAATAATAAATTGTAAGTTTAAATAAATAAATTTTTATGTCAGAGTTTACTTTTATAAATACTCAACCCACTATAAAAACACTTTATTTAAAGCTTCTTTTCAAGCTTTCCTGTAACACAAAACCTCTCAAAAAATACACATTTTGTTAAAACTGAAAACATCACATATATTTTCCATTCTAAACAAGCATTTCTTTCAGTGCTTTCAGTGGCGTTCCCATCCAATCCATTCCACTTCATTCCGATCCATTCAGCCGGTCCCGGTCCTGGTTCCGGGACGCGGTCCCAAACGTTGCGGTGGCCAAATGACGCGTTGAAATGCGGGCCTACGCCTGCCCTTAACACTCTTAACCCCCTGCTGCCCACTGGCGGGCTGGCGGGCTGGCGGGTGCTCTTAACCCACCCCGCAGCAACGACCGCAGCTATGCAAACGTTTCGGGATGCTAATGCGGCCAAAATAAATGATGGCATGAAGGCATCTTTGGCCATTTACTCGCCGCCTTCATCTTTCATCGGCTGTTGCTGTTATTTTGTTTTTCCGCCGCTTTTCCCTTGTTGCTGCTGCCTGGCTGGCATTACTTTTAATTTTCGGCATCCGCATTTTATCTTTGGAGCCTGTAATTGTCGCACATCCTTTGTCCGCTCCCCCTTCCTCTGGGGCGGCTAATTTGGAATGGAATGGAAAACAATGGGCTGCCGCCAGCCCAGACGGATTTTCACATTTTTGCCGCCATTTAAAAATCGAAATTAATTTATTAAAAAAGGCGCTGGGCAAGCGTTCTCAGCCGTGAAAGAATCCGCGACGGAAATGACAGAGGAATTTCTTTAATAATTCAATAAGTGCAGATATCGAATGGGATTTTCAACTTAATGCTGATAAATACCTTTTTGTTGTCTTTTTTTCTGAGAGCAATTTATGACGGTTTTTTATTTTTGCTTCATTTATTCCTTTAATTTATATAATTATATTAAATAATATATATAGGCTTTAATTTAAACCTTTGATGCATGTGGCAGTCATTTCTCTCTTAATCATTTCTCGATTGCTTCCAAGCTAAGGGGTTCATCTGCCTTTCGTCTCACTAAGAAACACTCATAAATATATATGTGTCTGAATGTACATTTAAACCCATTAATAATAATCAAATACAATCAACACAATGTTTTTGTTCTAGCTGCCAGTGTCAACTTCTTGTTGATCAAAATCCAATTAAAGAATTTTATGAAAGATTCTATGGAAAATTAAATTGTTTCTAGTGTAGCATTAAAAACTAGAGTTCGGGCACAAATAAGCATTAAGAAAATATAATAAAGAAAACAACATATAATAAAGCCAAAATTATATTTTACATTTAACAGTTTCTGGGAAAGTATACAATATTCTTTTCCGTTTCTGTTTGAATTTATAAAAGTAAAATCTTTAGCATTAAAAAAATGTAAGTAAAAAGGTAAATGTCTCTCATCAATTGGCACTGAAGGTCTAGAAATCAAATTCGACGACCAATCAGCTTCCTTCAGAGATTTGTAATCTTTCCTTTCGTAATTATTGGCACACTTATTGCCAAAGAAGTTAGACAAAAGCGCGTGGCGAACGGAAATGTAGGGGTTGTGTCTTTATGGAATGGCGTTTAATCGATAAATTTGAGCTTAGTTTATCGGTTATACACACGATTCACAATATGTATTTGAGACACTGCTTAGAGAGGTGGGCGCTTCTTGGGGCAAACTGAAAAACACTCGGCACCAAGTAGATTCGAACTCGCGACCCTTTGCGAACTCAATCAACACTTGCCGGCACTTTAACAAGCTGCACCACGCTCATCCTCTGCCTGAACTGCTTTAATTTTGGTATAGGTACACTCTTATCGACACAACAGTGTTACCGATAATCGCATGGCACTGCCTTACCAACACACTGCATGCTTATACAAAACAAAAGCTTGTGATATAGGTGGCGCCCGAAACCATTTAAGACATGAACTGCTTTGACATCACATTACTTTCCTATAAATTGTATGTGGCGTCATCTATATCACACTAAAAGAAGCACGAGTTGAAAAGTGCTCTAAGCAAGCAGTTCAAAAAGGTTTGAAACTCGGCTGGAAGGTGACAAATGTTCTTCGAAATTCATAACAGATGGCGCCACCAGCGGAACCGTTAAGGTTTGAAAATGATTTAAAACTTTAACAATTAAAATTAAATAAATATGCTTAGAAAATGTTAACTTACTTATTACTAATTATTAATCGCTGATAGGTATTGGAAGCTTTAGCCTGTTTCAGAATGTTAATTCAGAATTAAATCATTTTATAGACTCGAATTTATCTCCTTATGCCTCTTTTTTATAGTAAAAAAAGCCCCTTCTTAATAGTACTAATTAAGTAAATACAGCAATTTCCATTTTTTTTATATCATCCATTTTATTTCATCTAACTTTCATATATATAAGTATGTGTTGTATTGTATGTGGATTGGTTTTGTTTTTTTTGTTTGTATTTTGTTTTAATTAATTACACAATTTGCAGTTACTTTATGCAGTTTTATTCTGGTTTCACAAAGTCTGAATTACAAAAAAAAAAAAGAAGAAAATAGCGAACAAATAGCAGCAAAGGGCAGTGTAGTTGGGGGATTTCTTTTTTCGTTTTTTAAAGGTTTTTTTTCAGGGGTTTTAGTATATATTTCGTTATTCTCCATATTTGATTGCGTTGATTGATTGATTGCGATTGAACTGGGGACTTCTCTCTTTTGTTTTGGTATGTACATTTTTTACAGCAAGGAGTGAGTACATTTTAACAAAAAAAAAAAAAAAATCGACTAATTTTAATGGGCAAAAAAAATACGAGTCTTAAATGATAAAAAGCCTTGTTCAGAGAATCGACAACTAAATTAAATCACATTTAGCATATATATTTTAAAAATTTTCTTGCAAATCGTTGCAGCTCTTCCTTAAACGCTATTGTTTCGTGTCTGTGTCCGTGTGTGTGTGCTATTTATAAATAATTTAATATTTACATTACGTCGACGAAAAAAAAAGTATGAGACAATATTTAGAATAGACTATCGAATATAATATATAGATTTATGTAATTACTTTAATTAATTATATGTGTGTGGGTGTGTGCGCCTTAGGTGTATGAAAAAAATTGTTGGTTTGCTTCGTTTTTTATACGCTTACGTGTTTTGTTTTGTTTTTTTTATGAATTTGTTTTAATGCCATTAATTGTAATGCTTAGAAAATGTTCATTGTGTTCATTGCATGGTTAGCAGGGGAAATGGTAGCCCAAAGATTGCTTCAAGAGAGAGTCTGCTCTGAGATTGAATTACAAACACAAAATATACACGAAACCAGGCTCGATTCAAGTTGCAGAGATTACAAATTTCTTAAAAAAAAGGATTTATCTTAGTAAATGTTTAAAATGTAGATTTTCCCCAGCAAACCCTCTCTTGAAACCAATAATTGGTTTCCATCGCCCTGTGTATGTTTTGTTTTCTTGCTGTTGCTTCGTTGTCCTTAGAACAACACATCGATGTACATGTTTCATCTGGGCCCGTTGTTGTTGTTGGCCTGCTCCTGCTTCACCTTGAGCAGCAGCTGCTCCTGGAGCCGCACCTCGTCGTCGTGATCATCGCATATATCGATGTCCCCCTCGCCATCCGCATCGCCATCCGGATCGGCCTCGTTGTGGCCCTCGATCTCCTCCAGGTCCGCCTCCCCGTCCTTGTCCAGCTCCATGTCCTCGAGATCGTCCTGCTCCTCATCCGGTTCCGATTCGGCAATGGTCACGGAGACGGCAGCTGCTGCCGCTGCTGCGGCTGCCGCGTTGCGTGCATTTGCTGCGGCCGCCACTGCAGCAGCTGCTGCGGCCGCAGCCACTGCTGCCTCGGCATAGCCGGCGGCAGCGCCATGATGGTGCATATGCTGGAGGGCAGCCGCATGGTGATGATGGTGATGGTGGTGCTGTTGCTGTTGCTGCTGCTGCTGCGCCTGCTGCTGTGCCTGCTGCTGGGCCTGTTGCTGCGCCTGCTGTTGCGCCTGCGCCGCCGCTGCGGCCTGCTGCTGCTGCTGCAGTTGCTGCAGATGATGCAGATGCTGCTGCTGGTTGTACGGATGGTGTGGCTGCGGTCCCGCGGATCCCGATCCCTGCTGCTGCTGTTGCTGCTGCTGCCCTTGCCCCTGTCCCTGCTGTCCGAGATGCTGCAAGGCGGAGGAGTCTGCTCCTGCTCCGGCTCCGCCGGCCTGGTGCAAGTGCTGCTGCTGCTGCTGGTGATGATGAGCGGCTGCTGCGGCGGCGGCTATGTGGGCATGGGCCTGCGCCTGGGCATGGGCATGGGCATGAGCATGGGCGTGGGCATGGCTGTGCTTGTGGTGATGATGGTGGTGATGGGCCGCCTTCCCCGAGGCCGGCGGCGGGGCATCGAAGAGGAGACGCGAGATCGAGAAGCTGGAGATGGGCGAGTTGTGGGTGCTGCCCGCCGAGTAGCTGGTATTGGTATCGTCCGACGTGGGCGTCTCCCGGTCGCTCTCGTCGCTCTTGAGCAGCTCGGCCGCCTCCAGGGACTTCTTGTGCATCCCCAGCAGCCACGGCGCCACCGACTCATCCTCCTTGGCCGACTTGATGATGGTCTCCGGCAGCGGCAGCGAGTGCCTCACCATGGCCCCGTACAGGCCATACTCGGCCATCTTGGTGCTGTGGCCCCAGCACTTTTCCGTCTTGCGCCACTTGGCCCGTCGGTTCTGGTACCACACCTGCAAAGGTCACAAGAGAGTCCTGAATTAGTTTGGTTTATTTTTGAGATTTATTCATCATTATTTGCGATATTTTTGGTGGCGTCTAATTATCTCTGCTGTGCAACTCAATATGCAATTAAAAGGCCATCAGAAGCAGGTCACAGGCATCGGATTAAGAAACCGAAGGGGAGAGTCCTTATTTTTAGACAACTTTCGAGGGAAAAATAGCGGTTATAAGTTCGTTCAACTGAATTGCAACAAGCAGGGGCTTTGCTTGCATATTATATGTCAGATTTATGACTTCAAGGGTGGCTCCTAGCTTCAAACTCGGTGCCCATCCCTGATCTAAATGAGTTTATATGTTAAAGAGCTTAAAACTTAACTTTAAGATATATTAACAAAATCATTTTCGCATTTGTTTCTAAGAAAATTAATAAGAAATCATAAAAAAATTTAAGATATGAGTCTAAAAATCCGCATCTATTTATAATAAACATTTTTCATAATTAATTACTGACTGCAAAACAATGTAACTATGAAATAACAAGCATTAAGTCACTTTTTCAGTTACGCTTTGATCGCAGACCATTTACAAGTCCCAGTAATAAAGTTCACTCACTCTCCTGTTGATAAATGGTTAAGCAAAAATGCTGATAAATCGGATTTCCTACAAGTTAAACTGAAATTAATTAAGAAATTAAGTGGGAAGAGACATCGAGTCTATATTTTGTCAGGGATTAAGCGTGATTGTTCCGCGCAGGGCACAAGCCAGGACAATAACGATTACCAGCACAAGGGACGACCCAAAACTAATTAAATTAACGGGGGGTTTTCCCCTTTTCCTTTCGAATCTCTTTACATTTTTTTGTATTTCGTTGAATTGTGCGAACAACAGACAACACTTGTCACGCATCCCCTGAAAAACTCCAATTCAAACTCAAGTACTTATTAGTAACAACATTAACATTAACATTAAGGAAATGCTGCCAGCCGCCGACGACGCTCGACATTAAACGGTCAATTTTCAATTTTCACAGACAAGTTTGCGGGCCGCCTTTTCCCCGGGGACAACTTAATCTTCTGTTGTGAAAAGTTCAACTTGCTGCGGCGCTTTCCCAGGGTTGCTGCTCCTGCTGCCTGCTGCCTGCTGCATGTGCCGCAATTCTCCAAGGACCATCACAGAACTGCGCCGCATCGGAGAGTCCCTTTTTCGCCACGCGGCCTCTGCCTGTCTATATTTCTTTTTTGTATTTTATTTTTTTTAGTACTCTTAAATTTTATTCCTCGGTGTGATGTCAACATTTGCATTTACAGTTGTTTGCCTTGTTTATTGTTGCACTTGAGCAGAGGCGGCGGCGGCGAACACGAAAAAAGCAAAGTGAAAACATGGCAAATTAAATCTGCTTGGGTTGACAACACTTAACACCCCGCCTTCCTTCCGCTTCCTCCTCCTGGGTCCTGGGTCTCGAGATATAGTATCTCTAGTGCCGGGAAGGGGGTGGTGTGCAGGGTAGGAGGGTGTGTTTTGGGCGGACAAACTCAATCAGTGTTGCTAA
Source organism: Drosophila triauraria (assembly GCA_014170255.2). Taxonomy (NCBI): domain Eukaryota; kingdom Metazoa; phylum Arthropoda; class Insecta; order Diptera; family Drosophilidae; genus Drosophila; species Drosophila triauraria. The sequence goes on along the minus strand of CM024333.1, from coordinate 5,461,845 downwards.
TGCGCTGATTAATGACTTTTTAAAATTCGCCGACGACCGTGTGCTGCTATTTATGAAATTGGCACATTATTTAAATATTTTGCAACATACTTGGCATTGTTAAGTGAATTTTAATGTCATTTAATTTTTTTACGCTTAAGTGCTGCTATTTGAGGGACGGAAAACGTCATTAATTGTTGGGAAAATATTTATTTCTTGGTTGTTTTTATTTAATTACAAGAATGAGTAACTTAAATTGCTGGATATTTAAATATTTGAAGGCAAAAAAGGGTTTCGATGCTTTTGTAAGCATAAATCGATTTAAAATCGATTAACATCGATGTTTTTCTAAATCTATAAATCAACCCTGATTTGTTTTGATTTGACTTTAAATTTTATGAAAGTATCTTTGTGTTTTCTATAATAAAATCACTAAAAAAATAACAAAGGCTTTAAAGATCAAAATATATTTACATTTTAAATCCAACAAAAATACATTTAAATTCAAAACTATTACAAAAATTATACAAATCTTCTTAAAACTTTTTTTCCTAACACATTTTAATATTCAAGGGATTAAAGTGTTTAACAAAAAATATATACTTGATGTTTTTTAGCTTTTGTCCTAAGAAAAAAACCCCGGGAATAAGGAAGCCTGAGCCTGCCAAGAGAGTGAGGGAAATATGCAAATAGCAATTTGTTAAACGCTTTTGTTGCCAGCCATAACCTCTTTTGTTTAAATGTTAATTACATAATTATGCGTAATCATTTTAATTTCATTTTTTCCCCTCATTGTATGGGTGTGTGCGCGTTGATATTAACAGCTCATTAAAAGCGCAGGAGAAAAGAAACAGCAGAAGTGTATAATTAATGCAAGCGTTACAAACAAGGAGCAACAAAATTATGCGAAAATAGAAAAAAAAAAACGTACAGATGGCGCAAGCAATTTGTAATTCGCAATTTCAGTTGCAGTTTTAAGTGTAACTACTGTTACACTTAATGCCCGGCAAATAACGATATCAAATGTATTTTTCATTTTATTTTAAAGGGGGTTTTAATTCCAAAAACCTGATACTCAGAGCAATTATAACTTGCATATTCTGCTGTATTAAATGTTAATATTATACCCTGCCTGGGGGTATTAAAATTTTAGTTAGAAGTATGCAAACGCAGATTTATCAAAAAAAAAAAAGAAACCCCAAGGATAACCGGAATCAACCGAATGAATTGCTGGACATAATGATTCTCCTTTGTTCTGTTAATTGGGAGTTTTCAAATCTCGAGATCTCTGCTCAAGGATGCTCGAGAATTGGTTAAAACAAAAAGCGAAATGCAACTCTGCGTCGCTCTCGCTCTCTTCCGCTTTGATGTGCAAGTGCAGCGATTTCCTTTGACAGTTTCTTTTGTGCGTCGAAAGTTGAGAACTTCGCTTGAAAGTGGCAATTTCCATGCAATTTTTTAGGTAAATTCGCACAATTTGAACATGCGGTGGAGTGCAATTTCGTTTTTTTTTCCTGGTTTCTTTGCTCTTTTGCATTTAATGCATTTCGCAAAAAGCACACTTTTCATTGTTTTTCGACTCGCGATTGTATCAAATGGTATTCTTTTTGTTTTCCCTCTACTTTGGGTGTGTGGGTGTGGAAATTAGCAGCTCAAGAGCAGCGAGGTAAACAGCAAAGGAGAAGAAACAGGAAAAGTATTTGAAGAAGAAGAAGGAATAAGGGCCGAGCCAATTGCAAAAATGCTCTTAGGTTCGTCCTTGTCGCACCTTCAAGCGCAGGCGACCAAAATGTCACATTGAATATGGGAAATTTCTAGCTTACTTTTATATTAAAACCTTTTAAGAGTTTATAAGAATAATTTTATTGTCAGAATCAGGCTTTATTCATAAAAAAATGTTATCTGTCTTTAAAGTTTCATGGAAAACAACTAAAAATAAATATTTAATTGTCCTTTAAATTGTTAAAATTAACGTTAAGGCTAAAACTTTAATGCAAGCTTCTCGAATCTATTAGCAAACAACAAATGGAAGAGGGAATAATAATAATTAGTTAGGCAATTAACAAAAGCTGTATGTGGCTGAAAAAACAAATTGAACAATTGTATTAGTTTTTTTGCCTGCGGCAATGCCTCGACTGTGACGCCTTTGTCGCCTGGTCGTTGACTTTTGACAGCGGCTACATTTTTGGCAACTTCCAATTTCAAAAAACCGCTCCAAAAACTCAGCAAGAGCGAGGGAGAGGCAACGAAAGCAAAGCTCTTCCAGTGGCGAGTGTGCGAGCGAGAGACTGAAAAAACATGTTTGGCCATGTTTCTTTTTCTTCGTTTCAATGGGCAAAAATAAGCAAAAAATGGGGGAGAAATGCACAAAAAAATTATACAGAAAAAAAAACACACACACTCACACAATGCGAAAAAACGCACGCAAAATGGAATGCAATTAAAAACGGCAGGCAAAAAACACAAAAACCCAAGAAGGCCGGAAGGAGGGGAGAGGGAGAACTTTTAATGTTGGCTTCGATTTGCCGTTGTTTTTGCATTTGCATGGCTGCCGCCTCTCTTTTTTGCCTTTGCTGCCTCCTCTACCCACTTCCTCTTTCGGCTTCCCATCCTTGTAGTGCTGCTAATGATTGCCTCTACCCCTCTTCCCCACCTCCCTTTGGCTCTTTCCAGCCTCCTTCCACCTCTCTTCCGATTCCCGAGCGGCTTTTTTTCAAGTTGTGCGCCATATTTGCACTTAATTGAAGTGTATTTGCATGTGTGTGTGTGTGTTTTGAGTTATTTGCGTGCGTTTTATATTTACTGCAGCTCTCCTCTCCTCCTCTCCTCCTCTTTGCTCTGTCGGCTTTCTGTTGCTGCTGTTGTTGTTGTTGCCTTTCAGCCAATTGTGCTTGTTAATTTGATTTTCGCACACGCACACAGGCGCAGAGACACACACACAAATGGCAGGATGCACTCAGAAAATGATTCATATATGCACTCACACACTGCCGTGTGGCGCCATCTTGCGGCTTCTCAAGTGGTTAATGGAATAACGGGAGTTACGAAATAAAAAAACTAAAAAAAAGGGGGGAACACCTGTAAAATGGGCGACTTGCATATCAGGTATCATTTATCATTAGCATTATAATTGGCTTTTTTATAGCAATTATAAAATTAACTACCCCTAAATAATAGCCATAGTTACTATAGTTATTTACTGAAATTTAAATACTCATTGATACTATATACTTATTTAGTAAATCGACTAATATAACATTGATTTAATTCATTTTCAGAGCTTAAACCTTTAGGTAACATAGAAACAATTTCAAAGAAGCTTCATAAACTGCAAAGATCTTTCCTAAATCGCTAAAACAAGACACTCTCTAAAAGGTGTAAATAATAAAAACCCTCTCAATGTACATAATCTAATTAAAAGCTTTGTTTTAAAATATTAAATCTATGAGTTTTTGTAAATTGTAACTAAACAAATTGTTTGGTTAATTGGCAAGTTAAATACAGTAAATTTTAAAACTATATCACACTTTTTTCACAGCCCTTTTTAGTTATAATCGGTTTATCGCTGGTATCGATGATTTCCCACAATATTTATCGATATAGGTATGATTAACTATTGTTTTAATATAACTTAAAATTAATTTAAACTATTTGAAGTTGAAGATAGAGTTTTGTTCTTTATAAACGTTTTACATTATTTTAAATTATCAATATTAGAATACATTATGTACTATCTCTAAAATTCTCAAAGTAAACCCGATAAAAACCCCTTAATTAGACGATATTATGCAGTATTATGCGATCTCTTATTAACGCCTTCAGCAACGATGGCTTTCATCGAAACGAGCCGTTTGAAAAGTTTAATTTGCAATTTTGAGGCTCACACCTCGCACCATTGAATTTTTGTTGTTTTTTTTTTCCTGAGAGTTTCGCATTTTGGAGTATTTTTTTGTGTATTTTTTGGAGTGTCGGCGAGTGCCGCTTGCCACGTTTTCTTACTTCTGTTTCCGTTTTTGTTTCGCTACTTGGACGTTGCAACTGCGATTGTGTGCACTCGTAATTATGTAATCAGCGAGGCCTCATTACGTGTGGCAACACTTGCCAAGTGTGGCCCTCCTACAACACCGCAGCAGTGCCATTTTCACTCCCCATTTCCACAGTTGGGAATGGGGTTCTCACAAAGGAAAGGAAGAGGACCGGCAAAAGAACCCCTTTTATTCTTTTTGGGGGGAAACGGCAAAGGCGACTCCCCTCGAATCGAAGCGCCTTTGATTGCAATCTTTACGAGTGCGGCCATAAAAAATAAAGCCGTAAAATGGCAGAAAGCAAGCGCCCGCGCATCCTCAGTCCGATTCTGCATTGCTACGTGATGGACCCGGGTCCCCCATTTTCCTCCATAAAAAATTGAACCTCAAAGCCGCATTCCAAAATGGAGAACTTGATTTACACCGAAGAAGCTCTCTAGGGTTCCCAAATCCAAAAAACAATAAATTTGCAAGACACTGTAGAAAATCTAGGATCATATCCAGGATGTTCTTGTCATATTTAAAGATTATAAAAATCCTTAATAAATTAAGGGATAAATCTCACCTGAATTCGATCCTCGGCCAGGCCGGTCTTCATCGACAACAGCTCCCTGGCGCTCACATCCGGATAGTGGGCCTCCTTGAAGGCCTTCTCCAGCTCCTCCAGCTGGCTGCTGGTGAAGATCGTCCTGCCGTGCCTCCGCTTGTTCTTCTTCTTGCCCCCGGGGCCCGTGCCGCCGGGACCGACGAGCACATCGCCGCCATGGGCGCCCAGCAGGCCACTGGGATTGCCACCAGCACCGCCGGCGGCGCCAAGGAAGGCCGCCGCCTCGGCATGATGGACATGGGCATGGGCGGCGTGGGCGGCATGGGCGTGCACATGAGCATGGGCATGGGCATGGGCCTGGGCGTGGGCATGATGGGCGTGGTGGGCGGCGGCCGCGGCAGCGGCATGATGATGAGCGGCAGCTGCAGCAGCCGCGGCATGCTGATGGGCGGCCAGAGCGGCGGAGTGATGCGGACCGGCGGGCGATGAGCGATTGGCCGAGCTGCTGCCGCCGCCGCCGCTACCGGAGGCGGAAGAGCTGCTGCCTCCCGAACCAGAGGCGCTGGTAGCTGCCCCCGAACCAGAGCCGGCGGGTCCAGATCCCCCATTACTCGTGGTGGGTGAGCCCAGGTGACTCAAGCCATTGCTAGCCACCTGGTTGGTGGCCGATCCTCCAGGACCCGACCCCCCAGAGCCATTGCCATTGCCCGATGAGTTGCTGTTCTTGCTGGGCGACTGCTCGTCGCCACTGGCATTGGCCAGGCTGCTGGCGTACTCCTGACCACGTGCGGCCGCTTGTTCTAAGGAGATAAAAAAAAGGGATGAACATCAGAGGCTTAGTTTGGATTATTTTTGAATTTTAGAAATAAATATTAAAATACTTAATACTCTCAGAACTTAGTTTAAAATCTATCTAAATTTACCATAAATATTTCAACCGTTTAATTGCCTTTTAGTTTGGTTTATTTCTACCCTTTCTCGGGGCGCCACTGTCTGCTTGGATTCCTGGCGCTCGCTGAACACATGTCGTAGGATGTTGCCCCCGATCCGTACTCAAGCCCCGAACCTAATCCCTGTCCTTGTGCTGTGGCAATCCTATTTCCTTTAAATGCCAGACAATGGCTGGGCTGAGGATGAGGATGAGGATGAGATATTCGAGCTGCCACCACCACCAGGCATCGGCATCGGCATAAAAAGTTGATTTTTCGCACACGATAAAGCCGGCAGCTGGAAAATTGTTCCATGTTCCTCGTTCCTCGCTCGCCCATTCAATTGAATGTCGCGCAGATTTTGACAAGTTGCCAGGATTCTTATTCAAATGTCAGCGAAGGGTTAACCCATGTTTCCATGTTTGCACCTTCCCAGAAAATCGAGAAAATAGCAACACACACACACACAAGACCAACAAACAAATGTTTTCCTTTGGCTCCTTGGGAGAAAGGAGGAAGGCGGAGGCCGAGAAAAAGGACGAATGTCGGTTTCGTGTGCGCTGGCTTTGTTTTGACAATTAGGGTGTTAGGGTGTTAAGTGGTTTAGCCCTTTTTTTGGTCTCAAATTAAACGGGAATCGGCTTAGGCCTGTTGGCACAGGGCGTTCTATTGTGAGTGCCGAGATCCTTAAGGATAATAACGATAATAACGATAATGATGAACACGATAGCTTGGCCCTTCGTGGGTTGCTTTGGTTGGTTTCCGGCCACCTAATTTGACCAATATGTATCTATGAGTCTACGATCTGCTTATATTGTTTTATTTAAAATAATTTAAAAGGTATTTTAGAGTCCTTGAAGGACTATTAGAATCGAAATGTGTGGTATGGAATTTTATTTGTCTTAAAAAGGCAATAGTTTGATAGAAAACTAAGTCAAACCTAAGGCATTCATCTTTATCATCTTTAAAATTATTAAAAAGTATTTTTTAAAATTGTACTCAGTAATTAAATCATTTATTTAGTGTGTTATATTAAATATTTATTAAAAACCCCATCACCCAATGAGCACTTAAATCGAAGGCATTTAAAGGCTAACCACTGACAAACCTCACTTCCTTACCCCACACATCATCATCATCATCAAATGAAACTCTGTTCAACTTTCCAATAAATTAGGCAAACTAATTTGTCCCTACACATCCTATTCAGATGTATATATAAAACTCGAGTGGTACATGTGCCCAGAGAGAGAGAGAGCGGTGCTCGCTTGAGCGTTGCTTTTATTGCCTGGCTACTTTGGCGGCATAATTAGACACACATCAATTAACAATTAGCTGGTCAGCGAACGACAGCTGACCAATAGCCCCAGCTCCTCCCCGCGGAGCCCTCACTATGCCGGACTATATATACATATAGACACCGAAGTCAGACCCTCGCAAAACTGCTTTAAAAGCACTCGCACACTTATAAATAGCCATTATAATGCTACACGTATACAATATATAAATATATATATCTTTCAGAGAACGGTGATTGAAGCGGGGAGAGGACTGAGAGTGGTCAGCCACTTTGGCCAGCTATCGATGTCGTCTACACTAAGAGAAATTGGCACAACTCTTCAAAGAGCAAAGTGTTTAAATAAAGGAAGCTGAAAGACATTTAATTTGGAAATTGTAAGGCAGAAAATGAATTTTATCTTGTAGTTATTTATTAAACTAAAAATATACTTATAAAAGTATATGGAAAAACTTGGAAAATTGCGTTTTAAAAATAAGAAAGAATATTTTCTAAACATTTTAGATTTAATGTAACAAAGAGAGAAGCAAAAGCTGGAAGACCTTTTAATTTGGGAATTATAAAGTAGAAAATAGGGCTTAACCTAATGATAGTCATTAAATTAAACAAATATTTAAGAATACCTTGAAAAAATATGTTAGTATTAGTTTTGTAAACCTTATTTTACTCTTTAATAAATAAATAAATAAATAAAATGTTTTAGAAACTTGAAAGAATATTTTCTATAACAAAATGAAAAGCCAGAGGAGAAAGATTCTGGTATATTATGGAATCTGAGGCAGTTTTTTTTATAATAAACTCTAGCGTTTAAAATCCAAGTAATAAATATTAAAAATACATTGTTAATTGTAAGATTTAGTTAGGAAAATCTCTTCCATTTAAGAGTGTATTATATCACATTTTCTCTCAGTGCCCAGCTCTCGTGCCTGGTCCAGCTTCGAGTTGAGTTCAGCTCTGAGTTCTGTTCGGTTCGTCAACTAATTTAATTTGCTGGTCGGGTAAGTCAATCGGGGCATGAGTTGCTTGATTTTCCGTCATGCGATATTTTGTGCTGAGGAAGAAGAGGGGGTCTCTTTCCTTTCACAGTCTCCCACCTCGTCTCGCATTTTGCCATTTTCCTCATCCATTTTCATTCCCATTTCGCCGAGTTTCCTCGCTCGTTTTCCGCCTAAATTAATTTGATATGAACTCCGTAGTTCTTTCTTTCGGTTCGGTTTTCGGGGTGAAATATATACCAGAGAGCCTTGGGCCTGGGGCCTGGCCATTCAATGCCGAGTCCTTTGTGTACCAGAGGGAGATCCTTGGACATTGGCCTGCCATTGTGGCTCGATTAATTGTTCAATTAAGCAATATTTTGATCGAATGGCTTTTGTTTTGTGCGGCATTCCATGAATTTCATTAACTGCCTAGCGAAGCGGTCACGATAATATGCCAATTTGTCGGTTATTGGTTTGTGGCTTAGATTATTTCCATTTGTTACCTGCCAGTGGAACTTAATTGCCAATAATTGGTTGGAGTTTAGTGAATATTAAAAAGCAAGTTCTATCTAATTAAATATAAATAAATATGTATTAATGCCAATAAATATTTTACAGAAATTCAAACTCTATTTTACCGAACTCCTTAAAGTGCAAGACTTATCCCTGTATTTATTGTTTTAATTTCTGCCTGCATCTCCTAGGGCTTTTTCCGTAAATTTTGCGAGTAACCTTTCCTCCCATTGAGTGAGTGAGATTTATGGGTCTTCGGCTAGCTTCAAACTCCCTTCTAACTCCTTCTGATAAATGGCAGCCGTCCAAGTAGAAGTACTAGTGGCAAAACCCACAGGATGAGAACCAGTAGCGGGACTAAGGACCCCCCGCCATCTTCCACAGACGAAATGTAAAATTACCAATAAAGTCAAATTGAAATTGCCAGACATATTAATAAAAGCCAACCAACCAACCACCGGCATAGCCCAGGCACCACCATTTGGCATTGGCATCAAGGAGAGTAAAGTACTCCACAGGCAGCAGGAGTTGGATCTATGCCTGTCTTGGGCCTCTTCCTAAAGCGATTACACTGTTAGAAATTTAGAAATTTTTCTAGGTACTTGAATTACTTCAAAATATGAGAATTTTTCAATAGAAACTTTTGATACTATTTATTTTTAAAAGCTAGCCCAGCAAATGCCCTTCAAAGTATGCAATATATATTGCCAGAGGACTTAAAAACATCTCATAATCGGGGCGCAGTTTTCTTTATTTCTTGTCCTATTTATCTGCTATTTTTTTTAATATTTATAAATTTTTTCAAGTGCACCATTGCGTAGCGGAACGATTTAGTGGATGGGCCACGCGGGTGCCACCAAGCAGATGAAGCAAACGGAAACCAACGCCCCCTTAGGCAACCCCCCTTGCCTTATCTACGATTTATATTTTTCCTCCTCTTCCTTCTTTTTTTTTTACTTTTTTTATGCTTTTAATTTTATTTTCACCGCGAGGGAAAAAGAAGAAAATTTCTGTTGACAGGAAATACACTCGAAATTGGCAATTTTGCATTTACGTTAATAATACTCGAGCGTATTTACTACTTACACTTACACAGGGCGGTGCTTGCGGGGTAAGGTGTACGCTGGGTTGTGTCTAGGCGAGAGAGAAAAATGGGGACAAGCGTTGGGTGGTTGTTGTTGTGGGGTTTTTCTCGTTTTTCCCCGTTTTTTTTCTTCTATTTTTTGTTGTATTTTGGGTGGTCCCGAAATGAAAAGCGTATTTATTCGCGCCAAGGGGTGGCTTTCGGGGCGGGTAATATGGGGCTTCTGCTTCTGCTTCTGCTTCTGCTGGGGGTTGTCTCTCCTCGTCGTCGTCGTCGGCGAAAGACGAGAGCTAAGTATGGAGCTGAGCCAATATGACGCGCAATTATTTGTAATGGAGACGTAAATAAGTTGAAGAAGCAAAGTGGCAAAAGAAAAATGGCAAGGCAAGGAGGCCAGGCAGAGAGGCAAGGCAAGGAGGCAGGACAAGGCTCTTCCCAGTGGGTGGTTCAGTGGGTGGTGTGTTTTCCGGGCGCCTTTTGCCCAACTTGTTAGTTGTTACACAACGGAGCTCGCTTTGCCTTTTGTTTTGGGGTTGCTTTTTCGGCTTGTCTCCCAATTTTCCCTGGGTGGTTGAAAGACACAATTTTTCGGTGGGGTTTCCACCAGTCCCGGGAGGGGGAAGGGGAAGGGGGGTGTGTTTAGGCGGGGGCAGGGGGTGGTGTTAAGTGCGGGCGAGTGGACGTCCCGCAGTTAGCTCGTTAACTCGATTTGCGCTCCGTTGCTATTGCTATTGCCCTTCCCCATTGCCTTTGCCTCTGCCTCTGCCTTTGCTGTTGTAATAAATACGAAAAGGCGTTGTTTTTCCAAGATGGCGGATGGTGCGTGTGTGCGAGTGTGTGAGCTGACTTTGGGAGTGGGACAGACAGACAGAATGAAAGTTTTCCCTTCAAGAACAACAAAGAATTTAAAGAAAATCCTAATTATTTAAGGGAGTTTTTGCTAATTAATTCAAAAATATATAGTTTTCATTAAGAACAAAATTTAATTCACTAAATAATAAATAGTTCTATATATTTGGCATTGAATTTAAGGCAAAAGTTTAGCAGAATTATATATGTTTAATAGTTTTGCTTAATTAACAAATTGTCTTCTTTTATCTAAATTTAAAAATATGTATTTCTGGTTTCCATCTATTTTATAAATATCTCTATAAGACTTACTTTTTCCCTTGGAAATAATTAGTATTTATTTATATACATTTATAGATTTAAATTTAAATTTAAATAAAATGTAGGCTTTAAATTTGAATTGGTTTTTCCAAGAGTTATAAAATCTCAAAGGCCTCTCAATGTATTTCTTTAGATTTAAATGGAACTAAACTTGTTTTAATAAGTTTTATACAAATGCATCTACAGACCTAACTTCTGAAACACATAATTCTTTGTTCCAACTATCACCAATAGGAACACAAACTTAATTCGATACTTTAAAATATTTCAATATGATAAACATGTTAATTTTGATACTTATAAATAAATTTCCTAAAAATTAACAAGCCATTTAATAAACCCTAAATACAAGTACATTGTTCTAGCATGTCCTGGGATTAACATACAACTCAGACGCTATTTTTTTTGCTTTGTTCCCAGGCAAAGGCAAAAGCAACAATCAGGCGATGACAATTGAAAAGGAAAAGCGCTGCGACTGGGGTAAAAGGGGGAGGCTTTGGCGGCGGAAAATGGGTGTTGTGGAGCCGCGGGCTTTTCCCCGGTTTCGGTTTTGTGTTACGCTTATTTTCCAATTTCGCCGCTTCTTTTTGTTTTGTATTTTTTCTGCAGCTTTGCAGCCATTGATTTTCTGTACTGTGCTTAAATTTGCTTACTCGCCTTGAAAACCCCCGACGACGACGACGACGAATGCCTCTCTCCGCCTGCATTTTCCCCCCGAAACCCCGGAAACCCAGCCCCAAGCCCCACTCCATCCAACCACTTGACGCATTGTTGTTGTGTATTGTATTTCGATTTTCAAGCTGATTTTCTTCTGCCTTTTCCTTGTTGTTGTTGCGTTAGCTTAGCTGTGTGTGTGTGTTGTGCTGTTTGAAAGCTTTCCGTTTCTGCCAGCGGAGAGCAGTGAAGCCTGAATGAAATAATTGGGTAGTTAGTGCGATTTTTCCTTTTCCTTTCGCAGTTTTTCCCTCTCGAAGAGCGCTTCTTCTGCCCTCGTCGTCGTCGCAGTCTCGCTTTGCATTCTTCCGCTTTTAATTTATTTATACGCCCGACACTTGAGCGAGAAGCAGGCAGGTGCTTTCCCCTCCTTTTCCGCGATTTCCTCTGCCGCTGCTGCGCACAAACGCTTTTCCCCCCGCCGCCCGACTTCAGTTTTCCTTATAATTAGACATTATTTCGCGTTCAGTTGGCCTCCGTTGTTGTCGGCAAAGTGGGCGTGGCCCGACTAGGTGGCTATTAGCTAATGAAATTCAGGCAGTGATGTATATATATACTCGTACATATAGCATTGGGAACTCAACGAAGGATAGTTGATGGCTGAGATGATTGTGGCCTAAATTGGGGTTATTTGTCTCAATGGATTCGGGGTTTTCTAACCAATATACTCGATATAATATTTGTTTGTGATATTCTGATTAAAATAATTTACAACATGATGAAATTTAAATGCCTGAGAATCAGTGTTCACATTTCTTATGATATATTCCATAATATAATGTCATTTTATGATTTTTATGATCTCAGTTACTATTTTAATATATTTCTGATAAAAAGAAAATCAAAATTAAATCTTTGATAATATTTCTTCACATATTTCCTATACATTTTTTTAATTTATAAAATTTTTAATATCTTAGCCCCTTTCCTAACAAAGTTTAATGACTTCCGAATGTGTTTAGTCACAAAAAAGGAAATTAAACTACGTTTATTATTATTTCTCCTTGTTTCTTATAAAAATATGGGCTCTTTAAAATAGGTGGATTTTACAAATTATAATTATTTTTGCCAGCAATTTTTTATTGATTATATTATAAAACTTATCACTCTTTATTTTTCTATCATTATTTGGTTTAATGGTAAAACCTCTTACTATTTATTTCCCACCTATTATTTATTAATTTAATAACAAAACCTAGGCTTATAAATATAGTTTTTCCTGCCATTGAACTGTTTAAGCTCCAACATTTATATATTTTTTTGAGGTAATCAATAGCAATAATCGTAACTTCCGCATCCAAATTGTGGTTAACATTTCAGCAGGCCATTTTCCCCCCTTCTATGTTTTTTTTTTTAGGCGGTAATGGTAATGGAGAGAGAATCAGAAACCAAGCCAAATTGTATGTTTCACTTTTGTAAAATTCATTTGGCCATAAAACGGACAGGGCCGGGGCCGGGTCGTGGAGGCCGTTATCCTTTAGGACGCCGTACGTTTGGATGGCTGGAACGTTGTTCCATTTAAATGGGCAACTAAACTCGTAACCAAAAAGCCGAAAACAGGCAAGAGAAGCAACCAAACGACCAACGAAACCAACCCTTTTGTGGTCTGTCCATTTCGGCAGCTGGCAACGTTTTACAACACTGTAAATGCTGTGCGGAAATAGCGGTAAATATAAAAATACACCCAGAGAGAGAGGGAGAGGGAGAGGGAGGCAAGTAGAAGGGTGTTAAAGGGTGTGCTCAAATATTTATTAACCCATCAACACATGCGGAAGTTTTTCCGGCCGTTTCATTGCAAAAACCAACACACACACACAGGACGAAGGACACCCCATCCCCACAAGGAAACCAAACCAATCCCATCCCCCTCCCGGATATGTGTGTGTGTGTGTGTGTGTTTTTTGGTGGTAACAAATTCGTGTAGCGTTGCAAATTGCTGTCAACAGGGAAATTAATAAAAAGTCAAACGCCTTTTAAAGGCAACAAAAACACGCAGCGCCAGCACCCTCGCGCTGCTAGCTGCGCGTTAAGATCAGCAAATAAAACAAGGACTCGGGACCAAGGACCTTCCTCGATGGGTAATAAAATGGATTAACACGTTTAATATTCAATTTGCGTTGCACAACGCCTGTAAAAATGCCGCAAGTGAGTGTGCGTGTTTGCGTATTTCGAGTGAGTCCTGGAAATAGTCCTTCTACATTTTTCTGGGCACTCGATTACCGACACTTTAAGTGGGCAAAATAATTTGCCGGGGTAATTGCGCCTGATGATGGGTAAATGAGATCGAAATTTAAGCCATTTTTCCCTTTCTACTATTGAAAGGATGGTAAAGGATTGCCTTAATCCCTTGGCTGACTTTTACTTTAACCACAGAGAGGCCTTAACTTTTTATTTAAAGTTATTAAACCAAGCTCAAGTCGTTTAGAATGAGTTACTGGTGAGGAACGGGGTGTTTTGCTGCCAAAAGAGCTGTTTAAGCAAGCCTGCTGCTTGTTTTGGGATAGTTAATCATCAGCTCCCGACGAGAACATTTTGGTCCCTCGAGCCGGACAAGAACCAGCGACCTTTGGATGATTTGAGGCTTCTTTGGCTATAATTTCTCAAGAACATCCAAATATTAGAACCCAATGGCTTGACTAACTGCAAATCCTCTCAATTGAATGGCTGATTCCTCTCGATTCTCCATTTCCCGATTCTTGCAAATACTTTCCCATGATGGTTGGTGGCAACATTCTAATGAATCGAATTCCCATTCTCAGGACCATCATCCTTATTGGCCCTACTCTTTCATTTTTGTGGGTTTTGGATTTCGACTGACTGGCGTAAAAAGTTGTCCATCATGTTGTGTCCGTCCAATGCACTTTTTCCCGAATGCCACTTGGCCCCAAATGCTGAATGCTGAATGCTGAACGCTGGCTGAATGCTGTTTGCCCTCAGAGAGGGGGCTTAACTGCAAAATCATGCAGAAAATGCTCAAATCTGGAAGGGGCGAAGGAGGACTTGGAGTTAAGCCGGCGAACAAAGCCACTTAACGGGCCAAGGGCTGCGCCTGATGCGCTGACTAGCCTTGTAGGTTTTATGGCTTATAGTCGAATCGCCGAACAGCTAGCTCCAATCTTCCTTCAGACTCGGGAAGCTCAGAGCTCGGACTCCAGCTCAAACTCGAACTCGAACTCGGCTCGGCTTTGGACCCTGAGAGCGAGAGCCCAAAGGCTGGAAAATCTCTGTGTGCAAGTTGTTTACACGCCGCCCTCGAGTGCTTCCTAGGAAAATGACGACGATTGCAACTGCCGAGCCGAGTCGAGCCTGAAGTGGATGAGATGAGGTGCATTTGGCTGATCATGCAGCTGGTAAAATGTTCAGAGGTGGAGGCAGACGTCCGACTTCGACTCCTACTCCTACTCCGACTCCTTTCAATGCCTGCCACTTGTTGTCATCAATTTTCTGGCTCTCTGTTTATCCAGCGGAGGGGCCACTTGCAGTTCGGTTGCACTTCGCTGGAAGTTGCTTATTTTTTGGGAAAAACCACGACGAGTATCATCATCATCATCATCCCGTCCCGTCCCGTCGTCTATATTTGTTTTCGTTTCGTTGCCTTCGTTGAAACCCAAACTTGTAGTTTTCTAATTAAAAAATTATTTGGAAAATAATAGCAGCCCTTCGTTTCTTTTCGTTTTTATGTACTTTCTGACCGACTCATTGTCACATAATTAACACTTGATATAGCAATTACCAGTTTTTCGGTTTCGGTTTTTTCCCCGCCAGTTTCCTTTTATTTTGCTTTGTTTTGGGTGAAAATGTGCGAAAAACTATCGAATTTCCATTGTCGTTTCGGTTTTGGGCAGGAAATGTGCGAGGATTTTCGTATCGGAAGTGCGTCCTGGCAGCCTCACAATAATATCGCAAATATCTCTGGCACCCTCCTCCTCCTGCTCCTTTCCTTATTCATCTTTCTCGTTAGATTCATTTTTCCTTTTTTTTTGGGAGGAACTCTTCAGATTATTATCGCTATAGCCGCTGCTATTTTTTTAAGTTTTCTTTTGTACTTTTACTTATTCTCTTTTTTGTGATAATTATTTGATGGCTTTCCGAAATTGGTGCGATTGATTTTCAGTTGGAAAAAGGACACGCGCGACAGGGAATACAGTGGCGATTATATTAATTTTTTTTGTTTAAATATTCTTCTTTAAAATATTGTAATTAATTTATTTACGAGTTAAATATGATTGACTCGGCTGGTTATATTTTTTTATTATCAAATAAATTCGGGCTACTTGTAAATATTTTTTACACATGAAATAAGTTTTAGTTAATCTCTTTTTTGATTGTATTCTTCTTAGAACAAAGGTAAAATAATAAATACCATTCGTGAGTGACCAGAAATTACTTGAAAATCCATTTAAGAAACTTTCCCAAACATTAAGCGATTTAGTTTAACTGCCAAATTACTTAATCAATCGAAATTGAGGCTAAACGCTCTCTCACACAGCTCATCCTATTTTTTTTAAGGGTAACCCAATTAGGGAAACCAATTTGTCTGCAATTATTTGCCATTAAGACAAAATCCACTTTGCAGTGAGAGGAACACAGGGAAAAATTGCCCATGACTAAGTCGGCGGCGCAACACAATGGCCAAGAAAAAGAGGCGCTGACAACGAAATGGCTCACAAGGCGAGACGACAACTCACCCAGATGTGTGAAGAAAAATAATAACAACAAAAAGGCCAAGAGCTGGAAAAAAAAGATAACAAAAAAACAGAAAGAAAGCAAAATAGTTGGCGGGCATTTTACACGAAGACAGCGATACGGACAAAAGGACACAACATACGCCAAGGATCTGGAGAGTCCCGGGTAAATATTTATTAGAGCCAAGGCAGAAAGCCGAGGTGAAAGGAGACGCTCCTCAATGGCCACTCAAATTAAGGCTAACAACGTGCTGCAGGAGCAGCAGCAGCAGAAGCAGCAGCAAAGTAGCAATTTTCCTGGAGAAAAAGAAATTGAAAGGATGCTCCTGTCCCAGCTGCGGTTAACCACTCGAGTCGATTTATTTTGTACACAATTTGCCTCGAACTCGGAAACTAACGCCCCGTGTCCCCGAGATCTAGGATCATCCAGGGGCAAAAAGGACACGGCGCGCCGTTTGTTGCCTTTTTTACAGCTCACAGGAGCTGCCCCCGGGCTGCTGCTCCTGCTTCAGCTCCTGCTCCTGCTGCTGTTGTGCAAACAAAGTGCGAACGGACCTTCGGCAAATAGACCACGATGGGCCTGGGCATGACTAACAAGAACACGCTCTTCGAATAGGAGTAGCAAAAGATGCACAAGTGTGCAGGGAGAGAAAAGTCCTAAGAAAAATCAAGAAAAATGTAGCTAAAAGTCAGAAGAATAAGCTGGAGATGAAGGATTTTATCGTAAAGAATGTTTGCACAATGTAAAAATATAAATTTATGAGAAAATATCAATCTTTTTCAATTACATATTTTATTAAAACTTCACCTTTTCAGGTGACTATTTCTCCCCGTGTAAAGCCAGATAAAGACCAAGTGGCTGGCAACAGCTCCCGGAAAGGTCAACAGTGACAATGACAATGGCGGAATGACTGAACTGAATGACAAACCAAGAAACCGAACCGAACCGAACCGAAACGAGGCGAAGAACCAAAAACCACACAACGGAATGACAAATAAACAGATGTAAAGTGTGAAAATTTAACAAATTAAGTGCGTGTAACTCTCGGATACAATTGTATCTGCGACGTGTGTGGAAAATGTGCGGAAAAGAGATGGGCAATTCAGGTGAAAATTGTGTGTGCGGTGTGGGGGCGTGGCCCATTTGCTGGGCTGGGAAATTGAGATCTACGACTGAACCATGTGTGAGAATAACACATCTAGATTCTAGAATAATATTGCCACAAAATAAACAACTTCAGATGTGGCTTAGAGAACCTGACTAGAGGTTTATAGGCTTGAAAAGGAAATGGCAAGTCAAAGAAAATAATAATAGGAATCTTTTATGATCGAAATACTCTTAAGAAATATTTGATTTTAATTTAAATATATATATGCTATTTTATAAAATGCTTGTCATAAATTATGGCATAAGAGAGATTATATATTTCATTTTAGGAATGGTAATCCTTGTACTTATATAATTTGTAGTGGAAAATGATCTGAAACCTTTCAGTTTCCAAAGCTTTAATGTCTTGTCCGTGAAGCCTGACTGGTTATCGTGTATCTTAATGGATGCTCGTGCCAAGTGGAGTTTGCTAATTTTACTGAAAATTATGCGCTTAATTAGCGATACACACACCAACATAAAATCGTGCCCCGAGTGAAGTGTGTGTGAGATTTCACACTTTGCTGACAGGACGGCTGCCGCCGCGCCCCTTTTATTCATTCCTCCCTCCTTTTTCTCCGACAGTCTGTGTGCACACTGAGCCAAAAATAATTAAGGAATATTATATAGATTTTTCGTAAGCTTTCGTAATTTACAAACAAAGATTTAAAACAATATTTCTAAAATGTAAACTAATAACAATTCTAATAATAACAAAAACTTGTATTTTTGTACCTTCTTAGATTGGAGAAAACAAACAATTAACCAGCTTTTTAAAAACAATCCACATTACTGATAATTTCAGGTGAAAAATAATATATTTCTTGTCTGAGCATTAAATCTTCTTCTTTAAATGCGAGTGGTATTATTTTTGCCAGTGTTCGAGTGTTATTAATAAGCTCGGACCCGCGTACCCTCCCCTTGCCGTGTGCTTAATCGTGTCGTTTCATTGTTTTAACTCCGATGAGAGGACGCAACTCAATTGCTCGACTCAACCCCTTTGAGCTTATTAGTTGCGCCTACGGGTGGGCACAGGACACAGGACATGCGAAGGAATCGGAGTAGAGAGAATATGAATATGTCGAGTTTACGGAGACAGATGCGGTTGCCACTTGGCTGCACCCGTTCAGCAGATGCAACAGAGGGTCCTTTGCCCCGCTCTCCGCCCCGTAATTAGCCTCCTGTTTTTGCCTTTGTAAGGCCCCATTCGAAGCAACTCACTTGCAATGCGCACATGGAATATGTTTTTAAAGCCCCGATTTTACAATATACGACAATGGGAGTCGAGGCTGACAGGGAATAAATATTTAGGTATCTAAGTTACCATGGAAAGACAGCTACGTATTTCTAAAGAATGTAAGCAACTCTGAGTAAAAAATCAAGATAAGAATCAGCCGCAGCTTAGGTTGTAAATATTAAGCTTTTTAATATCTAATTACTTCTGAATCTTTAAGTAGTCTTTATGTAAATTGTTTTAATTGCATTTTAATTGAAGACTTGAATAAATCCCTAAAACTGCTATAGTTTGAGAATTTTAAAAATCAACTTAATATAATCGGTAATGTTATAAAATGATATTACATTTTTTTCACGAAGGAAAATTATCCAAATTTTTTAATGTGCTTACTATTATACGATACGTAACCTAATCTGTATAAGATATAAAAACCTAATGCCAATTTAAATACGAAAAATAGCTATTTCTTGCGTCACATTTTAAGTATTATACAAATATGTATTGGTTTTAATTCTTGTTTAAATAAGCTGTATAAATATGATGATAAAATTAGATAGTTTAAATATAATAAGTTGAAAGTGGTTTCAAGTTTGATACATGTATGAAGTACTCTTTTTGAGCCATTATTATACAATTTCCGGTAGAAATGAAAGCTATATAATATCGATAATATAAAATAGATAAATAATCTATTTAAATATTTGAGTTTATTATTTAAGGGAGCCCTGTATAAACGAGATAATTGAAGGGATTCATTACAATTCTATTTTTTTAGACCTTTACGTAAATAATTGAAATACTTAAGAAAGGTATCAAAAATATATCGAACCGGTAGTTTTCTATATTTTATACTTAAAAAACTTTCAAATTATTTTTACTAAAAAAAAGGAAGCTAATCCTGCTTAAATATGAATATCTGGGGACCTTTGAAAAAGGACTTGGATTTAAAATTCTGGAAATCGAATGAACTTTTTGACATATTTACTGGATTGTAGAGTGGTCACAGAAAACACTATTAATTTAGTAAATACATTAATCCATTTTATAAGCAAATTTACTCATATTTTAAGGACATTGCTTATTAACTGATTAAGAGCTGAGCAACTAATTTACAGCTCAAGCTCCCCTTTTTTTAGATATTCATTAATCTGGTCACGGGTCACGGTTCACGACGGACTCACCTGCAAACTGGGCGCCAAAGTGCTGCTGAAAGTGGCCCCGGAACTCGTGCGGCGTGCTGAAGCCGGGCGGCAGGAAGCCCCTCAGATAGGCGGCCGCCGCCAGCGTGGTCATGTGGTGATGATGGGCGGCAGCAGCATTGCCCGGATCCGCGGCGGCCGCATAGCCGGCGGCGGCATAAAAGTTGGCCGGATTGAACACGGGCAGCTGGCAGTGGGCGGCTGCAGCGGCCGCAGCAGCTGCTGCGGCTGAGAGTCTGGTCACATCGGGCGACAGGGATCGCGAGTCGCGCAGTCCTTCCAATTGCTCCCGTTCCCGCTCCCGTTGCTCGCGCTGCTGCTGCTGACCGGCGGCAACGGCTGCGGCGGCGGCGATCGTGGGGTTTAGATTGAGCGGCGTGCTGGCCGGCGGCGGTGGGGTGGCCGCCGGCGAGGGCGGCGCCTCTGAGGGCGTGGCATTGCCGCTGGCGCCGCTCTGCTGCTGGTAGGCGCCCAGGCCGAGTATTTCCTGGATGGCGAACGGCGTTCGCATTTTGGTGGCCTGCATTTTTTGCCGACGGCTTTTTCGGTCACACTAAAAGCTGAGAGAGTTCCAGTGTTCTAGCCGCGAATCTTTCCAAGTTCCAAGTTACTTATTGCACTTTCATTGCAGCTACGGCAGTGGCAGCAGCTATCGTACACACACACCCATGCATACACACACACACACACAGACACGCGAACGCACACTGGAAAAAAACTTTCACTTCACGCACTTTTGGGGGCCTTCGGTTATCGGTTATCGGTTTTGGGTTAGCTTTTGCCTTCTTTGCGTGTTTTTGTTTTTCTTGTGGCCGTTGTTGTTGTTGTCGTCGACGGCTTTTACTTGTTATTGTTATTAAATGTGATTTCGTGTGTGAGTCTTGGGTTCTAGTAATTTTTTAACCCGAACGCTGCGGCGTTCGAAAACTAACTGAAATTGTAAAGCGAATTGCACGCCAGCAAAAGCGTCGCGTCGGCGTCGGCGTTGGCGTTGGCGTTGTCCGCAGCGTCGCTGCCGGCGTCGCAGTCCGCTCCCACACACGCGGCTGTAGCAACAAAAACTCTGCCAGCGCCGCTGTCGCAGCGGAAGCAGCGCCATCTTTGTGAGCGCAAGGGGGATGGCAAGGCCAATGCCACATCAGTTGTCCCGCTCGCGCCGTACGAACTTCCAGTGCAGAGGGGTAACGCGACAGCCATTTCACTCGCACTTACCAACTTCCGCTTGCGGCATCTCTTTTCACACTGGAAGGCCGCTCACCGACAGTGTAAACGCTATGCGTGAGAGCTGGCTATGTGTGTGTGTGAGTGTTAATTAAACGCCGTTTGCATTTCGCTTCGAGATTTTCGGTTTTTCGATTTCAGTTTGTTTTGCAACGCCAAGCTGCTATATGTCCATATATGTTTGTGTGTGTGTGTGCTTGCGGGTTGTTTTTTGTGCCTAAGTTCCCATTTTTTTTTTTAGTTTTTTGATGTTTGTTTAGTTGGTTAATAAATAAATAGATGCTGGGAATTGGTTAACAATTGGAAAGTTCCACACACAAAGGACTTTGGGAACTTGAAATGTTTCCCGCCAAAATGTTTCCAATAAGCTCTTTTAACCATTTTTTAGTTGTTTCTGTAATTAAGATAAGTTTATTTAGACATTGTTTAATTTAAAATTGATTTAAAAATGATTTCTTTGAAATTATTCATATTAGTTTTGTAATTTCTTTTAAACTTTTTCATATAATGCTATTTTCATATTTATATGGACCTGTTTTTTATATAATTCTTAAAGCCACTTTCTCAATGTCCGGTTAAGGCTAACTTTCACTATAAAAATCGTTAAATTTTAACTCTAACCGGGGATTAGTATTTTAAATTTCCAGTTTATACCTTTGAATAAAATAAATACTACACTTTCCTTGACATTTAACATCCCTCTTGCATTGGAATGAAGTTGAAAAACCAAATTTACTTGAAATACCACAAATTGTTCTTAACTAATTAAACTTTTAGAAGAAGGCACATAACACAGGTTGCCCTGCTATCCGAAATGGAGTGCTCTCTCTGGTTCGTTCACTCTCCAGCTCTCTTTCGGCCTTTCTTCCTCTCCGAAAGTTAAGTTTTTCCAGGCAGTTCGTTCGCTCGTTCGGTTCTCCCCACCATTTTCAATTTCCCCCCACTTTCCGCCTTCCGTTTCCGCTTGCCGCTTTCCACGTTTGTCCCCAAATTGCGAGCATTGTTCAGGCCAAAGTTGGTCATGTTAATTAAGCCTCGCTCTCGCCCTCTCTTTTCCCCGGCTCTATGCCCGTCTCACTCTTATCGATTAGCTCGCTCTCTCTCTTTATCTGTCACTTTCTGTCCCCATATTCCCCCCTCCGGGCTGCACTTGCAAACATTAATTAGTCGCATTGCATAACAATTGCATAATCAATATGCCATTTCAATTAACTGCTTGGTTAGCAATTAGTCAACCCAAAAAGCCGCCCAAAATTCCCCATAAAATCACCCAAAGACCCCCCAAAAACCTCCCAAAAACCACCCATCAATTCACCCACAATCGAATCCTATTTTTTTTTTTGCCCTGGAAACTCTGTCGACGATTTAAGTAATTAGCACTCAGTAACTAAAAACTACACAGTGAAAAGCAAAAATGGATTTTAAATATCATTAATATTTACATATATTGTTTAATATTTAAATAGTATATGAAGTCCAGGACTTATCTAGTTTATATTACAGAAAGCTTTTCGGAAATGCTCTTTATTAAATCAAGGAAAATTAAAGAAATGAAAATTAAGAACAATATGATTTAGCTGAGTTATTTGCAGGCTTAACTGTGTCATAGAAATATTTGAAATTAGCATTATTTTTATCTCAAGATATCTGGTCAATAAAATTAATAATCAACCGCTTTATTATTATAAGAATCTAAGGGTTGCTTAACTTAATTTTCTGGCAATTTCCATAGCATTTGATTTAAAAACATGATAGACATTGTTATTCCCATTCCCACTTTGTAAAACCCTGCTCCTTTCTTAACTTTTATATTATGTGAATAATATACACATTATCTTTATACTTCAACTCTTGTATATTTTTTAAGTCACTCCTTTCATCTTCACTCTTTGCCAACGAACATTATTGAAACACATTAAAACTGACAATTTTGAAAGAGTGTCCCATCTGCGTGACTTGAGAATCCGCTTTTATCTCCACACTCGCTGTCTCGAGTGGCTTTTCTTTATTTGATTTAAGAGTGGATCTGAAATTAAATAAATCTAATTGAGAGACGGCAGCAGGTTGTGGTGGTTTGCAGATGTTCGGATGCATGTTTTTAAGACAATGCAATTGCAGAATATATAACTAGGGATGTAGGGGGAAGAATATTATGTATAGGAAAAATAGCAACATAAATAAATTAAAGCTTAAGAGCTCTATTATTAGGGATAACGATAAAGACTACTTTAAATATATACCAAAAACTTCATGCTTACCTTGCACTGGAACTGTTCTTAGTTGCAAGCTCTAACAGCATTACTTATTAAATTATTACAAATATTATTATTATTATAACCAGATAAAAAGGGCACTCCTTTATTAGTTTACGAGCTCTGATAATTGCCTTAAACAATTGCAAGAACACGTCCAACTCAGAATCTTGAAATTCGTCCTGGTCCCAGGCACTCCATGTTTGTATTTTCTAAAACGAAAATCCTGCTAAACCAATGAACCTTTCCAGGTGGTATTTTTTTGGGTCCCACTCCCCATAGTTAATTGGTCTGAGGCTCTTTTTACGCACACACACACACAGGATGCCGGGGCGAAGTGGTCAGGACAAAATGTTCGATAAAAGGAATTTCCGTCTCGCATTGTCCTCGAGGAGCAGCGGCGCATTATTTCATATTTATAATGTAATCTGCACTTGAGCCTCAAAGAGACGTCGCATAAATCACGAATGCGAATGGAGGCGGGCCTCCGCCTCAGCCTCAGCCTCAGCCTCAGCTTCAGCGACTACTATTCGGATTCGGATACGGATTCCATATGCACAGAGCACAGAGTCCACTTCTTGGGCTAAAAGCCTTTGTGATACTTGGAGTTTTTATTATTATTTTTTATATATATTTCTGGCATGGCGCTGCCTTTTTGTTTGATGTTCGACGGCCACTTGAGATGCATTTGGTGGAACTCGTCCTCCTAAACTCCTTGGTGTGAGCTTTCCTTTTTTCTGTGTTTTTGCTGTTTGCATGCAAATGGGAAATTTACTTCGATTATTGGTTGATTGATCCTTTGATCCCTGGCTACGCGAATGCCCGAATCCCCCGGCTGCCTCGACCCGTTACTCATTAGGCTAAAAGCCTATTATTGTGGCCAACTAATTAACCGCCATCTGGCATCTGCCATCGATTGCAGTGCTTTTCGGTTTTTCGGTTTCTTGCATTTTGATTTTCTTTTTTTGTCTTTGCTCACTTGGGCTCCCCTGGGGAATTGCACGGCATTATTGTCTTTTCGGCCGCATATTAGCCGTGGCCGTGGCATTTTTGCCATTGTTGTTGCTTAGCCAGCAAGGAGCAGGCTCGGGAAGGAGCAGGAATCCATCATCGGGGGAGCTGGGCAGAGCTGCCATTTGACTAATTACAAAATCGAGACAGCATCGAAGGGAGGTACATTTTTGAAAATTATTTTCACAAGTTTGGCTTAATTTTTTAGCAAATAATCATAATACAGTAAAAAATTAGACCTTCAAATTGTGAATTACTTATATATTGTAACTAAAAATGAGGTTTATATATTAATAAAAAAAAATTGTATCTCTAGGAGGAATATTTATAGGATTTATTCATTTTCTGGAAGAGTGTTTCATGAACCCCATTAAAAAATAGCTTAGAAAGAAGTTATAGCTTTGCATATCTAAAATGATTTATAGGGCTTCATAAATCTATTAAAGTTAATTATTTAATACTTAAAGAATTTATAACAAATGTTGCCTTATTTTGAAACTAAATATCTTTAAAATATTTCATAAAACTCAAGCTAATCAACTGAAGTTTGCAACATTGCCCAAGCATGCATGGACTGTACCCGAAAACGAAACCAAACCGATTCCCTACTCCCACCATTTACATGTTGGCCATTGTTCCCATCGTCGTCCCCGTCGTTATCCTGGGCTCCTGACACGCTCCCAAATGGTCGACGTCGCTTTGAGCCACTTGGAAATCGTTAATTTCATAATTACATGTTTCATGCACACGCTCCGCACTCCGGACTCCGGGACTCGGGACTCCGGGACTCGAGACTCCAAAATGGGGAATATATGTGTGTGTGTGTGTGTGTTTGTGTCTTATGTATATATGTATATATTTCGGGGCGTGTGTGAGTGGCACATAAGTGGCAGCCAGCCAGAAAGCCAACACCATTTTGGCCATAATTTAGTTTTGCCCGTCCATTAGCAGTTCAGGCCACATGGCGAGGCCGCCTCGGTGGGGTCTCGGTGCGGGGCTTCCTTTGTTGCACTGCCACTCAGCGGGAAATCAGCGCCCAGGGCTTGGGGTTTGGGGTAAGGGGTAAGGGAATCGGGACGAGGAGGACGTGGACGAGGACGAAGTGGCCTCGAAGGAGCCACAACAGCGAGGAGAGGCACACAGTAAGAATTGGGGGGGAAAAAAGGCCTTAAAATAATTTTAAATTTGAATAGTGAAGAAATATTCTTGATTTTTTCATTATTAATATAAAGCTAATTAATTATTATATATTAAATTGATTAATTATCTACGAAATCTCTTCAGGAACCTATATATTTAAGGAAATCTTTCTAAAAAGTCTCTTAAAAGTCTTAAAAGTCTCTTTAGATTGTCGTGATTGATTTGAGGTATCTCTTCTTTTAAGAAAAGCTTTTGAACTCTGTATATGATTTTATATTCCATTTATTTTATATATTAACTATTAATTAAATAAACATTTTTCCCGGTGCAGCGAGTGAAGCAGCTCTGAGAGTAAGAAACAGGGGGCAGCAGCGGCAACAGAAGAAGCAAAAGAAGGACGAGTGGATAATTATTAATAATTATCGCATTGACGTGTTTTCGTTTTCATTTTTTTTTTTCTTCATTTTTATTTTGTATTTTTGCTCTGCAAGGGTGTGTGCGTAAGGGTGTGTGTGCGTGTGTGCATATGTAACAGTGTAAGTGGTTTATATAATTGGTCAACTTCTGCTCCATTCCAGCATTTTTTTTGCTTGGCCACTTGGCTTGTTCTTGCTTTTTGCAGATTTCTTTGACTCGAGGGGTTGGCACTGCATACTACAAAATATATATACAAATATATGTAATAATAATCATAATAATAATAGGAAAAAGAAAAGGGTTGTCGAGCAGCAGGAGAAGTATCAAGGGGAGTGATTTTTAGGGGCTACCAAGGACATCTAAAGAGTAGTTTATTTAGTAGATCAAAAATAAATAGATAAATATAAAATATCTGGTATGATTTCAATATTATTTTTGATTTAAATATATATATAAAATATTTCTTTTATTAATAGTTTTAATTCTTATATCACTGCGACCTTGCTTTCTTTCTAAACATTTTAAAAGAAGTTTCTTACATACATTCAACATTTATAATTAATTTCTCAGCTTTATGTTTATTAAATTTAAATTGTTTATCCAGCTCTTTTTGATTCCCTTTGATGGGATAATCTTTACTGGCTTAAAGGCATTAATTCTGTGCCTGTTTCACCCACTCCCCCGGCCTAATCAGCAGCTGTCTCTCCTTTCAGCGGGTTCTTGCAGGAAATCCTTCAATGGTGGACCTTCACCCCTTGGGCCGCCACATGCGACGGCGAGAGCTCATTAAGCTTTAGGCGTATTAAGCGAATTCCGCTTCTTTCGCATTTCTTTTTTTTTCAATTATTTCAGCAGAAACAACATTTAAATGGAATTCAAAAACGCTCATAATTCAAAATTAATCCCCGAGTTGGTCGCTCGCCGCCGAATGAAAGGAAGACGAAGAGGAATGGGAAGCAGGAGTGGCAGGGCTCCCGTCCTGTTCGTCCTTTGTGGACATTGCGCCTAAATGAGCAGCCTCTCTCTCTTCATCAGCGATTCAAATGAATCAGAATCAGGATCTGAATCTGAATCTGAATCTGAATCAGACACAGAATCATCAACTTCAAAAAGGCAAAACGTGGGGTCTTCGCATTCGCTGCTTTCTGTTGACGTGGCTTTTTCCCTTTGACCATTTAAAGGATTTAGCAGCCATACAGCAAAGAAAACAAATTAAAAGTAAGAGCTGGGCTTCAGTCTATTTAAATTGCACGTGAGAGGAGGTAGGGGTAGGGGTTCGGGGGTTTATTTTCATAATTAACGCAAAACGCAAAACGCATCGCCATGCGCCATCTGTCGGCCAATGGCGTCTGCAAATTATGTGATTTCAGAATTTTTCAATTAAAAAAAAAATGCTGAAAGCGGAATGTCAGTGGACGGTGACATTCGTGTTTGGCTTTTGTTTTCAACTTTTCCTCAGCTTGATTCTATAGCAGATGATGCTCTAAAAAAAATAAATAAAAAACTCTTTCAAAACTTGTTTGGGCTTCCATTTTTTTTAGAGAAACAAAAATAAATACAAATTTAATCAAAAGCGTGTCAGAAAAAATAGTTTTCAGTTCATAAGCAAGCAATCATCATCTCCTCCTCCTCCTCGCTTCCTCTCACATTTTATAGCATCTACGTGTTTTTATGGAAAAGGAAGCTGGCTTGCGACAGATGGCGCCACTGGTGCAGGAGCTGGAGTCCTTGCAAGCTTATGGTAATTTTTTGGGGTGTTTGTGCCGACTGAAGGCCACTAAAAGCTGACAGAAAAGCTTGGCTAAGCTTGTGGCAAAGTTTGCCATTTTTTATTATATTCAGAGTTGGCCAATGAATATTTCTTGTATTCATTAGTTATTAATTTTATAAATTGGTAATATAAAATAATTCTAGTGATGGTAAATCCCTTGAAAGTATGTTTAAGGCTTAAAAATAAATAAAAAATACAATATATAAGTACAAGTCGCCAGAACTTCTATTTTAAATCACTTTATTATTTATCTCTAGAAAACCCAAGCCTAGATTTTCACAGCATGCTTTTGGGCATCTGCTTAAGCGAATTCAAATCCCTGTGACACCCATTTAAAATGTAAGAACTTTTGTTTGCCTATAACTACAGAGTTCCCAGAGATTTAAATTCACTTTAAAATATCTCTAAAGTTATACAAAAATTAATTCATTCTAAAAAGCTGAGGTATAGTTTTTACAGCATACTTTTCAGCATCTCTTCGAGTGAATTCAAATCCCCTTGATGGTTTCAGTGGAACTTAATATAGTAAATCTACTCCGTCGCACTTCCGAGCTGAATTTAAATTGGTTAATTTCAGGGGCGTGTGGGCTAGTGGGCTTGGGGCGTGCGAACCTGATATCCTGATTCCTGACGGAGGACTGCCAACATTGGATGGATGCGTGACAGATGACACAGCACTACACACACATCGCCATCCATGCTGCATGTCTGTATCTGAATTGAATCAACTTTATTTCGAAATGATGCCACTTAAGGACTCTCCTCTCTCCAGGTTTGCATGCCACACACACACACACGCACATCGAGCCACAGCCGAATCCGTAGCATACTTTTTGGCATGTGCAACGTGCCAACCGAAATAAACTTGATAACAAGCAATTTCTCACGTCTCTCGAGCGTGGCAGTTGCCATTTTCGGTCGCCTCCGTTGCCTTCAATCGACTCGGTTGCCATTTCCAACTAACAATCACACATGCAGGAGAGCCAACAAATGCTGGAATAATTACACTGCAATATATAATACACGAAAAAGTAGAGAATTTAGTAGGTAATCTCCTGGAAAATATATATTATTTACTGGAAAATGCAACCTTATATCAGGAATTGTTGTAGAGTAAGCCAAAAAGGATAGAAATATATTTTACTGAAACATTACCTCAAATTAAGGATTTATTTTTATATATAAAGAAATTATTATTATCATTTTTATAGGTCTTAGAAAATATGCGTATAATAATTGGTGAAATATATGTTCTTATATTTCAAATAAATTATTTAATACATTTTAAGACACAGATGACAATACACCAATGCAAAATAATTAAAATTTAAACACAAAATTAAAAATGTGACTTGGTTTAATCATAAAGCACTCTCCTTTATATTTTATTTTGTCCAAGCACTTATGCCATTATTCCTTTCTTTGGTAAATCTTATATTAAATAAATTTACGCTTTCTTTTTTCCCTTTTCCCAGTGTAGACCCGCTTGCTTTTCGACTCCGGGGCTCCATGTTTTGACTTTCGACGCAAACCATTCCGATCCGATGCTCGTTTTGCTTATCATTAGTTTAATTGGTGGCATGACGACATCATTGACATCTATTTACCCGCCGTCGCCGCCCCTTTGATCCGCTGTCTTTTGCCATTTAATTGGATGTTGGCAGTGGCAGGCGCAGCAGGTGGCCAAAAAGGACGAGGAGCGAGGAACGAGGCAGGGATGGCATCTATTTTGACATTTGACACAATTTGGATGGCTCGGCACACGGACAACAAACCTCCCCCTTGGACTTTTAATTTGTCACTAATTTTCCACGTCTCGTCAAATTTCATTTTGGGCTTCATTAACGCCTTCCAAGGCTGGATAAAAAAAGGCAGAAAATAACATGATTCCAATTTCGCCAACTTAATGAAAGTGTCAACTTTAACGAGCCTCAAATTGTTTTCATTTTCACTTACCAACAATAACGGCCATATAATAATGATAATAATAATAATAATAACGATGCCGGCAGCCGGCAGCGGATTTCCTGTCCCCTCAACGATATTGATTGCTTCATCATCAGCGCCATCAGTTTTTCTTCTCTTCTCTTTCCAGTTTTTCCTCGGGTTTTTCCTATTTTTTTTTTTATCCGGCAACTGCGAACTGGAGCTTTGTCACTTGATTGATTGGAAAAATTATTCAATCTGGTCTACACGGCTTCTTGTTATTTATTTGGGCTTAACGCGGGGAAAATATTAATATTATTTGGGTGAAAATTGACGTTGATAATCGAGGCGATGGGAGATGAAATTAAAAAGATTAAATAAATATATTTATTAGAGTTTGGCAATAATTACTGTCTGAGTTCGTCTACATTTTTTACAAACAAAAACCAAGGATTTACTTGCTGAATCGAGTTCCCAGAAGGACTTCTCTGAGCTGAGAATAAGAAGGGGAAGGAGCTGGAGGACTGGTGGCCGAAAAGCTGCCTATTTAGACAATTGCTGTCAAAACATTTGGTAATGGATACCAGCCAGGAGGATGAGTGATGCCGAGCCAGGACACTAACTAGGACACAATGCCAGCCGCACACAACAATCACAAAAATAAGTGGAAGGAACCGCGGCAAGTTGATTAAATTGCGTGAAGAGCTAAACGACAAACAGCCAGGATAATGGCAGAAAGGATTAAGGATTGCCCGTGTCATGACGATCGGGTTTCGATTACAAAAAAGGAAATGCCGTGTACCCCTGCTCCTCTCTCTCGTTTCCTATAAGTTTATTTTATTTTATATTTCTCTTTTTTGGCCTCGGC
This sequence comes from Drosophila triauraria, assembly GCA_014170255.2. Lineage (NCBI taxonomy): Eukaryota > Metazoa > Arthropoda > Insecta > Diptera > Drosophilidae > Drosophila > Drosophila triauraria. Next base: position 5,431,736 of record CM024333.1, on the reverse strand, counting down.
TCCAATTCAATTGCCGCTTCCGCTGGCGCAAATGTCATTCGTCCGAGGACAAAGGGACTGCTCGCTGGTTGGTTTTAATTACGCCAAGTGATTCGCAATAAGCAAAATGGAAATCAAATGCGCCATCTTGCATCCGCATCTCAAGTGACATTTATCGCGTGTTTTGACAGCATTCGAAACCGATTCTGAATTCGATTCCCAATCCAGATCCAACCCTAAAGCGTTGACATTTCCATTTCCCGTGGAGCTACCGCAAAAAAAAGGGGGAACTCTCTGGGAACTCCTCGGCAAAATGGCGCTTTATCATCCAAATTATCGCCACGTATTCGAGATCCCACCGACACTGCCAGAAGTTAAAATATATTCAGGGATTTTGTATTTTAACTACAAAAAAACATAATTTTCTGTTTTAAAATAATAATTAAAAATTACGAGAGAATAGAAATCACCTTAGGCCATGTCTAATAGCTTGCAATAAAATATTTCACTAAAGAATGAAATCTAAAAATCTTTATATGTATTTTTTAAGCATTTATTTATATTCTTAAATATTTCTAAATATTATTCAGTTCCACTATTTTTTGTTCAGTGAAACTAACACCCTCTGACGCTGACGATAGCACCCCCGCACACACCCGAGAAGGACACAAAGGACAGCCTCGTTTTCCACTCGAATTGAGCCGCCGATGACAAGCGCCTGGCCGTGGGCTTCCCCTGCCACCGTTTTCCCACGTTTATGCATTATGCAATCATTATATTTTCATGCCTATTAACAAATAAATAAATCTAAAGAAATTTGCATAAATTTTACGCAGGTGATTTGATCAACGGAGTGTGCTGCGATGATTGCGATAACGAATACTCCTGAATGAATCATTGAATCATTGACTACTCAATTGGAATGGACTGAGAAAAAACAAGAAATAAATAAATGCATTTATTTAATGTGAAGAATTACCTTTTATTGTATTTTTTAGTCTCCAAATTCTAAGAAATAATATTAATAATAATTATTCAGGTGTTTCTCCTCCCTTTTTTAGGTTTACAAATAACTTAAGGCGCCTTTTTGGCAGGAAAATATTCTTTTAACATTTCAAATTATAAATTCAATATATTTTCTATTGAATAAAAAGTATATTTAATTTATCATTATTATGCATATTATTTTTAAGAAACTTCCCTGGAAATATCAAAATTCGAAAACAATTTTAATTCAAAAACCTGCAGCTTTGTTTGTATTTTGCTATTTTTGCACAAATTCGAATTCCACGAAGGCTATTACAATGCCATTTCCTCATTTCCTTTCTCTGGGATAATATTTTTGAAGTGGTTCAACCAATTGAATAGACAAAACCAATCACACATCCCTTGAATTTGACAATAAGTGTCCGAGAATGGGCGAATAAATGATCATCTGGGCGGCAAATCGAGTTGGCACTCACTTAGCCGTGAACACTCACTTTTCCGGACTTTCACACCAGCTGAGGCACCTTTCCTTCTCTGCATGTCCTTCCGTTTCCGCTTCCCCTTTGTTGCTCAATTTGTGTCTCAATTTGCTCATTTATTCCCATACACTTGGCTTGCCATTTTCACACTTGCCAACTTGGCCGGGGTGAAAGGACAAATTGAGTTGGACACACACAGGACACGGGATACAGGATACGCACGGAGAAAATACTTAAATAAATATTAAGTTATTCAATTAATGATTTTGGGATATAATAAAAAGTCAAAGGCGAGTCCTTGGATTTTATTATATAAGAAAATTAAATATTAAATAGTTGTTGAAGCATTTCTGTTAAGATAAACATGTTAAAAAATATTTGCCAATTAAAACCAAGAAGTTTTTGAGTCCAAACTTGCATTAAATACAAATTAATAAATAAAGTGAGCTTCCTAACATTTTAAAACCTAAATAAATGGGTTAACAAGACCAGAACCTGTTGTTTAACATTATTTAATTACGTGTTCAAAAAACTCCATAACTGCTCAATTAATAACCAATTTTTCGCCGTGTCCGAGGGGAAAACTCAATTGCAGTTCACATGACAGGACAATTGGAGTGCTGGCCGCAGCTGGGAAATGGGCAGGATGAGTCGGATATCGTTATCATTGTCATTATCATTATCGTTATCCTTGCACCTTGCACCCGACAATCCCCTTGAATTGCTGACTAATTGCTGCCTGCTCTTTGGCGCCGCCCCGCCAACAAGTTTTTCCTCGTTGTTGGCCCGCGGAAAAGCGGGAAAGTCAGCCGTGAAATTTTAATGATTCGTAAGTTGATACGCCTTGTGAAGGAAGACGAACGACGGCGGAGAGGGGTGGCAGATGCAAATTAAGCGAGATTCTCGGCTTTGTCAACCTCTCACTAATCTGGCGAAGGACGACACTTTCTTATTGAGTATCAAAGGCGAGTGGAAAATGCCGGTGGAAAACCCGCTGAGACAGAAAAAAAAGGGAGACAAAAAAAAAAAGAAAGCAGAAAACAACAAAAACTCTCCCGGAAAATCCCGAGCAGGGGCCGGGGGGGTCACGTCAAAAGATTATGACAATTTTCCCACCACAAATGAACATGAAAATCCGACGACAGGCGACAGCGACAGCCAAAGGAGCAATCGCCCAGGACGAGAGGACTCGGGGCCATTGTTAGCTGCCGTTGACGAGGATTAAGGACATTAGTGCCGTGCCATGCCAGGCCAGGGAAAATAAGAAAATGACAAGAAAAGAGAAAAATCCGACAACGGAATAAATGTAATCAATGTGGAAGGAAAACAGCGAAAATTATGATTGATTTCGATTGTTTGATTGGGTCGAGGGAAATGGGCAAATTGCTGGTTGGAGTATATCGAATGGTCTCCCAACACAAAAGGTTAGCTATTCTCATAATAATAATAGGTGTAAGCTGAGAAAACCTATGATTGTAATATTTTATAGCTTTATTTTGGCTAAATCATCTTTAAAAAAGCGTTTTGTAGTCGTAAATATAGTTGAAAAATGGAAATGTTTTGAAATCAAGCTAAAATGCGTCCAAAAGTATGCTGTAAAATTTTTTAGATCACAAAATCATGCCTTACGTCACAAATATTATTGATTAATAAGTTATATATTAATTTAGCAATCTAAATAAATAGTATAAAATTGAAAAAATAATTTAAAAATAAATTGATAGGCTTTTAAGATCCAAGGGACTTCAAATACATTGCTTTCTTACAGTTTTCAAAAGCTCAAAACATAGAAATATTGAAAGTTGCCAAATAAAACCTATTTGCAATTTTAAGACAACGAACTTCCAGCGATTTGCCACTCGAATTGCAACTGAGACGAAGTCGAGTGCCAGGGCTGCCACCCGGGAGGCGTTGCCACTTGATATCCGCGGCGCCGGCAACCCTGGCTCTCATTAAAAATCATTTAGGAAACCCTTTATCAACGCGAGGCCAGCGTAATTTCAACAGGACTCCTTAAGGGTTAGACGGCGACTTCGACGACGACGGGGGGCGTGAACCGAGCGCCAGTCGAAGGGGGGTTGCAAGAAATACAAAAAAAAAAATTATATATATAAAGACAGAGGCAGGAGGCTCGAGTGCAGCATGCAAGGATGCTAGAGAGCTCCTTTTGATCGAATTAAGGCGCCCAGCATGGCGTCCAAATATGGCCAACTTGGGCGCGGAAAAACCACCCAATGCCTTGGCAAAAAAAAACAAGGAAACAACAAAAAATCACCCACTTTCCACCTGCCTCGTGCTCGAGTGCAGTTTATTGTTTGATTTCGCTCTTTTGTGCATTTGCTCGCCCTTTGAAATGCAAATTGAAATTCAAATTAAAATCAAGAGCGGGCAAAACGTTCGCCATCACTCCGCCAGTCGGCCATCATGGCTTTCGTTACCTTTTTTTTGCTTTTTTTTTTTTGCTTTTTGCTCGGGTATCCGCCCAATTCGTGGAGATCAAAGTGGAGCTGCTTCTCCCATGTGAAATGTGGAAATTCGAAAGCGCTCCCGCCTTTGTGATTGTGCAGCTCGCCTTGCAGTCGCTCCGAAAAAAATAAAGAAAAGAAAATGCAAATAAAGTTGAAATAAAGACATCAAGATGTCTGAAAGGCTTCACGCTCCGATGCGATGGACAAATGAAACTTTTCCCCTGCCTCCAACAGAGGACTGGCTTTCATAATTTAGGCCTGCGATATCAGAAGGCCATTTTACAAAATGAAGTTCAAAAGTGAAGTGAGTACAAGCCTTAAGCTTGTTTAAAGTAATTCTTAATTATATTTTTAAATATTTTGCAATCTGTGGAGATTATTTTAAGCAAGCAAGGAAGCTAACTTCAGAAAGCCGAACTTTACTTACCCTTGCAGTTTGCTAATTTAGAAAAGGCATAACTAAGCCAAAATTGCATATATTTCAATTTGGATTGCTTTTCTGTACTAGTTTTATTAGATTATTAAGCCTGCGTATTGAGTTTAGAAATTTAAATAAATAAATTTTTGGCCAATTTTTGACAATTTTAATGATGCAACCCCTTATAGGATTTTGAAAAATCGACCACAAATTATTTTCCGATTTTTATCACTATATTGATTATAAATAATTAGATTTTAATGGCGAATCAGAAAATACTTGGCTTTTGGCTATCACTCCCTTCTTGGCTATAAGAGGCTCTTAAGAAGACCTTAATTTTCACATTTTTGGGTTACAAATATATTTCAGAAAAAATTATAATTTTTTGGAAAAACCTATGTTAAAAATAGTCATAACTAAGCCTAAACAGCCTTAATTTCAATTTAGAAAGCTGTTTTATGTTAGTTAACAATAAAATAATAAACCGTCTTATAGAATTTGGAAAAAATTGACAAAAAAAAAAGTTTTCTCAATATTTTGTCATTAAATAATTGGGATTTTAATGGCGAATCGGAATATTTATGATATTTGGCCATCCTTTGCTTGTTGGCTGTAAGAGGCTCTTAAGAGCTCCCCAAATTTAACATTTTTGGGTAATAATAGGTGCTCTAGTTGCAGAAAAGCATGCTTTTATATTTATTTTTATATTTAATGTTTATATCCTAGACTTTTTAGAACAAATCTAATAAAAATACTAATCCTTTTCAATTCGGTGCTTTTACAAGATAATGTTTTATGCTTTATGGCAAATATAATATAATATGATTAAAATATGTCCAAGACTTGCAGAAATGTAACTTAAATATTAACAAAAGTATGCTATTAATATTTACCTTGTTGAATTTTGAAAAAACAATATATATATTTATCCCTGTAAATTCTATGCTTTTACAAGATGATGTTTTATGCATTATGGTAAAGATAAGGTAATTAATGATTAAAATATGTCCAAGACTTGCAGAAATTTAACTATAATGTAAACAAAATCCTGCTATTAAGATTTACCTTGATGAATTTTATCCTTGTAAATTCTGCGCTTTTACAAGATGATGCTTCATGCTTTATGGCAAATATAATGTGGCTTGCTGCTCCCCTGAGCTTAATATTTGATTTATCCCGAAGTCCTTTTCCAGTTCTCCCTCGCACCTCACCTCAGGCGCCTTAGGGCAGATTAAATGAATTGGTAAAACACGCAAGAACGTATAAGGAACGTATTAAAAAAAACGCATAACGCAAAAAGTGCAATAAGATGCAGATGCCGCCTTTGTCAAACACACGTGCCACACGTCCCCGAAGGACGTCCGTCTGTCCGACCGTCAAAGGGATCGCACCTCAAAGCGTCATGCAAAATGTAAAATGCAAAATGCAAAATAATTGTTTATGGTGTTTTAACAATTTGTACGGCGAGTCCTTAATCCTCATTGGAGGCAGCCCCCCGAGTCGGAGAAATGCAAACTTACAAACACATATATAACAATTATGTGGCGGCCAAGGGATGCGCAAGGGGGCGCATTATGCAAGGCAGCCAAGGATATCCGCAGTGAAGGATATGGAAAAATGCGTCTCATTACAGGATGATACGAGTATACATTTATCCTTACACCCGCCACACACACGCACTACAAATCCGCACTCGAGGACGACGTCGTTATCCTTAATTTATAAAAGTGTGTGCGTTGCTGCCGGTCGTCATCTTGTGAATATGCATAAAACTGGAAGGAATTAAATTTCCGACTTCCCAACAGGGCACACAGTAAGATAAAAGGAGGAACTAAATGTATAAAAATTAATTTAAGTTTCTGATGAGGAAAACTCCATTAAATTGGCGAAGTTTCTAGCTCGGTATGGTCCAAAAATGTCTTAAACAAATTCTAAATATTTTGTAACAAAGCTTAAAAGTTTTAAAAAAATTTTAAGAAAGTAAATCTGAATTTATTTTATGTATTTAGTTTATTATTTAGCCAAATTGTTGACTTTTAATTGATTTAAAAGTGTTTTCAGCTTAATTGATATTTTTAAAGTTAAGAATAAATAGCTTTTTAATTATCTTACAATATTTCTTTTCTATTTTTACTGAAATCAATGCAAATATAATACCTTTTCGCTGTGTGTTATTTTGCAACCGCTGCCATAATGAAATGTAATGCAATGTAACCGAATAACGAACCAACCAAGCGCAGCCGTTATGCCCCCAAGCCACCAAGAACCACCCAGTAATCTCACCCAGAAATCCCACCCCATCCCCAGAAAATGCAGAAGGACGAGGAGGAGGCAAGGGACCCAACCATGCACCACATTTACCACCTGCAGGCTGCAGTTTTTCCTTTTGTGCCTCAGTAATTTGCATATGCATTAATATGCTTCAAGTGTCCCGTATCCGTATTCGCATATCCTTATCCGGGCATATCCTTGAGTATGAATAACTGCTCTGGTCCTTTGGCTTTTGTGCACTTGTGTGGAATCGCAGGAAGAAGATCCAAGCATCAGAATGATGAGGCGGCAGAAATCGGTGGCTTTCACGAATGGCAGCCGGGGGATGGCGGTGTCCTTTTAATGGTCCTCGTTAAGCGATCCGGCAGGGGGGAAAACCTGCACTAACTAAGCTGCAAATGGATATACTTGCATTCATAATAATAATAACCAGCCACAGATTACAGGAGCTTTCCAGGGTTATATGTATAAATCGAACTTGTATAGATTATTATAGAAAAATGGCTTTAAATTTAAAAAATCTATTGAAGGAAGGGAGAATTAAATTAAAAAATCCATTGCAAGAAATTAGAATATTTAAAAACGTATGTTTAATACCGTTCTATGGTGAGGAACTAGATTTATATTTTTTAATTTGAGATGCTTGTTGATGTTTTCATAATTTTATTATTTTCTTAATAATTTATTATTACTCTTTATTTTTCTTATTCTTTATTCCTAGTATTATAGAAAAATTTCTTGTTTTTAGATAGATTTTAAAATGTTTTACTAATAAAAATTATATTTAATAATATTAATATAAATATATAATACAATAAATATTTAATTTATAATTTTTGTCATCAAGAACAGGTCAATATTTACGGAATGCAAATTCATTAATCCACTCCGTGATAATGTGTTGAATAATTAATTAAGATGTTTTTGTAGAATTTTTGTTAGAGGTTTTATCCAGTTTAATAAAGGATTAAGCCAATATTTATCCAATTTAAATGAATAAGTTCTTTAAGTGGCCCTTTTATGTAACTTTCCTAGTGTGGATGTAAATATTTATAAAATATATGAACTAACAGTGATAAAATATAATTAGAATTTTAACCAAAGGTTAGCTTTGACCGGACATTATAATTAGGATCGTAAACTTTTATTTGCTTTATTTTCTGGTGCTTAGTAGTATTTGTTTTAAATATATTTAATATTTAAAGGCAAATTACTTAATGTGGAGTTAAATACTTGTCAAATAGACAAACTAACCGATGATAAAATACGATTAAAGCTTAAACCAAAGGTTAGCACTAACGGAAGGTTATAAATTTGGACCCCTATCCCTTATTTATTTATTCTTATGGCGCCTAATTTATTTATTATTTAATTGTTGATTAAACATTATGTGAATCAAGTAATTAGCATTACGGTAACCTACGTTTGACGCTAACCGTTAACTGCTAACCGTCGTTAACCATCGTTAACCATTAACCGTTTACCATTTCCCAACCCCTCGCCTCAAATGAAAATTTATAATGGCTTCCTCTGTGGATGGCCTGAAAGAGAAGGAGCGAGAGCCAGCGCAGCCAGAGAGAGGGAGAGCGAAAGAGATAAAACGAGAGAGAGAGGGATAACGCAAAGCGAGTGCGCAGGTCGAGCGAGTGCGAGCGAGAGGGCGCGAGGGCGGGAGCGCAAATGCAATTCATAAAATGAAAATGAATGAACGAGGCCGCAGTGAGTGCGAGCGAGAGGCCGCCAGGCGGAGCGAAAGAGAGGGGACGACCGAAATTAACTGGGAGGGGCGAGCAAAAAAAAAAAAAACCGAAACCTCCTGTCAAGGATGATTGCAAAAATCAGCAGAGCAAGAAGTGCCAGTGCCGGTGTGTCGGGGGTTGTTGTCGTCGCTCGGCCACTCTATATGCAACCCCCTGCTCCCCCCCTGAAAAACCCACCCCAGGACGTGGGGGTGGGGGTGGCAGGTGGGAAACAACCACCAGAAGGTCGCCACCTTTGGTTAAACAGAGACAGCAACGCGAGTCCAAGCAAGGACCTGGACCTTGGCGCCAGTTTGGGTCCTGGTTGGCTGCTGGCCTGTCCAGAGCCCATGAGCCCCTCTTCCATATTAACATCGATGATTGCGGTTATGATGATCCCGAGACTCCACTACCAATCCCTAGCCGAGCGGTAAACACTCGCTCAATTCAATTTGCGTTGCAGCGCAGGACATCCAGGACATCTCGCCGGTCCTAATGAGACATATCGCAGGCCGACTTTTAATGAGGATTCCCTCCCTCGACTGCCTTTGCAATTAGACTGATTGCGGTTAAGTGCAGTCAATTAATCGGATCGCACGGAGGCTTAATGCATCGCCGGAGCCGACGACAAGTGCTTACCTCGTATCTTTACCAATTAGAATGAAGTATTTTTTAAGCATTTTAAAGGTTTTCCTTTAAAAATAAGCTACCTACTGATTAAGCTAATATTCCAGAAGAAGAAATCTTGATTCACGTATCACAATCAACATATATCGGAGAGTTATGCTTACATTGCCATATTATCGATATAATCGATATTTTATCGGTAAACTTGTACAATTATTTTAGGTTTAGACTTCAAACTATTTACTTATTAATTTAATAGTCGAGAAGAAGAAACCTTAATTGTATTAAGAATTTTCCTATCGCAATCAATACATACTGCAAACTATTGCTTTTATTGTCAGATTATCGATAAAATATCGTTAATATCTGTACACTTATTTTAGGTTAAGAGTTTAACGTAAAGCTTTAAAGTTAAATATGTAAGCACTGTTTTATTTTGTGGGTATCAGATTCAGCGAAATATATTGCTTAAAATAACTGACGATTTAAGATATTATATCGATAAAATCGATATGTGATCGTCCTATTGTTTACATTTGCTTAAGATTCCGAGCTTAAACTATATAGTTTAGAAATTCTATACGAACTTGTTTTGAAAATTAATTTAATCTTAAAGTATTTCAGATAAAGCACATATATTTTTAGAAAGATAAAAGCAAATCGATAACGATATATCCTCTTTTATTAAGACGTTCCTAAATATATTTTATAAGTGATTATTAAAGTTACCAAATATTTGTGTAAAACATATTATTTTAGTTATTAAAGTAATTTAACTGGGAATCAATACCTTATATAACCAATTTCAATGGCAAACTTATCGATAAATGCCTGTAATGAGGATTCCAACTTATCGCCATATGCAAAAAGCACCCAATATTAATTCCCCAGCCACCGACCTGTGTCACTTCATTTGGTCTGCTGATTTCGAAGTTTTTCCCCACATATTTCCATGCAATTTTCGCTCTTAATTTTGGAAAGAATCCCCGAGTTCGTCTTCTTCGCCAGCGTCGTCGTCGTCGGTTGATTATGGCGTCCGGGGAATTGAGTTTGGGGAATTATGATGCGTGAAATATGCGAGGAGGAGGTGGGATCGGAGTCGGTGCTCGCATCCATATGCAAATCTCGTTAGTGTGGAGTCGGAGTCCCATCCCCTTGGCAGGAATAGCAAATCGTTAGCGAAGCCCGTCGAATGGGGGAAGGAAAAAGGTGGAAATTGAATTTCGCAACTTTTTATTTTGTGACCCAAACACGCCTCCACAATGGCATATTAATTTCAGATGTGGAATCATCATCATCAGCCGAGTCCTGTAAGCCATATCGCAAAGGGTCCTTCAGCCTCTACACCGCGCTCTTTATGTTTTATGGCCTAACGAGTTGCAGCATCTCATTCATTATACGACGATTTGCAGTATTATGGCCTCGTTTGCAAGCCCCATCCCTAACCCTATCCCCATGCCCATCCCTTGGGGATGCACTGAAATAAAATTAAAGTTTAATATTTAGAATTAAACATCCTCGTTAAGAAATGTTTTAAAATATTCTTCTTACAATGTTTAAGCCTCTAAGATTTTGATAATCACTGAAATTATAATACTTAATGGGTTGGTATCTTAATATTTATAATATCATAAAGTGGTTTTCTATATATAAACTTTTATAGAAGATAAAAATATGTCTTTGCATGTTTTACCAACTTAAAACTCACTGAAAGCTTTATAATACCATTCAGAACTATCGCTTTTTCTCCCCGTGTTTCCCGCACTCATCAAATCTAACATTTTTCCTCCGGCCGGATGAAAATTTGCATTAAGTGAAGTAGTCATCAGTTATCGGCATTAACATTAACATCGACATCATCGTCATGATGATCGCAACGCAGCAAATTTCTGAATTCAATAGACGACGAGGGCGCACAGCCTTGGGTTCATCCTCTTTTCGGGGGATGGAGCATTGGGGACTGGGCATTGGGGGTTAAGGTGGATTAAGGTGGGTTCGCGGTGGCGGCATTGTTTGCTCAAAACTCAACCTCATTTGGAGCAGAAATATGCCAACAGCACTCGGAATAATAGAGCAAACTTCAGAGACGGTAAAGAGTGGAAAAAAGGGGTGCCATTTCCATTCCAAAAAAAAAAAATAAAAGGGGGGCCTTATGCCTCAGTTGCCTGTTAGTTTGAACGCAAAATCAGCGACATTATAATCGTCCTCATTAACGGTCGTCCTCGTCGTCATCCTCAGCCTCATCCTTAGCCTCATCCCCATCCTCATCCTCATCCTCGTCGTTGTCGTTGTCGTTAATATCCTGGAAAACCTACCTCGTCAACTCATCAGCGTCATTAGCGAAGAGCAGCGGAAGGATGGAAAACAATCGCACTAAAAAAGGATGCGGGCCAAGAGGAAATATGCGATGCGCTACAGAAATTCGGAGATAGAAAAGCTTAAAAATTATTGTTAGTTTAAAAAATAGTGGAAGAGTATTATTAAGGTAATTTTTTGTTTAAATAATTTTTTAAATATTAAGGTTTTGAATCATAAAGATGAAAAATAATTATTTTAAAGTAAGTAAGTAATAATTACAAAGAACTTTAATAACTCGATGTTAAGGTGTTTGGTTTTGGTATTTAGTGATATATTTTTATTGCCTCAGTCCTATTTATTATCTTATTAGACTTATTGGCCTTTAAATAAATTAAATTAATATAAGAACTTAAATATTTACTTTTCTAAATAGAATAAATTGATTGATCATTGAGAAAATTACATTAATTTATTAAGTAGTCCGAATTCTAGCCACAAAATATATAAAATAATAATAAATATATAGTGAAATCCCCTTTTTAATTTAATGCTTTTGTATTTTATAATATTTTTAATGAGAGTAAGTAGAAAACGTTTCAGGAACTTGATAAGTTCTTGATAATCGGAAGGACATGGGGCTTTGCAGAGCTGATGGCTGAGCTAGCTGAGAACTTAACCGACCTCGCCAAATCAATCCATTTCAATCCAATCCAATTCACTGCTACCTGGCAAGTTCGTTGAGTTTTCAATTGATAATACACTTGACTGAATCCAGCACATCGCCCATCCAGCGGATCCAGGAGCACCATACCCTTGCAGGATCCATTCAATGCCCATTCAGACAATTGCACAGCCCAGCGCCAGAGCACTGGCAGAAAAAATGGGGTCTTTCTAGAAGCCAGGAAGCTCTGTAAGTTACAAAATCTAAGGGAATATTTTAGAATAATTTTTGCAGAGTTCCTGCTTCTAAAAATGTTGAATTTTGATATTATTCTAGAAAGAAATTAAAAGAAATTTCTTCTTTTAATTTATTTTCTATATCTTCAGTGCATAAATCTCTCAGTCTGCCAGTCAGTCGATTTGTCAATCAGTCAGCCAGTCAGTCAATTTGGGGAACGCAATTTTCTATTGGCAGTCAGCGGCAGGAAGCCGGGATTTCAGGACTCCAGGATGCCAGAGCCACGATGATAATGGTGATGACGACGACAACGACAGCGATGGAGGTGGGAATCGAAGAGGAAAATATTATTTCAGCATTTTTTGCGCTTCTATTTATTATTATATTGTTGCTCTTAAGTGCACTTTCAAGGGGTTGTGTAAATTATTCAGCTTAATTCGGATTTGGACTCGGATTCGGATTCGCATTCAGTAAGTTAACGGCAACCACCCGCCGAAAAACGAAAAAAAAGGGACCCACCCCTCGGGCGTATCCTTCATATTTCCCTTTGACTCGATGCGATTCGCTTTGGGTGCTGCTCTCTCGCATTTGTTTTCGTTCCTTCTCCTTCTCCTTCTCATTTTTCTTCTTTTTTTTTATAATTTTGTCCTTGTTGTTGGTGCTCATATTTCGCTAATGGCTGCCAGGACTCTGTGTATATTTTTTTTACAGCCGCGTTGCATTGCGCACAGGAAGTCATTATGGCGCACAACTGCAATGGGGAATTATATTGACTGTTGTCCTCGAGCTGCTCTCTCTGCTCCCTCCTCTGGCTTTCTTTCCGCCAAATTGAATGATATCGAATTTGGAATTTCGCAATTTCTGCCGGTCCAAGTTAATGGATTGCCGGAAAGTCGAGGCGAGGCGGAGGGAACCAATTATCCTGGCGAATGCGGGTGTACTTAGAGGGAGAAAAAGTCAAGCATTGGGTAACCTTTTCTTGGAGAGGCTGGGGAGGTAAGGAAGATTTTAAATGTATTTCCCACTAATACATCCTAGAAATGTTTTTATGATATTTTGTATTAATTTTAAATATGTTTTTAAACGCAGAACTTTGAGTTTCTAAAATGTAAATGAAATTTTTCCTTTGCAATCTTTTGCTTTTATAACTTAAATATTATTTTAAATATTGCAAATAATATCAAACCAATTTTCTCTCTTTAAAGCAGCTCAAATATTTTTTATTTTGAAAAGAAGAACTCCCAGGCTATCAACAGGTTTTCCCTGACTCTGAAATCTGAATTTTCCGCCTTGCCTTTTGGCATATTCAATTTTTCACTTGCAGTTGACTCGAAGCTATTTGTTCGATCTTCGAGACATAAATAAGTTGTTGCATGGCAAATATTGGCAGCTCCAAAGCGGGCCAAGAAGTTGGCTAAAAAGGGCTAAAACGTGGTGTAAAAATGGCCAAAAAGGGGTAACAGGAGGGGCAAAGGGACCATGTCAAATGCAGTGAACGGAAAACGATTCGAGTGACAGAAGTTATTAAATCGAATCAAGTCGCAGGTGCTGTGCAATCATCATAACAATATATTTCATTCAGGAGTCAGGCGTCAGGCGTCATTCCTAGTCCTTTGGCTGCCACTGACAGTCCTTGGGCGCGGGATTGGGGAATATAAAATCCTTCAAGGATTGCAACTAAACGGATTTCTATTACTATTTCCATTTGGCATGTTGACTCTTCGAACTGTTGGCACTGCACTTGCCGCTGAGAATTACTTTTCTGGCTTCATTTCCGGCCAAAAGCTAAAGTACAGTATGCAGTCGAGTGAGGAGACGTAGGCAAAATATTGATTAGATTAACAAATTATTTTAAAATATAAATATTAAGCTAAAAAATAAAAATATTTATAAAATGTGAAGATATTTAAAATCAGCTGAAACCACAATGAATGGATCTTGATGGCATACAATGGCTATGCCTAGAAATATTAATATATTAATAGAAATAATTAAATAAATTAAAAATAAATAATAAACTGAATAAAAACTATTTTGTTTCAATTTATTAAACTATTTTTGAGATTTTCTTAAAGTACGAAGATAGAAGAGCTATCCTAAACGCGTTTCTTTGATTTAAATAGTCGAATTTGGTGTTGATTTTTTTAAATATTAATTTAAATAATTAAAAATTACTTCCCAAATTAACACAACTTAATTGCAGTGCCACCTGAATTATTATAATGACCAGAAAACCAATAACAGGCCGCAGCTACCCCCGTTCCTTTAGCAGTTTTTCCGGCGGTTTTCCCCGGACTCGTAGCAACCTTAACCCCCCGGTGGCACTTCAGGGGCGACGTGTCAGAATTGGTTGACATGTTTGTGACGTGAACTGTTTGCACTTCATCCTTTTGTCAGCCGATGTGTGTGCGATGCGATGATAAAAAAAAAGAAGAGGACCTTTGTGCGCGGCATCTGTATATCCATCAGATACGCTCGAGTATCCGCTGCCGCTGCCGCTTCTTTATTTCAATTTCTATTTGTATTTTTATTTCTATCTATTTATTTGCTCACGCCGACAGATGTTGCATTCACACTTTTCCGCATAATATTCGATGCAAGCGAGCCCGAGTTCTGGGAAATCGTCTCGCAAATTGCTTAATTTCTATTTTATTATTTATTCTAGATGCCGAAACAGTTTCAGCTGCTGCCCAACACATACCAAGCCATTCACAGAAATTATTGAAAAAGAGAAAAATAATGCGTGGGTTGGAGAAATTCTCATTTGCATGGCAAAAGCATAAGTAAAGCAAAAAGAAACTGAAAAATAAAGAGAAATCATCTTCAATGGACAGAAATCGCCTTGAAAAGAAAATATCTCAGCCCTCTCCGAGGGGGGTAATCCGGAATTAATTCATTTACAAATTTCCATTTGTGCGGCGGAGGATGAAAATTGCCGTTAAGCAATTTCTTTTCCTTTCATATGCTAAGAAGGCGATTTTTCTTTCCCATTTCGGTGGGTGGAGCTCGGTCAAGTGGGGCGGAAATAGATTTATGGGAATCTATTTGAAATCTTATGGGAAATAAGTACATATTTTTCGGTCTGACTTTGTATTATAATTAAAAAATATAGAAGAAACTGGTAATTGAAAGTGTTAAGAGTAAATAAATATTTAAAGCCTTTGCTGTTAATATTTTATTGTTAATTTTTATTTTCAATAGATAAATACCTAACAATCCATATTTTTGGATCTAAAATCACTCCAAGTTAGAAGCCATTGCCAACTAATTGTATGTAGTCAGTACTTGAAATCCATTCCACACAGCTTACCACACAAAAGGCTGAAACTTTGACCGCAACAACATGACAATCTTACTTCCTTACCCCAAATTTCTAACCAAAAAATTCCCTTAAACATATCCTCTATATGTCTGAGTCCCCGCCCCCCCAGGATATCCATTCTGGCCCAGACTTGTTGACTGTGTGTTTGACTGGACCGCAACGAGTGTAAATAAATCGAAGGGAAAATGCTTTGGCAAAGGGGATTACACTAAACTTTTGCAAGGAAAGTACTCGAAAAAATGTTAAAATATTTTTTAAATATATAAGAAACCTTAAAATATTGTAATTAATATTTATTATTCAGATTATCAATTTAAGTATGGAAATTAGCATTCTTAAAAAAAACTCCATAGCTTCTGATCTCTTTTTGCTTTCAAAAATAAATTTTAAATAAGTTTTCTAAGGTTTCAGGTCATATTTTTCATAAATTAAATAACAAAACCATACCTTTTGTAAATTTTAAGTAAGTAAGCATTATATATATTATTTCGACACCGATTCCCTTCGATTATTATTCCAAGTGTGCCGACCCAAGGATAACACAGTCCTGCTAAACAACTTGGCCCATTGTCAAGAGGGCTCTGAAGCTTTTAGCTTAAACACACTTTGGGCCAACTACTTGGTGGAGGGTTGGCCTCGGCTGCTTGGCTTGGCTGCTGCCATTGACATATTTGGCTCGTCGCTCCTTTAATTTAATTTATCGTTTTGATTGTGCCAAAGTGGATTGGCGAGGCGAAGGACCGAAATTGAACAGAAATTAAATGCAACTTAACGAAATTGCCAACAAATCATCCTCTATTGTGGGGCGAGGAGTCCTTTTTAATCCAGAACTAGGAAAGAAATTAAATAGAAGCGCCATGTTACGCATACGCAGCGTGGGCCCCAGGCAAAGGGCAGGCGCAATGGCCACACACGCACACACACACACAGCCGCTCATTAACACTCACTCACACACTGGAAAAACCAAAAACAGAACAGAAGGAGCAACCCTTTGAGTCCTGCGCCGAAAGCTCCCCCTACCCTCCACCTGTCCCTTCTTGTTGACACTCGAAAGCTGCGTTTGTTTGCAAACTTTTCAGCGCTCGCCATTAGCAATCGTCCTGTTAGCCGATGCACGAACCCAACGCTAGCTGGCAGCATCCTTAAACTCGCCGTTGCATCCTCGCAATAAAATCCTTGGCCCAACATCAAGCCCTGCGAGGAGAAAGGAGCCAAAAGGAACGTGGGTTTCCCCAGAGATTTATTTTATATATTTAAATATATCTTTTTACGGAGAGAATTCAGGAGTTTTTGTTGTTAGAAAGTCGCAGCTTGGTCTTTAATTAAATTTAAAAAAATATATATATTTTAAATGCTTTTATTAGTGTCTTTAATAAATACTTAATCTGGGGAAAAACCTTAATCTATGCATGCAGAAAAAATTAACATAATGTGAAAATCAAATTAATATTAACTTTGGTTTCTTTAAAAATATTTAAACGGAACATTTAAATTTATATTAAAAGCAAAAGCCCTGGCTTTTAAAGAAACATAACTTAAACATGATATATATAAAGCTGTGGAAAAAATTACTTAAATGTATATTTATTTCATTATTTTATTATTTATATTTATTTTTACTTAGTTTTTTAAGATTTAAGATGTCAAAATGAATTCCCTTTTCGGGTCAATCAAAGTTTTATAAAATTCCAAGAATATTAAGTATAAGTATAGTAAATTACAAATTCGATATACTTATTAAATATTACCTTAATCCGAAACTATAAATTACTCAGTAAAAAGATAAAGACATTTTATTATTCCTTTAAAATGGAATAAATATGTATTTAATAATTTGACAACCTAGAACCTTTAGTTTATTCTCAGTATCGCTAATTGTTACCATTCTTGAAAAGAAAGAAGCCTTTTAAGAATGTTATAAGCAAGAGTGAATACAAAGAAAATAAAGAATACATCATTAAAGCAATAAAATAATTTATTTAATTTATTTACGAAAGCTTTTTAATCAAATATCTGTCATTTCTAATTTTTTTAGCATAATTATTAAGTGAAGAACATAACCTTTATATCTAGTACCAAAAGTCCTTTAACTCGTTCATTTTCAATTACTTTCCTGTAGAATTTAGAAGTGTCTTTAAAGCCGCAATTTGGTGTGTTTCTGCATTGAAGAGGCGCTTCTGAGACAATCAGCCTGAGTGGGATTACCTTGATTGTCGCGGATGTGGGTATTTTTTTCCATCTCCCGATCCTGATTCTGAATCCGATTCCGATTTTCTGTTTTATTTATTTCTCCATATTTTTGGTGTGGGAGAGGGTCCCCGTTTTTCTCGAGTGCTCAACCACTTCAAAGTGCAAATGCCAAATGCACTTGAGGGCACCGAATCATCGCTTGATTACTTATTTAGCATTTAGCATTTAGCATTTGGCATTTACACCCATCAGCAGAGCGCAGAGCAGCCGCACCTTCGACAATTGTCTAATTGCAATCTGCAAATGCCTATTATGCAATCAAGGATGAATCCTGAATCCTTCGCTTTTTTCGTTGTGTATTCCTGCTGTTCACGCCACTTGCGCATTATTCAAATTTTGCAATTTTCAAATGAAAAACAAAAGCCAAGGCGCTCTATTCAAAAAACAGAAAAAAAAAGAAAAAACAGGAGGCGAGAATTGAAATGGAACGGAGAGAGAGCACAGTCGCCGTTGCCGCAAATCCTTTTATGATAATTTCTCAAGAG
Organism: Drosophila triauraria; assembly: GCA_014170255.2. Taxonomy (NCBI): domain Eukaryota; kingdom Metazoa; phylum Arthropoda; class Insecta; order Diptera; family Drosophilidae; genus Drosophila; species Drosophila triauraria. The sequence goes on along the minus strand of CM024333.1, from coordinate 5,413,514 downwards.
TGTCGTCCTTTGATCAAGCAAGTGCCTGGCGTGCAGAAAAAACCCATTCAAGCATGAATGTGAATATATGATTTCCAACCACACACACACTCGTCCTCATGAGGATTTAATAATTCGTTAAGCGAGATTAAAATTGCCAACTGCAACGCCGTCGAACGCCGCCGAATGCAGCGCCGACTGAACCCTGGGCTCTCAGGGCACCTTCCACCTTCAAATTCTGGAATTTATTAATTTCAATTGGGATTTCTTGGCTTCTTCTTTATTCTTGAGCCTTTAAGACTTTATTCTCAGAAAAAAATAAATATGTCTAGGCTTCGATATGGAAATATAACCAATTATAGAGCTTAACTATTTTAAAATGAAATTCATGTAAAGTATGCTAATCTTAAGGCGTAAATTGAGGTTTTTTCTGTAAAAGTATTTTTTTTTAATTCAATTTAAACTATTTAATACATATTTTATTTAAAAATACTTAGAAAATAGTTCCTATTTGCAGAGTTAATAGCTGAGTGCATTTTCTAAGCTTCTTCATCCCTAAATACTTGAGTTATTTAAACCCCTGTAAGTCCTGCTTCTTTTCTCTCATAGTTAGTAGTAGATTTTAGCTTTTCTAATCCCCTTAAGTTCCCTTAATTTTTTTGGACTCAGTCTTCTTAACTCGTTTCCTGGGAAATCATTGCAATTAAAGCTTAATTGTTTTTACGCATTTTCGTCCACTCCTCGACGATGTCCGATCTTAGCTCTCAGCTCTCGGGACTTTTTGAGTGGAGAATATGAAACATTCCATGGATATTAAAAATAAATATAACATCAGTAAATAAATTAAAATAAGGCTGAAGTAAGATGCATTAAATTAAAAATAAAGCCTAATTCTAGCTGGCTTTATCTCGATTTTATATTCTCTCTTAATGCAATATACCCTTTATCTGCCAGGTATAAGGAAGGGGGAGCCAGAAATTAATTTACAACATTCATAATGCACCGCCTGCGCTTAATTTTCGCGCATTTGGTGGGAGTGGCGCTGAAGGACCGAGGACCGAGGACTGAGGACTCAGGACTCGGGACTGCGGACACGGTCGCAATTTCCACAGCGAATACAAACACACGAATTCATTTGCATAATTTTTTAATACTCCATTTCGCTGGCTGCAGGTGCGTCGGCGTCATCGTTAGCTAACGAGGTGAGGATGTGGATGTCCTGGTGTCCTGGTGGGTGTCCTCATTATTATATTTCGCTGCACACACGGCCCTCCTTCACTTTATCCGTTTATAATCCTGCTCTCTCTCTCTCTCTCTCTGTCTCTGGCTTTGTCTCTGCCTTCGCATCCTTGTCTCCTTCTGGCGCTGCGAAATTTTTAACTCATTTCCTCATCTGTGGATGAGAGAAAAAAAAAGGAAGAAACCAAACCTCAGCCAAATTAATGTTAAAATATGTTGATTTCCTTTGAGGAAATATCTTTTTTTACTTCTTTTTAATGCATTTTTCCCTTTTTTATTATTTTATTTTTAGCTTGAACATAACTCTAATGAAGGCTACCAATTACAAAGTGAAAAGCTAGAAAAAAGTCTCATTCCGCTCTTGTGCAATTTTTATAATGACATTAAATATAATTATTAATTATACACTTTAATTTTGTAATAAATAATTTTATTTTAAAAACTATTTAAAATCCATTTCTAATTGCCAGTTTTCACACAGCTTGACGAGGCAATTGGCCAGCAATTAAGCCCCAATCGATCCGATCAGTTTAGACACCGACCTGCCCCTCATCGCCCAATTACTAGAGTGAGTGCACTCACTCACTAGTTATTCATTATCCATTATTCATTATTCCAGAGCCCGGTCCCGCCAATTATCCAATCAAAGAGGCGTGTGCAAATTGCAGGAAAAAAACCGAATTAATTCGATTCGAATTCACACCTTTCGGTTGGGGGGGCGGATCTCTATATATCTACTACTTGCACGAGAGTCTATCGGGAAAAGAAAAAAAATTTAATTGGTTCCAACGAAAAAGTGGCAGGCCCTCGAAAGGCATTTTCGCGCCGTCGGCTGCCTCGTTAAAAAAGGTGAAAAACTGTTGTAATTGTTTTTACAGCCAGCAGAAGCAGAAGCGCTGCCAAAGAGCCGTTCTCGAGAATGTGTGTAATTGGTTCTGACTGCTAAATGAACCATTTACCAATTAAACCCGAGACCCGAGAGCCGAGAGCCGAGACCTGAGACCTGAGACTTGAGAGCCATGAGTGCCCATGTGTGGCGCTGCCACCTGGCCTAGAGAGGAGCAATGGTCGTGTGTTGGCCAGGCTAAAGGTAATACCTTTCTATTGATTTTAGTAAGGGTAACACAGCATATAAAGTAATAAAAATATTAAAACCTTAAGAAATATTCAAATACTCAAAAATTTAATAAGTTGACTTCAATATCTATCTAAAAAGCTCCGTTTATTCCATTGAAATCGATACCAAATATTTTATTCTTTAGGGAAACTGGTAAACCAAAATTTATATATGAAATTCCAGTTATAAATAAATCATTGCTTACTTTAATATGTTTTTTTAAAGAAATTCCAATCAAAAATAAATCATGCCATTCTTTTAGACACTTTTTAAAGAGATTTTGAATATCTCTAAATTTCTGTAGCATTTATTAATTAAAAAATATAAATTTTCAAACACCAATCACGTGGCTATCACTAGGAGCTCCGCTCGTTAGCATCCCGTTGGAGAAACGCTTCAGTCACGCCTGAGAACTGAGAACAGAAAGCGGAGAATTGAAAATGGTCTGGGGACTTTTGGGAGCAGGAGAGCTCGGAGCGAGGTAAACGCTGCCAGTTTGCTGGGAAATCGTTGGAAAATATAGAGCCGGAAAACATTGGCAAAAGTTGCTGAGCCATCCATCCATCCACCAGGCCATTCCACCTGTGTCTGCCAAGGAGCTGCTGCTCCTGTCTTTTTTTTCACAAAATAATAAAAGAGGGAGAGAATCTCAAGTGGTTGGTTGAAAACGCTGGCGAGGATCCCTTTGTGCTCCCCGGGGACGAGGGTAATTCGTGGCCGATTGGCGTTAATCATGCAATTAATTGGGCTATAAGTCAGCCTGCTGGAGTGTCTTGCGAAGTCACCGTAAATTAGTGGTTAAATCCAGAAATAAAAGCATGGCAAATATCTTCCACATTTATTCAAGAGTTTTCTTTATTTTCTGAGGACGGGAAATCTGTTCAGCTGGTCATGGCCTTTGTTTGTCCTGGGCCAACTGTTGCCAACAAGGATTTGCCTGCCAGCAGGATGTGTTATTCTTCTGCCACTTGAGGACACCTTTTCGGCCGGGAGGGGAAAGGTCAATGCCTAATCCCTAATCCTTCGCACCTATCGGCTTATTTACATTGCCACTTCTCGGCCGGCCAGGATTACGATTCGAATATATATCCAGCCTATACCCGGGGGCATCCTGCCCTGTGTTTGTTCTCCAAATAATATAATTACAAGTAATTGGAGGCAGGACAATGACAATGGCGCACTGGAATGTCCTGCTAAAGGGCCAGAGGAAAGAATCCAAGCGACCTGACAGCCTGACAACTGTTGTGTCAATATTTTGACAGAAGAATGCCAAAAACGAAGAGAGTTCCTTATTCTTCTCCTTCTTTTTTTTGCACAAAGCAGGAAGAGCCGCAGGAAGAAGCGGCAGGAGAAGGAGGTACAGGAGGATCGCAAGAATAGCAGGGGATCGCACTGCGGATGAGTCAGCCTGCAAATATGCAGACAGGATAATGCAAATTGTGAGGGGGAAGGAAGCTTGGGAATATAGGGATACCAAGCGGATAAAATCTATTAAATATGGAAGAGAATATCCATTTAGTTTCAGACTTTATTAGGTCTAATCTTAAGAATTAAAATTACATGTATAAATATTGTTTATAAACTGAATTTTATTTGTTTCAATATAGTTTACTTTTTATTGTAGTTTTTGAATTTTAAAAAACTTTATTGTTACAAAATATCGTTTTAAAAAAATCTACAAAAAAGGTTTGCACTTGCTTATGGCGATATATATATATTTATAGATATAGCACTCTTTCACTTAACAACAATTGAAGCACACAAGCACACACACACACTAGCCAAGTGTCCACACCTACACACACAAGCAAACATTTGCATGAAAAGACGATATAAGCAGCAAACTAAAAAAGGAAAAAGAAAAAACAAAATAGAAATTAAGAGAAATGCAAGCAAGGATGGGAAAAAAATAAAAACATAAACACAAAGTGCAACTCAGATGGCGGAAATGAAAAGAAATTGCATATACATAAGTATGGCTACACTGAGAACAAAAAGGCGTTAGCTAGTAAATAATAATAAATATAAAGAAAATAATAACAATCATAAATATAAATCAAAAGAGAGTAAAGACAAGTCACAGGGTTGCATGTATAGTTTTAGATCTTGCCAGGGTTGTCATTGGTATTTTAGCAGCAGTTCAGAATCAGCAGAATCAGTTGGGAATTGTAGTGGAAATAAGGGAAATCTTTATTTATATTATAAATTAGTGATATTTACTTAAATAAAATACGCAAATATTAAATTATTTTAAATAGTTTTCCTTCTATTTTCTCACTGTACACCCATGGCTGTGTTGTGTGTGAGAGTGTACATAATGAAAAAGTACTTCATTAAAAATCAACAACAACGCCTGGCCCAAGTGTGTGTTGATTTCCATATGAAAAACATCAACAACAACAGCAGAAACAGAAGCCCACCGAGGAAATGCTAAGTACACGTACATGTAAGTGGGCCGTAAGCCGTGGGCGGGCCTGGGCCTCCAAGCCCCAAGGGGCGTGGCAGCTTGCGCCATTGTCACAGGAAATGAGTTGAGCCATAATGCCGAGGAGAAATGGAGAAAGCCCCTAGACTTTGGCTCAGAATTGAAATTAAAAATGTGTAAATGAAAAAATGAATAAATATGCATGATAAGCGGGGAGGTGGGGCTTTGGCAAATGCAAGAATATAATTGCTACATTTCGCATTAAGCAGTTTGCATTTCCATTTCCATTCCCATCTTCTCTGGCCCCTTGGAAAAATTCACCCCACTTCCGCTGCTGGGCAAATGGCAACAATTGAAAACTTTCTTTGATCTTTCGCATGGAAATTAATTTTCTAGCGCCTTTTTGTTGCCTCAGCTCAGCTCAGCAATTATTATTTGCATTCGCATTTTGTATTATTCCCCGATAATGGAGGCTGTAAAGTGAGCAGAGATTGGAGCACTCGATGGGCAGGTCCTTTGGACAATAAAAGTTTACATGAAAGGCGAAGGGGATTAGAAGATAAGGGGAAAATGATTTCTTTGTTATTGTTTATTTAAGAAAGGGATAAAAGGTTGATAACCTAATTAACTATGAATTAAGAGACAATAAAAGCTGGTATTTATGTAGATTTAAACATATTTGAACCCTAAATTGATGAATTAACATTCTACAAGCTGTTTAAGCCTTTGTATGTTGGAAATATATAATAATAAATATTAAAAGATTAATTAATGGCAATTAAAGCTGTAACTCAGGAAGATTTAAATTAATTAAAGCCCTAAGCTGATGCAATAAAGTTCTGCAATCCCTTTAGGCATTCAATTATTACATTAAGTAATATAGAATGAATTACAAAATATGCAGCAATTAAATTAAACTAAATATGTGCATCTTAAGCTGTAATTCATGAAGGCTTCAATTATTAAGCTCTAAACTTATTAAATAAAATTCTGCAATATTCTTAGGCCTTAAATTATAGGAAATACCCAACAATAAACATTAAAAACATAAAATTAATTGCAAGAAATGCAGCTATTAAATTACAATTAAATGAAAACTAAAAACTAGCTTCTTTTAGGGATTTCAAACAGAGTTTTCTGATGACAAGCCAAAAATCCTTTCTCTTAGCATATTCCTGTGTCATGCAAAAATCACCTCAAATTATTATCTCTCGCTGCCTCGCTGCTTCCAGGTCTTATCCTTGGCCACAGCCCCCAGCTGGCCCGGCTTTGAGCGCTCCTTCTCAGCTTTTTTTTCACAGTTGCATAATCAGACCATTGCATAATTTTAGAGCCACACACACACGAAGGATGTGGATGCGACACTCACACTATGGCTTACATTAATTATAATTTGCAGGCTGTGAGTGAATCGCAGCTTATAATTATGCGAAAAGTCTGCATTGACACCACGCCACGCCCACCAATCCCTAGCCCACATTTTTCCCCAAGAAGAAATAATTGAAAATTGCGCAATTCTCACAAGTGGGAAACAGAGCAGAGAAACCAGCGGCACCCCGCCCCCGCACTTCCACCACAATTAACCGGGGCGAATAACAGCCCCACACACATGCCACATGCCACATGCCACGCCCCCATTAGAATTATTTCTCTTCTCTGCTTTTTTTTTCCCGGACTTACTCGGTTTTTTCCGCCGTATTTTTTATTTTTTGCAAGCGCCAACGCCCTGGCCCGAGGTGGAAAAAATATATATATACATATATCACCCTGCATACTTCATGTGTGGGCCGCCGCGATTATTATTATCATGATTATTATGCGCAAATTGCAAAATTTCGCGGGGGCCTAAGTAGAAGAAGGAGAAGGAGCATGTGAACACTATGAGAAAAATTCCAGGAACTTATTATCCGTACTATAAATATTTTTCCCAAGCGACTGGGGCTCTATTTACTTTAGAAGTTTTAGAAGAAAAAAACCTATTACTAATGAGGGATTTGACACAATATATTTTATCTGGAATTAAATAATAGGAAAAACTAAGAAACTTTGAACTATAACTGGAATTCCAAGCCGGCACAAGCTGCAAGCTTCCCATAATGCTTAAGAAAGTGTTGACTTCCTCCTAAAACAGCTTGTCTCAGAGAAGAACTTAGTTTGCAACTTATTTATATAAATAATTAATTTATATAAATAAATTACTAAATAAATTTAATTGCATTTCGATTTAAACAAAAGTAGTCTCTAGATCGTTGTTTTTCCAATAAATTCAATATTCCTTTCTCTAAATCTCCCCATTTCGGACTGTGTGGCAGTCCCCCATATCGCTGGCTTCGGTTCAGGCCACAAATTGCTGCGGTTTCTGGCTGCATTTTCCATTGTTTCACAAAATGGCGTGGTTTAGGCCATGGAGAAGAGAAAAAACAAGGCCCAACTGCGGCGGAGGTTGCCTTTGTTCGCCCCACTCACTTGTTGTTTTTTTTTTTTCATAATTGTAATGAAAATTCACACCCAGAGAACTCTGTGTGTGTGTTGGCCAAATCAGCCTCATCATTATCATTATTATTATCATTATCAGGCAGGCAAGTCAGGCAGGCAAGTGGAAACTGAGCTCCCTTCCTGCCTTGGAAAAATAGTAATATATGAATTAAAAGTAGAAAAAATAAAACTTTATTCGTAGAAACTTAAAAGCCAAGAGTTTTTTAATACTAACTCTTGTAGATTTTAACTTCAAATGGTTTATTCCTTCCCATAATCCTACTTGTTACCTTAATAATTACGTTCTCAGGAATATACAATAAATTCCAATCATATTGGTTAATCCTGCAGCAGATTTATGTTCATTGTCCTTTAGGAGAGCCAGGAAAAGCCGCATAAATTGCAAGGCCGGTGGAGGTCCTTTTGCCATTGAATTTTGCCACAAAATCCGATTCGGGTCGAAGTGGTAATCTCTCACTCTCCGGTCGGCGGGGATTTGCTTTGATTGCGATTGCGTGAATATTCCGTGACAAACGGAGAACAAAACAGGACAGGAAATTAATCAAAATTCGTGTCGAAAATTGTGGATTTTTTTTGTATTTTTATCGAAGAGGAGGACTCGTGTAGGCAGGTTGATTGGAACGCCTCCTTGTGGGTGGTTTTTAATCCTGGCCCCCGGTTTTATGCACTTTCCGCACAAAGAAACCAGAATGCAGTGGTTTTTTCTCCAGGTTTTTGTTTGTATTTCTTTGGAATTGATTTGTCGATTGCCCAGGATTATTTTTTATTATATTTTTATCAGAGAGCAGCAGATGGCAAAACAAAGGTCAAAGTTGGAGTTAATTAGAAACGTTAATAAGTCCAGCTTTGCTTTAGGTTTTTATAGGATTTTTGTTGAATAAAAACATGTTTTTTCGGTTGAAATCAAGAGAAAAATGTATAGAAATGAATATAAAAGATTTTATGCTTTATAAAAGGGTAAACGGTCATTTTAATCTTTCTTATAAGTTCATTTTCAAAGAACTCATTTTAAATACATGTTTTCTTTACTTTTTTAGATTTAAAAACCCAAAGTTTTGTTAACCATTTTATTCTCCAATAAACGCTTCTTTCTCCTGTTAATTTTTCAGAACATTTTCAACCTTGTTCATTATATTTCCATGTAATATTTTTATCTGGGAACCTATAGGAAAAATCCTTAACCTGAATACCAATTACTAGACCCTCAAAGTCCCCGCATTCCCAGGACATCATCATCATCTCTTCACAATACTTCAATTCCGGAATATTTCATTATTTTGGATTCAATTTTCGCCACCGTTCACCCGCTATCCGCTCCCGCTCCTCTCAGGCTCGTATGCAAATCCGAGAGAGCTCTCGGCCCTTGAATGGCTCATTAGCAAAATGCCAGCGACAAGCTCTAACAAAGGACATTTCTCATTTTTGCAGGGCGAAAGAGGGACCCGCGTTGGCAACTCTTGCGAACGCCATGGGTCACAGCTTGAAGGCGAAATAATCAAATTTGCGTCACGGGACTCCGGACTCTGCTCTGGTTTTTTATTTTTTTTTTATTCTGCACGCGACTCTGATTTGAAAATTAACAAATAAAATGCCAGCGAGAAGCCAGAGAGCGGGAGCGGGAGCGAACTCGAATAATAAGTAATGATGGCAGCGGCGGAAACGCCTGCAATTTGCCACAATTGAAAGTGGCTGCCTTCCCCCTTTTTGTCGCCCAGCAAGCTGCCATGTTTTTGGTTCATTTTTTTTGTATTTCATTCATTCTTTGGTTTCGTTTTTTTCTTCTTTTTTTTCATTATAGTACACACTGTGTGTGTTGGTTGTACTCCCATTTTTCTGGCAAAGTGTGCGCCCCTTTTGGTTGGCTGCCAAGTACCCGCCACCATTGAAAACATCAAAAACCAGGCGTCTAATTGAAGTCATTCCCACTTCCCACTTCCCATTCCCGATCTCCGGAGTCGCAGGCCCACTCCCAGTCCCAGTCGCAGTCCCAGTCCACAGTCCACTCCCATTTAACACTCCCTTGCCCTTGCCCCTGCCCGGCTGCTTTGCATAACCGAAATCCCGCTCATACAATTTGATTAACCCATAAACGAGGCGCGGGACCTTCCATCATCATTAGCGAGTCGTCGACATTGCGCTGCACTGAGCGGAATAATAGGGAGTTTTAGGGGTTTTTGAAATACTTAACTTATACATATTTAAATATTTTTAATAAGCACTTTGCTGAGATTTTCTATATTAAGTTTTATTTAAAACTTGAGCTGCTTTGGCGACCTTTTTTTCGATCTGTCGAATTACAAACCACCAATAATTCTTTATTCAATATTTAATAAAATATAAATTAATTATTTACCTATTGTATATAACTAAATACATTTTTTAGAATTATATTATGTGAACTAAGTATTTTACTTACTGATATGAAGTAAGTTTGCGCTTGCCTTTTAATTATGCTTGAGGTATTTGGTTTTTAAAAAGGTTTTTAGGATTTAAAATATTTATGAACATTTAATTTATTTGACAAAATTAATAAGAGTAAGATATTTTAATAATAATAATAGTTTTTGTATCAAAAATAAAAAGAATGAAGCATTATTTCTCCATAAAAACAAATATCATATTGAGAATACCATAAAATTGTTTAATAATCGGTTGAATAAAAGAAATAACTATGATCTAGTTTAAATAAAACTTGTATACAATATTAATAACTACATTACTTAAATACCTACTTATATAAAATTGTTTCTATATATATAGTTAAATATATTTCATAAAACTAATTCCTTTTATATAAAATTCAAGTTCATAAATTACAAATTAATTCCTTCGGCAATTACCTTCTCCCTTCCCTTGTTTAAGATTATTTTGCAGTAAATTGTTGGCATTTATGGAGTCTAAAACCCCTCTATTTTCTCTCAGTGCGACGGCCATCGGCGGCATGCAGCTGTGTTTGTGCGCCGCCACTGTAAACTCGGCGGCTGGCCACTTCTTCTGTTACACTTCAATTGAAATTCAAGAGTTCGCCGTTGTCGTAGCTGCGGCCATTTTGGATTTCGCACCCCTCGTCCTTATTCGTTATTATTATTACAGTTTTTTTTTTGTTGCTGCCACTAATTTGTTTTGGCTCTGCATCTTTTTGTTGCCTATTTTCTAATTTTGAGGCTGCTGCAACCACCGCGGCGGCGGAGTGCATGGATGTGCGTATAATCGTGTAATTCGCCACCACCCCTAATCACACTCTCCTCCCCCTTAGTGTGTGTGTGTGTGGTGTGTGTGCAGTGCATAGTGTTTGCCTTTCGGTTTACTCGAGTGTCTCGAACTCGAAGGCCTGTCCCATAAATTGGTTCGTCGTCATTGTCGAGCACACACTTCGGCCACTTCGGTAGCTCACACATCTAGATATAGGAGATATAGTGGTGTGCACTGGAGAAAATAGTTTTCACATCTATGTACCTCAAAATGAGCTAAAGATCATGAAAAATCTAAAAAGAATAAACATTGAAGTACCTATACATATGTAACTTCATTAAAAATATTGTAATGATTTGATATGAATTTATTTTAAAATATTTTCTAAGCAGAAGCACATGATCATTGCTTTATTATTTATTTTTATATATTTAAGAGAGTAAAATTTACAAATATTTCTTATTATTACATTTATTTATATATATATTTAATTTTATTATATTTTCTTCCTGTGCATGTTTAGTAGAAAACCCAACTCAGCCCCTGTCAGAGAGCATCCTCGTTGTCGAGTGTTCTCCAATGATAAATCATTTTTGCCGTCGCTCATACAGGCGATGATCGAGTTGTTTCAACGGCAACCCAGTACCTTTTTTGCTGTGTGAGGAAATTAGTGCAGATAATCCCATTAAAAGGTATACGCATATATAGCCGTTAATCTGGGGTATCGTCTGTGTATATAGGACGCGCGATTAGCGGCGGTGATTTCAATTGGTCATAAAAGTAAGCTAAAAGCTGAAAACGAGAGAGAAAACTATTGGAAATCAGAAGAGTTTTTATAAATTTTAGTTTCGTAGTAAAATAATGATATAAAAAATTAAAATAAATTATATAGATTATCAAAACCAACTGTTAATTAAAGTTAAATTACCTAACATGATGAACTAAAGCTAAAAAGCTTAAGAATAAATAAAAGAAGGGAAATATCTTTAAGATATTAATAAAGATAAGTTATAAAATCGCATACAAATCTACAAGTAATAAAAAATAACATAAAACAAATACAAAAATATAAAATTCTTTAAATAACAAAAATATAAATTAATATTTTGCCAAATCTTTTACTTAAAAGTGGTCCTTTAAATACGCTATTAACACCTTGTATTCTCTAGCTCTTCCCGCAATTAAAACTTAAGGAAAACTTTCACTAATTAACTTTGTTTCCGAGCCTGCTTTAGCACGGACACAAACCACTGGCAGGACGAGGATATTCGTTCGTTGATTGCCTGCAAAATTAGCCATAAAACGCGCACACTGCCGCCATCTGTGAGCAGCGGCCAGCAGCATTTATTTTTGATTTTTTTTCTTCTGTTTTTCGTTTTTGTTTCCCAAAAGGCCGAAATTAATTCTGTGGCAGAAATTAATTTTCTCACGTTACCCAGCGCGGCGAGACAATGCGCGTAGCCGAAATAAACAATTAAATAATTGAAAACTAAACTCGAAATCAGCAGCACAAATAACAATGGGCAATGGCAACAACAGCAACAGCAACAGCAACAGCAACAACAATAACAATAACACGAACATTAGTAAATAATAGTAATATGATAATGACGATTATAATTCGCGGCTAATACAAAATTCGCCCCTTTCCCACTTGTACGGTAAATGCAATTTAGTATACTCTAAAATCAGGCAAAGGTAGATTTTTTGGGTACTAAAGTTTTCTTAAACGGTAAATATTTTTGTTATATTTGTTAATAAAAATTAAGTATAAATATAAATTGTGTAATTTCAAGGGTTTAACTTAGTGTTTACGGGAAATGTAAGTAATAGGCAGATGGAGGCTTCTCAGAACCTATACAAAATATTATTATTTCTTTTCTGCATTACCAGGCGACGCGATTTAGCCTTGTCCGTCTGTCCGCTTGTCCGTCTGTTCGTCTTTCCGCCTGTTGGTAAAAAACCCTTTCATTTCAGAGTCTTACAGTACAAAGCTATAAAATTTGGAGACAATATTCTTATTGGTTTAATGGAGGTTGCTTGTAAAATTTTACCACGCCCGCAAATCATTAAAAGAAACTCCTTTTTAAAGCAGAAACCTTAAATTTCCATAAAAATCCCTTGATATATAATAAAAAAAAAACTAATGCTTATTTTTTTTCTAAAAATTTAAGTATAAACTAATAATATATGTTTATGAAATCATTTCTCCCCCAAAACAAGAGTATTAAACTTTCGTGTCATCGAAGCTGCCAACTGCCGTCGCCGTCGCCTCGCTGTGTTTCTCTGGTTTTTTTATTTTTATTATTTTTTGAAGCCCATTATCGCTGCCGCTATTATGCCATTGTGGCGCAATTAAAGTTTCAACTAATCACACGGCAACAATTGTGTGACAATAATATTTTTAACAAGATTTGTTCAGTGCCCGCTCGGCACTTGTGGCCGACAGCGAAACAACTTAATTACACAACAATGCTGCTTGTTGTTATTTATGCCATTTGATTTATTATTTATTACTGATTTACTGATTTTTTTTTACCGATCTTCGTTTCATTTTGGTTTTTGGCAAGCAGGCAAGCCTTGTCAGTCATCTGAAGTTATTGCCCAAAAATAATAATAATAATAATAATCGAGGGAAGCCCACACAAAAAGTAACTGAACTTTAATTGTTCATAATTAAGTTTGTCCAATTGTGATGGCGATTGCGATGCGATGGTATTGTATTGTCTCTAGAGACAATAATAGTTAAGTAAATAAATCTCGACACATAATTGACAGGCGATTTTGGTCAACTTTCGCACTTGAGCGGTAATTGAATCATTTGGCGGGCCGCGTCAACTACCAGAAGTGTGAAGAGCAACTCAAGACGGGGCACCCGGTATCCACCAAATGCTGGTCTTTATATACATATATCTGTCCCAAGCATATATACCTGTATTATGTTCCCAGGTAGTCCCGGGGCCAGTCCCTCGTTTTCCTTCGCACGTCAAAATATTTGCAAAACAAAAGCGTCCGAGGTCCGAGCTTCTCGGAACTCGCAGGACTTGCCGAGGATCTGAAGAACACACTAAAAATAAATGAGAAAAAACGAGACCGAGCCGCATCAAGAACTGTAGCCAATGGCTGCCAGGTGGAATCTAAAATCCCAAAAAAATATAGCAGAAGAACCTAAAACTATCCAATATCCAATTTCCTATGAATCAAACTGGGAAATTCAATATTTATTTTGACAGGATCCCCGGCGATTGTAATTGCAAGTTAATTAACAATCAAAATCTCCTAAATTCCTGTAAATAAACGAATTCGCTTTAAAAACAGGCCTCGCAGGCCCCTCGAATGAATCATCTTGTTCCAGCGAGAGCAGGTTGCCCCCGAAATACCAAAAAAATATCAAATTACCCCGCGAAATTCCTCAACTACGCACCGCCTAGCCCCGTCTCTGTCTCGTTCGCTGCTGCCGTCTCTCTCTCTGCGCTGGCAGACTGCGTGGATCCGATCCAGAGAATTCGATCCGTTTCGATTCGCTCCGATTCTCCGATTCTCCGATGTGTGCCGTGTGATCGCTGGCTGTCAGCTAAAATTGCTTAATTGCCGCGTGGGCTTTCCGCTGTGGGGAGAGTTCACTGTGCAAGAGAGTTCCCTGTGACGGGGGCGTGAGAAAAGCAAATGCTAAAAGCTTTCCCATTTGCATTTCGTATTTTTAGATATTTTCAATAAGTGCATAACTGAGATATAATTATTTTAGAGCAATTATTTATAGTAGAGATATTAATGTTTTCTCCGAATGATAATTTCTTTTAAATAAAATAATAAAAACGAACGACTAATTCATAAATTTTAGGTATTATATTTGTCTAACCTTTATTTCAAGCAAATTCATTTTATAGATTATCGAAGAAGCTAAATTTTATCTTTAAAACTACTTTGAACATGTTTAATATTTCATACAATATACCATTGTGGTCATTAAAATAACTATACCAAATTTCAAAACAATTGAACTTGATTTAATTAACGTATACTTAATATTCAAGGATATATAAAGTACTTAATAAAGTTATTATATTTTAAATATAGTTTTAAATATAATTTTAAATAATTAGTATTATGAAACCTATTAGTAACCCAATTTATATAACCCATTATCGGTTTTAAAAGCCTTCATATCTTTGGTTTCTAAACTCCGAAATGTCAGAAACCAGTCGCTGTGACTCCAGCAGGACCTCGCCAGGCTCAGTCCCAAATTTCAGGACAATTGCCCCACGGGATGCCGAGTTCCTTGAGACGAGGACAATATAAAGCCCACATATCTAACTCTCTCGCCTCACTTCTTCCGCTCCTCGAAGTGCCGCAATCCCAAGGGCTCGATAAATTTGCCAACTGCGCAGCGAAGGGAATAGGAGAGGACTCTTTCGAAAATTCCAACCACACACACACGCACACACACTCTCTCGCTGTGCAAAATGCTAATTTACGCATTTTAATAGTAAAAGTTTTTGGCGAAAATTTTAATTAGACTGCTTTTTTTGTATGTCTGTGTGTGAACGCCATTGTTAGGCGGGCGACAAGTGTCACAGCAGCAGGAGCAGGAGCAAGGAGCAGGGAGCAGGGAGCAAGGAGCAGGGAGCAGGAGCAAGGAGCAACAAAAACAATTGCAACAACTGCATGTAGTTTTTACAACCGAAAAACCGAATCGGCGGCACTCGTTTTTTGGCCATAAATTGGCGTCCTTCATTGAAACGAAAGAGAATCCCCCGAATCCTTCGATCCTGCCTCTCACTTCCTCTCCCTCTACCTCTCTTCCTCCGCAACAACCCTGCCCACTCGCGCTCGCTCGCTCACTCACACAAAATGGGTGCCGCACACACTCTCACCGAGAGCCACGCACACACCGAAACCCAACCTCGCCACTGGAACCAAACTGGAAGCACTGGAAGTGCCTCAGCGAGAGCAAGCAGTCCGACTAGCTGCACCCTGGAAAGCTATTGCCGCTCCGCTTACTCCAATGCTCTCACTCACGTCGCACATGCGCCATGTTGCCGAGGGGAAGTGCCAGCTATGGCTTAGCCGCTCGCACTGCTTGCGGCGTGAGCAGTGCCGATAGATGTGCGACCGAGACCGCCCCTGAATATTTACCGTTGCCGGGCAGAGCAGTCGACGCCGGCAGCGCAGTTGGCGTTGGGCCGGCGCTGCTGCTATTGCTGCGACTGCAGATGTTGCTGCCTGCTGCTGCTGCTGCTGCGTTTGCGATGATTTGAGGTCCTCGCAAAAACGCGGCTCTCGCCTTAGCCGTAGCCGTAGCCGCTTTGCCGCTTTTACCGTTCGCCGTTCACCGTTTTGTTAGCTGAATGCGAATGCGAATTGCGAACTGCGAATGCTTTTCCTGGCCAAAGCCAAAGCCAACCACCGGCAACAGCAACAGCAACAGCAGCAACATCACTGCTGCGACGACAAAACTCCTGGTGCACATTAAGTCAGGCAACAGTTTAACGTGGAAATTATTGCGAATTTGTTGTGTGTTTTTGCGCGTGCCAGCCCCAGCTTGATATTTATCGAAAAAAAAAGGCTCGTAAAAAAAAGGCCTGGCAGTGCTCGTTGTTTTCTTTTTTTTTTTAACGGGGCGGGAAAATGTCTTCTTAGTTTTTCCTAAATTTAAACCATAAATAAATAAAACATAATTTCAATAAAAAAAATCACAAAAAATGCCGCAACGTTCGCCCTTTGCCATTCAGGAGCTGCTCGGTCTGGCGGTGGCCGCAGCAACAACGACAACGGCAACAACAGAAACACCAACAGATTTGACAACAACAACGGCAGCAATAACAGTCCCTGTTGCGGGCCTAACAGCCACGGCGGCGAAAGAGCGCCAAACGCCAACGCCGCCAAAGATAACAAGTGCTGGAACAGAGGCAACAACAATAGCGGGCACAACAACAGCTGTTATGGAGCCACAACAGCACCTCCAACAACAACAGCAGCAGGAGCAGCCACAGCAACAACACCACTACAGGGAGCACCACCAAATGACCATGGCGGCCGCCTCGCGAATGGCCTACTTCAATGCCCATGCCGCGGTGGCAGCGGCCTTTATGCCCCACCAACTGGCCGCCGCCGTGCACCACCACCATCACCACCAGCATCCGCACTCGCATCCGCACCAGCATCCGCACCATCCGCATCCACATCCGCATCCTCATCACCCGGCCGGAGGAGTGCCGCCACCGCCGACCATGCAGCATCACCATCCGCATCATCCGCACCATCCGCTGCTGCACGCGCAGGGTAAGCCACCAAAATCACCACAGAAAAACACATAAAAAAATAAAATTAAAGTCCTTAATTTTAATTTTAAAAATAGCCTTTCATTTAAAAAAACTTTAAATTCAAAAACTAATTCAAAATCAGACGTAGTTCTAGTCTATTTTGAGGGACTGCAACCTTTAAATTTTTCAAAAAACTAAATTATACGTTTTTCTATAAAAAGTATATTCAATATTCGATTTATAAAATTATTTACTTTTCAGTTTCATTATATTTGTTGAATATTAAGTATTAGTTTTAATTTAAATAAAATTGTTCATACATCAGAAGATGATAAACGGAAGTGAGGGAAAAGAATTTATTATTCCACATTTCGCTTGGCCTTTTATATTATTTATAAAATTCTAAATTCCTCACCTTAAAAACATTACTTTAAAATAAATACCTTATTAAAAACATGTTCTTAAACATATCCAATTCTATAAATAATAAACTCTGTTTACAATACCATTAAGGTCCAAATCATTCCAACTACAATATTAATATGACATTTAAAATTAACTTTGATTGACATCGGAGGTTATTTTCGATATGAAAAGTGCCTCGCTTCGATCATCACGCTTTTTTCGCTGTGCACAAGCACAATGACAATCAAAGTTTAAGCGCAATTAGCAATCGCAACTGGTTTTGTCACCTGCCAGACGTACACAAATATATATACAAACATATATACACAATACACACACATTAAATGCGATGCGGTGTCTGGAGTGCCGCTTAGTTAGCATAAAAAAGGAATTAATCAACGGGCCATCGTCCAGGCAAATCAGCATTGGCCTCAAAGCCCCGCAGCCTCCAAAGGCAGCACTCCACTCGAAGGCACCGACACCGGCCCGGCTCCCTGGCCACACACCCACTTCCTCCACTCCTCCTCTCCCAACACCCCAGCTCACCACTCGCCACTCAAGTTGAGCTGCTAATTGCAATGGCAATTGACTGTGTGTGTTGTGTGTGTGTGTGTCTGCGAGAGAGTGGATGCAAAGTGTTGCACTTCGATTTCACTCGTATAGGAAATCGATTCACTATTCTTGGCTTAACCTACTGTACAAAACGAATTTTGGAGAGCATGCAAAGCTTTAAAAACGAGCAGGGTCACACTTTATTCCCACAAAGAATTAGTGTGGCCAGGTATTTGGGTTTAGTGTTTAAATAGATTCCTAATTTCTTGTTTTTCTTCACCTTTCATTACCCAGGATTCAACTTAAACTAATTTTAGAACAGAAATAATGCTTTAAGCATGAGCAAGGTCACTCTTTCTCCCCCATAAATGATTACTAGTCATTGATTAATGTGACCAAGTCAATACTTTTGATTTAGATCATTTTCCAGCATTTCTTTTGCTTGTCTCACACCACTGTGTTGGGTCTTTGTTTGGCGATCGGCTCAAGGCAATGACACACACGCACACACTCAGCGAAAAAACCCACACAGTCCACAGTCGCTTGAGTCGACCTGCTGTCGCTCGGCTTAAAGCTCATTTGCAGGCAGGCAGCAGCAGCAGCAGCCGCTGCTGAGCAGAGGCAAGTGGCAAGTGGCAAGTGGCAATATCATCCCAAGTCGTGGCGATGACAGCGAAGGCAGAAAAACAGAAAGACATGGAAAAAAATATGCAGAGGGAGTGTTACACTGATCAAAAATATTTTAAGTATTCGTATTATCTCTTATATAAAGAAATCTTACTCAAAAGTGATAAATAAATGCAACAAAATAGTTACTGAGAGTTGAAAACCACAAATTTCAGTAATATAGCTACGATTATTAGTAAAAATAGAACATAGATTATATTAAACATTTGAATAACCTTTTTGGAACCTAATTTGTATCCAATATCCAATAAAAAATTTAATATGAATTAGCCAAAGGAATAACTAAGATATATCGTCTTCCAATTATTATAAAAAAACACAAACTTATTCTTGACTTCTTGGAATTTCTTAAATTACCTTTTGAACCAATTATTTTCCCCAGTGAATTGAGCGGGAGACTCCGATAATCTTGCAGATTCAAGTGGCAGCTGTTATTATTGTTATTATTATTTTAATTAGCGTTGAAATGTCATCGTCATTTCGAATCTTGAATCTCGTATCTCCGATCTCCAATCGGTCTGATTCACTGTGCCAATTTCACTCGCCACTCCACGTATCTCGAACATCGTACATCGCATTTGATTTTTCGATTTGGATTTCGATTTGTTTACTCCGCCACTTCCGGACCCTTTTCAGTACATTTTTTATTCTTTTTTTTTTTGCAATCTTCACGGCTTTCTTTTTCGCTGCTTTACTCCTTCCACTTTGGCCCTGTTTGAGCTTTACTTTAATTATAATATTTTTCGTTGTCGTTTATCGCACATTTCCAGCAGCTTCGTTGTCGCTGGCGCAATTTGTGTTTAATAAATGTGAGAAAGAACGCTGATACCTCAAATTTTAAGGGGATATTCCCTTGAAAATAAAAATAGGAAAATATGTTTTCCGTATTAAAACTAATTAATAGGGAATTTTATTTCTTAAGCCTCTACCT
Organism: Drosophila triauraria; assembly: GCA_014170255.2. Taxonomy (NCBI): domain Eukaryota; kingdom Metazoa; phylum Arthropoda; class Insecta; order Diptera; family Drosophilidae; genus Drosophila; species Drosophila triauraria. Next base: position 5,394,228 of record CM024333.1, on the reverse strand, counting down.
TCATTACTTATTTAATGAAATCTAAACTGCCTAGAATATCTATTTTAGGGTACTTTTTATTCGAATATAAATTCTTTCCCTGCCATTCTTAGTGGTTAGTTATGTTTTTGTTATTATTATTATGGTTGCTGTTGCTTTCTGCTTTTCATTCGCGTCATCGTATTTAATTTTGCATATTGTTGACTCGTTCTGCTCTTTATATTTTATATACACACAACTGAAGCCAGTTGTTGATTTTCTACCAATTTGCGTGGCCCGTTTCGTCAATTAAAAAATCGCAACCGAGTTTCGGTCGGATTTCGGGCGGATTTCCTGTCCGTCCAGAAAGAGCGGAGCAACACCCAGGGAATGTTACACCCAAAAATCCGAATCCGGCAGAAGAGGAGCTGCTGCTGGCCACCAATTGGCGCCCGCCATTAAGTGCCTTTGATCTTTTACCAGACCAGGCGACTGGCGACTGGCGATGGAAAGGAAAACCAAATCGGAAAATTGGTTACCCAACAACAATGAAAAAGAAAAGAAAAGCTGAGAAGCTGAAAAAATCCGAAAACAGAACAACAAGCGAAAACGATTTTTCTTCGTTTTCCCTCCAAACATTTAATTGACAATTTTCACTTTGGCTCTCTGCGCGTCGTCGCTTTGTTGTGACAGTCGTTTTGATGTGTTTGCACACTCACCCGCAAACACCCGCACCCACACCCCACACCCACACACACACACACCCCGTTTGCACTGGTATTTGTGCACTTGTCGAAAGACGAGCAAAGGCGCTGCATATTTCGCATTTTGCCAAATAACTCGAGGCCCGAAATTAACCATTTAGGATTTACGCTTTGCCACGGCGCCAATATATATAAGTTTGTTCTTAAATAAATTTATATAAATTATGTTTAGGCAAATATATTGGTTAAAAAATATATAATAAATATTTAAAATATATTTAAACAATTATATTGATTACGTATGCTTTTATCATTAATTTAAAATTTTTTAAAGCTAACTAAGATGCAGAATTCACTTGGAAGAGCTTTCTTTTATATTTTAAAACTTTCTTACAAATTCCTTGTTCCTTTAACTTTATTTAAATATTAAATAGATTAATTTTTAATGGAAAATATATTTAAATATAAAAGTAGCTCAGTCTCTTTTACGGTATTGTAATTTTGTATCCTTTTCTTACTTTTCCAAATCAAGATATTTATATTTCTTGACAATTTATTTCCCAAAAAAACTCACTATTAAATTTAATTCCTACAATAGTACACTAGCTAAATTATTCAAGCCATTTAATATTTAATAAAAAGCACAAAAGGTACTAAAAGTTATTCCAGTTTAAATAAATTACAGAAATTTATCAGCTCTCTTGTTTTTTATGCTCAGTTTTCCCTTATTTCCTTTGAGAACTCAATCCACTTGAATTTTTCGCTTTAACTGCAATTGAAATCTACAATTCTTAAGTTTATTTCGAGCCTCTGCGATTAATAGGCAGGATATTGATTTTTCTGTGGCTTCTGCTGCTGCTGTGCGGTGTTGCAATCAGTGTCTCCGGAACTGCTAATTGCTGCTTGTCAGCTCTCTCCCCATCATCCCATCATCGGCATCCATCCATATCTAGATATATATCCCGCCCTTTGATATTTGAGCCACTTTGCTAATAGCCTGGCCCCCCCTTTAAATATGTGTCTCCTCTCCTTGGCTGATAAAAATATTCTTAATTGTAGTTTCGCCTCGCACAATGTGTGCGGTCGCTCGGTCGGTCGTCTTTTGACTTTGCTTTGATTTTGCGTTGACGTAAATTAGAAAACGACTAAAAACGACTAAGAAAAAAAAAATGTGAGAAATACTACGGAACGCCCTTCGCTTTTCTGCGTTGAGTGGGGCACACTTTGAACCCCTTCCGTCGTCGTCGTGCCATCCACTTTTAACCCCTGTAACCTCACACTTTCCACGCCTTTTCCTTCTGTGTATTGTCTGAGGTGTGAAAAATGTTCGTCGCCAGCGTTCAACGAGTGCAGTTATTGTTTCACTTGTTGTCTTTGTTGTTGCACTTTTCCCATTCTTTTTCCTTTTTTTTGCATATTTTTTTCCTTCGTTTTTCGGGCACTTTGTCACACTTTTCGCTTTGATTTTTTGCGAATTTAAAAGTCAATTAAAGCAACTTGACGAACGAAGTGCCGAGTGCCACTCAAGGGGTTAATTTGTCCGTGTAACTGTGTGTGAGTGTGAGAGTGTAGGGGTTCGAGTGTGCAGGGGTGTGAGTGGCTGTTTTATTTTTTTTTTCTGAGTGTAAGTGTGCAGCGTTGATTCACAGCAGCGATATTCGCATTAAGCGGAATTAGCCGCGATTATTTCGAAACGAAACGAAACGAAATTCATTCACGATAATTCACAGAAATAATAGGAATTATAATAATAATAGTAATGAAAGTCTAGACATAAATAAGCAGTAAAATAGGGAAACAATAGAGCTTTAATTTATAATTTTTCTTGAGTAATAAATAGTATTATATTAATTTTCAGCTCAGATATATTTATTTCACATCAATTTAATTATTTTAAAAGGATAAATAATATTTTTCAGTGAGTGTTTGTATAGTTTAGGCTTACTTTTATTTTAATTTTAGTTTTTGTATAAAAAATTCACAAATTTAGACAACTTTCGGATACATAAACTCAACAAACACCTTTAAACTATTATAAAATCTATAAATTCAAACATTTCCTAGGGAAATAAATTAACCAACTTAAACTATAATTTAAACCCTTTATTTATCAGTTAATTCCATATAGCCAAGTTAACCCGTACCCATATCTACGGGCATTTATATTCATGTATTCACAAGCCAGATTTTGTGCCCCGTCACATGGCAATCAGAGCCGGGTAATTCGTGCTCCAAAAACCCAACAAACTCACAGCGGATTTCAGGGGGGATCTATCCCATATGCATCTAGTTTGTGACCCCCTTTCGGAGAACGCCCCTGTGCTGCGCTAATTTTATAACGCAAATAAACACGATTTGGCACTTGAGTTACCTCGGCGGCGGCCGCTTTTGCTTCTTCAGCGGCTCGAAAGTGGGATTTCGGAGCGGATTTGGATTTGGTTTTTATTCTTTGGTTTCGGTTTTGAAACTGACATTTTTTGTGTATTATTTTCTACCATTTAGTGGCTTTCACAATCAACAAACTACGACTGCTAATTATTCATGGCGCGGCCATCTATCTGGCTATTTGGAGTGGCTACTCAGCAGTTTTTTTTTTTCGGCTGGAAATTGTTTCAATAATTGTGGCCACGAATGTGATTCACCTGGTCGAGAAATGAGTGTATTCACTGGGGATTGGAGTTATAAATGGATACACTTGGCGAGCTATTTGTCAGGGATTTGAGCGAGGGAAAAGGAACTTCAAGGGGATGTTGCTTTAAATATTTATCAAGGAGTTAAAGTGATATTTAAAGCAGTCAAAATTGCTTAAAATTTAACCAATTTCACAGTCTTTAATGAATATTTTGTTACTTTTTGGTTTTTAAAAAATGCCCTGGCAACTTTACCCATTACACTGCTCAAAACTCCATCACACTGCCCCCAGGGGAAGTGGCTTTTTAATTAATTCACTTGATTTTCACTCACGACGCCTGAGTATTTGTACTCCGACTGGGGATATGTACTCATATCTACTCATTGTCGGACGGTACTGGAGCAGCTACTTTGCATGACCGCCGGCGGTTGCTCACGATCGCCTTGTGCGGTCCCCTGATTTTTCCCCTCTTCTGACCCCCATTTTTCCAAGTTTTTGCTGGATTTTCCCCGGCCCAAAGTAGCGCTCCAAGTTCGCTCTAAGTCCCCAGCCCTTCCGCTTATACAAAAAAAAAAAACACGAGACCCATATCAGCTATTGTCGGGCGTTAATCAGTTTATAAATACTTCGTCACTTGCAGTTTTTCCCCCTTTCTGTTTTTTTCCCCTTTACATTTTTTGTTGTTTTTATTTGTTCTATATTCTTTAGAGAAATTTTGCGCAATATATTGGGATATCAAGTTTCGCCAGCAATCGGAATTCCTGGTAGAGAGCTAATAAATGCGGTTTGATTGTACGACAGCATCATTATCATCATGGTCGTTATTTTAATACCCTTTTTAATTGGTAAACCAATAGAAAATATACTTTTATTCGGGATATAGAGCTCAAGGCATGTAAATATTCAGTTTATTATCATTTAAAGAAATTGTAATACTATTAAAATACTTAAAATATTTATAAAAATGTTGTAAATTATGAAATTAAATAATATTCAAATAATATCTTATATTTCTGATGATATATTCCTTACCTTGCCTAGAGGGATCACAAAAAAACCATTTAAGGACCTTCTTCCCAAGCTGCTAGGGTATCCAATCTCTGGCTTTATAAACCCCGCTTCTTCCCTCATTATTACTATTATTATTATTATTATTATTTTCAAGTCCGACATATATGTCGGGGTCCCCATTGTTTGCATCGTGTTTCTCGAAATGCGTCACCGAGAAACAATTGAGGGAAACGCCAGTCGCAGTCGCAGTTTCAGTGCTCGATCCCGATCCCAAATCCCGATCCCAGTCGCAATCCCGAATTCGTAAAAAAACAAAGCGAAAAGCGAAAAGCAAACCCAAAGCGAGCTCGCTTGAGCTCGACGAACGCCTTGAAACAATGAAACATCGACCAGAAATTAGCGCGGTTGTCTGTCAAATTTGATTTTGCTTTGATATGTCACTCCCTTTTTTTGTTGTTTCTTCGCCTAAGGGGTTAAGGGGTTAAGGCGGGCTCTGAGGGGGGGAAACTGCAAGGAGAGCTTCGTCGAGTCGAGACTTCGACAACGAGGTCGCCGATTTGCATTTCTGAGTGTCGGCAAGACACGGCGCCGAAAAGGGTTTAATCTTTTAAGGAGAAATTTCATCGAATAATAAATAATATAATTAAACATATAAATAAATAAATAATAAATAAATAATTTAATAAATTTTAATAAATGAAGATTTATTTTATATTTAAAATAACTTCATTAAATATTTATTTTTACAATTTAACCAATAATTTCGATATAATAAATTCTTGTAGTTAATTGCAAATATTCATACTAACTTTGGGAGCAGTATATTATAGTTTTTCTCTCTGTGTATGTTTGAGACTCGAGTATATGAGTGTCTGCCATGTGCATGCATCCTTCTCCTTCTCGATTTATGGCAATGTGGGGTTAATTCGGAGTTCCTTGTCTGGCTAATAAATGCCAAGTTTAAGACCCAAGTAATACGTTGGGGTACAGTGGACTCTCGGCAGATGAAATGGTTAAATAACATATATATTTAGTTCATGTATATATATATATTATATGAGCTTTGTGTAAGGTATGCAAGGAATGGAATTTATTTCCTAGAAAATAAAATAATACATTTTTCTATTTCTCATATATTTTTTGCTAAGTTCAAACCAACATTAACTAATCAAGAGTTAATCAATTTACACCTTTAAATATTATTGATAATATGTATAACCTATTTTTAAATTACTTTCTTGTATTAATTTCATTTTCAGGATTTCCGCAGCTGAAAAACTTCACCGCCGGAGCCGGAACTTGCTTGCCCGGTAAGTTCGCTTGAACCAATTAAGCGCAGAGCCCAAAGGTAGGCCATGCCATATGTGTAGGAATATCCTGCGAACCCTTTGCGAATATCCTTTGGCCGACAGAGGTCGCTGCGGCCTAATTAATGGGCATTCCTGAGCTTCATTTCGAGAGTTCCGAGTCCTTCTGCCGTGGCGGGGGCGTGGCCCGAGAGGGAGAGAAAAAGGGTTCCGTCAGCGTAAATTTCACATGTCGCGCACATAAATTCTCCAAATTGCTAATAAAATAAACAATTTAGCTAACGGAAAAGCAGCAAAAAAAAGGAAACACACACGCACACACATGCTGGAGAGACAAAAGTCAAATAATGAAATTTTCATTTTCATTTTGTTGCATTCGTAACGGGCAATAAATATTTTCAACATACGCTTTTATACGCAATTTGCACGCGCATACATCTCTCCTCACATCCTCGCATCCTCGCATCCTCGCATGTCCTGCGTCCTCTCGCTTCCTCTCTTGGTGTCTCTCTCTGACTTAACCCTTTTTCACACACAAAGGCGAAAGAAATGCCAAGCTCTCTCACACACATAAACTTGTCTAATAAGAAACGCTCTGCAAACTGGTTTGAGTGGCGCAAAGGCGGGACCCGAGCAGGGTTTACGGGGGCCAAAGGGCAGGGGTCGCAATGAGTGCGCCAATAAATTGAAATGTCTGTCAGTGGAACGAGCTATAGAGGCCCCGACATATGTCAGCACATCAGCCGAAATTGATTGAATACCTGAGGAGAACAAAAAACCAAGAAAAGGAAACTAAACATAGGTTCCAGGTTTATTGTTATTGGTTTTTGATAATTACATTTGTGTGGCCTTATTAGCTTATTATTATTCTGTTTTCATTATATTTTATTATAAGATATTATACCTTATTTATATTATATTTTATTATGTACTAAATTTTGACCATATTTAATTCAATTTAAATATTTTTGAAGGCAGATTTGCGATCTTTACTTGCTATAATGAGTTCAAGGTCCTAGTCGGCTGATTGAATTCAAATAAATTCAATTAGAGGTTACTATGTCCCAAAAAAAAATGCAAGGATATTGTCCGGAAGTTATAAAAATTATACATCTATCAGTTTCCAGTGAAGGAACATCTTTAGGAAAGCATTTTGGTGACTGATTAACCTCAACAACATGCAATAATATTGTTAACTCTGCACTTAAACAAGTAATAATTATAATATCCTAAATATCATAGTGAAAATATAATTAATACCCAAAATATATATTAAATATATGTATGTATTCCTATTTAATTTAATTTATTTAAAAGACCCCGCTTACTTTAAAATTGAAGTGCTTAAGTGTGTGTTGCATCCTTGTGTCATCCTGCCTATCTAATGAGTGCCTGTTGGGTAACTCTTAACTCTTTCTTTTTTTATTCTGTCAAGATCTCGGGCCTACTTAATTGCCCTTTTGTAGCTGTTGTTGTTGTTGATGATGTTGCTGCTGCTCCTGGGTGTAGTGGCTGCTCCTAAGACTCTAATCTCCGACTGGGCCGGGCGGCAACACGAACTTGGCCACTTGGCCACTTGGCCGCGCATTCTTTCCATTCTGTTTTTATGGGCGAAGTGCCCTGCTTGAGTCCTCCACTCGACGCCTTGCCGCCTGCATTCTTGCAGCGAGGAAAAGTCTCGGAAAAGCCGGAAAAATGAAGGAGACGGAGAGCCACTTTTGAGCCATTTGCTGCGAGCAGATTGCAAGACAAGATTACACAAAAGCCAAGAAAAAGGCGAGGCAGAAGTGAGAGCGACTGAGACTGACTCTGAGACTGAGACTGAGACTGACAAGTAGGGCAATTTGCCTTGAAAAGGGGGTGGCCAAGTGGGTGGCTGCCGCTGCATCGTGTTGCACTTGTCATGGCCAAGATTTTAATTGGCATTTTTTCCCCCTTGCCGAGCCACCGAACGACTGCCACCCCCTGAATCCTTTTTGCCGAGCGTGTCTAAGTTTTATTTGCTGGCCATGTCGAATGCCAAGCCAGCCCAGGCCCAAACCCCTAATTGAAACACGCAAGACAAACAAAATAATAAAAAAAAGGATGTGCAAAAAAAAAAACAAAAAGAGTTGTTTAAGGAACACACCACACACAGCACACACATGTGTGTGAAGCGAAACCAATCGCAATTCATGTCGCACCAGTTGCCTGAATGCATGTTCGCCGTGGATGGGTTAACACAGTCGCACGGGGGTGACAGCAGAAGGGTTAAAGCGACAACCTGTCCACAGAAACATCAGTTAGTCACAGAATAAGTCTGACTCGATGAAGACATCAGGTTATTTTTTTTAAAGAAAATAAAGATAATTGATAATTATTCAGCTTTGTTCTAAAGTTAACCATTAATCAGTGCTTTTTAAATTAATACCTGATTTTTCATGAGTAAGTAAGCTTATAAACAAATAATGTATTATAAATAATGTTTAACTTTTAGTCAGTGCTTTTTAAATTAATAAGAAGTAAGCTGCTATATTAATGTATTAATTTTTATTAAATATTTGATAAGCAAGCCATTTCTGGCTGACCTAAACATTCAGTTGGGAATTCTAGCGGAACAATGAAGTTTTAAATAACTCTCTTTACCTCTCTTTCTCTACCTCTATTCCCACTTATTTCTTCACCTGTATTTATTTCTCTTTCGCTATCATTATCACTGTATTATTTTCTAATTTTCCTCAATTTCTAACAGATTTAATCCAAAATCTCCACTTTTCTACGTGCTGGCGGATAAAGTGAAAGAGCAAAAAGTTTAGTGCAAAAATTGTGCCACTCTTAGTTGTTGTTTTTTGTTTTTTTGTTGCTGTTGTTATAGCAATTTTTCCCTCTTTATTGTTGTTGTTTTAACTGGTGCTGCTGCCGCTTTGCACTTAAAGTAAAGTTCGCTGAGTTCGCTTGCGCCGGTGAAGCGGAAAGGTGGCCTGAAGTGGGGCCAAAAAGCGAACGGGCACGAGCTGGGGAGAGAGAGGGTTAAAGTTGCTGGCGGAGGGTTAAGGGAGCCCTGTGCCCATCAATTTGGCTATTTTCCCGTCGAAAACCGACTCTTTTTAATGGTTCTAAACATCAGTTTTAGGTCATTTTAATCATTTATATATATTTTAGATATGTAGCTTTATATATTGATGTATATCCCTCAAGGACTTATTTTTCTCCAATTCAAATTAAATATCTACAACGTTTCTTCTGCGACTTTGAAGTTGGGAATTATAAGCAATACCAGGTATAAATCGAATAGGAAACTCTCTCCTTCTAGCATCCATTGTATTAAATTTTTTAATCATAAAATCATGTTGCAAGCCCAGAAATTAATTGACTTAAGACCTATTTATAGGGCTCTTGTTTGCTTTCATACTTAACTTTAATTAGTGTTACCAGAGTTCAGCTATTTCCCACTGTTAGTTAACCGGCGTTGGCAGCACTGCGAAAAAAGGCGTTAGTGACAACAGCAATCACGCTAACCAACTTTGACACAAAGCTGGCTAAAACGCCGTCGCCCCCAAGTGGGTGGTGCCGTGGGTGGTTATCCCGGTGGGTGGCCACTTCAGGTGTTACCCCCCTCCCCCCTCTGTTCAGGTGGCGCAACAATGGAGCTTGCAGCATGGCGAAGGCAGTCGCACGACAAGCTAGGAATCTAATTAACAATTTTCCATTGAGTGCGCAAATTACGAGGAACAGCAACGAAGGAGCGCGCCAAGGATCCATCCGTTCGAAGGGTTTATCCTGCCAGAGAGTGAAAGAGAGAGAGAGAGGGAGAGAGACGGCAATAAAGCGTAGAAGAGAGAGACAGACAGCAGCAATTAGACGGCGACGAATGCCGGACAATGTCAAAGCGAATTTCCTGCATAAATTCCAGACAACCTTTCACGTCCAAAATTTGCATGGCCAACAGGGACAAGTTCCTGGGATTTAATGGGGCTAAAGTATTGATGGTAATGTCACTGGGAATATGTATATATTTCTATAATATAGTTTGTTGAGATGAGAAATAATTTCAAGTGAAAGTAAGCTTCGAAAACTGAAACCCTAAATCTACTAGGAACTGATCCCTGTGTTTCTCTAATATTTCTATACTATATTATCTATATTTTTATATATTCTTAGTTTCTCTCAAGATATCCCTGTGTTTCTTTAATATTTCATCTATATTTTATATTTCCTTAATTTCTCTCAAGGATATACATCATATCCATCTTTTCTGACCAGTAGAAATTAAAATTCTCAACTGTCTAACCTTAGTTTCTCCAAAATCTTAACCGATCTCTTAAGAATTAATAGCTAAACTCCCATATTCTGGCTTATTCTTATTTTTAAATAATATATTATTTTTTAAACAAGCTTGTATTCCGTAATTTCCTTTAAAAAATCCCCATAAACATCTCCATCTAATCAAAAGGCCCTTTAAGTTAACCTTGTGGCTTTAACCGACGAGAAAGTGAGCTGCTGGCGAAGCTGCTAATTGGAGCATTTACTGGACCACTCGCTGGAGCCCACTTCCCGGCTCTCCCCGCCTCTCCCCCCTGCCGATTTCCTGCGTTTGTGGCTTCTGTTTGATTCCTCAAGCAAATAATTCAATTTCGTTTCTAATTAGTACGAAAAAGGCGAGCGAAAAATGAGCAGAAATCCCGCCGAATGGCAGAGAGAGAGAGATGCGAGACGCACACCCACACCCACCCACACCCATCCACACACTCTCGCACACACTAGCACACACTCGCACAAAAACGCAGCCACTTTGGTGCTAATGCAAAAATGCAAATTGCGAATTTGCGGAACTGCGAATCCCCTTCAGCGGCGGCTCTCTGCCTCTGCCTCTGCTTCGGCCTCGGCCTCGGTCTCCGCCTCTGTCTCTGTCACTGCCAGCGTCGACGGCGCGCCACTGCTGCTGCCTCGTCGGTCTGGCAACTCAGCCACTTTATTAGCGTATTTTGCCATGCAACTGTTTATGCGACACACACGCATACAGGCACACATGCCGCACGCACACACTAACCCACACTGAGGCGAGGAATTAGTCATTTTGTTGGTTACTTGATGCATGGCGTGAAAAGCGGGGGGAAAGCGGGGCCAGGCGGGTGCCGGGAATGCCCGGGAAAATAGCTGGGAGAGAAAAAGGGGGCACATTTTCGGGAGGAAAACTCAGCGGAAGCGACAGCTGCACAGAAACAAAATTTAAGTTGTTTAGGGGTTTAGAAAATATAATAAAAAATAAAGGTTTAGAAAATAAATAAATTGAATACAATAAAAACAACCAAAGTACAACAATTACCATTAATTCATTGGAAAATATATCTTAAATCACTTTTCAAAAAATTAGTGCATACTTTTAGACGTCCTAACAAGTGGTTCGAAATCTCCGAGAGTTTTTTATTTCATTTTCTTAAAAATACGGTCACATTTTAAATAATTAATTGAAAAATCTAAAATCACTTTCCAATAATATTTTATTTAATTAAAAAAAAAGCAATAGAGAATATCATTTAAAACCCTTTTGTTTGCAACAAACAGGGATTCATAGTTCTCTCGATTGATCTTTGATCTTACAAACACGATAACATTATTTTGTCTGGTGTAAGTGTGGCCAGGCCAACAAAAATGGCGTAGGAAAGTCGCAGGAACGCCAAGGAATGGAACGGATACGGGAAACTGGGATATACGGGGAAATGGTGGAAAATTAAGAGGAGAGAGTGGGGGGAGCTGCCACTCTCCTCGCTCCCCGAGAAGCGACAACATTTTTTATGCGCTTTTGAGCAAATTAGATTTCCTAATTAAATTTTCTAGTGAAATGCGCATAAATTTCATAAAATTCACTTGCCGGGAAGCGACTTTCTTTGTGCGAACAGGGACAGGCGCGGGAAGGAGACAGGGAGACAGAGTGAGAAAGAGAAAGAAAAGGAGTGTGTGCCAGAGGGAGACGGAGGAATGTTGTCGCCTTTCATTTTGTTGGCGACATTTTTTGCTCTGGCATTTTTCGCAGCTGACGGCGTCGTCAGCCTTTCGTCCTTCATCCTTCGTCCTCGTCGTCGTCGTCGTCTGCTTAAAGTAATTAACTAAGAAAATTTTAATTGCTAATATGTTGTGATGCATGTGCGTGTGTGTGTGTGTTAGTATGCATGTTGGCACGCCGCCATGTGTGTTGGTGTTGGTGTGAGCTCATTAAAAGCAGGCTAGAGACTCAACGTTGCCTACTTTTGTGCGCAGCCGGAATTAACTAATTCCGCTCTTTGTTTTAAATTAACATAATTGTTAATTAGATTTGGGAAGCTGAAAGCTAAATTATTTTCCAATATTAACTAAGATATAATAGGTAAAAGGGTTTTTATAGTAAACCTCTAGAGATTGAAGAGATTTCAAATCTTTTGCCAGGCTGCCCAAAAGTATGCGGGAAAATATATTATTTCTGACATAGCATTGCCTGGGGAAGGTGCAAGCTAAAATATTTCCGAAAATAATAATAATAATTAGAATATATAATAATTATAATAATAGAATAATAATAATAATAACAAACCTCTAGAGATTTAAAATCCCTCTCCAAGCTGTCTAAAAGCATACTCCAAAATATATAATTTCTAGCATAGTTTGCCTTAGAAATCTTTATTTTTCCAGCCACTTCAATTGAGTAGAAAATCCTAATTGAGTTGTGCTGAAAATAATTAGGTGATGGAGGAAATTAATCTGGATCCTGAAATGCACACCCGAAACGTTAATTGAGAGAACCTTTGCATTTCTTTCAGCTAACAAGCCGCACAATTAAATTTCCTTGAATATTTACCTGAATTTGCTGACGAATTGCCTTCGCTGCATTTATTTTTTTCCTCCTTATTTGTTTGTCTGGTAATTCAAGATGCAGTTTTCAGCCTTCATTACACGCATTTCCACAGACTTTTTCGGATAGCTCCGTACGCTCGTGCATATATTTTTCACGCACATTTAGCCGGAAAAGTGAGGGGAACTATAATGGGAGGACCGAGGTCTTCACTTGAACAACTCGCCAGAGGCTTCTGCTTCATTTTTCATATCGGATTTCAGTGCGAATTGTTTTTTCTTTCCTGCCTTGTTGGTGCACGAATGTGTGTGTTTTGTTTTGTTTTTGGATCGGTTTTGTTTTCCCCACTTTCCCAAAAAAAACTCCCATCGAGTGGTCCAGACCACTCGATCAGCGAACTGTGTTTTCTGTTTTCTGTTTTCCGGGTGCTTCAGGCCACAAGTTCGATTTGGCCAAAACACGGCTGCTTGGCAAAGTCTCAAAGTCCTCAGGTCCTCATGTCCTCAATCCGCTAAGTGGCGATTTGGCCGTACAAGTGGCTTCGATCCTAAGACTCCGACTCCTACTCCTACTCCTCGACTCATCTCCAATCCCCAGACTCATCAGCATCAGCGGCCTCATCCTCATCATCCGCCTCATCATCGGTTTCATACTCAGGCCGTTTAGTGTGTGCACAATGCACTGGGGAAAAATATTACCCTGGAATATTACCCTGAAAATATATAACTATGAAAAGAACGCCAGGAAGCTTCAAGAGTTTTGAAGTTGATATAATAAATGTTTTAAGGTTTGAAGGAGAAATCTTTGGTTTAAACATAATTTTAATTAAATCTAAAATATTTCAGGCATTTTTATTTATATATTTTATTTATTTACTTATTTATTCATTTATTTATTTATTAAATATATTTTTTATTTTTTCTTGTGCATAAACTCCCCTGGCACTCGTCGAAAGACTCAAACTCAAATCGCGCCTGTCAACGCTGCTACCGCCGCCTGTCAGCTCCTTCCTTCGATCCTCGCTCCGCTAGTCCTCCAGTCCTCTCAGTCCTCCTCAGTGCCCATGCTCATCCTCATTCCCCATGCCCATTCCCAGTGCCATCCTCCTTCGACGCTTTCACTTTTCCCCGCCTTTTCACAGCCTTCTCAAGTGGGGTTTTCCTTGGAACAAAAGATGATGTGTGTGTGACAACCCCAAAAAAAGAAGGAAAAAGAAAAGAGAAGCCAGGGGATGAGGCCCCAGACAAGTGGGAAACTAGATACAATTATTAAATATTTAAAATAACAAGCCGCTAAAACCACTTCAAGTCGCGCTCCAGCGCCATGTGTTTTCCCAACCAAAGGGATGGGGAAGCTGTCGCGGGTTGGAGGTTTTCCGGCAGCGGTCGTGGGATACTCGTCAACTAATTTGACAAGAATTTTATTTATATTTCATTATTAAATTGTAATCGAATTTTCCCAATTTCTTCAGGCTCCCTGGCGCCCAAGGACTTTGGCATGGAGGGACTGAACGGCTTCGGTGTGGGACCAAATAGCAAGAAGAAAAAGAAGAAGCGTCGGCACAGCCGCACGATCTTCACCAGCTACCAGCTGGAGAAGCTAGAGGAGGCCTTCAAGGAGGCCCACTATCCCGATGTCTATGCCCGCGAGATGCTCTCGCTCAAGACGGAGCTGCCCGAGGATCGTATACAGGTGAGTCACCTACCTTACCTACCCATCCGCCGCCATCCGCCATCCGCCAGGTAACTCGATACGGGCCATTGTCCTCGGGCTACCTTTTGTCTGAACCCACACAAGGATTCCTTAGACTAAAAACGAATTAACGAACTAATTACATCCGCCGGCGGAGGTGTTTGCTGTTGGCAAAACAAAAACTCGGCCACGGAATTTGCATTTCCTTCGCGATTAATAAGGATAAGGAAACAAGGACTAAGGAGCAATCCCTTTGTCTTGTTTGGATGTCTCTGCTCTGATTTTTCACACCTCCTGCAGCGTCATCGGAGAGCAGAGCATTTTTAATAATAAGCCATCGGCAGAGGAGAGTCGAGTCGAGTCTCAAGTGCAGCGTCTGCCTGGCGGTGGGATTGGTGTATAAGTAGTTGCCATGGTCACACTGAAAAAAAGAAGACCAAACTTCTGTAAAATTAAATTGAATTTAAATTAAAAATTAAATTAGTTAAAGAAAAAGGAATCTTAACTGTGTGATCTTGAGTTCTAGATGCTTTGCTCACAGTTTTGGATTTCAAGATGGGTTTTTCCTGTTAAAATATTTTAGTATTAAGTATTTTAGTATTAAATATTTTCGTATTAAGTTTGGTATTTAGCAAATTATCCTTTTCTTAATTACTTAACTTAATTAACCAGACAATGTGCTAAGGGCATAGGTAAAGTGTCCACGGATTGCGAACAACGCAAAATGCGAAAATCATTTAACGTTTTGCTTCATGCTGGGCAAGTGAGACGGCAACAGAAAGAGAAAGAGAGAGAGAGAGAGTGAGAAAGAGAAAGAGAGGGGTGCGAGGAAAAAACGTAGAAAATTTCAGCAACGTTTGCGAATTTATAATTAAGCATTTTAATGGCCGTTATTGTTCTAAGTTCGTCCTCCGTGGCAGGCAGAGAGAGATGCAGCATGCTCAATCGCTGTGTGTGTGTGTGTGGCATGAGAATCTGTGCTAGTGTGTGTGTGTCGAGTGAACTTCAGCCAAATTGCCACCCTTAAAAGGCAATAGCTGTGTGTGCAATGTGTGTGTCTGTGTTTGATTAGCACATTCGCAAAAATAAAAAAAGGGGGAAAATTGCATAATTATGGCGCGATTTCTGGGCGAATTTGCCCTTTTTTTGCCTTTTTTTTTGCCTTTTTTAAGTACTCACTCCCTCCCAGCTCTGGGTCGTCGAAATCGGTTTTCGCGAATGCTAATGGCAGGCTCTCCAAGGATCCGGGCACTTAATCGTACATATATATTTGTAACCAGCAGGAAAGCAATTTCCTCGCGAATTGAAAAGTGATTTCAAGCTAAATAATATTTTTTTTATGATATTAGAAATTGATTTCAAGCCAAATAATATTTTGTTGATGACATTTTACATTAAATTCAATGTAAATAATATTTATTAATTAGTTTATTGTAAGAATAAATAATACAAATTAATTAATTCGAGAAGAAAAACGATTTACACTGAAATTAGCACCCAAAACATTTTATTAGATTTAATGGGGCTTATGTTTATTTATTTAAATATTTAATTTGTTAAATTTGATAATTGAAAAATTTATTTTAAAGACAGTAAGAAATTTAAGAAGACTTATAGCTCAGTATATTTATTATTAATTATATTCTTAAGCATTTAACTTAATAAATAAAGCCCAAAACCCAATATTAACCCATTTCAAGACACAATTTGCCGCCTTAAATCATTTTGGTATATCCTAAATTATTGTGCCATAATCTGTGCTAATTAAAATATATATATATCCCTGGCATGCAATTAACCCACTGAGCTGGGCTTAACCCACCACTGCCACTGCCATGCATACACCCACTTACGTTTTCAACTGCCATTCGACGGCATTCGGCATTCAGCATTCTGCATTCTGCATTCTGCAGTTGAAATTGAATTTCGAGTGTGTAAAATTTTCCAATTACAGGACCTTGGAGTGGGGACACACACACAGGCACATAAATATATATATAGAGAGAGAGAGAGAGAGCACTTTGAAGGAGCTTTGTGGGACTGGGATTGGGATCGGGATTGCTTGGGGGCACATGGAGCGTTGCTAAAAGCGAGTCCAATTAGTAGCATTACTACTAACACTTCAATTCTGGCCACTACGCCGCTTGCCGTCTCTGTCCAACTCGGGCAATAACGGCAATAGTCAACAAGGACAACAGCAGCAACAGCAACAACAACAAGGAGCGCCCCGGCGAAGGACAACTGAAGTGAAGCAATGGCGCCAAAGTACGGCCATTTTGTGTGCTCAGTTGGGGAAATTCGAAGGGTTGGGGAAAATGGGTGGAAAATCCACTGGGGGAAAGGGTGCCGAGAGCTAGTGCTGGCAGAAGCGTAAATTTGCATTTAACGTTGTTTGCGGTGCCCACAAATGGAGTCTATCCTTGTCGCCACCACCCCTGCTCTCTCTCCCTCTCCTTGGAGCGGGTGTGCGTGTGTGTGCGGCAAGGACTCAACAGTTAGACGGCCACAAAATACTCGGAAGGACCGAAACAACCGCAAAACGATGCACAAGTACAAGAGGAGCCACGACCCAACCAATACTCGAACCATCTTAGACACTGCAAAGTAAATCAGAATAAAAAACACCAGAAATAAATATAAAAAAGGGTTAAAAAATACACAAGGAACTAATATAATATTGAAAATATTAGTTTCAAATTTAAAGGGGGGAAAACAGTGCATATTTTGCTTAAAATATTGATAACATAGGGTGGAAAAGGTTTAGATATTAACAAAAGTCGGTTTAGATAATAAATAAATTAGAAACCTCTTTCTTCTTCTTCAAGTACAAGAGGAGCCACGACCCAACCAATACTCGATCCATCTTCGACACTGCAAAGCAAATGAAACATAAAATCAAATATTAAAATGGCTTAGAAAATACATAAGGAACTAATATAATAATAGTAATATTATTTAATAATTAAAACAGAGAAAAACAAAGCATATTTTGCTTAAAATGTTGATTACATAGGGTGGTAAAGGTTTGGAAATGTGCTAAAATTGATTTAAATGATAAATTAATAAGAAACTTATTTATTAAGCTTACTTACATAGCTTATTTAATTATTTTTGGATACCTAGGCTTATATTTTATATTAAATTTTCTCTGAATATATTTTTTTTTCAGTGTCTAGTGTCAGTCAAAATAACGGCACTATTTGCCAGCTTTAGAATTTTTGGTTTTTTGTGTTTGTTTTTTTTTTTTTGGGCCCGACAGCAACGACGCCCGAAAAACTAACAACACACATGCACGCACACATAAACAAATAAACAAACACACACACGCACACATTGAAACACTCACAGATACACACACACACACACACACAAAGTTCGGTCGTCGAATGCGTTGCATATTTTCAGGCACTTAAGCTATTTTCCTGCGAGAGAAACACTCTCGCACACATATGCAGATTACCCTGACAGAGGCAACCACACCCACTTTCCAGCCTCCCAAGGCAGCTCCCTCAAAGCCCCCCTAAAATACCCCCTCAAAGGCCCCTCAAACCCCCCTCAGAAACCCCCCTTAAAAACCCCCCCGTCGACAAGGACTTGCTTTTTTTGGTGTGTGGCAAAGGCAACTACGACTACACACAAGTACACACCTGTATTGATTTTAATTGAAAATTGTTAATTTTCCATGCCAGTAGCAGTCTGCAGTCAGCCACGCCCCCACTTTTCCGCCCCTGCCTTACCCCTTTACCCCCACCCCCCGCGGCATTGGCCCAACTTTTCGAGAGACGAGAGAACTTGAGGTGAACTTTTTGTGCTGCCAATTTTCGCATACACTCGTGTACGTGTGAGTGTGTTTGTGTGAGTGTTTGCCCGGGTATTGGTGAGTGTATGTGTGAGTGTGTTTTGTGCCCGGGTAATTACACCTTTCTGTGTGTGAATAAATTTGCAACCCCTCACGAGGATTTCAGGACGAAATTTATTCATTCGCATTTTCGAGTTGACTTCGAAAGGGGTCCTTGAGTCGGATTTGGGGTACATACAAATAGGTTTATAGGGATTTCCATAAAGAAACTAAAAATAGGAGCTATATAAACTGAGCTGCTATGGGAAATTGGCAAGAAATCCACGACTAAGCCCAGCTAAGTCACTAACTTAGTTTTTTCGCCCCGTAAATACAATTCCCTTCTTTTTTAGACAAGCATTCATGGCCAGTCGATGTTGCAGCATTGAGAGAAATTATTTGTTTATATTAAATATATATTCTTACATTTTTAGTATTAAAAATAAATATATATAAATAAACATAAATATATTTATAAAGTTTCCAAGAGTTTATATACTTTCTTTACCTTAATAAGTTTTAAGGCAATATTTTTCACACTCTAAGAGAGAGAAGATCTTTGAATAAACCTCATAAAATCCTTATTACTTAAAGCCTATTTAGTACCCCACTTTTCTCTCAGTGGCTGCCACTCGGCTCGGTGTGGGCCGTCTTGGAAGTTCTACGAAACTAATTTACTCGAGTGTCGACGCGTCCAAGTGAACAATGTCTCGATGGAAATAGCAGGCTTGCCGTGGCTCGATCGGATCGGATCGAGAATGTGGCCGCGTCATTGGAGCAGCTTGGGAGTTGGAGTAGCTGCAGTCCGATTGGCAGTTGGCCTGGGGCCTGGGAACCCGAGAAACCCGAAGAAACAGGGCCTAAAAAAGGCGGCCAGCACGGCAGACTTGTGGCAGACAGGTCGACTGGCCGATGCTGCCACTTGACGCAATGCCGTCTGCATCGCCGGCGATCGTGTGTGCCAGAGTCAGTAATGAATATAAATAGCTAGAAACAGCCATGAAAAAAAGCTACAAATTTTCTTATATTATTTTTAAGTAAATATTTTAGCTGGAAATTTATAAATAAGAGAGAACAGAGGGTAGCTTTTATACTTTTTTAACAGCTTAGAAAGAAACCTAAGACAAGCCTTAAAATACTTAAAACTGACTTAAGTGAGCGTTGCTTCTATATTTATTTATATTAAAATATTAATTTAATTAAAAATTCAAGTTTAAAATTTGTAATTAAATATATAAATAAATAAAAAGCAACCCACCTTTAGATTCATATTTCTAAAGTCAGAAAAATATTAAAAGACTTGGCTTGCCACCACTGGCCACCTACCTCAGCTCTTGTTTATCTCCCTGCATTCCCCCATTCCCCACTCTCCATTCCCCACTCTCCATATCCCATTCTCCATTCTTCGTTCTTCATTCTTCGCAGTCTACAGACTTGCAGTCTTTGCGAGGGATTCTCGCCTCTTATTTTTCTCAGGCCCGCGCTGCGGCGATGATGATCGTGAAACTTCTTCATTTTGTTGACTCTGCGAGTCCCGAGTACCAATTCGTTTAAAATGGTATCAGTTCTAAGAAAAATATTATTTTTTCATAATTTCTGGAGTGCCTTAATCTGTTGCCGAAGACTTTCGACTTTCGGGTTCGATGTGCATAATCATGACTGGATTTCTTGAGTGAAAACAGACCTTAACCCCTTTTGCCTGCCCGTCGGGGTGTTGACGTGCCCCTCCACCGCCGGTGCCGTTGCCGCACAAAATGAAACGTCAATTTCAAGAGTTTTTCCTGGTAATAATTAGTAGCTGAGGTGGGCATTTAAATACTCGTCGTCTTCCATTTTTCCTGGTCCCCCACCAGAGGCAGAGGAGGAACCAGTCTGGTTCTGGTTCTGCGTATTCGTGTACAAAAATAAGAATACGCGCCCAGCAGCCGAATAATAATGCATATAATTGCATTTTAAGTAGTTGCTGCCTGGAGTATTGTGTTACCTTCGAGCTCATGTCAACCCTGACATTCTCAGCTCTCTTGTTTCTTATTTTTTTATATTTTTTGTGTGGGGCTTATGAGTGGATTTTAATTTTCCACACTTGAGGTTTTCTAGGAAAATGCAACGGAAACGCGAACAGCAAGTGGGTGGCGAGAGCTACCAATCGCAATAGGGGGGGAGAGAAAAATTAGAGAGTGACCCCAAGAGATTAGGGAGTTAAGGGAATGCCAAGAATAAGGGATAAAAATTATATTTGTTATTAAAAAAATAACTATAGTTATAACTAAAGAAAATCTTATATTAAGTTCATTATGTGTATGTTCTTTTTAGAATTTTATGTCTTATATTAAGATTTTATTTCAGAATGCATAAAATCTTAAAAGAGGATTTTATTTCTTTTATCACTGCACAAAGTATTAAGTATTTAATGTGAAAAAATTGTACTTTCTGTAGGATTTTGAATTATATTTAATAATCTTTCGAAATACTTCTTTAGTTAAATTATTCTTTCCTTTAAAAATATTAAATTTGGCCAATGGGATTACATTACATTCTTTAAATTCTAATTTTATTTATTTGTATATTTTTTTCATTCATAAAAAATCATTTTATTAACACAAAAGCTTTAAATTTAATTTAAATTTAATTCAAAACCCAGAACTGCGTAATTAAAAAAATATTTACAAGATCTCTCTGGCAGATCTGGCAGATAACAATCAATTACTACTAATTTCCACAACAAACAATTGAAAGACCCTGTGCGGCCAGTAATCCCCGTTGAATATAGAGTTTCCTGCCCCGATAAATACAAGTAAGGGAGAGTTCTGCCCCCCTGTCCTGGCCGTAAAGTCAATGGCAACAATGTGCCACTGTGGTTTGTCCGAGAGAGTCGTGAAAGTCTCATCGCGCCGGAAATTCCCTTGGGAGGAGGGAGGGTTTGGGAACAAACAACATTTCCGGGGGATGACAGCGGCAAGTGCGTAACAAGTTTCGGGGAAGGATTTGTTGCTGCTGCTGGAAGGAAGGATGGTCAGGATCTGCTGCGATGACACGTGTAAGTGCAGCCACATTGTCGCAATTACACTTAGTTTTTCGGGGGCGGTGTGGGTCGTCCTGTACTGTTATTAATTTGCCGCGTTTTGTTTGCTGTTTATTTCGAGTGGAACTCCCAGTGCCGCCCAGGACTCGGCCACCACCCATGGTGCGAAAACGTGACCTCGGCCGCTTTTCCCCGGGCCTTGCCCCCGCCTCGCATAATGGTAATGATTCATCCTGCACGCACTCGCCAGTTACCAGTTCACCAGTTACCAGTTCACCAGTCACCATATTCCCATTACAAATACTTGTATCATCAAACTTATTAGCGCGCAATGAGCACGGAGCTCATCCGAGAATTCGGTATATTTTTTTACCATGGCCACTTTTTTGTACGTGTCTTCAAGTGGGAAAGTAGCTTGTTAGCCACTCGACGCTCCCAAAAAAAATCAGAAAAAGATGAAACAGATGGGGGGGAACTGCCAATTATAATTTTTGTTGAATGGATGATTCCTAAATAAATTTCTTAAGTACTTGAAGTATTGAAAATGTAGTTTGTGTGTAGAGAAAATATTTTTATAATAATTAAAATTTGCTTAAATAAATTATATTTACTGATAGCTAAGAAAAATATCAGGAAACATGAAGAAGTGTTTAATATGAGCTTGGAATAAATGTTTCTTTCCGTTTAAAATATTAAATTAAGGCAATGGTATAAGATTGCATTCTTTTAATTGTAATTAAATATATTTACATATTTTTTATTCATAATAAAATAATTTCTAAATGTTTATTAAATTGTTTTTTCATGAATGGATAAATTTTCTAATATATAAAATAACAATTTGAAGTATTTTTATATTTTTGCTATTACTAACTTTTATTTTTCTCTTCTTTCTTCTTTATTTTACCATTATTTAAATATACATTTTTTTCTATGAGTAAAGCTTTATTTAATTTTTCCAAATCAAGAAATGGTTCACAAATTAAAGGCTGCTCACTTCAAAATACATTTTAATCCAGTTAAAAGTCAGCTAACTGAATGTGAAAGTGGCTTGTGTTGATGTTCCCACCTAAACTCCATAACCAAACAGGAAATTCAAAGAATGACTAATTTTCCGATGTACAAACACTTCGTTTCTCACAATCTTTCTCTCTCTCTATTTTTCAATGAGTCCAATTGGAGTGCAGAGAGAAAAATACTAATATCTAAATATTATTTTCTAGCATATAAAATATTTTAAGAAATATTCTCTAGCTTCCATTTATAAATAATATTTCTTTCGGTGCATTTAACTCACTCGTTCGTTGTGTGGGAGCTGGAAATTGGACCGACTGGGATTTGCCGGGGCTGGGTGTTGCCCAATCTGGACGATCGACGATAATGTTTATTGAGTAAATACAAATGCGAGTATAACACATTCCGTTTGGATTGTCATGCGATAATTACGCCTTTCAAAGCGCTATAATAGGCCTCATTCAATCGGGGCAGCAATCCAACAGATTGCCCTCTTCCTTGGCTTTGCTTTGGATCAGATCGGATCGGTTCGGATTGAAAGGTACTAACTGGACTGATGACAGCCCCTTTCGAGCCTCGTTAATTGCGGAAAAGTGTTTCAATTATCCCACTACCGGGTTTTTTTTTTATTTCAAATCCATTTGCTGCTTTCAATTAATTATTTTGGTAACTGAATTAAAAGAGGTGTTTCAGAGAGCTGAATCATTGCAATGAAGCCGGAAATTACTTTATTTATTAAATTTAATAATATTAAATATGCCAGAAACTTATAAACAAAGAATAAATTATATACTTAAAGCTGTAAAAATTAATATAACCTTTTTTGTGTTGGATTTAACACAAGTTAATAATGTGGAACTTTAACAATAAATTAGATCAAATCTCATCAAATCAAATTCGCAGTGTCATTACCCCATAGAAAAAAAGCACAAAATAAATAAAAGCAGAGGCGTATATATCGCAATTATATACAACCACACTATAAATAGCTAAATAGCTATAGACGATGGCAGATCCATAAACGAACTGTGGCCAGATGAGGTCGCCCAGCCAGCCACTCGGCAGTGCATTCAACCTGAAAGGCGGCGAGGCACTCAGGTGTAACCGTGCGAACGGAAAGTGAGTCACGAGGCCTGGTCACACTAATGGCGACCGTGAATTGGCACGATCAGTCTAATTCCGCAAACTATGGCCAAATTTCGGTTAATTTAGCACCAAAAGCCTTTCACTTTTTGTAATCTTTTATTCTATTTTCGGAATACTTGTTGTTTTATTTTTATTCTCTGCCCGCGGACAATGGAGTTCGCTGGGAAATATAATTAAGAAGGTGTTATTATATTTTCACGCCTCGGCTGCGCGGAAAAGTCAACAGACACAGTCTGGGTCTCTCCGAGGGGTTAAACAAAAAACGTCAACGACTCCGACTCGGAGTCGGAGTCCAAATCCAACTCTGAAACCGAATTATTTGCAGAATCATCAAATTAAAGGTTTGATGTTGATTTCAACGAGCCCCGCCGCAGCACGAGGATGAAGACGACGTTGCATACGTATATGCCACATACTCCTCCTATATAATATATATATATTTGTATATATATCCCAAAACTGAACAGTCATGCAACCAGCCTGCAGCACCCCCGAAGCCCGAAGCCCGGAGCCCTGCGATCGAGTGTCTGTATAATTTTCGTTCGTTCTCTCGAATTGGCTGTCATAAGTTTTGAGTAGAAAATTGGTGTGCAACAGGCTGCAAGAGCAACAAATCCGATTTCATCTGGCAAAGCAAACAATGATGTTGTTGTTGGTGCTGCTGTTGAAAAAGGATTTCTTGATTGCGATAATGAGTTATACTTAATTTTCTCCCCCCTCGATGAGCCACTTGAGAGGCCGAAAAACCCAAGCGAACAAGTCAAGGGTGTACCAAGTAATGGGTATAATGAAAGGAGTCTTGGGGGATCGGGAATAGAGTTTGGGAAATATTTCTGAAGGGTATTTAAATGAAATATATAATATTTAAATAATATTTTGTCTTGTACTGAAAGAGTGTGCCTTCTTACCATCGGTTTTGGTCCTTAAAAAATATTTTTAGACCTTATTTTAGTCTCTTAAAAAAATGTATAAGCTTGGGGCAATAATATTTATTTATTTAATATAACACTTATATATTTAGTTCTACAGTTTCATCGAGTATTGAGTTAGGGAAATATTTCTTAAGGGTATTAAAATGCCTTTCTCTTGTTAATATTTTTAAAAAGTAAAAAAGAATAGTAATCTGCCTTAAAATAAAAGAAACAGCGTTTCTTACCATCGGTTTTGGTATTTAAAAAATATTTTAAGACCTTAGTTTAGTCTCTAAAAAATATATACAATCTTAGGGCAATTATTTCCCTTAATTTAATATAATACACATATTTATTTCTGCCGTTTCATCCGATTAAAGTCCTGGACAAACCCTAAAATCGAGGCGAAGGCCAACTAATTTCCTTCCTTCCGGCTGCCGTCCATTTGTTAAAAAAGCAAAGCGAAGTTTTGACACTTTCATTGTTTGTCCCAAAAACAACAAAGAAAAGGGGGCCAAAAGGGGTAAATGGGTAAAGTGAAAAAGGGTTGCTGGCTTACCTGACTGGGAAAATTAGGCGCGGGCCTCAAGCAATTAGGGCAAATGGCAAATAGTTTTCCCGGACTCTGACTCGCTCCTTGATTGATGGTCACTCCTCCGGACTGTCTGCCAGTGATTGATGTTAGCCGTAGCCGGAGCAGGACCTTTGTTCTTGTGTCATCTAAAATTTCCAATTTGCGACCCACTAATCTAATCCACACTTTCATCTCTCGCATTTTGCAATTTTCCAACAAAAACCGAAAACGGGAGTTCCCGACACACACAATTGACATTATAAATCGCGTTTCACGCTAATTTGCAACAACAAGTGCCTCAAAGGCCGGGAGAGCTCTGCGGTTAAACAATTTTACAATTTGAGCTTCCTCTTTCTATTTTTTTCTTTGCTCCCAAAGGGACTTTGTTGCAAACAACAAAGATTTCGAGAAAATTAATTTTGTAGATTAGAAACATTCATTGTTGAGTGGTTGGATTTTTCGGGGGTTGAGGTTTTACCAGCTCATCCCTGCCGAACTTCCCACCTGAGTGGTAATTGAGGAATTGTCAGCGAATTATGTACCCCACAGCCCGGTGGGGGCTGCCCAGCATGATCCAGACAATTTATACCGACTTAACCCGCAGAAGTTGTGCACTTTATCAACCGAACTGAACTGTTGCAATTCGGGGGCGTGGCGCCACGCGGCGCCTTCTTCTGCGGCTGACACTTCAATTGGTTTGTCGCCTCGCCAAGCCCAAACAGGCAGGCAGGCAGCAATGCAAAATAAATATAAATACAACAAAAAAATAGTAGAAAAACGAGGCATAACCGAATAGGGGGATTCCCTTAAAAAGCAGGCAAAATTAGTCTAAGAAAATTCGAAAATTTGCAAGTTAATGATATATTTTTAACATCTTCTATGACTTTATGGGTAGCTTTTCACAAATTTAGGAATCTCTTTATTTTTTAATAAGGATTTACTTTTTATTTTTATATTTATTGATAGTCTGTTATTATTATTTATTGTTGTAATATTTTTTTTATTTATTATATTTATGATATATTTTATTTATCATTCAAAAAAGAAGGAATAACTTTGAACTTGGATCTCTAACTTTAAGAAACCCATCGAGCTTCTGATTTTTTATTTAAATAGTTTACAGAATATCCCAAATCAATAGATAACAATTAAAAATAAAAATTAAAACTTAATAAAATTAATAACCACTATTTCTTAAAGGTTCTATAATTTTTTTATATTTCTAGAAGGCTCTAAAATATTTTTCAAGGAATATTTCCTATAAAAGAGACCTCCTTATTCGCTAAAAAAAAAGATAAACTCCGAGTTGAAGACAAAACTATTAAGGATGGCCTGGGTGCCTTTGCCTTTGGTGGTTACTGGTAACCGGTGAGAGCGTGAGGCTGTGAGTGTGTACAGCGAAGTGTCAGGCGGTGTCAGGTAGGCGTGACATGGCGCCTGCCTTGATTCAACTTCGGGTCTCTTCGCCTCGCCTCGCCTCTCTTCGGTTCGCTTCGATTTGGGTATGGGTTTGGCACACGCAAATCAGACAATTTGTATCCAGCGGCGAATATAATTGAAAAATGATTGGTTTACCATTAATGAAAATGATGATGACAACGTACCACGTACCACGGACCAACTGCTGTCATCGCCAGGCCCAGGCCCAGGCCCAGGCCCAGGCACCTGCAGTTGCGTCTTCAATTGTTGGGTCAATCGGCCATCGAACGCAGCTCACCATTTATCGGTGACGATAATGACAATCACGAGAGCACAATCACAGCGACAATCATAACGATGATTGAGCATCGGGCCATTGTCACTTGTTGACTGCCAACAAATTGTACAGATTTAATCCGATGTGAATAGAGGCTCGCACAAAGACGGAGAGCCCCATTCGAAATTGTTTCGTATTATAAGCCAGTCGACTTGGGGTTTTATTTTTAAAATAAAGTAAAAAGTATTTGTGGGAATGAGAAAATATAGGGGTAATTTGAAGAGAGTTTGGAAGCGGAGATAAGGGTTTCATAGAGATTTGGTTTAAAATAATAATTAGCTAGTTAGTAACTTAAAAAACTAGATTAAAGTTCTCCCTTTTTGTTAAAATTAAAAAATCGGTCAAATATCGATAAATGGCTGTTTCCACAGCAAACCTATTTCTCGATAGCAATTTCTTGATATTTTATGGATTTCTTAATTTGAAAATACAGGAGAGAACATGGTTTATAATGACAATTAGCTAGTTAGTAACTTAAATAAGTAGAATAAAGTTCTCTCTTAGATTTTAAATATAAAAATCTATAATATATCGACAAATTGCTGATGCTTTTGCTGTGAAAACACATACTTTTATCGCATTGTTCTTTCCTTATAATGACAATTAGCCAGTTAGTAACTAAATAAGCGGAATAAAGTTATCCCTTTTTGTTAAAATTTAAAAATCGATAATATATCGACAAATTACAGATTTGAGTTGATATAATATCGATAACATACTTTTATCGCAGAGTTCTTTCTTCATAATGTCAATTAGCTAGCTTATCCTTTATTTTAATTTAAAAACCGATAATATATCGATAAATTGCTGATGCCTTTGCTGTGGCAATATCGATAAAATACTTTATTTTTGCAGTGTTCTTTCCTTTACCCAAATACATTCCTGATTTGTGAACCCTTGGCTTTATTGTTTTGGTATTTTCGGAGCCTTTTTCGCATTTAAACAAATCGCTGGCAGGGCTCCACCCGCCACTGGCCACTCCCTGCTCCCTGCCGGAAAAGCCATGGGGCATAAACTAACCCACTCGTAATCTGTGTCAGGGAGCCCGGCATTCGAGCACGTCCGGCGAGGAATTCCTATTTTGCGTAGCTGAGAGCCCCGGGAACTCGAGGAACGCGGGCCTTATTAACATTAAATCGCTGGCAACTGGGAACTGGGAACTGCAAACTACGAACTGGGAACTGGGAGCCGCCTGTCGCCGCAAATTGGAAATTCCATCGTTAATTCTAATAAGATTATTAGTTCCCCGGCCACAGAGGCGATGATCGAATCATTTTTCGGGCCGCCGCCGCCGCCGCTGCCGTTGGTAGGGGATTTGTATTCCGACACCTCGTCGCCAAGTCGACGGCCGCAGGACTTTGGTTTGGTCCCGCTAATGGTCCTGCGGTCGTGTGACCACCATTTCCTGTAGATCTCCCTGGAAACCCACAGCTCTCGGGGTAAATCCAATAAGCACAAGTGTGCTGGCCGGGTCCCCAGAGATCCAGAGAGTCCGAGATCCCGAGCCATTGAGTGCGAAATGAATGAAATTAGCGCGCGTTAATCATAAACAAACGAGCGGAGGTTTTTCCACCCCCTTTTGAGGGAGGGTCAACCCCTTTGTGGGTAGGGAAAATGGGAAGGGAAAATGGAAAAGGAAAAACGAAAACAAACAAATTGCAACAGTTCTCACAGACCGGAGGATGCGACTGCGTGGCGACAACCTGCTGCGATGACACGCGCGCTCCACGGCCACTTGCCACTTGCCACTTGCCAATTTGCCGCTGATGACGATCATAACGGTAACTACTCAGCCGGGAAACCACCCGAAACGCCGTTCACTTGCGGCCGCACGTTTTGGTAACCAAGTTCCAGGATGAGATTGTATTTTGGGAGTGATTTACGACAGATACAGGGTGTTTTTTAACAGCAATAAATGTATACCAAAATTCAGATCATTTGGGGAATAGATATATCCTTCCTGTATTAAATTCGTATCCTCACATATACAGCTTCGATTTCCCATTGCAATCGATACCAATAGCCTCCCTTTTAAGGGGGCTTCCCCCCCATTCAATGGTAATTACTTCGAATTTATGGCCAGATCCACCCGGATTACTTAATGCACCCACTAAATGTTTCGTAATTATTCGAGTCGAGTCGAAATCCAATACAAACCGCCCCCTTTCGCAGGCATTATGATCTTCGAACGTAATTAGAAAATCGCCTCATTAATCATCAGGCATTTAAAACATCGTTTGGGCGTAATTAATAGTTCAACGGCAATGGATGGCAATTGCAGTGCTGCAGACTCAATGTCAAGTAAAGGTCATTAATATGACTCGTCAAGCCTTTAGTTCCGTTTGCGTAAATTAATACTCTCGACTAACGAATGCTCGAAAAACAAAAAAAAAAAACGCAGCAGAAAAAATCATTTCGCATTTACATTTTTTAATCCGGAAAAAGCTGAAAAGCCCGATTCCCCCTCTCGCTTTGGGGTTCTGAATGGAACAAAAAGGAAAAGTTGGCGACCGTTAAACTCATATGAAAGTTGGAAATTGAAGTTCCAGCGGAAAAATTGGAAAGATGGCGGCGGGAAAAGGCAAAGACAAAGAGGGCTGAAAGGGCTAAAAAAGGGTGGAAAAATTTGAGGAATATACAGAAGCTGCCTTGGATACTCTTTTAGTGCTTATAAAAATATATATTTATAATTTTTTACAGCTTTCTTTATGTTTTTTTAAAATGTTCCTTTACTCAAATTTATTTTATTAAATTTATAAATCATCCTGTGAGTCTCTAACTCTTTTCAATACCCTTTCCCTGAGCTGAATTCCGCGAATGTCAATTGAGTATTGCATATAAAGTGCGGGCACTGTCGTTATGAAATTTCCACACGCCTCGCCTGGCTGACTGACTGACTTTGCTCCACTCAACAGTGCTCACAGTGCCCATCCCTGCCCTGCCCTGCCACCCACTCAGTCGTTCGAGTTGATGAAGTAAACCAATAAAGGCCGCATGCCGCCGGATGCCGGAAAGCCGGGCAAATCCCTCACAATCCCTCCAAGACCTCCCACCTCCTACCTCCCCGAAATGCAATGCAATCGAATGCAGGAGCACAGGTGCACATGTCACCTGAAAAGGAGGCCGCCACATATGCAATTTACGCAATTTTGCAGCCCCAGTGAGCAGATATCGGCAATACCCGATACCCTTGCCCCGAAGGCAAGCAAGCACCCCAAATCCTTGCCGGCCGGCCAAGCCAAATCCTTGCCCATTGAGAACCTTTGATTGGTTACCAATATTTTAATTATGAGGCCATCGTCTGGCCATTGTCCAAGCCCACTCGACTGGCCAAATGTCGGGAAATTGGTTTGACAATCCCCGGCGTGGGCGAGTGAGTTATTATTAGATGGAAATCCCAGATGCTGATGCTCTGCCAAGGGTTCTCAGCGAATGTCAGCGAGGGATGTTGCAGGATAATGACTAAAAATAGAAATAGAAAAGTTTTTAGCCTGCATTCCTTGATTAAATAATAAATATTTTGCAGTTAACTGGAACTTCTAATTAATAACTGATTAAAACTTCAACTAGAAATTCTCTGCTCTAAGCCTGCATTCCTAGATTAAGTCCTAAAAAAATATATAATATCTTCGTGTTAGCAGGAACATATGTTTCCCATTAATTCCTTCAACAATTCCTTCCAAGATCGAATCCAAAATATATATTAAATATCTTCTTGTTAGCAGGAACCTTTCTTCATGATTTATTCCTCCAACTAAGAACTTAGAGCTCTGCGCCTGCATTCCTAGATTTATTACAAAATACATATTGAATATCTTCGTGTTAGTAGGAACATTTATTTCTCATTAATTTCTTTAACTAGAAACTCGTAGCTCGAGGCCTGCATTCCTAGATTAAATCCTAAATAAATATTAAATATCTTCCTGTTAGCAGGAACATCTATTCCTCATTAATTCTATTCCTAAAAAATTCTCAGCTCCAAACTTGCTCTCCCAGATTAAATCCAAAATACATATTAAATATCCCGCCCTCTGTATATTCCTGATTCATACCCATTAGGGAAAGTACGTATTTAATTTCCAAATAATATTATTATAGATAATAGAGAAAGCAAGTTTGGCAGGATCTTCGTAACATCGTCTTGTGCAGATTTTGACCTCATCATCGGTCAATTTCGTTTGGCCAACAAGTTGATAGTTCGATAAATCAAATGCGTTTCCACCAACCGGACAAGTGGGCGTGGCAGAGCCACTCCCTTCGAGCATCTTCGGTTTCGGCCCATAAATATCCTTCGTCCGTTCGGAGCACTCACCCGTTCCCGCCTCCTCCTCCCCGGCTGCCCGCGCATTCTGCATCCAGGATAATAATAAATTTTCAATCAGCAAATTGATGTCGTGATTCGCAGCGTATTGGAATCGAAGTTGAAACGGGGAAATGGGAAATGGGAAATCGGGAAATGGCAAGTCGGTAAATGGGAATGGTCAAGTAATCATTTAGCGGCAGATTGTCCGAACTGTTATCTATATTAAAGTAGTTGGCATTATCCACTCCAACCCTCCCGAAGAAGGGATGTTTTACGAGGAAAGTTGCGATTAAGTTAACCTCACACTTGGGCGGAAAATTAAATTACATTTAACAAGGGGGTTTTAAAAAGGAAAAAAAGATTTATTCTTACTTGAAAGGCATCTAAGCCTCTCTTAAAATTACAAAACTTTTTGTTACAGATATATTTTGGTTAAAAAAATTAAATAAATCTTTGTTTTAATTTAATTCCTTTTTCCCTTCAAGAATAGCCAAAATTTATAGGCGCCACCTCAGGCTTTCTTTTAATTCTTAAAACCCAAAACTTTAATTAATTTCTCAATATATTTTCTAGTCCTTCAAGAGCATTCCACATCTGTCATATTTTTGTCTAAATAAGCCCAGTCATTGACAACCAACAAGCATTTGTAAGTAGGAGCCATTGCAAATGGGGGAAATTGGGGAAAAGTGGATTTTCCGATCCACGTCGGAACTCGGTTAGGAGCGAATTTCCGTTTTGGCAATTTATGCCATTTCCCACCTTGATTTCCGCACTCAAAGTGGACGGACGCCCTACCGAATTTCCCAGGCCCAGGCCCAAGCGAAAGCCCCGCTTTTCCGGCTCCCAATTTGCTGTGTGTTCTGGTATCATAATGACGATTCAATCTGGATGATGGGATGTTGATGTTGCTTCTGCTGCTGCTGCTGCTTCTGCTTCTGCTGGGGGTCTCCAAATTGCAAAATGATATAATTCAATGAGAGTTGATTAAATTATCAGAGCAACAGCCCAGCCCAGGAGCCCCTCTTTTTGGCCCTCAGCTGCCGCCGCCTCTTTCGCCGGCTGAACGGACGTTGCTGTTGATGTTGCTGTCGGTACACAGGGCGAAAAAAAGGCTTCTTTTTTATAAAATAATATAGTTAGAGTATGTATGAGAACTAAAAATAACGTAGAGCTGGGCTGAAGTTTTTAAATATCGAGAAAATCGATATATTATCGGTTTAATTTAGGGATCCATCTTGATATACAAAAATTAAGGACTGGCGGCACTATGATAACGAGTTATTTCTTAAGATATTAATGTTTAAATATTAAGGAAAACCCAGGGAAAGTGCTGAATTTTTTAAATATCGAAAAAATCGATATAGTATCGATTTAAATTTTGGGATCCATCTTGAAGTACAAAGATTAAAAACTGGCGGCATGAGGATTACTTAAAATTTCTTAAAATTAAAATAATATCGAGGCAGTATCGATAACGTACCGATATTTTAAGGCATGCCAACTCAGCTTAAAGGCATGCCAACTCAGCTCAAAGCTCCTAAATAAATCAATCGACTGTCTCTAGCTTACTTTCAACTCTTACAATAATTTAAGGTCCTAAAAAATCATTAATTAAATATCAAAAGTTTAATGTTTATTTGTTAAACTTAACACACATTTTCTCCCAGTGCAGTTGCAATGTTGCTGTTGCCTGTGTGCCTTGTTAATGAAATTTTCCGCTCCTTTGGCAGAGGCTCCCGGCATCTCTGTGTGTGTATTGTTTGCACACACAGTGTGTGTGTGTCGCTGCTGCTATTTATTATTGCAAAATGTGTGTGTTGCTGGTGTGTTGCTACCTTTTGTCTGTTGTTGCAGCTGATGATGGTGACGTTGACGTTGCATGATGAAATAACAAACCGGATTAATTTGATTTTGCAGCCGGGCTTGGGCTGCCGCTGCCAAGTCTGTGAGGTTGCTCTTTGCCAGCAGCAGCATCTTCCGGCGTCCAAGGAGCCAAAAGCTCAAGGGCTGCCCTGCCGCCTGCAAGGATCCTGGCGGGATGTGCAAATTAATTTGACATCAGTTGGCAGCACTCGAGAGAGCGAGAACAGTGGCGGGTAATTTCAGACCAGGCTCGGCAGGACCTGGATTTATTTTCCACGCCTGAGCAATCGCTGAGTCACACCTAGCACAGTGCGCGTCACGACTATTTAAGCTTAATTTATTAAATAAATATAAATATTGAATAATAAATAATAATATTTATAATATTTAATATTCTAGAATATTATTAAAGTATTATTCTTTATTTTCTAATTAGACTTTGGGGACTTATATAATATTTTATGGCCGACACGCACTGTACCCAGACTGGCGGCACTTTGCCAAAAACCAAAAATTGCCGGCAAGTTGTAAATTTCCTGGGCTGCAACGACGAATCGCGCTGAGTGGCTCTCCGTTCCCCTCTTAATTTTTTTTTTCCAAAAAATAAACCTCCCTCGGCAGCCAGGATTCGGGTCTGCCAATTTCTCATGCGAGCAGATTTCCAGATTTATGACTTGGCCGATTCCAAGGCTCCTGGTGGGCATCCAAGACTGGTGACAGGACCCAAAGCCAGCTCACTTTGTCTTCGTTTTCCTTAAATATATATATGTATATTTTTTGGGGATTTTTCCCCTTGCCCACTTAACCCGCGCACGATTTGTTGCGATTTAAGGCCCTTCTCTGGGCACGAAGAGAGCTTGGAATTTAGGAAAAATGTCGCCACAATGGCAGCCCCTTTTAACCCCCGGCTTAACCCTCTGATTTTCGACTTTAGCCGCTTTGCATATTTAGGTTTTTTATTATAGAATTCGCATTCTGTCGCTTCTCTAGCCAAGCAGCAGCCACTTCAGTGGGATTTTCCCCTAGCTCGGGCAATCTTTGCTGCTCGTCCTGGCCAAAGGACGAAGAAGACGTCGACGACGAGGACATCGAAGGGTGACTGGCGCACATGACTAATAGCAGAACTAAACGATTTGATGGACCAGAAAAATGATGACTTCTTTCCCAGTGTCAGAGGGTTGGAGATCCTGATTCAAGGGGTGGCTGGCTGGCTGGCCAAATCCTTTTGGCCGTGTGCTTGTGGCAAATCCTTTTATTGTGACAGTTGTTGTTGTCCGCTGCTGCCGGCTGCCTTTTGTGATCAACATTTAATGTTTTCATATTATCATCCTCGTTGTTGCTGTTGCCGCCGTCAGAGAATCGGTTTAATGTCTCGGAAGATAATCTAATTTGGTCACTTATATGCGAATATGTATATCATTTGCCATTATGTGTGGAGGAGTATCTCCTCCGCCTCCTCCTTCGCCTGTATTTCTGTAAGCGAAGTGTGTGTGTGCCCTGGACTGGGCCACGTTGAGTCCGAGGGGTATCCAGGGGCTTAACTTGAGAGGGGATTTATTAATAATTTAAAGATTAACTTTCATATTTGCACACATTTAAGGTTTTGTTATTAAATATTTGAAAATAAATGAGAAGAACATATTTTCTTATTTATTTTAGTTATTATTTATCAGAGTTATCGCCTTCACCACTTCGATTAATTTATAATCGATAGGATTTACTGTGACAACCCTATCCATCACTTTGATTAATTTGTAATCTATTCAAATTACTGTGACAACCCTATCACATTCGATTATTTTATAACCGATAGTTATTACTGTGACAACCTTATCTATAACACCTATCAATTTCTAAACGATAGGCATCACTATCTATAACCTATTTATCACTTCGATAAATTTTTCATTTATGGGTGTTAATATGACAGCCCTATTAATAACTTCAATTAATTTCCAATCGATACGTATTACTGTGACAACCCTATTTATCACACCGATTAATTTATAATCAATTCCTATCTACCACTTCGATTAATTTCTAATCGATAGGTGTTACTGTGACAACTCTATCTATATAATCTTTGATTAATTTATCGATTCTTATTAGCCATTAGCATTCTATATGCCAAGTTAAACTTCAAAAATATATTTCTAAATTAAATTCAGCTTAAAGACCCGGTTAGGTGTCCCCTCTAAAACCCCTCACCAAGGACACCTCTGCGCTGTAAGCTCCACTCTGAATTTGAGTGTGTGCAAGTCTCTGCTCAAAGGTTTATGGGGTCCAAGTATTAGCATTTAAAAAACATTCCATTTACATTTTTTCAATTTGAATGGGTTTTTTATTTAATAATTTGCAATTTGCATGCCATTTTCCAGAGATTAGGGCATCAGAGTTGATAGCCATTGGCCATCGAAGAGGTCAGCTGCCATATGGCTACAAGAACTTAAAACAAAATGGGGCTAAATATATATATTTTTAGTATAGAATATTAATGAAAAATAATATATATAAAATTATTATTTATTTATATATTTAAATATTTTTCTCTTGCAGGTCTGGTTCCAAAATCGGCGAGCCAAGTGGCGCAAAACGGAGAAAGTCTGGGGCGGCAGCACCATAATGGCCGAGTACGGGCTCTACGGGGCCATGGTGCGGCACTCGCTGCCCCTGCCGGACACGATCCTCAAGTCGGCCAAGGACAACGACGCGGTGGCACCCTGGCTACTAGGTATGGAGCAGAAATGTAAATGCAACAATCATATCAACTCTATCGAACTATGCCCCCTCTCCAAGCACAACCTGACTAGAAAATATCGATGATTATGGGGGTGGCAATCCTTATTAGGAATTTAGAGTTGCACTGGAGGGAAGGGTCACACTATTGTCAAACATTACATCTCTAGTGACGTTCGTTCCGAAAATTGCTTTGTTGGTGTAGAAGTCGACAAATCGAGTTGGAAAAATTTTCTTTGCTCTATTTAAAATCAAGAAAAGAAATTTAAAACTTTTAGCAACCAAACCCAACGTTCAACCGTTCGATTCGGCAAAGCCTAAACATTCTTAACCAGTGGGTAAGACGCCTCACCTTTTGCAATTTCTTTGCTTAAAATTTAGTTAAAAATTTAGAACTCACGCAAGCCATCGCTCTCAAGGAAAAATAACCATTATGGCTGTAAATATTCGCTCAAAGGACTTTTCTTCCTATTTAGTTGAATGGGTGAACGATCGCCTACAGGCGAAATTTACCAAAATCGAGGACCTACGCACGGGCGCCGCATACTGCCAGTTCATGGATCTCCTCTACCCGGGATCCGTGCCCCTAAAGAGTGTGAAGTTCTACACAAATCTAAAAACGGACTTTAAACATAACTATACAATTTTAAAAACAAGCTTTGAGCTATTGTCTGTGGATGAGATAATTCCCATTGAAGATCTCGTCGCAGGAAGTTTTCGGGCAAATGTAGAGTTCTTGTTTTGGTTCAAGAGGTTTTTCAATGCTAATAAAAGCTGGAGGATGTGGAAATATGACGCCCGAGCGGCCCGCGGGCGTGTCCCAATGGGGTATGGCCCTTGCCCAGGACCTACTGGATCGGAATAGAAGAAACCATGAACACAAGTTGCTGCTGATACAAATCACACACGAAATATGCACACATAATACAAAGAACACAGAACTTATTAACAAACTTTGATTAAATATTAAAATAACACTGAAACTACACAGAAACATAACATTAAACACAGAAATTACACCCTTAAACACAGAAATTATTAACAATCTTTGATTTAATGTAAAAGTTACACAAAAACAAGACTAAAACTACATAGACACAAGACATTAACCACACTTAAACAAAGAAATTAATAACAATCCTTGATTTATTGTGAAAACTACTTAAAAACAAGACTTAAACTACACAGAAACATTACATTTACCACTCTAAAACACAGAAATTATTAACAAACTTTGATTAATTGTAAAAACTACATAAAAACAAGACTAAAACTACACAAAACAACACAAAAACAAGACTAAAACCACACAAAATCCACACATAACATCTCATTGTCAAAATACAATTACACATTATCATATCCTGGCTTTACAATCTGATAATAAAACAGGATATTGATATTTTTATAATTTCAAGCTTATTATTATTTCATTCAGATAAGGTTGCGTTATTCTTTCCATATCGTATCCCATATATTTAACCTGCAAACATGAGATGTGACTTCCCTTCTGCAGCGATTCAATTTCGGTTTTCTGTGCGAAATATCTGTAAACTTCGAAGGAGCGAAGGAGCGTATAATTAAATTTCGAGCCACACAAAGGACAGCGGTTCGGGGATTATAAAACGATAGCCTGGCAGCCAAAGGGGAGGATGGGATGGGTTACAAAATTGTGAGCATATTTGGCGGGCATGTCCAACGACGCTTTTCCGGCTGCCGCAGCCGCCGAAGCCGTCATATGTTGCGCACATTTCCCGGGAATGACTTTGCGGATTAACGGAACAAGTGCCGCCAGTTCCTAGGGTGGCTTCCTTTATTTGTTAATAATCGCTTAATAAATGCAAAATGCACACGCGACAAGGACCAGGACCAGGACCAGGACCAGGACGAGGACTGTGAGTGGGGTGGCAAAGTGAAGTGAAGCGAGGACGGGGTGAGGTCCCAATGAATTCCCGGTTTTATTTGGCATTTATCGCTTATCTATTCCCATTGTGCGGTGGCCTTGAAGGGGTGGCGTTGGAATTCCTCGGCGGATTTCGCCTCGGAATTGAATTCCCAAGTAGCCGTGGCCGAAAGTGGCTTAGCGGGGACCCATAGTTAATCTGGCAGTTTTTAATTAAGTCGATATGTCAAATTAGTTGGCAATTGATGGGGCGCGGCAGATGATTAACACCAGCGAGGAATCTAAATGGGAATCTTTATAGGAAACATCCCTGGAAGGCACTTATTAATTTTCGGGATTATAGAGAGTTTATTTTCTATTTTAACCTCCCCTTTTAAATGTAGAAAACTTCAAGTAACTAACTTTAACTTCCCTTAATATTTATGTTTTTCTCCCCTTTCCCCCCAGGCATGCACCGCAAGTCCATCGAGGCACAGTCAGCCCTCAAGGACGACTCGGGCGTGAGCGACCACGAGGACTCGGCGGGCTCCAAGTCCGCCCATTCCGAGGATCTGTCGCGATCTTTGTCGCACTCGCACGGGCTTAACCACTCGCGGGCCCTGAGCTCCTCCACCGAATCCCTGAACGTGGTGAGTCCGGCGCCCAGCAGCTGCACCACCTCCGCTTCCGCCTCGGCCTCGGCTTCGGCTTCGGCCTCGACCTCGGCCCCGCCCACGGCAACGACAACGCCCACGGGTGTTACCACCAATTCGGGCAGCTCGGGGAGTCCCCACATTGAGCTCAGCTCCCCCTCGCCGCAGCAGCAGCAGCCACTGCCACAGCAGCAGCAGCAGCTGTACGGGACAGGAGGCGCTGCCCCGCCCAGCTATCATCCGCTGCTGGACGCGGCCAATGCAGCGGGAGCAGGAGCCGCCGCCTCCAGCAAGGACTTTCACCTGATCATGAACACTGCGGTGGCAGCGGCCGCGGCGGCAGCCCAGCAGCAGCACCAGCAGGCGCAGCAGGTGACGGCGGGCACAACGGGACTGCATGCCCATCACCTGGCCGCCGCTCTCATGGAGCACGATCCGGATGCGTTTAGGTGGGTTGGGGGTAGGTTCCTCTTTGATTAAATATTAATTTTTATTTTTTTTTTGCAGGAACAACTCCATTGCCTGCCTGAGGGCCAAGGCGCAGGAGCACCAGGCTCGCCTGCTTAACAACGGAGGACTCTTCCTGCAGGTGCGCAGCTTTGCGGCCCACGCCCAGGCCCAGGCCCAGGTGCAGGCCCAGACGCAGTCCCAAGTGCCAAGTGATATGCTCAAGCTCCACGAGGAGCACAACAACAACAACAACCAGATAGCCCCGCAATCCGTACCCCTTGCCCATTCCATGCCCGTTCCAAGCCCGCATCTCAACATCAAAATGGAGCTCAGCGCCACAGCAGGCGGAGGAGGAGCAGGAGCAGGAGGCGTCGTCATAAAGAAGTGCGAGGAAATCTGAGTTGGAAATAGAATGCCATGAACCCAAACCGAAACCAAACCAAAAATACGAAAACCTTTTTTTTACTAGACCTAAGCCAGTGCATTGTCTGTAATCGAATATTTTAAATATACGCATAAGTTTATTTTAGCTGTGTAAAAACCGAAACGTAATATTTTTAATAAATATACTCACTTTAAAATATATTTACACATTTTTTCCCACCCCCCCTGACATATAAGTTGAACCTAATTAAGGCACCAAGCGAAAAAAAACGAAATAAATCGAAATTGATATGGGAAAAGTTTGATTTTTTGAGTAATTTGGGGGCTTAACACATAACTTAAAATTTTCGGAGTATATTTATTTAATTTTTAATTTAATTGTTAGTTTTGTATCTTTTTAAACCTTAACGGTTCCTATATATTTTCTAAGCATGGCGCCATCTGCTGTGATTTTTGAAAGAGCAAAAAGGTTTGAAACTCGGAGGTTTTGAGGAAGCAGTGCAGCTGAACTGCCAAGCAGTCGTTCTATAATATACTCAATTCGACTAATAGAGGGCGCTTGAGCAATTTATAGCGGTATTTATAGCTATTTATAGATGCGCCAATGCTGCCAGACTTTCGAACTGGGAATTGCAGTTAAACTTGAAATTTTAAAGACCTAAAAAGCAGAATTTTTTTGTTATAAATTGTTTTCATAAAAAAAGGCGTTTGTTTTTTTTTTTAGTTTTACATTGTTTTAATAAAGTATTAATATTTTTGCTGTGAAAAGTTGTACATTAAAATAAGTTTCCTTTTAGTTTGAAATCCAATTATGACGAGGTAAAGATCCAGATCAGGTCACTGCACGAACCCGCAAACATTCCACAGACACTGGTCAGAGTTATGGCGAACCTGGTCCGCTGTTGTTGGCTCCTTCTGCGCCACCTTCACCCGAAGCCGGAGCCGGACCGGCATCTGCTCCCTCGGATCTACCGGCTGCCGCTGCTGCTGGGGGCGACGCCCGGTTTCACAAACGAAGTCAACAACTCTCTTACCTGCCACCTCACCGACAGCAAACGATTCCGGATCCAACTCGATCACCTCCTCGGCGCCCACATGCTCGTACGGCTGTCGGGTCACAGTCGGGTCCTCCTCCTCGGGCAGATACTCGATCAGGTTCTCGGCATCCATGTTCTCGCGATTCTCCTCATTGTCCATAAAGCAAGCGACACCGTCATCGGTATTCAGGACATACAGATTGCTGTCGGCAATATCGATGGTCACCGAGTCCTCAGGGTCGTAGGTAAGGTTGCCCTCGTCATCGCGCGTCAATATGACGAGCGGCCCATCGTCGAGGGTGATCTCCCGGATGTAAACGTCCTCGGGTGGCACCTCTGGCTGTATGCCGGTGTACAGATCATAGCTGCCATCGGGATTGCGCACGAACATGGTCATCCCGCTGCCCATAACCTCCACCTCATGAATCGATGGCTCCACAGGAGCACACTCCCAAGTATTCAACACTTCCATGGGGGATGGAGGTGGAACATCTAACTCCGGGATGGGTGGAGGCGTTATGGTGGCCGGAACGAACTGATGTTGCTCGACCTGATCTGAAGCGAGAGAGGGCTCATCGAATGAGCCTGCTATCGGGGTTCCAGGAAGCCTGACCTCCGACGGGCATAAGCCGGTCATTTCCCTGAAAAATTGTTGAATAAATAACATTCTTTAGTAAATTACTTAAGGATTTAAAATGTTTTAACAACAAAATAAATAATAAGTCTCTTAAATTACCAAAAACCAAAAGTTTAACAAAGTTTTTAGTGTTTTTGGGATCCCTTAAAATCACCATACAAACAAGCAAGGAGGCTGACTTAGAAAAGGCATAGCTAAGCCAAAACTGCATATATTTTAGTTCGGATAGCTTTTCTGTGCTAGTTTTAATTAGATTAATAAATCTGCATATTGTGTTCAGAAATTAAAAAGAATATATTTTTTGTCAATTTTTTACAATTTTAATGATGTAACCCCTTATGAAATTTTAAAAAATCATTCAAAATTTTTTTTCTAATAAATTTCAATATTTTGGTTTTAAATGTTTGAAATTTTAATGGCGAATCGGAAAATACACGGCTTTTGGCTATCACTCCCTTTTTGGCGATAAGAGGCTCTTTAGAAAACCTCAAATTTTCGCATTTTTTGGGTTAAAAATAGATTTCGAAAAATTTGATAGTTTTTTGGCAAAATCTAAGTTAAAAATAATCATAAATAAGCCAAAAAAGCCGTCATTTCAATTCGGAAAGCTGTTCTATGTTAGTTTTTATTAAAATAATAAATCTGCATATTCAGTTTAGAAAATTAAAAAAAATAAATTTTGTCCAATTTTTAACAATTTTAATGATATAACCCCTTTCAAAATTTTGAAAAATCGACCAAAAATTATTTTCCGATTTTTATCAATATTTTGATAAAAATAATAAAGATTTTAATGGCAAATCGGAAGATATACGGCTTTGGGCTATCATTTGGGGCTTATTGGCTATAAGGGGCTGTCAAGAAAACATCAAATTTGCACATTTTTGGGATACGAATCCTATGGCAGCTATAGGATATAGTGGTCCGACAGAAAGTTATTTTTATATAGTTAGTAATCATTAAATTACATTAAAATATCTCTTAATTTGTTAAAGCTACAACCAAGTTCTCAAGAGCTTGGTGGGGTCACACCGAAACTCACGTGTCAGAAGAATAATCCAGATTGGAAGTGTCCATGGAAGAAGCCTGCTTGGCCGGGGAAGAGAGCTTAGCTGGCGAACACAGCTTGACTGGAGAGGAAGGAGTAGCCAGCAAGGGCTTCTTAGTCATGGTCGACCCGTCCACCGGCTTTACCAAAGTGTTCATGTAGCTTGACATATGGTCAAAGTGCGGCTGGTGCTCCTTCACCTCCTTGAGCTTCTGGTCAATCGGATCCGCCGGCTTGGGGCGCATTCGGGTGGCTAAACGC
This sequence comes from Drosophila triauraria, assembly GCA_014170255.2. NCBI lineage: Eukaryota > Metazoa > Arthropoda > Insecta > Diptera > Drosophilidae > Drosophila > Drosophila triauraria. Next base: position 5,352,604 of record CM024333.1, on the reverse strand, counting down.
GGCGAAGATGGTGCCGATTTTTTCTCGTCCTTCTTGTTTTCGTCCTTCTTATTTTCGTCCTTCTTGTTTTCGTTACTCATGTTGGCGTCGTAGAAATTGAAACAAAACAAAAATCGAAAAAACCACAAATAACACAAATATTTTTCTTTCGAATAGAACCGTTCGGCTTCGTTAGCAGACTGGAATGTTGAGATAACCTGTAGACCATCCTTTGACAGATATGCCCTCGCCTGCTGGGTGACTCGGGCTGAAAAGGGTAATCGGAGTATGTATATATCATGTTTCCATTAGCTTAATTTTAGATTTATTTCTAAATTAGTTGCATGTTCCTTAAAACAGTGTTGAGTTTAACGAAGTATCAGTATCCTTCTCCTTCAAAATTGATGTAATTAATCGGAAAAGTATTATTCATCGATTTCCTGCTAGTTTTAATATATTTTTAAGACACTGACAGGCCTAAGACTTTAAGAAATCGTATTAATCCCTTAAATAATCTATTAAATTTAACTTTTTTACATCAATTTACTTTACTTATTCAGAGGTTAGTTTCCCAAAAACAAATAAGTAAATACATTGCTTTATAATTTATAAATAAAATAAATATAAATATCTTTATTGTGATATATAAAATACTCTTGTTCTAAAAATATTTCGAAAGTCGTTAAATTCGTACGTTCTTCTACAACATTCAATGTGTACTTTTTGCTTCGTTTTCTCTTGTTTTTTGCTTTCTTGGAATACTAAAAAAAAGAGTTTTAAAATCTTTGTGGACTCTCCTTTGATCTTAGGCTACATTTTTGGTGGAATCATCGAGTTAAGAGTAAAAGTAAAAGTAAAATATGTATGCTTGGCAAAGTGTAAGGTTAAGGTTTCAGTTTAAGGACATCCGATCCGACAGAGACGGCAGCCGACGCTTGCGGCTCCGCTCTGTTTCGTGCTTGGGACTTTTAGGTATTGGCATTGGGACTGCTCTTAGTTTCTAGCAAAGATCGTCTTGCAGTGAGCGATGAGCGAGGAGAGCATAAAGATCTCCTCGGTTAGGTTGGTCATGTGCTGGGGCGTGGCAATCAGCGTGGGCGCGAATACGGTGGCCAGGTTGTGCTCGTTCATCTTGTTCACGGCGTAGTGAGAGGCCACTCTAAGGGTGTGCAAGTGATTAGGTTTAAACCGGGAATTAAAAAGAGTGTTGGCTCCCTACTAACCGCTTTAGGTGCTCCAGCATATATTGCAGGCAAGTGTAGTGGGCCGGCGGCAGGTGACGCACTGCCTCCGTCATAAGCTGCAGCTGCTCCGCCTGCTTGCCGTTGCCTGGAACAAAAAGAAAAGGAAACAAAGTTAATTAAGAGCTGAAAAGAACTCTAAGCATTAGAAAACACCCACGTCCTGCGCCCATAAAGCTGGGATACGCCTGGAACGTGATGAGCGGCACTGGCAGCAGGCGCAGATAGAGCTTCAGCGTCCCAGCTATTACGTTGACATTCCCGTACGCCGTCTCCGACATGTCCGTCTTCTCCCCGTCCCGATCCAAGGCCAGTTTCAAGGCCTCGATTTCGTCTGCAAAGCCAGACACCCGATAGATGCCCTCCTGCAGCATGCCCCTGGCCTCCACCTCCTCCACACAGCGGCGCACCACGAAGGGGATTTGGTGATGTGGCTCCAGCTGCACCATTGTGGTCAGATCGGTGCCAAAGACGCCGCGGATACGCTTCAGGTCCGGCACACACTTCGGCGGCACCAGTTCGGAGCACTTGGTGTGCGCCACAAAGCCGCAGGCCTCGCACTTGACGCCCTGGGCCGTGAAGCCCCACAGGAAGTTGGCGCAGAACTCGCACCAGTTCAGGCCCTTGAACGTGTGCACCTTTTGGGATGAAGTTAAGAGGTTAATACATCAGGATTTAGTTCCTGTCCAAGCCCTACCTTGAAGTGATGCAGCTTTTCGTACACCAGCGGCATGGGATCCACGGCTGGTGTCGGTGTCCCCTCCTCCAGCTTCTGTTGGGCTGCTGTTGCCTGAATAACTGGCGGAGATTCCTTGGACTCGGAAGCGGCAGTGGGAGCAGCAGCAGCAGCAGCTGCAGCTGCATTTTTGCTTCCCAGCTCATTGGACAAAGCACGCAGCTTGCGGCCATTGAGCGTCATGTAGGGCGACTGCTGGTAGCAGTTGCGGGTCTGTTGATTGATTTGCTGGATGATCGGACTGGCATGGAGCTGCATATGGAAGTTAATCAAGCCGTCGGCCACCATGTCGTGGACCGTGTCGAAGCGCTTGTCCTGGCCGCGCAGATAGTGACCCACGCCCGGCTTGTGGAGCAGCTTGTAGTGCTTGGCCAGCTTGTTGAAGCGCAGGCTCAGCGTGTAGTAGCCATCGGATTGGGGACTGCGCCGCACCAGGTAGCTGCCGTCGCGGGCATTGGCCAGCAGCTGCTCGGCCTCCAGGTGGCCCATCAGGCCATGGTACTCGGAGCCGTACAGACGGCCAGCCAGATTGTTGGCCTCCACGGCCTCGGCGGTGCTTCTGGCCGGCGGCAGGGGCAGCGTTCGCTGGCAGCGCAGGGGACAGGGAGCCGGTGCCTCCAGCTGCAGCTTGTACACTATATGGTGGCGGGGGAATTAACGTAGATTAGCCTGCGCTCGTAAGTAAAGCTCCTCCTCCTCCTCCACCACTCACATTCCGGCTTCCACACCTTCTGCACAGGCGAACTGGGCTCCGGGGCACCGCCTTCTCCGCCGGCTGAGGTTCCGCCGCTTCCTGCACTTCCGGCGCCCGCCACCGTGTTCCTGGGCATGCTCCGGCGCTCGGACTTCAAGGGGCGGCAAGTAAAAGCGGTTAACAAAGTGAAGTTAATAGAAGAATGCAGTTGCAAATTGCAATTAGAAATTGTTAAGCTTTTGTTTTGGAACAGGCAGCGTTGCCATCTAGGCTGAATTAATCGTTATCGATAACAACGACACTAGAACCGATTACATTTTTGTTTAATTTATTTGAATTTTTACGCCTAGTACAAGAAGAGTCTAAATAATTCTGTGGGCGGGAAACTTCATATAAAAAAGAACGAAAAGGGCAAGAAAAACTGTCTGATTATTCGTAAGATGAACCAAATTTTGTGAGCGAAAAATTGAAAGCGTTGCCAGATCAAATAAATAAGTTTTCTGCTTATATATTTAAAAATTAAACAAAATATATGAAATATAAATAAACACTGAGTTACATTTAAAATAAAAACATAAAACGTAGCTTTTATATATCAGTTTTGAAATAGACCCTTCACCTAATCACTTCTTCCTGTACATTCAACCGAAAACCAAAATAAAAAAAGAAGATAGGGTTTTATCAGGCTTATTCGCGCACAAAACTCTGATTTAATATCTTAAAAAATACAAATTAAAATTATGTGCAACAATTCATTTGCTAACACAAGTCTTCTTTGAAATTAAAGGCATTTTAAACAATACAATCGTAGTAATCAAAAATGTTAAGTACTAATTCTTCATTTTCATCTTATTCGGTATAGGGCTCCAAAAGCTGCTGAGGCAGGAGCTAGTTTGCTTAACCGTTGGTGATCAGTCATAGAATTCTTGCCCTGGGCCAACAGGAACTTGCTATTTTGCGAAACAAACTTTCATCTGCCTGCCAGTTTTCCTCATCCTCGCTGGAATCATCATCATCTGCCTCCGCCCTGTTCTGTATTATTGGCGGTGGCCGGAGCTGTGGGAAAAATTAGAAGATGGGTTAATAATCCAATGGGGAGAACTTGTTTGTTTACCATTAGTCTTCCAGTTTCAGGCGCTTCTTCTGACACCTCCACTACGATGTCTATGTCGTTGGCGCGGCGACCGCTAGACGAAAAGGTTCTGGTGGCACGAGCCACCGACGGCGATCCCAGACAATCGGAGTCAAGTTTCCAACGCCGTATCTTGTTCCTTATGCCGCAAATTTGATTCCGCCGCTGACCGGCGTTCTGCAGAATCTGCGCCTCCCGCAATCCCATGTTTTCACGCACCAGGGTCACCACCTGTCTCTTGTACTCGGCGATCATCAGACGCAGCTTCTGGACCTCTGCCATTAACTCCGCGTTTAGCAACTTGTACGACTCTTTATTGTTTGTCATTTTAAGTGTTCATTTTTCCGACAACTTTTGAGCTTATTTGAATTTTTACTAACAATGTGACCGTAGCCTGGCAATGAAACTACACCATATAGTAAAGTGAAAAAATACACTAAAAAATACCAAAAGAATATAAATACCAAATTAGTAAGATAGCGTGCACTGAAAAAAATACGAATTTACTTGAATATTAAAAAATATGAATTATGAATATTAATTAAACAAATAAATCGAATCCTAAAAGTATAAATTAAATTTAAGGATACTAAGTCGTAGCGCAAAGGCACTAAGTTTTGTAAAAACTTGCACTAATTTAGGAAAATTATAATTTTCAAGCCTCTGAAATCGAAATAAGCTGTGCATGGTCCCAGAAACCCTCCCCCAATAATCATTACAAAGACCAGTTGCTAAGGTTTCAATTGGTTTAATAGATTTAAGTACGTTTCTTTTGTAAAAAGACCTACACATTCACTTGTTTTCTTTTTAATTATTTATTAAATACAAATATTAAATTATTAAAAAAAAAATAAACATGTAAAACTTCAAAATGCGCCTTTAAATTCAGACATACGTCACACTTTCGTATATCAAATATATAATAGTTTAGAAATACTTTTCGTGATACTCTCGCTGTCTCCCATTGAAGTATAAATATGTATCGATTGATTGGTACAAAAGAACGCCTGAACTTTACGGGATATAATTACTGATTACTGTTTACTTACTTTCAGTTTCAACTTATTTTTTGCTTATTTTTTGTGTTTGCTTTAGAATAATACGCATTATATCAGACGCATTGATTAGTGATTAATCAAGAATCTATGATTGGTTAGTCTGGAAGTGGGAATAGTAGCTCCAATCCTTAGTTCGATGTGCTATTATTGTGTATCCTTCGTTGCTGTCGGGAGGATTTAGTGGCCAATATAGTGGGAATCACGGAGTTTTTGGAACTTCTGGCGGAATGAACGGCTCAGCTAGATTGGCAGGTGTGTTGTGTTTAGTGTTGGTGTTGCTGCTGTTGTTGTTGTATTGAATTGATGTTTGTTGTGTCGCGGTGCTGGAGGAGCTGGAATAGGATGAAGTGGGGTCACTTAACCGCTCATTACCATGCGCACAAACTCCTCGTAGTTGATATTGCCCTGCTGGTCCTCCATGTTGGCCAGCAGCTGCTCCACCTCCTCGTCGGTGAGCTTCTCGCCCAGCGTGGTGAGCAGATGGCGCAGCTCGGCGGAGGAAATGTAACCGCTGGCGTCCTTGTCAAAGTGGCGCAGTCCCTCGATGAAGTCATCGGCCGTATCGCCGGACCTTGCCTTCGAAATCGCCTGATATATGGGCAGGAATACCTCGAAAGAGATCCGCTCGTCTGGCTTCAGCTGGTGGGTGCACTTCTTCACATCCGACTCGGTGGGGTTCTGGCCCAGGGCCCTCAGGCACTCGCCCACCTGGCTCAGCTGGATCTTGCCGTCGCCACGGTTGTCGAACAGGTTGAAGGCCTCCTGGAATTCTGTGAAGTATATAAAGGTATATAACGGATTAATAAGTGCCTTGCTATGTATATATATTCCCCGATATGATCACCTTCCAGGGTGGTAAAGGTGTGCTTCACGTGTGCCGTGTAGTAATACATCTTGAACCGCTCCGATGACCGCCTTGCCAGCTACTGACTGCCTGGCAAAAACTCCGCCTGCCTGCCCGGATTTGGCGGCTGGCCATCGGATCGGGTCGGAGATCTGGTGCCAGCCTGCCACCCCGTCGGGTCCCCCCTATTCCTTGGTCATGCGATACCCTCACTTCGCCAGAGAAGTGCTCCACAGCCAGCCAAGTGGCTGAAAACTCCAATGAAGCCGGCGTTAAAGCTCACTCTTGTTTATAATTGTTATAAACAAACGTTCGACCGACCGACCGATAGACGGATCGACCGAACAACCGACCAACCGACCAACCGGAAAATGTTTATTTTAAGCCAAGGTTTTGGTTTCTGGGGGAACTGCAAATGCAATTGTAGAATGAGAAAAAGGGGAGCCGGGGACCCTTTCATCAGTTCCCAGAGATTGCGATCGGCAGTCGCATAGAAACAAGTGAAGAAATAAGTTGTGTGCAGATTTATTGTGATTTAAAACTGATTGAACTTGGCTTGAAACCTTAAAAATAAAGCTTTAATAGTGTTGCTAGTGAAATATTAATTAAATAGGAGGACTGTATAGGTAAGTATTCGTAGTTGATAAACTTTTGATCACTTTTTACTCTTAAGATCGTAAAAATATTGAAAGAATTAAAAAATAAGAACGATTTCCAAATTATTTGAAATTTAAATACATTTGCAGGACATTTTAGAACATTTTTAAATGAATATTTTAAATAAAATAACTCCAAATGAGGCCTTCAACTATCTCTCATTTCTGGGCTTACTTAACTTAATTAATGTCTTAATTTTCAATAGAATACCAGGACATTCTCTGACTTAAACCCCTAAAAAACTCTCCATTAATAAGAGTGTGTGACATTCGATGAGCCGCAGAGATATTGGAACTTTTTGTTTGGTTATCATGCTGCGGCGCCGCATACGACATCCCAAAATGGCAATAAAAACAAACGATTCCAGCACATTTTTGTCCATTTTAGGCGATGACAAAACGGCGACGAATGGCGGAGAGCTAAAAGCTAAAGATTGCAACGCGACGATGTCGAGGCAAGGTAAGTGGGAATTGGAATCGAAATGCGGTTGGGGGCTGACGTCAGTATGTCAGAGCATGGCTGAGACTTATCAAAACTCACACTCTCAGGCCAAGGGGAATTGACTTTGATTAAGTTATCAGAGGGGATTGCGTAAAGATTCGATTCGATTCCATTTGATTCGATTGGAATGGCAGGGAATCGGCATTAGAATCAGAATCACGCTGCATTTGACCCACAGACGGGTGACATTCCATAAATGGAAGCCTGGCCCACTGTCTCTTTTATTTACTTATTTTTTTGTTTCATTTTGGAGCTGGTTTGGCAGCCGGCTCTTATCGTTTGAGTGATTTTTGCCACTGCAATTGCAGTTTTAATCGAAACGAGCTGCCGGCGTGTCGAAAAACCGGGTGATTATCCCATTTTGTAGCCCCCTTTATCTATATCTTATCGCTCACACTTCCTTTCGCCTTAGAACTGTGTTTTTCTTGAACTTACACTTCTGAGAGGGTATTACCAGCTTGTACTTCAGGCTTTCAAGGGAACTATAGAAGTTCTTATATAGATTGTTAACTTTGAAAGAGTTGTTGATGATGTATCTTTTAGGTTTTCCCGAAATCGAATTTCTACAACCTACAGTTCGTTGAAAACTGATAGTTTCCACTCGGTTTTAAGCGAAAATTAAGAGCACAGCTGCGAATTACCCTCAACAGATGTCGGTATTCAGTTGAAATCAACAATATTCATAAAGTTGGATCAAGTAAATCTAACTGGGAAGTAATGGAGATATTTTGAGTTATCTTGGTGTTGGAAAAAGTGATTTCGAAACCCTGGAACCACTGAACACACCTTTGAATAACCGTTACTTTATTCAATTACTGGAAGGGCATCATAACTTCGACTTGCTGGAAACAATGGATTGCCATTTGCTGTTTTTAAGTGCCTCTTCTTCTTCGGTGAGTCACGATCATTGTATTCATATGGCTGCTTTCCAGCGTATTTGTTTTATCAATGATTCATGCACAGAGCATATATATGCCGCCTATAAAGATGTGTAACACACATACTTTCGTGTCATCGCTTTCACACTCCCGCATTCCAATGCAGAGGCGGCGGTGGGAGAAAGAGCAGAGAGAGGAGGGCGCAATTTGCCAGCGCATATGCAATTTATTCCGTTTTGTTGGCACTTTGCAACTTCTGCGCCTATTTCCATACAATTTCCAATTCCAAACCAACACCCACACCCACACTAGCACACACTCTTCCCCGCGCTCACACGCACACACTCACCAGCCAACTGATCCTCGGTGTAAGCTGCCTGCAACGAAAAATAAAAACAACAAAGGAAAAACATGAGTGTCCGTTTTCAGGCGGCGGAAGGGCGCCGCTGCCGCAAACATTAATAAACAATAAATAGTAACCGGAGGCTGACCCACTCACCATATCGATTTGTTTTAGCTAGCTGGGGGGAAAGAACAACACAAAAACACGGGTTTCAATTCAACGGCGAAGCAAACGCAAGCAAATTTTTATGCGACAAATGGATCAGTGTGGCCGTCTATTATATGCTTTTTACCACATTAATTTTTGGAAATATATTAGCTGGTCACATTCAAACGGGAACGGTATCAAAAATCATGAAGTGATTAAAAACATATTCTAGTGACTTAAATTGGTAATTATAACGTCTATTATTGGGTTTCGAATTTATGCATTTATATTAAAAGACCTGAAAATTTGTATATTTATTTACCCAGTATATAAATGTTTAATGAACAAATATACCAAAAATATACCAGACCATGAAACAATTTTCCATTTCTAGAATAGAATGCAATTCTGTATTCTCATTATTATTATTTTTATTAAAATAAAATAATACACCACTCTTCTTCTCTAAGGGTAATTTATGCATTTACAAATTTTGTCATTTAAATTTTTTGCACATAATAAAATGATCACTTTCAAGAAAAAAATATAAATCAGAAAATAATATTTATTTCAGATGTTTCATCTTTTGATACTCATAAAATAGTCAACATTTTCTGAATCATAATACTTATAATGATTACAGTCTCTGCTTTCTATCATGTCTTTTTGAGAGCGGAGAAAGAGAGCTGAAAATTAAGCATTGAAAGGGGTCTCTGCAGTATTGGTACCGCTTGCATTACACTATAATTCCCAACGAGTTCTGGCTGCCAACTAGTGGTAAGCACGCTAAATACAGACGAGGGGCACCTCTTTCTTCCTCTTCGTCTTCCCCTTCCTCTTTCTCTTCCCTTGTAAAACTGCAGACTGCATTGCTTTCTCTTTCTAGCATGGCTCTCTGAGAGCTGAGCCAGAGCGCTAAAATTGTACCGTCCTCAGGAAAGCTGATGAGACTACCTTATTTTATTGCACCATGGATGGGACTACCTTACATAATTGAGTCATGAACCAGAACTGCAGTAGGATTCCCTTTCACGTGAGTTGGTCACACATAAAAATAAAAAGTAGCGGGCACACGTGCGCGGTTTCGGTTTGTTTTTGGTTTCTTTGCCGGCACCTGGATTTGGATTTGGACTCATAACGATGAGCAGCCAGAAGCTGGAATACGACTCCAGCCTGGGCGGCCGCGTGACGCTGCCGTCGCACGTGACCACGTACCACTATGCGGCCGGGGCGCTGCAGGAGATCCGGAGCCTGATCGCGGACGCCGAGCAGACGACGCAGCGCAGCAGCAAGCTGATCTTCCAGACGCTGCCCAAGCACATGCGCCGCCGGGCGATGTCGCACCACCCGAAGCGTCTGCCGCGCAAGTACCGCCAGGCGCACAAGTCCCAGATGGGCAAGGGCGGCAATCAGCCGGTGAACAGCAAGCGCCCGTCGAGGAAGTACCGCCGTCGGCCCAAGAACCTGCTGCGGGAGTACGTCCGGCGGCAGCGGCGACACGTCTGGCTGGAGACGCACATCTGGCACGCGAAACGCTTCCACATGGTCGATCGCTGGGGCCACCGGCTTCCGCTGGCTAGCTGCGACAAGACCTACCGAGCCTGCTATCGCGCCAGTGCCCAGCACTGTCTGCTGCAGGACATCTCCTTCTACAGCTGTGTGGAGCTACGTGGCAGCCTGGCGGCGTTGCGCCAGGGATTTGCCAGGCTAACGAGTCCCGAGTGCGGCCTGGGCATCGCGGCCAAGACCTACGTCAGCGGACGGCGAGAGGGCAGCGTGGAACTCTTCGAAGACGGCCAGTATCCGCACGGAGCCCTGCAGCGGGCCAGCTTTCTGTGGCGTCCACAAAAGGAGGAGGTGGAGCTGGAGGAGCTTGCGGAACGCACCCTCTGGCTGTGGCTGCATCCCAGTGCCGCTCAGGCCACGCTACAGCAGCTACTGCAAGTCTTCCAGCTAAAGTCCAAGAAGCAACAAAAGCTGCCACTCAAAGAGGAGGTCGATGAGCAAATGAAGGAACCTAGCAAGGAGAATCTCAACGGGAAGAAAGCAGCAGATAAACCCCTTCGTTTCTGGACACAGACCAAGGCCTTCGAGCAGCAGCCCAGCTACTCCAATTCAGATGAAAGCCTTCACTTGGTGCTGCTGCAGCGCGCCTTTAACCGATTTCGTTTGACGGGGCCGAGGGCCCAACGCGTTTTGGCCGCCAGCCTGCGTCCACAACAGACTGAGGTGCCGGACGAAGCTGCCAACTACTGCCAGGCGGCGCTGCAGCTGAGCTCCCCCAGCGAACTGCTGTCCAACCTGGTGATGGGCTACCAAGTAGTCGATCCACGCCTGCAGCGACCCAAGAAGCGCACGAAAGCGGAGGGAACGGCGGAACAACCAACCCGCGCCGGAGATCTGCTAGTGCGCCAGCCAAAGAGTCTGCCGGAGAGTCCCTTGTGGAGCCAGGAGGCGCGGGAGCGTCTGTCCTCAGGCATTATGTCCACGCAGGCGTACGAGCAGCTGCGCCAGCAGCACGCCGTGGTGCCAGGAGCGCCGTGTGCCTTTGAGCAGCAGATGCAGGCGGTTCCACTGATACTGATCCAGCGACCCGGCTCCCAGGACTCCAGCTACAAGCGGTTGGCCTACGGCTGTGGCTGGGATGTGATTGCACCGGCTGGCTACGGCATGACCCTCTGGCTGACGCTCATCATGTGGGGCGCCAGGCCAGGTGGATTAAGGGAGCTGGATTCAGTGGCCAGGGAGGCGGGTGCCGAGATGCACTTGCCCGACACGGTGGCAGGTAAGCGTGTGATGATATATTACTTTGAATATTTGTCTTAATTTTTGCTTAAAATCCCTTTCAGGAGCCCAAGAGTCTGCTGCCTCGGCAGATGAGCTTCGCGGCCGCTACTTCCGGCTGCCGCCCAACAAGCGCACGAACTACCGGAAGCTGGCAGTGGTGAGTCCATTCAGTGCTCCCTGGAAGCACCTAGTGCGAGACTGGCGTTCATCTTCCTCTCCCGCGAGTGGACTCTTCTACGTTCTGCGGCATCGCCAGCAGCTGGAGCAGATTGCCGAGTGCCTAAAGCGACGCCAGGCCTTGCCAGAACCCCTGCCCGAGGAGGCCATCATCCAGATCCAACTGCGACTCGTGGCCCGTGGCCACATAAAGGACAATGCCTTGATTTGCCTGCCCACGGCGGCGGATCACAAGCAGCGCTGGCGCCAGATTAAGCGCGAGGAGTCGGCGCCCGTGCACGTGGAGCCCGCGCAGCCGGATCTGAACGAGCGGGTGCGCAAGGAGCTGCGTCAGAGCCACAAGCTCAAGCTGAAGCGTTTGCGGGCGCGAAGGGTGCGCGAGAAGCGTCGCCTGCAGGAGACGGCCACCAAGCGCGTACACATCCGGGCGGCCAACACAGCTCAGCTGGTGCGGTCGCAGCTCGAGGAGATGTGCCGCCTGTGGCTGCCCACCGATCCGGCAGAGATGCGGGACAGCGTGCGTCGCCAGTGCAGTCGCGAAGTGTTTGGCTACGTGCGTTCCGCCGGATTTAGCTTTACGGAGGCTACGGTTTGTGCCGTGGGCTATGTTACGGCCGCTGGCCTGCAGCAGCTCTTAGCTGAACTGCCTTGTTCCAAGGGAGGAAACCACAAAAAGCCGCCGCCGCTGATGTGCCTGGTGCGCGATCCGGATAGCCGCGACTACAGATGGGCCAGCTTCCAGGTGAATCTGAACGTGGCCAGTCCAGCGTTTTGATGGGGTGAGGTGTTCCTGGGTTTTTATGCTTAAGATGTGCCAAATGATGTTAGTTTTGTAAAGAAAATGATGAATAAGAGCGATGTCTGCTTTTAAAATGCAATTTTTAATTAGTTTGTATTTATTTTTGTATTTAAAGTCTAAGATTTTTTGAAGACTATATATAATTTATGCAAAAAATGCTTGAAATCATGAGATAGTTTGGGTTATTTGTCCAAGACAGATCATAAAACTATGATTTCATATGAAATACGCCTTTTTTTTAAGTTTTCTGAACCGTTTTGTAGAGTATTCAAGAAAAATATATATTTTTATATAAAAACAATTGCTGACATACTTTTTGGGTCATAGACTGACTAGTATTTAAGCATCTTACAAGAGCCTTTGAGACAGCCTGTTCATGAAGATTTTATGAACATTACATGCAGATTTTTAAAGATTTTTGAAGATTCTGCCACGCTCCTGGCTTTAAGCTTAAGCCTAATGTGTAAATGCGGCTCCAAACCTTGAAAACCGGTGCCCAACCCTGTTCAATATATATTTTTATACTTACCAGAACAAGAACTCCCGTTTAAATAAATAAAAAACTCGGAAAGTTTTGTTGTACATATTTAATACTAATTTTTATTCAATTTAAAATTACTTGTATGCCTTTCTTTTCTTCGTTTACCATAAACTTGTTACTTTCTTTCATTTTGTTTTTGGTTTCTCATTTTGTATTCGTTATGCAATGAACTCAACTGAGCGAGTGTGTGTATGAATGTTTATAACAAAAGGAAATGTTGTTAATTGTGGGTTTTCGTATCTAAAATACGAAGAATGATTAAAAAATTGCTTACAATTTTTGGATATTTGTTGGTTTGTTTCTTGTTTGTGGTTGCTGGTTCCATGCCATCCATAATTTGTAATTTATAATTTGTAATTTGTGGTAATTTGTAATTTATAATATTCCTTCCATCGCACACACATTTGTCGTCGAATTCGAGTTCGAATTCGTTCGCTTTGGTAATTGGTTTCGTTTTCGTTTAGTTTTTTGATGCGGTTAATGCGGAAAATGTATTTGAGATGCATGTAAATTTTGCTTTCCTTCTGTATATATATATGTATATATATTTATCAGTTATTGAAATTGTCTATATACTTACGGAGTATATATAAGTACGCCTATATATATATATATATCTTGTGGTTGTCGTTTTTTGGGATTTAGCTTTAATTTTTTTATATCATTGTGCGTTAAGTTTCTGTCTGAATCTTTCGAATTTGAATACTACTTATCATGATCATCATCTCGTCGACCTCCTCCCGCAAATGTTGCTTAGATACGATACACACAGATGTACATAATTCCATTATGTAAACTTCTTCCTTCCTCGTCTCACACTTATAATTATACAACTTAGTTGAAACATTTAATAAATATTTCTGCTTGTGTTTCGGCATAAAATATGATTCGATCTTACGTTTAAACTAAATGTTAAGGACAAAAACAATTCGATTTATATATATGTATATATAAATACTTATATATTCTTGTATATAGTTAAATATATATATATATATATGGTTGTGACGTTCTTTTATGTGGCTTATATATGCATTCAAGTACAATTTCTAAGGGCCTACACGCAAGTACAAGTTTCAAACTGAATTTGATTCGCAAACTTTGAATATATGTCGGAATCGGAATCGGAATCCGTGACTGTGACTGAGAGTGTGTGCTGAACTCTACATACTTATGGCTTTAATTCTTGCTTTTTTGGCTTCGCTTTTTCTTTTGCTTTTGCTTTTTACCTAATGCTTTGCTACCACATTACATTTGATTGGATTACGATTACGAGTATTGAATACGTATTCTGCGACTGAACTGTGAACTGCTGCTCTCGCGCCTACAGTTATGCATTATATATATAGACTTGTAGACTTATAAATCGCCGATCTGTGGGCAGTGGGCAGTGTGTAGTAGTTATGGTATGCAGTGTGTGTGTCTGCCAGCAAATTTCCCGAAATTTCCTCCATTTTCATTGGTCTTTCTCTTATTTTTGTTTTTCTTTTCTGAAGAGGAATATATAAGTTTCAAGGGGGGGAAAGATAATGGGTTACAATGCGGGGGCTGTGTGGGGGCTAAAGACGGCTCTGGACGCACGTCCTCTTCTTGACTTCCGTCTCCTTGTATAAAACGTTGAAATACTTTGAATTTGGTGGGTTAGTATACATATATTTATAGATATACGTGGCAATATATATCTTTCCTTCAAAATGTTCGTTTTCTTCTCTTCTCTTTTTTAACATTGTAAATTGTAAACAATTTGATGCTTGTCAATGGTTTTTATCCTTGCTCTTCGTCGTAGCTCCTTAAATCCCTTCTCAATCTCTGCTTTAGCTAAAAGTTTCGTTCATAAATGCTGGGGATTCACTGGGAAAAAGTTATCATTGTTTCGTTATCTCGAAAATGTCGCTTATTTTTGGTATATTTCGTTTTTGAAAGTTCGGCGAACGCTGCACAAGAATTTCACAATGGTTTTTTATCCGAGATTCGAGATTCGAGATTCTCTGCTATAACATACATACATATTTTTATTATTATTATTTGTTACCGTTTAATTATGTTTTTTCTTTTTTTGTTTGCTCTTTAACATCACTACTAATAATCAAAAAATGGACATTTATAAACTTTTATATAATGTATATATTAAAAATGTTTTTTTTTTCGGTTTTCTTCCTTTTTTTAATTTGTTTTTAAGTGTTTTTTTGGCCCTTTGAATGCGCCCCAATTTTGTTTGTCTTTTTTTGTATTTTTTCTGTTTTTCTTTTTGTTTCTTTTTTGGGAATTTGTTTTTACAATTGGCCATGAAGTTGTCTTAGCGCCATTGTTGTTTCTAAATTCTTACAAAAGTGTGTTGGTGAATTAATTGCAGCTGAGAATTTAAGGGAAACCATAAGAAAATGAACTTAAAATTAATAAAAAAAAGGCGAAAAAAGTATAAATCATAGAATTCATCACAGTTTGTTGTTGTTGTTGTTCGGCTGTTACTGTTTGTTGTTGGAAAAGGTGGAAAAGTCAGATCAAAAATTGATTCAGAATGCAGGAAGTGAAATGCTCCAACCGTTACCGTTTCCGTTTCCTGTATCGTTTCGTTTCCGTTTCCTGTGTGGCTGCGTTCTTCATGGCATTGCGTTGTGTGTGTCTCTGTGTGTGTTTTTCCCTCAAAATGTGTGTGTGTGTGTCGTGTGGAAATATTTCCCCAAAAATCGCAATCGCGAAACAACGCGAAAAGTAAACAACCATTTTGTTTCCGAATAATTTCCATCTTATTCGCAATGTGAATTTTTAATCGATTTTTTTCTTTGCTTTTTTGGTAATCGTTTGCCGAAGCGGGTGGCAGGGGACGAAGGGGGCAGGTAAAACAATTATAAAATTAATATATTAACTTTGCGTTTCGTTTTTTAGTAACAATTGATATTGCGGCGGTGTTAGAGACGAAACTAAAACTAAAACTAAAACCATAAGGTATATATTTAAGGTAGTTTAAACATAAATATTTAAAGATATATAACTCAGATGCGATAATGGGTGCGTGCGGGCGGGCAGCTTGGTTCTATCTTTCGAAACTGTAAACGCTATGACTTAGTTCTTAAGTTTTTTTCTCCACAGATTAACAAAGTACAAAAAAAATAGAAGCAAATCGTTATCGGTTATCGGTCATCGGTTATCGGATTTCTTTTGTTAATCGTGCGGATTTCCGGATTCGTTTCGTTTCGTTCGTGAACTTAGTAACTAATAAACGAAAACGATGAACGGAAAATCATAATATATTCATATCTGCATTAATGTATATATTATATGTAGTATGCATATGTTTAATACGTAATTAGAAACTAACTTCTCTTCACTTGATTTCTGTTTTTGCGTTTTTTTTTTGGGTTCGCTACATTTTGGTTTTGGTGCATTTTCATATAACTCCCGCACATCCGCATCTGCGTCCCGTAGAGCCTCCTCCAGGATATACGTGCCGGCGACGTGCCACCTTACTCCAGGCGTGCCTTGTAGGTGGTCTTCCAGATCTCGGCAAGTGTCACGGCACTGTGGAACCGATGGAAGATGCACAGGGGCAGTGTGATGCGCTGGATGATCGACCAGGGCACAAAGCCGTAGAACTCCAGCTGAACCTGCGAGGGTATACATGGGTTTAAGGGTTATTAAGGAGGCTTGAAAATGAGGGATTTCTTAGGAAAAACATTAAAAAACATTTACAAGCATGCAGGGCGGTAAAAGTATATGTTACATGAGGAGAAAAGTCACATGAAATATTAAATATTAGAAAAGTTAATCATTTAAAAGGAAAATTATCGGAAAATAATCAAAGCTTGCGTTTTTATCGATTTAAATCTATAAATATCGAAGCTTTTCCAGCTCTAGTTATAAAAATATTAATAATGAAGCTCATAAACTTAAGCACAAGGATGCTGATAAGAAAAGTTAATAAATTAATATTTTTAAAGTGGGCTTTCACTTAGAGCTGGAAAACATTCGAAAATTGCTATGTTATCGACTTTAAATTTATAAATATCGAAGCTTTTCCAGCTCTAATTATAAAAATATATACAAAGAAGCCTTTAAACATAAGCTCAAGGATGCAGATCAGAATAGCTAATCATTTATAAGTTTCTAAAGTGGGTTTGCATATAGAGCTGGAAAATAATCGAAGCTAGAGCGAGGTTATCGATTATTAATCTATAAATATCGGAGCTATTATTTAAAATTAAGCTACTAAGCTTAAACACAAGGATAAAGACCAGGAAAGTTAACAATTTATTAACTTTTAAAGTGGGTTTGCATATAGAGTTGGAAAAGAATCGAAGCTTGCATTATTATCGATTTTAAATTTACAAATATCGAAGCTTTTCCAGCTCTAATTATAAAAATTTGTACAATGAAGCTTCTAAACTCAGACATAAGAATGCAGAAACCCTCTCTATATCATCAGATTTGTAATATTATTCAGAATTAATAATTAAATCTCAGCATGCATTAATCAAGTAATAAATATATCGGGAAAAGGGACATATAGTTATCGGTTAGATATAACAATCATAATTAATAACAACGAGTAGAGAACGAGAGCGTTAATCATCTTACTTAACTCAGTCTCGCTTACGTACATATCTACTTACAGGATTGGCGAATACTTTTTGAGCTTCGAAGGTGTAGATGGCGAACATGGCCACGTTGCAGATGAGTAGGAAGGTGACAATCTGGCGTCCGGGCTTGCTGCGATCATGCTCCGGCAGGTGGACGCGACGCCGCGACACATCCGCGATGAACAGCAGCTGGAGGATGACCTGGAAGACAGCCACACCGCCGGTGGTCGTCACCAGCAGGCTGGGCTCGCTCTCCAGGACCTTCAAGCTACCGGCAATGATGCTGAACACGGAATAGGTGAACAGGCCAAAGGCCGAGATGCGCAGCAAGATGTCGTTCAGGTTGGACTGCTCCTCGCAGCGGAATTTCAGGTTCTTTACCCTAAATATTCGATGTAAAGAAATTATAATTAATTAATATGATTTGTTTCTTATTGAAAAAGAGAGAAAATTAAGGCCAGCAAAGGGAAAATATAATATTTAATTCATGTAAAATAATTAAAATAATTAAGAAACAATCTCTAATTCTGTATATATTTTCCCTGTGCCGGCTTAGCTTGAAAAATTCCCAGTGTTCCGACCTTATAAAGCCCACTATGATGGCGAGGATGGCAAAGGCCATCAGGATGCAGTGGCTGGCATCGGCCAGGTAAATGGCCAACAGCGAGAACTGCTGATGGCGCACCAAGACGAAGAAGAGTATCAGGCAGATGAGGGCCCCGACCAGCAGCAGCAGCCCGAAGAACAGGCCCTTCGACGAGCCAACGCAGTCGACGCGTCCGGATCGCGCCTGCTGGGCCATGGCCACCGCCCGGCGCGACAGCATCACCTCCAGCCGATGCTCCAGATCCTCGTCATTCATCCGCCCCGGATAGCGGCCAATGTGCTTCCACATCACATACAACACCACCGCCCCGATCAGCGAGTACTCGATGATGAATGGATACAGATACGGCGCCGAGTCGTACACAATTGTGCCCATGATGTCGATGCGTCCGCAGGCGGTGGAGTTGAGTGTGCCGATGTTGGAGGACAGGGCCGCCGGATATATATTGTCCAGGCTCTCCAGATTCTCAAAGCTAACCAGACCGGTCGACTCCTCGTGCCCCAAGTCAGTGTACGTCTGGAAGCTGTTCTCCATGGGTCCCTGGCCGAACAGATTGTTCATAATGCTACCGCCGGCACCCTCGGTGCTGCTGGCCGGGCTCAGGGTGCTGGCCAGGAATGAGTCCACAAATGAGTTCGAATTGGAGTTGCTGGCTGCGGTAAGGGGCGTGGCTGATGCGGAACCGAACCCATCGACTGGCGCCAGGCTCGGCGGAGCGGCGCTGGATAGGATTCGCTGCAGGCCGCCAAAGGGCGATGATTCGCTGGCAAAGATGCTGCTGCTGCTGCTGCTGCTCTCCAGGGGAATGGCTGTGGTGCTACTGGTGATGATGGAACTGGCTGTGGTGGTGGTGGTGGTTGGACTGGTGGTGAATGGACTGAAGGTGGTGCTCGATGGTGAGATGGTGGTGCCCGGAGAGACGGTGGTGGAGCTGCCACCGCTGCCACTGCCCGCCGCCGTGCTGGCCGCGGTGCTGGTGATAAACTTCTTCAGCTTGCGGGCCATAGTAGTGCTGTGCCATTGGTAGCTGGGCGTCGTGTACGGTGCCCGCGTCGTGGTCGTGGTGGTGGTGCTGCTTGCTCCGGCATCTCCGCCCATGCCCAGGCTCTTGGAGATCCCGTCAACCGTGTTGCGCACCAGCTTGGAAAGCACATTGTCGCTCTTGTACACATCCTTGGGCAGCAGATCCTCGCCGTCGAGGACCTCGAACTCACTGTTCGGACCGGTGTGTGTGCGGAGCACGGTGCCCGCATGACGCAGCGCATGCTGCCGGATCGAGTGGGCAATGGAGGAGGCACCCGGCTCGGGGGCATTCTTCTGATGATAAATCGTGATCTCCAGCAGCGATTCCTTGACCAAAGTACGGATCCACACGCAGATATTGGTGGCCACCACGTGCATCAGGCCGAAGCGGGCGATCACCTTGAAGCGGTGGATGTTCAGCTGCAGACGGAGGAGATCGAGCACATCCCGGAGAGAAGCAGGAAAAAGAGAGAGAGAGGAGTGCGCGAGGCGCTTGAGTACGGCGGAGAGCTTTGCGGCGGCCAGGACATGGTTGAGTACATTGAGATTACATAACATATGAATGTAGATTGGATTACACGGGCAAAACTCAGTTCCGGACACAGCGAGAACTGCTGTCCAGGTTGCCTGCAGAGATAGGTGGTTCCTTCTAGATGGGTCCAAAATGTGTTATACCTTTTTTTCAAGACTAATATCTACAATATCTATCTATATTTGAAAAAAAGAGATTTCAAATCACTTAAAAATGTGCCTTAAAGTATGCTGTGAAAAAGCCTGCTTTGGTTTTTCTTAGAAAAAATTATTATTGCATACTTTTACGCATAATTATAAAAGATTTTAAATCTCTATAAATTTCTTTGGCTTTCCTTATTTAAAACAAGAGCAGAAGCCTACAGTTTCGAAGAACGACTCTTGAAGATACTCTTTAGATCAGTTTTAAGGTAAAATCAATCACAAAATCAGCTTGTTCTGTATTTATTTAGGGAAATGCGATTTCAAATCACTTTAAAAAGTGCCTAAAAGTATTCTGTAAAAAAGCTTGCTTTGGTTTTTCTTGGAAGAAATATAATTTAGCATACTTTTACGCATAAATTCCATTAATTTCAAGTCACCAAGAAGAGGAACGTATAGTTTCCAAGAAGAACTCTAGAAGATACTCTTTAGAGCAGATTCAGGTATAATAGATTACAAAATCATCTTGATCTATATAATTTCCTAGAATCCTGGTCAATTATAAATTATTCTGAGAATTATTTTGTATTTAAGAATGAAATTGCACTTGATAAGTTCCTAATTTTAAAAGAAAACTATAAGTTAGGGTATTTAAATATTTTAAAACTGTTATACAAATCGGACAACTGTTAAATATGTCACTTTAAATAGAAAACCCCCCATCTCTGCAGGCACACTGGTGACCAAAGAACAAAAACCAAATGGCCGCAAACCGAAACCCTTAAAAATATAGTAACTTTAGCTTTTAGACTAGTGATTATCGTATATCGTAACATCTATGTATATATATATTTTTATAGTGTTATTTATAGTATCATATATGGGTATGCATATTTTTGGTGAGAACGAAATGAGCGTTGGGTTTTCGGGGGGTAGATGTACAGGTACGGGTGTACGGGTGTACGGGTAGAGTTAGGGGTAGAGAGTACAGTATACGGTAGAGTAGAGTAGAGTAGAGAGTAGAAAATGAGTTGCATATCGTACCTGAAATGGCGGCCTAGTCTGCGATCGCGATCGAATGGGGCGGAGTTGTGGGATTATGTACACAAAAATGGTTCATTAAATTAACTACGTAGCAAAATTTCGAAATTTTTGTTTGTTTTTTTAAAGAATGAATGATGAATGAATGGTTGAATATAGATGGTTTGAGTTTTATGAATGAGCTGTGGCTGTAATGGTTTCAATGGGTCCTAGGGCGTGTGCTGACAGGTGCTGGGGTATCCGAACTACATACATTAATATATGTGTGTGTCAGTGTTCAGGAACAAATAAGATCAAGGATCAACCCGATATTATGTTTGAAGGCAATCTGATTGGTTAAGTGTATCACAAATTTTTAGATTTTATTTAAAGGGATTTATTATTGAATCAAGTTCAAAAGTTCTTACAAAAAATGCCCAAAAGTATGCAATAATTTATAGGTTTTTCCTAGCATACTTTTAGGCTTCTTTAAAAGTGATTTCACATCTCTTTTCCTATATATTTGTGATTTTTACGATAAAAACCCATCAGATTGACCTTGTATTTAGTTATAAGTTTAAAGTCTGTTGTCTGTTTGCTAAAATGTTCATTGGAGATTGACTGATTGACTGATTGATTGAGAGAAGCAAGCGAGTGATAATGGCAGATGATGTGACCAGCATGATGGATGCAGTTGCGAATGCAGATACAGATACAGATACACTAACAGATGCGGATGGATGAAAACTGAACTCAAAAACTGCCAATTAGCACGCCAATTCAAAGAGGTTCGTGGTGAGTTTTGAAAGATACGGAACATAGATATATGGAGAAACCGATACCGAAATCGAAACCGAAACCTGACTTTCGAATGCCGCGACCTATCGATAGACTTTGGGTTAACACTAACCTCGGGGACTCTGAGTAGGAGTTGGGAGTATCGTGTACTTATGATGGTTGTTTTTAATTCTTTAACATTTAACATACGAGTATAGAATATAGCCGTAGATAATAGCAGTAGTAGTAGTAGTATTTAGTAGCAGTAGCAGTAGTAGTAGTAGTAGTTTTAGTAGGTAGTAGTCATACGCTTACAGTGTTCTTTAGAGTTTAGTTTTTAGTTTAGAGTTTAGACACCGAGAGAGCCCTTGACTTACCCGGGCGTTCATGAATATAAAGTACATCTGCATGAAGGTGAAGATCATCTGGAGCAGCGGATTCACACCGATCAGGATGTGGTGGCAGGGCGAGTCGAAGGGTATCTCAAAGAACGATCCGAATTCCAGTCCAATGTAGATCATGGCGCCCAGTCCGAAAGCTGGTGTACATCATACATTATCATCTAGAGTTTCAGGGAACAGGGGTGCTTCCAGCTCTTACCAATGGCTCCTACGCGAAGAAAGAAGCTGCCGTGCGTGGGATCACTGTGGGTTGTCTTGCGTTTGCGCACATTCTTGGGGGTGACGGCCACCTCGGCGTCCACGGGTGCTTCCTGGGATATTAATATACATAGATATATGCCATTAACTTGGGGTATAATTTTTCTCTGTGTAGCCAAAGCCAACCCTAATTGCGGCTGCTAATTAAGAGAGCTCTGCACAAGGCTTTGCCATTAATTAAATTCTGGGTCATGAGAAATGTATCATATGTGAGGGTTAAACGTTCAACGAAGAGGTTTAAAAAGCAGGGATGCCCATTGAAGGTACTTTGGGGTTCTCAGGCAAGGTTAATATTATAATAACAATATTTGGAAAATTAATAACATATTTTTCTTTTAAAATCAAAGTTTCCCTGTGATTAGCGAAAAACCCACCTGATATGCGGCGCCCTTGGCTGCCTTGCCAGAGTCCTTAGAGCCCTTCGCATCCTTCGAATCGGCGGGATCGGCATTCTTGGCTTTCTTGGACTTCTTCTCCTTGGGTGCGGGTTTCGGCTTGCTGCCTCCATTGCCATTGCCGCCATTGCAGCAAGAGCTCTCTGTGAGGGAAATTTATAAAAAATTAAATTGATCAATTATTTTATTTAAAACACAAAAAAACCAAGAGTTTAAACTATATTTCCATTATAACGAGTTTAGTATATATTTAATACGTAATAATACTAAATGTTTTCTCAGTAGTATAGATTTAATACTCTGTAGTTGCGTATTTTCTAGTATTAAACACAAAAAAAGGACAAGATTTAAACCTTTACTTGCGTATAACGAGTTTAGTATATATTTAATACGTAATAATACTAAATGTATACTCAGTAGTATAGATTTAATACTCTGTAGTTTTAATTGGGTATTTTCTAGTATTAAATAAAAATTCAGAGAACACTCACCCTGCAGCAGGAAACAGAAGACGTAGAGGAGAAAGAGTATGCTGACGCCGTATAGATATGTGAAGAACGTTTCGTAGTAGAGCACTGGGAGTCGGTGTGTGGTCACATCGCTGATTACATACGCGATGCAGACGACGATCAGCAGGATCGCGTACACCAGGCTGGTCACAATGAACAGCGATGTCCTGCGGAAGGGAGGGTGGATAGAGTCATTAGTCCTCCTCGATTCGCTCAAAATGCCACTTTGGAATTCGATTATGTACAGAAGAGTAAACACTCGAGGGGTGTGCGCTTATGAGTGTGTATATACGGGGTGTGTGTGTGTGTTATTTTGAGGAACTTGTGTCAAGAACTGTGTGCTCGGATCTGGGATCCACCAGTTGACCCACTGTCCCGCTTCCTTGCCTTGACGGAGTGCTAATTTCCCAGTTCTTGATTTTTACCCCGTGCGGTGTGGGTGTGTGTACTGTGTGTTAAGTGTGCGGGTGTGTGTGTGTGGTGTGTGTGTCTGACATGCAACTAAGGTCTCAAGTGCATTTCCACTTGACGACACGAGAGCATAACCGCCCTGAATTAGCCCCCATTTGATGTTTGATTAGCCACACAGGCAGAAAAGACCAGCACAGTGGTTACTAGTCGTTGTTTTTTTAAATTTTTTTATGAAACTAGGTTATTTTTCATACTGTTTCACCCTTTTAAATAATACAACTCTGCTTTAAGCATCAGAAAGTTAAATATTATCTTTGTATATCAATGATTTAACAGGGGTTTATTATATACCTCATTGTGTTCCCTAGAAATTATCATATAATGGCTTATTATAGATGCAACAATCCCTACTTTCTCTGTTATAAATAGTTTGCTATATGTTTTAATTTGTTTCCCTTGAGATAGTCTTTAATTTACTTGTAATTTCGCTAAGTGTTCCATCCCACTGTGCCTCATTTGCAGTATTTTGTGACCCAGTTAGTTGCTGCTTTAAATACACACAGCTTTTCCCACCCCCAAACCTCTACTTTTCCTCCTCAGTGTGTGAATCAAATCCGATGTTTGCATTTTATAATATTGAAGGAGACGAAGTCCTTAAATTATGCATGACATCAAAGTTGATTAACGAGTATTCATGGTGGAATATATTTTTAGATTGGAGGAATATATTGCAGAAAGTATATGATTAAAAGAAGTTTACCCCTATCGATTCTGTTTCTTGTTTTTCTTGATATATAATATCTGCAGAGATTTGAAATCATTTAATTAAGAGCCTAAAAGTAGGCAGTAAAAATTGTTTTCCTGGAATTGTGGAATTTCCCAAATCTTAGTTGAAATCTTTGAACATCTTCAAGAAAAATTTACAAGACCTATCCCAAGTTAATTTTCAAATCTAAGTATAAATCCAAAAATAATATCCCTTAAAATTTTGCAAGCAGTAATTGTGTTTTTTTTTTTTTTTTGGGACTTATGAAACACAGGGTCATACATGTATAATATTCGAGGACTAGAGCATTTTGGACAAGGAATTTGATTATTTTCAAGTGGGATAGGTCATGGTGGGCTTGGTTCTTGTCACATTACCATAGTTCGATTGGTCCCGTTATCGGATTTGTTTCGTATGTGCCCTGTACCGTTATTTTCGCTGGCATAAAACTGTACTTATTTGGATTTGGCTTGAACGTGTAGCAAACCCTATAAGATTCGATGTGAATTAAATAGTTGATTTCCAATTTATGCATTTTTATGACGAGGATTAAGAAGGAGAAGGTGGGAAACATCATCATGGATATAAATATGTATGAAAGCGCACACAACATAAACGGAAGCAGAAATCCTTTTCTGGGAGGGGGTTACACATCTCGGTACGAGCGAGAGAGAGAGAGCAGGGATTGCACTTTTATATATGTATTTGTATACTTGGGCTTAGCATTACTTTATGTACAGGGGAGTGAGTGTATGTAGCGGAGGGAATGTCTGTGTGTGCTCAAGGATTTCGTGGGTGAAGCTGTTATACACAGGGATTAGCTTAATTCTGAGCAGGACAGGAACGAAACGGCCTTGATTTTTTACTCCAGTTGCCTCGTAGTAAAACCCCTTTTTATGCACCGTAAAAACGGTGTTAAGTTCTGCTGGAAATTGAGTGAAAATCGTGTCAAAAGTTAACAGATTGTTTGGGTTTTTATTTAACATAGTTTAATTAATAAACAATATTTTATTTTCGATAGAAAAATATCCTTTTCATAGCAGAATAGTTCAAATTTGTAAGCTTTGATAAGGTATTGTGTCTTATTTGTCATTTACACTATCTACCTTCCGGTTTATCAGCGATTATTCAAATTGGTTATCGAAAGGGGAGAAAAACCTCGATTATTTCCACAGATTTATATCGTTATCGACATGGCACTTTTGCAGATAAAGAAAAATTTAAGCTTAGGTAAATGAAATTCTATTTTCAAGACATGACTTTCTTCCCAAACAAATGTTTTAAGATCTAACCAACCCAAAATGTGTATCGTTATCGATATTCGCACCTTTGCAACGGCTGCGGCATGACATTCTTCAGCTCCATCTCCTTGTTGGCGGCATTATTCTTCTCGGCGCTATCGGTGCTGCCGGCGGTGTGGGATCGGGAGACCGGCAGCGTGGCCATGTTGTCGCCGCCCTCCACGTCGACGGTAGCGACCTTCACTTCACCGCCGCCCATTGTCTCCGTTTCCGTTTCGGTCTCCGTTGTGCTGGCTGTTTCCTTTTGCTGATTTAATTCGTTCGATTCCTACGATAACTATCGATATGTAGCTATCGATAGGCGGCGCTTAACGGCAAAGCGCGCTTACAATTCACTTGTCACTTCGCTTTCGTGTAAGTTTGTAATTATGTACTAAATGAAACAATTTGCAGGGGTTATATTTTCGTTTTTTTTTTTTTATCGGAATGCAACAGAATAGTATGGTATATGGCTATCTCTTTTGCACCGCCCCCCCTATATAACTGTCGCTGTCGCTCTCGCGATTTTTGGCAAGACTTTTGTGGAACGCATTTGAAATGCATTTGGCAAATGGACTGAGGATGATGATAAGGCAGATGAGGCGTGGCCAGGATTCCGAAACGGACTGCATCCCGGATGGGAGCGACCTAGTGACCTCTCTCTCTCTCGCGCGCTCTGTTTCTCTCTCACTCTCGCGCTCGCTCGGTGTGCTTGTTTGGATTGTAAACAAGCCGGAATCAACCCCGCAAATCCGTAGTTCGCGTAGTTCGGCGGGGAAAGTGTATCCTGTGGAGCTCGAAAACTCCTTGCTCGCGTGCTCCCGCGCGCTGCCGTGTGTATGCATTGGACCTATGTGTATGTGGAAGGGAGCCCGAGCCCGAGCCCCAACTGGTAGCAGCATCCTTTTCTACATTTGGAGTCCTCGAGAGCGAGGACTCCTCTCTGTGTGTATAATAAGCTGCTTAACTTGTGTGTGCGGGTGTGTGTGTGTGTGCTTGAGTGAGTCTAAGTATTTGTGTGTATTGCCCGGTGCCATCAAAAGTCCTTCCTTGCTTTTGCTTGCTTTTTTCTTGCTTTTTTGGAGGCCTGTTCTATGTTAGGAAAATATTAATATATTTCCTAGAGTTCCCCCTGCAAATTGTTTCATTTTTTCATTTCCCAAAAGGAAACTTGATAAGTCCCGGTTATATCCCGAGTTCTGAGATAGATTCTTGTTTGATTTCATAGATTCCACTTCAAAGGCAATCGGCACTTGCCACAAATCACTTTTTTCGGTACAAGAAACACTATAAAAAAATAGTACGTTCGATTCTGTCTGTTTTTTAAGTTATAAACTCGGCGTTTTGTGTGTTTGAGCTTTTCTGCAGTCGAAGGACTTGAGCTCCTGGCTTGTGGAGGCTCTCTGTGGAGGAGCTGGTGGCTACCTGGCGAAAACGGTTCGGTTCGCTTCGCTCGACACGTCCAAGACCCTTTACTATCCAACTACAACTGAAACGGGCCCTGCCAGGATAAATCCAGCAGCCAGCAGCCAGCAGCAGTAGCCGAGCAGCGGAGCAGCCGAGCATCGAGCATCGAGCATCCTTTTTGGCCAGCAGCCGCCCTCGATTTGCGCCGAATCCTTACTCTCTCTCTCTCTCTTTTCCTCTCTCGCTCTCTCTCTTTCTGGGCTCATATGGCGGTTCTGCTCGCACGCAGGACGCAGGGGAAAAGTGGTCCTGTTTGTATGCCCAAAAGTAGGACACATTTTAGGTGCGCGCCGCTCTGTTGCTCTCGGTTCGCTCGCCATTCATGCGATTTTTTTTCGTACATTCTTTTTAATTTAGAAGAGATTGTTATTTTTTTTGTTGGTTTAAATATTTATGTTGATTAATTTAAGCTTTGGTTATTATTTAAGCCTTTTATTCTTTGAGTATAAAAATGCCTTGGCGTTGTAGGTTGCCTGGGAGTCCTTTAGCTAGGCATTAAGTGAATATATCCTTGTTATTTAGGGCCTTAAATTTTTTGTTTAATTTAGTTTTTGTATTTTTCTATAAAGGCTTTTAGTTTCTTTATTTTTTAATTAAACCAGCACATACTTATGGATTTCCTTCTTCTGTAAAACTTTGTTTTTTAATCCTTGAAGAGTTATTTTATATATTTTCCTTGTTCCTTGAATTCTTTTCTTTTCCTGTTTAGATTTTAATTTGTCCTGGCCACATTCATTTGCCTTTTAATATTCACTGCGACTGTTAGCCTTCCGACCTGGCCAAAAACGTATCTTTTAATTGAGTTTTGGCATCTGGCAGCGAGTGGGTCCTTTTTGTTTTTAGCCGCCTCCACACATTCGCCGCGATGTAAATGGGTCAATTTACGTAGTCCCGAGCCGAGAGCTGCAGGGAAGATGGAAGATGGGGATGTGACATGCCAATCAGCGCCCAGTTGCATCTCTGCCACTGCATTTGCGAACGAAAAAAAAGGAGGGGCGGAGGCAATGGGGTTCTTGGAGGGGGCTTCGAACCGAACGGAATGAAGGAGAATGGAACACGGAGCAGCAGCGAAAAGCAACAGCCCAAAACTCAATTTAGTCACGATGCTGGCTGCCTCTGACTGCCTGACTGCCTTTACTGATTTTACTACCGATTGTTGTTTTTATTATTGTTGTTGCGGTGCGACGTGTTACAATCACCCCCCGAAAACCACCCAAAATCAGTCAACTTTTCTGCACAGTGGGTGCGGTCGGTTATTGTTTTTTAATATTGTTTAAAATTAAATGTCTGCTACTTTAAGTGTTCAGTTATTTTTTTTCCAACGTGTACACCATTTTACATCTTTGTTTTAGTTCCCTCCAAGTGATTACCCCCACTCATTAGATCCTTTTTGAGACTAAGCTCCTTCTTATTCTTTATTTTCTTCCTCTCGAGTTCCCCTCTGTGGCCCACTGTGCGCTGCAGCAGCGCTTACGGTAAAGGCCGACTTGCGTGGTCGTTGCCGTCGTCATGCTGTCTGAGTCTGCACTTCGTTCTGGCTCGCTTGCTCCTTTGGCTTCGTCCTCGCTCGCTTTATCGTAACTCCATCGTCGCTTCCTTTTGTGTGGCTGTCCTCTGCCTGCTGTTGCGCCGTCCGCTTTGTGCGCATTTCACAACAACATTGCGGCATTCTGTTTTGGTTGCGCATTCGCCGACAGAGTCCCCGTGCTGTCCTCCCCCTTTGCCCTCACCTTGCTCACATTCACCGCCCCTTCAAACTCCCAACTCCCGAGTCATCGATGAAGAAGAGGAGGAGAGTGCAGAGCACGACCAAGGGGTTGCAGTGGACGAAGAAGAAGAAGAAAAAACCATGAGGGTGAAGTGAGAGAAAAAAAGGTGACTAGAGCTAATGGAGATTTCTTTATGTCACTTGGAGAATTATTTATATTTTATAATTAAAATATATTTTAAGTAAAATAATACAAATTATTTTATTTACTTCATATTCCTCTTATTATACCCTTGCAGAGGGTATAATAATTTTGTCATGATGTTTGCAACGCAGTGAAGGAGGCATCTCCGACCCCATAAAGTATATATATTCTTGATCAGCATCACCAGCCGAGTCGATCTAGCCATGTCCGTCTGTCTGTCCGTCTGTCCGTCTGTCCGTCGGTCCGTCTGTCCGTCTGTCCGTCTGTCCGTCTGTCGGTTTCTACGCGAACTAGTCTCTCAGTTTTTGAGCTATCGGGCTGAAATTTTCAGCATAGTCTTATTTCTTTAGCACGCAGTATATATGTCGGAACGGCCAAAATCGGACCACTATATCTTATAGCTGCCATAGAAAAGATGACGAAATTAATGTAAAAAAAATTTTAACTTCTCTGTTTTTCATCGAATTTCTATAAATTTCGAGATATAGTCGTTTTTTTTTAGTTTTAGAATTACGGTTTAAATTTCATTAAGATCGGACAACTATATCATATAGCTGCCATAGAAGGGATCGGTCGATTTATATGAAAATGTAAAATTCTACATGTAAAATGTAAAATTTTACAAAATTTACATAATTTGACATTTTGTTTTTACATTACCAAAATGGATCGATTGTCAATGATCCAATTGCAGACTGCAAGGGTATACAAACTTCGGTTTACCGAAGTTAGCTTTCTTTCTCGTTTTTTTCAGTGTTCTATAGCGGAATGTAAGGTTTTGCGCCGCAACTCGCCAACTGCGTCGCAGTTGCAGAAAGGCCGGAAAATCGGCCAACAGACGGGCAGCAGAGGGTTAAAGGCGGAATATGCTGCTCCCGGGGTTATCGAGTCCTGGCAGCCGCACCCTGATCCCAGCCAGACGAGGACGTGTGACCCAAATGCCATTCACTCGCCACTAATCCCAGGAGTAGAAAAATGCGAAATAAAACCCTTGGACAGCCTAATGTTTGAGTTAAATTCAAACTGATGTGAACTGGGAAAGCTTCCCTAATCATCTGTCTAACTTTTGGCAAGATTTTCCCAAAAATTAACGTGAAAGTTACTTCCTGAATATTCTTCTATCTTTAAAAACAACTTCATGATATGTCCCTCCTTAGAAGATTATTAATTTATTTTCGAAAAACTCCCCATGTTAACATGCATAAATCAGTGACTTGTTGTTTTTCCTAATTTGGATCATTGACGAAAGACCGACCACCCCTCGTCAAGCTATATTTATTGCGGGACTTTCATCTAGCCCTCGGAAATCGAAGAAGGGTTGTGAAAATACAGCCCTCATGTGCCGGCTTGCCTAATTATATCTTTAGCCACCCCTGGCAGATGAGGTCTTCATTAGGCCTATGGCTCATTTTCATTATTATTATTTTTAAAACAAAAACAAAAGAGTCTGGGGCGATGAACAGATCCTTGAGCCTGCCCCAAAACCTTGTGCCTAATCGGGTGATAATTTTTCTAGCCAGGGACATTGCTGCAAATAGATGCGAGGACATTTTTATCTAAACTGGATTGAGAGGAGTCGTCACGAATCAATAAAGAGAAAAATCTACCTTAAAGTGCACAAGAAAAAAATAAATTGAGAGTTTAGAAAATTTTTTAGACATAAAAAACCTTTCTACTTTGCTAATAAAAATCTCAGAAAGGATTGTCTTAAAATGTAAATAATTTTCATATAAATTGTGTGACTTAAGCAAGTTTTGGTATATAAGTTGGTGTTTGATAACAGAGTCTACATACCAAATCTTGTAAACCTAGCTGTTATAGGTCCTGAGATCCATGCTCTAACTTTACTACATTAAGATATCTTCCTTGAAACTTGTACTTGTCAGTAATATAAAAATTAACATAGAATAGTTATGTTTTTCCAAGTAATGTCCTTGTTTTAAACTTTCTTTTTGATGAGTGTGTGTTCTCCCAGAGAGGCTGCTGACAACTCTGGCCAACTGCCAAGCATCGATAGTTTCGCTGTCTCCGTTGCCTTCTGCCATTGTTAGCAAATTGCTGCGACTCACGAATGTAAGTCATTCGTACAATGACACTTTGGGCGCGGAGACAAAAGCGGTGACTCCCCTGGATTCCCTGGGCTGCAGATGCCGGGTGCAAGTGGTATTTGAAAGACGCCAGATCTGTCTCTCTCCTCTAGCTGGCATGCATCGCTGACAGTTCATGCCGCAGCCAGCCGAGTGTAATGCTTTGTCGGTTTGTCAAGTTGCGTAATTTGTTTGCAACTCCAAAACGAGAGGCACCCCAGACCAGCACCCCACCTAAGCCACCCACTTGGCAGCAGCAGCAGCGGCATTGTGTAAGCGATTTTGGATGCCTCGCCGCCTACTTATTTGTTTTATGTCGAGTCCCCCCGAACAAAGATCGGAAATGTAAGGCAATGTGCCCCACTGGCGGCGACGTCCAGTTCGTTGACATTATAATCCCGGCTGCTGTCGGCTGCCAAATAAAATAAAATAAAATAGAACAAATACAAAATAAAGCCGTGGAGGCACACACACGTACAAAGGAAAGCTGAATGAAATTCGGGCTCAGATAGTTTTGCGACTCCCTAAGCGGATATGCTACTTAATTTTGGATTTGGGTGTGTTCCTGCACTCGAAGAAAGCCACGCCTTTGGTAAATAAGACCTAAGAATGATTAGAAATCCGAATAAGCTATGGGAATATCAAATTTCCCGGGATCCCATAAATCCCTTAACGTGAAGATAAAATATCGAAGGCAGGCAACTAATTAAAAGCAAGGTTTTTAAAAGAGAAACCCTATTTATAATTTATTTACTTTTTCCATATATAAAAATGTTTTTAAATGGTTTTAAGATCTATATTTTAAGCGGAAACATTATGTTATAACTATTTTAGAACTTTAAGAGTCTTAAGATACTTTTCTTTAATATTTTCAATTAGCTTAAAATCCCATATGCAACCCTGTTGGCTTTTGTCACAACTTTTTCTCAATTCCTTGTCTATATATAACTCTATTCCCCTGTAGATTGGTTAGTATTCTTAATAAATATCTATATATAGCGGTGCTTGGGACTGAAAAACTACTTGCTATAAGAAGCCATTGCAGGATGCAGGTGAAGGGCAAGATCCACTACGCTCCGGTGAGAACTAAACTAATATATCATTCTGGTAGGTCTGGCATATCTCTTAAGGTTAGTGGGAAGGGGATTACTTCATACGGTTAGGAGGGGCACTAGGTATAATCTTGTACTTATTTTTGGAGAGGTAGAGTAAAGATAGGATAGGTTTTTCAAATGAATATTATTAGCAAATCTGACCTTTGCTGTGGACGCGTCAGAACCGGTGGATGTTTGCCGCTGTAACAGTTTCTAACTGATTAAAATGTCAATTACTTCTCTACTAAGGGTATCGGAACTATCTACACAGAGTTCTCACAGATCGTTAGAGATAGAATGGGGGAGAGAAATGATAGTATCTCTAGCTTCTTTTTGCTTTCTTTCTTTTTAGCTGGGGAACTTTGGAATGTGAGTGAAACGGAAACGGAAATGGCATAATGCAGACACACGAAACGAAACACATTCAGTGGAGGAGAACACATAGATTTGTGCTGGCAGCAAGGGTTTATCACAGATATATGATTTGATATTATATAGAATATATTTTATCGGGCATCATGGAACACACTTACTTGGCGTTTTTCGGTCGTCGTGCATCGATCGGAAAGTCATCATCGAAATCCAAATTGAAGTCCTCGCCGAGATCGTGTGGGACTAGTGGCGTCCGCTGGTGGGCAGGACTTGTGTGGTAGCCATCGCCCTGCAGCTGCACGGGATTAACCATAATGAAGAAGGGGATTAGATTTGGCAGTGAGATTAAGGGGGTTTCTTGGAGGCTTTACAACAATAAATTGGAATTTAATATCATACAAAATGTACACGGTAATATATATTTATATTTATTTATATACAAGGTTAGTTTATGGGTTGCCACAGAAATAGACCAAGGTTATTTATTTTTTAGTTTAAGCTGGAATTTCTGGGAATTAAATTATTAATTATAAAGCTTCATAAAAAAAAACTTTGTAAATGAGGAACTTTCTTATTGAAAGAGTAATGATCTTTTTCAGGTTATAAATATTCGATTTTTACTTTAAAATTTATAATTTTTAACAAAGAAACCCTGGAAATAGCACTTCATCTCTTTAATTCTCTTCACAAACAATTAACTTAAAAAATCTTTATTATTTATTATAAGCATGCATTTCAAAAATAAAATCTTTTTACATCAAAACAATTCCAATTTATTGCAAGAAATCATATTACTCATAAAATAGCTTTTAGCTTTTTATCGCTTTTTGGTTATCGATTATCGATTTTGATTACGATTTTCGAGGAACTTAAAGTCAAGGGCGAATCGGTTACTCGTGCAAGGATTTTGTTGGTTAAATTTCAGATCCGGTTCAAATTCTTTGGCTATATAGAAGAAAAATCTTGGAAAAAACAAATGGTTAATCTGCCACATACTCACACACCGATATACACACACACCGATATACACACACACACTGCGTAAAATATATTAGTTATTAAAATCATATGCAATATTTACAAGCTTTATGTTATCTGATTAATTTCCATATTTACATTTGTTGAGGAAATTTTGGTTTATGTGTGGTTTTATGTATGGAAATTAATGTGAATTATTTATAGGAATTAAATATAATATAATAATTTGGATAAATACAATTTTTTATGCTTGAAAACGAAATGGTTTGATTATTTTTCAAAATATTTTAGGCAGGTTTCAAATCTCAAAGACAATAATATAAAATGAGGATAGGATTTATAGTAATTTTATTTCAATTACGAAGCTTTAAGATAACTTTACTTAGTTTAATCCTTCACCTTTGAAAATCATTAAAAATATTATAAAAAATATATCAAGAGATTTGATATTACCCTTAAAATGGCGCAATAATTTCGAATAATTTTGTATAGCATACTTTTAGACAGCCTTTTTAAGGGATCTCAAATCTTTAGTTTATTGAAATCTTCACGAATCAGAATCAATATAATAATGAGAGTCATGTGTTTATGAGGTGGTGTGTGTTCGATTTGGTGATGTGGTTAGATGTGGTATTTGAGTTATATTGCATATGAGTTAGGGTAATCCTTGTAGCGAGTATATCGAATAGCCCGTACCTTGACCACAGTGCCGACCTGATTCGATTCGGATGCCGATTGGCGGTTGTCGAGCAGATTGGCCCGCTCCATGTTGTCCAGTTGAAGTGTCTCCCGCGGCTGGTCCAGTAATCGTTCTCGCATCTCATGAATGTAGGGACACCGCTGCATTCCTCTCTTATCGCCGCCTCTGCTCTCTTTCTCTCTCTCTCCTATCTATCGGATATATCGGATGTCGAGTATCGGATATCGGATATGGTATATTGTATATCGAATATATAATATGTATTGAGGGATTTTGGGTTTATGGGGACTATGCAAAGCTTCTAGCGTTGATTGGCTTTACTTTTAAAGTCGAAAGTTATTGCACTGCCATTCCTATATATGACGGCCGTATATGCGCGTGTATATATCTTTATATATATATGATTTTTTGTAAGCTAATATAAAGTTCTTAAGGAGGTAATCGCTACGGTACGCTCAACGTAATAAATCAGTCATACGGTTTGCAGCAGCAGTTGATTTTTTTGTTCAAGACTTTTGGTTGCGCAAATTGGTCGTTCTGGAAGGAGAGAGAACAAATGTAGAATTACTAGAATTATTAAGTTATAAATCAGGGAGTTAATTATAGTACTAAATATTAAAGAATACATACAGATTTTTAGAGAAAAATAATGAATTATAATAAGTTTCTAAGGTATTTCAAGAACACAGTTCTCTGTAATAAAACAATAATTATATCTTAAATAAAATTGGTTGTTTAGTTATTTATTTCAGCATATATAATATTTTCCTGACACGAATTTAAGTAATTAAAGAATATATTCCCCTAAAATATGCATTAGCTCGACCCAGAAACTTATTTCCCATTTATTTTAGGCATTAATTTTGCATTTCGCACCAAATATGGGCCAACATAGTGATCGAATCGTTTCGCATTAGCTGCTATTTGTTATGATACGCATTCCCCCAATATTTACAGGGGCTGGAGGGGAGAATATTATGGAATTTTACAGCCAGAGAGACTCTGAAACCGACACACGACCTCTGATTCTATTTTCCACGCGCAAAAAATAAACATTATTGAATAATATTTTGCAACATGCAATTGCCGCCCACTCTCTCGCCCCCGCAGTGAGCCGTCAAATGGATAATGGAGCAAATTCCACTCCAGATATCTTGGGAGTCATTTAAAGTAAAGAGAATTCTCCTCGTACCCTCGTCAATCTGTCAAGAATCGGGATGGCGGATGGCTTCAGTGGATCTGCTTGGCACACATCCATCAGCATTGGCATCATAATCATCATCATAGACGACGGAGGGTCATAAAAATCGCGCCAGTTTTTCCTTCTGGAATTTCCACTTGTTGCTGCTCCGGCGGCTCTCAAGGGCGGTGGAGGCATATAAATTTATTTTTAATTCCAAATCAGCAGCAACGGCATCAGCAAATTTTTTGATGTTCTTGATTGAACAATATTTGTTTGGAATTTGGCAAGAAAAATCATAAAAACTCAAAATATTCCTTATGTGTTCCGCCTCGGACAATGCAAGTTCCAGTTGGAAATTCTCTCTGTGCTGGTTTCGATTTTATATTGACTTAAAAATATTTCGATTGCAAACTTTCACGCTTAGTGAGCATAATTTAAAAGCCTTTCGAAGGTCAGGAAAATCTAAGACTTTACGGGAGAAATTCTTGGGTGAAATACGCATTTTATAAATTATGTTTGATGGGGAAAATGTTAACAACTAAATTTTATATTTCGATATTTTTATATAATTTTAAAATAAGAACTTTGATCGATTCTTTGCTAATCGGGTCAAGTTAACGATTAGCGTTTCGATTTGTTTTCGTCTCGTTTCGATTGTTGCCAATAATGTTTGTTGGCCTGGCCAAAAAGGCGAGAGAGCCAGCTTTGGGCAATTAACAGCATTGGGTTAGTTTTTGCGCCGGTTTCGCGCTAGTGTGGGGAGGTGTTAGCCATCAAATGTTAATGGTATTAGCCAAGCTTTCAATTTGCGAGACTGTGTTGGTTGCTGCTTCGCTGAGCGAACGAGAACATGCGACAATTCTGGCCTGCACATATGGCCATGGAAAAAGCAGAACAAAAAAGCAAGAAAAATACAGAACAAACTACCTAGAAAAAAACTACAGAAAAAAACTAGGGAAAAAATCAAGAAACGCAACGACGGCCTTTTATGACCGCCGACGTTGCCTTAATACGCTCTAAGATGGCTCTTTTTTTCTTCTTTTTTTACAGGTGAACCGAAGGTAATGGTCTCTGCGAAAGGGCCTCGTAAACTCACCTAAGTCTCCAGATGGAGATCATCTTGGCCAGCTAAGGGGAACTGAAAGCCCAGAAGGAGACATTTGGCTTGAGAACTAGAGTTTTTATTTCTTTTTTTATGGCTGGGAAAATTGTAAAATTGCACTAGTTTTATTTTTTTTTTATGTACAAAATAGAGGAAGTACTCTGGGAATAAAATGGGAAATGAAACTTTAGACTTTAAGAATTGGAATAAAATTGGAAACTAAAGCTAAGACTTTAGGAATATGAATAAAATTAAAAACTAAACTTTAGACTTTAAGAATAGAAATAAAAATTAGAAACTAAACCTAAGACTTTAAGAATAAGAATAAAACTGGAACTAAGCCTTTAGGCTTTAGTTTTGCTAAGTTTAGGAATAGCCATTAAGTTTCTTAGGATATATATTTTCTTAACCTATAATACCTTTAAATAATACTCATATAATATTAATTATCCCTCGAAAACACCAATATCTTCTTAGTTTTTTTTTTTAACACAATTTTCTCCCACAATTCGAAACTCTGGAAATATGAGTGCCACCAACTGTCCGCATTTTGTTGTAAACAAACTGTGCCACTGGTATTGGTTGGGGGGATCATGACGAGATGGCGCTGCATTGATGTTTGCTACTTTATTGCAGTGTCCGATGACAGACGGCAGACGGCAGACGGAGGAGGCAGCAGCCCTCCCTTTAACCCCCTTAAGCCCCGCCCACAACCGCAGAAAACGATAAAAAGTGAAAATGGGGAACGAAAAATAGATAGGAAAATCTGATCTATGCAGATCCGTGAATCCATGAATCCGTGAATCCGTCAATGGGGCAGAGGCGACGACGGCGCCCACATTGAGAACCGGATATGCAATTGTATACTGAAAAGAAAGAATGCCAAACTGGGAGAATCCGAATCGGAATCGAAATGGAAATGGAAATGGAAATAGAAGCGGCAAGGGGGAAATGGGAATGAAAATGGGTATGGAAATGAGCATGAGAACTGGTGGCAGATGGATGCAATCCGTGAAATAGGGTGACCTTATAAACAAAACGCAGTCTGCTGGCCGCAAGGGGCACAAAAAAATAACAGAAGAGGCTTTGAAATATTCTAAAAGATTTTTTAATTACAAAAATGTTTATTTTATTATATATGGATTAAATCTTCTATATTTTTAGTGCATTCAATAAATGATATAATCGTAAAAGCATAAAACGTAATGCCTATAAGCATCAGAAAAATATTCCTTTACAAAATCTTAATTTTTTTCTTTCTTTCCCAAAATCTCCTTTCAGAATCTTTAAGATTTCTTTTAACTACAGAACAGTTTTTTAAATAATTAATGCTTTAACCGTGTATTATTATTTTTTTAAGCTTTTTTTATTGCCATTTTCCATAAAAGGCGGCAATTAAATTCCGAGTGCGTGTTGCACTATGGGTTTTTTTTTATGCGGTATGGTGGGTGGTGCCGCGAGGTCCGTTCCTTGGGCCACGGATTCACCCACACCCTTCGATGGGCTCGCCAGTCTTTCTCGTCAGTTCAGAGAGCTGTCCATCCCCCGAGGTCGTCGGCTCATTAGTTAATATATGCCGGCACACGATACCCACGTCACTCGCATGCAGAATATGCATTCCGTTTTGTTTTGTATATTTTTTTTGTTGTTTTCGTTTTGATCCTGTTTTCCATATTTTATGCTGTCCAATGCCACCCCCGTCACCACATCATCATCAGTGGCAACAGCAGCAGCAGCAGCACCACCCACCCACCGAACTAAGAACTAACCACCGTTGGAAATCGCGTGTCGCGGTTTCAACCCTCGCAATAGCTTTTCCGGATTTCGTTTCTCATGCCTGCCAACATTTTTGTTGTCGATTTTGCTTGAGATATATTTATGCTTAGATCGATAGTTATCGATGGCAGAGATTTGGCATTGCTGAGAGTGATGAGAATTATTGAAAAAGAATCGTTTACATTTTTCTAAAAGTTAACCATTGATAAAAATCAATGCAAAATATTTTAGTTATTAAAATAATCGAGGAAAAGGCATATATTTATGCTTAGATCGATAGTTATCGATGGCAGAGATTTGGCATTGCTGAGAGCGATGAAAATCATTAAAAAATATTCGTTTACATTTTTCTAAAAATTAATCATTGACAGAAATCAATGCAAAATATTTAGTTAAGAAAATAATCGAGGAAATGGTATTATTTGCATTATTTATATCGATTTTAGAGATCAATAGCAACCGATATGCTAGTTTCATAAGTTAGATTAGCAGAAGTTGATAAATGTGTCACCCTGTGATAGCGATCGCTTTGTTTAATATAATGGATTCGTGAAAGTATGAGCATTATGTGGAAATAAATTGTGCTGTCAGTGATTCACTTCATAATAAGTGAATCACGGGATCAGATCAATGTGCAACATTAAATATTCATTAAGATAAATGGGACTGTCACTTGGTATGGGAACTGTAACTTAAACTTTATATATCTCAGATTTCTATAACAATTTTTAATAAGATAAGTGAGTCATTAGATCAAATCTTTGCAATAGTAAAGCAAATTGAAGATAAATTACTTATTAAAATCAAAACTGATATGATGCTAGCCCTAGATTGAGAAAGATCTAAGAGTAATAAGAACCAATTCTTAAGAAAATACGAAATTTTAATATTCTTATTCGTTTATTAAAAATTATAGCCCAAATAATATATAATCAAGATCACAATAGATTAACATGAAGCCCATGCTTCACTCTAAGCTATGAAATCACCTCCTAAAGTGACGGAAAAGCTAAGTAGCTTCCCCCCAAGATTGTGCGATCAGTGAGGATTATGGGCTGGCGGCCCCCCCCTGAGTGTGACCCAATTCTGGGTAGCGATTCTGTTACTTCTGGCAGATCCGCCCGCTTGTTTTTGTCTTATTTTCCCCTGTCGCGCCTCTTGTGCAATTAAGATTTTCCGTCGCTTGGCCCCAGCAGCACTTCTATGGGTTTCCCTTGGGCGTCGGGCGAAGGTAGCGAAATCCGAAAAAGGAAAAAACCCGCGACGACGAGGCGATATGCCAATGTCTTTCTAATGGAAGACCAAGAAATGTGTGTGTGTAACCCGAGAAGGGCAGCCAGTTTGATTGCTTTCGAGAGAGTGCCAAGAGGGGGATCAAAGAGCTTAGTTACAGTGGAACCCCCCGCGTGTGTGATATTCGAACCGCAAGCCGAACTCTGGCTCTGGATAAGGTATCTTTAAAGGTGAATTTACCAATACCAAATCCTAATCCAGTTAATCTCATTAGGAAGTGGGAAGATCAATTGGTAAGCTTTAATTACTTTTATTACTTTAAGGCTTTAAATTTAAGTTCAAGTTGGAGAAAATGACTTGAAAGAAACCTGTAACTTTTACCAGGTTAATCTTTGTCAGAGGTGCCTTTGGCTGTTTTTTAAGCAAAATATGCGCTGTTAGCAGCACAAAATGTGCTGTTTGAAGCACAAAATGCGCTGTTTTTAGCACAAAATGTTATGTTTTTCTTAGCAAAGTTCGTTAAAAGGAAGTTTGCTTGCTTTTCGATTGGGTTGATGTCATATTCCAGGTGACCTGCGCTTTTATAAGTGCAATAAGCGCTGTTAGCAGCACAAAATGTGTTGTTTGAAGCACAAAATGCGCTGTTTTTCTTAGCAAATTTCTTTAAAAGAATGTTTGACTGCATTTTGATTGGGTTGATGTCATATTCCAGGTGAACTGTGCTTTTATAAGTGCAATAGGCGCTGTTAGCAGCACAAAATGTGCTGTTTGATGCACAAAATGTGCTGTTTTTCTTAGAAAATTTATTTAAAAGGAAGTTTGGTTGCATTTCGATTGGGTTGATGCCATATTCCAGGTGTTCAGTGCTGTTATAAGTGCAATATGTGCTGTTAGGAGCACAAAATGCGCTGTTTTTAGAACAAAATGCGCTGTTATTCGTAAAAAATACAAAAATATGCTTTAAAATCTTAAGAAAAACATATCTTTAAGATGTTTGACAGTATTTAAATCCTATTTTGGAGGTGCTATCTTATGGCATCCATCACTTGACTTACTTTTTTTTTTGTGGGGGGGCTGAGGGTTTATCCTGTCATTCAGCTCATCGGCGCTTGCCTTTCGAGTCGCTTCCTCTGCTCGTCTTTATTATCCTTTCGCCTTTCGCTCGCTCTCTTCCCCTGTCCTGGTTTCTTTTTCTTTGTTTTGTTTCCGCTCAAGAGGAGGTAGAAGAAGAATCTGATGGGCGGGGGGCGTGGTGGTGGCGTCTGTTGCGCGCGCGTTTATACCGTTATTATGCGTTTTGCGTTTTTACGGTTTGTTGTTTCGTTCTTTGGTTCTTTCTTTACTTCGTTTCTTTGATGTTTGTTATTTGCAAAATGCTATTGTTGTTGTTGTAGAGTCCTATTTTCTGTAGTTGTTGTTAACCAAATAGAATTCGTTGATTGACTGAACCGGAAACAGGCTCACACACACACACACGCACACGCAGACACTGTCTCAGCCAGGAAGCGCTCACTGAACACGCACAAAAACGCACACTCATGCAGTGCAGACAAAATGGACGACGCACTGTTCATCGGCAACAAACAAACCAACAAAAAAAAATCGCAAAAAAAAAGCTTGACGTGATTGACACTTTTTCTTCTGTTTATTATTTTCTTCTTCGTTCACTGCACAGCAACAAAAACAAGGCAAGGAAAATAAAATAAAATGCAAGCAATTACCAGCAACAAATCGGCAAGAATAATAGCAATTACAAAAGGCAATTCTACAAAAATGCAAGTTAAGCTGTTGCTAAAACTGGCTTTAAACAAGGCAGACAAAAAGGCGAAACAAACTTTCCAGTGATTGCTATTATTCCCGTGCCCGTGCCCGTTCCCGTTCCCGTTCCCGGCCAGAGCGCGTTGGTGCTGTGTTTCGTTATGATTTCTGATCTCAATCCTCGATTTGTTAGTTAGCTTTGGGTTTATTTAGTTGGCCAAGCATTATTATTGGTTAGAAAAAAGCACCGGTCTGAAGAGGCAGCACTGGCTTCCATCACTCGCAACAGTTCGCTTCTGACTGAAAGTCCAACGCAAAAGCGGAAACTCGAACGCCGAACGCAAAGCAGAAACCAAAAGACGGGCGGGCAGCGACGCACAGTGGGGTAAATGGGTGATTTACTCGATGCAAAAGTGAGGGTATTTTTGTAGGGATAGTTTTAAGGATAGTTTTTGTTTATAAATATACTTCTAATCAAATTAGCTAAATTAATAATTTTGTGATTTAATGCAAATTAAATTAAATCAAAATTGCTTAACAATCCTATGCTTGAAATTTTACAGATAAGCGAATATTTAGGGAAAAGCATAACCCATCGTATGTAATAGTAATTGATTACGAAATAATAATAAGGCAACAATTAAATTTAAAACTGGAATTAATCGCTTCTAAATCTACCGTTTCCCCCCACTGTGCTATGCAGCGACGCCGCAACGCAGTCGACGCAGGGCCAGAACAACAGTAGTATTTTTGTATACCGTAAGCGCTTACGATATTCGTGCGGCTTCGAACGTCTCTGTCTGTTGCTTGTTGTTGTGTCGTTACTGTTGCTTTTGTTTTTGTTTTCGTTTCTTACAGACAACAAAAATATGATTTAGAAATTCAGTTTAAATTAATATTATAAGTCCTACTTCTTTACTAATTTAAATTTCTTTGATTAAAATTAGAAAGACAGTTACTACTTTTTTATTTTGCGTGTAGCTTCTACCAGTTTTAGTTGCGGCTTCTCCCTTTTGCCACCATTATTCGTTGCACACGACGTTCGCTCACGCGTACCCCAAGAATCGCCAAACGCGAATAACGAGTCAAAGCGCAGGTGATAATAGCCAAAATATCGTGCAAAAAAGCACGTGAATTAACGGCAAATGCTTATGCGACATATTGAATAATTAAGCGAATCACGAGGGTCATAAATCTTAAAAACACTTGGAACTTTAGCTTCTAAATTAGTCAAATATGTAAATTCAAGCTTCTATATTACTGAAATAGTTAAACTTTTCAACCATGATTTCTTTATTTTCATTATTCTTCAACAATTTTCATTATTCTTGTATTTCAATTGATGAAGTCAGTGAAAATATTGAAAATAAATCATTTTAGATAATATATTGAAAGAAATATAGATAATTATGGTGTTAAGATATCTTATTATAGCTGAAGGAGGAGCTCTCAGACCCCATGAAGTAAATATATTCTGGATCAGCATCTCCAGCCGAGTCGATCTAGTCATGTCCGTCCGTCTGTCTGTCCGTCTGTCTGTCCGTCTGTCTGTCCGTCTGTCTGTCCGTCTGTCTGTCCATCTGTCTGTCCGTCTGTC
Source organism: Drosophila triauraria (assembly GCA_014170255.2). Taxonomy (NCBI): domain Eukaryota; kingdom Metazoa; phylum Arthropoda; class Insecta; order Diptera; family Drosophilidae; genus Drosophila; species Drosophila triauraria. The sequence goes on along the minus strand of CM024333.1, from coordinate 5,310,134 downwards.
TGTCCGTCTGTCTGTCCGTCTGTCTGTCCGTCCGTCTGTCTGTCCGTCTGTCTGTTCGTCTGTCTGTCCGTCTGTCTGTCCGTCTGTCCGTCTGACGGTTTTCACGCGAACTAGTCTTTCAGTTTTTGAGCTATCGGGCTGAAACTTTCAGTATAGTCTTATTTCTTTAGCACGCAGTATATATGTCGGAACGGCTGAAATCGGACCACTATATCCTATAGCTGCCATAGGAATGATGCAGAAATTAAGGGTATACAAACTTAGGTTTACCGAAGCTAGCTTTCTTTCTTGTTTTTTAAATACTTTATTATCCTTAAACCAACAATCTTTAGCTTAAAGTCATTCTTAGCTTAGGAAGCTTAATAATGAATATAATGTTGATTATTTAATATTAAATTTATAGATTACAGGCGCAAAACAAATAAATAAAAGGGAACATTTTAAAGTTTTCCGCTTTAAATAAATAAATACAATGATTCTAAAAACAATTTCCCCTGCAACGAAGGTAGTTCCTTATAATTTTTCAATTAACAGCAAGTCTAAACGCTATATAAATATATTATTAGTTACATTATACAGTTATTACGGTTACTTACCTCTTAAAACAAGTTAAACATTAATAGAAATTCCCATTAATTATCTAGAAAGTTTAATTAATAAAATCTACTCATAAAGCCCGTTCCTTTTACCCCTCCGATTCCATCCAATCCCCCACTGGACGAGGGCTAATTGCTAAATTAGGAAGGACTAGCAGTGGACAATGGTTGCTCCTCAGCCCAGCTCCAGCCCAGAGTTTGCCTATTGTTCCTGCTCCTGCTCCCTTGTCTGGCTGAGTAATCAGATTATCGCCATCGGATCGAGGGACCTGGAGCTGTCCCCCGAGGACCGCGTGCACTAATGGGCCATGAAAGGTGTGACTGGACAAGGGGACGAAGTCGAAGTTCGCTCAAGATGCACTGCAGCCAAGGCGTTGACACAAAAAACTTTCCTTGCCTTTTAGTTGGATGAAGAGGGAGGGAGGGCAAGGGGGTTGGGAAGTGCGAAAAGAGGAGTGGCAGGGCGCGGCGCATGCGTTCGACTCCTGCCAAAGGACATTCACCTCTGGGCTTCGGTTTTGCCGCCAAACGGGGTGCATTTATGTATGCGAACCACTCGCATTTGTATCTAATTGCAGGCGCGCCCACTCTCCAGGAAAACTCACGAAAAATAAACCTACCGAGGGAAAAATGGGTGGGAAAAACTAATTGAATTTAGGGAAATCGGAAGCTATAAAATATGAATCTGCCGCTTACACCTCGGGTTATTTATGTTCTATATCCTATATCCTATTTGCTATATACTTTATTCCTTTCGCATCTCGCATTGTGTGTGTAATCGTGTATTTCGGAGCGGAGCTAACCTAGTTTTCGGTTGGCCAGGGCGTGGTTCAAATCCCGGGTAACCGGTCGGTACGTGTGTCCGGGTACATAGCCCCGGATACGTGGAGTACACAGATACACAGATACAGATACATATAGGCGGCTGCTGCGAACAGCATCCACACCAGACTGCAGTGGAAATCAGGGGCGGCCGAGCCAGCGAACAGCATCCACACCGCCAGAGAGAGATAGAGAAAGAGAGAGAGAGAGCAGTCATGGTGGGGAAATCCTTAGCTGCTCCCGCTCATGGAGGTGCACGCACTTTTGGGGAAAAAGGACAGATACACATTCCCTCCCTGCGAAGGTACAGTGAAGGTTCGGTACAGGGAATTAGGGGCAGGGTTTTATAGAAAAATAATACTAAAAGAGGGCACAACGTCTCAACTTAATGCTTAAAAATACCTTAATACCGCAAATTTATTGGATATCCTAGAGAATAGCTATTTTTTTACTCAGTCTCAACCTAAAGAGAGCACAACGTCTCTCGTACATGCTTAAAAATACCTTTAGTTCTTAGTTTGTCAAGCAGAGGTTGCTGATATTTAAACAGTATTACGTATTAACAGTACTAAAACAGTATTAATTAAATAGGGCACAACGTCTTACTTCCATAAAAAAAAAAATACCATTTAAGGTTACTAATTAAATACCTTCTAATACAAAAAAAAGGTTCCCCTTGCAGAATCTTCACCGTACTAACTGCGTATAAATTTTTGGAGGGCTTCAGCTCTGTATCTGTATCTGTATCCGTATCCGTATGTGTGTATCTGCTCCTGCGCCTAAATATTCCCCAGCCTGAGGTACAGATTCCCTCCTCGAGCGAAACCCGTTGGCAGGACCTCTTGAGAGACCCCACCCTGAGGCCCCAATCTTAGTGGAACATTCTCGGTGTCTTGACCCATTTACCCAAAGAAAACACCCAAGGCGGAACATTTTCCATAGTAATCGAATTACGTTTCAATTTATTATTCATATTTATTGCATATTTACTGCTCTTTTATAGTCATTATAGTTTTTTTTATGCTTTTTTTGTTTATTTATTTCTTGGTTGGGTGGTGTATTTGCTGGGGAACACAGAACATTGACGACTAGTTTTATCTTGGTGTGGATTTTCGGGTCTTTTTAACTTGTTATCTTCATAGCCATTATTGTAAATACATATAAATACTTGTAACACTTAATACAAACTGCTTTTCCTAGGCTTAGTCAAGTTGTATCGGTTTTTAGTATTATTCAGGGTGGAAAATATGAGGGGAATCGATGAAGTTTCTCGTCTAAACAGAAAGTTGTTAGGAATAGTTTTTGAAGTTTGTAAGTGGGAAATGGAACTGTGACAGTTTGACAGATTCTAAATTGGAAATAGAAAATGCAATCCTTAATCTAAAACTACTTGAATATATGTAAACCTGCAAGTATTCCTAAAGAATACCTGAACAATTAAAGGGGACAATGTTAAATTGGAAGTAAAGTTGTGGAAATGAAACCGCCAAGAAGTTAAGGATACTTTTGAAGTATTTTTCAGTATTTTTAGTACAGTACAGTTGTGAAATGTTAGCTGGAGAAAGCTTATCGATAACAGAATATGAAGTGAGTCCCACAATTGCGATTATTACATTTATTTTGATTTTCCTTTCTGTTTTTCTTGCTGATTAATAAGAACAAATAATGTTTCGGGTATAACTTGCATATTTTCGTATATTTTCCACTTCGATTTCTTTTGTGTATTTTTATCGGGTTCTTGTTATCGGTTTCTACTTGGAATAGGAGTTCCTCTAATGAGTCTTTCGTTATCTATCGCTCATTGCAACTACTTAGTTTCCAATAAATTCTAATACAATCGGGGGCTGTAAATATATATATTTTTATGTATAATTCAATATTCAATTTTGATTTGATTCAATTTGATTTGGTTTTTCGATTGTTCGATTTTTTTAGAGCAGTGTTCCGAGTCGGTTTACAATATAAATACATGTAAGAAAATGCATATAAAGTTTACAGTTAATTCTAGTTAAAAATTTAGTACGAGTATAAAATTGAAATAACTAATTTAATTTAATATATTTATATATAATATATAGACTTTTTTTGTTTGCTCCTTTTTCGCTTATCGCTTTTTGGTTTCTGGTTTCGATTTGGCATTAATATATATACGCAACTTTGAATATACAATGGATGAGTCAGTAGATTCAAATGAAAAACTCGAACTCAATCATAACGTAGGCTACGTAAAGAACTCTTTGGCATTGAAAAATATACACTGCATCTGCATCGAGTGTGTGTGTGTGTAAGTGGAGTCTATATCCTAAATACCTTATATACCATTATGGTAGACTATCAAAAAAAAAAAGAGAACAGACATTCATATTTATTTATATCTCCTTAAAATTGCTTTACTTGTGCGCGTTCTTACAGTTAGAGATTTCCCTTCTCATGATTTGTCCTTCTACAGTTATTTGAGCTTTCTTTCTTGTTTAATACTGAAATATGGTGGTTGAGGGGATTCCGAATGGGGAACAAGCACAAACACAAACGCTGCCTATCACATAATATAATTAGAGAAATAATAAATGGGTTTAACAACAAAGAAGGGGGGGAAACAAGGTTCCTAACAAGACATCTCTCTCTCTCTCTCTCTCTCTCTCTCTCTCTTCAGCTTCCTCAACAGATTCGGTTAATGATCAACGTAATATCTCAACAGTAATGGGGGGGGCCTTGAAACGGATTCTCGAACATCTACAGTATGCATGTGAGTATATGCTTATATCCTTAGGTGCTAGGCTGTGTGGGTGTGAGTGTGTAGACTGTCTACTTTGTAGCACAGTGTTGTTTTTGGTTTTTTTTTTAATAACTTTTTGCGGTTCCTCGATTCTCAGTTTCTGGTGGGGTTTTAATGACTTCTCTTCAAGGTCCTATGATTCCTTACGTTTTCTTTAACGTTTTTTGTTACGTTTATTTTCAGCTTAACGCTTTTTTAATTACCTTTATTAACTCCATAACGTTCTTTTTTACCTTTTTCTTCTCCTCAAGGTTTTTTGTTACATTTACTCTTCTCCTTTACGTCCTTTTTCTTCTTCTTAAGGTTCTTTGCTGTCTTTTCTTTAAAGTTTAAAAGAGAAGTTTGGAGAACAACGTTAAAGAGAAGAGAAAAGTAACAATCTCTTCTCTTTAACGTTGTTCTTTAAACTTTAAGAGAAAGGTAAAGAAGAACCTTAAGGAGAAGAGAAGTTTAACGAACAACGTTAATGAGAAAAGAAAGGTAACAATCTCTTCTCTTTAACGTTGTTCTTTAAACTTCTCTTCTCTTTAAGGTTCTTCTCTTTACCTTTCTCTTTCTCCCTAACGTTCTTTGGTACCTTTCACGTACCTTAACGTTTTTTGATTACCTTTTATTATCTCCTTCTTATTTATGTTTCTTTTCTCCTCAAGGTTCTTTTATGACTTCCTTAACGTTCTTTGATTTCTCTTCCCTTAGTTCTTCGATTTTCTTTAAATTTTTGTTAAAGTTTCCTTTACTTCCTCCTAAATTCCTCGATCTTTCTCTCTCAATGTTTGCTTTTACCATTCTTCTTCCTTTAAGATTTCCTTCTCGAAAAGCGAGGAGCCTGGTTGATTTTCTTCTCCTCTTCTTAACGTTCTTCATTTCCTCCTTCGATTGCGATTAATTATCCTTTATAGAACCCGCTTCTCCCTAACCCTTAGCTGATCTTTAGTCTAGCAAACATACTTTGTAGTGCTGCGGTTGGTGTCACAACCCTCTGATTCTGATTCTGATTCGGATGATTCAGTACAATATAGTGTTTATATAAACATATAAAATGGTTGTTTCGACTGCGAGACCAACCAACTTGATATATTCGTGAATTTTGGATTACATATCTCATTAAATGGGGGTGGGGCTGAACATGAATTCTCCTCTACGGCTATAAGTGTGGCTATTATAGCCTACAATAACTGGCATATCAGCTGGCTAAATAGTTAAAGCTTCGTTTTCCTCCGATGGTAAAGGGAAAACTTGATCTTTGAATACCTCCCCTTGGCTACGTGGCGTATACGCATTATGGGCATAGCGTATACGTAACCACTCCTTTCTCTCTCTAGCTATCTAGCTACCTCTCTATCCACTATCCTTGTCCCCTGCCTCTTCTCTAGGATATGTTTTCTTAGGGGGCTTGCATCCGCTGGGTTGGGTTCGGTTTCCTCTCGTTCTTTTTTGGTGGTTTCGCAATGGTTTCTAATGGTGGGTGGCTGGTGGTGGTGGTGGTGGTGGTGGTTGTGGTTGTGATTATTCTCCCCTTAGAGCGGCTGCAAGTCCTAGACAAAGCTGAGCTCATGGCCGCTGATCGCGTCGATGAACTCAAAGTGCGCGTAAACTCATTCGCCGTTGATCACGTAAACCGGACAGAAGGCCTTCTCCGTGTTGAGCGATTGCGGCGACAGCGCCCGGATGGGTGCCTTCAGTCCACAGCTGTCGCCGCCTTGCTCCCCTTCCTCTCCTGCTTCAGCTCCTGCTCCTGCTCCTTCTTCTGCTCCTGCTCCTGCCCCTGCCCCTGCCCCTGCTCCCGACTCCTCAGCTGAATTACTCTCGCCACTGTCCACCTCCTCGACGGTCTCCAGCTCACCGCCCGCCAGCGTCGTGGAGCAGTAGCAGTAGGACAGGTTCGTCTTGAGATCCTCGCAGAATTGCTGCTGCTGCGCAATGCTCTGGATGCGCGAGCGGGCGAACTCTCACATGTACGTGGGCTTCAGCTTGTAGGCCCGCTTCCAGATCTCGCACAGGCACACCGTCGAGTGGAAGCGATAGAAGATGGCCAGCGGCATCGACACGTGCGTGATGATTGTCCAGGCCCACAGCCCGTAGAAGTTCAGCTGGATGGGATGCGATTCCGCCCGCGATTTCTCCAGCGTGCTGATGGCCCACATGGCCAGGTTAACCACCAGCATAAAGGTGACAATCTCCCTGCCTGGCTTCTTCCTTATATGCTCCGGACTCACCGCCTGCCGCCGGCTAGCATCGAGGATAAACATCGTCTGGCAGGCGGTCTGAACGATGGAGGCCAGGGCATTGATGGGCACCAGCATGTCGTCGCTGCGCAGCGTAAAGTGTCCGGCAATCACCGTAAAAATATTGTACAGAAACGACCCAGTCTGGGCGCCCACCAGCAGGATGTCGTCCAGCGAGAAGCTCCGGTACGCATCGTACTGCAGGTGCCGGATCTGGATCATGCCCAGCAAAGTGGCAATCGTGGCTGTGCCATAGATGAGCAGCTCGCAAATGGTCACCTCCGTCACCGCCAAAGCCACGAACTCGGGCCGCGAGATCAGCACAAAGAAGATGATCAGCGAGATGATGGTCAGCACCAGGATGAGGATGCCCACGAACAGCCCCTTGTGAGCGCGGGCACAGTCCACCGAGTAGTGATGCGGCGATCGCTTCATCGGCGAACTGATCATGTCCGGCCTTTGGGGCGTTGTGGGGTTCTGTGGCCGCGAAATGCTGCGCCACATCACGTACAGGATGGCGGCGCAGATCAGCGAGTACTCGATGGTGCAGGGAAACAGGAAGGGCGAAGCATCCTGCACCAGAGTGCCAATAATATTCGTTCGCCGGCACTCGAAGATCTGATAGGGTCCCTTCAGGCCCCTTGGCACCCTCAGATGAGCGGTGGGATCATGGGGAATAATGGCATGGCCGCGCGAGTGTCCTGGGATCCTGTGCGAGATGCGCAGCGTGCGATTCTCTGGATTGTAGAAGGTCAGGATCTCGTGCTTCGTCTCCTGGATGAGGACATTCAGCCAGACGGCCAGATTGGTGCCGATCATGTGCATCAGCCCGAAGCGGGCAATGATCTTGTAGCGATACACCTTGATCTGTTCGTTGTTCAGGAAGATGAAGTACATCTGGATGAAGATGAAGGCCATCCGAGTGGCCGGTGTCAGGGCCAGCAGCACATTGTGGCACTTGGTGTCCGGATTGAGCTCGAAGTACTGGCCGAATTCTAAGCCGGAATAGATCATGCTGCCGATGCCAAAGGCTGGAATAAATAAGGGTTTATAAATAAGGTTTTTCTTCGAAAGAATCAACTAAGGAAACACTCACCCACAGCTCCCATGCGCAGATAGAAGCTGCCATAGTGATGCTGCCTTCCCAGAGGCGAGAGGAGCGATGGCCTTCGCACAGGAATGGGCGGCGGCAGGCGACGATGCACCGAGTTGCTATCAGTATCCGATTCATCCATGCTGTCTGTGCCGCTGGCCTTGGTTGTCGACTTGTTGGGGGAGGTGGCTATGGCAGAGAGACCATAAATATATATTTTTTATATTATTTAAAAATATTATCAAGACTCACCTATGGGAACTGGCTGCTTGGGACGTCCCCAGATCAAGGTGGCATACATAAACAGCAGGAAGATCATGCTGCCTATGTACAAGTACAAATAGTAAACCTAATTGTTGAGGAATAAGTGAAGTTTTATTATTATTTATTTTTTATTTACAGACTTTAACTCACCTCATAGAACGATGGTGGTATATAGGTGGAGATGACCTCTGCCATGGGAAAAGCTATGCCCATTACCACCAAGAGTTTGCCATAAAGCGCCGAGAATAAGGTGGCCAAGGCATCGCCGCTAAAGAAAATAAAGAATATAAATTATTATAATAAATAAATACTTAAAAATATATATTTTAATAATACAACACTTAAAAAATACATTTAAAACAATAAATACTTTAATATCAAATGAAAAGAGGATTGAAATTTAATGCTTTGCACTGCTCTGGCAACCGCAACGTCTCGCGCGAAGCCAACTTTGTTTTTCTCTTACGCACACAAATGCAAGTCACATGTCATTGTATTTGTAAGGACATCACTGCTTTATATTCATGAAATAAATATTTTGAATGAAAATCAAGATAAATTCACATGAAAACAATCTTTAATTACGAGAAATGATTATTTTTTAAACCTATCTGGCTTCAAATCGAGTCAAATATATATCAGAAAAGCCTTTATATTTATAAAATAAATATTTAAACTCAATATAGTTACAAAATCAAGATGAATTTGACCCCATTTCATATGAAAACAATCCCTAATTACAAGAAATAAATAGTTTATAAACCTTATACCCCTTTTAAAACCTAAAATTTAATTTTCTGACACTTTAGAATCAATAAAAACCTTAAAAAATAAATATAAATCAAGATTTTACTTACGCCTTGACCCTGGGCATCGGTGGATACACAAAGGATGGTCGGTGGGTGCGCTTGATGGCCGGCAACACCGGATAACTGGTCAGCTGATGCGAGTGATACAGCGCCAGCTGGCCCTCCTCTCGCTGACCGCCCGCCTGCGAGCTGCTGCCTCCCGGCGATGAGGGTGGATCGGAGCTATCGCCACCGCCTCCTCCAATATCCCGATCGCCATCGCCATCGCCGGAGCCCACGATCAGTCCACTCGGACCCGGTGTCTCCTGGATGCTGCTCTTGCGCGGCAAACTCGACTCATCGATGGTCACATGATGCTGGGAGCCCGAACGCGCCGACACCCGGCCCGGCGACACGGCCACCGCCAAGTCTGGGCCACTGGAGGAGCCAGAGGTGGCGGCCAGCAGCCCCACCGAAGCTGGAGCCGGGGTGGCCATCATGAGGCGACGTCGATGGTCACCGGGTGAACCTCCGCCTCCCCCGTCCGACGAGGGCGGTGGCGGCGGGGCATAGCTGCTGGGCACAGTGGGCGTCGGCACCCGGACACTGTGCGTGTGATGGTTCTGGTGGTGCGGATGCTGGAACTGATGCGGCAAGTGGTAGTGATGGTGGCTGCTCGTGAAGTGGGCCCTGGCCGGCTGGCTGGTGACCACGGGCACTGGCCCGGACTTGGGCTTCTGCTCATCCTGGTAGCTAACGGTGGCCAGCGGCGGCTCGGCAGCCTTGGTGGCGGTGGAACTTAGGGAGCTGCAAGACGAGGATGAGGAGAGGGATGAGGATGAGTCCCGATCGGATGCGGCCGACATGGGGTGAGATATATAGATGTGTATATATGCGTGGCTGGATCTGCTGACCGACGTCGGCTCACTGAATCACTGAATCAGAGGCTTTAACTTTGGCCCCGCACCCGATTTTGCAGATACAAATACAGAGATACAGATACAGCTATGCAGAGATACAGATACAGCGATACAGATACAGATACGGATATATAGGCGGCCGCAGCACTTAATTAAATAATGGTCTCCCCTCCGTACATGTGCCGTGTGTGCTTTTGGGGCATTCATTGTATCGGATGCCAGACATTTCCGTTCCATTCCCATTCCGCGAATGCATTGAACTTCGCTCGGAGATCAGAGGGAATCTCCTTGGCCTTCGGGGAACACCCACCTAAATTGCTCTAAATAATCCCCACAAAGATGCGGTCTCCGATTTAGATTTGGAGCCCAGATTCCAAGCCAGATTCCAATCCAGATTCCGATTTAAATTCCGATTTAAATTCCAGACACAGCAAACAAACAAAAAAAAAGAACAAAACCCACTTGAAACATAAACTTTATGAAAAACCCCCACAGGCCATTCGCCAGGGGCAATTGAAACTAATCGCCGTCTAGTGGACACAGTCCGGGTCGGCAACAGCATGCGAATTATGACACAGTGCGTATCATAACATATATAATACTAAAAAGCATTAAAAGAGCTTTAAGACAAAGAATATAAACTACTTTCTCAAGTAATATAGTTTCCAAACAGGACTTTCTTAAATATTAAGAATATCTTTTAATATATTTCTATTTAAAGAGCTTTAAAACGGTAACTTAAACCAAAATTAAATATTTCCCTGACTAAAATGGTTTCAAAAAAGAGTTTTCTATAATATTTAGCATATTTGTTAATATATATTTTAATTTTAAGGCTTTAAAATGGTAACTTGGGCTAAAAGAAACTATTTCCCCGACTAAAACGGTTTCCAAGCAGAATTTTCTTAAATATTTAGCATGTTTTTTGTATATTTTTGCATAGGTTTAGCATAAATTAAGCATATTTCCTAGTAATCCCCGACTTTAGCTAACAAGAACGGACTGTACCTGTACATATTATAAAGCTTATGATGTGTGGCGCGCCGTGTGTTTGCTGGCTTAATGGAAATATGAAATATTTTTCAGTACGTGATTGGGATGTTTAATTAAGGCGAAGCGGAGCAGCGGCGGCAGCATGCACATGACACATGACACATGTCGGAAGCCAGGTGGGCTTTGGGGGTTGAAGGGGCACCCGACATCCTGCTTCGCACGCCTCCCATGCCACCAGCGAGAGAGATCCATGCCACGCATCATCATTTATTCGCATTCAAATCGAGTAGCGGGACTTGGGATTCAAATGCTCTTCGTGTTCGGAAAAGCCACTCGAAAGCCAGGCCAGGGCATCATTACGACATCTGGCTGGAGGGATCAGCACAAGATGTTGCACTCACACAGAGAGCGAAAAGTTGTTTCAGGGGGAATTTATATGGAATATTTAAACATTTTGTAGACTTAAAAATCTTCATAAAAAATAAAATTATTACCAAAGAACTTGATCCTTTAAGGGAAACTACATTATTATAATTTTAGCAAGCATAAATAATATAAAGACTTAAAGATTTCCTTTTAAAAATAACAGAAAATTAACAAAAAGTTAAAAAAGATATTCTAAATTCAAAATAAAATATTAACAACATAAAATATTAGTTAAAAATACTAAAAATATAATCTTTAAAGACTCTTTAACCTTATTAATATAAGTTATGATGTTTTTAACTCTTTTTAATAGGAAAAAAATATATAAAAGCAAATATAAATACGTAAAATATTAAATAAAATAAATTTAGTTCAATTCTCAGCAAAACTTGTACTAATTTCTCTTATTATTTATTATTTTATTTCTTTTCTATCAAATTTTCTCTCATTATTTATTATTTTCTTTCTTTTCCTTCATATTTATGTCTATACTTATATTTTTATGATGATTTGCAACAAGTGTTGTGCCCAGGCAAAGGGAAGCTTGGCTATGGCAGAGCTCAGAGCTTGTAAATAACCTTGACATCAGGACACGAAACACACATATCCGTGTGCAGGAGGGGCACAAGGACTGACTGACTGCCGCTGCTCGCTGCCAGCAATTGTGTGGGTCATGCACTCGAGCGCACTTGTAATCTGATTTCTAAAAGCGTGCTGCATACTTCACGGGGTCCTGTTTTTTATTTTTCTTTTCTTTTTTCGTTGGGGTTGTTAACCCCACAAACCGACAACAAACACAAACACCGTGTGAGCTCGACTGTTGCATAAATGGATGGATGGAACCTGCACCTGCTTTTTCATCATTTTTACCATGTTCCCCTTTCCCAAAGGGGTACTCCACACTGTACAGTGAACACTTGGCACTCAGCAGTCAAAGTTGCAAATTGTTGCAGAAATTTAGTTGTTTACATTATCCTTTGGCTATAGCAAGGACGAGAAGAGGTGGTGAGAGAGAGCCCAACATCGATGATGCTTGAATATCAAATATTTATTTAACCCCCATTTAGGCTGCTATGAAAAATGCATTTTGTGGACAGAGCTTGAGGTCCTTTAAAAGGGATTTAAAAATGAAAGAAAAATACTATTTACAAATTTTTTTCTTCGGTAAATATTCTAAATAAATAGCTAATAAATAGCTATAGAAACAGATCAATATCCACCGGAAGCCAAGGGCCTAGCCAGTGACAGCTATCCCTCATCTAACCCTCAGTTAGAGAGACCGTTTAATTTCCGGCTCGAAGGGCGGAAGGCATTTCCATTCCCTCTTCGGTATTCATGAGTGCGAATGCATTCACCCCGGTCACAGGCACGGACACGGACAAAGGCCGCCCTGAAACTGTCCATTCAGGAGCTTTACCCCAGCCAACAACAGGCGCTCACCTGGGCATTCGGACATGAGAGCAAATACAAAAACCGCAGCTCGGCAGGCAGTCAGTCTTTCAATTGACCCATTTTGCACAGGAGGATTGCGGTGGCTCCGGGCAATTTGCAGGCGGCGGCCTGCCGCATGCATTTAGCGCCATAATAATGGGCGTGGCAATGGCCAGACGGCGCATACAGGTGACACCCCAGGCTCGAGGACGAGGACAACAACCTGCCAGGGCAGGTCACCTCTCCACCTGCAGACTTGTTTCTTTCCTCCCCCCCTTTTTTTTTTTTTTTTAGTTTCCATTTACTGCAACAATTTGAGCCGCCTGTCAGGCCAATCGAGCGTCTGCCTGCCTTTGAACCCGTGTCCTCCTCCCACCTCCACCATATGACGTATACGCACTCAAAGGCCGCATTACGTATACGCCAGGTGGCCCTTGCACTGCCATTAAAAGCGGCGTAATAGGATCTCTGCCTGGCTGCGAGCTGCGACGTAAATAAAATGTGACAAATTTCATTTGGTTTTTCGCCGAAAAGCAACTCTTGAACAATTGAATTGTGGATTTTATTGGATTTTTCAATTCCGAGGGAATAATAGGATTTATAAGCGAAATATGGACAATTCAATTTGCTAGCTTTTTCGTTTGTAAATCTAAAAGATAAAGTTACTTAAAGGTAGCATTTATATTAAATTCCATTAATTTCAAGCCACAAAAAATACTCTCTTAGTTTTCATAGAGCAACCCTCATTTTTTATAGCTTTTTCTCGCAGTGCCACAACTCCGGCCTCGCCCACGACCGTAGCTGGGTGCCTGGGCTCTGTTTACGGCGTGAAACTTGTCCGGGTGTTGCTCTGGAAACGTGATGTTTAATTAATGCAAAGTGAGGCAGGCAGGCAGCCAGGCAGGAGGCACACCAGACACCAAAGCGGAGCAGCGAACCGAGTGCAGATGGAACAGATGGAGCAGGGATGGGTGGCAGAGGGAACATGAGCACATAAGTTAAACAGTTTTGCTGAGCTATTAGCAGCGACTAATGGAGGCTGACGACGACGAGAGTGGGCTTGCAACATGTAGCTAGAGGGAGGACCAGGACCAGGACCAGGAGCAGGAGCAGGCTGAGGAAGATTATGCAATTAAAGAAGCGCCCGCGGGAAGCCGAAGCCAGACGAGATGATACAGATAGATAGGCGCCAAGGAGCGCTTGGCAGAAGTACAAGTTTTCTTGGGCCCGAAGGCAGAAGGAGCTCCACAACGACTTCAATCTTAGAAAGGGGAATCTCTCCAAGGAATAGATGGGGCTTAAGTTGGAAATAAATATAATCTAATTAAGGGAAAGCTATCTTTGGAACTCTATATATCAGTATCTTTGGGAAATTACCATATCTATGAGTATCTATAAGTATCTCGTTGCTTAAACTCACCTCACATGATCCTTAATCCCGGCAGCAGCGGCGGCTGCCGTCTCGGCCAGCTTGGGTGGACTGCTGACCAGAGGCGGGCTGCAGACGCGCGGCGGCGTTGTGATCCTTGGCGGACTGTGCATCTGGTGGGCAAGCTCCGGCGGCTGGCTGCGCATTAGCGGTGGCGATGGCATGGCCGGAGCACCCTCACCGGCCGGCGGGCTCTGTACGCTCTGGCGCTGCGATCCGGACTTGATGGACACCACCGGACTGCGCACGGATGTCTGGGATTTGAGCGAGGCCTGCGGCGAGAGGATGCCGGCAGCTTGGGCTGCTGAGGCCACAGATCCCGTGCGAGAGCCAATGCGAGAGCCTGGCTGAGAGCCAGCCCGTGATCCGGGCTGCGATCCTGTCTGGGAGCCCCTTAGCTGCTGCGATCGCTGACTGCCACTGCGACTGGGTCCACGGCTCTCTGGCTTCGGTGAGCCTCCGCCTGCGCCTCCGCCGGATGCAATGGAGGCGGATATGGAGCCGGTGAGACCCGCCAGGGCACCGCTGGCAATGCTGGCCGCTCGCGGCGAGCTAATGCTGTCGCCGGGCTGCTCCTGCAGCGATTCCCTGTCCACGGACAGCTCGTCTGTCTCCACCTTGGTCAGTTCTTCTTCCTCCTCCTCATCCGGCTCCTCCACTGGTTCGTCCTCCTCATCCGCCTGATCCAAGGGCGGCGGCGGTATGAAGCCCCTGTCCTCGTCCAGCTCGCCAAAATGCTCTGGCGGCGGTGCTATGATCGAGGAGGCCGAGTAGCCATTGCTTGGCGGCGTGGTGATCGTGGTGGACTCATCCTCGTTGTCCAACGAGCGGCTGTAGTCCTCGCGAGCACCACTTACGGGCTCCGGCTCCGGCTCTGGCTCTGGCTCTGGTTCCGGCTCGGCCTCGGGTTCGGGCTCGAGACGGGGATTGGGCAGCGGCGGCGAATTGGGCTGGGACTCGGCTTCGTTCTCGCTCTCGGACGAGGGGGTGAGCGGCGGTATCTGGCTGATGTGCTGAGCAGGCGGCGACGACACCATCCGGCTGAGGTTGAGCTCCGGACAAGGTGGTGGCGTCACGGGCGGCGAGGGCGAAGTGGATGGCGACTTGGTAAGCGGCGGTGTCACCTGGCCGAGATTGTGTCCTTGGACATAGGAGAAGTTCGAGGGCAGCGGCGGCAGGGGTGGCGGTGGTGTTGACTTGTCCTCGTCATCGGAGTCCTCCTTCTCCTCTGCTGGCTCTTCCTCTGGCCCCTCTTCCTCCTCCTCCTCCTGCTGCTGCTGCTGTTCCTGGGGCAGGGGTATGGGCACTGGTTCCTCAGCATCATCGGTTTCCTCGCCCTCGCCATCATCATCGGTCCGCAGGCCGGCATCGTCTAGCGGCGACAGTGGTGGCGGTGGTATTAGCTCCAGTTCCAGCACAGAGCCGGCTCCCTCTTCCTCGGGATCCTGCTCCTCTTCATCTTCCGGCTCCTCTTCCTCGGCATCCTGCTCCTCCGACTCCGACTCCTGCTGTGGCGGCGGTGTGGGCGTCGGCGGTATGTCGTCCGTCTCCGTCAGCGTTGGCAGCGGCTGGCCCAGCAGCGTGGGCAGTGGCGGCGGCGGTGGAGCCACCAGGAGCATTACCTCCTCGGCCAGCGAGACTGTGGGCAGCGGCGGCGGCGGCGGTGGGGCAGCCTCCTGACCCTGGGCCTGTGCCTGTGCCTGGGCTGTGGTGTCCACCTCCTCGATGTCGGAGTCAATGCCCTGGGCAAAGTCCATGTAAAAGTTGTCACGCGAATCGCTGCTGCCGCGTCGCAGCTTCAGCGACAGGTCCGGCGAGCTGTCCATCTCTCAACGGTTTTATCTAACGGGATTGCTGCTGCCAGAAGGGAATTCCTTCACACACACATATACACCCACACGCAAACGCACACAGTCACGTGTGTACGCGTGTCCCTTGTTGTTGTCGTCGTTGCTCGCTGGCGATTTGTGTTTGTGTTTGTTTAAATGTTTCAGGTTTATTAAGTTAATTTGTTAATTTCTGGTCTTTGGCGTTTTCACTCCATTTCACTGCACACGCACATTGTGTGTATCCCTAAAATGCACAAGGAAGTGTCAAAAACACGCATACACATGCTCCCACAAACACACACAGCATCCCTCTCTCATTACGGCACGCGCTCTCTCTCTCTCTATCTCGCCCAGGACTCCAGCCAGAGGCGTGGGCGCTTTTTGTTGAAGGGGCGTGGCAGTGCAGCTAGCTGCGCACTTGGCTTTTTACGCAATAAAATCCCGGAGTGCGTATGCGTGTGCGAGCGTGAAAGTGCGTAGTAGGAAGGAAGGTAGGAAGGAAGTAGGGAAGGAAGAGACGGGGGTAGGGAAGCAGGGAAGTTGGGGAAAAGAAGAGGGAAAGTAACGGTTCCACATTGCTTAATACGAAATAACTGACACTACAATTCAAGTGTAACTGTAAAAACAATAAACAAAATTGTTTAGCATTTTGAGAGCTTTTTGTTTATCTTTTTTTTTTAACACTTTGGCATAAGTAAGTCAGCAAGTACACACACACACACAATAAGAACAAGAAAAAAAATAAAGGAGCAAAAATCGGTTACGGTTCGTGTTCCGGTGTTCCGGTGTTCCCGTTTCCGTCGTATAACGGTCTTGTGCTCGATTTACTTGTATTTTATGCCGAGTGCCGCGACTCCTGCTGCGGCGGCACTTAATTCTAGAATGAAGAAGACGCGGCGGCCCGCAAGCGGAATCCCAAAGCAAAGTCAAAATGAGCTGCGCCACAGCCTCTCTGCGAGAGAACGCGCAGCTGCTGCCGTCGTCGGGAGAGAGACGGGAAGTGGGGAGATGGGAAGGAAGCGGAGAGAGCACGGTGTAACGGTGCCGGTAGCTGTGTAATGCTAACAGCAAAGCCAACGGTGGTTGTCGAACGGCATTCGCCGCCACTACAACTAACATACAACGCACTTGACCGGATTCCAATTGCTTTGTTTGCCAAAGTTTCTCGAGTTCGCCGTAATCGCAATCCGTAATCCGCGAATCCGCGACGTAGAAGCGCCATAGAAAGTAGGGTAGAAAGTCAAGTGCGCTGGCAGACGGAGTACAGCAGGTCCGATGAAAGTAGTAGCTGCGTCGTATTTTTGGGTCTTTTTTAATAGAATTTCGATTAATTACAAACATTATAAAATTGTATAATATTATTAAATTCATTTTGATTGTTGGCAAAGAAATACAATTTTGTAATAAAGATACATAGTTCGAAATAATTTAAAAAGGATTAGCTTTATAATTTCGAGACCAGGAAATGGGTTTAAACATTTTATAGCATACTTTTTGACACAAAGATTACATAGAAATGTTCGTTATGTTTATAATTACTTGCTAATTAAAGAAAAATATGATCAATTACGTGTAAGTAAGCAATTTATTACCGAATTAATTTGCCCATTGTCCTGCAATCTACGCATCTTTCGGTTTCTCTCGCCCCGCTCTTTTTTTCTTGCTCTTTCCATCAGCTGTGTGTGGTAAAGGGGTAATGGGGAGCGTGTGAAAAGTGTCACGGCCTGTATATGTGAGTTTCGGAGGAGAGCGATGCCCCGTTATTGTGGCTCGTTTATTTGGAGCAAAGAGAGCAACAAAGAAAAAGAACAATAACATCATCCAACGGGAGCGAGACTGTAATAACGGAAGTGCGCAACCTCTCCCTTCCACCCTCCTGCCCCTTCCAATTTCTTCCGGTTCCCATTGGGATGTGCTGGAATTCGAGCTTACAGCGAGAAAAGTGGGGGGAGCTGCCGAGAGAGAGAAAAAGAGCATCTTGTGAGAGAAATGGTGATGAAAAGAGAGTGAGAGGCCCTAATTTTTTTCCTTTGGGAAACATTTTACCTATTTTCTTGTATTTATAGTGTTTTCAATAAAGAATATGCATTTTATATTACGATATTTATATTGCCATTTGTAGGGTCGCCAATTTTTCAATCTGTGAAACAAAGGGTTGTTTCTAGGTGTCTCCGGGATCCGAGAAAGTTTCACAGGCTTTAAATAAACTTGTTTGCCCGCCAAATTGCTGTTATCGATTTGCAGGCGATAGTTAGGAAGTCCTGAAAGTGGACATGCCTCTTCAACATCGATATTAGCAAAAACATCGGAAAGTATGTAAATATCGCCATGAAACACAGGCGGCGCGGACATTTCTGAAATGTCAAAGAATTCTAGGTTGCGAGAGAAAAATTACTGCCATAACTTATAAGTCAGCATATAAGTTAAATAGAAATTAGAGCACTTAAAATGGATAAAAAAAGAAAAATTCCGATAATTACAAACGTACGTCCCTTAAAGGATGTTTTAGAGCGGAGGAAGATGGAAGCTGAGAAGGCGCTCAGCAATACAGCTATCGGTTCCTTAAATGATGAGACCACCTCGCAGGGATTGCGTCCAAACCCAGTCCCGTTCGCGTCAAGTGGCGACTCCAATGGGTCTGCCGCCAGCTATACGCTGCCGATGCAGGATCGTCCTGGACAGGGGCGCTCCAACCGGAGTGTCAACTATAGATTGAATGTAAAAGCCTTAGAAGAGGCTCCAATTCCGGCTCGCGTTGATCCCTTCGATATACCCGCTGTTAGAAGGAGCTTTATGACCTCACTGGATAAGTATTGCGATTCCCATGGCCGTCAGAAGCCAGTGTATTCGATGAACAAGGGGCCACCAACCTTGCATACTAACGATGAAGATTTCATTGACGGATTGTACCGGGAGCTGTTGAAGTTACCAGGGGGCGTTATGGGCAACAAGCTCGAGAATTGGTATGGCAAGGCCTTTGGGCACCGCCCACCCGACCATTGGTACGATCTGATCATAAAGTCAAACAAAATTCACGTGGAGAAAGCTAACAACACATTTATACTATTCGCAAACAAACCTGGATCGAATCAATATTGGCACCGCTGGAAGTGATCCCTGCGCTCAGTAGCCAGATGGAGTTACTCCAACATCTACACAATTCACAATAAACTAGATATACTGAACTTAAAGAGGTGTTTAGATTTATTATGAAGAACTATGCACATTTATTTACACAAATATCTATATTTATTAGATAAGCTTACAATATTTAAAAAAAAAAATGGTTGCGCTCAAATGCAGTGCTGGAAAACACTTCCCTTTTAAGTGTGACCTTTCTGCCGAACTTCAGCATTATGATCGGAAAAGCAGGCGAGCACACTGCACTTTCCCTGCGATTTAATTAAAGGCGCAATTTGTTTCGAAGCCTTATTATTATCTTCAATACAATAATTTAGCATCTCCCGCCTGCGGAAAGATGAAACATGGAGAAAACGCCAGCTGTGCTAATAACCTGCGATATGTGCGGGAAGACGACCAGTAATAATGAGGAGGACACACTGTTGTTCGGCGAGTGGATGAAGCACATGCAGCTAAAGGTGCACTACTTCTGCCTGGTGAGTACATATCTCGCTGTAAATAAGACAGAAAGTAACCCTTCGCCTTGGGCAGCTGCTGTCCACGAATCTGCCGCAGCGTGGCAGCGAAACCGGCGGCATACTGGGCTTCCTGGTGCGCGACATTCGCAAGGAGGTGGCCGCCGCCCAAAAGAGGATATGCGGATACTGCGGAGAGCCGGGGGCCACCATCGAGTGCCACAAGTGCGGCAAGTACTTCGATCTGATCTGCAGCATCGAGAATCCCTGCACGTCGCAGTTCAGCGGCCAGTTCCACAGCTACTGCAGCGACTGTCCGCCAATGGACGAGTATAGGCAGCAGTTGGTGGACCATCCGCCGAAGGGAGTCACCTGCGACATCTGCCTGAACCCGATCTTAGTCTTCGGGCTACACACAGTCGTCTATCCCGAGTGCTGTCGCCTGGGCTTCGTCCACAAGATGTGCATGCGGAAGTACGCTGTGTCCTCGGGCTACTATCTCGCCTGCATGTGGTGCCGATCGGCCAAGTTCCGGGACACAGTTCGCCTGCAGGGTATCTTTGTGCCAGACCGTGATGCCGGGTGGGAGCGGCAGAGGAACGCCTACCGGGAGCTGCACATGCGGACCTTGCGCTGCGACGAGGACGAGTGCCTAAGCGCCAAGGGCAGAAGCTACAACAAGAAGGCGTGGCACATAAATGCCTGCCAGATATGTGGCTCCACGGGAGCTCATGCCAGGTGCTTGGCTAGATCGATGCACCTGCGTAAGGGAGCGGAACGCATCGAGTTCAAGTGCACCGGCTGCCAGGAGGTGGAAACGAAGCTGGCAAATAGCGTTCAGCGGCTCGCCAATCTCAGCCTGGACACGTCGTTCTTCGTGACCAAGGTGGGGCCAGAGCAGCCAGAAGCCGAGGGTCCCGTATTCTCCGACGACGAGGGTGAGTCCACTTCAAATGCAAGCGTGATCACGGTGATTCCCAATGCCGCCCATCGCCAGACCGGCTCTATGAGCTGTACATCACCCAACCTGTCCTGCCCTGTCGCATCGCCACCGCAGTCTGAGGCCATCGACCTCCTCACAGACTCGCAGCCTGGGCAGGATGGCCATACAAAGCCCCTGGTGCTGCGCGAATCCTTCAACTGCGTGGGAGAGTCCTTCTTTTACATGGTTATCTACGAATTCGATGAGAGCGATACGTGCAAGGGTTCCTGCACGCTACGCTTCGCCGAGGACGATCCCAGGATACAGGATAAGTCGGAAGAGGCCTTGAAGCGAGTTCAAATAAGGCCAGAGGATGTTTGGTTCCGCAACAAGGACTGCGGCGTCTTTGGCATAGTTCATAAGTACCAGGATAAGCGCTAACAATTAATTAAAATAGCTATTTGTAAATATGATATGTATCGACATTACCACCACTTGAAGTGAACCCTTATTTTAAATACGATATGTATCAACATTTCCACCGCCACTTGAAGTGACCCCTATGGTTAGTAGCCATAAAGAGTTACTCCAACATCTATGTACTTAATAAACTAAACATAGTGACCTTAAATAACACATTTAATTACATTTATCAGATTAGTTTACAATATTTAAAAAGTTTGGTTGCCCGCCAAATGCAGTGTTGGAAAACGATTGGTGGTTCCACACAACGACAATCTGGAACTTTGCTAAGCGGAACCTTTCTTTTTTAAAGAAATTTTTTGTGTATCTTACGTCGTAAATCTTCACGTTTTTGTTCCCTTACGTTGTAGATCATTACGTTTTTGTTTAGAGCTGCTCTCTGTTCTCTTGCTCTGCTAATTTGTATGCTCTCCCACCCTTTATTGCTGAAATTCCACTTTATTAAAAATACCAAATTTAGTAGTAATTTTGTATTAACATTTTCTCGCTTTGCACCATTCCCACGTCATAATAATATATTTCTTCTCTTAATTATTAAAAATTAACAGTTTTTTAAATTGAGGGGGAAGACTGGATTTTTTAGGGTTTTTATCGACTCTTTGAGATTTTTTAGGGGGAAAGCTAAATTTTCATCTGGCAACACTGTTCCGTCTCTAGAACAGCGGCCTGCAGAGTTTGTGAAAATTCGGTAATTTCAACCCATTTACGTGCACATTTCGCACGCGCCGGTGTAACTAGCCCCTCCTGCAGCAGCGGGCAAGCCGAATTGAATAGCCGGACAGGACGCGACTCCAATCTCAGTGATCCGGACGGGGTCCCGAACGCTCCAAATACACAGCCCGTCCATACACCACCGCACATTTACATTCCCACTCCGTGTGGCGTTTGCGCCCATCCAGCCTGTGTGCGTGCCCGTGTATGTGTGTGTGTGTGTTTGTGTGTGAAGTGTCGGCTTAACAAATTTTTTTTTTTTGCAAACACGCTAAAAGTTGTTAGTTTTTGAAGGAGTTTTTGGGAGAGAATTGGCCAGCACAGGAGCACACAACAGGCCAATATGTCGTACCCGCCACGGGGGGCGCCCATGCCGCCGTACATGAATGCATCGATACCGCCGCCGCACGTAAGAAAATCGCCCTGAGTTCCGCTGAGTTTCAAGTTAAACTAGATTTGTTCCTCTTCCCTCTGCCGGTTCCACAGATGATGCAGAACATGGGCAATCCGCCGCCGCGCAACTTTCGCAACTCGGCCACGATCAGCTCACAGCCGCAGGTCTACCACCGGCCGCCGGAGCCGCAGCCACAGTTCCGTGGCCCGATCATCACCGTCTTTGTGGGCAATATCAGCGAACGTGTGCCGGAGGTGCTGCTCAAGCGCATACTGGCCACCTGCGGCGTGGTGATCAACTGGAAGCGAGTCTCAACCTTTGGTTTCTGTGAATTCGAGTGGGTTTAAGATGCAGTTTTGGTCACTTAAGGGGAGGAAACCACATAAGAACCTCTGGCAAAGCCTACAAACTCCCTTTCAGCTATGGGAAAGGGTCTAAGGCTGCCTTAAAATGTGGTTTCCCTCCTACGTAGACTGAATCCCTTGAAACCCCAACCTAACCCATCTCTTTGATCCATTTTTACAGCGGCCCCATTGCAGCCATGCGTGCCGTGCGCCTGCTCAGCGAAATGGAGATCGATGGCAAGAAGCTGGTGGCCAAGGTGGATGCCAAGAACAAGGTGCTCATCGAGGACTACAAGGAGCAGGAGTGCAAGAACGGCGATCGTTCCAATTCGGTTGACGAGAAGACCGAGGACGAGTACGCCATTGGCCAGATGCACGATCTGCTCGAGGAGCACAAGCACGAGTTCGAGGGCTTCGATGGCAGCAATCGCAGCGATCTGTATGGCAGCACCAGTCGCAACAAGAAGACGCGACGCGAGGACGACATCAAGATCAAGGTGCTGAACGACAACGCCCTGGAGGAGGAGAAGCGCAACCTGATTAGCAGCGAGATTGGCAAGTTTCGCAAGCGGGCCGAGGCCGACGAGCATCGCAAGGAGTTGGAGAAGGAAAAGGAAAAGGAGAAGCTGGCGGCCACCAAGGAGAAGGAGCGCGACAAGGAGCGCAAGAAGGCGCAGCGTGATAGTGAGCGCAAGTCCTCGACCAGCAAGTCCAGCAGCAGCTCGTCCGCGCCAGCCTCTGCCACCAGTGCCAATGCCACAACTGCCTCTTCAACGGGAGCTGGAAGCGGCGCCGGAGCCGGCGGCGATGAGGTTGTCACGATTGTCGACAAGGAGGCCACGCCCGTGGCCGCCAAGGATTCAACTGCCGTCAAGGACACAGCTGCTGCCAAGGACTCGAAGGAGTCCTCCTCCTCCACCGCTGCCGCTGCCGGTCGCAGTGGCAGCCGCAGCCGCAAGGAGCCACCCGTCATTGATATTACACACAAGGAGCGACGCTCCGACTCCAAGGAGCGGCGACGTCGCCGCTCCAAGTCGCGCTCCAAGGATCGCCAGCGCGAGCGCGAACAGGAGATGCGGGAGCAGCGCGACAAGGAGCGCGAACGGGAACGCGAGCGGGAGCGTGAACGAGAGCGTGAGCGCGAACGCGAGCGAGTCGAGCTAAGGGAGCGGGAACGGGAGCGCATCGAGATGCGGGAGCGCGAACGGGAACGCGAGCGGGAGCGGGAAAGGGAGCGCGACCGCGAACGCGAGCGGGAGCGTGAGGAGAAGCGCATCAAGCCGGTGATGGACTCGCGGCGCGAAAAGGAAATGGAGGAGGAGATGCGGGAGCGCAAGAAGGCCGAGAAGAAGGCGCGCGAAAAGGAGGCCGCCTACCAGGAGCGCCTGTCCAACTGGGAGATACGCGAGAAGCGCAAGGCCAAGGAGAATGAGAAGGTAAGCCCAGGGTCTCTGCCTTGATTTTCCTTTAATTTTAACTCCGAACTCCTTACTCCTCACAGTACCGCCTTAAGGAGCTGCTGCGGCACGAGGAGCGCGAGAGCGACGCCAAGCGGCTGAAGGAGTTTGTCGAGGACTATGACGATGAGCGCGACGATTCCCTGTATTATCGCGGCCGCGAACTGCAGCAGCGGCTGGCGGAGCGAGTGCGCGAGGCGGACGCAGATTCCAAGGACCGCGAGAAGGAGGCCGACGAGCTGGCCGAGCTCAAGACCAAGATCTTTAGCGGCGAATTCGAGAATCCCTCGCTCGAGTACGAGAAGGCGCGCCGCGAGATCGACAAGCTGTACGAGCCACGCATCCTGATCAATGTGAATCTGGAGGCGGCGGCGGCGACGGCAGCATCGTCGGCGGGTCACCAGCGCAAGCAGGCCGCCTCGGCGGCCGGCGAAGGTGCTAACAATGGCCAGAAGCAGCGCAAGTTGCATTCCTCGGACAGTTACGATCCGGAGATGGCTGGCCACAACGATGACTCCATGTCGAACGATGGCCACGGCTCCATGGCCGACACCGCCTCCAATGCCAGCGGCTATGCCAAGAACAACAACAACGACAAGTCCCTGTCCTCGTCGCATCCCAACAGCCTGAGCAGGCAGAACAGTGAATCGCGCGATTCCCTGGCCCACATCCACACGCCCACGCAGAGTGAGCGGGAGCGAGAGATGCTGAATGACCAGGGAGCCGGCCACGATGCTCACCACCTGCCCTCGGCCACGCCGCCCATGACCATGCCGCTCATCTCGCTGACGTTGGGCAACAACCTCAAGAAGAAGAAGATCGAGGCCACCGGCGTGTTTGTCAATGACGACGACAACGACGAGAACATCAATCCCAAGAAGCGCAAGCTGGTGCCGCTAGGTGGGTTCGAAATCTCTCTTTGTATCCTTTGTATCGTCAACTGACTTGCCTTTCCCCCCCACAGATTACGATGACAACATGAGCAACAGCACACCCTCATCCGCCCATCCAGCCGCGGCGAACAGCAGCGGCAGCAATAGCAACAATTTAAGCTCAGCGGATCGCCAGAGCTCCGCCGTGTCAGCGGCCACCGCTGCCGCAGCTGCCGTTAGCCAAAAGATTGCCCTGGCTGGCTCCGGCTCCGGCTCAGCGTCCGGCGGCGGCAAGAACAACGGCAGCAGCAGCGGCGGCAACAAGCATAGCAACAGCAGTAGTGGCAGCGGCAAACACGGTAAGAATGAGGCAGCTGCATCTGCGAGCAGTAGCGCAGATGCTGCCGCTACAAACACCAAAAAGGATGAGAATGGTGCAAAGGTGTATGATGAAAAACGGCGGCATATAAAAAGCATTATTGACAGGATACCCACGCAAAAGGAGGAGCTATTTAATTATAAGCTTGACCGCAACGAGATTGACAGCGGTCTAATGGAACGCAAGATACGTCCATGGATCAATAAGAAAATCATCGAGTATATCGGTGAGCCAGAGCCGACGCTGGTGGACTTTATATGTTCCAAAGTGTTGGCCGGCAGCCCGCCCCAAAGCATTCTCGACGATGTACAAATGGTGAGTGTCGTGTACCCTATTTTTGAGGTCATAATAATCAGCATTGAAACATGGAAAGGCTTTTATTTCGACCACAACTTGTGCTATTTTCCATACAAGACACTAATTCCTTCTCGCTCTCTTTCGGTTAGGTACTGGACGAGGAGGCGGAGGTGTTTGTGGTGAAAATGTGGCGACTGCTCATCTACGAACTGGATGCCAAGAAGAGCGGCATTGCGGGGAAGTAGGAGAATCAGGGAGTAGCCCGCTGGCAAGCGGCTCCACCACTCACCACTGGGGACATAGGGCGGGACTCGGGGTACGGATCGAGGGATCATCTTGAGGCGGATGTAGATGCAAATGCGGCGGCTACAGATAGACTCTAAGTTACATTTACGGCGGAACCAATACGATTTACAGCAAATTTTGTAAATACAAGTGTCGAGCTTTCTTTTTCTAAGCTTCTTCAAGCGCAAAATTTGTAATAAAAAGTAAGGAAACCTACGAGTAAAGAGCTTACGAGTTCGGATTCAAAGCCAGGCGCGCAGCAACCTCAATGATTTCGCCCAGATCCACCTTGTTAGCGTTAATGGCTAAAATTAATCATCGATTATTGTAAATACACACACTAAGCTCGCGATTAAAACAAAAGAGACACAAAACAAACACAATCATTAGCAGCAGAAGCAACAAGTAAACAAATAGCAGACGTACAGCCCATGTACATTTCGGTATTCCTCTTAATTTTTTTGTTCAATTCCCATTCTCCGCAATTTATTATTATTTGTTTGTGGTATCGACATTTTTCGATTCATTTAGATTCTTCTATTTTTTTGTATTCCACGCAAGAACCATTTTTGACTTGAGAGCAAACACAAAAAAAAAATGTCTTCATTTAAATAAAAACAATGAAAAGAATTATTATAAATGGAGTTTTGATGGGATAAAGGATAAAAAAGGGATTAAAATATTCTTAAAGCGCATTTGTTGATGGAAAACCTCATAAGGAACTATGTAAGTATTCTAACTATTGTATTATCTAGATTTCTTAGTAATCCGAGTGATATACAAGAGCTACTCCTATAAGTTGTTATTGAAAGAGTGTAATAGGAATACCTCTAGCGAAGTAGGGATAAAGTTTCAATGTTTACGCTCTCTTCTTATAAATTTGTATGGTAAGAGTGTAATAGGAATACCTCAACTGAGAAAACTCAAACAAAACCTAAGAAAACAAAGCTATGATTCACTGTAGTGTTGGGTAAATCCTGCTCATTTGGGTGAACATGTTCACTTGTTCTTTTTTTTTCAAAAGAGTCAACTCACTCATTTTGCTCACTTGTTCATTGTTTACTTGCTCACTTGTTTTCTGCTCACTTGTTCTCTGTTCATTGCTCACTTGCTCACTTGTTCACAAAATTGAACAACTGAGCAGTAATGAGCAAGAGAGCAAAACAGAACGAGTTAAAATGAGAAAGTGAGCAAAAAAGAACAAAATTGAACAACTGAACAATAGTGAACAAAAGAGCAAATCTGAACAAGTGAGCAAAAAAGAGTAAGTAAGCAAAAATGAGCAAGTGAACACAAAAGAGCAAGTGAACAAAAAAGAACAAATAGGAAGGAACATGTTCACTCACTCAGTTTAGTGAACAACTCTTTTTTTTCACTCTTTTATGACCAACCCAACACTAATTTACTGTCAACGCTTACGTGTAGCCTGAACTCTAGACTCTGGACTCTTTTACAAGACCAATGATGAAATAATTGAAATTTTAGAGTGAGTATTAACTTTAATTTTTAAAAAAGGCTGTGTCTTAAGTTAATTTAATTTATTATAAACAATTAGTATAGATTTTAGGACTGATTCCTCAACTCAGACTGATTATATAAAAAATGCAAGCTACATTTACTTAAAGGAAACCTTTTCTGATATAGGAACAGCGTGACCGCGCCGGACCAAACGAGAAATACCAATTTGGTCTCAAAATATACTATAAAATACTATTTCATATTTTACAAAATACCACTATAAATACCATAACAAATAAATCGCCTGGAAATTCAAATAATAATATGTAATATGTAAAAATAATAATTGACTTATTATATATAGAAAAAATAAGGTTTTCGAATTGCAAAAATGTTTGTTTTTATTTCATTTTACAAGATTAATAATATTTCAGTCCAACATAAAACTAAAACAATATGCATTCGTATTCAATTCCATATTCCAATATATATTTAAAGTCTTAAAATTAATTAAATGCTTAAAATTCATTTTGTAACATTTTCTTAAAATAAAATAATAGAGGTACTTCTTTGTCTAGTCATCTGAATCTGAAAAAAGAATAGTTATTATTTACATATAATTTAAAAGCATATCACTCACCTTCGATTTTGCACAGAAGAATTTCATATTGTCTTTATGTTTTTGTGTAGCCGCGTGCTGCTTAAGTGACGCCAGCCTACTCAAAATGTCCGTCTGGCACGCTTTGCAATGCGCACCCATCTTATTTGCGCTCCTGCCCAGCCATTTTGATTTTCCGGCATAGTCTCCCACTCATCTCTATATTTTTGCTTAGTACTCATGTTCACTATTTGTTTGTCTTAATAGATTATCACAATTGTTTGTGTGACCAAACCGAAAATACCATATAATACCATAAAATCTTAGAAAAATGCTACTAAATACCTATATACCATTAAAATACTTTTGAGCAAAATCAGAGCTGATAAAATACCAAAAAGTATTTAAAATACCATAAACGGTCACGCTGTATAGGAAGCCTCCAATTACGTATAAATCACATAGGAAAGAAGGTAAATAGCTGAACTTTGATCCTTAAATCAATGTTTTCGAATTTAATAAGATTGAACGTTGAGGTTTTGGCTTTATGCTAATGATATTGAACGATTAAATAAATACACGCTAGAAATTTGACAAAAGCACACACGCAACATCCGAATATCAACAGTAACACGAGGAAGCGCTTGCCTCCAGTTCCCGATCACCGCCAATGTCCATGCCCGCCGAGCCGTTGCCGTTGTTGAAGTACTCCGAGGATACAATCTATGGAAGAGAAGCAATAAGTAAAGCAAGAAAGAGAAGCCTCTGAGGACCCACCTTCTCCACAATATCCTTGAACACATCGCTGACAAACTGATCGCATTTGGCCGACGTCTCGATGAAGAGCGCGCGATGCTTGCGGGCAAACTTGCGACCCTCCTCGCGATCCACCAGGCGCTCCTGATCGATCTTGTTGCCCACCACAATGATGGCTATGTTGGGATTGTCGCTATAGCTGTCCAGCTCCGCCAGCCACGCCTCCAGCTTGACCAGCGAGTCGCGGTTGGTGATGTCGTAGACGAGAATGGCGCCCAGCGCCTTCCGGTAGAAGCTGGGCGTCAGGCTGCGAAAGCGCTCGGCTCCCGCTGTGTCCCACAGCGCCACTTTGTAGTCGATGCCGTCCACGTTCATCACCTTGCTCTTGAAGTCCATGCCGATCGTGACGTCATGGTTATCATCGAACTTGTTCTCCACGAAACGTCGTATCAGGCTGCGGGGGTGAAGAGGGGGGAGGTGTTGAAATAGAGAAAAACAATGATGCAAGCGCTTGCTCCGCGGAATATACGCAGCGGATAAATATAACAATTAAGTGGAGCGCTGGACTATCGCACCTGGACTTGCCCACGCCACTCTCCCCTATCACCAGGAGCTTGATCGCGCGATCAGCCATTGTGTTTTGGTTTAGTAAAGGTTCCTCGTCTGTTTCGCGGCGCTCATCTACTATTATTTACAAAATCAGATGGAACAATTGCGAATTATTTATTGCAGCAGCGAAATAAGCGAGACTGATGGTACGGAGTTGCCACCTTGTTGGTTTGTTTACATTCTCACGCTAGAGAGGGACCGTAGCAATGAGCAAGATGTAGCGGTGACACTTTGGCTGCAATTTAAAAATGTATAAAAATAAATTTAAATAAAAAAAAATAGGATGTAATAAATAAATATTCTTTCTTAAGTTAGTTAGAATATTTCATTATTTATAGCATATTTAAAATGTACTGGCAGATTATCCTTGAATAAATTTTGATTTGATTTTGAATTAGATAATTTGTTTGCAAGTATCAATACAATTTACTTTCGTGTGTTTCCGAATATATTATATATATATAGTTTTTTTTTACCGAATTCATGTATTGAATACATTTTTCATGTCGGTTAAAAGTGCCTATAAAAGTTTAATTTCAATATTTCAGATTATATAAAATTCACTTCAATATTTTAGACTAAATAGAGTTTAGAAATTTGTCAATTCGATTCATTAGCTATGCATAATGGTATATTTCGAAACCCTGACTTTATTAATTTTTTGCTTAAAAAGAAAGTATATATATACGGGACTTGCACTATTAATATATGTCTAGATAATATAAAAAGCAACTTGTATTTCAAATATAAATTTTATCAGTGTCAAAAAACAATTAAAAATTAAATAAAATTAAAAAACCTTAAAAATACGTAGCTTTTATCCAAATTGTATGTTTTCTCCGATTAGGGATGTTTTGGTTCCTGCAATCGTTAATCGCCTGCGCGGCGTGACACGCCACGTGCCATCCCTAATTGTCTCTGCGCGCAGCCACGAATACCGGCCCGATTCCATCGATAGTCGCAGCGATAGGCGGTGGGCCAGCTCTAGATGACACAGCTTCGAGTTTGCAGGGAAAATATACACACAGGCCCACAGCTAAAAGTAGAGTGCGAGTCGCTATCGTTTTCCCTGGTCACAGCCTGAACGCAAGAGTAGACACCATGTCCAACTCCGGTCTCGACGAGAATCCCTTCGGGGAGCCCAATCTGGACAATCCGTTTGCGGTGAGAGCACAGAAGCACACAGAAAAGAAAACCCGACACACACACACACGCACACTCGTAGGTGAATGACTGCCGTGGTAGAGTGGGCGTGCGTGTGTATGTGTGGGTGCATTCGTCACATATGTTGAACTTATTGGGAAATATTTTTGGTAAAAATTGCGAACCGCTTCCGCTTCCGCTCTTCCTCAGGACCCCGCCATCCAGCAGGCACGACGACTGCAGGGCGGCGCCCTCGTCTCCCTGGAGGACTACAATCCGTTCGAGGAGCAGGCCAAGCCGCAGCTGCAGATCAACTCGACGAACACGGCGGCGGTGGTGCAGCCGCTGTCGCAGAACGTTCCGCCCCCGCAGACCAGTTCGCTGGGCGCCTCGGCGCCGAGCACCAGCATACAGATCACCTCGGAGGAGCTGCAGGTAACCCAGTTAGCCAGTTAAGGGGAAACGCGAGAGTAACTCGCATTACCCAAGGTACAGTGAAGGCACCGGGCACCGAGCAGCGAGCATCTCGCAACGCCCATAAAAAGCCGCAAGATAATAACGAGATAAGCGCCGCGCGCGCTCCACTCATCTGATAAATCCGGCATAAAGTCATCTGGCCGAGATTAACTGCCTGCTGCGGGTCTTCACTGTACCCACTGCGGTTTCCCTTAGCCTTTGCCGGGCTTCACTTGGGCCGCACAAAAACGCTAACTTGCAGAATGTGCGCTTAAAATTGAATTACCTTAATTAATGCTTAGTTTTTAAGACAAATTAATAATTTATGATCTTGGTACTATCTTCAAGTGGATTTTAAGCGTTTCAATTAGCGGAGAAGGCAAGAAATTAAACATAAAGAACCTTGTTACTTATTAAAAAGCGATTTAAATGCTTTGTTTAATATTTATTCTTTGTAAATATTTAAATTTAAATTTTATTTAAGCTTGTAATGAGAGAAAATATATTTTCTCATAAGAAATCCTATACAAATTGGACATAAAACGCATTTAAAGTTAAAGTAATGACTCACGTATCAAACTATAATATAATTATGCGTTATCAGGCGCTGAAAGTCTTTTAAAAATAGCTATTTATCTATAAATTAATTACAATTCCTTATAAAATGTATCAAGAATTATTATAACACAGAAAACGTTCACAATTTAGCTTTAGTAGAGTTGAAAATCCTTTAAATATAACAGCAAACAAAGAAATATTATTTATAAATTCAGAAAATAGCTTTTTGTTCATAAAACCCACTCCCTATATATTACAAAGCATTACTGCAACCATTATTCGTTATCTTCAGTTCAAACTTTAATGGTTTTATGATCAATTATTAGAGATAAGCGAACAAAGGTCCTTACCTTTTGCTACGACTTTAGATTTTAGGCCTTGCCTTTCCCCTAACAATCGTTATAATCCCTTTCTTGTTTATATTTATATTTCCAGCGCCGCCAGGAGGAGCTGGACCGCAAGGCTGCCGAGCTGGACCGTCGCGAGCAGCAGCTGCAGGGCAATGTGCCGCAGCTGAACAACTGGCCGCCGTTGCCGGATAACTTCTGTGTGAAGCCTTGCTTCTACCAGGACTTTGAGGTGGAGATACCGCCCGAGTTTCAGAAGCTGGTCAAGCGCTTGTACTACATTTGGATCTGTAAGTATAATACTCTATATGTTTGTGTTTCCCACTGTCTCGTAGCATTTCTCTCTTTGCGCTGATAACGCGACGGGCCTTGGGATTAGTCATCGCGTGTCGCACACGGTCAGGTGGAGTGATTAATCAGATAGATGTGGCTAATGGCTATGGCTATGGAGGTGTGTTTGGGCCAAAGTGGGGGGTTCCTTTGAATGATAAAACAGGGCGTTGATTAAGCATGTTTGGGGATTATAAACACAGAGGGAAAGGTACCTATTGGAAGCTTTAATTATTGGTATTAGAGGAATTTAAAATATAAACAATTATAGTAAACAAAATGCATTTTGTGCTCTCCTTACAGTTTACACCATGACGTTGTTGGCCAACGTGATCGGCGGTCTCATTTTGCTGTTCCATGCTGGCCAATTCGAGACCTTCTTCCTGGCCATTTTCTACACGCTGCTCTTCTCGCCCGCCTCCTATGTCTGCTGGTGAGTTTTATACACATAAATCTATCGATTTTTAGAGCTAACAAAAATTGCAAATACCCAATTAAAAGGTTCCGACCGGCGTACAAGGCCTTCCGCAACGATTCGAGCTTCAACTTTATGGTCTTCTTCTTCATTTACTTCTTTCAAACCCTGTACTCGGTCGTTCAGGCCATTGGCTTTGAGAAGATGGGCTATTGCGGCTTCATCACATCCATTGCCCAGTTCGATGGCGAGGCGTCCGGCATTATTGTGGGCATTCTGCTGCTGAACGTGTCCTTTGCCTTTGCGGCGGTGGCCGTGGCCAATGTGCTGATGATCACCAAGATCCATACGATCTATCGCAGCACCGGGGCCAGCATGGCCAAGGCCCAGGCGGAGTTCACCACGGAGTTTCTGAGGAATCAGCACGTCCAGGAGGCAGCCTCGTCGGCCGTTAATACGGCCATTAACTCGCAGTTTAACAACAGCAGCAGATACTAAGGCCGCCGCACACATTCGTATTCGTATTCGCATTCGTATTCGCATTCGCATCCGCTCCGTGTCCGTATCCGGGATCTGATCAAATCAACTGGAAATTAAATCAATCAAGAAGTAGAAGAGCGAGAGCCAGAGAAGGAAGAGAAGGGAGGACGTACCGAGGATCTGTTACGATCCGATTCGGTGAATTAGAAAGCAAATAAAAGAAAGAAACAAACAAACACACGAGCGCATTGGAGCATTGAACTAATAACTATTTGCTTTTGTGCATCAACAATTCCTAGAATGCCGTCGTCTTTATTACAATTAAAATTAACTGTAATGATAACACACACAAGAAACAACAAAAACAATACACACACACACACACACACAATGCATTAACAATATTTATATAAAAACAGAGCAAAAATGAACTTAGAACCTAGGCTAAAAGTGAAAGGATTAAAAAACAGTGAAGAAAGGAAAACTCAAGTGTGGCCTCCGTTGCCTTCGACACACAGAGCTGCAGCTGCGGGCTGGGAAAAGGCAGCTTCGAGTATTAATTCGTCTGAATATAACACCAGGATCCGGAATAGGATGATGCTGCCTGCTGCTTCTGATGTTTTCTAGTTATTTAAGTCATTGAAAACGATATAGGCATACCTCCCCTCACTCGCCCACACACACACAACATGCATACATACATACAATATATATATATATGATCTTTATATATATATAATATACAAAATAATATATATTTAACGCTTACATTATAGAAAAACTTTATCTCTTGTCGCCTTAATGCGAGCAACGACGACAGGAAAACGAAATTCATTTTTCAACCAAGCTGTGCTCCCGCATCCCCGCTCTATCCTTACCCCTCACTCCCCTGTTCTGTGTCGTCGTGTATTTTTGTAATCGTAATTGTTATATATTATCTATGTATATGAAGGAGTATTGAGACAATTGAGACACTTTTTTTTAGATAAATCCGTTTGATTCCTCGGTTTCTTCGCTTGCAATTATCAAAGTTATGTTATATGTTTATAATTCTACACTTAAAAACCTACATTTATGCGCTGAGAGGAACTATCGATGTGTATTTGGAATTCAAGCAAAAAACTTTATGATAAATTCAAAAATAAATATACAAAATACTTATAGATGTAACGCAAAAACAAAAAAAGACTTTTGCTTGGGAGGTTCTTGCTTTATTTTAATATTTATATTCGGTACCCATAGGGTACAAGGGTATTATAAGTTAGTGCCAACCGAGAATGTATGTAACAGGCAGAAGGAGAAATCTCCGATCCTATAAAGTATATATATTCTTGATCAGCGTCACTAGCCGAGTCGATCTAGCCATGTTCGTCTGTCCGTCCGTCCGTCCGTCCGTCCGTGTGAAACAACAGATCTCAGAGACTATAAGAGCTAGAGTTACCAAATTTGGTGACAACATTGGAATCTGTTGCACGCAGATGAAGTTTGTTTTAAAATTTGGCCACGTCCACTTCCGCTCCCGAAAATCATAAAAAACGGTATAGAACCATATGCGTGATTTTCGGCGTAAAGTAAATAGATAGACTTAATAAGTAGGCAATCGTGGATGTGTTCTGAAAATTTGAGTAAAATCGGATGATAAACATAGAAGTTATTAGACAATAAAGTTTCTGAGAGAGAGAGAGAGAGAGCGCACGTGCGTGTTGCTCAGCATGTTCCTAGCAACATTTGTCGTTTTTGAGAGTTGCCCAACATGTTCCTAGCAACATTTGTCTCTTTTGAGTGTTGCTCAACATGTTTCTAGCATTGTCTTCATTTGTTAGAAAATGTTATTTTTTCCATGTTCATGTGCTGTTTAAGTTCACCCACAATGTTTTGGGTACCGGGTATCTTACAGTCGGTCACACTCGACTGTAGCTTTCAAACTTGTTTTATATATCAATTATTTATCCACTTATCCTTATATAAACCTTTTGATTAGTTTCCCTTCGTGGAAGTAGGAAATAGAATTCCCGGAATGGCATCAACTGCAGTTTACATTTCCCTTGAAAAACGATGGCTTTTCTATTTATAAATTCATTCACTCACTCTCTCTGGACTAGAGACCATCTCTCCTCAAGTTCAATTTTAATTAGAATGCATGGCCTTTGATTCAAGTTCATTAGGATTAAAATGGCTTCAAGGACAACAGCATAGTTGCCATTAAATGCATGGAAGCGCATCGTTCAATGGCAAAATTCCTATAAGCGTGTAATTAAGCTGGACATTGTGTCTACACAATTCGTAGAATCACTTAATTGGAGTTCTCAGGTTCCTGGGGCTCTTGATGATGCACCTTATAAGCCTTAAATTGATTTCTGTTCACATATTGATAAGCTTATTAAGGAGTAAAGTGAATTCAATTAAGGGAAATTGATGGCAGGACCTTGAATTGGTTTATTAGTATTATTATTGCATCTTTCCTGGAAATAAATAATTTTAGACAAGTTTTCTTTGAAGAAAATAAGCAAACTGAACTTTATTTGTTAATATTAAACTATTTTAAGTCAAGAAAAATTATTTATATATTTAATTTCTTATGAAATTGCATATTCCATAATATTTCTCACTTATAAATATTTTTTGCCTCAATTTAATATAATTTTAATACTTTTAGTACTTTTAATACTTTTAATACTATATACTTTTAATACCTTTAATACTATTAAAGAGTAAAGTGAATTCAATTAAGGGAAATTAATGGCAGGACCTTTAACTGCATCTTTCCTGGACATAAATAATTTTAGGGAAGTTTTCTTTGAATAAAAAAAGCAAACTAAACTTTATTTGTTAATATTAAAATATTTTATGCCTAGAAAAAATTATTTACATATTTATTTTCTGATGAAATTGCATATTCCATAATATTTCTCACTTATAAATATTTGTAACCTCAATTTTAATATAATTTTAATACATTTAATACTTTTAATACTTTTAATACTATATACTTTTAATACTTTTAATACTATTAAGGAGTAAAGTGAATTCAATTAAGGGAAATTGATGGCAGGACCTTGAATGGCATCTTTCCTGGAAATAAATAATTTTAGACAAGTTTTCTTTGAAGAAAATAAGCAATCTAAACTTTATTTGTCAATATTAAACTATTTTCTGCCAAGAAAAAATTATTTTTATATTTATTTTCTTTTGAAATAAGATTTCTCAAGGTGTAAGCTATATCCCATCTATAATAACTCACTTATAAATGTTTTTAATCTCAAATTCCATTGAATTTTAACAGGAAAAATAGTATATTCTCACAGCAAATTTCCTAAGAAACCCCTAAGCTGTAAAACTCTACACAAATCAAGTGGAAATATCTAAATATAATCATTTAATTAAGCTGATATTTGAACATCTTCTTGTGTTCCCTGGAAATCAGCCCCCTATCTCGGATAAATTCAGATCTGGGACTCGCATGCCTGATTGATATTCCCATAAGTGTGATGGGCGGCTGTCGCCAAGGCGTTCGCCCGCTCCTTCGCTTCGTTCGTTTGTCATCGCAAGATGAAAATTTCATTCGGCAAATGTTGAATTAAATCAACAACAGCAAATGGTTGTGTCCACACTCCCTCTCTGACCCTCCCTGGCTGCCATCAAATATTTGTGCTAGACAGATACGTGTAGACAGACACATATAGACATCCGCTCGCCCCCAACACTTGCTTGGATTGGGCAAAAATTGCGCATACGCCACGTTGGGCGAATATTTGCAACGATTTGTTTGCCATTTTGCTGGCAATCGAGGGAGCCCGCAAGAGAGGAGAGGTGCAAGAGGAGGCCCTGGGAATGCAGTAAAAAGCGAAAACGATGAGCAAATACGCTCGAGAGTCCTGCAGATGCACTGCCTCTGCCATCGTTAGTGGCAAATCCTTTTTGGGCACACTTCAGTCGAGTGCAGACTGCATTGCTCACGTGTTGCCGCCGCTGAATGGTTAACCCAAGCACCTGGGCAGGGCTGGGCGGGATCGGACCGAACCGGACCGGATCGGGTTTCATGGGCTTGGGGCCACCACCTCCGGACGCTAATTGCTGACAACGATTTGCTATTGATTGCATTTTCACGCTGCTTGCGTGCCAAGAGCACACGGAGCGAAGTCAAAGGACACGCTGTGACAAGGTAACCATATTGATTTTGTGTCCGCCCAAGCCCAAGAATAACCAAGTAAGCCAGCCACGTAACTCAACTCGCTTCCCTCGCAGCGACTTTAATGCAAAGTTTTGCCATTGAAAAGTGCATCAAGGCCTAAAGCTGATCCTCAAGAAACTCTGGCGAGAGAGAGAGAGAGTGAAAAAAATAAATTAAAATGATTTTTTTTAAGCTTCAAATGTGTTAGAAAATATTTAGAAAATAATTATTTGAAAAGGGTTTTAACTCTGAGCTCAAAGTAAACGTGTTAAAGGTATAGATGGACTTGTCCGTCTTTCTGTAAAAATGTTAGATGTAAAAATTTAATAAAAATGTAATAAATATATCAATGATCCAATTGCAGACTGCAAAGGTATAAAAACTTCTGCTTACCGAAAAGTTGTTTGTCCAAAAAAGTTATCATATTTTTCAAAATATTTTAGTCTCCCAAAAATGCGCGAATTTGATGTTTTCTTGGCCGAATCTTATAGCCAATAAGAAAGTGATAGTCAAAGGACGTATATCTTCCAATTCGCCATTAAAATCTTATTTATTTACAATCAAAATTAAAAAATTTTTTTTTTAAATTGGCCAAAGTTTAATTTTTTTTAATTTTCAAACTTAATAGGCAGATTTATTAATTTAATCAAAACTAAAATAGAAAAGCTTTCCGAATTGAAATTAAGGCTGTTTTGGCTTAGTTATGATTATTTTTAGCTTCGATTTTTCCAAAAAATTATTATATATTTTCGAAATATATTTTTAAGCCCAAAATGTGAAAATTTGAGGGTTTCTTAAGAGCCTCTTATGGCCAAAAAGGGAGCTATAGCCAAAAGCCGTGTATTTTCCGATTCGCCATTAAAATTTTTTAAATCTTAAACCAAAATATTGAAAAATATCAGAAAAAAAAAATTCGAGTTTTCATCATTAAAATTGTCAAAAACTTTTAGATTTCTAAACTCAATATGCTGATTTATTAACCTAATAAAAACTAGCATAGAAAAGCTATCAAAATTGTATTATATGCAAATTTGGATTAGTTATGCCTTTTTTAAATTGGCAAACTGAGGGGTATGTAAGCTTCGGCTTTCCGAAGTTAGCTTCCTCGCTTGTCTTTTACAATTTTTTAGGAATATTTCTAAACAATTCTGTGCCTGAAACGTCTTATTTTCTAATAACCTTTAATATAAAAATATATACAAATATAGAAGCATAATTATTACTCTTTTATTTCAGGTAAAACTTAGTTAAACCAGAAGCCCCTTGGAATAACCTATAAACAATAAATTCTAATAAAATATAATTTTGTATAATAGTGAACAAATTTATTTATGCTTTTTAAAACTATGTATTTCCGTTTTTCGATTCTCCAAATATTGGTAACTATTTTAGAAAGAATTTCCTTTAATATAGAGTCCAAAAGGTTTCGTAAAACCATTAGAAACTAAGTTAATTAAAACATAATAAAGAAAGGTATATTTCTTATATTTTATTTAATATTTTCCTTCCCTTTTTTGTTGGTTTGTTAGAACCTTGTTGACATTTCAAAGTGATATTAAAAATAAATAAATAATAAACTAAATAAACAGCGAAAGTAACTTTCCTGTTCATTACCGATTTATAACCATATATATTTTGTGAATCAACTATATCCTGGCCTAAACTAGACACACACACGCTCGCATATGGGAGTCAAGTATCGGAAGCTTTGCCCGTGTCATTTTCCACTCAATGGATAAACGCTTTCCGCTCGCTTGTCCGCTTCTCCGCTCCTCCGCCTCTCCTCTTGTCAGTCGCCAGCTTAGGAATCACTTAAATTATACAGATATATATATTTTGAGTCGAACCCCGCCGGCAGCTAAACGCTCGCCCTGCAGGCGGTCGGTTGTCCTGCGACAAATTAGGCAGCCAATGCCCCTTGCCTGGCCCGGTGTGTGTCCTGGCGCAGATGATGATGATGATGATGATGATGTCCTGCTTGGTCGAAGGAAGAAAATGGCAACGGCGGCGGGGCCAATTTTTCACACTATACGGAAGTATTATTTGGGTCACATTTCCTGCTGCTTTTAATTAAAATCTTCTTCCCACTGGCGGATGTACAAATTTCTAGATGTTACAAAGCGCCAAAACGGAGGACTGGGATTTCCAACGGGGGATGGATAGTGATGGGGGCTGGGGACTTGGGGGTCTGGAACGGTCTGGGACTGGCTTAGTGACTTGGTCAGAGCTAAGTCACAGCCGAAGGCGTTTGTCGACCCGACAACCCGAACTTTATCCCGACACCGATGGCCGACACGAGAGTCCACACACACACACACACACACACACACACACACAACCTATTGCCCTTCATAATGCCACCGCCCAGGGTCGGGGGGCGGGGATTTTTCGGTGGGGTTGGCGGCCAGATGATTTCAGCTGAGATTGAAGATAAAACACATGCGCTCATCACGTTCTGTTTGTGCTCTTCGTGCCTTCGTTGTCTTCTCCTTCTTCGGCTGCTCCTCCCGCCTGATCCTGCTCCTGCTCCTTGCTGCTGCGGCTGCTGCCGTCTCTCATCCTTAGATGAGAAGACACACACACACACACGCGCATACCGCAAGGACGAACACGCACACACACAGAGGCGGCGCGGACACAAAGCGCCGCACATGGCACTTGGCACTGCGCCTTGGCTTCCACTTGAGCACTGAGAGAAAAAGTGAGGCGAAGTAGCAGGAAAAATTTTAAATAATTGAATTTGTATTATAATCAAGTCACTTTTTACTTAACTTTAATATTTCATCTTAATTAAAATTAAATTAAATCAGAAACAGAAGCTATATATTTTTCTTCCTCAGTGTAAGCCTGGAATACGTGATCTCTACTAAATATTTATTTATAAATACTTCTTAAACATAAATTTATTAACAAAATGAATCCCCAGCGCACTTATTGCTTTTTTTGCACTAAAATTCCCAAAGGGTTCTAGCTAAAAGCCACATATGTAAAACAGTAACGAAGGATACTGACTAGGAAGTGGTGGATCTCTGAGTAAACATCTATAAATATTTACCAATACTCCTTAAACACAAATTTAATAAATTACTTGCACTGCACTAAAATTCCCAGAGGGTTCTAGCTACCCAGAGCACATGATACTGACGAGGAAGTAATGGATCCCTTTGTAAACCAAGCTTCGTTTGTCCTTTTTCCAGGCTCAATTTCTATAAATCGTTTCTTATATTATTTTACTTTCATATT
This sequence comes from Drosophila triauraria, assembly GCA_014170255.2. Taxonomy (NCBI): domain Eukaryota; kingdom Metazoa; phylum Arthropoda; class Insecta; order Diptera; family Drosophilidae; genus Drosophila; species Drosophila triauraria. The sequence goes on along the minus strand of CM024333.1, from coordinate 5,270,238 downwards.
TAATTGTTCTAAAATCCTTATTTTCTGCCAGTGCACCGTTTCTGTTTCCATCTGCGGTGCGGCTGCTGTTTTGCCTGTGGTTGTTGCCGCTGCTGTGGGGGTCTTCTGTTGGCTTTGTCCCCGCTGGGAAATGCGCATCGCCCGCGGCAGACAAATATTTTTTTTATCTTTATTCAATTCAATTCCACCAGCGACCACTTCAGTTTTTCTTTTGCGGTCCTCGGATATGATTCTCTTATTGTCTTAATTGGAAATCCGGACAAGTTTCATCTGGCAAATGGAGCTGGGAGCTGTGAGCTGTGAGCTGACAGAGAGCTGGTAACTGGTAACTGGTAACTGGGAACAGGTAACTGCCAAGTAAGAGCTTTAATGTATTCAGGTGTGGGTTGGGGGGAAAGTTTGCAATTCCCACTTGGCCTGACATTTTCGCAGATATTTTCGGAAAACTATTTCGAGCTGCCATGCCCTCTGGAGATATAGTTTTAATAAACCTTAACTTACATGCAAAAAATAAGCAATTTATAGAAATCCTAAAGGAGTTAGGAACTTAGGGTTTGAAATTAAACAGTTTTAAGGTGAAAATTTAAGCTACAATCATTAGAAAGTAAACTATTTCCGTATCCGGTGATGGCTTACATTTTTTTTTTGTAATTTTTAACTACTTTAAATTAATTTAAATAGATTCTAATATTTCTAATGAATTTTCTTCTCTAATTAAAATCATAAAAAAACCTAAAATTTAAATATATATCCCAAGGAAATAATTTTATTTGAAATTTCTAGAATATCTAAATATTTTTCGAAAATTTCTGGAACTTCGCATTGCCTTATTTCCCAACGGGCTTTTGGGGCCTGAGTACTGGGGGTTTTCGGCTCGGTTCGGCTCGGCTTTTGGTTCAGGTTCGCTTCGTTCGGTGTCCTTTCGTTTCGTTTCGTCTCGTCTCGTTTCGTTTCGCCCGGAGTCCTGATGCTGAGACTGCTGCTGCTGGGCTTTCTTCAATGAACAATGTGCTGGGCAGGGGGGGCCAAGGAGCAAGGATGCGCGACGAGGTGAGGTGAGAGGAGATGAGGCGAGGCGACAGCGCTCGCTTTGGGCTTGGCTACAAATTTTTTTGTAACAGTCGCGCACATCCTAGCAACGACACGCTGCCCCCGCAAGCAAGCACACAGACAGTGGGGCGCTGGCAGGTGGGGATTTCTGGGGTTAGGCGACCCCTTTCTTATAGGTATTTAATTTTTATATTAAAATATACATTTTGTATTGATATATCGGGTATATTGATAATGTAAGAAACATTCTATGTATTTTTGTATATAAATAAAAGTCTTTCTCTGCAAGATTGAAATACAGTTTCTGTTTCGTAAATTTTCTAGTAAATCTTTTTATTTTCACAATATTATTGGATATTAATCGTAAATTTAACTGAAATTAGTAAAGTAAATTCGATATCATATCAAAATTATTGATAATTAATCTTATTTACTATATTTAATTATGATATGATGTATTTGAAGTACAGCACCATTCTTGGTGACATTTCATATGGGATATTTATACTTATTGGCATCCATTAATTAATATGAATTATGATTAATTTTTCCCTATATCAGCGTTTTCTTCTTGATATAAAGCTTTTTCCTATTTTATAAGTAATAAAAATATATATATATATATATAGAACCCCAGCGCCTAGTCAGGTGCGCATAGGTGTACAACTGCATCTGCGGCGTTCTCGACGCTCTCTTTTTCGGCTATTCTTCGCCTTTCTTGTCTCGCTAACGCCTAGTCAGGTGCACATAGGTGTACCAGTGCATCTAAGGCGCTCTTGCACGCTCTCTTTTTTGGCTATTCTTCGCCTTTCTTATCTTGCTAGCGCCTAGTCAGGTGCGCATAGGTGTACCACTGCATCTGAGGCGCTCTTTCACATTCCCTTTTTTGGCAATTCTTCGCCTTTCTTATCTTGCTACATCTTTCGCGTTATCTATGTACATGTAACTTATACACATATGTATGTATATTTTGAAGCTTAGCTTGCTGGGCAGTTTGTAAAGCTCCGAACTTAGCAATCAAAACACGGCATAATTAATGTGCAATTAAAGGGGTTTTAGTTGTCTTCCCCACAGCCATAGATATTTCATGTATAATTATTCTGAACGTTCCTAGTTTGTGCTTCAATATATTTGTTCCTTTTCGGTTATTATATACAAGGTTTCAAATAAGTTCCTAATTCTTAAAAATATTATGTTCAAGTTACTTAATTATAAAAATAAATATTTTTCATATTTTTAAATAATAAAAACCCCTTTTGGGAAGCCAATAAAATCCAGCTTACACCACTGTCTCTTACACACTCACACAGCTAAAACATTGGAGAGGCGAGAGCTCGCGCTTCCGAAGCTCGGCGGCTCGCTCGGTTCGGCGGCGGCTCGGCAGTCGGGCACTCGGGCAATCGTGATCCCCTTCGGCTCGGCTGGCTGATAAGCTGGCTCCTGGCGGCGCTGGTGCTGCTGCTTCTGGTGCTGCTTTTGGTCCTGGTCCTGACCGTGCTCCGTGCTCAGTGCCAAACTGTCAATCGTGTAGTGCGGTCATGTGGTGCGGAGCCAGCGTGCGCCCGCCTCCCATCATCATCGCCCTCTGAGTGGTCTTCAGTCCGAGCCTCTCGAACCAGAACCAGGAACCAGAACCATAACCAAAACCAAGCCAAGCCGAAACCGACAGCCAGGACCCAAGCCGAAGCTGAGCTAAGGGAGATTCCGCCACCATTTGATTTGATTTCAATTGCAACATTTAGCCAAAAAATATTACCAAAAAAAAAAAAGTCAAGCAAGTGCTCGAGTGCCAAGAAAGATTACGCGAAAAAGAAACCCAAAACCATAATATATTAAAACCGGAACCCATCCAGCCAAGCTGAAAGTATTAAATAAATAAAAATAAATATATATTATATAAAATATATATTTAGTATATATTTTCCCCGTGCCTCAGCCGAAAAATAAATAAAGAATAAAAATGTTAACCATGGGATTGTTTTTTGTTTTTGTGAGATTTTTTGTTCCTGTGCGGTTTGAACACGAGTGCGAACAGAACAACAATAACAACTAAGAGCTACTAAACCAACAGTAAAAACAACAACAGCATCAGCAACAACAACAACAACCAGCAGCAGCAGCAGAAGTAATAACAACCCAAAAACAACAATGCTTGAAAGCTGCTGCCAATGTGCGTGAAATGTGACCAAAAACGAAGTTTGTAAATAAAATTAATATTTTAGTATTTAAATTTGTTCTCTATGTATATTCTTAGTATTTGAATTGGTAACTTTCTGTTGTATTTGCCTAGAGGCTTTGGATTTATGCCCACCTTTGGCACTCTAATCCAATTTGCGGCCCAAAGTCAAGGCAACCGGAGACGAGGCGCTGTCACATGTGTGTCGCCCGAGTTTGTGCCAATTAGTTGACAGATTACGCAAAACTAGGGCCCCCAGCAGCAGGAGCAGCATTTAATTGTTCCTTGAGTCGTTGTTCCTTGAGTTTCGAGCATTTCAGCATTTTTATTTATATAACCAGGGTTGCCAGCTCCCTCCCCAGAAACCCACTAAACCTACTAAACCTCCATATTCATCTCGGTTCGACCCTAATGAAGTTGTGTGGCTGCGAGGGGAAGCAACAAAAAAATTACTCAATCGTTTTTGGTGTGTGCGTGTGCGTGTGTGTGTGTCTGTCTGTGTCTGTGGCTGTGTCTGTGTTGCCACCCCCGATTTAGGCCTTTTGCCATTGCCGCCTCTTGTCTGCGCCTTGTTATTTTTACAGCTCCTTGAGCCACTGACCAAATTTTCGTTTCTTCTTATTTTTTTCCCTCTTTTTTTTCCTGCCTTCTGCGTTGCCTGTAATTTCTCTGGCTGAGGCTGGGTGGGTCCTCAAAACTCTATTAGCTTCATTATTAATAAAGTTTTCCCTTTTTCCAGCTCCCTCGCATCGTTCGAGCGGCCCTAATGATATTTTTTTCTATGGCAATTTTCAATGTCGAGCACTTGTGCGGCGCGGGGGGTCCTCGGGTCGGTCGCCAGGAATCTCTGATGAGATGGGATGGCTCGAAAATTGAGTGATTATGGGTGTTGTGTCGGAATGTCCTGCTGCTCCTGCCACTCCTGCTGCTGCTGGCCTTTCAAATTCTGTGCGTATTTTTAGGCATGTGTCGGATGTCTGGCCAAAGGGGTTATATTTATAATATTAATGCGAGTTCCAGGGGGTTAAGTGTGGGCAATAAAAATATATTTTATATAGTTAATAAAAGTTAACCTTTTTGTTTATTTGTGTCAGTGTAAGTGGGTATGTATTTCTCTTAGTTTTAAACTATAATTGGTTGGCTTTAAATACGTTTAAATTGTGACTATAAATATTGGCTGTTAATTTTTAAAGTAAAGTATTTTTTAAGTTTACATTTGTTGTTAATATATTATTTAGTTTTGGGTTTTTATCTTCACAAAGAATCTACGTTTTTTTAATTATTTACTTAAAGCCCTTCTCTGCGCTTCTCATACCTTTCACTTAGAGCCCTTCTCTGCGCTTCTCAAATGATGTACCTAAAGCCCTTCTCTGCGTTTCTCATATTGTTTACTTCTCATACTGTTTACTTGAAGCCCCTCTCTGCGCTTCTCATACCTTTCTTTTTGAGCCCTTCTCTGCGATTCTCAAATAATGTACCTAAAGCCCTTCTCTGCGCTTCTCATAAAATTTTCTTAGAGCTTATTTTGTATCAATTAAAAATAACATTTTTATTTAATTAATTAAATAATCTTTCCTTGTCCTAATAATTTGTTTTGGTTAACAAGGTTCGTAATATTAAAAATTATTAATGAGTAAACCCAAAGTAAACGCTTTTATAACAATACTCTTGTTTATGGGGAAGACAACTAAAATGCCACCCTTTAATTGTACATTAATTAAAACGCACGGTTTATCTAATATTATTATGTGTTTTATTAGCAAAGTTCGGAGCTGACTGACTGCCCGGCAAGCTAAGCTTCAATATATATATATGTTTTCATGTTCATGTGTTTACAAATGTAGTTTCGCTGAATAGATAACGCGACAGATGTAGCGAGATAAGGAAGGCAAAGAATAGCCGAAAAAGAGAGCGTGTAAGAGCGCCGCAGGCGCAATGGTACACCTATGCGCACCTCACTAGGCGCTGGCGGTCTGCTCTGAACAACTCTAATTATTAAACCAAACTTTGCTTAGTAATTATCCGTTGTGTTTAATGGCCAAAAACTGGCATATGAAACCTCTAAACTCTGATCAAATCCCTCAATGCCAGAGTGTAAATGAAAGCATCCTTTCAAGGCCAACCAATGCCGCCGAGTTAATGATGCAGCACAACGCAGGCTTCAGATTGCATTCAGCCGTTTAATTCCCAACATTTCTGCTTATTATTCGGTAAATCCCCGTAATGAGTTGGGCTGGCGTGTGTGGCTCGGCTGGGTCGGGTCTAAACGGAGTCCCAAAGATTATTCAAGGCCACTATTGGCCGCAGAGGGACAAATCGGGTTACCAATTAAACAAGTTTACTGCAGCAGCCGAAGCCCGCGTTGGTTTGTTGCATTTTAATTAATGAAATACGAAGCCGGGCTTAATTTAATTGCCACATGGCTGTAAAGGGCGGGAATGCGCTGCCATATTTGCTTTGCTGTCCCTGAACATTTGCCCATTTGTCGCCTGTCGAATATTAATTTTGTTCTGCCAAACCCAATTCCAAACAAAAATGCACACAAATGGATGGGAGATCCACCGCAGTGGCGGAAAACGTAATAAATAAATTAAATATTTGGATAAGTAACTAATTGGGTGTTAGATGTGTTTTTCTGCGGATTTCAGTGTGTAGAAAATCAATATTTAAATACCATATAAGGGATAAATGTGTTATTAATTAAAAATATAAGAGGAAAATATTTATTTTTATGGAAAACCATTTTCTAGAAAATCTGTAAGTGAATTGAGAGGCGTTTTGTGTGTCTTAAAGTATTCCTTTCTATTTTTACTTCAATTTATATAAATTTGGCCAAGAGAACTACTTAAATCCCTCTAATTTCCCAACTTCCATATAATCCTATTAAATATCTTAATATTCAGGGTTGCTATGGCCTTTAAATCGATTAAAAATGCCTCTAAAAATATGTATGGGTATATGTAAATTTTTTAATTAATTCCAAACAATTCTTTTAAATGCAAAACTGTTTTTTTTTTTTCTATAAATTGTTATACCCGCAAAGGCAACTTTTAAACCTCAATGTTAACTTTTAAACAAGCTTAAAAAGTGCCTTTTATTGGTGGAGCTATTAGTTTTAGGGGAAAACTTCGTATAAAAAAACTAAAAATAAAAACGTAACCTTGGCGGCTTCCAAATATTTTATATTTATTTATTTACTTTGCACACACACACACACACGCCATTGGCGACATTCTTGCAGCGGTGACAGTGACGTTGCCCATACGCCGTGTATGCTCGGCCCGCCGCCTGCAAAATGTTTGCCTTATTTGTTTGCTCGCCGCTGGTCGTTTTGTCGACTTTGATGGCCCCAAAATGTATGCAAGGGGGGTCGGAAAATGGGGCCAGGGGATGAGGATGGGGATGGGGACTGGGAAGCTTTTTAGCCAGATTGGCTGCTGATTTTTTTTTTGCTGCTGATGCTATTTTCGTACCGAGCTGTGAATGAATGTCATAATCGATAATTTAATGTGCAAAGTGGCCGCCCGCCTGCGGCGCTTTTATTTCCTTCCTTTTATTTACTTTTATTTTTATTATATTTTATTTTTTTTTCGCTGCTGCTGCTTCTGCTGCTGCCTCTGTTGTTTTTGTTTGTGTTCTTTTTTTCCCCTGTTTCTTTGGCCTGTTTCGGCCATAAACGTGTTTAATTAATGGCAATGACACAAGCACTCACACACACCCACACAACCACACACACACAGACAGGCCGAAAGTGGAAGATTAAGCAGAAGAAAGAGAGAAAAAAAAGCAGGGAATGGCGGAGAAGAATAGAGAGGCAAAGCGAGAGCGAGAGTGGAGAATAAAATGACACTCGGCCAGCAGTCACATTCGAAATGTTCACAAAATAAACACTGAAGCAGAAGCGGCAAAAGTAACGCACACACACACACACCCACTTGCACACACTTACACGCACACTTACACATCACCGCAGCGAGATGCTTGAGAAGAAGTAGAAAAATAAGAAGAAGAGCGGGCGAGAGAGCTCTCTCCGAGAGCGCGCCAAGGAAAAATGCCAAAGATGCCGACTATGAGGAAGGACAATGGCAAAGCAGACGACGACATGTTTGTATATGCATACAGGTCGCCCTCGTTACGGTGAATGAAAAATGATTAAATTAATTTTCAGCAATTAATTAATCAATTTATGATTTTTTAGAAGTTTAGGCTGCCTAATTATTCCATTGAAACGCTATTGGGAACTCTGTTGTTGATAATAAATTATAAAATCAATATTGTGCTATTTTAAGTAACTACAAAAATATAACTTTTTTATTTTAAATTGTAATTTAATCTTTAATAGTGTTGGAAAGCGTAAAGAACTTCATTTGCGGCTAACTAGTGTAGCGGAATGCAAAGAAGTACTGATAATATTGAAGCTTTCATATAATATTTCTATTCCTCTGACTCTACTTATTTTTCTAGTTCCCTTTGAAACTTAAGTGAGGCCTTTATAATATTATTATATATACATATACATATATATATTTTTTTTTATTTAAAATTTTAATTTCCGCTTTAGAAGTGTTGAAAAGCGAAAACAAACTAAATTTGCGCCGGAGTATGGTTGGAAAAATTAATAAATTACTGATAATATTGCGCTAGACTAGTGTTGGAAAGAGTACTTAAATTACTGACAATAATGAAGCTCTCATAGGTTATTACTATATACTTTGACTCTCTATAACTCTCTTAACTTAAGGATAAATTGAAAAGTTAAAATATTTCCTTAAATATTTAGCTTGCACCATTAATTACATAGGTGACGATTCTCTCTTATTAAATTATAAATAAAATTAAAAAAAGATAGCTCACTGTACTGGCCTCAGTGTGTTGTTCTCTCTCCCTCATGTGTGAGTGTTTGCCAGTGTGTGGGTTGTGTGGCTGTGTGTGTGACAGCAATAATAATAAAAACCTAGAAGCGGGCACAAAAATACAAGACCATGTGTGTGCGTCTTCTCTTCTCTTTACGAATGCCAAAAGGAAATGCCAAGAAATGAAGTGCTTCTCCCTCGGTTCCCTCAACCCTCATCCACACACCCATACAGGCCCACACAGACTCACTGGCTCTGGGTGTGTGTGTTAGCCCTACAATTACATAATATGGTACGCGCATAAGACGAAAAGTATTGTTAAAGCCTTTTTGATTTTGATTCCTTCGTGCACATTTGCAGGGGGTAAGAAAACTATGCCAAAGCCGGGCGGAGATTTCCCTTTTTTTCCTCTCATTTTTTTTTTTTTTATTATTGATTGAATGACACTCACTGGGGGGAGGGGGCTGGGGCTTGGCACCAAGTGAAAGTGAACTGAATTTCAGCTCAGCTCAGCTCCTTAACACGTCCTTTGAGCGCTGCTAGTGTGTGTGTGTGCATTCACTGAGAAAAAAAGTATTCATTAAATTTGTGGCTTCATAAACTTTAAATCTAAATGGGAAATTAGTTGGCCAGAAATGTGGGCTTTGTGCTGAACAAATCTTTGAATTACGTTTCAATTATCAAAGGGAATTACACAATAATGAGGCAGAAATTATCGGATTAAAATACTGAATACTGAATGCCATGTTAAGCCCGGGCTGTGCCTCATTAACTCTGAAAGCAACAATTCGTAGTTCTTGGAATAATGTTTTGATTAGCAATTTTCCGATTGAAGTTAGTCAGAGACAAAATGGGGTTTTAAAAAATAAGAAAATACCTAGAATTAACATTGGGTGGATTTCCTAAAATGACAATTTATTAAGCTTAATATATCTTTTAACTTTAAGTCTCTCCAGGTTCCTTCAAAGTGTTATTTCAGTTTTGACGTTTATGAGGATAATATCTTGCTACTTCTTTTATGCTTCATCGAAAATTCCAACTAAATCGGACAAGTTGAAGGGTAACAGGAGCCATTTTACCTTCTCTGGTTTTTTGTTTCCTGCAGGCAGCCCTCAAAAGTATGCAGTGCTTGGCTTGCAGAAATCATTGCCTACATTTTGGCGTTTGATGCGGTGCTTAAAAAGTTCTTGCTTGTCAGTACTTTTAGCCATATATGCCAGTTAAAATTCCTATAAAATTAGCCAGCGCTCAGTTTCCAATTCCAGTGTGTGTAGCAGGGTGTGTGTGCGTGTGTTGGTTGTGTGGGTTTGTCCTACTGCCCTAATGAAATTACAGAGACCAACGATGAGCTGCCAACGCACGAAATGCACTCAACGCAGACACAGACACAGAGCTGTATGCATGTACATGTGGCCAAGGAAAGGCAAGGACTGCATTGTAGTCCTGTCACTCACACACACACACATGTATGTATATGTATATCCACATTGCACACACATGCCGACACCGATAGTGTGTGCTTTTTCATAAATTGCATTTAGTTGGCCAAGTTTTTTGTTACTTTTCAGTTGATTTGATTTTATGGTCTGCCGGGATCTGTGTCCTCGGGTGTGCCAGAGTATCCGAGAGCCCGAGAGTCCGGACAAATGTGTCCGTAATGGATGCCAAGTTGAAAAAAGGTTTTATAGAGATTATTTATAAATGTTATTACGCTGGCCGAGAGAATGTAAAGGAGCCCTGCAGGGGAATGTGTGAAAAACGAGATTTGATCGCTTGAAAAGAGTTTTCCTGAGCGCTGCATGTTTTTCCAAAGCGGTTTTCTTTCTGCTTTGTTTGGCTTTGGCTGTTGCAAGTGGTAATAATGGGGAAAGCGAATAAATGGGGATTACAATGGTTATAACAGAAACAAAACCGCTCGCAGAGAGCACAATTAATTGTTATTAAAGCTATTAATCACAGAGACTTACTTGGGCGAACATGAAATATTGTATATATTTAATGAGCTCTCTTAAATAGATTTTCAACAATTAAGAAATCTCTTTCATTTATCCCTTTATTAAGCTTAGACTTTACTTCAAATAAACCAACTCCTGTTATCCCCAAGCCCACTTAAGCAGCTCCACTTCTTTTCACATTTTCTCTAATTTAACTGGGCTCCCTTTTATTCTGGTTTTTCTTCTTCATTTTCCTTTTTTTTCTTGTTTTGTTTTGGATACCTTGGGTCCTTGTGTTTACCTTGGCTTTTGATTAGCCGTGAAGCCAAATACCCGGAACCATAACCGTAAAACACGGAGCATCCTTCGGAGGCGGAGGAGGATGAGATGTCCTTTCTCGCAACGGACGGCAACTAACTCATTTGCCAGCCGGCTTTATCGCCGCATCTTGGCCATTCGGAGCCAGGGAAGTGGCAGTAGCGTGGTACGTGCCTATTAGCCGGAACGTGTTCCATTCGAATGTTCCCCGGGCCGTGTAACAGACACTTCTCGCCATTAATTTCCATTTTGATTGGACTCCCAGCTCTCACACACACACTCAACACTCAACACTCGACCTCTTTTTTGTTTCATCTCGAAAGGGCTCGCTGGCATCAATCAAACATAATTTTGTGCTTTATGCAAAACTGAATCCTCAACTGATGGCAACCATCCTCTTTCTGTACAATTTTTATTTAATTATCCTGCTGCCGAGAAATTGATTGTACGTCCGACTTGCTCGCCAGCTGCAATCAATCACGGCATTTGGCCTAAAAGGGTTGTAGACCTTTGTACACATATTTCGGGACAAGGATGAGGAGGAGGACGGGAACGAGGACGGGGACGAGGACGAGGACGAGGACGAGGACTCAAACTCGGACTCGGGTCAGTGGCTAATAATAAGAAGAATCCATTCCCAAGTTTGTTTTTCTTTCACTGTGAAAAAAATAATTGAAAAGGCTTTTCTTAATGAAGAATTTAGTAATATTTTAAAACTATTTTCATAAGTAAACGCAGCTCATTTAAATGGCACTCTAAAACTATTTTTAAAGCCTTAAAAATGTGTTAAAAATAAGCAAAGAAAACGCTTTCTAATTCTTAACTAAATATCTGTTTAAAATTTAAAATTAAAAAAAGAAAAACTCTCAAAGATCTCTACCTTTTTTCAAGTCCCACATTATCTTTCTGAAAATTAATAGCTCCTTAAATTCCAAAGGAAAAAAACGTTTCTCTCTATTCTCCCAAGGACGATGTAAAAGTTTCCGTTTGCTTTGAAAAATTGGCAAAAGCTTTCGGAATGTGGGAAACATAATTTGTGAAGCATCCATCAATTAGCTGGCGATGAAATATCATCTTTATACGCTTCCTTCTGGACTACCAACGGGGGGAAAGGCAGCCAAATGACTGGAAGAAGCCCCTGTAAATGCACACCAGGGACCCAGCACACACACCATCACTTTTTCGAGGGGTGTTTGCATGGCCTTTGCGTGTGTGCGGACATGAGGCATGTCAAATAGTTGTCAATTATTTTTATTACAATTTCCCTTCCTTTTTGTGTTTGCGCCTCGACTTGACTTGAGTTGGCTTGTACGGACCCCTTCTCGCCCATAAAGATCCTCTGGCCGTGTCAGGAACACCCCGCCACCCACCCACCACCCCCTAGAGCCCCCTTTAGCGGCACTTCGTCACGCCCCTGCACTGTGTTCTTTTTATTTTACACAAAACCTACACATGTAAGGATGTCAGGATGCTGGTGCACAGGACGAAAAAAATGCCTATTACAAATTCAGTTGTGAGTTATCGATAAAAATATACATTAAATTAAGATATTTTAATTATCGGAAAGCGCAGAAAACATTTATTAATTTTAAGAAGGATAATTAACAATATGTGATGGTATAATAATTATTGTAGTATTAACTAATGAGGGTATAACCCTTAATCGATAATATTAAATAAACATATACATCGATACAGAAATATTTCCTATTAATCGATATTCAAATCGATTTAATTGATATTTTGGCAAAAGTTACTTAAATATAATCTCAATCTATATTTAGACTTTACGCTTTTTATGTCTCAATAATATTCTCGATATATATTATCGAAATGTTAACTCATAAAGCTATTACCTTAAATCGATATATATCGATACATAGATAAATCATATAATAAATATTATTATATTATTAATATAATATTAATGTTATTTTGAGGGTATAACTCTTAATCGATAATATTATGGAAATTTTAACTAATAAACACATATATCGATACAGAAATATTTCCTATTAATCGATATTTAAATCGATTTAATTGATATTTTGGCAAAAATAACTTAAACATAATCTCAATCTTTATTTTCACTTTACGCTTTTTATGTCTCAATAATATTCTCGATATATATTATCGAAATACTAACGCATAAAGGTAAAGCGTACAACCGATATATATCGATACCCAAATAGTTGATATCAATCGATATTCTTATCGATTCCATTGATATTTCTAGCAAAGCAAACATAACTTGAATATAATATCGATATGTGTGTTGGACTATTTATTTCCCTGCAATTAAAGCATAAACTAATTAGCAATTATTTTTGCCAGTGTATGTTTGCATGCGTGTCGCGTGTGTGCGTGTGTGTGCTGTGCCTTTTTTAACGCATTTATTATTTCGACGAGCGTCTTTTGTTGATTGCCAGTCACGAGGAGCAGGCGGACGCGGCATTTTGCCTTTCATTCGACGTCCTTCGTCCTTCGACGAAGCTGGGGTTCAAGTGTAGGCTTAATTGGCATTCATCTGCCTTCCCTGGATGAGTGTGTGTGTGTGTGTGCGTATATTTTATAATTTTTCCATTTCTCTTCGCCGCGCTCATTGCATACACATTTCACATTTGAGCTTCCCCCTGCCCTGGCACTTTTCCTTTTCCCTTTTCCCGCTTTTCGCTCTTCGCTCTTCCATGTTGCCTTTCATGCTTTCGTGCGCATTGTGCGCACTTTTCCTGTCATTCGTGTAATTGTGTGAGTGCAAGTGTGAGGGTGTGCGAGTGTGCTGGTGTGTGTGTGCCATTTGATGGGAACAAGCTCAGCCAGCTGAGTCTGCTCTGAGTTGGTTATCCTTTTACCCTGAATGGCACCCACACTGACCTGAAAATTGAGGAATTATTTCTATAATTTCCAGGGAAGGTTCCAAGAAATATTTTATTTATGAACCTTCACGAAAATTTCCTGATATATCAGCTTATTAAGCTGCAAGGATCAATTTATAACTGCTTGCCTTTGAAAACGGAGTCATTATTTCTATAATTTCAAGATAAGTTTCCAATAAAAAGGAAAGGAAAGAATTAAAAAAAAAAAAAAAAATTTATCTTTGTGGACAATTTCCTTGAAACGATCATATATAATGTGATCATAAATAAAATCCTTTCAAGGAAATAATCCACAAGAGTATATTTATATATTCTTGCCTTTGGTACTTTTTTTTTTAATAAAAAATTTTTTTTTTTTTTTTTTATTTAAATTTTTTTTTTAATATTTTTTCCTTTTTTCTCTGCGTGCTCCTTGTGTGTCGCCATCCTCAACAACAAATTCAAATCCAGCGGAAGTAATTTGACGCACATGCGGGGGTCCTCCTGTGACTGACTGACTGTGACCTGGCCCCGCCCCCCCCCCCCCCCCCCCCCGCAAAGGTCCTGCGCCCAACCGCCGTTCATCATTTGAATGCGAATTGACAGGCGGCGGGGCCAGGGCCTAAGGAGGAGCCCCAGGATCTGGCGAACGAGTTGTGTGTGGCAATTATGTGTGTGCGTGCCTCGGCTCCTTGCATACTTTCAGACACTTTCCCGAGCCCAGATTTTATTTGCCTCAATTAAATATTTAAGCTAATTAGCTTACACTTTGCAGCCAGACAAAAGTTGATTGATGCGAGGCGTTAAATAATTATGCTCCTTTCGGCACCTCCTCCCGCTCCCTCTCTCTCTGAGCTGCAATTAAGTGCAAAGGCATTAAGGGGCCAATCCAATGAAGCGTGTCAGTGTGAGCGGAAATGAGGGAGGGATGCCAGTGAAAGTGAAAGTGAAAGTGACAGGCGGATGTTAAGACGCCATTGTTGAAGATTCAGATTCAGATATTCAGATTTGATTATTTGAAAATTGTCAATGGCGGAGAGCCTCTTACTCCGCCTCCAATAATAACTTATTTATGCGCCGACAAATCAATTCGGTTTTTTAAAAGAAAATACTCACAAATAGACGGACAATTCCCGGCATGCATATTTCATGGCCACTTTTTCCAGGCGTACATACGTGCGTGTCCTTGTCCTTGGATTGGGCTTAACACAGCCGAAAGCTGAAAGCTGAGAGCCGAAAGCCGAGCATAGCTTTCAGTGTTTGTTACATTTATGTTCATGCTTTTGGACACGACCGGGGAATAATTCATGCAGCTGTTAAATAAATAAGCAAGCATGCTTTTTTGGCTGTGATTGGTGTAGGCTTAAGCCTCATAAAATTCAATTAAAAATTTATAAAATACTTAGTGGCCAATAAATTGATTGTTTTTACAAAATGCTAGTTCCCTAAGCTCTTCTTTATTTCATAATTAAAGCGTATTCTTCTCACTCGAAAACCATTGCAATTCCCTTTCGTAATTTATCGTTAAAGCAGCGAGACAGCCCCACTGGGAATGCTTTATTATCCAGCCCCGCCAGTATTGCTGATATTAAGCCAATTCAGGCTAATCCAGAGCCAGAGCCAGCCCCACTCTATGGCCAATTGCATTAGCAGGCCACGCGGCGTATGCGTAATATGGCGTTTGGAAGCGATTGAGCGAAATTAAACGCCTGGCAACTCGCTGGCAGCCACCAACAGCTGGCCATTAATTTCCATTGCCACCGCCGCCGCTGCCGCTGCCGCTTTGGCTGCCATTAAAACGTTTTTCAATTTTTCAAACGGCAGCCAAAGGTGGCAAAGTTCCGACATTGAAAAATTGTTTAGTCAAGCTGAAAAGCGAGGCAAGGACCTGCGAGCGAGGCCTGGTAGGTAATTGCAGCGACTATTGCGAGAATCGCAGAGCCAAATCCATTCAATTCATTCCTTTCTCACCTAGAAATAGCAGGTGTGATTGGAGTAATGCATCAGGTGTGTCTCAATCGGGGGAAGGAAGCTAGGGTCCTCAGGGAGATGACACTAAATTGGCTTTAAAAATAACAAGCCTTGCTGGGATTATTCATAACCTGATTTTCTAGGGAATTAGCTTTTAAAATCTCCTATTTATGCATTTTTCCTAACTAAATCTCCTTAAATTTTGTGCAAAAGAAAATATAAATATAGTTCTTGCAAATCCTTGACGTATTTTCCAGATTTTCAAGGGAATAAGCTTTTAAAATCTCCTATTTAAACCATTTTCCTAACCAAATTTCCTTACATTTTGTGAAAAAGCAAATATAAATATGATTTTAGGTCAACTTGATGCTCTTAAAAGCTAGTTTGTTACGCATACGCCCCGGGGACACAGCCCAAAGCCTTGTTACGTAAACATAACACAACCTGAGTGTGTTTTCTTTTTTAATTCGAGGTAAACATGGCTCTTAAAGACTTGGATTTAAGGTGGACCAGGCTCTTACTTGCTGCCTAGTTTATTACGGGCCACATTACGTATACGCCTGGTGGAGCCATTCGAATGCTAAGCAAGGTGGCCGAAAAAATAAAGGCAACTCCAAGGAGACAGGCACAATTACGTAACACACTTAAAGCGACAATCGCCAGGGTCCCATTCATCCCCGAAGCCAAGCCATTCCAGTTATCCAGTCATCCGATGCGGTGAGCCGCCACAAAAATCGAGAGCCAAAGTGCATTAAAAATTCAACGTCTCTGCGAATGATTTTTCACTTTGCCCGCTGCGTCGCTACGTCGCGCAACGCGACGGGGAGATGATAATGCCTGGTGATTGCGTTCATTGCATCATGTTTCATGCAGGAGGCAGCAAGGCAAGGATCCCGGTGTCCCGACATGCCGCCGCCGACATCCTCCGTATCCGGGCATCCGGCTATCCGGATCCCATGATGTGTGCTCACATTTCCCCAGCGTTCACTTTATTCTCTCTCTCCGTGGCTTAATAATTTTATTGCTTTCGGTTACGGTTTATGCTCGGCCCCGGCACCGGCTCCGGCTCGGACCGAAGGCCGTACGAAAAATAAGCTTCGAGGAGAGAGAAAGAGAGTGTATGTGTTCGTAATTGCATTATTCCTTTCTTTCCCAGCGAAAACAGTTTTTCTTTTAATTGAATTTCACTCCTTGGCTCTTTGGCTTATTTACATAGAGTCTCCAAAGGGTTCCGAGCCGAGCCATCCTTCGACGATATAAATCACCGGCAGGCAATCCCCGATTCGAATCGAAGACAAACAGGAAGACAGACGGAAAGGCAAAGGCAAAGGACTCCGACCGGAGTCTCCGTCCCTGTCTGATATATGACCTTTATTACAAGCGCCCGGGTTTCTGGTTTTGCCTTCGGGTTTGGCGATAAATAAATCGGTTTAAGAGGTGCCGCCGCGCACCGTCTTCAAGCGAATTTATTATATGCTGCCGGCTTACGCGGCGTATGAGCGATACGGGCTTCCGCCGGAGAGCGACTGCGGCAATTGATATAAAATCAGAGTCGCACAAATTGCAAATGAGGGGATGGATGCCAGGAACGGGTTTTCCGAAGGAGCTGAGGCACCTCCGCGTGGCGTTGACTGAGTGTCATGTTTATGCATGAGGCAATCCACGTAACGAGCTGCCTGAAAGCCAAAACGCATAACGAAAGGAACGAAAAGTTCCAACCCCCCAAAAAAAGGGCCTTCGATTATTATCGAGGTAGTCTTGATTCGATGAAAAATTTGTCATGTTTTTCCTAGATTTTTGCCTTCGGAAATGGGGGAAGAGCTATGAGCTTTCTATTGTTTCTTTAGTTAAAAACTCTAAAAGTGAATTTAAAATTTGTTTTAAATATTTTATTTTATTTGTAACTATTATTATTATTTATTATTTTATTTATATAATATTAATATTATATTTTTTATTATATTCTATGCTATTTTATATTTTTAATCAATTTAAACTATGTTCTTACGTTCTAGGGTTGGTTACTTAAAATATAAATTCGTATCTATTATTTTAAATATTTTTCTGTTTAAAAAAATTCAAGAAAACTGTTTCTATTTATTATATATTCTTGTTTATTTGACATTTGTTTCTAAAACTTGCATTAATTAATTCCCCTATCAAGTTTAATACATTTTCTGTATAATTTATTTAAATTTGTGGATTTATTTGCAGAGTTATCCCTTTAAAGGACACTTGTTATATTCTTAACTTAAACTCAAGGGTTGGTTATTTAAAATATAAATTACATATACATTCCTCTTTATATTTTTTCTGTTTAAGAAAATTCAGAGAACTTGTTTCTATTTATTATAAACTCCTAAATAGATGGCATTTGTATCTAAAACTTGCATTAATTAATTCCCTTATCAAGCTTAATACATTTTCTGTATAATTTATTTAATTATGTGAGTTTATTTGCAGAGTTATCCGTTTGAAGGAACTTTTTCCCCCTCGTATTATATTAAATTGGTATTGACACAAGCTTTTTCCACTTAGTTTGATTCATTTAAGCGCGTTGCAATGGCGGAAAAAGTTCAACGAATCAATTGAATGTATTTAGTGCCGAGTAAACGATGTGTTATCGCATTCGTTTTATTTTATTTATTTTTTCTGTACTTTTCAATTGCATTTATTTTATTCCATTTGATTGGCATCGCTTACAGATGCTTTTTTCATACAAAATTTGTTCGGAAATGTACCTGGCTTAAAGTTTAACGAGTTTAAGTTGTTATTTTCCATTCAATATAAATTGGCTTAGCTGAGCATTATTATTTTTGACTTGAAAATTGAACAATAATGTTTTTGTTTGGCAAATGCTAATAATTAAATTAAAATTAAAATTGCCACTGATATTACTGATATATTTGTGCGATATTAATCGGATTATCAGGTGGCTAGCATCCCTGTTGATTCCCTCTGCGGAATTTGCAAGCTGAAGTGGATGAGGAGGAGGGTCTAATCCATGGCACTGCGGTGATGCTCTTTCATGCAAATCTTGTCTCATCCTAATTTATGCTGCGGCTCAGTTTACAAAATTTACATGAGCTTGGGGGAGACAGGACATCACAGGACAGGATAGCAGCTGCTGCTTGACCTACTCCGCATACCGCACACCGCATTCCGGAATCACTCAAGTCCCGGCTATATGCATGGCAATGGCAACATTTGGCTTTGGCTTTGGCTTTGGCTGCCTACACAACTTCATATTCATAACATACACGATTTCTTTGCGGGCTCCGATCCCTCCTTGTTGTGGTCTTAAGACAACATTCGCCCTGAAAACCCTGTAAGCCCCAACAACCCCCGGGAACAACAGCAACAAGAAAATGTGAAAAAGAATCAGAAAAAAAATACTGAAAACAGGACAAAGGACCAGAGCCTAGTGGACAGAAGTTTGGCTACTTAGTGGCCAAACATTTGACATAATCGTTGATAAGGGATTGCTTAACAAAACGAAGGAAAAACTGCGAAAAGGAGCACGAGCCACAAACCGAACCGAAAGGAAGAAATAAACATATATACGAAGTATACAGGAAAATATAAAAAGGACAAAAAGCACAATTGTATCTGGCTGCGGATCTCTGGCCAAGTTTCTTACCTAACTTAAATCGCAATTGGCCTGCCTTGAATGCCTTGAATGAGAACCAAACAAAAAAAGGAGCGCCGGCCAACTTTTAAGCGAAATATGTGGGTCAAGCGAGGATTTTGGCAGAGAGATTTATCGATGTCCTATTTTGGGGATATACATCGGCGTACATATGTACGTGCTACGTAGTGGTATCTCTTATATGTTTTTTTTCATCATTAATATTTCCCTGCCCCGCCTCTTATTGTTTTTTATTTTCTATTTTCTATTTTCTATTTCCTTTTTTTCGGGGAAATCCCTGTCACTTGAGTTGAGATGGAAATACATTCGCACAATTGAGGGTGAAAGTATAGCTTTAAAAAAGTGTTAAGAATATTTATAAAAATAGATACGGTTTAATAATAAATTATTTAAAATAAAATAAATAATAAATTACAAAACTATCGATAAATTTTTATCGATTTTCACTAACAATATATACTTTAAAAAAGTGTCAAGAATATTTATAAAAATAGAAACGGCTTAATAATAAATAAAATAAATAATAAATTACAAAATTATCGATAAATTTTCATCGATATATTTTTATCATTATCAATACAAACTCGAAAATGGTTGATAAGTAACCGATAATAAATCTAAGATAATCTCTAGAAAGAAGTTTGAGTTTCTTATGAGAGAAATTGAAGTAAAGTACAGATATTTATTTTTTCGATAAGCAATTGATAAATTAATAAATTTAAATCGATAAGCATGAGAGCGATTAATATATAACTTGTAATAAATTCGGGATAATCCGTGGCAAAAAGTAAAAGTTTCTTAAGAGAATCTGAGATAATCTCTGGAAAGAAGTTTGAGTTTCTTATGAGAGAAATTTAAGTAAAGTACAGAGATTTATTTTTTCGATAAGCAATTGATAAATTAATAAATTTAAATCGATAAGCATGAGAGCGATTAATATATAACTTGTAATAAATTCGGGATAATCCGTGGCAAAAGTAAAAGTTTCTTAAAAGAATCTGAGATAATCTCTGGAAAGAAGTTTGAGTTTCTTATGAGAGAAATTTAAGTAAAGAACAGAGATTTATTTTTTCGTTAAATAATTGATAACTTAACAAATTTAGATCGATTTTCACGATCATTATAAGCATGACAGCGATTAATATATAATAAATCTGGCAAAAAGTAAAAGTTTCTTAAGAGAAACTCCTTCTAATTAATATAAAGACTAAATAAAATCCTGAGGAAATAAGTTTTTAAGGCCAAGAGACTTAAACCCAATTTCCAGCTCGTACAGCTTTAATCTTGAGCTCTACTATATGTATATCCCTCATATTTTTATCTCGGCTGCTATCGCTCATATTTTAAAATCCCAACCCAGAGTCGCCCACAAAAAACAGAAACAAAAAAACAGAGAAATAGAAAATGTCATGCATTTTAATGTAAATTTCTTGGCGCGCTTCAGATCGGAATGGGACACGTGTCCCTTTAATTAACCAGCAAAGGCCAGGGACCAGAGACGGGAGGCCAGAGAAGGCAAAAGTCAGAAACGAGACCAGAAACCAATCAAAATGCTGTGCCTGCTTTTTGTGTGATTTTCTGATTTTCGCCGGGGCTTTAAATATGAATTTTACATAACGCATACGCCGCGTGACCCCGCCGATAAGTTTTTGATAAATATTCGCTTCTTCGCTCTCCGGTCTCCGCCTGACAAGTGGCTACCATTTTTTAATGTCACTTTTTGTGATGGTGCCTCTGAAATAGAGGGGATCTCGGAGCTTGTTGGTTGCCTCTGGTTGCTGGCTGTGAGGGGGTTTTCACTGCCCAATGGAGCGTACATTTTGAAATTGAAATCGGCAGGGGAAGGCGACGTTGACGGCAACGGCGACGGCGAAGGAGCAACATCAGCATCGCCATCAGGAGCAGCATCAGCAGCAGCCGTTGCCAGCGTTGCTCCTTCCTTTCTTATCGCCCCCGACTGTCAGTGGATGCTTCATTGAGTTTTATGTAGAAAAATGCGCAGATACGTCCGCAAATACTGTACATACACACAACTAAGTGTTTGTGTTAGCGATGTATGTCGAAAAGCAATCGAGAATATCCTATTTCTGTGTATCGATAAATATATCGGCTTTAATTGCTTTTATAATATATCGAAACAATTAAGTAAGCAACAAATTCGAATCTTTTAATTATAGTTTCTGTAGTGGGGATATTTATTAAAGTTAGTGAGATTATCCAGCATAAAGATAGGATTGGTTTATCCATAAATATATCGATTTTAATATTAAATAAATCGATAACAATATTTTTTGTTGAATTTCTTTAAAGAGCAAAAACTTTTAAATAAGTTAGAATTTTGGGCCTTTTAATAAAAATTTCTTTATGGGGATAATTACAAAGGCTAACAAGATTCAGCAGTAAAAAAACGGCTCTGGTTTATCGATAAATTCAATGCTTTCCATACCACATTTTAGAAAAATCGATAACAATATATTTTGAATTTCTTTAAGGAATTCTATTTTTTTTAAATGCCAGAATTTTGGGCCTTTTAATTAAAGTTTCTGTATAGGGATAATTATAGAGGTAAACGAGACTAGATGGTAAAAAAAAAAATGGCAAAGGCTTATCGATAAATTCATCGCTTTCAACACAATAATCGATAACAATATTTCTATAATATATTATTTATTTTCTTAAGAAAGAAAACTATTGCTAAGCTTACAGCAAAAAATATATATAAAATCGAAAACCTTTCTACTAATATTACTATTATTTTTCCATTATTATAATGGATAATTTTTTAATAAATTCAAAAACTGTGTTACTATGTAGGAAATAAATATATTTCAAGATGTCCGCGATTTTCCTAGTTAAATAAAAGCTCGTTTAAAATTCGAATTATCAAGAATTTGAATAATACCTCACCTAATATGAATATTCCTTGCCATCCCTAATCTGTTGTGTGCCATACATATATCCAACCCATCGAATAAATACCCGCTGTATCCTGTATCCTGCACATCCTGAGGCCGATGGGCACTGCTGCTGCTGCTGCCTCTCTGACCAGGCAAAAACTCATAAAACTTGCTGCGGCGGCTCCTTGTGCTCCTTGCCCTAAGCTGGTTAAGCGTTCGCACAAAGTGTTAAGTCTCTTACTTTGTTTGCACCCTCTGGCCCCACCCTGAAACCTGACCCCTGACCCCTGCCCTTCAGCGACCCCGCCGCAACGGTAGCCCCGGTTTTCCTTTTCCCAGTTTTTTCTTTTTTTTTTATCTCCTTTGCGGATGTTTGAATGCTTTATAATTACATTTTATGTGCCATCGTTGTGTGTATATTGAAGATGCCAACAGGTGCAATCCATCGACTCTTCGAGATGAAGTAGAGGCACAGGGAAAAATCGGGTTACAAATATCAAGCCTTATTATTAATATTTTTTATGGAATAATGTTAAAGAAAACTCGAGAAAGATTATTTAAAGGGATAGCATTTATGTTTTTCGATGGAAAATTATTTACATATTTAATTGGATACCTTTTATTATTTTTTCTTGGCAGTGTAAAAGCTCACGTCAATCCACGAAGAGCCTGTGCCTTCTCGTCTCCGTCTTCATTTATTTAGTTTAGAGTCTTTATTGAATGTTTGCCTTCGGCTCAATGGATTCTGCGTTGTAATTGCTTGCGAGTTTTATGGCCAATCGCCGTGTCCTGTCAGTGAAACCAGTTTCTGGTTTTAACTTAAAAGCTTCCTCCGGCGCCGCGGCCTGTTACCAAAGTTACAAGTCCGCCAGGAACCAACCGAGCAATATCTTATTCGCGGAGCAATGTCATACTTTTGATTTACATTTGCGACATGTTTACAGCCTTTTCGGAGACATGAAAAACAAGGATAAAGGAAACTCCCTCGGTCGCCGTCCCAGTCCGTCATAAAACGCGCCCAGTTATTGTCTATGTAATGAATGTCGGTGCGGGGTGAATGCCAAGTGAACGCCAAATGAATGCTAAGTGAATGCTAAATGAATGCCCAAAGTAAACGCTAAGTGAATGTTGAGTGTTCGATTTGACGCCGAAATGAATGAATTCCGAGATTGAGTGGGCCATGATGCTCGATTGATTGCCTAATGATTGTCCCTCGCTCGATTGGAGTTTGGTGTTAAATAAGCAGCGGCTGGAGTTTCGGGAATGAATGAATGCTGATTGCCTTGCGCTTGATTGAGTCCAAGTTCGAGTCTGAGATTGTATTTCTTGGGAAAATCGCTGTTAAACAATTGCCATAAATATTCAAAGGCGGGCCATTGAGTTGGTTAATTGATCGATGAGCCTGGCTTAATAGTTTTGTGGCAAGTAATGAGTGTTTTACAATTATAATTAATTAAATAAGACAGGTAGAATTTATTTGGATTTTATTATTAACTGAGAGGGAAGTAAAATCATTTATGGGAGGTTAATCATTATCAAGAAAGTTTATTTATGAATAGAGTTGAATGTTAACATAGTTCTTTAATTTAAAAAAAAAATGCACATTTTGCAGCATACTTTTTAGCACCTTAATTAGGGATTTTAATTAACTAGAATATTTTGCAGAAAATCTATTCAACTCCAGAGTTTTCAAATCACCTTTTAAGGTGTCTAAAAATATGCAATTATTAAATTTTATGAAAACTGTTGGGTAACTAATGGTGGTAATATTTTCGCAGCATACTTTTTGGCACCTTAATTAGGGATTTTAGTTATCTAGAATATTTCTAGGAAGCTCTAAGCTTTTTTTAATATTATATAAGTAGGACATTAGTTAGTTAAGAGTCTTAATAATTATGACTATTAAATGTCTTGATTCTTAGACAAATTCCTATCCCTATTTATTGTATATAATTATATATTTAATTTAATATAAATCTCACAAGTAATATGTGTTATAGGTGACAGCCCCTAGGCTGATAATTGATAATCGAACTGCAGCTAATCAGCCTGATTGATTGGGGTCAACTGGCTATCACTAATAAGTTAATTCCCCCAAAAGCCGGCCACCCGTGATCCCCATCAATCATTGGCCATCAATCACGGTATAGTTGGTCAACTTTATCCACTATCCGGTGTCCGCTCTCCGTTGTCCGTTGTCCGTTGTCCGTTGTCCGCTGTCCGTGGAAAGGGTTCAATTACGCACAAATCAAACTTGCCGCAAAGTTAATGAACTTTGCACCTGCGTGGCGCCTCCACCCCCGTTGACTACGCACACAACCTTGTTGACTATTTATTGCGGATGACTTTCGGGGCGCAAAGTTTCGTATTTGACTGCAAATGGGGCAGAGTGTGCGCTAGAGTAGGTGTGCCAGAGTGTGTGTGTGTTTGCCAAGCTTCAACAATATTAATTTGAATTGCAAGCCAAACAAGGCGACGACGGCGGTGGCTGGGAAATGCGGAAAATACCGAAAGAGAAAACTGCGGTTGCCCTTTAAACGACTTTTGGTTCTTGGAATTCGGTGAAAACTAAATCGTAACGGTGCGAAAAACCCACATTTAACGAGGTGTCAGTGTAGGCACTGTAAGAAATAATTTAAAGCAAGGAAGGGTTTTAATGTACATTGTGCAAGGAAAACTATTTGGGGAAGAAGGAAAAATAATTAGAATTATTTAAATAGCGATTTATAGCTACTTTTTCAATTTAAGGGTTTCCAAATCACTTTTTAAAGGCGCCTAAAAATATGCTATGATTTTTTTCTGACAAAAAAAGAAGTGTACATTTTCGCAGCATCCTTTTTGGCACCGTAATTAGTGATTTTATTTAACAAAAATATTTTACAGAATATCTATTCAACTCCAGAGTTTTTAAATCCCCTTTTAAGACGCCTAAAAGTATGCAATTATTTTATTTTTTAAAAGCTGATAAGTAATTGCTGTAGGTAATATTTTTTCAGCATTATTATTGATTTTAATTAACTGGAATATTTTGCAGAAAATCTCTTTAACTCCAGAGTTTCTAATCACCTTTAAAGGTGCCTAAAAGTATGCAATTATTTTATTTCAAGAAAACTGATCAGTTAATGCGATTGTAAATATTTTCGCAGCACCTTAATTAGTGTTTAACTTAACTAGAATATTTCCAGGAAAATCTGAACACCTTTAGCCTTTCAAAATCCCCTTTTAAGGCGCCCAAAAGTATGCAATTATTTTATTATACGAAAACTGTTGAGTAATTGCCTACTTTCTGGCACTCTAATTAATGTTTTCCCCCAACTAAAGTTACTTTTGTGGAAAAAGTATTCAACCTAAGCTTTTGTAAGCCCGCAAAAATCCAGGAAAAATGAAAAATAAACCAGTCTAAGCTCTTCTCACTTAATTAATCAGATATTCATTTAATTTCTCACATTCTTCTTTAATTCAAAAGTTACATAAGCTCGTTTATGACTAATTAGACCACAAAGCGGTGAGGTTTCTCTCTCTGTGTGTGTCTGTTTATGTTTCGTAACTCAGTTGTTAGACATTTTAATTAATTTCCACTTTAATGTTTGCTCACCTAAATGTTTTCTCCGCCTGCAGGCAACAACAGCAACGCCAGGCAGCCGCTACAGATACAGATACAAGACCAGCCACAGATAGAGATACAGTTAGCGATAGAGATAGAGATGCAGATACGGGAGATGCGACAGATACTTGTAACTAAAGTGACATGAGGCCTTAACAACAATAAAAACAACAACAAAAGAGAGCAACAGAGAGAGGAGGGGAGAGGAAAACAGCGACCAAAGGCACTAAAAACCAAATTACAAACAATTAAAAGCGAGCACAAGGAGAGAGGGGAGCCTCTGACACACACAGAGACAAGTCAGCAGCAGGAGCAGCAGCCGGAACAGGACACCACTTGCTGTAAAGAGCAAAAAGGACAAAAGCCAGCCAGCTCTCTACATGCTCCACCGTTTATGGCCAACTAAAACTGAGCAGCAGCTAAGGCAGTCCCAGACACGGAACCCGGGTCCGGGCCTTCGCTTTCGCTTTCGCTTTACCAAAACAACAACAACAGCGGAGGCGGCTGGAGCAGTCCATCATCATCGCCGGGGACCTTTGTCTCTCCACCTCCACCTCCAGATACCCAGATACCCATCTGCCACCACCTCGAGTCCTCCTGCAACTGACTGCCACCGAAGGCGGCAATAAAAAGTTTGCCTTTGTGTGTGTCGTCGACATTCCCAGTTTGCTTTTGGAGCCAGCAAACTGCTGCCGGCACGCCCTACGTTTTGGCGAAAACGGTGTCGTCCTCTGTCGTCCTCAGTCCTCAGTCCTCAGTCCCCGTCAGACGTCGCCGCCTCTGGGCACTCAATTAAGCCCAATTCAACGCAACTTGAAAGCGACGCGCGGCAAACAATAGAAGCAGCCGCAGCACCAGCAGCAGCACCTAAAAAATATCACAAAAACAACAACAGCAGCAGGAGGAGGAGGAGCAGGACCAGAAATAATAACAATTGTTGGAGAGGCAACAACACCTAAGCAAATAGCAACAATTGCAACATCAGGAATATTAAAACGAAAAATAATAACAAGCATTGCAAGAGTCACAGAAATTGAAGGAGAAGCAATCATTGCAAAGGCATCATTGGACATAATTAATAAAAAAATAGAAGCAACATTAACAGCAGAAGCAACCATTGCAATAGCAACACTAACGGAAAGAGCATCAGTCACAGAAATTGCAGCAGGAACCAGAATTGCAATAGCAACATTGGGAATAATCAACAAAAAATAGAAGCCTCACCAATAAGAGAAGCAACAATTGCAATATCAACACTAACGGAAAGAGCAACATCAACAACTGCAACATCAGAAATATTAAAAAAATAATACGAGCATTGCAACAGTCACAGAAATTGCAGGCAGCAGGAGCAACAATAGCAACATTGGGAATAATTAACAGAAAAATAGAAGCAACACCAACAGTAACAGCAACAATTGCAATAGCAACACCAACGGAACTAGCAACATCTACAGCTACAACTGCATTATAAGCCTCAGAAACAAGAAGCAACATCAGCAGCGGCAACATTAACAACTGCAACATCAGCAGCAACATCATTGATAGAAAATACAACGACAGCAACAGCAACAGGAGAAGTCAGCAGCAACACTAGCAGCAACAACAGCAGGTTGCAATAGTAACAACAGCAGCAACAGCAACAACAGCAACAGCAGCAACATCAACCCGGAGCCAAGGCAACATTAGCTTAATTATAGCACAGTGAAGCCACAGCAACGCCCACGACAACGACACGGACCCTGAGCCCGCCCACGCACCGAGAGCAACAACAGCAACAGCAGCAGCCGGAGCCGGAGCAAGGACATCAAGGATAGCAGATAGGAGATAGGCACAAGGATAACAAGCAAAGGAGGCTAGCCAGCGCCCACGCAAAGGAGGCTAGCCAGCGCCCACGCAACGCATCGCAGGCTGCGTCGTGGGCTGCAGCTGCTGCAGCTGCTGGTCGGGGCGGCGAAGGCGGAGGCGGCGGGTGGCGAGTGGATGTCAGGATGAAACTGAGCGTGAGCGCGTATCGGGCGCATGCATCCGCACACAAGAAGATCCTCTCCAGCGGCTATCACTCGCAGCTCAACTACGGCAGCACTGGAGCGGCAGCGGCATCCTCCTCGTCGTCGGGGGCCACT
Organism: Drosophila triauraria; assembly: GCA_014170255.2. Classification (NCBI taxonomy): domain Eukaryota; kingdom Metazoa; phylum Arthropoda; class Insecta; order Diptera; family Drosophilidae; genus Drosophila; species Drosophila triauraria. The sequence goes on along the minus strand of CM024333.1, from coordinate 5,242,805 downwards.
GCAACGGGCCTATATACGGTGAGTCGTAGTCCACCACCACCACCCCTGACCGCCTACACCTACACGATGTCCATGTCCATGTCCGTTTGCATTTCCATTTCCATTTCCAGTCTTTAATTCCCTGAAGGATAATCCCATGCCCTCAACTGGCAGTGTCAGTGTGCGTCCCACTTGAGCCGAAGAGCAGCTCATCTCATTCCCATAATCGCACTGACAACGGCCAGGATATGTGGCAGACTCTAAGCCACAAGAGGGCCTTAAGCCTTGGCTGTACACTTAATAAGAGCCAGGAGGTTTCTCTCCTTTTTAAGACGCTTTAACTTTGAAGTAAATAAGTTTTTAGAGGGACTTTTCTCTCAGTGGCCATGGTTCTCCCTTTAGTTTGGTTTATGATTTGCCTTTCTTTGCCACTATGTTGCCTTTATCCTTTTCCCTGACAAACAAACGCATAAAATTTAAACAGTACCGATTATGAGCTTTACTATTATGTCCGGCAGGGTAGCTATGCTTTTATGACATTGTTTGTTAAGGGTATAGCAGCCCCAAACAAAAATATATATAAAATGGAAAAGGGTTCCGAAAAACAGCTTGCAAATAAATATAAATATTAATATCCCGATAATATTTATTATTTATTGCTTGTCAAAATATGTATGAAGTATTTATTTTTAATACGCAGTTTGGGGCATTTTTTTAAGTTTATTAAACCAGCTAATGAGGGCTTTATTACGCATTATGTGCGAAATAATTCCTTAACTACTTACCTGAACTCCAGCTTAGTCCCGCCATGAATATTTATCAACCTCTTGCAGCCTGATTAAAAGTTATTAAATTAGTTTTGCCGAAAAAGTTTACCCAGCGGCCGCTCTCAACCAAAGTTATTTAAGGAAAATCAGGGAATTGGAAAATAGGAAAATGGATCTCTGTCATAATTGAAATGGTCCTTAGACCTCCTTTTTTTTGTGGGGATTCCCTTAACCACAATAAATTCCAATCAAGTTTTGTGGCTCACTTAATTGCCAGGCTGCTGGTGCATATATATAGAAATCGGGGGATATCAGGGGACTTATATATATAGGTAGGCAACTCACAAGTGAAAGCTTAATCTGGCACTGAACCGATTTGTCAACTAATTGGTGGAAACGGCATACAAATCCCGCCAGATATGTATGTTATGTGGTTTCCCCTATTTTGGGACCAGGACCAGAGGCCAAATTGAAATCCTCCCAAGGATTTTGCCGAGTTTTGTCACGAATACGTAGGGGTACACGCAAAGCAAAATATATATGGGAGTTTTTATTAAGGAATATAATAAAGGATTTTATTAAAGAATAATTAAAGGTATTAAGAACTTAATGGGTAATTTATTATTTATAAATCATCAATAATCTCTAATAAAGAAAAAATAAATAAATCCAAAGGAAAACCAATAAAATAAATTAAATATATATTTTATTTGTGGTAGTAAAGACCCAAAATAATACTAAAATAATAATTATATTTATTATTTAACTTCAAGTTCTACCTAGATTTTTTAAAAAATATTTTTTAGCAGTGTCTTAGGGCCACGGACCGCCGCCATCTGTCCCAATGGTCAAATCGATGCTTCCGAGTCCCGAGTTTGCGGCGCTCGAGTACTTAGGACGAGTACATAAGCACCGAGTACTTTTGGGCCCCGAATCGCTGGCGATTCCCAGCGAAGCTTGCTTAAAGTTGGTTTTTGGCCACTGGCGTTAAATTAATAATGCTTCTCTGAGCTTCCACTGGCTAACAAGTGGTCCGACACTGATCCAATCAAAGTGTGAATGCGACTGGGGCGGGCTGGGATTTGGACGGGGATTTGAGGGCCACGATTAGTGCCAGTTATGCTGCTGCTGATATGCAATTCTTGGCATTTGTTTTAATGGGATTAAAGGGATAAAAGCAAGCAAATAGTGAGGATAATAAAGTACCAACGTTTTCGATTTAAAATCAATTTTTTTGCTCTGAATGGCTTTTCCATTTCTGTTTTCTGCCAATTTCGATGGCAATCAATAATGCAATATTTAAAGCCATGCCCTCGGCCGCTGTCGCTGTCGCTGCAAAAAGTTCTTGCAACTCCTACGCGCTGATTTTCCACTGCTTTTCCAATTTCCCAACTCTGGCAAACTGCGCGTTGCCCTCTCACCTGAAGGCCCTGAGTTGTTGGCCAAGTTTTCGTGTCGGGCGCAATCAAATCAAAGTTTAATTATTATCGTCAACATCATCCGATTTAAAATGCACCGTGGGGCAAGATGGCAATGACCTCATTTTCGATTTAATTGAGGACTCAAGGAGGTTTGGGTTTAACCTGACAAACCCTAAAAAAGTAGTTAAATATTTTACATTTAAAATGAAAATCTACAATAAAAATTAATTACCTTTTAATATATATTTAATTTAATATAAAATATTTCCAAGTAATCATCAATTTTCCTCACCTTTCTAAGACCTTTTAAGACTTACTTAACCCCTTGATATTTTCCATTTCAACCTCAGCATCTTGGTTGCCATTATTTTGGCCGCAATTGTACCTGTAGCATTGACACCATTGACATTTTGCCCTGCACCAAGTGGAATTTGCATAATTAGCAATTAAGATGCGCTCAATTGCGATTGATGACGCCCCAGGGACGGTTGTTCTTGGCGATAAGTCAAATTAATATGGCACGCAGATGGTTGAAATTATCAATATTAAGTCTCTTTCGATATGTATGTTACATTGAAGTCTTAGCGATATTATATTTGTTGCACATCTATATTATTTCGTTGAATAAATAAATAATTTACTTTAGCTGGTTTTATTGTTTTTTTTTTAATGTTGCAAGCTTAGAAATCATATTTCGGCTTTAATTTCGATAAATTTGCTTTTCACGATAATTTTGGTATTTGCTTTTCGATATCCGATTGTTTCCATACAATTTATCGATATTTTGTATAATCTAAAAAAAGAAAACAAGCAAAGAAGCTAACTTCGGAAAGCCGAAGCTCACTTTCTTTTTGGCTATAAGAAGCTCCCAAGAAGTCCTTAAGTTTGTTCATTTTTGGAATACGAAAATATTTTAAAAAAATTATAAGAATTTGTGGACAAACATTGTATACCTTCGCAGTCTACAATTGGATGTATAAATTCTTAGATATTCTTCGATTATCTCTCTAATCCCCTCTAATTACCTCTCCCTCCCTCCCGATCCTTGCAGATGGAAACGCACGACCACGAGCACGGAGCGGGCAAGTTCGTTAAGGATGTGGCCCGCCAGGTGCACGACTGCAACAGCGACACGGATGTCATCAGTCCCACGGGCACCAGTAGCTCCGGCGGCGGCGGCGGAGGAGGAGCCAGCGGAGGTGGACCCGGGACGAGCGATGGCGGCCACCACCATAAGCGGCACCACAAGAGCAGCGCATCGGCGATGGCCCGGGACGAGGACAACAACAGTGCGGCCCACTCCTCGGACAGCAAGAGTCCCAGTCAGCGGTGAGTTCGATTTTAGGTCCCCCCACACCCCATTGAAAAACCGAAAGAAAACACCCACGCATGCACTGAGCGAAAGAGCAAGAATTTAAGAAAGGAAGGAAGGCAGATGGCCTTAAAAATATCGTAAAATTATTTTAAGCCAAATATCAGTTGTACACTTGTAAAAATTTATTTAAATATTGGCATTAGAATATGTGCGTGTAGCTTAAAAAAATTTAAATATACAATTTGGTTGTTATTAATTGAAAGAGATTGCATAGTTCAAGACTAGAGCTGGAACAGCAACGATGTTTATCGATTTAAAATCGATTTTTGCCTTCAATAATTTTGATTTTTTTCGAAATCTGTTAGAAACTCTTAAATAAAATATTTAAACTATGGGAAAAATGTTAAAATATTTCCATTTTTTACAATTACACAGTTCAAAGTAAGAGATGGAAAAGTAACAATGTCTATCGATTTAAGATCGATTTTTGCCTTCGATAATTTTTGACTTTTTTCGAAATATTATGGAATCCGTTAAATAAAATATCTAAACTATAGGAAAATTTTGCTATTAATTTTAAGCAACGATTTTTTAAATGTAAAATAAAATATATACTTTTTCTAATGGTTATAATATCTATTGTTGCACCTCAAAGCTTAGTAAAAATTAAATTCTTGCTTAAAAAACCTGCCATTTCGCTCAGTGCACACACACCGACACGTGCATAGCTGTAAAATAAAACTTGAAAGCAAAGTAAAAAATGAGAAAAAGCAAAAAAAGAAGCTAACAAAAATACGAAAAAAAAGGAGCATAACAAAGATGATTTATTCAAATCGTGCCAAGTTGTTACCAAAAACACATAAACATAATCCGGCTCTGCTTGCAGTCCACACACCACACACGCACACCTCGACACCCACACCCACACCTATACCTACACACACTATACCACACACACACACACACTTATAGACACGTGCCGTAAGCGTAATTGATAAATGTGTAGCATACTTTGTTGGGCTTCGTTCTTCGCCTTGGCAGCTTTGTTGAACGTTGTACGCCGTATTTGATCAACCGTAAGCGACATCACATCCGTACTCGCATCCGTATCCGTAAGACAGAAGAAGAAACCCTGGAAAAAAATAAAATTAACCCCGCCCGGACCGATTCAATTCAATTAAATTAAATTAGCAATTAGCAAGTCCCCCCCCGTAATACTTCAACAACATATACCATATATGTTTCTGTATATATAATGATCCCATATAGAATTTGGAGCGGCAGGGAGCTGGGAACTGAAATCTGAATGGGAATGTGTGAATGTGAATGGGAATGGGAATGGAAATGGGAATGGAAATGGGATTGGGAATGTTAATGGGCGACCGGCAGGGGGCCAACATCAAAAGTTTTCAGTTCGGCTTCTGGTTAATCTAATCAGCAGCCTTAGATCTGTCCAGAGGCAGCTCGATACAACTGACAGTGCGTTTCGGCGATGTAAGGCTAGAGGGTGATTGAGTTTTCATTAAATTTTATAATTGTGTTAAAGATTTAAAAGAGTTAACATCATAATTTCCTATTTATTTACTAGTTTTTCTTGTGAAAACATAAATATAGATAAGATAATTTCTTATTAAAATTTAAGGGATTTTATTTATTTATTTTCCTAATGTTCTTAAATTTAAAACTTAAGTTTTAGATTATTTTCATGGAATTTTAGAAATTTCTTAAAGAATTTAAAGATTTGACACTTTAAATTAATATTTATTTAATGTATAAACATAATTAAATATGCGATGATTCCTTATTAAAACTCTTTAATCTTTATTTATTTATTTTTTTGATTATTCTTAATATTTAAACTTAACTTTAAGCTTATTTTTCTGGAATTTTATAAATTTATTAAAGTATTTATAGAGTTAACGCCATAAATGTATCTTTATTTTATGTAAAATCATAAAAAAAGATGAAATTACTTCATATTTAAACTCTAGAATTTTTATTTATTTATTTTCTTGATTATTTAAAATATTTAAACTTAATTTAAAGCTTTTTTTTAAGACCTTACACCCCCAGAACGTACTGTGACTCCTATACCGGACTCAATACCGAGATGTTGAGGGTTCTCTAGACTTTAACTGAGACTTTTTTGCCTTTGCAGTTGAATGGAGCTGTCGCAGAGACGCCCACAAAGACACACACTGGGACAACTTTTGTGTTTGTGTTTGTGTTTATTGTGCCATTGTGGTGGTGGCAAAAAGGAAATTAGCAATGACAATTAGCCGGGATTGTCCATGTCCGTCTTGGTGTTGGTCCCCGCCTGACAATGTGTGTGTGTACATGATTTCATTAATTAACTTGGCCCACAAAACAAAAGCGGGAAAAGCGGAAGAGTTACACTCCTCCCTTGGGGGCAAGAACGAGCTCCTTGCTCCTTGGGCTAATGTGCACTCTCCTTGGATTAATCATAGAGCACACCGACTATACGCCACTCCACTTTAGTCCCCAATCCACTCCAGAATGACAACCAACTCTGAAAAACCACCAGCACAACCACACTGAACCACACACGGTTTTTGTCAACTTCCGAAAATGTTTATGTGCCCGGGCAAACAATTTAATCAAAATGAAAACGAAAACACGGCTTCCATTTTAACCACTTAATTATTTGTCAGAGTTGAAGAAAGAGAATCCATTTCTCTATTTCTTTAATGATTTGAAATCACTTGAAAAGGCGTCCTGAAGTATGCCATTATTTTATTTGCGATTCCTTTTATTTAAAGCATTCTTTTTGACTTATTTTCAAATGATTTAAAATTGATTTTCATAAATATATACTTAAAAAAGGAGTTTAAGGCTTTGAAATCACTTGAAAAAGCGTTCCAAAGTATGCAATAATTTTATTTGTGATTTCCTTTTTCTGTAGCATAATTGTTGGCATACTTTCGAATGATTTAAAATCGATTTTCTCTAATTTTAACTTATAAAAGGAGCTTAAAGATTTAAAATCACTTGAAAAGATGTCCTAAAGTATTAATTGGGATTCGATTTACTTAAAGCATACTTTTTGACATGTTTTAAAATTATTTTTAAATCCATTTTCATTAAAAATTAAATTAAAGAGTTTAAAATCACTTGATCAAAAGCCTAAATGTGTGCAATAAATTTTGGCAATAGACTAAGTAAGGTTAATACAGACCTTTTCACAAGTTCTCAAGTGATTTCAAGTCCTTGGTGGAGAGTTAAAGCCTAAATGGAAGTACATGCGACTTTTGAAACCCCTTAAAAATAATAAAAAGCAACCTTAGAGTAACCACTTCTCGGATCGGGTTGTATATAGATCCGCCAGCTCGTCGCTGACCAGTGCACAGCACCATCCGTGTGACAGCACCACCACCAATAGTTTAAGGTACTCAGAGAGGGATAGACTTATACTGGCGCCGTCGCATCCTCCTCATCCATATCAGCGGCGTCAGGTGCGCCTCCTTGTGAACAGTCCGTCCTCCGACCAGAGTGCGTATACCCCGATGGGCAGTGGCAATGGCAGTGGCAGCGGCAGTGGCCGGTCGCTGCCCGCCATGAAGACGCTCTCCTCCTTCATCAGCGAGCATCCCGAGGAGCTCTGTCCGGATGGCCAGAACCAGAGCCAGAACTCGAAGCAGAACCAGAACGCCAGTCCCAACCACAGCCATAACCAAAATGGCCAGCAGACAACGAAGTGGAAGAGCCTGCGGGCCGTGATGGCCTACTACTGCTCGCTGAGGCGCATCAAGAGGAACGTTGCCACCCGACAAAGTCCCGTTTATTCCACGCACACACATACCCCCCACCCCCAACCCGTATATTCCAAATGTACCAGTGTTCCATCCATATATCCGTAATGACTATATACGCGTTGTTCTAGCCATTTACTAACTAACAAGGCACAGAGAAAAAAGAGATAATCACAATTTGGCATCCACTCTTCATATTAATTTAACTTAAAGGGCTAAAGCTAAAATTGTAGGGGTTATAAGGGTTAAAAGTATTTTTGTTTAATTATAGAATATTTAAAACGCTCAAATTCTATTATTTTGGGATTTAATAACATTATTTAATATTATTATTTAAGGTTCCAAGAACTATTTATTTAATTTAGAATCTAAAAAAAATTATTAAAATTACATTTCATATTTAAAGTTTTCAAAGTTAATCAAAATAATCGAAAATAATCGATATATTTTCATTAAGGATTATTTTTGGAGTAAATTTTTAAGCAATTAAAATTTAAAGTCTCCAAAACTAATCAAAATATTCGAAATATTTCAATTAATAAATACTTTTGGTGTACAAATTTATACAATCAATATTTAAAGTTTCCAAAATTAATCGAAATAATCGAAAACAATCGAAATATTTCAATTAAGGTTTATTTCTGGAGTAAAAATTGATCCATTAATATTTAACGTCTCAAAAATTAATTGAAATAATCGAAATATTTAAATTAATAATATGGGAGTACAAATTAATATGATGACCAAGTAAAAGTGATATTGTAGTCCCGCTTTCTTTTTTTTCTCTGTGTTTCCCTTTAAAATATATGTGTGTGTAATCTCTCCTTGTTTTTTTTGCGTGTGGGTGTGTGCGAGAGAGATCCTCTCGCTCTTGCTGTCCCCCTCCGACAGTCCTCGATCCGTCCCCGATAAACGTTAATCGATATCATTCGATATGTACTAACCGCATCCAACAAACTAACTCACATCTCGATCGACTCCCGCTCTCTCGCTCGCTCACGCTCCGCTCTCTCTCACTGTCTCTGTCTCCGATCCTCTACTAACCCAAAAAAAAATCGTAGTGTATGAATCCTATGTGTAACCTAATATATAACCCATATATCATTGATGTGTAAGCGAATGCCAGACCTCTCTCTCAACTCTCAACTCTCGACTGTCAACTCTGAACTCTCAACTAAAAACTGAACTAAAACTGAACTCAATATCGCCTGCTCGCTCTCGTTCGCTAACTCTATCCCACTTCCACTATCTTGTCACTCTATCTCGCCCGCTCTCTATCCTCCCTCCCTTTCTGGTGGGTACAGTTAAGCCTCAGAAACTTTCTCCTTGTGGCAAGCGGATTTACGCATTTAATAAGTGTTGGAAAGCGTTTGACGGGAATTTGCATTTATTAGCCTTGGGGGGGAGGAAACACTGTACGGTTCCACTGTAGTTAACAACAAAGTTACCCATCCGACGAGGCAGCATATGAGGGTAAGAGGTGTCTTGGCCGGGTATACATTTTACCACTTTCTGTTCTAGTTTCGGTTCATTTTTGGCAAAGGGCAACTTAAAAAGTTTGCTTGAGCCAAACAACTTGATGCCAGCACACACACGGATACTTACACTCAAGTTATTCAGTACAGAGAGAAAAATATTTTAGTTTTATTTTAATTAAATAATATTTTTTATAATAAATATATTTTCGAGGAATAATATATTTATTTCCAAGGAAATATATATTTATTTCCTATAAATTAATAACGGATTCTTATTAAATAATTAATTAACATTTTTATATATTTATTTTCAAGAAATTATATATTTATTTTCAAGGAATTTAATATTTATTTCCAAGGAATTAAATAATTATTTCCAAGCAATTATATATTTATTTCCTATGAATTAATTACGGATTCTTATTAAATAATATTTATATTTATTTATTTTGAATTAATAACTACGGATTCTTATTAAACCACATTTTTATACCCTTGCAGAGGGTATTATAATTTTGCCATGATATTTGCAACGCAGTGAAGGAGGCATCTCAGACCCCATAAAGTATATATATTCTTGATCAGCATCACCAGCCTAGTCGATCTAGCCATGTCCGTCTGTCTGTCTGTCGGTTTCTACGCGAACTAGTCTCTCAGTTTTTGAGCTATCGGGCTGAAATTTTCAGCATAGTCTTATTTCTTTAGCACGCAGTATATATGTCGGAACGGACCGAAATCGGACCACTATATCCTATAGCTGCCATAGGAATGATGGCGAAATTAATGTACAAAAATTTTTAATTTCTCTGTTTTTCAACGAATTTCTATAAATTTCGAGATATAGTCGTTTTTTATAGTTCTAGAATTACGGTTTTAATTTCATTAAGATCGGGCAACTATATCATATAGCTGTCATAGAAGGGATCGGTCGATTTATATGAAAATGTAAAATGTAAAATTTACAAAATTAACGTAATTTGACATTTTCTTTTCAACATTACCAAAATGGATTGATTTTCAATGATCTAATTGCAGACTGCAAGGGTATACAAACTTCGGTTTACCGAAGTTAGCTTTCTTTCTCGTTTTCATTATTCTTCTATTTCAATTGATGAAGTCAGTAAAAATATTGAAATTAAATCATTTAAGATAATATATTAAAAGAAATATAGGGAATCATGAAGTTAAGATATCTTATTATAGCTGAAACTATTTTTATACCCTTGCAGAGGGTATTATAATTTTGCCATGATATTTGCAACGCAGTGAAGGAGGCATCTCAGACCCCATGAAGTATACATATACATACATATATTCTTGATCAGCATCACCAGCCGAGTCGATCTAGCCATGTCCGTCTGTCTGTCCTTCTGTCTGTCCGTCTGTCTGTCTGTCCGTTTGTCTGTCTGTCCGTCTGTCTGTCTGTCCGTCTGTCTGTCTGTCCGTCTGTCTGTCTGTCCGTCTGTCTGTCCGTCTGTCTGTCTGTCGGTTTCTACGCGAACTAGTCTCTCAGTTTTTGAGCTATCGGGCTGAAATTTTCAGCATAGTCTTATTTCTTTAGCACGCAGTATATATGTCGGAACGGCCGAAATCGGACCACTATATCCTATAGCTGCCATAGGAATGATGGCGAAATTAATGTACAAAAATTTTTAATTTCACTGTTTTTCAACGAATTTCTATAAATTTCGAGATATAGTCGTTTTTTATAGTTCTAGAATTACGGTTTTAATTTCATTAAGATCGTACAACTATATCATATAGCTGCCATAGAAGGGATCGGTCGATTTATATGAAAATGTAAAATTCTACATGTAAAATGTAAAATTTACAAAATTTACATAATTTGACAATTTTTTTTACATTACCAAATTGGATCGATTTTCAATGATCCAATTGCTGACTGCAAGGGTATATAAACTTCGGTTTACCGAAGTTAGCTTTCTTTCTCGTTTTATATTTATTTCCAAGGAGCAAACTAATCTTTAATTTTAATTTATTTAATTTTGGTTAACCCTTTTTCTTTCTCTGCAGCACACACGCACAGTTTCTCTCTCATAAGTAAGGCTCTATGAGGGAACTTTAGCTGGAAAAATCTCGGCAAACAGTCGAAAGTTAAAGTGGCTTTTGTCAGTGTGTGTGTCTGAATCGATATGTTTAAGCTGCTGCTGCTGCTGGCGCTGGCGCTGCAATGTAGGCGAACTTTTGACACAAATACACCAACACACACCAGCACATTTAATACACCAACACACCATAGCGCACACCCAGCCCTGCGCCTATGCATATGCCACCGAAATCCACCCCTTTTTTGGCATTGTGCATGCGAAATGCGAAATGGGGAAATTGCCCTGCTCTCTGACTGACAACTTACAAAGAATTTGAATTTAGAAAATTGCAAATTTATGTAGAGAGCCGCCAAGTGAACACAATACGGAAGGAGGAGGAGGAGGACTGTAACCCAGCCAGAACTTATGCACCACTTGCAGTAGCAGGGAGTCCTTTCCTTTTCCTTTTCGGGCCACTTGCACACAAAAACCCCCCCTATGTAAGCAACCTCTACCCCGCAACGGGTGCTGCGGTTAGGTAATTCCCTTACAAGCAACTCCTGATTCGCAATCAAATTCATTTGTTCGATCCGGCGATTGTGTTTTGATTTGCAAGACGGCACTTGAAATGCCGCTCACATCCGCTTGATGTCCGATGTCCGATATATATATAATATATTTTGTCGGTTTTATCGCATTGTCAGCAGCAGCTCAGAGGCTGCTCATTAACTAGGATGACCCAAAATAATTGGGGTATTACTCATGGGCAATAAGCCACACACACCCGCACACACCAGGCCCTTAAAGGGGGCTATCACACAAACCTAATTCGGGGAATTTGCTATTTACGAGTGCACTTCCAGGGTTTAAGTGTGTTGTGCTTTTAATTTTTGGTTTTAAAATTGTATATTTCCGAGATCCTCTTAATTTAGGGTTGCCAAAATGGTTTTCTTAGGGTTACTGAAGAGGAAAAGGTTGCTCTTGTATTTTCTTATATTTATTAATTAATTAAATTTGCAAATTTAAAAATCATTTTATTCCTGAATTTATTTTTCCATATATTTAGATAAAATTTAAAATATTTATATAGAAATTCCCTTTTAAAAACTGTCCGCCTGTCGAGTAGATTTCCCTGGAGATTTCAGTGACACCCTGACACGCTTGAAAATCAAGCCAGGCGGGTATGAAGTGTCCCCAGACTGTTATAAATTTATCCAACCATCATCAGCTGGGGCAGGCTAGCAGGGAGACTAGGTTGGCCAAATGACTCGGCGGAATTTTTCAATTGTTGTTTCATCTGTGCTCCATCTGGGCCATGATGTGGTGCGGCCAGTCAGTCAAGTGGCGTACCGAACGCGATTGTTTAGCATTCCGTCCGGTCATGGCCTGCGGCTGGGATGGCCGCAAAAGCCCAAAAAGCGAAAACCGAAAATCGAAAACCGAAAATAGGAAAACGAACGAGTATCAAAGCTTATATAGGGGAGTGAATCGACCGCAGAATACCCGGGCCATAGGTGGGCAAGAATCTTAGGGAAAGTGGAGGAAACTTTAAAAGAAATATCCATATAGGAAGACAAAATTATAAAAACTTAGAGCAAAATAGTAAGATTAAAATAAATTAAAAATGCTGTCTTAAAGTATGCAATATTCTTGCAAAAAGCAAAAAAACCCATAACTTAAGACACCTTTTTAAGTAATTTAAAATCCAAAGAGATTACTGTGGCACCACTGAAGCCTAGAAGTTATTTTATACCCAGATTTATTAGGGGAAAAATTCATAGCAGTTTAAAATCAATTTAAAATGCTGTCTAAAAGTATGCTACATTTTACAAAATGCAAGAAACCCATAACTTAAGACGTCTTTCCAAATTAGCTAAATCTAAAAGTGATTTTTGTGGCACCCCTGATAATCTAGAAGTTATGGAATACCCAGATTTCTTATGGCGAAAAATCATAGCATACTTACTGGAACCTTTTCCCTTGAGTAGAAATATTTTAAGGATTTCCAAGTATATTTTTTTAAGGATTTTCCAATGCATGCCACGTATGCCCCGTGGTACGCTGCGCGTAATGAGTGCAAAGGCACAAAAACAGAAAACGAGATGCTAGGAATTGAGAATCGAGCACGAGCATCGAGACAGAGGCGTTAATTGAAATCCGGCTTAGGCACCGAATCGCCGGTTAACCCCAGGGCGCCCCCAAATCGGACATCATGCAGCCATTAAACAATAACAATTTCAGGCGACCACACATGGCCGCACACACACACACACACTGAGCAAACAGGAGAGTCGAGTCCGAGTCCGAGTCCTTTAACATTTCGCTCGATGATTTGTGGTGCAATAAAGAATGCCATTTAATACCCGGGGCCCGGCTCTTTAACCTTTTCGAACCCGAATCGAATCGAAAACGAAAACGAGAGGCAAGAAATTGGGAAACGCCAAAACTAACAAGCTCATTCTCAATTTATATTAAATCGAAAGTCCACAAATGGTTCAGCTGACCCCAAAACAACAATGGGGTCAGCACACACACAACACACACACACAGTTTTATATACATATAAAAATATATACATATATGTATATGTACGCAGTGAGCGGGGTAATCTTATCGTGCAGCAAGCCTTTTTCCGCTTGGCTGAAGTGGGATGGGCAAGGGTTAAAGCCGGCAAATGCGGGAAAATGCGTCTGTCTCTGTCATCCCCATCTCTCTCTCTCTCTCTATCTCTCACTCTGTGTGGAAAATATCCTCTATATATTTGTCTATTTCTATCGAACTCTCACACTCGTCTGCCATTAGAAAAGCAAATTAAATCAAACCAAATGAATACAAAACAAAAATATGTTAAGCAAGAACAATCGACAAAAGAAAATAGCAAATAGAAAATAGCTAATAGAAAACAGACAACAAAATATAAATAAATACAAATAAAAAAGAAAACCAAACAAAACAAAAACAAAAACGAAAAACCAATGACAATGAAAATGAAAAACTTTCGAAACTCGTTTAGGAAATCGCGTATCGGAGATGGAGCTTCAGATCCAGATTCCGATTGGTAAGTTTATTCTCTTGCGTTTTTTATGATTTCTCGGTTTTGTCTCTGCACACGCACACACACACACACAACAAATACAAACAAATAAAACACACACAGATACATGTAAGAAGCTTTGTTCTGCTTTTGATTTGATTATGATTGTGATTATAATGATGATGATGGCGGCGGCGATGGTTAATAAGGATGATCTCGGCATGTGCGCGCTTTGCATTTGAATAGGCCACAAAAAAACAAAAAAACAGCAACAGAAACAGAAAACATATACTTACATTTACAATATATAATATATATAAATATTAGAGAGTAGGGTTTTGAGCAGGTCCAAAACCGCAGCTCCCACACTAGCACACCCACCGAAAAAAACCCTGTAAAAAGCCAACAAGGACACACACAGGACAGACACCTCACACCTCACACACAGTATACACCTATAGCTATCATTGTTTTCCTTTGGTTTTGTCTTTCGTTTAGCTAAAAACTGCATTGCTACCAATCGCTTTCGTTTTTCGTACCTCATCGTGTACCACACGACGTATGCGTAATAACTTAGCCACCGCTGTAAATACATAAATAGATACAAATGAAATCTAGCCACAAAAACCAAATAATAAACCTCTGAAATGCGTAAAAAGAGCCGAAATTATAAATAAATACCAAATACAAAAAAAAAGCAAACCCTAAACCGTATGAAACATTTATTTACTGAATGCGAACAATAACTGTGCATAAATTAATTAATGCATCAGCAAGCATCACCCAAAAATCGAACTGTACATATATATATGAGCAATGTATATACTATATACTATATATATACATAAACCGAATCGAATCGAATCAAATCAAACACCACACCTACCTAGAACTAGATGCTATAGCAGAACAGACGATTGAATGGCGACCCTGAGCGCGGCTTGAGCAAAAGTTTAAAGTGGTAAACCCCCGAGCCCCAAGTCCCGAGTCCCGATCCCCGTCCCCCATCCGTTCCGTCCTCCGTAGTCTGTACGATAGTCCTAGTTCGAGTTCGTCCTCGTACTCGTCCTCGTAGTGCCTTGTAGCCATACTCTTGCCCGCATCTGTCTCTGGGAGTATCATATGGTAATTGTAGGTTGTCCGCCTGTCTGCGTTTTACGTTTTAAAAGTACATAAATTACAATCACTACTGATTGATGGCGTCTGCAATATTTTAAACATTTCTTTCTTAGTTTTTTGTTATTTTTTCGAAACATTTTAAGCATTATAAATGATGCCAAGCAGCTGAAACACTGAGAAAACAATAAATCAAGAAGTTCTTCAAGTATGCCAGCTTAGGGGAATATTATTTAAATAACAGTAAATAAATAGGCTTAATAAATATTTTTATTTTCAATTTCAAACTATAATATGAATAAATAAAAGCTTAAAACTAACAGAGAAACTTTATTTTTGTTAAAAAATAACTTAATAAATTTATGTTTATTGTTAGAAGTTTGTAGAAGTTTACTTTGGAAAGTTTTCCTTGCTTTTGAACTTTAACTTAACTATAATTGAAACAAACAGTTTATATGTAGAAATATTTAATTTTTGACAAAATCAAGAGTTTTCCCCCATAAATTTTCCTTTTCTTGTGCAAAGCCTTTGAGCGTGATTAATGGAGTTATTTTAGGTGTTAGCTTAGGAAACAGTTTCCTGTGTTAATTTTTAATATCAACACCGAGGGCAAGAGTATCCTTAGCTTCGGTCTGCCGGGGCATAATCCTTCTTTTTTCGCTTCAATTTGGTTTTCTCTGCTTTTAATTGTGAGAAACTTTTTCGGTTTCAGTTTCCTCGAGGGGTTTTCACCTCGAGAAAAGCGAGTGCTCTGTTCTGTTCTCCTTTTTTTTTTTTGCTCGCTTTTCCTAGGTTTTCCCCAAAACACCTGGCAGACAGTTTAACACTTTTCCAAGTCCCCCTCCTCCGCCAACCCTATGCCGCCGCCAAGAGCTATTTATATCGATAGCGGAAAATTCTTGGCCACTTTTCCCGCCCCCCTGGCCCCTGCTTTCTTACTCTCACTCTCTGTCTCTGTTTTTCTCTTTCGCTCTCCGTCTGTCTCTGTCTCGCTGCTGCGGCTGCTGCTGCTGCTATTGCTGCTGCTCGAAATTGTTTTCCAATTGCAATTTTCCTAATTTCCCGTCGATTGCATAACGCCTATGATTGTGATTTCGTTTGATTACATTTGATTCTTGATTCTATATTCGATTTGGATTTGAGTTTGAGTTGATTTCGTTTGCGACTCCCAGGCACATCTATCGTTTTTAGATAAATGGAAATATCGATGACTGTGTTGTGACTCCAAGCCATAACTGTATTTTTTGCATGCCCTTCTCTCCCTCTCTCCCCCTCAGCTGTAGCTGTCTGTTGCTGTTACTGTTGGTGTTACTATTGCTGTTACTGTTAATGTTACTGTTACTGTTACTGCTACTGTTACTGTTACTCTTAGCGTTACCGTTACCGTTACTGCTGCGTGCCTTTGCGTTACGGTTTTTTGGGTTCCTCTCACCCCGTCCCTGTCTTGCCACTAAGTATGCGTAACATAGTTCGTATTGCGTAGCCCGTAACCCATTACCTGTACTCCGTAACCCGTAACCCGTAACCCGTAGCCCGTAACCTTCACCGACTAGCGTAAGTGTTTGATGTTTCGTGTTACGTAAGTGATTAAGCTGTCCATATTTAGGCACAACCCGTAACGTGAGCGCACGCTTAGTTGGAAAGATCTCTTCAGTTGCCAACCATTATCCCCTAACCTCCCTTAAAAGTAACTTATTTTAGTTAGTAGTTTGTTTGTGTGAGACAATCCCTTTTCCCCTTCTACCAAAAAAAAAAAAACCCTTGCAATGGCCCCAATTTATATGTAATTATATTTGAAAATAAACAACTAACAGGACGCGATCGAACCAGCGCTGGATGAAGCTGCGCACCACCGTGCAGATCTCGTCGGCGATACAGAAGAAACCACCTCTCAAGCGCGAAGACTCCTTCCTGAAGCGTTTCTCGACTAGACAGATACCCGAAACACAGGTAAGCTAATGAATTGTGATTACTAAAGGTTTGAAATCTATAATTCGAACCCCTGAACGAATGATTTAAGATTTCTAGAGGTTTCAAATCAATAATTGGGGTATTCAAAAGCATGCCACAAAATTTTTAATATATTGTTAAGTTGGAAAAGTATAAAATTTAATTTCTAGAGGTTTGAAATCTCTAGTTCGAACTCCTAAGCATATGATTTATGACTCTTAGATGTCTAAAATCAATAATTGGGACACCCAAAAGCATGCCACAAAACATTTAATTTATTTTTAATTTAGAAACGGATAATTTATTATTTCTAAAGGTTTAAATTTTATAATTCAAACTCCAAAGCGTATTGTAAAAAGTATTTAAAACAGCTTAGGGCTAGAAATTTATGATTAATGATTTCTAGAGGTTTCAAATCAATAATTGGGAGACCTAAAAGTATGCCACAAAATATTTAATATAGTTTTAACTTAGAAACGGATAAATAATTATTTCTAGAGGTTACAAAATAATACTTTGGGCACCAAAAATTATGCAACAAAATATTTACTACAACCTTATTTTAGTAATCTAAGATTCATGTTTTCTAGAGGTTTCAATTAAATAATTGGGACACCCAAAAGTATGCCGCAAAATATTTAGTGCAGCTTAATGTTAGAATTTATTTTGGGGCATACTTTTAGGCAGCTTATAAAAAGGAGACGATGAATAAATTATATTTTTAAACTACATAAAATTCGTAATATTAACAAATTGCATTATTAATCAATCACAAATTGTAGGAAACTGTTGAAGACACGGGTTCAGAAAGTGCCTCCGGTGACGTCGACAAGAGTGTTAAGCGACGGCGACGCTATCTGCAGAAACGACGATCCGTCGTTAATCCAGATGAGAATTTTTACTTCTATTGGTTAATGATGTTAACTGTATGTGTTCTTTATAACCTATGGACCCTAATTGTGAGGCAGAGCTTTCCCGAACTGCAGGTGAGGCTTATCTTGTTGCTACGCTTTATCCCTGTGTCCCCCATTTCCCTTAGACCTTTCGCGCGGCTTTCCTTTCACTTTCACATTCATTGTGACTTCCATTTCGCATTTTCCCTTGAAGGACCTTTGTTCGTCCTTTGTGTAAGCCAACACCCTTTTGTCATTACGCGCAAAGGGTTTTGTGTTGGTAACGACAGTTGTTGGCCAACTGCGCTTCCCCCGGAGTCCATCGGGCGATGGGAGCCGCGCGGAGAGAGCATCCCCGGGTCACCTGTGTGTGTGTGTGACCTGACCGACAAAATTATCCGCTTTTTTATCTGTTTGCTCCTGGTCTTTGCCTTGTAATGACTCAATTATAAGACACGCAGTCGGGTCTGGGCAAATGTTTGTTTATGGCCCAGTTAGCTGTGTTTCTGGCCGTGTTGCTCGGTTAGCTGGTGTTTGTCATCAGATTAGAGAGCACGAGGTCGTGGTCGTAGTGTTGACTTTGACCTTTAACCCAGCCACAAAAGTAGTCCCGCTTCCCGCATTTGCAATTGTCAACTGCATTCACCGCTTAATTACCCTTGACCTGGCCATAAAAATAGACCAAAAAAGAGCAAACAGAGCCCCCACACAGCCCACACAGCCCACGGAGCCTGCCATTAAATGTAACCTTCGTTCTTTTTTAATTTCGACGCTATTCCTGGACAGCAAGCTGTGCCCACGTTCTGGCTCATCTGCGATTCGATGACAGATGTTGTATTTATCCTAGATATAATAGTTCAATTACGCACAGGTTATCTGGAGCAGGGCCTAATGGTGAGTGTCGAATATATACATAAATTTATATAAATTGAGAAGAATACTTCATATGATAAATCGATAAAGAGATTATTTTTTCGCGATAAATAATTAATAACTAAATATAATCGATTTTATCGATATCCGCATGCATACAATACTATCGATATATTTACATAAAAATCGATTAAGTCGAAAAATACATAATATCCTTAATTTATCGATTAATTTTCTTTATATGTTTATATCTCGATATCTTTTTAACTTCTTAAGCTTTGTTATTCAATTTATTTTGTATATATCCTTGAGTATCAACTATTGGATTATTAATATATTGAGAAGAAAACCTAGCTATAATAAATCGATAAAGAGATTATTTTCTCGATTTAACCATGTAAAAAGCGATTAATAATTTATTTCTGACTATAAACGATTTTGTCGATATCCGCTTGCTTACAATACTATCGATATATCGACATAAAAATCGATGAAGTCGAAAAATCCTTAAATTATCGTTTATTTTTCTTTTTATGTTTATATCTCGATATTTTTTTAACTTCCTAAACTTGGTTATTCAATTTATTTGGTATATTTCCTTCAGGTATACGACGACAAGAAACTGGCCTGCCACTATGTCCACTCGCGCGACTTCATCTTCGATATGATAGCGCTGATACCATTGGATCTGCTGCAGCTCAAGATGGGCACACATCCGCTCTTGCGTTTTACGCGCTTTTTTAAAGTGAGTTTACGGTTTCCGGTTCCCGGTTGCGGAAGTCACCTTTTAATATATTCTAATACTCATTTTAGGTTTATCGATCTGTGAGATTTTATTACATCGTAGAGAGTAGAACAGTTTGGCCAAATTTATGGCGCGTTGTTAACCTAATTCATATCCTGTTAATACTGGCACACTGGTTCGGTTGTTTCTATTTTTTACTCTCCGAGGCGGAGGGTTTTCAGGTGAGTAAAGTCTACTAAGAATATAATTATTTACTAATTTTATTTTTTTATTTCAATTATATATTTTTGTATACATTTTTTTCCTTTAAAATATATTTATTTTAATAATTTCTTTTGTCCTCACAGGGCGATTGGGTGTATCCATATCGACCCGGGGACTATG
Organism: Drosophila triauraria; assembly: GCA_014170255.2. Lineage (NCBI taxonomy): Eukaryota > Metazoa > Arthropoda > Insecta > Diptera > Drosophilidae > Drosophila > Drosophila triauraria. Next base: position 5,223,032 of record CM024333.1, on the reverse strand, counting down.
CTACCCTGACGCGCAAGTATCTGGGCAGCCTGTACTGGTCGACCCTGACCCTGACGACCATCGGGGACCTGCCCACTCCAGAGACGAATGCGGAGTGAGTATTTTAAAAACCATTTAATACTTAAGGTATCTGAAATTGCTGGGGATTTAATATTGCTTGAAATAAAGCCTAAAGGTATGCAATACAAAAATAAATGCCTTTGCATATCTGTAGACAAATTTCTTAAATGGTTTTAAATCTCCAGTTATTTTTTGGGTCTCGGGACTTTTAACTACTATTATTTACCAATTAATCACCCCTTAACAATCACCAATCAGACCGAACTTTTCGGTGGACGGCCCACGATCAATTCCTAGGCGAGGCATCAAATCGCGCCTGCTTCAGTTTGGCTCTAGCTACGGGTACGACCTAACCTAACTAACTAGATAATTAACTAAGCCACCAACTAGCGAATGTAACTTAAGCAAGGTCAATCAAATCGAGCGAATATCATGCAATTTGTTTGGGGGCTGTCCACCGATTCGAATTCGGATTCCTTGGTGTTCTAGTTTCCCAACTCCTCAAATCGATCTGTTTGCAAACTCTGCCCTGCTGCCGCCCCTCACAAAAGCGTGTTGGCATCAAAGTTTTCGAAAGCGTGCGACAGCCTTGAACAATTCCATTGATATTTGTGCATTCGGCTAACTTACCAAGAAAAGAAAATATTGCAAAAGAAAAAGAACTCACACACTAACACGACATTTCGTTGACTTTCGAAAACTTTGATTGAGCTTGCAAAAGGTGGAAGGGAAAGTGTTTCAAGAGGGAGAGAGTGAGTGGAAAAGGGTGGGGAAAAGGGTTTATTTTATAAATAATAATGATCAAATAATGAAAATATTGGTGACATAAAAATGTGGATTTTTTGGAATATTTAAATGGTAATAATGGAATTTAAAACGTTAAGTGGAAGGTGATATAAAAATATTCACATGGCTTAGAGTATTCAGCTTGTTATTATTATTGTTTCCGTTTCATTTAATCTTTTTTTAAATGGAAAAAAATAATCAAATTAAGATTTGCATATAATGCTGTAAGGAAAACAATGAATATTTAATATAAATATTTTTATAGCATACTTTTAGACACCTTTTTGTGGGGATTCGAAATCTCTGGCGGTTATTTTAGGAAAATTCTAAGAGTAAACATTTTTTATTCACCTTTTTGAGTTTTATTTAATTTAAATTAAATTTTAATTAATTTTAAATTAAATATTTTAAATGTAAAAAAGTATTAAAATTAGGATAAGCATAAAAAAGTGTGAAAATACTTAAAAATTTGAATAAAAAGGGTGTAAAAATAGTTAATATTAGATGTAAAACATTTTACAGCATACTTTTTGACATGCTTTTTGGAGATTTTAAATCTCTGTCTGATTTTTAAAGAGATTTCAAAGAAGTAAACATTTTTGTGCCACCTGTATTTTTCTAGCCATTAAAAACAATTTCAAAAGTGCTTTAAAAATATATTTCCTTCACCCAAAAACCACTCTCTTTCTCTTCTCTCAATAATTATCCCCAATTTTTTTGTACCCTGCTAATTGATGGCCACTCCTGTGCGCCCTTCTCTCCCTTTCGCAGATATATTTTTACGATCGTTAGCTACTTGATTGGTGTTTTTATCTTCGCGACCATCGTCGGCCAGGTGGGCAATGTGATAACGAACCGTAATGCGAATCGCCTAGAGTTCGAGCGCCTGCTGGACGGGGCCAAGACCTACATGCGCCACCACAAGGTCAGAACTCACTCACCTATAACCCATATATATATAGTATATATATCCTGTAATGTATCCTTGCAGGTGCCCGGCGGCATGAAGCGTCGCGTGCTGCGCTGGTACGACTATAGCTGGTCCCGCGGCCGGATACAGGGCGGCGGTGACATCAACACGGCGCTGGGTCTGCTCCCGGACAAGCTGAAAACCGAACTGGCCTTACATGTCAATCTCAGTGTGCTGAAGAAGGTGACCATCTTCCAGGAGTGCCAGCCGGAGTTCCTCCACGATCTGGTGCTCAAGATGAAGGCCTACATCTTTACGCCGGGCGACTCCATCTGTCGCAAGGGCGAGGTGGCCCGCGAGATGTTCATCATAGCGGATGGCATCCTGGAAGTGCTCAGTGAGACGGGCAAGGTCCTGACTACCATGAAGGCAGGGGATTTTTTTGGCGAGATTGGAATCCTGAATTTGGATGGACTAAACAAGTGAGGAGACTTTTTATTCTTATTTGTATAGAAATATTTATATTATTAATTTAATATTTATTTCTTACAGACGCACGGCGGATGTGCGGTCCGTGGGCTACTCGGAGCTGTTCTCGCTTTCACGCGAGGATGTCCTGGCCGCCATGAAGGACTATCCCGATGCCCAGGAGATCCTGCAGACGCTGGGCCGGAAGCGGCTGATGGAGGTGCGTTGCGTGAACAAGAAGTACGCGAAGGCGCAGAGCGACAAGGAGGCGGCGGCCTATGCGGCAGCGCATCCGCATCACCACCAGAGCCACCAGGCGGGCCACCACCAGGGGCAGGTGCACCAGAGCGACAGCAGCGAGAACAGTGCCTCCAAGAAGATCGTGGACAAGCTGAAGCACGACGTCAAGGGGTTCCGCAATGTGCTCAAGAAGTCCAGGTGGGAGTGAGTTGTCTGCTTCTATATCTACTTTGCAAGCTAGTTTATTTTTTTAATTTTATTTATTTAAATTAGAATATTTATAAAATATTTTTAAATAATTATTTAATATATTTCCCCCTCCGCCAGAACCTCAAGGAAAAGCGACGAATCCCTGGAGATGCAGCCGCTGCATAATACCTCGCCGCGCGGCAGCAAGATCATGCTGAAGCGCATGTCCCGCGTCCGATCCGACGAGAAGGATGCGGACAGTGCCGAGGCCAAGGATGAGCTGCACGACAAGACGCCCAGCCCCATTGGGGCCGGGCTGCCGCTGCTGCAGCGCCTGCGGCTGCTCAAGGAGAAGCAGGTGAGGAGGCACTGGGCCAGCTGGCACAGCCACCAAGAAACCACAGCTCTCCTGGTTATACACCCTCACACAACCACCACCACCACCGCCACCGCCACTCACCTTTGCTCGACTTTCGTTTTTCGACATCCAGAAAACCAAACACTCACACATTTTCGCATTTTCACATTTCCACCCACTGGAAATGGCTTTAAATGGTTTTTCTCCGCAAGACCCACAGACAAACACAGAGCAGTGAATGAAGAGCTTGACAGATGGAAAACAAACCCACACGCACACGCCACAAGAGCAGAGCCGGAAAAGCCGCCTGCCTTTTCGAGGAAAATTGTCTCCAATAACTGGAATGGAGCTTGCGGTGTTCTCAGTAGAAGCCAGATGCCAGGAGTTTCAAAAAAAGGGGGGAAGGAAAATTCATAATTTAGGCTGGGGAAGTTTTCAAATCATTTTTTTTACTTAAAGAAAAGATAATATTTAGATGTGTATCCAATATATTGCCTCTTATTTTAACTTGGGAATGTTTTAAGAATACTTAAGAACTTCAAAGCTCTGTTAATTTTTATTAACAAAGATTAAAGATAAAAAGGAAAGATAAGTAACTTAAACATGCCATAAAGCCCAGTGTCATAGTGCCATGGGGCACACTTTTTTTTTTTACTTAGAAATTGTTGATAATACATTAAACAACTTCATAACTATATTGATTGATATTAAACTAATATGAAATATTAAAATTATATTTAAGAAAGACAGTTATTCGGTTAATTATTAACCTAAACATGTCGTAACGCCTAGTGTCATAGTATCTACAGGCGTTATGACACTGGGCGTTATAACAAGGCTAAAATATAGAAAACAAGTATTCAAAATTAGCCTGAACTTGAACTTAAATATTATTTAAATTCCAAAAGAATAGTATCTACAGGCGTTATCACACTGGCCGCTAAAACAAAGCTAAAATATAGAAAACAAGTATTAAAATTTAACCTAAACTTGAACTTAAATAGTATTAAAATACCAAAAGAATACTGCGCGCTATGACACTTACTTTGAAATTTTCCTTAAAGGCAGACTTCGACTGGGTAACACTGCATTGCCCGTTCCAGTTTTATATAAAGATAAATTAATACAAAAATAAATAAATTAATTAAATTAGCGACCCACTCACACCACAACAGCAACACACACTGACTCTGGCATATGTGTACATTGTTTCGAATCCATTGTAATGCAGTTTGTACAAGTTGTTAGTGCACCCAAAAAAAAAAAAAAACAAAACAAAAAATCCACCCAAGATCAGTGTGCTAGTCCTGACGATCTTCTTCATTATTGCAATCAAGCACGTTACGCAATTTAAGCTTTTTCAAAACAAAGTATTAAAATTAATACCAAAATATTTATTGTAAGAAAATGTCTATAAATATCCCTGACGGAAAATTTGATATTTAAATTCCAAGATTGGCCTTTAACTACTAACCTCTTACACATTTCTAGGCAACGAGCGAACGTGACTCGTATTTTCTGATCCTTAAGCTTTACTAGATGCTTCCAATAGTTGACCCCTGCTTCCGCTTTAGTAAATTATTTGATTTTCCAACGGAACGTGCTTGAAACAGGAGCTCTCAGACACTGATATATATATAAAATATAATATATAGATCGAAAAATACTAAACAGTAGGACATCATCGACAGACAAGCAGACTCTCATGGTTTTTACTTTGCATTTATCGTTTTACCTTTTATGTTCTGCTATCGTTTAGCTATCGATTAATCGATCAAGACCCAGAAATTCGTGTTGTATGTAATTAATCCCCAGCTCCTAAACAGTAGTTTTGTATGTGTCTTTATGTGTCTTGCACTAGGATCGCGAAGAGCGAGCTGTTAAGTCCACACCACCACAGAAATCTCCACCTCACTCACATGTAACGTGTACGTTATCGCCGCAGGAATCGATCCAGGAGGAGCCCGAACGCGAGTTCAGCGAAGGCTTTCCCCTGATCCAGCGACTGCAGCAGTTGAAAATTAAGAACGAGCCGCAGGCCAACGCCGCCGAACCCGGCGTCGTCATGGTAAAGCAAAAATAAAATCGAAAAAAAAAAATACCTCAAAAAAAGTTAACTTGTAACCAGAAGTAGTAGCTGTAACTGAAAACGAACTCGTAGAAACCACAAATCCCCCGGAAAACCAAAGAAAACCCCCTCGAAACGCAGTATTTTAACAGTCCTGACAGCAATTTTTCCTTATCCTCTGGTTAACTTTAACGTAAAGTTAACCGGGGAATAGTTCAATAAATTTGAATCAAGTTAAAGCTAAGCAGAGAGTAAGGAATACTTACATTTAATGGCCCTTATCTCGGTATTTCGTTATCTTAAATGTGGCAGTTAGGCTTAACCTCTGGTTAAGTCATTCAAAAGTTAAAATTAAATGTTAGATTAAAAAGGTTCTTACTAATTTAAGTCTTAACTTAACCAGGAAGCCATTCTCACTGTCTGCTAACATAACTGTGAGCCACTATAAGGGTTTCCTTACACTCTGGTTAAATTAAACCGGCTGTTAAGTTGATTAACCGGAGAATAAGGCAAAGCACACTCCTGTTAAGCTGCCTCAGGTTGTTAAAAGTATTTCTAAAATTAAACTAAACTTAAAAACTTAAATTGAATTTCAAGTAAACTTTAAACTAGCAATAAGTTAACTAAGTCTTAATCTCCGGTTAGCCAATGTCCCCAGTTTAACTGCAGCAGGATGCTCACAGGGTGCTTTTAGGGAAATGGCGCCTTAACCGTCACCAGATGATCTCTTATATTAATGTGTTTAACCTCTCTCCTAATCTCTCTTTCTCTAATCTCTGATCCAAATCCTTGATGCAATCGACCAGGTCAACACGCCGCCCAACATAAGCAGCAAGATAGACTCGCACTTTGGAGGATCTGCCGCAGCCGGAGTTCCAGGAGGAGGAAGCTCGACAGCCGCTGGACAATCGCTGACGGTGGCCCAGATCAAGCCGATCATGAAGGTGTCCTTCAAGCAGAAGATCCAGCAGCTGCAGGGCGGCGGAATGGCCAGCAGCTCGCCGGGTCCCAGCACGGGAGCCATTGCCAAGAAGGAGCCGCCCAAGTCACTCGCCCTGGTGGCCAAGCACGAGGATCCGGCCACGGCTGGGCTGGGCTTGGGAATGGGACTGGGTGCCGGTGGACCTGGCATAGCCACCATATCGAAAAGGGTGGTGAAGCCGCAGGGCCACCGGATAGGCATGGGCATGGGCATGGGCATCGGCATGGGGACGACGCCCTCCCTGCCGTCGGACACGGACACCGACGGCACACCCATCAAGCCCTGGTCCAAGCTGAAGCTGGCCACGCTCATGTCCTCCAGCTACACCAGCCTGACCAACTGCTCGCCGGATGACCCGGAGACGCCGCTAAAGAACTACTCGCTGAGCAACATCCCGCAGCAGATGGAGCAGCAGCCGCGTCAGCCGCAGCGCCACCACAGCGCCAGGAGCAGCTCGCGGTCGCCGAGGCATCATCATCATCATGGAGGCTCACATCATGGTCACCATGCTGGTCACGGGCACAGCTCCTCCAGCACCACCGGCTCCTCGGGAGCCAGCGGCCAGCGCCGGGAACTCAACCAGCTGGGAGTGGCAGCAGCCAACGGGGCCACAGCCGCCGCTCGACGGGATTGCCTGCGCCTCCAGAAGCCGGAGCAGCATCTGCCCGACGGCGAGCTGACCGAGCTGGGTGGCAACGGCGGACGGAGGAAGCTCTACCAGAGCGTCTTCGATCTGTCGCCGGAATACTGCGGCCTGCCCTTCGTCAAGCGCCTGAAGATCCTCAACGAGCGCCAGAAGCTGGCCGAGCTGGAGCGGGCCCTGCAGACGCGCAGCTTCAGCCTGGACTGCTCCAAATCCGGCCCGGATAGCCGGGTGCCCATCACGGAGTCGCTGTACCGCTGCTACAGCGACACCTCCGGCATCTACTCGCAGTTCCTCAGCACTTACGAGTCCACCACCAGCTCCACCTCCACCTCGATATCCACAAACACATCGGCATCCGCCTCTGCCTCCGCTTCAGCCTCTGCCTCTGCCTCGAATAGCTACTCGAGGCAGCTGCAGTATGTCCCACTGCCACTCAGTCCGGAATCCAATGAGACGCTGGAGCGGCGCAAGCTGAAGAGCATTCTGAAGAAGCTGCAGAAGGGCGGGCAGGAGGAGGAGCTGCCATCGGGAGCTGCTCAACAGACCAACAACAGCGCCAAGGGGCCGGGACAGGGACAGGGACAGGGATTGGAACGGGTTGTGGGACAGGGTCAGGGGCTGCCGGCGGAGCCCACCGTGGAAGGGTACGTGGCTAGGCACAGTAAGCTCTTGAAGAGTGTAACCTTCCATTCCACTCTTTCCAGCCCGCCCGCCAGTGCCAAGGAGGAGTCCCCCTTCGGCGGCGGTGGGAATGGTGGCGTTAATACCGATACCACGGCTACTCCTAATCCAAATTCGCGCGCGTCGGCCAACAACAGCAACAACAGTGCGTATACGTATCCGCTTCCACTTCCGCTTCCGCTTCCGGTCGGCGCGCTTCCGTCTCCGATTTCAGCCACGTTTCCGGCTCCGATTTCGTTATCGCCAACGAGTGCCACGGGCGCCGGCGCCGGCGCCAGCGAGCCAGGTGTCTGGTCGCCGACGTTGACGTTGGTAACGCCAACGAATTCGCCGCAGGAGAGCTTCGCGTTCGAGCTGCGCCCCCAACCCGGCCAGCTGCAGTTTCGCGAGCGCGATGGCGGACTCGTTGCTGGCGTTGGCAGCGCCTCAGCGTCCGGCGCTTCCGGTTCCTCCACATCCGCCTCCGCATCGGCATCGGCATCCGCTTCGTACGTCGTGGAGTGTTCGTCTTCAAAGTCACAGAGCGAATTCCTTGCCCAGTCCACCACCACAGATTTGAATTTGAATTTGCAGCTCAGACAGAACACGACCAGTGCCATGGGACTGGGATTGGGACAGGGACTGGGACAGGGACAGGGTCCAGGGCCCCGGCTTGAAGGTAAATATATCCGCTTCAGCTCTCTTTACTAAGAAAAACCTTACCAACAAGAAACCAGAAACCGAACAAGAGCAACGCAACGCAACGCATCGCTTGTCACTCCCAAAAAAAGCAAAGAAAACTAAAAAAAAAAGATAAAAACGCATTTCTATATCTAAACACTATATCTTTGGCCATTTCTCTGTATCTGAACACTCGAACACCGAACACTTGTGCATGACTGGGAGTCACACACACCACACACACTCTTTCTTCGCTTTACCCTGCTTTTTTTGACAACATTCTCTTGTAACTCTACAACTCGCTTTTAAACTATTCGTTCTTCTAAATCTAAATTTTAAATAAAAAGTAAATTGCATTTAATGAACTCTTCGCATGACGGAAACGCTTGAAACCTGTAAAAGTCTGTACAAAAAATAATCGCGTTGTTCGTTAATTTTCCAAAAATTGTGCCTTGTAAACACTTGAAACACTTATTATTTATGGTGACTTGTAAATTATGCAGCGGCTGCGTGGGCAGCAGTTGTTTTCCTTCCTCCAAGGATTTAACTAAATAAAAAAATTATATTGGATCACTGCAGCCGCTGCCCCTTTAACTTGTAGTTTAAGACTTAAGTGGGAAACATTTAATGATACTTTATAGCCACTTTTATGTTTATTATCATCCATTAACCATTATTTTATTTAAGCTTAACTCAGGTTATTTTTTTCCCCTACCTTTCCCACATATATACACCCCAAGTTGAGGTTTAACCTGCACCTTTTTAAGGTTTCTCCCGATCAAGCTTATAAAACCAGAGCTTGATTATATGACTAAGCCAGGATTCAAGTATTTTTCAGCAATGGAATGAAACGCAACGGAAATATCCTGAAAATAACCCCCGAGCATGTAACCAAGTAACCAAAGCTTTTGTAAATAAGACCCCTGATCTTGTAAATAAGTATTATATAGAGAACCAAGCTGAGTCCTTGATGGAGCCACACTTGTAAGATAATGATAATGGTAATGGTAATGGTAATGCTTATGGTAATGGTAATAATAATAATAATTGGTAATTGGTGAATGAGAATGTGTAAATAATTGTGTCAATGATAAATGATGCCACTGCAAATGGAAACTAATATTATTTGTAACCATTAAAATCGTAGTAAAGCAGCTTCTGTCCGATATATTCTATATTTCCCTTTCTTCTCTTGACAAAATTCCTTTGCAGTGGCATTACTTACACTCCCCGTCTTCGTTGTCCTTCGAAGCCTTCAGTACTTCTTCGAGAGCTACTCCTTGAGAGCTCAAAGAGAGCTATATACAAATATATAGCATGTAGTGCCAAACCGCTTTTACACCTCCACAGCCTATATTTGATATTTGATGTAGTTGAACTCTGAAAAGAATAAATTATTATTATTGAATGTCCTCTCTTTCACCCAAAATGCAAAACTCACGTTCGCCAGATAACACACCTGTGTCCTTTGATCCTGTATCCCCTCTAATTACCTCTCATTACCAACTAATCCTGTGTCATTTTGATTTTAAAGGCTTCCCGGAACCGCAGGACTACTTCAACCAGATCCTCACCGGCATCAATCACGTGATCAAGACGCACATGAACGAGATGCACTCCAAGTTCGAGACGCAGTTCTCCAGCATGGCCGGCGAGGTGCGGCGCCGCGATGCCATCATTGCCCAGCTGCAGCTCAAGCTGCGCTCCATCGAGCAAAAGTCCTCGTCCTCCTCGCTGCCGTTGGCCACAGGCTCATCGTCATCGTCCTCCGCCTTGGTTAGCCGGCGCCAGAAGAAGATGTTGTCGGTGGACGACGATGAGCCGGCCGAGGACGAGGATAACAGCAGTTCCGGTTCCTCGGCGGAGCTACTCTTTATGGTGAGTGGAGACCAAGAAAGTTTATAAATTTAAGTTTAAAGCCAGTGTGACCATGCTCGCTTTACAGATAAAAAGCCCCAGCAAACCAACACATAAAGCTGTCTCTTGTAATAATCAACGTTTTGCAACACTAAAAACGTTTTCCTTTAAATTTAATTTTGAAATTTAATAAAATTTACTTTTAAATCCTTTTGCAGCGCGGCGACTCCCTGGACACGGTGTTCACCTCATCGCCACCCATCCAGGGCGGCAGGCGCAGCATATCGCCGGGCTCGGGCCGGGGACCGAATCGCCATCATGCCGCCTCAGCGAATGCCCTAAATTGTCCCAGCAGCTACTACGGCGGACCCGGTTCGCTAAGCTCCAGGCACGCCCAGAGCCATCCCAGCTTCTACTCTGGCCAGCAGGGCAACGGACGCAGCAGCAGCCGCGGCTATCGAGAATGGAGTGGAGGAGGGGGAGGTGGCGGAGCAGGTGGTAGCCAGGGCAGCGGAAGTGGTGCGAGTAGCGGCGTCATGGTATCGGATGTGACTGGGAACCTAACACGTCTGGCGGACAGCGTCATTCTGGACATTGGCGAGAGCTCCAGCTCCAGTTCCTCGTCCAGCAAGATCAATATAGCCGAAGAGGAGGACGAGGACGAGGAGGAGGAGGATACCGCCGGAGGAGAACGCCGGCTGGCCACCGGCAGAGTTGTGGAAGAAGAGGAGGATGAGGAGGAAAACCAAGAGCGGACGAGCCACAACGACTGGGAGGTGCAGATGCTGGCCGCCGAGATGGAGCGGCAGGAGCGGAAGCGCGGTCACTCGCTCAATCCCGACAATCTCGGCGAGCTGAGGCACTGCAGCACGCTGCTGCGGCGGCGCCGTAAGTTCAGCGACACGGAAACGGAGTTCAGTGAGACGGATATGGACGATCAGCTAATGGCCAGAGCAGCAGCCGCATCAGGAGCGGCGACAGGATCAGGAGCAGGAGCAGGAGGAGGTGGCTCCACCTCAGCGGGCCATCAGAGTGGAAGCCAGCGGCCGAGGGCCTCGAGCTTGGATCAGTTCAACCTGCGCTACGGCATCGGGCGCGGGATCTTTAAAGCAATGAGCATCGATCGTGATAAAGACAAGCTTTGAGAACTGTAATCGCGACCAAATCCAACATCCCCAGTCCCAGAGCAACCAAGTTCCCAGCTCCCATTCCCAATCCCATGCCCATCTCCATCTCCGCCAGCGGCGGACAACCAATAAGCAATTCGGACAGTATTACAATGGTACAACAACTATATGTATTTGATATACAAACCTAAAGAGATGTGAGGACATATAGAGCTATATTCTATACATGTATGTTTAGCCCTAAAGATCCCCCCAGCATATACATATATATATACAGAAGATATACACATATAAACTAAAGCATCCGATCGAGATCTATACATAAAAACTGTAGAATTAACGAAACAACTACTACTAAAAACCGAGAAACAACACACAAATAGCCAGAGAGTGCTTCCACCCCGGTTCCAATTCCAATTCCAACTTTTATTTCGTTTGTTTCCTTGCAAATGTAAATACTATTTTTTAACCAGAGGTTAACTGTGTCGGCTAGGCTTCTTACAGAATTTTGGCTTCCTTTAACCTTGATTAATTATGTTGAGATATTCAGAGTTAGTCATAATTTGAAGGAAAAATAATTGTAAAATAATTGCCGCAAAGTAAAATTCTTTCTTGAACTCAAATCTTTTTAAACCAGAAGTTAACTGTGTCGGTTGGGCTTTCTACATAATTTTGGCTTCTATCTTAATAATTTATGTTGAGTAATTCAAAAAATTAGTCATCTTTTAAAGGAAATTAATTGTAATATAATTGTCGCAAAGTCCAACACTTGCTTAAATTGAAATCAGTTTTAACCAGAAGTTAACGGACACTGTTAGTTATTTTAGAGAACTTCTACGATTAAAAACGTGATCCTACCGACTTTTAGGATACAGTTTTCCAAGTAAATGTAATAAAAATTGAAAAACAAGATATTGTTGCAAAGTTTAATCCTGGTTTAACCTTTGGTTTAGTTCCTCTCTTAACTAACCGTTATAGGCACGAAAGTTTATATTAAATTTATTTGTGTTTAGCTTAGATTAGTTTATTATAAATTGTTGCTTTGGTTAAGGTAAGGAATTAATTATATTTTTTTAACCTGGGGGTAATTTTGTCTTAAGATTATATATTAAATAATTTGATTATTTGTTTCTTTTGCAAGGGGTCCCATTAACTCGGTTAATTTTGTACTAATTTTCGAATTCATTAAATATTTGTATAGATGTGCGTGTGTGTGCTTCTGTGAGTGCGTGTGAGTGCGAGTAAGAAAGAAGACAATTCCCATATTAAACCGTCCTGAGAAACGTCCATGTTTTTTCATTCCTTAATCCATTATTCTGAATCGTAATCGAAATTGAAATCCCCATAGTTAGGCGTTTGCTTAAGTTGCCCCTTTATTTATTTTTTTTTTTCTGAATGGAAGTCGGCGGGGGCGTGGCTCTCTCTACAGATGTATATACCTCTTATTGTTAGAGACTATGGAACACATATATATACATATATATTTTAAGTACTTATATATATATACACAAAGAAATATACATAGTAATATATCTATATATGAACTAGTGTAATGAAAACCGAAAGCTTTAATATCTTATATAGAGAACTATTTAAGAAACGTTTTAAATATTAACCGATTCGGACAAATGTTTTGAAATAGAACAAGCCACCACCCCATAAAAAAAACAAACTAAAAAACTAAACACATACATGCACACCACACACCCACACATACACACACGCACGCATACAAATATCTAAATATAGAGCCTATTATATGCATAGATTAGCGATTTACTTGTTGAAGAACCTCAGTTCGAGCTGTTAGGACTATCGAAGCGTTAGTCGAACCTATCGAAAACTTAGACTAGCCCTCCATTAACCCCCTAGCCTTAACCCTTAACCTTAACCCGTACTCCTTTCGTTCCTCCGATTCCCGAACTAGAGACACTATCGCGTTATAAGAAGGGCAACTCTCTAGCACTTAAGTAGTTTAGTGCCGTTCAAGATTCGAGTCTGTCGCACCGTGAACTGTGCAAGCTTAAAGCTTGTCTATCCCTTAAAAAAATGTATCTCAAAACTAGGCAAGAGAAACGATAACGATTGTTGGCATTCCTTGGTTTGATCTCTCGTTGCTCTCTCTCTCTCTCTCTAACTAAATGCTAAGCCAAAAGACAGTTACAAGCCAGGCCCTAGAGTCGTAGAGTCCGTAGAAAGGAGTTTAGAACCCATCTGCAAAGCAGGCACGCCCTCTAGAGTTTCGTAGTTTCTAGTTTCAACAGGCCGCAACTATCGATAACTATCGTACTGTACTAAGCGCACTCAGACACAACCATGCACACGTACACACACACACACACCAGCACACAGCATAAAGGACTCAGATCCGTAGTCTATTCTAGTAAATATGTTATATTGGAGGTGGAAAATCATTAATCGAAGTGCTTATCGATGCGGCACCACCTCTAGAAACATGCAAGCTTGCGATTAACTGCAAGTCATGTGCCTATCGATATATTTATGAATGTTTTTCCATCTCTAATGTAACAAAAATTAAATTCAAGGAACAAGGAAATTCTTAAATGGGTTCAATAAACTAAAACAACTACAAGAAACACCAAAAAAAGCTAAACTTAAATGGGTCACAGCCAGCTATGCAGTCCAACTAAATGTAATAAGACAAACGACAAGCACAACACTTATGTAATTCAACGTAGAAAAGTCGGAGCAGATGATGTAACTTTATAAGATCTTGATTTACTCATTTATTGGGTTTTCGTTTTCGCGTAATGCAAGGGAAAACCATTTAAATTGAATTACATACGCCAGGGACCACAAAATGTTTTTTGTCTCTTTTTTTTATATATAAACAAAAAAACGTGTAGAGTCACAGGAGGAGATCTAATAACCTAGCAAATCTAATGATAATAACGAGAGATGCCATATAAAAAGGGGCGGTAACCGGTGCCGTAACCGTAACCGTAACCGTCACTTAATCATCGATGTACCGTTTAGCCACCGTTTAGACACTCATTAAGGCTTCCCAAACTTCGATATATATTGTATGTCCAACTGATTTCGTACCACTCGCTCTCAGTTCAATTGTTGTCAGCCAACGAAACACTCTGTGAGTCAATTATGTGTATATGGATCATTTTAAAAATTAAAAGAGGATTGTTTTTAATCGCGAACGAACCCCAGATACGATACCGATACCGATACCGATACGACCCCTGACCCATTATGACCTACTCTGTATTGTATTTGTACTATATTACCGCGCGAATTGTTGTCGTTGTTGATTTTAAATGTTTTACACTTTAAATTGCTCGTCTTTAAGTTATCGATATTTTTGTACATTAGCTTAAGGTAGCGCATAAAGGTATGTCCCCCACGAGTCTAGAGTAAATTCCTATATAAATGTATAAATACATGCATACACATAAATATATATTTTTTTTCTCCTAATTGCTAATTTCGCAATGTTGACAGATACTAAAAAAAAAAAAAGAAAAAGAAAAACCAAAAAACAGAATGTACTTATAGTAAAGATTATATGCAAAAATAATTTAAATTTAAAAAAAAACCTAAAAAGGAAAACCCTAAGCAAAACGAAACAAAGAAATTAGCACATGTTAAAGATCCGCAAAAATAAAAACAAGTAATTACGACAACTAATGCAGAGATTAACTTGCGAACTTGCGAACTCGCCCCGCCTTCGGTTGCGAGTCACTTTGTGTAGTGTGCCAAATCCACATCATATCAACTTTTACTCACCACAAGGTATGATGTTGCTGCAAAATGCGATAATACGATACGAATTCGATCTAGATGCGAACGAACACTAAATGAAACCCACGGCAAGCCGAAGTAAATCCCCAAATGCAACCAAGGTGAAATATGAACGAAAAAAAAAAACGAAGCAAACAGATCTTAACTTTGAATAAAAGAGAGAAAAAAATAACAAAAACAAAACATGACAAAAAAAAAACAAAGGTGTTGTTATTTTCAAAAGGAAGGGAGGTCTGTATTCCAAAAAAGCTCATGTTTTTTTTAAAGATTTGCAGTTTTTTTCAGTTGTTGAAACAGTTTATAAACAGTTTCTAGTGAGTACAACATATTTTTTGTTACACGTTTCTTCTTCAAAATTATCGATATTCGATTAGTGTTGGAAAGTTGTCTTTTGTTAACAGTTCATAGCTAGAGCAACATATTTCTTCTTACTGTGTTCTTCTCTGAGTTATCGATTTAAGATTAGTGTTGGAAAGTTGCCTTTTCTTAACACTAAACAATCATGGTCAGAAAACGTAAACAAAAGGGCCACAATTTTATATAAATCACAAAAATAGAATTAAATAACTATAAATAAAAGGAATTTCTGATTAATATAATAATATTCAGTGGTCGTGACAAGTCTATAATACAGATTTTGCTGCTAAGACGTTTTCCAGCTGCGCCTGCGCGCCGCGGCACTTGCTGCCTGAAAAGCTTCTTGTGGCTGCGCACTGAAACAGGCATCCTTAGTTTCCTCTCTCGCCCTAAGACGCCACCGTGCTTTTCTAGTATTAATTGGAGAAAGCACAAATCGAACACTAATCGATATTTAAGAAGAAGCTCCTGGGCAATCGTCAGACTTGCAACTCTAGTGAAAAAATTTCTTTCCTCTATTTGCTTGTCATCCAACCAGCAAAATCTTTCAGTGTTTTTTTCTTATGAATCCTTTAATAATGAAATTTGCTGTGCCTTACATAAAAGTGCCAAACCCATCGGAAATTAACGTGGCCAATGGAATGCCATTCAATATCTCCCATCCTCTGGGATTCTTTAGTATTACTAAGGAACGCAAATTTCGCAATGACTTCAGCGAACTCAAGTTTTTCCAATTGCTTCTAGAGCATCCGCTGGACTTAAGCGGAAAACTAGAAACTCCATATCGTAAATGGTTCCACCACTTTTTTGATGACCATATAGACCACACACTGAGAGCTATACTTTCCAATAGCCAGAAGATAATGAGACCCGTACTATCTTACGGAGGTTACCGGATAACTTGCGATATAGTCTGCCAGCTTGAGTTGCTCCAAACGGTGATGGTGACGCCTTATAAATTGGATTCAAAATGGCTGATCTTGGCCACAAAATTTAGAGACACCCTTTACCTGACCCTCGAGAATTGCGGTGGCCAGGCGTTGACCGAAGACGAGCGCAAGAAGTCGGCGATGGAGGCGTCACTCAAGCATCAAGTGTACTCTGCAGGTAAGGTTTAAAACTTAATTTTTTTTAATTATAATTATAATTATAATTGCTTTTAAGGCTCCAACACAACTCGTCCTGAGGAGTGCGCCGAATTTAATTATTTGTTGCGTTCTCAACTC
Organism: Drosophila triauraria; assembly: GCA_014170255.2. NCBI lineage: Eukaryota > Metazoa > Arthropoda > Insecta > Diptera > Drosophilidae > Drosophila > Drosophila triauraria. The sequence goes on along the minus strand of CM024333.1, from coordinate 5,206,643 downwards.
AAAGATATATCGATTGTATATTCCGCGTCCATGAACGGAGCCGCTCATCACAACTCTCAGCATGGGTTAGTAAAAAATACATTTATTTAGTTATGCTACAAAGTAATACCTTTATCCTTTAGCTTTTCTGACGCTGACATCGAGAATATGGACTTGATTGAATGCAAGTTGGGAGGAAATAGCCCCCAAGTGGATGCCACCGATGATTTGTACACCGCCGAAGAGGCCCTGATGTGGTGGTCGGAGTTTTACCTCAAGGGGGCACAGAAATTTATGCTCGCCTTGGCCAATCCCTCTGGTCGTGTGACGCAATTGTTGGCTGTAACCTGTGAAAGGATGCGCTTGGAACAGGTAGGGGTTTGAAATATATTTAATATTAAATTTATTAAATTAATAAAAAATGTTTGTACAGCAACTTAACTGGTCAGCCAATGTTTGTCTGCATTTTCTATACAATGTCCTGTCGGATGTACAAAAAGCCCTGGCAGGTAAAGACAGTACCACAAACGTCTACGAGTTCTACTATACGCCTCAGAGGAAGTTTATATTTGCAAGCAACGCCTTGGATCGCAGGCAGAGCTTTATACCCGAGTGGTATGCCAGGGCCCTGGGAGAGGCCCCAAGGTAAGGTCAGGCTCACAACATTTCTCCAAATGGTGTGGTGTATACCTAAAAACAAAACCTGAGCTTAAAAAATTTGAAGAAAGCTGAAATATACCTGAAAACAAAACCTCACATCCTCTATATCAATTTATTGTTAGCTTTAAAACAAATATACTAATAAATATATTAAATTATTAAACATATATTACGAAATATATTGTGTCAATATTTCATAGAAATATTTGCAATATTTGGGTTCATAAATCCCAATATAAATCAAGAACAATAATCATATTTGTTCTAACTTTTTCTCTTTTTCTAAATTATTATTAAGAAAGATCTTTATTGAATAAAAAAAATTGAATGAATAAATATATTAAATATACCTATATTTATAATATTTATTTCTTTCTCTACTCTTGCTTATATTTCTGATCATTATTGGTTAGTACCGGCTAAGCTTTGGCTTAGCTTTAAGGATAGAACTCGGTCACGGTCGCCACCTATTGAGCACTTTGGCAGACTTGGCAGAACCATGCAAAAGGGACCTGCGCACGAGACCGCGTTTACGAGTTGCAAGTTCGCCAGGGAACACCACCGAGTGAGCTTTTTTTTGCCCATCATCCCCCATGCGATGCTGCTTGCTGCTGCTGCTGCTGCTGCTGCTGCCGCTGGTGATTCTGCTACTGATTCGATTCTCTGATTCTGATTCTGTTGCTGATTCCGAGTCCAAGTCCGGCAGTGAGCAGAAAGCGTTGGGGACACAACACACACGCACACGGAGAACACGCTCGACTTTTTGAGCGGCAACGGCTGCGCCCCAACATTGCGCATACGACGAGTGGGACGAGCGCTGTGTGGCACGAAATAAATAGTTCACATTTGTTTTGCTGCCGCCGCTGCTGCTGCTGCTGCTGCTGCCGTTTGTTTGTTGTGGTTGTTGCCGCCGCCGTTCGCGAATATATATCTATTTTTTTGTATTTGTTGTATATTTATTTTAGCAACAATTTGTGTTGTGTGTTGTGTTCTGTTGTTTTTTCGTGTGTTGTGTTGTTTGATGTGCGAATTGGTACAAGCGATTTTCAAGCAAATAATCGCTGCGAATGGGCCCTGTGATTGCCCGTTTATCAGCAAATCGCAGTAGTTCTTCGCCTCTGATTGCCAACGGCTGCGTGTGACATGTAGAGACAGAGGGGTGTGCGTTTGCGATTGCGAGGGTGTGTGCGCGTCGAAGGAGTGGATCCGGAATCAGTATCGGTAAGTCAGAAACAATCCAGAGAGAGAGCCAGAACAGAAGCTGTGCCTCTGGCCCCACAAATTATTTGTTTACATCCCACCGCCAAGGCCCCCATCGCGCAGTTTTCACTCCCATTTCCACACTCGAAGTGTGAGGTGATATGTATAATGGACCAGAATTCGAGATGCTCCCATTGTTTATCAAAGTTTCTTTCGATTTCGCTTTGGAGCAGATATTAGGTACTGGGAATCCCCACATTATGTAAACCTGTCCGCTGGGTCGTTGTCTCTCCACCTGGCTGTGCCAATATGCGTGGCTTTTGTCTGATTTATGCCGCAAAACAATCAAATTATTGCCCAGCCTTAGGCCCCCCTGGCCACCACTCGAGGCCCCTTATCAAGTACCCCATCCACAACCCTTAACCCATTCGGCTTTTGGTGCCCAATTTTTTTCTTCTTTATATTTCTCTATTTCGCTTTTGCGGCTGCCTCGCAATTTCATTATATAGTCGCTAGCAGGCACTGAGAAAAAATATTAAAATATTTTTGTAAGCCCAATTTTATAAACTATCCAAAAACCTACAAAAGGAGCACTTTAAATAAGAATTTCCCAACTAAAATATGTATATAAAAATTAAGAATTATAAGCTCTTTTTTATTGAATAAACTTTCTTTTATTTATTTGATTTACAATTTATTTAAAAATATTTATGTGGGAAAAAATAAATTTAAGAAATCATTCATAGATTAAAAAAAGGATAAAAACGTAAAAAAGTAGCCTGAAAAAAAGGAATTTCTTACCTTTAGTATGTATAAACAATAAAGAATTGTAAGCTCTTTTTTATAAATAATAAAGATAAACTTCGCTTTATTTTCTTTATTTGTTTTGATTTTTAAATTATTAATAAATATTTCTTTACAAAAATGTTATAAAAAAATCATAAAAAGATGGAAGAAAGGACTTTATGTTAAAACATCTATAACAAGAAATGCTCTTTATTTTATTTTTAATTTAAAAACTTTAAGTATTGGCCAGTCTTGCCTGCAGCTACATAACTTAATAAAAATCAAACAACTATAGATAGAAAAATCATAAAAAGATTGACGAAAAAATTTAATATTAAAACATCTATTAAAATAAATGCCTAATATTTTATTTTTAATTGAAATACTTTAAGTATTGTCCATTCTTGCCTGCAGCAAACAAAACTATAGATAGAAAAATCATAAAAAGATTGAAGAAAAGGTTTAATATTAAAAACATCTATTAAAATAAATGCCTAATATTTTATTTTAAATTTAAATCCTATACGTACTTGCCAGTCTTCATAACTTAACAAAAAATCGAACAAAACTACTTTCTAGAAGTTCCCTTTTAGTGCTAGCTTTTTTCTCAGTGCTCGTTCCGCTTTCCCATTTTTTATTACGCTCTCCTTTTTATTTCGTTTTTTTTTTTTTTGCCCTCGGTTGTGTTTTTGTTTGCGTCTTGTTTCAGCGTTGGACTAGTTTTTGGGCCACCACCACCACCATGAGCACCATGAGCAGCAGCAGCGGCGGCAGCAGCAGGGCCATCCCCCATCATCAGCCGCCGAATGGCTTGGCGGGTGGTTTAAGGAGTTCCGGGGTGTTCCCTTGGCTACTCCCTGCTTTTTGCTGGGCGGTATCTTGAATCATCATCTAGCGGCTTTCCGCTGAGGTTTGCTTCTCCTGCTTCCCCTCCGAAAGTTTATAGGCGCCTCAAGGATCCAGGGCGGGCCAAGGACGAGGACCCTTGGAGCAGCCCTCGCTGCCGCCGCCTCTGCCCAGCTGTTGCATAAATTTTCGCATTTAGCCGCCTGTCTCCGGCGTGTGTGTGCGATGTGTGTGCATTATGTGTGTGTGTGTGTGTACGATGGGGTGTCCTTTTGCGGATTTCGTGAGCGTTTTATGCAGCTCAAGGAATTCCGTTGAAGGCATGACAAGGCTTTTCTTCTACTCTTCTGCCCCTTGCCTCCGCCTCTTGCCCTTTCTTCGGGGGTACTTGGGGCTTAGCCAGCGAAAATGTTACTTAGCCGGGATGAGATTTTAATCGGAAACTAACAAGGCTAAGTGATGTGGCTCAGACGGTTCTTTAGTTTGTCTTTTTACTGCTTGCGGTTGCAGGGGTCACAACTATTTTTATTTTGCTTTAAAAGAATTAAGTTTCTATTTAAATATTTAAATTTTCGATGAGTAATGTTAGGTAATTTTCAAATATGAATTTTAAATATTCTTGGATTTCTAAGGGGTAAATATTTTTAGTCTTTGCATGCTAATTAACTGCCCTGCTCAATATCGATGAAATCGATATCTTGGAGTTATTACCGATATTTTTAAATACATAAGTTTTTGAGAATTAATTTTACGTGGAATTTTCGATAGGAATTTGGATATCTTTTTGGTTTTCTAGGGAATAAATATCTTACCTTTTGCATGCTAAAGATCTGCGCTAATCAGGATTAATATGATCGATAATTTTCGATAATTTTCGATAATTTTCGATAATTTACGATAATTTAATAGCAAACGATAAATTGAAATGATTTATAAATACATACATTTTGGATAATTTATTTTACGCGAAATTTTCGATAATAATTTGGATATCTTTACGGATTTCTCTAGTGGAGAATCATCTTACCTTTTTGCATGCTGATTAGAATCAATATGATCGATAATTTTCGATATTCTCGATATATAATAACAAACCACAGAGTATCCACATTTCGCCTTGGCATGACTGAACGGCGAGCCTCATCGGTTTCCTCAATTTTCCTGAATTTCCATTTGCGACTCAAACTCAAGTGCGGCCCTGTTTCCGCCGTTGTCACCGCCACCGAAGCGTCGGTCGGTCGGTCGGTCGGGTGGGGTCGTCCCGGGTTACACAGGCCATGTCGAGACGACGGACTGGAACCAGAACGACGAGACCAGTTAGCCAAGTTCGCCAAGTTCGCCAAGTTGGCCAAGTGAGAGCTGTGGAAGTGGCATGTGGCATCAGTGGAGGGGCAGCTCCAGCTCCTTGCGCATTTGTTTCGTTGTCATAACAAAATCAACAAAAACCGAAAACCGAAATTGATTCCCGTCTTTTCCTTATTTTTATTTTTGTCTCTGGCGGCAGATAATTGGCTTCATTAATGCGAGCATGTCCTTTGAATTATTTTTACATAAATGAGCAGAGGCAGACATCCTCTAATGCCGCCGCAGCCAGTAGACCGAAAACTAAGCCCGCTAATCTTGGTTTCAGTAATGCAAAGACGGCGTTATGGCACTACAAGGCTGGCGCTTTTTCGGTGTCTCGGCGACCATCATCATCTACATTGGCGGCGTCCTCTTCCTGTCCATGAACAACATACCCGGCTCGCATCCCAAGAGGCCGCGCATCGAACGCTTCGCCGAGGTGAGTCACCCATAACGCACTTTTTAGCTTTTTTAAAGTGTTTTTGTGTGTTTGTTATTTTTTTATTTTTAATTTGGAGCAACGGAAATGGCTGGGGCACATGAACTGCCACCGTTGTTGCAGCGAAAAAACAGCTTACAAATATTTGCAATGAAGTACACTTAAGGATTTATTGATTCTCGCAGAGTTTAGGTCTAAAAAGTGCATAAAAATGGTCTTAGAGTTTAATAAACTTTAAAACTCTTCTAGAAAACATAAATGAAGAATTTATACTTTATTTTAGAGTCAGAAAATAATTGTGTTTAAACAGCTTTGATAATTATTATTTATTTTCTTTAAATTATGAAGATTTAATTAAAGTTTCTTCCTGATAAATACTCATAAAATATTAACAATAATGCAGACTGAAGGAATAATTGATTCAAGCAAGGTTTATGTCCGAAAAAAGTGAAAAAAAGGGTCTATAAGTTTTTTGAACTACAAAACACTTGCAGAAAAAATAAATGTAGAAATAATACTTTAATTTAGACTCAGAAAATAATTGTTTACAAACTTCTAAGATATTTTATTGCTTAAGAATAAATTTAAATATATTCCTTATAAAACTTAGAATATTAAATCCACATTATTTATCCTTATTTTTTAATTATTTACTAATTTAATTTTATATTTCCTTTCTGTCTTTCCCCGCACAGTTTCCCAGCTTTCATAGTCCCCGGTTCCCGATGCCCAGTCGCAAGATGGCGATCCGCTGGTGTCGCGACCTCAAGTACATAAATCGAGATCTTCCAAACTACACGGACTACAAGGCCGACTTCTACAGTAAGGACACTTTCTCCTTTTTAAATTAAGACTCCTCAATATAGAATTCCTTTCTGACAGCTGCCCTGCCCAGTGACATGAGCGCCGCCCTGCAATCCCTGCCAGCACTGACCGCCCTGGCCAGCTTCCCGGGCAGCGGGAACACCTGGCTGAGGTACCTGCTCCAGCAGGCAACTGGTATCCTGACAGGCAGCATCTACAAGGACTATGGCCTGCTGAAGACCGGCTTTCCGGCGGAGAACGTGTGCAACAGCTCAGTATTATTGGTGAAGACGCACGAGTGGGGCGGCAAGGCGTGGGCCCCGTTCTCGAAAGCAATACTCCTGGTCCGGGATCCGGAGAAGGCGATCATTGCCGAGTTCAATCGCCAGAGTGGCGGTCACATTGGCTTCGCCTCGCCGGATCGCTACAAGCGGACCAAGGGCAAATGTGAGTAATAATTTTTTCCCAGGGCAATTGAGACCAATTATGTGGGTTTTACGAGCAATTAGGGTTAATGAGAGCCATAAATCAAAGAGAACTAAGAGGGTGTTTTTTTTAATGGTTTTTTAAATATAAATATTCATCGATATTCTTCGATATGTTTTATTAATCGATTTTTGTTCCAATTATGTTAGGTTTTACCAGCAATTAGGGTTAATGAGAGCCATAAATCCAAGACAACTGAGAGGGTCTCGATGAATAATCATCGATATTCTTCGATATATTGTATTAATCGATTTTTGTTTTATTTCTTTCCAGATTGGCAGCAATTCGTGAGCAATAAGCTCAAGGGCTGGGAGCTAATGAACCTCAGCTGGGCCCGCAATTTCACGGGCAGCATCAAGGTTGTGTTCTACGACGATCTGGTCCACCACACGGAGCGTGAGCTGCGCTCCATCCTGGAGTTCCTGCAGTTTCCGGTCAACGAGCAGCTCATGCGATGCGCCATCATGCGCAAGGAGGGCATCTTCCGGCGGAAGAAGCGTCTGCTCTCCTTCGACCCGTACACGGAGGCGATGCGGGCCGAGGTTCAGGCCCGGCGACGCATCGTCTACGGAATGCTGGGTCGCCAGGACCCCTAAGTTGGCTCCCATAGGAAATAAGGACAAAAACGACAAAACTTGCAACGATGCACAAGGCAAACCCGGAATTGCAAAATCAAAAAGCACTAATAGAGAATCCCCCTGCTCATCACGATTAAAAAGTAGGACCCTAGATCTCATCCGGTTAGATAGACACATAAAGTAGTCGTAGGCCCACGAAGGGAACCCCCAATCGAACATCGATATCGTTACCGTTTCCAAGAACACCCTCGATCGAACATCGATATCGTTATCGCTATCGTTTCCAATCGTTTGCTTGGCTCGCTTGGCGCATTAGTTCAAATTCTGTTCACTCCCCCTAGGTATGGTATTTGGAGGCATAACTTAAGGTTGACGATATTGATAGGCTACTGATATATATAGGTAACGATCGCTTGCGTTTGCAACAAGGTATTATGATTCCTGAACGAATTTATGAAATTCATTATAGGCCATGTTGTGCTTCATCGCTCATCACTCTCACCCAAAAACCCAAAAAACGCGACTCAACTCATCCGCGCATTCGTCACTCTCTGGTCACGTTGAGTTTCCATAATTAGACTATCCTTGTAAAAAGTTTTATACACGACTCTACAATAACTTGTGAAATATTAATGACGGGCAAAACCGTATTAGATAATTGTACAAAAAAAAAAACATTAAAAAACCAAACAAAAAAAAAACGAGAACAACAAAACGAATGTGAAACAATGAAAAGGATTTAAGAAACTGAAACCGAAACTGCATTTTTAATTACTTATTTGGGTTAGAGCTTTAAGGACATACTTTGGAAGCTCCGTTAAGAGCTTGAAGGATGTCTTCCTGACTAAAAGCTTTTCCATAGCTTACAGGTCCAAAGTTTTGCAGGAGAAAGCTTTAAGAACATGGCTTTAAAGCATGTTCTGCTTGGTAATATAATTTTCACACATAGATGGCACTATTAAGCAAAAAACTAAATTTAATGTTTTTATTTGATTAAAAAATATTTCTATATTAGCACAATATGAGCTTTTGTTTAAAATAATTTATATTATCTCCAATAAAGAAAGGCATGTATGATTTTTTAATTATACAAAAAATAAGTTTAATAATAAAAACCTGACAATATACATTTAATATAAATAAATGAATCAATAATTGCTTTGTTAAAAATGTAATATTGAAAATCCCTAAAATATTAATTAAATCAAAAATACTTACTTTTATTTATAAATATTTTATGTTAAAGGTTTGACGTCGAAATTGCATTACTTTTAATAAAACTGCCAGCCTGGATTTCGAATTATAATAAAATAAATCAATTCGGTCTGAATTTCTTTTAAGGAAAATCAAAATAAAGTAAATAAAAGAAAATTAAACTTTTGATATTTTTGATTATTTTTTATTTTAAAGAAATTATTGAAATAAAGAAATTGAGAAAATATATATATTTTTTTAAAACCTTTAAGCACCTTAAAGTAATAAATAGAATAAAATTAGATCAAAATAAAGCGGCCTGGATCCCCTTTAATGAGCACTTAAATATAAGAAAGGTAAAATAATCTTTTGATTAAAAATGGATTAAAAATTGATCTTTTTAAGAATTTATTTAAGTAAATAAATAAGAAACATTTTATTATTTATTTGTTATATACATTTGAAAAAGCACCTAAAAGGGTTAAAAAAAAAAATAAAATCAATATTAACAATATTATTTCACATAAAATCCGCATTCTAAAAATATTTACCCCAATTAATCTTTTTATTTGGTTAAAAAAACAATTTTACAAGCTTTCTAAGTTATTATTTCTAGTTTCATATTTATAAATCCAACATTTTGGATTCCTAAGTTTAAAATTAAATAATAAATAGAATTTCAAAAATTTAAAAAGGTACTAAGGACCATTTGCTTATTATTTTTTTTTTTTTTTTTTACTTCTAAATTATTGATAATATTTAAAAAAAAAATTCCTTCTTTTTATTAAAAGTTATTAAAGTTAAAAAAGTTATTTTTATTATTAATTTTTTTTATATTTTTACTATGAACATTTTGGTTTTTAGGATCAATATTTTAAATTTAACAAAGAATATAATTCTTTGAGTGGAACACCCCTTATCCTTGCGGAGCAGAACACCCTCTAGGAGATTTGCAATGCTGCATGCTTTTAACAGTTGCACTGCAACAACTAGGCCTCAGCCAGCACCGGCTACCCAGGCCCACTCCCTCCCAGAAACAGGAGCAGCGGCAGCAGCAGGAAGAGGAGCAGGCAGAGGAGCAGGAGCCGGTGCCGGCGGAGGACCACCCTTAGGAAAGTACGCCCATCTCTCTGTGTTTTGGCATTGTTCGGCCGCGTTGGCGTTTTGTGTTGCCTTTTGTTGAGGCGGCTTTCGCTTGCTCTCTCTCTTTCTCTTTCTCTTTCTCCCTATCTCTCTCTTTCCCTCCACCGCACAGAGAGAAAAAAAAAAGAAAGAAAATTCCGGAAAAAAGTGCTCACTGCCAGGAGAAATTGTGCCATATGCCGGACGTTGCGGGGGCATTGCGATGCTCCGGATTTCCAAAAGGGAGCAGCCGGGGGTTGCGAGCACTGCGGCACTGCGCCGGCGCCGGGCTTTGGCTTTGGCATTGGCTTCGTCAAGTTTGGAAGCAACCGCCAGGTAGAGACACGTCCGCCGGATGCCCAATTCCAGCTGAACGAAGGCGCCGGCAGCGCTGCCTCAGTCCGTGCACTGGCCAATCAGAGGAAAAGCTGGGAAAAGCCAGAGAGCCGGGCCCGGCTATGCCTTGGCATTATATAAGCGGCAAGGCTGCCATTTTGGATGTGTGTGCGGCATCAGGGGGGGTGCCACTGGCCGCTGTGTGGCCACGCCCCCGCTGATAAATAATGAAAACATGTCGTCCATGCCCCATTGAAAATAAACTCCGAAGTTAGCGAAACTCATCATAGAATTCTTTATCACAACACCACGCGCGCTTGTCTAGTTGTGAAATCTGTGTTCCGTTTAGTTTCCACAATAGTTGAGCGCACAGCTGGCGGTACACGGGGCGGTACACGGAGTAAACACAAACAGAGGCGGTAAACGGTGCTCGAATAAATTCGATAAAGGCGGTAATAAGCGGTCAAGGCGGTACAAGGCGGTCTCAAGCGGTAGCGGTACCCGGTACCTGCAGGAGCCACAGCAGTCCCGACGGTTAAGCTGCCAAAGAAGAAGCTCCCTCAAAAAATAAAAGAGAAAAGAAAGGAAACTAAAACACACAAAGTGCCCTAGCAAAGTGCCCAGTGTATCCCCAACAACAATACAAACAGGAAACAGGAAACAGCAGCGGCAGGCGGCAAGCGGAAAGCGGAAAAGCGGAAAAGCCCCGCTCTCGCAGGCTCAGTTCGAGCGCCGAGGCCCCATCGTGCTTATAACCGTTCCCAACAACCGAGTGTGCGGGCGGACTAACCGCCGGAAAAACCCAAACGCATTTCCTTATAGCCAGGGCCAATTTTCCACACTCTCTCACAAGCAGCAACATTTTTTTCCTGTGCTTTTTTTCTCAGTTTCCAACGCGTAACGATAAAAAAAATAAATTAAACATAAAACTAACCGCCGAAAGTCAAAGTTTTGAAAAAGAAAAGAAAACCCAGTGCAGTGCCTAAAATATATTAAAGAAAAGAAATCCGTCGGCAAAGAGGGACTGTCATTTAGGGACTGTGTGCTTTGTTCGTTTGCCTTTTTTTGGATTGTATGTCCTGCATGCAGGACTCGCGCTAAAGCTGTCCCAGTAAGTGCTTCAAAATTTACTCGCCAACCACTTTCGACGCCTCCAGGGCGTTCAAGCTGGAGGAGGATTTCGTCGGCGGCTGCATGACAATGTCGATGTACTCGACGACGGATAAAATGAAAATGTCAGCGCCCAGTTGTTTTCCAGGACGCTACAGTCCCTCCTATCGAAGTTCGGAGCAAATGCGGCGCTGCATGCCAAATCCATCTGTAAGTATAATCTCTCAGACAGAGGAGGGTCTTCTCCGATCACCAGGGTCGTCTTCTCCTGCTCCTACTTCTTCTTCTCCGAAGGATTGACAATCCTAATAGGTATTTTCGAAGGGTTAACTTGGGAGAAAAACTTGAAACTACAATTATATTTCAATATTTCATATTTGTATGCTTTAAATGAACTTTTACCAGTAATGGTTTGTGTTTTTACGGAAGATATAAGCCAAATTTATTTTTCCTTTGATTATCTGTCGGTTTTGAGTCTCAAAATATTGAATTTATGGTAGAAAGTATTCGGTGTTCTTGAAATCACATTGTATCGTCGGAACTTTCTAGTTATAATCCTCTTTTTAATAGAATTTGTTCAACTATAGGAATTACCATCGATTTACTTTGCTTTAAAGTAATTCTGAAGAGTTTTTAAATGGAAATTTAATTGCAGACTGCAAGGATATATAAACTTCAGCTTACCGAAGGTAGTTTTCTTACTTGTAAAACTTTGATTTGTCCAAAAAAGTTATGATATTTTTCGAATTATTTTTGTAATAAAAAAATGCTCGAATTTGAGGTCTTCTTGGGAGCCTCTTAAAGCCAAAAAGGGAGTAATAGCCAAAAGCCGTGTATTTTCTGATTCGTCATTCAAGTTTTAAACATTAAAATACAAAATATTGAAAAGTATCAGAAAATAATTTTGATCGATTTTTCAAAATTTCATAAGGGGTTACATCATTAAAATTTGTCAAAAATTCAACAAAAAATATATTTTTTTAATTATAGCTAGCACAGAAAAGCTATCCAAATTGAAATATATGCAATTCTGACTTAGTTATGCCATTTCTAAATTACCAAACTGTAGGGTATGTAAGCTTCGGCTTTCCAAAGCTAGTTTCTTTGCTTGTTTATTTCTATCAGAATCAGTTTGAATATTAATTCGGTTTTGGGTTAAATATTATCAAAAACGTAAAGCAATCATATCATAATAATGATCCTTCCTTCTGCAGATTGTCATGTCATCATCTTGCGATTCAATCGAGGTAAAGGCAATTCTTTTATAATTGTTAATTAGTAAACCTTTGAAAACAAAACCAATTGGGTTTTGTAATGAAATAATTGGGAATTATGTTAGAGAGTTCAATTATTGAAAGATTTAGACAGTTCCCAACTAGTTGTGGGATATATTTGAAATATAAAAATAATACACTTATTATAAAGGAAGAAGAGACTACATTTTTAACGACTTTGTGTGTTATAAATTGGATTACTGATTGGATTGGTTTAGAGATTGACTTGGATTTGAAACCAATAAGATCCTTACCTCAAGCTTACTTTCTTCAATAACAAATCCCCTTTGAAATCCGTTATAAAACCCAATTGAAAGTGAGATGAAACCGGGATAAATTCCATGCCACCCTCTCTGTTCAAGTTCAATGGGATTCCAAGCTAAACCCAATGGCAATCCGCTTTCTATTTAAAATGTTAAGATGAGTTTATAAAAAAGACTTGTAATTGTCAATTTTAATTCAAGATTTCCTTTGAAATGAAATTTCCTTTGACTTGAAGATTAGCTTAGGAATTACTTGTTCTCTAAAATATTTTTCAATATTTTACAATAATGATAAAAATGAACTCTTTATGCAAATTTCAAGGAGGTCACATCACATTGCGGATTAATTACCAAAAATATCCATTCATTTGCTGGTTTACTTTCCAAGAACTGTAATTATTACCAAACAATAATGGGTTTTCTGCAATACTTTCGTAGAAAGATATTAAAAAATGTTGTAATAGCTAATTATGCCCTTTTATCTGACTCCGCCTTGTCTATTGTATTTTCTAAAGGATATTTAACTAACATATCTGCTGTATAGAGAGCACCCAGCGATAGGGGAAAGTGCCCGGTTGGATAACCTGTTCCTGTGACCCGCAATGGCAAGTTCCATTCACATGCCGCGACTCAATAGAGGATCCCTCCATGGAGGGCCTCCTCGGCTTCCAACCCAGATCCGGAATGGATACTGGGGGGGCTTAGGGAGCGCTTGTCGCTCGCACGGACGGACAATGCCGTGTTTTTCCTGCCTGAATGCATTAATAACGAATAATTCCGGAGTATTTGGCAGGCGTCTCGGAGTTTGCCAGTCCTGCTGAATCTTTTATGAGCTTTGAGTTAAAAATTGAATGGGAACACGGGCACAGACATTAAATGGTTATTACTGACAGTTCTCAGACAGGTTTATTGATGCCAGTCTGGCAGCGGAAAAAAAGAGGAAATAAAATACAGGAAACGGAAACCGAAATGGAAATGGAAGAGAAAAAAGCAAATAACTGGGGAAATGGTGGCTTAACTTTTCCGCGATAATACGTCTTAATTATGGCGTTAATGTCGGCCAAGATTTATAGCTCTTATCCTGCCCACTAAACGCACCCAACTCCTGCAAAGGAGATCCCCGAATCTGCATCCGAAATATAGAGAGGACGGACTGCTGTTCAGTAACCTTGAAAAGTATTTTGCAATTCATTTGCATTAATTATTTACCAACTATTTGTATGCGCTGCTGACCAGCTAGACAAATAAAAAATTTAAAAGCCTGGCACTAGGGGACAGAGACGTAAAAAAATGCCATAAAAAGGTGAAACGTGAACGAAATGGGGAATACCCTTTTTTTTGAGTAATTAAATAGAGATTATTGGGTGGAAATTATTAAGAAAATATGTTTTAAGGTTTGTGCTGAGTAAATAAAACATAAAACTTGTCAAAAATAACAGTTATTAAATTAAATAAGGTATATAAAAGAAACCTTAAGCAGGAATATTAGCAGAAATAATTTTTTGTAACTAGAAAATAAATTATATATATTTAAAACAAAAGCATTTTACACTTAATAATGTCATAGTTCTCTTTATTACCAAAAACTTATTTGGTTTCTGCTGTTTATTCAATTTGTAAAGCAAGTAAAGCAAGCCTAAAAAAAAAATTTATAAATAATAAAATCAATAGCATTTTATATTTATTTAATTACAAAAATACTTAAACTTTAATAAAAACAAACTCCCAAGGCACAATAATAATTAAATAGCGTATATAAAAATAAAATCCAGCCAGAAATGCCCTAAAAAACCTCTCAACTTTGAACTTCTCCGAGTTCTAATTTTAAACAGAGCCTCACAGGACTCAGCCAGCAAGTAGACTTATCCTTGGGTTACGCCACCCTTTCCCAGTCTTAAAAGAAGACAAAAAAAATGTGCATAAAATAATGAGTTGAGCGCGCGGCTAAAAAACAGACTTGGGAAATGGTAGAAAAAGTTGATTGCCTGAACAGGTGAATGGCAGGAGGGGGCAACCTCTTCTACTCCCTTTTCTTTCCTTTTCCTACTTTTTTTTGTGTGTTATTTCCACCCCCCTGCAAGGCCTTAAATTAATCCGACAGTAAAGCACTTTAAACAGGAAGAGGAGAAAAAAAAGAAGAGACGAGCGGAAATCACTTCAAGAGGCAACAACTACATTTGCTTATCGGATTTAGACCTCTGACCTCGCACTGCACTCCTTGCTGGCTGATATATCCCTGTTCCATCAGTTTTCACTTGCTCACTTGCCAGTTAGCCACTTTTCGGCTTTTTGCTGGCCGCCGGAGAGCGGCGGACCGAGGCGAATGATCAAAGCGGCGGATTTATAGGATTTATATGCTACCCTTGGCTGGGCATTAGGCCCGAAAGTGGCAGGAAAAAGCAGGGGGGGAAAGGCGAGGCAAGAAAACCAGGATAGCAAATCCGGGGGATTGCTTTTTCTTTTTTTTTTTTTTAGCTGGTTACAAAAACACTTAACGCCTTGCAGTCCATTAAATGGAAATTTGTCGCCGATCCCCTGGACCGAAAATACACTCGTAGAAAAAAGTCACCCCTTCTCGGCACGAAGGGGGGGTGGACGGTGGCTGGTGCCACTTGAATTGTTTGCCAGCCGCGTTAAATGGACAGCGGCGGCGTTAATTTGATTTAAATATTCATAAACTGCATTTAATGGCCGCGACAAATGCGCCCAAGCCCCAAATTAAAACGAAACCAGCATGAAAACAATTGACAAATTACGTTTATACCAAAATCAAGAGCTCAAAGCTTTAAAAAATCGAAATAAAAACCAAAACAAGGCCGGAAAATGTAAGGAAAAACAAGTAATTTGATATGGAATTGAGGATTAGCAAGGAAAAAGATAAAATAAGGGAAAAACTATGAAGTGATTCAAAGGGAATTATGCCATTGATATGAGTAATCGAAGCCATTAACAGAATTAGTTGCAGTTTGAGGGGATTTTTTAAAGGGTTAATGCTAAGTCAGGTATTATGAATTTTTGTTATTTATATATTTACTTATTTAAAGAAAATACATGCCTGGAAAAAGTGTTATCCAAAGAAACATAAACAAATAATCATCAGTTTCTTTCTCGAATTAAGATGTCTTTAGTAAATTAAACAATCTTTATTTTAATGTCTAAATGATCTTAAAATGTAAAAATTTAACTCTCATTTATCTAAATTTCAAATTTACATTCTTAATTCTTTTAAAAAAGATCAGGAAATGTTTTATTTTATAATGAATGCATAGTAAATTTCTTATATATAGTTACAACTATTAAAAATCCTAAATAAAAAGTTTCCATTAAGGTTTAACTCCTTAAATTTTATTAAAATTAAGTTTTCTAGATATTTTTTTAGGGGGAAATAAAATAGCTTTCCTAAGATCCACTTCCACTTCTTAACCTTCTTACAATTTTTAGCAGAAAAGTAACTGATAAACTTGCTTAGAACATTCGAAATATATTCTAAATATATGTTGGTATTTGTATTTTATAATTTATTAATAATTTAATATTTTTATAATCAAAATTAACACATGCCTCATAAGATTTTCTGTCTATTCTTCAATCTTCTTAAAATTCTTCCACAAAAAAATTAACTGACAAGACCTCCGCTGTATCTTTATTTTTAATCAAATTTCCCGGCTATATAAAAACCCATAAACCTCACAATGTCCTTTAAAAGTTTCTAACAATTCCAGCTGGGAAAAAAAGTTTAAAGTTTCGCCTTCATTTGAATTTAATTGCTCCAGAATTCGGAAGTTTGTGTGTGTGGCTGCGGCGCGCAAATCGATAAAATTAAGCATTCAGCATTGCGTATCTATTTACACACATCATAAATATTAAATTCCCACAAAAATAAACAGAGAAAAAAAGGCAAAAATCAAATTATATATGTGTGTGTGTGGCACGCACACAGAGACGTCAGAGAAAAATAACACAAGCAAACAAGTGCGAGACAGAATGAGAGCGAGACCGAGAGAGAGAAGGGAAAAAATAACAGTTCACTTGATTAATTTTTCACACTAATAAAGAATTTATGTGCAAGTGTCAACCTGCACTGCGCTACGTGTGTGTGCGAGCAGGTCAAGACAGAGCCAGCTCTCCCTCTCCGGCTAGTGTCCTAGGTCGCGGCGCCAGAGCGAGAGCCGGGAGCCGGGAGCCGGGAGCCGGGCGCCGGCCACCGGTGTTGCATAATTTGATGAATGACTGCGCATATTAATTCATAAATTAATTTACTGCCATGCGTTTGCGGTGCTAAATTTATTGGCCAACAAACTGTTGCCACTTTCGGGTTCTCTTGGCTTTTTTCACACTCCCTGCCGAGCTCTTGGGGTGTCTTGTATTTCCTGTAAGCCAAGCTTCTGTTGGAAAATTCTTAAATTAAGTAAATGAATACTTTTACTTAAGGGGATACTCTTTAATTCTGAACTAAGGAGACATACTGAGTTTGAAGGCTAAAAGGGTAAAAGGATTTTAATATCGATATTACATTTTATCTTACATTTGATGTTTGAAAATATGATAAGGGATTAATATCAAAAAATAAATAATAATTTAATTTGTGCTTCCAAATCAATGTACAATTCCAGCTTGTAAAAGTTTGAATCCTTCCAAAATCTAATTCCAACTGAGAAAGACATCTTACGCGTCACGGTCGCCACTGTTAAAAAGATAATTCAGGTTCAGTTTCGAAAAATGTGTAGTATTTGTGATTGAAATTCAATTTATGTTTTTTATTTATAAAATATTAACACCTTCTTACATTTAATGCCCTCAGAGAATAACATAGTACCTGTCACGGTCGCCAGAAAGTATGCTGTGGATGTTGTACTTAAATTGTGTGTAGTTTTTAAATTAATGCTAGCAGTTTAATTTTTATTTCTTATGAAAAAAATATACACACCTTCCTATGTTAATTTTTCTGAAAAAAAAGGAGTCGTACTTGTCACGGTCGCCATCAAATTAGAAGCTTGGCTAGGCCATAGTTTGGTTTTTTTTTTTTTTTTAATCTCGATAATGATGAGTATGTTTTAATATTGAAATAGAATTTTACCTAAAATCTGGTGCTTAAAAGGATGCGAAGTATTTCAATTTATGTTTCTTATTTATAAAAGATTGATCCATTTTAACAGAAAGACATCTTACCTGTCACGGTCGCCAGAAAGCATGCTTTGCTTGCTAAGATCAGAGGCTTGGCTATTCCATAGTCTGTGTTTTTTTTTTCTTTCTTTTTTTCTTAATCTCAATAAAGGCCTAGTTTTCACTGTACCCGCTTTTGCTTTCTGGTTGTGTCAGTGTGTCTCTCTTAAAATATGCTTTTCACGATCTGCTGCCTTCTCGTTAATTATAAAGGCCTACTTTTTTGCACTATGCTGCTTTTCCTTTCTCTGCCATGTTCTTTTATTGCGAGTGTGTGTGTGTGAGGACCTGCCATTATGTCTCTGCAAAGTCTGTCAGGCCTTCCTGCTGGCATCCTGAAAACCAGAGCACGCATAAACGTGGCCCCCGCAAAAGCAAACACCGGTGGCCGTCGGATTATTTGCACACCGCCCCCTCTTCGATGTGGCACGCCCCCTAGAATAACGCCCCCTAGAAGAACGCCCCCAGGAAAACGCCCCCTTAAAGGGGTCTGGGGGTCGGCCATGGTCGAAATGCGAAATATGGCCAAGACGTGATTAAGAATGCACAACATTTTGATTTCTACAATGGCCGCCGCCGTCGTCGTTGCGGTTCTCCTTGAGATAGAGAGGAAGAGGGAGGGGAGGGCCTGGATTTCCATTGAATTACGCCTTTCGCCTTGGAAAATGGGCCGCAAAACGTGTCCTTTGGACATGTGGGCGGCCACTCCTCGCCATCCTTGATATCCTGTCGCCTCTCTTCCGTCTTTCGTCTTTCGTTTTCGTCGTGCGGCGTTTTGAAGTTTTTGTGCGCATCTAAATAATTGATTAACTGAAAAATTCGTGCGAGTTTCGTATACACAACGAGTTGTTTCACTTGTGCCATGTACAAATATCTATATATAAAGTATAAAATCGATAAGACTGGAATAATAAAGACGACGACGACGACGACGGCGACGACATGAAGATGAACCGAAGGGAACCGAAAAACTTTTGATATTATTTATTTAAAAACCAGCTAGTGGCGCGGCGGCAGTGGCAGGTGGCACTGGGGTAGCGCCGAAAATCAATACGACCCTCAAAAAACCGGTTAAAGCCCGGCTAAAAGGGAGTTGGAACTGGCTTTAAGATTAGATGGAGATTTAATCTTCAAAATCTTATTTATTTTTGTTCAAAGAAAAACTAAATACAAAGCTCTTGTGCTTTAGAAATTAAATGGAAAAGAAAAATCTTAGCAAATATGTTTTTTTATCCGGAAAATAAATTTAAAAATGAGGCTAAAAACCTATGGAAGTCTCAGGATCAGTTTTTAAGATTATCCGTTCTTCATAGCTCCAAAAAATACAAATTAAATAGCAAAGCTTATCTTCAGAAACTTGAAGATTACTTTGTGTATTTATATTTTCTTAACAAAAAAAATCATATTACAGGATATATCCCATATTTATTTCCCACATTTATACAATTAATTTTCCTGTCTTTCCTAAACCTAAAAACCGGAATTATCTGAACAAATTTATTAATTTTCGGAACCTCTACAGATGAAGTTCGGTTTATCTCTTTCCTTAAAAATATCTAACAAAATATAAAGGAGTTTTAGAATCTATAAAAATATATTTTTTATATTATTGTGTGTGTGCCACATACATATATTTTAATTTGAACAGAAAAACCTGACACGACTTTCTGTATTAAGGCAAACCTGTGCAAGTCTCAGAATCTGTACAACCGAATTTCGTTATATCTATTCCCCAAAACAAACTATAAACGAGAAAGAAAGCTAACTTCGGTAAACCGAAGTTTATATACCCTTGCAGTCAGCAATTGGATCATTGAAAATCGATCCAATTTGGTAATGTAAAAAAAAATGTCAAATTATGTAAATTTTGTAAATTTTACATTTTACATGTAGAATTTTACATTTTCATATAAATCGACCGATCCCTTCTATGGCAGCTATATGATATAGTTGTACGATCTTAATGAAATTAAAACCGTAATTCTAGAACTATAAAAACGACTATATCTCGAAATTTATAGAAATTCGTTGAAAAACAGTGAAATTAAAAATTTTGTACATTAATTTCGCCATCATTCCTATGGCAGCTATAGGATATAGTGGTCCGATTTCGGCCGTTCCGACATATATACTGCGTGCTAAAAAATAAGACTATGCTGAAAATTTCAGCCCGATAGCTCAAAAACTGAGAGACTAGTTCGCGTAGAAACCGACAGACAGACAGACGGACAGACAGACGGACAGACAGACAGACGGACAGACAGACAGACGGACAGACAGACAGACGGACAGACAGACAGACGGACATGGCTAGATCGACTCGGCTGGTGATGCTGATCAAGAATATATATACTTTATGGGGTCTGAGATGCCTCCTTCACTGCGTTGCAAATATCATGGCAAAATTATAATACCCTCTGCAAGGGTATAAAAAACTACAAATATATACGAAATACCTTTGCTCTAAAGGCAAATCCAATCTATATCCATACTATCGATGTTTGTTCCGTCTTTTCAGAGTCGTTTGTTAGAAGATGCTTCCCTATTATGCAATTCGTGGTCAGCACGTCAGAATGTAAGTTACACAAAACTCCAAAATCATAAAAATTTACAAAACAAAATATACAAAATAAAATAAAGCGGAAAACCATGTTTGCCTTGACTTGATTGATTTTCCTTTTCCGAAATTACTTTTTTGATATTTGATATTCGATATTTGATAATTGATATTTCATCTCTCGTACTCTCGCCGATGCCGACCTATATATATGTATATCAGTATTTGTATCTATATATCTATACGTATGCCAGAGTGTATCCTTGTTTGACCGAAAAACGAAAAATTCAAATTGGATTTGGGTGATTTGTTCTGAATTCTCAATATTGTTTCGATTGTTTCGATTCTTGCCATCCTTGCCACCTCTTACCGCCGCCGCATCCGAACTCGGCATTCGATCTCTGACCTCTGACCGCCTGTATCTCTGTGTTCCAGGGTGATATCTTCGCGGGCATCAACGACGGCATCCTCAGCCGAGCGGAGGCCCTGGCCGCCGTCGACATCCAGAAGCATCAAGCCCAGCATGTACATAGCCAAATGCCCTCCCAAATCAAGCACGATGTCATGTACCACCACCACACAATGAGCGGGCCCCCGCAACGTCCACTGCAGGTGAGTGTCCTTGCGCAGGATGTATTTTGTGCGATTATTTCCGATTATTTCAGCAGTAATCGATAGTTTCGATATTGAACTAACAATTTGTTATTAATCGGTTATTATTATTTATATATCAATATCTACATTAATGTATTGTTAAAATTACGGGGTTAGTTTTATATTTAGGTTTTCTATTTGAATTAAAGTTCAGTTAGAGTCTAGGGTTGGTCAAAAATGTCACTTTGTCAGTGTCACCTTTATATAAATCCACAAATTCGATATTACTCGGGTATTCTTATTTATTTATCGATATCTACATTGATGTCTTTATCAAAATAATAAAGTTCGCATCTTGTTTTGCTTTCTCTTTGAATAAGAGATCAGTTATATTAAATATTAAAATATTAGTATTGCTTTGATATACATCGATAATTATTATTTATTTATCGATATCTAAATTGATTGAATCACAAAATAGCTAAGTAAGTTCCTTGGGTGGGTTTTCTACTGGAATTTCACTTACAGTTGCGTCCCAAAAATATTAACACTTCAGTATCACCTCGATATTAAACTAACAAGATATAAATCGATACTTATTATGTGTTATATATCGATGAATATCAACAAAATTTGTGTATTGGATTTCCTATATTAATTTAAGCTCAGTTCAAGTCCACAAAGGTAACCTTTCATCCAAATTAGGACTATAAAAAGTATGAATACATATTTAGACGAACAATATTGGCATTACAAATTATTGATACTTCGTTTATCTGATCGAAACATGAGAAACCTCTTAAAGGGTTAATTATAAGATCTACAACAATTTCTTCTCCTCTTTTCAACTCGATTGATTGTTATAAATCTAAAATGCCGTCCCTGCAATTGCGCTTAATCATCAAAAGGGGCTTTATTGTACTGTAAGCTTCCCTTGCCTTTTTCCTGCCGAAAAGCACTTTCATTTCGCATCCATTACATGATTCTGGGATTAGCCAGAGACATATGGAGCCGACCGGAAGTTGCTCCACTCCAGCCGCTGATTGAACTGTGTGCGTGTGTGTGTGTGTACAACCTACAGGATATGGCATATTAGCCAATGTCTAGAATCCTGCAAATTATGAAAGTCATTCCCTGATGAAAGTCCTGCGAGTGCCTAAATGGACGAGAACGAGAAACTGTCGCTTTGGGACAGCCGACAACTTCAATTTCCGCTTTCGATGGTCACACGCATGTCGTTCTCTCTCTCTCTCTCTCTCTCTATATATATATATATATATACAGCCAGTGCGGTTAATTTGAAATGTTTCTTTAATAAAATTAAAATTGTGACGTGTAAGCCTTCTGGGAACGTGCCACGTGACGGTCGTTTGCCAGGTAAGCACATCATGATTCGTGTCGTTAATTGTATTGTACTTCAACTCGAACTGGGCGTTCCAAAAATCGAACAACGACAAAAAAAAAAAAGGAGAACAGCCGTCGTCCAAAGGGGGGTGCAGGGGGGGTTGGGTATAAGGGGATTGGGTCAGGTGGCAGTTGGGACTGGCACAAGTGGAATTATGTGCGCCAGTGGTTGGTGCTCTATTAGAAGTTGATTGTAATCAAATTACACAAGCAACCTGTTTTTCGGGCCTCTAGATGCACTGGAAATAGAGAAAGGGGACCTTTAAATATATCATAAAATTTATATTATTATTTAAAAAAATAAAGAGTGAAGTTTTAGATACAAAAAATAATATAAAAACAAGTTTTAGACACAAAAATAATTATAAAAGCATTTTCTGGCCAAGCCCTTTGATCTAAACTGAAAAATAAATATTTTCGGATTATTTAAAATATGAAATAGTGAAGTTTTGAATACAAAAAACTATACAACACATTTTCTGGTCAACTTCTTTGATCTAAGCTGAAAAACAATTATTTTTAGTTGCCGAAATACTGGAAAATCCTGACATTAATTTAAATAGTAATAAGTCTTATTTTTTAATATATAATTTCACCTTTCTTAACATTTTATTGACTTAAAAAATGTATCTACATTCAAAAATACCTATTTTTAGTATTCAAAATATTAGGAAATCTTAACTTTGTAGTCTTAAATGCATTCCTTAATTTCCTTGCTTTTTAAATACTTAGTTTCCCCTTTTTCCTACACATTATAGACCTTAAAAATTAAATTAAATTATAACAAACCCGAATTCCTAGTTACCTTTTTCTCAAGCTTCCTTTACACTTTATTTACATTTATTTTAAATTATTTAAGCCCCTTAATTTATCTCTCTGTATAGCTTAGTAGTTGCTCTTGTTGCTGCTGGCTGGCTGGTGTTGCTCGTGTCGTCCCCGCGTTGCTGTTGCACTTGTTTTCGGCACAATCGAGCATGACGAAAGTGCGCCCTGTCCACGCGCCGCCCGCGGTGGTTGATGTGGTTGCCCTGCCACCCTAGCCGAGTCCATATATTCCTATGTATATTCCTCCATAGGCAAAATAATCCCACACCCACAGGAACCCGTCGTCGTCGTCGAATCCCTCCTGGCACATAACCCGTAACCCATAACCATTCCCAATTGCCAGCGCGTGCAGGCCTTAATTTTCGGCAAACACACACACTCAGGGCTTCGATTTCGGTCTCAGGACTCCGGAACTCCAGGACTCAGGTGCTGGCCAACTCTATCAATCACCCATACCCGCTCTCCTTCCCCGATATCAGGCACGATCTCCGCTGCGATTCAATTGTTAACAAATTGGCTTTTCCGGGGGAGAGTGGGAGTTACTTGTTTATAAATAACTATGGGAAATCCTTACGAAGAGATCCTATTCGAATTTAAAATATACCTCAAGGCTTACTATCTTTTAATTTAAAATTGTAAAGACCAAAACCGCTTCGACCTTAGACCCAATGTCTCCTACAAATCTAAATTGCATTGCAGTCAGGCAGCAATTACCTCTGGAAAACTGCATTTAAATCGACAAAATAATTGGCGTTTGGTTTGGTAACGATTTCCACCGACAATTACATCTGTAATTGGACAAATTGAAATACGGCGCAGTTTAGTAGAAGAATAGTTTATTCGAGTGGAAAAGGCCGTAAGAACCCTTTTTGTAAAACGTAATAGAAGCGGTTTGGCAAGTCATCCACTTGGCTAGGCTCCCATATCAAAAATTTAGCCTGGGGACCCTGCCAGGTGGGCATACTTCTGTTGGTTAGTGTTGGTGTAACATCTGGTTGTCGCTAAATACACAAAAAATTAGTGCAAAAAGCGATGGTAGTTGCCGGCTCCCCAGGAGCGGTTACGCGGGGCCAGCTCTTCATCCCCGATGGCTCCATCATCGGGTTGTGTCTCATGAAGAGGAGTCTTCAAGGCCTCGGCAATCTTAGACTCCGGATTGGGGCTGGACGGAGCCTCGGCCTGCAGCTCTCCCAGAGCAAACTGGATGCGAAGCAATAGCTCTGGCTTCAGCTTGGGCACGGGCTCTGGTTTCTGGACTACTTGTGGCTCTGCTGGAGGCTGCGACTTCTCCTCGAACAACTCGGTGAGCTTCTGGACTTGACCGAGAGTGGGCCAGGATGGGCTTGTTCGGGGCAGCATGGTTTCCGAGTCACAAGGTTCAGATTTGTAGAAGGTCTAGGCTGGTACGGGTACTTTCGTTAAGCCAAAGATCTGAAAGAAATATTTAATTTCTTTAATATTTCACCGAAAAGAAAATAATTTAAACTTACAAAATTTCGTTTCACAATTTTACCGAAAATATTTTTAGTTTGTTGCGCGAAGTTTGGATGCTATATGTTTGGTATATACTTTTTCCAATATCTGTTTCTTTAGCTCACAACAAAATTTAGTTCTGTTTCGTCTGCTTGTTTACTTGTGACTGGAGTTTGGATATGGGTGAACTGGTTACAGGGGTACTGAATGAGTGACAGCCAAGTCAGAGCTACTTGGTTGGGTTTAAAATGATTCAAAGCTAACTAGATCGTGCAATCCAACTCGAAATATTTACAATTCATACCTTAATCGAGCTCAAACCCCCACCTGAGCCACTCCGACCCCTGCGCAACACCTCAACTCAAACTCAAACTCAACCCTCCGAAGGCAAGGGCTAACTGTCAGAAAGTCCTGGTAACATGTGTCATAATCGTTATGCCAGAAGACAGCCCGGCACAGGCGAGGCCCCAGCATTACAAAACTCATTAAATTAAACTAATTTACGAGACCAGCCCCCCAAATAGCAATCCGTGCCAACTGGTTTTAGGTTTTCCGTTTTCCGTTTTCCGAGCATATGAAAAGCGAATTATGTGGAGAGGCAATCGCTGCCAAAAAGGGGTAAACAAGAGTAAATATAATGCTAATTAAAATAATCATATCCATCATAAAATTCAGTGTCTGCGTCGAGAGGGGTGACTATGGAACATTTGTAACAATTACAGCGGCGGCAAATATCCATTATCAGTTTCAAGCCCAACCCAACCCAACCCCAGCATCCTGGCAAATGAGCACAAGTATCCTTGTTGCTGGGATGCCACTTTGCAGGCATTTATCGCAGATTTTTCGTCGGGCTTCGGCTTGAAACTTATGCTACGATCTCTCTGGTTCCCGATTGCAACCCTCGTCCTGGCCGCTGGCCGCTTGGCTGACCCGGAAAATAATACACACCGGCAGGCAGCGCGCACTTAATTCAATTTAAATTACACTTACATATTTCCGGACCGGGACCGGTACAGGGACCAGGCCGGGGCCAATGGCCATTAGTATTCGCAACATATGGCTCGATTTCCCGTCGAATCCAAGGCACGCACCATGGCCACCGCCCCGAAGGGATACACAGAGCTCAGGGTTCCTCGCCGCTAACCACAAGTGGTTTATCATATTCGAAATTCATTTAGTGCACCTGTTTGATTTTTCATGTCCTTACACTGCGGCTTGGCATATTGTTCTGTAAATATCGTTAACTTACCATTGCCACTCCACACGCAATCCACCAAGCCAGCTAAACTCCACTTCCAGTGGCACTTCCCTTTTCCACTCCCATTTCCGCTTCCTTTTTCCGTACTGTTTTTCCTGGCCCCGGCGGCGACAGGCGACAACAGCAAATATTTGTCTTATGCGCACATTAGAAACAACTTACCGTTAACTAGGGTGTTCGCCGTGGGCCAGTTACCACTAATAAAGTCCGCTCTAGGGTGGCAGTTTGGCGGAAAACGAGGATTACCTTGTGGAAACTAAGGTACAAGCTTTCCAGAGGTTCAGGTTGCTGACAACTATATTTTACAATTTCTTTTAATTTTATTTATGGGCAAAACCTAAAATATTTAAGGGGAACTATTTGTTTTCTATTTTATTTTTAAGAAAGCTTTGTGTAAAATATTTTTATATATTTTAAATTTATTGAGAAGAAAAAGTAGGCCTCTTTTTCAAATACGAGTTAAGTATGTTATTTATAGAGCTTCTTTGCTAAAGACGAATCTGGCTAACAATTTACTCATGGGTTTGTGTTTTATAAATTATTTTTTAACTTAAATTATTAATTAAATTATTTTTAGATCATTTAGAAACTACTTAGTTTATTTATTTCAAAGGTAACTAGGAATTGTGCTCAGAAATATTCGTATTTAATTTTTAAAGTCAAAGCCAAAGTAAGGAATGGTGAAAGGTGAAGGTATTTCAAAAAACAAGGAAATTAGGAAGATAAATATTAGACTACTATGTCAACATATCCTTAAATTTGGATAACTGCAAATGATTATTTTTGAGTGTAGAGAAATAATATTTTCTTCTAAAAACCTACCTCTCCTTCTGGTTTAAAAACTAAACAATCAAACATCTAAATTTGATAACTTACAAATGTATTAGTTATTCCAAAAGCTTAAAAGTTAACCTACCCTCTTAAGAGTACCACTACCTGAGCATAATTGCCATAATTTCAGCAATTTGCTCAACTCAACCTATTAAATTTAATCGTTTTACAATCCATTTGCAATCGTTTACATGTCCGATTGTTGGTTTTTCACAAATTCAAATTGCCAAGCAAACACCGGGAAAGCAGCCGGGAAATTTTCACGTATTTAACTGTAATTCCTCGAGCATTGAACTTTTTGTTTTTACTTCCCGGGAAAATGCTCTTGACAGCAATTCCCGACGACAATCGCTCAAAGTGTTCAATTATCGATTACAGGCTTGTTTATCGTCTAGCCATTTGGCTGGTTATCGATTACGTTGTCATTTATCGCCGGCTTGATTGACATAATTAAATGTGTGACCATATTTAATGAGTGACCAGGCCACAAAGGCCCAAAGATGGATGGAGAGAGAAATTATGATTATTAATGCATTAACTTTATTTAGTGGTCTGTGTTTTTTGCTTAGGTGAAAGTTCAATGATTCCCCTCTCTCTCTCTCTGTCTGGCTGGATGTATATATTTTTTATTTATTTAGTGTATTATTTGCGCTGTGCAGAAAGCTTCGTGTCATCCAGTGACAATTTACCATCCCCATTCCCATTCCGACTTTCCCTTCGTTCCGCCTCTGTTTCATTTATTTATTTATTTAGTTTCCTTTTCTTCATCAATTATTTATGTCCGCCACTGTATACGTACGTGTACGTTCTTCTTTTTTATGGCCGAGACAATTGAAGGCGGAACTTTGACGGCGGACCGAAGAAGGCGGGTCGTTTGGAAAGAAAAATAAAAGAAACAAAGAAAGGCAGAGCTAGGAGCTAGTAAGGAGAACCGACAGGGGGAATACCCTAGGTTTGCAGGTTGAGTTTTAAGAGAAAAACAGCATTAATATTTAATTTATATAAAATTTATGTTAAATTCCCAATAAATACCTTTAAACTGGGTAAAGAAATAATCACAAATTACAAAAATATAATTACTATTTCAATATAATACCCAAGGTCAAGCATTAAATAAAATTTATACAAAATGTATATTAAATTTCCTATAAAAAAAATGTAAAAAGATCATAAAAAATAAGTTTCTGGGCTAAGAAATAATCACAAACTACAAAAATGTAATACCCATTTCAATATATTGAAGAAATCTCCTTTTTTTAACTTTTCCACTTGGTTTTATCTTGTTAAACTCCTAAACTAACTCTCCTCTTAAAGCTGATTAAGATTAAACCTACTTAAAATAGTTTAAATAGTTTTTTGGCTTGTAATACCCCTTAGAAAAAAAAAAAAAAGGACAACGACCATTACCCATACGACAGGTGGCGGCGCCTGGGCTTGTGGCAATTACACGGATCCCCGGATTTTGCGACTGCAAATTGCACTTTCGCTCCTTGCAGCTCATGCATACGTAATGGCCCACTTCCGGCGAATCAGCTTTTCGGGCCCTAATCGACTGATTGGCCAAATTGCGGATTACAATTGAAGCGGCAAGAGAGAGCGAGCAGAGTCTCTCTTGGTCAACCTTAACTCCAACTAAGTAGAACCTCCTGGAAAAAAGTGAAAAAAAAGGGTCGTGTGCGACAGTTAACAGGTTAACCTTTTAAAAATGCTTAAAATGCACATCAACGCATCGCTTGACCCAAAATCTACCCTCTTCCTCGCTTATAATGTGCGGCATATGTGGATGCCAGACTTTACAATTATCAGTTACAACTGTGACGAGGGATGCCTTTCAACGGGAAATATGCTTTCTTTTTCTGCGAAGCGAAGTGAGCATCAAATTGATCGTATTAATGGCCATAACTAGTTTATCCCGCCCATCTTATCAGGGGCGGATTATGCACGCAGATTTCCATTACGCAACAAAGGCAGGGGTGGGCACTGGGCACTGGCAGGAGTGGCACTCGGGGTTGGGGGTATCTCTATCTATTCGCCGGAACATTAATGCAATTTCAATGAACCTGCGCTCTCTCCGGTCAGCAAGGACAAGGGAACACTCTTTTTCGATTTGCGGCTCCTGTTCCGGCTACGGGAAAACAGGGGAAAACAGAAAAAAATAAAACCCATCCACATCCACATCCCACATCCACCCCGCCGCTTCCACCTGCCTCGGCTATGTTTGATCCGCTTGTTTTTATGCCCATGCCCGGCACACAATTTGTTTTAGCTGCCGAGGAGGGTTCTCCAGGTACTCCTGGCACTCTCCTGTCCCTGTCCCTGTGTCCTGATCCCAAAAACCAGACCCAGCCCGGGTCCCGGTCCCGGCCTTCTGTGCATCTCCCACAGGAATTCCCAGGCAATATAACTGAAAGCAAAATGAAGATAACAGTCAGCACGGCAAGTGCAAATCCACCCGTCCATTTAACAACTTGTGCCCGCCTCCGCCTCCGCCTCCGCCTCTGACCCCTCCTCCTTCCCAGCAGTCACTCGTATCCTCATCCATATCCACGCCCCTGTCCTTGTCCTCCCCCTTTTTAGCTGGCAAAAACCAACTAACTGCCTTTTTACTCGGCGCGTCTGTGGGCGATTGGCGTGGCCCTGTTTGATGCTTGTAAAGACCACTTTACCCGCTATAATAAAAATAAATCATAATATTTCCCCTTGCCCCCTGTGACCCGGCGCCCCTGCTACTTAAGCACAGTGGGACAAAGCCTGTCGTTTTTGTGGGGATTTTTTAAATGAAGGAAAGCTTATCAAACTATTATATATTATTTAAGGCTTCTTTAAAGCTTTTATATTTATACAAATTTAATATAAATTTAGATGCTACAATAACCTAAATTATTTTGTTATGATTTCTTATTTAAATTTAAAAATTAAGCTCTTAAAATAATATTTCTTGGATGCCCAATAATGTCAGCATTTAATAATTTAATAATTATAAAAAGTAAAAAATATACAAACATAAATACCAGTCCAAGTCTTTCTAAATACAAATAATACTTGTAATATTTTCACAAACCCTACATTTTCAAAACTCCAGAGTTTTCAAAACTCATAAAAATTCGATACATCTGTTCTAAAAAAGATGTATATCTGTACTATATCCGGAATTCCAAAATTTTTAGAACTCTAGAGTTTTTAAATCCTTAAAAATATCTGTAATTCTGTACTAGTTCCGCAGTTCCTACATTTTTAAAACTCCAGAGTTTTCCAAACCCTTCAAAAATCTGTACATCTGTTCTATGTCTATACTTTATTCGCAATTGCTACACTTTAAAAACTCCAGAGTTTTTAAATCCTTTTTAATTTCTGTTTTATAAATATGTATTTTTCCTACATTTTCAAAACTCAAGAGATTTTAAATTCCTCGAAAAACCCCCCTCAAAAGCATGCAATCTTTTGATTTCCCTCCAAAACCAGCTGTTAAAATTATCAAAGCATGCTTTTGGACTGCCCTTGAAGTGATTTCGAATCGCTATTTCGCTTTTCAACCACTGTTTCCCATTGTTGGGCTCTACCAGTAAATTCAGGATGCTGGCTGCGTACGCTCTGCCGTGTCCCTTCCTTCCTTCCTTCCTGGCCCGCTCAGTGCGTCATCCCGGAGGTTGTAACCCCGGATAATGTACTTAATGCATCTACATATTAATGTCGCACCGCCAACAACAAGGCAAAAAACAAAAGGGGATGGGAAAGGAGAGGAGAGGAGAGACCTGTGTTCGCTACTTTGTATGTAATTTCTATTACCGCCTCTCCCCGCCCACTTGGGCGTTCGTGGAATCCCCGTGTGTCCTCACGGTGAGTGTGCGTGTGTGTCTGTGCAGCGTGTCGCTGTGCTTTTTGTTGTTGTTTTTATTGCACAGACCTGCGACGCAGCGTGTGATTGCCACTTTCCCTGTGCACTCAAAAAAATTAACTTTTACTTTAACTCTAACGTTAACTTTAACCTTAAGCTTACATTTAACTTGACGTTAAGAAGCAAAATTAAAAATGCAATTCAAGACTTCATTTTCATTGTTTAGGGTTTATTTATTAAACAAATTAGCATATTTTTGTTGAGCTAAAAATTTAAAGAGAGATGTAGAAATAATAGCAGGAACAATAATGCTAACATGAGCTTATAATTCTCAAGTGCGTATTCATAAGGGGAATATTTATTTAGCTCACAGCTTCAGAGGCAAAAGTTTAAGTTGAATTAAAAACTTTCTTTTTATTTTTCACTCTTTATTTATTACGATATTAAAAAATGTAGAGGAATGTACAAATTTTAGTAGAAAGAATAAAGCTAACATGAGCTTATAATTCCCAAGTGCGTATTTATAAGAGGAATATTTATTATGCTTACAGCTTTCAAGTCAACCATTTAAGTTGACTTTCTAAAATAATTTATATTCAAAGGATACCAAAATGTGTAAGAAGATCTACGCTAAAGAAAAGCCTCCTTGAAAAAGTGTTTATGTTAAAAATCTAATATTTTTAGAGCCATTTTCATAGCTAAAGCCTAATATAAATTATATTTATAAATAATATACAAATTCCAATAATTTAATATAAATAAATTATTTTTTTAAGTGTCCCTTTTACCCCTCCACCTGACACTGTAACTGAACCTGAACACCACCGCCGCTGCACTTGTTCCTCAGCCGCCGTGGTGCGACGCACCGTGTGCGTGACGTGTAAAAAGATCCGCCGGAGAGGGTGTGTGTGTGTGCCTTCGAGTTTCCAGGTTTCCCAGTTTCCCAGTTATATTGATATGTCTCCCAGTAGAGCAGGCCGTAAGCTGGGACCGCAATGTGTAAAAAATTACGAGCATTTGAAGCCGGGGTTGGGGCGGCGGCGAGAACCAAACACAAAAAAATTAAAGCCGGGACCGAGAAACGTTGGCAGGTGGCTGCCGGAGGCGGGACCAGGCCAAAGTCCTGCCGGTCCTTAATTCCTTCCTTCCTGCAGTACGCATGATGAGCTAGCAACAATATGCTGCTGCCATTAACCCTGAAACTTATTGCAGTGTACGCAGTGTACGGAGTTCGTTGTGTGGTTGAGAGTTGTTTTCGGAGAAGTTTACGAGTTGTCTGTCCAGGAGTCATGCATACACTTAAAGGAGATTGCAAAGGTGGCCTAAGGAGATTGACAGGAAAAGTTGGGCGTTTAAATATGATTGGAGACAAGGACAAACTTTAATAGAAAATAATAAAGGGGTTTTAGAAAATAAAGTATAGGGAAATGCTGGATTTACTTCTAACTCAAAGGTTTAATACCAAAAAAAGTGTTTAAATATTTATTTAGTTAATATGAATTATTGAAAAATATTGTTAGCTAACAACAATGTCAAGGGAAACTAAGTAGAGTTTGAAAGCGTATTTACTTACACTTTTTCCAGTTGAAAAAATGTTTAAGACTAAGTGTCTTTACTTGGATTTTCATAAGAAAAATGTATAACAAAATATAGATCTTAGTTAAAGGCTTTTCAAGTCAAATTAAATGCTTTAAAATTGTTAAATAAAGTATATAAAGTTTCAAATAAATAAATCAAGTTGTAAGCTTATTACAAACCCTTTAAAATAATTAGGAAATAATAAATAAATGAAATAGACTCCGATCTTCAAGGCTCCCAAAAAGTGTTGGCTTTCCCAAAATCAATTTGAGCTCCGTTGCAGTGTATCTAACATGTCCTGGGAATTCCCCTGAAATCCGCCTTGTTGAATCCTTGTTCGCTGTTCCCCCAACGGACCCTTCCGATCCGAACGGCAAACGGCAAAAGGTAAAAAGTAAAAGTAAGTAAGGCCACGATTTCCAACCCCTCCAGCCCTTCCTGCCGCGTCTGGCGGATATAAAAATAAAATAAAATCTATTACGTGGCAAACCACCCCACATTTATGCGGCAATTTGTTGTTTCTTGATTGTGTCTGTGTGCGAGCGGGAGAGCGAGAGCTAGGAGGCTACACTCGTAAAAATCTATAACCTTTAAACTGCCAGGAACTCTAAACTTTTATTTTAAAAAAGCCATCAGAAACTCTTAGCTTTAACTAAAAAAAAAATGCTCAACTTGAAAGTTGCTCTTAATATATTTTTTAAGGCTTTGTTTTTTACTTAATAAAGAATTTTATTTAAATTGTTTATAGTTACTAGCTTAGCAATTATGCTAAAGATTTATATAAGATTTTTATTTTTAAATTAAATATTTTATTATAATTATTTTCTTACTTATTTAGTTGCTTCAGATTTTGTTGCCAGCCTCCTCAATAATTTCTTAGCCTTCTCCCAGTCTCCCTTCAATTTCTATGCTTTCTCCCAATCTCTCAACAATTTCTTTGCCTTCTCCCAATATTTCTTCCAGTGCCTGTATGTGTGGTGGTGAAAAAAACAAGTAAAGTGTATCATTTTCCCATTTGTCGACCCCTTTTTGCCGCCGTTGCCGTCGCCGTCGCTCCACGGGCACTTCTCGCACTTTGTCTCAATTCCCAAAACTGTCGCCCCGGCAGTTGCAATTTATGAAGATTTGTGTGTGGCCAGAGAGACAGGGAGGCTGTGCTGTGCCCAGGACGAAGGACGCCCCCTCGTTTAGCCTCACACAAGACGCACTCTCGCCCTTGTCCTCGCCCTCGCCCTCGTTTCGCCCTGCACTTGTTTTGATTTGTTTGGAATAATAACAGATGCTTACCGTTCATATTATTCATTGTTAAAATTATGAACGCTTGACAATAAAAATTGGTATTTGAACAGCTCTCGAAAGGTGCACTCAACCCGAGAATATACACACACCCGACCCGACCCGACCCGGGCCTGGGCCTGGGCAAATTGCAATTTGTGCAAATATTTATGTACATTGAAAATTACTCATTTGTGTAACACCAATTAATTTCAACAAACAGCAGCAGCAACAGCAGCAGCAGCAGCAGCACAACAATGGCCAAACCATTTATAAAACTTGCTGCTGTTGTTGCTGCTGCTGTTGCTGCTGCTGTTGCTGTGTTGTCCTTCGCCTTTCTGGTTAAACAAATGGAGAGAAAATGAGGTCCTTTGTTTCCCCAAAATAAACGATGCTGTTGCTTTTGCCGTAGCGTGTTTGCTGTTTGCTTTGCGGTGCAGGACACTGCAAAAAGGGGGGAATACCGTGTACAGTGGAGTATAGTGGAGTACAGTGGAGACCTCCAAGGGTGGGCCGCCCAAAAAGTTTTCCCCGAAAACCCCCGATTTATCTTTACGAACAGGTGCATCCCGAAAAACAGTTCAATCAGTGTGTGAGTGCACTTAAAATAATTTGTTTTATATTTAGTTATTTGGATTTAATATTTTGATTATTTTTTAAAAGATTTAGAGTCCAAATTTAGAGGGTTTGCTTAACAAATTTATATAAAAAAATGACTTTATTAATATCAAAGCTATATACTTGAAATAAAATCCATTAACCATACTTTTATTAGTTCAAGAAATTTATGAGTAACATCCTATTATTTTAAACATATTTTAATCTACAAAATACATTTAACTTCAAATAGTTTATAAATATAGTCTTTGTAATAAATTAATTCAAATATAAATACAATTTAAATAGTATTTTTTCGGAATACTCTAAGCTTTTATTACTTAAACATTATATTCCTTAAAGGAAGTACCTTACTTCCTTCTCTCAATTTTAAAATCTAGTAATTTTTTTGTGTGTCCAGTGAGAAATCAGTATATATATTGAGGGTTAGATTGGTTCATTATTAGGCCAGTGCACTTGTCCCTTCTCTTCAACTTGTTTACACTGCAATTTTTCAAGTTGCTTTGACAAATTGCAGCTAATTACAGGCAGCACTCCAGGCAGCACTCCAGCGAGCCTCGCCCTCGAGAACTTCAAGTTTTCCACTCAATCAGAGATAATAAGAACAAATGGATAAGGGATACGTAATTTTGGGGTCGCAAAACTTCGGAAGTGAACGTTTTTTCAAGGGTAGAAATTTAAGAAAGTGTCGAAGGTAACTTTAATGAATATTTTAGCACAAAAGCTGAACATAGTTTCTAAGAGAGTGAGTGAGGAAGCGAGCGAGATGCGAACTCGCTGAAGAGATAGCGAGTACGTGAGCGTGTGTTATCGATGTCAGAGCAACACTTTGGAGTTTTTTTCTGATTTTATTTCTTATTATTTATTAATATATTTTTATAAGTTATTAATGTTTTCAAGATTATTCAAAGAATATAGGGTAAACTAAAAGATACAAATAATATCGTTAATCAAAGAAATAAATTTGGGAATAAATATCGAACAAGTTATTGGAGAACAATTTAAAAATACAAAGCAACAATATATAGATTCATGAGCCACATCCACCTAGCATTGATTTCAAACTCATAAGGACTTAAAGGCAAAAACTTGTAAATTTAAGAAGCTCCCAGAATATTCTAGGCAAGAAATTATAAAGCAAAAAAAACCCAGATTAAGAATAAGGAAAATACCCGCACAAATCGATAAGTTCCAGAACCCAACCAAGTGTAAAAAAATCCAGAGAGGTAAGCCAGGCCATACACAGAGCCCACAATCTGAGAGGTTCTAAGAGGTTTCTTCCCAGAGCCATTTTCCACTATCCGTATTTCCAATATCGTATCAGAAACCATGTCAGAATCAATCAATGTCCACTCCATTATCTCCCGGCTGCTGGAGGTGCGCGGCTCCATGCCGGGCAAGACAGTGTCCCTAAGCGAGGGCGAGATCCGTGCCCTGTGCCTCATGGCGCGCCAGATCTTTCTCGACCAGCCCATACTCCTGGAGCTGGAGGCTCCGCTCAAGATCTGCGGCGACATCCACGGTCAGTACTACGATTTGTTGCGCCTCTTCGAGTACGGCGGCTATCCGCCGGAAGCCAACTATCTGTTTTTGGGGGACTACGTCGACCGGGGCAGCCAGTCGCTGGAGACCATGTGCCTGCTGCTCGCCTATAAGATACTCTACCCCGAAAACTTCTTCCTGTTGCGTGGGAATCATGAATGTGCGGCCATCAACAAGATCTATGGGTTCTACGACGAGTGCAAGCGGCGGTACTCGACGAAGCTGTGGAAGTGCTTCACCGACTGCTTCAACTGCCTGCCCCTGGTGGCCATCATAGATGACAAGATCTTCTGCTGCCACGGGGGGCTCAGTCCGGACTTGTGCACGATGGATCAGATACGTCGCATCAAGCGGCCGCAGGATGTGCCGGAACTGGGCCTAATGTGCGACCTGCTGTGGTCCGATCCGGACAAGGACACCTTGGACTGGTTCGAGAACGATCGCGGCATTAGCTTCACCTTCGGGGCGCAGGTGGTGGACAAGTTCCTGAAGAAGTACGACCTCGATCTCATCTGTCGCGCCCACCAGGTGGTGGAGGACGGCTACGAGTTCTTTGCCAAGCGCAAGCTGGTCACCCTCTTCTCGGCCCCCAACTATTGCGGCGAGTTCGACAATGCCGGCGCCATGATGTCCGTGGATGAGGAGCTCGTCTGCTCCTTTCAGATCCTAAAGCCAGCTGATTTGGAGAAGAAGAGGGAGGGATCCCCTTCTCCGCCCACACTCCAGGAGTTCGAGGAGGAGGATGCACCAAGCTCTTAACTTAACTTTACTTACCTAACTTTACCTACTTAACTTTGCTTTATTATAAATATACATTTTACTTAGGCTAATTTTGGGTTGAATTCGAGGATCTTTTGGTCCTTTGGTTCTCGAATTCAAACTAAGTTAGTTAACAAATCAAAGGTTTTTTTTAATACTTAAAAATAATGGAAAACCTAGTCAGATTCTAACAAAGATTCTGAGGCTGAAATATATTCAAATTTGATCAACATAGAGTATCAAAGATACTTCCCTTATTGATTAAAGGAAATCTTTTGGTCCTCAGTTCCTCAAATTCAAACTAAATTTGTTTCCAATACAAGGGTTTTTTTTAATACTTAAAAATAATAGAAAATCTAGTCAGAATTACCACCAAGAATTCCATCAATCGGAAGCTGAAATATATGAAATCTTGCTCAACTTAAAGTATCATTAATCTGAGGCTGAAATAAATTAAAACTTGATTATCATAGAGTGATTGAAGAAAATCTTTTGGTCCTTTGGTCCTCGAATTCAAACTTAATTAGTTTACAAATCAAAGACTTATTTTAATACTTAAAAATAAGGTAAAATCTAGCCAGAATTACCACCAAGAATTACATCAATCTGAGACTGAAATATCTTAAAACCTGATCAACATTGAGTATCAAAGATAATTCCCTAATTGATTAAAGAAAATCTTTTAATCCTCAGTTCCTCGAATTCAAACTTAATTAATTTCCAAATCAAAGGCTTGTTTGATACTTAAAAGTAATGGCCAAAATTACCACCAAGAATTCCATTAATCTAATTCTGAAATATATTAAAACTTTCTCAACTTAAAGTATTTTTAATCTGAGGTTGAAATATATAAAAACTTTCTCCAGTTAAAGTATCATTAATCTGAGGCTGAAATATATTAAAACTTTATCAACATAGATCACAGAGTATCACAGAAACCTCCCTAATTAATTCCAAAAAATCAAACCCCAATTAGTGTCTTAATTAAAGTTTTGCCAGACCCTTGAATTTATTTTCCTGCCGCCCAGAAAAGTATGCTACGAAAACAGGCAAAACGAGTAGAGGGATTTCCCCCCAAAAGGAAACAAAATCTCCGCTCTATCTCTATCTGTTCGTGGTGCCTGGTGCTTGGTGACAAAAGTCACCGCCATAATATATTAACAGTGCTAAAAAATTAATGAACAATAACAAAGCGCACACTCGCACACACGAGAAGGAGAGCTGCTGCTGGCAGACAGACGACAAACAAAAACAAAGACAGGCAACAACAAATTGCGCCAAAAACGCTTTATTATGTCAAAACAAGGAGCGAAAAAAAATAGAGAAACGAAGGGAGACAGCCCAGTGACAAACAACAAATTACATTATATATATAAATGTGTATATAAATGTATATAATGAGGTCATTTGCGCGTAAACAATCAGAGAGGAAAAAAAGCAGAAAAAAACACACACAAGGTATCGAAAGCAGAGGCAAAGTTAAGGGAAAGGCAAGGAAAGGAGGAAAGGAGGAAAGGAGGACAGGAGGACATGTTTATCAACAAACGGCAAATAAATAAATTATGTTCGCAAATTTGTTAATAAATTATGAAGCTGGGCGACCAAAGTCAAAGCGTAAAATTAAGGCAACTAAGAAAAGTAAAGTGAAAAGCGACCAGGGAATGCTCTTTTTCTACTTACCTAAAGGGTGTTGGACTTTTATAAAAATAATTTAAAGAAGACAATATTTTATAAGTAAAAGAAAACAAGAATAAATTATTTATTTATTTCTCAGGGGAAGTGAGAGTTCAAGTCAAATTTAAGCAGATAATTTAATTATTTGTATTTAAACCTCTGAACCTATGCATTTGTTTAATATTTTTATATCTATAAAAAGTTCCTAAAAGAATTCCCTTTTTCAATTTAAGCTGCTTACTTACTTTAAAGAGTGATGGATTGGATAATAATAATTTAAAGAAGACATAATTTTATAAGTAACAGAAAACATTAATTATTTATTTATTTATTTATCAGGGAAACTGAGAGTTTAAGTTTGGTTTAAGCAGATCATTTTATTATAATTGGTAAATGTACCAAAGAAACTTTTATTTAAACCCCAAAACCTATATATTTTTAATATTTTTTACTTATCTTTTGCCTTTTTAAATTTAAGCTGCTTTGCAAACTTAGTTATTTATATTATTTTTTATTCTCTTAATAAGGAATCTGAGGACTAGTAGTGGCCCTTCTATTATCTGTTTAAAATTAACTTATTATAAAATTATTATTTAAACCTTTAAAATATTTTTATACCCATAAAAGGCTCTTAAATGAATTCCCATTTTAAATTAAAGCTGCTTTCCCAAAATATCTTCACAAGAATTGGTTATTTATTTATATTTATGTTATTTTTAATTTACTTAATGGGAAAACCCTGTTTAAACTAAACTTATTATTCAATTATTATTTAAAAATCAAATCCTTTATATTTTTAAGCCTATTAAAATGAATTCCTTTTCTAAATTTATTTAAGCTGCTTCCCCAAAGTCCTTTTTCAGGGTATTCTCTTTTAAAATGGCGTCTTTGTGCCCACACACACACACACACATATCCTGCCTGCTCTCTCGCTCTGTGCCTGTATTGCTGCAGCAAAAAGGATATATGTATGTTTTATACATACCTCTTTGTATGTGTGCGCGTATATGTTGCAGCAGAAAATCAATGCGGACAGCATTTGGCAATTTGGCAGAGCCCGGAGATGCAATTGTTGTTTCCTATTTATTTACACTTTTTTTGGGGTTTTTTCTGCAGTTGTTTTGGGGAATTGTCTTCTATTGTTGCATTTGATTTGTCCTCCGGCCATAAAGGGGTGGAGATACCAGGCTTGCCACACCCACACACCTCCACACCACAGCTCCTCTCTCGCTTGCACACAGATTTTGGGCTTCTCGCTCTGGCCAGGATTTCTTTTTTTTAGATCTAGATTCTAGATACTTTACAATGCCCAACACGGGCACAAAAATATGGGAAATAAAATCTAATGAAAGGCATGTAATATTTTTGTATTAAAGTTTTGGATTTGAAAGAGGTAGAGAAGTCTCTTGAAATAGACTGCTTTCTTTTTTTCCAAGTAAATTCATTTAAGTTTAAATTTGTTTAATTTAAGCTGTTAAATAATAATACAAAATATAGTACACATTTATTTCTATTATTTAACAGCTTAAAGTGAGCAGGGTTTTAATGATTTTATGCTGATTTTAATACATTTTACCTACTTTTAATGTGCTTAGAAAGAGATATTTTCGGTATTAATAATATATATTTTTGGTATTAATATATTAATACCAAATAGATTAAAGATTATGTTTTTTGGTTTGGATATTTTTGGAGTGTTAATTAAATATTTATTCTAGTATTTATTTACAGCTTTAATTTATATCTTAAGCCAGGTTTAAATAATTTAAGTTTTAACTAAAGCCAGCTTTAAATAATTTTATTAACAGCAATTCATAAAAAATTGTAAAAAAAACTTCACGCGAAAAAGTGTTTTAATGTTGATATTTCTCTTAGCAAATTTCTAGCTAACCAGAAAAGGATATCACCTGGAAAAATATGGAAAAAGTTAGAGAAAAATACAAATTTTAAAGTATATAAATATATAGTTTAAATTTAGTCAGTCAAGTTTTACTGGGAATATAAAAATCCCAAAAAAAAGCACACAATAATTATACAATTTTCTAAGAATATCCCTAAAATTGGATTTAAAAAATTCTTAAAAAAATACAAACTAAACCAAATATATTTTCATAAACATTAAATGATTTTTAAGTAAATCTAGAATCATTACCATAACCAAATAATTATTTCTTGCTGTGCATTCAATTTTGCGTAACAACTTTAAGTTGTTGCCTTTTGTAGGAAAAGCCTTTGGCCTGCTTTGAATAATTTTATTAATTACAAATTATGCGCCTAATGAAATGGCCAGAGCAGAGGGAGCCGAGGGAGCAGAGGGAGCAGGCGGAGGGAGCTGAGGGGGTGGTGTCGCCAGGATAAAGGAGTGGGCGTGTGTGTATGTGTGTATATGTAGTATATCCTTCGATGCTGACGTTGACGTTAACGGTGGCGTTAACGCTGGCAGCGACATCGGCATCGGCATCGGCACTGCCCACATGAATTTTGCATAAGCCCCAGCCAACCACAATGCAGCAGCGGCAGCAGGACTTTTCGGGGGTCCTGTCGTAGTCACGGGTACGCAGATCCTGCCAGGCACGGCTCCAGCCGGGGCTTGCTTCACGGGTCCATGGCCAAGTCGCTCTCGCTCTCTGTCTCTCTCTCCACTGCGTGCGGTGTCCTTGCGCAGGGTGGTTCCTGCTCCTAGAGAGAGAGATGGCAGCAGGGCGAGCAAGAGAGACAGCGACACAGAGAGAGAGAGAAAGCGAGGCAGGAGCTGGAGCAGGAGTGCGACAGAGCAAGCGAGAGAGCCAGCGCCAAGGGTGCAAACCAATAACCGTCAGACTAATTTTGGGATTGGTTTATAATTGAAGAGTTTGCCATTGTATTCGGCAACATCCTAGGGAGGAGCAGGAGGAGGAGGAGGCATCT
The DNA here is from genome assembly GCA_014170255.2 of Drosophila triauraria. Classification (NCBI taxonomy): domain Eukaryota; kingdom Metazoa; phylum Arthropoda; class Insecta; order Diptera; family Drosophilidae; genus Drosophila; species Drosophila triauraria. Next base: position 5,165,929 of record CM024333.1, on the reverse strand, counting down.
ACATAGTTTCTGGCATCTACATAAACACACAAATATATGTACTTGGGAATCCCCTCCAAGCCTCCGCCTCCGCCTCCGCCTCCGACTTATTGTAGTCCCCCCTCTCCGCCGTCGCTCTCTATAAGTGCTTATCATTTTAGAGTTTTACATAATTGGCACGGGTCCGATTTTGGTGGTGTCTATTTTCCATTTCCCGTTTTCCGTTGCCCATTTCCATTTCTAAGCGGGGGCGTGGTATGTGTTTTGTACATAAAGTCCAGGCGGTGGAGAGTGGGCTACTAAGCGCTAGTTTTACCCGCCCGACTGCGCCACATTCACACACAAAAAGATAAATAAATATGAGTGTGACCCCCGTCCGAAAAAGGACTCGTTTCTGGTGCCTTTCCCCAGGTCTCTCACGGCTTTAACCCACTCGAAATGGAAAAGGGAGCTGGGAGGAGAAGGAAGGGCAGCCAAGAGCAGGAGGAGACCCACAGCTAGGACTCCATGCTCTATTCGTAGCATACTTTTCAGCTGTAATCAGTTTAAATGCTTAACAAAGCAACACAAAAGCAAGCGAAGGATAACGAGCAGGGGGCTGGAGCCGTGGCAGGAGCAGCTTTTTAGTTGCTATTCATATTTGTATAAATAATTCAAGAATTCCATACATATTTGATGCCTAGACAAAAGAGTTGTGAGCGGATTCGAAGCCCGTATCCGTATCCGTTCCATTTCACCTCGTTTCGTTTCGTTTCGTTTCGTTTCGTTTCGCTTCCAGTCATTTCAAGACGTTCAATGAACGGGGGAAGCCCCCCTCTTAGCTTCTTTTTTTGGGAAAAGTAACAAGTGCAAAAGGGTTGTGTCGAAGCCAGAGTGAGGGTGGAGGAGCTCTGAACTTTAATTAGAGGCAACTTTAAATACATTTCTTATGCGGCCGTGAGTGGAAAACTTTATAAATTATCTGCTTGCGAGGGACTTGCCGAGTGGGTGGGAAATGTTCAACGTGATAATTACGATGATTAGACAAAGGTAATGAGGGTGATAAGGCAAAAGCCGGTTACCTGAGGTCTTTGAATTATTTATAGCGAGTATTCTGACTATTTATATGGGTTTTTATATGGTTTAAAATATAATAAATCTTGTATAACGATAAAAATCCCTTGAATAAGGCTAAAACGGACATCAAACTAGTTATTTGTCACAACCTATTTCTAGAAACTGAAAGATAGCCTTGTAATATTTTATTTAAAATTAATTTTAAACAGTTTCTTAGGTTTTCCCATCCATTTCCTTGATTAATCATGGTTTTCCCCCTCTTACAGATGCACCATTCGATGGACCAGCTGGACATGCTGGATCCGACGGGCTCGATGACCACATTGGCGCCCATTTCGGAGTCACCACTAACGCCCACACATCAACACCTGCACGGTTCCTATCACAGCATGAATCACATGATGAGCCACCACCATCCGGGCACGTTAAGTGGCCACACGGGGGGTAAGTGATCCCATCTCCGACTCCTTCTCCTCCTCTTCCGCCTCCTTTTGGTCCTCGTATTCTTATTTTCACGCCTTGCAGGTCACCATGGACACTCAGCGGTACATCATCCTGTCATCACGGCGGCGGTGGCTGCCGCCGGCCTGCATCCCGACACCGACACCGATCCCCGAGAGCTGGAGGCGTTCGCGGAGCGTTTCAAGCAGCGGCGCATCAAGCTGGGTAAGTCGAAGAAGATCCCTTGAAAGGTCCTTCCTGTGACATTATTTCGCTTTCCTTGTGAAAATGCCCCAACCACTTGCATTGCACTATAATTCCCAGTGGGTTCTAGCTGTCAGCAAGTGGTAAGCACGCTAAGCACCTCTTTTTCCTATTTCTTTTCCACTTTTTTTATTCCTCTTCCTTTTTCTACCCCTTCCTCTTCATTTTTCCCTGGAAAATAGGTGAATTATGGTCAAAAATATTTATTTATTAAACAAATTTAATTAAAAACTCAATTTTTTAACAAAAAACAATCAAAAATTTTATGAAATCCTATAAACGGACTTAAATTTATAATTATTTCGCAAGGTAACCACGTTTTCATCATTAGCTTCGTTTTTTTATTTATTTCTAGTATCTAGTGGCGCCATCTATGTCTCATTCTTTGGGTATACAGTATAAGCTTTTCTTTTGTTACCCAAAAACCCTGTTTTCTTGGTCATTCCACAGTGTTATTAACCTGTTCTTAAACTAGTTTCAAGTTAACAAACATTTTTGGCCATATTCCAACCTAAGCCCCCCTATGTAATCAAGGGTTCTAGCGAATAAAAGTCATATCTTTTGATCTGAATAATTTATTTCTCTGTTTTAATTAATTCCAGGTGTGACGCAGGCCGACGTGGGCAAGGCCCTGGCCAATCTCAAGTTACCTGGCGTCGGCGCATTGTCGCAGAGTACGATCTGTCGGTTCGAGAGCCTGACGCTGTCGCACAACAACATGATCGCCTTAAAGCCCATCCTGCAGGCGTGGCTCGAGGAGGCCGAGGCGCAGGCGAAAAACAAGCGACGCGACCCCGATGCGCCCAGCGTGCTGCCGGCGGGCGAGAAGAAAAGGTAGAAAGTGTTTTAATCGATCCGCTAGATCCAAGTCCCATCCCGCCCAGAAATAGCTGAGCCAGCCAATCCCCAAGACCCACCCACCAACATCAAGCATCGGAGTAGCAAAAGTAATTGGCCCAAACACCCAAAGAGTAAGGGGATCGAGCTCGAAAGCCAGGATGGCTGGAAAATTGAATTGGAAAAAATTATATAATCATTTTGGGGTGCCAGGAAAATTATAAATTTACTTTAAAACAATTAAAAAGCTGTAAGGAAATATGGAATAATTATTTTTATTTAAAAAGTAAAGTAAAAATTCGATTTATCAAGGAAAGAAGTAGCTAAAGCATGCTTTTAGCATGTATCTATCTCTTGCAACATTTTCTTGTACATTTTTTAATTTTATTGGCAAATCTCTGGCTTCAACTCGATCCCTAGCCCGTAAAAATACCACAAATAAAAAGTTAAAAATCTTTAAAAATTAAAAATCACCTCTCTGAGCCCCGCCGAAATTACCTGTCCCCAGCTTAGGGCCCCGCTTCTAAAGTAATCTATATCGAGTCTTTTTTCAAGAAAAAGGACTTCCATTGCGGCACCTGAAAAGCGTTCCCTGGAAGCCTACTTCGCCGTCCAGCCGAGGCCATCGGGTGAGAAAATCGCTGCCATTGCCGAAAAGCTGGATTTGAAGAAAAACGTGGTGCGCGTCTGGTTCTGCAATCAACGTCAAAAACAAAAACGTATGAAATTTGCCGCTCAACAACACTGACAATCAAATAATACAGCCACACAATTAGGTATAGTTAGTAGTGTAACACCATCAATGACTGGCCACGGTTCGGCGGGATTCGGATACTGATAGTCGTTTATGACGGCAGCGGCGGCGGTTAACACGGCGGCGGCATCAGCAGCAGCAGCAGCGGCAGCAGCAGCGGCGGCAGCGGCAGCGGCGGCGGCAGCAGCAACAACGTCGTCATCGGGAGCGGTAACGGGAGCGGGAGCGGGAGCGGTAGCGGGTACGGTGATAGCAGGAGCAACATCGCAACTTGGACAGCAGCAACATCAACAGCAGCAGCAGCAACATCAGCAACTTCAGCAACAACACACAACGTGTCATATGCCCATCGCGGGCGACTATTACCTTTAGTGATTCATGATTCCGATTCTGATTCTGATTCTGATTCCCGATAACGATTCCGATTCCGATATATAGATTTGGCAAGCGTAGCAAGTTTGCGACTTGCAGAGGCGTCAGCATCATTACAACTACAACAACTCAACAACAACTCAACAACAACTTCAACAACAGCCCAGAAAAGAGTCCTTCTTCTTCACTTCTCTCTATATTTCACTCAGTAAAATATAAAAACAATAACAGTACTAATAATAGCAGCAAAATACACAACTATAACATTTATAGTAACCCCCCAAAGTTCCTCTCCCATTTTCCACTAATTTCCCCCGATTTAACCAACCTTCCTACTCCCCTCAAAAAACGAGAAAAACAAAAGAAAGAAAGAAAACCATTCTGAGAACGGAGGAAAACTCTCAAGTAAAACAACATAACAAACGAGGAAAAATTGCAAATAATAAAAGAAGAAAAACAAAAGCAAGAAACACACAAGAAATACAAGAATTTTTTTAGGAACGAATAATGAAACAATGGACCAACATATCAAATGCAATAATTTATTGAATTGTATAAGAGAAAAAGGTAAGCAAAGGCACAAAATCAAATGGTTTTTGCACAGAGAAAAATAGTACACCAATTGTTTATTATTTTTAAATATTTAGTTTAAGTTTAGGGAAATTTATATTTATATTTTTCTAAACTTACATTGATTTATATATTTTTTGGAATCAAAAGTTAAGGCATAAAACTAGAATTTATTAAAATGCTTTCAAATATTTTAATCTTAAGAACTAACTATATATTAATTTAATCCTATAAGTTTGCTAGTTTATATATATTTTTTTAAATCAAAAGTAAAGGCATAAAACTGCAATTGTATTTAATATTTTAATAATATTTTTGTTGCATGATTTTTGCATTATTTAATTGATCAAAATTATGCTAAAAGAAGCTTTATTTTAAATAAATTAAAATTAAAGTCTCTGGCATTGCCTTTGAATTCCCAAAAGAGTCTAGCTGCAAACTAATGGTAAACACTTTAATTAAAAAATAAGGGTACTGATTACGAGCCTGACAAAGTTAGAAACTGTATTTCCCAGCCAGCAAATATTTATTATTTTCTTATTTTATAAAGTCAGCTTACCAACTTTTGTATTATTTATTTTATTAACAATTTCTATATATAATTTTTCTCTGTGCCAGTTTTAACCAAAAATAAATTGACCAAACTAAGCCATTTATTTGTATTTCTCTTTCAACCCCCTTTTACTTTTCGTTTCAGAACAAAAATGAGCAAAAAAAAGGCGAAGCGAAGAACAAATTGAAATGATAAATCAATTGAACAACACACGACGGGCCTTCCCCTCTCCAGAAAAGAAGATACCTTCTCCCCCCTCCAAATCTGCTACTGCCCAACAAGGATACACACACAAACACACTCTAAACACACTCCAAACACCGACACCAACACCGACAAAGACCAAAAAAAGAATGCCAAGAAATTGCTTCAAGTGATCCGATAATAAGAATCTAAGCTTATAAATCTAAGGAAAAACGGCAACAAGAAATGAATGTGGATGAAACTGGAGAAACTGGAGATACTGGAGATACAGCAGCAGCAGCAGGAGGAGCAGCACAGGAGCCACAACAAACACACACCGGCGACACACACTGACACTTGCCTCCTTGAGACCAGGAGCGATATTGCATATTAGCCACTCTGTATATAATACTATATACAATATAGGGACCTTTGATTCGATTGTAAATACCGCAGCACACACGTACACACATGTAGCCAAAAAAAAAAGAAAAAACCAAAAATAAGGACAGCCCAGAAAGGACGAGGACGATTTTTAGCTAGCTTACCGTAGAGAGATCCAGGCCAAAATGAGCAGCAACTAATCCCTGAACCCAGTGAACCCCCTCAAACCCAGCCCAAGCTTCCTTTTTGTGCGTGTAAACCCCCCCAGAGAGCAACAGCCAGGAAAGAGCATAATTTAACCCTTTTTTTTGTCTAATTATAAGTAAACTAATGCAAAAAACTAAAGGAAACAAAAAAAAAAAACAAAGTTAGCAGCAACTGTGGAGATATTGCAACGAATTTAAAATGTTGCCAAACTAAACTAAAAACTAAAGCGGAAAGAACACATATATATATATATAAATAAAAGCCACTCTATGACAACTATGAATTACATATAAATATATATATATAGTATATATTATATATATTATATATAAAGAATTTTAAAAAATTATATACTATACATACAATTTTTTTTTTGGTTTTTTTTGTATAATTTAGCACATTTAATAGTTTTAACTAGACTTGTACATATATAAAACGAATAAGCATAAAGGTAATGGATATATATAGCGTGCGAGTGAATGATTTTGAATGATGAGTAGCCATAAATAAAAAATAAAAACAAAAAACAGAAAAACACACAAAAAAAAGCAAAGTCAAGACAAGCGCGAAATTCAATAATAATTTTAAAAGAACGAAAAAAAAACTAAATAAAAATAACTCATAGTTTTGTATCGAAAAGTAAGCAAACATTTTTGCCGACAAATTAGTGCATAAACAAAAATGTAAGCAAAACATTGAATTTTTTTCATAAAAAAAGAAACCAAAACCAAAACCAAAAAGCGCATAATAATAATTATAAAAAATTATAATAAACAAACAGCGGACATGCCCGAAAAAGCAGCTCATAACTACATTTAAATTTAATTTTAGTAGTTTCTAGACACAAGAAAAAATACTGTAGCATGAAAATCAATTGATTGAAGCTCTCCAAGGCGAGTGCTGGGCGGAGATATATAAGTAAATAATAAAAATGCAGCAAGACAAGCAACAAAAAATAAGAAAATAAATTAAGGAGTTCTCAATTATGGGTTTCTTATGGAGATACTAATGTTTTCCCTACTCTCCACCTTTTTATAAAGAATTTATAGCTGATTTGTGATCTTAGTTGACTGACCTAGGAACCTTCTCAGTTCTAACTTGGCTTACATTTTATTTACAAGCAACAAAAAATAAGAAAATAAATTCAAGAGTTGTGTATTTTGGGTTTCTAATGGAGATACTGATATTTCCCTATTCTCCACATTTTATTTTAAGAATTTATGGCTGATTAGAGGTCTTAGATGGCAGTTCTTACTTGGCTTTCATTTTATTCCAGTTAAAAAACATGCTTCTCTTCTGTGTGGGTATTTCTTCAACCCATTCATTTTAATTATGCCCGAGTTTTAAAGTTAAATCTTTATTAGATTTGGTTGTGTAGATATTTTTACAAGTAACCTTTTTGTGTTTGCAGTTTGCATTGAATTTGCCCGGACTAGACCACCTTGTAGCGTCCCTTGTTGAAGACATGATGAGCCGAGCTCAGCTTGAGCAGCTCCTCCTTGATGAGGCGTGTGATCTCGCGCTTGGCCTTCTGCACGGCCAGCTCGCTGCAGCTCTCGATGGCCAGGTAGAGCTTCCTCTCGCCATCTGGTGGATTTTTGCCCTGCGGCACGTAAGTGCCACGCACGGTGAGACCCGCCTCGGAATACTCAGAGATCTGGGCCAGGGCCTCCTTGGAGGTCACCTTCCAGCGGGCCTGCTGCGGGAAATCATTGATCTCCAGCTCCTCCTCGTATTTGGTAAACGAATTCGTAGTGCCGCCCACCATGGTGCCCAGCGCCTCCTCATCCTCCTTGGGCTGATAGTTGAGCTTGTTGTTCAGCTTGGCGGCCATCTGTTCGGCCACCGTTCGTGCCGTTAGCAGCGGCGGAGCCGAACCTGGGACATGCTGTCCCTTCAGAAGCGGCTCGACGACCGCCACACTGCCCTTTGTGTCCAGATTCTTGCTGCTGTTGATCTTCGAGGCCAGCCGCTTGGCCAGCTCCAGCTTATCGGAGCTGAGAGCTGCTCCGCCAGCCGCTCCAGCAGCGGCAGGTGCACCCGCTGCACCACCGCCACCGGCTGCCGAGGCCGCGGCAATGGCCAAGTTGGCAGCAGCAGCTGCGGCAGCGGCCGAGGCGAGAGCCACATTGCCACCGGAAGCGGCGGCAGCAGCAACCGCAGCGGCAGCCGCCGCAGCAGCTGTGGCCGTAGCACTGGCTGAGGTATCCTTAACCGTACGCTTGGCCGCAAAGATCTGCTCGATCTGCTGGTCAATATCCTGCTCGATGTCCTCCTCGTCGTCGGAATCGGCCAGCCCCAAGGCGGCCTTCTGCAGCTTCTTGCTCTCCTTGACGGCATTGAACTCCTGCTCGTCGAACTTGAAGCCCTTGCCGCTGAAGCCGCCGCCGGTGTGCACCGTCTTGCCCTCGGCCTCCTGGGCGGCCTTGTACTCCGTCCACAGCGTCTGAAGCTCGGCGGGAATCAGGGTGCCCGATAGGTCCAAGGCGCGTATGATATCGCCTGCATACCGCGATTGCTCGGGCGTGATGAAGGTGAAGGCGCTGCCCTTTTTGCCCGCTCTCCCAGTGCGGCCACATCTAAGGGAAGGGAGAAGGAGATACGGATAAGTCTAAGCCTAAAAGTGTTTAATAGACATCTCACCTGTGCACATAGTCCTCGTAGTGGTTGGGCACATCGTAGTTGACCACCAGAATGAGATCCTTGACGTCGAGGCCGCGCGCCGCCACCGAGGTGGCTATCAGCAGCCGCACTTTGCCGGACTTGAAGTCAATGATGGTGGAGTCGCGATCGAACTGATCGATGCCGCCGTGGAGGCTCATGCAGGGATACGAGGCCTTCATGAGGTCGCGCAGCAGAATGTCGGCGTTCTCCTGCTTGTCCACAAAGACAATGATGCTGCCCGCCTCCTGGTAGATGCCCAGCAGCTCCAGGAGCTTAAAGAACTTGGCGTCGTCATTGAGGATCACGACATTCTGCTCCACATCCTTGCACACCACCGACCGGCCGCCGACAATCACCTCGATGGGCTTCTTGAGGATGCGCCGGGCCAATGCCTCCATTTGGCGCGGGAACGTGGCACTAAACATCACGGTCTGGCGATCCGGACGCACATTGTCGATGATGCGCATCACCTGCGGCTCGAAGCCCATGTCGAACATGCGGTCGGCCTCGTCCAGCACGACATAGGTGACCCGGCGCAGGTTGGTGACGCGTCCCGAGTTCGCCGCCAGCATGTCGATCATGCGACCCGGCGTGCACACGAGTATTTCGGCGCCGCGCTTCAGTTCGGCTATCTGCTCGGAGATCCCCGTGCCGCCGTAGACACAGACCGGACGCAGGCCCAGCGACTTGCTAAACTTGCGGATATCCTTGCCGATCTGCATGCACAGTTCGCGCGTGGGCGCCATTATGATGGCGATGGCGCCGTCGCCATCCTCCAGGCTCGGCTGGTCCAGGATGTGCCTAAACATTGGTAAAATGAATGCCAACGTCTTGCCACTGCCGGTTTTAGCAATACCTATCAGATCCCGTCCGGACATGATGGCCGGTATGGCCTGGCACTGGATGGGCGTGGGCTTCTCGAAGCCCAGCCTGCGCAGCACGTCCATCTCTTTCTTACTGACGCCGCACTGGGCCCAGGTCTGTGAGGATATCGGAGGAAGAGGATAAAGCAGTTAGTAACAGGATCTAGGTGCTTATACGGAGACTAGAACTCACCTTGATGGGCTTGGGGCAGCCTTTACCCTTCACCTGGACGCCCTCGAGCTCCGTGCGATACTTCTCCACATCGCTGGCGGTCATGCGGCCCAGCTCCGGCACCTCGACGTAGAAGTTCTTGCGGAAGGGAGCATAGCTGACCGAGGAATGATCAATCTTGGCCAGCTCCTTGCGGTGCTTCATCGCCAGGTTGACGGCCGTGTCGCGTATGTCCTCCAGCTCGTCCTCGCTGGAGTACTCCAGGCTGTCCATGTTCTGTTCGATCAGCTCGCCCTTCTTCACCGTCGTCGACTTCTTCTTGGCCACGCCAGTCAGGATGACAACGCCCTGGGCCTTGGTGGGCGGATTCACGAAGTTGTTGACGCGACGCATCTCATTGTTGACCTCCTGCATGTAGGCGTCCAGCGGATCTATATCGTCCTCGGGCTCGGCCTCGGGTGGCGGAGCAACTTCCGGCTCGGGCTCGGGTTCTGGCTCTGGCTTGGTTTCCACCTGAGGCTCCTTCTTGACGGGCACTTCCTCGGTCTCCATTTTAACGGGAGCTGCGGCGGTTTCAGCGGCCTTAACCGGCACCGGCTCTGGCTCGGGCTTGGGCTCCTTCTTCACCTCCTTGTGTTCGACGACGGCGGCGGCAGGTGTCTCCTTCTTGAGCTCCGCCTCGGTTTTGGGCGACAAGCCCATTCCCAGCTTAGCTCCAAAGGCCTTGCTGAAGGTGGGACGCTTCATCGGCGAGAACTTGGGCTCGACGGCGTCGTCGTCGAAGCGCTTGCGGATGCTGTGGAATTTGGATGGCGGCGAGTCGGGCTCGGCGTCCTTCTTGCCGCTGTCTAGCGGCGGAGCGTGATTGCTGTCGTCCTCCTCGGACTCATCCTCCAGGCTCCACTTCTTGGCTGATTTCACCACAGCCGGCGCCACCGCCGGTGCCTTGGTGTCCCGCTTGCGTTCAGCCCGCCAGCGCTCGATGCGCTCACGCCGCTTGATCATCTCCTGCTCGAGGCGACGCTGCTGCTCTTCCTTGTCGATCTCCTCGACCTCCTCGTCCGAAGAGCTGGACGAGGGCACTGGTATAATCAGCGGTGCGGCTGCGGCGGGACGTCTGCCATCCGACTCCCTATCCCGCTGGCGATCACGATCGCGCTCCTTGTCCCTGTCGCGTTCCTTTTCCTTCTCGCGCTCGCGCTCCTTTTCCCGCTGACGATCGCGGTCCCGGTCTCGATCGCGGTCAAGGCGCCTGCAAAGGGGAATGCATCGTGGTTAGTCATTGATTCTAACTGAAAAAAGCGCTACTCACTTGTCCTTGTCGTAGTCCTTGGACCTGGAACGCTTCCTGCGCTTGTCATCCCGCCTACCACGATCGCTGGTCGGCTCCTTGCCACGCTTGCGATCGTCCCGGCCACTACGGGAACTTCCAAAGTTGCTACTGCCGCCGCCGCCTCCTCCGTTGCGGGATTTTCCCATGTCATAGTCGCGGCTGCGGTTATCCCGATCCCTGTCTCTGTCCCGATCCCTGTCCCTATCCCGCTCCCTATCCCTGTCCCGCTCGCGTCTTGAAGTCAAATAAGACCGCCATTAGCAAAAGCAGCAAGTGAATAAATGGAAAAAGCTGAAAAGCCAGCACCTTACCCGGAACTCTTCGACATTGCGGATTTGTTGGTGTCTGGGCGCCGGTTCACCGCAGAGACGCCTCCAACTCACGGACAGTGGTTAATCGATGCTCACCCAACGGCTTTCTGTTCGCGGAATACCCAAAACGTGGTAAGTCAATAGTTTTTATTGAGTTTTTCGCGAATTTTCACTTGCAATCCGGCATCAGCTTTTTTTTTGTGAATTTGCCGTCTGCTGCTGTCTAGGCATCGATATTTCTATCGATATATCGATTGCATGACCGATAATGGTATTCTAAGTACTTTCTGGTATTTTTTAAAACCAAATGTTGAGGTTTTAAATTAATTTATATTTTTTTATATTTAATATTTACTTAATTAAACAGATAAATAACTTAAAATGTAGTTAAAAAAGCTAACTATTTAGTTTCTTGGCATCTATTCCATTTATTGGAGGATCAGCACACACATTTATAACAAAAACAGAAACTCAGGATTGGCTAGAGCTTTTCGTGGAACGAAAGTCGAAGAGCTTGGGTATCACATCGCCGCACTTGGCGGATATCTTGATGTCCGCCAGATGATCGGCGCGCGTATCTCCTATATTGACAATGGCCACTGGCAGCTTGAGATCCTTGGTCTGCAGCACAATCCGGTAGCCGGAGAAGACCAGGAGACTAGAGCCTAGAACCAGCAGGCCATCGCTGTTGTACACCATCTCCGCAATCGTATCCAGTCGCGTTCTGGGCACCGAGTCCCCAAAGAAGACAATCTCGGGCTTCAAGTCTCCGCCGCAGTCCGGACAAGCGGGTATGTGGAAGTTGTCAATGTATTCCGCGGGTATCTCCACGTCGCCATCGGGCCGGATCATATCGGGGGCGTCCTTGAAGGCCGGATTGAGGGAGGCAAGGATGTTCTGGAACTCGTGACGATCGATGCGATACTCGCAGGACAGGCACTTGACCACAAAGCCGCTCCCATGCACCTCCACAACACTCCGGCTTCCCGCCTTGGTGTGAAGCCGGTCCACATTCTGGGTGACCACCGCCTGAACGCGCTCCTCCCGCTCAAATCTCGCCAGGGCATGGTGCGTGGCATTCGGCTGAGTGGCAGAGAATGTGGGCCAGCCCACGAAATTCCGTGCCCAATAGCGTTTGCGGATCGCCGACGATTTGACGAACTCCATGTGCTGCACCGGCTTGTGATTGGACCTGGCGTAGAGTCCAACGCCCTTGGATCGGTAGTCGGGAATGCCTAACGGAGGAGCTATTAGAAGCTTGATCTCTAGGATTTCTCAGCAAACTTACCCGATTCCGTTGAGATCCCAGCACCTGTCAAAACCAAAACATTCGGTTTGGACAGCAGGAAATCCTCCAGCCGCTTGATGTCATCCTCCACAACCGGATTGTGCTGCGGCACATAGTGTTGCCGGGCGGTGGAGCTCCTCAAGGCGGTGCTACGGAACCGGAGAAGGCTGCCAACGCGCATTGGGGATTTGTTATATTTTTATTATTGTTAATTTTGCACTTGTTACCGCATCAGTGTGACCGTGACCGAGACCTTTCAAAAAATACCAAATATATATCGATACATCGAGTCATAAAAAACCTAAACTATCGTACAAAACAGCTACAAAATAGCTAAAAATAGCTTGCCAATCGATAAACACTCAGTGTGACCGTGACCTTTTAAAAATACCAAATAAATATCGATATATCGGGCCATAAAAAGCTTAATTATCGTAAAAAACAGCTATAAAATAGCTAAAAAGAACTTGTCAATCGATAAACGCTAGATTATTTGAAATTAACAGTTTTTTTAATTTAGGGGAAAGACTGGATTTTTTAGGGAGAAATATCGACTCTTTGAGATTTTTTAGGGGGAAAGCTAAATTTTCATCTGGCAACACTGTAGCTAAGTTGGCAACACTTCGCACGTGTTGAGCGCCTTGAGTCGCGCATAAACAAATAGGAAAAAACAGAAAAACAAACCAATTTTGAATAGAATCAGCATGCCGCCAGACATTGAGGTCATCGTGGGCACCTACGAGGAGTTCCTGCTGGGCTACCAAGTCACGGCGCCCGAGGAAAAGGGCGAAAAGTCAGGCAAGTTCCAGCTGAAGCAGACTTTTGCGGACAAATCGCACGCCGGCTCCATAAAATCAGTAGCTGTCCAGGGTCCCTGGGTGGCCACTGGCGGCAGCGATGATCGGATCTTCGTCTACGACATGCGCACACGGAAGCAGTCCCAGATCCTGCTCTCGCACACAGGCACAGTGAACACGCTGACGTTCTCGCCGGACCTGACGCACTTGCTCTCGGGCAGCGCCGATGGCCACATGATCGCCACCCGCGTGGGCAGCTGGAGCACCGAGGGTGACTGGCGCAAGGCCCATGCCGGCCAGCCCGTCACACACATTAGTTGCCATCCCAGCAGCAAGCTGGCGCTGTCTCTTGGCGGCGATCAGGTGCTCAACACCTGGAACCTGGTCAAAGGCCGAGTGGCGTACAAGACAAACCTAAAGAGCAAGCGTACGCTGGGCAGGGCGCCAGAGTGCCTGTCCTGGTCTGCCAGCGGCGATCACTTTACGCTGAGCGGCCCCCTTCTGGTCGAGATCTGGGACATCAAGAACGCCAATGTGGTTAGGCGCGCCACGACACCGGCGAAGCCCGTCTGCGTCAGCTGGCTGGATGCAAAGGAGTGCCTGGTTGGCCTGGAGAACGGCAGCATTGCCTGGATCTCGCTCGACGACGAGGACGTGGAGGCGGCGGTGAGTGTGGATATTTTCGCTGGGCTTTCTTTTTGTACTAATCTCGTCCTGCTTTCCCCTTTGCAGCCAAAAATCATTCCGGCCCACGAAGCGCGGGTCAAGGCCATGGCCTATCTGAATGAGACACTTGCCACCGTGTCCAGGTGAGTTTTCTGTGAGGGATTACACTGAGCCAGTCCCTTAAAACACTTTCGTATCTCTCCGCAGCTCTGGCGAAATCAAAGTCTGGCGGTGTAACCTCGACAAGCGCGAGCTGGAGGAACTGGCCAGCACCAACATGGACTGCCGTCCCACCGGCCTGGGTCTGCTGGATCTCAGCCAGTTTGGCAATGCCTGTCCCCAGCCGAAGCTCATCAAAGTGGAGGGTAAACAGACGGCTAAAGCACAGACCAGTCAGTCTGCGAAGGCTGCAGCTCCGCGGGGATTCGTGACCATTGAGTACGAGCAGGATGAGAAGGCGGAAGTCGAGGCCGAAGCTGAAGCTGGGGAGGCTTCCACACCTAAAAACCCGAAAAAGAAGCAGGCCAAAAAGGCGCAATCCAGCGAGGATAGCAACTCCTCGGATGACGAGGCTTCCACACCTATAAAACCGAAAAAGAAACAGGCCAAAAAGGCGCAACCAGAGCCAGAGGAGGAGGAGTCCAGCGAAGATAGCAACTCCTCGGATGAGGAGGACAGCGACGGGCTCTTTGGCAGTGACAGTGACGCAGGTGACCGGCGAAGGAAGCCCACCAAAAGGAAACAGCCACCGCCCAAGCAGAAGGGAAAACAGCAGAGAAAAAAGTAAAAATAAGAATCCGGCACTTGATGTGTAACCAATAAAAAAAGCCAAAAATACAGGTTGGAAAAGTCTTTTACTTTATTCAGTATATAATTTTAAGAGTTTGGTACAGTTCATGGAAGTCTCTCCCGCTCTGCCATCATTCGCTTTTCCAGAAAACAATTTTAGAAAAGCGCATAGCCCCTCGAAAGCAAAAGCTGCAATAGAATCTTGAGTTTCCGCAGTATCACTCCCTTTTTGGCTATCAAAGTCTCTAAAGAAGACCTCAAAATTGGGCTAAAAATATATTTCGAAATATATGATAATTTTTTAGAAAAATTCAAGACAAAAATAATCATAACTAAGCCAAAACAGCCTTAATTTCAATTCGGAAAGCTGTTCTATGTTAGTTCTTATCAGGTTAATAAATCTGCTTATGAATTTTATAAATTTAAGAAAATCAAATTTTCGCCAATTTTTGAAAAAAATCGTGATGTAACCCCTTTCTAAATTTTGAAAAATCGACCAAAATTTTTTTTCTGATATTTTTCAATATTTTGATTTTAAATAATTCGAATTTTAATGGCGAATCGGGAAATACACGGCTTTTGGCTCTCACTCCCTTTTTCCCTATAAGAGGCTCTTTTGAAGACCTCAGTTGTAGGCAACAACAAGGTCGGAGTATCGAGCTCCGGCAGTGCATATTCATCCTCTGCTTGATTTTATGCACCAGGCGCACAGAAAGCAGCAGCAGGCCGATTAGCTCTGAGTTAAAATATATTATGACAGTTTCCAGGTGTCTCTCCCGCTCTCCCACTTCTCCCACCCTCTCTTCCAGAAAACATTTTAGAACAGCGCTCAGAGCGTCGATCCTCGCCCTACTTATTTCTGTTCGCCTGTTACTTCAAATTGAAAAGCGAATAATTTCTTGAAATTTGAAGATAAAAATGTTGTTGTAGGCAACAATAAAACCCCAATTTTAAATCCCAGCAGTACAAATTCATCAACTGCATGATTTCAGGCACCAGGCGCACAGAAAGCAGCAGCAGGCTGATTAGCTCTGAGTTAAAATATATTATGACAGTTCTTAGGTGTCTCTCCCGCTCTCCCACCATCCGCTCTCCCAGAACGCATTTTAGAACAGCGCTCTGAGCGTCGATCCTCGCCCTACTTATTTCTGTTCGCCTGTTACTCCAAATTGAAAAAGCGAATAAATTCTTGAAATTTGAAGATTAAAATGTTGTTGTAGGCAACAACAAGGTCGCCATTTGTTGTTTTATTTGTCGGAAAATCTTTCATAATTTTCGAATACCGAAAAGCGCCAATTTGAGGTATTTTTAATGCCTCCAAAAGCTAAAAAGGGGAGTGACAGCCAAAAGCCGCACATTTCCTGATTCGCCATTAAAATCTTAATTATTTTAAATCAAAATATTGAAAAATATCAGAAAAAAAAAATTTACCAATTTTTCAAAATTTAGTAAGGGGTTACATCACGATTTTTTTCAAAAATTGACGAAAATTTTTTTTTTTTTAATTTCCTAACTGAGTATGCAGATTTTTTAAGCTAATAAAAACTAGCTCAGAAAAGCATTCCAAGTTTAAATATATGCGTTTTAAGCTTAGTTATGGCTTTTTTTCAATTTGAATTATGCGAAAAATTATCATATTTTTCCAATACCGCCATAGCCCTTAGTTAACCTAGAATACAAACCAGCCTGTAGATTCCCTAGGAGCCATTCCTGGCTCCTAATGAGCTTCTCCAACAACTCTTTCCAATTCCAAATAAATTCCAAAATATCCAAACAAAGATTGCGGGTCAAAAAGTACTCCAAAAACTATCGAAATCTTTATTAGACAATCATTAGTTGATAACATTATTAACAATTTTAATTTGTATACAGTAGAGGGAGCTGCCAAGGTGCCGGGATCATCAGAAGCAGCTCCCAAATCAACAATAACTTCATGTTTTCATTTGCTTAGCGGGGAAAGTGCGCAGGGAAGGCAGGTCGCGGGGGATAAGTGGATAATGGATAGCTCTCAGTGGGCCAGGAAGTAGTGCAGGAGGTTTAGGTAAATGCGTTCCAGCAGCGGCCAAAGGTGCTCGGCCAGAAACTGGATCAGGTGTCTGAGCGGCGGGCACAGCGTGCACATGTAGTTCGTAAGGGCGTCCAGCACGCGGACGACGG
Organism: Drosophila triauraria; assembly: GCA_014170255.2. Taxonomy (NCBI): domain Eukaryota; kingdom Metazoa; phylum Arthropoda; class Insecta; order Diptera; family Drosophilidae; genus Drosophila; species Drosophila triauraria. The sequence goes on along the minus strand of CM024333.1, from coordinate 5,149,289 downwards.
CCATGGGTCAGTTGTTGTTGTTGTTGTTGTTCCGCTCCAGCTGGATGCAGATATGCCCAGCCGAGCTGCTGCTCGCGCAATCATCCGCATCCCGCCCGTCCGGTCCCAGGCCATAGCATCCGTCCTCGCGACGCTGACAGGCATAGGTCCAGGCCATAGGCTCCCGAAACTTGTCCTCATGAGCCGCATTAAGGACCGAGTACAGGCGGGGATGATCGAGGTAGGCGGAGCACGCGTAACACCACACGGACAGGTCGCTCAGGCTCAGGGCCAGCGGATGACCGGAGCATAGCGAGTGCAGCTGCATGTGCTCGTTCACGTACCGCCCGCAGGCCACCGTCCGGCAGCTCAGACACAGCCAGTTCTCCGCCAGCGAATCGCACTCGCTGCACGCCGCCTTCGTGTTTATTGCTGTGGGGCAAGAAAAAAATCATTATAAGTAAATTTATCGAATTAAATGGGTAATTCTCACACAAAAAGCATATGTACAAAAAGCCAAAGAGCATGCGAAATCAAGAGTTTGCGTATAAAAGCCAAAGGTCTTAGGTATAAAAACTGGGGAACCAAGAAAACGCACACGAAGACCTTTTAAAAACTATAAATGAAGACACAAAACTGTTTTCAGACATGCAATATATCCTAAAAAAGCAAAATAACAAAAGCATAATGGTTCCAATTTTTAAACAGAAACCAAAGAACAATATAAACTCGTATGTACAACTAAGAAATAACCAAAGAATCCTTTAGAGAACAGCACAATGTTAGGGAATGTCACACAAATTCATAAAGAATTAACAAACTAAGAGCACTTTAAACCAAAAACCAGGCAGACTATATTTATTCTCTTAAAGCAGTGATGCCCAAGCCCCCGCCACATGTGGTTGGTAAAAACTCTGCCGGTTCTCTGCCGCTACACAGACAGTGTAAACGTAACGTGAGCAGCAGCAGCAGAGAAGAGAGAGAGAGAGGTGAGAGAGCAGTGCAAAGCATTAAATTTTAATTTTAATTTAATGCTTTGCACTGCTCTGGCAACCGCGCGAAGCCAACTTCGTTTTTCTATTACGCACACAAATGCAAGTCACATGTCATTGTATTTGTGTGGGCATCACTGTCTTAAAGTTTCAGTTTTAGGCTTTCTCTGACCAGCCTCTGCCAACCTTAAACTAGTTTCTGTAGCCCAAAACACACAGAGACAAGCAGTTGACTCTTATAAAAATAATTACTCATTAAATTCTATTTTTAAACTTAAAAATGCTTCAATAAACCTTAATTAATATGGTAAAAAATCTCAAAATAAAGGAAGCTGCACACAACATATACAAGAACACAGAGAAGCAGAAGCTGAACTAGCTGATGGGGGTTTGGTCTTACTTAGCGGCGCCTCCTCCGGTCGCAACAGACTCAAGTGCGGGCAGGTCTTGAGCGGATACACGGCGAACATCTCATTCTGCTCGAGGGCCTGGACCAGGTCCAGGTGAAATGAGGGGTGGCATGAAAATGAGGGAGAAAAAAACAACAAACGAAAAAAAAACGGACATGGCGGAACGGAACGAGAGACAACCGGATTAGTGGATGCAGCGAGTCGGATGATCTGCGTTTGTCATACCTCCATGTTCTCGGCCAAGTACTCGGTGAGCGTTTTTACCTTGACTTTGGGCTTGCTGCCGCTGGGCCGCTCCTCCGCGGAGTCGGGCCGATCGCCGTCGGATCCGGCCGCCGCCCTCGGAACGGCGTCATTTGAGATATTCAACTGCCGCAAGGAGTCGGTAAGAAAATCCTCGTTGTTGTTCTCGCCCACGAACGGCTCGCGAGGCAACCGACAACCAACGAACTCCAGCGAGCGCCAGTGCTGGCGCTGCACCTGCAGGCAAGCCTGCAGCGTTTCCACGCAGCTCTGGAAGGCCACGGTGGGGGGTTTCTGGAGTGCCGTAGCTCCAAGCTGGGGCGTGGGCACGGGATCCCCCAGCAGCGTCTTCGTGCACATGGTCATGGCGTACGAAATGGAATTGACGTTGTAGCCACCCTCCAGGCAGACCACAATCTTGCCGCCGGCCAGCGCCGATAGCCAGTGGGTGAGCATGCCGTAGCCCTCGGGGGTGACCTTGCACCCGCCGAGGGGATCGCCGATGGCGGCATCGAAGCCGGCCGAGACCAGCACCAGCTGCGGGTTGAACTCGTAGGCAATGGGCATGATGAGCTGCTGGAAGGCCAAGGCATACTCCAGGTCGCCCATGCCCTTCTGCAAAGGGAAGGGATAGGAGGTCAGAGATCAGCTATAAAGTCACAGAGGATAACCCACCTTGTTCCAGGGTATATTCACGTTGAAGCCCCTGCCTGCGCCCTTGCCCACCACATCGAAATTCCCATCGGGTCCCTTGGGGAAGAAGGCGCCGTGCTCGTAGCGATGGACGCTGATGTAGAGCACCTTTGGGTTGGACTCGAAGATGTGCTGTGTCCCGTTGCCGTGGTGGACATCCCAGTCCACGATGAGCACGCGCTCCAGGCCAAAGTCCCGTATGGCATACTGGGCGGCAATGGCCACGTTGTTGAAGATGCAGAAGCCGTGCGGCTGATCCGGCTCCGCGTGATGGCCCGGCGGCCGCACGTTGCAGATGCCGCTGCGCGACTCGCCGCGCAGCACACTCTCCACCGCCTGCAGCACGGAGCCGGCGGCCAGGGTGGCGCAGTCGAAGGTGCGCGGATGCAGATACACTGAGTTATAGCCCGCTCCGAGCTGCTGCAGCTCCTCCGGATCGCGGCCCAGCAGGCGACGCACTGAATTCACATGGGAGCGGGTGTGGGCCAGGCAAACCTCGTCCGTGGTCGCATGTCGGGCAGCGGGCAACTGCTTCATCCTCGCCAGCAAGGCGTACTCCTCGTGCATCTTGTGGATGTGCAGGATGCGCGATGGCTGCTCCGGGTGACCCGGATCGTGCAGGTTCGAGTGCTCCAGCATCTGGGGATCGTAGGCATAGCACACGCGAACCGGCGGCATCGATAGCTTCGTCTCCGTGCGGAGAACCTGCAAGCGGGCCAAGTTCCTGGCCTTCTTCTCCGGCGGCAGGGGAATGGCCGTGTCCCGCGTGGGGTAACGCTCCACGGGCGGCGGTCCGCCTATCCAAATGCGCAGGATCCGATGCAGATCGTTGTCCCCGACTTCCTTGTCCTGCAGCTCCTGCACCTCGTACGTCTTCTGCAGCTGCAGGCACCGCCAGTGCGGCCGGTGGAGGCAGATGCAGTTAAGCAGGGCCTTGGCCAGCTCGGGGCGTGGGAGTGCTAAAGTCTCCACCAGCGGCGGGCAGGGATCACCCAACAGAGAGCGGAGCGTCAGGGCGGCGCCCTCCGCCAGCGAGTCCAGACAGTAGCCACCCTCCAGGACGACGGCCACACGGGAATCGGCCAGCCGCAGCAGCGGGTTCAGCAAATGGGGATAGCAGGCGGGCGTCACCTCCATCTCGCCCTCGGGACAACCCAGGGCAGCATCATAGCCAGCGGAGACGATGATCAGCTCGGGCTGGAACTCCAGGGCCACCGGCAGCAGCAGTTGCTGGAAAATGGCCAAATAATCGCCATTCGTCATCCCTATGGCATTCAGGGGCACGTTGAAGTTGTAGCCAGTGCCAGGACCAGAGCCAATGGCATGGTAATCCGACTCCTTCAAGTGCGGCCAGAAGCTGCCGTACTCGAAGCGGTGAATGGAGAAGTAGACCACCCTGAAAGTGAGTCGTAAGGAACCGCTCTACACAAGGGAAGCCTCTCTCACTCACCTGGGATCGTTGTAGAAGAACCTTTGAGTGCCCTGCCCATGGTGGACGTCATAGTCTATGATCAGGATGCGCTGCAGCTTGTGCACATCGAGGGCATGCTGGGCGGCCAAAGCCACGTTGTTGAAGAAGCAATAGCCATTGAATTCGGCCTTCATGGCATGATGGCCCGGCGGCCGGATAATGGCCATGCCATTCTGAGCCTTTCCAGCGATCAGTTGATCCACCAGCTCGATGGTGGAGCCGGTGGCCAGCAGAGATAGCTCGAAAGTGGACTAGAGGGAGGGAGAGAAGAGAGAGAGAGGAGGTTATCATCAGGGTATAGAAATAATCTTGGGAAAACCTTATCTTTAAGTCAATAATAAACATTTCGTACGAGGCTTTAATGAATTTACAGTGCGTTTCATACAAAGAGAGTGATTTGCTATAGAAGATTGCCAATTAATAAAGAAATATGCATTTGTTATTAATATTAAGTCGGTAAGTAATAATAATAATTGAAATAAATATGAATATTGCTTTGAGAAAGCCAAAAAATTTATTAATTATAGTTAATTATAAAAGAGAAGCCTGAATATTGCATTAATTCAATTTATACCAATTATTTTAAACAGAATAAATGACTATAAAGCATGAGACTTTATCTCCAAACAATAATATAATTATAGAGAAAGGAAGAGCTCCATTTCAGGTTTCTAAACTGCACTGTACCTCAGCCCAAGTCTAATCTAATCTGCTTCAATTTGCATTTTCTCTAGACTATAATCTTTGCGAGCAATCAAGCGTAAGCACAATCTCGTCAGGTAATTAAGCTCGGGGAGAGGTACCTGGTACCTCCATCGATTGCTCACCGGATGAATGTAGATTGAATCGTAGCGGGAGCTCAGCTCCTCCATGCGCTCATCGTCGCGTACGCCTGAGGTTTGCTTGAGGCGCTCAAAGTGCTCCTCGGTGTGCAGGCGCAGGATCTCCTCCTTGGTGGCGGCCCTAGAAGGCAGCTGGTGGCATCTCTCCGCCAGGTTTAGTTCCCGGCAACTAAATTATAGAGAAAAATCAATAAATAATAAATAAATAAAATATATATAAATATTAAATGAAGAAAACCCACCGCTCCAGGACGCGTGTGAAGCGCTCGGGGCACTCGTAGTGCTCCTTGTCCCACAGACAGCAGTGCTGGCTCATAGACTCGTCATAGATGAGAGCCGTGGGTCCTCGCACCAAGCCCTTGGCATTCATGGCCTGCGAGGAGAGCAAGGATTTAATATATAAACCTATAAAGATAGCTTAGACTTAAAGCTTACATTCTGGAATATATCGGTGACCGTCTCCTGCATGGCCATGGCGTTGCCCTGGTTCTTGAGCATGTTCCGTGCCCGACGTTTTGCCTCCAAGAGCGCTGCGCTCGGTTTGCCTGCCTTTCGCTGATCGCCGGCGGTGCCGCTGTTCCCGCTGCCTATGCCGCTGCCGCTGCCTCCGCCGCCGCCGACGCTGCTGCTGCTGTTACCGCTGCCAATCATTCCAGCTGCCGTTGCCGCCGTCGAACCGCCAGCGGCCGACTTGGACTTGACCATGGCGCGAGTCTGGATCTTTGCCTGCTGGGCGCTGCGTCGCGTGACGATGGGCGGGCTCTGCGGATGCATAGCGTATAATGATATGGTTACAGCCTAGTTATACACTGATTATTTCTTATAAAAATTATAATTCTTCGTTTTTAACAATCACAAACAATAATTTATTCGAAACGCTTCGTATGAAAGCCAGATATAAAATGGAAATAAACGAAAAAGTGTCAGAGCACAAAGATTACGAATGTTGACACACATTTGGGGCCTTCGATTACAGCCTACTAGTTCTAACACTAATCTCTGGACAGGTCAGACTCCCTAACGAGGACTTTTGTTGTTAAAAAGGAGGTTACATTAAGCAATTTTATGGTTTAAGGTTGTGAATAAGTCAAGTCTCGATTAAGTTAACCCAGGAATATAAAGAAATAAGCTTAATAAGCTCTATTAGACATTTTTATGTAGTTTAATTAATAAACTTTGTAGCTTAGAAACAAGGTAAAGATTCCAGGGTTAATTTTAGGAAGGTTTTTTCCTAATATAATATATAGGATATGATATAGGACAGTTTAAGTTTCTATTTAAAAATCATAACTATAAAATCTGAAACATTTTAATCTAATATTTTAACTTTTAAACTCGAAACCTCTGTAACTTTACATTTCAAGCTAAAAGTGAGAGCTTAAAGTTAAACTTTGTAAGTTTAACATTTTAAACACCAGTTTTTCGTTCTAGTTAAGCACGTTTCACTGTACTTATCAGCAGTTAAGCCGCTTGTACTGTACTTTCTTATCTCATACAAAAATCATACTTTTGAGACAAAGTTTTCTGAAGTTACAGTTATCTCTGCCGATAAGTCGATATCGAAACTCAAGTTCGAAAACTGTTATTTTCCCAAGTTCGCGTTACGGAGCTAGCACTGTGCGCGTGTGTGTGTGTGTCTGCCTGGAAAGCAACCAACTGCTGGCCACGAAGTTTGGACGGGAACTGCGGCTGGGAATCCAGCTTGGAACATGGAACCTGGCCAAGCAGCGGCTTGTCTGGCTGCGGCGAGTGTGTGGGAGTTGTTGCCATCGCCGCTTTTGGCCAAAGCCACTCCAAAAAGGCGGCAACTGGCGGCCGGCAGCCGTACTTACCATAATGTGCGACCGAATCTGAATCCGAATCGGAAACCGGAGGAGGAGGAGGAGGAGCAGCAAGCAGAGTAGCAGGGGCGGCCTGATTCACAGCTGTGGTGGGCGGGCGTCCGTTGGTTTGTTTGTTTGCTGGTTTGCTTGCAAGCGTAAGCGTAGCCGTGGGTAATACTTTCTTGGCTTTTCCTTGGGCTCCCGTTCCTTTTTTATCGATTCCGCGTAGCCTCCATACACACACTTTTTAGTTTTCTCTTATAATTAGCCGTTTTGTGTGTGCTATAAATTATGCCTACTTTATTTCTATCCCGCTTTCGCAATCCCTACTCTAGCTCTGCTGCCCGACCGTGTGTGTGTGTGTGCGGTGCGGTGTTTGAGTGTTTGTGTTTGCGCTTCAGTTGCTTTGCTTTTTTGTTGTTATTGTTATTCCCCTTCAGCTTCTTCTTTTCGTGTTTGGTTTTATTGTAATTGCACTGCACTGAACAACAAAATTATGTTTGTCTCGCGTTTCGTTTTACAGTCTACAGTTGCAGCTGCAGTTGGCAGTGGACAGCATTCGCGATTTTTGAATAAGAAGAAGAGATGACGAAGATGCAGCAGAAACGCAACAGCAATAGCAACAGCAGCAGCAGTAGTAACAGATACAACCAGAACCTGAACCAGAAATCTCGGACACACACACGCACACAACAACACACTCTATACGGCGGTGGAGCTCTTGAAGGGAGTGGGTGGGGGGCGTGGAGCAGGGGGCCAAAGATACGCGCGGGCGTCGAGGAATGCGGTCGGCGAGATGTTTGTGTGCCGTCTTCTTCTTCCGCTTACATCCGAACAGATGTTCGGCCGATAGGCACAACTTGTTGATTAATCGCCGCAGTCGATAGCTGTAACGGTTAGAATTTGTCAAAAAGTGGGTTTTATGAATGAAATAGTTAAGAAATTTATTTAATTAGGTTTTTTTGTACATAATAATCTTTGGTACGGAGGAAATTTCTTAGCTTTCATTCAGAATTTTAGAGAATATGAGGTGTGTAGTTGTGGCTGCCTAGGTAAAAACATTAAAAGCTTCAACAAAATTGTCTTGGCATTTATATTGCAATATTTTGGTTAATTAAAAGTCATATATTTTCAAATTTCCGCGTAAAAACATCGCTTATTACCGATATATCGGACACGCATTACCGACAATCGCTTCCGCCTTTCTATCGATCCAGTGCCATCTCTGGCAGCCCGCCAAATCACAACCTTTGACTTGATGCAGTGCTTATCGCATTGTTTACCTTCGTGAATTCCGCGTCCATGCTGCCCTTCGTCGAGGAGCACGTACCGGAGCTGCTGCTGCAGCGCTCGCGCATCGCCTTCAGCTGCAACCTGCACCTGGAACGGGGTCGGGAGCGCTTCAGGGCTACCTCCAGCTTGGTGCTCGCCAGGAACATGAAGTTCTACGAATTCCGGCGGAAGGAGCTGCTGCACCACATCGATTTGAGGGGCACGCGCCTGCAGCGGCTGGCCGGAGAGCTGGAGAGCTACGCTGGGCCCGTGAGCAACTTCCTGCCGAAGGAGCCGGCCTCTGACAATGGCCAGGAGTTAGACTGCACCATGCTGGCGTCGCCGGAGGAGCTGCCCCTGCAGCTTGGCAAGTACGTGTGGCAGCAGGATCAGATCTATCTGCTGCTGCACTGCTGGGACTTACTCCTCGTCCTGCGCCGGCCCAAGGAGCACGGCTGCAACTTTGAGCTGGTGGCCCAGCACCCGGATGTGGCGACCTTCCGGATGATCGGCGGCCCCATTCCCTACCAGGCCTACGTGGAGCTGCAGTTCGGGAGTACTGGGAAGCGCCTGTGCACGGACTTCCAGGAGCCCCCGATGGACGAGGGCCCCAGCACCTCCAGCAAGGCCAGTGCCTCCGCCTCCGTTTCCGTCTCGTCGCAGAAATTCGAGCGCCTGCTGCAGCAGGTGCACAGTGCCCGGGCGGAGCTTGCTAGCCAGCGGGCGCAGACGCAGCAGGACTTTGCCCGCAGCCAGGAGCTGCAGGTCTTCGGGCCGCCCGGCCAGCGTTCCCTGCTCCTGGAGGAGAAGCAGCTTCTGCGCCGCTTTGGCGACGTGTGGACGCGCGTGTGCGGCGACTATCTGGTCTGTGGCACCCTCCTGGTGAACATAGCCGGCAGCCATCGGCTGAGCATCGTCCAGGAGCTGCGCCCGCTGGTGCGCTTGGATCCGCCGCGCAGCCTCAGCCTGGAGCATCGCCTGTACGAGCTGCCGCTGCAGGCGGACGGCCAGCCGCCGGAGGACTACGATCAGCTGGCGCAGTTCTGGGCCTGCCAGGAGCAGCACAGTCGTCGGCTCAAGTGGCGACCGGTTGCCAAGGCCGCACAGCTGCCACCCGAGTGCTCGGCGGTGCTGGTTGTGCGCCTGCGCCTCGCCGATCTCCTGCAGGCGGAGCAGCTCCACCTGATGACGATCTACGAGGTGAGGAGCAACCAGCAGCAGCAGCGGGAGGAGGTGGAGACCAGGCAGATGCACTTGGTCAGCTTGGATGCGAGAAAGCTGCTGGACGACACGGAGGCTCTGGCTCCCACCTTTGCGCCCGCCACGCTGCACCAGGACTTCCTGGCCGTGATGGTCACTCAGAAGGCGCAGTGTGCCCTGCGCCTGGAGTTCCAGGCGGCCCAGGATTGCGCGAGGTTCGAGCAGCTGCTGGCTGCCAAGCTGCAGTTTGAGGTGATCCAGCCGCAGGATAGCAGCAGGGATCAGGGTGAGTGGTGCCTTGCTTTGTATTTAAGAAGGAATTGATAGCTTCTTCCTTCACACAGACTCCGACCTGCATCTCCTGGATGCCACATGCACGGAAACCGCCTTCCAGTCGGCCTCTGGCGCTGACACCGACCCCCATTCCCTGCAGCGCATCTTCTACAACCGCCAGCCGCTGTCGCAATGGTGCGGCATCCTCTTGCTCCGCGACGATCCAGGCCAGCACTGGCATGTGTATGCTCCAACCGAGGCCCGCCTACGCCTGCTCCTGCACCGCCTGATGCGCGATCTCCTGCAGCTGCACTGCAACCTCAGCGTGTTGGAGGTGAGCGAACACACGCGCACGCCCTCGGACGCCGCCCTCGAGCTGGAGGCGAGTCTTGGCGAGGAGCTGCAGGCCTGGACGGAGCTGCTGCAGGCGCAGGAGCATCGACTGGAGCAGCGGCAGCACATCCACCAGCTGCAAATGGCCAGCGACGTACTGGCAACTGTGATAAAGAGCCAGAACGCTCAGGAATAGATGGCATGACTTTTATGATATTGCGATCTCGTCCGACTTTTTACACTTACAACTTAAAGCATTAAATTTTTAAACAATTTAAAACGGGGAATCTCTACCTTAAAGCTTAGTTAATGAGTTACAAGCTCATGGGGTCAAGTGACTTGGTCTGGCTGGAATCGATGTGGCGGGCGACTGCTACACCCTTTGATCCTCACGTGCTGAGGCGCCGCTGCTGCTCCTCGCTCTTGATAATGCTGTCCAGGACATTCTCCAGATTCTGTGTGGCCGCCGATAGTTCGGCATTGTCGCTGTACGAATCCTCCACGATCTCCTTGACCTTGTGCACCAGCAGCTTGAAGTTAACCATGCCGCTGTCGGGCTGGCCATCTCCCACGACAGCTGTTGGCTGGCGTTCCAGCAAGGCGGTTAGAGGGGCCAAAGGCAGGGAGCCTGGTCCCTGCTGCAGGCTAGCACGACGCTGATCGAACCACAAACTGATGTCGTTGAGGGAGTAGTCGGATTTGTTGGCCTCCAAGTAGCTGCGATTCAAGTCGGCGCCATTTACTGAAGAAGAGAATATATTAGGAAGGCATTCCCTCATCTCTGGCAAAAATCAATACTCACTGGAGTGCGTGAGGTTGGCTCCCACGGGCGCATACATATCGAAGATCTGCTGCCTTTGCGGCGTGCTGGAGCTGAGGAATGTGGAGCTAACCAAGGCAGCTGCTGTCGAAGGAGCCAGAGCTGTGGCTGGTGCAACTGCTGCTGGCGGTGAGGAAGCCACAGCCGTGGAGGAGCGCTAAGAAAAAGAAATGGGAATTATTAAAGTTCTCTTGTAAATAAATGTTAAACTCACCGATAGCTGTCGCATATCCTCGATAATTTGCAGCAGAAACTTCTGATGGGCGCTGAGAAACTCGGAGATTTCCGAGCTGGACGCCGTGGCCACCGTCTGGAGTTGTGTTTCCAGTTTTCTAAAAAAGAAACCAAGGCCTTTAAGAGCTATAAACCGAAGGTATTCCCTGCCAACTCACGTATTCTGCTGCAACAGGCGATCGATGATCGACTGCAGCCGGCTGGAGGCCTTGCTCGCCGTGCTGGCCAGACCCGTGAGGGAGCACAGTTCCTGCTGCTGCTGCTGCAGCAGGATCTCCGTGCTGTGCTTCTCCTGAACGTGACTGTGGCTGCTGTTGCGCAAACTCCGCGTCTCGGCGGGTATGGGCGTGACAGCAGATTGACCCAGTGCCCCGCCGCTCTCCTGGGCATTGCAAAATCCCCGGCGCTCCTCCTCCTGCGCTGTCTTGCGTGGAACCAACAGCCAGCCGCAAATCTTGGCCAAATGCCGTGTCCAACGCAGCGGCGGCTGATCCTCCATAAAGACCTCGCACATCCGGTGGCAGGGCTCGTGACGGCCGCCGGCATAGCCCACAGCGAAGCAGGGCAGACACAGGGAGATGTCGCGGCACACCTGGCAGCGAAAGCGAATGCCCACGATGTGCTCCTTGCGACAGCCGGCACAGCAGTTGCTGTGTATCAGATGCTCCGTGTCCTCGATGCGCTTGATCAGGGCCAGCAGATTGCCGTAGATCAGGAAGCGGGTCTGGACGCCGGCTCCCGTCCACAGTTTGTGGAACTGCTGCTCCCCAAGACCGCCAAGGCCATGCGGGCAGCGGGCAAAGCACTGCTCCATCATCAGGGGCAGATTGTGGGCGCCATAGGCCTTGGCTTCGCCCAGATAGCTGAGCAGCTTGCTCAGCGTGCCCAGGAGCTGCTCGAAGCCATAGCGCGACATGATCTGCGTCTTGGGATCCGCCAGCAGGCCAAAGAAGTCGCCCACCAGGTGATCGCTGCTGTACAGCTTGCAGAGCAGGATGAAGGTGATCTTGATCTCCAGCAAGGATATGGAATGGCGGCGTTGCCTGCGAGAGGAAGGGAATCAAAGGCTTAGTAACAAAAGAGCAGGGTGGAGAGGCAGCCCTTACGGATCGTAGACGTTCCAGAAGAAGTTGGCCAGCAGCCCGGTGGCCCTGTCCAGCTGATAGCAGCTATCCTGGGCAAAGTGTCCCAGCTTCTCGCAGGCAAAGTAGACGTCGTGCAGCAGCGAGGTCAGCTGGAACGGTGGCACCATCAGCTCCCAACTTCCGCTCATTCCATGCCTTTCCAATATGGCCAGCAGCAGCTTATACGGTATCTTTCCAGCTGGAAAATAGAGAAACAAAGGCTTGCCGATCTACCTAGGGGACACTTTTGGAGGCTGCTACTCACTGTGGAAGACCTTCTGCAGCGCCACAAACTTGCTGGCACATCGGTATACCGTGTACTTGTAATTTCCGTAATCCGTTTGAAGAGCATCCATAATGGTGGCCAGGTCTTTGTTGTTGTTGCTGCTCAGCGGATGAGCCACTTGTTGCGTAGCCGCAACCGGCTGTCCTGGCGCCTTTTCCCGGGCCAAGCATGCCATCGCCTCGGCACTGGTTCTCATCTTGGTTAACTGGGGTCTTCCAGTGGTTGCCAGCATTTCGTTTATTATTAACTTCTACTTTATTATCCTGTAATTTGGGCCTGGTTCCGTACGCGTCCCTTGCTAGCTCTCTCTCTTCTTCTTCGCTTCCGTTAGCGCAAAAGTCAAATCTCGGAGCAGTGTGACCCCGCTGATTTTTGAGAACCGATAGGCAGGCGGAAGTGCGATCGATAACCAGAGAAGAAGCCGTTGTGATTTGAAATTGAGACCATATTTATGTGCACACTTTTAGTTTAGTTTTGGGAAATTTAAGAAATATATCAGATACTTGATTTAAATCGATCAGAATTATGCTTATTTTGTATAAAACAAAATATAAAAACATCAACTAATTATTAATTAATTATTAATGAAGGGATATTCAGTAATCAAACAATTTTACAGCTATTGCAAGCATGCACCTGGAATTCCCAAGTACAAATTCAGCAACAAACAGACACAGAACCACACAAAGAGGAATTGATACATTTCTATACTAAATTTATGTAGATTTTTCAGTTAAATTGACTTGAATTCGTTCAGTGTGTTTCATATCATAATAATTAGTTAGATTTAAGGGCCTTGTATTCGTAATTATATAGTTTTAAGCTTAGTATACTCGAGTTGAGCTTAAAAGTGACCTTTTAAAAAATATCCCCAAAAAGAAACCAGACTTTTGTTCATATTTAAAATTAAATATATGTTGTCGTATGTATATTTGCATCATTCCATTACAATTACTATAACTTACGCTTAATTGTTTGTTTATTTGTTTTCGTTTCTTTAAAATATGTTGTAGTTGTTTGTGGTTTGCTTATCATTTCGTTTCTTGTTTTTTATTTGCTTAAATCAATATTGTTGTAATATGCCAAGTTTATAAGTGAGTTGGTTGTGGGGGGAAAGGATTTAAAGGGGAGCTACACGAGACGAGTGTTAATGTTTACTTAATTGTTTTTGTTTTTTTTTCGTTTTTGTTGCCTTTTGAAAGCATTGTCACGTGTGCATCCGCCGGCATACGTACGTATATAAATGTGTGTTTTAATTACTAATTATCATATGTGTGTTTTGTTTGGGTCTCCTCTCCTCTCTCTATTTATATATATATTCATTAATCGTTTCATTATTTTGCAATTTATGCTAAGGGGGGTTAGGGGAGAGTGAGGCGGAGGGCGGGGTTCGTGGCTTCCATCTTGATTTTGTAATTAATTAAAAATACAGCTACATACAGACATATCATAAATCATAAGCGATGGGCTTGAACAAAGGGTGTTAAGGTGTACTCTCCATCCTTCTCCTCCTCTTCGATTATCAGCCTTCCAGTTAGGAGGCTCGATTTCTACAGGGTTTTTTGTTTTTTGTTTGTTTTTCGTTTTGTTTTTAGGCTCACTTAATTGCACATTACTAATTAGTTCCTAAAGCATAAGGTTCCATTTTTATTTACGATTACGACGAGTTCTCTTCGATCTCCGACTGTGGTTTTGGTTCATTGATTGATTTGCAATTGCTTCTTGTTTGTTGTTGTTGTTGTGGCTTGAACAGAATTTGAAACCTGCCGAGAGCGAGCTTAGCTTAGCTTAATGAAAGTATTAAAGAGTTTCGCAAATATAATGAATTTAGCATTCGTTTATTATTAAATTGTAACTAAACTCATGAAGGTACAACGAAAACCACGTGTATAATATGGTTAATAAATGATTTGTTTGTGTGTCGCTCTTGGTTTTTGGGGAGATAATCGGCCTTGGCTTGGTTCAGAGTTGAATAAATTATGCTATGCTAAAAAATTGTTGGTCTACATAATGGTTGCCCTTCCTGCTCCTGCTCCTGCTCGTGTTCGCATTTAAATACGTAATCATAATGATCTCGGTACAGTTAATAATTAATTAATTAATTAATAGTGAAAGACATTTTTTGCTAAACAAAAATCAACTATAGATAAACATAAAAAAACTTGTTATCGTAATCATTTATCGCGCGCCTGCCTGCGTCCTGTTTTTTTGTGTTTTTTGTGGTTTCTTTTAGTTATCCTCTTGTGTGCTCGCTTAATTATCGTTTAAAGTAAAAATAATATTTAAAAGAAGACCTAGACAAAAAAAAATTAAGAAAATATTCATATATTTGTTGCCTTTTGTGTGTGTGTTTAAGGTAACAACATTATAGAATTATGCTTTCTTGTATTTGTTTTTTAGGCGACTTTCTTCTTCTTCTCTTGGCTTTGCTTTATACTTAACATCGTATATATACAAGGCAGATATATACCTTATATATGCGCGTGTTGTGATGTGCACAGTTCGCAAGTTATACTTAAGCGTGGTGCGCACTCGAAAACACTCGAAAAAACACACTGCAAGCAGCTCTCTATCTGTCCCTCTCTGAATCAGGCTATATATGCTCGTATATATATCTCTGAGACTCGGTAGGTGATCCTCTCAGCCTCCTCTCTACCCAAAAAGCTGGACATATGCACTACCAACTGCATAAAACTGTTTTGGGGAAAGGATAACTGCTGCTGCTGCTGCCGCTGCTGCTGCTGCTCCTCCTCCTGCTGTGTGTATTGTGGTGGGTGTGGATTTTTGCGCTGCCTATGCTTCGATGTGTGTGTGTGTGGGTTGTGTGTGAGAGAGAAGGGTGCGGCGTGGTGCTCACACATCTAAAAACGATAATTCTCATCGGCCATGTGAACGGCCCACAGAAATTTGGTTCTTTGCGTTTTGTTGAAGATCTTCTCGATCGGCACTCCGTTCTTTTTACACCTGCAAGAGTGGCAAGTTGGGGCAAAGGTGAGCTAAGGTTGATAAAGATAAAGATATAAGTACGCACCATGCCACCGATATGCGTGGATCGAGATAATTTAGCTTAGATGTGCCCAGGGCAATGGTCTTATTCTCGTCTCTATCAGTCTCTTGTAATTCCAGTTTCTTTAGCTGATCCTTCAGGCGCTCCAGCTGCTTGCCCTTCTTATCGGCATTGATCTTCTCCTTCATGGAGCCACGCTTGGCCGCCTTCTTCAAATCCTGCAAGGGCCAAAGAGGTCAGGTTTTAGTGCAAAATCGATAAAGGCAACAATAAACTTGATAAAAATGCATGCAAAAGCTAAGACACACATAGATATATAAGATATATACTGTTTTCGCCCATACTCACATGATACTCGGCCTCGCAATCATCGATGGCATCGCGCTTGGCCTTGATCTTCTCCTTGAGGTTCTCCATGGACTTCTGGTGGCCCTTGGGCACGGACCGCTGATGGTTACAGAGGATGGCCACGGCGCGATTGGCCCGATTGTAGGCCAACAGCTTCTCCGGCACCGTCGCACTCGGATCGGTGAGCAGATCCAGCTGGCTCTGCAGCGTTTTGGAGGCGTTGTACGTACGGAATACCTTGGCCGTGAGTCCTGCAAATAAATGGCAAGCGCTTTAGTGTTTTCTTTTGCTAGAAGTATTAACTAGGAGAACCTACCATCCATCAGCTCCTTGAGATGCTCGTTGAGCACCTGGGTGTTGAGGCGATCGAAGAGATCGTCGCCCTCCTTCTTGTGCTCCATGAATAGCTCGAGGTTCTTGAAGACGCGCTTCTCCACCTCGACCTCGTTGTAGTACCGAATGGAATCCTTACCGGGGAAGTCGAACACCACCACATTCTCCTTGCCGTTCAGCTCCTTGTGCAGCTGGACATGCTCCACGCGCAACGAACAGCAGCCGACGGTGTCGGCCTGATCCTCATCCTTTTCGTTGCCCGCCCTGAGCGCCAGCTTGTCGATGAAGTAGAGGGCCACCGCCCGCTGACGCACTCGCATCTCCTTGGACTTCCACTCGTCGCGATAGGTGGCACGGATCTTATCGATGACCTTGTCCAGGCGTCGCGCCGTCTCGTACTTGATGTGATCCTTCTCGCCCTTCAGCTTCGACGAGGGATTCAGCATAATGTACTTGACCTGGCCCTGAACATTCTCGATCCAGGAGGCCAGCCAGGTGACCGTGTTGTCGTGGCGCACCTCCTTCCACCGCGAACCCGGCGGCGGCGGTGGCACCTTGGAGTCCTTGCCGCAATTGATGGACACATCGCTGGCCTGGATGCGCCGCTTGATCATGCCCATTTTGGGATGTTCGCCACGGCCGCGGAAGAGGCCGGGCGGCTCCAGCCGGAAGTTACCGATCTTCTCCTTGTGGCCATCGATCATACAGAAGCCGTACTCCTTGATCAGCGCCTCGTTCTCGTTCTTCTTGACCAGCTTCTCCTCCTTGGTGGCCGCCTTGCGCTTCTCGGATTCCGCTTGGAAGAAATCGAACATCTCCTGGAAGTTGCACTTGCGGAAATCCTTGATTATCTCCTTCTCCTTGGACGTCATCGACTTGCGGAAGTCCTTGAAGAAGTTGTTGTTGAACACATCCTTGGTGCAGTAGTCATGATTCAACATCTTGGCGTAGAAGGTGGCCGCCTCCTCCGTTTCCTCCGACAGCTCCAGCGGCTTGCCGTCGTAGAAGAAGCGGACGTTGCGAGGCACTCGCTCATACGGTGGGGCAAACACCGGTCCCTTGTGCTCCAGCGTTGACCACTTGACGCCATCCTCGCGCTTTTCCTCCTCCCACCTGGAAAGGTAAAGAGAGAAGTAATTAGTATTTGTTTCAGGGTGGCCTTGAAGAGGATTAATGGGTAACACGACCTTAAACCCTATTAATATATTGTTTATAATATATTTTTTAATAAAGATAATATTTTTGAAGCCAAAAAAAGTTATAGTTTAAGGAAAATATTTATTTATTTCCAAATTACAAGCAACGGGCCACCCTACAAAAATGTTCCACCCCAAAACAAGCTCCTAACCATCGAATTTGCTGCTCTTCCTCTTGGACAACGCTCTTCTGCCGGACTCTTCTCTTCTTGGCCGTTGCAACGGTGGCCAGTGGAGCTACTGTGCCTATTAGTTGCTGTCTGAAAACGAGGCAAATACTTCGATTTCCCAATGGAAGCACTGCCGCCGCCAGCCAGCGCATTTGTTTTCTTTTTTATATCTCCGTGTTTTTTCCCCTTTTTTTTTATCACATTACGCAAAGCTGCGGCGGCGGCGGTGGCGTTCAAACCTAACCTCAAAGCCTGCTTGTATGACAGTGTGGGTGAGCTTTTTCGCTCAGCTGTTTACTGGTTGGGGGCTCGCACGCGTTTCGTGGTGAATGGCGTAGACACAGTGGGCCCCAAGCAGTTTGCTCCCCACATGCGCTGGCGCAGGCGGCGCATAGCTGTCAGCACTCACAGTCTGTCAGAGCTGTCTGTGTGTGACTTTCAAAATGTAGGTCAGTGACATTCAAACTTCACAGGCAAACACATGGCACACGCACACACACACACACCACACGTGTGCACACGTCATTTTCAGTTGCGTGGGCAGCAGCGTGTATTTGTTGTTGTTTTTGCAACCGGTACATGAAATAATATATATTTAACAACTTTTTCCCTTACTCAAATTCATGTTTTGGCTTTCAATGATTAATCAAAGCCTTTCACCTCAAGTAACCTTCGCCAAACAAACAAAAAGTTGCTCTCAAATGTAATAACAATAAAAAGAATCATGATACTTTCATTAAATCATGAAACAAGTCATTGATTTTATAAAAATATTATATGTAAGGGTCAAAGATATCAATTTGTATCGAAATGCAAAGGAAATTAAGCAAGGTTTCCAGGATCAGTTAGTTATATCATCAGATCTCTGGATCTGTAAGGGCTAGACTTGTGAAAATTGGTATGCAGACTTATATTAAACCCTTTGTACGATCCTCAAAAGTACATTCGGAAGTATGTAATATTTTTTAAAATATTATCCTAGAATATTTTCTCGTATAAACTGAAAATACCTCTTAGATATATTAGAATTCTACAGTTTTCATCCCTTATGGACCTCTTAAATGGCTTAGGGACTACAAAAAAAGCATGAAAACTGTCTAACTTAAAGGTCAACCCTCTCCCTAATTAAGATTATATGTGGCTAACGAAAAAGGGAGTTCTGTCTTAACAAGTAACTTCGCTTACCATCTCCACACCTCCTCCTCCTCCTCCTTGATCTTCTGGCGTTTGGTGGGCGAAACATTCTCCGTCTTGACCTGACTTCCCGACTCCTGCAAAAGGATAATATGGAAATTGGTCAATCATCCTTCAACTCTCAGTAAAAACTTAAGGAAGCCCACCTTTTTAATCTTTTTCTTCTTGGGCTTGACGCTGCCATAGTCGTCTTCGTTTTCCTCCTTGACCCTCTTCTTCTTGTTCTTCTCCTTGGACTCCTTCTTGACCTTCTTGCGCGCCAGCAGCGGAATGTCATCGTCGTCATCGTGGCCGCCGCCATTTGCCGAATCCGGTGCCTCCTGCTTGCGCTTTCGCATGGCCAGCGGCAAATCCTCCTCGTCGTCGTCGTCCATCTCCTCGTCCTCATCCTGATCGTTGTCGTTCATGGTGCTATCGTCCTCGACGTAGGTCTGCTCGTGCTTCACCTCAAACGCCGGCTCATCGGCCCGAAACTGGGACATGGAGTAGTCACAGGAGCTGGCCTGCGACAGATCGTTCATGGTGTCGTCCTCTTTCTTGATTTCGACAATCGATTCCTCGTAGCCGTTCTTGTAGTTAAGGCCATCGTTGGCATTGCTATTGCCATTGCAGTTGACACTGTCGTGGGATGAGGGTTCGTAGCCACTGTGCTGCTGCTGCTGCTGCTGCATGTGGAAGGGATCGATGGAGCCCGCATGTATGGGCGGTTGGGAGACGGGCTCTGGCTTGACAAACACTCCGTCGTAGGATGGCGGATCCTTCGAGGAGGACGAGCTGCTGTGACGCGAACTGGAATGTTTGCTCTTCGATGATGAAGACGACGAGGAGGAGCTCTTGTGACTGCTGCTGCTGCGCTCCTTATCACGGGAGCTAGACGAGGACGACGAGGACTTGTGACGGCTGGAAGAGCTGCTACTGCTGCTGCGATCCCTGTCCTTGTCACGACGGTCCTTATCCTTTGAAGAGCTCTTATGGTGGCCGGAAGATGACGACGATGACGAGGAGGACTTGTGTTTGCTGCTGCTACCGCTGCCGCCGCTGCTGCCATCCTTGTCCCTATGACTCGAAGAGGAGCTGCTGCGGTGTGAGTTGCTGCTGCTGCTGTCGCGATCCTTGTCCTTATCCCGATGCTTCGACGAGGAGCTGCTGCTGCTGCTGCTCTTGTGCCGATCCTTGTCGCTGAAAAAGGGATGGAAATGCAGTGGTTATTATTACAAGCTTTCTTTACTAGCTTAGCTATTCTCTGTCTGTTTAAAGCTTAGCTCTGCGGGCTAACGTTCGTTGTCACGCGAAAAAGGGGTCAAGTGCTCATAACTATGTTGTTTGCAAAGATAATTGAATCAAGTTGGACTGCAATTGCCATTTTATGTGATTTGTAAAGGTGCTGCACTCGTTTCTGTTAGATTTGCCTACTATAATCCATTATAATAGCCCTTTAAGGAGATTCTACTGAAGTCTTAATTGCTTTTCCCAATGTCCCTTACTTTCTTCTATGTAAAATTCTCATATCATCCCATTACTTCACCCCGTCTACATGAAGATCTTGCTTCCCCATGAGACACCATATAATTCTAGTAAATTCTACGCATTGAACTCCGCGATTATTCCATATTAGCTGCTTCGCCACGACATACCGACTGCTGCTCTTGTGGTCCTTGGACGAGCTGGAGGAGCTGGAGCTCTTGTGCTCCCTGTCCTTATCACGATGCTTGTCCTTGCTGGAGGATTTATGCTTGCTGCTCCCGCTCCCACTGCCACTGCTGTGGTGGTGGTGGTTGTGGGACTGGTGGTGGTGTCCATTGGTGGTCACCCCGTTCGACTGCACCATCTCGCAGCTGCCACCATTTTGTGCGTGGATGTTCTGCAAGAGAGAAAGAGAGGGAGAAGGTAAGATTAAGAGATAGAGAAGAGTGGAAAATGAGGAAAGTAAGAGTAAATCCGGGCCAGAAACCTGTGCATTCGTCATTTCTTGGCAGCTGCTTCTGCCGCTCCACTTCCTTCTGCTCTTTTCACTTTTATTACTTATTATTTTCTCCTTGAATTGTACTTTTTTTTTGTAGTTTAGATTCTGATTAAAAGTCGTGCGGCGTGCGTGTGTGTGCGCTCACCACGTGGTGGAAAATCAACCCTAACAAATGCCGCGTAGGAAAATTCATGCGGAACAGCAACAACAACATTGAAGATGTTAGAAGAAGAAGCAGAGCGATGGCGACTCAAGATTCTGCTTCCGAATGGGAAATGGGAATCGAAATCGGGCTATCGGTTGGAATAGGTTAAGAAACGATGCCAAACAATGGCACACGCACACACCACCTTACACACACACACACCGCCACACTGGAGAATACAGAAAATCGGCTGCGTTTTACACTCTTTGCAGCATAATTCTTCTACTTTTTTTTTTTCAACGTGGGCACACACACTTGCACACCCGGGGTGTGTTATTGTTGTTGCTGTTGTTGTTATTGGGGTGGCAAATCTGGCTTATCAGAGAAGAAAAGAAGCGATGAACATATGTACATGGGATTTGTAATTGCAAAATGGGACACTTGCAATTACATACAAAAGAAATAAAATAATGAGCTACAACAACAACAAACACATGTGATTTTAAATTTATTTTTTTTGTTGTTGCCGCTGACCAAGGTGACCAAGTGTGACCACACTACGGTCAAGTAGAAAACAACAACAAAATGCGAGCCATAAATATAAGCCAAAGGGTAATAACTACAGTAGAGCTAAAAATAACCATTCAGATAATGGTTAATTGGGGAGTTTCAGTCGCCGCAAGGCGAAAAGGGTTGAATGATCGAAGGAAAAATTGAAAAGAAAGGAAACTACGAAAATATACCAAGTTGGTATTTCGCGAGCGGTCACACTGTGCCAAATACATTTCGTTTCGTCTGTTCGGCTTTTCTCCTTCCTCCCTGCCCACTACCAGCCACCTCCCGTCCCGCATCCGCACTTGCCACTTGCATTGTCGCCATTTTCGTCAATTACCAAAAGGCCTTTTTGCTGCTTTTGCTTTGCTCTGCTCTACTCCGCCCGCAATTTGCTCGTATAGTACGCACTGCGGACAGGCAGCGACGCCGACTGCGTAGCACCACTTGCATCTGCGTTTTTTTCCTTTCTGGCCTTTTTCCTTTTTAGATTTTATTACTTTGCGGCAGCCAGGCAAGCAAGCAGGCGCCTATTCAACACGTTTGCACTTGCCTTTGGCTTAATTACATAAAAAGAAGGGGCCTGCCAGGGGGCGAGAAAGGAAGGAAGGAATTTTCTCGGAACTTACATTTTCCGCAGCCACATCTCCGCTCATTTTGCACAGTTGCTGCTCGGCGTTTTTGTCCGTCTATTCCCTTTGCTCGGCACTTTCGGACCCCGTTTAATTCCGATCCGTTCGACCCGTTCGATGATCCGCACAATTCGACAGTTTTCCGGGCAGTGTGTGGGTGCTGTCTGCCAGTATGTGGAAAGTGGAAGGCTCTTTTCAATTCTCTCCTGTTTGCTTCTTGCGTTCTGCCTTTTCTGCTTTTTCGCTTCTTTTGCCTTGAAAAGCAGCACACAGCAGCCACGCGAACGTCACAATCCGAGCAGTGTGACCCGATAACGCTAAAAAACCGTCCGGCCGTGAAAAATAAATACCATTTAAATACCAGTATACTCAAGTTGCCTTTAGTATTTTAAATACCATAACCGTCATGCTGTTGGGTCGATATTTTGTTTAAACAAAGTATTTACATCGTGTTATGTATTTTGACAAATATCTTGAGAGCGACTTATTTGATATATATTCTTAAATTCCTTCTTTGGTCACAGGTTTTTTTTAAAGAAAATGGTTTATAGCTTTTATTGGATAAATATAGCATGTAACATCGATATATCAAAAACAGAAAACAAAAAGCAAAAACAAAACGTAATTAATGGAAAAAGAAAGTGCCTTTTTTACATGCTTTTAAATTCTATTTTTATTTCAATTAAATTTAGTACATGTGATAGGCTTCAAATATTATCTTGAACTCACGATTTTAAAATTTTTGAAAGCATCGATATATTGTTCGTCGACATTTCTTCCTGATCTAGTAGTCGTGGTATTTTTAATCTTACGGTATTTTGCTCGAAAAACGTTTGACAATTTTGTGCTTTGAAAAAAAGTACGCGCTTTGCTCTAGTCCTGTCAACTTATTGTGAAAGTTTTCCTTTTTTTTTGCAATTATGTACTCATCGTCGAGCGAAATCGTCTACGGCTGGGATCAGTTTTACAAGACGATCGAGTCGGATGTGAACAAAAAGGCGGATGTCCTGATCTGGGAGAAATGGAATTTGTATTGGAATCATCCTCGGTCCCATAGAAAACATTCTCGGATAGGGCATCAGGCCATCTCCTGCCCGCCAACTGGAACGCTAAAGCCACCGAGTATTCGCTGCTTTACGTTCGGAACAATAAGCACTTCCAGCTTTTGGGCAACATTGATGACGGAGAGTTGCAGATCAGCATAAGAATCTCAAAGGAAAATGGACTGACTCTCTGGGTCAGTCCAGAAAACCTGGTGGCCACCACGACGGGCAGCAGCATTAACTCCTTGATGCCTGACGCCTTGATGATTGTCGATCGCTATCGCCAGGAGCTGCTGGACCCGGTCTTCTCGGAAAACTTACGCTGGCTGGCCATGGCCACGCCGCGCCCGATTCCCTTTCCCCGACGTGGCGGGTAAGATACTCTTCTTTTAGCTCGTTTTACACTTGACAGTAAATCTCCCGCTTTTACTTAATATTTCAGGACTATTATCGATACTTCTGGCCGCAGACCGAGTGCGTTGGGAACTGCGAACTGGTTTTAATTTAAGACCAGGGAATACACTCCACAGAACTAGTCAATAACCATATTATTAATGGAACTTCTTGGAACGTACACGTTACAGACACTTCAAGTTGTTTCTCCTACTAATATCCCTTGGATAATTAATAAAACAACTCCAAGCCAATGTTCATCCATTGTTTTGTATGTAGGTACACAAGTTTATTCACTAATACATTAGTTTAATATTAATTTAGATAAAAAAAAAAAACAAATGCATAACAAACATTTAACAGAGTTCTCTTATTTTTTGCCTTAGCTTTTCATTATTCTTCTGGTTTTTCTTTTATGTGTATGTGGTTGTGTTGGGTTTTTCTTAAAATTTTCTTTATTTTCTTGAACTTTACACCAATTCATGTAGTTTACATCGAACCATATACATATATATCTGTGTAAATTGTACTTGGCTGTTGTTGATACACTCGAGATAATTTCGGTACTCTCTTCTTTAGCATTAACAACATTAAACATCTATAAAAAGGTGTGTGTGTACAGTAAATTTAATTTAACTACTCATGAATATTTTCATTATCCATTACGACAAAACTATACCGAATTAAGTTTACGTTGTTTTCCTCGTTTTTAGTTTAGATTTATGCGTGTATCTATGTATGTATAGTATGTGTTTATGTAGTTGGTAACAGTCTTTTATCACGTTTAGTTTGGGTTATGCGCTTCACGCACAACGTATGGTACATAGGTACATATATATATATATGCACTTTTACATATATATAGTATATTTAATGTATATTCCGATATAACCTAATAATTGTTTATATATCCTCCCATTTATGCTAATCTTCGTCCGTCGTCCGCTTTCGATTTCGCCGAAATTGCATTTCGTTTGTCAAATTTTGTCTAATTTTAAAACAAAAACAAAAAAAAGTATATAATGTTAAGAAATTCTGAAATTATTAGAGGTTTTGCCACAAAAATCCATAGAGATTTTAAAAGACTTTAAAAAGCTATCTCATTAACTGCCATATTTTCTTTAAATATAAAAATGTGAGGAAAAATTTCTAAATAGAATTGAAATCAGAATCGCAATCGGAGCTGGAAACCGGAAACGGCAACGGTTTCTCTGCACACTCGTTACTAGTTACTAGTTACTAGTTACTCGTTACTTGTTACTCTTTACTCTACATGCATGTAAAAGTCCGCTCTACGTGGTAGGTTATGTTAAAAGAACAACAAACTGAACAAACAGCATGTGTGTGTGGGGGTGTGGGTGTGCGTGTGTTTCGTGGGCGTGGCGCATCTCCATGTAAAGTTTTTTTTGTCTCTGGCTCACTCATAGGTTGGGGTTTTAGGTTAGTGGTTATCTATCCGTAATTGTAATTGTATCTGTTCTGCAGCTGGTCTCTCACAATCGTAAGTCTAAGCACTATATATAGATATATATATTATTTTTTTTGGGACATTCCGCTTTTGGGGCTTGAGCTGGCTGCCAGGACAGTAGTTATCACATCGATGAAACCCTTCTTCATTCGAGAGCTGATCTCTCCCCGTCTCTCATTCTCTCTAGTCCTGTTCCCTATCCTGAGCCGTTGTTGCCTCCTGTTGTGGCTCCTGCTGGGGCGGCTCCAGTTCCGGAGACTTGCAGGCACCAGCCTTGCTCTGCAGCTGCACCTCGTACTCGCTCTTGATGTTAACATACAGTTCGCTTTGCTTCTGGTGCTCCTGCTGCAAGGGGTCAGCAATTCAGGAAAGTTAGTTGAGGGAATTGATAGACTCAAGCGAGGTACTTACCATGATCTCATCGAAGCGCTGGTCGGCGTGAGGCAACTCGTAGCGCTGGCCCTGCTCTCGCAAATTCCTGGCCACATTGAGCTGCTGCGTCAGCGTTCTGCCTATTTGATCGAGAGATGTGTGCAGTACGTGCTCGATTTCTGCAGGTAAATAATTAATATTAATAATCTCTAAGCTAATAATCTCCTTTCCAGAAACCCACCAGTGCTGGGCATGAAGCGGCGCTTCGCGGAGGGCTTCTCCTCGCTTTCCGCCAGAGCCATGCTGCTCCTTTTCAGGGGCAAGGGATCGGGTGTGAGTGGAGCCTGACAGAAGTCACAGGGGGATCGGGACTCGGTGCACGTGCAACTGGAGGACAGGGAGGTGGGCGACTTGGCCGCCGATAGATGGACGCCGCGCAAATGTTTCGCCGCCGTCACATTCACCACACTGATGCTCTTCGATATCGAGGACTTGACGGAGGACGTTTCGGGGGGTACCAGGGCCAGAGGCGGGGTCTTGGAGCTGCCCTGTCCATGGTGATGGGTCAAAGCCGATGAGCCGCCATGGTGCGAACGCTGATGGTGCTGCTGCGGCTGATGTTGACTGTATGGATCCCCAAACTCGGACATGCTGCGTGCCCCATCATCGGGATCCTCATCATCCTCTTCGTCATCGTCCTCCTCCTCAACATCCTCGTCCTCATCGCCCTCCAGCTGGGCACCATCCTCGCCCGACTTTTGCAGGTTCTGAATGAGTCGCAGTACCGCCTTCTCGAGCAGAGCCGGATGCTCCGAGGCGGGCACATCGACGGTGGACTGCGGTATCTGTGTGTTGATGATCACCGAGAATTTCTTCTTCATCTCCTGCACACGCCGCTTGCCCTCCTCCTCGTCCAGCAGGGTGTTGACGCAGACAAACGAGTGCACCTTGTTGGTCTCCTTGTCAATCTCCAGGTAGCCCTTGGACTGCAGGTAAATGATGTTGCCATTGCGGGTGAACAGGCGATAGGTGGACTCGCCATACGAACTGTTGCAGTCGTACACTGTGAGGATTAGGGGGATTAGCAGGGCATAAATTGGGATTTTGGAATGAAACTCACTCTGCCGCAGGGCCACAATCACCCAGCGCACATCGTCGTTGTGCATGAAGGTGAAGGGACTGAGATTCCGCACCTCGTCCGTCATGTAGCCAGCCACGATGCCAATGCGCTGATCGCAGTCGATGATCCGGCCGTCGATCAGGTGGCGGGTCTTGTACTCCAGCGTGTTGGCATCGATCAGACGATTGGCGATCTTTGGCGGACGGATGATCCGGGCGCAGGCTGTCAGAATCTGCAGGGAATAGCAAGAATTTGAGTATTAATTCTACATAGAATAAAGACAGACTTACAATATCGTTGCCGCTGATCGTGTGCAGTGGAATGACATCGTCACGACCGCGAGTCCTCCTGATCAGCTGCAAGCTGGAGCTCAACGTATTGGAGCGTACGCCCCGGGGAGCTTCGTCGCTGCGCCGGAAGCAGCCATCGATTTTGACCACCTCGTAGGCTGTGGGCTCAGATCTTGGTCCAGCACGAGCTAGCCTGTATAAATAATTATTTAATAAAATATTTAAGAAATATCTATTACGCTATCTCACCTAACACGAAAGCTGCGCCGATCCTCGCGCAATTTCCGATCGATGTAGTCCTCCTCGGACTTGCTACGCTGCCGGGGCTCGCCCTCGGCATCCGAGTCGCCATGGGCATCGAAGAGGTTCTCCAGCTCGGTGGGTATGAGCTGCTGCTTGAGCATGCTTTGGTCCTCGGGATGGGTGATCTGCATGATGCTCTGGCCGTACAGGTCCGTCTGACAGTGGCCCAGATGCTGTTCGATGCTGGACGAGATCAGCAGGATGTGGCCGTGACAGGTCAGGGCCAGGAAGAAGCTGTCCAGCATGCTCATCAGCGTGTCTGTGATTTGGGGCCGCTGGTGGAGCAGGGATTTGCCAAAGGCTGAAGGGGAGGTTTTTTATTAGATCTTTGGGTTTTATTTTTGGCGATTTGAAATTGCTTTTAAATAATTTACTAGTTCTTTGTTGCATACTTTTAGGCTATAATATAAAATATTAATAAAATAATAATAAAAACCTATCCTTACCATGCTTTAATCGCAATCCGTGGGCTGCGAATCGCAAGACCGCTGTCTTGTCCACTCTTCGTGGCGATTCCGCCACATGTGGCACCATTGTGGAGAGCTCCTGGATGGATCCATTCAGTTTATCCCGGCGATTTTTCTCCGCTCGATTTCGTGCCTCGCGTCCGCTGAAAAAGTTGAGGAAAAACACTCATTTAAGAATCTTATTATAAAGAGAAAAAAATAAATATTTTATAAAAATTAATGTTGATTTAAAACCAATTAAAATGTTGCCCAAAAGCATGCTACAAAATATTACAAGCATTCTTTTGAGCACATTTGTAAGATATTCCCAAAGCCATAATAATATCTATGAGCACACCTTAGATAAAATCTTTCCATTATTCTTTATATATTATAAGAAAATATTAAACTAATCTCAAGGTAAAAAGTAAGAGAGAAAACCTCTAGTAAATTGCACAAGTAATGCCTCATTGAAGCAGATCTCGGCAAAAAATTGTGCATTTCTATTATTGAAAGAACTTTGGAACCGTAAGCTCTCTGGATGCTCCGGCTAAAATGCCAGATTAATGACGATAATAGAGGCTTTGTGCAATGCACCGGACAAGTAGTCGCTATAAATTGCTCAGATATACGACAAGCTCTCGCTGATTGAGGTAGGAAGGCGTCGGAGTCGGTGCTGGTGCTGGTGCCGGTGCCGGTGCAGGTGGAGATTAGAAAATTGCTTTTTATATAAACCATGTTAATTGTTGAGCAGAAAAAATAACCAACTTAATTAGCACACAAAGAACTCAAGTCTAGGTTGTTTCGAGAGGAATTAAATACGAGCATATGGGATAAAAATAACTTGATCCTATGATCTACATCAATTCATTAATAAATGTGTAGAGCTTTCAATATCTAATATATTAATTAATTAATAATACCAAATTGATATTTTTCTATTACATTTCTAGTTGATATTTCTAGTATTTCCGATATGGTCACCCTTTTATATAAGGGCTTTTCTCGAACAATCCCAGCGGCTATCTGCTCACGACTTTGTAGCCTGCACTCGAAAGCTTCGGCGTCCGGCGGCCGCCGTGCGTTGTCCATTTTCCGTATTCCCAATATGCACATATAACCAGAACCCGTAACCGTAACCGTACTGCATAGTATAAGTGTTGTCTAATATAATATAATACAAATGCAAATACATGTATATGCGGCGCATGACTTGGCATTTCGCTTAGCGGTTACGCAGTCGTAGGTATTGCATAGTGCTCCCGCCCGGCTAGACTATGACAACAAAAAAAGTCTGAGAACTGTCAATAATTATCAGCTTTTCAGGGGTGTCGGTTTCGAGGGGGGTTTGCGTAAGATGATGGTGTGATTCAAGTTCAAAGATCGTGTTCTTTATTATTGCATAAAAGTCATACAAGAAAGGATTATAATTAAATAAATTTTTGGAAGGTATTTCAATTTAATAAGAACCCTAAAATGTTATATTTCGTTTTTTTTTACTAGTAACAAACATTAATTTTACTCTATCTCGACTACATAATTTAATATAAGTTTTTATTAAAATTCACATTTAATTTTATATTATTCCAGCCACTAGGAAAGAAATTACAACTGATTTTTAATCAAACCTGGTCACAAAGCTGCTTTCTGCAGCTGCTTTCTATTCAAACCTGGTCACATTGTTAGACCTGCTTTCTATTAAAACCTGGTCATTTTGTTACAACAAACCTGGACACAAAGTTACAACTGCTTCTTATTCAAACCTGTTCACATTAAATTTGATATTTTATATGCGGAGATCCATGTTTTGTTTTAAATAATAACTAGCTGTGCAGCGGCATGAGTAATTTATACGGAAATGCGAGATTGCTGCGTTCGATTAGCAATGGCTACCGTTGCTGCTGCCACATTGTTGTTTTAGCTCATACATAGACTCCACCACCCCCAGCCCCCCTTCGGTTCTCAGCCCTCTCGCCTGGCCACTCTGATGTAATTTATTTTAAAACGCAATTGCAAAACAAGTTCGCAAAATACACACTCACACACGTAGACTCGGGCAAGTGCGAAACGAAGTGCAGGAGCAATTGCAATTGCAATGGCAAAGGCAATGTAAACAGCAAAAAAACTGAAGAAAATAGGAAAAACAAAAACGGGGGAAAAAAAAACGAAGAAAGTGCGCAACAGTTCGAGTAAACAAATGGAGGCGGTCACGAACACCAGCAGGCGGGTACAGGGGGGAAAATAATTGGCATTTGGGAGAATCATCATGGCGAGTTAATTTGGAAGTTTCTTCGTATTGAGCTGGTCACATTATTTTTTGTAATAGTGAATAGAATTCGGAGTAACGAATTAAGGGTTCAGTTAAACCGAAAAAGCAGTCAACTAGCATTATAAATTGCTAGGAAAAACAACCAAATTATAACCATTTTCCCGGACGGTTTTCCACATAAATTGAGCTCAGCTTTCCTCGTATCTGATTTGAAAATAATTAATCCAGTCTACACTCGTTCTAGGAATTAACTCAGGCTAATTGATTTTTTCAAGTGCAGAACAAGAGGAGCGTGTGCGCATTGAAGAAAATTATTCCTGGGAAGTTTGGCAACATTGTGGGCTTTGTGGCCAGGATTAAATGGTAGATGGAAAGTTTTGCAAGACTCGAAGCAAGCTCGAAAATTGGCAACGGTGGAGAAGTGGGAAATTTGAAATTTTAAACTAACCTTAGTCAATAAAAATGTTAAATTAACGAAAATTTAATAAATAAATACAAGTGTACATGCTGGCGGAAATTTGGCAATAATAATTAACGTTGTAACACAATACCCAGCTGCATTTCTGCTTATGCATGCATTAATTGTTTAAAAATAGCTAGGCAATAATCCACACATAAAAACAAACAATCAAAAATGGGCATAAACCAAAAATTGAACTATTTGATGGGTTTTTCTCTTTTTTTTCGGATAATAATTCCCGGAAATTAAGCTCATTATTTGGCCTTAAATGGGGGGAACATTTTATGCAACAAATCAAGCTCAGCAGGAGCTTGCATTAATATGCTTCGATTAGTATTCCCATAAATTTAAAGAAATTACTGCCTCAAACTTGATTAGAATCTCTGATTGGTGCATTAATTAAAGGGAAAGTTACTTTGTAAGCTAGCTAGAGTATCTAAGTATTGACTATAGTTTGGTGTGAGTTTTTCCTTGTGTTTTTTGCTTTTGCAGCCATTTGGCTGCCCTTGATTGAATCAAGCGAGTGCACTGCACCCTTGCACTTGATGTCACATTGTTGTCGTAGCAATTGTTATGGCAATTTGTTGCTGCCTTTGGCCCACTCAAAGCGTTAACTGTTTTGTTGCTTTTTCTATTTTTTTCAGCCGATTCCAAGTGTGTTTGCCAGCTGCGAGTGTGTCTGTGCACTCAACTTGTTGCATTTCGACGCTGAATGGAAAAACAAATCTGCACTTCACGAGATTTCTCGAGATACAAAACTTGGGAATTTAGTTTTTAAAGGTTTTGGGATGCTTATTACATTAAAATATAATTTTTTTTTGATTTTTCCAGGCTTATTCTTTAGGAATGAAGGAAATTTATTTCCTAAAAACGTAAGGGGATGGACTTTAGAGCAGGGACTCGTGTTAAGCAAAGCGAAATAGGTTTACAAATAATTTAGAACCATATTAATAACATAGTTTTAGTCTTTTTTTCTAGTGATATTTCAATTAAGAAGGCAGGAAGGTTTGTGAGACACTTTTTTCTGTAGGCAATTATTGGTGTTGTAGAACCTTAATTTCTTTAAAACGTAAGGCAATGGATTTTAGAGTAGATACTCGATTTCAGCACAGCGAAGTTAGTTTTTAAAAGCATTAAAAACAATAAAAAAACAGTTTTCTGCATTTTTCTTCGGATATTTTAATAAAGAAGCCAAGGAGGTAGAAGAGATACTTTTTTTTTAGGCAATTGTTGGTTTTCTTAAACTTTAATTTCCTAAAAACGTAAGGTGGTTGATTTTAGAGCACAGACTCGTGTTTAGCACTGTGAAGTTAGTTTATAAAAGCATTAACTTGAATCAAGCATATTTCCAAAGATTTTTCTATAAAGAAGTTCAAGGGAGTTCTAAAATATTTGTTTTCTGTATATTTTGTATCCTGCGTGACTGGCATTTCTCACAGTGCACGATCCCTCGCTCTATCTCTGCCTCTCTCTCCCTGCTGTCTGTGGAGCTTACATTGTAAAGAGCGCGCGTATCGATAACTGCAGGCTATCCACACCAGCACCCACCCACCACCACCACCATCCAGCGGATGCAGGTCGACCTTGGAGCTGCCGCTAATGACGTATCGAAACGCATTGGATTATATATGGCCGAGTGTAACGGTACAGCAACGTCAAAAGCAAAGGCCAAGCAAATAAGGAAGCGAATTTTAGTGCTTCTTACGCTTCTGTGCTTCTCTGCCTCTGTGCTTCTTTGCTTTCTTGCCACTCTGCTTGTGCTTGGGAGTGGGTAGCATCCAGGGGCTGATTGCCCGATTAGAAGGCGGAGGAGGCCGTCGTGTGCAGCTCTCCAGCGGCTCCTTGCCTGGAGAAAATTGGCCAACGATTCTTCAGAATGAATGAACGTCGCGCGTCGCGTCTTTCAAGACAAAAATAAATCCAAAAAAACAGAGCCGAGCTGATATATATATAAATATATCTTAACTGGCTAATCAGGTTTAGTTGCCGCCGCCGCACAAGTGCCGCAAGATGACAGGCTAATTGGGAGAGAGAGCAGGGCAATCTCCAATCAGGCCAGACGACCAGCGGGATGCAGGCTCCTCCGAATAAAGGCCAATTGGATTGACCGCCCGGCGAGGGTTGGCCACCCACGGATGTGGATGTGGCCCCCATTTAGCACGGCGGGTGATCCGGCAACCGGATCGTCATTCATACCATGTGTTTCTCTTCTAGAGTCTCATATTTCACGGAAAATGTGGGAGAATGATGCATCCCGCCTCCACATCCCCCACAGTTAGCCAGAGTATTCCAATTTCCGTGCCGAGAGATCCATGGAAAGGCAAGCGCGGACAGAATTGGAATTTTCCGAAAATTGTTATTTACGAAAATAAAATTATTATGGCTAACGAGGGAGTAATCCGATTATTTGTTAAAGCTTAATAAAGAGGAGCACATGGCCCATAGGGAATTATTAGGAAGAAGTCAAAATAAATAACCTTAAAATTCATGATAAAAAATTATGGTAATGCGTTGTTATCACCAATTTGCAGCTAGAACCAGTTGGGAATTCCAGTGAATTCTTGTAAAGAAATAAGAGCACATTGCCCATAAGGAAAAAAATTGAATATACAAAGAGACGAAAGAAATTGGCTTGGTAATGCGTGGTTATCATCACTTTGCAGCTAGAACCGGTTGGGAATTCTGGAAATTATGAGAAAACCAAGAAAAATAACCTTAAAATTAAAAAAAAAAAAACAAATGGAAATGCGTAGTTATTACCACTTTGCAGCTAGAACCGATTGGGAATTCTAGTGCAACGCAAGCATTAAGTGCTAGAACTGCAAATAAATCGAAGCTTTCGATATTTTTACAAGTAAACATTAATGTTTCTCAGCTCTACTTAAGGTTTGGTTATAAATTTCCATAGTTTTCCCTTCTTTCTTTAATTTTAATCAACAAAACATATATAATTTGTGTAAAAACTCACCTATTCGAGAGCTGGAACATCTCCATCATGGTCTCGTGCGGATGCTGGTGGTGCGGATGCTGCGAGTGGTGCGGATGCTGCGGATGATGCGGATGCCCGTGCGGATGTGGCTGCGGATAGGGATGGTGCAGCGCATGATGCAGGTGAGCCGGATGACCAGGAAAGCCTGGAACGGAACCGGGACCGGGACTTGGCCCACCACCGCTGCTGCCGGGACTTCCATACGCCATATACCTGCTGCTGGCCACTGATCCACTGCTGCCTCCACCCGAGGCAGATCCAGAGCCGGCGGAGCCACTGCCGTAGGGCGCATTCGGATACCACATGTTGGGATAGAAGCCCGGCGGCGCGGAATGTCCGTACGAATGCAGGCGTCCGGCTGGTGCGGGTCCAGCAGCACCACCTCCTGGTATGGCCACCGGCAGGGGACTCGCCGGCGATCGGTAGTTGAAGTGATACATGGAGCTGGAGGGCGGCCGGAGCATTAGGTCGCACCCAGAGCCGGCGGCCGAGGGTGTTGGCGACTGATAGAAGCTATTGGCCGCACTGCCGCTGCCACTGCCACTCGGGGCATAGTCACTGCCCAGCACTGAGCTCTCGTTCTCATCCGGATAGTTGTCCTCCTGCCCCGGGTCTTGGTCTTGGTCTTGGTCCTGTTCTTGGTCTTGATCCTGATCCGTCTCCATGTCGTTGGGATCCCAGGCCAGGTCGTCCAGGCTGCACTCGCTCTTGCCGAGCACGAGCAGATCGCCGGCATCGATGGCTGGCGGGTTGTCAAAGTAGGGAATGTCTTGCTTGAGGTCCTGCTCAATGCGGTCCTGGCTGCCGCGTCCTCCTTGGCTGTGGCTCGCGGAGGCGGCGGCGGTGTTGGCGTTCCTGCTGCGACTCGCACCCTCCATGTTCTCTGCTAGCTGAAAGGATTAGATATATAATTTAAATATTAATTAAAATATAATTTAAATAAAGCAATGGTGAATTTGGGGAGTTTTTAATTTAATAATAAATAAATCTGGGAGCTTGGGAACTTTCGGAACATCTTAGGATATGATCTTTAAGATCCTTCTCTGATATAAAAAGTTTCCTAATATTTTACATAATTATTACAGCATTATCCCTTAAATATTTAAATATTTTTATAAAGCATTTATGTTCCTTTATATATTCATTAAAAAACAACCAAGTATTCAAGCCTAAAAATATCTAGAAAAAGCGAATCAACTAGTGAACAAAATAAATAAAATAAAACATAAGCGCAATTGGACTCGACGTTCCTGGGCCGTATTTTTTGTATTTGTTTTTATGATCGAACTCGTAAAACGCTCAAAGCCATAAACGATTGTGAGTCATGGGCGGCGGCGTTGGAAGGGGGATCGGGATCGCTTTTGGTTTGCTTCGGTTGAATGACAGAAGCAAGAGTCAAAGAACAGGCCAAAGATACTCTCTGTGTGTGTTATTTATATGCGAATCTTGTCCAAGTGCCGCCTATAAATAATACCTACACTATGGGAGACATCTTACTATACACACGCACACACACCGATCAGATGGCGCACATATAGCCGTCTATTCAGGGCAGATCTTTGAACTATATTTACTCCTCTCCGTTTCCTTTGTCATACATATTTCCCGCCACTCTGATTCACATGACAAGCGAGAGAGAGAGATTCTAGTCATAAATTTCGTATTTTTTGCCCTCGAACCCGATCATCAGCCTCTTTCGTTATTTATTCTTTTTGGTTTTTTCCCCTCGACCTTGGGCTAATCCTTGACTACTCTAATTGAATGTGAATCAAGGTAGGGGATACCTTTTAGTTTCTCAGGAAATTGCATTAGAAAAGAGAGAAGAAACAGAGGGTTTATTGTTGAATTAAAAACGAATTTATTTCACTTGACGTTGTTTTTCGCTGGAAATGGGAAGCGAAAACAATTTAATTGGATTGTATCTGGCAATTGGAAGGGAAAAAAGATACTAATTAAAATGGTTAGTCTTTCTATTCTTGAATTTTGTTGTGATTATTAAAAATTTAATTTATTTAATGATTATTTTGCAAGAAAAGTGTTTAATTATTGAAAAATAATTCATTTTCCTGGTTATTCTTTAAGAAAAAATTAATATTATTAACACATCTATGGCATATTTAAAACATATTCTTTTCCAAGTGAAAACAGATTATTTAAATAAGAAATTTATTTAAAAAAAAGGATTAGAAAAGAAAAATAAGCCACAGTGATTAAATAGAATATTTAATCTTACTTATTCTCCTCTTATTTTTCCCCTTTTAAATTTTATAAGAAATATATTTAAAAACCAAATACTTTCTTTATTTTTATTGAAAGTTTTGAGTTGCATTTCGGCGCAAATATGGCCCTAGTGTAGTGTAAAGATATTTGCATATTTTATACATTTTATTTTCCATATAAAAACGTTTATTTAAGACTCAAGTTTCTTTAAAAAGTAATTAAAAAAGGAAATAAAGGCCACCTGTTCTGCTCTATCTACCTACCTACTTAAAACCCTAATAATTTCTTCATTTTTATCAACATTCTTCAAGTTGCATTTCACCACTAATATGACCCTAGCCCTTAACCTTATTTATTTGATTATGAGCGAAAACAAGGAAGTCAACAGGCACTTGACGGGGCAAGTTAGTTAAATGCCATTCAAGCGCTTATTTTTAGTTGTTATCATCGACGTTTGCCGTAATATTTGCTCTTCTTTTGATTTTATTACTTTATTTTTGCTATTGCTGCCGCTGCCGCTGCCGCTGCACTTTTCATTCCGCCTTTCCAACTTTGTTTTGTAATTGTTTTCAAGTGCCAGGTAAATACACACACAAGCAGCGGCTGATGAGCGGGGGTTAGGGGGCAGGGGGCAGGGCATGTCAATTGCTTCTGCCAAAATCGCCAGACAGCGTTGTTGACGTCGCAGCGGGGTTGCCGCCAGTTTGCCACTTTGCATGGCTGACTGTCGGTGCAATGGGGCGTATACGCAACGGGGTTGGAAAGGCGACAGACCGGAGAGCAGAGACGAGAAAACAGCGACAAGTGGGCGGCGGAAAAGGGCGCTTTGGGATGAAATCGAGTTAAGGAAAACCTTCCCACCTTCCTGATATTAATAAATAGATTTTAAAGGCTTTCCTTTTCGAAATTAGCATCTTATCTCCTTTGGAAAAATCATTGTTGCATACGCTTATCACCCGCTTATCTGGGCCGACATCATATATGCTGGCTTTGGGCCATAAAGTGGCACACGACACACCTTTAAATCCAAAGGGAACCGAACTGAACTACTAATTCAGGCCACAAATCGATAAAGTTGCCAAAGTTGCGGGCCCAAGACTTGTGGACAATTTTTTTGGGGCCTTCTCCGCCCTCTTGGCCATATAAATTTAGATATAATCGTGTGCGAGTACGCACGTCTGTGCCCACATTTATATGGCCCCAACTGTGCCAGTGTGTGCGAGTGTGCGGGGCAATTATAATCTTCGTACAGATATTCCAACATGAATATTGCTTTTGATAAGCCGCCTCTGCCAACTTCGTCGCTTGTTTGCTCTTCTCAATTGCTTCTCTCTGCCAACAAACACCGCAAAACACAACAAAACACACAGCAAAACAACACACACACAGCACCACGACCACGGCCAGACACCCACCATTCGCTGCTGGTGGCGGGTGTTGCTATAGATATCGCCGAGCTGAGCTGATTAGACACCAGAGATTGCTGGGGTCAAGCTTTGACAGTTAATTCCCCAGCTAGGAATGTTGGGAATGATATCTCTCCATTGCTATTCACTCAGCCAAAACACTAATTAGCATTACCTGACCTAGACACACAAAGCACGTGGATTCGAAATGTACATATCTTATGGCTGCGGGGGGGTCAATTTCTGGGCTGAACTCTGGCTGTTTAAAATGGATATATAATTCCTACTTACTTGAAAACTAGTTGCCCCAGACCCTGCACCGAAAAAATAGGTTTTTGGATTTGTTTTTGGGAAATTACAAATTAAATGAAATGAAATAATAAAGGGGAGTCCCTTTAGAGACCTTATTTAAATGCTGATTAATTCCAAACTAAGTAGAACCTTTCCCAATAGCATTTATCAATGGCCCTCGATGGTCTTTTATGTTCTTATCACATTAGGCTAATCTCTATTTGTAAGCCTACAATGTTGCAACATTTTGTGACTCACTTTTTTAGGGGTTATTAGTTGGAACTGATAAAAACAATAGAAAACAATTATTCAACCCACTGAAGAGCTATGATAATGCAAGCCAATTGCCTTGCATTTGTGAGCTGGCAATGTTTACAACTTTAGGTGATTTTCTCAATGATTACCTAAACTTGATTAGATTAAATCTGTTTACTTTTTAGCAAAGGGGGTTTACATTCTTAGATGTTATTTATAAATTCTATGAATGGCGAATATGTCTTTTTAACTTAATTTGTTTATATACAAATTGTTGGTTAAAAATAAACCATCAGAAAAGTTTCAAAAACTGTGAACATTTTGAAAAGCAAATATTGTAAATTTTGAAAACATATTATATCAAAGTTTTTAATATAATTCCATAAGTTTTAAGAGCACTATTACTTTTAAAAATGTTTATTTATAAAATTCTCTTTAGAAGTTGCCAGACTTGAATATTTCTTTGAAGCATTACCATTCCTATTAATATAGGGTTGCCAGTTCTGTTATCTATTAGTCTGAATATTTTTACTATAACAATTTTCTGTTTCTAAATATAATAATAAATAAAACATAGAATATTGTATAATTTCCTATTAATATGTATATCTGTCTAATTCCCTTAACCTTACTATCCTCACAGGGCCCGGAAATCTTTTAGAATAAACATAAGATTAACACATTTGCGCCAGGGTTGCCAGTTGTGTTAAATATTAGACTGAATATTTCTACTATAATACATTCTCTGTTTTAACATATCATAAATAATAAAACAAAGTATAATTTATAATTTCTCGGCAATCTACATATCGGTTGGACTCCCTTACTATTCATACAGGGTCCGCAAATCTTTCAGAATAAACATGAGATTAACACATTTGCGCCAGGGTTGCCACCTCTGTGATACCGTTAGCTTTCCCTGGGCCCGCATAAATCAATCATGAAATATTTACGTCTAATGTTGGCAATAACAATAACAGCAATAATAACAATCAAATAAAAGGAGGGAGCAAAAGGCAAAGGCAAAGGCGAAGGCAAGAAAAAAATCAATTTCACTTACATGTTTTGCGCTGTTTCTTGTTTTTCTGCATGAAGCTTTTCGCTCACTCTCTCTGTGTTTAGCTGCTCTCTCCCCCCTTTCTCCGCAAGCTTGCCCTTGGCTTTCTCTCTCTCCCACGCCTCAGTCGCAGCGATTCGGTGCCGTTTGTTTGGTTTGCCTGCTCTCTCCCTCGCTCGCTGGGGGAGGAGGATGCGGTGTTTTTGTTGAATTGGGAAATTATATATTTTGTATTACTTTGTTGTGCTTCGTCGCTGATCTTTTTGTTGTTGTTGATATCAGCTTATGCAGTTTGCAGTTCACTTAGTTATCTCTGCGTTTTTCCTTTGTGGTTCTTTGTACTTTGCTTTTGCCTTTGAGTGTTTGCAGGGAAACAAATAAAAAAAAAAAACAAACACAAATAACAGTACTTGCAATTGTCCTACGGTATATTTTCAGTATTTGTCAGTTGCGTTGCTTTGAATTCAGCTCACTTGGCATTTTTCTGGTATTTTAAGAGTCACACTCACGCTCTTTCATTTAGTATTTTTTCAAAAATCTTTTCAGGTTTTCACTTTTCAAGTTTTTCTTGCTGTTGGACGGGGCGGGTGGAGAATTGAGTTGATGTAACATTTTCTCGTTCATCTTTTTTGTTTTGTTTGTTTCACTTCAAGTTATATTTTGGTATATGTATATATTTATTTTCACTTTTAGTTGTTTCTCAATATCAATCAATATTTGTACAGCTGGAGGTATTTTGTTGTTGTTTTTTGTTTCACTTCTGTTTTGTTGTAGTTGCTGCTGTCTGCTTTTGTTGTTGTTCCATTTTATTCAGCTTCCAGCAAGTGTTTAGTGTTTTTTTGTTGTTGCTAAAGAATAGAAGAAAAAAGAAGAATAAGAATAGGAAGGCGAAGCGCTGTGAAATAAACCTCATTTTTTTATGTTCTCCATTCACACATTATGCCTTTTGTAAAGGTTTCTTTTTTTTTCACCCGAATGTTAAACATTTCCAAATAGAATTCTTAATTACTTTTAAATTACATTTTTCAAGGTTTTATCAGATT
The DNA here is from genome assembly GCA_014170255.2 of Drosophila triauraria. Lineage (NCBI taxonomy): Eukaryota > Metazoa > Arthropoda > Insecta > Diptera > Drosophilidae > Drosophila > Drosophila triauraria. The sequence goes on along the minus strand of CM024333.1, from coordinate 5,110,329 downwards.
TTATAGAGGGTTTTTTTGCTTTCAAAGGTATAAACTATGATTTTTTAATACTTTTTTGCAATCTTAGTTGATATAAAAAAGGCTTAACCCTTTCAGCTCCTTTAAGCTTTTTAAAAATAAAGAAAATTGTTTTCTTATTTAATTCAGTTGAATAAATACATGCCTCAGACAACTCTCCTTTTAAATCTCTTTTAAAAAATACTACTTAAATACTATTATTAGTATTTAAATACTACTTAAATACTATTATTAGTATTTAAGTAGTATTTTTTAAACAACAATATTACATTCCGAATCGAGCTATAAAAACGAGACGAACCAAAATACAAAATTAAGATGCGGGCTAGTCGAAATACTGAATACGCTTTACTCTAATAATAGAGTAATACTCTAATAATAGAGTAAAGCGTATTCAGTATTTTGGTTCGTCTCGTTTTATAGCTCGATTCGGAATGTAATATTGTTGCCGCTTGTTGTTGTTTGCGGTTTGTTGCTAATTAAATGAATACTTTAATTTATATATTTGAATTTTTATTTCCCACTAGCCGGGCCCGGGCCCAGTGTTGTTGTCGATCGGATCTGTGGCTGTCACCTGTTGCCTTTGTCGCCTTTGTTGCTCTCTGCAGCAGCTGCTGCTGCTGCGGCTGCTAAATGCTTCTTAAATTCGTTTTGTTTTAAACTTTTTGTTATCTCGTTGGCTTTGTGGCTTTTTGTGAAAATATATATACTACACATATTAAACCGGTTAAAGCCGACCCAAAATTTAGCACCCAATCGGGGTGGAATCCGGGCCCGGTTCGGGGTTTTCGGGGTTTGGCGGGTTGCAAATTAAGGGAATTATTGAACCCGAGTTCAACTTCCAATGCCGCCGATTTGTTGTCGAATTTTTTTCATGATTTTAGTGGACTTAAGTTATATCTTCTATTGTTTACTTAGTTTTTCTTTTAATTTAATAATATTTGGGTTATCCCTTAGCTATTTTTATTTTTAAAGCATTTTTGGCTTCAATTGGGTAAAATATATATGAGTTATTAATTAATAAAGAATTTTCCGATCGATTCTAGAGAGTTATTCCGTTAAATGGCCTCTTTGCTATTTTCATCTACCATTTTTCCGCCACAAAGTGTGTATATACAAAAAAATATATACAATTTATATTTATTTGTGCGCATTCAACTCAAGTGTTGCTTGGCAGTCTAAATCAAATATATACATATAAGAAGATAAACTTCTTTGCGACCGTGTTCCCTCCGCCTTTCCTTTCTTTTCCTGTCTGCCCTTTTGCTCGGCGAAAGCTCCTCGTCGTCGCACAGAGCACACAAACAGACACTTTGGTATTTGTATCGAAATTTCCCTGAAGCAAGGACACATTAATGCGTAGGAGGGAGTGTGCACACGCACTCTGACACAAGGAGGTCCGGGGACTACAGTGGATATTGGCCCCTACGAATTTTAATATGGAAGTTAAACCTTATCCCTTGTTTTTATGGAATTTCTTTGAAATTTCCTAACGTAATATAAATCATTTGGCAAAGATTTTCGTTGAAAAACCACATTTTTATTGGTTTTGAAATAACATAAATATTATTATTCTTGTTGACCTTCAAGTGGTTGGGTTAACCAGCTCTCACACTTAATCTATAAATTAATGAACAAATCACTTGCCTTATTGCTTTATTTAATTTTAAATAAATAAAGAAATAAAGAAAGAAAAAAGAAGAGGCATTAAGACTGTATTAAATTATTATTAGTATAATGTTATTAATATTAATACCAAAATAAAATACCAAAAAACGTTGCTCTTCAGCGAATAAATAGTCTTTATAAATGCCCTTTAATATACATTTTAATGTACGAACAGCATAATAAATGTTTTGTAATTATTTCTCCTCTTAATTTCCTTTTTATTAAGGGTCCACTTTGCTCTTGGTGGCCCTTTTGTGGCTTTTCGGGGACATGGCACGCACTGCGAAAATCTTTGCTAACATTTTTCGAAGGCCTTTTGTTTGCGCTGCGGTTGGCACCACCACCCAACCACCTAGAGTTCCTACAGTTCTGGGCCTGGGATCTGGCTATGGATCGGGATCTCGGGGTCCGAGCCTGGGGCTTGTGGGTCAATCACCCGGCAGCGGGTCGTAATTGCAAAAATGACACACACACAGCGGCGCGACGGTTGAAAAATAACAAAAAATTAAAATGTAATATAAAGAACCTTTTCTCCGCCTTTTTTTAATATTATTATTTTTTGCACTCGCTTTATTTGCATTTCAGACGCGACGACGTAGAAGAAAAAAAAACAACAAAAAAACGAGCAAAACCCAAAAAAGAAACAAAAATAAATTCAAGTGCTCGAGCGAAAAAAAAAAACGAACAGCAGAAAAATTGGCGAGCAAAAAGGCAAAAAGCTATTTGCCAGACAACAACGACAACCAGGCGGCAGGGGGTAGGAGTTACGGGGCCAGGGGGGGTGCTTGGGGGTGATGTATGGGATTATCAAAAAGAACAACGAATAAGAGAGAACACGCGAGAACGAGACACCCCGCGAAAGAAAGAGAGCGCGGAGCGTCGTCGCGCCGCGCGGTAACAAAATAAATAAATTATATAATTTGCTTTGACGTTTGACGTTCCCATCCCTCCACAGCTCCCTACCCATCACTCCACCCAGTGAGCCGCCCTTCGTGAGCCTCCCTCCGTGAGCTTGCGGTTTGTTTACATTTGCAATAGTTTCGGTTACATCGAACGAAGGGGGCGCGCGCGCTCACTCGGCGCTTCTCGCCTCTTCTCGCTCTCCCAGGCTCTCAGGTTAGATTAGGCTTGAACTGCGGGGCGTATACGCAATATTACGTATACGTATGCGTCTCGCTCTGGGCGCCATTGTACGGCGATCATTTATAAATAGAGTAACAAAAAGGAATGCCAGCTAATAGATCATTAAAGAGGATCATTTCGCCTCCAAAAGAATGTGCGAGGGGTCGGGAATTGGCTTCTTAATTATTAGTTCAGGAATTTTGCGAGTTCCATAGGAATTAGCTTGTTGAGTGAAACAATTGTCGTTGTAATTACACTTGACACTTGGCCTGATACCGTATTCCATTCGTAATCTGAACCCGCCGCTCGCTGCTTTCTTCAAATCATTAAGAATATATCTTTGCAGGTCTCTAAATGTTTATTTTTTTGTATTTTATCGAATTGAACCCGACACCTGTTCTGAGGTATGCAGTTACACAAAAGTAAAAATAAATAAAAAGATCTAAGCACCAGCGACAAACATGTGGAAACAGTGTTGACATTAGGGATCTATGTAGAGGGGAAAATACATAAAAAAATAATATAAAATAGGTTCAAAAATATAATTTCATAAAATAAAATAATCCTATTAACTTTTTCTTGGATAGAAATAAAATATGAATTAAAACATACATAAATTTTAAGGAAAACTCTGAAAATGTATGTAAAAATTACATTTTAATGTGAATTTAGGCATTTTTCAATTTAATTTAGGCCAATTAATAATTAAAAGTAATTTTTTCAATGTAAACTGTAGTTTTTTTATGCTTATCTTCGCTTAATAATCATTTTCCAACTAAACACAACTCTGTTCCTTAAAATTTTCCCTCACAACACGTTTTTTTATTTATTTAAAAGCTAGATTTCCCACGAAAAAGGCTCGATGGCATAAAAAGAAAACTACGCGCCATTAACAAACACCAAGGAACAACAAATAAAAGCAAAGACCAAGAAACAAACAAACAAACAGCAAAAATCACAATGCTTGCTCTCTTTTTTTATTCCCACTAGCTGCATCTCTTTCCCGCCCGCCGAGTCTGTCTCAGTCGCTGCCTCAGCTGCTGCCTCTGCCGCCTCGACCTGGCCTAATGCTGACGCCGACGGCCACAGCGACGCTGACAGCGGCGGCGACGTCGACATCAGGTGGTGGCTGGCGAAAAGTTGTCGCAAAAACCAAAAATAGCCAAGCAAAGAGCGAGAGCGAGAGCGAGAGAGACGGGGAAGAGAGCAGAGAAGAGAGGGGGGCGGGGAGAACGTGGTCGCTGGAGCACGTTCTACAAAGATTTCCGAGTGCACTTTGCATAACATTCCATAACATAGGTAATACCAATAATAATCATATAATATACGGAAAACCTCAAAGAGAACTAGAATATAGAAACAAAAACATGAATAAGCTTCATGTTTCCGTAGAAAAATAATATAAACTAAGGGCTAATATCAGAGATAATTAAAAACAAAGATTCTCTTTCATTATATGCAGGGTTTTAAGAAATAAATTAAGTAATATTAACATTAAAAATAAACCAAAACTGTTACTACCCCATTTTAAAGAATATATTAATCTTATATATATTTAATTTCTCAATATAAATATAAAAACAATAAAACTACCACATGCCGCCAGCTTTAATAATTTTTTAATTGCGGCTTAAGCCCAATCCGCACTCTTCGTTTCGATTTCGTTCGGAACAACAGGGCGTATGCGTATGCGTGGTGCGTAGCCACAAAAGATTGCGCATACGCCAAGTGAACCACAGCGAGCGAGTGGCACTGATCTAAACGGAATTGATTTAATTAGCATAGCAGCCTAAGATGGCGTCAAGCTATCTCAGCTCTCAATGTGAGCTTCAGCTCAAGCCCCTGCCCCTGCCGATCCAATCAGGCATGCTAAATTCGCCTCCAATTAAGATTCGATTTATCGATAAACTTGTGTTTTGGCAGTCCACATTTTTTGGCGGATCGGCCGGATCGGATCGTTGGATCGATTTGATTGCCCTTAATTTATGGTCCGATCGCTTTGCATGCCGCCAGCGAAGCAGCTCACTAAGCTGTTTCCTGTTTACAACAATTATTTTCGCTCGAATTCCGAACAACGCTCTCCCGATATTGTTAACGATATTACTACAGTTTTATTATTTGGCCCAGAATTTATGGGATTATTTTTAGGTATTTATGCCGATTTTTAATTGCTGTTTCACACGTCCATAGAGAGATGAATGAAAGGGGAGAGAAATAACTTATGAATTAATCGAATAAAGTTAGTTTCTAGTTCTTAAGAAAGTAATCAATATCATACAAAATATTTAATTAAAAAATAAGCTAGACTTGTGGTGTTCTTTTTAGGTTTTCGAAGGCTTCTAAGTGACTCTTTATATATGTATAATAAAAATAATATCGTCAAGGCCCTACAAATAACTTAAAAATAATACAAATTTCTTTATTTATTTAATATTTTAATAAATCCCGAGTACCTAGCAATATTTGTCTCTTTTGAGTGTTGCTCAACATGTTTCTAGCAATATTTGTCTTCATTTGTCAACATTTTCTTTTTTTCATGTTCATGTGCTGCTTAATTTCACCCACAATGCTTTGGGTACCGGGTATCTCACAGTCGGTCACACTCGACTGTAGCTTTCCCACTTGTTTTTTGGGTTTTGGTGGGTTTTTCATTTATTTGCTATAATATTTATGCGGCTAAAGGTTTTTTTAAGTTTTTTCCACCTAATAAAATGATATTTTAATAGAAATGAATTTAAAAATAAATAGGAAAAAATTATTTTATTTTAGGCTTTCATTTATTTTCTATAATATTTATGCAGCTAAATCTATATTTTAATTATTTTCACATGATATCAGAGATTTTGGAGCTGAAAATATTTTTTCTATAATAATTTTCAGAGCTTAAAGCGATCTTGTTGAATTATTAAATCAAATTCGAGTTTCTTCGCTTCTTCCAAGCTTACTTTCCCCCTCGAAATTGTAAATATTTGTTAGAAAATTAGGGAACAAATACATATTCATAAATATGAATGTACATTTTTGAGGCATCAGTTTTCAGTTTTTCAGTTCAGTCAGCGATTTCCAATCTGTTTTATTTCGTTTATTGTTGTCTAGGTTGGCTTATCAATTTGCCGCTTTCGGTACAAGTTCGGCTTTCCTTTTTTCCGCAGCTTTTTAGGCCGCCCCCCTCAGCCGCCGCCCCCTTCTAGCCCAGCTCCCCCGAACCCCTTCTCCACGGCGAGCTTTCGGCTCTCTTTCTCAGCCGCTAGCCCGCTCGCTCGCTCGCCCGCTAGCCCGCTCGAAGCGCCGAACGAAAACGCTCTCAGACGCGACGTCAGCAAAAATTATATGAAGGCGACAAGAACAACAAATTATTAAATATATATACACACACACACACACACTTGTCCGAGTACAAATAAAAATATGAAACATTAAACAAAAAATGTACAGAACAAAACAAAAGCGAAATAAAGAATATTTTCTTATTTCTATTCATTAAAAACAAAAACAGAAATACAAAATAAATAATAATAAAGGCACACACTCTCGCCTTACGCCAGCGATTATTAAATTATTCGAATATAGTATATAAGGTATATATACATAAGTATGCGAACACAATTAACACAACATTCGAAACATTCTGGTCGCGACGACGCAATTGAAATGCCAACATCAACATCATCGCCGCTTTGGCAACAATCTTTTTTTTGTTTTTTTTTTGTTTTGCGAGACATGCGACGCCGAAATTAATTATCAAACATAAAACAAAACAAAACAACAAAAAAAAGGCCAAAGTAACAGCCCAACACACAGGCACACAAGCAGCGAAAATAATAATAAAAAAAAATAGAAAAAATCATCGGCAACAGCAAAGAAAACCTTGAGAGCAACACAACCAAAAAATAGCAACAAAAAACACTACCGACAACGCAAACAGCAAAAACATAATAAAACCAAAAAATTGGAAAGAAAAAAAAAACAGCAAAACACTTTTTTATTGATTCGGAACTCGGAACTGGTAAATCATTGAAAGTTTGTTGCCAAAAGATGTCTGATGTTGATGCTGGCTATTTATATTTACTTTTATTATTATTGTCATGCCAATCCGAGCCTCATTTTCATCTTCTCTATGCTGATCCCGTGTGAGTTCCCGGGCCAGTTCAAGGGTGGAGCGACCCATAAAGTGCAGGCCATAACACATCCCCTGATCTCTGCTGCCAGAGATTTTGGTAATTAAAAGCTAGGTGTTGTAGATACGCCAAGTCACCTGGTGGCGGCTCCTAAAAGCCCTTAAAAATGCACCGAAATTACAGGGAAAAAAATTAGATACCCAAAAGAGAGTATTATGGAGTTAAACTTAACAATAAGGCTTCTCTTCGGTATTTCTTGGATTATACAAAAATCTTTGATCAGAGAAATTGCTCCACAAAGCTTGTTCCAAGAAAATATTATAAATAAAAAATCAAAACACTAATAAGATGATTTATCGAAATCGAAGACCTGAGAAAAATCTTAATTTAATGAGACTCTGAGAAGGTTTGAGATTAGAAAATTAAAACAGTGGTTCTGCATAATTGTTCTCTTTCTAAATTCCATAGTTCTACAAAAAAGAATTAAAATAACCTGGCATAAGAGAGACAGCTCTCGGAAAGTATCCCCTCTTCATCGGATTTAGGTTGCCAAAATTCGACCACAAGAAGCTCAAAAACTAAGACAATTCTTACGTTATGATCTCTATATTTTCCTAATATTTTTTTCGTTGGGTATTCCAAAGTCGGTGGATTAATTGCTCACGTTCTGGCTTGTATTTGTATTTTGTTTTTGTGTTTCTTTCGTTTTCTGATACAAAACACAAAATAAAAAATTAAATAAACCGAAAAAAGAAACTGGAAATTCATTAATATGTTAATTTTTTTTTTGTCTTGCCTCATTGATTGTGTCGGTGTGACTGTGTGTAGGGTGTGCATGGTGTATAGAGTCTGTGTTTGGCGTATGTGAGTATATGCGAGCGTTAATGTTGGCTAAGCAGATTTTCGGAGGATGACAAGCGGTCGCAGTGGGAATTTTGTGAATTGAATATTTTCTAAGTCAACAGCGGTGGCGGGTTCTCATGTTTCGATCACGCTGCACTAAGAAATCGGGAAGAGGCCCTGAGAGATATACAAATGCGCGCGCGCGCGCGCATCTGATATTTAATTCACCAATACTACTCCAACGCTACTCCAACACAACTCCAACACAACTCCAACACAACCACAACATACACCAACACTAATCCAAGACTTTTACTATTCCAAAACTACACCAACACTACACCAACACAACTCCAACACTACACCAACGCACCGATATTCGATTTTTCGACTTTGTGGCTAATATTTTCGAGTGATTCCATTAAGGTCAACGCTATCTACCTTCTTTTGTAATATATTTCTCCTCTTCTCGGCGGCTTGTTGTTTCAAACTTTGTTGTTCTTCTTGCTGATGTGTTTTCTTGTTTTTGTTTTTTGTTATTTCACGTCTACACAAACACTGGCACACACCCGAAAAAAATAATGAAAACCGCTGTATTTGAGGCAACGCGAGTTTGTTTGTTGCTTGTTTCTTATTTCGCTTTTTTCGCGTTTTTTGCTTTTTTTCGCTCCTTTATTCGATGCCTTATGGGGCTTGGGGGGCACTGTTTGATATTCCAATTCCATTGGTTAGCGCGGCGCCATTTACGTTTCTCGAGCGTGTTCTTTGCATTTTAGCAGCGACGAGGGGCCCAGCAGTACTTGCTCCCGTTCCCGTTCCCGCTTCTGCTCTGCTCTCACACTCACACAATAATAAAATACAAAAATAATAATAATAATAGTAGTAACAATAAATAAATATAAGGCGAAACGCAGCGAAGTAGCGACGGTAATGCTAGTTGCGAGCGAACCAAGCGGACGGGGCCAAGCGAACGTCGCGACGCGTCCGTCCGAACCGCTACAGAAACAAAAATTAATTACATATATTGAAATCACAAACTAAACTAATCAGCCAGACCGACCGACCGCCGAAGAGCGAAGAGCGGAGAGCGGAGAGCGGAGAACAACGCTCCCGAGCGAATGCCACAAAAAGCTTACGTCCGAGCGAAAAGCTTGCTCGGAGCAGAGCGGAGCCGAGTCGAGCAGAGCGGACTCCGCACGGAGACAGAGCAACCGACAGCAACAACCTGCGTTGGAAAGCTGGCGAGACCTTGACTAAGGTTTCCGGTGCTGGTGAGCGTGCTACCCAGCCACTAGCTACACGATGGGAAAATATTTAAAAAAATTTATATAATTTATATATTTTGGAGCAGGCTTGATTAAACAATTATTTCTTTTCAGTAAAGTATTAAAGTATAATTTTCCCAATAATTTTGCGAGAATTAACACAGAAAATCATATAATTGCTGGAGAAATTGAAAATGTGCTCGATAGTATGCTACAAAAGGTTGCAGCATATGCTTAAAAATACCTTAGAAAATTGTATTGCAACTTTAGGCCATTAAATTGTTTAATTGGATTTTATTTTTAACTTTATAATTGGTATAAAACCCATAAAAAGCAAGGAAGCGATGAAGAAATTTTTTAACTTTTTTCTTCTTAAACAAAAATTATGGAGTTTGTTTTCTCAGCTAAAATTTTTGGAAGAAAACAATTTATATGAATTTTATTTGAGCTGAAACTTCACGAACAATAGTTTATTCTTCCTAAAAATAATATTAATGTAAAATCAATAAAAACTTCACAGAAAACTGTATAAAACCAACACAATTCACCAAGAAATTAATTCATGTTCCCTTTTGGAGACGAATAACTATTAATTTTTTAATTATCAAATACAAGCCCATTCTGCTTTTTGTTTTCAGTAACGATTTGAGCAAGATATTCAAAATAAAAATCCAGCCTACCAACTCCCAAGGGATATCAAGGGATACTGCCAATATTTTTGAACCAATCAAGTCACCTAATGATCCCATTTTCTGGCAGTGCACTAGCGCTGAGAGCCAGCGACTTGGCGCTCGCTCGCTCACTCTCCTCTCGCCATCGATGGGAGCTTTTTCTTGGAGCGGAGGCGCGACAGTTTGTCGCTGCTTAGTCTATGAACTTGACGCTGGCGTCTTACACAATGCTGCCTCTGCCTCTGCTGCTGTCCGCGTCGCTGCCTCAGTTGACGCGACTACTTCTTCCTCTTCCCTACAACACACACACACAGCACATACACACAGCTGAACACTCTTAAACAAAAAAATAAATAACACTGGGAACTTGGGCGAAGATTTCTTGATTTACAGAACTCGAAACTAACCTAGGAACTTGGCAAGTTAGGAACTGACTCGACGAGGTACTCTCTGAGCCTCTAAGCGGAGGCGCCACTTGGCCAACTGGCCAACGAACCGCTTCCACTTCCAATTCCACAGCCACTGCAGCAACGGCCGATGCGGAGCGACGACGCGTCGTGGGACTTGGACAGATGCCGACCGACTGCGATGGCAACTGGCGCGGATGAGGCCCGGTCCAAAGCCCAAAAAACCCAGTCGCTGTGGTGCTCAGTGCCAAGACAAACAGCAGCAGCAGCAGAAGCAGAAGCAGCAGCAGAAGCAGCAGCAGCCAGGACGCACTCAGACAGCTTTCGGCACTCAAGAGGAGCTTTTGAGCGTTCCACTCGACGCTTTTCCCTGGCCTTTTCCTTGCCAAAGAGCAACAGTAACGGTAACAGGAGTCGCAAGTGGTCGGGCAGACAGGGCGCATACGCAACATTTGAGTTTGAGCGATAACTCGGCCACAATTGCGGTCACAACAATAACAGGGGCATATCTGTCGACAAAATCATCCCTCGGGCACACACAAATCGAATTGTTTGTGTAAACAGGTGGCTAACGGGGCGCATACGCAATATATTTGAGATGAGAACTTGCAGAGCTCAGCTGATTTCAATTTAACAACACAGCTCCAACAGAACTCCAACACTACTTCAAAATAATTCCAAAAGAACTCCAACACTATTACAACACTACTCCAACAGAATTCCAACACGACTCCAAAACCATTAAAAAAAAACTCCAACACTATTCCAACACTACTTCAACACAACTCCAAAAGAACTTTAAAACAACTTTAAAACAACTCCAACGCTACTCCAACACAACTCCAACAATATTCCAACACAACTACAAAATACACCAACGCACTGATTCTCGATTTTAGACTTTGTGGTTAATAGTAATAATTTTCCAAGCAGTAATATAGTCTTATAATAGCCAGAATATTTTTCTTTCTTCGAAAAGTATAAATAAATTATAGATTAAATAAATTATTAGATATATTTCCAGAACAAAGCCTTGAAAAATCGTAACAATAACTGACAATTAAAGGGCAAAGCACTCTAGTGATATTCTTATCAGTTATCAGGCTTATATATATTTATATAGCTATTACGACGGCCTTAGCTCTCACATAGTAAGCAGATAACCATTTCTTTTCACAGCCTCTCTGGGCGCTACAATTTGCACCACAGGTGTATCGTGTGGTCTCAGCCGCTTTTTTTTTCTCTTGGTTTATGGGTTTTCTTTGGTTATCTCGCGATAACGCAATCAAAATAATAAACACAACACCAGGCGTAGAGTGGGAGTAGCAGACGGTGGCAAGAAGAAGGCGACGGCGGCGTCGAACTAATCTCAGACATTCGATATGCGACATTCGGAGTGATTCCCCGCAGTGCTCCCAGTGATAGTGATGGAAATTTCTTATTGTTTAGCATAATCGAATGTTTGGCGAATATATTTAGCTCAGCACATTTTAATCTCGATTAAGCGGAGGCTCAAGTTAATGAGATTGCTGGAGAAGTTTACTTCCTGAATTAATTAAACAATGCACTAGGTCTTTGCTTAACATGTTCTTTTACTTTATAAATAGGTCGATTGAAGGATACTCTTGTTACAGGGCTCTATATTCTATTTTTTAAGTATTTTAAAAATCAAATAAGATATTAAATTAAGAAAGATTTTAAAGGTTTTCTGCCTTAGTTTTTAATTTAACAATTAAAGAAATCACTCACCGCTTAACCTTCATCAGCTTTCAGTTGAATGACATAATCATAATCATAATTTAGGAGGCGCGAAGTATATCAAGTTCCTCGGGTAAGGCATATATGCGCAGCTGCTTCTCGGTCATCACGTCCTGCAGATGGGCCAGCTCCTGCGGCACATAAATGGCCCCGTCCATGTACAGCGCCTTGTCCCAGGGACACTCGTCCAGGGCGGACACCAGGCACTCCTTGCTCCGCTCAAAACTCGTCCTGGTGTCCGAGAGGCAGCGCAGGTAGCTGCGCCAGTAGAGCGAGTTGCGGCGCAGGATCTGATATTGGCTGGCCTCGATTTCCGAGCGATTTGTGTTGCGCGGCAGGAAGGTCTCGAACATGCTGAGCACGCGATTGCGCACGGCGGCCTCCACGTGGCTGCGCAGCTGCGGATGGCTCTGCTGCTGGTCGTAGGTGGAGGTGTTCGATTGCTCCAAGATCCTTGCGAAGCGACAGCGGGCGGCAATGACCAGGTGGAGCAGCGACAGAATGCCGGCCTGGGTGCGTATGAAGCGGGCGCGCAGCTTGTGCCACTGCATCGTGCTGAAGGTGGCCCAGCGCTGCAGGAAGACCAGGTTGCGTGGGTATTCACGGAGACACAGCTCCACCAGCTCAACCAGTTGCTGGTTGCCTCTTGAAACCTTAAGTTTAAGGCGGGTCTCCGGCGGCTGCTCCTTGTCTTGATGAGGCGGCGGCAGCTGCACTAGCAGCAGCTGCAGTTCCAGGACCTGCTCCCGCAAGAACCGCCTACGCTCGCTGGTCTTTGTGGCTACCAAGCTGAGTTGGTTCTTCAGCAACTGAGCAATCAGCGCGTCCGCCTCCGTGCTGCGGTTCTGTAGGTTCAAGGCCAGAGAGTGGGCACGCAAGAGGATCAAGAGCTTGTGGGACTGAAAGTAGTCCTCGAGGGGCATCTCGTCCGGAACTCTGTCTAGGGCTTGGATCTCCACCTGCAGCTGCTGCAAGCTGGTTGCCTCATCAAGAGTCTCTGTGGCGTGCTGTTGGCCTTGGCAGATGCAGTTGAGCAAATGGAGAGCCTGTTCATGGCGATTCCTCGATATAAGCATCTCCGCAAACACCAAATAGGCATGCATGACATCAGGACAAGCGAGGGACTGATCCTCCTCCTGCGATTCGGTGGCTATCACGGTACGAAATATGTTGAAAGCACGACTTGCATCATCGTCGCGCTCTAGGACCTCGAACTCGCACATGGCCAGCTCGGTGTAGAAGCGCGAGACGCGACGATTCTGCTCCAGACGCAAGAGGTTGCGGATTCGGCCACGGGCCTCCTTCAGATACTCATCGGTCAGCTTGCCCGTCAGCTTGTGCAGCACCAGCAGGAGCCGTTGGAAGCGCAGCCACAGGACGATAAAGAGCCGACGCTTTGTCTCCTCGCCCTTGAAGGCTTCGCTGCACTTGAGGAGCAGCCCACTAATGGTGGCCGCATACAGGTCACTGCCAATGCAGTGCGGCATGAAGCTGGGCGTGACACACATCTCCCTGGCCAGGTCCAGCATGGCGGCGGTAAAGTCGTCGGCATGCCGCTGGTAGTAGGGAATCGCATAGGAGCTCCGATCCGCCAGGCCAGCCAGCAGCATCTCAATGGCCTCCGAGTCGCCCAGCTGGTCGATGCGCGTGCTCAGCCTCTCTGCCAGGCAGTCGCTGCGTACCAGCGGCATCTTGGTCAGCTGCACCACCAAAAGCAGCAGCTGCAGTCGATTCGCCGGCGTCTTCAGCGGGTAAATGTAGTGGCAGACATCGTCGCTGAAGATACAGCGCTGCGGATCCAGTCCGCCCTCCACGGCATCCTCCGACGAATGGCTCAGCTGCGGATACGGCAAAAAGTTGTACGCCTGACGCAGTCGCTCCACGCGGGTCCAAATCTCTGGCAGCGGCATGCCCGACTGCAGCACCAGCTCCTCGAACTCGATCAGGGGTCGCTCATCGTCGGCTCGCGCCTCCAAGCAATCCACCGCCAGACCCGGGAAGTTCAGCTCCAAGGCCAGACGTAGCAGGGCAAAGACGTGATTATTATTCGCCGATTGCCGCAGGAACAGCACACAGTTGTGGAACAGATGCAGCATTATCTTGTCCGTATCCAGGGTGTCCAAGAGCCGGCTCGAGGTGTCTGTGTGCCCGAGATGCATGCGCCGCATGCTGTCCTCGTAAATTTGCAGCACATCCGGCACATTGCAGCGCGCCATAGTGCCCTGCGTGGCCATGATCAGGCTGCTCCACAGGGTGTAGACGAAGGGGCTCTGCTGCAGCATGGCCTCTATGCGAACAGCCACCTAAGGGAGATGGAGAGTTAGTAAAGCACATTCTTGGATCACATTAAGAGCTAGCTTACCTCACTGGCTGGATAGGCTGCGCTGGCCGTTTCCGTGTACAGCTGCAGCAGCTGCTCGTTGGAGGGATGGTGAGTTAAGGCCGTTTCCAGGGTGTGCAGCTGATGCTCGGACACCGCCAGCCGATTGGCCTTGTCCAGATTGAGCTCGAGCAGGCGGTGCAGCTGCAGCCAGTGCTCCAGGCGCTGCGGCTCCCGCTGGACGAGCACCTTGGTGTCCATGAGTTGAGCCTGCAGCCTGGCCATCTCCTCCGGCGTGTGCTTGTTCTCCGACAGCGACGACGACGCCTGCGCTTGCTTCGTGTAGCGTTGCAACTTGGAGCGCCGGGCGGAACGCCATGGTGCCTGGCTAGGGTCCCAAAGACGCCGCAGCCGGTACTTGTAGCGTGGTCGGGTGGGCTTGGTCAATGTGCTGACTGTTCGGAGGTTATTGTTGCTCTTCTTGTCCACGTAGAAGCCATCGGTTCTGGCATCGAATTCCAGGCGCTGCTGCTGGGGCAACGCTTCCTTTTTCGATTGAAGTACTACTCCTGCCGCCGGACTCTCCTCCTCGTCAGAGGAGGAAGAGGACTCCTCGCTGCTGTAAGACTGCGGTGCACTTCCAGCTGTGACTTCCTTTTCAACGACTTCTATTCCCTTTTCATAACTCTTGTTACTCTTCCAGTCGGCGTCCGTTGCTGGTTCTGCTGGTTCTTCGGTTTTCTTGACATCCGCGGCTGCTTGCGGCTTTCCACCGCCATAGGCGGGAAAGAGAGACATTGCTTGAACTCAGTTAAATCTAGTTTTAAGCAATTAAGCCGCTTTTTAGTGTTTAAAACAAACAATAACAGCTGCGCCGGCAAAACACAAGTGGCTAGTGTGACCAGTGCGCGAAGAACATAGAATACCAGAAATACCATTTAAGTGGTAAACATCAAAAATAACGAATGCAAGACATTTTTATTTTATTTAAATACAATTAAATGTTAATGTTAGTTATCTTTATTTATTTATTTTGTCTTCTTGTTTATTTATTTCTTATTTTACATTGGTGGTTTATTGCAAAGTTAGAGTAGTGTGCAACGGAGCGCTACCTGGATCTCGGTGTCTCTTGAACGTTTAATAAATTTTATGGTTTATCATATGACTCAGTATATATCGTAACTGATAGTTAATCCAGACTGTAAATTGCCTTTAAAGCCCTTACTAAAAGTGCCGCGAAATTTAAAACAGCAACTTTTCCAGCTTTGGCCTTTTCTCCACTTTTCCACCTTTTGGAGAGTTTTTAGTAGAGTCGCAAACCACTCCAAATATTTTGAATCTTCGGGCGTTCTCAACACCCTTTGTGGTTTTACCGCCAACGACCCTCTTAAAAAAAAGCAAAAACGAGCCCTATACGAAGTTCTACGAATTGTGGCATCCAAAATACCCCATTTACAAGCACACACACACGCACACCCAGGCACAGGCAGAGCACGCATGTAAAATGCGCTGTGTTTACAATGTAACGTTCGCTTAGTGCGTTTTTTTTTGCTGGCTTGACCCATTAAAATTGAATTATAAACGCTATATTGGGGGCGATCGGTCTGAAAATCGCTGGAAGTAGGTATATTCAAGTCGGAAAGTCGAGAAAATCATCAGTTTTCCACTGAAAGGGCCCACTGGCATTGCCTAAAAGCTGCAGTTTTGACAGGAAAATGTCAGTTCAGTCCTTTTGTGACTCTGCCCGCCGCTTGTGGCTATTCGAATATGATTTCGGGATATTCAGACATCGAACAATGCACTGGGTTTGGCGCCTTCCTGTCAGCGTCATTTAAACTTCCTTTGACCTACGCATTATGCGAAATCGTTTGGGCCAAATGGATTTGGAAAATTCCCTGGAAAACTGCTCGCTTGCTGGGTTCCGGGAACTTATCTTCGTTGCCTTTTTAAAACTTTAGGTTTCTGCGAAAGGCGCAATTTGTAGGACTTCCATTACGTTGCTCATTTCATTTGGAAAACTTATTAAGTGTATTCGCTTAGAAATTACTTCAGGATTGCTTTACTTTCGTTTATGTTATATTATAATTATATATTAATTAATATTCAGACGTTTATAAATTAATTTTAAGGTATTTCCCCTAATTATTTGCCTTGCTTTTAAAATGAATAAGAGAAAGTAATTATCGAGACAATGTAAATGAATAATATGAATAATAAAAAATAATTTATAATATTTTTATAAAGTATTTATTACAAAACTGTAAAAGGTTTAAAGTTTTCCTCAATCTTAAAAACTCGTCTGCTTTCTACAAAAGATTGATGTGGTTTTAAATGTATATCGCTTATAGCTTTTATTTTTTTTTCCCCTGAATATAATGCCCGGGAATATCGGGGAATACATCAGGGAATAATGCTTAATGTCAATCGATTTGCAGCTTAAGCTTTATGCACATTTTGATAGCGTTTTCAGCAGGAGCAACCCCCCGCCGCTGCTGTCTCGCCGTGATTTCAGCTAGACTTTTACCGCTTTTCCACCGGAGTTTCCTTTCTTCCTTCTCCTCGCTCTTCTATATTTTTTGCACACTTCATTTTTTTCTCCTTTTATTTTTTTCTCCATTTACTTTTTTTTAGCATCTCAAAGACGCTGTAAAATGCGCTCGTTTACACCTCAAGTGGCAATCATTTGCCATCGCCCCAGTGACGTTATCGTGGGAGTTTCCTTAGCATTTTCCCAACCCCCCGCCGGCTTCAGCCTCAGACCCCCCCACACCCAGTATTTTCCCTGCCGCTAATCACCAGCTGTGAGAATGTCCTGAGAAGAGGACAGAGAGAGAGACAGCGAGAGCGAGAAGCGTTGACTGCTGCTGTTGTTGATGATGATGAAGTGCCAGCAATGTGACAGTTACAGGATGAGACAGAGACAGCAGAAGGCAGAAGGAAGAGAGTGAGAAAAGGGAGAGGGAGGAGAGCACATATGAAACAGCAGGGGTCAGAATAATAGGAGGTTGCTTTTTCTTTTTCTTTTTGGTTTATGTTTTTAATTGATATTATTATCTCGATTATTATTTTAAACTGAGCATTTATGTTTATTTATTAAGGTTATCTTATATACAAAATAAAATACATCTAGAAATTTCTTTAACAAATATTTGTTGTGGCATTAAATACCGATTAAACGTATTTTCTATCTTTCAAAACATTTATATATTTTTTAATGGCTATTATTTTGAACATAACTGTATAAGCCCACCCACACACTAACACAAAGCACACACTTACTCCACATTTGTAATAATGGGTAAACAACAACAACAATGGAAATATGACAATGACAAGGCAAATAGCGAGAAAAACTTCACTAATGTCAGCTGGCGGTTGTCTTCGCATAATTTTCCACCCTCGCTTGGGCCCCTTGTTGGAAAATTGAACAGTAATTACTTTAGGCCTTTTCCCTTGGCAGCGGAAAGAAGGAAAATTTTCAAAACTGGCATTTAAATGAAAACAAATCAGGGGGAGTCTGGACTTTAAAAAGCCAGACGGCGGCGACGGCTACAAAAGTTGCCAGCGGCAACTTCAACTTGTATATATTTTTATGTCTAGCCTATGTACACTGGCCAAAAATATGGTATTTAATTAAATACTAAGAAATAAAGCTTAAGGTTAATTTTTGAGGAATTAACTCTTAGAAAAAATGAAGATTTTGGTGGAATAACTACCAAAACTGCTAAATTTCCAACAAGCTTTATTATTTAATAAATAAAATCCTTTAAGTCCTTTTCTGCCTGTGCCTGGTCTGTGTATATATCGCTTTATATTTACAGCTACTAAACTGTAATCGGGGCCACACACCGGAAGTTGAAATGACTTGAAAATTTATTGCATTTGCAGCACAACGTCGACAATGTTGGTGTTGCTGCCACTGCTGCTGCTGCTGCTGCTGCTGCATGATGTTGCCGCTGCTGATGTTGCTGATGTTGGTGCTGCTGTGCATCCAGCAGGCGAACGCTTGGCTGGCTTTGGTGTTGCCATCGCCATCGCCATCGCATCGCCATCGCCATCGTCAACGAAACGGAAGTGGCGCGGCAGTCAATTGGGAAGACAGGCCAGGACATGGCCGGAGGCGCACAGTGGGCCAGGCGGTGGGGGGTGGAATGACTGGGGGCTTGCAGAGCCGGCGATTGCAAAATTGAATAAGCCCACAGAACCCGATCCCTCGAGCTGAAACTGAAGCGCAACGGAGCAAAGCAGGCGGAACAGGAACTCCACCAGCTCCAGGCACTGTAAGAAAAATTTAATAAGTTGCGAAAATTATAAAGGAAATTAATAAAAACTTATATACAAACTAAAGTAACTTAAAATTGCGTGAAATATAATTTAAAAATATGTTTTAGGTGCAAAAATCAAAAGTTCCTTAGAGAAAGTTTTATTTAAACTTTAAAAAAGAATTTTAAATTCAGAAATTATCAAAGAAATAAATATAAGCTATTATTAAATTTTTTTAACGCCTAAATTTGATGGAAATTTATTTTCTAATATGTTTTATGTGAAAAAAATAAATAGTTACTGAAAGAAATTTCAATTTAAGCTTTAGAAAAGTAAAATTTAAGAAAGAAAAGTCATATACAAGTTCAAAAATATAGGAAAACTTGAATTAAAATTTAAAAACAATAAGAAAATACATAACAAAGTGTTGCTTAAGGTATATAATATTATGCTCAATAATAAAAATATATAAAAAATTTCCAAGTAAAGGAATGAGTGTAGTTTTATTGAAATAATATTTAATAGATTTCAAATTAGTTTTTAATGGTAAAATACGTAGTTTTATTGAAATAAATAAAGCAGATTGATTTCTAGTGGTGAAATACGTAGTTTTGTTTAATTTAATAAAGCATATAAATATTAAATTATCAAATACTTTACAAATAATACTCCCTTTAAGAAACTGGCCTGTTTTTTTTTTGTACAGTGCAGAGGTACAATTCCCAAACTCATCCTTATTCCGGTCGACACGAATTTACGGCGATTTTGCCGTCACTGGCAGGACATTTTTCGCCAGGCATTTTGCAGGAATTGGCTGCTCCGGCCGCTCCTGCCGGTGCTGCCGCCGCTCTCGGGCCAAATGTCTCAAGTCGTGGCTGTCAGGGAATCCGAGAACGAGCCAGAGTGAGTGAGAGTGAGTGAGTGCATCCGTCCTGCGAGCAGTTTACTGCTCATAAAAATCCATTAAATTATTCAAATTGCATAGGAAAAACAGGAACAGTTTTTGCTCTTGCTCTCCGAATATTTTCGGCGATGACGTCGACACACAGCCGGAGATTTCCCACTCCCCAGCGGAAAACAGGATGCAGGATGCAGGATGCAGGGCTGCCTTGGCCAGGTTTTGTGTGTTTGATTTCAAGCCATTTCTCTCCCTTGTCGTTTTGGTTTTTCCTCTTTTCTTCTCATGTTTTATTTTTTTTAAAGGTATTTTTCCGCGTTGGCTGCTTAAAATAAAAGACAGCCGGCGGTTGCAGCTGAAGCTTGGCGGAAGGTGGGTGGCGGCTTGCCCAGTCGGGCATGCATCAGCCTCAAAAACAACAGCGGAGGGCGGATGAGGAGGAGCCACAAGGGCTTGGCGGTGGCGGAGGAGGAGGAGGAGGAGCCCACACACATCCAGTACATCCACTTGGCTGCCAGCCTGGGCCGCGCCACATCAGTTTCAGTTGCAGCTCCAGGCCCAGACCCAGACCCAGATTCCGGGAACCTAGAAACGACACCAACACGGAGGAAAATTCAGAATCCTGGCCAGATAATGTGTAAATAAATTGGATTAATTTAATTTGTATATTTTTTTGTCTTAATTTGTTATTAAGAAATTATTGTAAGAATGATTTTTACTTAAAAAAATATATATTTTTAGGCTTTTAGTTCTTTTAAATTTTAGGTGTAAAACTCCAACTCAGACGGCGACTTAACCAGATCCAACCAGGCCAGAGACCAGAATAGCGCAGGTCACGAGCGGCAGGATGCGGCTGGTTTAAGGGGGAGACCAAAGATGAAGCAGGAGGAGAAGGAGGAGGAGCAGTCATCGGTTCCCCGCTAAAATGTAGGCGGCCGTGCTTCATCTGGGCTTGTGGCTTCGCTTCACATATGGCGGAAAATCTATGAAAAAGGCGCGGAAAAAATCGGAGTTAAAGGGGAATTGGATTTTTAACAAAATATTTATATTTATGGATATTCAAAATATTAAAAAAATGGTTTTTATTAGTTTATCAAATTTAGAAAAAGCTTTTTAAATAAAATCTTAAAAAAATAAAATAAATAAAGTATTTACCTTCGACTCAGCCCCACTGTGCCAGGTGTGTGTGCACCGTGTGTGTGTGCTTGGCATTCTATTCACAGTCTGGTTAGCCCAGCGGCATATCTAATTATTTGCCCACAGAGTCATCAGCAAAACGCTCCGCCTCGCCTCCTTTTGGTCCTGCTCCTCCTGCGCCCTTTGTGCCTGCCTCTGCCTGCCTGCCTGCCTGACTCATTATGCTGGAAAATATAGAAAACGAATTTTGTAGTTTGCCAGCCAGCCATAATTTTCCCTACATTTTTTTTTTTCTAGTTTAGTTTAGTTTAGTAATTACATATTTGCACTGTTATTACCTGTGCATCGTCCTCGTCCTTTTTGGTCCTTTATTTATCTGCCTGCATTACATAATTACGCGAATGTGAATATAAAAGTGCGTAATGGCTGCGGGAGGGCCACGGGATGGCTTTCAAGGGCAGAATCCGGGCCAGAAACCAGAAACCATGTGGCACATGGCGTTGAATGCAAAGGTGAAAAACCAGATCCCAGGGTGTGGGTGCGGAAAATGGGTCCTGTGTCGAGATGTAGAGTCTTCGGCAAGATTAGCCAGCCAAGAGCGGCGGAACAGATGGAGGGAGATATGCGCTGGGAAAAAAAACAGATGGCAGGCGGGAAATGGGGTTTAAAAAGTCAAAGTTTAAGTCGGTTTAAGAGGTAGATTTAAATTATATTATTTAAGGGAATAAATGTGTATTAAATGCCTAATACTAAGAGGGATATTCCATTAAAATTATACTTCCCTGCAAGTTTCTCCTGCGAACAGTGCACAGGACATGTGATGCCCCATATTAACCTGGGCCGGAATGCTCGGCTGGAATTGCTACAACGTCGATAAAAGAGCAATCTAACCGCTGCCCGGAGCAACGATTCGATTCGATTCGTTTCGTCTCGTCCCTGAAAACACGGAGCATTTGAAAAAGCCCCAACCGAATCGTCAATTTCAATGTCCTGTGCCGTGCGTCAGCCAGGGTTTGGTCGGAGGGACAGGAGGGACAGGAGGGAAGGTAGCTAGCCGCCACTGGACACTGGTGGGTCAGTGGTCCTGGCACTGGTCCTGCTCCTGTCAACGGTCCATCGCTGCTGTTGTTGTTTGGCTTGTGACACGTGGATTGCAGAGAGATTTCGCTGCTTGTTAGCTGTTTGCATTCCTGTGTTTTTTGCCCTGTCGCACTCGTTAAACATTCGTTGCTGATTCCCTTTCCACAGGACCTGCCTCTACCTATGCCTCTCTCCCTTTTTGGCAGGATTATCCATGTTAAAGTCAGTTGCAGTACAGGCTTAAGCCTTAAATTAACAAGACCGCGACTAGAGATATTTAATGGATTTTAAGCTAAATTAAATATAACTACTTGAAAATTTCTACATTTTTAGATAAAAATAAAACATTTCTAGATAGAAATAGTATAGTTTGTTAGTATTTATTATATTTTTTATTATTGATGTGCATTTCTGTTAGCATTTTCTTGTTTGTGTTTCAATTCCAATGTTCCATTAAATGTGAAAAGTAGGGAACAAAGCAAAACCATGGTCACACTGCGATTGAAAAGCGGTATTTAAAGATACATCAAATAAAAACTAGTAAAGAAAATCGAAAACAAAAATAATATATATTCGCTAGGAGAAACGACCCAACATTTAGTACATTAAAGACAATAGTATATACATTTAGGCAAAATTAAACATATATGAATTAAAAAAATGGAAACATAGCTGTATTATGTATTAAATTTTATTAGGACAATAGAACATTCCTTATCCTATTTATTTTAAATTCATTTTCAAGGCAATACTTCTAACTCTCTACTTCTTTCCCTTCCCCGTTCAGCTCCTCCTACTTGTTATTGACCCAAGAAAATAATTGGCATATCAACATTAATAAATATCAAACGCATTTTACTCTTTTTACCTTCGAAGGTAAATAATTATTTACTTAGTTGACACAATGACATGTAATTGAAGGGTTTTTCCACATGAGTTTGCACATTCACTGCGTTTTCTAGTGCCAATTAAATATTTAAGGTGTCAGAGCCGAGAGTCCTCTCCGTCGCTTTGACTTAAATGCATTAATAAATGATATTGTTTACTGTGTGTGTGCCGAGTGAGTGTTTGCAGATAGAATTACGTGTGCATGTTAACGCGTCTGGAAAATGGCCAAAAGTGTCATTCAGAATACGGATTTGTCAGACGTCGACCTGAATTCGGCAAAGCCTTGTTTGGCGTTTCAATTAAAATATGTAGTTGGGTTAGATAATTGCCAAATAAATATATTTTGCATACGCTTGCATATTTATTTTTGGAGTATTTTGTAATAGGATATCCAGATATATCCTTTTGGCTATCCTTCTGTGGCATTTATCGCAATGCGCAATTGTCAAGTGTCTGCGGTAATTAATAGCGAAATGCAATAAATAATCGATACACACTTAATTCCGACTCCTACTTCCCTTTTTTTCACTCGTTGCCTTGACTCGATTTTAATATCTTTTTTATGAACTCTGCGTAAGAGTGAGCAAGAGTGTGTGTGGTTTTGTTAGTTGTAAATATCCGCCAGCTCGGTCTCTTTTCCGGTTTTCCCTGCTGCCTTCCTTTGTCGAGCAGAAAATAAAAAGGAGCACAACGGCAGCCGAATGATGAATGACTGCCAAATGAACATGTTTGAGTGGAAAGTCGGCAGAGATGAGCCAGGAGAGATAGAGTCGGAAATGTACAATATAATCGAAGCGATTTCGTTCGAGGCGCACACACGCAATCCCAAAGCTGGTGGAAAAGGGGTATTTTCCCAACTTGAGCTGCATTCCACAGTGCGAATGCCATATAAGCTCAATTAAGTGCAATGTGAGTGTTGTAATTCTATATTTACACTTGAGGCTCTTGAGGTTTACCAGACAGGCAGGAAAAAAATTTAATATAATTCTAAAATATGTATAAAATTTATTTAAACTTAATCTTCATCTGATTCCAAATTAATTTTTCTATCTAAACAGGATCCTTGAATCCCATTTTAAATTGCTTTTAAGACTGTTTAGAAATTACTTAAATTAAATGCAGATTTCTTACGACTGCCCCACTGAGGCCCCACTGTCTCTGATTATTGATGGCAGAGCTCCACTGACAGCCAAACGAAGGCAACAAAGAAGCAACTTTCGGGTTACCTGTACCAGGATTAGGCATCTGTCTCAGTCTCATCATCAGTCGTACCTTCCATGGCTGAGAGCCTCAGTCCCTGCCTCCGTCTCTGTATATGTCTCATCTTCCAGCTGTCATTCGTTCACTCACTCACCGAGAATTGATGGCATTTGCCAAAAATACTGATGACACGCACACACACACACACACAAACACTGGCAGGCACGCACACAGACAAGCGCAGGAGAGAACTTTTGTTGCATACTTAGTAGGGCAGGACAATGCGCCACTGATTGAATTGCATGTAAATTAACTTGCTGATCCGATTAGGGCCGAGACGGGCCAACAACAACAGAAATAATATATCCAATGCAGAGTAAACTATTTACACGGAGAGAAAATGTCTAAAGAAGTTTATAAAAAGAGGTTTTGTTAAACCAATTGGGCAATTCATTGAATCATATTCATTGGTGGTTTTATTCATCAATTAATTGAACAGTTGCAAAGATATTGGATAATTTATTGGTGAATTTATTGGAGAATGTGAGTTTATTTATTGGTGAATTTATTGGTGTATTTTAGTTGGTGAGTTCATTCATTGGTGAACTTGTTAGCTAATATAAGTTTATTTATTAATTAATTTACAAATAATTAATCTTGAAGAAATATTATTTATCTTATTGGTGAATAAACATAAGTTGGTGAGTTTGTTCATTGGTGAACTCTTCAGCGTATTATTTTAAAAATTATGTATCATGTTCATCCGTAGTGATTTTATTGATGAGTTTATTGGTGAATGTTAATTGGTGAGTTCATTCGTTGGTGAACTCTTTAGCGAGTTTTTATTTATTCATCAATTAATTAAAGAAGTATATTATTATTGTTGAAATTATTGGTGAATTGGTGGTTGGTTAGTTCATCGGGTAATGAGTTCATTTATTAGTTGAATCTTCAGCATATTTTTATTTATTTACCAATTATAAATTAATCATTAGCTTGGAGAATTTGTGAGTTTTTTAAATATATATATTAATTATTTTAAGAATGATTTTATTGGCCTTGAGTTCCTTGCTGAATTTATTGGTGAATGTGAGTTTGTGAGTTCATTCATTGGTGAACTTTTCAGCGTTGGTGTATTGGTAATTGTGTTTTGTAAAGGAATTTTAACCTTTTAAGTTATCTCTACTCATTCCTGGGATTATTGTTAATATAAAAAAGTAAAAATAAAGTAGAGCTGTTGATCTAAAAATATTAAACTTATATTGCTGCTAATTTTCTCATCGTGTTCTGAGGCTAAAAAACCGCATGAACTGCGCCAGCAGGTAAATGGCGAACGAACTCGCACACTGGCGCAGATACGCATGACGGAGCTAAGTACACACACACACACACACAGCATACACACACACCCACACGGCACACTCATGGCCATAGCTTCGGGCAATTTCATTTGCTGCTGAGCTCTCACACAATTGAAATTTTTGTTGCATACTTTCGAGCAATTTGTTTGCAACTCAAGCCGGCCGAGAACACACAAAAAACAGACGGAAAAAATCCATCCAACCCACTTGGCTCCTTGCTGAAATCTCCCACAGCTTTCCGCCGAAACCCAGTCTCCCCCCGAAAAAACTTGGACTCGATTTATTTTGATGCACTTTTTATTTTCTGGCAGGGATTTTTGTCGAGGAAGCCGAGAGGGAGAGCGGAGAGTGGATTTGATGGTCGACCGAGGGATTGGAAAAAACTTGTGCATACTTTTCGTGGCATATTTTCATTTTGGCCCCTTGTTCGTTATGAAAGCGGAGCTCAGTTCAAAGAGCTGCGACCACAATTTGGCTCTATCCACCAACTGCCATTCACCCTTCAGCCACTCTGGATATATATACGAATATATATATATATACATATATATCGGGGGGCTATCTCTTGACCAGCACCCCAGCAGCAGCCGAAAAGAAAGCAGGAAAACTGTAGACGAACTTATTTATTTTCATACTTAGAGCTTTGGTTCTGGCTTCGGTTTGTCTGCTTTTTTTCCCTTTGAGGAAACGCGAAAATAAAACCGAAACTGACGGGAAATATTTAATTAAAAACAAGCCAACAAGAAGAACTTCTGGCAGTTGCTCACTTTCTCTTAATAAAATCATTGAAGAGGCGATCGAAGGGGAGTGTCACATACACAATATTATTTATGCACATAACAATGATGCAAGGGTATGATTCATTAACATAATCGCCAATTCATAATCTGCCAGGGCCTTGGAGGGATAATAATAACCACATGGGGGTTGGTCTGGTGGCCCAAGAAAAGACATTTCGACTTTTGCCTTTGCCTTTGCCAAAAAAATTTAATGAAATGTGTCGCATTTCGGGGGAGGCCTCCAGTCGGAGCATCCCAAGTTCGGGCACCGCCCCCAATCCATTTCCAATTCCACACACACACTCACATGCGGCTTCTACTTCCAGGAAAACCATTTCAGCTGGTGACTCGCACACACATAAGGACTCAGATGCCAGGACACGACTTCAATGCCAAAAATGGTGACTTGACAACCTTTAGAAAGCTCTTCAATGGTAGGTAGCTTCTTAGGATTAAAAGTGGCTACGAATGGGCTCCAGTTACGCTGAAAATATGGATTATATTTATAAGAGAAAATATATTTCTATATTAAGAAAGGATATTAATAGGTACTTATTTTTATAGCTCAATTTCTAGCTTATTTTTTCTTAAAGAAGTAATTGTTGAGTAAAGTTTAGCACCAAGAATTACTCACAAAAGAATTGCGACTATTTTCTAACGAAATCTTTTTGTTATTTTGTGGCTACAAAAAGGCTTCAGTTAGGCTGAAAGTATGGATGATATAAGCAAGGAAATATATGTATTTCTATATTAAGAAAGGATATTAATAGGTAATAATTTTCATTGGCTAATTTTAGCTTATTTTCCCTTAAAGAAATATTTATTGAGTAAAGTTTAGCTTGTGAGGAATTCTTACAAGCGAATTGCAATTATTTTGTAACGAAAATTTTTGTTATTTTGTGGCTACCAAAAGGCTTCAGTTATGCCAAGAATATAGGTGATTTTTACAAGGAAAAATATGTATTTCTATATAAAGATATAATACTATCAAGTTTGTAATCTTGATTGGCCAATTTTTAGTTTATTTTTCCTTAAATAAATATTTATTGAGTATAGTTTAGCTTGTAAGGAATTTTCACAAACGAATTGCAAATATTATGTAACGAAATATTTGTGTTATTTTGTGGCTACGAAGTGGCTCCAGTTATGACAAAAATATGAATGATATTTCAAGGAAAAATATGTATTTATTTATTAAGAAATTCTATTAACAAGTTAATATTTTTATACCATAATATTTACCTTATTTTTCCTTATTTTATTTATTATTTTTGAGTAAACTTTAACAGAAGAAATCCTCCCAAACGAATCCCAACTATTCTATAACGAAATCTTTTTGTGATTTTCAGATTCCACCCTTAAATCAATTGGGTAAAAAGGTAAAGCAAAGGAAGACACTTCTTTATATGGATTAATGCTGGTAAGCAACGCATTTGGGATTACCTTCAGCCGTCCCGAGTCCTTCCGTATCATTTGAGCCACTCCAATGGCTTATTCCCGCTCCACTCGCTGTGCTTTTTCCCAGGGATTCGCTTCAGTTTCCACTCCAGCATCCCACCTTCGGCTGCATCAATTATACAGATTGCGTATATATAGGATATGCGAGAGGATAGTAACCGTTAGCCCCGGGATAGTCGCATAATCAGTGCCAAATGCTCTGGACACAGATGCGACACTGGGACAACTCATGAAATTCATGAAGAGCAGCCAAAGGGCCTCCCTTCAGCGCCGAAATGCGAATGAACTTTTCAGGAGCAGCAACTACTGGCTTACGCTACATTTAAGCCCGGATGTTGGGAAAATCAAGCCCGATTTTCACACTTTACGTATATATAAACCGGAGCCAAATGAGATGGAATTGTTTTGCTGTTGTCCCGTTCCGTCCATGGCTTGATTTTCATTTTGTAGTTAACAAATTCATAAAACGAATTCCTTTTCCATGTTTTCATCTGGCTGACCGCACCAAACTCATTTCCAAGTCAGGAATTACAATGCCAAAACACCGAAAAACCAAAAAACACGAGTGAAAGTGAAGGGGTGAAAAATAGGCAACGAAAAAATGAGGGAGAAAAAAATAAGGAAAATCAACAGGGGTGCCCCCAAAAAATATTATGCAGGTTTTATCCCATTTTTACCCGCCCAAAAAATGGTTTAGCCAAACAAACAACACACGCAAAAAGCAAGCAAAAAGCAGGCAAAAAGAAGGCCAAAAAAGGGAAGACAAACAAAAAACGGTGACAGCGGTGATAACATACACACTCCAAACAAACAAAAAAATTGAGAAAAAAAAAAAAGAACCTGGCAAAAAAATGGGGAACAAAGCATTCAGAATTTGAGGAACAATGTGGAGGATTTTTGTTTTTTTTTTTCTTTCGTCTCTCAGAGGGCGTGAAGGAATCAAACGGAAATATAAACACATTGAATGCCCTCTCACGATTATTCCCTGTTTCGGATACTGATTCAAAGTGACTTGATTCAATCATCGCATTCAAATCGAATCAATATCGAATCAAATTGAGCTCAGAGTTCCAGCATGTTAGTCGCAACCAAAATCGAATTAGTTTGGATTTTGTTTGAGCCAAGATTGATTAAAAAAGTAGTTCAAATTATTTGGATAAGTAAATATAATTTAATTTTTGAAGGCAACAAGAAAAGTCTAAGTAAATTGAGGGCCGGAAACAAGTCTTAATGGTTTACTATTAATTATTTAGGCTTTCTTAGAAGGGGTTTTATTTGTAAATAAATTCTGCTTATTTATTACAAAGTATTAGGTTCTATAATTAGTTGAGAAAGTACATATATTTTTTATTAGAAAGAAACGCGTTAAAAATATAAAAGCAAAATTTTGGAAATTTATAAATAAAAACTATGTATTTATAAAAGGTTTTGCTTAACCTAAATTTATTTATTAAAAATGTCTAAATAAAAAAGTTCAAGGTTAATATTTTATTTATATATAACTAAGTATAGTTTTTGTAGTAAAACTTGATATATATTTATAAAAGGCATTGTTTAATCTTGATTTTATTAGTAAAGAAAAATCTAAATAAAATAGTTTAAGACTCATTTTTAGTTTATTTATACTAAGTATGCTTTTTTTAATACATATTTATATATATATATATAATTTAAAGAATTAAAGACCTACATGCCCTTTTTTTATAAGGGGTTGCTGCGAACCATTTGGAAAAAAGTCGAGAAAAACTCGAGAAAAAGTTAGCTGCAACTCAAAAATTGCTAACCACCATTGTGTTTGTGTGTCCGGTTCCACATTTCCATTTCCGAGGTCCAGGTGAAACTTGTGGCGCCGCCGGCACCGGGAAAATTCTGGGAAAATACGTAACAGCCACCATCCATCCGTCCATCCGCCAGCACTCGGAGCGGCTGCCTCTGAAATTGTGACACAATTTTTGACGAATGTCAAAAACTGAACCGTAACAAGTGGATGCACACAGCAAAGGCGAAAGACAAACAAATGAAAGGGACAGGGGACAGGGGCTAAAAAGGGACCCAACGAATGGCAGTTAATGGAGGCAAGTGCCGTAAACCCGCATCAACGCAAATGTCATTTGATGGATAAGTTTTTGGGCCAACCTCTGCTCTGCTCTGCTGCCTAGTTCCACACTGACAGCCACTCCTAGTCCCAATCCCAATCCGACGCCCACACAACACAACGCTCCCCAATCCCCACTCAGATCCTGGCATCCTGGCACCGAAAAACAGGGATAACTATGTTCCACATTTAATTATTCATGAGGCGACAGAAGTGCCGGAGCGGGACAGACTCTTTTGATTAATGAAGCAGCTGAGACAACATCAGCAATCAAATTAATTTCAGTTACATGAGCGGATTATAAAGAAACAACAGTCACGGCGAATGGATTTAAAGCTAGTTGGAAAACCCACGACTTTGGGATGCTCTTTTAAGGGCTAAGAAAAAAAATTTAAATAATGATAATAAGGTATATGTATGTATGTATATCTAAATGAAATTTAAGTATGAATTTTCCTTACATTAAATTTAGAAATATGTTTGCTCTGATTTATAATATAAATATAAATGTTATAAAAATCATACAAGTTTAATTTAGGAATAGGCATTCAAAGTACACTGTTAAATTAGCTTAATAATATTTTTTAGCTATCTTT
The DNA here is from genome assembly GCA_014170255.2 of Drosophila triauraria. Classification (NCBI taxonomy): domain Eukaryota; kingdom Metazoa; phylum Arthropoda; class Insecta; order Diptera; family Drosophilidae; genus Drosophila; species Drosophila triauraria. Next base: position 5,080,384 of record CM024333.1, on the reverse strand, counting down.
TAGCTCAAGCTAATAGGAAATTATAAAATATATTTTACAAAAAAACTCAATGAAATTTATAAAAAGGTTTGTCACCATGAGAAGATTTTATTTTATTTATGAGAGATGCCTAGACTTTAAAATATTAAAATTACCTAGTGTTTATAAATTTTTCTATGAGAAATAAAATGGAATAAATGAAACAAAAATACCTACCAGCCATAAATTAAGAAAAAATGTTTAAAAATAGTTTTCAGCTTTCAGCTTTTATTTTTCCCATGATTTCTAGTGCTTCTGCTTGAAAATAAAAATAGTTTTGTCCCAAACTAAACCTAAAATAATGTTTTAAAATAGTTGGCAGCCTGCAAAACTTCTATATTGCTTAAATGCCATGTTAGTCGGTTATTCTCGTTTTGGTTTTTAAATATTTCGACAAAACTAAACGGGACTAAGGAGCAGAAACAGAAACAGCAGAAACCCGGCGAGGGCGGCGGCGCTGGGGACAGCAACAAATCGCTTTGGGGAACAGAGGCAACGGCGGGCAGACATTTTTCACAACTAAATGAAGTAATTTAAAATAATTATCAATGCTAATTTAATGAGGCCTGGGCCGGACCCAAGAGCGGGCTCTCTCTGCAGGATATAAGTATGTTTGCTTTGCTTTGCTTGTTTTTTAGATTCCAAAAGGAGGAAATAAAGTTTCTTTTGGTCAAAAAGCTGTTTTTTTTTTGCTGCAAAATGTTGCAATTGAAATGCATTAAGCGCGCGTCTAGACGGCTTTTGCATATTTATATAAAAGTAACATACATACAAATTAGCCAAAGTCAAATTGGCTGGCACTTGAGGGGGAGGCAGGCTTTCCCCAACAGAAAATGCATTGGGAATCGTTTGCTGCGTTTGCTGCTACAAGTAGGCAACATAAACTGTGCAAGCCGCTAACGGTAATTGTAGCGCCGCCAACATGACGTATACGCGATATTTGCCTAGCTGCAAATGAGGCTGCCTCTGCCTCTGCCCCTCTCTCTCTCTCCCGCTCACTTCCGGTGGGCATTGGTGTGCGTGTGTGTGTTGGCGTGCTCAAGCGCCTGGAAAATGCCGCTAACGATGACGTTAACGTTGCCTTTTACTCGTCCTGTGCTCGCATCCTGGCCGCCTAAAAGCATGCAACGGCAATTTAAATTTTGTGCGCATTTCAATTTGCAAAATGGCGGAATAAACAAAAAAAAAAAGAAGAGAAGAGAAGAGGAGAAAACGCCCAGGCTAAGCAAAAACAAGAACAACAAAAAATGCAGCTCGGCAATTAAAAGCGTGTGCGGTAAGCAGGAGAGAGCGGAGAGCAAGGATAATAAAAGCAGCTGAGAGAGACGGGAAAAAGAGCAGAACAGAGAAAGCAAAATAAAGTTAGCTAATTTTGTGCTAAAATTATTAAAAAAATAATAAAGAAATACTTAAAATATTTAAAACAGTTATTTATTAAATATAAATTGATTTTTTCTAGGTTATATATCACTTTTTAATTACCCCTGGCCTCTAAGCAAATATAACAAGTATTTTTTGCCATAAAAACAAGCCCAAATGAAATGAGCAAAAAATAAATACATAAATGCCACTAAATAATTAATGCTATGCTTATTTATTTCCAACACAAATGTGTTCTCTTTCTTGTTTATATTTTGCCATTATTTCCATAGCCACAACACACGCACGTACACCTTTAAATGCTGTTCATAATTTATTGAAATTGGTTAAATTTAATTAATAAGCAGGCAGAGGCTAGCTGGCTAAATAACGAAGCTATATATTATGTGGACTGGAATTCTAATGAACTCAATTTAACAAAAAATTGAATTAAAATTTTATTTATTTAATTCTTTGTTGGCTTTGAGTGTAGTCTTAAATAACTTGTTTTTTTGGCGAAAAGATGCTGGCAATAACAAGGTTTCTTGGCTGCCAATAGAAATTCTTTTTTTGCAACGAGACCCAAAGGGAATCTATCCGTATCCGTTTCCGTATCTGTAGCTATATCTATATATATATTCCTGTAGCCAAGTGGCACGCGAGGATCCCCCCTTGCTGGCCCGTTGATTGAAACGCTTCGCTGGCGCGTGACATTTAAACTTTAATGCAATGGGAAAAGCTGTACGGAAAAGTGGTAGGGAAAAGCGGTTGGAAAAGGCAGTGAGGGAAAGTATAAATTGGACTGCACTGCCACTCTTAGTGTGGGGAAGCCGCTTAGAGAACTGGACAGACCGACCGACCGGGCACAGCACGCACATTAAAAGTTCAAATGGCACAAAAATAAAAATCCGCTTACAAAATTCCAAAGAGCCAAAAAGAGAGAAAAGACAAAAGGACAAGACTGTGGCAGTTAAAAGTGGGAATAACAGCGGGCAAAATAATGGTTGGGGTTGGCCATTATGCCCGGAGTTCCATTTCCAAACCCATTTCCACTTCACCACATTTGCCCAGGCCAGGAGGGGCCAGTGGGGATGCACTGATCGATAACCAGGCGGCGGCCATCAACTGGACATAACTAAGCCGGAATGCAATCAGGGCAAGTCCTTGTAGTGCAGTGTCCTTTCTAATACCCTTAATAGGGAAAGTTGGTAAGTATTTATATTTGTTTTTTTTGAAGGGAAACTTCTTTAGGCGCGTCATGGATTTTTAGGGAGTAAAACCGATGTTGTATTTATTTTTTTTATTAAATAAATAAATAATTTAAAGACCAGGCCTTCTTACCTCCAATTTAATCGAAATAAACAACTTAGGCTGGCAGGAATCGAGTATCTCCCATCGCAAGTTCCCAGCTGACCTTCAGGGGGACACACATGCTGTGTGTTCCAGTGCCTCCCCCCTGTTATGCCAAACTAATTACTTGCTAAAAGCGCAAACAAAGGGCAGAACAAAATACAAAACAATGACAACAAAAGGGGAGAGGCTGGAGGGTGGCACCATATCTCCGATCGCACACTTGAAGACCTGTAACCCCCGCCAGGACGAAACAATGGAACAGCAGCCGAGAGCCGAGCAGGCTGGCAAAACACTCGACAGCCAATCAATGCAAAAATTTGTCCCAAAGTCAACTTGCGCAACCTACAAGGGAGGTTTCCCTATTTTTTGCAGGTCCCAGGGGGTAGAGGGTTTTAGCCTTGTGCCAGGACTTTCATTAATTAGTGGCGAACGAACAATTTTGAGGAAGGAAGTAGCCTAAAGCTGCATGTATGGCCGAAAGCCGATTAACGCTTAATTTAGTTGCGACATAAATGCTTAATGCTGAGGAAAATTGCCCGAAAGGAGAGTTGAGCTAATCGGAGCTCTTAGTGAAGAATTCAAATTTAATAATCATCGATTGAGCAGATTTATTAATTATCCAGAAAATGTAAGGCTTAGAAGGGAACTGACTGATGGTTTTTCCTTAAGACTTGGGCTTAAATATTTTTTTTATTTATATTTATAATTAATTTTATATATTTCTGTATATTTAATATAGTAGTAAAGGCTTTCAAGATTAATTTATAAATATTTAAACAGTTTTAAAGAGTAGAAGTCTGATCTGCACTCAAGCTTGGTATTGGAAGCTCTCTCGGAAAACCGGAACCAGACTTTATGGCGTGTGTGGTCCCGGGGATTGGCATAGCTCCAGGACTAAGCTTAGCAGCTGATTAGGTGGGGCTTCCAGAGAGAAGGGTCAACCAGAGAGGATGGCTTTTTCGAATTCGTGGTCCCTGCAGTTCGATGGCCGCAGCAGGAGCCGGGGCAGGGCTCAGCTGGAACTGGAGCAGCACTCGCAGGACACCCCTTCCAACCACCCACAGCAAGGACACTGGCATTGTGTCCTTATCGAAATCCAGTGCTGTCACTTGTCGGGCACTTCACGGCAGCCAGTGATCTCCCTCGAGTGTGTTGAACATACGCTTCTTATGTGACTCCTCCTCCTTTACGCCTTGTCCATGTCCATGTCCTGCTTTTGCAGCTACTCCAGCTCCAGCTCCTTTAACTCCCACTCTGTCTGTGTTTGCTTAGCCCGTGGACTGACCCCTGACCCCTGGCCGGGGCTTATACAACCACTCAGTGACACAAATAAAAGTAAACATGATAAAACCATTGAAACTTTTTCCATTTTCACTTTTGAGTGTGTTTGTATTTTGCTTCACTTTGCTTTTGTCCCTTTTTAGCAGCAAGTCCCCGGACTCCCCACACAGACACACGGGATACACTGAGAATAAATGAAAATAAATAGAAATAAATTAGATATAGTTGAAAATAAATGAAAAAATTGAAAATGTTTAAAACAAACAAAGAGAAGCTTCAAACAGCCTTTGAAAATATATATATCATCAGGAGAGGCGATTTAGCCTTGTCCGTCTGTCCGTTTGTCCGCTTGTCCGTTTGTCCGCTTGTCCGTTTGTCCGTGTAATAGAGAGCTTAAGAGTCTAAGAGCTAGAGCTGTTCTTCTTTCTTTTATTAAAAAAAAAGAAACAAAGCTTTGGTTACCGGGTATCTCTATCCTTCCTAATTTGTTCGTATATATATTATATTTAAAAAACCTCCTATTTTTTCTGAGTGCATCCCACGTACCCCTGGATAGAGCGCTGCATCTGTGTGCGAGTTAATCTCAAGTGCAGCCGAGAGCTAAATATTTACCATTGGCGTTGACTCTGCGCCTCTTCCACCGCAAACACAAACACAATGCCGCCAAATGCTGACCGCCGTTGCCCTCCGCCGCTTCAGTCCACGCCCACCTGGCGTCACGCCCCCTTTTTAGACATTTATCCACATTTCGCCGCCCACTTTCTCCGGCTCCCCCAGTGTTGACTTCTCGCTTATCATCCATCGATGGAGCCGAGAGAGCTGAGGTCTGTCCATCCAAACATGCATTCAAATGACCCGCACTTGCTCCGCTCTTGCCGCAGTTTTCCAACGGCTTTGGTCTTTTTTCCAACCCCTCTTTTCCGCCCACTTTTCCCCCCACTTTTCTACCCCTTGTTTACGCTTAACTAACAAGCCAAGCTAAAAGTTAGCCAGCTGCAGGCCGCTGGTACTTTCGCCGTTCCGACCCGTTCCTTTGCCGTTCAAAAGAGTCCCGAGTCCCCGGCTTGTTGTGCATAAATTGTTTATGTTGGTGGCTACCCTGGTCAGTCCCGAGTCCCGAGTCCCGTAACTGGGATTGTTTTTGGATGTCGACCGAGCCGCGTGTGTACATATTTGTGTCAGTCGTTGAACTTGCCCCTGCCATAAAGCACTTTATTCTGAATAAAATTTAAGTTTCATAGGTTTTCAGGTTTTACAAGGACAGACTCGGGAAAAAAGGATTCAATTCGATATCCCACCAAATTGTCCTGACTGCATTTCGACGCTTTTCAAGCCACGAAACTCGTGAATATTTAAGGGGCTCAGCTTCAATATTTCAGCATCGCTCAACCTTGACAGCGTTATGAAGTGAGTGTGACTGCAGCAGGTGGTGTGGCTGAGCTGAGGTGTGTGTGCGGTGTGTGCCGTGTGTGCTGAGACGCTTGGCTGCAGCGGCTGCTGTGATGAACCGAGGCGTGTAACCGAGGCAATGGATGCACTCCCACTCCTTGCCTGCTTTCATCTCCTGGGAAACTGTCAAATGTTTCATGAAGATTTAACTCACTTGTCGCTCCAATGAGGCGCCTTATTATGAGCCGGATGTGGCACCGGAAGCGGATATGGATACGGTTCCCGACTGGGGACATTGAGGAGGCCTCCCCTATTGTCCACCAAAAAAAAAGTGCACGTAACGATGTATTAATTAAGCCTCGGCCGATGGCTCAATGGATTTTTGGGTGAGCTCCAACCATGACATGAAATTTGAACATTTTTGTGCTTAACATAAGTTCAGTGAGTTTGCAGAATGCCAAAGTACACTGGGGGGTTTTCAGAGAGAGTGTAGCAAGGGAAATGGAATAATATATTTTTTGTTAAGCTTATAAGACATTTTCAAGTGATTTAAGGTCTCTACATGAACTAATAAAAGCTTGGTGAAGAATCTGAAATTTGAACTTGACTTACTCGTCATTTTTTAAGGCTTGTTCTGAATCTCGTTGCCTTTGTCTGTTGTCTTTACTCGTCGTTCTGATTACTCGTCGTCCTTGCTCTTCTATTTACTCGTCGTTCTGCTTACTCGTTTGCTTTTCTTTTTTTCTTCGTTCTCCCTACTAGTCTGCTTGTTGCCTTTACTCGTCATGCTGCTTACTCGTCTACTCGACGTGCTTACTCGTCGTTTTAAATTTTCTTCTTCTCGTCATATTTTCTTGTCGTTCTGCTTGCTAGCCTGCTTGTCGTCTTTACTCGTCGTTCTGATTGCTCGTCATCCTTGCTCGTCGATATGATTGCTCGTCGTTCTGCTTATTCGTTTGCTCACCTTTATTGCGTCGTTCTTCTTGTTCGCCTGATTGTTGCCTCTACTCGTCACGCTTGCTTGCTCGTCTACTCGATGTGCTTACTTGTCATCATTATTCGACGTTCTTATTCGTCGTTCTCCTTACTTGTTTACTCGTCATCCTTTCTAGTCGTTTTGCTCGTTAGACTGCTTGTCGTTTTAACTCGCCGTTCTGCTTGCTCGTCTACATGTCCACATGTCGTCTTTACTCGCCTGTTTGAAATTGTTTACTCGCTCGTCTTAATAGTTTTTGTCTGGGGCAATCTTGAAATCTTGGCAAGCTTTTTTCTGATAAAATATATTTACTAAGATGTATTTTTATGGCTTTCAAAACTGTACTTAAAAGTTAATTAAAAATTAAAATGAAAAAAATATCCCCTCTTTAGATTATTCTTGGCCAACTCAAATGGCGGAGGGCAAGAGTCAATGCTCCAGTGCTTGGCCAGCTATCAATCAGGGGTTAAGCGCGAGCAGATGGCACGCTGATGGGTTAACTGTGTGGCTGTGTTTGTGTTTTTTGGGGGGAAAAGTCACTATCGCTATCGCTGTCGCTGTCACTGTCGCTGCTCGACAATCATTTACCAAGCAGCTTTTGCCTCTCACTTTTCACACATCCCGCAATTAATTTCCGTTTGATTGTTTGTCTCTGTCAGGGACTCGGAGTCGGGGTCGGAGCTGGAGTCGGAGTCGGATTCGGATTCCTATTTGCTCGCCACACAGCGAATGCGATTTAATTGCTTTGGGGCTACTGTTGCTGCGACTTAAGCTTTCTGCCCCTGCCACCTCTGCCTTTCCCGGGATGCATTTTCAGCGCTATAAATAAAGGAGCTAAGCTCGGTGAGGCGGCATTGCAGGTGGCGGCTTGAGACGGCGGCAAAGGATGCTGCCATGTCAACAACTTTGCCGTGTGCGAGTTTCATTTGCTCGCTTCATTTGTTCCAGAAAAATAATCTGCCGGCAGCGAGCAGAAAGGATTAAGGATAAAGGATAAAGCATGCAGGTACAGGTACATAAATAGGAAAGTTCAGAGTGTCGGCAAATTAACCGGTGTGTGTTGCCAGGCGACTTGAAGTACGCAAATGGATGGCATTATCACGTTGAAAATAAAGCCGAACCCTCTTCTAACTCCTTTCAAAGGTTTTTTTGTTCAAGGAGCCAATTATGTGAAAGGAAAAAATAAAAGGAAATTGGCTTATGAAGTGGCAAGCAAATTAGCGCTAATGCTAGGCTGCTCGAAATAAAATCAAAAGGGGTAGGAATTAATACAGAAGTATTACTTTTAGATTATATATTTTTATTTAAATTAATTATTTAGTTGTTTAAAACATCAAAATTATATTTATAACACATTTAATTAATTTTTAAAAATATTTCCAAGCCGAAAGGATATTTTTTTATATTATAAATAAATTATATTTCCCCCCACAAAGGCTGCGTGGCGGCCTTGAAAAGCTTGTCTCCCTCCCGTTGCCTGTCAAAGTCATTAGAATCTCATGGAATTGTCAGGTAGTCAACACACACAATTCGACACATACAGACATACACACTCCCAGCGTTTGATTTACAAAAAAAAACCCTAAAGAGGAAAACTGCAAAAAAAAAACAAAAAAAACGAATCGAACGGGATAAAAATCAAATCCAGTATTTAGTCAATCGAAGAGTTCGCTGCCGCGGAATCGCCTAACCGAGAGACGAAACCAGATCCGTGTACGCAACGTAGCCAGAGACGTAAAAAAAGCAGTCGAAGAACAGAGACGGAGTGCGGCAAAATTCGCAGGTTAAAGTTCAAGGATTCCCGGAGGGCGGCCAACAAAAAGAGATTGAGAGATCCGGCAGGATCTCGTGCGAAGTGCCAGAGGCCAGAGGCCAGCGATTCCGTAGCAGCAGCAGTCCCAAAATTCCAGCTGGATATTTTTTCCACTTTTTCCTAATTTTTTTAGTCAGGTAAGAGATCGAATTCAGCTTAACTTTAGGTATTAAATTACTAATAATTAACTTATATTTTAATTAATTAATTAACTTAACTTGCAGAAAAAATGGTCATCAATCTGAATCCGGCCACCGCCACCGATTACAATGGGAATGCGAATGGGAGCGGTGATGGCGGCGGCGTCGGCGTTAATGGCGGCAGCAGCGTGGCTGCCGTTACCCAGAGTGCCAGCGTCATCGGCGGAACCGGAAACGGAAGCGGAACGGGAACGGGAATGGGGACCGTAAACCTTAACGGAAATGCCAATGGAGTGGGCAACGCTGGTGGAGGTAACGGCAACGGCAACGGAAACGGAACCGGAAATGGCAGCGGCAGCAACATGATGGGCATCATCACCCATGCGGTGTTCAACGGGATCATCTACCTCCACGTAATCTATGCCGGCGAGGATGACTCCAAGTGGATCACGCTGGACGAGGCCATGGCCTTCTGTCCCACCGGCGTGGTGGCCTACACGACCCTGCAGATCTCCGAGGTCTACGATGTGCCGATGGAGCTGCTCTTCGATTAAGGCCCCCAAGTCGTCGTCGTCGCCACCAGAGATGTGAGTAAACCATCTCGGAAGAGTGGAAAGAATTCAACGATAGCTTTGGCCTCTGGCATTTGGCAAAAAGAAAAAATCGCACAAGGGATATACTCCTTCCGGCAAAAATCATTTGAAAATCCGACGGTATTGGATCGATTTTCACCGCAAAAAAAAAGAAGAAATGCCAAAATTTCAAGTTCGGGCGTTAATGATTTTCTCAACCAGCAACCCCAAAAATCATACTCCACGACCCTTGGTTCCCAAAAAAGAAAATGAAATGGAAATATTGATGTTTGCTTCGATGAAGAAGAAAACTGGTTGAATCTTTCTGGCCTGAAGGACTTCCCATTTTTGTGGCACACACACCGAAGGTTATTCGCGCTCATCCAGAAAATGTATCGAAAGCTATCAATATTTCATGAAAAAGATTGTTAAATCTCATTAGCATTTTATTTCTGGGGGTTTTTTTGGTTTTAAATTATGGACATTAATTTGGGTAACTCATTAGGCAAGCAAAACATTTCAAGTATCCTTCAACAGGTGAAAGTGTGCTCTTGTCCCCTTACTTTTCTCTCTTTTCTACATTTTTGAGGTGAGGCTTAAGTTGTTCTTTTAATTCCAAAAATCTCTTTTGGCTTTCAAATGTTTCCCACCTTTCCGACCTGGGGACGACTCACGTGCCCCTGTGGCATTTTTCAGCGGAGTTTTGGGAGGCACGATGATGCCTACACACCGGCGATGAAGATGAATGGACAGGAGCGGAAGTTTAAGGAGCCTTTGCCACGCAGCCACACGGCCACACGGCGTATGCGTAATGCGGCCAGCCCACAGAATTTGGGCATTTCAATTGCAAATTAGCCAAGAGCCAACGTCAACGTTGGGGGCCACGCCCAGCACACGCCCCCCTCTCAAGTGTTCCCTGCCTTACCTTCTAGATACCCAGGACAAGGGTGTAATCTGTTTGGGATTTTTTTTTTGGGAAAAAAGATGAAAATATTGCGAAAAGAAATTAAATTATTTTTTTGTAAACAATTTTAATTTAATTTTAATTATTTTTAAGTAATAAATTAATTAGCTGTAATCTAAACTTATATTTTTAGTTATCATAAAATCAAGCTAAAGCGCCTTTGGGGTATGCCTCCATTTACTAGAGACCCGCTATTTCATGGTCGGGGCCTGAGACTTGTTCTTTGAGGCTTTGTTCTTTGAGGCTTTGAGAAAAAATATGAAAATATTGGCAAAAAAATTTAACTATTAAGTTACAAATATTATTAAGTTATTGCCTAAGCCTTATAATTATTATTTTTGATCGATGTCCTTAAGTAATCAGCTAAAATAATAAATAATAATATTTTTTATTATATTGAAATCAAGTTTAAGCCTCCTTGGGGTATGCAATATATTTACTAGAGACCCGCTATTTCATGGTGGGGGCCTGAGACTTGTTTTTTTTATATCTGTTAAGATATATTCTTTAATATATAATTCTATATATTAATTTCTAAACTAATTGAGTTAATAACAAGCTACTGGCTACTAGAGACCGGCTATTTAATAGTCGAGGCCTGAGACTTGTTCTTTTATAACCCTTTACTTATATTCCTTAATATATAATTCTAAATATTTTTTCTTAAGCTCTTTGAGTTAAAGTCAAGCTACTGGGTATCCGCTGGTCGGAGCCCCATTGCCCAAGGCATTCTTTCTTGTTAGCCACCGCCTGTGTGTGTGTGTGTGTGCGGCAATTTGAATGATTTATGTTGATTGCGTATAATTGCATGTTGTGTCCTTGTCCGCCTCTTTGTCCCCAGGTGCGTTTGCCGGCCACGTGACAAATCCCCGCCAGCTCCCCTTCCCTGCTGCCCGTTTTCTGCTTTTCCACCTTTTCCTCCATTGTCACACCGCCTTTTTCCTCGCCTAACCTCAGACATTTTGCGGCGCATTGTTGTTGGAGTTGAGGTTGCTTGCCGCTTTTATGACGCTCCATCTGTCAGCGGCTTGTTGTGACAACGTTCCGGGTGGGGAAGTGTGGGGAAATGCAGGGAAGGTTGGGGGCTAGACCGGCTGCTTATCTAATTACGCGCCCGAAAAGCACGCAACACAAAAATGCCAACCAAGTCGACCGACCAAGTTGTCTTTTGCGGCACGACGCTTCATTTTTCTAATGCCAGAAGGAAGGCAGAACGGCGGAATGGCGGATGTCCTGGTAAATGCGGCGGGTCAGGATCTGGCTTTAGATCCTTGTGTGTGTGTGTGTGTGTGTGTTCTGTAAGGAGCATGGCTGACTTTTGCCAAATGGCAGGCGCGCGGGCATTTATTTCGCTTGTAAACGAGCGCAATTTGCAATTTGAGCGCGTCCGCTTCGCGTGTGGCCTTCCTGGGCCACAAAAAAGGGTGTGGGCTGCCATTTGCAATTGAATATTTATTTGCATTGGCCCCCGGGCTTCGTGTCGGCGGGTGTGGCGCAACTAAAAAATTATTACGCATACGCTGCGTTGTCAGCAGGAAGCAAAAACAAGGAAATAGAACGAATTGCGAATCAAATCATATAAAAAAAAAAAAAAAGGCGCAGCACTTTTACCTAATCAGGCTAAGTGTGACCAGCGTGCTGTTTTCGGAGGAAAGCCGGATATCATAAGACCTTCTATGTAGCCTCATGGGTGTTGGGTTTAATTTTGAAGAAGGGTCTTGAAGTTTAACCGGTTTTTTTTATTAGAGTTCCTAATTAAATATGTTTTATATTTTAATCATGTTTAATGAACACTATAATTTCTTTAAAATTTAATTACTGTGCTCCTGGTCACATAGATTGTTTATTTCTGTATTGCCTGGTCACTCTGGTTCTACTTTGGCTTAGGTTAACTTCTTAACTTAACTTATATTTTATAGCTCTATTTTATCTTATTCTTTATGCCACTTTAATATGTTTAATATAATTTAGTTGATTAATTTACTTTGCTGCTCTGTTTTTTTGTGCTCTTGGTCACATTATTTCTTTATTTCTGTAATGCCTGGTCACTTTAGATTTACTCTGCCTTGGGTTAACTTCTTAACTTAGCTTATTTATGTAGTTAAGCTTTATTATATTATATTCTTTATATGTTATTCCTATTAATAGATTAATTTACTTTAGTTAACTACGCTGCTCTGACTTTCTGTGGTTCTAGTCATATTGAGCTCTTATTTTTATGCAAACTTGTCACACTAGCTTTACTTAGTTTAAAGCAACGTTCTTATATTTCTATTAAACCGCTTTTGTTTTAATTAATAAAACATGAAAATAATCACCTTAAACTTTCTGGAACCTGGTCACACTAATTACGTGCACAGGAGCTACTGAACTAGTGAACCAGTGAACCACTGAGCTAGTGAACCGCCGTAAGGCCAATGCAAAACGCAAAAGGCAAGCTAATAAAATGTACTTTATGCCGGAACGTGTATGGACTCTGAAAGCATCCTGGCCCCAAAACGAAGAGGGGAAAATTCAGGGAATGCGGAAAATCGTGGGCAAAAAGGGGGAAAAGCGAGCTGGCATTGCCGTATCTCTCTCGCTTGTTTCGCTCGCATCACGCGGCGGGGCTGCCTAATTATAATTTTGCATTCTGCTGGCGCATGCAAAATTCATGAACGAGAAAGGCCGCCGAATTCCATGCCATTTCAGTTCATCTCTGTGCCGGGCGATGTTAAACATAAAACTTGACAACATCCTCCGGATGCGCGTCGGTGTCCGACTCTTCTGCGGGGGTCAGAGAGAGGTCGATCAAGGCGAACACATCAACGTTAAGCGTTTTATGGCCAGAATGTGCGTTTCGTTTGGGCCGCCGCTGCTCCCTCGACTTTTTGCGCTGATTCGCACAACTTCCCGGTGGCAGTGGCACATCCACATCCACTACCGCTGCCATTGCCACTGCCACTTCCACATCCGTTGGCTGACTGCCTGCCTGTTTTCTGCAAATGTTGCAAATCTTCGCGAAAAACTTGTCGTAAAAATATTTCCATCAGCCAAAATAAAGCAGGAGCGATGCGAACGAGCAGCGGATGAAGATGGAAGATGGTAGCTGAAAGGCGGACACGGAGGAGCTGGTGTTCCGGGGGCCCCAGATAAGCGCAGCATAGCCCCGCCAACCTTCGCAATGAAGCAATGAAACTGGCAATAAACAAATGGCACAAATGGCAACGGATGTGCGAAAAAGGAAACAAAAAGTATGAAAACGCGGAGAAAAACACACGAAATGAATGGCCAAGAATAGCGAGAAACGGAACTGCAGCTACCCTTTAAATATATAAATTATGTTTCAATTTATTGCCACTTAAAATGTAAGGGATTATAAGGGAATATATAGAAAACCTTGAAAACTTTCAGTATCACTACGATTTACGCAACTTTCTTAAGGAACTTTAATTGCTTGGCTGTAGGAATTTATTTTAGCTCAAATTTAAGTTGAAACTTCTAATATTTGGTAGCTTAAATTAGGGTTAATATATTTTAACTTAATTTACAAAAAGCTCAACTTATTTTAAAATATTATTTAAAGACTTCTTTGAGAAAAACAAAGACAACACTGCGTATGAGCGATGTAGATTTATTACTCATACGTAGCGTGGTCCTTGTTTTTTTCTCAAAGAAGTTTTTTAAAGGTACACAACCTTAGAAAATAATTAGTTTTAAATCTTTATAATTAAAAACTCTGCAACCCTTTTCGGAGAACGAATTAAAGTTGGCAAGTTGAATGGTGTCAGCTTCGATTTCAAATAAATCGCGTATTAATTTCCGCAACGCAAGTAATTAAAGGTGATGAACTTTAAGCTTTCATATTATTTTGGCCGGCATAAGTTTCTGGCTTTATGGAATCTGCAAAGTTTTCGAGAATGCATGGGCGAAATTCTGGCCAAATTACCGAAAGAGGCGAACGAGGCGAGGCGAGGGTATAAAGCGGAGAGAGCTCCAGCGGCGATGGCGCAAAATGCCACCGGAAGACGACGTCGCGGCGCCGAAAGCACTGGCGCTGGGGGTGGCTTTTAATGGGGGTTGGGTGTTGGGGGCTGGGGCCTGGGAATTACGGATTGGAGGTGATTTTGGCGACAAGGGGTGGCGAATTTATGAAGCATAAGCTGCATAAACATTAAGATTACATAAACGTCGCCGGGAATCCTTTGGCAGGACAACGACACTCGGCCCGGCGCGAGCGATGAAGACGAAGATGAAGGGACTTAAGAAGGGGGTTAAGGCAGGGGGCTGAAGAGGGACTGAAGAGGGTCTGAGGCGGGTCTGAGGCTTAAGGGGGAATGAGAAGGAGAGCCCTGCAAACAAGCGACGCTTGCAACATTTTAAGTGTCGATAATTTGGCAGCGGCAGGACCCGTTCTCGCACTCTTCGAGGCGTGGCCCTGCTTAAGTCTCATGCATATGCATTAACGCAGACGAAAAGATACAAAGTGAAAAGGGAGAAAGCGGAGAAAGCAGAGAAGAAAGCGTACATTTTCGCATTGCAACGACGGCATTTGCATTTCTCGGGGCCACGGCAAATTAAATAAATGTAAATTTCAGGCCGAAGCCCCCCTGAGAAAACGGTATAGTTCGCTGTCATAAAAGGAATCAACGATAAGATACTACGATTTATGTTGCACCTTGAAATTGATAAGATCGGGCACAAGAGGTAGCTCTAGAATGTGGCAAGAATATTAAGTAGCTTAAGTTCTGGGATATATATATATATATAGTTCATACCAAAGAGAGTTTTATTAAATATCGTTGATAACGTCTCAGATTTCTTAATCCATTGTAAAGTATGTATGTTTTACTATTTAAAATAATGAATATACTCACTCTCTCGCCGTTTGGCCGCTCTGGCTTGCTTTACTCGTCCTCTTTACTCGTTGTTTTGCTCGTTGTCCATCTTTTATCGTCGTTCTGCTTTCCTCTATCTTAACTCGCTGCACTGCTTTGATCCATCCTTACTCGTTGTTTGGCTTACTCGTCTGATCGTTGTTTATTCGCTGGACTTAATGGTTGTTGTCTAGGGTAATTGTATAAAAAAATAGCAGAAACTAGGGAAAAAGTGATTATATAAAATATACTAAACTCTCTCGTCGTTTGTCCGTTCTGGCTTGCTTTATTCGTTGTATTTACTCGTTGTTTTGCTCTCCTCCATACTTACTCATTGTTCTGCTATCTCCACCTTTACTTGCTGCTCTACTTTGATCCACCCTTACTCGTTGTTTGGATTACTCGCTGGTCTTAATGGTTGTTGTCTAGGGTAATTTTTTAAAATATCAAAGAAACTAGGTGAAAAGTTTGAGAAACAGCCGTATAATTATATATGGAATATAATGAAAGTTAATTTATAACTAATCTATAACTAAGACCCAAAAAAAAAGGAAATTCCTTGACAGATGCCTTCGAGGCTTCTCAAAGAATCAATGAAGTATGTGGAATACTGTTCCACTTACTCATCCGCACATCTGCTCCGTATATTTGTAACCACCAAAACCACCGAGGAGAGAGCGGGAGAAGCAGGAGGAGCAGCTGTCCCCCAGCGAAATCAGGGAATGCAATGGCAATGGCGATGGCGATGACGATGGCGATGGCGACCAAATGAGGAGCCATACGTAATGGCCTTGGGCTAGGGAGCCACAGAGGGATGAGCCCTGCCAGTTGCTACGTGATTTGTTTGCCAAATTGTGGCAAATGTGTGTGTGTGCCAGCGTGTGTATCTGCAACTCAATTAGTGCAGAAAGAGAGGACGCAGGACGAAGGACCTCCGCACTTGGTTTATTGAGTTAGCATGACCCTAATTTAAAGATGATTTAAAATTCCCGCAGCGAAATTAACCAAACATCGACAAAGATGGGTCGCGGGTCGGAGTGGAGTTCTCTCCTCTCTCTCGGCTGCGATTTATCGCTGGCTGGCATTGGACGCTAATGCGACGCATTTATCATGGACAGGACACGGCACGGTGGCACCGACTGCGACTCCGACTCCAGCGATGGCGACGCAGCGCTAATGGTCGCCACTTGGCCAACATAAATTATGCTTAATCAGGAGGAGCAGCGGCAGTGGCAACCAGCAACCAGCGGCAGTGGCGGCAGCCGAACTTGGCCGGAAATCCTTTAATCGAAACAACAAGCAGATACAATCATCGGATACACAGATACACAAACAGTGGCGGAAATGAAAATTGAAAAGCGATGCCACAATAAATGCAGGGAAGGGAAAACTTCCACACTCTCCATCCGGTAAATACTCAAAGCTTCTGTGTTCCTTTTTTATTCATAAACTTTCATTGGCATTTTTTCGATGACCAAAAGTGTAAGAAATTATATTGAAATAATGGCTTTTACTATACTTTGGCTTCAGTACAATTTCGAACCCTTTCTTTGGAGTGCAGCACGTTTCAATTACCGGCTCCCTGGCTTAGCCTCTTTTCTTTTTTGAGCCACCCATCCTTGGCTTTCTGGCAACATCCTGGCATCCCCACAACATAATTTGCCGACAAGTCTCTCAATATCCTTGGTCTGGGTCAAGCAGCAATTTGACTTTGGCTCAGCGGCAATTGATCGGCCAAGCTGGGAGCCAAATCAAATCGAAGCCAGAGAAAGACAGGACTCTGGCTTGGACTCCTGCTTGCCACATCCTTGCCACATCCTGCCTTCCGCCCCCCGGGCTGTCATCATATCATGTCAATCAAGAGCAGCAGAAAACACTTTAGCCTTGGCCAAGACAAGGCAGCGACAGGCGGGGTTAGGGGAACTCCTGGTTAAGGACCAAAAGCAGGGGCGTGGGGTGAAAACATTAAACTAAGCTGGCAGCCAAATGGCAAACTAAGTGACGAAGCCTGCGCGAGCCATTAAGAGCATTCGTGTTCGTCCCTGCCCTGCCTTGCCCTGTCCTGCCCTGCCCTGCCAGTTTTTCCCCGCAACTCAAATCGAGTTGGGCAAGGGCCTGCACTTGAAGAAAATCACTAGTGAGATAAGAAAGAAAATATTGGAGAATATTTGTGACTTGAAAACAGA
This sequence comes from Drosophila triauraria, assembly GCA_014170255.2. Lineage (NCBI taxonomy): Eukaryota > Metazoa > Arthropoda > Insecta > Diptera > Drosophilidae > Drosophila > Drosophila triauraria. The sequence continues at coordinate 5,063,477 of CM024333.1, read as the reverse complement.
AGCTAGAAGGTATTTTTCTTAAAGAGAAATAAGTTTTTAATTGAATAAAAGGTTTTATAATTAGCTTTTACCTACAATGAGAATGCATCAAGGTGCCGTAGCTGGCAGGTCCTCTTGAAACCTAGAAAATATCCCAAATTAAACTTTAATATTTTTATTAAATAAAAAAAAGGGGAAAACATGGATTTTCTGCCCACCCAACTCTTGTCCATATTGCCGTTTATTTTCCATTGCAAAAAAATGGCCCGCAAAGGTTGCAATAAATAAATGGTGGCCTGCCTCAAAGGCTTATTGCAAAAGGGACAATGGCTCGTTGCCATGGCATCGGTTGATATTTACCGTGTACCGATGGACCACGCCCCTTTGGAGCAGCATCCTGCACCGCCCTTTGTTGGCCGCAAAAGTATGCAACACAAAACAAGGCGGCGGTGGCGGCGGTGGCGGCGGCGGCGGCTCAACGCCAAATCGCTTGCCGTCCCGCCCTCGAATGCGTTGCGATGTGAGTACAAATGATATCATTTCCACTGGGCGTGGCCATCTGTCATGCATCCTGCCACTCACCCAAGGACATTGCCTTGCACTAGGGTTAGGGTTGTTTGTCAGCGTCAGAAGTGTGAAAAAAACTTGAGGCAAAGTCTTTCAGAAGCAGCGATTTGAAAGGGGAAAACAAACTAAAAATAAAAGAGGGAATCGGGCTGGCAAAAGGCACAGAAAGGAAATGTTAACACACAGGAACAGGAGCCAGAGCAGAAAGAGAAAAGAAACTAAAGGAAATAAAGAAATATTACAGGAAACTTTCTCTCCAAGGGCCTGAGTCCTCCTCACCACACATGATTGATAACTTCGTTTGAGTTGAGCTTAAAGTTTGCTAAATGTTTAGAATTATTTTCTTGTTTATAATTCCACTCCTACCTTCAATATTCTTTTAAATTGAACCCTTTTGCCGTGGCTCTACCTGAAACCGTATGGCAATCATGGTGGGCTTACCACCTGGCCATAGTTCATGGCAAAAGAAAGAGCGGGCTTGACCGTAAACTAATCCCCAAACGCACTTCGATATGAGAAATGAATAAATATCCCCGCGTCCACTCCTGCGGTCTTCCCCGAATTTCCAAGTCCTTTCTGTGTGTCGTCCCCCCGGGAGTCCGCTTTCATTCCGCAATTTATGGACGCGTTTTGGCCTTTTGCCGGCGACTTTGTTTGGGTTTTGTTTGCGTTATCTTTGCGCCAAAGCAAAAAAATGAAATAATGGCTATGCCCTAACTGGAACGCCGCCGATCTCCCAGGTGGATATTTAAGCTGCCGATATGCTCAGTTCGAGGTTAGCCAAGGAATACTCTATTTTAGGAGCTTAAATTTCATACAAGGAATATTAAGGACTTAAAAATTGTTACTTATTAAAGAAGTTTAAGAATTCCCTTTAAAAATTTCACGAATTTTTATGCCCTCGAAGATCAGATCTCTCTCTCTCTCTCTCTGTTGGCTATTTCTCCAGGGCATTTTCGGCTTCCTTCGGCTGGATATTTTGCGTCGCTGAGCTATTTTCCTTTTGGCCTTTTTTGGCCAAATTCCTGGGAAACAAAGTAATTTATAGCTGGGAATTTTGTGCGCCGCCAGCTCCGAGCTTCGAGCTCCGGCTCCTGCTGCTGCTCCGGCTGCTCCGGCTGCCAAGGCAACAAAATGGAATCGGCGATGGGTAACAGCACGGGCGAGTGAGCAGGATTCGCTCCCTAGGAATAGAGAGGGCACGTAAATTGCAGATGACAGTTGAGGCGATGTCGCAGAGGGCGCGCTTTAATTACAACAGATTTATTTATTGCGCATACGACGCGTTGGCCGCTGCTGCTGGAAAAAGTGCAGCAGCTAATTTGCAACGCGGCGGCGGCGGCGGCGGCCTGCTGCACGCACCTCACCTGGCTCAGCCTGTCTCACCTGACATCCAAGGCGATAAATTGTCATTAAAACGAGACTCCTCCCGGTCCTGGTCCTGCTCCGAAGCTTGTTAGCGGAGGCCAAACGCTAAAAGTGTAATTAAAATTTAATTGCAAGCCGGCAAAGTGAACGAAACGGAGCCGCAGATGGAAATGGAGATGGAGAGATGGAGATGGAGATGGGCCTAATCAGAGTCCAGGAAGGACGACTCTCACTTCAAGCCAGCGTTTGCCAGCAAATCGATCTGATCTTGGGATGGTTTTCAATGGATTAAAAATACTTTAAATCAGTTCAATATATATTTAAAAATTTACTTGGTACTAGTTTATGTATTTTAAAATCCAAAAAGAAATAATGAACTCTTATTTATATTGTTAATACAGCTGCTATCCTCTTTTTATAAGCCCTGTGTAACTTTTTCTCCGAATTGTTTGTGTAAAATAGCTATATTTATATGCATTTCCAATCGAATTACGTGCGCTTAAAATGTTAAACTGAATGCCCTTTTTTTCGGCTAGCGAATCGTATGTATTGACATATTTTTTACCATTATTGCATTACTATGCAAATATTTAGCATTTATAGCAATTTTTTCGTTTAACCCGACGGATTTTCTCCTTATAAAAAATCCTGCCTGATTTGGCAACAATTTTAATCAAATTACGAGCGTTTATTGAAATGAAAAAGTATTTGAAATTATTATTTCTGACCAGAATATTTAATCAAGCCACGTCCAACTTGTATTGACATATTTCCCAATGTTTTGCGCTGCTAAACAAATAAATTTGCCATTTATTTGAACTGAATAAGAGCCAAGGGAAAAGTTTATCGTTTCTAGAAGACACCACCCACCCGAAATTCTAAAGGGCAGAGAGAGCCGGACACAGACAGGCAGCAGCAGCAGCAAGAGGCTATGTAAACATGGCAATTAAAATTTAATAAAATATAATGAAAGTTGATGAAACAAATCAAAAGCAAATTGTAAATAGCCCACGGCGCTGGCCGAAAAACAGGCCAAAGAGTCGAACTTCTGCATTCCCCCTAAATATATAAATAAGTGAATATATATATTCAGTATATATGTACGGCTCTGTGGCTCTGTTTTCGGGGGGCTGGAAACTTTATCGATTTCCATTTGCATGGTGGGCGCCGCCACCTAGTGGCCAATAACCGAATAAGAGCAGTTTGGCCAAGTTGTTGTATGGCCGAAACAAATCTCAATAATTGTGCCCTGGAGTTGTAAGCGCCATTGCCCATATACACCATACAGTGGGGGATAAGAAAATGGCACTGAAAATTATGTAAATGGGCTTTAAAAATGGAGGGATAAATTACCCTTAGAATGTGGTTTAAATGGTTGTTTTATTAATATTCGAAAGGTTTGTATTTTTGAAAATAGTTGGGACTTAATTTAAAAATTAAATAAATATATATTTGGCATTATTTTAAATTAAATTCAATGAAATATAAACTTTATTTTTGATATTAGTTAATGTTTAAATTATTTCCCAGTGTTCTTTGATAATAAACTTTGATTTCCTTTTAAAAAAGGGTCTTAGAGTAAATAAATAAATAGGTTATAAGTATACTATTTTATTTTAGTCTTTTATTTTATTTTAGTCTATTATTTTACTCATTTTTTAGAACTATTATTTCGAGGGACACTGTAACATATACCAAATACACGCCTAGGTGGACAACCCGCACGGGCCGATAAATTGATTTATGTGCTTGTTTGTCAGTTGAACTGCAACTTGTGCATAAATTTCAAATTGCCATTGCCACTGCCTGCCACATGTGGCGCCACACCCACTCCGTGTCCTCTCCTCGCCGCCCTTATACACTTCAATGCTGCAGATACATATACGGGGTACACACACACATGCTCATGTCGCAAAAGTTGGTCCACAAAACGCATCCACACACCCACGCTCGACCGCTGGGTGACCTCTTTTTTGGTCGAGCATGGAAATTAAATACCACCGACCATTCATTTGCTGACCGAAGCAAAGTTTCGAGCAAAGCCAATATGCCCGACCAGAAATTTAGTGGGTAACTCACTCGCTCACTCGCCGGGCAGATTGTTTCCACAAGTTTTCATGTCGCCTCCTTGCTACTCCTGCTCCCGGCTCCCGGGCTCAACTTTGTCGAGCATCTTCATAAATATTTTGAGTTCTTGTCTCGGATACCTAACAAAGTCGCTGTCAAGAAAGTGGCAGGTGCAGGCAGGCAACACACACTCACCGGCAGAGGCAGAGGCAGCGGCAACTCCAACAAATTCTCGAAACAACAACACCAACATAAAGTACTAGCCAACAACACGCCGAGAAATCGACCTAAAAATAATGCAACAAATTACACAACAACAAGGATGCAGAAACCATTTGTTTCCTGCTTCCTGGCTGACTGAGCTGAATGCATCTTAATTTCTTAGTTGAAAATTAAAACAATTGGAAGCATAAAGAAAGCGTATGAGGAAATTCAAGCTGAGCTAAAAGTCGCTTCCACAAAAACCACCAACAAAGACCCGTATAATTGGAGTTGTAGCAAATTTCTTTCGCTGACTAAAGGCAACACCACAGGTAGCTGCAATCTGGAATCAAAAAGCACTCGTATCACACGTTCATACACCAACAAGTACTACAATAAGTATTACAATAAGTACACCAATAAAACTACAACACATAATATGCAATATAAGTAAATACACCAACAAATGGGTAACTGAGGAAAAACAATCAAGAACGAAGAAACGCAATAGTCGCACTTTAAAAAGTACACCAAAAGATACGCTCACCATAAGTACACCAACAAGTACTCCAACAGATAAGTACACCACTAACAACACAAGTATAAGTACACCAACAATTTCTCCAATATAAGTAAATACACCAACAAACGGGTAACTGAGAAACTACAATCAGGAACCAAGAAACGCTATAATCACACCTTAAGAAATACACCAATAGTAACACTCAAAAGTACACCAATAGTAACTCAACAAAAATAAAATAAGTACACCAACAAGTACCATAACAGTAATCAGAAAGATGTTTCATAAGTACACCAACAAGTACTCCAACAGATATGTATAACAAGAGTATAAGTACACCAATAAGTTCTCCAATAGGAATTTTACCTAAACATTGTACCAAATATTGCTTTTAATTAAAATGCTTTCCATTCAACCCATTTCGCTGATCCCGAGGTGTTTTCGATTAACGTCTACAGATGCATGTTGTCGGGGGCTTACCGAAAATGTGGGGTATTGCAATTGGGGGATTGGAGTCCCGCAGAGATTGTCGCTTAACCCTCAACAAGGGGATTACATGCCAAAAACCGATTTCCAGGCCACCTGCACCTGTTTGCCGCTGCCTTTGTCTCTCTCTCTCTTTCCCACCCTCTCTCTCTCTCTCTCTTTCTCTCCGTCTCTTTCTATTCAGAGTGGTACAGCAATTTCCATTTAAGCCATTTTCATGGCTGTCTTGTTGGGTGGAAAAGGACACGCCCCCTGCGGCTTGAAGAGCTGTCAACGCCCTCGAGGCAATAATGCTCGTCGTAATGCCATCGCAAGCTGGGAAAATCGTCGCCGAGATGGAGTTGCGGTGTACTACTTGTAGCCGAGCTTAATCAAATGTGCCCTGCATATACACATACCTATATAGGTAATATATATAACTGTAAATATATATCCTCTCAGAGCTTGCCATCAAAGAGAGTTCATGTCAAAGACATTAATTTATTTAATGAATTTATCCAAGGCATTCTTCGTTTGGCTTTGCCAAGCTATTTGCCAGAACTTACGTGTCTTGCAATTTTGTATTAATTGGCAGGATGGCAGGACTAGGCAGGATTCGATTAAGGTCTGTTTGGAAGTGGAATGCAATTATCCCAAAGGCGGGCCAAGTGGGAAATTACCATGTTTATTTTTATTTAAAAATTCCATTTCGTATTCAAAGGATTCCTTCTGTCTGTAATGTCTTGCTGATGGCTATCGCTTACCCCCTGGTGAGTTGCATTCGGCGCTGTATCGGTAACTGGGTTAATCGATTAATTATCGATGCTGAGACTGTACATTCGCTTGGCTAATGTGACCAAAATGCGAGTACATGTGTTCCCCTCCCCAGAGACAAGCAGAGTCTTCTGAAACAACTTGTCCTGTCCTGTCCCAGAGGCAGGTGCTTACATGGTATCCTTTCCCGTCCTCACCCTCGTCCTCTTCCCCGTCCCTGCTCCTGCCATGGGAAACCCTTGGCCCGCCACCGCATTCGTTGTCTGCTTAAGTAACAAAAAGATCCGGAGTGCAACGCACAACATGCAAAAATCTACACACACAGGCCACAACACTCTCAGATGTAACGTGACAGCTGCTCCCTTCGACACTTGAAAAATTTAAAGACTTACTATAAATATTGAGCAAAAAATATATATATTAAAAGCACTCAGGAACTATAGTTAGGCTTAAAGAAAATTATAAATAAGTTAATTCGAGAAAAAATAGAGGAAAATGAGGAAAATAGTAAAAAATTAAAAGATGTTCCTTAAAATTTAATGAATAATATTTTTAGAATGAGAACATTTACCCCTATTTTTTAACAGTGTAAGCACAAGGTGAATACTACATACGTAGTATACGTAATATATATAATAAAAGCTATTAGGAACTATAGCCAGGCTTGAAGAAAATTATAAACAGGTAGATCCAAGAAAAAATAGAGAAAAATTAGGAAAATAGTAAAAAATAAAAACATGTTCCTTAAAATTAAATTAAAATAATTTTTAGAATGACAATATTTACCCCTATTTATTAACAGTGTAAGCACAAGGTGGATACTACATACGTGGCTACTCTCACATTCAAAAAGCCAGCAACAAAACGCATAAATGTGCGCAAAAACACACACAGCTGGCGCGCACACACAGCGTACGTGAGTAACACGTGAGTGTGTGTGTGTGTGTGTGTGGCTATCCCCCCCCTCCCCCCAGCCTCGCTAACCCTCAGTACTTTTGGCCTTGTTTGGCCCCGTGGGACCAACTTCAATTCAAAGCGAACAAACTAATTTCCTATGCAAATTGAATGGCAGTCAAGTGTGCGAAGTTCGAGATACATTTGCAGCAAATGCTTTTAAAAACAGCCCACACTCCCCCACACACACCACACACACAGAGAGAGAGGGAGACAGAGACTGATACACCAAAGTGTGTCAGGTTGTGCAATGGTCCTGGATTTGTGCTGCAGCGAGTGGTGCCTCCCTCCGCTGCGATCCTTGGCCCCGGCAATATAATTTACTTTTCATTTTAATTGCCAAGTGGTTAGTGCAAATTAATTGCCTCCCCTGCCCCCCGCCCACAGTAACACACAGTAACACCCGGGGAACTCTCCTAAAACCTGCAACCTCCAACCTCGAAGAGCCAACACAACCCATCCAATCAAGTGTCGCTGAGGGTTCGGCTACGGGTTCGGGTTCCGCTGTTGTGTGGCAAGCCAAATGGTTATTGTGCTGCCAAATATTTCGACTGGCGAATTACAATACAATAACAATTGACTCGCGGCAATTGGCCTGGCTTATGCACTGCAAAAAAGCAGGGAGAATATATGTATATATTTTTTTAATTTTTTAGAGAGTTTGGTATAGCCTTATGGAGCGGAAACCTATTATTTTATTGTGAAATGTGCTGTTAACCTTTTTTGGTTTTAGAAATTTCAGTAGACAATTCAATTTAATGTTAATAAAGTTATACACTGCAAAAAATATAGAGAATATATATTTAAACAATTGTTAAGAACGCTTGGTATTGCCTTCTAGGGCGAAAAATGATTATTTTAATGTGAAATGCGGCTGTTAACCTTTTTTTTTGTTTTAGAAATTTAAGCAGAAAATTCAATTTAAATATTTTTTTTTTTTTTTTTAATGTTAAATAATTAATGTTTATGTTTAATGTTAAATAATAATAATGTTAAATAATAAACAAAATAATAATTGAGCTTATATCTTTTGGTCAAGTGCATTTATTTCCTGCTGAAAATTAAAAGTATGCATAAATGCCATATGCGGAATTATCAATATGAAATTTTATTATGCGTTTTAAGAGGACAATGAATAATGAGAAATATTAACTGATAAAGAGCACTTACCTGTAAATATATCTCAGCATTTATTATGCTCTTAAAAGGTAAAATTAAATGAAAAATAAAAGATTTAAATACTATTTACAGTAAAAGGAGACTAAATATAGTTTATTCCTGACGTGTTATGGGTAAAAACTCGAAGCTTTTAATAAACAAAAACATAAAAATATTAAAAAGAGAAGTAAAAGCTGCCTCCTTTAATATTTGTTGGCTAAAGACCCCCTTGGATGATGAATACTGAGAAATATTAAGAGATTAATAGCACTTACCTTCTAATATTTCTCAGCATTTATGAACCTCTTAAAAGTTAAAAGACTTAAATACTTTTTACAGTATTTTCTATTTTGGCAATTAAAAGGAGACTAAATACAGTTTTTTCCTGAAACAAAAACATAAAACAGTTAAAAATAGAAGCAAAAGGTGTCTCCTTTAACATTTGTTGTCCAAGGAGCCCCCTTGCTTTGTCTGTTGCTTTTGTAGTTGGCATTAGTACTTCGGGGGGCTAATCGAAATAAGAGAAGTGGCTCCTTAAAGCCCATGTGCCACTGGATGTATCATCGTCAGCATCATCATCCTCATCGGCTGCCACATGTCCTGTAATTGCAGGGGAAGCCAGGCTAAGGCACTTGGCCCCCAAAGAGCCGACCCCGACCCCGACCCCGATCCCGACCCAGGGGCACTATCCACTCTGGAGGCACTTGAAAATTCCCAGCAGATAATCCGGCCCATGCCGCTGACAAGTGGATGTGCTAGATGGTGTCCTGGATGTCCTGGCTGGGTGGCTGTGGATATGTGGAAATGAAACTCATTCGTCATACGCAACGTGGGCCGCCGGCCAAATGGGAGTTATTCACGTACGTGAGAGAGAGGCGAGGCACCCTCCCTCTCATTGTTGTTTGCTGTGGAACTATGGCAGCATTTATGATGCTTTGATATATCGAAATGGCAGGAAGCCAAATACGGCACAGCCAGCTTTTTCTATTTTTTTGTTCCGTCCTCCGTCCTCCGTCGTTGCCATCGTCATTGCCATTGCCGTTTCCATGACAAACATTCGCCGTCAGTTGACAGTCATAAAATCAAATGCACACACACGGACACACACAGCACTCACACCCCAAAAATACACTCAGAGCTGGGTGTGACAGCTGCTCTGGTGGCCCCCCCTTTTTTTTAGGGGGGCTTATGCAGCTCAAATATTTTTGCAACAATTTCGTTTCGTTTGCTGGGTAAATTTACTTTCCGTTATGCGGCCATTTTCAACAAGAAACTTTTGGATTTTATTTCATTTTCGCTTAAACTGTCCTCCTTGTTCTGCTCTTCTTTTATACTTTCTTGCTTTTCTTCTCATTTTTTGTTTTTAGAGATAGATTTAAGCTATTTTCGGTGGAAACTGCCACTGAAACCGAGTTCCAAATCGGAACGTGGCTGACAGCCTCTAATTGATTGACGTAGATGTGGCCTGTCACTGGAGGCATAATTAAAAGCGCATTTATTTCAATTTTGCACGCTTTAGTGGCTCTATTTCTACCCTTACCAGGGGCAGTAGCCACTCCTTGAGGCTGACAGTGAGGCTGGAAAGGGGTTTATGTCTTTATTTATAGAGGATGGGAATTAAGGTATATGCCAGGCATAATTTGGGTTAATTAAATCAAGGAAAACTAGTACAAGCTGTATCTTTAGAGGGTTTAATGACTTATTTCAAGGATATGCTTCTTTCAGCTAATGTAGAATATTTTTAAAATGTATGTAAGCTCTATAAATATTGAATTATATTCTTAAAGTGAGCTTAAAATAATACATTTCTGTTAAGATATTTATGAATATTTGTAAGCTCCTTTGTGGAAGGATATTTAGAGGAAAAAATGTTTGCTTGAATGTTTGTTTAAATTTATTTTATAAATCTTTGTAACCCTGTCTATAAATAATGTGTAAATTTTTATTTATATCCCATCTTAAAATATAAATCAAAATGTCTACAAAATGTAGCAAATTTCTAAATATTTATATGGTTTCTTAGTGTACAAATTAGTTAAAATAGAAAAACAAATAGTGAAAGGACTTAAGTTGAGCTAAGAATAATGTAATAATATTTTTTTGGGAATTGATATTTGGAGGAAATCACATAATTTTCCTTGGCAAAAATGTCAGCTCAATTTATTTGATTAATTTTTATATGATCTCTAGTTTATCTTTATGTTTTTAACCATTAAATTAAAAATATTCATCAAAATGTCTAAAAAATGTCACTAGTTTCTAAATATTCCGAGGCTTTCTCGGTCTAAACATTATTTAAAATATAAACACAAATAGTGAAAGTCTTCAATCATCATCAGCGATGACATTGGCTGCCCCTGCCCCTGCTCCTGTTTTCCTAGCTACAGGTGGACTAAATTCATTCATCATCCCCACTAAAGTTGGCCCAAAACCATAACCCAAGGCTGAAGGCTGAAAGCTGAAAGCTGAAAACCAAAAACCGTTGGCCAACATTTTTCAATTACATTCCGCTGCTGCCGCTCTCGGCTGACCCCAATCCCCTTTCCCCATTTCCCCCCATTTTCTCGCTCTCGCTAATTGTAATTGGAAAATTTATTTTGAGCGTCTGCAAATAATTGCGCATTAATCAATTTTTGGCGCATAAGAAACACGCTGACAGAGCCAGGCAACTGACATTGGCTTTGACGTCATAACCAGGCATAATAATTGCCCGCTTAAAAGTGGGGGGCTTGAGTGTGGGTTTGGGTGAAAATTTCCAATAGGGGGAAAACGCCTTTAATTAGTTTGATTAAACATCGCGCAGGACTACGGCTTCTACTTCTTCGTTTGAGTATTAAATTGGCGCCTTGACCGGGACACTATATACACTATATATAGAGAGAGGGACGGAGGATTAGAATCAAATCAGAATTGCTGCCAATTACGACAGGATACCGAAACCTAATTAGAGCATTTAAAACGTTAGCTTTATGGCTGCTGAGGTCATAATGAGGCAGGAAGTGAGCTCGTGTCTCTCTCTCTTTCTCACACTCTGTGTCTCCAATTCCCTTTTCCCCTAACCCAGTTTTCCTTTATTGTTTTACTCCCTTACCCCTTTTCCCCTGGACTTTTCCCCTTTGAGTTGGCGGAACCTGTTCTGTCCTGCCGCTTGTCCTTTATGATTAAAAATTGGCTGCTTGAGGCACTAAGAAAAAACGATTTAAAGAGTTTAAATGTAAAAGCTTTAAAAAAAATTTAAAGAATTAATTATTAAGCTATGTAAATAGTACATAAATATATATTTTGATTAAACTAATAATAAGTTATTGAAAATAAAGGTTTTATATTGAAAAGTAATGTTTTCTGTGGCTTATCTTGAATTAAATTGCTTATATTATTGTATTATATTTAAGATAAATTTGTTTAAAAAATTATATATTTCAGCAAATAAAATATCCATAATCTCCATGATTACCCATAAAATATATATATTGTTTCCTGATATTTTCTAAAGAGAATTTTCTGTCCCTGCAGCGTCGTGTGTCGCCAAGGCAACTGGCGCACGGAAAAGCGGAAGAGCAACTCCTCATCCAGCAATTCCTTTCTCTTCTCGCGTTCGTTTTTCCTTCATTCTTTTTGGAAATTTTCCTTTATTATTGCATTAGTTGCCGGCTGTGTGTTGTTTGTGTTGTTGCTGTATTGCAGTGTCAGTTAATAGAAAAATCTGCAGGCAGGCAAAGTCTTTCTAAAGTTTTACCCCGGATCCGCGCCTTTCCTTTCCCCATCCCCATCCCAATTTTTTTCCCGCCCCAATTGGCCGTTGCGCTTTCCTCTGCCAGCGAGTGTATTTCATAATTTAGCCCAGCTTGTCGCTAGACGCTTTCCCCCTAGACTTTTCCTCGCTTTTCCCCCGTTCTCTCTCTCTGGCAATTTTGATTGTTCACCCGCTGCTGCCCGTGGGCCAACAATATTCGAGTTGAGTTAAGTTGATTTTCCATTCTCTTCGCTCGGCTCTCTGCTTTTCCTTTCTTTTCTTTCATGCTCTTGTTCCTGCACTTGCTCTTTTATTTTTCATTATTTTCCTTTTATTTTCCTTGGCCCCGATCTTGGCATTTCATTCTCCGAGCCGCTTCGAGTCGCTCCATGCCGTGTTTTGTGTGTGGCGCAGCGTGAAATTGAATTAGGTCAATGCGTCACGGGGTAAAAAAGTGCCAAACACTATATAGAAATTGGAAAACTACAAAGTGCAAGGCAGTTCCCCCCGAAAAACAGAAAAAAAAGGGAAATTCCCGACTGCCAGCGAACAGTAAATGAAATATATTCCCAACTATGCAATAAGAAAAGTATTTTTCCGCCTGAAAGTGAAACTGAAACTGAGGAAAGGCGCTCAAGTGAAGAATATCTCATGGGAAATACAATTTAGATGCAATTTTTATATATTTTCGAAATACTAATGGCGACTTGCCGCCACGACTTGATTGATTATTCGCTCATATTTATGCGATCATGCCGCTGGGACTGCGCCATTATTTCTGTTGGGTAATTAACTTTTCCGCTGAAAATCGGGGCGAAACAAATTGAATTTCGGGACAATTCCCCGGCGCTGAAACGCATTAGGTCCGATCCAGTGTGTTTGGCTAACCCAGAGAGCCAACTGATGATGAGGTGCCAGGCTGCCAGGCTGCCAGGCTGCCTGCCAGTCCCTGCCACTGCCCCAATGGTAAATGAGGCAACTAAATCATAATTGTGACAGCAACTGCTACGCACAGGGGGCACTGGCACTGGCACTCCGCTCAGGGTTTCGGCGACGTTTCAGCGTTTCAGTGTTTTTAGCGTTCCAGCGACAACGACAACGCAGCCCATTAACAACTTCAAATAATTTCGCATAATTTATTGGCCGACATGCCGGGCCACTGAGCCCGAAAGTATGCCACGCGCCAGAGTAACGAGAGCCAGAAACATAGCAGAAAAACTCCAAACAAAATTATCAATTACACTGAAAAAAGAACAAGAATTTATAAGGGTATTTAAATGAGAATTAACCACTTTATCTTAAAGGAACAATCACAAATATTGGCAAAGATATTAAGTAGATTTGGATTAACAGCATAAGCTTTCTGTGTAAAATTTCTAAACAAATTTGAAATGAAAGCAGTTACAATTGCAAAAAAAAAATGTCTTCGAAATCTCTTAAAAATTAAATTAAAAGTGTAAAGCCTGACAAAGGTTAAGGAGAAACAATTTAAAATTCAAACAAATTTAAGTTCAGTAGTTTTCTTTTTATTTTAATTATTTTCTTTGAGTTTTAAAAGATTTCTTGCAGGTTTTGAAGTTCTCCTGAAAGCCTTGGGTATTTTTATTTAGCAAACTTAGGAAACTCAATGAAAAAAATCAAGTATTTTTAGCTTATAATAATTTTATTATTATTAATTTTAAATTTAAAATTGACAAAGTCTGAAAGAAAACAATTAAAAACTCAAACAAATTTAAGTTAAAATTGTTGTCTTTTATTATAAATTTTATGGTAACAGTTTTAGAAGGTTAGTTGCAGTTTTTGGAACTCTCCTGAAGGCCTTAGATATTGATATGAGAAAAATCTAGGATCTTAAGGTAAACAAGTGAAAAATAATATAAGTAAGTGATAGTTTTTTAAAAGGAAAGGGGATATTAATAACATTGACTATATATTTATTTTTGAAATTCATTTCTTGATATACACATCCCTATTTTTGTACGATTTGGTAAAATCCTCTCAAGAAAACACTGTAAAGCCACCTTAAGTATGTTTCTAAAATCTTTTAAAATATTAATATTTTTCCAAATTCCCGTATAAAAATTCTTCTCTCTGCAGCCAGAACATTGTTCATATTTCAATGGGGAAAAAGCGCGAATCGGGTGCTGTGCTCATTAATTGAATTTTGCGCCCTAATAAGTACATTGGGAATAACGCCCTCTCGAGTGCGAGGGGACCATGGCATGCGTAAAATGCATAATTAACACGGCAAAGTGGAATTTATCGACACACGTCCATAGCCATAATAATAACCATAGCCATGGTAACATCTGTGAAAAAATAACCGAGAATATATATGAAAACGCATAAACTGAAAGATAAAACCCGCCATGAAATGTAACACACGCTCGTAACTTATATTTTCTCCGTCAATTTGAATTAAATTTGTGCCAATATTTTGATTGCAGAAATGGATTTCCGACGGTCTGTTGCGGTTGTTCGGAAAGGGGGAGTTTTCCGCATTGATTGCACCTGCCTGCTGCCTGCTACCTGCTACCTGCTACCTGCTGGCTGGCACTTTAATTAACATTAACCCTTCGGAGAGGAGAGCATCATCACGTAGTCAAAGCTGAAAATTGTTTTCATCGCTCGCTCCGCTCCGCTCCGTTCCGAAAGGAGCATCCTCATCGGCATCGGCATCGGCATCATCTCATCGTCATCATTATCCGACCATCGACGTGCCACGCCCACCTTTCGGTAAAATTTGCATTAAGCGGAGTGGAGTGCGGATGCGGATGCGGATAAAAACCCAGGTGGATTGGCGTAAAGGTGAGGCTGGCTGGCTGGCTGACTGGCTGGCTGGTGTGCCCGCGCCATAAACAAAAACTCATTAACCCAATTTCAATATTAACGCAATGAAAGTGCAGTGGCGGCGCTGCCAAAGGCAAACAGAGAGAGAGCAGACCCCAAAGGGAGTTCCACGATGGCTACATAGAATACATACTATATGGGATATATACTATACATAGGAAAATATAGGGGAAAAGAAATTTCAGCGATTTCCTAGCTGATCAGGAAATATTTTTGCTTTTAGGCGAAACTAGAAATTCCTTTTCAAATCATGGAAATAGTTTTGCTTTTAGGCGAAACTAGAAATTCCTTTTCCAAGGCTCGTAAAATTTTTAATAAAATCCCAAAAGCCGCCTAACAATATGGCCAATAATATTGGATATTTGGCCAAAGGCTCAGCAGGTGTGTATTGCTATTAACAATAAATCAAATAAGCCGTTCACCGATTTTATTGAATTTTTTGCGCCATATCAATGCCCTTCCTGGTCAAAGGCTTAACAGCGGTGGCATATGGCAAGCGAATTTGCGCTAAAAACCAGCTATAAGATAAAAGCCTCAATAAAAAATTCAGAAAAAATGCAGAAAAACTGCAGAAAAAACTGCAAAAAATACGTACTATTTTCCAGGCAAATAAAATAAGCCAAATCAACTTTGCCCAGCGAAGGCAAGAACTCATATTAACATTGCCAGCTGTAAGCAAATATTGAATTTGTCAAAAGTGAGTTTTTATTGCAGAAAAAAAATATATTAAAAAGGCTCCTGACCTTCTTTACACCAAATGAAGTCTAAATTAATTATTTGGAAGCCCAAAAGTGGCTGCAATTTCTCACAGACTCGATTTCGACTGCTCGATCATTCCGTTTGTCAGCCTCAAGGATTCGCCATAATTAATCAGCCGCCAGGCCAATGCAGTTGGCAGAAACCAATCAGACATGTGACCCAAAAAAGAGGCGACTGCCATACATTAATTAGAAGGATAGTTCGATGGGGGATTCCCCCTCCGGCGCCACCTAGCCAGATTTAACCCTCTCGCTCCACTCCCGACACACACCTGACCACAGCAGCAAACTTTGCCAATAACTGCAAATGCAATGCATTAAGCCCGGTCGGAATCGGAAAAAGGGAAAAGCATCGGTCCGAGCTGAAAGCTTTTCCTCTACCATTGGCACTGCTGCTGCTCCTCCCCCCCAACTGGTGCCACTCAACGCACCTGTGGCAAAACTGACATTAAATTCACATTACAAAATTGGTTGCCTGCATTCGGCGTATCAGTTTTTGGTTACCTTGTTGCAGCCAACTTGATGGACCCCGGAATCGAGGCTGCGGATTGGGCTTAAGGCAGGGAGGGAGGAGAAGCCATCATCGATGCGCTCCACCTGCCCAAAAAAGTTTGTTTTAATGGACAAAGTTGGCTGAACGCTGGCCGGGATTGCTGGGGAACTCGAGACCCGGAAAACCCAGGAACCTGCAGCCGGAGATGGAGCTCGAGCTGATGCCGATGCCGAAGTCGAAGCTGAAGCTGAAGCTAGAGCTGGCAGAAACTGCACAGTGAAAAAATAACTTAAAAGGGTGACAAAGGAAATAGATAAAATGTTAAGTTATTTCTTAAAGATTAATTTATATTTATAATTTACTTAATTTTCCTTTTGAATTTTTTCTAAGTATAATTTCCTTGATTTATTTATATAATTTTCGGTTCTGTGTGCGCCTTTCGCCTTGCTCTATTTGAGTTTCAAGTTGTGAGCCGCAGAGCCGCCGAGCCGGGACTCGCCGAGAGGGTTTCGCCAACTTTTTCCGCCAACACACAAATTAAATTATAAATCAGTGGGCGTGGCACACACACACAGCACACATACAGCCCACCTGAACTGGAGAGCCCCTGGTTCGGTTTGGATTCGGCTTGGCTTAAGTCCTAGCCATGGAAAACTCACTGATCCTGGGCCTGTGCCTGGTCCTGGTCCCGGGTCGGTTATCGCTTTGAGTGATTTTCTTGCTCGTTAAATTTTGCCGCTGCTCCAGCGACAACGCGGCGTATGCGTAATCTATCAGATTGAGCCACAATGAAAAGTTTCCCCTCTCCGGCAAGGAGACCTGACATTTGATGCCATTTAATTTGAGAGCACAAACTTTTGCCAGCAGCAGCAGCAGCAGCAGCAAATAAATGCTTGAACCTCCACATGAATCATGATTGAAACAATCGAGGTGCCGGAAATAAATTGTGCGATGGCAGATTATAAAGTTGGCCGTTTAAATTATTGTTTTGACTGCCAAATCGATCGAGTAATTATGTAACATTCATGGCCGCAAAATGGCATATTAATTGGGTTTGCAAATTAGTGGCTGCCAGGGTTATTCTAATTAAAATAGCAGTGATTAATCAAAGGAGTTAATTTGTAATTACATAATTTAAGCAAAATTGATAAAGCGAATACTTGTAAATAAATCCCAGGAATCTTTGTAATTATTTAATTAATTTTATTAATAATTATCTGCCTTATACACACTGTAACTGTAAGTGTCAACTTTTGTCTGGCTTCGGTGATAAGCTCAATTATTGCAGCAATCAATCAATCGAAGCCAGGTGCTCGGACAAAAGGCTCTGCAAGTTTGCTGCCATCTCTCACTCTGATTTCAACACGCGGATGGTCCAGCAGCTCTTGTCCTTCATTGTAGTTAAGACTGCATTGTAGTTATTGCTTTTATGTGGGGTAGCAAGGTGGGATTAAAGGGATATAGACTTTGCTATAAAAAAGAGCAAGCCAAGAGATGATTTAATATTAAATAAATATAATAATGAACTTGGAAATAAATATTTAAATATATATTAAACATCCCCAAGGCCTTTAATGCTTAAATTTATTAGATACTTTGGTGTTTGTGATATAAAAAACCTTAATAATAATTTAAAACCAATAATAAATTATATATAATATAATTTCAGTAAGCACCGGTATTTAATAGTCGGGTCAGTCGCCCTTAAACTCCCCTCTCCACCAGCTGTTACTGTGTTGTTTTTTAGTTGTAGTTGCTTGTAGTCGCTGTTGCCATGTTACCTCGAGCAACAATTTAGTCTTCTGTTCGCATTAAATGCTTGAGCTGCTTAATGAAGGAAATTAGCAACGCAGCAACGAGGAGGCAGGAAAGGCCGAGAGATAGCAGGAAGTGCAGAGAGCCAAGAGGAAGCGGAAGTTGCAAGGAGCAGCATCTAAGCCGGCTGTCGGCTGCCGCCAGTGTTGCATTGTGTGGGTTGTTGCAAAAAGTTGCAAAAGGACTCTACCCAGGCCCAGCCATCATCATCCCCTTCGCTGGAGCTGGAGCCCTTGGTTACGCCACCCACAGCCTGCGCCTGCCTGCAACATCCATCTGGCAAGCCAGTGGAGCGTGCAAGTTATGTTTTCTTTGAAGTTCATGAAGCAAAATGTCTTAATTACTGAAATGAGATGACGACGAGACAGAGAGAGAGAGAGGAGAGCGCCCAGAAAAAACAAAAAAAGAAAGGGGCTGCCACAGGACCGAGAGGATTTCTGCTCATTCTAATTAATTTGCGGCGGGTTGATGTAAAGGCTCACGAAAAGAGAAAAAAGCTTGTACTCCCTCTGACTCTCTCTGGCAGAAAATGGCTGCAACGGGGCGGAACGAAAGGCATATATAGCTCTGGCCCAGCCTGGCACTGGGTGTCCTGGTGCACATCCTGCGGCAATAACTCACGACCACTTTATGCGCTTAAGTGATTTCTAATGCAAACCAATTTCCGAAATCAGGCACAAGCACTTGAAGCCAAGGACAAAAGGCCCACCTACCGCCAACGAGGGAGGGAGGGAAAATCTGAAGTCAGAAAGGATATTTCGTTGATGCTGCAAACAGCTGGGGATTGGAGGGACTTTGAGGGAGCAAACGAGAAGCTGGCACTGGCACTGGCACAGGCACAGGCGCTTGCCAAAGGACGCCGTCTATCAGGCAAATGACAGTCGCGTCCTGCCATCAGCCCCCCCTCCCGCTCCTGTTTGTGTTTCCCGTGTCCTGTAGCCAGACGATGTTTGTCTTCGACTTGGTCCTTGGCTTAATATCACATGCAGAACTCGCAGTTTGGAGCTGGGAGCTCGGAACGAGCGGCGAGGCCAATCCAAGAGCTGCCAGCAAAAAATGGCTCAAAGAGAGCTGGGGAAAAGCGGAAAAATTGGGGCCAGAAAGTAAGAGGAGCCAAACAACCAGAAAGATACCCCCCCCTCCATCCAGTAGGACTCTGCCTCATGCGGTGAACAAATTTTGTTGGGAATTCCATGTGAAAAAGGCATGACATTCCCCATTCTGCATGTAGTAAGCGGGAGATTCATGCCTTACCCTTATGGGAATTTTTTATTATTTATAATTTCCATTTATTTTATATTTTATGGAAGAAAAATTTAGATAATTAGGAAGATTTCGTTGATAAATTTGTAAAGTAAATGTATTATTTTTTAGTGATAATTAAATTTTGTCATATTTTCAACTTAAATCGAGTAATATTCATGTTCAGCTCTAGTTTTAAGTCTCCAACAAAAATTATTTACCCTATTTAAAGAACTTCCGGTCATTACTAAAATAACCATGTTTTAAAAATACATTTAAAGTTTAAAATATATTTTTAAAATTACAAAAAAGGAAAGACTGCCTGCCACCAATTCCACATGAAAGCTGTACCCTTTTCCTTACTCAAAGTCTCTCCAGGACCAAGCCAAGATAGTCTGCCGCAAACAGACAGCAGGCGGCAGCGGAAAATCATAAAGGAAAATATTGAATTTACTGCAAAAAATGCAAATTTTTATTTGAGGCAAGCCGGAAATCTTCGCTGACTTCCACATGTCCTGGGTAGCAAGTGGCATATAGGGCTAAGTAACCAAAATATAAATAGTATTTCCTTTACAAAATTATTAACTAAAGTATTTGTTTTCTGTTTCTTTTCTTTAAAAAAAAATCTGCAAGATAACTCCTAGTTGCTCGTAGGACATATATTTAGTATACCTCGACTTGCCCCTTCTTGGCATCATATCCTGCTGTCAGTTGTGTTCTTTCCGGTTCGACTTCTTTCTTTCCTTGCTGGCTGCTCCTGCTAGGACATCAGTGGTCACCCGGACCGGCTCCTGTGGCGCCGCAGCTGTGTGGGTGTGTGTGTGTATATAATATTGCCGCAATTTGCTGGCCAGTTGCAGGGCCCCAGGCAATAAGCCACCAGCCAGCGGCCATTAAAACCCGTATCCCTGCAGGATGCTGGAACATTACGCGGCGCTCACCTCGCGGCGTAATCAAACATATTGGAAAGCATCGGCATCGGCATCGGGGGAACGGAAAAGGAAAATGTTTATGAGCGAATACCGCGCGAGCAATAAAATGTAATATGAGCAAATGATATGGGGGAGGGATACAGAACCAGATCCAGATCGGCATCGGCATAGGGGTCGGTGTAATAACCACAAATAAAAGCGGCTGGCAGAGGCAATGACAATAAAGAATGAAGAGCAAAATCAAAGTTATGCCAGGGCTCTCCCTCCCCTAAATGGCGCTCCTCCATGTGCGATAAAATTAACAATTCAATGAAGTGAATTCGAAATGGCAAATCGAAAAGCGAAATCGCACAAGACAACAAAACGAGAAGAAAAAAAACAGGACCTAGAAGCCACCCACCCAAAACAAAAAAAGAAAACACAGCAGAGAAAAATCGAAACTTATACACAGCCGTCAGCGGAGCTCATAAAAAATTGCGTATACGCCCTGGAGGACTGGGGGACGACGGGCGGGCGCAGCCAGACGAGGCACAATAAAAATTAAAATAAAATGGCCAAAATAGAAGCCAACGAACAAAGTTGCCAAAGCAGCTGTAACAATTACGATTGTGTGTGCGTCTGACTTTATATATATTCTGTTCCAAATTTGAGAGAATAAACTCTTGTGGGTCACAGCTAAAATTGTTTTGATGCATTTTTTTATGTTTCATACTTTTATTTTAATACTAAAAAGGCTGCTGCTTATTTGCAAATAAAACATTATTATATTTGTATAAGCATTCCCTTCCCAAATGAATATAATCGAGCATTAACTGGCCTAATTCTACGAATCACTTTTAAAATATTTCATTTTAATAAATAAATGTTTTACCCTATAGAAAGTGATAATGTTAAGAGTGTATGGAAGCTTTTAGGGTTTTTAGGGATAATATAATCATAATAATTTAATATTAAGCAAGATATTTCGATATTTTAAGGTTTAAGCGGCGAAAAATAATATTGAAAGTGATATACAAGACAATATCAATATCAATATACATTTTTTTAGCTTAAAGCTTAAAATATGTGAATACAAATTTACAACTTACTTAATAATATTATACATACATTTATCCTTCCCTATATTAAATAGTTTTTATTTTTCCAAAGAAAGGATAGTTCAAACTTCTACCTTAATATTTATATAACTAAATTTTCATAATAACTTTGAAATTTGAGCTTTTCCCCTAATATACTATGTGTGGAAACAGCTTCTTTTGGAAACAAGTTAAAACCGATGCAGAAATAAGAGCAAATTCGGTGAAAGCCCCAAACAAAATTCGCACAAATTCCTTAAATTCCCAAACATGACCAAAAAATTGTTAATTAAAATGAAATGTGGAAATGGGCATGGCTTCTTTCTATTATTTCTATTTACAAACAATTTCAAATATTTATTTCCCCTGGGATTATGTTATTAAAAATGGCAAAAACTGAAGAATAAAAAACCATCTAAAGACAATAAACAAAATGATTGATTAGATAAGCGAGAAGGCAGGCCCAAGGTAAGCTCGTGTCAGATTGTTAATTAAAACGGAAATCCAAATATGTGGCATGTGACATGTGTGTTTGCTTTAGTGGCAGGCTTTAGTTGTTGGCTTTGGCTAATGAAATCGATGAGCAGAAGGAGGGCGTTGTCTTTTTGTCGCTAAAATGTTTGCACTTGGCTTAAATGCAAAATTTGCGGATATTTGGCAAACAGCAGAGAAAAGCATGCTTTGGCAGCCATCTGCTGGAGTTGGGGGCGCCTGAATTTGAATTGTTCATATTTTGATTAATTTCTGTGTGCTCTGCGCTGCGCTCTGGCTCTGCTGCGGCTCCTTGTTGTGGCTGCTGTTTGTCAAGCGGAGTAATTGCGTGCTCGCAATTATGCTCGCTCTCGCACACAGACTCAGACTCAGACTCACATGCAAACTGCAGTTAAGCAAATAAAGCGCTAAAAGCATAAACTAAATGAATTAAGCGACGCAGCGGCGCGCGCTTACAGCCCCTACTTGGTGGTGTGCCCAGCCACCCTTCTCCCAAAAAACCTCCCCCTAACAGGCAGTGGAAGTTTCTATAAAATATGAGATAATAAAAAGTGAATTATGTGCCCGCACACAGCGGCAGCGGAAACACAAAAAAAGAAAGAGAGCCAAGGACGAGAGTCCCGACTATTAGATATCCCTTCATTAGTTCTTTGAGTTCATAGAAAAATATATACAAAATAATCACAATTAAAAGTTAACAGTTTTGGGCAAGCATTAAGCAATTTTATTTTCTGCTTAGTTAGATAAATAATTAAGTAAACAAGTATACCCCTAAAACCCCTCCAAAAACCGGGGTACAAAAACACGTAGAGCTGAGATGAAGAACAACAAATAAATGTGAATACAAACATAAAGCAATAAAAGCATCAACAGGGGCAACAACAACATTTAATTGCAATTGTTTGTCCGCCAGTTAGTTTTTTATTTGCACTTTAATTATGAGAAATAGGAGCAGAAGCACAGCAGCAGCAGCAGCAGAAACTAATTTTCATAAGTACACAACTTTGTGCGCGCTGCAGTTGGGAAAATAAGGAAAATGAGGAAAAGTGGGGAAAAATTGGGAACAGCAGTAAAGCGGAGATTGGAGAGCGCAGAGACACATGACTTATGACAAAACACAAAACTTGATGGCCAAGACTACTGGCCAGTGGCCACTCCAGAGACAAGCACCAAGGACCAAGGAGCCACTGCAAGTGAAGTGAATAAAGCAAAATAAAATAAAGCACTCAAGCCGTGCAAATAATAAACAAACAAATAAAGTTATAAATAATAATGCCAGAAAATTGGAAGCTCCGCAACTCTGTATTTCCCAAGTGGGATTCTCTGTAATTATGGCAATTCCAGGAATGTGTTGCATAATCACACTTAATAAGTTAGAGGAGCCCTAATGGACACGATGAACGGAGATAATTAAGGACTAATTAATAAGTAAATTGTGAAGGGAGTGTAAAGTTAATTATGATTAAGTAGCAGCTACTAAAATTCGAACTTAAAACTTTACTACTTAGTTTGAGGGCTGATAAAACAAAAAGTCCTTACTTATTCATTAATTTTTTACTATGTATAAAGTTTTCCAGTACTGAACGTGCATACCTCTCTTAATTCTTGGAATTGGAATCTTTATCGCCAGGAAAGCCAATTCAGATGAGCCCAAGCAGGAGATCGAGATGCACAGGAAGGTCCAACTCCATGACAACTGGGTAAAAACGGAGCAGTCCAGAGACACATCAGGCAAAGAATAATATTAATAATAAAAATAATATTCTCCGCAAAAATAAAACAAAACTTTCCATCACCAAAATGCTGATAGCTCAGAGTTATCGATAACGATCGATAGTAATCCCCTAGTTATAGAAACATTATTTAATTAAACAAGTTTAAGAACTTAAGAACTTTGGACTCTTTTTCCTAAACATAAATACAAAAACAATAAATATTAATACAAATCCTATTTGACATTACATAAATATCGATATGCTAAGACAGCCAGTGAGAACATGCTTAATTTTTGTAATGGTATTTTTATTGGTGTATCTACGACTCTATACTTTGGTCACACTTTTTGCCTAAGCACGCCGCGCAAGCGCTGTAAAGATTCTTGGAAATTAATTAACTTCATTATTTTGTATGCCAATGAGAATTTTGACTAAAAAAAGGAGAAATACCGGAGGAAACTTTCGTGCGCCAGAAATTACCAGGCTGATCCTTTAATGGCTCTTCTTTTCTCTAGTTTTTAGGCCCACCACAGGATCTGCTGATTGCCTGTGTATCCTGTAGGCTTTTGGCATTCCTAATCGCCTTACTAGTTGACGCACTCGGCCTCCATCATGGTCCTGGTCCCGGGGGAAGCCTTAAAGTCCTTTAAAGGCCTGCCCGCATTGCCTTGAATGGAATTTTCCGGCGTCACCGCAAACTTTTCAGTTTCAGTTTTTCATGTTTTGTTTTTTTGTTTTCTTGCTTTTTTTAGTTTCTACCCCCATTTCTCACGCCCGCCGCCGCCTCTGTTAGTTTGCCAGCTTTTTGTGTTCTCTCTTCCATGTTACATTAAATTGAACAAATTCTAGCGAAACAACAACAAAGGCAGCACTGGGGAGCATAAGAAACTGCAGAGAAGCTGGCAAAAAAATACAGGAACGAAGAGCCGAAGTCTGGATACCCTTGGAAGGGTTTCTATACAGAAACCTAAAAAAAATGAGGCTTGGTCTGAGTGAGTTCATTTCTAGTCATAACCCCACTTCATATTTTATTATTTTTAGTACCTTCAAGGACATATACCCCCTGGAAGGGCATAAAAATGTCTGCAAACTTTTTTTTTTGCTCGGCCTATACTCGTATATCGGTCCTTTTCGCACTAATTACGGCACACGTTAACTGTCAAGCACAGAAAAAGGGATGACGGGGGGCGGGGCTGCTGCCGCGGAACTGCAAATTAAATGAAATTCCACAAAGTTTTTAGTTGCCTCTGTTTTTTTATCCCAGGGAGCTAACTACGAGTACACGGAGTATAATAAAAATCAGAGCGGCAAACTTTATATTTTTATGCTCGGCACTTTCTGCTTGCCATCATAAGTATTTTAAGGCGGAGTCTTCCAAGGATGTCGGGGATCAAAGGGTGATGAAAAATTAATTAATTAATAAAGTAGGGTTTTAAAAACTAACATAAAAGCTAAATATCTGGCATGTATTGATCCAGAAACCTTGAAGTCTTAGGATTTCTTTGAATTAATTTGTAAACTTAAAAATTCCCATGCTTTTTCTTTGTATATTTATTTAAATATATAAATAACTACATTTTCTTGATATTCCTTCTAGCAATTGCCCTTGAAGCAACACCTTCAGGTATCTGCATAAAGGTATAAAAAAAATAACGACAACTGGCAACCAATTAGGAAGATGCCAAGGTGAAGTAAGCCGGGCCCAGATTCCAAGTTTCTGTTAACATGATGAATGCAACTGGAGGCCAGGAGGGGACCGGGTTCGGGATCGGGATCCGAATCGGAGCTTGTTAAAATTGATTGCCGGCAGAAACAGAGCGAGCAGGGCCAAAAACAAAGGCAACAACTGCTTAGGCATGTTGTTACCTTTTTGCCGCTCGCCTAACCTGGGCCCAGAGAACATTGATTTATATTTGTATTGACACTTCACCCGAACCCCCATCCCTGGCCAAGCCCCTGTTTGTTTGCCTATCGCACAAATTTGTCCTTGTCATTGTTTTACAAGCAAACCTCCCTCCTTTACTGTCCTCCTCCCGAAAAATCGGAGACAACGCACACAGAGAGAGGCGGAAAATCAGGCAAAATCGATTAGGCCAGAAGAGAAAAGGGGCTGAAACTGCCAGAACCCGCAGATGAACTAAACAAATTATTTTAAAGCGTAAGGAAATCAAATCAAAAATTTAAAAGCAAAAAGCCTATTAATTGTGTAGACTTTAAATGTTAAATGTTGAATAAATTAAATGTTGCCTTAAAAAGCGTGTTCATGGCTGGGAAAAATAAATTTAATTAGAAGGTGAAGTATATAAAAATTAAACTAATATCAAACTGTTGATTCCTTTTAATTTATGTATATATTTTCATGCTTATACAAAATATTTAAAACTTCTAGTTATATTACTCCTGAGCTTTAATACATTTATTTAAACCTCAAAACAACTTTCATTCATGTTGCCCCCAGGACTTGGCTTGACACCTTCAAAGATTCTCAACCAACCCGACGCCTGTATTCCATTAAAAACTATAATCAACCGAATGGAAGTCTCAAAAATTTAAATAAAGGCAGGCACACAATGGCTTTTATGGCACACACTCTCCCGTGTGTGTGTGTGCGAGACTTAATTTCTGTGCGGAGGAGTGCGACGACACACTTGAATGGTCTCGTTTCCGCTTGAAACTGAAATTATTTCAAAGTTGACACACGAAATTACCATTGATAAATGCCGGAAATGTGCTCCTCATTCCGATGGATCTACATGCACTCCCGTTCCCGTTCCCGTTCCCAGCCCCATTCCCATGTGGCCAGAGGGAATTCAGGGCATTCCGGGGAATCCTCCACAATGGCCATGCAAATTGGACATGGACTGCATCGAATCCGAATCCGAATCCGGGGGTCGTGTTTGTGTGGCCTGTGTTTGTTTAACTCGGTCATCAAGTCAAAACAAGAGGCGGAATGGGGGGGTGGAAAAAAAAAGGAGGAGGGCAGGATTGTGTTGAATGCAGCATGATTGGAGGTTTCCTTGAAGGACTACACATATACATATGTGGGTGGGCACTAACGACTTCCTGCAATTAATGTCCATCATGTCGGCATCATCGCTTGACAACTTGATTTGGCTTCGCATAACCCACAATCCAGCGATATGGTAAACAACCAACGCTATTAGCTGTCGACTCTGAATAATTCATGAATTTGTTAAAGGTGTTTCTTTATTTTTTCAAAAGAAAATTATGTAAGAAGAGAAATATATACTTTCTGAGAGCTGAAACAAGGTTTTGGTAATTGTAGATAATAAATAAAAGCAGCTA
Organism: Drosophila triauraria; assembly: GCA_014170255.2. NCBI lineage: Eukaryota > Metazoa > Arthropoda > Insecta > Diptera > Drosophilidae > Drosophila > Drosophila triauraria. The sequence continues at coordinate 5,037,009 of CM024333.1, read as the reverse complement.
AGATAAATTAAAAAGTTATTTTATTTCTGAGAGTTGTCCTTGACTTTAAAGTTTAAACCTAAATAGGTTTTGCCTAGAAAATACCGAATAACCATTTTTTTTTACCTTTTCCAATTATATAATTGTTTTTCTTTCTTACCGACTTTCGCCTTGAATCCTTGAAATTGTTTTTCTTCTCCTTGTATCTCTGACAGCGCCTCCATTTGTTTTTCTGGCCATAAGATAGAGTGGTTTATTTTTGGAGCGCCTTTGGCGATCGATGGCACCGAGTTATTTTTGACATGTCGCCCTGTCAACGTCAACACAACGCTGACATCCAAGTGGCAGGCCAACACCTGAGACCAGGGCCTTGGTCTCCCTACTGCCAACCACCTGGAAGGCTCCAGCTCCATCTCCCCCAGCACCCAGTTCCCAGTTCGAGAAAGAGCATCGAGTGCCTAATGATGCAGGAGGGCTGTGAACAGGGTGGGGATTTTACATCCCAAGGACACGGCACCAAAATTTTGTTTCCTTTCTTAAACGATTTTATTTAAAATGAAATATATGTATATTGTAAAATATCTTATGAGTATATATATATTTTTTGCTTTTTAACTAAGTTTTTCTTTTGCAAAAAACAAAGATTTATTTAAGATTATTATCCTTTGGTTTTTTGTTGCCGTGCACCGAGTCCTGTGTTTGTTTATCTAACGAGTAAATACGATTTTAATTAAATGTAAATCACATTGTCAAGCCACACACACTCGCACACACAGTGACAACAAGAACAAGAACAGCAGGCAAGCCATAAAAGTTACTCCGACGCAGCAGGAAAGCGGATGGAAAAGTGGGAATTGGAGCGGGAAAAGTGGGAGGAATCTCAACACCATTCTGCTGGCTGCCTGCCTTCTGGGTAGACGACGGAAAACACAAACAAAATATTGCTTTCGCATGTTACTCATACGCCCCGCTGCTCGGCAGCCCAGTAATCCTTGCCAACTCCATCTTCTTCAGGCCAAAACACCCTTGAGATTATTAATTAAAAGACAAGAAAACATAATTTCTAAATTTCCATACAAAAAGCAACGAAGTCGGGGCAAAAACAAAGGGCGTCCGTCCTAGTGTCTGCCAGGACGAAGGCGGGAATTGGAATTGGTTATTATTGTGCAGCTCCTCTCTTGGCAGATGGAAGCTCACATGTGACAAAAGTTATATGAATTTTTGTCATATCGGTTTGCGTCGTGAAAATACAAACTTTCTAATGGCAACGCCAGACTTTAAGAACACGGAAACAAAAGGTTTTTTTTAATTAAAAAGAGTTTAATGGAAAAGAGCAAAAATAAATAATACTTCATTATTCTTTTCTCCTGATAAAAAATTCAGTTTTAGCCTTGTAAGTCATCCAAAAAACCTAAGAACATTAAAGTAAATGTCTGTAACCGTGTGATTCTTCTTAATATAAAAAATGTAAAATAAAATTAGCCACCAATAGTTATTTTAAATAAGCAAAATGTTCAAAAAATCCTTTATTTCTTTTTTTTTTCTGGTTGGGTGACAGCGGTCTTGTGATAAATCAGTTTGATGATTGGAAAAATATGGAATACGTAGTGAATAACCATGGATGGTTGTGCGTGTTTAGAGCTGCTCCTCGGACATCACCTCAACATCGTTGTTGTCGGCGGCAGTGGGCTCTGACTTTTCGCCTTCAATAATGGCCCTCACCGCCTCGGCAGCCTTATCCATTTCCAGCATGTACTCCCAGTTATCCAGGGTGGCCACATCGTCGTCGGCTGGCGACTCTGTGGCAGAATTCACGCCCTCCGTCTGTCCATGGTTGGCGGAGAGGCCATAATTGTGATCCAATAAGTTGCTCGATGTTGAGGCCATCGCCTTAACCACCTTGTCGCGAACAAGACGCTTGCGAATCTGCTCCAAGTAGTCGGATGTCTTGCCCGATGGCTGCGCAAATGGGGTGAAGAAGTGCGGCGATTGGCGAGCGACCAGGCGCAATGATCGCCATTCAAAGCCTGGGTCATCCTTGTCGTGCGGAGTCTTCAAGTAGGACTCCAGGACCGGCAGAAAGTTACGCTGCTCGCTCTTGCAGGCCTGCAGGTTATCCGGAGCGCAGTTCCACATGCGGGTTACGTTGTCGTTGCCCAAAAAGAATTTGCCATTGCGGGCAGCATCGCGCAGCAAGTCGCCCAAGGGACGCCGTGGTCTCTTCACCTCCTCCTCACTGGCGGCCGGCTCCTCTTCCGGCTTTTTGAACTCCTTGCAACCCTCGTTCTTCCACTTATTCCACATCTCCTCGCGTTCCAGCATGTGGCGGACAGAGCGAGCAAACCGCTTGCCGGATGGCGGTGTCTCCTCCAATAACTTGTACACGCGTGGCTCTGTGTCCTTGATGAAGTCAGCCTGATCGCTGGTCAAGATATAAGTGTCCAGCTTGGACTTAACAGGGAGTTGAAGATACTGGAAGAGAATGAGGAACTGCACCAGGACAGAACGACGGAAGTTGGAGTCGGAGAACTGGAGGGCCAGTAGCTTGGGATTGGTCAGGAACTTGGCGAAAAAGTCAGGTTTTTTGGTAACGGCAGTCACTACTTTGGCCTCGGCATCCACCTCCATGGACTGACTAGTACCATCGCTGTCCTTGTCACTGCCGCTGGCACGTACATCCTCCAGCTTGAAGCTCGAGAATGACTGCAGGATGTTCTCTGCATGCTTCTGGAACACCTTCCACTGAGCCTTGTCGTAGCACTGATTGGGATTACGGAAGAAGTCCTGCAGAGACCAGAACTGGCAGTACAGATCGGAGTCAATCTTGAGCGGTATCCCCTCGGCCGTGTCCTCTAGCTCCTTGTCAGTGTCGTCCTGACCATCCTTGCTCTGCAGCCCATACTCCGTGGAGTTGTCCAAATTAAACTCGGACATGATGTTTAGGCCCGATCGCTCCGAGAAGGGAAAGAACTTTGAGAGGAAGAGCTGGATGCGGCCGCAGAAAACGGTGTTCTGGGTGCGGGACAGGCGACGCAGCAGTTCGTTGCACATGCGCAGAATGTTGTTCTTGCACGAGGCATAGAAGATCTCATCCTTCCACACCTCCACCAGTTTCTCGAAAAGACCGAAGATCTCCTGGCACTTGTCCAGAGTGAGCACATCAAACGTGTCCATGAGCAGCACCACAGGAATGGTGGTGGACACTATTTCGGCGCGTGCGGCCTTCACTGCGAGGCGCACTAGGTCGCCAATGCGGTCCACTTCCACATCCCCGTCCAGTCGCTTCATCAGCAGCACTCGGAATGCCTGATCCATGGGCATGCGCTTGTCCTGCTCGAAGTTGTCAGTGAAACTGTTATATACCGTTACGAGCAGCTCCACGCTGCCCTCCTGGATGGCCTTCTCCAGGGTAACCGTAAATGTCGCCTCCAGCGCGATGTAATTGGCCTTCGCCACCACTTCTTTATCGGTAGAGGAGCTCATTTTGCTTTTAACAATAATTCAATTCAATTATTAAAAGCAGAAAAGAAATTGAGAATTTTATGTCAAGGCTGTCAACACGCTTAGGTGAGCTATTTTGTTTTTAACTTTATAAAGAGTTGAAGTAGAAACAAAAATATTCAGAATGACAAAACCAAAAGGAGCTGTTCTGAAGAAAAAGCTCGAAATGTGGTTTTTGCTAGAGACGGAGAAACATCGATAAGAACATCGATGAATCGATCGATGTTTTTGTCACATCTCTAAAGTAAGGAAAGAAATTTTTAATTTATTTTTAAACAACAATTTGTTTTCTTTTTTTCTTGAAAACATTTTTAAACACTTTTATAACAACGAAAAACATCGATGTCAGCGAATATCGATGCTTCTCCACCTCTTCTAATAGCAAAACACATTTTGGATTTCCGCATTTTCATACAATAGTGGAAAAATGTGAACCAGTGAACGTTACACAACACTTCACCCCAATTAAGCTTCCGCTATCGTTGCGACCTATCGACCCTTTTCCCATCTCTTGCGAAGCCAACGAACGCGTGTGTGGAAGCTTAAAAACAACGAAGGTGAGAAAAATCATAAATTATAGAAACCATCAAATATCCCAGGTGGTAAATATGATCAGTACATTAAAGATTATCACCTGGGATATGTGATACCCGGATATTTCTGGCTTCCAAGCGAGGAATCCCATTGGCAGACCACGTGGTCGGAGGCTACCTTACAAAGACTTCCATTTTTCCCAATCCCTCACTGAAAAACTTTCTTTCTTTTAACTTTTTCAAAGCGTCAACATGGACGAATGTGAGTATCAAGTGTTTCCCCAGGAGGAAATGGACGATGGAGACCCAAACGATTTGGGGGCGGCGGCCTTGGTGCCCCAGGCGATGGTGAGTACAAAGTCATACTTTACTTGTGTTTTACATATAAAGGATATTGGTCCCTCAATTCCAAAATCAGGATGGCGAAGTGCTGGCTTGCACGCTTGCCGTTAAGAATCTCTGCCTCGGGTCTAATGCGATCATCTGCAGCGGCGTCAAGGATCCCAGCTTCGATGGTATTGTGAAGGCAGTCAACGATGCCTCCAAGGAAGTGGGTGAAACCGACGGTGGGGTAAAGTATGCATACGAGGAGGAGGGCATATACGCCTTTATCTTTGTGGAGGACAAGGAGGCAGTAGAGCGCAAGAAGCGCAAGGAGGAGGAGAAGCGCAAGGATGAGGAGAAGCGCAAGGAGGAGGAGAAGCGTCAGGAGGAAGAGAAGCGCAAGGAGGAGGAGAAGCGCAAGGAGGAGAGGCGTAAGGAGGAGGAGAAGCGCCAGGAGGAAGAGAAGACCAAGGAGGGAGAGAAGAAGGATTCGATATTTAGCGACGAGGACAATTATTCTCACTTGTTTCGGACTGACTGGTACTGGAACTTGGGGCCGGAGGTAACTGAGGAAACCGAAGAAAAGCAGAATGAGAGATATATGGCAGACAGGAGGGCTAGATACCAGGCTATGGTAGAAGAATTTGCCAAGGAGACTTCTTCAGATCGCATGAAGAGTATTTTCCAGAATTTTCACCGCAGGGATAAACCAAACTAAATATTTCCCGAAAATGTGTGAGGTATGAATACCAATAAAAGTTAATAAAACTTGACAGAGAAGTTCTCTATTTAATTATTTCCTAATATTTAACTTTATTTTTGTGTGGAATTAATACCCCTTTGAGAAGGTGATTGACCTCTGAGTATATCATTTGGCAAGCCAATCCCCTTGGCCCTTAAATACCCCTTCTACCATATATATTCCACACACACTGAGATTGCCACCTGGCTGGCTGGTTGCCCATCAATTCAAATGACACCAAGGGAAGGCAGCTCTCAGCCGTTTGAATTGATGATGCCGATGATGGTATCGCTCGAAGGCGTTGCCAGAAAAGTCTTGCGACATGTTCGTTCACCTCGGCTCAAAGGCCGGATCCGGCTCCGGCTTCGGCTGCGACTCCTCCGGATCCTCCGTGTCTCCGTCACCGCTTTCATTTGGCAGCACCCACAAAAGGCATGTGCCATTGTCGTCGTTTATGCCGTCAAAGTGAAAATCCATGCGAGAAATTATATGTCAAAGTTTCACTTTTGATATGCCAAAGCATTTGCGTACAACCCACAGAGAGGAGGGAAGGTTGGGGCTGAGGATGGCTTCTGCTGGCCTGGTGGCACTGCAACGCGGCACGCTCCACTGACGCACTGACAAAGACACATTTGCGGGCCACACAGCGCTGAAGATGAGCAATGGCAATGACGACGGGCTGTCAGGAGGAGCCGGGGGCGGAGGAGGCGGAGTGCTACCAATTACTCGAGTTACTGGGCCAGTGCAAGTCCGGGTCCGGGTCCGAAGCAGGCTTCCATATCCGGCCACAGTTTCCTAGTCGCCCGGCCAATGCCCTTAAGAAAGTCAGGAAAGCAAAGACACCCCGAAGGCTTTCTCAGTGAACTTTAATAGAGTTTTATTTATTTTGTAACATTTTTTATTTGTAGTTTAAATTCAAGTTAACTTTATTTTTAATAAGTTAAAGCCAAAGGACATCAGTTAGTGCCAGTGAAAGGGCATCCAGCAAGAGTTAAGCTCCTTGGTTGTACTTCTTTTTTCGTTGCAGTTAGATGTGCGTTGTCCTTTGGTTTTGTCTATGCGAAAAGGCGATGTCTTGCCATTCTTTTGCCTTCCCCTGGCTCTCGTCCTCGTTTTCCCTTTCGACTGTTTCCTTTTTCTGTTGATTTTTCCTTGGTCTGGCGCCATGACCTGCACTATTCCGAATTTCCATTGGGAATATCTGATCTGATAGGACTTTTGGCAAAGGGCTCGAGTTTGTTCCTTAATTTTGCAAGCAGCGGCAAAGCAAGATCTTAGATTATTTCAGGGCTGCCAATAAGCTCTTTCAAATATGAGTTTTGGGCCAAGGACAACATTTACAAAATACCCAAAGGACAAACCATCTCTTTGGTAAGTTATTCTTTGTAGATAATTAAGTTTAAAATTTACTAAATATTATTTCTTTAATGCAGTTTTCATGGCTTCAGTTGATCTTCTTTAATGGGCATCCTAAAAGTCGAGGCAAGGCTTTTGCTTGGCATCTTCGCTCCTTTGCTGGCGGCTTCATTCAGAGCAATGTAATCTACCCTACTTTACAGTTGACAACCCAAAGAACCTCGCCACTTTCCAGCTCCAGCTCTCCTGCTTCTCCTGCCCCCTGGTCGGTTGCGGCTGTGGCTCCTCCTAGCGTCCTCCTAGCCTTCCTGGCATTCCGGATTCCATAGCCAAGGCTCTGACTGTGGCTGTAGCTGTGGCACTGGCAGGCCATGGATCCCGTCCTCAATCTGCCCGGCGGCCTTATCAATGTTTGCGCACTTTGCTTAATTTGATTTCGCATTTGGCGCTCGGGCTTTGATTGTGTTTGTCCCCGCAGCTAGCTGGCCACGCTGGCAGCCGCATTGAGTGGCCTGGTCACACTGCGACCGCAAATTGAATGGGCACTCCTGGGGGATTTTCTAGAAAAGCAGAGGCAGAGCCGAGCCTCCTCCAATCGGAAGATTGAGTAAGTATGCTTAACTTGGTAGGAACAATTATCAAATTAATCTCTTGCCTCTCTCCTTTGGGTATTTATTTTTGGTCCAAAGGATAACGCAAATTAAATGTGCAGCCCGAAGATTGATGCCGGATCAATGGATCGTTATTCTCTTTTTGGCCATGAATCGATTGGCTGCCGAGATTCGGCGGCAATGTCTGGAACTGGAAGTGGGCCTGGGACTGGGATTCAGTCTGGGAGTGCTCCACTCTCCCCCGGCAATCTGCAGGGCCCCTTGACAGCCTGTAGAATTTATCGGGCCCATTAAACGCAGCGCGCACTCCCTTCGATTCTCTCCGATTCTCCGCAAGCAATTGGTAAGGGAGCCGGGCCGGGACAGGGCGGGGCTTCCAGCAACTGACATGCAATTTATAGCCCCGACTGGTAATTGACAGTCGCTCCTTTTCCCCTTGCTACTGGGTCCTTGTTTCTCCTTTGGCTGCCACAGCTACTGCTGCTGTTTATTAATAAATTGTCACTTGCATCTCTGTCCCCCGGAAGGGGTCCTGCACTGGGAGAAACTAGCTCTAACAAAGGCCAGGAAATATGAAAGGTATAGAAGGTATATTCCTTTACTTATAAATATAATAAATGCTTAAATATAATTTACAAAATAAGTTTAAATATTATTTTAGATAAGGTCTCTACAATATTTTCCTCAGAGTGTGGCATTATGGTTGATGGGCGCTTGGTTAGTGGGAAATGCGAGCAAGACGGAGAACGGCAGATGGAACCCGTTGCCAATTAGTTGCCATCATCGTTCATCGTTTCCTCCACACAAGCCGGGTCCATCTCCTTGCCTAATCCTTGTTAAGCTTCATCGAAATTGTATCATTATCATATCGAGAGCTGCCATTTTTGGCTTACACAATGCCAGAGCTCTGGGCTCTGGGTTTCCAACTTCGTGTTGCCCTGTTCCCAGCTCCAATATCCAGCCAGCCAGCCACACTTGTCTGCTCCTGCTCCTGCTCCTGGATACCTGGGGGAAATCTCCATCGCTCTCCATCGCCCAACGTCTCAATTCAATCTGTATAATGCTCGGCGCTCCTGCAGCTTTTCCGACTGCTGCACCTCCTCCGACTCCGGCTTCGATTTTGGCGTTAACAAGTTTTCTCCTTACACTTCCTTGTACGCTGCTGTCCGGAGTTCGGAGCCGGACTGCCGCAGCTTAAGCTGCTTATTATCCCGCGGGGCTTGGCTGGGTTTTGGGTTGGGGACTGGGATCGAGGGCGGCTGTATATGTATCTCTAGGCTGCCTTGTCCGCCGGCACTAATTGGATTTCTCCGAACAATGGCCAACTATCTGGACTTTTATCTCGCCATACTTGGCCATGCGCGGGCCGAAAAATTCAATTGTCGGACTGATTAAGCTATGGTAAAAATAGCAGCGAAAATATCATGAAATTATAGCGGGAAATTGGCAAGAATAAGGAAAATATCCGGGGAAAGCTTTTCCGATTGGAGGAGAGAGAGAAGAGAATAACTTTGCAAATATCTTTACTTGTTTTTACCCAAAAATATGTGTGTTTTGACCTATGTACGTTACTTTTTCATACTTTAAAGTGTGGCCAAGTTAAGGTATAATTGTTATGCCAAAAGTTAAAGACTGACAACACTGTACTTTGAGGAGGAAAGTCACTAAGGTTGCATGGTTTTTTGCAGAAAAAAAGGTAGAACTTACACCTTATGCAAAGGTTATCATGAAAGGAATTCATGCAAACCCCTGAAGGGTCCCACAAATTAATTCTCTAACAAGAAGTGCAAGTCAGCGGCTTTTCTACAAACCAAATCGTTGCGGATTTCCCACCCTTGCAATTCTTGTAAGCCTGGACTTGACCTTGAGTATTTGTTCCCATCCTGACCAACCTGAAAAATCTGCAGGACTAGTAAATATGCCAGGTCTACGCCGCGCAGCAGATGGAATCCGTCCGTCGGCAGTGGTCGACTTGACACGGGAGTACCTGTTACCTGGAATCGTTGATTTGACTGACGACCATTCGGTTTTGGAGGACCTGGCACTAGCTCTCGCCACTCGCACACTCGCTATCGCGGACGGCGAAGCAGTCATCGAAGCCTATACATGTCCCATATGCATTGAGTTGCCCAACAGACCGGTGGCCACCATGTGTGGCCACATCTTCTGCTTTGAGTGCTTCTGCCGCTATCGGAGCGAGGCCGTCGTCTGTCCCCTGTGCCAGAAGGAAGTGAATGAGGTTATCAAATTATACATCTGAGTGTTTTTCATCAAGAACCCGATGCCTGTCATAATAAAGACGAGTCTTGCCTTATACTCTATAAATGTGTGATCTTTTTTGATAAATAATTTATTTATTTTAGTGATAGAATTTTACAAATAAAATTAAATACAAATAAATCGTAGTTGGCTTTGCTTTTTCGTTGGTAGTCCCTGATTTTCCTGTCAAAGTTTTGTGGGCGCTTGTCACAATCTGCTTTGTCCAGATAACGCGTCTAGTCTCAAATCATTTTAGTCACATTTGTCTACGATTACGTACCAAGAAGTCTCTTAATTTCAAAATTATTTAAACAACGTAAGTTCCGAGTTCTCAATGTGTAAGCAAAGTTTATCCCAAAAGTTTATGCAGTTGCAGGCATCATGTTTCGCACGCTGCCCATCGAACCCACCAGGAAGGAGGACCGCTCCAGGGAGGAGGTCAGGGCCAGTATCTTGGCCTTTGCCGTGGCCTGTGCCCTCATCCGATTTGTACCGATTATCGTGAGGAAGATGGCGTCCTAGAAAAGATGACTTTCATTGACTGTTGAGCGGAATGCAAATTAATTGTTTTAGATAAATAAAACTAAGGCCTTCTTTGAGGCGATTTTAGGTAAATATTTTGTTTGGAACAAGGCAGGATGAACAATGGAATGGCATTATCCTTTGGTCAAGTAACAAAGGGGGACTCCGCCTCATCACTTACGGTTAATTGTGATGGCAACGGGCGCAAAAAGAGCACATAATTCATGGCACTCGGACAGCAGTTACAGCAGCAGCAGCCAATGCTAACAAGGACATTAATAATATCTCACGCAGACGCTCGAGTGGCGTCCATGGACCATTGGCAGCTCACTGGCCACAGTCGAGCTTCGAAGGGAAATATCTAAAAAGAATAAAAGGAAAAATAAGAGAAGTTTCAGTGCTTTCCCACAATAGCAAAGAGAGTTCCTTGATTATCTTCGCAGTTCCTAATGGAGTAATTGCTTTATCTTCTTTTATTTTTGTGCTCTTCCAGCGAGGCTCCACTGTGCTGGTGGTTGGTGGCCCTCCAAATGGTCGGACGTGGTCGGGCACAAAATGCAGTTAATTAATCATTCCGGGGCAAAAGTAGTTGCGGCTTGATTTATTTTCGGCCATAAGCACCGAGCGAGCAAAGTTAAAGTTTTTATCTGGCCGACTTCAGACTGCCACAAGGGCCCGGCCCTTGGCCAAGTTATTAAAAAGCGTCAACAGCCAGCAGCGGCAGCAGTGGCAGCAGTGAAAACCGCAGCGACAGGAAGTCACTTGCAGGGACGAAGGGATAAGTTCGGCGAGTGGGTGCCAAGTGGGAGTGCGAGTGTGGATTTCATTGGGGACTATGCAGGGCTATGAGTCGATTAATTAAACCACAAGCGTTTAAGCGGCAAACCGCAGGGCCAAAGGGTGGTGGCTCGCCTTCCTGCCTGCCAAGTCGAGTTTACTTTAATTTGACTTTCACTTGCACACTGCCACACCCACACCCACGCACACCCGCTCAAAGAGAGAGCGCCCGCATCCGGCGCTGCTCCCGCTGCTTCTTCAACATCCGGTCCCAACGCGGCAGAGGCAATCAAATTTCGTATTAATTATGTGCTTAACCAAACACCTCACACACATGCCGGCACACACTCAAAAGGACACTCTCCCACACACACACACGACACACATGCAAAAGAGGACAACATCATCAACGGCAAACAACAACGAAAGAGCAGGAGAAAGCGGTGCCAAAAGCTGCCAAGATAGTGTTGTTATAAGTTAGTTGCAATAAATAAACTAAAAATAAAGTCAAGAACAAATTATCCATTTATTAACTAGTTTTTTGTGACATTTTTACCATTTTAAATACCAAATATATCCTGTGGTATGGCGTTTCAAGTGAAAATAATCTTTTGGGATGAATGCACTATGGCGCATAATGAGTTTTGAAGGCCAATTTATTAAACATATTATTAATCTAAAAATCGAAATGTTTTAAATGTAAAATAAACCCAATTTAAAAGCTTAGATTAAAGTATTTTAATAGATATTATTTATGTTATTGCATAAAATATACACGGGATGAATGCACCATGGCGCATAATAAGCTTTGAAGGCATATTTATGAAACACATTTTTATTCTAAAAATTTCAATATTTAAAATATATTAAACATATTATTAATCTTAAAATCTCAATGTTTAAAATTTAAAATTAACCCAAAATAAAAGCTTAGATTCATGCATTTTAATAGATATTTTTTAAGTAATTGCATAAAATATTCATGGGTATGAATGCACCATGGCGCATAATAAGCTTTTAAGGCATATTTATTAAACATATTTTAATTCTAAAAATTTCAATATTTAAAATATATTAAACATATTATTAATCAAAAAATCTAAATATTTTAAATGTAAAATAAACCCAAATTAAAAGCTTACAGCTTAATGCATTTTAAAAGTAATTATTTATGTAATTGCATAAAATATTCATGGGATGAATGCACCATGGCGCCTAATAAGCTTTGAAAGCATATTTATTAAACACATTTTTAATCTAAAAATTTCAATATTTAAAAAATAAAATAAACCCAAATTAAAAGCTTAATTTTAATATATATTATATTCAATTTCCTAACATTTCCAGTGACAAAATGTGGCTTGAAAGTATCCAAGCTGTCAGCACTCCGGTGTCGGCTGCAAAATTGTAAACTGGCAGCCTGGGGATACGTTGACGCCAACGTCGGCGGCTGGCGTTGGCACAAAGATTATGCCCGAGCCCGCACCTCTACCCCTACCCGTGTCCGTGCCCGTGCCCGAATCCTGGCCATGCGGAGCGGCAGAGGGTCAGGTCAGGGACAGGCGACAAGGCAATAATTCTTTGGTTTCCACATTCTGCCGCCGCCGTTGTCGAAAATCTTTTTGCGGCTTATGTTACACCATCCGAACCGAAACTGAACCGAACACACCCAGCCTGGCCTGGGCCCGAGACCGTCCAGATCCTGATGCGGGTCCAGATAGGAGGGCGTTAGGCGGTGGGCGTGTCCGCTGGGACGGGCGACACATGTTACGGGTCAGTGGCGCTGCTGCCGCCGCCGGCTTACACTTTTCGGTTTAGATTTTATTCATTTGCATATGCATGCTTATGATGAGATTTATTTATTTGATTCTCGTCCCCCTTTCTTGTCGCTTTTTCGCTTTTTTTGTGAGCTCCCCTCGCTTATGGCCGGGTTAAGTTGGCGGCGGTGTGAAATTTAAGCTAGGTGACATGGCTGTCTGCCGGAAAATAAATCGTTCATGTCGCCAGGCGCCAGGGGACTGTCATAACTGAAAAATCCGCAGCAGCAGCATTTAAGGGTAAATAATAAAAGAGGTGAATAATTTCTCGTGTGCGAAATCGAAAGCTTTAATCAGTGAGTGCGTGGTGCGAGTATCCTTAAAATATGATCAATTATCTCAATTTAAAATTAATTAATACAAACAAAACCAAACCGCATGTCCATCAGTAATTAATCAAAAGAGTTCTTGGGAAATCATTTATCAACTCAAATAATGATTGATCATTATTTTATGTAATTTATGATGTCTGCTTGCTTAACCCAATTATTCTTAATCAAAATTGAATTAATGCTAGCTAGTTTTATCTTTTCTGTACCAACAAAAGCTAAATAGAACGTAGTTACCAGTAATTAATCGAAAATCGTGTCGTGCAAATTGACCTTTGCTGCAGTCACGCCCCACGACCAGGTGGCAACGCCGAGCGGAGGTAAACAAAAACCCTAACCTAACTTTTGCACGCAACACACGCGCGATTAGCAGCAATTTGTACAGCAATTAAGCTCAAGTGCAATAAAAGTTATTCGCAATGCAATGGAGGACCCTGCAGGAGCCGGAGAAGGAGGAGCCGCAGGAGGAGGAGAAGGATCAGCACAACAGCGATGACAGCCGCAAGTCGGGGGAAAGCCCGGGCAAGTCGACAGCGGCGGAAGCCAAAAGTTATGCACTTTTTTAAGTGAATATGATTGCATTCTAATGTCAGGCCATAAATTAGCGACTCGGACTCGGAGCTGCTCCGACTCCAGCTCCGACTCCGCCGGCGTGGCATGACCTCAGCTCAGCACGCGACCCACGCCGCTGACAGCCCCCCTCGCATCGCGCGCATCCCGCCCAGAGCCCCCCACTGCGCGTTACGTGACAGGAGTATGTGAAACTTTTCAACTTGAACGAAAATTTATATGCTGAAAAATATAGCGAACGAAGCCACTGGCACACCAACATCAACCAGCCAGAAGCCACAAAAAAAAAGAGAATAAAAAAAGGAGAACGCGGGGAAGGCCCATAAAAGAGTTTGCCAAACATAAAATACCCAGTAGCAGTGCCAGGTTTTCTTCCTTATCTACTTTACGATCCAGCCATAAAAGTATGGAGTGGCTTTATTTGATTTCTAACCAGTTGCGACAAGGCTGCGAAAACTATCAAGTAGATATTGAACTGGAAAGATAAACCTTGTTGCACTGATTTTTATGATCAAACTAGGTCCAGGAACACTACCTTTTGAGTCTTGTATCTTTGCCAAGTTAGAGAAATGTTGCTAACAATTTCCAGAACCATTTTAAAACATTTTTATAGAACTATGTAAATGCACAAGCCAAATTTCAGATCTTTAGCTCGATATCAACACAGATTCCCCACGATATGTATTAAATTATTTGGTAATATTATAAGGAAATATTAAAGAATTTCATAAAATGTTTGGTAATATTATTAGAAAATATCTAAGAAGTTCATATACCAAATTTCAGATCTTTAGCTCTTTCAGAACTCGAGTTCAACTGAGATTCCCTAATACATGCATTTAAATATTTGGTAATAATATTGGGTTATATCCAAAAAGATCAGAAAATATTTGGTAATAATATTAGGAAATATCCAGGAAGTTCCATATACAACATTTCAGTTATTTAGCTCTTGTAGAGCTCGAGATCAACAGAGACTCCTTACGATCTGCATTGAAACATTTGTTAATATTATAGGGAAATATCCAAGTTCATAAAATATTTGGTTATATTATTAGGTAATATCCAAGAAGTTCATATCCCAAATTTCCAGATCCTTAGCTCTTGTAAAACTCGAAACCCCACTAAAGTACGAGTATACCCTTTCAAACTTAGCCAATCGAGGATATCAAATAAAAAAGAAAGGGGCAAAAAATGTGCGAAAAATTCGCAGTGCATGACTGGGCCAAAAGGGGAGTGCTAGGACGAGAACGAGTGTAAGGACGAGTATAAGGACGAGTGCGAGTACTAGCGAGTGCGAGTGCGAGTGCGAGAGGGTGTGATGAAGTAAGAGGTCTGCAAGTGGGGAGGCGACATTTTGTGCGGTTTCGCGTGCCACTGGAAAGTTGAACGTGCTCGGCTAATGCTGATGCTGATGCTCCAGCTCCCGCTCCCGCTCCTGCTGCATCCTGCTCCTCCTGCAGATCCTGCTACAGCTTTAGCTCCAGCACATCTGGCACTGCCAAGGCCATGGCATCGGTGGTGGGCGTGGCATATCCACTCGCATGCCGACGCCGCCGCCCAGCCGCCCCAGCCGCCGCTCTGAAGATGAAAAACTGCTGCGGATTACGTGGTGGTAAAAACTTTTTGACGCTTGATTTTCATGCTGATTGTAATCCTTGTGTACGAGTATTTTCAGCCCGATCATGGACCCGCGGCTAAATATGTCGGCGTTGGGGGCGTGGCAATTAAACTGGACTCCGAACCGGGAAAAGGGGGTGGTTTTGTCTGCCGGATGCAGTGATACGAGGCCAGACACGGCGGAGGCACGCGTCCCGGACATGTGAACTGAATGCTGGCCACATAAACTTTCCAGCTCGCTGCACACTGACGCTGTCCAACTATTAATTAAATATATTATGCATTAAAGGCTTAAATCAAATGGTTGTTATACGGAATTTTAAAGAGAACTTTCTGGATGTCAGGCATCAACGAAAAAGGGATTAAAAACCTGGAAGTGGACAATGGACTGCGACAGTTACAACGATGATTTCCCCGATGCCAACCTGGACCTGGACCCGGACCCAATCTGGCCCTTTCCCCCCCCCGACTGCGTACTTAACATTTTTGATGTGGGCCCAAAAAGGAGGCGAAACTAATTTATTTCCATTAGTCGGCGACGTCGGCCACGTGAAATATTTCCGCTAATTGGCATTTGGCAGGCCACCCAGCAAGATGGAGGAGCTCTAGCGCCAGATTCCAGAATCCTGGGACCTGGGACCTGGAAAACATTCTGTAATTAATCATTTTCTGATTTGGCACTCGGTGTGCTCCCAGCTCCAGGCTGCCCTGACTGCCTGGCATTTTTCCGGCCATTTGGCGTCGCCTGGCCTGGCATTTTACGCGCCGTTAAAGTTTAATCGAAAAAGTATTTTTGTGGCCAATGAAAATTCCAATAACGAAATGCCAGGGCACCAAACAAACTTCTTGACTTTTTTATGCCCCGCAGGCCAGGAGAAGTTTTTGGCCCTCCGCCATCCGTCTGATGCCGGCTGCCTGCTGCCTGCACCTGTAGCCAGGTCACTTTTGCTTGATTAGTGAGGGGAGTGCGGAGAGTGGAGTGTGGGATCCCGCCATCCGGATCCGGACATCGATGCAGCCGGAGAGCAGGGCCTGCAATTGACGGACAGCGGACTCCGTCGTCAAATTGTCTGGCTGGAACTTTCGCAATGTGTTGCGTTGTGGCCATTCGCAGGAAACAGGAAAACTTTTCCCCCTAATGCGCAATTAAGCAAAAATTCCAAAACCCTCCAGCCCCAGCCCCGGCTCCCGCTCCGGATGAGATTGTGGATGGATCATCACCTAAACGGCGGCGACGCCCTCCTGGCTGGCGCAAGTTAAATGTTGAAAAATTGTGCGGCTGGCCGAGATGAGATGAGATGAGATGGGATCAAAGGAGCAATCGCAACTTTAATTGCATGGAATCAAGGCCCAGTCGGAGCCAAGTATGCGAACTAAGTTGGCAAACAATATGGAAAAGTTCTCTTTTATTTGGTAATAAAGTTTCTTCAGGCATTTTAACTACACAGTAGTTTTGGAAAAATATATCCAGGGGAGAGATCCAGAGATGTGAGGCTGCATTTACATTTCTTTAGTAAAATAGAATTAACTTATTTTTTTAAATATTTTTTTTTTATTTATGTCATATTTGTTCATATTTGGTCGTATTTTATGTTCTTAAAAAGTTTATATAAAACGAAAACACATGTAATTCATACATTTGGTGTGCAATTGTTTTCTACTTTTCGGCTTAAAGACTTCCATTTGTGTTTCTTTTTAAACTGAATTGTAATATAAAGCTTACCAAGATTAAGGCTGTTTTGGCTTAGTTATGATGGTTTTTTGCCCACAAAATTCGAGTTTCTGAGAGTCCCTCCAATTTCTGGAGAGGATCAGGCTTAGCCGGCTGTGTTTGGCCAGTTTCTGGAGAGGATCAGGCTCCGTCGGCTGTAAATGGTCAGTTTCTGGAGAGGATCAGGCTAGCCGGCTGTAAATGGCCAGTTTCTGGAGAGCATCAGGCTATGCCGGCTGTTAATGGCCAGTTTATGGGGAGGATCAGGTTTTGCCGGCTGTAAATGCCCAGTTTCTGGAGAGGATCAGGTTCTGCCGGCTGGAAATGGCCTGTTTCTGGAGAAGATCAGGCTCTGCCGGCTGTAAATGGCCTGTTTCTGGAGAGGATCAGGTTCTGCCCGCTGTTAAGCCTTTGGGCAAAAAACCATCATAACTAAGCCAAAACAGCCTTAAATTCCATTCGGAAAGCGTTTTAATGTTAGTTTTTTGTTGGGTAATTAATCTGCGTATTTAGTTTAAAAATTTTAAAAATTGTCAATTTTTGAAAAAATAGATGATGTAACCCCTTATTAAAATTTGAAAAATCGAAAAATTTTTTTTTCTGATTTACTTCGATAATTTGATTTTAATTAATTAAGATTTTAATACCGAACTCGAAAATATACGGCTTTTGGCTATTAGTTTCTTTTTGTATATAATATGCTCTCTTAAATTGTTCAAATATGCCTTATTTCTAGGGACGTAAAAACTATGTTTATCGATATCGAATGCCATTTCTAGCCTGCAGGCCCGGCCTGGGATGGCTTAAGTTAAATGAAGCGCAGAAGACGCCATCCTTTATCTGGTATTTACTTCACTTTCCCTATTAGTTCGGCAGCTCCAAAACCCTAGCCATGAAATTTGTATCTATTTGACACACAAAAAAAATTCATAGGTCCGATATACCAATAGTCCCACATACCACATACGGAGCTGATTCTATCCAGAACAAGACGAGGACGCATCCAGAATGGGAGCCACATTGGCCGGCGAAACACCTCCGGAGCAGGGTGGAGCTAGCGCAGCGGGGGTTCCACCAACTCCACAGCAGCAGGAGTTCAAATCAGGATCCGGACCCGCAACTTCGGAACCAAAAGAGGCACCAAAAGCGGCTCCAAACGAGGCACCAAATGAGGCACCAAAAGCGGCACCGCAAGCGCCACCGGAAACGGAGGCAAAGCCGGCACCGCCGCCGCCGACACCGGAGCACGGAGAACCACAGGTCGTGTGCAATGAATCACCCAAGCTAGTGAAGCGCCGATCGAGATCGGGACACGTAGTAAGCGTCCTCGAGGACATCCAGAGACTGTGAGTATGCTGAAATCGAGGCTTTGGGAGTTACTTCTGGCAATCAATATACATTCTTGATCATATCCTCTTGTTGCTTGTGCATAAATCTTAACAGAATTAAAAATATTCTAGTAATTACAAGCATTTCTCCCCTATAAAAGTGAAAAATAATACCCCCACGCGTCGTTAATAATTGTACAAAATAATTGCAACAAAGAGATGCTTGTTAAATGTGAAATATAATACCTGAGCTCGTGGCTTTCTGGTTTTAATTGAAAGCTGAACTCGACTTGCATTCGGCGGCGGTGCATCCCTGCCAGGAATTAAGAATCCTTAATTAATGACACTTGAGACATTTTGATATATATTATTAGTTCGCAGCCTCCTCATCCTGCCTGCGGATATATTTACCTTGAACGAAAGTAATAATGGCTTTGCTCCGTTTCCTTCTCCCTGCTCTCCACCAGGCCCGAGGATGCCATTTACCAGGAGTTTAACCGCCTGCTAGTACACGCCCAGAGCCAGGTTAAGGAGGTGGCTGACAAGCCCTGCCTGGACATGGCCGACCGGCTGAAGAGCTGCCTGCACCACAACCGCCAGCAGGCCTGCGAGTGCTTCCCGGCCATGGAGCAGTACCGCCAGTGCGTCATCCGGGCCACCCAGGTCCGAGTGGACGATAAGGCAGACTCAGAGCCGATGGTGCTGATTCCGGTGGTGCCGCCGAAGTCGATTCCACGTCCCGCTAAGCCGCCGCAGTGCAAGCAACAGCAGCGGCAGCGCAGCTGGTGGCGATTCTGGACCTGGTTTAAGTAGCCAGCATTCCGGATGCCCAACCAACCGACGTCCACAAACAAACCAACCAACCAACCTACCAACCAACCAACCAAGCAACCAACCAACCAACCATGGGAGCCCAACGGAGCAGACGAAGAAGGCTCCACAGTCCAAATAAAGAAATGGCTTTATTAATTAAAAGCAGAAACTTGAATCCATTTAACTGCCTGGCCAGGGCGAGGGTCAGGTGCTCGGCAAGCCACAGTGGTGGCTCTGGCTTGGGAAAATTGATAGTGCCGGCTTTGGTGAAAATTCAATTTACCTCTAAATTTCCTTTTTACTCACGAATTCCAACGGGAAACTGGGAACGAGGGGAGGGGCTTCTGAAGTTTGTTAAGAGGGAATATTTTTACAAGTCCTTCAGGATTATGATTTATGTTAAAATATGTCAGGATTAAGTCACAGTGGAAGTTGGCAAGGGTTTTATATTTTAAATAAATGTTAAATATTTAGACAGGAATAATAATAAATATTTCCTTTGATTTAAATTTGATTTAAAAATAAAAAAGAAGAATATGCAAGACTATAAACCTAAATAAAATGGAGCGTTTGCCTAAGCTCATATTTCGATATTGTTGCCCTTTCAATTTGTGGCTTAGTCTGTGCCTGTCAGCCGTCCGTCGTCCGTCGTCCGTCATATCCAGCTGTCACTGTGGCGGACAGGCGAGAGGTGCGCTTATGAAATGCAGATTCACATTCACAACCAGCCAGGAGGCGGGAGGCAGGAGGATGAGGATGCACATGCCAGCTCCAGTTGCACATTAGCCCTCGGGGCTACAGAGCAGCAGCCTCAGCCTGTGTGTGTGTGTTTCTGTCTATTCATTCATTTAAATGTCTATATCATGTGGCCAGGACGAGATGCGAGATGCGAGGAGGCAAGGAATGCAGAATTGCAATTTGCAATAAAAGTAAATCTGCTGTGGCGCCGAACTCGGCTTCCAGCCGGCTGGCTGGCTGGCTCCTTACATTGTTAGTCCTTAGCCCTTGGTCCTTTGCCCCCGAAAAACCGAAAAAACCAGCTGCCGTCATCCATTCGTACACCGAAAAATAGCTGGGATTTGGATATAAACTCGAGATGGCTTCCACATGCGGATTAGCCAGCATTTCATGCCCTGAACCCTTTTATTTCTCTCGGTGCACCGCCCGCCGCTTGTGTGTGTTTCTGGTTGAAAGCCTTTCGGGCAAGGTAAGCAAACATTAGAATTTATTAAATCCAGCTCATGCAAGGCGCCGCCCACTGCCTTGCAAAAAACAAAAAGAAAAAATACCAAAAAGAGGGGAAAAAACAGAAAATGGGGAGAAAAATTATTGCATATAAAACTCACCTTGCTGTGGAGCACATTCAACTTTCGGGGTGCCCCCACACACACATGGCGGACACCAGATTCGTTTGTATTATCTCGACACACACCCCGGCACATATTTGCCCGCACATAATCCAACTTTGCTTTTAGCATTTGGCAAGACAAACAAAATGGCAGCCCCGAAAAGGAGTTATCCTGCAGCTACACTGACCAAAAGGAGTCGGCAGGAGCGATCGGTTCCAGAAACTGATCGGTTTTGGTGGGGAAACTTAACAAAAAGATAAACTAAGCCAAGTTTACAGAGAATTTCCACCATACCAAATTTTATTGCATACTTTCGTGCGTTCTTAATGAGAGACTTAAAATTTCTGCCCATTTTTATACCCTTGCAGAGGGTATTATAATTTTGCCATGATATTTGCAACGCAGTGAAGGAGGCATCTCCGACCCCATAAAGTATATATATTCTTGATCAGCATCACCAGCCGAGTCGATCTAGCCATGTCCGTCTGTCTGTCTGTCCGTCTGTCTGTCCGTCTGTCCGTCTGTCTGTCGGTTTCTACGCGAACTAGTCTCTCAGTTTTTGAGCTATCGGGCTGAAATTTTCAGCATAGTCTTATTTCTTTAGCACGCAGTATATATGTCGGAACGGCCGAAATCGGACCACTATATCCTATAGCTGCCATAGGAATGATGGCGAAATTAATGTAAAAAATGTTTAATTTCTCTGTTTTCAACGAATTTCTATAAATTTCGAGATATAGTCGTTTTTATAGTTCTAGAATTACGGTTTTAATTTCCTTAAGATCGGACAACTATATCATATAGCTGCCATAGAAGGGATCGGTCGATTTATATGAAAATGTAAAATTCTACATGTAAAATGTAAAATTTACAAAATTTACATAATTTGACATTTTTTTTTACATTACCAAATTGGATCGATTTTCAATGATCCAATTGCTGACTGCAAGGGTATATAAACTTCGGTTTACCGAAGTTAGCTTTCTTTCTCGTTTTTAGTAAATTTCTTTATCTTGCCAACAAATTTTTAAAGTAAATACATTCCAAATTTACTTATATAAAAAGACCAAGGACCGTCTATTATAGGATTTCATTATTTTTATAATTTGCGCAAGAGGGCAAGTCCCATGTTATTTCTTGCCACATCTTTCGAGTAGGCGGGAATCACGAAAAATATACATTTTAATTTATATATATTTAATATAAATACTTCTTAAGTTAGGTTATAAAATATTTAAAGAATGAAAGCAGTTAGCTCAAAGCTGGTCTCCTTAAATACCATTATTACCAATGAGTCTATTTTTTGGACATATCAATATTTCAAATATTCATAACTCAGCCAAAACAGCCTTAATTTCAATTCGGAAAGCTGCTCTGAGTTGGTTTTTATTTAGTTAAAAAATCTGCATACTTAGTTTAGAAAATAAATTTTTTGGCAATTTATGAAAAAAATCGTGATGTAACCCCTTGTAAAATTTAAAAAAAATCGACAAATATTTTTTTTCCGATTTTTTTCAATATTTTGATTTTAATTAATTAAGATATTAATAACAAATTCTAAAATATACGGCTTTTGGCTTTCACTATCTTTTAGGCCATAATATGCTCCCTAGAAGTCTACAAATATGCCTCTTTTCAAGGGACTTTAAATCTATGTTTATCGATATCGAAGGCATATTTTTACTTATCGATATATTTGCTGGAATTTGCCAAGCTGTTCAAATAACTGATGAATATCAGTGTTATTTTTTATTTCCAGCTTAAATATTTATTTAATACTTGCAATAGAGGCCCAGTCTTGTGGCATTTCTTGCCATATCTTCCGCTTATATGTTAAAGCCCGAATCGGAGAAAAATGCGAAAGAAATGTAAACTGCCGTATTTGAGTTATTCGTAGGATTTGCCGGGTAAGTTGTTGCTTCCTCAGGAAGCAGGCGATTTATTATCGCAACTTAATCTCGCAAAAACACGTCAAACCTGAAAATCCTCCAGCTCCAGCTCCCCTCTCCCTAAAGGGGTGTGTGTGTGCGAGTGTAGGTGTGCATACATTTGGCCGCTCGCCGTTGGCTTCATAAAAAACCAACTACATGGAGTGCGCATAGCAACGAAGACGAAAAAAAGCATGCAGGCAAATCACAGTGTACAGCGCGCGCACTCACTTCGTTTTCTTCTCATTTTTTTTTTTCGAGCCCCCTTGACATCCCCGCTCATGGAAATTTCCATTCAGCTGCCCTTATGCGGCGGCTGCACTGGGAAAAATAAATGAATCTTCAGAGAGTATTACAACTCAAGCAATGACTATCTCTAAGCATGAAAGGGATTTAAAATTAAACCCCTTTTTCTTTTCGATAAAAAATCAAGCCAAAGGAAAAACAAAGCTTAAGTCTCTGGGAAAACTCCCTCAGAACTTATAAATATATCCCAGTGCAGTTCGTTTAGCCGTGTGTTTTCCGTTTTGGGTTTTTTTGGTAACAATTTTGCCCATTTCTCGGGCTCCGCTCGCCGCTCTCCGTTCTCCGCTCTCCGCTTTTTTCTATTTTCCTCGTTGTGCCATAAAGATTATTATGAAAGTATTTTGCTAAGCTTTCTGAGTTGAGATGAGATGTGTTGGCCTGGCTGGGTCTGGGTTCGGCTTGGGGCTGGGTTGGGGTTGGGGGTTTTTTTCGAGTTTAGGTCCGGGGCCTGGCGGCGTCTCTGTTGCTCCCGCGCGCTATCTGGCCCAGCATCCGTCTCTGTCATGCCATTTGGCTGGCACTCTTGAGGCCTTAAGTGTGCATGCATTATGCCATGTGCAGGACCCACCACCGTCCTCCGTCCTCCGACAGCCCCCGCGTATAATATGCATGCATGGATAATTTATCAGGACACACTGAGCACAGCTTTAAATTTGATTTAAGCCCCGGCCGCCGACTGTCCTTGCCTGTCCTACCACGTCCTTGTCCATGTCCATTTTAGTTGTGTTGACCAACTGACAGCGCAGCTCAAATGCAATTAAATGCTCGTCCGGCCGCAGAGCAAATCAAGCGCAAATCTCAGCTGAACTTTTCAGCCGAAAACCAGGAAAATGTCAATGTTTGGCTTGAATGTATTCGCTGTCATGTGGCAGGACAAGTGGACAAGGATTTCGGGGGCTTAACATTGATTTAAGCAAAGTGATTTAAGAAGCAGGAAAATAATAAGAGATCTAGAGGTTCAACTACTAATTTAATTTAAATTTTAGGAAATTAAATAATATTCCCTTGGAAAAATGATTTAAGAACAAGAAAATTAACAAGAGAACAAGTTCTATTTTATTTATAGCTTAATTTACATTAAATACTATTATTTTCCCTACTTTTTCTAAAAATCCTATATTATTTGTATCTCAGTTTAAAATATATAATATTATATTCTCTTTAATTATTGTTAACTAATAACTTTCCTTAGAAATTCGAAAACGATTTCAGAACAAGAAATATAACAAGAGATATAGGTTCAACTACTAAAAACTCAATGTGATAATATTATTGATAGCCCAATTTAAATTAAATAATATTATTTTTATCCCAATTTAATTTAAAAAATATTCTTTCCTCTGCAATTATAATTATTTTCAAGTAATAACTCCCTTGGAAATCCAAACAAGAAACCATGAATCACAAAAGGTTTTAAGAACAAGAAAATTAACAAGATATCTTTAGGTTCAACTACTAAAAACTCTATGTTATAATATTATTTATAGCCTATAAATTAAATAATAACATTTAAATCCCAATTTAATTTAAAAAATATTCTTCCCTCTACAATTATAATTATTTTCAAGTCATAACTTCCCTTGGAAATCCAAACACGAAACCATGAATCACACGGGCCGCTGCTGTACGCGATAATGCCTGGGATCCCATCTCATCTGGCACTCGCACACACTTTTCGGAGCAGGGAACACGACACCGATTCCGGGGGCCTTAAGCCGCTGTCCGGGGATTTTCGCCGGAGCAGCGGAGGATCTCCGTCGTGCGCTGGAGCTTGCCGTGCGGCGGCGACGCGGTGTAACAGCCTGGCTTTGTGAGGGAGGAGACCTTACGGCATTTTTGATGTGCTTGTAGTCTTCATGTTTTTTGGGGTTTGGAGTTTTGAGTTTGGGATTCCGGGTTCCGGGTTCCGGGTTCCGTATTCCGGCCGGATGCCGGCAGATGGGATATGGAAATGTCTCAGCGGGTCGGGGAAAATCGGATAGAGGCAAAGTTGTTTGTTTTTATGGTGTCTTCAGCTGTCTTCTTTTGGCGGCGTTGCATAAGTGCATTTGTCTGTTATCCCCGACGAGCTTTTGTCTCTCCCCGGCACCCACTCTGTTCCCCCTTTTCCGCCGCATTTTCCCCACATTTTCCCCCATTTTCCCCACACTAGTGCCGGGTACTTGTTTTCAACGGAATCAATTTAGCGTAAGAAGTTTCAGCTCCCAGCGCAAGTTGTTGTCATGTGCAGGGCAAAGGGGGTGACCAGGGAGGTGGAGGAGGTGAAGGGGAGGTCAGGGGGTCAGGCAGGGAGTGTGCGGTGTGTGTGTGTGTGTGTGTGGTGCAATTATGCCAACGACAGCTGCCTGGCAGCCTCGTCGTCGCTCTATTAATCAAAAGTTATACAAAAAGCCAGCGAACTTCGCCACACGACTTGCCCCGCTTTCCCGCCTTTTCCGCTTTTCCTGAGCTGGCTGAGTTCCCTATTCCCAGCTCGCTTTACCCAGCTTTTGCTCCTGGCGCCGGCTTCGCTTCCTCATCCTGTGTGTTCTTCTTGTTGTTTGCAATTTAACTTTGCTGTGAGCGAAGCCTCTTCATGAGTTGGCCCAAGCTTATGTGCGCATAGATACACTGGAAAAAAAGAGGAAATAATTATTATATATAATTGGAAATCATAGGAATATAAGGGAAAAATAATTCTTGCTAAAAGACAAACGAAAACTGAGTTAATAAGGGGTTAAATCTGATATTCCCTTCAGGGAAGCTTTTGAAATCAAAGATGCTAAATACTAACTTGAGAATTATAAGCAAATACTAATAAGAATACTATTTTTACCCGAATTTCTTTTCTTTTAATTTTTTTTATATCTAGATTATTCTTTCAGTGCACGTTATCAGTGTATGAGTGCCCCGCAGTGGGTAAAAACAAGATATAATATTTTATGAAAGCTTTGCCAACCACTGCCCCCTTGGCAGCCACATCCAACTCGTGCCTCCTGCCTCCTGGCCTCCTGCCTCCTGCCTCCCACCTCGACTGGGACTCATTGCCCATAAATAAATAAAGCAGCCAAACACAATCAAAAACCAATGAAGCAGACCAGCAGCCACAAATGACAGAAGGAGCAGCCAGTTCCAACCTTATCCCCAACCCCATCATCGTCCTCATCATGGTCGTTGTGTCAGCTTTTTGTCCTCGCCGAGGACGTCCTTGGGCAACCGAAACTCGGTAACTCGGTAACTTGGAACTTGGAGCTGAGAACTTGGAACTGGGAACTGAGGAGCTCGGGCTCCAGCTCGAGTAGTTGGCCCTGACTTGGAGCCATAATCTGTTATATCAGTCAGTTGTGCAGTTCAAATCGTTGTTACTGCCTCGGCGTGCCTCTAGGATCCTTTTGCATCCTTTATGTATCGAGAGGCGCTGCTCAAGGATCTGGATACCTGCCTGCTTCCCGAGGCGTTCTTCTTCGGAGACAGGTGTCCTGCCAAATTCCCTCTTTCCCTTCACAGGACTCCCAAACTCAATAAACGAAACGCGACAAAGTTTTCTGCTTAATTTAATTTTCAGCAGCCTTCTAACTCGATTCCGCAGCTCCAAGAGCGCGTTTATCGCCGGGCGACAACTTTTTAATTGCCAGGCGTCGTCCACATCCACATACGATGTCCTGGCAAGTGCGGGAGTGTTAAAAAATAAACACAGTCCCTCGGAACATGCAATCGGCGGGGTGAGGCTTCGGGCTGGCTTCCGCCAAGTAGTTCCCCATTTTACTTAAGCTTTTCATGTCGCCACTAATGCGCGCACAAGTGGTCCTTAAAATTCTCGGGGATCCTGGGAACTATTTCAAGTACCAGTAAAGGGATTTCTTAGGGACAGGGTTTATAAAATAATATTAATGAGGGAATATAATATTAATTATTAACTATAAGTAGTTTAAGATATTTTAAATATCTTCGGAAGTAATAAGTGAAGAAGTTTAAGTTAAGTTCCTTTGAAATGGGTTTTCTAAGTTAATTTTCTTGGTATGTATATATAGTAAAGTATACACAGATTAATATATATCTAAATATCTTATAAAATAATATTAATAAGGGAATATAATATTAATAATTAACTCTAAGTAGCTTAAGATATCTTAAATATCTCCCAAAGTAAGCAGAGAAGAAGGTGCACGTACTTTGGAACCTTTTAAGTTTATTTTCCTTTTAAAATGGGTTTTCTAAGTTAATTTTCTTGGTATATCAGATTAATATATATCTCTATACCTTCACGGATCTGCTTTAATTCGCTGGCTGCGTGATGTGCTTTTCATTTGCCCTAAACGTTAGCGCCATTTGACTTAATGAAGCTTAAAGACAATAAAACGCTTAAGCACACAACTTTGCCAACGCCAACGCCACCCACACCCCCCCACACACACACACCCAGAGTGTGTGGCACAACAACATTGTGTCAACGTCAAACGTCTTTTTCTTGCAACTTTCTGCGCTCGCGTCATAATTTCTATGAATTTTATACACTTTGATAAGCATTCCATTGGCATGCGAGGCACGTTCGCGTTCGTGGACCATCCTTACACAAGTCAGCCCCCTAGAAGACACCCAGCACTGAGAGAAAAAACTATATATATATTTTCAGACAGTATTTTGAGAGATTTCCAGGGATTATAGATATTTTCTCGCTACATTTACACGTATCTTTATTTAGTTATTTCATTTGTTCGTTAAATTTTAACTTTCCTTGATTTTTAATTCCAAATAATAAATATTTTAGCTTTCAAAATATCTAGTAATTTTTTTTTTGTAGTGCATAAGCCACCCCCCTTTTAGCTGTTTGTTTTGTGAACTTCTGCCGCCGTCCATGTAAATCAGGCCAAGCGACAATTAAACGCGCCGAGCACGACAATACTTAGGGCTAATGGCCACGGACCTGAACTGCCCAGGACCTCGGACAATCGTGGGGAAAATGGATGGAAAATGGTTGGAAAATCGAGGTGCTGGCGCCCGGTGCTGGTGCTCGGTGCTGGCCTGGTGAAGGAGGCCAAGCCTTTGGCGCTTCCGCTCCCATTTCCGCTCGTTGGCCGAAAAGTGTAAACAATTAAATTTTAATTAGAATTCGCATCGCTTGACATGCGACATGGAAATGGGAATGGACATGGGGGCGGGTTGGCGGGTTGGCAGGGAAATGTCAGTTGCCAGTTGCCAGGAAAAGCAGCGGGGAGGGTGAAGTAACTGGAAGTCAGTCACACTCACTCACTCACACACACACACACACCGACCGACACACACCGAAAACCGCACTTCCGATCTCCGCCACAGGCACACAGACATTTCATTTCCGTTCTCGTCTGCTGGTTAATTTATTGGGCACCTTCCACGTTAGACCCCGTAACCCCCAGTGACCCCTTCTTGACCCCCCGCAGAGGAGGTGCTTGTAAATTAAACGGCTGACAGTTAATAGAAAACCGAAAGCCTCTCATTTGGCACATTTGCGGTGCGGCGGGCGCTTTATAAACTCGGCACTCGGCACTCGGTGCGGTTTGATGGATTGCCGGCTTAGTTTTAGCCAGTTAACTGCCGCACTCGACAATTTATGCTACCAATTCCGTAGCCATTCCGGAAGGTGTCGGAGGAGAACCGTAAAATACGAGTGCTAGCGTAGGGAGAGGTGCGAACGAACGAAGCTCTCACACAAATTTAATGCCCAAATTGTGGCTAATGAAAATGTCTAAAATTGCTCAGATGATTTGTTGATTTCCCTGAGCCCCCGGGCTTTCAGCGAGTGGCCTAACAAGGCCATAAAGATTACGGGTCAACAAAGAGCAAATAATATACACAACAACCAACACCTAATACCTCACCCTCAACACACAGCAAACAACAAAGCGAGCAAACGCAATTCGAGGCCAAGGAACGCAATACTTTATTTGTTTGCCTTGAACAGTAGGGTGATTGAGGGTTATTTTATTTATTAAATTCGAAATTTTAGAGGTTTTCTAAGTCTACTATTTATTAGAGAATATTTTGTGTTATTTGTGATTATTATATAAAAAGATAATAGATGAAAACTCAAAGAAAATATAAAAATAAAAGGATATCTCCAAGGGATTTTGTTAGTTCTTAATTTTACATTTAGCTATAATTTATTTTAAATAAATTGACAAGTTTTTCACGGCCCCATTAACACGTATATATTATTAACAAAATATAACAGATATAATTAAATATAAAGAACGTTGCCTCGGGTCTGGGTTGGGGCCTAGATCTCAGTGTAGTCTGAGATGCATTTCCTCTTTTCACTCCTGGTAAGTGGCCATTCCGGGAATACGATAATACAGCTGCTGCTTTATCTTCAGCAGAGTGGGCAGATCCTTGGGCAGGGCCATGGCCCCACCGGCTGGCTTCAGACCCATCATTTGTGAGACAGTCCAAGAAGGCTGATAGGAGCCACAGCCTGTCAAAGATAGTAATATAAAAATAAATAAATAAATAATAATAAATAATATGACGCAATATAGAAATTAATTCAAAAGCATTCAATGCTGTAACTATTTACCAATTGGATTATCTTCAGCCTTTAGTTCTTCAATAGCATCCGATCTTGAACAGAAACCTTCCTCAGCATCCACCTCCTTCGCGTAGACATCCTTCAGCGAGGCCACCTTGGAGAGCTTGATCACGGGGTGAGCCAGAGTGCTGACTCCGTAGAGAATTACAGCAAGTTGAACTGAGAGAAGAACCGATCTATAATATATCTCAGGTATATACCTTCTTCCCTTAGTTATACACACCAATAATCAAGAGGTTGTTTAGCAGCATTTTTTTGCTTTTTGAAAAACTTTTTTAGACCAGTTTGAATAATGGAACGACTTTCTTTTAGGACTTTTCACTACAAGTGACTCAATACGAATGTGAAGTTAGACTTTGACTTGAAATGAATAAGAAAGTAAGACCTAGGCCTGCTTGGCTTTGAGATCTACAGGAAATTCACAATCAGAGATTACAAACTTAAAGCTCAACTCCTTGGTTCTGTTTTCCGATTATCCTTTTCACCTGCCTTGATTTATTGAAGCCTTTATCTCCCAGGACCGGGAGCAACAGCTTCCCTTAACTTTGTGTTAGCTGCAATTTACGATCGAGTCCTGGGACTTCCGCCTTGGTAACCGGAGGCGCCGCTGTCCCGGCTAATTTTCCACTGACGCGGAGCCACTAGGAAATCGGGGCTAATCCAGAGTGTCGCCGGTGGCGGTGGCAGGCTGACCCAGTTTCCAGAGCCAAGTTATGGCGCTGCACATTTCCTGCTCCTGCTCCTCCTCCTCCTTCCCCCTAAATCCCAAACAGCATCGATGTTTATGGGAACCCCACTAAATTTCGATAACAATAAAATATGATTTTTGGCCGCTGCATAAACAAGCGGCACGCATATCAGAAAGGAAAACACGAAAAGAAATTAAGGAACTGGCCGGAAAAGGGACACACCAAGTCACTGCGAATCAGGATGGCGTAAAGCAAACAACAACAAATATGTATGCGTATATATTTATATAAACCGAAAAAAAAAGGCAAACTTAATTTCAGTCAGAAATCGAGGGGAAAAAAGGACGAACTCCTAATGCCCTCCACAGAAGAGTTGTGAGTTCTCCTTCGAATGGGATGCCCCAGTGGATGTACACACCGTCCGATCGAGGGCATCCCAGATCCAACAAAGCGCCGAGTAAATATTACAAAAATGTATTACACGGAACTCTCGTTCGGATAGGCGCGGTTCGGGGAAATGGAGATGGAAAATGGAGGCGGGGCGGGGCAAAATGGCAGACGTGACAAAAATGCTTAAGTGAAAAGTTACGAGCGAGCGGCGGAAATCGCTTTTCCTCTGGCACAAGAGCCTCCGCCCCCTGCCACATCCTGTTTTTCCCTTTTCTTTATTTTATTTTGCTTGTTTTCCCAGCGTAAACCCCCGAAAAGTTCCTTCGCGCATTTCGCTTTCCTTTTTCCAGCTTTGTTTTTTTTTTGTTTTTTATTTTTCCTTTTTTATTTTTGTGTATTTCGGGTGCGTTACGTTTTTGTTTTGCTCTCGCAGCTGCTTAATATTTTCTTGTTTACGCTGGGCGGCCGGGGGTGCACTGAGGGAAATTTCAGTGGATTATTAATAATATTATGTATGTAAATGTTCAAAAAAGTGATGGAAAATTTATTAAAAAACGAAATATATATGAAATATGGACTTAAATGTTAATTTTTTCAAATAATTGTTAGCTAACTTTCTTTCTTTTTGTTTTTATCATTTAATTTAATTTATATTTTAATTTAAAGGAAAGGGGAAACACTGAAAGGTAATACCCGGTGTTCAGTTAGTTAAATAAAAGTGCATACTTTCTAGCAAAATAAATGCCGTTGTGACTTATATATTATATTTATCCGTAACCACTTCACTTTAAGGTCCTTCGAGCCGGATATTATATATTCAGATAGTGATAAGTAGATGGAAAATAAATAATTAAATTATTAATAAAACATATTATTCATTAGTAATTAATTAAATTAAATTTATTCCTAGCCACTTCACTTTATGGTCCTTCGAGCCGGATATTATATATTCAGAAAAGGAAAAGTATAGGGAAAATGAATTATTAATACAACAAATTATTCATTAGTAATTAATTCATTCATTCATTTTAATTTTAATTCATTAATTCATTTTTATACCTTCGATTTATTTTTTTAATTTATTTTATATTAATTTTTACTAGAAAAACATCCTAAAAACCTAGTAAACTATGAAAATTGTTTTAATAAAAGGCGCAAATAATGTAAATATTTTGTTCTTGTGTAAACCTTAGGGCCTGGCAATGCGCGGGAGCAGTGAATGAGTGGCTCTGCTGACTGGTGGCGTCCCGCTGTTCATCATCCCGAGTGGGTGTCCTGGGCTCATGCTCCTGCTCCTGCTCCTGGCTGCTGGGCTGCGCTGTGCTGTCAAACTTTTCACGCACGCCCGCTGCCGGCGAAGCGATTTCCCGGCACGGGTTGAGGACGGCACGCTGCCGGGGCCAAGATGGAGATCGAGAAGGAGACGGAGACGGAGACGGAGGCAGGGCGCGCTCCAAATCGATTTCCGCTTCATTACGCCACCGCTTATGCGGCGCCCCCAAGCGGCGCGGCAACGGGCACAGCGAGCACTTCAAATCGTATCAATCATCTTTCAGAAACACTTTGCACACCCCGCCGCACACTCGCACACCCGCACACCCACTCGGAGTAAGATGTGAGGAGGCTTCCGCCTTTCGCCGCCGCTCGCACACTCATATGTCAGAGACAAGACCCGCAAATTGTTTGTTTGCTTTTGCATGCCATTCTGACACACACACCCCGCACACACACCCCTCCTTACACACACACAGTATGTTATTTCGGGCCGCTTTCATGTCATTTTTCAAGTTTACACAAAATATTTCAAGTGTTTGATGTCTTTTGCACCCGAAGCGCATCAATTTCCTCCACAGCCCCTAGCCCCTTTGGCCATTTTTCACATTGTTCCTGGCCACACATTCTGGGAATCCCCGAACTTATATACAGGATACAGGATACAGATCCCCGATATAGATACAGATACTGAACTAGGGCTATTTTTTGTTGTCTGTGCTCGCTGGCAACTCAATTAAAATGTAAGCCAACCGCAAGTGGTAGCCGTAAAAAACATATAAATATCGCGTATACGCCGCGTAAATCCATAATTGCATTTGTTTGTTATCGCCACGTGGGGCAGGGGCTGGGTTAGTTGAGGGTTCTCTCTCTCTCTCTTTTTTCCAACAATAACTACAAGCTAGCCAGGCACCGATCCAACTCATATATCCTTGCTCTGGCCAAGTACCGATAAACGCTTTCCCAGGGAAAACTTTCAAGAAAAAATGGTTTAGAAATATGTAAGAAATATAAATGTAATTTTATTTATGAATAAATAGTAGGGAGAGGCTGGTACTATATTTAATTTGATTTAAAAGCAAAAGCTTAAAGAACTAGAAATATGTCAAGCTAGGGAAATATTTATTTAAATTATATAGAGACCAGTCTCTGTAAAATTATACCAAAAACTTTAATATATATTTCTTTAAATAAAAAAGAAAAAAGGCTACAATACAAGTATAAAAGTTAAATAAGATATAGCTTGGAATATAATATAAAATATATTTAATATATTATTATTTTAAGGTTTGCTTGCCTGTATTTTGGTTTTTATTATGCGCTTCACTGGCTGTATAAATAAATAATTCCTTCCTTCATTCCTTTCTGGCAGAAATATATATATAATAAAATATATTAAATATAAAGTAAAACAAACAAATAATGTAATATATTATCTACCCACCTTGAACCTCCTTTTAACTTATTTTTTTTTAGATTCCTCCCTTGGCGATTTCCCAGAGAACTCGTTTCTCAACACCGGCCAGCTCGTGGCTTGTTTTTATATGCATTTCGTTGCATTTCCACTTCAATTTGAACGTGCAATGTATTTTTAAGCACTCGGTGGTGCGGTCTTTGGTGGCAACAATTGCCAAGTGCAGCCCGGAATGGTGATCATCGTTCTCATCATCGTCATCATCATGAACAGCAGCAACGGCAGCATCATGATGATTGCCACTTGAGCGGGTTTTTTGCGCCGAGCTCGTTTTTTTTACCCAGCTAACCAGCCAGAATTTTCCAACCCCAAGGATACTTTCCAGGACACGTGCTACTGCCAGTGTGTGTGTGTGTGTTTGGCGGGTGGTCAATTATTTGTTGCTACTTTATAAACTGCCAGCGAGAGCGCTTTTGTTGTAGTCTCAGCAGCTGCTGCATAAATTTTTCTCCTTTCTCTTTACGTTCCCAAAAGGTGTAACTGTTGGGAAATCGGAAAATCGGAAAATCGAAAAATAAGATAATCGGAAAACCGGAAAATCACACCCGCCGAATGCGCAAGGAGAAGTTTTCATATAAATTACAGGCGTGAAGGAGGCCCATTTGGCATTCACCAAGTGAGAGAGAGCCAGGCAATAATATTTATTTAAAACTCTCCGCCAAATGGTTAGGGGAAGGCTCCACCTCCATCTCCACACACGTGCTCCTGCTTAGGAGGTTCTCCTTCTGAAAAATACAAAGAAAAAAACATTCCCGATAATTTGAAAGTAATTCGTTTAAAGAAATTTACGTGATTTGCTTAACAACCAAAGAGTGTGTGTTTGAAGGAAGGGGATTCCCGGTATATTGAGTTGTTCAATGACACGCCATATTTCCCGGGGCGTGATCTCCTTCGGCGGGTTAATATGTGCGCCATTTGCGTGCCACCGAATTATTGCCTAATCACTGCTCCTCCAGGAACCAGGCAAAGACAGGGACTTGCCTTTGGAAAGGATGAACTTGCTGCTGCTGCGACAGCATCGGCATCGGCGAAAGTAGCCGCAAGTAAAAGTTTCCTCCCTCAGCCAATTTGGAGCCAAAAGAAAATTTGTAGGCTACGAAAAGTTTTTGCGGCCCCGCAACCTCTGCTTTTCGGACGCAGGAACTTTTCCGTATATAAATGGCTGGCACTGGAAGGAAAAATTAGCGAGAAAAAGGATTCTAAGAAGCCTTAAACATATTTTATTACTTGGTTTATATTATTTTTTAAGTATAAAATTTATTTGTATTTTAAATAATTTTTTAAGATGAGTTTAAGTATTTATTCTAAGCTTGAGATGCCTTTTCAAGAAGCTAACTATTATTTCTTTTATAATTTTTTAAATATTATATGTTAAGTCTTTAATTTATTTCTTTTGTAAATAATTTTTTAAGATGTGTTTAAGTATGAATTCTCGCCTTGAGATGCCTTTTCAAATAGCCAACTCCTTTTTAATCTTTCTTAGTATTTCCAGACACACTTTCAGGACCTTCCTAGATATTTCCTAGATTTTCTCGCCGTGCTTGCGGATATCTTTGTGTATATATCTTAATATATATATACACCTACAGTGTTTTCTTTTTTTTTCTCTTTTTCTTGGAGTCTATCTGTTGTTTAGTGGCCCTAAGGCAGTCAGACAGTCGCTGGGCGTGGCATGTGCAAAAGTTTTCGCAGAGCTCGCCGCCCAGCTACCAAAATACCAAAATAAACAGCCAACAATGGCAAGTGGCAGCGGTTAAGCTGACAGAATGCTGAATTCGGGATGGGATTCGGATGGAGTCTGGGTTGTTGCGGGTGTTGGCGGATCTGCAAGATAAAGCGCTGAAAACTCGAAGCCAGCGGCGGGAAAGTCGGGGAAAGTCGCTCAGCACAAAATGAAAACAAATTGTGTTTTATACACTTTCCATTAGGGTTACTCGGGCGAGAGAGAGCGGAGGCAGATGCAAGTTGAAGGTCGTTCTCGTTCGTGATGATGATGATGGGAGGCAGGACACAGGACACAGTACACAGGACAACGACTCCTTTGCCGGATGATAGATAATCGGGCGACTCAGCTCCGAATAAAGTGATAAAGCACAGTGTGATGGAGAAGTTCGGAAGCTTGGATGCGGATGACTTGGGGCCCCAAAAAATACGACGGTCATTTTATTTACAGCGGAGGTGATTTCATCGAGTCACTCCACAAATTGAGTGAGTGGCGAGTGGCGAGTGGGGGAGTGGCGAGTGGAGAGTGGCGAGTAAGTTAAGTGTGGCCGGAAGGGCTTAGGAGATAAAGTAACCATGAAGTTTTGATTGGAGTGCCAGGAACTTTGTGAGATTATTCCTGCAGGATCTTTGGTTTATCTATATATTGTTCTTATATTCTATATATTTCGAGTGCCCCTGCTGGGAGTCCAAAATTGAAATATTAAGCCAAACAAATCAGGCTGGCGTTCGACACGCGCAGCATTTATCAGTGTTTTTTTCCGTTTCGTTTCGTTCTTTTTTCGGCACTCAAACAGGAAGCGGAAGCGGAAACAGACAGAGAAAGGGCTGGAAAATGGCCGGCGGCGGTGGCTCGTCGCTCCTTCCGATAACAGAAAGTGCGGAACAGGACGCTTATTGACGTTGAGCAACGCTTATTGGCGTACTTAATCCTTTTGGCAAATTCCAATAAATTACGACGCAGAGACAGGCATCCTTTTGCGAGTCCTGCCAAAAAAGAACAAAAAGAAGCAGCTCACACAGCATGGGAAAAAATCATCAATAGGCCATGATGAGTTTCTGATTGCAAAGCAGTCAAAAAGGGAAAAGTCGGGCCAGAAAAAAAAAGAAAGGAATCAGGAAAACGAGGGGACGGGTCTGCCGATGATGGCCCCTGATTGTCCGAACGATGCGGCCATGTCACATGGGTTAGCGTCGAAGGAGACGAGACCCTTCTCCGGCAATGGTGACTTTGGGCCAGTCATAAAATCGAACTGACGTTTTATGGGCCTACCTTGAAGTCCAAGACCAAGACCAAGTCCAAAGCCAAAGGGCTCTGGCCTCTAACTACACTAAAGAATATTTTAAAACTAAAATCGATGAGTATATAACTTGAATAAATAAATTTAATAATTCAGTGCCTCCTTTTAAATTTTTAAATTATTTAAACTCTAGAATTTGCCTTCCAGAAAATATAATTAATTTTCATTAAAACATTCCAAAGGAATTTCTTTAAAAACTCAAAAGAATTGAGGTAACCAAAGGACTCTTTTCCCTCCTCGTTTTCCCAGTGTTGTCCTGGTCTGTTGCTGTATTTTATGGCATTGTGCTCTGGCTCTGCTCTGGCTTATCTCTGCTCCTGCTTCCTTGCCAAGCTTGGAAGCTCCACCTCCAGCCGCCGGTTGTCTGCCGTTTTTATTGTAAATGCTTTGCATATTTTTGATTGGCTTCCCGGCGACCCCTGGCCAAATAAAAAAACAATAAGAATCCTTTGTCCCCTCCTTTAATTTTGTGCGCGCTGCCCCAGCTCCTCCTCCTCCTTCTTCTCCGGCTCCAGCTCCACCTCCTCCTCGAAGTCGGAGTCGTCCTTCTCGGTCAAGAGTTTGCCTCCATAGAGGCTGGCATCGATGCGCCGGCAATGGGAGACGATCCGCGGATAGGTGTACAACAGCTCGGCCAGCTCCCGGTTGGGCAGCGGTGTGTTGAGTATGCCGGCCACGTGGCCAAAGACCAGGGCGTCCAGCTCGCAGGGTTGCGGGCCACAGAGGAAGCCACTCCCTCCTGCTCCTGCCTGCTCCTCCAGCTGGGCCACCAGCGCCTCGCAGCAGCCACTCACCTCCTGGAGTACCTGATCCGCGTTGAGGTCGTGCCACTGGTAGACCCTCAGGATCCTTAAGGCTTGGCGCTGCTTGTAGAATCGCCGGATCAGGGCCAGCAGCCACGGGTGACCGGCTCCGCTCCGCCTGGCCGTGTACAGCCGATAGTTGACGGGATCCACGTAGCTCCCATGGATCTCGGCCAGCGTGAACACGTTCTCCACGTGGTTGACCATGCAGCGCATGTCCTCGCGCTGCTCCTCCGACAGCCACCGGCTCAGGGCATTCGAGGGGCGTGTGGCCTCCACATGGGCCACTATGGGCTCGAACTCGGCGAGAACCTGGAACTGACCCAGGCGCAGCAGGGGCAGCCGGGTGAGACGACCGCCCTGGGTCATGAATTCCGCATTGCCGCTGGTCTTCTCGGCGAAGGGCAGGTTGCACAGCCGCAGGTAGGTCTTGACGGCGAGGCAACTGGAGCGTTCCGGGAGCAGCATTTGGTTATCCTCCGGCGGCTGGTGGAGCTGGGCTAGGGTCGGCCAAGGCTTCTCCTCCTGCTCTTGTTGCTGCCTTTCATTCGATGCCGACGCTTGGTCATGCATCATGGCGGCGGTCAGACTCTGGTCCCGATTCATGGCAAGGCCGGTAATTTGGAGCGGGGAAATAATGTGGAAAAATAAATGTAAATTTAAATGAAATCCCAGAAATCAGTCGGAAATGATTTTTCTGTCTGTAATTTTGTGGCTTTGCAACTGTAACCTATTTATTATTTGCAAGCAAACAAAACTTGATTGGCAGTTTTGTGATGAAACAAGAGCTTAAATCGATTTGGCATTAAATGGCCTGCCCGAGTGGCGGCCAATTATGGCATTTAAACTGGAAATGTGCAATTAGTGACGATGGAATAACAGAGCAAATAAAACTGGATTTGCAATTAAGCAAATTATATATTTGCCTGGCAGAAAAATCAGTTTCAGTTTCAGTTTCAGCCTCAGCCTCAGTTTCAGTTTGTGCTTCACTTTTCGCTTTGATGATGAAAATGTTTTGTGAATTTTCCGCTCAAATGGACATTCCGGCAATTAATCATCGGGCAAGGGAGTAAGGAGTACTCTTCTCCCTTGGCAGGCACTCAGCGTTTGCCTAAAAGGTTTGCCTGGAGTGGAGGAGCTCCTCCACCGACAGATTCGCGGGCTGGCATCGAGGATGATAAATTACACAAGCGGAACATTATGCAGGACTCAGGGCTACTCCTGCTCACTGGGTGTGGCCTTGAAGTGTTTTATGGATCATCAGGTACAATGGCTAATTGAAAGGATAGAAATGTTAACAAAAAGTTATAAAAATAAAACAATTTAATATTCAAATAAAATGAAAAAGAAATAAAAACTGCAAACTCAATCAATATTTCAGTTAAATAATAATAATGGCATTTTAATATTTAATAAACTAACAAAACTATTCAATAAATTGCCCAAACACAGCCTTAAGATTATTATTGACATTCAAGAACATTATAAACGCATTAAGGCTCTTTCTTTCTGTGTAGGAGGAGGCGGAGGAGGAGTCCGTCCTCCTTGGCCCATAATCACTTCGGCCTCGACGTTGACAGCCGAGAAAATCAGATGTGCGATTGACGGATTATCCCAGTTGGCCATTTGGCTCTTGGGCTTGACCTGCTTGGAATGCCCGCGATGCCAGCGAGACTAATTTAAGACTAAATTACGAGTTTTGGCTGCGAATTTTTATTTAAATGGAGGAGGTCCTGGTCCTGGTCCTGGTATTTGTCGTTGATTGATTTTTGGTTGAGAGCTTCGGGGTATGCCCAAGGGCTTCCTGCTAGTCCTGGTCCTGCCAAATTAATTAAGCCTTGCTGCAGCCACTTCACAGGACGGGGACTGGGAATTGAACAAAACGCCATCCAGGTGGCTGGGATAAGGACTGGCTGGGTGGGTGGTTGGGTGGTGTCCTGGTTGAGACATCGTTTCGGCAACAAAAGCCAACAAAAGGCAACAATTCTTACCCACTAATAAAGAATAATATGACTGCCATAAAACTCAATTTATTACCAAAATGTCGACAAGCAGCCAGAGTCTCTCCCTCCGGCTTTCCCTCTTTCCCTTCTATTGCGTATGTGTGCCACTGTGTCTCTTTCACTTTTCGAGAATTACGACCTCCGGATGAATGGGGCAAAAGGAGCAGGGAGCCAGGAGCTAGCAGGCAGGAGCCAGGAGCCAGGCTGAGACAACAGAGAAAGTCCTGGCAGAAAAGGAGAACGAATGACGTACGGAAAGTGGGGAAACAGCAAAAGTTTATGCTGCCATTTTGTTTGGCAATTTTCTATTTCTATTTCAATTCCGAGGCGTCGTTTTATTTGCATTTGGTGTGAGAAATGTGTGAGAGCGGGTCCTGGGCCCATTACTTTATCGGTAAGGATATTCTGTGAGGGTCCTGTGAAGCTCTAGAAGGTATAAGGATAGCTCAGAAGGTCAATGAAGAATAATATTATGATAAAAACTGACTTAAACTTATTATAGATTCTTGTAATTAATATAAATTAATTTTTTAAGCATCTGTATTAAGCAAAGATCTACTTAAAATATTATTCTTTATAATTAAATATTTTTAAAGTTGAAATACCTCCTTATTAGACCTGATTTTACTTTGATTCCAGGATATATCTCCTTCGATTCCTCCCCTTTTGCCAATGGCATCGTTAGTTTTGGCTCAAGAGTCTCAAAGAGTCAAAGAAGAGACTTATATCTTGGGAAAAACTGACTTAAACCTTTTAAAGATTCTTTAATTTAATAATAAGTATTTTTAAGAATCTTAACTAAATCTAGAACTAGTTAAATATTTTTAATATTTATTTAAACAATTTTTCTTTATATTTGAATATTTTAAGAGGTGAAATACCTCCTTATTAGACCTGATTTTACTTTGATGCCAGGATATATCTCCTTCGATTCCTCCCCTTTTGCCAATGGCATCGTTAGTCTTGGCTTTTAACGTAATTCTTTCGCACGAATCTCCGGCCACGTCCTTTGTCTTCCTCTCCTGCATTCGTCCTGATTCGGCTCCTTCGTTGCCATCTTTGTTGTGCAATTTTATTTGCTATTTCGGTTTTGTGCTCCTCCATTCCACGCTGCTGCTTGTCTTTATTATTATATTTTTCTCTCTTCTCTTTTTTCCTTTTTCCTCTTTTATTTTCATGTTGTTATTTTGTTGCCAGAGTTGGCCATTGTTGGATTTCGCTATTGGCCAGCTGTTGGGCGCATTTCGCCGGCCGCTTTGTGGCCAGAATTCGGGGAGTCCCCCAGTTCTAGAGGCCGCTAAATAGCCGTTTGGCTGAGCTAATCCACGGCCACATTGTCCATTGTCTGAGAGAGATAAGCGGGCACTGGGACAAAGGCAGAGACGGAGTAGCCAGGAGGAGTCATGGTAGCTGGCAGGACATAAAGGACAAATCACAGCTAAGGCCGGAACACCTACAGCTGATGGCGCGGCAGGATAAACCCACTTGTTAGGACATATTAGGTGGGTTTTTTTATAATTGCTGAAAATGAATTTCTAATAATAAACATGAAATTTTCTCAAAATAAAATAAATAAACCCTCGAAACCCACCTATTTTTAACCTTTTCTGATCCCTTTTCAGCTGCCTTCCAAGAAACTCCTTTAGACACTTCTAGGCAAAATTCTATAATTGCAATTAAGCAAATTATATATTTGCCTGGCAGAAAAATCAGTTTCAGTTTCAGTTTCAGCCTCAGCCTCAGTTTCAGTTTGTGCTTCACTTTTCGCTTTGATGATGAAAATGTTTTGTGAATTTTCCGCTCAAATGGACATTCCGGCAATTAATCATCGGGCAAGGGAGTAAGGAGTACTCTTCTCCTTGGCAGGCACTCAGCGTTTGCCTAAAAGGTTTGCCTGGAGTGGAGGAGCTCCTCCACCGACAGATTCGCGGGCTGGCATCGAGGATGATAAATTACACAAGCGGAACATTATGCAGGACTCAGGGCTACTCCTGCTCACTGGGTGTGGCCTTGAAGTGTTTTATGGATCATCAGGTACAATGGCTAATTGAAAGGATAGAAATGTTAACAAAAAGTTATAAAAATAAAACAATTTAATATTCAAATAAAATGAAAAAAGAAATAAAACTGCAAACTCAATCAATATTTCAGTTAAATAATAATAATGGCATTTTAATATTTAATAAACTAACAAAACTATTCAATAAATTGCCCAAACACAGCCTTAAGATTATTATTGACATTCAAGAACATTATAAACGCATTAAGGCTCTTTCTTTCTGTGTAGGAGGAGGCGGAGGAGGAGTCCGTCCTCCTTGGCCCATAATCACTTCGGCCTCGACGTTGACAGCCGAGAAAATCAGATGTGCGATTGACGGATTATCCCAGTTGGCCATTTGGCTCTTGGGCTTGACCTGCTTGGAATGCCCGCGATGCCAGCGAGACTAATTTAAGACTAAATTACGAGTTTTGGCTGCGAATTTTTATTTAAATGGAGGAGGTCCTGGTCCTGGTCCTGGTATTTGTCGTTGATTGATTTTTGGTTGAGAGCTTCGGGGTATGCCCAAGGGCTTCCTGCTAGTCCTGGTCCTGCCAAATTAATTAAGCCTTGCTGCAGCCACTTCACAGGACGGGGACTGGGAATTGAACAAAACGCCATCCAGGTGGCTGGGATAAGGACTGGCTGGGTGGGTGGTTGGGTGGTGTCCTGGTTGAGACATCGTTTCGGCAACAAAAGCCAACAAAAGGCAACAATTCTTACCCACTAATAAAGAATAATATGACTGCCATAAAACTCAATTTATTACCAAAATGTCGACAAGCAGCCAGAGTCTCTCCCCTCCGGCTTTCCCTCTTTCCCTTCTATTGCGTATGTGTGCCACTGTGTCTCTTTCACTTTTCGAGAATTACGACCTCCGGATGAATGGGGCAAAGGAGCAGGGAGCCAGGAGCTAGCAGGCAGGAGCCAGGAGCCAGGCTGAGACAACAGAGAAAGTCCTGGCAGAAAAGGAGAACGAATGACGTACGGAAAGTGGGGAAACAGCAAAAGTTTATGCTGCCATTTTTGTTTGGCAATTTTCTATTTCTATTTCAATTCCGAGGCGTCGTTTTATTTGCATTTGGTGTGAGAAATGTGTGAGAGCGGGTCCTGGGCCCATTACTTTATCGGTAAGGATATTCTGTGAGGGTCCTGTGAAGCTCTAGAAGGTATAAGGATAGCTCAGAAGGTCAATGAAGAATAATATTATGATAAAACTGACTTAAACTTATTATAGATTCTTGTAATTAATATAAATTAATTTTTTTAAGCATCTGTATTAAGCAAAGATCTACTTAAAATATTATTCTTTATAATTAAATATTTTTAAAGTTGAAATACCTCCTTATTAGACCTGATTTTACTTTGATTCCAGGATATATCTCCTTCGATTCCTCCCTTTGCCAATGGCATCGTTAGTTTTGGCTCAAGAGTCTCAAAGAGTCAAAGAAGAGACTTATATCTTGGGAAAACTGACTTAAACCTTTTAAAGATTCTTTAATTTAATAATAAGTATTTTTAAGAATCTTAACTAAATCTAGAACTAGTTAAATATTTTAATATTTATTTAAACAATTTTTCTTTATATTTGAATATTTTAAGAGGTGAAATACCTCCTTATTAGACCTGATTTTACTTTGATGCCAGGATATATCTCCTTCGATTCCTCCCCTTTTGCCAATGGCATCGTTAGTCTTGGCTTTTAACGTAATTCTTTCGCACGAATCTCCGGCCACGTCCTTTGTCTTCCTCTCCTGCATTCGTCCTGATTCGGCTCCTTCGTTGCCATCTTTGTTGTGCAATTTTATTTGCTATTTCGGTTTTGTGCTCCTCCATTCCACGCTGCTGCTTGTCTTTATTATTATATTTTTCTCTCTTCTCTTTTTCCTTTTTCCTCTTTTATTTTCATGTTGTTATTTTGTTGCCAGAGTTGGCCATTGTTGGATTTCGCTATTGGCCAGCTGTTGGGCGCATTTCGCCGGCCGCTTTGTGGCCAGAATTCGGGGAGTCCCCCAGTTCTAGAGGCCGCTAAATAGCCGTTTGGCTGAGCTAATCCACGGCCACATTGTCCATTGTCTGAGAGAGATAAGCGGGCACTGGGACAAAGGCAGAGACGGAGTAGCCAGGAGGAGTCATGGTAGCTGGCAGGACATAAAGGACAAATCACAGCTAAGGCCGGAACACCTACAGCTGATGGCGCGGCAGGATAAACCCACTTGTTAGGACATATTAGGTGGGTTTTTATAATTGCTGAAAATGAATTTCTAATAATAAACATGAAATTTTCTCAAAATAAAATAAATAAACCCTCGAAACCCACCTATTTTTAACCTTTTCTGATCCCTTTTCAGCTGCCTTCCAAGAAACTCCTTTAGACACTTCTAGGCAAAATTCTATAATTGATTTGTTAATATTTTTTGAAGCCCAGGAAAGCAGCTTATCAGCCTCGATTCGTCCTGTTGCCTTGCCACGTTTATTTTGCGGTTGTCCTGATGGCACCATTACCTCCCCCCATTAGGAATGGGGATGAAAAAACGAAATGGAAAACCTTTTATGTTACATTAAATTTGACTGCGTGCCGAGTTTGGGGAAAGGGTCCTGCGAGGACTCTGGCTTGGTGTCTTGGTTCTCGTCTCCCTTCTCGCGGCGCGGCTTGTCAAAGTTGTCGCAACATTGTGGCGCTGTCAGTGTCATTGTCGCTGCAAATTATGGCGGCCTGAATGCGTAAATGATGCTTAATTAACATTTACCCGGTCTCCAGCCAGGCGAAAGCCGAGGAATGTCTACAATGTGGAAGGCAGGCAGGCAGGCAGGCAGGCAGGGGAACCCCGTTCCCCAATTGCAAGTTATGCGCGTTTACAGGCCAAAAATAGGCAGCGGCCGGGAGAGGAAACCGGGCCAAGTGGGGCGAAGACGCTGCCAAAGTGGGCCAACATTAAGGTGAAGCGGAGCGCAAGGAGCCCGTAACAATGCCACAAACGGATGCTGCATGGCAATAAAAAAAATCCTCTCCGAGTTTGGCAAAAGTTTCCCACATTTTCAGAGGATTTTTTCTACAATTTTTAGCTCTTCGAATGCCAGGAAAATCCTTTAATCACTTCCTACTTTCAGAGCGAGATATTTCTTGGTATTCTTCATAAATAATTATAGAAAAAATTACAGAAATGTGCATAGAGGAATATTTTTAAGCTCTTTCTGATTTTTCTCTCTCTGCAGTTACAAACTCCAAAACTTTGTCGACTTGTTCCGGGGTTAATCGGAACTAATTGCAATGCCGGCGAATGAGTGGAAAACCCCTTTCGCCTGACCCTAATTAAACCATAAGTCAGATAAAGCGGCCGGCCAAGCCTGGGCACGCACTCATGGAAATCACTTAGCCCAATTAGCCGGCAAAGGCCGAGATGCTGATGGCCAGGCCAAAACCAGACGAGGACGAGGACGGGAACGAAACGAAAAGAGGCATTGCGTCAACGTCAAGCGACGACGCAACTATGTGGTGGTCCCTTTCTGGGAGGGGCGCCGTAGGCGGGACAGGACACGCTTTTAATACAATTAGAGCGCTTAAGTTAAGTGCTCCCAGACTACGCAGATGGCCAGATGCTGCTTATGCGTCCGAGGAACCGAGGAACCCTCACCCGGAGTACGGGGCCAATGGCACTTTAAGTTAATGGCGTAAGCAGGGAACAACAAAGGATTGAACTTTGTCGGGGACGAGCGATAAATGAAATGAACTACAGGTGGACCAAGGACCTGGGCCGGGATTGGGTTCGCTTGGGCTGGGATAGCCAGGGTTGTCCGAGGTTAAGTTGGGTGCCAATGAGAGCACGAACGAGGCAATAAATAAGAAATAACACGGCCAGGAAGGAGGCCAGGCAGGACATATACCTTAGAAGGGTTTATTTAGTATTTTTAATAAAGAAAAAATCCAATTTAAAATAAAAAGAAATTAAAACTTAGGAAAATTTACATTTGAAAATATTTTAGGGTTAATTTTAAGGTCTGATCACCTTGTATTTATGTTTTTAATAACTTTAATTCTTCAGATTTAACTCTACATTATTAATTGATACAGAAATTATACTATTTTATATTTTACAAACATTTTCCGAGTATCTGTAACCTTTGTTAATTATTTATTAATATATATAACTTCTTTTAAATGTTTTAAATATTGTTATTAACTTTTCTAA
Source organism: Drosophila triauraria (assembly GCA_014170255.2). Lineage (NCBI taxonomy): Eukaryota > Metazoa > Arthropoda > Insecta > Diptera > Drosophilidae > Drosophila > Drosophila triauraria. Next base: position 4,992,211 of record CM024333.1, on the reverse strand, counting down.
GAACTTAAAACTTTAAACAATTTATAAGGATTTTTTTTCAGCCTCTCCAGAGCCTAATTAACCCCTTAAAACCCCCTACAGGGTACCACATTTTGACGCGCCGTCTCTGGCAGCTTAACACTTACACTTCCACTTACCTTGGCGGCGCTCCTGATTAGGACAGTGGCATTGACTAAAGGTGACCCAGACGGTGGCTCCTCCTCCTCATCCTGTGATCCTGTGTACCGCCATCATCATCCTCGTTGTCCACGGCGTCTGCTCCTGGCATAGTGTTAATTGAAAATTAATGGCGCGATGGCAATGAAAAATAAAAATAAGAAAAACTAAACATGAACATTTTCGCTGACTCGACGCCGCGCCAGGTGAAAGCCAGGAAAAATGGGGAAAAGGGGAGAGGATGGCTTGGCCAGTCGCCGGCCTGAAGTGCTAAGCAAATTAACATTTCCATAATTAAATGCGGATGACGTGGCCGAAAGGGTGCCGAGGAAGGGAGTAGGAGTCGGAGTCGGAGTCGGAGCCCGTATATGGTGTCCAGGCGTTGAGGTATACATGGCAGCAGAAGGAATCTTCGGGCCGTTTTTAATTGTGATTAATTGCGAATTTCTGTGCCCTCGTCGCCGTCATCTGGGCTTTCGCTGGGCTCTCCGCTACACTTGAAGGAAAAGCATAAGGAAAGTGGCTGCAGAAATAACTAAATATAAAACTAAGGACACCTGAGGAAAATTCCTTAATATAGAAAAATTTTTAAGTATCCAAAGTACCTAGAATTTAGTTTAAAAAACCTGTGGAGTTTCCTTTTCTTTTTTCCAGTGCCCTTTCTCTCTCCACAAATTTCCCCGCGTCATCCCATTATTCCCGTACATATTTTTCCATTGTGCGGAGGCGTAAAAGTTGCGTGGGCACGGGGCGTGGCAGAGCGCCGAGCAGATGCCAACACAATGGCGACAATGGCTTAACACTTTGACCGTATCCCTCTGAGCCAGGACCTCCTCCCAGCCTCCCAGCCTCCCAGCCCAAGTGAAGGTTAAATTAAAATAAGTAGGTATGTCTGAAAATAAAATGGCAAAGAAAAAAAGGGGAAAGGGGGAAAGGAAAAGGGACAGGATGGAGTGAAGGAAATTAAGGAGGTCGGCAGGATAATGAGCGAACCGAAAGGCAGGCAAAAAACAATAACGAGGAGCCAAGGAATAAAAAGGAATCGAGTGCAAGTGGCGGCTATCGAAAAAAAAGTTGAACTACTTCCATAACAAAGCGGGGCTTTTCAGCAAGTCTGAGAGTTTTGTCGGTGGTGAAAAATTCCACAAAATCGATTTGATAAAATTGGGAATTTAACTCACATGCCGGATATCAATTAAGTCAATCAAAATCAATTAGAAAACCATTAAAATCCATCAAGAAATTAGTTGCGGGCGGAAACTAATCAAAGGAATGAATTCATTCAAAAGCTGAAAGGAAATCGGAGAGAAATGAAAACAAACAAACTGAAAATAAAGAAAGAAGGAAATTCAATAAAGTATTTAAAGAAATATTGCTTAAAGTTTAAGGTTTAATGCTCAAATCTGGGTTAAGTCCATGTTTATTTAAGTGAAGGTTTAGGAAAAATCAAGAAAACATCAGGGCATCACTGAGAAATCATTGTGTTTAAATGTAAATTAATTAAAAATACTGAAACACCATTTTCTTTTTTAAATACTTATATAAATATGCCTTAAAATAAATTTAAATAATAAGAAAAGGTCTTAAAAATACTTAAACTCAAGTAAAACTTTAAAGCAATAACTTCTAAAAGATGAATACCTAAAACATAGAATATAACATGAACAAGGAGCCAAGCTGGCCGCCGAAAAGTCAGTCAAAGTCAGTCGTAAAGGCTCTGAAAGCCAAGGCAAATAGGCCAAAGCACACACACTCGCTGCCGCACACTGGCACACTGGCACACTCGCACACCCGCACACACAGCTGTCTTGGCCACAATTTTGGCGGCGTATGAGCCGCTTGTTTGTGTGGGCGCCCACTTAACACAATGTTTGTCTTGGCAATTACACGCGCCTCCTTCAGCGCTGTCCGAAATTTGTTGCCAAGCAAAATTTGATTGTCAAACGAGGACGGGAAAATGCCAGGGAAATGGTGGTGGAAATTCTGGAGGCTTCTGGAGGCTCGGCGTCTTTGGTTTCTTGGCCCAAATGGAGCCTACACTTGAGCACACGAATAATTCCATTACTTAACATTTGAGTCGCAAATAAGGCACGCAACTTGGCCAAAACCAAGGGCAAGTTTTATGCCCCACCGTATGCGAGTGTGTGTGTGTGTGTGTGTCTGGCTGTGTGTACTCTGCTCGGCTATAAATGTCTCCTGTGACCAGTGGCAACAATGGAAAAGCTGCTGCTTAAGTGATACAAAATGCAAATACTTTGGATACGTTGATGATGGAGCAGCATTTGCGGGTTGATGCACTGGCAAAAAAAAGCTTTTAAAAACTTATGAAATTTAATTTAAATAAAAGTTTATGATGTTCTACAATTTAAAGTATTTATTCTTTAATTAAAATCCTTTAAACATTATTTATTACATTTTTCAATGCCAAAAAGTGCACAAAATCGGGTGGCTGTTTTTTTAGAAGGTAGCCCACCTTTTTCTTATCAGTATTCGTTGCTGATAATTATAAATTTCTTATTAATATTATTGTCTTATTTTTATGATTACTTTATTGTTATTATTACAACAATTTTAAGGATTTAAAGTTGCAAAAATCACTTTTAAAACCTCATTCTTTAGAATTCCTTTAATAAATTGAAATATTTTAGGAAAAAATCAAGAAAATGGGTTATACTTATTATAATTTAATTACAAATATTTTTCCCAGTGTACTTAGATGTTGTAGTGGCTGAACTTATTTTTTTTTTGTATTTTTTTCGGTTGGCTGGCAGGAAGGCAGCAAAGTCACTTGACGAGCTTCCGGCTTAAGGTTATTTGCACACAACTCCTCTTGGCCCTGCCCTGCCTTCCTGTGCCTTTGTTGTGCCAGTGTGCCTGTGATATCCACTCGTCGATTGTTGTCCTTGCCCCCCGCCCGAGGGTGCCCACCCACCCTCTCGACCCACGCCCCTTTTTGGCCGTAAAAGTGGCGTCCATGTGACAAATATATGGCGGCATCTTGTCGCAGCTTAAGACGAAATGTAAACACAAACACGGGCCCAGACGAGAATTTGCTGGCAGTCAGAGAGCTTCAGAGCTGCTCCTCCTAAGGCCCCTCGAATGTTAAATTATGCGTGGCCCCCTGGCCACCGCCCGTCAGTTTGTCAGCTCGTAAAAACAAATAGCGGGAAACACACAGAAACTGCAGACACACAACTGGAAAATGGAAAATGGAAAATCAAAAACTCATCTGCATGTTGCTGGATCGTTTAAATCAACTCCAACTCGGAACTCGCAGCTCGAAACTCGAGGCTGGGGACTCCTCCAGCGTTTCCCACAGCTGCCCAGTCACGTCCCGCCATCAAGAGGTTAGTGCCGCTTAAAAATCTAAAAAAAAAAACAAAACAAAAGCAAAAACCAGATGCAAAAAATAAATAAAAATAAACAAAGCGGCGGGTCATGTGCCGCTGTTTTTGTTATTTTCGACCATAAAGCGAGCGAACGAGGTGACGAACGATCGTGACCATAATAAATTGCCAGAGAGACGGCGACGGCGACGACGACGACCATGACGACGAGAAGGCTTCCATTCTTTTCAATTCGAGGGAATAGTGGCGCTTAAACTGTGATTTGTTGTCGGCATTTTCCTTCCCCATTTCCCTCTACACACAGACAACACAATGGGGGGGAAAATTGACGTCTCCAAATTGCAGTTATCAGTCGCCACATTTCAGAGTTTACTGTCACTCACAAATATTCGTTTTATATTCGCTTCGAGTGGGTTTTTAGTCAGCTGTTTTTGATTTATTTATAAATAATAAATATACAAAATCAGTTACACGAATATATTATATATTAAATGTATTAATGACATGATTTTTATTTAAAATAAATCGAAAATACATTTAAAGCATATATTTGAGGTTTTGTTAGTAATTTCTATGGAAGCCTACAATTATTATTAAATTAAATGATAATAAAATGCCTATAAGTACGCTTTCTTTTTACTTTCCGGCTAAAAAACTTCCATGTTTAGTTTATTTTAAACTGAAGGTTTTTTTTCCTTATAATAATAATTAACTATATTTGAGGTCGTTCTAAGAGTATATTGTGGCCAAAAATCAAATGATAGCCAAATGCCGAACATTTTCGGGTTCGCCATTAAAATCTCAATTAATTAAAACAAAATATTGAAAAATATATAGTTTTTGGCTTAGTTATGGCTATTTTAAGCCTTAATTATTCCAATAATTGATCTTCAGTAGCGTTTTAAGTTCTTGATTATGCAAATATTTATCTACTTTAAACTTGAACCTTAATTTACTTGGGTTTTTGATGTTTTTAAATTTACTAGGAATCCAACATAAATATGCCTTTGAAGTTACTCAATAATTTTTGTAGTTTTCGCTATTCGATGGGCTGCATCCTTTTTTTCCTCACTCCTTTTGCCCGGAAAATCCCTTTTTTCTTGCTTTCACTGTTCCCTTTGCTTTGTGTCCTATTATGTGTTCCCTTTGTGCCTTCCGTTCTGTACTCCTTGCTCAATATTCTCTTTATTTTGTATTCCTTTTGGGGATATTTGCTGAGCTCTAGTCAATGCAGTAGCCATCATCAGCCGTGGGCTTACACACTTGGCCAGCAGACATTATATCGGAGGGCTGTCCATGGCAACCCATTAATGCCTCCTGCTCCTTGGCCAGGCATCCCATTTGCCGGCGGTGCCTTTGACGCCTCATTCCGGCAGGGGGAACGTCAATTCAATACGTTTAAAAGTTCATTTGCTGTTTAGCTTGGTCATTATGTGCCTAGACCCATAACCATCCCGTGCTGATTCACTGCCACCACCCAGCTGGAGCCGGGCTCCTGTCCAGCGCTGAGTTGGGTCCGGTCTCGGATGGGGGCCATTAAATGGGCACTCAATGTGTTTGTCTAACTTGCCATTTGCGATGATAATAATGTTGTATGGCCGTTACATTGATGTTACGGCCGGACAGAGGGACTCCGGCTACGGCTATGGACATTGTTGTCCTGCTCCTGCTCCTGTCCTGGCCTGGACCCATTGTTGTTGCTCTCGTGTCCGAGTATTTCCAAATCGTTTGGCTCGACGTTTTGATTTCGTTATCAGTTTTTATGTTTATAAGTATCGGACACATGCACACAAGCAGCCAGGCCCAGGCTCAGTCTATCTGCCTGTATATACTCTTTCCCATCTCAGCTCAATTAATTCGATAAGTTTCGAACTATAGTTTAGCCAGAATTTAGTGGTACTTGTCTCTAGTAATATTAGGGAACTTGGAAATTTATAAAATTATGAGTTAATTTAGTAATTAAGACAGTACTTTATATATAAAATCTATAATAGATAGAATAAAATTATTATTTAGCTTAAGAAGTCTTGAAAAACAAACAATCAAATCCTAGATCCAAGATAATTGAGTTAATTTAGTAAGTAAGAAAGTATTTTATATATAACATCTATGGAAGATGAATTTAAATTATTATTTAGCTTAAGATCTCTTGAAAAAAAACCAACAATAAAATCCTAGTAAACAGCTTTTATATGATTATTTTGTTATTAGAAAATATATTTCCCTTTAACTCCTCAAATATTTTTATTAAAATTAAAATCCCCTATAAAGTAGAGTTTCCTTTTCAAGGTATTATTTTTGTTTAGCTAAAGGTCTCTTTAATTATTAGTTAGGTTTTGATAAGGGAATATATATTGCCTTCTTAAGTCCTCAAATAGTTGTATTAAAATCTCTTAAAAAAATCTAACAATAAAATCCTAGTAAACAACTTTTAAATTATTATTTTTTGATACGAAAATATATTTTTCTTTTAGCTCCTCAAATATTTGTATTACAATTGAAATTGCTTAAAAAATAGAGCTGCCTTTTCAGGGTATCCTTCAGCTACTGATACCCAAAAGCCTACTGCCTTGATTTTGTTGTTGTTTTGAGCCTGATGTTGCTGGCTTTTATTTTTGCGTTGTTTGGTCAATTGGAAAACATTTCGTTGCAGACTTTTGGTCGCCGTCTCGTTCGCCAAACCGCCGGGCGCCAGCGAAGGAGAGAAAAACAGAAAAACAGGGGGGATTTTCGGCGTTGCCGTTGCCCGGCATAATGGCGTCGTTATTATTTTGGCATTAAAAAGAATTAATACGCTTCAATAGTTCTCGTTGTCGTCGCCAGGAGTCTCGAGACGCCGCCTCGAGACGCCTCGAGACGCCTCTCGACGTGAATAGATCGTTAGGCAGCATGCCAGGCATTCATCCCGAAAAAACACACACCAGGCAGCCAGGCAGCCAGGCAGCCCCTTTTCTTTTATCGAGGCGGCTTTCGCTAGTTTTCCATTTTGCCTTTGGCTTTGTCACGCATTGGAGAGCAATTTTTGGGCTCTCGAAGCATGCAAATGGAAGAAGCAGAGCCGAGACCGGAAGAGAAAGCCAGGACTAGGAGAAAGGAGCCGGGAAATTGCCAGGCATGGGGATGAGACACGCATTCTAGGATGCTTCACAGGCAGCCGTGCATGGACCAGCACGATTTCCCTTTTCACATTCAGCCATTTTCCTCCTGCTGCTGGCCACATTCCTATTTGGCTAAATACGTTGCTTTATGTTTTCATTTGTTCTCGGGACTGCCTCCTGCCTTCTTCTTTGGTTTAACTTTAAATATAAAATATATATTATTTAAAAATATAACACATTAACGCTGATCTTTATTAATATCTCTTCAAAGGCCTTGGCTTGTAAGAAAACTGAAGAACATCTAAATATATAAGCGCAGGGTGTTCCTCACTTCCTTCTTGCACAAGGGACAGACATGGGCTCTGACCAGGCTCCGCTCCAGGCATGCTTTGCAGAAGATATGGCCACACATGGTGGCCACCGGGTCCTCAAATTCCAGAATACAAATGGGACAAGCCCAGCGAGTAACTACACCATAGGTAGGTGCTGTTCCAACAGGCTCCTCCATATTATCCACCGTCAAGTCGATTATTTCACAGGGCTCGATGCCATCGGCGAGCCGTCGCTGGTTTGCCATTTGTACTTTTTTTTTAGGGTTCGGATCGGTTGAGGGAATATGTATGAATCGAAATATAATTCGATTGAAATTAAAATCAGGGCTTATCCTGTTAAAACGTAACGAGTGCCCTGACAGTGTCAAACCCATGGCTTTCTTGCTCATTCAGAGAATTAAAATAAAATTGTTAGTGTTTTAAGTGCAGTGCTTAACGCAGGGCTGGCATTAAAAATGCAACATAAATGTCGGAATATATGTATATATCTCTGCCCCGAAGGCATAATTTGTATGCAGCACAAAATAAGTCATTAGTGCTGGTTAAGCCCTGCTGAATAAAATAGCAAAAAAAAGGGAAGGCCCAAAGCGGGTCAGAGACCAATAACCTCTCGCTCCATGCGCTGTATAACGCATGTGATTACACGTCGATAAGTGCTTAAGCCCGCCCCTTTGTCAAACTGTCAATAATTGCGCATAATTCCATATTGAAACCTTTGACAATGTCAATCGCTGTCCGATGTCCGTTGTCCGATGTCCGATATCCTGGCACTAAACAAACAATGGTCGAGCGGCCACTTGACACGCTAAATGCAGGGGATTCCCTGGGAGAGTGCTTAGTCCTGCGTGCATCCCATAATCCGCAGGGCACATGCTTTTTATGTCTGTGAATTTATGTTCAATCGAATTACCATATTATAGTCTTAGTTTCCCCAGCTGGTTGAGTCAAAAATTGTTTATTATTATACGAAATTTATTTGTGGTTCCCTGTGTGGTCACAAATCGCAATTAGAAGTGATAGCCAGGCTACTCCTGCTGCTGATAATAATTATGATGGCCAGGACAGGAATTTGCATCAATGCAAATTCGATTTGCAATCGTTCAGGGCGGAGCCTGGAATCTGAATCTGAATCAGAATCAGAATCCAAAACCGAATCCGAAACCGAATCCACAGCATTCCAATTCCAATTTAGTTGCACGCAAATATTTATTTAATTTCTATGCAAACTCATGCACAGATACAGATACAGATACAGATACAGATACAGATACAGATACAGATGCAGATGCGGATGTGCGTATGTGAATGCGAATGCGAATGCAGATTGGAATGCAGATATAGCTACATATGCAGAGAGCCAGAGCCAGATACAGATACAAATGCAGACACATAAATACAGGTGCTGTCACTGCATATCTATTAGATACACAAACCCCGCACCGAGGGATGCGGAATATTTTCATTTTGGCATTGCATCAGTTTGCGTTTCGTTTCTTTCGGAATTTTGGATTTCGTTATCTGGACTCCTCCACTGGCAATTATGCCCTTCCACTCCCAGTGTTTGCTTTCCATCTTCCCCCCGAAAAACATACAAAATACACATCCAATTGGATTAGATTCGAGTTGCAAAGTATGCTGGGCGCCTTTGAACTGGAAATTTATTTGCTTATTAAAAGCGATGGAGGCTCCAATTAAAGTCAAGCTCACAGGCTGTGTAATTGACTCGACCGTCCAAGGATCCGAAAACAGAGCAGAACAGAGCAGGGGACACTTGTTTGTGTGTCTCTGGGGCTCACGTTAGGCAAACACAACGAGCCCGAGTCCGAGCTACGAGTCCTTGCATCGCATCGCATCGCATCGCATCGAGTCCATTGTTATTCCCCGATTGTGTCGCTTCAACTGCCAACATCAATGTTTAATTAACAGCAATCGGTCGGCATTGCTTACAGTTCATCGATTATTTAGACTGGTTTTCTATTTGAAATGGTTTCTTCTAGTCCGGTCCTCTTAGTTATTGTTTACGTTCGGCTTCAGCGAGGATAACCCATTAGTATTAAGATATTTTTACTTATCGGAAGTTGTATGAGAGAATAATGGAGACTATATGGAGAACACTAAGGAAAGAGCTCAGATCGTTTTACTAGGAAAAGAGAATTAGAGGATTTGAGGAGCACGGCGCACTCCACTGCACACATTTGGTTCTACGAGCCGAATGTTTTTGACTTTCTCCTTTCCAAGATATACAAAATAAATTAATAATTGAGCCTTAAGTTAATTTAAAGTACTTAATACTTTTTTTAATACATTTCCCAGCACACTTTTCCTTTTCAAAACTTTTCTAAGCAATCTCTTACTAGTTTCAATAACTATTCATCGATTTACAATCATTCACAGCAACCCAAGTGCAAGTGGAACATACTTTGCGCATCCCACTACAATCATTTGGTCCTTCGAGCCGGATGTAAGCATTCTGCCAGCTATTAAGTTTCTCCTTCCTTTGGTTAATTTAAGGTACGTAAACATTTTCTAAATACTTTGCCCAGCTCACTTTTCCTTTTCAAAAACTCTCCTAAACAATCTCTTACTAGTTTCAATTTACAATCATTCACAGCAACCCAAGTGCAAGTGGAACATACTTTGCGCATCCCACTACAATCATTTGGTCCTTCGAGCCGGATGTAAGCATTCTGCCAGCTATTAAGTTTCTCCTTCCTTTGGTTAATTTAAAGTACTTGAACATTTTCTAAATACTTGGCCCAGCTCACTTTTCCTTTTCGGAAAACTCTCCTAAACATTCTCTTGGCAGTTTCAATAACTATTCATCGATTAACAATCATTCACAGCAGCCCCAATGGCATCAATGATTGAAGTGCAAAATCATTTGCAAACTTTTTACCACACTAGCCCCCCATTTCCACCCAGATTCCGCCTCGATAATTATACAAATGGGCGACCAGTGCCAGGGCTGGATTTTCAATTGCAAATGTGTTTTGGTAATGCTCCCAGAATGATGAATCGCATCCGGGTGCGAAGTCCCCTCCGCTCCCTCTCTCTCTCTCTCCTTTTAATACCAATAATTCGGATGCCTGGCTACCCCCGGGGGGGCATTGTGCTGCACAGCCAACACTCAACAATTTGCCATTTAACCATTATGGCCACTGGACCCCTGTGTGTGCGATTGGAGTTCCTTTCGCCTTTGTTTGCTTTTTTGTCATGGAAAATCATGAGTTTCCATGAGCGAGCCGGAAGCAGGAAGACGAGTAAACCGCTTTTGTGCATTTCGTGCGAGCGCGGCTGCTGGAAATGTTTGTCGGAAAATAAAGGAGGAGAGGCTCGAAGAGGAGCTGAAAAAAAGGATAAAAAGGGGTGGCTAATGAACACGACACTGATGCCATCGATGATGGCACCAGGCTGGGATACGAAAAGTGGGCCCCCTTTTAGTGCATTTTGCAATTATGAAATGCTGCCAGCTTTCCGGCAACAAATTTTAGGCGCCGAGCATAAAATTTGCAATTAAATGCCAGCCCCAGCCACGCCCACTAGCACTAAACCGGGGTACATATATATATCTATATATAAAAGTACATATAGCACGGAGTCTGTGTGTGTTTTTGCCACAAATGAGGTCAGTTCCTCTTTTTCGCTCGCCTGGCTGCTGGCGATCGTTTTTTCTCTATTTGGTTTTTTTTTCTTTCAGTTTTTGGCTTGTTGTGACATTTTTTGGTGCATTAAGGCAACAAAAAGCGGGCAGGAGCCGGGCAGGGATGTAACAACAATGGACAGTCAGGTGGTGGGGCTGCTCCTCGCTACGAAATTGCGTATACGCCGCGCTGGTCACGATGCAATAATGTCCGACGTTGGCATTAAAAACAAAACTGAAAATGAATACAAAACAGGGCTTATAAAAGGAGACAAATACGAAACTATTGATACCCCTTAAAGGGGTTAGAAAAATAAACAAAATAAAAGGGGGAAAGCCATTGAAAAAAAATGTGAAAAAGCAATTCTTTACCTATATTTTATTTAGATCTGGTTACCCACTTCCAGGCTGTGGAAAACAATACTCGATGGTGTTATTTTCAAGTGCTTTCACCCACCTTGGCGCCCTGGGAGCTACACTAGTCACACTAGTCGTATACGCAACGTTTACCCTGCAGCCATCAAGCAGTTATAAAAACGCAGTAAGGACGAAAAAAAAAAAAAGAAGGAACAACAGTGGCAGGAACAGAGGCGAACAAACAGCGACAAGAAAATGACAGAAGGTTTCGATTATACAACAGGACGAGAGAGGGGTGTGTGTGTGTGTGTGTGAACAGGGTAATATAGCTTGTTGTTCGATGTATGGGTATGGGTATGGGATGTAGGATGCTGCCGGCTGCCGGCTGCCTGCAGCTGAGGGCGTGGCTGCAGTGCCGTGCAGTGCAGTGACACTGCGCCCATTCCGTTGACCCGCATCTGCGGACAAGGACGAGGAGGGGCACCGCTCGGCAAGTGCAAAAAGGACTCGCAGTTGCCGGGGCCAGGGCAAATGATAAATGACAAAGGACATACCATACACACATACGCACTGCCAGGATATTTCTCCTTTTCTTCTTCTGTTCTTTTTTTTTCGGATCCGGATCCCTTGGATCCGCGCAGCTGTTGCCCTGTTCCTGTTCCTGTCTTTCAACTTGTTAAGTAATGTGTGGGCGGCAATGTACATACATCAGCTGTTCATGGGCTTCGAGGGGATTTGACTAATTGGTTTAAGTCCTGGCCAAGCCCCAGCTAAGCGGAGTATAATTTTGTGCGAATATAAAGCATTTTTATTAAATGGTAAGCGCTTTGGAGTCATTATGTGAACAGTGGTTAGGTCCTTGAAGGTTTCTTTTTATGCTTTATTCAATTTTTCTTTCATTGTACAATTGTTAAATCTTAATAAATGCAATAAACCTACCAAGAAAAATGCATTTAAATATTATTTCTCTTATTTTTCAACTAAATGAATTCAATTTTCCTTAATTACTTTCATTTAATTGGTTAAAGTTTAACAATTGATAGGTTGTTACAATTACCTTCAACTTTTATTTATTTTCCCTCACATTTTCACTTAGTTTTCTTTCATTTTTGCAACAATTTCTTGTTTCTGTATTTTATAATATCTATCCTTTGTTAATTCACCGGCCATATTATTGTTCTCAGGCTTTATTATTGTATTCAAATTTGCAAATGTCTTGCTGGCCTTCTTTAAACCTTCAATTTACCACATTCTTGCACCTGATTGGTCAGAACAAACAAACAATTGTCTGAATTGTGTGTGCACTTGCCTGGGGCTAGTTCCAGAGAGTTGTAAAATATTTTATTTAAATTTGTTTGCTGTAAAAATTAGCAATTAAATATGAGTATTTACTTAAGAAATAAAACTTGTTATAAATCAAGATAACCATGTGATCTTAAGTCTTTAAAGTTTATGTCGAAAAGTAAGCTCTAAAAATCAAACACTTTTTGGCTGATGGTAAGTATTTAATTGCCTTTTGCTAGACACCTTTTTAAGCTAATTTTAAAATTTATTAAATAATAAAATAGACTTTTCTGAATGCCACCCTAGGCATTCATATAACTTGTGTGTCTGTTCTCGAGTTTCCACTTGAGCGAGCCATTTTAATTAGGCAAATCAACACGACGAAGAAGTTGAAACTGAGATTTCCATTGAAACGGCGAGCGTTTGACGGAAGTGGACACTTGGCTGGGCATCTTGCCATGTCGGCAGCCGGATGTTGGCTTTAAGGACGCCACTTAAAGTCCGAAGTCCGAACATGTCAGTGGATGTCTGTGTGCCATAAATACCCGTAGTGGTAATCGTACGTACTCCAAATAGCCCGCATCCGGCTTGTTCAATTTGCGGCTACATGAAAAAGGCAAGGCACCTGTAACTCGACCCTTTCCGGTTCCGGTTTCGGTCCGTTCCCGTTCTGTTCCTGGTACTCGCTTAATTTGATTTCTGGCCGGAGGGAACGTGGTCGGCGATGAAATTAGCACCGCCTCCGCCTCCACTTTGCATAATAACCCGGACTGGACCGGACTGGACCCCAGATAGGCGGGGGCGACTCGACCGGACCATGAGCAATTCAATTAAATCGCTCGTCGTTTTAAAACCAAATAAAAATCCAAATAAAAATCAAAATTAAATTCATGCCGAGAGTTTCGTGGACATGCTAGGGGCTCGTGGGGATATGGGGACACGGAGTCCGGAGTCCGGAGTCGGACACGGATCCGGATGGAGCATTCCAATTGGCATTTCAATTTGATTTGCCGGCCGGCCATGGCCGGGAGCGGAGTTTTTAATGTGCAAATCGTTTGAATTGTTCGAATCAATTAAATTTCTGGCCACGCATCGCCGGCCATTTTGGCTTTAGTGAGCTATTTTGATTTATTTAATATTGTTTTCCTGCCTTCCTGTTTTTTGTTTTTTGTTTTGTCTCTGCCTTTTTCCTTTTTTCCTTTTTCCCGGAATTAATAAAAATTAATTGAATCAAAAGCTTGAAATGATCGAAGCGTATAAATTCGAGTTGAATCTCTTTCGGGTGAAGTTAATTCCTGGCAAGCCATCTATGGGTATTTTTTCGGGGGAGGTGTAACATATTAAATTCAATTATGCTCTATGACCATGCCCTGGCCAGTGGCCCATAAATTCAGGCAAGTCTTCGGCGGGCAGGCAGCGCTGCCATGCCATCAATCAATCACTTAGTCAATCAATCAGTGCAGCGTGCCAAAAATCAATCTGTCGCACTAATTTCATCAATTTAAACGCAGTTAAAATGCATTTATATTTTTTGCCATGTGCCATCGAGCCTTCTGCCAGTCAACGATTTTTATTGCCACTTGCAGTGGTCGTTGGCGATTGCAATCACTTTGTAGGCTTTCTCAAAAAAAATATAGGGTATTTGCCACTATTTGGGCTTTGAATATGTATAGCTGCCATGGGAATGTAAGCGAAACTAAAGTTAACAAAATTTTAACTTCTCTGTTTTACAACGTTTTTCTATAAATTTCGAGATATAGCAGTTTTTTATGGGTTTAGAGGTCGGACTACTATATTATAGAGCTGCCATAGGGTAGATCGGTGGATTTATATGAAAATTTAAAATGTACAATTTGTAGGTAAATGTTAAAAATATTTACTTAACTTTACCAAAATTGATCGATTCTCAATAATCCAAATTTACTTAATAAAAGCTAGAAGGGGGAAGCTTTGTAAATTGAAATAAATGCAATTTCGGCTTAGTTATGTAATTTTTAAACTCTGATTTGTCCAAATAAGTTATCAAATTTTTCGCATTATTTATGTAATCCAAAAATTCTCGAATTTTATGTTTTCTTGATAGCCTCTTAAAGCCAAAAAGAAAGTGATAGCCAAAAGCCGTATAGTTTCCGATTCGCCATTAAAACCTTATATTTTAACAACCAAAGTTTTGAAATAAATCAAAAATTTTTTATGTTCTATTTTTTCAAAATTTCATAAGGGGTTACATCATTAAAACTGTCAAAAATTGGCCTAAAATTAATTTTTAAAAATTTGTCAACCTAGTAAGCAGTTTTATTATTTTATCAAAAACAAACATGAAACAGCTTTCCGAATTAAATTTAAGGCTATTTTGGCTTAGTTATGAATATTTTTAGATTTGATTTGTCAAAAAAATTACGATATTTTTTTTAACCAAAAAATGTGCCAATTTTGGGGTCTTATTGAGGGCATATTATGGCCAAAAAAGTTAGTGATAGCCAAAAGCCGTTTTTTTTCCCGATTCGCAATTAAAATCTTAATTATTTACAATCCAAATATTTTTTAATTTTTAAACTCAATATCCATATTTGTTAATCTAATAAAAACTAGCAAAGAAAACCTATCAAAATTGAAATATATGCAATTTTGGCTTAGTTATGCCTTTTCTTACTTAGCAAACTGCTTCCTTGCTTGTTATTTCATTTAGTTCCTTTATATTTCATTCGATTCCCATCCATTTTATTCCCTTCTACAGCCTCCGTAATTTTCCACTTATTTTTCATATAATTTAAGGTACCCAAGCTTCGGCTTGACAGTACTTCTTTTCCCGCCACCAATCTGTCGTTCGTTATCCTGTTTTTTGATTAATGATCTTTGTCCCAGCCTGAAATTTGCCTAGCTCCTTCCCTGACTGACGGACGGGGTGCTTATCCCACCGTTCCGGGGGCTTTGGTAATGGCTTTGGTTTTTGGGCCCGTCCAAATGTCAATTTCATTTCGGGCCGCCCTGCGGCTTGAATAAATTGTATCCAGTTCGTCGATTGCACTGATTGCAGCTCGGTAGCTTTGTAGCCTTGCTGCTGTTTGCGGCTCGAATGGAGAGGGGAACAGGGAAGGGTGCTGAACAAATTGCATAATGCCAACCGAAATGTAAAATTATGGCGATAGCCAGGCCGGTCTCTGGCCCTCCCTGGGCCCTAAATGAACCACAACCAATGGGGGGGCGCTGCTCCCGAAGCCGCTGCCGCTGCCGATGCTGTGTGCGGGTTAATTTGATTTTAATTATGAACGAGGGCGCGACCAGCAGCAGCAGCAGGCTCGTTTGCCTGTTTGCGGTTAATCAACTGTCCATGGCATAAATATTTTGATTGCCACAAATGCGCCAATGGCCAAAGCCTGGACCTTTGCCTTTGCCTTTGACAGGACCAAGTACCGCATGCCGACCACCGAAAATGAGGCGCCAGCGTTGCCGCAGAAATGACAATTAAAAATAATTTGAAATGCAGACGGGTGCCGGGAGCGGGCACCAAAAAACCCCGAGTCATAGATGGAGCTCCATGAGCTCGAGAGCAGCAGCGCATTTCATTAAAATTTCAAGTCGACTCAACTTTCGAGCACACACAGGAGGACACAGCACTTGACAACAAGAGCCGCCGCCACCACCGCCAGCGCCTTATCCCCCAGCCAGTCCCGGTCCAGGTCCAGGTCCTTCACTTCTATCCTCGCCCGAGCACACTCCAAGTCCCGGTCGGAAGCGCCATTTAAAATTAGTGAAAAGTTAAAGCCCGAACGGAACGAGCAGACAACATGAGCTGCCCCGCAATTAAGTGGAAGTGAAGCCAGGGAGAGAGCCAGAGCGAGGAGTCGCCTCAAGGATACCCTGGAAACTAAGGCATAAAAAAGTTAACTAGAAAAACAGAGAGATCTTTTTGGTAAAATATTCTGAAATAAAAATATAAATGGTAACTGATTTGAGTCCTTACCTACCCTTCACATTGTCCTGGCATCTGCTGGGTAGCATTCCATGTCCATCCCTAGCTGGTAGGTGCTCTAGGGGTAGGTGTGGGTGTGGCTGTGGGTGTGGGCGATGGCGATTGTAGCCATCGCTTGGCTCGGCTGAAATTCAAAACGTCCAGCCAAGTGCTGGCTGCCATTCCTGCTGGGCGGGTCCTGTATCCTTTCGCTCCATTGCTCCTTTCGCTCCCGCATTGCAGTCATAGTTTGGGGACTGCCAGGGCCATTGCCACTGCCATTGGCAGGGCTTTATGAGTCTTTAAGCGAGCGGAGGAAATCGATGGAGCCGAAGACACAAAATTAAAAATTCCAAACAAAACCCCAAGGAAAATGCATTCGATTGACTTTGCTTTTGTGTGTATTTTTCATTCTTTTTTATTTCGGTTGCAATCTTTCTTAATATTGAATTTCATTTATCGTTTATCGTTTTTCATTTTCGGGTTATTCCCACCTCTAGCCATTAGCCTCGCCTAGTTGCCAGCTATCGCTAATCGTTTATCGTTTATCGCTTATCGCTTGCCTTTGCCTTTGAGCGTTCCATTGCCATTCGTTTCGTTTCGCTTATTTTTGGCCTTTGGGTTTTCTTTTTCTTTGTTTTTCTTATTTATTTTGTCAGTAAACGCACACACACACACATACCAGTTTAAGTTAAGTTTTTCATTTTGTTTAATAATAACTTAAGGTTAAATAACAATCACATTTACTTATTTCTTTTGTTTTCGTTCGACCCAAAAAAAAAATCATCTGCACGCGCCTTGTCCTAACCTTTATATTTGATTTACGAGTAGTGTAAGTTTTATTTTTAATCATTTATAGTTATTAATATTCATAATATTTTCCCATTGGCATCATTATCCGTCGTGTGTTCTCAGGGGGTAATTGTCAATAAAACAATTGGAACAAACGTGAAAACGTAAACAACAAAAGTCTGGGATTATGTTCCACCTATAAACGTATCGCCCGTAATCGGTTTTATCGGAGTAATCGGAATAATCGCTTACTTGCCGGGGGCTTGGGTAATTCCTACTACTTACAAATTACGCGCCACTTGCAGTGCACGGTTCTGACTTGATTTACTTCTAAGAGAGTTAAATTTTTCCTTTTCTATGCTTTATCAATTGGTGTATATACTATATATACCTATATATATAGGGGTATATATATAGATGTATACATGGATTATGTGTGGGGGGCAAGTATACGGAAATGTTTGCATTTTTCTAACATATTTTTTACCAATCGCTTAGGTCTATCGTTAGCCATTTAGTTCTCATTTGCTGGGATCCACACACAAGAAAAAATATATGTATAGTTTAAGTATTGACTAGAACTATTACTATTTTTCTTTTGGGTTTTATTGTTTAAAAGGTTACATATATATGTATTCTGCGGTAATTGTATAAATTGTTCGTTTCGTCTTGTAAATTGTGTTTTGTAATTTCTTTATTTTTTGGCTTGCTACAAAAGTTCGGCACATTTGATTTTGTCAAGTTGTGAGTTGTGTATTTGTGTTTTTGTAGTTTGCGAAATATTTATCAAAATAATCGTAATTTACGACTATTTTATGAGAGTGAGTGTGTGTGCTCCATGTCCGGATTTTCTCTTGCCAAGGGAAATTATAGTTCTACCAAGAATTTTGTGTCTTTTAATTGTAATTTATATATTCCTCTGACTGAACTAACTGAAGAGTTAGCTTAACCTCTCGAAGTTGCCCTTGAAACCAACATTATGCCTGGACCTAAGCCTCCTTCGGGTTGTCCGGACACAGGACACACTTTGGATGTACTTGGATGTCCTTAGAATTTCGCTACAATTATGCTGCTCCTTGATTTTTTTTATTTGGCCTTCTTGTTGTGTGTAAATAATTAGCCTAATTAATTATGCCTGTTTCTTGCTGTTTTTAAATCGTATTACTGTTACTCGTTACTTTTACTCGTTACTCGTTACTGTTACTATTACTCGTTACTTTTACTCGTTACTTTTACTTGTAGTTATAGACATTGAAGTACTCGTTAGATGGTGGATGCAGGTGGGGAGAGGCTGCCAGCCGCAAATAGACAATAAACAATTAATTATGATTTACTCGCATTAATCGCATTTAATTGTTATTATTTTATTTTTTTTTTTTGGTTTTCTCGATATATTTGGAAAATCAACAAACAGTAAGTGGAAAAAGTTATCTTTTCTTTTCTATTTCTATCTTTTCTCAGTGTGTGTATACTTTTAAGTTTACGTTTCTTTCGGCTTTTTTGGGTATCAGTACTCTTTCTTTCCAGCAATCCTTGGGGCGCGACGACCTCTATGAGGTCCTGTGTGAGTCCGAAAAAAAAAAAACAAAAATCTTGGCTCACCTTTCTGGCCGCCTTTCTTAACTGCCGTTCACATCGACCATGGAGTGCATCCCGTTGCTCAACCCATTGCCGCCAAAGATCCCGCTCTGCGGCGGCGGCGAGGCTGGCGGCGATGCCGGTGGCGTCAAGGTGGCTGGCTCCTCGGCCTCCACCTTGACCACATTGCTGATGGCCTGAATGGGCTTCTCCTCCTCCTTGGTGAGCTGCTGCTGCTGCTGCTCCGGTGGCGGTGGCGGCGGCAGGCTGTCCAGCTGATTGGACTCCAGGAGCGTGTAGTCGCCGAACTCTGAGTTGATCTCGTCCGTGGTTGGTGGCGCCGGCAGGCTCATCAAGCTGTCGTAGTTGGCCTCGGGTTCGATGTCGACTTCTGGCTGGGACTCGGTTGGTTGCTCTGCAATGGCTGCTGTCTCTGGTTCCTTCTCAATGGGCTCCACTACCTCCTCCTTGATGGGAGGCTGTATGTCTGACTTTTCCGGAGGAGAAATCTCTTCGTTCTTTTCAGGGGAATTATCTGCAGGCTCTTTTTCCGACGGAGCCTCCTCTTTAGCTTGCTCCACCTCCAGTTCCTGTTCCTGCTCCTGGTGTGGCTGCGGGCTGGCCAATATGGGCTGGGCCGTGGGCGAACTGGTGGCATAGCCGGGCTGCTCGATGACATACAGCTCCTGGTTGCCGTAGGAGTAGCGCTTGTTGGAGTCACCCGACGAGGTCGAGCTAAGGTCCGACTGGGAGAGGCCAGTGCAGGCTCTGATCTCGGCGGCGACGGCTGCTGCCTCACCCACCTGAGCCTCACCCTCCAGGGCCTGCTCCTCGGCCTCCTCGATAAGATGCAGGGGCGCCGAGGCAGGGACGCCGGCAAAGTCCTGCGGCGGGGCATGGATCTGCACCTGTTCGTGGCTGGGCGGCAGCGAGTGCTCGTTGAGCAGATGGACGCCATTGCTGGCCATCTTGGAGTCAAAGGGCAACTCGGTGGCATCCAGCCCGGTCACGTTTGAGTCAGCCGCTGGCAGGAGCTGCTGCTTGGAGCTAGTGGAGTCAATGCCGCGGGCCACCTCCACCACAAAGACGCCGTCCTTGTCCGTGTGCATCTTGGTCTCCCGGGCGTTGCGCGAGATGTCCTAAGAGGAGGAGAGGAAAATTGAGAATAGGAACAGGTGTGCGGGTGGGTTAGCAAGTCAGAGGTGCACACACACACACACATAACAACAACATCAAGGAAACAAGGATACAAGAGAGAGAGAGAGAGAGAGGGAGAAGAGGAGGCGATAGAGCAGACAAGACGCCCCATGGCTGCCATGCGGAAAGTGTCGAAAATTTGCATACACGCTTGAGGCACACAAGGACACACCATCCTCACCCATTATCCTCATTACCTGGGGATGGCCCAAAGGAAATTGATTAAAGATTAAAGAAACACACAAATAAATCAACAATCATGGCGTGTGTGTGGTGTGTGGGGTGTGGGCTCAAGGACAGTGCTTAGTGGCTAGGACTTGGATCTATGACAGGTATTTATAGCTAAGGACACAAACAACATTTCCCGGATGCAATTTCCATACAGAACCGCAGGCACAAGATGATGATAATGATGACACAGAGACAGAGGCAGAGGCAGGAGGCAGAGGCAGGAGGCAGAGGCAGGAGGCAGGAGGCAGAGACGAAGGCCAGGCAGAGATTAGGATGATTGGATGGATGGACAGGCACCAAGCACGGCGACAAGTAACTACGACAACATCCAGGGGCGACATCCTGCCGAGTGCCGAGCAGAGAGAGAGCGGGGAAAGGACCTCGGACCTCGGACCTCGGACCTCGGACCTCCTAACGAACTTACGTGGCGCTCCTCGGTGACAACAATCAGATGATTATCTTTGAGCGTCATCTTGGTGACGGAGCCACTGGGAGCCACCTGGGTGTCACCCCCACCCGTCTCGAAAGCCACACCGAATCGAAACTCGAGGCACTCCAGGCCAGGCGACAGAAAGCGGCCTTGACTGCCGCCACAGCCACCAACGCCATCGCCATCGCCATCGCCACCACCAGCAGCGCCAGGGGGTGCCGCTTCCAGGGCTGCCTGTAAGCGTTGCTGTGAGTGTTGGGGTTGTTGGGGTTGCTGTGGGTGCACTGGGTCTGGTCTCGAGGTGGTGGTGGTATTGGTGGTGCTGGTGGTGGCGCTGGCGGATGCAAATGCAGCGCCAGATGATGATGTGAACGAAGAGGAGGAGGAGGCGGATGGGTCCGACTGCAAGAGACGGAGGGCCTTGTGTTCAGTGTTCTGGAAAAGGAATGCATATCGCACACTCGCACAACGCACACTCGCACAACACACACCATCGCACACACACACACACTCCGGCTCCTTCGCTGGCGCAGAAATTTCATTACCGGCAAAAGGGAATTCATTTAAATGTCGACGCAACGCGAGATTCAGCTTGGCGTTCACGAAAGTCACTGCTCTTAAATCGAAAAATTTCGCCGTCTTTAACCTTAAGTTTAACCTGGACTTTAATATTAGAACTAAATTTGGGCATTAACTAATTTTTAAAGGCCTAATTTAAGTACTTTGAACCCTTTTCTATAGCTTTAACTATTAACTCAAGCTCAAAAAGCTATTTTACCTATTAATTGTTTTAACTTTGACCGGAACTTTAACCTTGGAACTAAATTAAGCCATTTACCAATTTTTTCTATGTATTTAATGGACTATTATACACATTTTTTCACCTTCCTTTATGGCATTAACTATTTAGTTAAGCTCAATAAGAAATATCTTTCAATTGTATTAACTTTAACCTTAACTTTAACCTGAGCTTTAACTTTGGAACTAAATTTAACCATTAACTAATTTTTAATAGGCGTTTAAAGGCCTAATTTAAATACTTTTAAGCACCCTATTATAGCTTTAGCCATTTAGTTAAGCTCAGCAAGTAATACCTTTTAATTGAATTAACTTTAACCTGAACATTAAACATGGAACTAAATGTAACCATTAAATCAATTTTACTATGTATTTAAAGACCAAAATTAAATACTTTTGAACCATGTTTTATAGCTTTAACTATTTTATTCACTTATTTCACCTATTAATTTGATTTCCTCAAGTTAGTTTAACTGCCAATTAAATTATTATACAAATTTAACTTTTAATTTAATTTTATACTTAAAGTTTCAACTGTTTTACAGCTTCCTTTATAGCTTTAACTATTAACGTAAGCTCAATCACATATTTCACCTTTTAATTTAATTTCCCAAAGTTAATTTAACATGCCTCTCCTTTTAACTCCCAGATAAATGATTATAAAGTATTAGCTTCCAATTTAAGTTTCAACTTAAGAAGTCAACTGCCACAAGAGTTTTTAGTTCCCAAATCAAGCCTTCCTAGATTTCTTTGTTAACTGTAGCAACTGTATAATATTTAATTTAATCTTCAGGTTAACCCCTTAACTTGAACCCGACTTATCTTCAACTTAAGCCACTTTCACAGTGGCCACGGCCAGCGGTTATCATCTTTAATTTCTGACTGGGCTTCGACTCTCAATTTCAGCGGCAACGCAATAAAATTTCCAGCGGAAATTCTAGCCATTGTTTAATTTTCTCGAGAGCTCGGCAGCTGCAGCAGCAGCTACAGCACAGGCACAGAGTGCATCCGCGGGGCGGCCAGGTGTTGAAGATGGTACTTGCGTTTAAATTTTCACAATTTCACAGTTTCCATCAAGCGAAGGTGACGCGCGCGCAGGGGGTGGCAGCGTGGGTGGGCGTTGGGTGTTAGGTGTTACAAAAGGGGTACGGGGCGGGGGCTTCAAGGGCGTGGAGGGAATGCTGTCCCATTCATCCTTTTCGAACGGCGCACTTACCTCGTGCTTGGAGGAGTCCTGGCCCTGCTCGCTGTCGTCGCCTGGGGCGCCACCAGCTCCCGCCATTGAGTTCTTGTTCAGTACATACCTGCAAGTGGAAGGCGACACTGGTAAAAAATATGTAAGGACTGGGGAAATAGTTTTAAAATTATTAAAAATAAACAAAATGTATTAAATATTATATTTGGAAATAAAAATAAATATGTAATTTATTTAAAACATATTTTTTAAATATTTGTGGTTTTGAAATCCTTTATACAAGTTGCCCAAAAGTAGGCCATAAAGACTATACACTATTTTATTGGTTTTTTTAAATCTTTACCATAATTATTTAAATATTTTTGCTATATTTTGTTTATTAAAATTAATTGAAAATATTTTTAATATTCTCATAAACATAAATATAATTATGTATTATATTGAAAACATATTTAAAATCTCTGCATTTTTAAAAATGTTTATAAAAGGTGTCCAAAAGCAGGCTATAAAAAATGAGAGGTGCCGAGTTCCGTGTACATTTTGAGATATTCTCTTTCTCTTAAAGTTCCAACACCTTTTAAATCGTTATCATAGTTATATAAATATTTTAGCTTTATTTTTATTTGATAATAATCATTGAAAATACTTGTTTTATTCAAATAAATATTAAAATAAATATTTATTATGTTCAAAACATATTTAAAATCTCTGTAAGTGTGAAATCCTTTATAAAAGGTGCCCAAAAGTAGACCATAAAAAGGGAAAGTACTAACTTCACCGTACATTTTAAGATATTTTCTTTCTTTCAATATTAAAATTTATATAATTATTTTTGCCATATTTTTCCACCAGTGTATGTGAAAGCACGAGGCTGAGACTGCTGCGGCTGCTGTAGGTGCCAAAGTTGTTAAGCAGCCGAACTGAGCTGAGCTCACAGAGTTTCAAAATCCAATGCATTTCTAATGATGCCGCGTCTCAAATTAACATTTTGTTGCCTACTTTGCGGCTGACTGCAATTACCCAGACGATGCCCTCACTCGCCAGAGCGGTTACGAGGACTCTCTGTGTGTATATCGTCCCTTGAGGGAGCCCCAATTCGATTAATTTCAATCAACTCTTGATGGTTTTTGGTTGAAATTCCCGAAGCTAAGGCGTCGCAAAGTAGGCACCAAAGTCTAGTAAATATAATTAATCTACAAAAATAAATTAATATAGATTAAATCTTAAAATTACTTCTAGGTTCTCTTTATTTTTATTTTCTTGATACACAAATTTAATGACCGAAACTCCGCGTAAACATAACAAATGATTTTCTAGGAAATCGCCAGGATTCATTACAATTTTCTTTCGGAATGTCCTCGTTGCCAGCCAGAGCCATAAGGATAATGTTGGCCTCTCAAGTATCCAAAGTCTCCCCCATTGAAATTACAATGAATTTTGCGCCATAAATATTAAGCATTTCCAAGGGAAAGTTGCTCTAGAGAGAGTGTATGGCATTGTCGTTGCCAGGACTACGCGTCGTCCTGCGTCGTAACTCTCGTAATGCTATTGGCACTCAACAAATTTCGAGTTGGGAAGCCGCCGAAACGAGCCACACGCACAACTAATTTCTCGTCTCAAGAGTTTATTGTGCAATTTCCTCCCAGACACACGCGCCCAATGTCCTGGCCAAGCCGTAGAAGGGAATAAGGCAAATAAATTGTGTGTTTCCTTTTTATTTTTTGACTCCCAGGATTGTGCGACGAGAGGTGAGTGGGCAACAGCAACAACAGCAACAAACTGGCAACGTTTGCGGTTGCCATTTTCCGTTTTATGCGTTTTTCCTGCGGCGCCAGGGATCACCTTCTTAAAACAGCTGCCTTGTTAGCTCCCTGTGGCATCTACATCATCTGTGGAATGGATATGGGGAGTGGGAATGGGCATGGGAATGGGCATGGGGATGTGACTTCCGTTTTCCGGCCGCCTTGATTTGTTGCGCCTTGGAAGATGCCTCAACCTGCCGGCTGCTGCCGGCTGCTGCCTGCTGCCAGGCGTTATCTGCTTTCATTTTGCTTGGCATTTAGTGCCCAGCGAGTATGTGAGTACACTGAGAGAATTACCTTCCAGAATTCCTGATTAAAAAATACTTTAAGAAAAGGTAAAAACTATGGGAATTTTTGATTTAAAAATCACTTAAAGAAAAGGCAAAAAGAGTTGTCAAGAATATTTAGACACTTAGTGCCCAGCGAATACACTAAGAGAATTAGGCACTACAATTCCTTTTTAAAAATTATTTAAGGAAAATGTGAAAACTACTGGAATTTTTGATCACTGAAAGAAAAGAGGAAGACTATTGGATTTTTTGATTTAAAAATTACTTTGAGAAGAGAGTTTCCAAAAGGGTTTTTAAGAATTTTTATACAAAGAAATAAAATACCTTCAAGTGTCAAAGGAGGTTTGCTACCCTTTTTTTCTTGTGTATTCAATATATATCTCACACACTTGTATATATCTCATATATATATCTGTACATATCTCCCTTTATATACAAATCCTTAGCTGTAACACCAGCAGCAGCAGCTTTCAGCGAAAATTCGTTGGCGTGGCCAAGATTTATGTGTGGGCCAGAGACTGCGGGCGATAAAGGATGTGCCTGCCACCCAAGGACCTGCTCCTGCTCCTGCTGCTCCCCCTCTATTCACTCCGTCACAGATTTGTCAATGTTTTGTTGCTCTTCCTGCCTGTCTCTCAGTCTGTCTGTCTGTTTGTCTCCGGCAATGCGAATGAGAAATAAAATGCCACGAATGAAGCTGATAAATGCGATTTGCCACGCCTTGCCGCGAGGGATGCGAAGGACCCCTTTCCGGGGTCAGGTGGTGGCTCTGGCAAATTGCTTTAGATTGAGTGCATTCCGAGGAATGCCATGCGTGGGGTTGCCTTTTCTCAGTCGCTGAAAAGTAGGCAACAAATTTAACCAAAAATAATCCTTCTGGCTTTCCTCCTCCTTTTATTTAAAGGTGGCTTTAGCCCAGCTCATCCCTCATTCCTTCTCTGGCTTCCTGGCAATTTCTTGCAATTATTTTTGATTTGTGGGGGACATGGCGGCCGTCTAAGCTGATTAAGCGCCACATGAGGCGGAACCAATTAGCTGAGGACCAGCGATGCCCTGCCAGTTGAAGGCAAAAGGTTGAAGTTTCGATTCCCTCTAATTAAGAGGCAGCACTCTTATAAGAGTTTTCAACTTTCAAGCACTTAAAAAGGACTAAAAATATAAGAAAAAAAAGGAAAAGATACTCACTTGATGGCGCAGTACATGGACACCAGCAAAGCCGAGGGCAGGATGACTATGATGAGGCCCATGGACACGGCAAAGAGATTGAAGAAACCTGAAAAAAAAACACAAACAATAACCAAGGATTCTCTCAGAAAAAAACCCAAGCCAACTCACCTTCATATTCAGCCAGTGGATCCTCGGACAGAGCTGTGGCATTCGAGGACCTGCCACTAGACAGCAGAGGAGCCATGTTCGAAGCCGAGCCCGAACCCGAACCCGATCCGTAGCCCGATCCCGAGCCCGAACCCGAGCCCGATCCTGAGTCAATCCTCTGCAGCAGCGTGGCATTCACCATCTCCGCCACCGGCAGCTGTTCCCGATGCAGGTGACTTGCCGAATGCCGGCTGGGCAGGTGGCTCAAGCCATGACCCATCTTCTCCTGCTGCTGCTGCTGCTGGCGGTGGGCGGGACTGTCAAAGGGATAGGAACCCTCAACGCCATCGAAGCCTCCTCCAGCTCCATCGTCAATCAAATCCCCGCCATACTGAATGGAGCTCTCTATGACATCCGGCTCGCTGTCGATGCTGTTCCCCTGGAGGTCATTCTCATAGACACCCATGCCCAGTTCCCCGGGCATGTAGTCGATCTCCTTGAGCTCGATCTGCGGCGGCAGCTCACCTATGACAGGCACGCCAATGGCCAGATCTGGAAGCACCGCCGGCTGGATGACAATGTCCTGCTGCTGCTGCTGCTGGGGCGGCGAAGGCGGTGGCGAGGAGCTGCCCCAACCCAAAGCCGGCTGCTGCTCCACCTCGATGACCGACTCGCCCACATAGGTCACATCCAGCGGGGGAGCTCCATCATCGGAGCGATAGATCTTCAGGGAGTCGGAGCTGTGGTGTGGAGAGAGGATAATGTCCTCCTCCGTGGCCCCGGAGGAGCGCTGCGAGGACTGCTGGGACCCCGACTGATCCATCACGTAGCTGGCGGGGAAGAACTGATTCTCCAGCTGGAACTTGCGCTGCTGGTCGCCCCCAGGTCCCATGGTGGGCAGGCTCTCACCCACCTTGACCTCGGTGTTGGAGATGTAGAAGATCGTGTCCGAGTCGCGGTCGATGGTGGGCTTCCTGGGCATGGGCGGCGGCGGCGGTGGAGGCGGTGGCCGCGGCACCGAGCCACCACCATCCTTCAGATCAGCCATGAACAGCTCGTCTGCGTCCTGGACGGAGGACTGCTGTGGAGGACGCACTGCGGGCGGGGAGCCATTGCTGGCATCAGAGTTGCGGAAGGTGAAGATGGGATCGGAGGAGGAACCGGAGGAAGAGGAGGAACCTCCCGCTTCTTGGCTGCTGTTGTCCCCTCCGCTGTCTATGATCTCCACCACCAGGATCTCATCGCTCAGCTTGCTGGGCTTCTCGGGCTGCCTGTAGGAGAACTCCAGGTCCTCGCTCTCGCTGCCAAAGGCTTCGGACACATTGATGTGGATCTCGATGGCCGCCGGCTCCGGCTGGCCCAGCGACGAGCCAAGGCCTCCATTGCCTCCGCCGGATGCAGGCTGGGTGGACACATCCGCTCGATCGATCACGTACTGGGTGAACCTTTCTTGAGGCAGCTCCGGAGGCAAGTGTCGAGGCTCTGTTGGCTCCGGTTTGGAGGTAACCAACTCGAGAGGCGGCGCTGGCGGCGGGTAGAAGCCCTCGCTGTCGCGGAAGTTTGTCGAGGCCACTATGGAGTCTACCGTGGAGTCATAGACCTCGATCTGTATGTCGGAGATCTTGGACTCGGTCCGCTCGCCGCTGATGGTGGGGAGGCGAGAGGTGCTGGTCTGCAGCTCGGGCACCTGGAACACCGTGGTGGACACCGAACTGGCTCCTAGTCCCAGACCTTGTCCTGTTCCTACTTGAGGTGAAGCCGTGCTCGTTTCAAAGGTTGCCTGCTGCTCTAGGAGCGCCGTCGGTGCCAGAATCTCCACCAGCTGGCCATTCCTCAGCTGACTCTCAATGGAGGCTACATGCTGGTGGTTCCGGCTCCCAGGCTGCGGCTTCTTGAGAGGATGCACCACACTGAAGGTTTTTTCTCCCATAAAGATGGGTCCCAGGTAGCCGCTGTGATGGCTGTGGGGTGACTTCGTAGTGGTAGAGGTGGTGGAAGTAATGCTAATGGAGCTAGTGCTCCTGCTTGTGGTGGGTATCCGCTCCATCTCTGTTTCCAGAGTCCTGGGCGCTGTGGTGGTTGAGGGAAAGTGCTGCTGCTGCAGCTGCTTCTTGCGGGTGAGCTTGAGGCCGTCGTGTCCACTGTCCAGGGGCGGAGGAGCCGCCGTGTGCTCTAGGTCAAGGAGCTGCATGGCTGGAAGGGCCTTCTCTGTGGTGCTTACTGTGGTGGCATTGCCCGTGGCTGGCGGTGGTTTAGAGGTGCTCCTTTCAGTGGAGGTTTTGGGGGAGAGGGTGGTACTTGGAGGGCTGCTCCTTGGGGTACTGCTCTCTGTGATTGTGGTTCTCTCTGTGTTGCTTCTCTCTGTGGTGCTCCTTTCTGTGGTGCTACTCTCAAAGGTGCCTCTTCCAGTGGTGCTTCTTCCAGTGGTGCTTCTCTCTAGGGTGCTTCTCTCTGTGGCGCTCCTCTCAGTGGTGCTCCTCTCGGTGGTGCCCCCTTCAGAGCTGCTCCTCTCAGTGCTGCTCCTCTCTGGCTGGCTCTCTGTAGTCCCCAACTCTGGCGTGGTAATCCTCTCACTGCTACTCTCCGGCATCGTTATCCTCTCCGTGCTGCTCCTTGCCGTACTGCTCTCTGGAGTGCGGCTCCTCTCCCTGCCAAACCCTTCGGCGGTGGGCCTTGGTGAGCTGCTTCCTGGACTGTCACTAGTCCTGACCTTTAAGCCTGGTTCCGTCAACTCGAAGCCTTCAGTGGCTGCTACCTCGGTGGTTGTGGTGGTGCTAGTCCTTGTTATCCTAGCCAAAGGCGCCTCCATCAGCGTAGGCATGTCGCCCTGCACCCCTATCTCCAGGTGGTGATGCTGATGCTGCTGGTGGTGGCCACCAACCGCTCCTGCGGGCGCTGCCCAGCCGCCGTTGGCCAGCAGGAACAGCAGCCAAAAGGCGTTCATGTTGGCTTTGCCTTTTAAGGGTTTCAAGTGGGTTTTTCTGGGAAAGATTCTTTCCTTTTTTCCGGTTTAAATATAGTTGTGATTCTTCGAGAGTCCTTGCTGAGACTCCTGTTGTCTTTTTCGCTTGCTCCTGTTACTTCTGTGTGTGGTGGCCTTTGGCACTTAGTTGAATCCTCGGTTGTTGGCACTGGTCTTTGGGTTGTGGCTTAGCAGCATCTTCGTCTGCGGCGTCATCATCTGGCGCAGCATCATCATCATCAGCTTTCGCCGCAGCTGTTGCAGGTTGCACTCATTTGTGCCGCACTGTTGCAGTTGCTGCCGCTGTTGCTGCTGCAGCCATTTTCCGCAACTGCAGCAATTCAAAGGAGCCCGAGTAGAAGTGTTATTTCTTTATAGTTGTGTTCCCGCTTTTATTGTTATTATTTTGCACGCCTTAATGGCTTGTATCTCTGGGGGGAGGCAGCTGCTGCTCCTGCTTCGATCTGTGCCTCGAAATGGAAATGGAAATTTAAGACAATGAAACTAATGAAGCAACTCGGGGGAAGCATAGGGAAAGTCTGGCAAAAAAAAAAAGGAAAGAAAAGAAAAGCAAATAATAGGGCATAAAATATAAACACAGAGAAAGAGAGAAAGAGGAAACTAAAAAAAGAAACCTAGAAAATCTTGTCCTTGAACAGCAGTTTTTATTGAACATTTTGAGCATAGTTTTCTCCAGAGAGAAGAGGAGAACTCCCCATAGCTCTCTCAACCTGGCACAGATTGCTTGGTACTCCGGAATAAGAAATTCGAAAGACAACCACAAATTTAAGGCAAATACCGCAAAACTGTTGCCCCTTTTATTTAATTTAGTCAACTTGGGGAGCCAAACCCAAACCAAAAACCAAAGTATTCAGGATGAGGGATGAGCGCGCCTTTGAACCCTGGGCCGTGGCAAAAAAGCATGCAAATTAAATGTAAAGCCTCACAAAATGATTCGATTTCAAGGCCCAGAGTCGGTGAAAAAAGGTCGCTTTTCTGGCCCTAGAAAATGGGCCAAAAACCGCAGGCACAGGGCACAGGGCACAAGGCAGAAGGCAGAAGGCACAGGGCATCAGGCTTTCAATTCGCTCATCATCATCGTGGTCATCGTAACAAGTTGCTTATCATCTGCGTCCTGACCCCTTCAACTATTGTTGGGGGAAAATAATAAAGGAAAAATAAAACATCAAAGGACGCAACGGAAAAAGGGAAAAACAAATACCGAATAGGCGCCACATAAAAGCGGAAGCACCATAAAGGCGTTGATAATGGCAGCCCCGTAATGATATGGCAGGGAAATCTATAAATACACAAATTCACAAAATACACTGGAACAAAGGAAGGCATAAAACAAGAAACAATAAAGATCTAGGGGTTGTGATAAATACTATTTTCAGGGAACTCGTTTAATCACCTTATAGTTTTAAGCTTTTTTGCTCAAACTAATGACTATTTTTAGGCTTTTTAAGGTGAAAAAATAAGTATAGTTTTTATATAGAATATGGAATATTATTTAGAAAAATTAAACCAAAGCCTAAATATTTTAATACAAGTTTTAGAAGCGAATATTCTAGAGCTTCTCTCAGACTACCCTTTTTAAAACCTACACCTCATTATTTTCCAATTAATTTATCTTTTTTACTTACATTTTTTGAAGGCAAAATAAAAAGTCTAAGGTCCCTGAATAACTTAAAACGAAATAGTTGCTGAAAACTTCTAGAAAATGTATAAAGTTGCACTCATATAATTCTAATTATTAATAAACAAAGTAAATACATTGAGTTCTTATAAATCCACAGCTTATATTCGATTTTTAATTCATTATTCTCTCAGAATTTATTTTTCTTTCCCTATTAAAAATATGGAAACTCTTTTTTATATTTTAGAAATTCAAATTAAGGTAATTTTATAAAGTGAAAACCTTCTTTTTAAATAAATAAGGCCTTAGAAAATACTACTTTGTTAACATTAATTAAAAAGACAACTTAATTAATAAAAGCAAAGCTGAAATACTTAACAAAAATAAAAGCTTTGCACCTCAATAAATTATTAAATCAATTTAATACAACAGAATTCACATTCACATTAATCAAAGGAAGACAATAAATTCTAAGAAAAGTATTTAAATTTTAACTTTAGAGGAGAACACAATTAAAATAAAAATCAGTTTTAGAGGCTGCCTATTACTTTTTATTATTATTATTATTAAGCCACCTTTTATTTGTTTTTGTTTTTTTTCGGACACTCACCGGTGCTCCTTCGACTCCGATTCCGAATCTGAATCCTTTTTCTCGCCCCGCAAGGTAATCCAAGGGTCCTTGCAGAGCCCAAAACTCTGGCACACTCTCTTCTTATTTTTTATTTGAAATAATTCGGTTTATTTTTTTTTATTTTTCACTTTTAACTTTTCTAGTTTCTTCAATTTCACAAATACAGTTTGTTTGTTTTGTTTTTATTTCGCTTTTCGTATGTTCACTGCAAAAAAATGTAGGTAAAAAAACAGAGTGGCAACACCGAGAGAAACCGGAAGGTGAGTTCGTGTTCATTTACATAGAAAATGGCAAGAAACGCCCCGAAAAAGGCGCCAAACTTTGGGTTAATTCCTCAAGGAAACAAGGATTAAGGGATGCAGGATGTAGTGGGTGTAAGGATTCGGGGAGAGGGAATGGCTTATGGGACGCAAAGGACTCACAACACTCCTTTTAGTCCTAAGACTTTATCCTTCTTGAAATTTGTTGTGTTTGAGGCTGTTTCTTGAACGGCCGCTGTTTCTACTGCTGCTGCTGCTGCTGTTGCTTCCGCTGCTGCGTCCTTTTGCTCCGAAAACCGCACGCAAACTGCGCAAAATTCGTAGCATCCTTTGCCTTAAAGGACACGAGACACGCGACAAAATCCGCTAGCTTCGGATGAATTTCATTTCCCGAGCGCCGGGCCAGTGTTTGAGAACGGCGCTGCGGCGAGAGTGGAGAGTTTGGCGGCGTCAGCTGTTTGGCTGAGGGTTTGTAACTTGGCTAGCTTTGGCCTTGCCAGATTGGTTGAACGCTGAAGCTTTTTGTGGAGAGTTGGGGGAAAAGTATTGCCAGAAGGTTAAAAGCTTGAAGTTTACAGGGATTTCTCGTTAAGATGCACGAAATAATGATTTGTTTTAGTTTTTTATTTAGTTTTTTCTTAAAATATGAAAAATATGTAAGAAACTATTGTTTATTTGTTTCTTTTTTACTCTAACTTTGGATTTAAGTTCAAGAAAAAGTCGTGCGACTTAATAATTAAAAAATAATATAAAGGAAGGCAACTTTTTATGTATTTCCAATTATTAATAATATTATTTACTTGTTTTATTTATCACTATTTTTTTTTATTTATTTATTTACTTTGATACAAATTACCTTTGGAACTACTCAAATATTTTTCACTATTTTTAGCAACACTGACATTAATTTTAAATGGAAATATTAAAAGGAATCTGTAGAAAAAAAGGTCTTCCCACAAAATAAATAAAAATAAAATCGAAGAAAACTGTTATAAATTTCATTTGCAAACAAAGAAATATAAAAACTTAATATATCACATTTAATTTAATTTAATGGATTTTTCTTTTTCCTCTTCTCTTGGCATTCCTCCATTCACCTCACTTGTTCTGTCTGCCAAATCTTGGCCGTCTTTGCCATTTATTTGATCATGCAACACGCACGATAATTCGCATAAATAACTTAGCCAGTTAGCCAGATTATGTAAGCATTTCTCTTCTTTTCTGCTGGCTCTTTCTTCTTGGGGGCTCTTTCTTCTGTGGAATTGTCTACGCGATGGAATTCAAGGCGAGTCCCCTCCGGCGACACTCCCAAAATGTGTCTTAGTCTTCGGATTTCAGCTGGACTTGGTCTTCGGTCTTGGCTGCCCCGTTTGATGCGTTGCACATTAAATTTAAGCCTGACTACGAGACTTTGAAACGGACATCTGTCAATTCTACGGGCTTTGGACTTCAATCCTTGCCTACACTGGAGGGAAATTAATGGGAATTTAGTGTTTATATTTAAAAAAATACTTTTAAGATGTATTTGCTTTAGAAAATATTTATTTAAATTATTTGTGTCAAAAAAGACTTATTTAAAATATAGGAAAGCTTAATAAAAAATAGTTTTCTTACTTATTTAAGTGAGAACTTAATGTAAGGATTTGTAACTGGTAAAAACTCGTGTTTAGCTAAAGTTGCTCACTTATTAATTCATTTTTATTATTAATCCTAAGAAAATCCGTTTTTCTTATTGTTTCTAGCTCACTTATTTTCCTCAGTGCCCTCTCTCAAAATCTGTGACATTTGCCAGTAAATTTTTGGCAAAAAGCATTTGCATTTTGACAAATTAACAATGCGCATACCTGCGGCACCCACCATCACCGCCACCACCTGTGGCAGCGCACTTGGAGAACTTATTTGAGTCCCCGGAGAGGGTGCCGGAGGGTGCCCTGCCTGCCTGCTCATTGGACACACTCCAATTGTTGACCTCAAAGAGATCCATTTGGCAGGCAGTTTGTTTGTTTTTGTGGCCCTTTTATGGATTTCGGCATTCGGCATTCGGCGGAACGCTTTCTTCGCTTTGAATCGAATGGAATCGCACCGCTCCGAGGCCGTTCGCATTTATCGAGCGTAATGAGCACGCAGAGCTCTTCGTAGTCTTCGTTGTGAGCTGCTCCTCCTCCTCCTCCTCCTCATCTCGGATGGAGCTCCATTAACACACAAATCCACAGCGTTTCAGCGCTTCAATTGCCCCGCCAGAGTCCATGTCGAAGTTGAAGTTGAAGCTGCAGTTGAAACTGAAGTTCGAACTGAAGTCGAAGTGCGATTGAGACCTAAAATATGTCAGGCTTCGGGTCTTAGGTCCTTGGAGACACTTCCTTATTAAGTAATGAGAATATATGTATAAAAAAATATATATATTAAATCAATTAAATATTGTCTTTAATTCTGAAATATATTTTTAAGGTTTTCTAACCATTTTTGGCAGCTGCCTTCTTGGAATCTTGGCTAGCAATTTAGTTATAATTTTAGCCTTTTAAAAACAGTTTGTAATTAATTTTAGATTTATTTATTTATATTTTTTATGTAAACTAAATTTTTAGCATCTCTTGGGGGATCTGCTGGCTGTCTGCCTTTCGGGGTTAATGTGGCTTCAATCAGTGGCACGACCGTCAAACACTGAAACTGAACTGCAAACCGATCTTAACTCAACTCTCTTGGCCCGTTGGCCGTCGCATCTTAACGGCTCATTTTAATTTTGTGCAATCCGCTTGCAGGGGCTGTTTGAAAATTGGCTAAATTGGCAGCTGACAGTTGGCCAGTTGGCCGCCCATGGCCATGACAGCCCGACGTGCCTGGCATTGCCGATTGTCGATTATCAACAACCGATCCTAGTCCAAATCCCCATACGAATCCGCTTGGCCAGCGGCTCTCCCAATTGGAAACTCTGAACCTGTAAATAAACCAACTCCTGCAGGGGATTATGGCCCGCACCGGAGGCATGGTTAGAGTTCCAGTTAAAGTCCTGTTAGGAGCTCGGGGTGGCCTGAAAAAAACGGAATAATAGAGAAGTTAAAAAGGAAAAAGTGTTTTAATTATTTATTAAATTACAAAGAATTTTTATAAATAAAATATATATATAAGAATATAAATAGAATGTTATAAATTAATTGATTTGAATTTCATATAAAAATAATTACAAATAGACTAAAAAATTCCCAAAAATTCCTTGAAGGAAAGTGCTCTCAAGGCCGCAATAATCCCTGGACAACCGCTTCTCTTTTATCCGTGGTTTAATTATTAAAAAATTTATATAGAACTATTATGAATTAAATATAATAAAGTTAATAAAATAATAAAATTAATAAAATATTATAAATGAATTAAATCTTAAGATAAAACAAAGAAAATCTTACTGGAAAATGCACACAAATTCCCTGAAGGAAAGAGCTTTCTAGGCTGTTCCCCATAATCGCTCGTTTATCCATAATCACCTCTTGTCTTATGGAATCTCTGGAGATCTCCTCATCGAAATCGAAGCCAAGGCTTATGCAATCGAGATGCTTATCGCTTGGGCCCTCATCGGAATTGTAAAATACTCGGGAGATGTATCGCTGCCCAGGGCCACCGGGTGGGGTTTTATGATCGTTGTATGTATGAGAAATATTTTGGGATTTTGATAACAGACCGAAACTTTCGCATTTTCGGTCTGGTGTTAACTGATTCACAGGCCCAGCCAAGGGGAGGCGTTGGCCAGCATGGTCAACCGAGGAGGGCGTGGCAGATTGAATCATCATCAATGGCCGCGAAAGCATTTCACTTTCGCTTCTTGTCATCGCACAATTTCTTTTCATGCCTGCGTTTTTTGGGTTTTCTGTATTTTTTCGGTGTCTTTTTTTTCTGGTTTTTTTCTTTTGCTTCTTCTTCTCTCCTCCCAAAATTTCACTTTCTTTTGAGTCATCCTCGGTGGACCTGCGGCTTCTTTGTGACTCCATTTACGTGGGTGACAACGATTGCAACATCGTCCGGGCTCCGGACTCCAGCCTCCCTCCTAGACAATGGCCCAGCTCTGTTCCGAGTTTCATCATCATCCATGGATCGTCGCAACAATTAATGTGCATTATTGTCGGGAGTTTATTTATTTGTTACAGTAGAAATTGTTAAGCAAATATTTTTCTTTTTCGCCTCGCTCGCTGCGAAAGCCCCGAAAAAAAACCTGTCGAGAAATTTGAGAAAATTGTTGGGCTGCGTTTTGTATTTGCACAGTTGTTGTTTTCGTTTTCATTATTCCCCCCAAAAAGGGGAGCGTGGCCAGGGGTGTACCCTGAGTCAGGTAAAAAAAAATTAAAGGGGGGAAAAAGTACGCAGCCAACGGCCACTTTCTTTCATCCGCTCCTCGATTCTGGCTAAGGCCGCTCGGCTTCTCAGTCACGTTCCTTGGCCTGCCCTGAATTGCCCAGAGTTCATTTGCCGCAATTGTTGGTGGGCCCTGCACTGGAAAAAATATATAAAGAAAATAGTAGAGGGGTTAGTTATGGGTAAGGACGTTCGTTAAACTAGTCTAGGTATTTATTTTCCTTACAATCACTGAACTTCTTAAATTCTTTGGGGCTTGAGGGGTTCTAACATATTTATTAATATAAAAAAGTAATAAACAAATATTTAAGAAATAATATTTCTTTCTGTTTAGCAATTTCTGGCCTGTTCACTGGTCACTGGCCAAGTTGGGCTCAAGTTTTGTGTGCACAGAAATCATAATTCGCTAATAAATTTCCATTTCCATGTCGGCGACGCTCGGCAGGCAGGTTGAGCGTTTGTCCGGAGTGAAAGTTACCCCGAATCCTCCTCGAAAAAATTCCCCAGTGTCTTCCCTACGTCCGCTGACCTCTTTCGGGTAGCCCTAAAAGTCAAACCTACCGCCAAAAAAAGGAAAAACAAAAAATACCTGTGCGTACTTTAATTTAAAAGTAGAAAATAATAAAGGAAACAACCTAAGAAAATTATATGTATTATGATATTATTATTAAATACATTTTTAAGAACTAATGAAATATTTTTCAACTTAATTTATAAGCTTCATATTATTTTAAGAACTGTATTTAATTTGCACGTTTTATTTAGAAATGCGATATATATTTTTAGATAAATTTTTAAGAGGAATCCAGACTTGTAACTACAGGCCTTAAAATGTGGAAAATAATTAAGAAAGGAAACTAAAACTATTATATTTGTTTTGATATTATTAAATACATATTTTAGAAACTTAAAAAAGAAAATTCAACCTAATTTATATTTTTTATTTTATTTTTGGAACTCTATTTAATTTGTATATTATATTTACAATTTTTAAGAGCAAAGACGAAAGACTCAGGCCACAAACCTGGCCAGTAAGCCCGAAAAAGTCGAAGCAGAATGCCAAGTGAGGCAGCGCGCAAACTAATTACTCCGAATCTTGAAAACCCCCACCACTTCCGCTATTTGTGGACTCGGTTTAACTACAAATTTCACTCTCGTTTTCTGCATAGAAATGACTACAACTTGGGCTTAAAAGAGTTGTGGCTCATAAACTTGTTTCTTGTTCGGCAAGGAGGAGGAGGAGAAGAGGCGGCGAGATACGAATAATTTCACTTTTATTAAGTAATTTCAGCGTTTGGTTGGCTGAGAGTGACACTTGTCAAAAGATACCAAGATACCGCGGATACATGCGCGGAGAAAAGCCAGGAATGTGCCGAATCTGTTTTTTATTCACTTTATATTTTCTGCTTTTGTTTAATGTTTTTTATTTGGAGATGCATGTGTGCTGATAGCACAGAGAACGAAACTTTCTTGGCTGCACATTTGGCACAGGCGTTCGTTCAATCAAAGCCAAACTATTTTTACAGCCATCAAGCGCGCTTCCAGCTTCAGCTTCAGCTTCGGCAATGATAGCGATCGGCAGCATAAATGAGCCAATTTCAGGCTAGACTAGATTTCTGTGTCTCATTTGGCTGGGTTGTCAACAGAACAGCCCTTATCCCCCCGCTGAGATCTCCGCGGCTTGCCACGGCGGGTCACATCAAAGTCAGCTTTAGCTCTTGATTTTCAAGCACTTTCTCTTCCAAGCATGCTGCGTGCAAGAGGGTTCTCGGCTTTGGTTTCTCAAGAGATCTCTAAAATATATTGATTTTAAATTTGATTTTATAGATATTTATATTTATTCTTTGTTATATATAAAATATAACCTTGAGAGAAGTTGTGGGACCTTCTTTTAGGACTTTCGGCAGGCATCTTCCCTACTTCAACTCCTTCTTTTCCTTTTTTTTTTAGTTTTTTGATAAATATATTAACTTTGCCTGGCAGCTTACAGTGTCATAAGTTACAAGGTTGTCAAGGCAGTGTTTTTTTCTTTTTTTTTCCATTGCAGTCTTTGCATTTAGCTTTTGGCCAATTTTCACAGCCACTCCGCTGCGGGGTTCTCACGCATTTGTCAAGGGGTTTTTTCTTCGGTTTGTTTTTCTTCTTTTTTTTTTTGTTTTCTTCTCTAGTCTCTCTTTTAATGAGTGGGTCATCAACGCTGACAGTTTTGGCCGGGGCTGTAAATTATATTAACTGCATTTCGCACAGACACCCGCACATTGCACAATTTTCACAGATTACCTCGATTGTTTTGATGAAAAAGAGGATTTCCATTGGTTTGAAATTAACAAAAGGGAAGAGTGTTTTATTAATATTGCAAAAACATTTTAATGAAGGTGTTTTTTATAAGATAAATTAATATGAATACCCTATGAGTTAGGGACACAAACATATTTGTAATATCCTAGAGAAAAAAGGGAATTGTAAAACTATGAAACTATGAATCATTAAATTTTGATGACAAAATAGAGCTACCAGCATATGAGTAACTTCTTATACCCCGAAAATAATTGCAATCATTATGCCTGCCCCCAGGATTTACTTTTCCCAGGCCGCCGCTGACTTTCCCCCAAATATTTGCCTGAAAGGGCAAACCAACTTCGTTTTCCTCATCGTGTTTCTTGTATTTTTGTTTCGCTTTTATTGATTTTTCAAGCGATAAGCGTTGCAGTTGCAGTTGCTGACTGCTGGCTGTCATTGTTGTTTGCCTGGCTTTTCCCAGTCCCAGCCACGTTTCTTTCATTTTGGCCAATTGACACATCCCGATTGTCAGCTGGCTGACCTTGTGGCACATCTCGGCGGCACGGCTCGGCTTTCACGTTGCAGCAGCAGCAGCCGGCAGCAGGTAGCTGCCACGCTTGCCTTGCGTCGTTGCGATGCGGAAATGGCAAATGCAAGCCCCGGATTTTGGCTGCACTCAGTGCACTTTCAGGCCAATCGTCACACGGCTCGATTCGCTGACAATCGCAATCGCAATCCTCGCGGCTAATCATAATTTCAGTCAATTTGGCAACAGCAAACAGACGACAAGTGCTTCTGCCTTCTGCCCGATTCTGTGCAGTAACTTTCTCCCGACCTCGTTTAGTTCCAATTCCAATTTCGATTCCAATGCCGATTCCTAAAATAAATTATTGACACAGAAATTGCTGTGTGGCGTTGCAGAGAAAGAAATATTTTAATAAATTTATTTTCCTTGGCATTAATTATAAATAATAAAACAAAGCTTGAGTTTAAATGAAAAGCATAGAAAACTTCTGAGAAAATAATATTTATTTTATTGTTTTTAGTTTCCAATCGTTTTTAATTTATTTTCTTCCAGTGTTTCTTTGATTTTGGGCGTCTATTGACCCGCTGAATCATAAGCAGCTGAAGCAGTTGGTAGCCTCCCGAAATTCAGTATTTCTTTTTCTTTTTAGAAACTTTTTTCGGCAAAGCCATAATCATAAGTAGCCAGGCAAGGCAGGCAAGGGTACCAAAGAAATTTATTTGCATAATTCTCGAAGAGAAACACTCGGCCCGGAATGCGTTAATTGGCCGGGCAGGCAGCCAACTGAGCAAACAGTTAGCCATGTTCGGTCTTGGGCCAGGCTTTCGTTCTTTGGCTCTCCGGCTCCCCGGCTCCCCGGCTCTTTTGGCCTCTAATATTTCACCTGCCGCTGATGGGCACCGCTTAGCAGCCTAACGAGGCGTCACCATACGTCCAACTCCAGCTACAGCAACAAAAGGCACTTGACACCTGTCCGGATCGAAAGTGAAGCCCATCGGAGATGGAGACGGAGACCCACATAGCCATTGAATGGGCTGCGGCCATAAAAGAATCTCGAGAATTTCTAAATGAAATTGATACGCACAAGCACTCGCCGAAAGTTGGGGCAAAAAAGAGGGAAATAATAAAGTTGTTAATGGGTTTAAAGTTATGAGATTTTAAAAGAATTTGCAGAGATGATTGAAAAATAAATAAGAAAAAGGTTAGAGCTAAAGATATCTGTACAGATTAGATTATAAAATATTTTAATTTAAAATAAAACCCTAAAAAATATTTATAAATCATTCTTTATAAATTCCTGTAAGTTATCTCTTTATTTATTTTTAATATCTCTGATCTTTGAGGCCCCCCAAAATCTCATATAGAAGGCATTCAATCTTGACTGGCTCTTAGTACTCTTTCTTCATTAAATTATCATTATCAAAATGAAAGTTGGAGCTCGAGCTCCGAGCTCGGTGCGTGCGATGGGCAATGGGCACGTAACTGCTGCTTGGCCATCAATAAAATTGTCAAATTGGCAAGGCGCCCGGGGAAGGGCCCAAAAGAAGAGGCGGAGGCTCAGGCGGACTCGTGGTCAGAATACGCAAATGGCAAATGGTTTGAACTTTTATTTAAGAGTGTGGGAGTGAAGAAGCAATTAAATGCAAATTTCTCCGGTCATTTGCCTCTCTCCTCTCTTTGTATCTCTCTCTGGAATCGAAAGACTCAGGCAACGAACTCGAATGATTAGGGCCAGAAGCAGAGACAGAGACAGAGACAGAGGCAGAGGTCGCTTGGATCAGCCAGCGGTATGTGCTAATGCCACAAATGATTGTTTTCCAAGGCAGATGAAACATGTCATCTCGCTGGCTTGCTTTTTTCCAGCCGCTCAGCCTCTGCTCCAAATGAGCTGCGGTTGCTCCATTAAGGTGACACAATCAACGACGCTGGCTCTGGCTCTGTCCAGAGCGACCTGATCTAGTTGCGGGCCCAACGGAGGCTCAAAACTAATATTACACTGGAAGGTATAGTTTTAAGTTATTAAATTTAAATGTTTTTAGTAAAAGAATAACTTTAAATTGAGTATTTACAATTTCTATGAGAATTCTTTATGATTTACTTACTTTTAAAGCCTAAAACCAACCCCATCTTAGGAATTTCTAGAGAAATAAATAACTAAATATTAATTTAATATAATTACTAACTAGATTTAAAAAAGAATACATTTATATTGTGTATTTAATATATTTTTGAACTCTTTTTATCATAAGACCCCACTGCTTTTTTAGAATTTTTAGGAAAATAAATAGCTAGAAATTATTCTTATATAATTAATAGAAAATAATATTGCTCCCTACATTTTCTTGTACTTTTTCTTAATTTTTTAGTTTACGGAAGGAATATTTTAATGTTCCTAAATTCAACAGTTTTTAATGAAAAGAATAAATTCATTACTGACAGTCCTTTTAAATTTATTTACTTTTAAAACCAACTCCTTCTTAGAAATTTCTGGATAAATAAATAACTCAAAATTAAACCAATATAATCCCTAAACAATCATACTTTTTCCTTAAATTTCCCTTTACTTTTCCTTTATTTTTCCTAGTGCACGGCAGCTGCCCTCTCTTTGCCAGCTTCAATTGCTTTGTTTTTCCCCCCGTTTGGTGATTTTCTTTTTGCTGTTTTTGCAATGTTTATTGTTGCCACTGTCACACAGTTGCCTCCGCCGTCCTCGTCTCTGGCCTTTTGATGCCTTTGGTGGCTTATGTAAGCCCTGGATTCTCTCGCCGCCGCTCTGGACATCCACTTCTGCGAGGCAGCGGCGGCGGTTGCATTCATCACCGTCATTAGTGTCCAAAAATGAAATGATTGCAAATATCAAAAGCGCAACAAAAGAGCACTCCACTTGTCAGGGGAGCCAAGTGCCCACTGGGTGGTGGAGCTGGTGGAGGATCTGGTGGGTGGCTGAGCGGAGCCGAGAGACAGGCCTCATGACGAAAGACAAGAGTTTTACTTTCGTTTCATGTCAGACATTTCACTGGGCCTTTGTTTTGTCTGCGTTTTTGTTTATTTTCCAACTATAATTTCTGCCCCGGCACTGGCTCTGGCAGGGTGGAGAACCTAACCCTTGCAATGGCCAGCGCAACCAGCCACGCCCCCCTACGTCCCGGTCGCGGTGCAATCACTTTCTGTGGGCGCATGGTTGCGCAATCATAAGCATGTGCAACTCTTAACTATCCGAAAAACCGCCAAAGGAGGCGGAGGAGGAGGTGGAGAAAAGTGGCAAGTCGGATGTTATCCAATGCGTAATTGTTGCAAAAAAAAATTACGAAAACAGTTAACATAAGTTTTCCTCCAATTTGTGGTTTTAATGGGTAATTTTTAAGATTTTTCAATAAATTAATATATTAACTAATGATATTTATATAAGAATATATTTCTTGTAATTTTTTTTAGCTTGAAAAAGTTAAAGTTAATTCAGAATAAAATATTTGAAGACTTGTAAGGCTTTACTTGTAATTCTTCACCTAAAATCCTATTCCTACATCCCATTCTCTTAAATCTCGTTTATATCTGTT
This sequence comes from Drosophila triauraria, assembly GCA_014170255.2. NCBI lineage: Eukaryota > Metazoa > Arthropoda > Insecta > Diptera > Drosophilidae > Drosophila > Drosophila triauraria. The sequence goes on along the minus strand of CM024333.1, from coordinate 4,950,225 downwards.
AATTTTTCATTATTTCACATCGAACCCAACGACTCACTGGGTCAGCGGCAGTTCAGCAGTTCATTAATATCGGAAATCACTTTGAATTAATCTTCGTTTTGTCATAATCAAAAGCTCATCAGAGCCTCGGCCTCTGAACCAGTTTCCACATTGATTTTCGGGCAAAGCAATTGCCTCGAACTGGAGCACGAATGCCAGAGATTTTCCTGGGGGGGCTAGGGAGAGAGGGAGAGCCTAGGGCCTAGAAATCCGGAAGGGAAATCTCCCCCGAAGGCAACGGCATCGACTCAGAACATTAATCTCGGGACTTGGGCTGGAAATTAAAAATAATAAAGCACTAAATGGAAAATGAAGCGAGGTATGGCAAGTACTGGGAAGGGGCCAGTAGTGGCTGGCAGCCTCAGATGCAGCAATTTGCTCTGCTTGGCTGCGTCCTAAATTCTTCCAGCTAGCGCCCAGCTTTTCCCTGCTTTTCCCAGCTTTTCCTACGAACTTGTTGCGTGTGCCTGCTGCCTGGCTGCCTGGCTGCCTTGCTGGCCGAGTTGATTTCCTTGTTGTGGTCACTCCACACTGGTCACTAGTTACTGGTGGGCGTTGCTGGGAGGAGGAGACGGATGGAGCCAGCAGCACGTGGCCATGTGGCTGGGTTTTACACGGAGAATAAAATTTAGAGGAAGTTTCTATGGAAAATTGTTATGTAATTAGCTTATTTTCTATATTTCCCTTAAAATATACATTTTCCAGCTTCAATTTTAACAAAAAAAAGCTTTTAGTTGCCCAAAAATATATTAAAATTATCTTTAATATTAATTAATTTCTTTTTATAATTTTCTTAATGTTATTACTTTTTTGCCTTGAATTTTCTCAGTGCCTTTACTAGCTGCTGCCTGGTCAAGCAAGCGGAACAATGGGCGGCTGAGGAGTGGAAGCTCAAGACGTAGCCGAAGCTTCATGACCAAGCCCATCGAGCATCCACATCCACATCCATATCCCCATTCCCATTCCCATTTCCCGATCCCGTTCCCATTCCAGCATTGGCAGCGGCAGTACCACCGCCGGGCAGCCACTTGCACCAGCGATTTTCTAATTAAATGTTGCCACAAGCCAACTGCCAACTGCCTGTTTTCGCTGTTGGCTAACAACGCTTTTTGGTGGGGCCATGTTTGGCAAGATCGAACATGGATCAATCTGTGAACCCGACGCTTTGACATGGCCGAAAAAATTGCAGCCCCAAGGTGGCGATCAAGGTGACACACATTCGCAACTGGGGGTCGAAAAGAAGTGTAAAAAAATATGTTTAGGGTTTTAGAAAAAATATTAAATAAAAAATTAACTTAATTTAAGGAAACTCACCTTTTAAACATATTGTTAGCAAGATTTAAGCTTTAACAGAAATATCTCTGCGTATTTATTTACTCATCTTATACTTATATATATTGATCTACCTGTATATCCATCTATTTATCTATCAACCTATCTACTTTTTTTATCTACCTATCTATCTTTTTATCTATCTACCTACCTACCTCTTCTATCTATCCATCTCTCCATCTCTCCATCTTTCTGTCACTGAATCTTCCGTCCAAGCTGGCCAAGCTTCCATCAATCGCTCTTTTTTTCGCCCCGGAGCACTCTGCAAGTGGTCACGCTGTCAGGTCTGAGATCTGTCCATTGCTCTACTGGTCCATCTCTCTCTCCACTTTTCCAGATCGTGTGGAATGCTCGACTGCACTTTGCTCGCAACCCAATTCGATGTCACCTGGTTCGATCGGGTTTCTTGCCGTCAGCTTCCAAGCTCACGATGATCATTAGCCAGTGTCTGGACCATTTTGCATTTTGCATTTTGCATTTTGCATTTGGCCCACATGTGTCACATGTGCGTTGGCCGTTGGCCGAACTGGGAGAAATAGAGAAAAACTAATATAAAGATGCTGCAGTGCATCATCCATGAATCTGGACTCTGTGCCAGTTTCCTGACCATTTGGCTTACTTTCCGCCCCGTTCGTGCCGCATGCAAATGCGCCAAGGCATTGTGCAACATTCGCAGAGTCCAGTCCCAGGTCCACATCTCCGCCAGCAGGTAAGCCAGACCAGGTTCCAAATAGAGGAATTCTTCCAAATTGGTCCACTTACCAACGCAGAGATGGACAGCGAAGGAATTAGACACTGGGAATTATTAATAGGGAAATAATATCAAACAGAAATAGTTTTAAAATAATTACAATGAGAAAATTTATGGAATATTCTGTAAGAAATGTACAAATTTTAATTAAAAATTTAATTTTGTAATTATTTAAAAGGATTTCCTGTTGAAAACAATTGTATAACTGCAAGGTATGAGATTATGTTCTGAAAAAGGAGCTTTACATGGAAATTTTGTCCACTTTTTGGAGAGCTTATTAACTTTCTTAAGATAAATCCTCAATGGATCCATAAAATATAAATAACAAGTGAATTTGGGTAAATTAACTATAGATTTTCTATATTTTTTAAAGATTAAGCTTGAAATATATTTAGAAACATAATAAAATACCCAAATAAGGTTCACTCTAAGAAGAGTCTCCACTTTTTCCGTTACAAAAGTCTCCATAAAATGATAAAATATATAAACTTAAATTTAAATTTAGAAATATATTTAGAAACATAATAAAATAAATAATAAATAATAAATAATAAATAAAATAAGGTTCACTCGTGGAAGAGTCTCCACTTTTTCTATTACAAAAGTCTCCATAAATTTATAAATATATTTAGAAACATAATAAAATAGCCAAACAAGGTTCACTCTTTGTAGAGTCTCCACTTTTTCCGTTACAAAAGTCTCCATAGAATGATAAAATATATAAATTTATATTTAAATTTAGAAATTAATCTAGAAATATATTTAAAAACATAATAAAATACCCAAATAAGGTTCACTCTTGGAAGAGTCTCTACTTTTTCCGTTACAAAAGTCTCCATAAAATGATAAAATATATAAATTCCAGGCTATTTGCCTGTTGTTTATTTTCTAAATATATATTATTTAACCAAAAATATAGATTCTCTGTAGAAACCCTTTTTAAAAATAGAAGAAATATATTAAAGTGAGTCTGTAAAAGCAAATAACTCTTTTTTTCTGGTCCCCAAATCTCCTCCACTGACCCGATACCTAATACCCGATACCCGAATCACCTACATAAATATATCTCTCCTATCTTGGCCGCTTTTTTCCCGAGTGTTCCGTTACAGTTGCATAACCTGTATTAGTTGTTATTACCGTTCTGGAGATGATGATGGTGATGGTGATGGCGATGGCCCAAGAGCCGCGATTGGTGGCCATTGATCAGCTCGCCCTGAGTGGAGGCTCAGTGGGGGCCGGAGGGGGGAAGGGGGTACTTGGCGCACTTGGCACTTGCCAAAAGCGCAGCAGCAGCAGCAGCAGCAAGTGCGTCGACCGAGGCAGAGCAGCAGCAGCAGAGGCAGGTGAAGCTTACAAGACGCACGACGCGCCGCCACCAACTTTCAGTTGCTTTCGAGCTGCACAAGGCGACGGTTTGGCTTCAAGTTCGGCTCAGCCGACAAGAGAAAAGAGAGAGAGAATAGCGAGAACAGAGTGAAGAGAAAGAGCGAGCGAAAAGTGAAAGAAGCCGAGCGATAAACCGAAGACTCCACGAAGATCTCTTCGTGCGCGATCGCCGCCTTCCAGTGACTTCAGTCGCCCTGCAGAACTTCCAGCGATCGGTTCGGGCACCGGATAAGCGCGTCGCGTCGATAACTTTTTTTTTTTCAAGTTTTTGCCGTGCAACAAATTTCCGTGTGCAGTGCACTTTGTTTTTTTTTCTGTGTGGCTGATTCCTGGCATGTCCACCAACCGAAACTCGTACCCCAAAGTGCTTCAAACCCAAGGAAGTTCATAGTGTGCCAAAGCAAAGAATTAAAAAATAATAAAAACCGAATTAAAAAATAAGAAAATAAAATAAGAAAAACTAAATTAAAAGGACGGACAGCCGTGGGACAGGTGTGAGCGAGAGAGCTACAACAATGCATCGCACGCAGCGTTCGCTGCTGGCGCTGGCTTTGGCGCTGGCGTTGGCGTCGACGCTGGCCACGACGCAGGCGCAGGCACAGGCGCAGGCACAGGCGCAGAATATAGGTGAGTGTGTCAAGCGAAAGACGAAAAACAAGAAAGAAATGTGGCGAAAAAAGGCGGGGGAGAACGACTAGCGGATACCCTGCAGGGCTGATGTTCTAAGTTCTTAATTGTTAGACGTTTTTGGGAAGACAAAAATCATTAGTTTAGAGTTTTTATGGCTCATAATTGAATTGTTGGTATTGTTTACCTTTAAAAATACCTTTCTTAATTTTTAATTTACTTTAAACTTAGTTTTTAAAGCAACCCCTCTACAAATATATTTTATTCAATTAAAAAACCCCCAAAAAATAATTTCCTCTTTTAAATAAATGGCCTAAATTCCTCCATTGGCCTTAAGCCTTTGTTTATATTTGGTTCTCTAAGCTGTCATAATTATCCAACACATCATCTGTGGCCATTACATATTCATTTGTCTTGGCTTTATCTCGATTAAATGCTTAAAAGCTTTGCCTTGACATGTGGGAACTGTTTATTTTGACGAATTGTTTAGACTTGGACTCATTTGCATAATTTCGGTAGAAATCGTAATTAAGCGAGCTCCTCAAATGAATTCAAAAGCAAATGGCCCCGATTTCCCATGCCAAATATTGAACCCACCCGATGAGGGTGGGAGTAACTGGATTTATGGCCTTGCCCCATATGCCCCAATTAAAGTCAGGGTATTCGGGGGAAAGAAGAAAAAAAAACCGCACCAACGGCACTCCGCTGCCAAAGCAAACAAATTTTCTCTCGTTCTCGTTTGGCTGTGTGTTGGATCCCACTTGTTGCTGCCTCGGCTTCGGCTTCTTCTCCATCTTTCTCCGCTCGTTGTTGCTGCTTTCATCACCCATTTTTAATAAGTGTGTGTGTGTGTGTGTGAGGCACACCTAAAACCAAAAAAAAACAGCAAGCGATTTAATTTTTATTTTGTTTTTGCATACATTTTTTCCGGCTGATTGTTGCCTTTTTTTGATTTCCGGTTTTGGCTTCGAAACAAAAGCAGCTTTTTGGCTTTTTATAATTTGTATTATTTTTTTTCGGCTTTCGGCTGCGTTTTGCATTCTGTTCCCACGTTAATAAAAAAGGCGTCCAGGCCGCGTCAGCTGTCAGCAACTCCCAGTCCCAGTCCAGTTCGGGGTTCCAGTTCCAGTTCCACTTCTTTTTTGCCTCTTTTTTTGTAATTTTTGTAAGCGCTGCGTCAAGTGCTTAATTGTTTCGTGGGATATGCGACAAAAGTCGACCAGCTCGAGCCGAGGGAGTGGCGGCATTCGCCAGGAAACGGATGTTTGTTTGGGTCAGCAAACATTCGGGCAAGCTGTGGCCCACATAGGAGCAGAGAGAGGGAGACTTGAGCAACCAACTGCACGTGGCACGGAGCAGGGAGAGGAAATAAGCAGCTTGCCTCAAGAGGAAGCCAGAAAATCAAAAGACTTAGGCAACGAACTTGATGTTAAAACGGAAAGAAATTACTCAAAGAATTAATTATTAATAATTAAAAAAAATTAAAATTGAGTACTAGGCATCCTAAAAGCATTTACACATAAATAAATTTAATTTCTCATTGAAGTTACCCTTTTAAATTACCAAACAAGTACTTAAACTCTTATTTTCTTTGATAATAAAAAGATATATCATATATCTCAACACCTGTTAAAAATCTCTCATTCTTTAATAAGTAAAAACAAAGTAAAGAAAAAATCAAAGGCAGCGACAAGACTTTTACTCGGGAGAGACTTTTACCGAGGAAAATCTTGTAAATTAACTTAAATTAATCACAGACAGACAGAGGCAGAGGCAGCAGAACATACAGAAACTGAAATTAAAAGGAAATTTATGATCTGCGGGAGCCATTCCACAATAAAAGCGACAACAATTGCGGCTTGTTTGGGGAAAGAGAAAAAAAACAGCAGCAGTAGCAGTGGCAGTAGCAGTGGCAGTGCCAGCGACAAATCTGTAATGTTGGGAAAGTTTTATTTCTGCGGCTTTCCTCCTCAGACAATTGTTGACAATAAGAAAAGTAAAAGTGCCGCACAAGCTGGGTCTGGGCTCGAATGGGATGATCGAGCACATGCCCAACATCTAATGGCCAAAACGTAATGTCTGCACAGATAGGAGCCGAGCCCAAGCTAAGCCAGCAAAACATGCATGACCAGCTCATCATAATCATAATCATCATCAAGAGATGCGGAAGCGCCGTGTTCGCCTAATTGCAATGCGAAACTATGAAAGAAAGAAGAGATACGAGTATGAGTACCCAGTACGAGTACGAGTACCTTTGGCAATATGAGCCTCCGACAGAGATACCTATAACGATGCCGATACCAATACCTGAGGCTGACTCTGAGTCTGCACAATGAACCGCAGCAATTTGTTGTTAGGGCGTCGCGAGCCAAGGAGGCGTGGCACTGTGCACGCATGCATGCGGCATTTGCAAGCCTCTCCTGGCAACAGCAACTGCAACTGCAACTGCCACTGCAACTTCAATTGCGGTCGCTCGTTTTTACATAAGACCCTGGGCTTTGCCACAAGGAAGTAGGAAGCCATCAGGAAAGAAATAAAAATAATAATAAAATAAGCTAGGGAAATGCAAAAAGCAAGCAAACGTTATAGTGCGTGGGACAGACCTTTAAACTTGGGTTTTCACTTTCCAAATTACTTAAATTATATTTAATAAATATAATCATAGATACAACTACACCTCATTAGCCACAATTTGTATGCGGGTGACAAATATTTCCACACAAAATACAGCCCAACTTGAGCATGTTTGACTTCACAGTTTTACGCAACTTTTGCGGTTTATTTTCTTTAGCTTTGGTTTTCGGTTTTATTTTATTTTGTATTTTTTCTGTTTTTGTTTCCCCCAAACTGCAATTGCCGCCTTGGCACGTAGGAGGTCTCAGAGTGCCGAGTGGGCGGGGGCTAGGCAAAGAGGCGATTGCGCAAAGCTGTCAATGGCCTTGCCAGGTACTCGTGCACTCGATATATGTAAATCATTGTCGAGAGTGATGAGCATCCAAAGTGAAGAAGAAAACAAAAAACAACAAAATTGTAACAAAATTTTTTGGTATTCAAAAGACTTAGGCAACGAACTTGCTGGAAAAACAAATCAACGCAAGTGGATTTTAAATGTTTAAAATGAATTAAAGGCAGTTGCACAAGAATTTATACTAAAAAAAAATTATACTTAAATTTTAACCCTTGAAAAATTCCCTTTGTTTATTTTATAGAAAAATAAGTGAAACATGAAATAGTCTTCGGAATAAGATCAGCAAAATATCAAACATTTTGTATATAAATTTTTAAAAACCATTAAAGGCACTTACACAAGAATACATGCTTGAAAAAAAATATATTCTTGTTTTTAACCTTAAAAAAAAGTCCCATAAATTTGTTTATTTAATAGAAAAAGAGTTTAAATATATATCAAATATTTCTTAATGTACTTAACCCTCCAAAAAAGGTTCAACAAAATATTAAACTATACCTAAATGTGATATAAATTCCTCTTACTAGTCCCAGCTTATGTTTCTTCCCAAAAAAGGCTGTCAATAAATAAGAAATCCAAGTGGTATATATGCGACACTTAACACATGTCTTGTCTGTATTTACCCAGAGATGATTTCATGCCGAAAGCTGGCTAGGAATTGATGAGGCGAGGGAGTGTCTTGGTAGTTATCCGATCCGAACTGATCTCATCTCATAGCCATCATCGCAACTCATCCCCAAGCCAAGCCATAGATCTCGCAAGTTGTCACTGTTGCTTTGGCATAAATTTCAATCAATTCCATTCAGTGTTGGCCGCCGCCGTCGCCGCCGCGCCTGATTAAGCTGTGATGATTCTCAGGCGGCGGTACAGAGATATGTATCTGTATCTTTTTAATTGCCATAAACATAAATGGCAGGCTGCAGTTAAATATCTTTTACACACATGCCTTGACAACACCCTGGGACTTGCCACTGCGACGGCTACAACTTTCGCGTTTTGTCCAAGCTCCAAGCTGGCGTCGTGTGTGAAATTTTAATGTCGCCAGTGAAATGCTCGAAAAGTGAAACTAACGTCTAATAAATAAATGAAATTGTTTGCTATTAGCAACGCATTTAAATGCCAGCGCGCAGAGAGAAAAAGCTGGTGGACAGAATTTATGCGCGTTTTTTCGCTTTTCTTCGCCCATTTTTTAATTTAATTAATTGTAATATATGTACAAGGCGCAATTGTTAACGTTGCCGTTGCTGCTGGTGTTGGCCACTGCAAATTGGCGGGCAACCGTGATTCACGACTCGTTTTGAGCCATCAATGCCAGTCGCAGGCAGAGCAAAGGCAAACAATTGAAATTGTTATTAATAATTGCTTCGTTAATAACTTTAAACGCCATTGTGTTGGTGTCGGCGCTGGCTGCTCTTGGAGTTTCGTCACTTGGCCCCAAAAAGCGATTGCAAATTGCCATCAGAAAAAAACGCTCAAATCGCTCGTGAAACGCTGCTTGTGACTCGATAGCTCGATGGGAGAGTGATTGATAATTTGCCACAGCTGCCTGCCTGTCGTTAATTATCGATCCGATTGCATTGATCGCAGATTGAGTGTGAAAAGTAAGCCAAAGTGTGTAGGTAAACGATTTTATGGCTGATTATTGGGGTTTTTCTTTGAGGTATTTGCTTGGGAAATTTATTAAGATGTATTTTTATACCCTTGCAGAGGGTATAATAATTTTGTCATGATGTTTGCAACGCAGTGAAGGACCCCATAAAGTATATATATTCTTGATCAGCGTCACCAGCCGAGTCGATCTAGCCATGTCCGTCTGTCTGTCCGTCTGTCCGTCTGTCCGTCTGTCCGTCTGTCGGTTTCTACGCGAACTAGTCTCTCAGTTTTTGAGCTATCGGGCTGAAATTTTCAGCATAGTCTTATTTCATTAGCACGCAGTATATATGTCGGAACGGCCGAAATCGGACCACTATATCTTATAGCTGCCATAGAAATGATGGGGAAATTAATGTAAAAAAATGTTAACTTCTCTGTTTTTCAACGAATTTCTATAAATTTCGAGATATTGTCGTTTTTATAGTTTTAGAATTACGGTTTTAATTTCATTAAGATCGGACAACTATATAATATAGCTGCCATAGAAGGGATCGGTCGATTTATATGAAAATGTAAAACTCTACATGTAAAATGTAAAATTTACAAAATTTACATAATTTGACATTTTTCTTTTAACATTACCAAAATGGATCGAATTTCAATGATCCAATTGCAGACTGCAAGGGTATACAAACTTCGGTTTACCGAAGATAGCTTTCTTTCTCGTTTGAAATAATATAATATAAAGTTGATAAAAACCTATTACTTATTACTATAAATGCAGCAGAAGTTTATGTAAGGTTTAGCCCTTTCAAAAAATGTATTTTAACTTGTTGGGATATCTCCTTTTTACAATATTTATTCGCAGGATTTTCTTTCAATCAAATTTCAAGGGAAATCTCTGATTTTTTTTGCTTAAAAATTTTTATTTCTTAAAATAATTATAAACTAAAAACTCTAGAGACTTCTAACCACTTGAATCTTTGCTTTGTTTTGCTTAAACTTTGTCTTAAATATTTTTCTTACTTATTCAATATTTTATTATCTCTTTAAATAATTATAAAGTGAAACCTCTAGAGGCTTCTATCCTTATGAATCATGCGGCACTGCCAGGCACGAAAAGGAAAACCATTTGAGTTTATTTCAGCGTTTTCCGCCTGCCAGGCTTTTCAATATTTTAGCCATAACGATAACGATAACACTTATACTAACAATAGCCATAACAATAACCATAGATTATGATGGGGCCGGCTACCTAATTGCGGACACTGGACATGGATGTGGCTGTGGCTGAGGATGGGGATGTGGCAGGCAACGCATGGAAATTGCAATTTGCTGAGCTTGCCAAGCCAATGTTGCAGATGTTGCTCATGTTGCTGCTCATGCCGATGATGATGATGTTTTGCTTTTGTTCCGCTTGCTCGCTAAATGGAGGGGCGATGGCGCCATCTTCATCATGAGGATGATGGCGACGGGAGCGCAGGTTCAATGACTGCTGCGGAAGTGCTCCTCCGCCCGGGATGAGTTGGCAGTTCTGCAGCTGCAGGCCAATCAATAGGAGAGCAACTGCACTTGGTCCACCTGCATCGATCTCAATCTTGATGTCGTAATGCCCGGCCAGTGTAGCGGTAAAACTACCCATTCCACAAAATGGAATTCCAAATACCCAACGGCGAGCAAGAAAATATATATATATCGATTTTATAATCCACAGACATTTCTAAGGTGAAAATATTCATAACAAAGCGAGGCTTCCTCTCGCTGTGTGTATGCTATTGGGGCCAAGCTTTGATTTGTGGCTGCCCATTTGCATAGAAGAGTTGACAAAAATCCAAGAAATCCGAAAAAAGACTCCCAGAGAAAGGCCGAAAAACCGAAATTAAAAAACGAAGAAGAACGGCCAACGATCGCCGGCTTTATTTTAATGCGTTTCGTTCTTTGTGTTCTTCTTTCTTATGCAAATTGCCCCCTAAACTGTTGTCTCTCTTCTCTCTCGTTTTGTATTCCATTTTCCCATTTTCCTTTGCTTTTTATAGTTTTTCAGCGGTTCTGACCAAAAGATTAGCCTCAGTATTTGTCCAAGAAAAACCCCATAAAAAGCCATAAAACCCCCAGTGGAACAATCTTCGCATAGCATTGAAAATGTTCACAGCAGCCAAGCTAGAGCCAGAGTCAGAGCCAAAGCAAATTAGGCACAAAACCAAAACCAAAACCAAAACCGAAAAGCCGCAGAAGCTGGCGGAAATTAGCAAACTGCAACGAGAACGCATCTGAAAAGCAAACACTGTACAGTGGGCGCCGGCTAAGTGCCGCCTGCCGCCTGCCATGCCGCCGCAGCGATCACTCACTGTGAAGTCTTGACTGTGGCACGAGTTGCAGTTGCTGCTGCTCTTGCTGCAGGTGTTTCGCAGCTGCCAAACACACACACACACTCGCCCAAGATCGCATTCTATCTTAAACTGCATTTGGGCCGAAGTGACCCAGTTTTTGCCAATCTACACAGACACAGAGAACAATTGGGGGAAGCTTTTAAAGGGGAGTTAGTCATGATAAATCATACTTTAGGAAGACATTTTTTCAAGGGTTATTTCTGCTGAATATATTTAATTTTTATGGCCTTTTTTCTTGCCAAAAAAACAAGAAATATTTTAATGTAGAAGACAAACCTTTAGTCCTTCAAGTTTCTTTCTATAAATATTATATTTAACATAGATTTCAGTATCTCATAAGAATAAAATATATTACAGCAAAATAAAGCCCCTAAAGATCAGTTTATTAATATTTAAATCATATTTTTATCATAAAAGATATGTACAGGTAACATTTAAAACTTCAGGAAGGTACCTTTTAATATATTTATAATTTTTCCCTTCAAGAAAACACCTTTTAAAATATATTTTAAAACTCTTTTAAGAATCTCTTAAATAAGAAAACCAAGCCGCTCATTCTGTAAGTTTCTTATAGAAAATATTGTATTAATTATATATTTTTAAAGTTAATTAAAAACGAAATATTACAAAAAAAATTATAGCACCTAATGATTAGCTTCTTAATGTTATGATTTTTTTTTTGTATCTTAAAAAATATATATACAATTTAAATTTTTCGCTTCAATAAGACACCTTTTAATATATTTAAAAACTATCTGAAGAATCTCTTAAGTAGACCTTTTAATATGTTTTAAAACTCTCCCAAGAATATTTTCCTCCAGTTCTTGGGCATTATTTTCCTCTGTGCAGGAAAGAGAAGGACGCGTCTCTGATGCTGCCTATTGCTGTGTATTTTTTTTAGCTTTTTTCTGTTTCTGTTTCTTGTTGTTGGTGAGATGTGGCTTCTACGCTTGCACATTGATTTGCTGGCCGGAGCTTGGAATGCGGTCAACTGGCAAACGGCAACGACGGCTTCCCGCTTTCCCACTTACCACGCCGCGCCGCCTCGCTCTCCCAGCTCCGTGGCTCTCAAGCAGATCTGCCAGCATCCACCGTCGTCGTCGTCGTCGGTCAATGTCGTCGATGGCTTGCGCCGCTTGCCAAGAGTCTCTGTCTGCCCGTCTTTCGGTCCGTTCGATTGCCGTTGCTTGGCCTTGCTTTAGAAGCGGCAATCAAGCGTTTCCTTTGCGGCAAAAGTGCCGCAAAATCATATCGAACCTGTTACAGAGCTGGCGGGCATTGGCGGGAGTGGGAGGGGCCCTGGCCAGGTGAAAGATGCTGCCAAGATCTGCTGGAAATGCTGTCGATGCTGTCACTGCGGAGATGGTGGAGATGGCAGAGATGTGGCCACTCTGCCACCAGGTTCTATCAGCCGCCAAGTTGTTGTCTCTTGTTTGTTGTGTGTGTGTGTTTTTTTTTTGTTCTTTTACGTAACTGTTTACGCCTGAAATTTATGGTTGCTGGTCGTCGTGTCGTTACCGTTACATAAAAGACCAGAGCGGAGCGAGGAGCGGGCACAGCGCATGTTTATTTAATACGCTTAGCAGCTTTTAGCTTTTAGCTTTTCAGCCAACTAGCTGCCACACACAAGAGTGTGTGTTCGAGGCAGACGTTCTTTGATGTCTCATTTAATGCGCATGATGGGCAATTTTTATGCGCAATTAATTCTAAAAGGCAAGGAGGAACAAGCGAATGGCTAGGGAGGAGCACAAGCCCCTGAAAGGGCAGTCGCCCCAGCGGATGCTCTGTAAAAGTTGGGAATTACACTAGGAAAATGTGTTGTACTTGGCAGTGTAAATATTTAGGAAGAAATTAGGTTTAAAAATCATATATTTATGTGAAATATAATTAAGATTTTAATATTTGCTTAGTTAAAAATATAAGAATAGAGATAGAAGGGAGATAAGTGGTTTGCTTTAAAGAAAGAATATAAGAAAGAAATAAAGGTTTTAATCTTTGTCTAAGTAAACTTTAAATTGAATATGAATTAGCCTTAAATAAATCATTTTAAATATTAATTTTAGTTATTTAAACTTAATTCTTTTTAACTTGTAGACCTTAAAATATATATTTATTTATTTTTGATAAAATTCATGTCTTTAAAAGTGTTTTCTTTTAGCTTCTCATATTTATTTTAATTATTTTCCGTATTACTTTAATTTTTAAACTTAACTAAAAAATGAATTGGTAAAATTTTAAACTTAATTCATAAAAATAATACACTTATTATTCTTTGCAAAGTGCTAGTAGTTTTTTTTATAGCAAAATGAGCTTCAAGAGCTACAAGAAATATCAATAATAGAAATATCCATATCAGAAATATGAAAATAGCAATAAAGGGAATCTCCTCTTAATTTCCCTCATTTCCATATTTAATAGAAGCATTTTCTCTCTGTGTTTCTGTGTTTTTACCCCCTTTCCCTCTGTGTAACTGCCCCAAGTGGCTTCTGCTAGCCAAGAGAGATCCTCTGGCGCTTGGCCAGCGCGTTGGCGGAAGTTCAAATCAAAAGACTTAGGCAACGAACTTGCAGTTTATTTGCACAAGTCTTCGTCTTCGTTTTCGTCTGGCCAGGCGCATCCGCCAACAGCAACAACAACAACAACAGCACAATGGCAACAATAGCAACAAACATTGCGCAAAGCGAAGTCACTTGCGAAATATTTTCAAAGTTCTCCAAACCGAATGTGTGTGTCTGTGCGATTTTAACGAGGTTCTACTAATTTGGCCAACAAGCCAAGTCAAACTAAATCGAAAAAAGAAAAAACAAACGAACAAAAAATACGAGAAAACCGCCGCCGCTAACTGGGTCAAGAGAAGCAACGGCTCCGCGCGGAGAACAAGTCCAGCGCCAATTTATGTAAATCCAAAACCAATCAGCGGCTCTCCAGGCCCGATCATCATCATCATTATCTTCCTCGTTATGATGGGGGGGCTAACGGTTTACACCGTTTTTGACAAGACTTGCAACGGCTTGGAATGGAAATTTCTTTCAGGCAAATACCTTAGCTGGCCTATCGCAATTGGGCCATCGAGCTGTTGCCACTTGCCACTTGCACTTTCCGCCCAAAAAAACACGGCGACGGCACTGCTGGTCTCGTAACATTGGTAACATCGGTGGCAAGTACCACAGGTACCACATTACCAAGATGCGGAGCAATCGACGAAGCGTAGGCGCCTGGCAATCAGCGCATGACGTCCCAGAACTGCACTCTGCAGAGACTGCAGAAACCCCAGCTAATTTCCCCCGTAATTAGCGCCCAGAGGGGTCAAGCTTGCTGGTGTCCCAAAAATAAATAGATGGAAATTGTTGGTGAAACAATGCCAGAGCTTCATGTGAACAAGACATTTGCGCCTCATTCAGAGCCAGAGCCAGCGACAGAGCCACACCCCAGATCCCCGCCAGGTGTGGACTTGCATTTAAAATGAAATTAGCCGACATACGCAAATTGCGGACTTTGGTATGGAATGTTGGCAGGAGGCGAAGACGCGGCTAATGCGCAGGTTGGGCCTGGGACTTTAGCTTCAGATGGGGATGGAGCCTAAGTGGGGGTCACCATTAGCTCGGATCGCAGCAACTTTCTACGGCGCGTTAATGGCGGGGGGAATTGCAGGTTGCAGGTTGCAGGTTGCTGGTTGCCTTTGCAGATTCAGCTGCGCTTTAATAGAGGCTGCTGGCTGCTCAAGCGGAAATGGTACCTGCCTCTTAAATGGTATTTTTTTGTGGTATCATAAAAATGTAAAGGGGAATGTGTGTGGTTTTGTTTAGGTTTTAAGCCAAAGATATATGAATTTTTATTGAAATATTTAAGAAACTATTATTAACTGCTTAATATTTGTCAGAAATTCCTATTAAAAATAAATATAAAAATATGGAATAGTAAATATTTCTCAATAATCCGTATCAGAATATATATGGGAGTGGAGAGTAGTTTATTTTAAATAAACCTTCATAAAAAAAATATAAAGAAATAATATTTCTCATTAATTCCTATCAAAATATGTAAAGAAATATGAAACAGTTAATATTTCTCATTAATTTCTATCAATATATACATATATGGAAATGTGAAACAGATATTGTTTCTCATTAATTCCAAATATATAAAGAAATATGAAACAGAAAATATTTCTCATAAATTCCTAACAAAATATATAAAGAAATATGAAACGGTTAATATATTTCATTATTTCCTTTCAAAATATATGTGAAAATGGAAAGCAGTTAATATTTCTCATGGAATTCTTAATTTAAAACGATTATTTATTATTATTTATATTATAAATTCATTAAATAAATATATATAAATATGTAAAAGTGAGAATTGTTTAAGTTCTGAGTTAATAACCTTAAGATAAACTCCTAAAAATACAATTAACTCATAACTTTGTTCAAGAAATATAACTAACTATAACTTAAGGGAAAATTGCCTTTATTTCCCTATAAAATCCTGCTAAAATCATGCTAGAATTGACCCTTAGTATCATAGTAAATAAATAATATTTAATAATGTAATATAATATTTTTTTAATAACGAGAAAATCGTCTTCTCTTTCAACAAGCCCTTGCCAAAATCTCTTTTTCGTTCCCCAACCATTGATCACACCTTTCGGTTATTCTATTATTTATTTATATTTTTTTGCGGCTCTGCCTCTGCTGGTTTTCAATCATTTTTCATTTCATTCAATTCTCTTGAAATTTCTTCGATTTCGGTGCTACACTTTTTTCCCCTCTTTTATTACAAAAACAAAAAAATAATAATAACACTCTGAGTACACTCTCGTGTTGTGGCAATCAAAGAAGAAAAATAAAGGCCTGGCCGAGGCGTTGATGGGTAATTTGTTACAACAATAACAGCAACAACAACGGCGAACGGACCATGTCCGAAACAAGTTGGAAATTATAACGGTTATTATGATTATAATGATTATTAGATGATTTTAATCCGCGCACACACCGAATATTATTCCATGGAGCCCGATGCCCGATGCCCGATGCCCGCCTGCTTGTTGTTACAAATTGCTGCCTGTTGTTTTGTCAATGCCTTGGCGTGCCTTAGATATATCTTTCTTTGTAGTATTATTTATGTGTGGCTGAGTCGGTGTGTGTGTCGGTGTGTGTGGGGTATCACTTTCACTAAGTTCGCGCACATAGAAAGCAAATGAAAGCAACAAGTTGCTGGCTGGTACGCGCAACTACTGCCGTTTGTGTGCCTTTGCCTTTGCACTTTTTTCTATTTTTTTCTCTTTACCTTTTAGTTTTTTTTTTTTTAGGCATCTTTGGGCCACATTGTCATGCATGGCCGGCTAGCTGGCTGGGCAACCTTTCGGTCCTACGATCGCATCTCGGTTTTCGGTTTCTTTTGACGCACAGCGTGGGAGTTGGAG
This sequence comes from Drosophila triauraria, assembly GCA_014170255.2. Classification (NCBI taxonomy): domain Eukaryota; kingdom Metazoa; phylum Arthropoda; class Insecta; order Diptera; family Drosophilidae; genus Drosophila; species Drosophila triauraria. The sequence goes on along the minus strand of CM024333.1, from coordinate 4,933,714 downwards.
TTGGAGTCGGAGTCGTCATTACCCTCTGCTTCTCAGGGGCTCGGAAACCGACACCGAGATACCGAAACCGAAACCGAAACTAAAGCGAAACTGTAGCCGAAATTGAAAATGCCTCATGAACTTGATTTCTTAATTTGCGTTTGCCCTGCATGACAAATGACTCGGCTAAAGTTTTTTGGGCTGTTTGTTAATTTCAATTTGCCCGAACTAATTTGATTTGCGGGCATCTCAGAGAATGGTCTTTGCTGGTTTTTTCTTCTCTATTTTTTTATGGCATTTGATGAGCAGCAAAACCGTTATGATGAAATTGCACTGGCAATTGCTGCTGCCGCTGCTGCTGCTGCTGGGGGATTGTATAAGAAGCATCTGGAAATGTATAGCAAGACGTGTTTGCCACCGGCTGGTAGCTGGTAGTTGGTAGCTGGAAGCTGCTTGGAAAGTTGCACTGCTGGTCAAATGATGTTGCAGTTATTCGACCATTTATGGCATGCCTCACTGACAGCCCAGCCAGAGAGTCAGCCAGCCAGCCAGCCAGCCATCTAGCCCCTTCTCTAATCATTCCCATTCCAAATCCCATTCCAAGTCTCATTCCTCATCGCTGATTATGCAAAATCGCACTTAACAGCTCGAAGCCAAGAACGATTGGCACACAGAGCCGAAAACGTAGATTTTTAATAGGGGAAATTAAGTAAATAGAAGTTGGTTTAAGTTATAGATAAAATAAGGGAAAAATAAAGAAGATTTGTAAATGAATATCATATTTTTAGAAAGCAGATCTTTTCTAGAATTCTCTTTATATTTATTTTTCTGATAAATCTTTTTGCAAACTAAGGAACTTTCTTCAATGAAAATAAATATTATTTTATTGTGGAACGTTTTCCTCTGTTTTTATTGGTTTTATCTTCAAAATATAATTTCTACAGTTCAGAATAACTCCCTTAATTTTCCTCTGTGCATCCCATTGACTCTGGGGATGTATCAAACTCATGACATTGGCCAGTCCGGGCCTGGGAACTGCTCAATTGAATAACTAATCATACGAAGCTGCCACAGCGGCAGCAACACATTTGATTATTGCACACGGCTGGCTCGCATTTTTGCATAGAGATACATAGATACGTAGATACGTAGATACAAGCGGCAGCTACAACTAAATTGATGGCTGTTTCTGTATCTGTCTGCTATGTTTTTTTTCTTGTTTTTTTTGCTCGCTGCTGTTGTTGTGGCAATTTTCTCACGCTTTGCATTGACAACAGCGGCAAAGCCAAGAACATTTTGCAATCTGACGGCGGCAAATGCCAGAGATTTTTAGCCAGGCGTCCGAGTGACCAAACTGGAACGGAACTCGCTTAATTGTCAATCAAATGCAACACACACAACGCAGGGGAAATATCCCCCTGACGACCAGGTAGAGCCAAAGAAATAATTATTAAATAATTGCCAGTACATGAGAATCTTGGTTTTCATCATTTAAAAAAATATCAAGCAAGGAAAAGATATGCTTTAATTATTTCGGGATAAAAAGAAATATTTATGAGTTATTAAATTAAAAGATTAATATATTAAATTAAATTAAAGGCCAAACTAATATTTAATTGAAAGAATTTAAAGGGGAGAGCCCTTAGAACCCCTATTGGGAATAACAAATCAGTGGCACTTCCTCATAATACCTGAAAACATCAACTAATTTCTTCTTTTCTACCTTCTCCTTTCCAGATGCCGGCTGCAGCTTTCCGGGTTCGCCGGCGCACAGCAGCGTGGTCTTCTCCAGCGCGAATCTCACCCAGGGAACGGTGGCCTCCTACAGCTGTGAGCGCGGCTTCGAGCTGCTGGGACCGGCGCGCCGAGTCTGCGACAAGGGCCAGTGGGTGCCGGAGGGCATCCCCTTCTGCGGTAAGCCAAATAATGCCTCCCCAAATGAAAAAATAAAAAAAACCAACACCAATAATAAGACCAATACTAAGACCCACAAGCGAAAGACTGCGCACACGAACTTGCTGTTCGTCAACTCAATTAGCGCCTCGACGGGCGACTCAACTCGGATTCGGACTTGGATTCGGATTCGGACTTGGGAATCGGACGCGGCTTGGGGAAGGGGGGCTGACAACTTTCACCGCCACAAAATTTGAAGCGTTCTCAAAATATCTCTACACAGAAATTAAAAATAACAAAAGTAAAGAAAGGAAAAATAATGGAGATAAAAGATATATGTAGTAAGAGTGTTTAAAAAATCATGAAAATAATTTTAGAAAAGATTTTAGGCCCAGAAAAAAATTAAGAAGAAAGCTAAAAGTAAGAAAAAAATTTTATTTATAAAAAACACGTAAAATAAAATGTTTTTCCCTTATTAACCCCTTAAAACCATTTCTTTCTGTGCACTCACCTCACGTTCTCCGTGAAAAAACAAAGATAGCGAAAAAGAGAGCAAATGGCATTCCGATTGAATGCAAAGTTGTTAACCAAAAGCGAAACATGATTAACAAAACGCGCGAAATTGGGCTAAAATCCAATGCGTGTGTCGGCCAAGAGAAGAAAGACTGGCCAGAAGAGAGGCTACGAGGTGGGAAGAATTCAGCCTGACCAAATTGACCCACTTTGTTGTTGCTACGAGCCAGCGAGCTGCCTGAATGGTTCACAGCAACAATGAAAAAAATTAAATAAAGAAGAAAAAAGTGTAAAAACGAGTCGAGCACGAAAACAAATAAATGAATTCTAAATCAATTTCCAACGAGACATGCACTTCCGTGAAAAGGGAATTGATTGACACAAGCAGAGCAGCCCAACTGGGATTGAAAACTGGTGAATGAATGAAAGAATGAATGAAAAAACTGATGGATTGGGCAGTACATACTTTTCTCCATTGAGGAGGTCAAAAAAGGCGGCAATTCAACCATCCATCAAACTTTTAACGGGCTTTTTTCTTTGTGAAAAAAAGATAAAGATAAAGAAAGTCAATAAGACAATCGATCGAAACAGTAGTAGGTGTTGATCAGCGTGAATAATGCCCTGGGAATTCAGGGGGAAGCTAAGAGATTTCTTTGGGGATTTTTAGGGTAATAATTTTTCACTTTATTTCATAAAAAAAAAACATAAATCCGGCTCGAAGGACCAACTTGTTTTAGACACAAACAAAGAATATAAATCACCAAATAATTTAGCCGAAAAAATTAAGTGCAAAGATTCATTAATAATAATAGACAGAATTCCCTGACCCGCTTCGATCGTACTCTTAAGGTTGTATAGACAAAAAATCAGAGCATTTTCCAGCCAAACAAAATTGATTGCTCGCTGATGACGCGGGAAAAGAAAAGGAAAACAAAAGCCGCAGAGATTTCCGACCTGAAAATTGTGGAAACCGAGGAATTCGAACATCGAATTTCGAACATGACACAGCGGGGGCAATGGGAAATTAATTAAAAGCAATTAAAAGGCATTTGTCACACCGGCAGAAACACACCTGCTGAGAGAGTGAGCTTTAGATTTTGTTATTTTTTATTTTTTCCTTTATTTTTGGCGGCTAGAAAGCAGTCAGAGTTTCCAAGTCGCTGGAGCTCAAAGCCAGAGTCAGATCCAAAACCGAATTCAAACACGGTGAGTCTTATCCGACAGATGCATCTGATTAATGAATCCCAATGCCGCAAAAGTGCGTGGCGAGCGATGTAATTAAGCGCCGGCAAGTAAAAGTTGAGAGCCGAGCCGCCATTAAATTTCACTTTTGTTTTTGGCCAAGCTCTAAGCGGAGCCCGGTCGGGCCCGGGCCCCAGTCCAAGACAATGGCCAGAACGAAGGTCTCTTGACAAATTCGCCAGGCAGAACATCGCTGGCTTGGTTTTTGGCTCTTTGCTTTTCGCTGTTTTGACCACATAAAACCGTGTCAGGGCCTGAAGCCAATTAGCCGGGCCTTGGGCCCACTCTGGGAACTCTGGCTCCCTGGCATTCGACTCCAAGCGCTGCATCTCGCTTAGAATACCCAAAATAATTACCTTTGACCCCCATTTCTACAATGAAGTATTTTTTATAATTTAGAAATTAATCCTTAAACCTTAAGCTTAGCTAATTAATTTATTTAATAATTTATTTATTTGTTTATTTCAGTTTTAAATGTGGCCGCTGGCAAGGCGCCCATGCAAATTTCCACAGAAGGCGCTGGAGCTCCACAGAAGGCCATCGATGGCTCTACGTCTGCCTTCTTCACTCCAGAGACCTGCTCTCTGACCAAGGCGGAGCGTTCGCCCTGGTGGTATGTCAACCTCCTGGAGCCCTACATGGTCCAGCTGGTGCGCCTGGACTTTGGCAAGTCCTGCTGCGGTGAGTGAGCTTTATTTGTAATAAATATAGAAATATAAAAATATAATAAATAAATAAAATAATGTAATAAGGGTTTAGGGGCTTAAGCAACTGGTTTAAAAAAGATCTAAGCTCTGTCAAAATCGGGAGTGTGGTCACAATTACTTAATCTCGAAAATAATTCAACATAAATCCATAATTATTCTGTTACCTGAAATCTGTGCTAGCTTGTGGCCAGCAAGTCTTGGCTTTAAGTGGCGCTTAGCCAAGTGAAAGACGACGACGACGGCAGGCAAATTGATTAAATTGAGCAACTTTTCGCTTTTATTAAAACCGCAGTCCCGCAGGCCCAACCCTAAACCTGTCGGGCACACATGCCTGGGATGTTGGATGTTGGTTATCCGATGGCTGGCTGCTGGCTGGAGGCCGGATTATGGACCTGCTTGGACCGCATTCTCTGGGACGAAACTCTCTCGCGACCGGTGGACAGTTCAATGCCCCGTTTTCCCAGGCTGCCCAAGCAGTTTCAGTTTCAATTTTCCAATGTTTGTCTGGCAAAATGGCAAATGCTGCACGACGAATCCCCAAAGCCGAAGCCGAAGCCAAGGCTGGCAAGGCAAAGGGTTGCCAAAACAGAGTAAACAACTGCCAGTCAGTTTTCCCTAATGCTTTCACTTGCCAGCAACCTGAAGTGAGGTTCCCCCAACTCCATCTCCATCTTCCCCACCTCGAAATCTTCGGATCGAGGCGGCTTGTTATGTGATTTTCGTGCGGCTTTTGCGACGACAGCCAAGACGAAGACTTCGACTTCGACTTGGACTTGGACTTCCACTTTGGTTGAAAAATAAAAATAAAAAACCCAGACCTAGTGAGTCAGTCAGTGCGGGCCGAAAATTTATGATTACTTTCACTTGGCTGAGGCTGAGGCTGATGCAGAGGCTGCTGCTGAAGCTGATGCTGATGCTGAACCCGCCTGACCCGCTGACAGACAAAGCCATAACAATAATAATGACAACGGCAACGGCAACGGCACTGGGAATCTCAATAGAAATAGCTGCACTTCTGCACTGCAAGAAACTAGGGCGGCCTGGGGTTAGAAAAGAAAAGGAAATCACAAAAAAACAGAGGGAATAAAATTTAAAATCCCAATACTGAAATTTCAAAGGAAATTCCAGTTAGTTGTTGATTCTAAATAAAATCTTGGACAACACTTTCTTAAACCATAAAAAATCCCTTAAATTTGAAGTATAAATTACAAAAAATAAATAAATTAAAAAATACCTAAGCTAGCTCCCAACCTTAAGCTTTAAATACTTTATTCCACCTTTAAAAATAACCCTTATTCCCCTTTATTTTCCACAGGCAACAAACCAGCAACCATAGTGGTCCGCGTGGGCAACAATCGTCCCGATCTGGGCACAAATCCCATCTGTAATCGCTTCACAGGTCTCCTGGAGGCCGGTCAGCCTTTGTTCCTGCCCTGCAATCCGCCCATGCCCGGCGCCTTTGTCAGCGTCCACCTCGAAAATAGCACACCGAATCCCCTGTCCATTTGCGAGGCCTTCGTGTACACCGACCAGGCCTTGCCCATTGAGCGGTGTCCCACGTTCCGGGACCAGCCACCTGGTGCCTTGGCCTCCTACAATGGCAAGTGCTACATCTTTTACAACCGCCAGCCTCTGAACTTCCTGGACGCGCTCTCCTTCTGCCGCTCGCGCGGCGGCACTCTGATCAGCGAGAGTAATCCGGCCCTGCAGGGCTTCATCAGCTGGGAGCTGTGGCGGCGCCATCGCAGCGATGTCAGCTCCCAGTACTGGATGGGAGCGGTGCGCGATGGCAGCGATCGCAGCAGCTGGAAGTGGGTCAACGGCGACGAGCTGACGGTGTCCTTCTGGAGCCATCCCGGTGGCGACGAGGACTGTGCTCGGTTCGATGGCTCCAAGGGCTGGCTGTGGAGCGACACCAACTGCAACACGCTGCTGAATTTTATTTGCCAGCATCAGCCGAAGACCTGTGGACGTCCGGAGCAGCCGCCCAACTCCACAATGGTGGCTCTTAATGGATTTGAAGTCGGAGCCCAGATTAAGTACAGCTGCGATGCGAATCACCTGCTGGTGGGTCCGGCCACGCGCACCTGTCTAGAGACGGGCTTCTACAATGAGTTTCCGCCTGTGTGCAAGTGTGAGTATTATTAATAATTATTATTTATTATAATAAATAAATAAATAAATCCCCTCTCAGATATCGAATGTGGTCTGCCCGCCAGCATTGCCCATGGCTCATACGCCCTGTTGAACAACACGGTTGGCTACCTGAGCCTGGTCAAGTACTCCTGCGAGGAGGGCTACGAGATGATTGGTCGGGCCCTGCTCACCTGTGACTTTGATGAGCGATGGAACGGACCGCCGCCACGCTGCGAGAGTGAGTAGATCCGAGGGATCAAGCCCCAAAAAATGAGGAATATATATTAAGCCTATCGATTTGTAGTTATTTTTATCGAAAAATATGGAGTTCCCTCCGAAATTGTTTAATTTCGATTTCTCTCCCAAGATTATACCTAATTCCTATTGATTTGAAGTTTATATTATCGAAAAACGTAGATTTCTCACCGATAATATTTTAAAAGTATCAATATTTTACATTTTTTAAGTTTCGATACTTCAATGGATAATGGATACCCAATTTCTTTCGATTTCTAGTTATTACTATCGATAAATGTAGAATTCTCTCCGATAATGTTTCAACTTTATCGATATTTTATATTTTTTAAATTTTGAAACTTCGATAAATATTTATTTTGGATTTCTTTTCCGAGCTTATACCTAATTCTTTTCGATTTGTAGTTATTACTATCGAGAAATGTAGAATACTCTCCGATAATGTTTCAATATTATCGATATTTTACAATTATTAAGTTTCGATACTTTGATAGATATTTATTTTCAATTTCTCTCTGTGGAACCTATGTACTCTTATCCTAACGATATACACTTCTACCGATTTATACTTTTTAATATCGAAAAATGTAGAATATTCTCCTATAATGTATCGAAATAATCGATAGTCTGTGATTTTTTTAATTTTCGATATATACTTATTATCGATTTCCCTCCTAACTTTATCCCTGAAACCTTGTTACCCGTTTCTTTCAGTTGTGGAGTGCGACACCCTGCCCGGTAACTACTACAACACCATCATCCATGCTCCGAACGGCACCTACTACGGCTCCAAGGCGGAGGTCAGCTGTCCGCCCGGCTATCGCATGGAAGGACCCCGAGTGCTCAGCTGCCTGGCCAGCGGACAGTGGAGCAGCGCCCTGCCGCGCTGCATCAAGCTGGAGCCATCCACACAGCCCACGGCAGCGCCCACGGTGCCCGCATCGGTGGCCACGCCGCCACCCTTCCGGCCCAAGGTCGTGGTGTCCAGCTCCAGTTCGAGCTCGACCACCAGCCGTACGCCCTATCGACCCGTTGTGTCCACCGCCAGCAGCGGAGGCAGCAGCTCCAGCACAGTGGGCACATACCCGAGCCTCAGACCCACGCAGGTGGAGATCAACGGAGAGTGTGAGTACAGGGACTTAAGGAACTTAAAGAAGCAAAATAACTTAGCCTCTCCTAATCCTTCCAGCTGAATCCGAGGAGGATGTTATTAATGTCCCTGTGCCCGGCACAGTCCGGGAGGAGTTCCCACCACGCCGCACTGTCCGTCCCGTGCTCATACCTAAGAAGCCGAGCAGCAGCACACCGGCGGCGGCGGCAGTGCCTCCGACCACCCAGCACGTGCCGCAGCCTCCGCAGGTGCCCTCCACCTATGCCCCGTCGCCGCCACGCAGCCGTCCCAGCGGTGCTCCGGTGGAGACGACCACGAAGAACACACAGCAGATCATTGCCAACTCGCATCCGCAGGACAACGAGATCCCTGACAGCGTCAACATCCAGCAGAATCAACCGCCGAATGTCAACGTTCCGTTTGCCGTCGACAATCCCGATCGCAAGGAGACCAAGGAGGCCAAGCTCAATCTGGGCGCCATTGTGGCTTTGGGCGCTTTCGGTGGCTTCGTTTTCCTGGCCGCCGTCATCACAACGATCGTGATCCTGGTGCGAAGGTGAGTCTCTGGCCCAAAAAAGCGGAACTGGGAGCTGGGTGACGCAGAAAAAAACCAAGGGATCTGTGATCAGTCTAGGTCGATTTTGTTGTCCATTTCCATGATCCGATTTATTGCTAATATGTGAAAATTTCTCTTGTAATTAGGTCAGAAATTGATCGATCATTTCGATATATTGCTTTAATTAATAATGTGGGAACTTGAAAATGATCTCTCGGAATTATATAAGTTTTTTTCAGTTCCAACTTAATTAAATTTTAATTTAAATTAAATTCGATAACAATCGATAGTTTATCGATAATCGAATTTAAATTATTTCAATAATAATCGATAGTTTATCGATCAACATTAAACGTTCGTTATGCTTGGTAACTGGATTGGACCATGATTGATACATTTTTCTGTGTGTGGAGCAAAGTCGATCGTTGTCGGGGTCACCACCTGCCCACCACCACCACCACCCCATGACCCTCCCTTCTATGACCCTCCCTCTCCTCTCTCAATCTGTCCCTATCACACACACTGTCTCCGTCTCTGTCTCAGCTCTAACCTCTAGGTTTACCCTGCTCTCTCGCTTAATCTCTCTTATTGCTCTCGCTCTCGGTTACCCCTCGCTCCTGCTCTTGGTCTCCTTCTCTCTCTCTCTCGTATTCACCATTTATAGCTCGGTCAAGAGAGTCTCTCACGCACACGTACACGCACACGCACACGCACAGGCACACGCACACGTACACGCACACCCACCTGAACATCGAACGCTTTCTCTTTTTCTCGTTGTACAACTCTCTTTTTTCGTTTTTGCTTCTCCCACTCTCTGTACTTTTTGGCAAAACCAAACCGTCAGCACCCCGAACAGCCAACGGCGGCACCTAGCCAAACACTTAACTGCTTACCAACATCATCATGCTCATCATCACCACCACCAGCAGCTCCACCAGCACCACCAGCAGCACCAGCAGCAGCTCCAGCAGCTCCAACAGCAGAAGTACCAACTCCAGCCGAAGTATCACCACCAGGCGAAGTCATCACAAGGGAATGGGAACGGGCACGGGAACGGCATCAGCATCGGGAACGGGCTCGTGTTCGGTCTCGGGAAGAGGAGTGGCATCATACCGCGTCCCAGTAGACTGCCCAGCTATGCCACGGCGACGGCCACCAGCGCCACCAGCTACGCGTCCACGGCCCAACTGACCAGCACCGCTGGTCGCCGGGCCAAGGGTTACGGCAGCTACGGTAGCATCACGTCCAGGCGATACCCGGATCCGGCCGAACAAGATCGGGATCCATCCTCCCTGTGGTACAGTGTCCTCGCTTTGCCCTTCGATGACCAGAAGCTGGGCAGGCGGGAGTTTAGCAGCTATGGACGGGGGTATCGCACCCGGGCCGGGCTCTTTAGCAGCTCAACGCACATGTAACCCGCTGAGGAGGATCAGGATCAGAAGATAACCACCAAAGAGAGAGAGAGAGCCAAACACACACACAACCTGGAGACTACCTGGCCAAGAAACCATAACGCGTGCCAAAGAGATGCATCAACGAACCAAAATAAACGAAAAACTAAGAAAAATCGAAGAAAAACCAAGAAAAAACAAGAGAGTTAAGCAAGTCAATCAATCAGTCAGTCAATCAGAATCAGAAGATCAATCAAAGCGGCCATATGCACAAATGTAAGCAGCCCAAAAAATAAAACAAAACAAAGCCAAGAACACAACCAACCAAGAACAACACCACACGAAACAATCAATCAACCAATCAGTCAATCAAACAATCAACACTGAAACACAAAACTGCTGCGAATGCTGTGGGCTGTGAGGCGATTCCTACTCCTTGCTGTTGCACCTACAACCCATCACTCCATCAACTCATCAACACACCCATCAATCATACAACACACTCTCTGGGGACTCTCTTTCTTTCACTGCACGCCTCGATCGCTCGCTCTTGCTCTGTCTCTGTCTCTTGTAGCCTGCCTGTCTCTTTCCCACCTCCATATCTCTGTCTCGCTCTCATCTTTCTCTGTATCTCTGTGTGTGCGTAGTACCTAACCCCCCCTCTGAATTTTTTGCCTGACTTTGTGACTAACCCAACACTCTTTCGTCCTGGCATTCTGAATAAAAAATTAAAAATATATCGAAGATTACTAATCGATCAATCAATATATCTATTTTCCTCTTTCCCAGAAATCGAACCACTCAACACTATCGCCATCGCGCCTCGCCCGACTGCAACACCGTGGCCAGCTTCGACAGCTCCACTTCCGGATCCCGCAACGGACTCAACAGGTATGGTTTTCTTTGAAAATAAAACAGGGTTGCCACAGAAATTGCAGGAGATTTGAAATCAATTAAAAGTGTAGCTAAAAGTATGCAGCAAAATTTGTAAAAAGTAAAATTACATTGGACTAGGCCTATAAAATATTTTAATAAAATCAACAGCGATTTCTGTGGCATCTCTGACTAAGATAAAAAGAAAAGGATTAAATAGGTGATAACTCAGGTCTACGAAAGTGATCAAAAATATTTAAATTTGAAATCTGGTATCCAAAAACCGGATACTTTGCAAGCACGTCAAAAACTGTTTTTAATTTCTTACAAATCCATTCAATTATATTTAATAACTCTACTTATATTTAACGCCCCTATAGATACTACCGCCAAGCCTGGGAGAACCTGCACGAGTCCGCCTCCAAGAACAGCTCGCACAACGCCCTGCGCCGCAAGGAGACCCTCGATCCGCCAAGCATGACCCGATCCCGCGACAATCTGCGCGACAATATGCAGCGTTCCCGCGAGAATCTGGACAGGTGGGTCAATTTTTAAAAAGAAATTTATATTTTTTATTTATTTTTTTTTTTAATTTAACCACCCTTCCCAAACAGATGCGGCCGGGACAACTATGGCATGCGCGATGACTCCGAGATGGTGGTGTCGGACGTCTGTCTGAAGGGCGAGAAGAAGCGTCATCATCATCATCACCACAAGAGCAGCTCCCGCAATGGCGACTATCGTGATCAGTCCTCTGGCAGACGCGAACACCACCGACATAGCGGCGGCGGCGGTGGCGGCGGCGGAGGCGGTGGTGGCGGCCACTATTGACCAACCATGGTCATCACCATCAACGTGGAGCGGCAGTAGCCAAAACGAAAGACGACGACGAGGAGAGGCAAAGGCGGCAGAGTCGGAGTAGGAAGTCGGATTCGGACTCTCGAAATCCGAGAGAGAGCTGCAGCGAGCGCAACAACGAAACGTTTTTTGTTTAATTTTAGCAACAGTTTTTTTTCGCGCTTTAGTTATGTAAGAATGATAATCGCCCAGGATCAGGAGGAGACTTTTCTGTTCATAGCGAAAACATGGAGCAAGAGGTCCTTTAACTTGCAAGTCAATACTTAGCTATATTCGCGGGGCGAGTCCTGAGGAGACCTGGAGATTTTCAAGCATTAGTAAGCAGAGATTTATTTATGAGTGAGATTTCTTAAAACTATTGTTTCAAGTCCCCAGAGTTCCGCGGGAATCCCCCTTAAAATATGTATATCGTGCTTAACACTCGGTCCGAAACTCGTATAATTTATTCGCAAAGCTTTCGTAAGGTTCTTAGTTAAATTGTCTCTATGAATTAGTTTTATGTAAAAAGAGCGTGAACAGGTCCACAAAAAAAAGAGAAAAAGAAAAGAAAGGCGAGGCGTAGTAATTAGTTGCAAAGCACCAGCACCAGCACACACACACACCTCGAACATCCCTCTAATCCCCTCCAGCAATGCTCACCTTCCCCTCTTCACCCCCAGCAAAACCCAGCAAGCAGGATCACAGCTGCAGCCAAATTATGTGCAACTTGGTTTCGTTTGAGGTCTCAAGCCAAATCGACTTGCTCATAGTCGCAAATTAGTTACGTAAAACCCTAAACTAGAACACACACAAATCCAGAAGAAGAAATCTATGTTGTAGCGAGTGTACAAAATCTGGAAGAGTAATATTAACCAGCAAGAGCACACAGAGAGCTGCACTCCATTCAACTCCATTCCATTCCATTCTATTCTATTATTTTTGTATCCACCTATCATTATATATTATATGTGTATTTCCCCGTATTTGTATTTCTAGAGCCTTGTAATATGTAGATTTTGTTTTCGAGTGTGTATCGCAAGGCGGCTACAAGTGCTAAGGGGCCGCCCGGGCATGCAATATTATTTGAATTTCGTGCATTATTTCCAATGTAAATAATAATAATTTATTTCATAAATAAAACAATGAATATTTTTACTAAAAAAAAAGTGTTTTGCTATCTAATTATTTAGTTAAAGATTAATGAAGGCGAAAAAGATCAATATTTCATACACGAAATATGCAACAATCTTGTAATAAGCTTATTATTTTCCAGTCCTTGATTAAATATTATGGTTATAATATATGAATTTCTGGAATTCATTTTAAATAAATGGAAATACCCTTATATGTATTCACTAGACCAAATTATAAATTAGTTAATAATGTTTCGCAAATGAATTTGAATTTTGAGTTGGCGGGAACGACAATTGACATATGTTAACATAACATAGGCGCTGTTAATTAACACTAATTTTTAGTATTTTTCTGCCAAAGTAAATACTACCAAAAAACACTAGGCAAAAACTTTATAGAACTTCAGCGAAACTTTTTTAATTGTTTTGTGTATTGCCTTTACTTAAAATAAATCTTAATTAGAATAAATACACAATCGGTGTTAAAAAAAATACCAAATATTCAAATTGAATTATTACAGTTAACAGTATTCGATATATTAATTGACCGTTGACGCTGTACGGAGACATTGTGCTGTTATACGCATCAGCAAATAAATTAAACATGCAACAGTATATGCGTCAAGAAGAAGAAAAATATACCCAAAACAATATTTATACAATTTTCGGTTTCCTAAAAATATTTTTATCAAATAATTTTAATTTATTGCACACCAAAACACAGTGCTTTTACGCGCACTCACCAATAACAGCGTGCTGTTAGGCGCATTCTGCAAGAACATTGTGCTGTTAAGTGTGCTTAACAGTGAAACTGTGCTGTTAGGCGCACCTGTCAAATGCAACCCTGCCTCCACGCCAGATTGTGACAGCTGCTGTCAACTTCTCTTTCGCTCTTTCTTGTTCGACCGTTCGCCTCTCAAGATGGTGCGTAAAAAATATCCACGTTCGACCAAAATAAAATCGCTTTAATTCCCGGCCATCCGTGACAATTTCGTGATTAAAATATGCCGTTTATGAGGCATTTGCGTTGAGGAGTGTGATTTAAATGGAATTTCACGAGTGGCCAAACCGCTGTCGGCGGGATTTCGAGTGTTATTATTTTGGCAGCGGCCTCAATGAAAAGTGCTAATACAATTTTTGTTTTGTTGTCCGCCCCCACAGACGAAGGGTACCTCCAGCTTTGGTAAACGCCACAATAAGACGCACACCCTGTGCCGTCGCTGTGGCCGCAGCTCTTACCACATCCAGAAGTCGACGTGCGCCCAGTGCGGCTACCCCGCCGCCAAGTTGCGTTCCTGTAAGTATATCTAGGCTATATCTGTTATCTGGCTTTGATTGCTAATTAATGTGCATTTCCCTTCCCAATAGACAACTGGTCCGTGAAGGCCAAGAGGAGGAAGACCACTGGCACCGGTCGCATGCGCCACCTGAAGGTTGTGCGCCGTCGCTTCCGCAACGGATTCCGCGAGGGAACCCAGGCCAAGCCCAAGAAGGCCGTCCAGGCCGGCAAGTAGGCAGGGATGCTCCATCGTCACACAACATAAATTAGCTGATAAATCTTCAGAAATAGCCGCCGGCAGAGCCGAAAACCGCAACCAACTGTCGCCGCCGGCAAGCTAATAAAAGATCGAGGATAATAAATGTTCGTTTTTTTTTTAACTAAGTGAATCTGGTGACTATTTTTTTTATGTTTGTGCGAAAAGTGAACGAAATGTTAAGAAACCCACACGAAAAGCAGGCGTCAAGCCGCCAAAATGCTTCAATACAAAAAACATAACCCTAACCTCGAGGATGCAGCCATGGTTCCAATGCTTACTCCGCGGTAGTGGTTGCCGCAACGTCGAGAAACCAAGCATAGCAGCTTTTTTTTTTTGTTTAAACAAAAACCTCGTGGAAGTGGCTCTGGAGACATGGCTAGGTATTGGCCGCATTTACCAGCAAAAAGGTATCATTGATCATAAACTTTTTGCTCTCAGATCCAAGAAAAGAAGAATCTAATGTTCATAGACCCGGAATTTTAATTTTTAAATGATTGCTAAATGTGATTTTTAACCATTTTAATTTTTGCCCATTGGTTATGTCTGGTAAATAATTAAATTTAATTTGAAAACACTTTCAGCAATCGTTGCCTTGTCTAATTGAATTATTAATATAGTTAAATGATCTTTGAGCACATTTAGCTGGTGAAAGCGGATTTATATGTATATAAATTTGATGTAGAGCAATATACATATTTTGAACAGGAACAGTTGAATTATTTGCATTGGATTTCCGAAACAGTACGAAGAAAGTTTGCCTTTAAAATATAGAGTTTTAGTGATCTTAGAAGTTCTCAGCATTTGGCTTGACTTGCAGACTACCTGTTGCAACCCATATTGTATGTATTATTTTCAGAGTTAATTTCAAAGATTGCCGAGTGCCAATATATAGTTGCTTAGTAGCCTTTACTTTCAATTGCAAACAATAAGATAATCCCCCCCAAATTAACTGCTGTTGATAACATTTTGTCCAGTTTTGGGACTCCAAGCTTTAATGATTTTCCATAAAATGTATTTACTTATTTGTTAAGCCAAGCAAGAGGATTAGCCTTTCTTTAATGAATTTAAAGTAAAATTATCTACAACATTGAACTTATTCAAAAGCTAACTTTGGTTTCAGCCATCTTAGCTGGCTTATTTTGTCTATTAATTAGTTAAACTTTTCACAATATATCTCCAATTTATATTATTATGGAAATTGTATTGTTATGCCAAGCTTTAATTGGTTTCTGATACAGCTCTTTCGTTAATTTCTTACTAGTGTTTTAGCGTTACATCTCACGAGAGCCAGAGCCTCTGAATTTTACCTATCGATCTCATCTATCAAAGCTTTCTTAAAACTTACTTAAACTTGTAGGCTTTATGCCTACTTTATGTATAAATCCTTGCTATTGGTTTATGCTTAAATGCTGTAGGTAATGTTTATTATGCTTTCTAAAAAGAAATGTCAAAAAATGTATTTTTACATACGAATACATTGCAAGGAAGAGATAGCTCCATATATTATATTTATAATTCCAATCAGTCTCTCTTTCTAAGGCATACATAATATCTAACAAAGTACATATATGAAGAAATGAAGCGTTAGGGCGGCCTATGGATACTTGTCCCTTTTTTATCTTCCAGCTTGGCGATTATAATCTATGAAAGTATTTACGGTTTGGAGAGCATCTCTTCCAGTGGCTCCCAAGCCCTACCGACTCCCAAAAATGATGTAGCCACTTTCAAAGCTACTCAAACTGTATGCTCTGAACTTGAATATTGCATACTTTTCAGCTTTTAAACAAATTTAAAGATTAGTAAAGCTTTTTTTGTAACATATTTATTTTATTAATTAAATTACCATTATTAAAAAAAAACGGACATTCGACCTTGCTTAAGGTAACATAAGTTTAATCTAAGAAACATGGGGCAGGCCTTGAGGGTGGCCCCTCACTGCCCGCGCGGTTTTTAGCAAGCAAGATAATATCGTACATCAAGCAGTGATTGATTGGTTCTATGACTACGAAGGGGTTCTTTCTCGTTCGTCGCTCGGAGTTGACTAAAAGTACAATTTACAATGTATAAAGCGTTCGACTAAGACTAAGGGCGGTTTTGGGACGGATTACAGGGTGGATGAGGGGACTTTGCCGGGGTTAACTAAAGTTAATGCCACTAAATGCTAAGAAGACATTTACAAGTTTACAGCTAAGAAAGTGCTTGCGAGCTTGTCGCAGACTAATCGGAGTGCGGATGCTGATTCTGTGTGCTGCTGGGCGTTGTCGCATCCGTACTGGCCAGGACTGGCTTCGCCACCTTGGCAGCGGCGACTGTGGAGGCAGGCCGCTTGATCAGCAGCTTCTTCAGATTCTGGAAGGGTGCATCGAAAAGCACCGTCAGGGCCACGGAGGCCAGGAAGATCGATATGAACTCGTTGGTGTCAAGCTGGGGAAGGAAGGGTTTAAGTTTGGGTTTAGTTAATTTGTCTAATTAATTATTTAGACTCTCCCTCTACTCACAATAATCGAAACAAAGTTGTAATAATGATGAATATGACGCCTTCGGCCCACGTTGAAGAAGAAAACGGGGAACTGCGTCAGGTAAATGGCGTACGAGAGCTTTGTGGACACCTGGAATCCTCGCCAGGCAAACAGCTTCGTGAGTTTATCTGAAATATATTTAAAAATGTAATAAATAATGAATAAACCTTCTTTATAAATAGTTGAAGCCTTGGATAATCCTTGTATTTAATCCCAATATTAATGCAAATCAAGCCTACTCACTCGTGTAACCATTATGGGACACAAACACGATCCAGGAGAAGAACAGGCACCAGGCAATGGGTGCAAAGGCGGCATAGATGGCTGCATGCGTGGAATTGTACACGTAGTTGATGTCCCCCATCGGAGCGGGTCCCAGGAGCGAGGCTAGCACACACACAGTGGCCACCAGCCAGCCCAGTCGAAGCTGCATCCTACTCAGCTTGGCATTCTGGTACTTTCTCAAAACATAGCCCAGCAGGATGCCCATGATGTACACCGTAGAGCGATGGGGAGGGAAGGAGTACATGTAGTCGGCAGTGCGGAAGAGCCTTTGGATGCTGGGAGGGATTTAATCATTAAAAAAGATTCAATTAATAGAAGGAAAGACCCCCTTACTTGGTGCCAAAGTAGATGTAGTTGGAAAGCTGATTGACAATCGTTGTGTAGTACCTCGCCGCCGTGCCCACAGTGCAGAGGAGCAGCAGGGTCATAAGACCACGTCGCGGCCACCTCCAAAGTCCCAGAATAAGCAGCGGAGCCACTGCAAACAGCTCTGTGTCAATGCCCAGGTGGTGCGTGTGCGTCAGGCACATCTCGCTGAAGCCAAAGTAGTTGTGGATGAAGAGCAGGTTGCGCCACCAGTTCTTCTTGCAGATGTCCGCATGGTGGCCCACCACCAGGTTCCACTGGGGTCCACTGCCCCACAAAGGCAGGACGTACGTGCAGAACAAGATCAAGGCGGCCAGTGGGGGGACAATCCTGCAAAGATTTCACCTGTCAGAGATGCTTCCAAGGCTGATTAGCCACCAAAATTCCTACCTCATCAGGCGGCTGATGTACTCGTTCTTCAGGCGGATGGGCTGCTGCTTCATGAGGCGACCGAAGAGCGAGTAGGCCGTGAGCATGCCACTGAAAAGCAGGAAGGGATCCGTGTAGAGGGAGGCCGCCCGTCCAATCACTGTCCACGGCTGGCCCAGGCTCTCGGACATGGCCGTGCGGTTGTTGTAGGGATTGAAGAACATGGCCATCGACTTGTGCGAGAAGATCAGCATGATGGCATTGAGGAAGCGGATGCCATGCACCGCCTCGATGTCACCGGGAGCACTGCTTGTGCTGAACAGCCAGCGCAGGTTCTTGTCCAGCGAGAAGGCCGTGAACCAGGCGTCTAAAAGGGAATTAAATAATATTTTAGGTGATATTTTATTTTATTTTCCCGAAATAACTCACTCTGCTTGGCCTGCGACTTCGTAGAGCGATCGTAGATGGTGGACAGGATGGCTACGGAGAGCACCAGGACAAAGAATCGCACTGCCCAGGTGGTGTTCCGGTCCCAGGGTCGCTGGTCTCGCACCTGACACATCTGCGGCTCCACGCGGACATTGAAGCCAATGCCAGTGGACGCCGTCTGATTGGAGAGATACTCGGCCACGCTGTACTCCACATCCCGTGCGGAGCAGCCAGAGGGCACGCAGAGGCCCCAGTTGATCAGCGAGTAGCGGGGCACTCGGTGACCGGGCTGCAATATGGTTGAAACAGGGATGAAGAGGGGAGATTAGATCGAAGCCTCCTTAATGGAAGTGAATCACGGGTATGTTGACCCCTTTCCCCGTTGCCATTACGACAATGAAACAAAGACTAGTTAAGTCAGGTCGCTTAATGTCTAATTTACATGAAAAAAATTAATAAAATGGCTTGCTTTTAAAGTTTAAAAATAAAGCAGAGAACTTGTTTTCTTATTTCATAGAAATTTAATGCTAATATCAGGTTAATGATTTAATTTATGGAGCAAGGAACTTGTGAAATAGTTTAAATAAATTAAAAGAAAACAAATAAACAGAGAATATGATAGAAAACATATTTTTTATAGATTTTGAAAGAGTTTCTCTTTTAATTTAAATATTTACATAAGTTATAAAAAGAATTTACTTTCTAGAGCTCACAGAAAACGAAACTAATTATTTACTAAAAATAGAATTTATAATTATATATACCATATATAAATCTCTGATCTTTATAATCTAAACTTTAGTATTTAAAGGAAATTAAAACCGGAACAGGTCAGTTATTTATTCTTTGATAATTTCCAGTAAATAAATAAATTCTTGAGTGATATAAATCACTAATAACGACTTTATCGAGAGGGTTGCTTTCGGTGGAAGATCTATAGAGAATCGCTGGAAGCCCGGTATTGGTATTCGGACCCGTATTTTGGGTTCAGTGGCCGGAGCTCGGAGCTCCGAAGCTCTCGGAGCTTCGATTTCTGCTTTGCATTTTACGGCCATCTATCTATCGCGTTTGATTGCTTCGCTTTTGCGGCGCTTTTCGTCTTGGCTCAAGTTCAATGTCGAAGTCGAGCGATTTAGCAGCCCGATGTTAATCAATCTATTTAGCCGACATTTAACTTTCACATAAACAAAAAAAAATAAATAAATAAATATAAAGAGAAGAGCAGCATTGCGTCAAAAAATATTAAATCAAACTGATAAGTTACATTAAAACGAATGTTAATTGGATTTTTAGTGCTAATTATAATTCTAAATAAATTGTAATTGAATTTAATGTTTTTATGGCTTAAATCCCTCTAGAAAATCATCAAGAAATAATTACTTTGACAGCCTTTATGTGCCTTTAAGTGAAATTAAATGATTCATATGTAGCCCGGACGATTATTATCTCCGGATCTTGGTCACGTGCTCCATTAAAAGGCACTACAGATCCAGGGACAGAGGACAGACAGACATATACTCACGTCATTGAACTCGCTCTTGAAGGGTCCATGGGATTGGATGAGCTTGAAGAAGCTCTGCAGACGCTTCGATTTGTGAGGCAGGACGGGCTGGGCATAGGCCAGGCAATACTGTCCCCGGATTATCGTTTCCCCATCCTGATCCTGGTCAATGTCCTGGTCCTGATCCTTCATACGCTGCTGGATTCCCAGGCACTGATCAAAGTCGCCGGGCTGATTGATGTTGCCATTCAAAATGCCCGAGTTCAACTTTCCACTGGCATCGTGCACTGGGAAATAAAAAGGAAATATAAACAATGAATATATATTTCTATTTTGTTATTTATTTAATATAATTATTACTGGAGTGCATTTTATTTTATTTAACTATTTATTCGTTAATTAACAAGTTCTGACTGTCCTAAAAGTAAATATGTTGTCTATTCTTTTTAACTAATTTAGTTCCTCGCTTATGTACCTCTCAATTTTATTTGTTTGGTTGACGAAATGTATAAAAAGAAAACCTAGTTCTATTCATTAAATTAATGTCAATAAAGGTGGGATAAATTAGCATGATTAGACGACTTTCTTGAGAGCATTGACTGATACTATCAGTTAGTAGAAAACAACCTAAGAGGTTAACTTTGAGTGATATTTATTCTACAAAGTCATGTAAATTTATAATAATTCCCTTATTTTATTAATTCCCTAAGTATTTTCTTAGAATATTGACTGCTTTAAGCTTTGTCTTTAATTAAAATAATACTTGTCACAAATTTTTTGTTTCTCTAAATTGTTAAAGTATTTATTTATAAAGTAAAGCAAGGTTCCACCGCATATAAGGATACATTTTTCAATTAGAGAGCCCTCTAACCCCCTCAGTTACCATTAAAAATCAAAATAAATATCTATATTATTTTTCCTGCCTTTATTTTGACGTCTCTGCTTTGTAAAATTCTTGTTATTCATTCAAGTTGAAGAATTCCTCGAATAACTGAAAGTGTGATCCATTCACGTTTCGCTTTCGGGTCTCCAGTTGAAGGTGTGTAGTGTGGTGTGTACTATGATGTGTAATATGCTCTCTGTGTGTGTGTTTGGGGCGGCTGGGTGGTGACCTTGACTGTGATCGCAACTCGTTTTGTGTCTCGTTCTGATTCTGAGCCGCAGTCAACGTCGCCGCCGCGTTGCGGTCTTTTGTGTCAAGTTCGCGTGGAATCACTGCATTTTGCTTTTTGCTTTTTGCAATCGCTATTTTCGCTCGCTGTTTGCAATTTTGCTGCTCTTGGCAAGAAAAAAAATAAAAACAAAATTCACCAGATGCAATTGGCAGTGCCACCAGTGTGTGTGTGTGTGCGAATGTGGGTAAAGTTCGACGGTTGGCCTTCACTTTAGCGGCGCAAACACACAGTTGCAGCCTACAGTGCCGGACAAGATGGCAAGTGATTTGCGGCCCTGGAAAGGTTAGAGGAGCTTACAGTTAATTTTTTATGATCAGTGAAGGTTTAGTTCTTGGACTTTTAAGATACGAAAAGTTTTCAAGAGTTTTACATAGTTTTGTTTACTTTTTTCTTTCTTTTTTTATAATAAATCTTTGAAATGAGTTATTTTTCTCTTTAATTTCAAAAGAAGAGGTGTATTTTCCTAGAAAAAAAATATTGCCTATATTTTGGGGTTGCTTACAGAGCTTATTTTTATAAGTAACAATTATTTTCATGGTCGGGGCACTCGAGTTTATGTTTTTGATTCTTTTTTTAATGACATTTATATGCTTCCATAGTTACTTGAGTGAATAAAATTAAAGGGCATTGAAAATATTTGTTTTAAGACTATATTTTCTAATCAAAAATGCTTCTAAAATCATAGACTATTTAAATTCTTTTAAAAACCGAAAAATAAAGTAGGAAATGATATTAAAATTTTAAGAAAAATAAGTTTCTAAATATTTTTACTATTATTCTGAGGTATCTGAGTTTGAATATTGAATATTGATCTAAATTATGGCTTCAAAACAATCAAATAATGTTGTAAACATATCATATTCCTCTAAAATATATTTGCCACTATTATTTTGATCACAACTGTTAGGATCTGAGGCACATATGACTTTGGGGTCTTTCGATTTATGTCGACTCGTCTGGCGGTCATACAGCTCGCCGGCAGAGGCCAGTTGGCAATGACTCGAATTCGAGCTGAACGTCCCCCGACTGGTTCTAGGTAGCCAAGCATCCAAGCAGCCAATCCAAGTCCAACTATTATCCACTTGCAGAACTAGAACCTGCGTTGACGCCTTCTTCTTATGCTATTTTTACTTTTTTCTGATTTTTTCTGATTTTTGCTCTTCTGGCTAATTTGTTGACTGTCACGGCCTGGCCTTGAAAAGTCCCCCTCCCAGATAATGTTTGCTCAGCTGTTCAATTTGGTACTCACTCCGCAAGGCCCACAGATCAAAGTTGTCCAAGGCGTCCAGGTATTGGCGCATCTGGCGGCGACACAGCGACGAGGCATCCGGATTTCTGGCCGGATCAAAGGGCTGGGTGATGGCCAAAAAGCGCCGGCCAATGTTGTACAGGTAAACTGAAAGGAAAGGAATTGAATTAAATATTTTAATAAATATATTAAATAATACTGCCAAGCTTAAATTACTAAATTCTTTAATAAATGCAATAACACTTAGTTGGTTCAGTTAACATTTAACCCGTTCAATTGAGCAAATTATAGTTTAGATCGCTTACCCCCTCATTTATCACCATATCATATGGCTCCATCTTGGCCAATACTTTATTGGCCATAATTGTGGCCATTTCCAGCAAAGGCTGCACTTTTCAAAATTGCATTATATCTACAATTTCACAGTCAAACTTGCAAAAAGGAAGTTGCTATGGCAAATAATACCATTAAATTGGATATATCGTTTGTGGCCAAGCCGCCGAAAGGCAAACAAGGCCCGGAGCCGTTAACGAAATTCGAGGTATTTACAAGCAAACGCTAACCCGTGATCAGCAAATATTAATAGTGATCGGTAATCAGTAATCAGTAGTCAGCGGAGTGTATCATATCATAATTGTCAAATCACAATATATCGGGCATGGAAAATTACTTTAAATTAAAGCTATCTGTTATTAACGGAGATTAGTTTATATTGTGAATATTTTGTTGGGTAATTTTAAAATGTTTTGGAAATTCAGGATATTACGAGTTTGGCTAAAGAAATAAATTTGGGAATTTTATAGGCTTTTTATATAATTTCCTGTAGAAAATTAAGCTTTTTAAATCAATTTTCAGCGGTCTAGGAAGTTTTTCTGCAGCAAAACAAATGGATTTTATATTTTAAGTAATAAAAAGTCTAACATTCTTCTTAATTGGGAACTTAGCTGGAGTTATATATTGGAGAATTTTGTATAGTTTTATTATGTAACCATAATAGGCATTGTACATAATTTCCTGTTGAAAATTACACTTTTTAAACAAGGTTTTCATGGTCTATAATTTTTTCCAAAAACAAAAGAGTTAGATTTTATATTTTGATCAATCTAAAGTCTTATAACTGAGAGTTCTAAGCTGCAAAATAATATCTAGAAAATTTGCTGAATTATTTATATATTTTCATTTATATTTTTTACTATTTATATATTATTTTTTATTATAAAAAAAGTTTAAAAATATTTTCCTCATAGTCTTTGATAAGAACCAATTTATTTTGATAATAAAAAGTTAAAATAAAGGTTTTAAAAGCTTCCCTGAACTTCAAGAATTTTTCTTACACCAAGAGACCCATCTCTGTAATTTCTGTATAATTTTCTGAGCCTCCCAAGGCCTCCTCCTTTCTTATACATCCAATATTCCAAACAAATATAATGCGTATAAAGTGCTCTCCAAATTGGACAAGGTCAGACCCCGTTGGGCACGTGGCAGTGGCAGTGACAGTGACAGCGAACAGGAAGTCAGTCGCCTTTGGATAATGAGGCGCCATCCCGACCAAGATGGTGATGCCTGGCTGGGATGGCAGAGTTCCAGATTCAGGTCCCCCAAAAGCCTCAACGATTCCCCCCACATGGAGTGGCCACATCATCAGCATGCCGTGGCGGTGCTTTGGCTACTGATTAACATTTCCATTGTGGCCGGTGTTGGGATTTTTATGCTTGGCTTCTCTCTCATTTGGAATGCCGATCTCGTCCAGCCGTCGAACATCGATCCATCAGCCATCCCAGTCTGAGCCGCCCGCCTGCATCCGTCTTTCAGGAGGAGAAGGGGAAAAAAGTGCTAAAATGCGTCAGAGTGCGACGAGATCTGACTGCGGAATGCGGCTGTGACCTGTCGTCATATTCTATGTATATATATGTATATATCTCAGATATATAGACATACGTGTGCCCACTAAATTTGGAAAATCAGGCAGCACGAGGAAGAATTGGGAATTGGGAATTCTACGATCCCCGATCAATTGTCAGTCGCGGCATGAAGATGAGCCAACAATGGCAGCCTGGCAGCCGTGCGAAACGAAGCCGACTTCGCTCATTAGCAACGCAAATTATGAAGATCTTGGGATAGAGTGAGAATGACACAACCGGAGTTCCAGAATTTTGTAGTTTGTAAGTGTCTAAATCGGCTGAATTGAGTTCCTTGAGCTAATGGCCATTGTTCTGGGGTGAGCTTAAAGCTAACTAGGAGAGATTAAAGAAATTTAATGGGGAAAATAAATACGAACGAGTTTTCTGGTTAAAAATAATAATAAATAATTCGTTTCAGGAGTTTTTGATTCTTCAAATTAAATTAAGAAGCGTAAAACTCCATGGAATTATTACGCAAGCGTTTTGCCAAACCATAAAAAGTCGAAAGAAGCGGGACACAAAGTCTATTAAATGTTCAGGGAATGGAAAATTGATAGAGTTAGAAAAGAGTGAGGGAAATAAATAAGAAACTTTATACGAAATCCCCTGAAAAATTCAATTGTGAATGTATGATCGTAAATCCATGTCACTTCTGTGACACAGTGAAATGGAAAGCCAAAGCCAGGTGGTTTTATGCTCCTCCATTGCCCCATCAATCAGAGTCAGCCAATAAATTTTACAGAAAATGCACAGTGGCAGAAAAATATAATAAAAATATTTGAATTAATACGAGAGAACTAAAAAAATTATATAAAATAGGAATATAATCTCGATATAAATACTAGAGACTGAGAAAAGTGTGTTAGAATATTCTACAAATAATTTTTTTAACTCTATAAGAAACAATTAAATAATGACAAGTAAAATAGGTAAAAAAGGTCAAGTAATATTTTTAAAAATAATTTATTAGAGAACAAAAACAACTTAATTCTATTTTAAAATAATTATATCTACGTAAACTACTTCTTATTATTTTAAAATAATTATATATCTGCCTTATTCATGTTTTTCCCTGTTTTCCTCAGGCCTTATTCAAGGCTCTCTGTCTGTTTAATAATCCAAAATCGTACAGTATTTAAATCTTTTTATTTATATATATCTATTTATATTTATATAAATGTTATAATTTATTTCCAACCCACTGTCCATTGGCCAGATGCTAAGTAGCCGCCAGAGAATGCCGGCTGAGCTTGCACTATGTAAAACAAGAACCGCAGTTCGGAGCAGGCCAATACGGGCCAGCTGCCAGTCGGTAGTTGGTTGTTGGTAGTAGTTGGCGGCTTAATTAGCCGTGTGTTTCATACTCGTATTTGTACTTGTCTCTGACCCACTTGGGCAACCTGCTAACTGAAAGCCGAACAGCCAGCAGCGAACTCGCGCGACTCGCGAGTGTGTTGGCCAATTCCTGGCCGAAAATTCGCGCAATCCTTGGCGCCAAACGCCGCTTGGATTGGCCAAGAGCGTTCTAGTTATCGAAACGGATCGGATCGGATCACTTGGATTGGGGAGGGTAATCGCCGATGAATGGGCCATAAATGCCATGACTCGACGCTTTGATTTAAGGCAATGATGAGAGCGCAAAAATGATTTCATTTTACCAATTAGCACCGGCTCATCTCTCTTGAGTATTTATCTATACCTATATCTATATCTATACCTATATCTAGATATATATTTGTATTTATTTAGACTTCCACAACAAATCGTTCAGCACTTGTCACTTTGTTCTCGCAAACATTTGGCCAGCTACTGCAATGCGATCGCGATCGACTTCGGCCCCCCTCTGGCATGGGTTTGTTGGCATAGTTTACACAGAGAGAAAAATACAGGACTTTTGAGACAAACAAAAAAATAGATAAATAACAATTTCTTAAATTAATAATTGTGACTTTTGCCATAAATATAACTTGTTACAAAGATAGACTAACAAATGAAATAAATTATTTAATTTTTAACATTATTTTTGTTTAAGAAATGTAGGGAAAAGTATTGCAATCACCTTGATAACAAAATTAGAGATGGCAGGTATGTAAATTGCAATGAAAATAATTATCGATGATGTTTGTTATCGTTCTGCGGTATATTATTAAATTTTACTTAGATTTTGCATTAAAACCAAATAAATTCGTGAGCTTAAGATCTCTTTTTATAAGTAAACAAGTACAGAACCTAAACATACCGAAGTATGCATATATTTTATATAACAATGGTAACGATTAATGGTATTTTGTTCGATATATTTGAATAAATATCGATAAATCACACAAATACCAAAAATCTTTCATACAGAGATTTTTTTTAAATAAATTTCTTTCAAATATTAAAATATTTAATATTATTCATATATTTATTTTTGATTTAAATAATTTATATAAATATATGTTCACCCCCTCATAATCAATAAATCCAGCAAATAACTTATTTTTTCCCTACTTTTTAAATACATGTAATAATTTTTTCCTCTGTTCCCAAGCGCTCAACTTAACGCGACTTTAAAGCCAATATTTACCAAGCCAATTGGCAAGCTTAGCTCCGGGCCAGTCACCGTCTGCGCCCTGCCTGCGCACCGCCAAGAGGTTAAAAAGCTTGTTATTCGGGCCAATTTGCCACCGTTATGCAAAGTTCTTGTTATCTCAATGGGGCTAGATATCTCGGGTTCCATATTCGCGGTAACCTCCGGTTGCTACCTTGCCTTCATCATTCCTATCAGCATTAACCATTAGCCGTAATGTACGATGACTCTTTTTCGCTAATTTCTGGCGATTGAGTGGGAACATGCATGGGGATTTTATGGCCGGCACTTGGGGCCTGGTCAAGTGGTCATCCCAGGCGATGCGGCGATGCGGCGTTGCGGATGATGTCGCACCGCCACTCGTCGGCGCTGGGGAAGATCAATTACAAACAAACGAGCCACAAAGTGGGCAGAGAAAAAAATAAAAACCGAAAGCGAAAAAGCCAAAGCACTTAAGGCCCGGCCCGGTGGGATGGGGATGGGTATATGGGCTGGGCCTAAGCAGGAACGAATGGGGAGGTACATCTTCATTGGGCACTACGTACTTAGCGGTATTCGTTATGGGATTTTTTTGTGTTTTTGTTTTTGGTTGCGACTTGTAAAAGTTGTAAATTTTATGGGGTGCAAAAATTAGCCATGGAGCTTTGCAAATTTTATTTCAAACAATAAGTTAATAAATAGGCCTAAGTATGTGCCTTGAAAAGAGCATAATTACATGTGTAACTGGCATAAAAACCTTCCTAAATAATAGCTAAGAGAGATCATAATAATAACTCTTTGTAATTTCAACCAATTTTGTGCATTAAAGATTGCAATATAAATGGATTAAATGCGATTCACTTACGTGAGCCAAAATGGCAATTAAATCCACAAAAAATTGTCTCGTTTACGTGAGACTTCGCACTTTGCCTTGACTTGTACTTGGTATATATTGTATATAGTACACATATATATATATGTCGGGGGCTTTTCCCCGAATCATCCTCATCGTCCTAACTTGTACTGCAAATATTGGCACCGGAAAAGAGAATTAAAAAAGCCAACAAGGCCAAACCTTTTAACAAGAATAAGTGCGCAACCAAAAGGCGAGACATCGGATTAGATAAGCAGATATAGATACAGCCTACAGCTAAAGCTACAGATAGATATAGATATAGTATATATCAGAGGTGTTTGCTTTGGGGTTGGGCAGCCGGAAGTGGCCCGGAGATGCGTCAGTTCTTGGCCCAAAGGCGAATGGCGATTGGGTCACGTCGGCCAAAGCCAACAAAATAAATCAAATATGCGATCGCAGCAATTGATTTTATTTGACGCACGCTCGTCTTATGCAACATTTCGCTTTGGGTCGCCAAGTGTCCGAGTGTCATTAACATTATACATTACACATTACACATTATACACAATTGCAGAAATCGCTTTTGGCCGAAATGCCCAAGGCCTTGGATGTGGGCGGCGTGAGAAAGTGCCGGACGATCGATTGGTAAGCGATACGCAGAGAAAAAAATTAAATTGAGGCATGAGTGGGGTCTCGAAATATTATTTAAATGCCGTTTAAATATTTGTTAAATATAAAATTTAATTAGAGGATAAACTAAATGAAAATAAACATGAAATTCAATATTATCGAACCTCTGAGTAAAATTATGGAAAATAAATAAAGTTATTAAAGATATTTAGTTTAGATTCCATAATTTCACAATAGAACTAAAGCAAACAAAAGCTCTATGAAATATATATTAAATACTAAAGAAAATCAATTTAAAATCTCATATTTTAACTTGACATGTTAAATTTAAAATGAATATTAAAATTCTTACCAGATTTTCCTTAGTTCCCCTTTATGACTTTTAAGAAAAATACTCTTCTGGCTTTTAAATTTAATGTTCCTCATTTTCTATAATTTTTCTAAATTAAAAAATATAGTTCTAAATATAATAAGAATTTAAATTTAATTATTAAATTGGTTTTCTAATGTTATATTAAATAATAAAATATATACTTCAATTTTCTTTAAGGTTCCCCTTTTGGATTCAAAGCAGAAAACTCATGTCTCTCAAATTTAATGCTTTTAACTTAATACAACTTCTCTATTTATTATTTTTAGATAATAAATTGCATAAAAATAAATTTAAAACAAAAACAAATAAACAACAAGTATAAAATAAATATAAAATAATTAATTGAACATTTCCACAAATCCTAATAATAAATTCACAAAAAGAACAACATTTCCTTAAACGAAAAAATTCTTATAAAACCGACTCACCCCTCTCATCCTCCTCCACCTGGTCGTCATCGGCGTTGGCCTCCATCCGATGTACCTGGTGGAGCGTAAAGTTTCCGGGCTCGTGCAGCTCACTGAGATTGGCCGTCTGGTACTCCAGGATCGTGGTGGTGGCCTCGTCGGCGAAGAGCTTCAGGCTATAGTTCACCTTGTCCTCGAAGATCGAGGCAATCTTGCTCTCCAGCTTATCCCCGGCGACATCGCCATTATCCGATCCCTGACCGGATCGACTGAGCAGATTATCGCCCAAATTGCAATTATCCTTCAGGTTGCAGGTGTCCGGTACGGAGACACCATCGAGGGCCAGACAGCTGGCGAGGAAGAGGGCCAGGAGGAGCGTGCTGGCCATGGCCAGGGACGACATCCCGATGCGGGTGACTTTAAGGGAATTTTCTTTCAGTTCTTCCCAAGACTAGCCTGGCACATAATCACAGACAGACACGAGAACAGCACGAAACAGCAACAAAAAATTGTGTTTAATATTTTTGAAATATTTTTGAGTTGCAAAAAAAATAGGGAAATATTTCGGCGATATATTTTTCGAGATATTCGATTGGGTTTAACGGGCGGCGGCGGATTAGATCTAGCGACCGCCAAGACGAAGCATTCGACGACAACTGATTGTCCAAATGCCGCCGAGCATGCGAAGACCGCTCAGCTCAGCTCAGCTCGGCGGCGGCTCAGCGGTTCGGCGGTTCGGCGGCTCGGCAACTTCAGTTCGGGGCTCGCCGATCTGCGAGCGAATTTCAAAACCAAATGCAAGCCGAAATTTTTTTATTCCCAGACGATCTACGATCTGCGATCAGCTCTGAGAACTCTATGTGCAGCGGCAGCGATTGCATGGCCAAAATGCCAGATGATCCGCCGATTCGCCTGTTCACCTGCTAATTTGCTCAGCCCCGAGAACGAGGAGAATGAATCCCCCCATGTGAGAGTCGAGTCCCACAGTCATCGGCATTATCATCTGGCATCTGATAATTGTGGCCGCCAATATCGGATATATATAAGCCTTCAGATAAATGGCGGTGACAAATGGGTCTGACAAATCTGATTCAGACCATGGTTAATCTTAAATCCAAATCTTTATGCCCCAAGAGAAGGTAATGGAAGTTATTTTTTAATTAATTACAGTTGCATCTCAGCTTGGAGAATTATTTAAAATATTTTAGAGACAAAATATACAGAAGAAACTATTAAAACTTTATAATATCAAATATGAAATATTTATTTTAGATAAGAATTAATTAATTAGAGTTGCATTTTGACATAGAGAATTTTTTAAAATATTTTACTAACAAAATACACAATAAAAACAATCAAAACAAAATAAAAATGAATATGAAATATTGATTTTATGTAAGAATTAATTAATAAGAGTTGCATCCTCAAGCCAAGAATTTTAAAAATATTTTAATACAAAAATTTACATTAGAAAATTATAAAAAAAACCTAAAATATTTATTTCATATAAGAATTAACTTAGAGTAATTTTTCAAAATATTTTCCTAACAAAATATACAATAAGAACTATTAAAACTTAATAAAAACGTATCTGAAATATTTATTTTACATAAGAATTAATTAATAATAGTTGCATCCTCAAGCAGAGGACTTTTAAAATATTTTTCAAACAATATATACATTAAATAATAATAAAACGAAATCTGAAATATTTATTTCATTTAGAATTAATTTATTAGAGTTTTATCTTAGCTTACAAACAAAATATACAAGAAAAACTGTCAAAACTTTATAAAATCAAGTCAGAGATCTTTGTTTCATATGATCAATCATTAATTAAGAGTTATATCTTCCAGACACCCGTAACCTGAGATCATTTCTTACTTAATAATATTCTTTATGGCCAAAAATATTATATAATCGAAACAGTCATCGTGATATTTGTTAAATAAGAATCAAATTCCAAAGATCAATGGAATAAACAGTTATTAAAATGTCAGCAAATGAAACAAATAATAAATGAAAAATATAAAGGCAATAAGAATTAAATATCCCAGCCTTACCTGAAACAGAAACAGAAACAGACCGACCTTTGTTCCCATTTTGGTGACATTAAAGACAATAAATTTAATAACAAGAAACTGGATTTCGAAATTTAATAATTTAAAATTCTGTTCTTGGCGTTACACAAAAACGGAGGCGCGATTTCGCGAATTAGCATGACACGACACAATCGAGAGAGAGAAGCCGGTGAAAGATGCTCCTCTAAAACGGAGAAAAGGTGAATGACATCATTGGCCAAATCATAAACAGAGAGCCAGAAACAGATGATCTTCCTCATCTGGCCCTGAGGATTCCAGGCGGCGATCGTGTCGCAACAATTTCTTGCTGATCAATCGCATTAGAGGCCAAAAAACGTTTGGAAACATAATTACAGGCAATCTGGCGACGATGTTGTTGGCCAATAACTCGTTTCGATGACAACAGAAGATAGAAGGCGGCGAGGAAAACGAGTTCCATGGATAAGACCATGACGCGTGAAAGAATCGTCGCTGGCTAAAGTGTCCATCAGGCTTACGGGCGAGATGATGATCCAGCCCAGCCATAGACCAACATAACTCAAAGTCACTACAGTCACAAAATTACTTATAATATTATTATTCATTTTTATTTAATTTTAAATAATTTTCCAAGTCTCCACAATTTTCTTTTTCAAAGTTTCATGCTTTTTATTTCCTTTTCTCTATAAATATTCATATTATTTCCTTATTTATTAAAACCCCCATTGCTTTTATCCCAAATTATACAATATTTAGATCCATTTAAGATCCATTTAGGATATGATTTTTTGTGCCGTGCAGCAATGGTGCAAAATTTGCCATTCGCAATGCAAAAAACAGAAAAATACAAAACAAAACTGACGCAAATGCATTGAAAGTGAGTCCGGTCTCTGGTCTCTGGTCTGGTTGCCAATATCAAATTACCCAAGCCGACCCGACGCCGGCAATTTGCAGCTCGGTTAGCCATATACCGCATATACAAATGCTATATATCTATAAAAGCTATATGGACATATAGCCAGCTAGTCCACAGGTCCATAAAGCGGTCGTTGCCGCCGCCGGGTTCTTGCAACAGGCGTAAATTGCAAGCGGAACCAGAGCACTGCCAAAAAAATAAAGAAAACAAAAAAGTCAAAAGCAAAACAAAACAAACACTAAATACTTGTGTCTATATAGTTGGATATATATCTTGAGACTATTAGGAAAAGTGTCGAGACTTAGGTATATCCATTGGTTGTAAATGATTCATTTATTTCTCAAGAATTACTTTTAATATCTATAACATTGAGAGGTTCTGGGAGATTTATTAATATAAGCATTAAATTTGTTGGGAAAAGCTTTAAATAAATTATAAAAATTATAAGTTTTGTATAAAATATAAGACACATACTTTATGTAGTTATTTTCATTAAAATATATATTTTAGAACATTATTTAAGATCAATAAAAGCCTCTAAAGAATTGACTTTAAAGTATTTAGAATTTTCTTTATTATGTTATTGTATTAATTATATTTTGTATATTTATTATACTTTAATGTTTTATTATTATTTAATTTCTTATGTTATTATATTAATAATTTTTATATATTTATCTGCAAAGGACACCTATCTACTCCTCAGAGAAACTAGATTTCCAGGGCACAAGAAAATAACCATTCTCTTTCGTTGGCGCTGGCGGCAAAAAGGAAGAATGTGGCAATTGACTCTGTGGCTGCAGCCGTTATTTGGCACTGAAAAAAAAATGCAAGTGACTCAAATTTATAATTTATAGAAACTAAAAAAAAGCATACAGTAGAATACATTTAAAAATGCAATCAAATTGAATTAAAAGTGAGGATTTTAGGCAAAGGCTTTCAGTAAAAAGAGTTCTTAGATTGAAAAATTAGCTAATAAACCAATTTTATTTTTAGTTTCATGTTTAGTTTTAAAAATATATTTCTCTCTATTCCTTTTTGCGTCTATGTGTGGCTATTTGGCTATCGTTTTGGCCATGTCTGCTCGGAGGGGTATCGCCGGCTGTGGCAATCTGAGCGAGTTCGGTTCCGCGGAACCAACAACCAACAGCCAACGGCGACGGCGACGGCAACGGCGTCTCATTAACAGGCCAAGTTGCAAGTTGCATGTGGCGATTTTTCAAGAGGCAACAACCAACGTTCAACCGAAAAGTGACGGAGTGACTGACTGACTGACTGACAGACTGACAGGCTGACTGACTGAGTTTGGCAATTGGCCAAGCCTCTGACGTTTGCGTGGCTGCGTTACCAATTGAAATGTTGCCGTCTTTTGGCTTTTTGGCATTTCGTGCGAATTGTTTTTCTGCCGGCTTTTGTGGTCTCTTCTAGAGTTCTTGTTTGCTCGGCTAAATAAATATATATTAGCTTGAAAAGGCCCTTGCAGCGACACCAAGCTGCACTTAAACCGGTCGGAGATGTTACCAAACACTGCAACAGCCAAAGACATCTTTTAAAGATCAGGCCCATCGATGGCCACACACTCGCGGATTGGTAATAACCAACGAGCCATACTGATAACGCGATGTCTCTATTTGCCGGCAAATGTCCAAATGTTTGCCAGTCAAACACGGCAACAAAAAAAAGGCAACAGAAGAGCGAACAGAAAAACAGACACTGTATAAACATTTACAAGTACAGAAAACAGCGAGCAACAAAGCAAACAATGTTCAGAAAAAATCAAAGTGCAATTGGGAAGAACCTGTGGTTAGGACTGAGTAAAAAAAATATAAATAAAATTAAGAAAATTAAGAATTAAAAGATATATGACTTGAACTTGATATAAACATAATTAAGATGAGGAAAAGAGGACCAAAAACTTAAATGAATCATAATAATAAAATATACTAGCTAAATAATCCCAGAATAAATCTTAGCAGATCTTTCTTATATTGTAGTTAATATTAACTCAAATTATATTTCTTTATTTTAAAAGGTTATTTCAACAAGTATTTATTAAGATGTACAAGCAATACCCTGAGTAACTTTATAATGAACTCCCAAGGAAGTCAATCAATCAGTTTCAGACTTAAATTAATACAAACAAAAATAATAATAGTAGCAACACAGCAGACATTTAATCACTGATAAATATGAACAAATAGACCTTCTTTTTCTCGGCTTGATATTTCCATTTTTGGATTTTCCAATCCACTTGCGTCGTCGTGGGAAGTCAATGGGTTAAGTGTGAGCCTCCTCGGACCGCCCCTGCATTCGCCTATGCACTTTGATGAATAAAAAATCAAATGATGAAGGTATGGAAAAAAAATATCATAAATGATAATGCCCATCAAGTTTGTGGCTCGTTCAAGTCTTTTGTTTTGGGCTGCAGTGGGGAGACAGACTGTTACGTTAGATAATTTACACGGAAAGAAAGTATAAAAATAATATAGTAATATAATAAATATATATAATAAAAAATAATAAATATATAATATGTAAAGAATAATATAATTAATCATTTTAATTGTTAATAAATGTCTACAGATGCTGAACAACATTTTAAGCAACTTCTATGTATTTTCAGCACCAAATAAGTTTTGTTTTGTAGCTTTTATTGCCTCCGATTATTTTCTTTGGCATTTCTTCTGGTTTAATTTATGTTTTTAAACTTATTATAATAAAACCTAAGCTAAATTAAACAAAAATGTTTGATTTAAGTTAATTTTTAATAAGAAAAATATAATTTATTGAAATATTTGAATGAAGATAATATACTTAAAGAGTTTTGTTCGTTTGATTTGAGTTTAAAAATCATTTTTAAGCTAAGAACTATGTAATAAAATAGATATTTAATTTTTAAGTAATTTTTTAGCCAAGTTAAGTTTATTTTTCCTCAGTGCCTGTGCATTTGTAGCCTCTTCGCTCTGCTTTCGCGCTGCGTTGGCTTCCCAACCAACTCCTGCCTGCAGCTGACGACGACGATGACGAGCGACGACGACCTTGGCAGTTGTAACCCATTTTCATTTTCAATTTTGATTTCTCGATTTCGACTTCAATTTCGCTTTCAACGGCGGCGACGTCGACGGTTGCCACTGCAACGATTTGTCTGAGGAATTTTAAACAGTTTCTTTGTCGATGTTTTTCGGCCACGATATGCATACGATGAGGTTGTCTTGTGGTGTCGATGGCTCTTGGCTGATAGCCCGGGTCCAACTCCAAATGTGTCTCTGTGCTGGGCTGCAGCTTGAAGGGCAGAGCTTGGAGCTTGGCTAATTCGGTTCGAGCCAGGCCAGGCCAGGCCCAAATACCGACCACGTCAGCTGCCATCCATCCAGCTTAATTTCGTTTTTTTTTCGCTTTGTTTTACCTTAAGTTTTTGAGAGTTAATGGCTCTTTGTCCAATTAACGAGAGTTGAACTAATGCTAAAGTTCAAATTCAAATAGCGCTGCGTAATTAAATATAATTAAAATTAAGAATCTGCTTGATTCTCCCCGAGTTGTGATTTAAATTTGTCTTTCTCGGCCTTATCTCTGCGTCTGCATGAATTTAATGAGCAATTAAATCGCATAATGTCTATGCGCAATCATCAAATTTGCAGCCCGGGGGGCACTTAGACTCGTTTATGCTCCGAAAAAAAAACTAAACAAAACAAACAACTTTCAAAGAGTCCAGCGAACTTTTGTTCTGACGAGGGTTAATGAAAAAATTAAAATAATGATTGATCTTTGGACACGGGCACGTGGAACATGAAATATTTGGATATTTAGCATTTTTTCAGACGGAAATGTCACATTTATGAACTAAATATCATCATAATTATATATAACTTTATAATAACATATTTTAGAATAAAAGTAGATAAAGAAATAAGTACTAAATAATCAAAAAAATATTTAATATAATATTTTAAATATTTTTAACTAAAAATTGAATTAAAATTAATGTTGAGAAGTCTTTAAAATTTATAAATTTAACGTGGTTTATATATTTTTTGTATTTATTAATATAGAAAAATCCTTATAAACACAGTTTCTTATTTCTTATTTCCCTTTTTAACCTTTCAGTCAATAAGTAAATGTAAAGAAGTACGTAACTTTAACCAGGAAACCCACCAAGACCCATTTAAATGCAAATTATCCCGATAAATCCATCGAAATAAAGGCCCAAAAAAGCAATTGGAAACTCCCCTTTGCATAACACCAGGCCATAATCACTGATAGCGGCGTGAACTCGAAATTGTTACCCTAATTGAGGCTTTTAATTTCTGCTTTTCATTTTATTTAACTTTTAAGGAAGCATGGTGTCGTAAGCGCTGCCTGGACGCCTCAATAAAATTGACTTCAAGAACGAGGAAGTCGGAAATATAATGGCAGCCAAAGTATATAGTACTTGTATGACCATAACTAAGTCCACATTGTACCAAACGGCGAGCAGCTAAAACAACTAAAACTGAACAACTAACAGCGGCAGCAAAAAAGAAAAAAAAAACGATGAAGAGCGGCCAGCAATTTAAATGCCGTAAACGCGATTTATGTTCGCGTATTTAACGCCTCGAACAAATCCCAGCGACCCGTCGATTTCGGCATACAGTGGGAGTCAAAAGGAAAGGGTCACTTAAAAAAAATATATTTAATAAATTCCGCATAGTTCTTTGGTTATTTAGCAATTTTAAAGTATTTTTCTTAACTAACCCCCCCTATGTAATTAGATATTCTTTTATTTGAACATGACAACAAACGAGAAATATGTTAAAAGAATTTTTATTTTCAAGATATTTTTTTCTCACTGATTTGTGACCATTGTTTATTTTATTTAATATGTTATATGTTTCATATGATTTATTCAATTCATTTTTTTAGCCCCCCTATGTAAGCAATTTATTTTCTATGTTAACCTGGGACGCTCTTACTTATTTTTCTGTCAGAAAAAGACCTTTTTTCCAATTCCCAAAAAGCATTAGTGTTTCTGAAGAAGCTTTCATATAAGTTTCAAGTTTTATTTATTTATAATAAATTTATTTATTTCGTAATTAAAAAATGTTTAACTTGAAATAATTAGTTTTATTGTTTCTAAATAACTTATACTCAAAATTTCAAACTTAATTTATTTTTTTTCATATTATATTTCACTTTATATTCCCTTTTAGCCCGCCATAAACTTCCCTCACTCACTGTAAACTGCGCACTTATGGACACGGGCCTGTCTTTCCGTTTGTTTGGCCAATTCATAAAGCCGAATCCGCCTCACTAACTTGGCTTGCTGGCGATCAGCCTCCCCCCGAAACGCAAAAAAAAAGGCAAAATAAAAATAACCAAGTTCAAGGCCCGTTGGCCATAAAAACAATAAAGCAAAGTCGTGTGTTTACATTGGAAGAACATAGAATACACACAGCGAAGAGGTCGCTAACAAAAATTGATATTCAATGTTTGGATCTTGGAGACCTGCGCACATTCCAAGCAAAAGTTGTTTGCCAAATCGAATGATTCCGGACGGAGATTAATTGGGGGAGCTCGAAGTCGAAGTCGAACTAGTCGCTGTCTGCATTTGCATAAAGTTAATTGAACAAATATATATATAAGTATATAGAGGAGGCTGCACCCAGCTTTAAAACTCCGATGGGAAAGTAAGATTCAGAATTCCCGGAAACAGGCAAGGCAGTGAGGCGTACGACGTCCAGTCACCAGCCAAAGGTTACAAATCCGACATAGATCGGAATATAGTTCAAGTAGCAGTCACTGAAGCTAGACGATGGGCCCCGCCCATCTATTCTTCCTATTCAAAGCTAAATATCGCATAGTGCCAAGTCATTCTGGCTGGAATTGACTCAAGTCATTGACACGTCTAGTTTGGGGCCAATGAATTCAGTTTGAATCGATTTGAAATCAAATCAAATCGTTATTATAAAGACAGAAGTCCTAAATAGGCAATTTCTTTTTCTGCTTGGCCTACATAATTATCATATAGAGAATATACGGGTTTTCTTAGGATAGGTTTTGGGTCTAGTTTAATGCCAGAGAAAATATATTTTATAATTTACTGCCAGCAAAAGACTTTAGAATTTTGATGGTTTTATTTTTGAAATATATTTCCAAGCCTGCTCTAGGGATTTTATTTAATTTCTTATAAGACTTCATTTCTTTAATAAATAAAATCTCTTTTTAAATCAAAAGTCTCACACCTTCAACTAAGCTCAAGTCATCCGTGTTTACTTTTATTTAATTTTTTTGGTATTGACTCTAATCCAACCTGATAAAGTAGCAGCCTTAGAATATATCATGACTTGGGTATTAGGTAATTTATCCAATTTGCTAATCACTTAGTTAAGCAACCAACTAAAAGCTGTGAAAGGGAAGTACCAAATTTCCATTGAGAGAGGTCTCTACTTTCCGTTTCATCATCGCGGGTAATAGCAACATTTGTGTTGCTATTTTGTTTTTTTTTCTTATTTAAATAAGACAAGTATTGGTAATCAAGTTGAGTTAAAATGCCCAAACGTTTATAATTTATGCATAAATAATGATTCAGCACATTGCCGGGAATATGCTAATCATGCCGCCGTACGTAGTTCTATTTCTGGATTTCTCTTTCAGAATTTCTGGGCCCTGATCGTTCCCATCTGCCATGTAAGGGTCGGACCGGAGTTCTCATTCGCCAGAACTGGTTGCACGAGATTTATTCTGGCTGGGAGGCGGGTTTTCCGCTGACCCATCTGGATTGCTTTGGATTGTGCAGTCTTCAGCAGCTTTGCTGGCATGCCAAGGCCACATATCGTACTATATACGATATATACTCTTTATATATGTATATTATTATCGCTGACAATCGGCGCTATTTGGCAATCTCTTTGGCTCTTCGCTGAATTCTGTCAGCCGCTTTTAATTGTGGCCATCCGAAATTGGCAACCGGTTCAGGGTGATCTAATCTAAGGGTTTGCTTTACACTTAACCAAAATATATAGCATTTTAATAGGAAATTTAATGTAATGTATAATATTAATATAAGTTTTTAATTTAGGAACGAAATAATATTTTTCAGCAAGTAAATAACATTAAAAATAAGTATTTTTTCATACACTTATAACTTAATAATCTTAATAATTTTTCTACATCTTCCTTATTTTAGATTTAAGATTTTTCTTTATAAAATCAGTTTCTCATCCTTTTTTTCCTCAGTGCCTTTCTGCTTCTTTTTCTATTCGGAATCTCGGTTTGCCTTACGTTTGGATTTCCAACGTGGCCACCACCTGTCGGCACGTCCAAGTGCGAAATCCGTTTGGGGGAGCTCCCCTGGATTTTGGCCTGGCTTTCTGGCTTGGCTTTTGGTTAACCAATTGGTCAATTGTTGGTTGGCCGCCCAACCCCAGGTCCAAGTGCGACCTTGACCCACCCAAAAAAAATAGAGAAAAAAAAGACCATGTCGCGTGTGCTGGCTGGCCAATGTTTTCGCTTGTTTTTGCCAAGTAAACAACTTTGACATGGGCATTGGGAATGTGCTTGTGCCAGAAATAGTTTACTTTCAGCCAAGATGGAGTAATAAAATATGGAAATATTGAAATATTTAAAGAAGTAAATTAAAAAGAAAATAAAAATGGTTTCTGTGGCACTAATAAATACTTTTAAATATTTAATTAATAA
Organism: Drosophila triauraria; assembly: GCA_014170255.2. Classification (NCBI taxonomy): domain Eukaryota; kingdom Metazoa; phylum Arthropoda; class Insecta; order Diptera; family Drosophilidae; genus Drosophila; species Drosophila triauraria. The sequence continues at coordinate 4,894,289 of CM024333.1, read as the reverse complement.
TTCTTCCTTTCCATTTTGATTATTTGTTGTTTTGGACTTGGACCTTTGTCCATTCTAAATTTAGTTTGGCTAATTTATGATGGCCATTAATTTTTTATGATGGCTTAAATCATTAAATAGCTTTGTGAGAAATTAAAACAAACCATTATATGCCAAATGGAGATTTTTTATTAACTTTAAAGCACTATAATTCATGTTAAGCATTATTTTTAGGCAAAAATTTAACCAGCTTTGACTAGCTTTAGTATTTTAATGATTTACTTACTCTTTCAGTAAATTCTTATTTTATTATTATTGTAATTATATATTATTTACAAATTTAATGCAATATTTATTTATCAACAGCACTTTAGGCTATTTGAATTCAGTAAGAACTAAAAAAAAACGGGGCAAGCTTTTAAATAAAAAAAAATGACACAAAACCCTTTGCACACATAATTAAAAACCTCTAAAAATTGTTTAAAAAATTAAAAACACATCCAAGCAGTCTGGGTTCCTTCCTGTCAAACGAAATTTCGACATACCTAAGCTGTGCAGCTCCAAGATTCATTACACAAAATCTACTCAAACGGAACGGAGCTAGTAAAAGTTTTCAAGCTAAAAATTTCTCGTAATATTTTTTTATACTCGCGCAGTTTTCAATAATATTTCCAGTTTTCAGTGATCCCAGTTTTCCAAATTTCCCTAGTCAATACATATTAGTTTTATATCAACAATTTTTATCACACAATTTTATCACACAAAGAGATGGCTGACCACAAGAAGAACGAAAAGGAGGAGGAGCCCCAGCTTCAGCTGGTCCATGAGAACAGGCGCTATAAGTGCCAGAAGGTGGCGAAGCTTACCAACAATGGTTATTTGAATTGGCTTCGACAATTCAAAATGATGTACTGCGGCATCTACTCGCCCCGAAATATGGTTCATTTTGGGGCAATTGCCTGGTGGACGCTCTCGGAGGATCAAAAGATGGAGTTCAAGGCGATGGTAACTAGATAGTATCTGTTACCTGTGAGTATAATTGAATTATTATCATTATTATAGGCAATGATGGAGAAAACAAGGTTGTCTGCCCTGAGAGCTATACAGAAGATTAAGAAGGCAAAGGCTGCAAAAAGAAGGTTTACCGCGGCCAAGAACGGGAAAAAGTTGGTTGGAATTCGGAGGAATTCGAAGAACCGCAACCGCATTTCACCGAAGTGCGTGGTGCGCCTTGTGGTACCGCCAAAATATGCGGCTGCCCTTGCTGCTTACCGTTCTGCCCTGCCCGCCTTTCCCCAAGTTGAAGCGGCCGCCCCTGCTGATTCCCAGCCTGCCCGGCAGGAACATACCTGGCAGGGATTTTCCGTGGATTTCGATATGCTGGCCAAGTTCTTCAATCAAACCTATAACCGTATGGGACCCAATACTTCCTCTGTGGAGATTAAAGAGGTAGCTAATGCTTCTGTGGAAGCTAATGCCCGAGTGGAAGCTGTTGCCTCTGAGGAAGCTCCAGCTGCTCCTTGTTTGGAAGACATTGACAGAGTCCGAGGCGAATCCTGTTTTGAAATCGATCCCGATTTCATTATGGCATGTAATCCATGCTCCCAGTCAAAACTAAATCTTGTGCCATCCGATTACGCTAGTCACTCGAGCCAACCATCCCAGTGCCGAATCCCAGACGATGCCTTAGAGGAACCCTGCTCCAACTTGAAGCTATATGATCTTCATTGAATCGGCAATCCTACTTGGCGTGCTCCTTAACGTCTGGAGAGGACCTCCTTACAGTCCCACGCCTAGACTGATCCATATTTCTAAACCTCTGACAAGAAAACAAGCTACTTTTTTAATATTCGAAGCAATTACCAAATTTCAAGTGTAAGTAAATTAATCTAAAATAATTTTATATACAAATTTGGGTCACAAAAGAAAGAGTATCCTTCTTCCTATAAATCTCAACCTTCTCTTATTCGTATAATTTCATAATAATTTATTTAAAATAAATCAAACAGAGAAGAGCTTAGAGACTGCCTAAAAGTATTCCAAGTATTCAAAGTAAAATAAGCCCTCTTAGCTTTTGCAGCAGCGTTCAAACGCTTTGGCTGAGTGCTTAGAAAAAACCTTTAAAAATAGTTTAAATTTGAATTGTATACTCTACAAATTAAATAAAATATTTGTTTAAATTTTTAACATTATTTAATATTAAAAACAAAATAAATATACAGTAAAGGGAACTCCACATGCCCCACTCAGTGTAGTTCTAATCAAAATGCAAACTGCAAGGCCTAAGATAAGCTTGGAATGAAAAGCGACCTAGAAATTAGCTGTCAGTCCAATAGGAACAATGCAATATATATAGGAAAAAATATTAATATTTATAATATTTATATTTATAATAAAAAATATTATACAAAAATTAACTATCAGCAGCTGAACCCTTTTTGTCAGCTTTAAACACTGAACTTGAACTCACAGATTCCGCATTTCAATTAACATTTTATGACAATGATTACGTCTGATTAACAGCTGCAGTATGACTTTAGCTAATTTCCTTTTACTTAATTAGTTTAATCAGCTTTCCAGCTGGTAAACAAGTCGCTGAACTTTGGGCCAGACAAAGTTAGGTACTTTGTAAGACATTATAAAACTTGTTCCTGTTTTATAATGCATTAAGGATAAGATAAAGGGAAACTTCAAGAACTAACTATAGTTTTTTAAAATTTAATTTCTTAAATATTAAAATAAGAAGAAAAACTTACCTGATTACCTTATTATTATCTTTTATATATATAATATATATACTTGTTCTATGTGGGTCAACGTCATTGCAATGAGCGCTTGATGCACTTGTCGTTGCCATAGAACCCGTTTTTGGGTCTGGCACGCTGCACTGATGCAATGATAGCCCCCATTGGAGACCCAATTTGGCGAGGTATTCGCTACACTCGTACACCTGGGTATATGCACACCTAAAGGAAATGCTAAACAAAAAATTAAACAAATGTTTACAAAAAAATTAATATATAATATATAATATTCTCCTTTATTTATTTCCTTAAACTATTTCCTAATAATTTAAGGCAATTCAATTCCCAGTTTATTTTCTACGAAATCTAATTTCGTGCAATTGGTTTTTTTTTTTGGTTGTTTATGACCCAAATACCCGGAATTATTTTCATAATTCTTGTCGTAGTTTGAGCATTTTAATCATCTTTGCCTACGCAAAAATAATTTCATCATAATTATAGGTACTACGTAGAATCTTTATGGTCAGATTCAAGACAGAGGGAGTGTAAACAAAGTTACAAAGAATGGGGCCTGATAAAATGATCGTATAACCAAGGACACAAGCGAGATCACTTCCTAGACGGACGTCGCGACCCTGCTTCCGTGGTCTTCGATAAGCGGAGGGCATCCCGAGTGCCGGCACCCTGGCACACCGCTATCAGTCAAAGCCAACCACCATATGTTATGTTACCCATCCTCCCCCCGGCCGAGATCGAGAAGGAGAGCCGGCTGGCCGACAGCGAATTAGTTGCAAACGAGACTGAAAGCCGAGCGGTTCACAAAATACAAATCACTCAGCGAGAGTTTTCTGGTCTTGTGTATATACGTATATACTCTCTATATAGTCGCTGAGCCAGCCAGTTGCACTCGGAGATCGGCGGCACCATGAGCACCCTGGCACTGCTGGCCTTTGCCCTCTGGGCGCTATTTCTGCGATTCTTGCCGCATATTTTGAATTTTTTGAGGCTACAGAGATTCGCCAAGACGCTGCCAGGACCTTCGGTGGGCGAACTGATAGCGAATGTGAAGAAGGGCGGTGAGTTTGGATCTAAAATATGCAATTCATAGAATTTAATCTTAAAAATTAAAATAATATAAATTATATAAATATTTTTATATAACTTTTAAACTTAAAATCATAGATTCCATAATTTTGTAAATATATTTACAATTATTTATGTTTACAAACCTTTAGGAAAATACCTTAAAAATCCCAAAATAACATTTAACCCTCCCTTAAAGCCTTTAAAAATCTATATAAATCAAACAATTCCCTATAAATTATATAAAGAAAATTATAAAGCAAATTCTTTATGTAAAATACAAAAAGCCGCACCTGCCTTTGAATGCAATAATTTCAAGCACAAAATTACGCATACGCAGCGTTGCCTTCGCTTTGCACTTGGACTTTGAACACGTTTTGTGGTTTTTTCGATTTCTATCTAAGCTCTGGTTTACCGATAAAAAAAATTAAAAAAGCTAATTAAAGTTAAGCTCATTTAAATTAATTATGGGCGAAATTCCAGTTTATTTTTAGTTGGCCAAATTTTAGCGTAGTTTAAATAAAATTCAAAAGGAAAAAGAAAATAATATTAATTAAGGAATAAAATGCACACAATTACAAAAATATAATTACAATTTTCTTCCCCTTAGAAATCCTCAACTGGCTGAAGGAGCTGAGGGAGCGGCATGGCTCGGTTTTTCGCATTTGGTTCGGCAAGGACCTGATGGTTATGTTTACGGACGCCGAAGATATCAAACAGTTGCTGGGCAACAACACTTTGCTGTCCAAGTCAAGGAACTACGAACTTCTTGAGCCCTGGCTGGGTAAGGGTCTGTTGACCAATGGCGGTGAGTCCTGGCATCGACGGCGCAAGCTCCTAACGCCAGGCTTCCACTTCCGCATCCTGGGCGAGTTCAAGGAGCCCATGGAGGAGAACTGCCGCATCTTGGTGCGACGCTTGAGGGAGAAAGCCAATGGCGACTCCTTCGACATCTATCCGTACATCACCCTGTTCGCCCTGGATGCCATCTGCGAGACGGCCATGGGGATTAGGAAGCATGCCCAGCTCCAGAGCGACTCGGAGTACGTCCAGGCGGTTCAAAAGTGAGTGGGGATAAAGGAGAGGTGTCTTTATCCTTATTAATAACTGAAAAATATCCCTTAGGATCTGCCGCGTGATGCACAAGCAAAGCTTTTCCTTCTGGCAGAGGCTAAATATCTTCTTCCGACACACCAAGCCAGGAAAGGAGCGCGAGGCCGCGCTAAAGGTCCTCCACGATGAGACCAATCGCGTGATCCGACTGCGCCGGGAGCAGCTGCTCCAGGAGCGTGCCGAGTCCCGGCCAGAGGCCGAGCAGGACGACGTGGGCGGCAAGCGGCGCCTGGCCTTCCTGGACATGCTTTTGCTCAGCCAAATGGAGGGCGGCGCCGAGCTGAGCGACACTGACATCCGCGAGGAGGTGGACACCTTCATGTTCGAGGGCCACGACACCACCAGCTCGGCCATTGCCTTTGCCCTGAGCTTGCTCTCCAAGCACGAGGCCGTGCAGCAGCGGGCCTTCGAGGAGGCCGCCGAACTGGAGGGCCGGGAGAAGGAACCGATGCCCTACCTGGAGGCGGTGATCAAGGAGACGCTGCGCATCTATCCCTCGGTGCCGTTCTTCTCGCGGAAGGTTCTGGAGGATCTGCCCGTTGGCAAGCTAACGGTGCCCAAGGGCGCCTCCGTGTCCTGCCTCATCTACATGCTGCATCGCGATCCAGCCAACTTCCCAGATCCCGAGCGCTTCGATCCGGAGCGATTCCTGCTCAACGAGAAGCAAATGCATCCGTTTGCCTTCGCCGCCTTCAGTGCGGGGCCCAGGAACTGCATTGGTAAGGATTCTTTATTTAACTTTAATTAGTTAATAAGGGTGTTTAGGGTTTATTTTAAGGGTATTTGACCATGAACAATTTTTAGATTCTCTGGAAAGAGCGTTATTAATTAATTTATTTATTTTAAGAATATTTTGAGGTTCTTTTAACCTTTAAAAGATTATAAAATCACTAAGTTCGTCACCTGATATGCTATTAATAAGCATTTTTTTAATCTTAGTTTGTTTTGCTTCCCAAAATAGTCTGCGGAAATTTTCGTGTGATTTGTCAGGCCACAAAGTGCGAATACAATATAAGGTATATAGACGTCAATCCAATTATCTCTACTAGCTTTTGATAAGAAGAGCTGGAAGCTGTGGAAATCTGCGCTCCTAATACACAAATTCCAAAGGTCTTTTCAATAAAAATGTTGGTTCAGGGATTATGGAATTTAAATAGATAAGAGCAGGAAGCTATAGCTTTAATATTCTGAGCTCCTAATACAAAAATTCTTTAGAATTCTTGAATGCTTTCGTCTTGGCTTTAAAGTTAGTTAGAATTGACAGAATGATAATGAAATATTTTATACTTACCCAAGAATTCTATTTTTGTCAACAACAAATCATCATAAGTTTTATTATATTTACGCGAAGCTTTAATAACATTTCATTATAATATTATATTAATATTTTTTCCCCCCTTTTTAGGCCAGAAATTTGCCATGTTAGAACTGAAGACCTCTCTGTCTGCGCTATTGAGGAGCTACAAGTTTTTGCCCGACGAAGGTCATCAGCCACAGCCCTTGGCCGAGTTGGTAATGAAAAGCGGCAACGGAATAAGACTACGGATTGTGCCACGCGACCAGGACAGCGGCATGTCCGCCTAATCTCAACATATAGTTTTATTTGTAAGGCCCCATCATGTCTAGATTGTATTAAGCTTTGGAAAAGTAGTAAACAAAATAATATTTTTTTTAAAAAATGTATTATGTTTTGATGTTGAATCAGCCTTAAATTTTTGATAATAGCAAGGTTTATGGGAGGCTTGGGAGTTAATAAATGTGATGTGATAGAAAGTTCCTAAAGTTCGATTCGTATTTAGCTCAAGGAATATTTAAATTGTTGAGTAAAGATGGTTTCTATTGTTGATACTGGTAAAATCTATAGCCTTCTCAAAAACGTAAGGTAATGGTATGTTTTCAAACTCCTATTCGTGTTCAGCGAGAACTGTAGATCCATAGGTCGCTGGTTAACATCCGGCTCGAAGGACCAAACGATGTGGTGGGGTGCGCAAAATGTGTGTTTTCAATATCCGCCTTCTTAATCCTTAAATCTTACAATAAGATTTTCGCAGTAAAATTTTTTGCCATTTTTGTTAAGTGTTCTTCATAGAATCGTATAACTTTATTTATAATTTGAATTAAAAGTAACGTCACAAAAAATATACAACGTAAAAAAATTTTAATGCAAGAACTTCCTACTCAAAAAAAAAAACTCAGATAGCCCAGTGTAGTGTAATACTTACGAGTATGAGTATTACCTTATCAGCGAACGTGACGCAGTTGAAAGGCCCCGCTGGTGGGGGGTCCACGACTATGTCAGTGGGTTATCAGTTATAGGCTTGGACCCAACATAGCTACCTTGGACTCCCAAGGGGGAATGTAAGAAGAAAGAATAAACATTGAACGGCTGTTTTTTGTTTTGTTTATTTCGCTTTTTGAACTTTGAAAAATACAATCGATCATATACATATATACACGATTAGAGAGGTATATATATGTGCATGTATGTATATAGGTGCTGGGCTTTATTCTGTATTCTTTACCATTATTGTTAACATCCAGAGAACCAGCGAACAAAAAAATATAGTTATAGTCGTTATATATGTATGTTATGTATACTTGTATATATATGTTTGGTGTCTGCCCACAGACATACTTATTGCTCTCCCCCGAGTCTCCTTTCTAGCCTCTCTTCTGTCCGTGCTTGTTGTGTGTTCCCTGATCCTTAATTCCTTAAACTCCCTTCCTCTTTCTCTCTTGATTTGTTGTTTGTTTTCAGTAGAACTAGATAAATTCCTTTACCATAAATATATGTATATAGTTTATATATTCCTTTGTTCCGAGTTACGATCCGCAGCTGATTGGTATAGATATTCACATAAGTATCATGTCTGTAGTATACTATATCCCTAACTAGATTGCCTTCAATTTCCGTTTTTGTCAAGTGTCGTTCCGATCTTTACATATATTATATATATCTATTTAGGTAGGTTTGTAAGCGAGTTCCTTTTGTTTTTTTTTTATGTTTTTTTTAGTTGGCTTTTTCTGCCTTAAAGCTTAGCAGGAAACAATTCGTCTATGGGTTTAGTTAGTGGCGGCTAATGATATGATTTGGCTAGAATAAGGTTCAGTAAATACAGCTCAAATACAGTTAATATTTTTGTATACACATTTATATATTTATATATAGCATAAGGGGGGCTTTCGGAATCCCTGCAGGGGAAAGGGAATACTGCAATTTTGGCTATATTTTTGTAAGAGTCCAAGTCCTGATTAGTAACAGATTTTTATATATTTTTTCCTTTAATAAATATTATTAATTTAGTTTGTTAAATCCCAGTTAATTGATTTGATTTGAAGCTTTAGAAAATATTTGATTTGAAGTCTCAAAACTATTTCACATGGCTTTGAAATAGTTTGTTTGGTTCTAGTTTAGTTTTTAGTTACTTTATTTATTAATTCAACATGCTAAAAATGTATGTAAAGATTTTTAACATGTGGAACTTGTTTTAAAAAATAATAAACAACATTTTCAAACATTTAAAACCTCTTAAAATATTTTTAAAATATTTTAAAAATTTAGTAAAGTTCAATTTTTTAATTTGAAATAGTTGTCCGGTTCTAGTTTAGTTTTCAGTTACTTTATTTATAAATTCAACTTGTTAAAAATTTATTTAATAATTTTTAACACGAGGAATTAATTTCAAAAAATTAAATATTTCATTTTCAAGCACTTAAAATCTTTTAAAATATTTTTAAAATAACAAAAAATAAAGCTAAGGTTCAATTTTTTCTGGACTGGACTTGGACTGCCGCAGGGATCCCGGGGCCAGCTCCACCCCACCAATTCTAGTGGCTCCTCTAGGCCTAAAACTTAACTCGAGCGAAACGCTGCTAATGCCCCACCGAGGCTGCTCCTCCTGGCGGCTGGCGACTGCCGCCGGGATCACAGCCACGGAATGCAAATGGTGCGGCACACATCGCGACGGTGCGGATGGGGATGTGGCTCCTCACCCATCTGACCGCCACCGCCGCCGCCGATATCCGGATGGGCGCCACCTACTCCTGCACCGCCGCCAGCGCCAGGTCCAGCTCCAGCGCCGCCACCTGATCCTCCTCCTCCGCCTCCAAACTTGAAGAACGAACTCCTTCGTCAGTGCTTGCGATGGGCCTGCGGTGAAGCGCTGGCAATGGAGCCCGATGCCGAACCGGAGCCGGAACTGGAGCCGGAAATGGAACCGGACCCGGAGCCGGATCCGTAGCCGGGCTCAGCCTCTGGCATGGACTGCAGCACAGCGGCGACGCTGCCATGGCTGGCGCGCTGCTGCGACTGCGGGTGGCCAGGATGGCTGGGTTGACTAGGATGAATGGAGGATGCGGCTGCGGACGACGACGATGAGGCGGCCGTCAAGGTGGAGGCTCTGGCCAGGCCGCTGTGCCGCTTGGGGATCACAAACGGCGGCGGCGGCTGCGGCGTGTACTGCGGCGGCGTGGAGTTGGCCGACGCCTGGCGCACAAAGGAGCGGGCCGCCGGCACCGATCCGCTTCTGGCAATGGCTCCCGTGCGCGGCGGTATGGCCGGCGGCGGTCCGGGCGGCGGTCCAGTGCGGACTTTCGGCGGCGGCGAACTGATCGAGGCCAGGCTCTCCGTCGAGGGTTGAGAGGGTACGCGCGGCGGCAGCTGGGGCAGCTTTCCAGCAGAGGGAATGGGTGTCGGAGAAGGAGCTGGAGCCGGAGCTGTGGCCACATGAACGGGCATCCTGGCCTGCGGCTGCACTGTGGACATGGTGATGGTTGGCTTCTGCATGGGCACCGTGTGGCGGATGGAGATGTGGCCCGCCTGGCTCTTGCCGCTTGGCCTGGGAGGAGCGGCAGCGGGTGCTGGGGCTGCAGAGGGAGAGGGAACCGGAGCAGGTGCCGTCTGCTGCTGGTGATGCGTCTCCTTGTGGTCCTTTTGCTCCTTCTGCTGCTGCTGCTGCTGCTGTTGGTGCTTCTGCTTCTGCTGGGCATGTATGTCCTGGATCTGCGGCGTGATGACCACTGGATTCTTCTTCTGATCCTGACCGGCGGCCACGTAGGAGAACACGCACAGCACCGAGTAGCAAATCTGATCGGACTACGGAGCGTATACGTGATTTTAAAGGCTGCTTTTTGTGGGCTTTTCGTTTAGGTGGAAGTTTAGTTTCCCTTTCGGGCTTGGTTCACTCACAGAAATACTTAAAAACCTTTTTTAATTTTTATAGATTAAAAAATTAATTTAAACATTTATTTTTTGCTTTGAAAGTCTTTCTGTGAGCTTGAAAACCAAGTCCTGGGAAGGATTGGAGTTATATTTTTTTATTGTTGGTGTTTTTGGTGAAGTGGTTGGTGTGTTTGATATTTTTGAGGAATTCAGGATTTATTCCTTCTTGTTTTTGCACAACACAAAGGCAGAAAAGCATGCAACTCGCAACAGTGGAAGTGGAAGAATACAACAATCAAAACTTGAAATTAATAAAAAAGTGAAACATAAAATATAAATAAATAGAGTTCACACAAGAAGCCAGAACCAAAAACTCCCTGGACGTGGTTTATGTTTTCGATTGTTGTTGAGGTGTTGTAATTATTTTTTTGTTTCTTTTTTTTTTCTCATTTGTAGATGTTTCAGGAAGTACATACAATATACAAATAGGAGTTACATAAAAAGGATTCGGATTTTATTTACATAGCTTTCTTTTTGGGTAGGTAGGTAGGTAGGCAATTCTAGGCACATTTCTCTTTATTCCAACGTTCCAGGCAGCTGCTGCGGTTGCGGTTCCAATTCCGTTCGTTCCCTTGCTGGCTCGCTGGCGGTGACTGTACCTCTGCGGGAGCGCTTGCCATTGAGGTGACAGATGTAGGCAAACTGCACGGAGGTCACGCGATGGAAGCTCAGCACAATTTCCGAAGCCTTTGGTTTTAATTACACATTTCATTCGGGTTTTGGTTCAGTTTTTGTGTGGTGATTTTTTTGATTTTTCATTTATTATTATTTCATTTTCATTTTGATGATGTTTGATGAGGTGTTGGTGGATTGGTGGATTGGTGGTTTGTGGTGTTTGTGTGTTGTTGTTGTAGGCAGGCATTGTTTGTTGTTGAGTTGTTGTTGAGTTGTTGTTGGTTGTCGTTGTTGACATAGAAATATATTCACAGAAAACGAATGCAAGGAACGGAAACGGAAAAAAGATAATCGATATATATATATATGAACGGAAACGGAAACGGAAAGAAAAGAAAATCGAAAAACAAAGAGATTATCTCAATGTCGTTTATATACAAACTGTCGGTGCAATTGAAAGTGCCATTATCATACAGTGATTAAAATTTTTGAATATATATATTTATATATATAGTAAAAGGTGTAGTTTTTTATGATTGATTTGTACAGAAGTTTGCTAGAGACTCGACCGGCTTAAGCAAGTTTATGTACAATTAATCGATAAACGATTGTTCCGCAATCGTGGTGAATACAGTTAGAGATAGAGAGAGAGTGCGAAATGGCTGTGGTGGCGGCGAACTGTGGTGAGTTGTGTTTGTAATGCAACAGTACTCACCATGCTAGACTGGTACTTCCGCTGGATGAGGTTACGCGTCTTGGGATCTGCAAATAAGTTCGAATTAGTAGAGAATCTAGGTCCCTGCCCATATAAACAGTACTTACTGTACTCCTCCAGCACAAAGATGCCGCCCTTCTGGGTGAAACACTTGCGGATGTGGTCCAGGCGTACGAAGAACTGAAAGTACGGGCGGAGAAGAGAGTCAGTTGGGCTTGAATTCTTCGGAGAATGCAATTCTTCAAGGCTCCGTCGCGGAACAGAACAGAAAGGGGGGAAACGGAACTCAATGGAACGGAACGGAACGCAACTGAACGGAAAAAGAACGGAAGGCAAATCATAAGGCGGTCCAAACCAAAAAGCTTTCACACTAAAGTTGGAAGACTGGTTGATAGGCAGAGCGGGAGTTAGACAGAGATAGCTTGGAGAGCGTTGAAAAGAGAGATAGCGTATACACGTGATAAATAATATTGGGGAGATCGTTTTTTTTTTTTCATTATTTAACTCGGCTTTCATTCTTTTCTATTTATATTCTATTTTGGCGTGTGGTCAAAAGTACAGTTACCAAAACGGAATGCAACGCAACCCAACGAAACGAAACGAAACGGAACGCAACGAAACAAAACTGGAACATTGGCAGGCAGGCGGGCAGGCAAACAAAAGCTGGATGCTACGCAAGACAAGGCAGCAAGACAAGGACACCAATTACAGTCAACGACATTCAGTTATGTACAAGGCACGCATCTATCTAGTATTTTTTTTTTTTTTTTGCTATTAGTGCACAGGACTAAATGGAACCGAAATGGGAACGAAACGCAAATATGAAATGGAACGGAATGGTAAGTAAAACGCAAATGAAACGGAACGCAAAGGAAGGAACGGAACAGACTGAGAGATCGAGAGATAGATAGATAGATAGAGAGAGAGAGAAAAAGAATGCAGCAAAATCAAATGAAAGTTTGGTAATTAGTTCGGTTTACTTGATTTCTATTCATGTTTTCTTTTTTTATTTCCATGTTTCTTTTAAAGAGAGTATGGAATTCTTTTGGTTAATTTTTTTGGTATTGTTTTGGTATGTTTTTGGGGGGGAATTAAAGGGGAATTCTAATTAGCACTTGTGAGATGGTCGCATACTAAGTAGCTTGGATTTTTGGATACGAAGGCGTTGGATCTAAGCATATATATTTACGAGAGTTGTTCACCTGAGCAACCCCAAACGCAAAATAACTAAATTAAGCTACAGTGTTCGGTGTCCGAGTGTGTGTCTTTGTGTGTGTGTTGGTGTGTGTGTGTGCTTCTCTAGAGAAGCTTTTGCTAGGATACAAAAAATCGTAAACACACTAAAGGGGTTTTCTAGCGGGAGAGATCGGTTCTATTGGAGGGTAACCTCTGGTTGTTCCTTGTTGGGCTTTGTCCTGACTTGAGAGAGGTTGTTGGGAAACGGGAAATGGGAATTCGGAATATGGAAATGAATAGGAACAGGTGGAATGGAATGGAGAAATGGGGCAGGCATATAATCGGCAACACATGTAACGGCATGCAGCATGTGGCACCTCCACGAATTAAACTAATGGAGGTGAGATTGGCGTGGTATCGATACTCGGAGAATCGATCTATGCTAAGGCTTCCTAACGGAACAAGAAACGAAACAATAGACAAAAAATTGTAGATACAGGCTGGAAATGAGTGAAATAGAAACAGATAGAGAACGACAGGGAGAGGCAGGCCGGGAAGGGCCTGGAAAGCACTGGACATATAGCGATAGCTTATAGAATATGGAAAGAGTGAAACGCCAGCGACTCAAACCGAGCTTAGCATTTGTGGTTCTTCATCTTCTTAAGGCTTCTCCTTAGTTTACGCTTTTCGTTTTTTTGTTTTTATTTTTGTAATCAATTTAGTATATTTTCTTTAAATTTTCTTATAATTTATAAACTACAACTACGATTGGTGTTCAAGTCTTTGCTATACAAGTAACGCTACACAAGCAAACTGAAAATCAACACTAAGGAAACTTGGAACGGTCTAGATATTGTTGGTAACTCGGTGAATTGTCTGGCACACTCTGGCAGAAAAATGGTAAAAAACAAAAGGCGAGGGGGGACATAGGACACAGGGTTTGAACCCGTGTCCTCGTATTTTATTGGGTATTTTGGTAACGAAACTCAAGGGTACAGAACTCAACGGAATGGAACGGAAAGTGTCAAAAAACAGAACGGAATGGAACAGCACAGCCATGTGTATTTTTAATCTGATTGTGTAATTTGGTTGGCGTAATATGTACATCCAAAAGGGAAATAACGGACGGACCTAGACAGATGCAAGTGTGGTGCTTTTTTTTAATATTTTTTATTTTTTGTTTTTTTTTTTTTGTGAATTGTGGTGCATTCTTGGCCCTGGCTTTTAAGAAGCTTTGCTGTGGCAGAGTGCATGCTGGGGGAGCTCCAAGCATTAAGTTTTCTTAAGCACAGTGTGACCAGCTTCGGCTTGTAAGCACAGCGAGTGTGACCATGTGTGTGTGCTGTCTAGTACAACAAAAGAAACAAGTGAAATGGAAACAAATCGATAAGGTGTTTGCTTTTTTTTTGAGCGCAAATTAAAAATATATAGTTGGTAATTCTGCATTAAGGTATACAAAGTGTACGGCTCAGTTTCAATTTAAGTTCAAGTTCAATTTAACAAACAAACCAACTAGCCAACCAACCAATCAATCAACCAACAGTTCAAAAACTTAAATCTCAGTTGGGTAAGATAGATAAAGGGAGGAGAGAGAGATATTAACTTAAAAGATACAGGTAAATAATATACATTATTCGGTATACTATATATTATTTTTGGTTCAAGGTTTAAATTCAATATAAACTACAAATTTTTTGGTTTTTTGTTTTTTTTTTTTTTTCAACTGTTAAATGCCATATCGGTTAGATTTGTATACTTTTTTGGTTTTTACCTTTTTTTGGGTGGGCGAAAGTGAAGGATTAAATCAAGTGTTTGAAAAACTCAAGAGGCAACGCAAACTAAAATATATTTTCTATTTTTATTATTAATTGGTTTTTTTGTGAGGGGAAAAGGCGGGGAATGGGTGGGGACTGGGATTGGGTTGGTGGTGGGTGGTGGATAGCAGGGCTTTTAAAGAACAATAGTTGCTTATAAATTTAAGTTCAAATATAACAAGAAATTTGTTCATTGCAATACCTCGAAATCCTTTATCGTATTTTCAGACATTTTCAGATCGTATTTTTTATGATAGACATTTTTGTTATATCGATTTTCGGTTTGTTTTTGTTTTGTTTTTATTTTTTTATTTTTTGTTTTGGGTTGCGTTTCAGAAGTAGACCAATCATTTGGAATAATGCAAATCAATTGAGTTTCGAATTCGATTCAATTCGGTTTCGGTTCGGTTTCGGTACGGATCGGTTCGGTTCGGTTCGATACGGAACGTGATATATATTTTTGGTTGGTCCACAAAGAGGAGGGAGAGCGAGCAACGGTGCAGCGTTCCGCGTTCGACAGAGAACATTAAACGAACAACAAAGAAAATTATAAAAAGGAAAGTTGAGAAAACTGTTTCAAAACGGTTTTTCATTCATAAAGTATTTTTGGTATTTTTTGGTATTTTTGTTATCAATTTCTAATCTGCTGGCGAATTTTTTTTTGGTAATTTTTTATTAGTTTTGATAGATTTTTTTGTTGTAGATACTAAATAGAAACGATATGAAATGTGGCTGTTGTTGTTGTTGTTATGTTAGAGTCGCTTGCTTAAAAGGGGGACATATATATATATTTATATTTTTTTGAGGGGATTATCAATTTTGGTTTCGGCTTTACAACGGCAACTGGTGGAGATATTCATGGGTGGAGGACACATGGCTACTATAGCTTAAATTACATTTGTTGCTGTTTTTTGTACTTGTTGTTGTTTCGGTTATCATACTTAAGGAAAAAAATAGTATAGAATCTGGCAAGAAAAATCGCTACCAAAATGGTGGAAACAATCGAAAATAAATCGAAACGTAAGTGGAACAAATTGGAAAACTGAAACGGAAACGGAAACTAAAAAAAGCGTTAGGCAGAAATGTCTCTGAGCTTCTTATATATCGTATATATATAACACGGAAAAGAGATAGAGAAGATAGAAGAGTTACGGACAGAGTGGTAGATATATATAAAAAGAGAGATATATATATATATACGCATATATTTTATAAGGAAGAGCAAAAGAAAAAGAGATATAGAAAACCCATACAAAAAATATCAAACAGAAAATTAAATTAAATAAGCTTTTTAGCGGATTTTTTTCACAAGGACCATCTCAAAAGTTACCAGCTTAGAATATACTTTATCTTTATCTTGCCTAATTATTTTTGCTTTTATTTTCTTTCGTAGCATTTTGTTTTTTATTTTATTTTTTTTTTCATATATATATATCTATATATTTATAAGGGATGAGCTTGAAAAAATTGTATAGAAGGCAAATGAGCAGAACATAAAATACAACAACAGAAAAGAGAAACATAAAGAGGTATTCAGTGTTTTAACCCATAAGAAACACACACATAACCCTTAAGTCGTCGCATTTTATCGAAGGTAATATCTATTTACAGGGAAACAAGTAACTTTGCCAAAGTTATATATAGAACAAAGAGCAAAAAGAGATTTCGTTGGACCTAATCGAGAGATAGAGAAGGGGACCTGGATGTGATCTAGTAATTATAGTATTTTTCTTACGATAATTCAATGTTTATGTGGAGATGAGGACAACTGTATTTGTGGGGGAGGGGGGTTACATACAAAAATGTATCGATTTATTTGGTACTCTTACGAACGATAATCGGTAATCGTAAGTCGGTGATCGTAGATCGTGAGTCATAAATCGTTAATCGTTAATTGTAAATCGGTAATCGGTAATCGATAATTGGTAATCAGAGTTTTCGTTAATAATCAGAGGTAACAATAATAATAATGAGGTAAAGGATGACAATATGAAACATATCAAACGGTGAGTACAAGTAACCAAACGTAAGGATCGTATAAGGGATCGTATAAGAATGTCAATCGTAATCGAAAAAAGAAGATGAAGAGGTTTCAAAAAAATGGGAGTTCTTATATTTCTCTTGCTATTGGTTTTGGATGGCGTTATCATTGAATCGGTATCGGTATCGGTTAGGTAATAAATAAAATAGAGAGTATAATGAATACAGCATTCAGTACATTCACTAGCACAATATATGGGTATGATATAGATGGATTTTCTGCATATATATATTTTATTTATTTTTATTTGTTTTTTTTTTTCGATATATACTTTCACTTGGATCGATAAGAGATTGGATAAGATAAGAGATTCGATTGATTTTTCGATGTTTTTTTTTTTTGTGGATTATATAATGACTTAGGAGTAAGTAATATAAGTAAATATATTTTTAAGAAGGCGAGTCAAAATAAAATGCCAAAACCAAAGCCAAAGAACCAAACGAAAGACGAAAGAGTTAGACAGAGAGAAAGTTAAAGAGAGAGAGTGAGAGGCAGAGATCGGTAAAGAATAATACGTAGTTAGGGGGATTTTAGCTTTGGGTTATTAGGGATATATAGGTGGGTCGGGCTTCCGTTTCCGGTCGGGTCTAACGAACTGAAACACTCGCAGGGGCCTGGAATATATCTTTTCCAAGAGGGGCTGACCTACTGACTCCTAAGATTTGGTGTCTTTGGTTCATTCACATAACGTTTATATATTTTAGACATATCGGAAAAGCACAAACTGAAAACCAAACATAATAAATATATATGAATATATATATATATATAACTGTACATATACATATATATATATATATATATAATTATACATATATAGATGTATATTGAGAGGGCCCTTGATCTTGATGCAGTCGATACACACACACAACAAGGAAATAAATCGGATTAATCGAAATATATCGGTAAGTCACGGAAAGAAAGCCATACTAAAATTGAAACGAAATAAAGAGAAACGAAATGAAACGAAATGAAACGAAACGATATCAAAAGAAACGACTAAAAATGAAACGTAGGCAGTGGGAGTATGTATCGATATATGGACAGATAGACGCGGATATGTACGAGTATTTCTCCCTGGGGACTGATTTCCTTTAATTACATTTGGGTTTCATATATTATCGATAGCAATATATCGATAGTCCTTCAGTTAGTTTTTATTTTTTTTTGGGTCACCAATTTATCATCATATATCTTCTCTATTTGTTCGGGATCTAGGCTTTGATTATTTCAAGGACTTCTTAAGTGTGACCGTTCGTGATGCCTGACTTTAATGTTTTCGAGTGTTCGAGTGTGTGTGAGTTCGTGTGTGGTACGAATAGAAACGAGCACTAACTATATATAGTTCGGATTCGGAGATATCGGAGATGGATCTGGTTTCGTGGGTTAGTCTTGGGTGTAACTATGTATATATATCTTTAGCTTGATCTTCGGCGATCTCGTTTGTGGGTGGTATGTGTGGTGGGTGCCAAGTGTCGGTGATTAGGGGATCGGAGGTGGATCTAGATCTAACGAGCACACTCACCTTGCTGTTGGAGAACAACAAACCGACACCCTCGAGGCACACCTGCAGCAGGCCGCCCTCGCCCGTGTTCATGTCCTGGACCGGAAACTCGCCCCCGAGCTCGGGCACATTGGTAGGAGTGCCGCCGCGCTCCATGGCCTCCTTGATGCAGTTGTACAGCTCCTTGCACTGAATGAGGAAAATATTTAAGCTACTCTAGTATCTCTCAAGTACAATTAATTCCGGAGAAACCCTCACCTTCCTCGTGTAGTACTTGTGCAACTGGGTCTGGCCCCCATTGCGGCGCCACAGGCAGAGCAGCTTGGTCTTGGGCGAGTAGGTCATGTTGACCAGCCTCTCGTACCACCAGCGCTCCACAATAGTGCCGTCGACGGAACGCAGGACCAGTCCATCGTCCCGGACCTCCATGAAGCGCAGCGGACCATTGACATCGGTGCCCTGGTGGACGGTGAAGCTCTGGCGGTGCAGAAGTCGCGAGCCCAGAGGCTTCAGGTCAATGTCGTTGCCGTTCTGCAAAAGAAACCCAAGTTGAACTTCAAGTTTCCAAAGTATATAAACTTCCTTTCGTGCTTACCAGATTATTGATCTGATCAACCACATTGTGCACCTCCTGGGAGTAAACCAGGCCAATGTGGCTCTTGCCCAGCAGGCGGCGTATCTTACGCCGGATCTCGTCCTTGGTCACATTTAGCATCACCAGGATGGCGGTCAGGTTGTACAGCATCGTGGAGAGCAGTCGATCCTCGTCGTGCTCGAGGCGCTTTCGCTCCGATTCGCTCAGCGACTTATAGCGTTCCATCATCTCAATGGGTCCCTATTCATGGGAATACAAATTAGACCTTGGGGGTTTTCTAGCTTTTCTTCTCCCTCGAACTCACCTGATCCATGCCTATCATGTCCCTCTCCTGACTGACCGCATCGAGGAAGGCATCCTCCCAGAACTGCATTTGATTCCACAGATTGAGACGATCCTTGCCCAGCAATCCCTCGAAGAGGTACACCCGCGGACTGTCCGGCGAGGGCGAGGATGAGGTGTTGATCAGGTGTCCGCCCGTATAACGGAAGCCAGCACTCAGAGTCGACTTGCCGGACCACAGGTTGCCAGAGCTCTTCTTCGAGTCCTTTGATGTGGTCGTCTAAAAATTGGGGAAAGTATTACTATCAGGGATTTGGGGCTTATTATATAAAGGATTGGGTCCTCACTGTGATTAGGGGTCAGGGGCAAACACTCCTACAATGGCAGGGTTTCTAGAACTGTGTGAGCCTAAGTCGGTTAATGGGGAAGAGCTCTGGGGGGGTTAGGCCTTAAATTTTCTTACTTGGTGAGGTTTTCAAGGTATATTTCTAGGTAGGACTAAGGTTAGAGGTCAGGGGAGGGAATTTCCTAATAAGAGCTTCGAGTTTAGAGGTTCTTTTAAAGTATAACCAATGATCTAGGTTAGGAGTAACTCGAAAAAGAAGGTACACTTCCTGGATCTTCTTCAACAATGCAAATAGGAAATAGATCCAATGAGGTCAGGGGAGGTCATTTTCTAATGAGAGATCATAGTTTGGATCAGGTTCTCTCCCATCCTACAGTCAATAGACCCTAAGATGTCAGGGGAGGTCATTGATCAAGGATTCGAGTACCTAGTACCTTTTCCAGACTCTCCCGAATCTCCTTGAATAACCTTAGAAGTTAAAAGGACACAGGAACGGGTACCTGCTCCACAGAACCATGTAGGAGTTCCACGATTGAAGTCGGGAATACCTAGTTCTCAAGACCGGAAGACCTTAGAACATTTCTTCATCATCTCCGGAACCTTTCCATGAATAAGAAAGTACCTAGGTCCCAAATTTCAAGACCTCCTGGTAGGTAAGGAGTACTTAAGTCACTTCCTCAACCTTCCCATGATCAAGGAAGTACCTAGATCTTAGGAACCGTTACCTAGATACTTTCTATAACCTCCTGGTAAGTAAGGAGTACCCTAGGAACTGTTACCTAACATAGGTCCCTAAGGATTAAAGTAAAGAGTACCCAAGTCACCTCCTGAACCCTGGGGGTACTTACATTTTCGTACTCGGTGTCTGAGACCGTGGACCGGCAGCTGGAGGGCAGACGAGAGACGCCCAGACTGACCACGGAGAGCGCGCCCGTAGAGCCGGCAGCCTACGGATAACATATACACACACAGGGCCTGTTAGAGAGCTCTACAAACGGATGGGGGAGGTGGCGAGGTGGGACGGGTTACGGATACGGATTACGATTATGGTGCGGGGGCTTCAACCATATATATGTTACATACTGATACGGATACTGATACTGATACTGATAGATACTGATACTGATAGATACTGATATAAGCTAGTTGGTACTGAGTGGCCGCTACACTGAGATGCTGATAAGCGATTCTACGATATACGATATACGATATATACACTGAGCGATATACAGGGTTCGATTGGCAAGCTGAGACACACATTTGGCGGGATGAATGGAGGCTAACTAAGTGGTGTGTGTGTGTGTACTAAGGACTAAGGACAACTAAGATCTCTACTTACATCCGAGTCGAAGGAGGTGAGCATGTTCTTCAAGGCACTTCTCTTCTGCGACAGCATATCCTTGAACATCTCTGTCGTCGACTGGCCATCCTGGCTGTCCGTCGACGATAGCCTTCGATTTATGGCTGCGGATGCAGGTCCCGCCCCCGGATGGGCTGTGGAGCTCTTGCGCGACTCCTGCGGCGATGCCCACTCACTGCCCAGGCCCGAGTGCGAGCCATTGGGTGAGCTCGGAGAGCGCAGGTTCTCCCGACTGCCCATGGGACTGGCCGCATGGCTGGAGAGCAGGCTGGAGGACATGTCGCTGCCCTCGTGGATCTCCTTGCTCCAGTAGTGAGTGTGTGCCACCTCCATCAGCTGGAAGACAGAAGCCATGCCGCCCAGCCCAAAGTTGGCAAAGGTAACGTCCAATCCCCCAGCGATGGCCTGGACGCACTTGAGCATGCCCTTCCACACGGGCTTGGTTACGCACTGGTAGAGGTAGGGGAGAGATTGATTACTCCTGGAGAACCTTAAGCCTTAAGAAGGGGAGGAAAGGACACCCACCACATCATCGATATGATCATCCGGAGCTATCTTCTTGTCCAGCGTCTTGTTGAGTTTGCTGAGCACCAGCGTGCGATACGACTCGTCCTCCATGAGCTTCTTGAAGCGGTTGAGCTTCAGCCAGCCCACGCCCTCGCCGGCCAGCACCTGGTTGGTCACATCCTTGAGGAAGGCCTGGTTCTCGGCATTGCTGTGCGAACGCTCCTGGTTCTGCTGGCGCGTGAGCTCCTCCTGCGTCTGCCTGGGACCCGAGTGCTTGATCAGCGGCGTTCGCTCCACGAGTCCCTTCCGACCGGGAAATGGATCAAAGTTGATGCCGCCCTTGCCCTTGACGGAGCCAGCACTGGTTGGCTTGTGTTGCACCGGAGACTGCTTCTGTTGGTTCTCTGTAAAAAGGAGGGCTAAGTAATCCTTTCTAGAACTCAAAGCCCGGACTTACTTTTCCCAAACATCCCCGAGAACATGGTGGAAGTGGACGAGGCCAGGCCATTGAAATCGGTGCCTATGGCGGAGAAGAAGTTGTTGCCACTGCCGCCACCGCCAGATCCTCCGCTCTGCTGGACCTGCCTCTGGGTAGCCAGCTGGGAGCCTGGCGACTTTGGCGGTCCCATTTGGCGGTCTCCACCGCCGGGTTGCTCCTCGTACTTGATGATGCCCTTCTTGGTGGCCGCCTCCTTGGCCGTCTTGGTGAGATCGCCCAGGGTGGACTTGCCCACATACGTGAGATCCTCCAGCGTGTTCTTGCTCACCCCGGCCGCCTGCTTGGACACCTCTAGGGCTTGCTTGGAGGCCTCGCCAGCCGCCTTCTTGGCGTGGAGAGTAAACTGTGGAGGTGGATTTCGAGAAGAGTTAGTAATTGGGAAGGATGAAGGTTTATAGCCAGGCAACAAGCGCCTACAAGGTGCCAAGTAACTAAAGAAAGCAAAGCCCAAGTCCTGACGAGGACTACGTTGACGAAGTCTACAAAATGGCACTACGAGTTCCCATGACAAGATCGGTGGTGGTGAGGATGAGGATGTGGATGGGAGGTTAAGGGATGGTTGGTTGAAAAAATTAAAAGTGAAAGTGTGTTGATGGAAAAATATATTTAAAAGCTAAAGTTAACAGAGAAAAAAATATTATAAAAAATAAACTCGAAAGAATTTTTAGTTTCAGAAGGAATTAGGGTTAAAAAGATAAGGATAAAGGATCAGTCAGGTCAGTGATATTCAACATGTTTCTATGATGTATTTATGATGTATCTATGGAGGATCAGGGATGTTTGGTTGAAAAAATTAATATATATAAAAGTGTTTTAGTGGAAAATAAAATTTAAAAGCGGGGGGATAAACTGAGATGAATTTTGAGTTTCAGAAGGAATTAAGGTTACAAAAATAAGGATAAAGGATGATCAGTAAGATGCATTTATGTATCTATATCAGTGATGCCCATACAAATACAATGACATGTGACTTGCATTTGTGTGCGTAAGAGAAAAACGAAGTTGGCTTCGCTCGAGACGTTGCGGTTGCCAGAGCAGTGCAAAACATTAAATTTTAATGCTTTGCACTGCTCTGGCAACCGCACACTCGACCTCTCATTCTCTCTCTTCTCTGCTGCTGCTGCTCACGTCACGTTTACACTGATCAGTGAAGATGTATGATGTATGTAAGTATGATGTATCTATGTTTTCATTAAATATTATGGACAGACTATGTAATTATGTATAGATTCAGGTGTAAAGCCAAGTATTTGCTTGATTTTCTATAGGAAACTATGTGTAATATATGTTGTGTAGGTCCAAAACTTACATCATGTGATGATGTATTATGTATGATTGTATGTGTTAAATGAATAAATGGTGAAAGAATCATGATTATATGGAATCTTTTTCTTGGATCTCAGGAGTTAAGGACAGTGCGTGGAGTGGGAGTACCAACCTTTTCGAAGGTATGACGCATTTTGTCGTCAAGATCTTCGTCCAGCGCATGCTATACAGTACGGAACATTCATGTCAGTTTCAACACCGCGCCAAAAAGGAAATGAAAAACAAAACGGAAACGAAAATGGAAACGAAAAAGAAAGGAACACACATTGATCAACGACCAGAGTACACAGCACAGCAACATCGAACCCTTCTTCCTTCACTCTTTCTTCCTTTTAACAGGAATTTTTGCTGGGACTCACCTTATCCACATGGGCCAGGAGGCCCTCCTGGCTGCTCTGCCTGGTCGTCTCCCGCACCAATTCCTTGGCATGCGAGGCAAAGTTCTCGAAAAGAGAGCTCTGCGAGCTCTGGCGACCGGGACTGCTGGAACTAGAGCCGGAACTGCCTGTCCTGGCCAGGATGTTGCTCACACCTGGTTGCTTCACAGGGGGAGTCAAGGGAGGCTGCAGAAAGAGGGAAAAATATATAGGAAAATATATAGGAAATTTTATATAAAAATATATAGAAGAAAATATAGAAGAAAATATAGAAAAATATATAGAAAAATATATATAAAAATATATAGAAAAATATATAATAAACTCTTTACTTACCGGAACCTTCTTCTCGTGCCGCTCCGAGTCACTGGGATGACGCTGGAGCTTGGCTCCGGCGGCTATGGTCTTTTCCGGCTCCTGCTCTATGCTGGCCATCTTGATGGTGGCCTCCAGACGCATGGACAGCGGCGTGGCCAGCTCGACCTTCCCTTCCCCTTGACTTTCCTTTCCCTTTGGCTGAAAATCAAACTCCGAGTCCCGGTTGAAGCTGGGCGAACTGAGATCCGAACGACTGGAGGATGAGGACACTGGGCTATCGGCTCGCTCCTCATCCTCCTCCTCCGCGGCCTTGCTGGCCGCTGCGTCGGCTGTGCCCTCGGGATACTGCAGCTTGCTGGGCGGATGATAGACCAGAGCCGGATCCAGGTTCGAGGAGAGCGTCTGAGGCACCACATGCGGGCGGTTGTATGACCCAAAGACATCGTGCAGGCTGGGCGAGAGATCCGAGGAGGCCATCTCGGAGACAAAGTCACTGAGCGAGCTGTACGAGGAGCTGCTGCTGTCCGCCCCCTCCGAATCGGAGCCACTCTCGTCCGTGGGCTGGCACTCGAGCTGCTTCAGCGAGCGCAGGGCCCCATTCAGGGAGCTGCCATCGTCCCACACCGAGAACCGAATGGGGGTCAGGGCGTGGGCGAACCACTTGGGCTTATCCCCGACCTGCATGGGATCCATGACCCCGGTTTGGACGCGCAGGAATGCCACATTTGTGGGCGTCAGCGACCATTCCGCCAGGAACTCCACCGCCTGGGTCCTGGCAAACTGATTGAGGAATGTCGAAGCCCTCGGGCGGGATCTTAGGAAACTATTGATCTGGAAGGCAACCACAGGACGCGGATAGAGACGCAGTGTCCTCGTGTGCTCTGCAAAGTTGGCCAGCGTGTTCTGGGCATTGAAGAACCGCACCATGGCCACCCGCGTGGCCACGTCCACGGAATCCACATCGGTGCCATAGACAAAGGGATTGAGGGCCGGCGAGTTCATGGGACTTGGCTGGCGGGAGTTGATGGCTCCCTGGTTGGACACCGAGTTCCGTTGGCTGGCCTGGGCTGAGTGCGGTGGCGTCTGCAGGGGGAGACGCACTTGGGAGACCCTTGTTTTTGGGAGAGAGGAGGATTAGCTTCTCGGAAATATATTTTATATGTAAAGCTAAACCTACCCTAGCAGCGGTGGTTCCTGGAGACTGTCCCTCACCGAAGGCAGGAGCTGCTGCGAGGACACCGCCTGATTGGTGGCCGTCATCGAGGTGAGTGCCTGTGGTTATCGGGTTATCGGAAAGGTATCAGTAAGGAGGCTTATCTTCTCGGAACAATCTCTAAAGAGGTCTTCAACTGGGCTAACTATATAAGATACTTATAGGGTGGACTTATAGGGGGGACTCAGAGGGTTCTTCAGGCTACTTCAGTTAGTCAGATGGAGCGACAGGTAGGAAGAGAGACTGAGAAGCATGCACACGGAACACATAGCACTAGAGACATTAATTTATTTTATATATAGAGAGATATATATCACATATATCACGAAATCCTAGCTAGTTTCAAGGCCCTAGACTTCAACATCAAGATAATGGGTAATGACTGTATGCTTGGAATGGTAAAGTAAAGAAGTTTTCAATGTTTTGGTATCGGAAAAATCGATTATAAATCGATTTTCAGCTCTACTGTATGCATGCGGTTAGTTCTATGTTTGCTCGCTGATAAATCCTATACAGTTCACAGATCTAGAGTTAGTATATGGATTATGTTTCTTTAGTATATGTACAAACGCTTTTAACTCAAGTATAAACGATAAACGATAAACGATAAACCAAACGTAGTTAACACGATTGCGAACGATATTTACACCAAGTCCAGCTTCGTCCATCAATAGCATTGCCTGCCGATGTAGTTGTAGTTGTTGTTATAGCGATAGTTGTTGTTTATCGATAGTTGTTGTTTTGCGATAGTTGTTGTTGATGTTGTTGTTGTTGTTGTTCAAGTTGTGATCAAGTATAACAATATATATATCATATAACAGATAATGCATGAGTGTTTAAAAGTATTTAGTAGAGACAGAGATGGGCACACATCGATATTTAGGCGCAGAAAGAAAAAAATCCAAAAACACAAAGTATGTATTAGAGAGAGAGAGATATAGAAAGAGAGAGTTGTACAAGTGTTTTCGAAGGAGTTTCGTGGCGGGGGGGATTATTATTAAAAATAAATAATTTAAAACATAAATTAAAGCACTGCCGAACAGCTTCTCTTCATTCACAATTAATTATATATAGAAATTATCGAATGATATCGAATATTATCGAATTAAATCACACACCAATGTTGGATAATGAGCAGCGATAACGATTTTTTGGACGGCGATAAACGATAGCAGCGATAGGTGAGCCGCTGTTTTCGAAAGTATTTGCTCTACGAATTTTTGGTTGCTTTTCTTTTACTTTTTAATTTAGATTTATAAGTGCAGTGGAAATGGTATATATGGTGTATATATACCGATTATTCAATGAACATGATAGACACACATGTATACATTTATTTGTATAAATATTTATAGATTTTTTGTGTTAGAAATTCACCCATCTTTAGACACAAATAAATTAATATTATTTATATATGAAATTCTTAAGAAAAACCAGAAAATAAATTGTGAAAATAAAGAACATTATTTAAGTTTAAAAAAAACATAAAAAATTGTTTTATTTAAACCCTTTATGTGTTTAATTTTTCCTTTCTTTCATAAATCCCAGCTACCTTTCCCTTCCAAATCAAAGTGTAAAACTCCACAAACCTTCCAAATTCAGAACCTTAAAGGTAGCCTAGTCCAACATTATCGTAGTCCAGTTGTGTCTATATAATTCTCCAACAATTTTTCGGAATCCGTCATGTACAGTCCCCACATCGCCCTCATGTCGGCCGTGCAGGCCGATAATACACGACATCCGGCCAAGCTGCGCTTTGGACGCCGCGAATCGGAGATCAGCTTCACGGATCCCCGCCTGGAGCAGCTGATCGTGTACCGGGCCCTGCTGGAGAACCTCCTGCAGCAGAAGAATCACTACGAGAACGAGGGCGAGATAGAGCGACAGCGTCTGGAGCGATTCCGGAGCGAGGGCGCCAACGAGCGGCGTCTCCATGTCCAGCAGCAGGTGGTGAAGAAGGCCCAGGCCATGCTGCCGGGGATTGTGTACAAGATGCGCAACGAGGTGGACAAGCTGAAGCGCTTCCTGGACGGCGAGGAGCAGGAGTTGCGCCAACTGGACGCCGGACTCTATGACCAAAGCCGGGAACTCCTCAAGAACTGCCAGCACTGCCTGGAGACGCTGCAGTGAGCCAGCTCGAGATTATTACTTTGCAATTTTTTTTTTGCTTGATATTTTTGCCAAAATTAAATTGTGACCCCAAAAAAATTATAAAATAAAGTGGAAAAGTAACTGAAAATATTTTTTGAATATTTTCCTTTCTAATTTTGATATTCTTTTTAAGATATGGGTGAATTTCCAAGTTTCAGAAAATATATTTTCTTATAGACAATATTTTATATACAGGCTAGGGGTTAATGGGTGAGCGGATCCAGGGGGCTTACCTGCTTGAGGTGGTTCTTCAGGATTGTGCCCTCGGGCTCAGGTAGCGGTGGTATTTCCTCATAGCCACCCGTTGGTGGCGTTAGTTTGGTGGAGTCCAAGTCCACCACCCAAATGTCATCCGGCAAGCTGGTATCAAAGCAAAAATTATCACTAAATATCTTACAAAAAATGCTTAAAGACTAATCCTACCGGAAATTCTTCTTGTAGACCAGGAACGAGGCTGGCACCCCAATGACAAAGGGCGTGGGCGCCAGGAGCAGCTGCTCTGCGCAGCTGAGACAGGTGGGCAGCAGCGGTATGACCGGAAACATGTATTCCAGCGGATACAGCATCGTGACGAAGGCCATCACCGACATGGAGAGGGCATTGTAGTCGCGCGACTGGAACAGCACCTTATTCTCCTGCATGATCAGTGTCCAGACCTTCAGGCAGGTCTCCACGCCGAGCAGTTCCAATGGGAGATGAAGCGGGAAGTCCACCAGCGAGAAGCGAGTGTGGTCGGGCAGGGCGAACAGCAGGGGTTCGTGCACCGTCGGTGAGAGCACCTCCACCTGAAGGGATTTAATGATTAAATTATGAAAATATTTGATTTAAATGTAAGCTGCTTTAATTAAATAATAATAAGGTTATATATCCTGAAACTGTCTACAAGTTTTTTTCTAATTTTTTTCAAGGATTTTCATGTATTAATTACATTTATCTAAAGAAGCCACATGGCGGTAATAAATATATCCTTTTAATCGCGTATACGCCCAGTGTACATTTTTAACAGTAAACTTTTAAGTTTTAAATCTAAAAAAAATATGATAACTTCTTTATGGATTTTCATGTGTAAATTACTTTTCCTGAAAGAATCTACATGACGTATCAGTAATAAATATATCCTATTATCACGTATACGCCAAGTATACCTTTTAAGCTTTTACCTCGTAACTCTTAACGAACTTTTTAAACCCAAAAAAAAACCCACCTCGACTCGCGTGGACCCCGGCACCGGCACCGGCGTGGAGAGCAGCCTCAGTATCCACGTCTCGATCTCCCTCACATCATGCAGCACGATCGAGGGCGTCGCATCGCTGGCATGACCCGTCAGGACCGTCCACACATTATCCCTGTTGACCTTCTGCGAGGCGCCCACTCGCTTGGGCGACGAGGACTCGTTGCAGGCATCGATGAGCTTCTTCAGGATGAAGAGGCACTCGCGGAAGGTGGTGAAGAACGGATGGTGCGAGATGATGCACAGCGAGGTGAGCGACTGATTGCGCAGCTTCGTCCGCTTCCGCGAGGCTCGCGGCGACGGCGAATGGCTGCCACCGGACTCGGAGTCCGCCGATGGGGCCATCAGTCCCAGCTTTGGCACCGCCGGACCCGCCGACGGATGCTGGGAATGGGACTGGGACTGCGAGTGATGCTGCGACTGCGACTGATGCGTGTGGAGGCGCTGCTGGTCGGAATCCCGGCGAGAGGTGAGTTCACGGTCCGAATCGCTGGGCGCTACGTTACTTCTGTAGTCGCTAGAAGTAGTTAAGAGGCCGTAACTATTATGGAAATGGTTTGAGATTCGTTAGACTGGCGTCGCTCCACGTTCTCAACGGCGTGGAGTCCGGAGCGGAGTCCAGAGTCCACTCCCAGGCGCCACACCAACGGCAAACACACAACACTTGCCTGCTGAATGCCGAGTCCGAGCTCCGTTCCATGCTCTTGCGCCAGGACTCACGACGAAAGGCCGACGACCGCCTGCCGCCTCGCCCGCCGCCGCCAGCTCCAGCTCCCCCGGCGCCACCATGGCCACCGGGGCCTCCATTCCCGGCACGATCTCCGCCAGCGCCCGCCGCTCCCGCCACCGTGCTGGGACGCTCGATGGGCCTATAAAAGTTGACACAGATGCCATAGCGCGTCTTGCCCGAATCCTTGTCCGTCAGCGCAAACACGAACGAGGTCATGTCCCGAATGGCGGAGCCAGTGCGTCGCGGTCCAACGCTGGTGCAGCCCTCTGGCTGGCAGAAGTACACCATGTCCAGGGGCAGGGGGAAGTCTGCATGGTCTGAGGGCGGGTAGCGACGTAGGAGATCTGGGACCTGGAAAGGGGGAAGAAATTCGGACAAAATATTCATCAGTTCGGGAAAAATAAAAATTAATCCAAAAAAGGGATTTTGAAATCATTTTTAGATGCTGCCCAAAATTATGCAACATAAAATGTATTTATTTTCAAATGTTGCATACTTTTTGGCACTATTTCTAGAGACTTTGTGGATCCAAAATCACTTTAAAAGATTTCAAGAAAACCTGATTTTTTAATCATTTTTGCGAGCTGCCCAAAAGTATATTACATAAAATGTATTTATTTTAAAGTAAAGCATACTTTTTGGCACTATTTCTAGAGATTTTGTGGATCTAAAATCACTTAAAAAGATTTCAAGAAGAAAAAGAGATTTTTTAATCATTTTTGGAAGCTGCCCAAAGGTATGCTACATAAAATGTATTTATTTTCAAATGTAGCATACTTTTTGGCACTTTTTTAATAGATTTTGTGGATTTAAAATCACTTTAAATAATTTTAAAAACAAAAGGAACAAGTAATAAAACGTAAGCTCAATTTCAAAGTGTTATACATCTTTTTAAATATTTATTTTAAAATGTTGCCAACTTTTGGCGCTATTTCTAGAGATTTTGACTTAAAATCACTTTAAACTATTTTAAAAGTAAATATTGAAAGTCAAACTGAATTCCAAACTGCAATAAATCCTCAAAATAAACAGCCAGTCCCGCAGTATAAACTATAAATCAAGTAACCCTTGGCAGCTTGTATCAATATCAACAGACTTACCTGCACGGGCGGGGCCTTAAGGCCCTGCAGTCCTTTTGGCATCGGCGGCGTCGTATGGGCACCCACAATGGCCATGTAGTCCACCAGGCGGGGACACAGGGAGGCTCTCTGCTGGTCCGACATCCTGAATTAGGATTGTGTATGCTGAGAGAGAGAGAGTGGGAGAGACAGAGGAGAACCGTGGAGAAAGTCAGTTGCCATGGAAGTTAAGAGGACGGCGGGCGGCTTATTTACCCAAGGATTATTTCAAGGCTGACAGCATTAGAGGTAAGCGCCAGGCAAAGCCTATTAGAGACCTAAATCCCCATTCAGGGACACCTCGGCATAATTGCCTCGGGTGACGGATAAAACAATGCATTTTGCGGATTTAAAATGCAGGCAAGGTCGCTGGCTTTTAATCAAGAAATTTCCTTTCAAGAAGCATTTACCTAGGGGTTGCTTTTATTCAGTGATTTAAGGTCACTTTCACTGGCTTTCACATCAAAATTAATCAAGTCGCGCGGCAAACTCCCCTTGGAGCCGAGGCAAATTTTTCGGGGGTTCATGGCAGTCAGTCAACTCTCTCGGTGGCCTTCTCTTTGTTTGCATGATGACCTTGCCGCTGGCAATATAATCGGGCTGGCATCCCGAGGAGACCAAACAAAAGCCAAAGCTCAGCCCCGACTGAGCCCAGCGAATTGAATGTCAAAGCGGGGTAAAATATATTTTAAAGTTTCCAATCACAAATTACGAATATCGCCCTCCCCCATTGACGTCAGCATTGGGGACGGAGTGTACTTGGTACTGGAATCTGGGGTGCTGTGCCTCGAGGTGGCAGCAAATTTCCTGTGGGCGGTCGCTGTGTCTCCTAAGAATGCCAATAATATTATAGAGAGAGCGCAGCACTTGGCATGCGAATCCCTCGATAATGCGGCACGTGCATGTTGTCCCCCCCAAGGCCAATTGGCAAATGGCAGAGCCGTGGAAAATCGCGAGCTAAAGTTAAAATTAACCTTGACAGCAAGCATCATCATCAGCCTCCTCATCATCATCCGTCATAGGATTAATCTTCATTCCACACTCGGTGAAGGTGAACAGTAGGTTAAGTACCGGGTTACTAAATGAAAGCGTGAAAGTTCGCTCTTTAATCTCATAAAAGCACTCGTAAGGACTTAAGGTCCTCGAGGGAAGTATATAAAATATAAGTCCTCTTGCTTAATGCTGAAAATCATTAGTGATTTGTAATTACTTAGAAAATTAACTTGGACAAACCTTTAATGTTAAATTAAAATGATGTACTTTAAATATTTACTTGGAAACTATAAGCCCAGGAGGACAATAAGAATTTACCAGGGAAAAGTTTGACTCACTAATTTCTCTGAATATTAACTTGAGAATTACACACCAAGAATTTACAAGACTTATTTTCATTTTTAAAGTTTAAAGCAAAGTGTTTACTGAGCTCCCTGGTTGTAGGGACAAGAGAAAAGTTTCACTCACAAAGTTCCCTGAATATTAACTTGGGAATTATAAGCCAAGGTCGAAATCACAAGTTTCCAACACTTTCTCCCATGTTCAAAGCTTAAAACAAAGTGTTTCCTGAGTCTTTTGAATGTTTGTGCAAAAAAAAGTTACACTCACTAATTTCCCTGAATATTAACTTGGGACTTTTAAGCCAAGGCTCACAAAGTTCCCTGAATATTAACTTGGGAATTATAAGCCAAGGCCTAAAGCGTAAGTTTTCAACATTTTTTTCCATGTTCAGTGCTTTAAACAAAGTGTTTACTGAGTCTTTTGAATGTTTGTGCAAAGAAAAGTTTCACACACTAATTTCCCTGAATATTAACTTGGGAATTTTAAGCCAAGGCCGACATCATGAGTTTCCACAACTTTTTTCCATGTTCAGTCCTTAAGGGAAAGTGTTTACTGAGCTCTCTGGATGTAGATACAAGGGAAAAGTTTGCCAGTAAAGGAATCGCACATTCTCCTGGTCAGTGGGGCACTGGCCCCAGATCCACCCCCTACCACCGTTAAAACCCACTACTAGCCCTCGCCGTCAGGGCGAATCATGTCAAGGCTACGGATGCACTTACCCTCCAGCCGTCAGTACTCGTCACTCGTCGTTCGGCGAACAGAACGAAAAAAAAGAAGAAAAACTCATTGAAGGGATGCCAGTGGGATAGGGCATCATCCACCTCCGTCGTCGCCCACAGACCGCAGACTCCGCGAAATGACATCAGCGTGAATGTGACATTCCCCGCACTCCCACTCCCAATCCCACTCCCACTGCCATTCCCAATCCCACTCCCATTCCCAATCCCATTCCGATTGAGGTTAAAAATAGCCAAGAGTGTGAGGAGGGTCGTCAGAGTTAGAGCGAAACTGTCATTAACCGAAAAAGCGTGCGTAATATGAAATCATCCGCCATCCGAATCGGAGATGAGGCGCGTAGCATGGTTTCAAGTGGCAGCCAATGGATTCTGGACAGTTACTTGAGAAGTTTTTGGGCCTCAAAGACCTAAAGCGAAAAATAGGGAATTTCTTTACTCACATACTTCATTTTATTCATAGTTTTCTGTTCGAAGGAAGAGAAAAGAATCACAAAATAGGGGAAGACCCAGCAGATATTATTTATACATGATATTTCCTTTGAAGTTCCTCAACTAGCTCCAGCTTCCTGGCCAGGAATAAATAAAAAAGAACCGGGAAGTGAAACCCTTGCCAGAAAAAGCAAGGAATGCATTTTTTACGATTATTCTGTTGTTTGTGACTCACAAAAGGCGTTCCCTAACAATGCAATAAAGCCAGAAGGAAGCAAATAAAAACAAATAAAACAACTAAAACATTTCTCAACGTGTAGCTGGAAAGCATTTAGTATTTATCGTCGTGCGCAGCGGCCCTCGGGCTCATGCAATGGAATTTCTCCGCCGCGTGACGAAGAAAAGGGAAAGGCTAAAGAATGGATGAAGGATTCCGCCTCCGCCTGGGCTTCTCCGCTTTTGTAAAAGGCTCTCCTGTCACCACTCAAGCCACTTAAAGTGTCTGTCTGCCTGTCTGCCTGTCAGTCAGCCAGCCGAGCCCGCTCTGTGCTCTGCAATTTCCATTTAACACCAAGGCTCCACCTCCCGGTTGTCCACTTCCACATTCACATCCACATCTGCACATCTCCTACTCCATGGTGTGAATGACTGGTTGTTGTTGCTGTGCCGGAGCTCTTGTTTGGTTGCCCTGCACGTGCCACTGCAGGAACTGGTAGCTGGGAGCCCAGAGGAGGTCTCCTCCAGCGTTGGGGGCATATCATAAAATCAATAAAAGGCTCGGCAATTGCATTCCCTGACAACAAGCTGAAGCCACATCATCAGCATGGCGACGCATACACACATGGATGGATTCGTACATCAAGGCCAGGCCACAAATGCTGATGCCCAATGGTCTTATCACTCGGATATCAACATTCCGGGTAGAAGATATATGTACAAATATATACAGTGGCAATCAAAGGAGTAGGATTGAAGTTGTAAGAGTTTTTTAGGGATTTTTGTAATCGTTTTATGGAAATTTAGGGGTAAACTATATTTATTTAATTTGTTTTCTGGTTTTTAAAGAGAGAAATCGATTTCTTAAGATTTAAAAATATTAATAACACGAAAACCCTTAATTATCTTTAGTTAAATAATTTTAAATTGTTTGGTTAAAACAAAGATCAAGTTTAACTCATTTAGTTATTGATAAACCCTCACTTGAAGATAAAGGCAAGTGCCCAGACCATTAAATAAATGATAAAAGATAAAATATGATTAGGATTTTACTTTTTAAAGATAAAATATAAGATTATTATCAGGATTATAATTTTCTAATGATACAAGATAAGATAATAATTAGAATTTTACTTTTTTAAGATTAAAATATAGAATAATGATGAGGAATTAAAATTTCTTAAATTATAAGACAAGATAATAATCAGGATTTCATCTTTTTAAGAACAAAATATACAAAATTTAAATTCCTAATGACTAAAAATAAGATACAAGTCAGAAATATAGATTTCGAATGATAAAAGATAAGATTATTATCAGGATTTTACTTTTTTAGATTTAAAATATAAGATAATATTTAGGAATTTCATTTTCTTATTGTTTTAAATATATTATTCAGGAATATATTTTAATTAGGAATATATTTTATAATAAAAAAAATAACACAATTTGACAGAATACAATTTATAGCTAATAAAGATTCCAGAGATATTCCACTAGATTTGTACAAATTCTATTCAAATAAACCAACCATTTCACCCGGTAACAACCCCTGCTATATTCCAGGCCTGGCAGATAAAGGCGAGTCAATTATGGGTACATGTTTTGAGCTTTTTTTTGGGGGGGCTATCAGCTTGGCCGCAGCTGTGGTGTACACACACATACACACGCTGTTTGGAATGCCAGAAAAACAAAAAACAAAACCCGGGAACAAGCAATATGCTAAGTGAAATGCCTTGGATGTTGGCTTTTTGGTTCCCCGAAACAAAACACAAAGAAGACAAAAAAAGAACTCCCGCATAAATTCCGACAGCGCTGCTGAAAAGTATGCTACCGAAATTTCGGCCCCAGAATTATATGCGCAGAAAGCACACACACACACACCGCACACAGAGAGAGCAGTAAGTGTGTGTGTGTGTGTGTATGCGGAATGTGGATAAAAGGGGGAGGGACAAGGCTAAGCAGCAATGACATACACACGCACACACTCCCCCACCGAATTTGTACGCTCTGGCGTACGCAACAAGGTCACTGGAAAAATCGTTAAGAACGAACGTTAAAAAAAAAATACACACAAAAACAATGCCCCTGTGGTATACACACATGTGTGCAAGAGTGTGTGTATTTCTTTTTTTGGGACTTCTTTAGCTTCTAGCACTTACCTCTTAGTCCACTAATTATTGTTGCTTATTTTGAGTTAATCAACGTTGGCTTCCATTACAGCAGCGTTGCATTCTGCCTGTGACATTGTTCACTCTCTCTCTTTTCGCTCGCTGATTTATCACTGTTTTCTTGTTTTCTTATTTATTAACAGCAAAAAAAAAACAACAACAAGATACGAAACATAGACGACGCTGCCAATTAACAGTTACTGTCAGAGCGTTGTCTTTCGACTCTTTCTGCTTTCAGCTGAGGCTCTGGCTCAGGCTCAGGCTCAGGCACGGGCACGGGCAAGGGCTCGATTTGGCTCTCGTGGTCAGTTGCAGGCGAAGGACTCTCTTGCCGCTCCTGTGCTGCGCTGGTGCCTCTTGCTTTTGCTGTGCTGACTGCGCGCTGGCCGTGGTGTGACTGAATTTTTGTAGTCGTCGCGCCAAGCAGCAAAGCCAAAGGACGCCAGCCAACCGAGCCCACCACACCACACCATGCCGCAGCAGCGTATAAGCCACACGGAGAGAAAGTTTTATTTCATATTTTTCACTTCTTTCACGTTTCCTTTTTTTCACTTCAAGAAAAGCTCTCCGATATGAATTTCTAATCGATTCTTCGATCACCTAGAAAGGGGATGTCATCAAAAGAGTTGTCATCGAAAGAGATGTCATCGAAGGATATAGAGTTGTCACCATGTTCATCTAATTGTATCATGGTTGTCATAACTATTTTATATTTTAAATAAAATGTAATATTACATTTTTATTGAAATGCACATATTTCTCTTTTCAATTCTTGAATAACATTTTTTCCTGTGCACTCACCCCCTGCCCCGCCCCTGCTTAAGCTCCACATCCCCGCACGGGCGCCACTGCAATGTGCGTGGTGGTGTTGAAATTCCTACGCTCTGGGGGCTGGAAGTGGGCCGAGCCGAATGGCACGAGGCGAGCCGAAGGCAGCCGAACAGCAGTTCCATGCCGCACTTGTTGGATTCTCGTCCAAAGGCCGCCCACTGCGCAGGTCCCGCGGCGTTGACGTCGCTGCCTACGTCGACGGCGCTGCGGTGTTGCCTGTTAAAAAGTTAAAGTTAAAATTAGCTAAATATTCTAAAAAAAATTATATGAATAAATTGAATAATAAAATACCATAATAAATGATATATTTTTGGCAAAAATATTTGCCTTTCTAGCTTCGAGCTTTTCCCTCTTTGTGACTCTGTATAATTCCCAACTAGTTGCGGCCAAAGCTGGAAGTTTTTTGAAACTGTAGTAGTTTTAGCTACTCTTAAAATTAAGGCCTAACTGACTATAAAAATAACTAAAATTAAGCAAGTTAGAGTAAGTAGTTTTAAGATATTTCGAATTTATAATTTAATATATCTTCTTTCTTTCTTTCCTTTTTCCAGCTGGATTCTAGTAACTATTATCGTCACCACAGATGTGCTTCTGCTGCCACGAGGAAAGTAACGTGCTCGGTGCGTATGCGTGTATGATGGCGGGGGGCAATGAATGTGTGAAGGTGAGCGTGTGTTCATGGTGGCCCTGGAGCAGAGTGGAGGACACGGAGATTCTCGGAACGAAGGAAGTAATGACGGCGGTAGAGCGGTAGACCTGCCAGCTTACCAAATGAAGCCTCAAATTAAATTACACATGCTGCAAAACAAAGTTGAAAAGCGTGTACATGCTCGTGTGGGAAAGTAATGCAAGTTTAACAAAAAAGTGTTCTTAAAAACTTGCATGAGTTATG
The DNA here is from genome assembly GCA_014170255.2 of Drosophila triauraria. Taxonomy (NCBI): domain Eukaryota; kingdom Metazoa; phylum Arthropoda; class Insecta; order Diptera; family Drosophilidae; genus Drosophila; species Drosophila triauraria. The sequence continues at coordinate 4,857,620 of CM024333.1, read as the reverse complement.
AGACTATTTTTCAGAAAGGGGTCTTCAGAGTAGAATAGGATATAAAGCAAGGCCTTAAATCATAAGCTATGGAAGCTAAAAGGAAAGTCTCTTTGACAAATGAATTTTTATTACCTGCGGCTTTAGGATTTTGTGTATTAGAGATTTTTTTAGCTATCAGGGAAGTCTAAAGGACACAGTTTAAATTTAAAATAATATAAAACTGTTGTTTTTTAATTTAAAACATGTTACTCTTTGAATTGAAGTAAATAATATAATAATAAGTAATATTAATAGTATTAATAATATTTAATATTAATATTTACTTTACCTTTAAGCAGAAATTGTAGTTTTTAAAGGAAATTCCAGGATCCTCTGAGAAACCCAAGCCTTAAAGATTCCCAGAACATCCCAACATCTTCGAATTAGCCGATTTTAAAGGTTCCAAAGGTAAACAAAGCATGAAAGGAGCAGAAGTTGCAAGCAAATTAGGAATACTTTACAACTCACTTAGATCCCGGGAAAATAAATGCACACGCCGGGTATTCACATAAACCGTTCTGGATATTTATTGGACAGCCATTAAAACAAAGCTTTAAAATAAATGCACACACACGCGCTACAGTTGGACTGTAAGCTAAAGCTGCTTAACAAACCACAAAGAATTGGTATAAATGCAGATTAACAAGGAGTGGAGCGGGCCAGCCATGTGCGCCAGGAGCTTAAAGTAATCGAGGAGCCGCTCAGAGCAGCTGCCTTCTATAAATGCACATTTTGGGGGAGGATGGCGGCACATGGCATGGCTCAATCGTAGAGTTTACAAAAGAATATTTACGTAAATAGTGTCTAGATAAATGCATTGGGAGTTTCCGTTTTGGCTGGAGCCGCTCTATTGCAGCAGGAATAGGGCGGGCTGCTCCAGATACTGCTTCCAGACGTTGGAGAAGCTGGCCATGGTCACGCCGTCGATGACACGATGGTCGGCGGACCAGCTAACGCTCATCACGTACGCCTTGACCACCTCGTCCTTATCGTTAAAGCGCGGCACCGCCTTGGTCCTGCCCATCGCTCCGATGGCCACCTGGGGAGCCATGATGCAGGGGTGCGTGTAGGTGCCGCCAATCTGAAGGGTATGTCAAGCTTTTACTAAATTCTCAGCAAAGAAAATACATTTTACTTACAACTCCAATGTTCGAAAGCGAGAAAGTGCCATCGGCAAAGTCCGACGGGGTCAAGGAGCCAGTGCGTCCTCGCTCCACGAGCGCATTTAGATCCTTGGCTATCTCGATGATGTTCTTTGCCTGACAGTTCTTGATATTTGGCACCACCAGACCCTGGGGCGTGTCAATAGCCACGCTTATGTTGTGGGCTCCCTTATAGACCAGCGACTCATTGGCCAGATCCAAGGAGCTGTTCACGATGGGATACTTGGACAGTGCCACGCTGGCGGCCTTGATGCAGAAAGGCATGAATGTGAGCTTGGGCACGCCGTTCTCCTTGGCTACCGCTTGCAGTTGGTTCCGGAACTGCATCAGCTGGGTCATGTCGATCTCGTCGCTGTATGCAAAGTGTGGGATTTTCTATAATGGAAAAACAGGAAAGAAGGTGATAATAGCTTATAATAATCCAAGTCCTTAAATAAGAACTTACCAGGGATTCCGTCATCGACTTAAGCATGGCCTTGCGCACACCCTTGAGCACCTCCACGCGATCGGCGGCGGCCACTGGACCCGGAGCAGCTGCAGCTGGAGTCGGAGCCGAGGTAGGAGCGGCTGGCTTCTTGGCATGGGCCAGCGTGGGATGAGGCACATTGGTGCCGGGCGGCACCTGGCCCAAATACTCCAATATATCACCCTTGAGCACACGTCCATTCCTGCCGGTTGCCGGTACCTTGGCCAGATCCAACTGATGCTCCTTGGCCAGACGACGGACCGCAGGTGTGGCGGGTGTGATCAAACGACCGCCAGTCTCTGTCTCCGACGATTTCACGCGCTCCGTTTCGCTGGCTGAGCTATCGGAGGATGTGGAGGACGACGTGGAGTCCTCGGCTTCATCATCCTCTTCCACCACATCAAAGTCTAGCAGGGGCTTGCCCACCAAGGCAATCTCATCGATACTGTGGTAGATCTTGGTGATCTTTCCATCGTAGCGACTGGTGATGGTCACCGAGGCCTTGTCCGACTGCACCTCGCAGAGATTGTCGAACTGCTCGACGGTGTCGCCCACCTTCACGAACCACTCCTTGACGGTCACCTCGCGGATGCCCTCGCCAATGTCGCTGAGGTTGAAGGACACCGTTTTATCCAGGCAGGGGGTTACGTGCAAGCAGCGCCTTAGCTACAAGAAATAAGGGAATATTACTGATCTTTGATCCCTTTATTTTTTTTCTGTGTATAAACAACAAACTTGCACAGATTAGAAAAGTTTAGATATGTCTTGCCTTCTCGCTCGCACTCGTGCTGGGTGTTTGTGAGATTACATAATACATATCACCCAGGCTTCGCTGTTGTGTTTTTTTGGATGGGATGACCCGGACTTTGATTGGTACTCACACTCGCCTGGGGGCGGGACATGCAATTCCTGAGCAGCCAACCGGTAGCGCCATTTCGGAGCAGGTGTGTTGCCATTTGATGGGACTTTGGGGCCTGGAAATGCACGAGGAAATTGTCGCGGATAGGATTGTGTGTCCGGCGATCAAGCAGGTGTGTGCGTGACTATGTGTGTGTGTTTGTATCGAAGCAACAGATGATTCTGGCTAGAGATGGCTAAGTGGATTGCCAATCGATATCAGCGATATTTTGGAACGATCACTTGTATTTTTCAACTGGATTTTTAAGAAGTTCATATAATAACTAATTCACGTATTTTTTATGCGCTGCCTTTTAGTTTAATTTAATTTTTATTTACTTTCATTACAACAATAAAATAAATTTAAATCGTTATACATTAAAATGGAGTATCCCACAGACGCTAGAGCGCCGCCTATCGTCACAGCTGTCCATCCCTAAGGATGCAGCTGATCGAACCAACGCATGGTATACTTATATAAGGTAACTCATTAACTTTAACGGAACGTTACATTTTCAAAAAGAATAATTGGTAAAAATAGAACGGGCTATGGTATACATATTTTAAAAATAAAAAAGGTATAAAAAGTTAATCAGCCGTTTTAGAAAGGAAGAGGAAGAAAGGGGTGTTCCTCATCAGAATTCAGCGTGGTTACCACTTAATAACAGCTAGAACCCATTGGAAATTATAGAGCAACGCAAGTGGTTAGTGCGCCAGCTTTGAAGGGGAGATATATTTGCAGCTCTCTCTCTCTCTCTCTCTCTCCACTCTCAATTATGCTAGAAAGGGAAAGTACTATTAAAAATATCATTCTTAAATAAAGGCCGGCTCTCTCCATGAGACTACCTTTTAAAATTGCACCATGATTGAGCGCATGTGCTTCTCGGTCTTTTTCAACACTGAAGCCCAGGCAAAACAACGTGAACTCGGACAAAATGGTACGTTTTTTGAAGTAAATAAACATTAAGTAGTAAAATTAATGATTTAACCTTCACAAATACCAGACGAATCTGCGCAAGGAGCTAGAGAAGTGCAAACACCCGAACAGTCGCAAGACCAAGGCGCTGGGCAGGAAGGCACGTCGGCAGAACAACAAACACAAAACGCGCATGGGCCATGCGATCAAAAGTAATATTACAGGCGAGAAGTTAAGCTGGTTCCTGGGCCAACTGGACGAGGGCCGCACAGCTCCACTGAGCCCACAGGAGTTCGAGGACCTGATTGCCCTGTACTTCACGCGATTCGACGAGGAGCTGGAGCAGATCAACCTAAAGCAGTCGATTGGCAAGCACCGGGCGAACCAGCACGCCGCTCGCAAGGATGTGATCACAATTACGCTGGAGAAGGAGCGCAGCGAGTACCGCAGCGGCGGCCTGGAGCTGCTGAATCTCTGTGATCCGTTGAAGCTGAAGATGCTACGCGATTGGGACGGCAGTGCGCTGAGTGTGCAGCACCTGAAGCTAGACCTTATCTCACACAACATGCTGCAGCGCCTCAAGGAGCCGCCGAAGGAGTCCACGGACACAGACGCCCAGGCGATGGAAACAGCCTAGTAATATTGAGCTAAATAAAAATAATGTAAAAAAAAACAATGTCCGTCAAATTAGCGTCGGTGAGTTAGCGTCGAATCGGAACGGTCGGAAATGGAACACAGAGGGGGTTTTTTATTTTTGAAATATTTCGTAAATAAAGCATTTAATCGAACAAACTAAAGTTCCTATTTGTTAAGAATTTAATTTACTAATGTTTTTATTGGGTTGGGGCGGATTTGGCACCCGCGGGCACCTTAAATATCCATTGGAAAAATCGGGTCCCCACCTTTTTCAAACTGCTCCCCACAGAGGATGAGCCGCAATGCACGGTAAGCCAGGTTTGGGGCATTTATTCAAGTATTACCCCAAAAGTTTCATCGAAATTCCAACGACAGTTTTGAGAAAATCGCTCAACAGTGGCCAAGCCTATAGAACCCGTCCATACAAAATGAAGCAGCAAAATTCTATGTCATAAAACTTCTCTCTCAGAGGATGAGCCAATATGCACGGCTTATAGGCATATTGGGGATCGAATTAAGAATATTTGGTGAAAGTTTCGCTTTACAGTGGGGCGTTGAAAATAGCTGTTAGGGAAGGCGCGAGCTCCGGAGCTGGAACCAGACGAAGTTAGTGGTTCAACCCCCACTGGAACCACTCTGGTTTCGCATTTAAATATTTGGCGGGAACTAGAAAAACTAATTAATATATGAATGAATTTAATTCATTAAAGTTAAAGAAATGGCATTGTATGTCATTGGCAATATGCGTTGGGGAACCGATAGCTATTTGTTCCTATTTGTATGATATTTGCAGCTCGGTTGGCCACGCGGCGGCTGCCCAAATAACATTTTCGATGCTAACTTTCAAAAAATTCTTGCAAGTCTCACAGAGGATGAGCCAACTTGCACGGTATCTTAAACAATGGGGAAAAATGATCACTAATTTCGGTTTAGAGTTTAATCAAATCTTATCGACAGTTTTTTAGAAATTCAAGTTTTTCTCATTTCTGACCCCATTAATGAACACTAGTTCCATATCGATGAGACGATGTATTCGATATTCGATATTCGATGTTATATCGATATCGGTTTCCTACTTCAGAGCAACTCTGGGAGTATAGAAATACGCGCAATTTTTGAGGAAAGGTAAGTGTTTATTTAGTTTGGCAAATAAGATTTTTAATTTGTTAATTTTCTCTGTAGATGTATATAAATGTCCAGGTTTTCGGCGCCAATGGTCGCGGGGGTCGCCGGGGCCGCGGTGGGCGGCAGGTTCGCGGGGGTCGTGGACGTTCAGGCGGCGTCTCTAACCGCGGACCCCAAGGTCAAGGGCTTGGCGGATTGAACTGGCGGGAGCGGTTCCTGTTGGCCAACAACGCGGTGAAGGATGTACCCATTGGTCAACAGGGCCAAGTTCGGCGAGCCGTGCTGCAGGCGTTGCGGCCAGTGCAGCAGCAGGAAAACCTGTCCCAGCAAGAGTCCCAGCCGCAGCAATAAGACGATATATTTGATATTCTTATCGAAATGGAACTAGTGTTTATAAATTAATTAATTTAAAATACAGTAATTAAAAACTGTATTAGTGGAGTAGGCCTATTGGGTATACCACTTTAAAAAAAACCAGTCTATTTTATTTAAATGTACAATTTACATCTAAAGCCCCGCTTAAGGGGTTACGCCAAAAAAAGATAACTGATAACTGATAAGTTTCCTATCCTGTGGGATCCCGTGCCGACCACTGACTTAACCCTATTTCCCCAATTCCATTTAATAAAAACATTTATATTTAATTTTTAAAATTTTTTGCTTTATTTAGAAACCTAAATTTGATATGCCATTGGCAATACTTTCAATGGGGGTAGATCGATGCGACGGGGGTCCCACTTGCAGCTGCGGCTGCTGGATCACTGGCTGCTGCAGCAGCGGCGGCTGCAACACGTGCTGTCGCTGCTCCTGGTGCTGCTGCTGCGGCTGCAGAATCACTAGCTGCCGATGCAGGAATACTTGCTGCTGCTGGTACTCCTGCCCCGGCATGTAGTACTCCTGCTGCTGCTGGTACTCCTGCTGGTAGTACTCCTGCTGGTACTCCTGCTGCTGCTGGTACTCCTGCTGATGCTGGTAGTACTGCTGCTGCTCCGGCTGGTAGTACTCTTGCTGCTGCTGCTGCTGCTGGTACTCCTGCTGATGCTGGTAGTACTGCTGCTGCTCCGGCTGGTAGTACTCTTGCTGCTGCTGCGGCTGCAGGAACACTTGCTGCGGCTGGAACTCTTGCTGGGGCAGGTTTTCCTGCTGCTGCACTGGCCGCAACGCCTGCAGCAGGGCTCGCCGAACTTGGCCCTGTTGCCCAATGGGTACATCTTGCACCGCGTGGTTGGCCAACAGGAACCGTTCCTGTTCCAAGCCCTTGACCTTGGGGTCCGCGGTTAGAGACGCCGCCTGAACGTTCACGACCCCCGCGACCCTGCCGCCCACCGCGGCCCCGGCGACCCCCGTGACCATTGGCCCCGAAAACCTGAACATTTATATACATCTACAGAGAAAATTAACAAATTAAAAATCTTATTTGCCAAACTAAATAAACACTTACCTTTCCTCAAAAATTGCGCGTATTTCTATACTCCCAGAGTTGCTCTGAAGTAGGAAACCGATATCGATATAACATGGAATATCGAATATCGAATACATCGTCTCATCGATATGGAACTAGTGTTCATTAATGGGGTCAGAAATGAGAAAACTTGAATTTCTAAAAACTGTCGATAAGATTTGATTAAACTCTAAACCGAAATTAGTAATCATTTTTCCCCATTGTTTAAGATACCGTGCAAGTTGGCTCATCCTCTGTGAGACTTGCAAGAATTTTTGAAAGTTAGCGTCGAAAATGTTATTTGGCCAGCCACCGCGTGGCCAATCGAGTTGCGAACTAGTGTTCATTAATGGGGTCAGAAATGAGAAAAACTTGAATTTCTAAAAACTGTCGATAAGATTTGATTAAACTCTAAACCGAAATTAGTAATCATTTTTCCCCATTGTTTAAGATACCGTGCAAGTTGGCTCATCCTCTGTGAGACTTGCAAGAATTTTTGAAAGTTAGCGTCGAAAATGTTATTTGGCCAGCCACCGCGTGGTCAATCGAGTTGCGAACTAGTGTTCATTAATGGGGTCAGAAATGAGAAAAACTTGAATTTCTAAAAACTGTCGATAAGATTTGATTAAACTCTAAACCGAAATTAGTAATCATTTTTCCCATTGTTTAAGATACCGTGCAAGTTGGCTCATCCTCTGTGAGACTTGCAAGAATTTTTGAAAGTTAGCGTCGAAAATTTTGTTTTGGCAGCCACCGCGTGGCCAACCGAGTTGCGAACTAGTGTTCATTAATGGGGTCAGAAATGAGAAAAACTTGAATTTCTAAAAACTGTCGATAAGATTTGATTAAACTCTAAACCGAAATTAATAATCATTTTCCCCATTGTTTAAGATACCGTGCAAGTTGGCTCATCCTCTGTGAGACTTGCAAGAATTTTTAAAAGTTAGCGTCGAAAATTTTGTTTTGGCAGCCACCGCGTGGCCAACCGAGTTGCGAACTAGTGTTCATTAATGGGGTCAGAAATGAGAAAAATTGAATTTCTAAAAACTGTCGATAAGATTTGATTAAACTCTAAACCGAAATTAGTAATAATTTTTCCCCATTGTTTAAGATACCGTGCAAGTTGGCTCATGCTCTGTGAGACTTGCAAGAATTTTTTGAAAGTTAGCGTCAAAAATGTTATTTGGGCAGCCACCGCGTGGCCAACCGAGCTGCAAATATTATACAAATAGGAACAAATAGCTATCGGTTCCCCAACGCATATTGCCAATGACATACAATGCCATTTCTTTAACTTTAATTAATTAAATGAATTCATATATTAATTAGTTTTTCTAGTTCCCGCCAAATATTTGAATGCGAAACCAGAGTGGTTCCAGTGGGGGTTGAACCACTGACTTCGTCTGGTTCCAGCTCCGGAGCTCGGGCCTTCCCTAACAGCTATTTTCAACGCCCCACTGTAAAGCGATTTTCTCAAAATCTGTCGATACGATTTTAATGAAACTTTCACCAAATATTCTTAATTCGATCCCCAATATGCCTATAAGCCGTGCATATTGGCTCATCCTCTGAGAGAGAAGTTTTATGACATAGAATTTTTGCTGCTTGATTTTGTATGGACGGGTTCTATAGGCTTGGCCACTGTTGAGCGATTTTCTCAAAACTGTCGTTGGAATTTCGATGAAACTTTTGGGGTAATACTTGAATAAATGCCCCAAACCTGGCTTACCGTGCATTGCGGCTCATCCTCTGTGGGGAGCAGTTTGAAAAAGGTGGGGACTCGATTTTTCCAATGGATATTTAAGGTGCCCGCGGGTACCGAATCCGCCCCAACCCAATAAAAAACATTAGTAAATTAAATTCTTAACAAGTAGGAACTTTAGTTTGTTCGATTAAATGCTTTATTTACGAAATAATTCAAAAATAAAAAACCCCCTCTGTGTTCCATTTCCCACCGTTCCGTTTCGACGCTAACTCACCGACGCTAATTTGACGGACATGTTCAAATTCAACAATAATAAAATCCCTAGACGAGTCTGTTCTTAAATATTTATAATAATATAATACATTTAAAGTTTAAAAAATACCCAAATACAATAATTGCCCCGGATATTATAGTTTTTAACGTGCCGGAAATCCCCTTAATATTTTATTTGTTCTGAGTGCACGTATTGCGATACTATCGCCGTGTCCCTTAGAAAATATCGATTGTTTTAGAGTAAGCGCGGGAAAATTTAAAAGCTGTATATATTTATTCATATTTTAATCCTTACATTTGTTATTTATCGCTATGTTTTCACAAATTGCAACCGCTTCTCGATTCCTGCGATAATGGTCCCCACTGCATCCATGTAATCCATCAAAGCGTCCAAGTCAAAGGGACCAGTCCTGTGGAAGGAAGGGAAAGTTCTAGAAGGAATCACTTGCTATAAATGGAAGGCTCACTCGAGATCCTGGGCATTTTCACTGATAAGACTGAAGCCATTCTTGCCCCTGGCCAGGTACTCCATCACCACCACTCGGTAATCCGCCTCAGGATCAAGGGGCCTGTATTCGGGCACCTGGCAACGGGTGCATCGAACTCTGACACTGGAGACGCGCTGACCAATCCCTGCACTGAGATCGAATAGGACGCGTAGTCCGGAGACTTGCAAGAAGCGAGCGGACTTGGGCGAGGATGAGCTGGCATTCATGCCCGCCACAGCATCCTCCAGTAGCTCCAGAATGATTTGTCCTCGAAGGGTGAGGGCCACCAACCGATTCTCCCAGGGGCACATGGCCACCAGCTGCTTGTAGGTGATGTCTAGAAGATTTTGGGATTCTCCCTTGAAACAAATTCTAGTTTAAAAGTGTAAATGAACTTACTGCCAGCAGGAATGGGCACACGGAAAGTTCCTTGCGATGTCAGGGCAATGGACACATCACTCCAGCTGTCCACGGGTGGAGAGGCATCTTTTATGAACTGTCAACGATTGATTGTTAGTCCTGTCCAGGGCATCACTCAATGCACTCACCGCATGCAGCATGGCGTCGGTAAAGAAGTTTCCCAGGTTGCACTCTCTCCGATTGCACTCGCTTTGCTGGAGAAACACGCGGCTCTGGCCCACAATCCGATTGGACATGCTCTCCAGCTCGGCCTGCCACGGCACCATAGCCTTCAGGATGATGTCATCTTGTAGAGGGAAATGAATGAAATCAAGGACAACTCTTTAAGGATAAATCTTGGAGTACAAAGTTCCCACCCCAAAAAAAAACAAAGGTTTATTATAACAAAGTGTTTACTGGGACAAAGGCTACATGGATATGTTATTTCGCTATCAGTTGAGCACGGTGATGCGTCCCTCGAGACCCTGGTAGATGGGATCAAAGTGGCTGCTGTACGAGATCAGGGCGTCCAGGTCGGTGACGCCCCACTGGAGGTCCGTGCCCTCGGCCAGCATGGTGTAGCCATCGCCGCCACCCTGCAGGAAGTTGGGCGAGGTGAGCCGGTAGACCTTGTCCATGACCAGCGGCTCGTACTTGGGCACCTGACAGTCCGCACAGCGCACTGACGCGGATATGACCCGGGATCCCACAGGCTTGGTGTAGTCATACTTCACATGGATGCCCGAGAACTGCAGGTTAATGTAGGAGCCTTTCACGCCGTTTTCCAGGTCCACCTTGCTCACGGCAAACTCCATGGCCTCCACCAGCTTGCTGCCGGGCAAGTTGTAGGCCACCAAGGTGTTCTCGAAGGGCGACATGCTGACTATGTGGGCGTAGGTGAGATCTGTGGGTCAGGTAAGGAATCAGAAAGCACTCATCTTTGGCTGGCTGGTATACTCACTCCCACTGTAGAGCGGCACACGAAGTCCTCCAATGTTCATCAGTCCGGCGGATACATTTGTCCAGGCCTTCTGTTCATACGGCGCCAGTCCCACGAACTGCAAGTAAAGATAATGGGGTCGCTGTTGATTCTAGATCCTAGATCCTTGATCCCAAACTCACCGAGTGCACCATGGCGTCGCAGAAGAAGTTGCCCAGATTGCACTCTCCGGTGGAACAGTCGTCCTTGGTGAGATCCACCTTGGTGTGGCCCACCACCACCTTGCCCGTCTCATCGATCACCTGCTTCCAGGGCTGCATGGCCTCCAGGACTTCCACATCTGCGGAGCACAATATGCACAAGACACTTGAAAAAAATTAGGATCACAAAGTCGCCTTAGCTCTTTCTTTAAAGAAAGAAATATTAATACACGTAAGACACATACTTAAAACCAAAGACTTTCATCCAAGACACTCAAAAAAAAACACAAGAAGAATAACACAAAAAACACACCAGAAAAGTGAGTTGAGAATTATAAGCGTGCGAGATAAACACAGTACTTACACGGAAACACAGTATTTACACAGAAAAACACGAAAGTGAACTTAATAAAAGTTGACAATATTTATTTTAGGGTTTAATTTTAAGTATTTTCAGGTTATGAATAATAATTCATCACGAAAAAATTAGTTGGGAATCATAATTGAGGGAGATAAACACTGTATTTACACAGAAACACACGCAGCTTAGTTAATGGAAGCTATAAACACTTGTTTTAGAGATTAACCTAGCGGATCTATAATTTATAAAAGAATTCGTTATTATACTCACGAAATTGTGAGTTGGGAATTATAAGCTGGCTAGGAAAATACATTAATTACCCAGAAAAGCACGGGGGTTAAGTTAAGGGAAGCTTAAAGTATTTATTTTAGGGATTAACCGAAGGTATTTCCAAGTTATGAATGAATTTATTATTATTCTTTCGAAATAGTGAGTTGGGAATTATAAACTGAGAAGGGAAAAACATTATTTACACAGGAAAACTAGAAAGTAAAGTTAAGAAAAGCTTAAAGTATTCATTTTAAGGATTAATCTGAGGTATGCTTTCGGTTTTGAACGAATTTATTATTATTCTCTCGAAAAAGTGAGTTGAGAATTATAAGCGGACAAGGAAAAAACAGTATTTACACAGAAAAACAAGGGACATGAAGGTAATGGAAACTAAATAAACTTACTTAAGGGATAAACCTGAAGTATTTTCTATTACTAAGTTCTTGATTCTTAAAAATTTAAACCCAACTTCCTGGCATCGTACTCACCCTCGGGCACCGTCTGGTCCATGTACAGGGGATTCCCCTCAAAGTCCAGCACATCGCCGTTGTCATCGAAGTAGACAATCAGGTTGCCCACGTAGCGGGCGTAGGCCGAGGCCTGGACGATGAGCACCCGGTGGCCGGAGCTGTGGACCACCTCGGTGGGATAGGGTCCGGCGGGCGTGCTGCCACTGGGCGGAGTCCCCGTGTACAGGAGAGTGTGCGAGTGGGAGCCCACAATGACGTCGATCCAGTCGCCGGCATTGGCCGCGATCACCTTATCCACCTCGTAGCCGCAGTGGGAGATCACAATGATGATGTTGGCACCCTGGGCCTTCAGCAGCTGTGCCTCCTCCCGGATGGTGTCGCTCTCGTTGCGGAAGATCAGCTTGCCGGTGTTGGCCAGGTCCTGTTAGGAAACTATATTTCTAAATGCTTCTTGGGGACAATATTCCCAACCGACTCACGTAGGTCGTCTCCAGGATAACGCCAATCAGACCGATCTTGCGGCCATCGCGCTCAATGATCTTCGACTTGCCGTACTTGCCCTCCATGGTCGGCTCGTGGGCGCAGTCCATGTTGGCCACCAGCATGCTGGTGTTGACGGTCTCCAGGAAAGGCACAACGCCCTCCACGCCATGGTCGAACTCGTGGTTGCCCAGGGTCTGTGGGGGATTAAGATTTAAGCAAAAATGGATTACGTGTCCCATGTCCCAAGTTCAGTGACTAACCATGGCATCGGCGGGCAGCAGGTTCAGCATCTGCTGGGTGACGTTCCAGCGTCCGATGTTGTACCAGAGCGTGCCCTGGAAGCTGTCGCCCGCATTGATGTAGATGGGATTGAGCTCCGCCTGCTCCTGCAGCAGCCGCCGGATGGTGGTCACAGTGCGCGGATAGCCGCCGATGCAGTACTCGCCCTCGTCACAGGTCCCGCCGCTGGTGTCCGTGGCCTCAAACCTGGGGAATCGAAGCGGGGATTAGCGCTGGAGTGGGCTCGTGGACGATACCCATAGGGGGCCGTATCGCTATCTGGATCGAAATCAGTACGTGAACCTGATAGGCCATGCTTTACGATCCCATAAAGCGTTCCAATCTGATTGCTACGTCCGCCTGACTCTGACTCTCACCTGGCGTGCAGGTCGTTGATGTGGATGATGGCCACGGGAAAGCCCGCCTTGTCAGCAGCCTCCACCAGCGACGAGATGCTCATCATCGCTATCAGCACAGTTGTGGACCAAAACACTCTGTTGGAAGCCATGTCGAAGTCGGGAAAAGGACTAGTCACCGCCAAATAGTTAGGTAAAGTTCAGACCGAACCGATGGCCGTTGATAAGGCAACTGAATGGCCAAAATCGCCACCACTCCGAGCTCTGCAAAAGCTGAATGGGCTTCGGTCAGATCTGGACACCCCCTCCTCCTCCTACTTAGCCATTCCCGCGCTGATAAGGCCTAGTGAGTACCTCCTTCCTTCTCGATCTGCACTGAGAGAAAAAGCCATGCGTGTTGGCTAGCTTTTCATGTGTAAAATAAGTCGTGGGATTAAGGAATTTAAGAAGTCAATAGTAGCTGTTGTGCGCGCAATAGGGTTCTCGAACTTAAAATGTTTGTCATTTTCCTACCTTGATTGACTATCCTTAAGCTTTCTCATTTTTTAGGCTCGTAGAATTAGAGAATTTTAAAAATAACAACAGTAGCTGTTGTGCGCGCAACAGGGTTCTTGAATTTAAATTTTTTTAGAATTTCGTACCTTGGCTGGGTGGGTATCTTTAAGCTTATTCACTTGTTAGGGTCGTAGAATTATGGAATTTAAGAAAAAAAACAGCAACTTTTGTGCGCGCAACAGGGTTCTTGAATTTACAATTTTTTAGACTTTCCTACCTTGGTTGTCTATCTTTAAGGAGAGTTACCTTTTAGGCATTAAGAAGACATTATTTTAATTTTATAAATTCATTTTATTTACTTTTTAAAATTACCAATATTTATTAATTAATATAACTAGCAATTCCTCTCAGTGCATGCTCGTGAAACTGCAGTAAACCGAAGCTCCTCTCTTCGCTCGATTCTCTCCCTTATTGCTTTTTAGCTTAATTAGGTTTCTTGTTATTGATTTTCGCTGTTGACTGAATCAGTTACAAATTATTCATTAAGCAAAGCAGACACTACAAAAATAATAACAAACTCTATACTTTATACTTTAAAAGTACAAACTAAATATAATAACAGAGTTATTTATGTTTTTTTTTTTTGTTAAAAAGCACTAATTCCCAGAATAAACTATGATTAATGATCACAAAAAGTAGTTGCGACCCGAAACGTACGTCTAAGTTTATGATGATTGTAAATCTACTTGAATAATTAGGGTTTTAAGGTTATAAATACCCCAAAAAAAGGGGGGTTCGGTGCTATTTTTTATAGGGTAGCTCAGGGCACTTAATAATATGCGCCGATAAGCTATATGGATGACTGGATGGATGGCCGAGATACCGGGAAACGGATACGGGGGCGCCACTCCAGTGATACTCCACAACACATGTGTTACATGCGCTCCCCACTTGATGTTCAAGTGGTTCCAAAAACCCAACACCTATCCTCCTCCTCGTTTATTACGCTCTGGCACTGGACACAAAATATATGAGCGTGGGAGCAGAACAGGCACTAGCTGATAGCTCTGGCATTCAATTTGGTTTATTGCACCCACGACTTAGCCTGCGGAGTCACCGATAGAGTATCTCTATTATCTATGGCTCTCTGTCGTCGTCTGACGATAATACGCATTATCGCGCCCCATCGACAAGATTCGGAATCCCAAGGTTAATAAATAAATCGCTTTGGCTTTGGCTCTTGCTCCTTAACTTTAAATAATAAGTTCTCCCAAAGACCTGGTCATCATGATCGGAATCACATCACAAGTACCCCCCATTGAGCTCTTATCTTAGAAACCTCTATTGGTTAATGGGCGTAAGATATTGGAACATTCTTAAGCCTGATAAGCCAGCGCCCAGATTTTAATCAATTTTTATATAAGCCAAAAAAGCACTTGAGATTTTACATTGATTTACAACGATTTCGGAAACAAGGGAAGAGAGTTTGAAGGTTGTGGGAGAGCTAGTGCTTATGAGGTTTAATCTATGGAAACTATACCTAAGTCCTAAGCTAGAATGCTCCGATTAAAGTGCTATTGCCGGGTAAATATTCTTTCCCCGATAAGTAAATGCAAATAATAATAGATAAGGTAAACGTATGATTATTTTGAAAAGATATCATATCAATACAGGTCACAAAATCTTAAGAAACAAGTGGGAAAGCTACAGTCGAGTGTGACCGACTCTAAGATACCCGGTACCCAAAGCATTGTGGGTACAATTAAATCTTCATTTGTCAACATTATCTTTTTTCCATGTTCATATAAAAAAGAAAATGTTGACAAATGAAGATAAATGTTGCTAGGAACATGTTGAGCAACACCCAAAACAGACAAATGTTGCTAGGGACATGTTGAGCAACACGCACGTGCGCTCTCAACATAGAAGAGAAGAAGAAGCATACACAGAAAATTTTTCGCTTAAGAACTTCCATGTTTATCATCCGATTTTACTCAAATTTTCAGAAAACGTCTGCGAAAGCCTACTTATTTATTTTATCTATTTTCTTTAGGCCGAAATTTAAGACTATAGCTTATATCAAGTTTTTTTATGATTTTCGGGGGCGGAAGTGGGCGTGGCCAAATTTTAAAACACTTGATCTGCGTGCAACAGATTCCAATGTTGTCACCAATTTTGGTAACTCTAGCTCTTATAGTTTCTGAGATCTGTTGTTTTAAACGGACAGACAGACGGACATGGCTAAATCGACTCGGCTGGTGATGCTTATCAAGAATATATATGCATAGGGTCGGAGATTTCTCCTTCTGCCTGTTACATACATTCTCGGTTGGCACTAACTTATAATATCCTTGTACCCTATGGGTACCGGGTATAAAAAGCTCTCCTGCCTTTGAAGAAACCTGAAAATGTAAAGGGGTTGTTCCATACACATAAGTATATCCCCATTCATTCACTGACAAGCGAGACTCTCGTGGGATTATTGTACATATCTCTGTATATAAAATAAGTACAATGATTTATTTTGATTCTCATTGACAATAGATTTAGAGCTCTTCGTGGATTACTCGTAGGTATAAAGCACATTATGCATGTAAGTATTGTGTGTATAGATGTCAGCGCAAATATGTGTATATATATATATATAATATATATATAGAATGTATGTGTATATAATATCGGTTGTATATAAATATAATGTATTTGTAATATGTCCTGTGTATATATAAGTATCAATGTTTTTTTTCTTGTTTAAGTTAATTGCTTAGCGTAAAGCACAGAGAATTTTTGATATGAGAATGACTGTGAACCTGGACTCCAGCTGCAGCTCCTCCTCCTCCTCCTCCATCCATCCATCTTCCACTCCTCCACTCCAACGCAAAGGCAACAATGAAAGAACTTCAAAACGGAAACAAAAGTGACTAGAAAATGTTGATTAACTCTCTCCCTGATTTGATTGAGCATTGATTCGTCCCCAGACTGGCGTTCCTAGTGAAACACATCCATGAAGGGGAAGTAGGCCTGCTCCGGCTCCAGGAGATCCACCAGGAAGCAAACGGTGCCGGCCACACCCTCGTACAGGCTGTGCGGACGATCCGGGGTGCGGGCGCGCTGCTTGAACTCCGCATCGGTCAGCAGCTCCATGAACTTGTGCGCCCGGTACATGTACTTCACCTCGTTGGTCAGCCGGAAGAGCAGCAGGAAGACATAGCCGCTGCCCGCGACGCCGTGACAGATGCCCGGACCCTTGCGCAGGAAGCCCTTCTTCCACACGAGGTCGGCCGAGCGGCGGAGGGAATCCAAGTACTTCTCCTCCTTGAAGATCAGATAGGCCTTGGCCATGACGTAGACGGCGCCGGGAGCACCGTGACACCAGTGGACCAGGCGCTTCTCGCGGCCCGAGCGCAGATCCTCCAGGGCCACGGGGAAGTTGCCCTCGCTGTCCTGCAGCTCGAGAAAGAAGTCGATCGAGCGCTTGATGTCGCGCAGCTCGGCGGCCGGCGCCGAGATAGGGACCGTGCGGAACCAGGGGCTGTCCAGCAGCATGTGCAGGATGGAGCACAGGCCGTGGGCGGCGCCCAGATACTCGGTGCCATGGTACTGATACATCAGCGGCAACGGCGAGTGGTTCAGCTTGCTGTACTCCCGCCCGCTGGTCACGATCAGCTGGCAAATGGAGATGAGGTCGTCGTCGGTGATCTTCTTCTCGGGCAGCACGTCGTTCAGCCAGTAGCAGCCGGACAGGTAGCCGGCGCGTCCCACCAGCACCTCGTCGCAGCCGTACTTGGTGTGCATGAACTCCTTGCTGGACGGTATGCCCGACTTGAAGTCGGCCAGATCGTTGGAGAGCTCCTCGGTGTCCTTCAGGGCCTGCGAGATGGCGGCGGAGACGGCATAGATGCCGGCATTGCCGCACAGAAAGGAGTAGCGCTCGGCGGAGCGCTTCTTGTACCGCTTGGCGTTCGCCTTGGCATTCCGGATGAACGCGGAGGCATGCTCCAGCGCCGGATAGAGGTCGCGCGTCTGCTCGCAGCTGGCCAGCTTCCAGAACATGAAGGCGATGCCGGCATTGCCCACATACAGATCGCCGCGCTGATCGTCGTCGTTATTGGGATGACAGTGCTCCAGTATGGCGTCCACATAGGTGCAGATCAGGTTCTTGATGTGCTCCTCGTCGCTGGCGAACGGTGTGTTCTCGCCGCCGGCGAAATCGGCGAAGGGATTCTTCAAGTAGCGACGCTCCATGTCGCTCTCTTGGACAGGATCTGCCCGCTCGTCCGCTGACTGCTTGGCCTTGCTCGACTGTCTCTTTTGTGGCTCAACTCCGGCTGGACTTGCAATGGCAGCTGCTGGAAAAGAGATGTCGTCGGCGGGAGTCAAGAAATCGATTGGCCGGCTTTAAGGGCGCGGCCGGGCGTCTGGCCTCCTCCACCTCCTGCACTTTACACTCACCTGTCTCAGGTGCGAACGGCAGTCTGCCGGCCTTGGACGAGTATCTCCTGGCGCAGTGGCGAGCCTGTGGAAATTACGGATTTAATGCTATCGTATTTCACAATATTTTTAACCAGGATGTACGAGTTGTTGTTGATGGATAACGACAAGTGTCGTGCTCGCCGGACGAGAATGTGTCGGAGACTGTGAAGTTGTCGTTGGGAATGGTAGGAATCGTTGTGACACCTTAAGCACAGCCAGCTGGATGCATCAGCCGGATAAAATCTATATTTTTGGCCTTGCGACAAGATGCAATTATAATTCCAATTGGACTTAACGTTGTCCAGGACTCAAAGTTGCTTGAAGCTCAGTGTGACCGCTCCGATAACGATAAGAAGTAAGTAACAAATACCAAATTACCAAAGAAAGAAATACCCTTAAATACCAAAAGCTTATCAAAGCTCAGTGTGACCGCGTCGATAACGATGAAAAGAAAATAACAAATAC
Source organism: Drosophila triauraria (assembly GCA_014170255.2). Taxonomy (NCBI): domain Eukaryota; kingdom Metazoa; phylum Arthropoda; class Insecta; order Diptera; family Drosophilidae; genus Drosophila; species Drosophila triauraria. Next base: position 4,839,298 of record CM024333.1, on the reverse strand, counting down.
CAAATTACCTAAGGAAGAAATACCATTTAAATACCCAAGGTTTGACCAAACTAATTTTCTGTTATTTTTTGTTTTGTTTACAGAAAGTTAAAAATGGTTTATGTTAAAAAAATTTTTTTTTTTAAATTTATTTTGATGGTTCTCTGATTTAAATACCAACAAAATATTTGTCCTCGAAAGTAATACTGTTTTATACTGCCAATCCCCAGACTATCTAAAAACTTAAAATTCGAATTTTTTTACTATAAAAGTTGTACAAGTTCTTAGTATCACTGAAAAACTTGCATATACTTCAAAACAACACAACTCGTGTTGTGTGAAAGCCCGCATAGTGTAATATACTGAAATCTACGGCAACTCTCGCTGCTTATCGATAAATTTAAAAAAATTCAAATTCCTTCTCTAAGCTTGAAAATTAAGCGCCACTCATCGTCCTTTCGGTAACTTTTGACAGGAAGAAATCTACTTACACTCGCAACATGGCTTCACCGCAAGAGCAGCCAGATTCCTCCTCGGACAGTCGTAAGTCTCTTGCATTTGTTTCGTATAGCCCATAAACTACATTAATTGGTTTTTAAGCAATTTGCGTCTGGGAGAACGAGCAGTTCACACGTCGCAGACTGGCACGTAAGTCCAAATTGTGCATCTCCTTGGACAGTTGACATCTCATGTTTTATTTCCCTCTAGAACAACGCACCATAGATTTGTGCACCCCACCTCAGTCGGCAAGCACCTCACCCGATTCAACAATCACCCCACCGCGTAATGCATATGCCCTGCGACGCCGCAACAACAGCAACAATTATGGGGACTATAGCCCGCCGGCGCCCAAAAGAACCAGAGATCCCTACAGCTGTCCGGTCTGTATGGAGGATGTGATAGGCCGCGAGCCGATGACCACAAAATGTGGCCACCTCTATTGCAAGGAGTGCATTGTGAGGGCCATAGACAGTTGCCGCAAGTGTCCTGTGTGCAACACAAAATTGACCCTGCGCAATATTTTGCGAGTCTACATTTAAGGAGTTTTGAGAGCAGTTTTTTTTTTTGTTTTTTCTTTAAAATGTTTCTGTTAAATGACTGAATTTTCGTTTTTCGTTAACCTTTTAAAGGTAACATTCAAGTCAATATTTATATAAAATGTTTAATAAAGAAAAAAAATGAAGCATTTGGCATTCATTTTAAGTCGAAGGACCCTTAAGAAGCTAGAATTTTGGGAAGAAGTAATATCTGGGCATGGCTTTTTATCGGATCCCCTCTCCTAGCGATACAGACAGAAAATTATACATATTGCTTAGCTCAACTCGCTTTATTTATAACAACATTTTAAATATATATTTATATATCAGAGGATTCTATCATAACATCACATCACGTCCTTGTTCGCGCTTCACCGCCTCTGGCCGCCGCCACTCAGGATGGAGACGATGCGAATGAATATGTTCAGCACATCCATGTAGATGGACATGGAGCTGCAAGCACAAATTAAAGTTATTCGATCGCTTAAGGAAGTAGGCTCAACTTACGCATTGATAGGATCGAAGGGAGCATAGCCGTACTGCGGATAGACCTCTGCCTTGCGCACCAGCCTCTGGGTATCGTAGAGCAGGAAGCCACTGAACAGGACGAGGCCGCCGTACAGGGACATAGAGGCCAGACCTGCAAGGGAACAAGTGTCACAGAAATACAAGTATTCCACAAGGAAATCAGTCACTTACCAGCACCCAGCATTGTGGTGGGCGGCAGCCACATGGAGGCCAGCGAGGAGGCGAAGACCACGCCCAAGCCGATGGCCAGAGGTCCGCCCATGTACAGGAACTTATCGCTGGGGGCACACGCGGCGATAGTGGACAGGCCACCGACAATGCCGCCCGTATAGAGGGCGGCGCGCGTCAGGATCGGCCCGCCCACGAAGCACAGCGGCGCAATTACGGCGCCCAGAATGGCGCAGTGCACGGCCCAGGCCAGGTGCTTTGGCCCCAGACCGGGTTGGTACTCAATGGAGCGTGCCACGGCACCGCTGCCAATGACGAGCGCCAGCGAAGCGACTGTGGCCTGTCCGGATCAAGTGTAGTGAATGTTGAGTAATGTCTTGTTCAGTATTTGTGTTTTGAGGTACTTCTCCATGGATTGCCACTCACCAAGAGACCGCCACGCGAGGCCAGCGACAGGAGTCGATGCGAACGGAAGACGGCGGCAGCAGAGGCTGCGGTCAGGAGACAGGAGCCGCCAAAGAAGGTGTACGTGCTCTGGATGCGATCCCTCACATACTGGGGCCACATGCTGCGGGTAAGAAGATGTATTACATAAATAAATACGAAAGTTGTGGCTTTGAAACATAAATAATGCGTTTTTGGCTAGCCAAGGAAGCTGCACACTCACATGGCGTTGTCGGCGATGCTGGTCTGCTTGCCCAATCCCACGCCGTAGTAGCACAGGGCACCCAATCCCACGGCGGCTGCTCCGGCGGCGGCACCCTTGCCCATGGAATAAGCTGGAAGCAAATAGACACCATAAATACCCCAGCTATTACACAACAGAGCCTGGCCAAACTATGTATAACCTTACCATTGGCACCGGGCGGACCCATTAGCTTCTCCTTGAGCGACGGAGCGCGCAGCTCCTGAGCCTGGACCTGCTGCTGCACGGGAGCGCGTGGGCGGGCGGGACCGCGGGCATAGGAGCGGACGAGACCCAGGCTGGGCTTGGACTTCAGCAGCTGCGAGGATTGGGCCAGGAGGCTGACACTGCCGGCCGGACGGGCGGCGCAGTGAGCAAGGCGCAGCAACATTGTGTTGTTGTGGTGAAATTCGCGGACTGCAACGGACTATCTGCTTTGAGTGAGTTATCTGTATCTGGATTTCCTTGTTGCTGCTGCGGTTCGTTTGTGGCTGATGGTCAGAGCAATTTGCGTTGTTTGTTTGGCTCAAAAAAAAAATAATACAATTTCGTTTCGTAGCAAGTTCTAGCAATTCGGTTCTATCGATGACAATGGGGCGATAACAGATGATATACTTGTATATCGGTGTATCGGCGCTTGCTGAGATGTATTGATAGGAATTATCGATTGATTGAGTTATCGATTGGGCGCAAATTTCAAAAGTTTTATAGACATTCCAGCAAGTGTGGAGTTTCAGAGCAGATTTGATTAATTATTTTATAATTTACAATATATATAAGTGTAGAAACAAACTCTGTGCTTGCATGCATCAACCTTTGTTTTATTTTTTCGACAATCCCATAATAATTACACATTACAGCTGCTGCTACAAACTAAACTAAGTCTAAGAAGCTTTTTGCCACCTGTTCTCCCTCACACCTGATACTTGCGCACGGGCTCCTCCCCGGGCCCCTTGAACGGCCGCTGGCCAATCATTATCACCTCGGTGAGGTGAGACTTCCGCAGGGTTCCGTAGTGATCGTAGGTGTTGGTCTGCTCCAGTGTTCCGCCGGCATGCGACTCGTAGCTCTTGCACTCGTACAGGGGACAGCAGCGAGGATAGTCCAGACCCGTTTCCGTGGGCTGAACTGGCTTGCAGTCGCCCTTCTTGAGATTTGGCACCTGGCAGCTGGTAAGAAAAAGGGATTATGGGTGATTTCTCAATTAAAGCTTTTCTCCGACTCACCTGTCTTCCCAGAGCTGCAGCGTGCCCAGACATTGGACACGGACGCACTGGCCCGGTCGCGTGAAAACCTCGCCCACATACATGCTGCGACCCGTCAGGGTGTCCATGCAGAATTGCGAACTGTACATGTAAGACGGCGCTATTGGGAGCAAAAAAAAATATTACAAAATAATATAGGGTAAAAACAGAAGAAGAACTGATTTATACTTCAGATCTTTGATAATAAAAATTACAAAGTTTTTGCTTAATAATTTAGTCTATTTAGTGTCATAACGTCATAATCAGAATTTTTGTCAGAACAAAAACCATGACATATTTAAACTATTCTTTACTTCTTCAAAATTAAAGAAACTAACATTATTTAACAGAAACCTCTTTAGATTCAATTTATATCTTTCACTTTACTGCCAAAAAAGTGATTCTTTGGTTTTATATTATCATAAAATAATTTTGGTGGCTAATTCTTTGTATTAATCTTTGTATCCGAGTACTTTAATTATTTTCAGAAATCAATAATTTTTTTTTTTATTTTGAGTCCTTGGAAACCGCCCTACTTCTCCTTACAACGATAAGGTAAAGATGCTGCTTGGCAGCCACCGATGGCGGCTAGGGATATCAGCAGGACCATATACTGGGACTCCATCCTTATTGTGGAATATATATCTCGAGAGATCGAGGACCGAATGGAAAGAATGGCCCGACGTTTGCAAAGTTTAGCGCACAACTGAGGTCCGCGGTCAATCTTTTTTCATTTCTAAATTAAAAGATTTATTAAGTGCCAGCCATGTGTGTGTGAGTTCGGGAATCATTTGCGCGCTTTCTCTACAAATGAATTAAACAGTTTTTACTTGGGTTTGTGTTCAATGTTTATGCGTGTGTACACAGTGCCCAGTGACAGTGCGTTTCATAAGGAGCCATACACAGCAATTATATTGAAAAATTATTAATATTTTATCTTGGGCTAAAAACTAAGTCAGATGATGGAAATAAAGAATTAAAAAAAAACTACTAAGAACATACGAACTTTGCTAAATAAAATACAGGCTTTTAATTAATTTGAAGCCTAAATATATTTTATAAATTGCAGTCAAATAGTTACTTCATATTTGACTAGACTTACCGCTTTGTTACGCGCTGTAAGATGCCGTTCTTATCGCCCCTGGGCAGAACAACAACATTGATTCAGCGCAATATGCAAAAAGAAATAAAATATCGGTCCATCGGTGGTGTGTGTGCGTGTGTGTCCGTCTGACCTGTTGTCTATCAGCTTGTATTTTCCCTCCAAGTACAGTCACGGTCAGGACTGTATATGTTGAGCAAAGAACTTCAATGTTAATCGATTTAAAATCGATTTTTGCATACCAAAACTTATCGAAAGCGATTTTTACTTTATTTGCTACTTATTTAGCAATATATTCGCTAAGTTTAATAGAACTAATATCGGAACATAAGTGTACTGATATTTATCATTTGCTTTTCTTTAATTTCTATTATATATTGGTTTTAATATCCTTTTTGATTTAATTATATTTATTTTAAAATAAAATTCCATTTATAATTCATATATAAGTGTGATTTCTTTAATATTTTCTTCAGCAACGTCATTATTTTGACCGCTGCTGTTGATTTGTGTATGCGTCTTGGCTCTTTGAAGTTCATTTTGAAGAATTTGTTTATGTTTTGATGGGAGGATGGGAGATTTTTGGCTCCTCCACTCCATTCCATTGCCATTATCACCATTATCCGGACAATGGGGCACTGGGGCAGCGATGACTCACTGTTTGTTTACCAAAAAATAAATACACAAACTTGCTCTTCAGCCTTTCTTATAAGAAAGTAAGCTCTCTGTAGTTCTAAGATAGATTTCTTAGTTAAAAGAGTTAATAAAATATTAAACACTGCCTTTTTCCGGGATTTCCCCTTATTAAAATCCGATCCGGAATCCGATTAACACGTGACGGCAGTCTGTGTAATAACCCTTAACCCCAAGTCGTAACGAATTCATTCAGAATTGCCGGGTTAAGGCGATAAGCTTCACGTCATGTGTGTAATCAGTCGTCGTCAGTCGCCGCCTAATAAATTCTGGAATTCTTCAAAAGATTTCGAGCCAACCTGATGATGACCGCATTGACCCCCAGGACCGAAGGGGAGTCCACGCACGAGTGCAGCTCTTGGAATGCTCGGGGAACAGCGTTTCCGGCGGCCGAATTCATAAGGGCGCGCGTCCCAGCCGGAAACGGAAACTGTCACGAAAGCCTTTTACCTTCTCTCCTCTTTCGTTTCTCTGGGTCTCCTTTGGCGGATTAGGACCAGTGTGAGTCATCATCAACTTGGGCAAAAGCTTCAAGTCTAGCCGGGAAATGGGTTGCCTACTTTTGTCTGTCTGTTTTCTATGAAAATATTGCATATTTTTTAGCTCAATGAACTTTGAGGTGTCGAAATGATTGCCGATTTGTCAGCAGAGGCAACAAATAAATATTAAGACTATGTAGTTTATATTAACTAAATAGAACAAGTAATATTTCTGAATGTTTCCTTTAAATTTCTTACAAAAAGTGTGTGTGTTTTTATTTAACAAATAGATATCTATGTGAACCCTGATGCAAACAGTAGCTTGTCTCTATAATTTTAGGACATATGTATATCAATTCCCCTAACCTAAGCTTTAATTTTTTTTTACTATTATAGAAAAGCCTTTACTTCTTACTTCTATTCTTTTGTAGACTTATTCCTGATTGAATTTAATTATTTTCGAGCTTCCAGTGGAGTGTAATCAATTCGCTAGACATGTTAAAGCTTACTTTTCATAGTGAATCAGCAGAACAATTGAATAAAATTTCCTGTCTTGTTATTTGTTTATTGGAGTATATATACCGGGAAAAATTGGTCAAGTCACTAGATTGACTTATTAAATATTACTTTCACAATTTAATAAATATATATTTTTTTAATTAAAGTAAATAATGAAGTTAAATAATAAATATCAGAACACTAATAATAATCTTTATTTCACCTTAATTTCTGAAAAGCATTGCTTAAAAAATATAAATAAAGTAAAAACCGTTTTCGATAAGTTTCTGTATGCCCAAATCGATTTTAAATCGATTAACATTGAAGTTCTTTTCTCAACACATAGAAAAATACATAAATTAAATAATGTTCGGATTATATTTCGAAAAAGATCGTTTAAAAGGTAGAAATAAAATTATCAAAGGAGCTCTCAATGTTTTTTTTTTGTGCAAAAATCGAATTTAAATCGATTAATATTGAAGTTTTTTTCTACACAAAATAGACAAATAATTAGAAAAATAATGTTCGGAATTTATTTAATTTAAAATTCAGGAAAATATTGTTTAAAAGGTAGGAAAAAAATTATCAAAGGAGTTTTTGATGTTTTTTAAGCAAAAATCCATTTATTTTGTTTTCTTACAAAATAGGAAAAATATATAAAATAAAGAAATAAGAAAACAATAAGAAATATAAGTGTACGAGCTCACATCCATCGATATATTATTGGTTAAAAATTATATATCCTAGAAAACTATTACTTAAAGGGTATTCACCGATCGAGCATGTTCTAAGCCTTGACCCACAGCGGAGGAGTTGACCTGTTGAACTGGATACTTTGATAACTGGATGCAGTTTTTTGGGGTTGCCCTTGCCCGTGACGCGATCGTAGCCGGCGGCCGAAGCTTCATGGGATTCCGAACCCGAACTCGGCTCGATGATGATGCTCGGTGTGCTCGGTTTTCGGCTTTCGGTGCTCGTCTCTCGAACTGGGGGTTGGACTTGGACTTGGGTTTCGGTTGGGGCTTTGGTTAAAGCCCGCCGCTCGCCGTCCAGTCAGTTCTGCTCCGATCGCGCCACTGCGCAGTACGTCGTCCACACGTAACGCGTGAGAATTCCGCTCATAAATTCAGATATCAGCGACATTTCGCCGAGTGAGTTGCGCTCTCTTTTTCTCACACAGCAAAAAATTTAAAACAAGATATATAAATAAACAAAAAACTTGAAAAACAAATTGATTTTTACTTAGGGAAGGCAGCTTAAAGATATGATAAAATATATTTAAAGCTTTAAAAAAGAGCTGAATGATTTCATTAATTTTTTTTCTGTGCAAAATATTTATAAAAAAACTTAAAAAAAGGCCTAAATGATTTGATTATTTTTTTCTGTGCTAAATATTTACTAGAACAATTGTTGCATATAAAACATAAATAATATATTTTATAAAAATATTTTCTACAAGATTTTCCGGTAATATCTCACATGGTGTTTGTGTTCTAGAACTGTTATAAATTTATATATAATTAAGTGACTGCCATTTTTTTCCCAGTGCTGTGTGGTGAAGTAGCTGTTAAGTCGAGGCAACAACTGCAACAATAAAATGCAATTAAGCTGCTCAAATCAACAAATAAATTGAATTAAACCGCGTCAACTGCGCTTAACAACTTCAACAACAAGCCCCGAGCAGGGTGCGAGTTTCAGGCTCCATCTCCCGGACTCTTCGTTAAAAAAAAAAAATAATAATAATAGTAACCCTAAAGCCCTTCGTTGGTTAGTTAATGCAAAACGCTGCCCGGCATCTGCATAAATATTCTGAATCACTGAATAACTTTGATGCAATTAATCCGCTGTGATCTAGCATGTTTCCACCGGCTCGCGCGTTTTATTCAATTTTATTTTCAATTTATTTCTGCTCGTCGGGCGAATTAATTAACGCGGTTGTTGTTCCAGGCAAATATGAAATTAAAGTGCAATTAACTAGTGTTTTTTTATTAATATTTTTTTGATGTTTTTGTGCGTTGTTCGGGACCTGCGGCCAGAAGGGATTTCCCTTTGAAAACGAGCACCGCTCTCTGGTTTGCATCTTAATGAGGATAAATTTGTTATGCGGCAAGGATTTGTTGTTGTTGGCCAACGAAGGGGGCGGAGGGCGTGACTTATTGGCCAGGCCTAAAGCCTTGTTAATTGAAACCAGCTATTGGCCTTGTAATTAGCTTTATCTTTGATCCTTGCTGCTCTCGCTCAAAGGTGTTTATTAGCTGTGATTTAAATATTTTTAAGCTATTAAAAGAGGGAATATTTCCTAAAATAAATTTATTATAATTTAATTTATACAAATCACCTTTTTTAAAGCTATTAAAAAATGTTTACAAGGTTCTAGATATCATTTTGTTTTTAGGGCTCTGTTCTCTGAAGTTGTCTTTGTTATTACCTGCCCTTAACTTGATTTAAGGTTTCCTTGGTTCTGATTTAGTCACAACAATTAAACTGGGTGAATATGCTATAATAAATTAATTAATGGGCATATTAAATGATTAGCATGGGAGTTATTAAACAATAAACAATCATTTCTATTGCAGCATCATCAGTGGGTGTTGCTCAATATGTTGCCAGTGGAATTTGCCTAGCAACATATGCCTAGCAACCATTTCTTGTCTAGGTACATATTTCGCCAACTTAGATTTATTTTTTTTTATTTTAAAATAATTAAGCAAAGGTTAACTAGAGCTTGTAACGCAGCTTATTTAATAAAGAAATTATAATTAAATATATGGCAATATATTATTAAAAGTAATAATACTTTGTTAAGATTTGATAGGAAAAAATAAAGATAAAGGGCTCTAAGTAAAATGTATGAGAATCGCAGAGAAGGGCTTTAAGTAAAGAGTATGAGAAGCGTAGAGAAGGGCTCTAAGAATCGCAGAAAAGGGCTCTAAGTAAAAGTATGAGAAGCGCAGAGAGATACTCCAAGTAAAATGTATGAGAAGCGCAGAGAAGGGCTTTAAGTAAACAGTATGAGAAGCGCAGAGAAGGGCTCTAGGTAAAAAGCATGAGAAGCGCAGAGAAAGGCTTTAAGTAAATAATTTGAGAATTGCTCTTTAAATTTAAATTTAAAATAAAACAAAAGTGATATATACTAAACTTAATATTAAAAAAAAAGGGTATTCAATATGTATATCTTTCAATCGTCTTAAACACACTCATTATGGTAATTAGCTAATGCAGCTTACATTGGTTTTTTGACTTCTGAACAACCGCTTCGGTGTGTCTCTCGCTCTGGCTCTGTTTTTTATTGACTTCGCCGACCGATTCTGGTTCTGTTCGTTTCAGTTTCGTTTTAAAATGTAAATTGAGCCGAGGAAAAGCAGAAAAAAAAAGCGAAAAGCGACGAGCGACGAGCGAGCGATAGAAATTCGTGAATTTCGAATTTCGTATTTCGAACCCAACTCGACGACGACGACGACGAGGTGAAGGTCAAGTGCTGCCGCCCCCATGACCATGTTCTGGCATAGCCACCAAGAAAATGTGGATCAGCAGAGGGACCAGCGGCAGAAGCCAAAGACCACCAATTCCAGTCCCCAGAGGCGCCTCAACATCAGCTTCAATGTGAAGATTGCGGTGAATGTCAACACCAAGACGAGCACCACGCACATCAACCATTCCGGTTCCTCCTCCGCCGCTCCCAGCAAGCTTGTGGTGACACAACAGCAGCGCGGCGGCACCTTCGATCTCCGCCAGCAACTGGCCCGGCTGGGCCGTCAGCTGACCTGCGGCCAGGACGGGCACGGCGGCATCTCCACGGTGCTGATCGTGAATCTCCTGCTGCTCATCCTGCTCTCCATCTGCTGCGATGTGTGTCGCTCCCACAACTACTCCCTGCCGGCGAGCAGAGGCCCGGAGCCAATGAAGGAGCAGCAGCTGGGGGGACTCTTGCTAAGGCCCAAGCTGGACAGCGATGTGGTGGAGAAGGTGGCCATCTGGCACAAGCATGCCGCCGCCGCTCCGCCCAGCATCATCGAGGGTATAGCCACCATAGGGAGCAGCAGCAGGTCACAGCCCATCACAGTGGCTCCTCAGCCGGAGCAGGAACAGCAGCAGCAACACCAGCAGGGCGTCGATGAGAGGATGGTCCTGGAACGTGTCACCCGGGAATGCGTCCAGCGGTGCATCGTGGAGGTGAGTCTTTATTTATTTTATATAAATTATTAAAAAACCATTATTCCCAGAGATTGAAATTTTTTGGAAAAATCAAAGCTTAACATAATCATAACTAAGCCAAAATCGCCTAAAAATTATTTTCTACAATTTGTCAATATTTCTAAATAATTGAGATTTGACTGGCGATTCCGAAAATATAAGGCATTTGGCTATAACTTGATTTTTGGTCAAAATATGCTTTCAGAAAGACCTCAAATATAGCTAATCTTTGTATTATAAAGAGACAAATAAATAAATTCCATAATAATACTATAAATAATAAATACAAAAATTCTATTCTAACAAAAATTCTATAATTAAAAAATTGCAAAGATAAATTATATGCAAACATGAACAATTAATAAAATGTCAGATAAAATGCCCAAAACTTGTAGCTTATTATTCAAAAAATTCCAAAACTTGTTGCTTAATATTAAAAAAACATAAAAAATCAGTTTATATAAATTAGTTTGAACTATTTCTTTAAAATAGGTCAACACTAACAACCCTTAATTCGATTTGATAGATTCGTTCTGTAAGTAGTTTAAATTCAAAACCTCAATCAAACCTTTTCCCTAAATCAAGCCTTTAAAAACTACAAAAGAAAGCTTTAATGATATGTAATTATTAAAAAACCAGAGACTTTTTGATATATAATCGTGTCTGAAATATTAGTGACCAGTAAAAGTGACAGTTGCACAAGAAATATACAAAAAATAAACAGTCATAACGTGCTTGTGCGTCTCAGGGGTAGCCGCCGACGACATCCATCATGTGTCGCCAAAGAAAGCCACACTCACACGCGTTGCAAAATGTTCATTTCTAGTTTCTAGTTTCTTGTTTTGCATATGTCAACAATATAATCAGCAAAAAGTAACAATAACAATCTGAACAAGTGCACTTAAGCGTCTTCAAGGCGTTTCCAACATGTGCTACATCATCACGTACCATCAGTGGCGGTAGAGGGACAGAAGTATAATAAAGGTGCCCAGCCTCGACCATGCAATGCCCGGGAGTTATCTTAGTTTGGCATTAAAAAAAGTGGCATACTTTTTGGGGACCTCTTCCAAGATTTAAATTTAAGAAAAGTACAGGATTCTTTAGGGAAAAGAGCAGCTTACAGTTCAGGTATACCTGAATCTCTCGCTTACCACAAGCGGAATTGGGAATGCATGTCTGAGGTTATCCCTGTTACACATAGAATTTCATCCTGAAAAAGGTTCAGTTTTGTATTAAACACTGATAAATAAATAACCGATTTTGTAGATAAAAATAAAAATCTTTCTGAGCAATTTCTCAAGGAAAGCGTACAATTTAGGTATACCTGAATCTCTCGCTTCCCAAATGCTGAATTGGGAATGCATGTCTGGGGTTATCCCTGTTACACATAGAATTTCATCCTGAATTTGTTCCCCACATAAAGGAAGCTAAGTTAAATTATTTAAAACTGATAAGTAAATAACCGTTCCTCAAGAACAGAAGCAGCGTACGATTCTGGTGTACGTAAATCTCTCCCTTACCACATTGCTGAATTGGGAATGCATTACTCAGGTTATCTTTGTTACACATAAAATTCCATAAAAGGAAATTAAGTGTTGTGCTAAAAACTGATGAATACATAATCGATTTGGTAAATTTAAATTATAAACATAGCTGTTTCAGAAGAGATCAACCTCTTTCTCTTTAGTAAGTGTTTTCTTTCTTTCCTTACTAATTTGTTAGTTGGAAATACTAGTGCGATGCAATCCTTTCTAAAGCTTCTAGTTCAAAAATATTTAAATACAGCTATGAATACCATATTATTCCTTAAATTATTAGCCTAGTAAGTGCTAGTATTATACCAATGCAAACAATCACTTCGTAAATCACTCTATTTAAAACCAAATCAGATACATTTGCATCTTTGGGGGCGGGAAAAATGCTGTTAACGCGAGCAAGGGCCGAACTCTTTTCAGAATTTACGGGATTAAATGGACTCCTACTGTCCGATTGTCCGGCTAATCACTCCCTCTCACGCAGACGTTAATTAAATGATATGTTATGTGTAATTGAAGATCGTCAAGTCGGTGATTACGACGACTATGGACTGTGGGCTGTGGGCTGTGGGCTGTGGTCGGGATGGACTGAAATGGAATGGAATGTCGTGCCAGAGAGTTGACATTTCAATTTGCGGCATTCGGGATTAGAGTCGCTGCCATTATTTGGGTTAGTTCATCATCAGGTCTCTTTATTGCAATTTGCATACTAAGCCCCGACATCCCCGAGACCAGCGGCGACAGCCAGTGGGATGCACATCGGGCGATGTCGCCGTCGCCAGCTCTCGTTCTGTCCCCATTAATTTCTCCCCATTTAATCTATTTTTTCTATTATATAATTTCATATATTTTCACATACTCCTCCCGGGCTCTCGATTCTCAGCTCTCAGGTTGAGTAATTAAAAACATTCTGTAATTATGCAAGCGCCACGATATTTTTGTTTGGTTTATTTTGTTTATGTTTTTTTTTGCTGTGTGGCGTGCGGTATGCGTATATTGCGGGATTATTTTTTAGGCCACAATTAGTTGTGTCAGAGCCAGCGGTTATAAAACAAACGAAAAATAGGTGAAAAGGCTGGATTTTTGAGAAAAAAATTGATGGCGAAAATTATGCTTTAACATGATTTTAATTAATTTAAAAAATTAAAAAGGTTTTAATATTAAATATGTATTATTAATCAATTGAAGCGTTTACTTAATGCTTATTACTTATGAAAAAAAATAGATAAAGGCTCGAAGTAAAAATTTGAGAAGCGCAGAGAAGGGCTCTAAGTAAAAAGTATAAGAAGCGCAGAGAAGGGCTGAAGTAAAAAGTATGAGAAGCGCAGAGAAGGGCTCTAAGTAAAAAGTATGAGAATCGCAGAAAAGGACTTTAAGTAAAAATTAAATAAATAAATATATATAAATGCTTGGTTTTAGAGAATAAATATTTTCTTAAACTAAATTAATAAACCTAAAAATCTCCAAAAATTATTTAAGTCAACTGTTTCTATCTCTTTCTAAAATACTCAGCTTTCAGTGCCGCACAATAGGTGGCGCTGGCTAGAGTGATGGGCTCAAGTTTGATGGTAAATTTCCATATATGTTTATATTCCGCTAAACCGAACGCTTTGTTTACTCAAAACTGGGCCTGCGTCAGCATTTATGCATCCATAACATATATTTGTATATGTACAGATATCCGATACATACGGGGAGTAATTATACATTATGGGCTGTGCGTGTGTAATGGAAGTAAGCTGCATGTTAATCAGTGGCTCGGCCTGCACTTCATTCATTAGCAAAGCGCCGTGGTCGACACCCAACACCCCGACACCCGACACCCGACACCCTAGACCCTACAGCCGACAGCCGACAGCGCCAACCCGATGCCAATTAAAATTAATGATAACCCAGCGATATCTGTGATTGGTATCAATGAGCTGGCAAGAATGGGCCATGGGGGACACGATGGGATTGAGGGGGATTATTGTTCTAATTATCGCCAGCATGAGATTAAGATTTGAGCAGTTCAAGATGCCATTTCAGTGCTGTCAAATTTGTTTTAATGTCTTTAAATAATTTCTAAAATTATGAGAAATTGATATTTAAAAGAAAATTGTGTAATTCAAATTTTAAATATTATTTTAATACTATTTCCTGCAAATATGTAAAGAGAACCCGTGCAAACCAATTGGAAAGGGACTAAAATATTTTAAATAAAACAGGATCATCAAGTATATTCTTGCAAACGACTTTTAGCTTTTAATTTAAATTTTGTAATATTATTTTAAGATATTTCCCTATAAAAATATAAAGAAATCCCTAAAAAAACCATAAGGAAAGTGACTTAAATTTTTTAAGTATGACCGAATAGTAAAGTATAACCTTTCTATCTACTTTTAGCTTTTAATTAACATTTTCAAATATTATTTTAAAATATTTCCATATAAAAATAAATAGAAAGCACCACAAAACCATATGAAAAGTGACATAAATATTATATTTAATACGGAATCTTTGAGGAAATCCTTGCTAACTATTTTAAGTTAGTAATTCCTTTTTTTAAATATTATTTCAAGACATTTCCTTGTAAAAATATAAAAAACAACCCCACAAAACCACATGAAAAGTGACTTAATCAATTTAATTAAAGCGGAATTATGACCAAACTCCGGATGGAAATTGAAGCCAATTGGGAAAAACAGTGAAAAGTACGCATAATTGTCGTTTTTAATTCCGAGCTCCGAGTATTTCCGTGCAGAGTGACTCCGTACTAATCATCTAAGGCCACTTATCCCTCCCTGCATTGGCTGGACCAAACTGGAGCAAACCTCCGTGTTCGACCAGAAACTGGATTTCGCATAACCCAGAAAGGCGATGTGGCTGCTGGCGAACAAAAGAAATTTCATTAAGATGTTTTGCCTTGCCTGCTCGCCTCGCATCGAGAGTGAGCTAAATGTTTAGCCAATTTATGTGTACGCGCATATACATAGTATGTAGGTGGATGCACAATTGGGGGGACATTAATGGGACTAAATGGGTAAACTAGGACTTTTTAATAATTTTTTAAACAATTCCAATCACTGGAAATAATAACTACTTGTTTCTTATTTGTTTTTCCTTGCTAGATAATATTTAAATGCATTTATTGGGGGTTCTTAAGTTGAGTTTGGATAAAAACCAATGAAATCAATACGATTTAAGGTTATTTTTAAAGGTTAAAAAAAAGTTTCATTGTTTTCTATACTATTTAACATTTTTGGTAAGCTTTTAATCTATTGTTGCAATACACTATTTTATATTTTACATTTATTGCACTATTTTAGGTTTTTTTTTTAAGGCTAAACCATACAATTTCTGTTTGTTCTATAATTTTGAATATTATAGTAGGTTTTAATATTTATTTTAAGCTTTATCCTAGTGCTCTGATACAATATTTTATATTTTACATTTACTGTAAGATTTAAGGTGATTTTTTGTAGGCTAAACTATGGAATTTCGATTGTTTTCTATACTATTTAATATTATATTATATTTAAACATTTATTTTAGCCTCTTAACCATTTTCAAACTACAATATTTTTTATGCCACATTTATTTTACCATTTTTTCTAAGACTCTAAAAACTTCTTCTTAATTTTAAATACATGTACAAATTACTTACATAACTAAATCTCTTATAATTTTTATTTAATTATGAAAAATCCCATAGAAGCAAGAGGTATTAATGGAGAGAATTTTTAATGGGTCTTCATAGCTAAGAAGCCGCAGAAAGTAGGCTATAGTTTTTGCGTACTAAGCAACGAATTATGTATATTGGGTTTTATCCTTTTTATACCCTAGCAGAGGGTATTATAATTTTGCCATGATATTTGCAACGCAGTGAAGGAGGCATCTCAGACCCCATAAAGTATATATATTCTTGATCAGCATCACCAGCCGAGTCGATCTAGCCATGTCCGGCTGTCTGTCTGTCCGTCTGTCTGTCCGTCTGTCTGTCTGTTCGTCTGTCTGTCCGTCTGTCTGTCGGTTTCTACGCGAACTAGTCTCTCAGTTTTGAGCTATCGGGCTGAAATTTTCAGCATAGTCTTATTTCTTTAGCACGCAGTATATATGTCGGAACGGCCGAAATCGGACCACTATATCCTATAGCTGCCATAGGAATGATGGCGAAATTAATGTACAAAAATTTTTAATTTCTCTGTTTTTCAACGAATTTCTATAAATTTCGAGATATAGTCGTTTTTTATAGTTCTAGAAAAACGGTTTTAATTTCATTAAGATCGGACAACTGTATCATATAGCTGCCATAGAAGGGATCGGTCGATTTATATGAAAATGTAAAATTCTACATGTAAAATGTAAAATGTACAAAATTTACATAATTTGACATTTTTTTTACATAATTAAAATGGATAGATTTTCAATGATCCAATTGCTGACTGCAAGGGTATATAAACTTCGGTTTACCGAAGTTAGCTTTCTTTCTCGTTAAAATGTATTTTCTACTTTTAAACACACAAATTTAAAGGATGTTTTTTTAATGTAGAAAATTATACAATTTGTGTAGTATTTTTGTTATAAAAATATTTACAAATATGACCCTTGCTGTAGCTTGCACACAAGTATATTTTCTTTGGCTCGCTTTTCCAGAGCCTGACGGCAGCAGCAACAACAATGGCACAATAATGGTGTCAATAACACACCCGAGAGGGTGTGTGTGTGTGTGGGTCGGTTTCCGAGTTAATGTAATAGAAATTGTACAACAAAAGATGAGCAATGACGACACGAAAGCCCCCAATGCCAATTAGTCCCGGGCCTCGGGCTCAGGCTCCGTCTCAGGCCCTCTCCGTCTGGTTCTCAGTTCCCCGAGTTCTCCGAGAGAGGGAAACTCGAGAGCTATTTCTGTTTGTGAAAAAGCCAATCAAGCTAAATTAATAAAATATTACGTAGAATTCTAAATTAAATTGACGCATGTGCGAAAAAAGGAAAGTACAAACAAACAGCAGAGCGGAGCAGGGCACTCGTGTGGATGCTGGAAAGCTCGGATGCTCGGCTGCTGGCTGCTGGCTGCTGGCTGACTGGTAAAGAAATCCGTTTGCTGGAGGGGAATCCCCTTGGTAATTGCTAGTCCATTTAGCAGCACA
Organism: Drosophila triauraria; assembly: GCA_014170255.2. Taxonomy (NCBI): domain Eukaryota; kingdom Metazoa; phylum Arthropoda; class Insecta; order Diptera; family Drosophilidae; genus Drosophila; species Drosophila triauraria. The sequence continues at coordinate 4,822,027 of CM024333.1, read as the reverse complement.
ATTAACAAAGTTTTGCCATTTTAAGGAGTTTCTAATTGGTTCAGAGAGAGTGCTGGCTCCCAAAAGGACTAAACTGCTTTTTAAGCACATGTTTTCTCAAAGGATTTCGCCCTTCAAAAAAAAATAAATAAATTTACCCAACAGGGAGCAGAGTGGCAGAATAGAGCGGAGAGTATACATAAGTAACCTACATAGTATTAGCTAGGGAATTTTATGGAATTAATGAGGTTTCAGGGCTGCGAACTTAGTTATTTATTAATGTATTTATTTATTTACTTGTTTTTTTTCTGTTTATTTCTTACTTAAATTTCTTAGCTAAATAATGTTTATATATTTTTTTGGGGGGGCCTAAAAATTTTACACCTTCAAAATTAATATTTTATGTTATTTACTAAGACCTTTTCTATAATATTTAATACCTTACATTTACTTTATCATTTTTTGTTAATTCTTTTCTTATTTTTCTTAGCTTGATAATGTTTATATACCTTTTTTTGGGGGATCTTAAGAAGTTGAACCGAGACTTCATAATTAAAAACTAATATTTTAGATTATCTACTAAGGGATTTACATAAATTGTCCATAGTTTCCTTTAATATTTAATACCTTACATTTATTTTATCATTTTCTGTTTATTTTTCCCTCTATCTTTGAACTTTATTTATAATTTAAGCTTTATGTAATTACAAAATACGCTGGATGATATTTATATATTTTTTTTACAAAATTAGACTTTGGGCTTATTTATTATGGCTCGTATATAAAAGTTAAATGTTTTACATTTATTCTTACTTTTTGGTGATTTTTCCTACTGCTTGAATATTATTAAATAAATAATTCCTTATTTTTCACAGCCTTGAATTAAGTTATTTTGCTGTAATTCAAATATATAAGCTTTTAAGTACAGTAGGTACAGGTTTCTTATTAGAGCTGACACTACTTTGAAGTTAATCGATTTTAAATCGATTTTTGCTTTCAAAGACATTGACAACTTGATTGTTTTTTGCCAGTTTAAGCAATAAAAAGCTACAAATTTGCATTAAATCAAAGCTTTGTTGAGAAAAATATGTATTTTCTTAAATATATATAAGATACAAAAAAAAGTTTTAATACAGGAATATATTTTTAAGCATAATAAAGTTATCTATAAATAAAGAGAGCTTAGCTAAAATAAAGTTATCGATTATAAAAAAAGAGTTAAACTGTTTAAATTCAACTAAATTTATTTTAAATACAGACCTTCTTATAAAATGTTAATTCATTAAATATATTAATCTTAACTCATTGCCTATGATTTAGCGACCTATTTTCAGCTAGGATTACTTTACATAGTAATAATTATATATTCTATTAAATATTTAATAATTTTTGGTTAATTAGAATCTACTTTAACCCATATACTTACCTTTTATTCAACTAAAACGTAACTAACTAAGCTTAAACTTGAATTAAGTATAAACATTTTATTGTTGACTTGAGGCTTTTTGTTATCATAAATTTATGTTACACTCAGTTGGGTTTTTTTAATCTAGAGTTAGGCCTCACATTAAGGTTTATTGTTGGCTTCGACTCTTTGGCTTTCCGACTTTTCGATTCATATTCACTCCAAAAACTGGCATCGTCAGGTTTTTGTTGTTATTTTTCGCATGGTTGACCCCGTTTTTTGTATTTTTTTTCTCTCTTTTCTTAACCCTTGGTTGGCCAAAGTCCATGCTAATCGATTCAGACTCTTCGGAGACATCATGGCTCACGTGCCAAACGATGAAACTAGTTTTTTCTTTGCCTAAATTTATGCTCGGCTTCTCGGAAACACAAATAGAAATTTGAATCGAAGCTCGAAGCTCGGAGCTGGAGGCTGGAGGGGAATGATACCTCCATTGGGAGCTGATATTTAATTAATTGGAATAATAGGAGGCTGAGGCTTGGGCTGGCATTGGCACAGAATTCCCATACTCGGCGGCATTGTCATCGATGTGGTCACAGCCACAGCCGCAACTTCCGTTCCCACCAAGTCGTCAAGTCACAAAGTGCTAATTGCTTTCACATTTCTCTTCCTTCTTTTCGGTTTCCAGGAGGATCTGTTTCTGGACGAGTTTGGAATCCAATGCGAGAAGGCGGACAACAGCGAGAAGTGCTACAAGACGCGGGTAGGTCTGATCTCTTTTTTGGGGTAGGTTGGAGTCGTGCGAAGTCCCAAGGTAACCTGACACCTTTAGCCTTTAGTTGGACACGAACTCAAAGTGCATGATCCTCAGCCAGTCCCTCTCCCGCTCCAGGCAGCTCAGGAAGCCATCGAACATGAGCCCGAGAGTGTCCCTGCGAGTCCCCGAGCGGGAGTCCCTATTCCCGAGCTTCAGCGAGGGGGGAATGACTCTGCAGGGTGTTCGTGCCATTACACTGCGATTTTTAGGTGTTTAAAAACTTAGAAATTTATCTAATGACTCAAGAAGCAAGGGAAATGAAGATTAAATAATTTAAGGAATTTATTTTAAATATTTTAAGTATTTAAAGGGATGTTTTTAGGAAATATTAAATATTAAATTTAAGTTAAGAATATTATTTTTAAATATTAAATATTTATAAACACACTTTTCCTGCTCTCCCTCAGTGCACAAAGGGCTGTGCCCAATGGTATCGCGCTCTCAAGGAGCTGGAGCCCTGCCAGGAGGCCTGCGTAAGTGAACACAGAACCTTCTTTCTAAACCCAGAGATCTTCTCCAGCCTCGAATCTCTCTCTTTCTTTCTCCCAGTTATCCCTGCAGTTCCAGCCCCACGACATGCCCTGCATCAGTGCCTGCGAGATGGCCCAGCGTGACTACTGGCACCTCCAGCGCCTGGCCATAAGCTCCATGGTGGAGAGGACCCAACCACAGCTGGAGCGAGCCCCGCGTCCCGATGGACAGACGCCGCCGCTGACCATACGCTGGGCCATGCACTTTCCAGAGCATTATCTGGCCAGCAGACCCTTTAACATCCAGTATCAGTATGTGGATCATCAGGGGGAGGAGGAAGAGGATCAAGAGGAGGGTCTAGAGGAGGCTTTAGAGGAGGATCAAAGTCAAGAGGAGGAGAGGGAGCAAAAGAAGCCTGAGGCCAGTCCTTGGTTCAACCTGGCGGACTACGACTGCGATGAGTACTATGTCTGCGAGATCCTCGAGGCTCTCATTCCCTACACTCAGTACAGGGTGAGTTTGGTGTGGGTTCTATCAGGGATTCCCTCTTTATCAAGGATTCCCTCTCTCCCTTCTGTTAGTTCCGCTTCGAGTTGCCCTTTGGTGAGGCCAACGACGAGGTCCTCTACTCCCCAGCCACGCCTGCCTATCAAACCCCCGCGGAGGGAGCCCCCATCTCCCCGCCGGTCATTGAGCATCTGCTGGCCTTGGATGAGGGCCACCTGGCAGTGCACTGGCATCCCGGGCGCTTCACCAATGGACCCATCGAGGGCTATCGCTTGCGGTTGAGCTCGGAGAGAAACCATAGCCAGGAGCAGGTGAGCCTCGAAGGTCTTAGAAGAGGTTCCTCCTTAATTCCTCCCATTTTCCAGCTGGTTCCCGTCTCCCGGGGCAGCCATGTCTTCTCCAAACTCCTTCCTGGAACCAACTACTCGCTGGAGCTGACGATGATCAACAAGCAGGGCGAGGGTCCAGCAGCCAAGGCCTCCGCCGAGACTCATCTTCAGGGAAACGAGAAGCAGGCTAAGGATCTGACGGAGACAGTGCTCCTGGTGGGTCGCAGGAGGATCCTCTGGCAGTCACTAGAGCCCAATGGCGAAAGCTCCACCATCTATCAGTCGCAGGAGGAGCTGTTGGACATGGCCTGGTCGCAGCAGGAGCAGCAGTTGTGGCTCCTGGATGTGCACGGGGAGTTGAGAAGGTAACTAGCTACTCCTCTCTCCTTAAGGAATCCCAACTAATCCTCCTTTCCCTTTAGCCTCAAGGTAGAGCGAGGACAGATGGTGAGTCCCGCGGAGAAGCTCCAACTGGATCTGGGCTATGTGACCAAGGAACTGTGGATACCTCGCCGCGTCACCTACGACTGGCAGCGTCGGCGCCTGCACTTTGCCATGGAACACCATGGAGGCTCCGGCAAGTCCCACCTGGTCAACACGGACTTGGCGGGTGGGACAGCAGCCAAGGCGGGCGAGGCTCTCCACCTGCCCGTGGAGCAGCTGGAGGTGGATGCCTTGAATGGATGGCTCTTTTGGCGGGATGAGGAGGGCCTGTGGCGGCAAGATTTGCATGGAAGGCACCGCCATCGCCTGCTGAGGATCAGGCAGCCGGGATGGTTCGTCCTGAGGCCACAGAACTGGCTCCTCCGCTTGATGCTGCCCCAGCAGGAGGAGGATAGGTTCCTGGAGATGAGCTACGATGGTGGCTTCAGGCAGAACCTGGCGGGCGCCCTGCCTCTGGCTTCTAACGCCTCCTTTCCCTGGGAGAGCTTTGCCTTGCTCGGAAGCTCCTCCCTGCTGCTGCCTGAGCAGAGCAGCCTCTTCCTGGTGAGTCAAGGAGTCACCCGGGCCTCGTGGCCCCTCAAGAACCTGCCCGACTGCTGGGCGGTGATGCTCCTGGTGGCGGAAACCCAACCTTTGGTAGGAGGAGGAGGAGCTGGAGGCAGACCTCATAGGCTAAGAGCTCGCCTGGGAGCCCAGGCGGCCAAGATCTCCTGGCAGGAACCCCCGCGGAATCCCTACCAGTCCCCGGACATGGCTCGGGCCTGGAGCTACGAGCTGGAGGTCCTCGACGTGGCCAGCCAGAGTGCCTTCAGCATCCGGAACATCCGCGGACCCTTCTTCGGCCTGCAGCGCCTGCAGCCAGACAATCTCTACCAGCTGAGGGTGAGGGCCATCTCGGCGGATGGGGGTGAGCCTCCAGGACCCTGGACTCCCCCTCTAGAGGCCCGCACCTGGCCCTTGGGGCCACATCGCCTGCGCTGGGCCAGCCGGAGCGACGGAAGGCTCCTCCTCACCGATGAGCTGGGGGAGGAGCTGCAGGAAACATCAATAAGACTCAAGGATCAGTCTGGACCCCTGACCATGGTCAACGAGAGCATTGGCTTCTATGTCAGCGGCTCGGATGGCCTGCTGCACTGCGTCAACCTCCGGCACAGCGGCCACTGCCTGGCCTCGGCGGAGCCTCTGCCCCGGGTGGGCGCGGTGGCCTACGACTGGCGGGGTGGAAGGCTCTACTGGACGGATCTGGCCAGGAACTGTGTGGTGCGCATGGATCCTTGGACCGGGAGACGCCACCTGCTGCCCATCTTTGAGGCCCGGCACCTGGCTGTGGACTCCGAAAAGGGACACCTCTACTTTGCCACCGGCTCGCAGCTGGCCAGGCATGGTGGCACGTCGGAGGAGGCCGTCTCCTACTATCGGGTGAGCGGACTGGAGGGCAGCATAGTCTCCTTTGTGCTGGACACGCAGCAGGAGCAGCTCTACTGGCTGGTGGCCAGTGGCTCCTCTTCAACCCAGAGGCTCTTCAGAGGGAGCTTGAGCCCAGGGAGTGGAGAACCACAGCTGCTCCGCCTGGTCAGGGGGGTAAGTGAAGGCCATAGGGTTATACCTCAGAGCCTGCAGCTGCTAAGGCCCCTGGGGGCGCTCCTCTGGCTGGAGAGGAGTGGAAGGCGAGCGCGCTTGGTTCGCCTCACGGCTCCACAGGATGCCATGGAGCTGCCTGCTCCGAAAGAAGCCTCTCCCGCCTCCGCCCTGCAGTTAATGGAGGAGGGATCCCCACCAGCTCTGGATAGTGGAGTAATTCCCCTCCCTGTGCCGCCTGAGAGCATCCGCCTGGACGACGGCCACTGGGATGACTTCCATGTCCGCTGGCAGCCCTCAACCTCAGGAGGCAACCACAGTGTCTCCTACCGCGTGCTCCTGGAGTACGGCCAGCGCCTGCAGACCCTCGACCTGACCACGCCCTTCGCCCGGCTCACCCAGCTGCCGCAGGCTCAGCTCCAGCTAAGGATCAGCATCACGCCGAGAACCGCCTGGCGCAGCGGACCCACCACCCGCGTGCAGCTTACGACGCCCCCGGCGGCACCCACCCAGCCTCGGCGCCTGCGAGTGTTCGTGGAGCGCCAGTCGGCGCCCCTCCTGGAGGCCAACGTGAGCGCCCTGCTCCGCTGGGACACCCCCGAGCAGGGCCAGGGCCAGGAGCAGGCGCTGGAGTACCACATCAGCTGCTGGCTGGGCACGGAGCTGCACGAGGAGCTGCGTCTGAATCAGAGTGCGCTGGAGGCCCGCGTGGAGCACCTGCAGTCGGACCAGACCTACCACTTCCAGGTGGAGGCGCGGGTGGCGGCCACAGGAGCGGCAGCGGGAGCAGCCAGCCATGCCCTGCACGTGGCGCCTGAGGTTCAAGCTGTTCCTCGGATCCTCTACGCCAACGCCGAGTTCATTGGGGAGCTGGACCTGGACACGAGGAGTCGTCGGCGGCTGGTGCACACCGCCAGTCCCGTGGAGCATCTGGCGGTGATGGAGGGCGAGCAGCGCCTCCTCTGGGTCAACGAGCACGTGGAGCTACTCACCCATGTCCCAGGAGCGGCTCCCGCCAAGCTGGCAAGGATGAGAGCGGAGGTCCTGGCGTTGGCGGTGGACTGGGTGCAGCGCATCGTCTACTGGGCGGAGTTGGATGCCACCGAGTCGCATCCAGCGGCTGTGATCTATGGCCTGGACTTGTGTCTCTTCGAAGGGAAGATCCTGCAAGGGAAGAGGCTGTGGACTACTCCCAGGGGTCGCCTTTTGAGGGATCTGGTGGCCCTGCCTCAGGCTAGGTCCCTGATCTGGCTGGAGTACGACCAGGCCTTGCCCAGGAATGGCTCTTTGCGCGGCAGGAACCTCACTGATGGCCAGGAGCTCCACCTCGAGGCTGGTAGCCTGATCCGCCTGCATCAAGGCAGCCTGGAGCCGGGTGGGGAGACCCTCAACCTGGTGGACCAGCAGGGCAGGCTCTGTGTCTACGACGTGGCCAGGCAGCTGTGCACGGCCAGCACGGCTCTGAGGGCTCAGCTGGGGCTGATGGGAGAGGAATCTCTGGCTGGACAGCTGGCCCAGGACTCGGGTTACCTCTACACCCTGAGGAATGGCAGCATCCGGGCTTATGGCAGAAGGCGCCAGCAGCTGGAGTACCTGGTGGAGCTGGAGCCAGAGGAAGTGCGTCTCCTACAGGCCCACAACTACCAGGCTTATCCTGCTAGGAGCTGCCTTCTGCTGCCAGGAGGAGGAGCTGCTTTCCTCGAGGGAGCTGCCCAGTGCGAGGAGCAGGGCTGCCGCTTGAAGTTGCCTCGGATTCCGGCCTCCAGCGAGTGCTCCATGCCTGTGCCGGGGATGAGTTACCAGCTTAACTTGACTTTGGTCAAGGAAAAGGAGGAGGAGGAGGCTGCACCGCTCCTGGGACACTGGCAGCTGAGCGCTGGAGAGACTCTAAGCCTCACAGGACTCCAGCCCTTCACCAAGTACCGCCTGGAGGGAGTCCTAGGCAGCTACTACCAGAAGAAGCTGGGCTTGCCTCTCGGGAAGATGACTCCCCTGGAGCTACTTACGGCACCCGCCTCGCCCTCGGCTCCCAGGAACTTCAGTGTTCGCGTTTTGAGTCCCAGCGAGCTGGAGGTCAGGTGGTTATCCCCCGAGAAGCTGCTTAGTGAGAGTGTCTACTACATGCTCCACTGGCAAAGGGAGCAGGAAGATGAAGAGGATAACCAGGAGGAACTCGAAGAGAAGTCTCTTCGCTTGGAGACAGCGGGCAGCCACCGCCTGGCAGGGATCAAACCAGGCTCAGGCTACCGCCTGTGGGTCCAGGCCCATGCCACGCCCTCCAAGTTCAACACCTCCAGCCGGGTTCACGTTCGCAGCTTCGCCAAGCTGCCAGAACTGCAGCTCCTAGAACTGGGACCCTACTCCCTGAGCCTCACCTGGCCAGGCACCCCTGATCCCCTAACCTCCTTGCTCCTCGAGTGCCGCTCCCCCAGTGAGCAGCTGCGTCGCAATGTCCTCGGGAACCACACGAGGATGGTCCTCGAACCCCTGCAGCCCCGCACTCGCTACCAGTGCCTGCTGCTCCTGGGTTATAGTCCGGGCTCTCCGCTGTACCCCAGCTCGGCGGTGGACTACGAGACGCTGGGCGATGCACCCAGTCAGCCAGGGAAGCCTCAACTAGAGCACATAGCCGAGGAGGTGTTCCGGGTGACCTGGGCAGCAGCCAGAGGGAATGGGGCAGCCATTGTCCTGTACAACATGGAGGCTTTGCAGGCCAGGATTAGTGGTAGTGGACGAAGACGTCGAAGACGACGAAGGGCTAGTGATGGTGGCGGCTCAGTGGAGCAGCTGCCTTGGGCCGAGGAGCCTGTGGCCGTGGAGGATCGTTGGCTGGACTACTGCAACACCACCGAGCTGAGCTGCATAGTGAGGAGTCTTCACTCCTCCAGGCTGCTGCTGTTCCGGGTGAGAGCCCGCAGCCAGGAGCATGGCTGGGGTCCCTGGAGCGAGGAGAGCGAGCGCGTGGCGGAGCCCTTTGTTTCCCCCGAGAAGAGGGGCTCCCTGGTCCTGGCCATCATAGCCCCAGCGGCCATAGTCTCCAGCTGCGTCCTGGCCTTGGTGCTGGTGAGGAAGGGTGAGTCTTGGAGAGGGTTTAGAGCCTGGCAAGAGTCTCCTTAATCGGATTTCTTCTCGTTTTCAGTCCAGAAACGTCGCCTTCGCGCCAAGAAGCTGCTCCAACAGAGCCGTCCCAGCATCTGGAGCAACCTGTCCACCCTCCAGAACCAGCAGCAGCTCATGGCCGCCAGGAATCGTGCCTTCTCCACCACCCTGAGCGATGCAGACATAGCCTTGCTTCCGCAAATCAATTGGAATCAGCTGAAGCTGCTCCGCTTCCTGGGCAGTGGAGCCTTTGGCGAGGTCTACGAGGGCCAGCTGCAGACAGAGGATGCCCAGGAGCCGCAAAGGGTGGCCATTAAGGTGGGTTTGGCTCAGGTTGCCATGAACTTTGATACCTAATCCTTCCTTCAGAGCCTCCGCAAGGGCGCCAGCGAGTTCGCCGAGCTCCTCCAGGAGGCCCAGCTGATGAGCAACTTCAAGCACGAAAACATCGTCTGCCTGGTGGGGATCTGCTTCGACACCGAGTCCATCTCGCTGATCATGGAGCACATGGAGGCGGGGGACCTGCTGAGCTACCTGAGAGCGGCCAGAGCCACCACTAGCTGTCAGGTGAGGCTTCCACAGGCTTCTCCTTCCTACTTTTTTCCTAAAATTCCAAAATTCCCAAGGACCCTGGCCTCTCCCTCTCCGAGCTCCTGGCCATGTGCATTGACGTGGCCAATGGCTGCAGTTACCTGGAGGACATGCACTTTGTGCACCGGGATCTGGCCTGCAGGAACTGCCTCGTAACAGAGGCAGCTCCAGGCACCGATCGAAGGCGCACTGTGAAGATCGGAGACTTTGGCCTCGCCCGGGACATCTACAAGAGCGACTATTACCGCAAGGAGGGCGAGGGCCTGCTGCCCGTCCGCTGGATGTCGCCGGAGAGCCTGGTCGACGGGGTCTTCACCACCCAGTCGGATGTGTGGGCCTTCGGGGTGCTCTGCTGGGAGATCCTCACCCTGGGCCAGCAGCCGTACGCGGCGAGGAACAACTTTGAGGTGCTGGCCCACGTCAAGGAGGGCGGTCGCCTCCAGCAGCCGCCCATTTGTCCGGAGAAGCTGTGGGTATTCCCCATCCTAGAATCCTAAATCCAAATAATATTTTCCCCTAAATTTCAGGTACTCCCTCCTCCTGCTCTGCTGGCGCACGGATCCCTGGGAGCGACCCAGCTTCCGGCGCTGCTTCAACACCCTGCACGCCATCAGCACCGATCTCCGACGCAGCCAGATGGTGGCCTCCAGCAGGGAGGATGCAGTGGGCAACCCAGCCAAGGTCCGGTTCGATGGTCAGTCTCTGGAGGATCGTAATCAGCCGGAGGAGGAGAATCTCGCTCTGAGGGTGGTTGGAACTGGCGATGAGACCAGTTCCTCGGCCACAAATCCCTTCAAGGATCAGAAGCTGTATGCCAACGAGGGCGTGTCCCGGCTGTAAGGGGGAACTCCCTTTCTCTCTCTGTCTTTACAAAAATCGATTTACACCGATAGATTTTCGATTAATCTTAAGTCTAACTTTAGTTTTTACCCCAAAAAAAAGGCACAAAAATGTTCCGAGTGTAAGGAAATAAATAATAAATCATAAATTATAATAATAACCATTAAGGAAATAAAGCTAGAAACATATAACGACAATTAATATGTATTATTTTAGCAAAATTATCGATATATTGTTATTTTGTGATAACCCTATTTTCCTTTTCCCAAAGTTATCGTATTTTTCAAGTTTTCCAAAAATTGGAAGCCTCTTATAGCCAAAAAGGGAGTGATAGCCAAAGGTCGTAATCTTTTCGATTTTCCTTCCCAGAGATTAAAATTGCAGAAAACTGCTTGCATATTGCAAGACAAATATATGGCGGTACGGCATCTTTGTCTTACCTTATCTGGCAACGCTCTAGTTCGAATTTTTAGCCTTCATCTCATAGAAAAGTCTTAAAAATACCTTCCACATCCCGATTCCTAATCATTCTCATATTTTCTCTAACTGCAAAAAGTGTGGCCTGATGTTTATATATATCTTGGTTTTATTTCCGTCTGAATTTGATTTGATTTTATTTATTATGCTTAATTTTATTGAATTTGCCGAGGTTTTTAATGGGGCCTTAGCTGGCAAAAGTTTTGCTCGCCGCCTTTTATTTTCAACATTTTCCTTTGTGTTTCCTTTTCGCGGGCGGGAAAAAAAAGGAAAAACAATCAAATTAAATGTAAGAACGCGGGTGGAAAAGTTTCGCGATACTAAAAAGAGAAAAAAAAGCGGAGAAAAGCGGTGTGATGAGGGCTATAAATAGAGCCGGGCTTAGCCAAGGTCCTCAAAAGGTCTCGTCCTTCAAAGCAACCCCCAGGAAACGCAGCTCGCACGCACGCCGGAGGCACGCACGCAGGCACAGGACTCCACATGCACAAACATGCAGATTTGTCAAATGTTTTGACAAACTTTTGCTCCTCACACAAAAGCCAGCGAGGGAGGATAAATCAAAAATTGTAAATAGCAGCACATAAATCGATTACCTCAAAGGGGATTCCCCTCGCTCTCGCTCTCTTTCTTTTCTCGAAGAACGGAACATAAATAAACCATTTTTAATATGCGAGTAAGCAGCTTTGCCTACTCTTTCCAAGGGGTTACTTCAATGAGTCCTTTAAAGTCCTTCTTTTAAAAATAAAAAATAAATAAAAAGAAGTATAGGAAATAACTAAATAATAAACAGATTCTTGCTAAGAATATTATATACTTTTTACGATTTATTTCCCAAATAAGAGTTCTCTCAATTCGTTGTGGCTGCCCTGGCGAAGCAGCTTATTTTCCTTCGGAGGGGATTTCCTTTTCCACCTCCACTTCCTCCAGGTGAAACGGGAGCTGGCTTCAAGGTGACTTGCCATTGATTTCGCTTATTATTATGGCTCAATTTTTTTTTGCATTCTCCTCCGAAGGAGCTGCTCTTTGAGCTCTCTGGAGCGCGGCAAGGATTTAATTTTATTGCCCCCGGGACCTCCTCCTCCTGCTCCTCCGTTGACTTATTGTGCTGATATGATTAAGTGGTTCGCTGGTTCCGAGCCGCTGACTCTGTCAGCTTTATGACAAGTGCAGGATCCCGGATACCGGGCACCCAAGGAATGGCTGGAACGCTGGAGCGCTGGAACGGGGGTGGCCATAACTTCCTGGCTTTGGCTCCGGCTTTTGGCAGTTTATGTTTATGGCATTGTTGCAACATTTTTCTAGTCGTATTTGCTTAGAAATATATTTTCATGGCCACCTTTGACTGGCTATTATTTTTCTTTGCTACTTTTTAAGGCACCCTTTGTGTGGCAACCTTTATCTGGCAACATTTTTCCAGTTACATTTTCCCAGTTACATTTTCCTAAAAACATTTTCCTAAACAAATTTTCCTTAGACTAGCAATATTTTCGTGACTACTTTACACATTTTCCTAGCAACATTTTCCTTAAAACGTTTTCCTAAATACATTTTCCTTACAACATTTACCTATTAATAATTACCTGGCAACCTCTGACTTTGTTTTTTTGACCTTTGTCTGGCAACACTTTCCTAACTACATTCTCCTAAAAAAAAGATTTTCGCTGCCACTTTAAAAAAAAAAACAATTGTCTGGCAACCATTGTCTCGCATCCTTTGTCTGGCAACCTTTTTCTAGCTTCATATTCCTTAAAACATTTATCTGGCAACATTTTCTTATCCATTTCGCTACAGAGGTCAATTTGCTTAATTCTGTTCTTGAAAAATTTAATAAAAATTCAAATAAAATAAACCAAAAAAAATAAATAACAAGCAAGGAAAGTCGATGCTTATATACCCTCGCAGTTTGCTTATTTAGAAAAAGCATAACTAGCCAAACCTGCATATATTTTAATTTTTTGATTACGAAAATAATTCCAAAATTTGTATAACTTTTTTGGACAAACAAGAAGGAAATCAAGCTTCGGTACGCTGAAGTTTGTTTACCTTTGCAGTCTGTAATAGGATTTTTAAATTTTAAATATCGGAATTTGTTAAGGTTTATAACTTTAACTTACACATTTTTTATATTACTTGTATTTGGGTATTTGGGTAAACTGTTTGACTTTGAAGTCCGTTGATATAAAATACTATAGATAAAGCTGCTTAAAGCAGTACAATCTTGGAACCAAAATGATTTCTACTTAGTTCAGCCTTTCCACTTAACTAGACAATTATTTATATTTTTTTTTATATTTTTACTTCAACTCTACCTAGCTCTCTTCGGTCATTGCAGTCCCTGCACTCCATCGAAATTAATTTGAAGTTCATGGAAGCGCAGATGGCATGTGTGAAGCCGAAGCCGAAGCTGAAGCTGGAGCCGGAGCTGGAGCTGGAGCACACATTGTCAAAAAATACTTTTGGCAGCACTTTCTTCGCAGGAGTCCGAGGAGGAGAAGGTCCTCGGAGGCGAAGGCAAGGCAGTTGCAACTTGTGAGGCAGCTCGATGATGATGACGATGGCCCCCTCGAAGTTCAGGGCGCCATTATTATTTTCCAACTGCTTGTGTCGGGTAAATTCTTGCAGGGAGTTGCCGTTGCCTCTCAATTTATTTCTGGCTCGTACTAGTTGACTCTTTTAATAACCAATTTGGCACAAAGTCGGTGGCAACTTGAGCGATATTAGCGTTGTCCCGGGCCCCGTGCCCCGTGCTCCGGAGTAAACTTTTACCCCGCTGCTGTAGTTCCGTGTTCCTCAGGACCTTGGAGGTAAAGGACCTCGCCGACGCCTGGCTCCTGGCTCCTGGCTCCAAGTTAATGGAAAACGCACACACATCCCAGAAGAGCTGAAGAGCTGAAGGCAGCCCGCGCTCTCTGCGGCTTAGGTCCTGTATTATGAAAAGCTCATCTAATTTCAATCAATTGTGTCAGTCGGCGGGAGGGGATGCAGATTTTAAGTGGCAGAGGGGCTAAACTTTCGGGGTGTGCGAGGTGTAAGAGGTGTGCGAGGTATGGGGAAAATCAAATGAAATCAAAACGAATCCAAACCAAATTTAAAGGGGCTCTTTAAGGCGAAATACCCGGTTACTGGCTGGTTAAAATCATTGCTTACTTATAGGCAAGAAATCTATAATTTTTTCAAGTAGAAAATAATTTTTGTGGATTTTTGGGGATGGGGAAAAACATTTTCCAAGGGTTTCACGAGTTGCACTAAAAGATTTGTTTGTTTCTAAGTTGAAATGCATTTTTCTGTGCTTTTTGGAACCTTTCTTAAACATAATTATTTTTTAGAAATTTTTTGGTTTATCGATTTTAGCATTCTTTAATGTTAAACTTTGATTTTTCCAAAAAATTATAATAAAAATATATTTTTAACCCGTAAATGTGAAAATTTTAGGTCTTCTTAAGAGCCTCTTATAGCCAAAAAGGGAGTGACAGCCACGAGTGAAGCAAAACTTATATTATTTACCAGTTAAGACGTCTAATAAGTCCTTGAAAGTTATATTTTCTATACAAAATATTCCAAGAAAAAAGCCAAGACACCTATTAATTGAAAACGTGCCCGGGAAAACCCTTAGGAAAATGCATTTCCCCTAGGAAGCTGCATTCCGCTCACCAATCAATTGTCTTTTCCCAGGAAGGAAGGTCGTTAGAAGAAGCTTCGAACTAATTGAGTAATTTGCTCACCTTGATTGCTTGGCGAGGGGAGTTTATATAGTTGCCAAGGAGAGCAGAGCCCCTGCCGAGGCACACACCCTCGCACACTCGCACACACACCCTGTGCCGCGCCATTTGCACGTTCATTATTTCGCACTAATTAACGTTTCGCGACAAAAGGTGGCGATGTATTTTTACAACTGCTGCACGGCAACTGCAACTGCGTTTTACTGCTACTCCGCAGCAGCAACTGATGCGGCACTGCTAGAAAAAAATATAGAAAAATTCGTACTTTTTTGGGGGATTTTTAAAGATCTTTTAAGAATTTTCAGGCACTCTCTTAGGACCTTAACCTTAAATATAATCAAAGAAATGGAGTAAATAAACTTTTAAAAAAATTCCCAAAAAATCTGAAACTTTTTCCAACTTTTAATTAATCTTTTATTAATTTTCTGTCAAGCTCTTAGCTGATTTTTCTCAGTGCCTCCTCTCTGTGTGGGTATGACTGCCGCCACTTGACGCTTGCCACTCGACGGGGGCGGGCTTCGCCTTAATTGCTGTTTATGAGCGGGTTGGCCCAGTAATTAAACAATTTCTTTTTGGCCCCGCCAACAGGCAACAGTTTCAGAAGGAAAGAAAATAAAAAACACACACTCGTATGGTATCAAAAAAAAAGAAACAAAACATTGTGCTTATTGCGATATACAAGTTGACAAATAAATTAGCAAATTGTGGAGTACAAACAAATATATATATTAGTTGCTTCTAAGAAGGGTTCATCCTTGGCTTTGTCACTATTCCACATCCTAGACCTTCTCCGCTGTGTTCCGCTCGATGTAGTAGGGCGCCAGGCCCACCTCCTTGCACTTGTACCGCAGCTTGCAGCACTCGGGGAAGGGCTCGCCCGGCGATATCCGCTCGCCGCGATTGCAGTTCTCGATGCGCAGCTTGCCGCAGCTGTGGAGAGGGAAATTATAGTTTTTAATTTAATTTTAAATTTAATTTTTTAATTTAGTAAATTTAGTAAAAAAAATCATAAAAATTGAAGCAGAAACTTAAGAGCTACAGCTGCTTGTAAACCTTGCAGGGGCTGCATGGGCAGCCTGTCATGGCTGCGATGTGTTTATGAGCAAAACTTATTAGCTTATAAAATATCAAAATAAATTTTATATTTTAATAGCAAATGTGTATGTTTAATATATTATTAATAGAAAATCAATTGTATTATTTATTTCTATTATTTATTTTGCATTGCAAAAGTATTAAAGCTAAAAGTTGTTGGTAAACCTTTCAGACGCTGCATGGGCAGCCTGGCATAGCCGTATTTATGAGTTAAGCTTATTAACTTATTTATATTTAATTATTTTCTATATTTTTATTTTTGTATTATAAAAAAAATTGTGTGTATTATATGTAATGTTAACAGCAAAATATACAATAAATATTTTGTACTGCAAATGTATCAAAGCTAAGAATTATCTGGTAAACCTTGCAGGAAGCCTGTCGTAGCTGTGAGGTATTCAAGAGTAAAACTTATTAGCTTATTAAATATCTAAATGATTTTGTATTTTAAATTAACAGACAAATAATTGTAATATTTAATTTAAATAATTATTTTGTGCTGCAAATATATCTAAGCTAAAAGTTGTTGGTGAACCTTGCAGCCGCTGCGTGGAAAGCCTGTCACAACTGTGTTCATGAGCAAAACTTATTTAATTATTAAACAATTAAATTGTATATTTATTTTAATGGCAAATGTGTATATTTAATTATAAAAAAAGAAAAATAATTGTATTATTTTTATTTAATTATTTATTTTTAGCTAAAGTTGCTGAGTGGGCAGCCTGTCGTGTTTATGAGACTGTCAGCATTTGTGATCAAAAATTCATGAAATATCCAAATAATTATAATATTTTAAAGGTAAATGGTTAAATAAAATGTATATTAAATTATTATTAATCTGATTTGTTATTAATATTACTTAAATATATATTAATTTTTTTTTAATGTAATAACAGCGAATTTTGACACCCCAACCTCTGCAAGTTCCTGTTCATTTCCTGGTAAATACATAAATTCCCATTAATTTTAATAAACCTAAACCTCAAACAACTTAGCAACAATTTTAGCTCCGATTTCCTTAGAACTTCAAGATTAGTTTCTAGGAAACCTTTATTAGATTTTAATGTCAGCCTTATTGTAACCACTGTCCTTGTGCTTAAAAGATTTCCAAAAGGTTCTCAGATCAAAAAGGATTCTCTGTCGCTCAGAGGAACTTTGTGTCAAAGCGAACAGTGAGGGGAAGAAGTAAAAATGTTACCGAAAAAACACTTAAAACCTGAAGAGCAAATCCCATTTGGGATCTGGGGCAAAACTTTTAGTTTCCCTCAATTTATTTTCGTCGTCTCCTCCGCGGAAAAGCCGCAGCCCCAAACCGAGCGACCGACAGACCTCCTTCCCCCGGCCACATTCATTTAGCTCGAGCCGAGAGCTCTTTGGCTTGACCTACAAATTACAGTCTCATCTCTGCGAACTCGAGACGCGAACTAGAAAAAGGGAAATGGGAGTTGAAGCTGGGAGCTAGGAGCTGGGAGCGGGTAGCTCAAGCTGGGAGCTGGGAGCTGGGAGCTGAAACTGAAACTAAAACTAAAACTCGCCACGAAGTCGCAGTCGCAAGTTGTTGACATCGCGTCATCTTCGGCGTCACGTTGTGTGTTTGAGTCTTATCAGTGACAGGCATACGTTACACTGAGCGAAAAAATAGGTAAAACTAAAAAATAAAATAACTAAAAAAATAGTAGATGATCTCCGGATCTAGAGAAGGGCCTCTGCGAAGCCCTGATCCCCACTATTCTCCATTCCAAGTCCATGCCCTTTGCCTTCTAAGCTTCAGCATAATTTTTATAGTTTTCCATATAGTAGTAGGTCCCATAATTTCTCCCAGTGCCCATAGGTGAAGGTATCATGGCCAATACCGAAACTCACCCCTCGATAAGTATGGAGCCGTCCTTGTTGCAAGTCAGCCGCTGGCACGGCGAGATGCCATTGTTGACGCCCAGCTCCAGGGTGTCACCGCGGTAGACGCACTTGCCGGGATTCTCTGGGGGAATCAAAGCAATAAGAATACTATAAAAATTCCCTCCAAGTCCGAAATCGGTACTCACCTGCATCCGCTGGTATCAGGCCCGAGTAGCCGCTCACCTGGGCGGGCGTCGAGAGCAGGGCGATGCTGGCGATTGCCAGCAGGGCCAGGGACAGGCTTCGGCTTCGGTTTGGGTTTGAGTTTCTGTAGCTTTCCGGGGACATTGCGACCATGTTCGTGTTTCAAACTGCACTGACTTGGGATCCGGACTCTGATCGTCGATCGTCGATGTCTACTCCGCAGCGGTGCTCGTAAAGATTGTCGAGCGAGAGATTCATCATCAATTGGTTTGTCATCCCAAAAGTACCGAGTACTTCGGAGGGGCTAAGAGGGTCGATTGGTAATAGGTTTTGTCTGGAAATTTTATACAAATTTTTCATGGAAAATAATTTAAAATAATCCCAAAAACTTACATGAAAGAAATAAATCAAAATTAATCGACATCTTTAATAATTAATCGAAGTCTCTAATAAGATTCCAGAAAATCGAAACTTAAAATTATAATGTTTATTAACTAAACTTGGTGACAATAAAAGCTAAAGAACATCCATAGAAACTCAATAAAAAATGTATAATAAACCCAACTCTATTCATTTTGAACGGTCACACTTACATGGTTACTTAATGAAATTAATCGAAATCTCTAATAATTTATCAAAGTCTTTAATAAGATACCAGAATATCGAAACCTGAAGTTTAATATTTCTTAACTAAATTTGGGGACAAGAAGTCCCAAAGAACATCAATAGAAACTCAAGAAAAAAATTTAAAAATTATTTCCTTTGATAAATTAATAGAAATCTCTAATAAGATTTCAGGAAATCGAAACCCAAAATTTAATACCGATTTTTTCGAGCTTGGCAACAAGAAATCAAAAAGAACATCCATAGAAACTCAATAAATAATTAAAAAAAATACAAATTAAACTTATTTTCTAGCGGCACAACGGCACACATACATGGTTACATTAGGAAATTAATCGAAATCTCTAATAATTAATCGAAATCCTTATATATGATTCTAAAGAACTTCCAAGATGTTCAATAAATTCAAATAATTAAAAAATCCAAAAACTATATTCCAGCGGCACAACGTTCCGCGAAAATGGAAGAAATAAATCGAAATTAATATGGAAATTAATCGAAATCTCTAATAAGATTCCAGGAAATCGAAGAGATTTAAATAATTAAGTTATTAGAAAGCCCAAGTAATTTCAAGTAATTTTCCTGCCGAACAACGTCCACATACATGGAAGAAATTAATCGAAATACATTTAAAAATTAATCGAATTCTCAAATAATTAATCGAAGTTTCTAATAATTAATCGAAATCTCAGATAAGTTTCCAGGAAATCAAAGCTTAAAGTCAAATTTGCTGAATTCGAAAAAAGTAAACCCTCAAGAGTTAAGTGCCAGGTATTCTATAGTCGAGCAAATCTTTTTTTGTTTCATTTTTTCTGGGCTGTGTTTGTTTGCGCTTTTGTTTTTTTGGGGTCCGTTGATTATTGTGTATTACTATTTAATTGAAGACGCCACTGGGAGCGGCGGCTCGTCTCTCGTCTCTGGGATTCTCAGTTCTCGGATTCTCGTGGCGATTCTCGTGGCGGGGTCAGGCGGTTTATCGGCTTTTGGGGCCTCTCATTTACAGCACTTGGCCGATGCTGATGCCTCAAATTGTTCTAGAATGTTTGCACAATTAATGATCATTTTTTTAGAGGGCTCACAGCGATAGAGATGACAGAACCGAACTAGTTCATGAATTAATTCGAGGAAAAGTCCCCCTTAAAGCTGACACAGGTAACTTTGACTTAACCATATTGTAAACATTTCGGTTAGCCGAGAATATGATTCTCTTACACTTACAAGTACTTTAATTAAGACTTTCTCTATGCAATTAGACTTGATTGGCGCCCATTTAAAGAGAGGCACAAGCACATGTTTGTAGTTTGGCAGCAAATCTTAATGAAATGCATTCGCATCCGCATCCGTTGGCTTAACCCGCAGACAAGAGCAGACAAATGTTGCGGCAACTTGTGCAATCCAATTGAGACGAGTCCTTGCCAGTCTCCGCTTTCCAGGACACACACACACACAATGTTTGCCCTGCTGGCTATTAAATTTTTAATCAAGTTAAAGTGTTGTCAAACACTTCATTCGGTTCAGAGGCAGTTCTCCTCTCATTCATTCAGCAGCCGGAGTCCCGCTCCATTTTCGGTGGCAGACAGTCGGGGATATTGGGGCAGGGATATATGTGGGGGTACATATGTGTGAATCCCCCTCCTTTCCGGCTTTCCGGGTTAGTTATGCATGCATTCACTCGTTCATTCAGCGACATTCATTTCGTTTCATTGCATTTTCTTACAACTTTCCAGGGCCTCCCCGGCTCCGGTGGAGCACCCACTAACCCCCATCGGCATAACCGCATTGTGGCAGCGTCACCACAGCTCGCCACTCCACCAAACCCAATCCCCGGTGGACACTTGTTCCGTTCCTGTGCTTTCTTCCCCCTTTATGATGTAAGGCTTTCTTCGTTGCTTTCTTTTTCGTCGTTTCTGTTACCCTTTACAAAAAGGTTTGGAGTTGTGGGGTTTGGCAGGGAAAATATTTTAAAAAATCTTAAGAATTATTGGTATCACTATTTTCAATTTTTTAAATAAATAAATATTTTTAATTTAAAGTTTTTGGGTAGTTTTTTTAAGAAAATAATTAAAAAAAATATTTATTTTCAACGAATATTTATTTAGGCTGAAAATATCTTACCATCAATGGGAATTATTGGTAACCCTCTTTTCCATTTAAAAAAATCAATAAATATTCCTAATATAACATTTTTTAAAATATTTTTCTACAAAAATATGTTAAAAAAATATATTTTATCATTTAATTTATAATTTTATTATAAACAAGCTTTAATTCTTAAATAATATATGAATTATTTAATAATAGTTTTAATTATTTAAACAGGGTAATTCACACTCGACACAGGCGTATCTGTGCCTACACTCTAGCGTGTTTCTTGATTTTTATTTCTGTGCCTTGTGCCTTGCCTGTTCGCTTTTGTGGTAAATGAAATGCAAATAAATTGTCAACTGCAGCTAAATAAAATTTTAATTTATAAGGGCTTTGACTAGCTTTCATTGTGCGAAGCAGAAGACTACCCAGCGGGGGAGAAAGGTGAATACAGCCGGAAAACATCTATGTAAGTAATTGGACCGGCAGAAATGTTTTCTTTTGTATTTAACAATTGTCAATATTTATTGAGAACTCTGATTGGCAAGGAAAAGCAATAATTCTATGATTTCGTGAACGATTTTATCGATAAATCCTTAATGCTTTTTGAAAATTGCTCACCTTGTTGGGCAAAATGTGTGAAAAGCAGATGAGGGCACTGAAAAAATTATTGAAAATTCGATTACATATCTATAGACTGTGGATAAACCGATAATTACTCAATGGCTTCATAATTACAACTTAACATTTCCTTTGATCCGATAAATATCGAACGATAAACTTGTTTTTATCGATCATACTTGAAAATTGCTCATCTTGTTAGGCAAAAACTGTAAGAAACTGGCGAGTCACTGAAAAATAATATAAAAAACTGATTTCATATCGATATATTATGAAAAAACCGATAACCAATCCCCGCACTTACGGTCACAACTTAACATCTCCTTTGATGCGATAAATATCGAGCGATAAACTTGTTTAAGTCGATAATGGTTGAACATTTCTCACCTTTTTTGCAGCCGAGGGCACTAAAAAAAAGTTATCGAAAAATAACTTATCGATATATTGTAGATAAACCGATAAACACTCACCGCACTTAGGGTCACATCGCGGGATAGCGCCTTTAAACCGATAAATATCGAGCGATAGCCGAGACTGCGAAAAACTTGCTGCTAAACACCGATGTTCCGATAAATATCGATAGCTTGCTCTGAAGCTGCGATAACCTTGCCTGCTCAGTCTGTAGCCACTGCATGCGCCGAGTAAGTGAGCCACAAAGCGGGTTCGTAGCCCCGTTTGAAACCCCCAAGCACACCCCACACACAACCCAGGCACCCCAAAATGCTAATTCGCATTTGATTATTTAAATTAGCGAAATGAGTGACAGGCGGAGGAGGAGGAGCAGGAGGAGGAGGCAGTGCCTCAAATTAAATAGTTTGTGCGCCGATGATGTCCGCCGAAAAGATCCAAAAATAAACGCTAGTCACTGCTGGCTCTGGTGACTCTGGCGACTCTGGCGGAGCGGAGCGACCTGGATCGGATCGGCAGTGCTTTGGGAGACAGCGAGGCGAGTTCACTTTTGTTGGTTCTGAAAATGTATTCAGTGCAGGGGCGACATTCGCAGCGGCAACGAAAGCGACAGCCATAACACACACATCACACTCTGCGCACACCCTCGCACACCTCGCACACCTCACACGGCACACAGATACGGACACGGATACGGATACGGACACGGATACGGACACGGTGACAGCCTCGCCTACCAAGACAGCCCCGAAAGAAAGTGGCCAAGGAAAGCAGTCAGCAGTCAGCAGTCGGAAGGAGCCTGGCGCGTGTGTGTGTGCAGAGCGGAAATGGCCAAGATAGTGACTTACATCTTCATCGTCAGCTCGCTGGTGCTCTGGTACCTCCTGCTCTTCGGTGGCCGAGGCGGAGGCATCGGTGGCGTCAGGGGCGTGGATGCCACCAACGGGCATGGGGGGCAGCTGGAGGGGCGCGACTTTCATCATCATGGTGGTAGCCATCATATTCGACGTAAGTGAACACCGGATGTGAGAAAATTTTAAGGAAAAACCTGGCTAAAAGCCTCCGAAAACAATCGATATATAATATAGGAAAGTTAAGTTATCGATAACTAACGAAATGTATTTTATTTACTTCAAATGTTCAGTTCAACGAGTAAAGGATTCTCATAAATATCTTAGCAAATTATATATTTTGAGGAACTTTGTTAATTTATCGATTACCCAAAAATGTAATGAATTTTATATCGATTTTGCTATATTTTTATACAATTCATAAAATATTCAAGCAAAAGTCGTACATTGATGTGATGTACTTTAAGGAAATTTGAAAATTTATCGATAACATATTTAAATTGCAACGATAAAAACAAAACCGAGATGATTTGATATCGATCTTTTAAATTTTTTATAAAATTTACAGAGTATTCTGGGAAAAGCCATACATTGATATGATATTTTTGTAAAACAATAACGATTATCGAAAACAAACTTAAATTTCAAGGCTTACCCTAAAATGAGTGCAGTTGATATCGATTTTTTTTAATTTTTCTTAAATTTATAAAATATTCATGCAAAAGTTGTAATATTTTCGAAAAACCTTATAATTTTATCGATAACAAACTTCAATTTAAGCAATAACTACAAAATCAAGTAGATTTAATATCGCCTTTATGATTTTTTCTTAAGATATTCAAGCAGAAGTAGTAAACAACAGCAAGAAATAAGTTTAACATCGGAAAAATCTCTAAATTATGTTTGTAAAAACCCAAAATAAAATCGATAACCGATATCCTTTGACTCTCAGGCAACATCAACCACTGCTGGCGTCGCTACGACGGCTACAATCTGCAGAACACCGTTGTCAACAAGAAGGAGCAGCTGAAGAAGCCGTACGGCATATTGTGCAACTTCAAGTGCACCTGGTTCTTCACCGTCAGGTGGGTCTGCTTCCCCGTTCTAGCCGGGATTAACCCTTCTTATGACTCCTTTCCTTCGAACTCTATTGCAGCTTCCCCACTTGCGAGTTTATCTACGACTACAAGTTATCCTGCGTGCTGTTCACGTCACTGCCCGACTGTACCAGCGTCAAGTGTACGCTTCTAAACTACTTTGAGTAACTAACGAGAGTGTTAGTTAGTAAGTAGTTCTAATTTTTTTTTTTCATAGGATAAGTCTGATTATTACTAGATTTTATATGGGAAATGTAGAGGGAGAGGATGTACGATTAATACAAACACATAATTTATGAAGTTGCGATGTTTTATTTATTTTTAACAGCTCACTGAGAGCCTTTCCTGTGGCTTGAATAAAAGGAAAACTCCCATAAGTTCTGCTTTTGAAAGCTCCTTTCGTTTGGTTATGATGTCTTCACTTAATCAAATGTCATATACCTTTCCCGATATATGTATTTTGTAAGCCACAAACTAGGTTGGGAACATACTTCCGACATAGTTGCAGTCAAAGTTGCCCTGCGCCGTTCGCACTCCATTTGATGATGGCAAAGTTGAAAAGCCACAAAAGCTATCAATGGACCCATCCAGGCCAGGCCAGGCCAGGCAGGACCAGAGCTGGGGGGCCACGCCCAATTACCTGGCCACATATACCTGTAAGCTGGCCGCCCAAAAAGCAATCCACTTTTTGTAGTAAACAAATTTGAAACACTTTGTTACCAACGTCATTTTTTTCTCTGCTCCCAGCTCCCTGCTCTCTCCCGGTTAAAAGCGATATATCCTTCGCTGGAGGAGGGAGGAGCCTTAACCAAACTTGGTTAGAGTGGGAGCTGTACCTGAACTCGAGCTCGGCGAACTTCGGCCGCAAATAAATCGTTCGACATTTATAAGCCAGTCAAAGTTATGCCAAAGCGTTTCCCGAACGATGGGAGGGTTGTGTCAGGTGGCTAAAAATAAGATAAATTATGTGGCCGTAGTCAATGGAGCTGTTAACTCGCGCACCTGAGTCGCAGACGGGTTGCATTTCCCTCCATTTCCCATTTCCCTATTTTTCCGAGATACCAGCTACCAGCTACCAGCTACCAAGTACCAGTTCCCATCGGAGACCCACTCAAACGCCAGATGGGGCCGCGCACTTTAATGGAATCAAACGAAATGACATTGATCGCTGAAGGCCAATGGACCCGCAGCACAAAAAATAAAAAAAAGCTATAGCAGAAGATCAAGCGATCTCTCTCCACTCGAACTGGGATTTGGGTCGTGGTCGTTGTGCGTTCATAACTATATCTATATATATAAAGTACGTAGTATATAGTGTGTGCCCGAGAGATCGTAGTGCGTAGTTGCGTCGGCGGTGGCTTCTATTTCAATGTTGATTGGCAAATTACGGCAATTTCTCTGGGGGCTATGGGGCTCTGGGAATTAGATTATTTTGAAATAGTTATAAACAAATTAATTACGACATTACGACGATTACGAAATTGTGCAAGCATGCGGTTTTTTTAGGGCGAAATCTGCATATATTCCCTGTAGCCCTCGTAAAGAGATTATAAATAATTTTAATAGGGTTTAAATGTTTATTTATATTATAATAATAATAATCAATATTATTAAGATTATGTTTACCTAGATTGAGGGCTTAAATAAATTATAAGAACTTTTATATAAGAATGTTAAAATATTTAGTCAAAATATTTAAAGAGTACTTGGAACAGATTCATACTTAATATGTTCTTTCCCTTGTAAACTTTTATTTACGCATTAAAAGCTTACAAGGGAATATTTCGTATTTTTTTATATGTAATATTTTCATAAAAATATTTTAACCTTTAAATGCGTATACTTAATATTTTCTTAGAAATACAAAATATGAAGTATACGTATACTTAATATTTTCCTAGAAATATACCAATATTAAGTATACGCACTAAGATGTTAAAAAGAAAAGCATATGCTATGTATAAGGAAAAGGACATCCTATAAGCCATATACAAAATCATATGAAATTAAATTCAAACTAATATTTTATGCTTTAAAAATCCATTTAAAATTATCTAAAAAAAAACCCACAAATGGAACCTCCCTCCCTTGAGATCATGAGTCATTCGAGCCTGTAAAGGAGGTGTGAGATGAACCAGTGGCTCTTGTCTGGAGTCCAGCCAGCATTATGAATAATGTTGAGTGATTGGCTGAGTTTACTCTCTGATTGATTGACTCATTATGTCGAGTTTAAGTGGACTGTTGCATTCCAGGGGCTGTTTTTTTTATATTTTTGCATTCGCAGTGCACTCTTTAGAACCTGAAATGGAATGGAATGGGATGAGATGGGATGGATGAGATGCGATGAGCGATAGCTGACTGATTGAGCCACACAAGAGCTGTCGTCGCTTCCATGGGAGCCGAAACTGAAACCGAAATGGAAACCGAAAACGAAACCGAAAACGAAACTGAAACCGAGACGTGGAATGGAAAACGAGGATACCGAAAGTGTGACTGCCTCTCCCTATTGCCCGGGGCCTACACTGTTAAATATTTATAGAAAAAGTTGGACGATGCTCTTAAAATGTTAAGATCTCCTAAAGTCTCCTCGCTATTTATTTATCTGTTTGCCTGTTATTTTATTCTCATTGATATGGGAAGAACAAGCCTCAATACAAAGGATTTTTGCATAAAATTTCAACTGGTATTATCGATAAATATCGATTGGAAGTCCCGAAAATACGCATATTTAAGGTATAATTTTGGGCATATTTAAGCTAAAAGCAAAGGATTGCCAAATGTCGGAGAGAGACGGACAGATTGACGGACAGACAAACGGACAGACAAACGGACAGAGAGACGGACAGAAAGAAGAACAGAGAGAGGGACAGAGAGGCGGACAGGGAAACGAACAGAGAGAGTAGAGAAGGACGGACAGAGAGTCATGTCTGTTACAAACATTTTTATATTTAAAAAGTGACCATTCCCAGCTCCAGCACATATTTTTTTCCCCGGTGTAGTAATCATATTAGAGAGGCAGGAGATGTGACAAACGAAGGAGAAGAAGGTGGAGAAGAAGGCAGAGGTATCGCTGGCAGGAATGGGTGGGAGGAGGGGTCGCTTACTCACACAACCGCATGCGATAATTTATCAATTGGCATCAATTTAGGCGCACACAGGCTCACCAGCTCGTGGCATTTCTTTGCCGCTCGTTCCGCCTGTGTCTGTGTCTGTGTCTGTCTGTTTATTTATTTATTGTTGCTTTTTTTTTACACACTTTTTTCCTTCCCATTTTGGATGCGCGCTCGCTCCGCTGGCGATTTTCGGCACACTCGCGGTTAAAACCGCGCCGCGACATCCACGCAGAGCACCCGAAAGAAGCGTCCCCATGGCAGGCCCAGGCTCAGGCTCAGGCTCCAGCTCCAGCCCAGGCTCATATTCCGATTTAGTTTTCGATACCGATTGCGATTCCGACGGCGGTTGTGCTTACGATTGTTGTGCCATGGCCGATAAGTCGATAACCGAAACGGGTGCGACGACGATTAGAACGACAGCCACAACAACGACTCTCATAAATACACGCAGAGGCACGACAACAATAGCCTTTATACTGCTATTAATACTCTGCTGTTTATGTGATTACAACTATGGCAGTACGTAGTCCCTTTCCCGCTGATAATACTTCTGATACCCCTAATAATATCCATGTTGCCCCCTTTTTTTTTGTTTGTGTTGAAAGTTTGTCCAGTGAGAAAATATGATAGCCTGCTCATACGCACTGTTGGCCAGCAAAGAAACTGTGACTAAACTACAAAATATAATACTCGAAAGTGTGCCTAATGGATATTTATATATTTTTTTATTGTTTAAAGTGATTTTAAATAAAATTAATTATAAGAAACAACTTTAGAGATGGGAAACTGATGTATTGTCTCAGTGTTAAATAATACTTTAATTCCTATTTGATATTTTTGTGTGTTAAAAAGGCAAAAGAGTATAATTTTTTTGTTTAAGTATTAAATAATCTTTATTTATATATTTTATTTATTTGATTTATATTATTAACATTACTATTATTTTTTGTTATTCAGTATTAAATAATATTTTTATTGCTAATAGAAATTTCTGTGTTTAAAGAAAGCAAAAAACTTTAATTTATGGCTTAAGCATTAATTATTATTTATTATATTTATTTTATAATTATTTTTATTATTTATATTTTAAAGTAATATGATAAAATAAGACAGAAATTTTATTTAAAAGCAAATACAAGTTCTAAAAATTAACCTAAATGATTCCAAGCTCCAGTTGAACTACAATTAAAGTTGAAAGATAATTATTTTATAAAGAAAAGTAACCGAAACCCCATAAAGTGCACTCAGTTTACTCCCTAAAAAGCATATTTATTCGGTTATAACTTGCTCACCCCTTTAATTTTTGCAGGCTGGGCATCGCAGTGCTGGAGGAAGCACAACTCGGGCTCGATCCAAACGCCAGACGGCGAATTCAAGCGACCCTTTGGCATACTCTGCACATATCGCTGCTTTCTCTGGTTTCCGCCAATGTAAGTTATGCAATCACCTCGTAACCTGCCATTGAAATCATTCCACATACCAAATACTATATACTCGATATATTTGCACCCGAAATCCGCCCACCCTGGCTGCAATTTGCAATTTATGCATGCCTCTGTTATTTTGTAGTGTGAATTGCATTTTAAAATAAACTTGTTTGGCTTTTGCTTGGGGTTTGGGGCTGGGGGCTGGGTGTTTGCTTTTCGGACTTGAGAGCACACTCTGTATATATAAAGACTGTATTTGAATTGCATAACAATTAAAATGGCTGCTGGCAGAGCATTGTTTCGATACGTTTGGCTTCTTTTTGCGAGGAGCTGCCATCGGAATAAATATTTTATCAGCTTCCTAGCTCAACTCGCTCGTTTGGCTCACATTTTATTGTTTTTATCGTTGCCTTTCAGCTATCCTTACTGCGAATTCATATTCGATCTGCGGCTATCGAGGCACTTCACCTCCTTCCCGGACTGCTACGAGATTCGCTGCAACGAGACCTTCTCCTTCTTCGGCAAGGAGCCCAACTTTTGACGCATCCGGCGGGTCACCAGCTGCTGCTGCTCTCCTCCTACATTCCTCTTCATCTGCCTTCTTTTTTTTTGTTTTTTTTTCTTCGAATATTTCCTGTGACTAAGAATTGTATGCTTCAATAAATATGGGTTACTGCATATAACAATCGAATGGGGCTTGACTCAAAAGTGTGGGGACTATGTGTACTTAAGGCTATAACTCGGGGAAATCTTGGTAAGTTAAAACGAAATGCACAAAAAAAGTGTTTCTGGAAATACTCAATACTCGGAGTCCTTACTCGTTATTCGTTACACTTTATTTGTTACTCGTTACGCGTTACTCGTTTCTCGTTTTTCGTTACTCGTTTTTTGTTACTCGTTTTTCGTTACTCGTTTTTTGTTTTTCGTTTCTCGTTTTTCGTTACTCGTTTTTTGTTACGTTTTCGTTACTCGTTTTTCGTTTTCGTTTTTGTTATTCGTTTTTTGTTACTATTTTTTTCGTTACTCGTTTTATTTTACCCGTTTTTTGTTTCTCTTTACTCGTTTTTCGTTTCTCGTTTTTCGTTACTCGTTACTCTTTTTCGTTACTCGTTTCGTTTTCGTTTTCGTTACTAGTTTTCGTTACTCCTTTTCGTTACTCATTTTTCGTTACTCGTTTTTCGTTACTCGTTTTTCGTTACTCTTTTTTCCTTACTTCTTAGTTTCGCTGACTGTTCTCGTTACTCAAAAATAGTAATAAGCGCAAGATACATTATAAAATATTATTTAATTAATACATTAAAATATAAATAAATAAATTTTAGAGATCCTTACTCTAATAAAGTCTTATTAATAGTTATGTTAAGATAACGTCTCAACTTAGTGAAAAAACTAACAAGTTAAAATTATTTACTGTAATTAAGCAACCTGTTCATTTAGTTCTTTCAATTAAAACTGATTAGACTTCTTCAAAGACCAGAAGCCACTTGAAAACCTCTCAAGAAGTAGTTCTTGTATTTGTCTATACCGACACCTCTTCAAGTGTCTCTGTCTCTGTTTCATCTACGAGTATGGGAAGTCATTAATGCTGATTGCTTTCAAATCTCACAACTCTCTCCTTGGGAGGAGGCCATGATGAATTGTCCGCCACTCGACGAAGAGCTTGAGGTCTCCGGCGAGAGGTGTTCATTGACGCCAGGCTGCAGGCAATTTCCTTCACTTTCCTTTTCGGCTGCTGGCTTTTAGTCTATTTCCGGTTTCGTAATAAAGGACAAACAAACACAGGCACAAGCACAAGCAAGCGAACAAATAAACAAAGGGCCAAGGGGACAAAGGCGCAGATACAGATATATATATGTTATAGACTAGGAGGCAGTTCAGCCCAGCCTAACCTCATTCAATTCACAAATATTTGCATACAAATTAGCATTCTAATTGACTCGGGTCCCAAAAATAAAGTAACCAACTCGCAGGTCTCGCAGGAATCGCAGAAGGGAGGTCCTTTCGCTTTCCCGGCTGCATGTGATTTGCCTTTGTCCATAGTCTTGGCCGGAGTAGTACCTTGGCACCCAAAGAAATTGTTTTTTTAAGCAAATATATTTGAGAAATTATATTTTTTTAAATTAAATAAAGGAGAAATATGTACGAGAAGGTAAGAGTCTATTTAGAAACTATTAATCATTAGTTTTTAGTTTTTATTTTCTCAAGTTGCTTACCTCTTTTTGTTACTTAAGCATTGTTAAGTTTTTAAATATTTTAATAATATGTTCTAATATGTTTTTTTTTCCAACAGCCTTGACCTCAAACCGGCTAAACTCTTTATTATTTTAATAATATTTTAAGCACTTAAATTCCAGTGTAGTTGTCTCTCACTCGCTTCTCGAACGCTTAGCCGCTCGAGTTAATTGTTTGCTTAGTGTCATAAAAATACAGTTTACGCCTTCCACAACAACACGTACAGATGTCCCTCACGCCTCACGCCCCACGGAGCCAATTCCCCCCAGGTGGTCCTGCCTCCTTTAGATCTCTTTCCAGATCTCTCTCCCGCTTCTGGCTTAGTGGGATTGGACAAGCGGAATGGGAATGGCAATGGGAATGGGTATAGAAATGGCGGAGTTGGGAAAAGGGGTGAGGCCCGTGGATAACGGCCACGTGCAAACAAAAGGTCGTCGCAGACAATGTTGTCGCTGGAAAACTTTTAACTTTTACAAACTTAATTGTTGCCTGCTCTAAATTTAACGCAGCAGGTCCCCCGATGCCTGGGTCCTGTGGGTGGCGTTGCGAGAATCGCCGTTGTGCCTGGGCGCTTTATGGAATTTATGGAATTTATGGCACTTTGGCTGCTTGAAGCTATATTTAATATTTTTCACAATGGGAAATTAATAGAAGCAAGGCCAGCTTCCTTAAGGGGTTGAAAGGAAAATGGAATTTATAATGAATGCCAAATAAATGTAAAAGGAATATAATTTTTGTTTGTTAAAGGACTAGCAAAATTAGCAAGCTATAAGCTACAATGTTTTTCATTCAGTTCGTAATGATAGTGTTTTATATTTTTATACAGATTTTAATACAGATTTTTGTACAGATTTTTATAGAAATTTTAATACAGATTTTTATACAGATTTTAATACATTTTTAATACAGATTTTATACAGATTTTTGTACAGATTTTTGTACAGATTTTTGTACAGATTTTTATACAGATTTTATAGAGATTTTTATAAAGAGTTCTATAGAGATTTTTTTACAGATTTTTATATAGATTTTTATATAGATTTTTATATAGATTTTTATATAGATTTTTATATATATTTTTATAGAGATTTTTATACAGATTTTTGTACAGATTTTCAACAGATTTTTCTATAGATTTTTCTACAGATTTTTCTACAGATTTTTATACCGATTTTTATACAGATTTTTATACAGTTCTCTTTTAAAGTTTTTAAGAAGTCTAATTATTTTAGAAATTTAAATAAAACAAATCGATTTTAACAAGCACTTAAATTAAGTTAGCAATCCCAAGCTACTCACTTTAGTTCCCTGCCTGCTCACCATGGCGTATGCGTGATATTAAGACAC
This sequence comes from Drosophila triauraria, assembly GCA_014170255.2. NCBI lineage: Eukaryota > Metazoa > Arthropoda > Insecta > Diptera > Drosophilidae > Drosophila > Drosophila triauraria. The sequence goes on along the minus strand of CM024333.1, from coordinate 4,790,831 downwards.
AAAACTTGAGGCGCGGCTGCTAAACCTAAAATATGATTAATTCCTAAAAAAGAAAACAAGAAGGTAAGCCGCGAAGCAGGTAAGCCCACAAAGTACACGAGGAAGGTCCTAATAAATTAAATTAAGGCGTCTCCTTGGAGATTTCGGGATTGCAGGTGAAGTTCCCAGCTAATTCGTGCTTCTGCTGGCTGCCTCGGTGGCGTATACGTGATGTGACGCGTGTGTGAAGTGAGTGTTGCAGCGGCGGCTGAGAGCTCAACTCTGGCAAATAAATATTGGGAATGCAATTACGCGTGGAATTTGCCAGCACTTATCGTGTTGCTGCGGAAAACTTATTTAACTTTTTACGATGTCATTTGGGGCAAAGTTTGTAATCATTTTCGTTAGTGCATGCTTCAAAAATGGCAAAAGAAAAGATGCCAAGAAATTATTTATACGATTTTGCAGACAGTTGAAAGTGTACGAGCGTCGAGTATAAATAAAACGCTGCCGCTCTTATTCCTTTCGATCCAAGGAGTTGGAGTTCCGAGTTCCGAGTTCCCAGTTGAAGTGGGAGTTTTCCCAGTCTCTCTCCAACTGCCAGTCGAAGTTTTCAAAATTTTTCCCAGCTTCCGAGGCAAAGTTCTTCGAGTATTAGTGCGTGCAGCGATTCGAGAAGGCCGAGAGAGATGAAACTTTTACTTTTCCTGCCGTCCTGCCGTCCTGCAGCTTGTGGCTGGAGCCAGCTTCTCCTGTTTATCCATTTACAGGTTCCCAGCAGCTGCTGCTGCTGCTGCCTTCAAAAACTTTGGGCTAATCCCCCGGTCCCCAAATCGAGGTGAGTGCAACAGATTAACCAATTCATTTAGCTCTCTCGCACGTGGCCATCGAAGTTTCTATAAACTGAGAGAGGTCTTAATTCATATACTAAAAACCTATATATTCCCTATTATTTATTTATATTTTAAACCCTTCTCCCAGCTCCAACTTGCAACCAACTGAGACATTATTTTTCTAATGCATCGTCCAAGTTTTCGCTGCAAGAGACAGCGCTGGGAAAAAAAGCTTTTAAGCTACTTAAGGTTTTTTTTTCGCTGTCATAGGGGAGCTGGGGCGCGGTCTAAGGACCCAGCTAATGAGTTGACAGACCACGCCTCCCTCTGGCCCCAAAAAAAATAAAAGAGGAGGAAAACGAGATACTGGAAACAGATGGGTTACAAGTACTTGCATTGCATCCTGCAGATATATGCCAGGACCTGCCATCCTGCGTGAACTTTTGTCCTGGTGGGTCAAAGCGGAGTCTATGGATAGTCTTTTTAAGAGGGAAGCTAAGCTAAGGCAGCCAGAAAATATATAAACAAAAGGAACAATAAGTATATGTAATTTATAGACAAGTACTAGAAGTCTGTCGTTTATATTTAATTAATAAATGGTTCTTATTTTTAGCTTTTTTATTTTTAATAATTTTTCTTTGCTTTGTAATCATGCTATGCTTTCTGATGTTATATTTATATTTAACAGATTTTTTTTGATAAGTTCCTTGACTTAGATATTTTATTATAATATTCCTAAATTTTTATCTATGTAAAAACTAATTTTCCAACTCTTTTTTATTTATATTTCAAAGGATATTTTTAGTTTATATTTATTCTGTTTTATTTTATCTAATATTATATCTTTATAAAATATAGGAAAAAAGCTAGTGAATTATTAAAAAAATATGCCAACTGTGATTCCAGCAAGGAAAAGTTAGTAAAGGAAATTTTTAAATATTTAAACAAATCCTTTCTTAATAAGTAATTAATATTTGCTTTATATTTTCAACTTAGGTACCTTATAATAACATTTCTAGGCTTAGTTTTAACTTAAAATTAATTTGTCAAATTTCTTATTTATATTTCAAAGGTTTTCTTTATTTTCTATTTAATTTATTTTACTTAGCTGTAAAAACTAATTGTCTTAATTTGTTCTTTACATTTAAAAGGCTCTCTTAATAATTCCTTTAAATTGTTAACTACGATTTTTTAGATTATTTTTTTTAACTATCTATCCCTGTAAAATTTAATTATCCAATTATATATTAAATTATTTCTTTCTTTCTTTATTTATTTATTTATTTATTTATTTATTTATTTATTTATTTATTTATTTATTTATTTATTTATTTATTTATTTATTTATTTATTTATTTATTTATTTATTTATTTATTTATTTATTTATTTATTTATTTATTTATTTATTTATTTATTTATTCCTTTATTCATTTTTTATTCCATTTATTTCTTTATTCCATTCCTTTATTCCATTTATTTATTTATTTATTCCATTCCATTTATTCCATTCCATTCCATTCCATTTATTTATTTATTTATTTATTTATTTATTTATTTATTTATTTATTTATTTATTCCATATTTATTTATTTATTTATTTATTTATTTATTTATTTTATTTATTTATTTATTTATTTATTTATTTATTTATTTATTTATTTATTTATTTTATTTATTTATTTATTTATTTATTTATTTATTTATTTATTTTTTATTTCTTTATTTATTTCTTTATTTTATTTATTTCTTTATTTCTTTCATTAATTTAATAAATTTCAAAGGTTTTGTTTATTTCCTATTTAATTTATTTTATTCTGGAAAGTGTTACATTGCTAAATTCTTTTAATTTTGTTTATTTCTTTCATAAAAAGAAGCAAAAAACAAAACAAACCGATAGCAATTGTGTTTTATTGTTGGGCATTCCAGTGGCCACACACCACACACCACACACACAGCACACTCGGCAAACAACACAAAACACTTGCACTTGACATTATTATGGCGATGGTTGGAAAAAACAAACGATTATTATGACAAACTGTTTAGGTTTCGGTCCAATCTCTGCCTGGGCACCGGTCTTTTCTCACATTAGGTGGGAGACCTGGACTGGGGCTGGCTGGGATTGGGGGCATTAATCTGAGAGCTTCGCTTGGGCCTGGGTTGGGTGAAAACGCAAAAATTTGCATTGCAATTTTATTCTTGATTTAATCAAGTGCCGTGGCACAAACGCCAATTGAGAAAAACACACACAACCAGCAGCACCGTCAGACATTGCGTATACGTAATAATGACCGCCTCTGACTGGTGTGAGCTTAGCGCGTAGTTTGCACCCAGCCGCCAGTCGCCAAGCCACATCGAGATGTACCAGCTGGAGAAGATCTGGGTCCTGCTGTGCCTGGCCCTAGTCGGCGTCCTTGGCTTTGGCCAGTTCCACATGAAGCACTACCAGCTGCAGCGCAACTACAACACGCAGGAGGATTCGGGGGAGGCTGACAACAGTGTGCTGAGTGGGTCTCCCTCTACCTCTCCTTCTTCTATATCCTATATCTATATATTATATATATATTTCAGGAACCTATCGCCGCTGCATGTGGGAGCAGTCCAAGTTCCTGCCCCGCCGCCTCGTCCTGCTCAGCCTGTGCTCCAATCTCTTCTGCGAGAACAATCACATTATGCCCCGCTCCAGGTCTATTTTCGTAGTGGAAAAAATGTCTAGGCCGAATGAGTAGTGTTGATTCCAACTAGCTAAGCATGTGCATCCAACTAAGAGTCCTCCTGCATGCCCCCAGAGAGAGTCCCTGCCAGATCTAATGCCCCTCTGTGCGTCTCTTCCAGCTGCCTGGACATCCTGCCCGAGCAGTGCGAGCAGGGCGATGAGGAGGAGCTGATGTACAAGCCCTTCCCCGACTGCTGTCCGGTTTACTGCAACCTGAAGCGTCGGATGCAGCGCCTGCGCACCATGCACTTCCGCCATCGCCTGCTGCGCGACGGCTCCACGGGCGCCACCGGCTCCGGGTCCAGCTCCACGGGCGGCGATGGTCCCAACAACTCCCTGCTCAGCGAGTTTGTCTACAACAACTACTAGGAGGGAGGCTAGGAAGGAGCAAGGACATGCCGGCGAATCAAATTATTCTGCGATTTGTGAACTTGACAACTTGTCACACTGAGCGAATTGAGCTTGTATTATAATCACCCATAATCTTAAAAAAAATATACCCTAAATATAAGGCTAATTAACTCTGTATTTCTCGCAAAGTAAGCTTTTGTTCTGTCACATAGATGAAGTGCGGCTTGAGATGGTATTGATCTGGAAATATAGAAACTAAAAAAGGAATTAAGAAAGGGACGTTTTATTAAGAAAATTTATGGATTTATTTTTTGAGCTAAGATCCTTGAAATTTATTTTATTTATTATTTTAAGAACTCGTTTTTCCTTAATTAACTCTGTATATCTCTGGATATAAAGAAACCAAGAATGAAAACTCAATTTAAAGGCAAAAACTTTCTTAAATATTTTGTTGAGCTAAAATCCTTTAATTGAATATTTTTCAATATTTTTCAAACCCTCTTTCCCTTCTCCCAGTGCCCTCTTTTGTGTGTTTCAGGTGGTTAGCCTGCCACTTGGTCCATAACTTACTGGGGAATCTCTCGAATTGGCGCTGTCACTCTTTTGATTTTTCGTCTAGACAGAGCCTCTTGAAAAAGGGTCGAAAGTTGCTGGACTCCAAGTAGCTCCTCCATCTCCATATCCCCCCTATTAGGGTTGCTTTTTTGGGCTGCCAGAAGCTGTTGTCCTTAGAGATATCCTCCTGCCGGGCTGCTTCCTGTTTCCGCTTATCGTTTTAACACTTTTCCCAGAACAGATGCAGAGAGCTGCCGAGCTGCAGAGCTGCAGCTGCAGTTGCCGAGTCTTGCCTTCATTTTTATCAGCAAACAAGCAATAAATTTTATTTTAATAAGCAACACTTTTGATAGCCACCACAGAGCCACCGAGCCACCGAGCTGCCTTCCATCTTGCCAGCTTCCTGCTTCCTGTCTTCTCCTTCTCTGCTCCACCCTCTGCTCTCCCGGGCTTGTCCTTGTCCTGTCCTGGTGCCTGTCGCTGCCGCATCCTTGCTGTGGCGCTGAAGTAAATACAAAAGATACTCGGCATCACCGGCTTACCGTTAGCTGCCATAATGTTGCGGTCCAAAAAGGCAGAGGCGTCGAGTTCTTAAAGGGGGCTTAAGCCAGGGAGCATAACTGCAGGATTAGAGAGGATAATATAAATAATAAAATAATTGTATAATTGTATAGCAATGACAAAAATAATGTTAATATATTTAAAATGTAACTTTATTTAATGGCAGTAACAAATTTAGTCTTACTTTTTGAAGTTTAATTTGTTTGGGGAATTTTTATAAATTATAAATAAATAAATAAATAAATTAATTAATTAAGAAAGAAAGAAAGAAAGAAAGAAAGAAAGAAATAAAGAAATAAAGAAATAAAGAAATAAGAAAATAAAGAAATAAAGGAATAAAGAAATAAAGAAATAAGAAAATAAAACAATAATCACCAGTGTGACCGTTTATGGACAGCGAAAGAGTTTTTAACATTTTAAAATTACCATAAACTGATGATTACGTAATATATGGACACCCCAAAGAAATAAAAATATAAAGAAATAAAGAAATATACTAAGAAAAGAAGGACTTGAATAAATAAATAGATAAATAAATAAATACAGAGGTAAAAAAATAGATAAGGAAATAAATAAGTAATAACTTACAAAGGATCAAGGTGAACAGCTGTTTAAGAAGATCGCTTCTTACTCTCTCTCTCTCTCTCTCTCTTCACTAAGTTTCTCTTCCATCTCTCTTTCTTCTATCTCTCTTTCTTTCGTCTCTCTTTTTTCCCTCTCTGTTTCTCACTCTTCCCTTTCGATCGTCACACTTCTTCTTTACTTTCTTTTTCCTCTCTTCCCTATACTGATCACCTCGCAGCTAGAACCCTTTGAGAATTATAGAGCAAAACATGTGATAACCTGAAATATTAAACTCTCTGGAATATATAATTGATAGCTTTCTATTACCTGGCTTTTAATAACCCTCTAAAATACATATTTCATAATTCCTTCACAAGAAAAGTTACTCCTTTTAGTAAATATTTAAAATCCTTCGAAACTAACCATCAGAGACCCAAGCAAAGCTCCATTCGATGGCGGAAATTGTTTTCTTTCAACTTGGCGACAACAACTTAAGCTGATTGGCCAGATACATACACATATATCGAGCTCAACTGTACCTGCATTGAGCTTTTTGTTTACACAGGACGAAAGGACAGAGGACGCAGGACGCAGGACGACAGGACTCCCGACTGACTGCAATAACTGGCGACGAAATCACACAATGCGAGCGAGAGGGAAATTGCAAACAATTACGAGTCATTTGGCTGGCGCTTTTTCAAGACGATGTGAGGGGACTCCCCCGGCTGCCACGTCAATGTCTTTGGCTTTGTGGCAGTGTGGCAGTGTGGCAGGAGGAGCCTGTACCATCTCCATCTCCATCTCCCGATCCAGATCCAGAGCTATATCCCCTTGGCCCATCCGCCGCCTCGTTTACTTTGTGTGCGGCTGCCACATCCTGGTACTGCGCTTCCTTGCTCCTGCTCCTGCTCCTGCTCCTTCTTATTTTTTATGTGGCTTTATGCGGCAACATCTCATTGTGTGTCCTATATGTGTCGGTGTCGGTGTGGCTGTAGGTGTATCAGTGTCGGCGTCTATGTGTGTGTGTCTTAGCTGCCTTGTCGTGCTTCTTGTAGCCATTGTTGTTGTTTTTTTTTACTTTGTTGCACTTTGAAGATTATTGCACAATGCAATTTATATTTATCGTACGCTTTTAGTTCTAGCCGCTTTTTGTGTGGTCCACCCTAGGCCAAAAGTGGGGCTTATGCGCTGTGTAAATGAGGTTAACCCCAAAAGCAGAAGTTGGAAAAGCAAAGTTTAGGCTGTTTTTAGGGCTTAAACATGCTAATTATTATGGGATTAGCCAGCAAGGGACTTCATATTATTTTTAATGGGAATAAGGTTTAACCTTTGCTTTGCCTGATTTAATAATAATTTTCCATATCCCTTAAACTCTTCTTTATTATTTTATATTTATTCTTAACTCCTTACCTTAGCCTCTTTTTACTTTAATTTTTAATTGGAATTAGGAATAACCTTTGCTTTGCTTAATATAATAATAAAATTCCATATCCCTTAGACTCTTGATTATTATTATTTATTAGCCTTAGCCTGTATTTATTTTTATTTTCACTTGGAACTAGAAATGACCTTTACTTTGTTTAATTTAATTATAATTTTCCATAACCCTTAGACTCTTGATTATAATTTAATATTTATTGTTAACTCGTTACAATAGCCTGTATTTATTTTAATTAATTAATTACTTGGAATTAGAATTAACCTTAGCTTTGCTTAATTTAATAATATATTTCCATATCCCTCAGACTCTTATTTTTAACTCCTTACCTTAGCCTGTATTTATTTTTATTTTTAATTGGAATAAGAGTAACCTATGCTTTGCTTAATATAATTATAATTATCCATATCCCTCAGACTCTAGATTATTATTTCTTATTAAATATTTACCCCTTAGACTTTATTTATTTTAGTTTTATTGGGAATTAGGTATAACCTATGCTTAGCCTTATATAACTATACATTTCTATTATTTTTAATTGAAATTTGGAATAATCTTTGCTTTTCTTAATTTAATAATACATTTCCCTATGCCTTAGCCTCTTGATTATAATTTGATTTTAATTTCTTAATAACTCCTTACCTTATATTCCGTATTTTGTTTTTTTTTTATTATTTTTAAAGAGCATCTTCCAGCCTCCTATAGTCCACATTACTTTGTTAATGTTTTTGTTTCATTTATGTCCTTGGTGATGCCATATATACTTGCTTGGTTGCCAGCAAACACATCCGTGTACATACAATATACATCCTGCATCCTGGTGGCTGGTAGCCGGCTCCTGGCTCCTGGCTGGTGGTGATATGTGGGGCGTCATACCTGCAGAGCACAGCCGAGGCAGTGAAAAGTGCATCCTAGTGGGGGTGTATCTACTTTATCTGCATGTGGCCACATTGTGGATGATTATAAAAATTCAATGCATTCATAATAGTGTTTTTGCTTTGCCCGTCTTAGGGCAGCTTTTCTTTCTTGTCGCAAAAAGACAAAGGAAAATTACAAATGAACGTTGGCTTTTCCACCTTAAAGCTTTCGCCTGACTTTACTCGGGTTTTGGGTGCTGATTTTGTGACAATATTTTAATGGCAGCTTAAAGGGAGTGAATCGAGTAAAATGGCAAAATGTCCATTAATTAACATTGGGGTTGATGCAAAACTTCTGGCTCTCTGGCTCCCTGGCTCATCCCAATTCCGCCAGATTTCCAGCCCTCTTGTTGGCGGACTTTTTCCGGGCTTACACAATTAGGCAGAGGCGGACTTCTGGGCCCGAACTCAAAACTGTTGAGTTGTCGTCGCCGGAGCACTTTGAGTTCTTGCTTATTGGCATTCTCCAAAAAATAAAGAAAAAAATAATATAATAAAAAGGACTGCCTAGGCAACAAGGACAAGACGAAGCGAGAGCACTGAATAACTTTTTGAATGAAGTTGAAGTTCTGGAATCAATAATGACGAGACAGATTTCTAAAAGAGTGGGATAACCACTCACTTTAAAAGGATAAATACACTCTGCTTAAATATTTTTTAAAGATATAATAAATACATAAATTAAGATATATATAAATTATATTAAAATAATATGAAACAAATATAATAAATAAATATTTAAATATTTAATAAATATTTGTATAATAGGAGTATCTAATACCAAAATTTGAGTACAATTGGTTAACAAACAAGGGAGTTATTAGACAGCAAAATTTAGACAGTTCAAGCTAAACCAGCGCTTCATGGACCAGGTTGGCAGCACCACCGATTGCTAGCCACAATTATTCTAGCTATATGAGTCTGGCAACACTGGCCTAGCGCTATATTAGTCTGGCAACACTAGAAACATGCAATTTCCGCCTTGTTAGATTCAAGTTTTTGTTTTTCTTTCGTTCTTTCGTTTTATTTAAATATTTTTAAAGCTCTTTTTATACAAAAAAAAAAACTATCTATTATTATATATTTTGAGATACATTTTAATATATTATTATATTATTTTAATGTATTAAAGCTAGCAACCCATTTTAACGAGGGCATCGGCTGCCGCCATTCCCATCTCGTGCTCGCTGGATCCCTCGGGCTCCAGGCACAGAATGTCCCGGCTGGCTTGGAGCAGCTTGACCACCTCCTTGAGGCGTCGCTGGAACTCCTGCCGTGAGATCTGTCCACTTTGCATGCCCAGCTGGGCCAAGACCATGACAGGGGCATGCAGCTCGTACATGATGAGTCCTGTTTTGGGGGCAGGAATAAAGTCAGAGTTAGAGATCATAAGGTAAGGTAAGGTATGGTCTCCCTACCTCTTAGCCGCGTCAGACCGGGATCCAGGATGTCAACGATTTCCAGAAACTCTCGGCAGTAGGTCTCCTTGCGGGCTATATCCTCCGGCGACATCTCCGGCAAGAGGTAACCCTTGATCCTGCCGTATATCTGACACAACGAGTACTTGGCCGAGAGCAGGAGATAGTGGTTGGGTCGCAGGACATTCCGATATCTGCGGGAGGGGATTCAGAGGGTTAAGAGAAGGGATTCCAAAGGATTTCAAAGATATAGAAAGAGTAAGTATTATTAATATTATGAAGAAGCATTGGAGAGCTGACTTTCTGCAGGACTTTCTCCTTGAAGTATTGGTGGGCTAAAATGAGTCTTGAAATTAGTAAAAGCTTTTGTGAAGATATAGACTTATAGATTTTCTCCGAGTGTAGGCCCTCCAGGAGAGAGTGAGGTGCTTACTTGAGGAGAAACCTCTCCAGGCCGGGAATGTCGTGGACGTCGATGGACTCCAGGTCATTGTTGATGCGGTCCAGCTGAAGCTCCACATCCTCAGAGCCCATTTTATGTGGGCAGCGATCGCAGCTAAGAAATAAAGGATATATTTTGTATAACAGTTAAGGATATTTCTTTCTCCACTCACCCCCAGTCCCCACTCTGCTCCAGTGGCTCCAAGGCCCTCACCGTCCCCTCCCGGCAGGCGGGACATACTAGGGCACTGCAATCGCTGCCCAGCTCCCGGGGATCGGCGCAGCGGGCGCAGCGGCACCAGAAGAGCTTGCCCTCGTGCATGAAGGACCTCCGCTTGAGGGTGCCCTGCAGCGTGTACGCATAGCTGAGCGTCAGCGCTTCCCGCTCGCGCACGCGCCGCGAGGTGCGCAGCAGGATCGCGTAGGACCTCGGGTCGTCCGTGTGCGCCGTGTTGGGGCTGCAGTCGTGCGCGAGCAGGAAGGCGCTCGGATATAGCGTCCGCGCCTTGCACCCGTTCTGGCCGATCTCGAAGCAGTTCACGTCGAGGATCCCACACACCTCGTGCACCTGCTCCGGCTCGAGATCCTTGAGCTGCCACTCTTCTCTAAGACGCCTCACCACCTTCTCCTCGTAGTGCTGCCACAGAACCTTGTTTTTCCGCCTCTCCTCCGTGTGCGACTCCATGCGGGCAATCAGCTCGAACTGCTCCGGATCGTGCTGGCGCAGGAGGAGGATGCGCACGATCATCACCAGCTCGTAGAGGTCCCGCACCTCCGCCGGACCGGCGCGATCCGTGAGCAGCTCGCCTGCTGCCGCCTTGCGCTCGCCATAGAGCTGGCACTCGGCTGCAGTGTGTCCATGTCTGTGGCCCAGGCCGGAGCAGGTGGCCTTGCACAGGGGCCAGGCACAGGTGGGACAGCGGTACTGATCCGGGGCAAGGGTCACTGGCTGATAACAGCCCAGGCACACGGGATCGCCACTCACACAGGGCCCAATGGCCAGCGGCTCCTCGGAGATGAGCAGCTCGCCGGGCTCCAGCTGCCGGCTGGCCACCAGATAGCGTCCATATATGTCGGATTTCTCAATGCGATAGGGCAGCGAGTGCTCTGGTTCCTCTGCTGGAGAGGGACTCTTCTCCCTGACCTGCCTCGGCTGCTTCTGTTCCTTGTGTTCCTTGTGGTGTCTGTTGCCCGTCCGGTGATGGGCCTGGGGGAAGGGAGAACGGAAGGAAGAGCACTCATTAGTGGCCGGCGTCCACTGCTAATTGTATTCTAATTGCTGTCCCCTGCTCTGGCTCATTAATCAGCGGTTCGGTTCGGTTCGCTGCCCCACCAGGAAGCCACACCACCCAACCCAACGCCCCGTTGTCAACAGCTGGCAATTAAATGCCACTCAGGTGGCCGCAACAGGTGCTCCGCCTCTCTTAAGCACGCCCACACACCCACACACCCACACACCCCCACGGAGGAGGTGTCTCAATCGATCAACAACACCTTCCATTAGCCACTTGCTCGAACTGAGGATAGTTCCCATAGTTAGTGTCTCGAAGGCGGCACTAAGTTAACTAGTTTGTAGCGCCTGCCTAGCTTTGTTCCCCTTCCATCACTGCCAGGATTGCCTGGCTTCTGAGTCCCTCTGGTTTGGGTGTCCTTCTGAGGCTTATAATTCCATTAACCCATTAAAATAATTTCTAACTTATTCAGAAGACTTTATTTATCCCTTTTAAACATTAAAGTTTGGCTTAAATATTTCTAGAAAAATCTAGATAAAATGTAAGCTATAATTTAATGCTCCCTTAAGGTTCCTAATTTCATTTACTCATCAACATAATTTCTAACTAATTCAAGAGACATTATTTATAACTTTTGAACAGTAAAGTTTATTTTAAATATTTCTAAAATAATCTATATAAACTGTAATCCATAATTTAATGCTGATTTAAGGTTCATAGTTTTATTAACTCATACAAATAATTTCTACCTCCTTAAAGAGTCTTAATTTATTCCTTTTGAATAATTTTCTATAATTTGAATGTTTAAATTCTATTTTAAGTCCTGGTATCATATTTTATATTATTAATATATAAACATATATTTGGAATCAGTGGTAAGTAACAATTTATACTTGTTACGAAGACAAGGTATAAATAAAAGGAGATAAGAAATTATATTTATATAATATTATTAATTTTTAAAAATATATAAGAAATCACTGGCTAGCCAAATAATAAAAAAATAAATAAATGGAAATAAGGAATCGTGCCCAGAATCGTCTCATTGTTCGCTATAAAATATTTAACAGCCTACTTCTAGGCCTAATAAATAAATAAATAATCAAAGCCAAAGAAAACAATAAATATAAATAAATCAAACAACAGATTGTAAGCTTTTTACACTCAATCAATTGCTGTTAAAATCATTTATTACAAACTAATCAATAATGATAACAAAAACTTGTTTAAAAATTTAAAAATTCACTTTTCAAATACCTTTTAATTTCCTCTGATCTAATACTGATTTATTTAAATATTTTGTTTGGATAACCAACTGCTATATCATTGCTTTCGATCGAATAATGATATATGGTGCCCCGCTCGCGTGGCCAAAATCAATTTCCATATTTCTGGCCTCTCTCTCAACGCCTGCTTGCCGGCCTGCCTGCTTATATATCGAATTCATTCATATCCGATTTATTTATAGGCGGCGACGCTTTTGAATATCGCCGAGGAGCGCACATTGCGTTCGTTATAAATAAAAACCGAAACACAACAAAGAAACACCCCCAGAATCACACCACCGCCCAAAAGGCACAGTGGTTCTTCACTCTCCGATTTCACACAAAAAAAAACCATGAAAAAAAAACACAAGCAAAGAAAAGATTTTGGAAATCTGCGGAGCATCCAAAATAGATTCCTGACTGAGGAATTTTTATACATCTCGATGGGTTCCGATTATAGTGCACTCGCCCGATGGGGAATATAGTCCAGAGTCTCGGGTCCCGTGGCTTTTATTTGTTGGGTCATTAAAAGCTCGGCCATATGCATATGCACGGCGCATACATAATCAGAGCACGGCGAGAAAATTGATTATAAAATAGATAATATTGATATTGAAATAGTATCATTATTAGAGGAATTTATGGATTTAATATAAAGGAAATCCAGGCAAAAATATAAACAGTTTATAAATCTTTATTTTTATTTATTTATGAAAGGGGAGAACTTTGTTCTGCCAAAGAACTGTCTTGAGAGTCTTGAGAAATATTTTAAAAATCAATTAAAATATTTAACCAAGAAATTTGTCGACTTCTTAACTTGACATTCAGTCTGTAATTTCAATTTAAATATATTCCATTATATATATTCTTTTAAATATATTTATCTTTGACCAAAGCTTAAATACTGAGAGGGAAAACTGTGTTCCACAAAAGAACTGACTTAAGAGTCTTTCAAAGTACGCAAGAAACATTTAAAAATGCAAATAAAATAATTAATTAGTTAATGCGTTGACCCCTTATATTGATTTGTTTTTTTTTTTACTTTGCAAATTCCTAAACCCAGCCAATTTCTACTTTTAGTTTTTACAATTGCTTTAAGCTATAAATAATACATTTTATTTATAAAACAAAAGCATTTCAGCTCTAAAATTTAGTTTATACAAAAAGTTAAAAACAAGACCAATTTCCCTCAGTGTTTATGTAAATGTGCTTTACATTTTACTTCTACTATTTACCGTTGTCTGTGTGGTAAATTAATTTTTAATTATGCAGCCGCACTGCAGTCCCCCCAAGCCCCAAGCCCCTTGCCCTCTCGCTCGGCGCTACCTGTGGTGTTTACTTTTTTTCTTCCCGGCATCGCTTTATTTGTATTTAAATTTGATTTTATTTAATTCCGCCCGGGCCAGAGACCGCCTTGTTAATTGATTTTAATTGATAATTTTAACGCGCGGCGCACACGAGTTATTTAAAGGCTCTCAGTCTCTCAGGCTCCGTGCCTCTCATTTAATAGGTATGTTTAACAGCTTGTCAATTAATTGCGCCTGACGAGAAAAATTCGGAAAACTCGGAAAACTCGAGAACTGGGAAATTCTGGCCACGCGTTGCTCGAGCCGCCGCGACGCACAAATTGCAACTGTCGAGTTGTCGTCGAACGTCGAACGTCGAAAATCGGGAAAAGCGGCCGCGCTCCTCGGCGCTACGCCCAAGTTGTTGGCACACATTCAAATAATTCAACACACACACGCACAGCCAGTTGATATTTTTAAAAATTTATGATATTGAAAACATTTTGGCCACAAGTCCGCCGAGAGCCACCGCCACCGCCGCCGACGTCGCGTTGTATATCTGATTAAAAGTTTTGCGGCGGCAATGCCACTGTCAAGTTGCATTAAATTGCCAGGAAAATGTATCTCGATAGAGCTCTCACTTCTCACTTCTCATTTTTCTCGTGTTTGTATTTTTATTTACCACAAAATAAATCCATTTAATTTGGACAGGCTGGCAAACAACTAGGCAAATTACAGAAATAGCTTAATTAACGGAATGTTTGGATTCGGTTTATAAAGATATTTAAAATTTGGGTCATATTATGTTGCTAAACTTAAGGGTAATATATTTCTTTGAATAGAATACAACATTAGGTTGGCATTAATTGATTTTCGGCCATGTTAATGCTTTCATTGCTCTCTGGCTCGAAAACACATTCAGAGTCATGATGGAAGTTAATTATCACTGAGTAAATACGCTTCGATTTAGGCCACAAGTCAAAAGCCCAACGAAATCCTTTGTTGTTCCATTGTTCCTGGCTATTTTCGAAGCATAACCCGATTACCTTTTGTTTACACTGTGAGGAAATAACATGTAAAATATAATACCAGTAAAATAATTACAATTAAAATATAAATAAGGTTTTAAGAGAATATAAATATATTAGTTGGATTAATATACTGATGTATACTTTCCTTACATTCTTCTCCTTTTTTTTTTGTAAGTGCAACGTAGCAACTCGTGCAACGTAAGTTTTCTAGCAAACACCATTATATATCATGGGTTAATTGTAGGAGCAAGCAAGGATTATTACAGTGGAAACAACTAAAAAAGAAAACTAAAGTAGATCTTAGAAAAATGAATATCTATAGTAAATCGATAATAAAAATTGATTATAATAAACGTTAATAATAATTAAATAGTGAACAATAACTTGATTTTGTCAAATTACAAATGAAATAACATATTATTCTTTATCGATAATAATAATTAATCTATACTAAAAATCGATAATCATAGATTAATAATAAATATTAATTAGGTTTTCTATAATTAAAAATAAACAAAACATATTAAAACATATTAGTCTTAGTCAATAATAATATTAATAATCGTCAATAATGATAGAATATATTAATCGGTATAAATAATCGAAAATCATAGTCTAATAATAAATATTAATAACATTTTCTCTAATTAAAAATTAAGCAATATTTTTCAAAAGATTTTATTTTTAGCTGGTCACGCCCTCTGTCGTGCAACCAGTGCAACATGGAAGTGTGGCCAGAAATTAACAGTTGCCTGTGCATTACGCCATATTGGATTTAAGTTTTCCCAAGACAGAGTGTGACCAGAGCACTTTTTGTATAATTTTTAAAGCTTGTAGCAACAGAAAGTCTCTGACAATAAATAAATAAATATAATAAAGGGCATTTGTTTAAAAACTAAAATAATTAAGTTTATTTCGGGAAAAGGTAACACTTACCCACTCTTGACTGTATGTACGAGCCCGGTCTTAGCTCTTAGGCACCGACTTCCCAGAATCTCAGATGAGCCAGGTTAATTTCCCTTCACTGGCTGAGATGGCGAGACAAAGGGAATAGCAATGAGTTTGGCAGGGCATTATTGTAATAGCAAATGGCATGGCCAACACATCCCGAGAAGTGCTCTCTATTTATGCTCGAATGCGAACACGTCTGGCCTGGCTTAATAATTTATCCTCCTCACCTGAAATCTGCCCGGGAATATGAGCTCCGATTAGGAGGAGGTGTGTGTGGTGTGTTCGGTTTGGACTTTAGAGTTTGGACTCCGAGACCAATAATAAATAAAATTGCTTTTCCGATGGCCACAAACTCTGGTCTGTCAGTTGGAAACTTAAGCCGACTTAACTATCCCGTTTGATATATTTCCAAAAATTCTACGATTTATGCAATATTCCTTTTTATTCGAGTTGTGTGTGTGTGCTTGAGAGCTGTCACCATTTCATACCTGGTACCTCGTGTCAGCGAGGGCATTTCAATTAGTTTGGAAATGTGGCCGGGGGCGGCTTTTTAGTTGCAGGTTGATGTTGCTTCTTTTGTGGATGCTGCTGCTGCTTGTGCTTGTGCTTGTGCTTCTGCTGCTGCTCAGCTTTTGCTTGTGCTTCTGCTTCTGATTTTAATTGTTTTTATTGCATTTGCCTGAGGGCAGAAAAGCATCGGAAATGATCCAGATTGGGATTCCTTTTTGGCAACGCCTTAAGTATACCCTCTAGAATTTGAAATTGGAAATTAGAAAATATTTAAAAGTTTAGCTTTTAAACCAAAACCCTTTTTTAAATATTAAATATAATTATAACCCCATTAAATTAATATAAAACAAAACTGCCTGGTAAGCCTTTAGTTGCGGGTTTTAATTTATTTTGCTAAATTTGCATAGGCCTTAAAATAACACAAAAAAAAAAAAGAAAAACTCTGAAAAGTATCTGCAAATATTTGTCAACGCTTTTTTCCCATTTTAATTTGCCATTTTTGTGTTTGCCTAATATGTGTTTCTCTATTATAAAATGTGTTTGTTTGGGAATGCCACCTAAAATTAACTTTTATTGAGAGAAGGCAAACACAAGAGCCGCTTAATGTGTGTTTAGCATATATTTTCGCCAGACTTTTCGACTCGAAAAGGCGTCTTTCCGAAATAAAATGAAAGGGGAACCTAAACCCAACGCCAGCGAGCTGGCCGAATGCAGGCGAAAAGTATGCAATGCCAAATGGCCGCAGGGCTACATGAAGTGTCGAAACGGTATGTTTGGGTTTGTGGGTGCTGGGTGTTGGATGTTAAGGCTGGGGGGCGGCAAGGGTTAAGGGGTCTTGTATTGGTGACTTTACGGCACAGAGTGACATCAAATTTGCATGTATTTATGTACATACATAGCCTCGCACGCGTTCGCTTTGTTTATGATCTGGAGCGGAAACGAGACGCACGGAGCCGGAGCCCACGAGGATTCGGAATCGGCTGCCACAGCACCTCCTCCCCCTCCTCCTCCCACTCTGCCCCCGCCGCCAGGAAGCACTTGCCTCGCCTGGAGGCGCGCCAAATGCGCGACACCCAAACAAAGCGAAACCTTCGCCGAAACCCGGCCGAATCGGAGGCCCACGATGAAGTGGCAGTGGCTGTTTAGACGGCGGACGGCGGAGGAGGAGCTGGATGGGATGGTGCCCAGGGGCAGTGGCACAAGTTTGCCTATGCGGCAAATATTTGCCAGTCAGCAGCGGCAAGGAGGCGGGCGGCTCAAGCTGTTGCCATACGCAGAGAAATCGGGTTTTAAATGTTAATAAAGAGAAATAAAAGTTTAAAATTTATTTTTTAATAATTAAAAAGTAATATTTATTGTCTGTAATAAATAAAAATTCAAGCATTATAAAAATGTTTTTTAAAATATGTATTGTTAATTTTGTTTAGCTTTTTAAAGTGTAAAATACAAAAATTAAGGTTTTCTCTTTAATTATTGTTACTTAGTACTTAAAAGTAATATCTATTTGAATACCCTAGCTCCAAACCACACTTTTTTCGGTATTTCCCACTTATAATTCCCAAGTTTTTATTCATAGTGCTCTAAGTAATGTAATATTTGTTGCTAATATTTTTTTTTAGCTTTTCTAAAGTGTAAAGTAAAAAATACGAACGATTTCCCATCAATTAATAATACTTATTAATTAAATGAAGTATCACTTACTCCAAAACACCTATTTTTCCATATTTTCCTCTTATAATTCCCAAGTTCTTATTCATAGCGCTCTAAATAATGTTTTTTCGAACTGCATACCACATCTAAGTATGTTATTTTCCCAAGTGTACTTCTCTTGAAACTGTATATTGTTGTTGATGACTTTCGGTGTCAGCATAAACGTCACTCCCCGTCTCCATTCCAGCCGGATCCCCGTGCCGCCGCTGCCGCCGCCGTAGCCGCCCCAGTCATTCGTTCTCTTCACTTGCCGATTCACTGCCTCCAAATCTATGCAAGTATGTCAGCTTGACTCCATTGTCTGGGCCAGGCCCAGTTAACTGCATTCCGCCCCCGTTAGTATCCTGGATGCTGGCCCACATACCACCATCGCACCTACACACTCGGACGGAAGGACGAGAGTGCCAAGTCCAACGCTAAGTTGGCTGTAATTGACGCAGGTAAATGCATCCGCCGGCTGTCCCAAATTTCAGATGGGTTACCCAGCACTTAATTCGCATTTATTCGGGACATTAGAAGGGAATATGATGATGCTGACTACTTGCCAGGATTCACTTAGGACTCGAGCCTGATTGCACTTAGGCGGAGCCTTGCCTTACCCTAATGATCTAATTGCATTTTCGAGCGTAATGTTCCTTGTAGGAATTTGCTGAATTAAGCTTTGTTCAGACGTGATCAATGGCTAGTTTAGATATTAGAAATTATTATAAAAATTATTACATTCTGCCTGGGCTTAAAAATATTGATAAAAGTGCCCAAATAAGAGCCTACTTAAGGTCTTCATGAGAGCATCTTATGGCCAAATATCATAGCCAAATGCCATACATTTTCCGATTGACCATCAAAATCTTTATTATTTTAAAATAAAATATTTAAATATTTAAAAGGAGTAAAATTTTGCCAAAAAATAAAAAACAATTCTTTTTTTATATTAAAACTCAATAAGCTGACTTAATAAAAACTAGCACAGGAAATAAAAAAATAAAGCCTCTGGGAATATTGGGTTTTAAAGAGAACAGCTTAATGCATAATGATTTCTTGCATAAAATATAAAAATAAATATATTTCAACGGTGCCCCGTTTATTGTTATCCCTAAATAAATATTTGTTTATTATTTGATTGGCTTTATGATTCTTGATCCTAATTTTCCTAACTTAAATGGATAAATGTCCAGATATTTTAACATTTTGTTTGCAAAAAGTTTTTAAATTAATTGCAAAATGTTTTTTTTTTTTTTTTTTTGCAGGTTTAAATAAATAATTCAATTTAAATTGGTTTCAAACCTACAGCAATTTCTGCGACAACCCTCTTGTAGAATTCTACACTCTACACCAGTGCTGCCCATGGTTCCGCGACTAGCTTATCAGCAGTTTTCTCTGCTCAGACTCTGCCCTCACAAGGACAGTATACGCACACCTTCCACCAATGCTGATATAGGTTAATTTTGATTAAATCTAACCTTTTATAGGGCTAAATAGATATTTCCTTAGTCATAGCCAATATAAAACATAAGTTCGCTATTTTAAATACCCATATCTGGCCCTGCAATCACTTTCTCATACACACCTATGCAATCCTAGGTATTGCATGGGCATCACTGCTCTCCACTCCATTCTCCCGCCGAATTCTACAAAGAACTCGATGCTAAGTGCAAGAACAACAACCGGCTTTCTACAACAAACGGCGCAACTGCAAAGCGCAAGCTGAAAGCCGAGCTCAGTCGACGTCACGAGGCGAGCCGAAGAGCTGGCGTCGCAGTCGCCGTCGCCGAGCCTTTATAACTCACGACGCAAACGGCGGAGGGCACAGTCGTCGACCGACCGGCTTCCGCAGTGCGCGCATCGTAACGCAAACCAATCGAAACGTAACCGAGACTGAGAACGTAACGAAAGAGCCGTAAGCGAAACGTTAGTTTTGGCGGACGTAAGCCAAGCGCTGTCAACACGTGTGGGCATTCCCCGTTATTTGCTGCTACCGCGGCCGCTGTTGTTGTTGTTGTTTCTGCTGCTGTTTACGTGACAAGGATCGCTCGGCGGTTTATTGGATTTTGATATGGAACTTGGGCGGACGTCCTTGATGTTTTGTTGTTTCTCCTCGTTTTTTTTTTGGTTCTGTTGAGTGAAACTTGAAACGCTTGTGCGCGCGAAAAGGAGTGAAAAGTTATTAATCATTAAAGAACATTTATGTCGCGTGCTGTCACACACACACCCACACACACGCATGCACACACACACACCAGAGTGGCGAATATTTTTGCCGCAAATTTAGTTTGCTTTGTTTTTTCG
The DNA here is from genome assembly GCA_014170255.2 of Drosophila triauraria. Classification (NCBI taxonomy): domain Eukaryota; kingdom Metazoa; phylum Arthropoda; class Insecta; order Diptera; family Drosophilidae; genus Drosophila; species Drosophila triauraria. Next base: position 4,770,786 of record CM024333.1, on the reverse strand, counting down.
GAGCTCCCCTCGCCGTTGTTCAAGGGTTTTGTCGTCCCTTCTTGGCTGTGTTTGTGGGGTTTTCTTGTGTTCTTTGTGTATTTTTTTGTTTTTTTGTTTCTGCGGGTCGCCGTCGCTTACAAAATAATTTATTTGCCCTCATGCAGACGAAGCAGCGTCGCATAATATTTATTTTCGGGCCTCTCGTCCTCAAAGTCCTGCGCCAAAAACACATTTAAAAGCCAGCGCCAGGTCCTGGGCCTTTGTTGTGGTTTTCTCTAAAAAGATTGACAGTTTTCAAATGGGAATTGCAGGTCTAAATAGTTTTTATTTATATTTTTTTAATATTTAGAGCTGTGTTGGAGATAGTTGTCAATTGAAAATGCATTAAAAAATATTTATTCTTTGAGGTTTTTATTGGTTAGGGCAAAATCAAATAGAATTTGTTTAAAATGTTTAAAAAGAATGTAAATCCAAGTCAGAGTGTCAAATATTAAGCGCAATTTTTTGTTTACTATTAAAATTGAAGTTAGTTCTCCTATAAAAAGTTGGCAGATTAATTTAAGTTCAAGAAAAAATTTTTACTAGAAATTAAATATATTTTTTACATCCACTTAAAGTCAGTATAATAGTTGGCAATATTTTTAAATAGTTTAAAGGAGTATCGAGAACAGGCTTAGGCACTTTTCCCGAACTACTTAAGTTTCCAATTGTTTTCCCCAATTGATTTTCCTCGGTAATTCTCGCCACATTTTTGACTGCCTCTCTGGGAGTGGGTCAGCTTTTCGCCTTTCACCCGATTGCAATTCACTTTGTTACCCTGTTATCCCCACTTGGCTGGCTATAAACATGGCCGTGGAATCACTCCGGCTCCGGCTCCGGGCTCCAGCTCCGATCGCGATTGAGTGCGACTGCTTAAATCACCCGGACACACCCGGCGCAGGGCCACTTTACGAGTGGATTGAATCATCCGGGTCACGTGGAGACGTGAAAGACTTACGGCGACAATACGGGGATTGCACGGGGAGAAAAGTCACGGTCGCCAAAGTATTTTTTATATTAATAAAAATTTTTTTTGTAGATTTCAAGAGGGAAACTTCATATCTTTCAGCCCTGAAATGGCTTTTATTAATCAACCTTAAGATCTTATAAATTTTTCTAAAATACAAAAGACTTACGGCGACAATCCAGGGAAAATTACGGTCGCCAAAGTATTTGAAATATAATATTATATATTATTTTGAAATTTCCAATGGGAAACTTGAATACTTTCAGCCTTGAAATGGCTTTTATTAATAAACCTTGAAATCTTATAAATTTGTCTGAAATATGAAAGACTTATGACGAGAATCCAAGGAAAATCACGGTTGCCAAAGTATTTTAAATATAATATTATATATTATTTTGTAGTTTTCCATGGGAAACTACAATACTTTCAGCCTTGAAATTGCTTTTATTAATAAACCTTGAGACCTTAAAAATTTGAAAGACTTACGGCGACAATCCAGGAAAAATCACGGTCGCCAAAGTATTTCAAAAAATGTATTACACATTATTTTGTAATTTTATATGATAAACTTCAATACCTTTAGCCTTGAAAGAGTCTCATTAATATCATTTAATACTTAAGAATTATTTATTTATTTTTCCTATATTTTTGGCGCTGTGTGGGATTTGGAAGAGTGCGAGGACTCGAAAGCCCGCCCTGCCTGGGCGCTGACACAGCTGTTAATATAAATTCTCGCTCGCTGTCTGTTGCGATTCGCTTTGGCAACACGATTTATGAAAATTGAAGTCTTTGTTTTATTATCCCGGACACGGCAATGGGAGTTCGGGAGTTGGTCGGGAGTAGAGCTCTCGAGCTGGGATGGATTTGGCGGAGTTGGTTACGCCATTTGCCCAATATTTTATGCAAAGCAGACTAGCCAGGCACTCCCCTTAGGCGGCATTGATTTACAGTCAAAAAGGTAGCAGGTTACCATCACCCAGCCCTGGCTCTAGTCCTGGTCCTAGTCCTGCTCCACCGGCGACCTACTTTGATTTCGCTTGCCGTGTTTAGAGTTCATATTTGTGCGTTGTCGATTTTTGTGTTTTGTTTTCTATGTTCCCAGCTCTCTGTGTTGTTCCCTGTTCTGCATCCCTGTTCCTGTATCCCGCTGCCCAGCTCTGTGTGCCTCCTTTGTTGGCCTTCGAAATTCGCATTCGAATTGCCGGCCATAATTCAATTTTAGTTTTAATTTCCGCTCTTGGGCGTAAATTGCATTTGCATACTAATACGAGTTGGTTTTCGGGAGGGGGGCGCTGTGTGTGGTGTGTGTGGAGTGTGTGTCGAGTGTGCGGCGTGTATTTGTGACAAGAACTCAAATCCGCAGGCTAAAACCGCAGACTAGATATTCGATATTCGATAGCGAGAGCTATATTCGAGAGATGTCGGAAGCAAAGACGAGGCCCATGCTGCTGCTCCTGCTGGCCTTTGTCCTGCCGGGCCAGCGGCTGACCATCGTGGCCGGCGGGTCCTGTCGCGAGGCGCAGCTCTGCTGCAATGGCCGCGACTCATCCTGCGTTGTCCAGAAGGCACCCATTAATGCCATTATCGAGGATCTCAGCGACAAGCCCTGCTACTGCGACCATGCCTGCCTCAAGCTAGGCGACTGCTGCGATGACTTTAAGGATCACTGTGGAGGTGAGTGACAGTTTTCTATTGACTTAATTAAAATGGAGAAAGGGAGGTTAATATTTTGTATTATTTTAATTAGAAAATATTAATTTTATTGGAAATACAAATAGGACAAAGCTAAAACACTTTGCTTTTTTTTCTTCGATCGGAATTTTTTATTGTTTCTTATGATTTATTATTCGAACAGTAAATAGAGGCTGGCTGTTTAGCTTCCTCTAAACTGTTGCCCTCGAACTGCATCTAATAGCAGTTTCGGAACCCACAAATATTGATTATATTTGACATATTGCAGTGGAAGTTTTCCCCAAGATGCTTAAGTCTTATGAATTTTTGAATGAAAACCGAATAGGACAAGGTTGAATAGCCGCCCTTTATTTATCTTATTTATAATATATGAGAGTCCTCGACTTGAATCTTAAAACAGTTGTTTGACAAGGGTTAAATTAGGTTAGTAAATACAATAAGTCGGTCTTATTGAGTTGAGAAGGTGGTAAGTGAATTTCTTGGGCTAAAAAATTAAATAAACTTTCTTTTTTGGGTAAAGAATATTTTCTACAAAGTCAGGGAATTATTTAAGCTAATTTCTTAGGCCAAACTATTGAATAAACTCCTTCTGTCGTGTTGAGAATTATTTAAGTGAATTTCATAGGCTAACAAATTGAATATTCTTTTCCTCCGGGCTAAGAATATTTTCCACAGAGTCTGGGAATTATTTCTGTGATTACTTTTCTTTTAATAAACAAGGTACTAAGGGTCTCTTCTCAAATACTAAATTCTTTAAATTAAATAATTTAAAACTCTTATATCAAGGCGGCTTAACTCAAGCTTATTTCTTTTATAAAATTAGTTTAAATCCAAAGCCTTTGCCTCTTTAAACATAACTTTTCCTGGTTTTCTAGCTATTTTCCGTTATTTTTCTCTAGTTTTCTTTAACTTTATCGAACAAATTTGTTCCAAAATCAAATTGTAATTGTGTGTGACTTGCACAATGTTCGATGACTGAGCAGCCTTTGCGTTTTTCGCTCCAAAATTAATTTGGCAAATTACAAAACAAACACTGACTCCACGATTATGAAAGCGATGTAATTACCAGCTCAGTGGTAATTCATTCTTCAGCTTTTTTTTTTTAAACGCCAGACGAGAGTTCATTATCCCGGCCTAAACTTAAGTGATGGCCGGCCAAAAACTTGGCCAACACAAACACAAGCCCCCAGTCAGATTTGAAGGCGCAATCCCGACATGACTGCGGCTTTGGATGCATATACTATATGCGTGTATATATCCCCCAACTATATGGGGGATGCCCCACTACGAGGATGGTCGTAAAAAGGCCAACTTAATGGCCATATTCCGGGCTAAGAGTCTGCATTCATGGCTCGTTGGTTGTTCGTGTGTGTGCGAGTGCGGTGCGTGTGTGTACAGATACAATTTGTTCTTCTGCCTTCCTTTTTTTCTGTTTTCTGCCTTTTTTTTTTGTTGAAAAAGTACAATAGCTAAAGGGCTTTAATTTTATTACATACAGCAAATAAAGTCAACGAACATGCGGCGGCCTTCCAAATTAAATAAGACGCAGAGCAGACATGGGCGGCGTTTTTCGGGGGGAGGCTGGGGGGGAGCCTGAAGTTGGGAATTTTTCGTTTTGTTTCGTTTCGTTCGTGCCAGCTGCGGCTACAAGTTGAAAGATGCCAAAAATAAAAACGCCAGCAAAGACAGATTGGAGAGAGTGCCGACCATGGAGTACCCGGGCTAGTGGGGCTTTGAAAAAGAGTAGCATACTTAGGTGCGTCGCAATTAAGCCTCCTCTTCGTAGACAAATTGTTTTAAAATTAAACTTTAATATTTACCTTTGTTTAGTTTTATTTTTCAACTGAAAATTAGGCTTAGAAAAATATTCTTAGCCAGAAAATCAACATACCCTAGGCTAAGCTTAGTCCTGGGTACAAACAAACTACAAACAGCCGCAGTGGTACGAGCAAAGCAGCAACAGCAGGGACAACAGTGAGGAGAGAGTGTAGGTTCTCCAAGTGGAGAATCCGGAGCCAGTTCCGGCCGCAGAAGGCATCGCCGAAAGTTTTACTTAATTTTGCATTAAATTTGATTTTATTTCGCTTGGCGCTCGTCACTATAGTGTGAGATCCAACTGCTTCCCAGTGGGAACATCCCCGGGTACGGGAATACGGGAATACGGCGGAAGCTGCCATAAACACGGCCGTGTAGACAATGGCGGAGTAGCGCTGCCCGGCGGGCAATGACACACAATCATTGGGAATGGCATGGTCGGGGCAGGTCACGGAGCAAGGTGCGGCCAGAAATGCGAGATGTCTGACAAGTGGAGCTTGCCGGAAAAAAAAATGGAAAAAAAAGAGAAAAGGAGAGTTAGCATTTGACAGGTACACCGGGAAAAACTAGGGCTGCAGTAGTATTATTATTATTATTGGTAATAAAGAGCCCACTTAACGCTTGCATTACACTATAATTCCCTACGGGTTCTAGCTGTTGACAAGTGGTAACCACGTTGGATGCTGATGGGGGCAACCTTCTTATTTCTCCTCCTCCCTTTTCCTCATTCTCTCTCTTCCTATCCCTTCCTATCTTTCTTTCCTTGTAAAACATCACTTACCGCCTGCATTGCACTATAATTCTCAACGGGTTTTAGCTGTTGACAAGTGATAACCTTATGGAATGCTAATGAGGGAAACCTTTTTCTTCCTGTGCCTCTCTCTCTTCCTTTTATTCGTCTTTCTCTTCTTCTTTTTCATATTCCTCTCTAAAATTCTCTTCCCTTGTTATCGCTTGAATTGCACTGTAATTCCCAACGAGTTCTAGCTGTCACGAAGTGTTAACCCCGCTGATGAGGGGCATCTTTTTTTCCTCTTTCTCTTTTTTTTTTTTATAATATTTAAAATTAAATTACAATTAAACAAAGTAACTTCAAGTGTCAGTGCTAATCTGTATTTGAATAAATTCACTTTAAGCAGCTAGCTCGAGGCATCCTTCAGAGCTGCTGCCCTCCATGGCCTCGTGGTGGCCTTTGTTGCCACAAGTACGCGCCCCACGTCCGCCTACGGACAACCGATGCTTCAGGTCTCTCTTCAGGACTTGACGTTGAACGTCTATAACTACCAATTAAGTTGGTAAATATATCGTCTTATAAACACAAGAAACAGACACAAGCAAAGGGCCAAAAGGAAAATGCGTATGAAGCGATAAATGTCAAGTTAAAAGGGAAACCGACCGGCGGAGGGCGGAGGAACGGCAACAAAGTCCGAGATGGAGGAGGAGTAGATGCTGAGACGGGTCGTAAACTTCTCCGACCCCAGGATGGGGCTTGGACTCGGATCTCCCACGGATAAGCCTCGCCCCTCCGCCGGGCGACGGCGGCGGCTCAATCAATCAAAGTCGTCTTTGTGTGGGAATAAATGAATGTTTCGAATGTAACTATGGCAGATAACATTCCCATTCCCATTCCCAGTTCCACATTGATTTGGAACCGGAATCCACACGTATCCCTCGCGGCCATTAAGGCTGTGGTAGCATGCAACAAATGGTCAACAAAACTGTCGACCGGCTGGCCATTCATTAGGCAACTCATCAAACTCCCATAATTCACGCTAATTAGTTCGACGAAAGGCAACAGGCAACAGGCGGGATGCTGGACGCTGGACGCTGGACGCTGGAGTGTCATCCGGCCCGGGGACTGGACACTTTTCCAGGGACGCTTTGGCCCTTTTTTTCTGTATTTTTATTTTTTCGTATTTCACGCGTAATTGATGACAACCATTTGAATGTGTCCCCCGTCTGTCCCAGTCTGGGTTTCGGTTTGTCTGACCTTTTGCCCTGGCCTTTGGAGGTTGGAAGAGGGAGGAGGTCCATCGTAGTTTGAGTTGGACTTCGAGTTCGAGTTCGGAGTTCCCGGGCACAAAAGTTGTAAAACCAGAAAGAGCGGGCATGGTTCTCACTGAAACTATCATGCTCTACCAAAAATTCACTTAAGGAGCATATGCTTTAAATTTAATAATGAAAGAGAGCCTTAATGCTGAGCTTACTGAGCTTAATTTTAATTTCTTTCTTACTTTTAATTAAATATCAATAAGATCTTAAGAAATAAAGACCTGCAGCTCTTCTTTTATAAATAGAAACCTCACTCTGATCGTAGAACACAGATGAAGTTAAAGATGAAGCCCCTTCAAGGGTTAGGGCACAGGTTAAGACTATATCGAATGACCGTCTCAGATTCCCTTCAGCCTCGATCAAAAGTTGGTAGCGGCGACCACCTCCATGGGTGGCCTGCAACCTGGCCATAAGCTGGGGAAAAACCAGTTGGCAGGCAGGAGAAGCGGCAGAGAGGAGCGTTAGAGGTAAATGAAACACATTTGCGTCAAGACTTATCAAATCAAATTAATCAGCCGGGAAAATGGGAGAAAAAAAAGAGAACAAAAAACTAGGGGGAAACCTAGGGGATTTTCCTTTGCCTCCGCTTTGTTTCAGGCTGTACAGAGAAAGAAAAAAAAATCAGACAAGAAGAGAAGAGCTAACAGAGCTAAAAGTCTTAAACTTTACAAGGAAAATTTTTAAAGGTTTCTTTTGGGATTTGAATAAATTAAAAATATATATATTAATATTTTTAAACTAAAAAACAAACTTTAACATGACAGGGGAATTTTTAAATCATTGTTTTAATACTTAAATCAATTAAAAATAGTATATATATAACCTAAGAGTTAAAAAAATTTTTTAACCTTAACAGGGGAACTTTAAAAGGTTACTCAAAGGTTTTAAATAAACTAAAAATTATTTATACATACATTTATGAAAACTAATAAACATAAATGGTATATACATATTTTAAGAGTTAAAAACAGTCTCTTACCTTAACAGGGAAATACTTAAAGATTTATTTTAGGACTTAGATAAATTTAAAATAATATATACACACTTTAAAAGCTAAAAACATACTTTAACCTTACGGGGGATTTTAAAAAGGTTTATTTTGGGATTTAAAATAATTAACAAAAATATATATATTTTTTAAAAGTTAAAAACAAGCTTTTATCTTTTTCAGGGGAATATTTAAAGGTCTCTTATAAGATTTTGAATAAATTAAATTTTGTATGTACATGTATGTACATATCTGAAGGTTTCTTTTACGATTTAAATCAATTTAAATATATTTTGTTAAGCAAATAGCAAAATAAAATATATTTTCCCTTAAAAAACCTCCTCAAGCTTCTCCTTGTTTTGTTTAAAATAAGGTTAAATCTTTTCCCACCCAGAAACCTATAATATATTATTATTTTATCAGCAAAACTAGCAAAATGATGGGAGTTATTAGCTGAAACCGCGATCAAAACTTTGCCCGGACCCAAAATGAATGAAATGGCTTTTGAAAACGGATTTAAATATTAATTATTATCAAAGTGCCGGCACTCATGCGGCGGATCTGACGAAGTGCAAACAATGGAGAGGCTTAACGTCCTTCCAGCTCCCAGCAGGGTTTCCTGAGGAGGAGGAGGAGGTCCTTGTATTTGGATATTTGGTTATCTGGATATTTGGGTCGGCTTGTTGGCTGCTGGCTGTGTGCGGGCTTAGTGATAATATTGTAATTATGTTTAATTGAAATGTTCGCAGACACACGCACTCGTGATGGCTTTGGCCAACTAAATACTTGGCCAAGTCCAAGTCCCGGCCAACTTTGAGCAGCTTATTAATTTTATGAAGCGAGGATTAATCGCACTTGAGGCCAAGTTGACATGCAGTCTTCTGATTGCCTCTGTTAAAGCTTAAAGTTTGTAACCAAAATAGAAATCGAGGAGGCCTTGACTTTGGGTCTTTGAGGCTGTCAAAGGGGTAGTACCGGAGCCCGACCCAGTCCAGTTCTGACTTCGGCGCTGAATAAGTATTTTTCGGAATAAATATTTATAGAAAAAGTTTATAGAAAATTTATGCTTTCAAAAAAGTTGAGTATTTTCTGACTAATGGCAGACGATGATCTCCAGGAGTCCTCCTCGGAGGAGCTGCTGCGGGTGCTGAGACGGGATCTGGAAAAGGTGCGTCGGGCCACGCAGGAGCAGCAGGTCCAGCTGGCGGCCTGTAAGGAGGAGCTGCAGGCCAAGCAGAGCCAGGAGCAGGAGAGTCGCGATCGCATAGTGCGAGCTCGGCGTCCCAAGCACGAGGTAAGGGAGAGCCAGGAGCTGCTGGTGGAGGAGCAGCCAGACCATGAGGCGACCCGGGCAGAGGCCAGTCGCAGAGGCAGAGCGGCGCTGCTGGAGTTGAGGTCTCTGAGGAATCGCTTTGAGGAGAGTCTTGAGCTGGAAGAGAAGCAGAAGGCTAGGCCACACAAGAAGATCAGCCTTGGAGAGCTGGTCAAGCAGAAGGCCCGGGAGGCAATGGCCCAGCCTCTGAACCAGGCTGCCCTCCAGGAAGCAGCCAGCAATAAGTCTCTTCAAGAAGCTGCCAGCAGCAAGAAGTCCCTACAAGAAGCAGTTGCCAGTAAGAAATCCCTCCCTGAAGCTGCTACCAGCCAGAAACCCCTCCCTGAAGCTGCTCCCGAAAAGGATGAACTCGCAGATCAAAATCCCAAAGAAGTGGAGGAAGGGCTGGTCAAGAAGAGTAAACACGAGCTAAAGTGCTGGGAAATCCTGGAACAAAAAATAGAGGAGGAGCTCAGAAAGTCCAGCCGCTACCACAAGGAGCTCCGACTGATCCAATCCATTGAGAGGCTGCGACAGGAAATCGAGAAGCGAGAGGTTCTCGAGAAGCTGACCAAGGAGGAGCTGCGCCGGAAGTGCCAAGGGGATCTGGAGGAGCACGAGCAGGCCACCAGAGAAGAGCAGAAGAGAGGGATCGAGGAAATGGAGGAATCAGAGAGCGAAGAGGAACGCGGAGAGACACCCGAAGAGCCACGCGAAGAGACACGCGAAGAGACACCTTCAGAGAAGAAGAGCAGCACAAACTCCAGCGTCCTTCCACTGGCCGAGCGGCGATCCCAGATCAGGCGCGCCTGGCGCGAGTCCTGCGAGATGTGGGAGGCTGCCGTGGCCGTCCGGGATCAGTGCCTCGAGGAGGTCGAACGGGTGGAGGCCGAGCACAAGCAGTACCAGAAGAGATTGAAGGCTGGCCAGGATCAGCTCTGCCGCAGCAGTCCCAGCTTCTCCTCCAGCGGCCGCAGCTCCACGGGGCCGTTCCTCTCCATGGTGGGCCACTACTGTCCGACTGCCCATGACTACCTGGTGGATCAGCATCCAGCTCCCCAGTGGCGTAGTCCTTTATCCTCCCATCGCAGGGCCACCGAAGACGAAGAGGCAGAGGAGGAGGAGGACCATCAGGAGCGCCTTAAGGGCGGCCAGACCAGTCCAGATGCAGCCACCATAAGCAGCGTGGAGGAGGAGGAGCCCACCTGCATGAACCTACTCGAAGCCAATGGCCGAATCTTCGCTAACCTCCTGGAGACCACCAACATACTGAATGGCCATCTGGAGGCTCATCTGGGCAGCGGCTATGACAACGAGGCAGTGCGCGCAGTGCACCTCGAGGCCAAGAGGATGCTGGAGCAGGATCAGGGCCAGCGGACCGAGGAGATCAGCCTCCAGTGGCGCCGGCTGGCCGTCAAGCTGCTCTTCCTGCTCTCAGATGAGCTGCACCACTACTACAACCTGGTCGACACCCAGTATGGACTGCGCTAAATAAATCATTTTTAGACAAGGAATTTGTTTATTTATTTTTTTGAATTTTTGTTTGTGGAGAAACCTCAAGGATAACTCATAACTAATAACCTGAAACTATGGCCAGAGAATATAGAGGCGGTGACCGAGCACTTGTGAGTGGTCCCAGCTCCCAAGCTCCCAAGCTCCCAGGCTCCCATGACTGGCATGACCTCGCTTACTCACCTTTTGCGTCCCCTGTCTGTGTCAATGTTGATTTTTTGCTACTTGCACTGCCGTTGCCCAACGACAGCCAAAGTCAAACCCAATTTAACAAAAAATCAACGTGAATGTAAATTGAAACTCGGTCGGGCTGCACATGCAGGGCTCCACGGACACGGACACGGACACGGACACGGACACGGACACGGACACGACACTTAAGCCGGCGAACTGCATCACTTCTGGCCCTTTGGACCCCGAGCACCGACCCACTGGCACGCACTTCGTCCTCCTCCTTCGCTGAGTGAGTGTGCGTTAAAAAGCAATTTCTTGGCTCTCGTGTGTGGTGATGGCTCCTGCTCCTGCTACTGGTGCACTGCACCCACTCCAAGCCTGGTGCCTTTTTTTTTTCGGCATAATAAATGATGTCAAATTAATTAAATCGACGACATTCGCCGACTGCAAAGGAAGTTGCATGTTTGTTTGACGAGGGGGACGAGCGAATGGATTGCTGGTGGGGCAATCCCGGTATCCTTGCATCCTGTTCCTGCTCCTGCTCCTGCTCCTGCTACTCCCGCGACAGTGTCTCAATTGCACTCGAAATCGGATATGAGAGAGCTCCGGCGGCTCTGATTAAAAGCAAATTTTATATGCGATTTAATTAAAGTGAAGAGCGAAAAGCGAAACGCGAAAAGGTTATCCGGCACACACGATCTAACCGACGACCACTTGGCCCCAAAAAGGTATTCCACGCCGTTGGCTATGTAGTTTCCGGGGCATATTGGCATTCTTTAAAGGAACAGGAACAGGAACAGGAAGAGGATTACTCTGCCAACTTGAGGCTGGGAAAATTCGGCAACTTGGAAGCATTTTCAGTGGAAAACTTATATTTTCTTTTTTTATTTTTTCAAACTTTTTGTTAGCGTGAGGAAGCTATCGATATACAATAATTATCGAGCTGTATGTGGTTCTTATCGATAATTAAGATGTGAATTCTTTTTCTTTACTTAAGATATGTTCAGATACTTATTAATTATTTATTATTAAACTGGTAAAATTTTAACTTTTTAAATTAGGTAACTTGGAAGCATTTATAGTCGAAAACTTACATTTTCTTGTTATCGATACACAGTACTTATCGAGCTCTATCGATAACTTACATGTATAATGAAAACTTATTTCTATATATTAAATATTTATTAATATTTAAAAGCTTCTGGTGCACAAATGTTTTTATTTTTCAACTTCTTGGTATTAGTGTTAGGCAGCTATCGATAAACAATACTTATAGAGCTGCATGTAGTTGTTATCGATAATGGGAATGTTTTTTTATGTGAATTTTTGTTGTATTCACTGTTGAACTTCTAAATTTGAGCCTTGGAAGTTAAGTAACTTGGAAGCAATTTTAGTGAAAAACGTGCATTTCTTACTTATCGATACACAGTACTTATCGAGCTGTATCGATAGTTTACTTGGCTAACTAGCACCTATTTCTAAATAAAAATTATTTATTTATATTTATTAGCTTTTGATGTACAATTGTTTCTTTTTTAATTTTGAACTTCTTGATGTTAGAGTTACGCAGCTATCGATACACAATACGTATCGAGCTACATATGGTTATTATCGGTAATTAAGAGGTAAAAGTTCCCTTCGAGTTTCTAAATTTCAAAATATAAATTATTTATTCATTATTTAGAGCTCAGCCTCCTCTCCAACAGAAATTCCCTTCGATATCACACTGAGGGCGGTAGTCACGCTTAGATAAATTATCGGATTTCAAGGTTTTTGTATTTACCTGATCCGATTACAGGATATCGAGGGTTTGAGCTTGTGCTGGCTGCACTTTCACATTGTTTTGGCTCGGCAGACGCTTAATTGGGAATTTTCCTTAGTAAATGCTTTGACTAATGAGTTTTTGAGCAAGTGGGGAAGGGACAAAGGACAAGGCATGAAAAGGGAGAGAAGGAATGACAATGGTAAGCAGGGATTCCTGGGATTGAGCCTGGGATTGAGGAATAAAAGTCGGCCGACAAATGCACAGCAACAAAGGCCACACACTCGGGGAACGGAAACGGAAACGGAAACGACCTTGACTCACTCACACTCGCAGACGCAGGTCTGCTCTCGTTGTTGTCGCCGTGATTAGTGTAATTAGTGCATGTTACATATTTGAAGGGATATTAATTATTTTGATGGCGTGCAGCATCCCCATTAGCTGACCCACTTCCTCTGCCTAGTCCTGGACTAGTTTTGAGCATTATTTTCATTAGTTTCGGTTTCGTTTCGCTTTGCCCGCATTTACTTATTTTATTTGGTTTATTTTGTTATTTCTTCGTTTATTTCGATTTCCCGTCGGCTCCTTGGCAACGGGCCAGGATCTGAGCCAAGGCAGGGCTGGAGAGCACGTTGTCCTCGCACGGAACTGGGCCAAAGTTAATTAGGCAAAGGGACCAAAGGACTCCACATGTGCCGCCGTCGCAATTACGTTTCGATATTGCTGTTTACAGTCCAAGACAAAAAATATATGTACATTTATATATGGCAGGACCCCTTTTTCCAATCAATTAGGATCCTTTATTAATTTCGCGATTAATTTCGGTTATTTGTTTCGGCGAGGCATCTCCTCCTTCGTGGCATGTGTACAATATTTTCAATCAGAGTGGAAATTATTTATTGTGGCATGTGTGTGGTGTGTGTGTACTTCCGTGCAACGCGGTTCCGCCGAGCAATCAGGCAGCCAGCCAGCCACTCTAGCTAATGGCCTTTTTCTGCTGCACACATGGATATATCCCTCTATATATATGTTATATATACAGATATATCTGCAGCTGCAGCTGTAGGGCTGTTTGCGAAGGATGCGGATGGGGGATGGGGCAGGCAGGATGGGGTTACTTATTTGCATCGCACTTGTCATAACATGCACACAACCTTCCAAAATTAAAAATCCACACCGCAATGGCGAATGCAAACAGCGAGTGGCGGCAGCGAGTGATTCGAGATAGCGAGTGCCAGCGAAAACACACGAATAATTGTTACTCAATCGCAATTGGTCAAACAATATGGCGGCGTCTGACGCCGGAAGTGGAAGTGGAAGTGGAAGTGGAAGTGCCACGTTTTATTTGCACTCACTCCCTGAACAATTGGGCAAACATTCAGAGAGCGGCGAATTTTTATGCAATTCGATTCGATGCCAGGCAGGGCGAGTAAGTGTGACCACTTCGAGAGTCCATCATCGCATAAAGGTGATTCGGAAAGTATATATTTATATAGCAGAGTAAATATTTCAACGAAGAAATCTGCTTTTGAACTTTATTTATGACTTTAAATCAGTTTTCTTCGTTAAAATGTTTACTCTGTTATATAAATATATACTTTCTGATTTATTTACGACTCAAGGCCTACGAAATTAATATAAGAAGTGAAAATATTATATATATATTCGGAATAATGTCATTGTAAAGCTTTCTTAACCTTAAACCAACGTTTTTTTGCTGGTAATTCGTTTAATGGGTATAAAAATAAAATGTTCTCTTTGGTTTTCAGCCTAGTGGTGGTAGCGTCAAAAAGTAAGGGCTGCCTCCTATCGATACACAATACTTATTGAGCTTCTTATCGATAGTTTACATGTGACCGTTTTTTTTTTAATTTTAACCTATCTATAAATATAAGTTATTCATAAATAAATATAAGCTTTAAATAAAGAAATCTGCTTTTCATTTTATTTATGATTCAAGAAACAGAAATTATTAAAAATATGAATTTAAAATTTGAATTATATCTTTGTCCAACTTTTGTTAAAACTTCAAACTAATTGAATCTATATTCTGGGTTAATTTTTTCGTTGGTTTTTGGCTAGATATCAAAACGCAGCTTAACTTAACTTTTGCCAGCACTTTCCCCCCCTCTAATGAGATGCCAGTGTGTCCTTTTTGGAAGGCAGTGGCAGTCCTTAGCCCCTGTCGCCTCTCCTCTCGACAGCCATCAGCTTTGTCATCGGCACGTCTGAGTGCACAGAGAATGGTCGAAAGTGCACTTGCACTGCGTCTCCGCCTCTGCTCCTGCTCGTCCTGCTGCTCCAGCAGCCGTGTCCTTGCCCTTTTGCACTGATTCCTGTTGTTCGAGACCAGCGATGCGTGGCTGCTGTGATAAAAATAACCGAAAAGTGTCGGATGCAGCCTGGAGAGGAGGCGTCGCAATCCTGATTAGGAATGGAGTGTTGCTGCAATGCTGGATGCCGAAACGAACAGATCTCATTAGGCGGAACACTGGTATATGGAGACGCAATCGTCTGGATGAATAATTGAAGTGCCTATTCCTTCGCCTCGTTTCGTTTCGTTTCGTTTCGTTTCGCTTCGTCCTGGTAGCTCCTTTGGCAAGCAATAAAGTTGCCGACTCGACGAAGTCGCATTAATCATTCGCATGTGTGGCACACTTTCTGCGGCAAACAAACACAGGAGCGACGGCAAATTGGGATGCGGCATTAAATTAATTGAAAACATGCTCGGATTATGTTTGCCCAACCTGCGAACAGCGAGATGATGGATGGATGGACGGGGGAATCCCCTCCAGTCTGCAGTCTGAAGAGCGAAATAAATGATGGCGGAAAATGGGAAATGCGAAGTGCGGAATGCGGGGTCCCCGAGAGAGATCAAAGGAGTCGTCGCATCCGCGGCGAATGTCAACGGAAAGTTCATAAGGAGTTCAGCGTTGAGTTGACCTTGCCAGCTCTCCGGTTTCCAACTTTTCTAAATATGAGAAAAACTCACAAGCTACAAAGTATTTTATCTTTCGAAAATCAAGAGGATACAAAAGGGTATGCCTTGACTCAAAGGATTAGCTTATGTGACACTTCCTGGAATATTTTCAATCCGCCAAAGTTGTTACTTTTCCCCTCCCATCCCTTGACTTTTATCTCAGCCCAGCAGGACTAAGAAAATAACGGCGAGCGTGAGTCGTTAATGGGGCAGGAGCTATAAATAAGCAATTTCCCAGGATGCCAGGATGGCAGGAAAAGGTCAACCCGGGCCAGTCGGGTCTGATTAATCGCAATGCCCAGCCGAAGCGATATAAAGCTAATTCAGCAAAGTGACTGCCCAAAGTGAAAGGTTCACAATTAAAGGCAAGAGTTGGAGTTGGAACTGGATATGGAGATGGATCTAGGGATCTAGATGGGGTGGAGTGTCCCCAAAGCCCTTTTGGCAATGAATCGGAATAAATTGTGCCCGCCATGTGAGCCATCTGCCTCGATTCTCGCACTTTTAATGGCCAATCCCACCGATGAGTTGTCGAAAATCACGGCCTGGAATATTGAAATGAGGCTGAAAGACAAACAAGAAAAAACGAGAAAAATAAAAATAAAAGGAATATGCCCAGTCAGCCATCTGATGGCGAGGGCCAGCTGCGTGACGTGGCTGCTGCTGCTGCCCGAGATGACCCATCCTCGTCCTTCGCCGCCCCAAGACACAGACACCTCCAGCTCGGCCTGCCTCCTGCGACCAGCTCCTGCTCCTGCTCCTGCCAGCATTTTCCATATATTAAAAAAGATCAAAATGCAAAATAACGTAAAGCGGCGGAGGCGTCACAAAAAGTGGAGGCCAGCCAGAAGAGTGACAAACCGAGTGGACACCGAAAATGGGAGCCCGGACTTCCCTGCCAAGGTGTATGGAGGATTGAGGGAGCGACTGTGCTTAAAAAGTATGTAAATAATATTATTTTAAAATACTTGAAGAGGTTATCAAAGTTTTTTTATTTCAAGATATAAATTTAGTGTGACCAATGCACAGAAAAATGGCTAGTTTTTCAAGATAGAAAACGGGCACACTACACCAAGCCAAGAAAGCGATAAAAGCAACGCCATTGGAATGAAAAATTATAAACAAGTAAAAAGTATTATAAATAAATCAATAAAAATTAAAGCAAACAAATATAAACAATTCTAAACAATTTACAAAATAAAAATCTAATGTGAACGTTTAACAAAATACCATTTTAAGGTCATCATGCGAAGAGAAAAACGGACATACCAAGCCATCAAAGCGATTAAAGCCAAGCCATTCGAGTGAAAAATCAGAAATAAATAATCAAGAAGTCAAATAAATTAAACAAAGTATAAATATAAAAAATAGACAAAATATAAACAAATATAAATTAGGAAAAGAAGCCTATGACACTTCAAAAATTAAAAGGGAATATAAAAGAAGTTAAGACCATAAACTGAAGTCTTAAGGAAATATCCCAAAGATCAAAGAAAACTTTACCGTAAAATACAACAAATTGCATTATGTTAAACTGAGAGCTTGGAGAGTTTTGTTGCTTCTTTGGTTTATGTTTCCCCGATAAGCTTTTACGAAATTTAATTCCCGCTTTCCCTTTGAAAAATACTACCAATACCTTAATCCTCTTGCGGCCAACCGGAATTGACCACAAAAAGTTGCTGGTCAGCCCAGAAAACGAAACCGAATTTGGAGCTCGCAAAAAAGCGTGACCTTTTGGGCGACATTTGCTGTACATAGAATATATATTTATATTTCCATACATATATTTCCAATTAGCATACACATAATGCCGGCTTTGGGGCCGAGTGTCCAAGTCGAACCGCATGGCGCAGGGACTGGGACTGGCCTGGTGGGTAGTGTGTGTGCGAATGGGGTTCCTACATATTTATGGTGTGTTTACATAGCAAAAAAAAAATATAAAAAAGAGGAATAAACGCCCGATATATATATACATATATAGCTGAATATACATATATGTACACACGTTCTCAATAGTTCCATCCTTGCATCTGCAACGGCATTTTTATGCAAAACAACTGTTTGCTGTCAGCGGCACAGCGGGCGTCGTCAGCAGTTGTAAAAGGGGGAAGCCCCCTCCTCAAAAAGGGGGGGGGGGCAGCAAGGAGCAGCAGGATGGCTAGCCAACAACTGAATTGGCCAACTGCTGAAGCCAGGACGGGGAACAGGACCAGCCAGAACCCTTTAAAGTGAGGCAACTTGAAGGCTTTGATTTAACACCAAAAGTGGCTTAAACTCTTTTCTATTTCATTAAATTATTTATTTTGTTAATTAATTTCTAGCTTAAGAAGCTTATCAAGTTTTAAATTTAGACTTCTTTGGTACTTAAATTTGTTGTTAAATTTATTTTAATGCTCAAGGTATTTCCCAGGCCTTAATTTAAGACCAAGTGTGGCCTAATAGGTATTCCATTCAATTTATTTATTTATTTGCTTAATTAATTCCTAGCTTAAGAAGTTTATAAATCAAATCTTCTTGATATTTAATATTTATTGATATTTAAATTGTTTTTTAAATTCATTTGCATGCTCAAGGTCTTGGCCCTGTATTTCCCAGAAACTCTCTTTTCAATATCCCATTCCTGGCGGGGTTTCAAATTACATTTTTCTGCCAGGTCTATTGCCTCAATCAATGAAGGATTCTGTCTGATAATTTTGGCTCAAAGCTGTCACTTGCACACGTGCACACAGCTCGAAGGACTCGAAGGACTCGGAGGACTGGCAAATATATATTTCATTTGAGGGAAACATCAATGTAATTAATTTCCCAATGTTGGCCTTTAACTTTAATTTTGCCTATTTGATTTTCGTCGGCTTGGCTTTGCCATTTTCCTGCCCAATTTCCCAGGCCCCTGGCCCCTCCTGACAGCCCCCCTTGTCTGTCTGTTTGTTCCGTCAATGCAAATATAATCGCATGTCGCATGAATGGACATTTGCATAATGTGCACTGCTTAGTTTGGTCAACAGTTGAATTAAGTTATACGGATTATCATTATTGTGTATTATTGTTTGCATTTCGCCCCCTTTTTGATTGTGCATCCCCGTGGCCCGTGGCCCGTGGATCCGCACATATGTCATTAAAGGCTGCAGTTTAGATATACATAAACGTATATATCTTTGACCAAATATGTAGTTACGACGGGGGAATTCGGTTTCAATTATATTGGAATTCCAATAATTGTGAAATGCACAGCGTGTTGCATTGAATTTTGATTGAAAATCCAATGGTTACGGTTACGGTCCGAGAATGTCGCCAACATATGAGGTGTTTGTGGGCCTTATTTAGCAGGGGGATTTAATCAGGGTTTTAATCAGGGATCAGGAATGCCTAGACAGTGTTTAAAAGCGGTTGGAATGCCTATTTAATGAGGCTTTATTAAATGAGTAAGGAACGCATTTTTCCGGAATAGTTTAGTCCCCGTTTTGGCCTACTTAATGCCTTTAAGCTGCCATAATTGGCTGAAACGCAAGTCAAGAGGGAGAGGGAGCCTTACATTAAAGAGCTTAGGCCAACAATTAAATTATTTTTAAGCACTGCAAGGCAAAGAGCACAAAGCACATAAAAACACACTCGCACACTCGCACTCGGCGGCGTAAAAATCTTTCCACTGGGCTTGCTGGGAATAATGCGCATACGCAGCGTGGTACGTCAAAGGCAGAAGGCAGAAGGCTCAAGTGACGAAGGGGGCTGAGCCATTGGGTTCAGGGCCAAAAGTCTAATCAATTTTCCCCGAGTTTCCCTGAGAGAAGGCAAAGAAACACCTTGTGACATTTACCACACACGGTCTTAAGCTGATTCCCCGCGTTAATGATAAAAGTTTTTCGGGCTTTAAACTGGGGCAGGAGCCATCCTTCCTGTGTCACCACACACACGAAGCAGCAGCAGCAGCAGCAGATACGGATACGGACTTTGTTCCCAATTAATTGTTTACCCTTGTCAGCCAGTCGTCACTTGTCCTCCATCCTCCATCCTCCCTTGACTGGCACAAAGCGTATTTGTTTCAATGGCTTTCCCATTTTGTTTTCATTCGGTTGCGTAATGGTCATAAATGACTGACTCTCTCCAGCTCTGGCCATCAGCCACAGGGCCATCCATCACCAGATCAGAATTGAGACATCAGCTTATGCGGAGAGATTTGCCAGGGAATTGGGGATGGATGAGCTTAGGAAAGACTTTAAAGATTGACCTAAGCGCGGGAATTTATTTCGTAAAAATCTAGGGAATCAGGTTAGTTACCAAAATCTACTTGCCCCAAAGTGGACATCCGCTTAGCCACACTTTGGCCCCATTAGCCAGTTCTCATTTCCTTCGGACGACTTTCGGACTTGCCCCAAACTCGATTCCAATTTCAATTAGTGCCTCCGCCTGGCCAAGTCCAAGTCGCAATCGAAATCGAGCCCCAAGCCCCATGGCCACAAAGCTGCCAGCAATTGGGCTAAACATCTGCACACATCCTGAGGCCAGCTGCATCCTGCATCTTAGTGTCCTGTATCTGTATCTGTATCTGTATCTGTATCTGTAACTGTGTTGCATCCGCCACTGTGGCTGGGCTGGACTCTTTATTTGATTCCGTTTCGGTTTCGCTCTTGCGGCTTGTGGCCAAAACTTTCTTCCTTTAGGGGGGTCCTGTTTTTGCTTTTTGCCTTTTGCTTTTTCCTGTTTCCTGCTTTTTTAACCCAGGAACACGTGTAAATTTGACAGTTAAATAAACGCGCCAGGCGGCTGTGTCTGTTGTAAATTTGCGGTGAAAAGATTAAGCTGTTTGATCGCAAAATCAACAGCCGCATAAAACGGATTAAAAATAAAAAGCACACATCGGGAAAACATCTCTATAATGTACGTATGTGTGGGGGGAAATCGGACAGGAATCGCACTCTGATTGCTTTTTGTGGTGTCCATTTAATGTTTCGTTGGTCCCAGGAATCCCCGGCGTCCCGGCATTCCGGAATCCGGAGAACAGCTGCTGATTGCCGGACAGCGTGTGTCAGCCTGATAAGATATCGATAAGGGCAGGTCCCCACCCGCCGGGTCCGGATTCTGTCGTTATAGCCACAACTCATTGACTCTGCTGCTGCGATTGAAATTCCGCTCGAAATGCTGACAATTTGTGGTTGAAAAAATAACCAAATGACCAGCCAGAGATATAAGCCCGAAGGGGAAACAAGATTGTATGTAAAGCAAGTTGTATTTAAGGGTTAAAAAAAATAATGTAAAAATTATTAAGCAAACGGATTGCAAAGCCTTTGATTCGAAATCACTTTTTAAAGTGATTTAAGGCTTAAAATAATTTATAAAGTTAACTTTTAAATTAAAATCTCTTTTAAAAGCACCGAAAAGGAAGCTATACAGTTTTATGTAATCAAAGCATGCTCTTGGGCATCTTGCCTAAGCGATTAATTGTTTAAAATAATTTAATAAGTTAACTTATGAATTAAACTCACTTTTAAAAGCACCGAAAAGTATGCTGTAAGGTTATAAGAAAACAAAGCATGCTTTTATGAATATTTCCTAGGCGAAAAATACTTTGAAATAATAAAAAAGGTTTACTTCTGAACTTAAATCACTTTTAAAAGCACCAAAAGGTAAGCAGTAAAGTTATAAAAAATCAAAGCATGCTTTTGGGCGTCTTGCTTAAGCGATAAATAGTTTAAAATAAAAATACAAAATAAAAAAAGTTTACTTCTGAATCAAAATCACTTTTAAAAGCACCGCAAAGTATGCTGTAAGGTTATGAAAAATAAAAGCATGCTCTTAGACGGCTTGCTTAAGCAATAAATAGTTTAAAATAATAATATTAGTTAGCTTTTCAATTAAAATGTCTTTTAATTGCACCAAAAAGTATGCTGTAAAGTTTTAAGAAATCAAAGCATGCTTTTGGGCATTTTGCTTAAGCAATAAATCGTTATAAATAATAAATTAAGCTAAGTTTTGAATTAAAATCACTTTTATAAGCAGCGAAAAGTATGCTGTAAGGTTTTATGAAATCAAAGCATGCTTTGTGGCAGCTTACTTAAGTAAAAAATTGTTTAAAATAATAAAGTAAGTAAACTTTTGACTTAAAATCATTTTTAAAAGCACCAAAAAGTATTCTGTAAAGTTGTATACAATCAAAGCATGCTCTTAAGCGATAAATAGTTTAAAATAATAAAATAAGTTAGCCGGTAATCGCTGACAATGCAAAGCATGAATAATTCATCATCCTCCAAGGACCAAAGGATTCTTTTTTCGACTTTTACCCCAAAGTTACCCCCTTGGCCGATCCGTTAATCCGTCTTAGTTGAGAGCAACTGGAGGAAGATGATGGCCAAGTCAAGCCCAGAACAGAACAGCCAAGCTGTCGGAGGAAAAGTTGAATGCATAAATCATGGATAACCTCTCTCAACCGATTCTCCCCGCCATCCCGCCCGCCCGGCTGTTATCATCTGCGTTTCTGTTATCATTATATACAAATTTACATAATTTGTGTTTATATTTTTGGCATCTGCACAACCCGGAAACCGAGCAAAGTCGGCTAACAAGAGGCAGAGCACAGTTGATAAACATAATCAAAGCGCAGGAGGAAATAACAAGGAAAAAACTTTGCGCCGAATTAAAAACCAAAACAAAACGAGACACAACAAAAAAAAGTTGCCATAGTCGAAAGTTTGGGAGACATAAAACAAAGCCGGGAAAATATGTTTACTATTACTTCTCCCTCGGGGGAAGAGGGTGTTGAAAAGCTGGAAAAGCTGAAAAGGGAGCCTAGAAAATGGGGGTTCGGTGCCAGAATTATGAAAAACTTTGGACGTTGTCAATTTGATTGCATTTCTGCGAGTTGTTTGCGAGTGGTTTCTGGTTTCGGGCTGTAAATTAAAGATGCAGAAGGGCCCACAAAAATACACAGAAATATGTCAAAGACTAATGAAAGAGCTTAGCTCCCGTTCTGCCGTCTTTATGTGTGTGCGAGCAGGAAATTGCCTTTGGGGGGCTTCGGGAAGGCCTGATTAAGGGCGGAAGCTGGGAGCTGGGAGCTGGGAGCCGGGAGCTGGGAGCCGGGAGCTGGGAGGGCTAACAGCTGGAGCAATCTCCAGTTCCAGTTGGTTAATGGAATTAGCCGCCTATATTGCCAGGCAACGCTCATTTCCCTCTCAAGTCGCTCGCCTGACTGCCATTGTTTCTCGCCTTTTGTCTACCTTTTGCTAAGCATAAGCTGTGCACTGGAAAAAATGCACTGAGAAATTTATGGACTTTACAAGAAATATTTATAGCTCATTCTACAGTTATTACAGTTTTCTTATACATTTAATGCTTGGTCTGGCACTGCTTAAAGCATGCTTCAAGCTTAGCCATGATTGCACTCTAAACCGAACTGAAAATATGAATCTATCACACGATTTTCAGCTGGGAAAAACCAGAGGGAAAAGCGAGACTAAACTATATATGAAATGCTGCAGAGAAGGAAGAACACACGGAACACGGAAAAGCGTAATCCAAAGGCAACGAAAAATCCGCATAATAAAGGGGATTCGCATGTGGAATCTGTTGCCAGGATATGCCTTCCCCTACCCCTGCTCCTTGGGTTTGTCACTGGCGGAATGCATGAACATAAGGAGCATAAGCTGGCAAAGGCAGCGCAAGGAAGAAAGGAAGGAACCTCATGAATATTATTACGCATACGCCCTGTGTGCGAACTCAATGCGAGCTTCTCCGCTTTAATACAAGGCTCTCTCTGCCCGTCCATCCATAAATGGCAACTATTTAACTAACTTGAGCTGGCAAATTGGGGGCTAAGGTCTGTGGGCCAAGAAAAAAAGCGAAAACTTTTCACTGGCCATTGCCAAAACAAGTGTCAAGTGGTTGGAGTCGGAGTCGGAGTCAGAGCCGGACCGAGAGCCAGGAAAAATAAAACTATAAACTGTTTTTGAAAGAGCTTCATCAAAATTTATGTGTTTGCCTTCGTTCGAGAGGAGACAAAGTTGAAATGAAATTTGTGCCAAAGGACCCCAGACCAGACACAGGCAGACACTGAAGGACAAGGTGTTGACGGCCCTTTGCCGCCCATCTCCTGGACGAATGGCTTATCCCTCCAGTCAGTCAGTCTCTGCCCCGAGATATATTTGCGATAAAGTGGCCGGAAGCTAGGCTAGGATCGGAATGGAGTTCGAGGACGTGCAATGCACCAACTGGCTTATTTATGGCGCTCATCTCAATTGGCCACTCGTGAGGGAATGCATCCTCAGACAGGACTCAGAGATCCTCCCTCCTCTAACAGGAGCTGCAAAAATACTTCACTCTTATTGGGGGCGACAGACATGCTTTTATCTAAAAAAAGAAAATAGTTTTTTGATCACCTTAGAAACTATATTTTTACCCGAAAGCAAATTTGTATTAAAATTTATAGAAAAAAGATTGGTAAGCTTTGAAGAATAATTAAAAGTAGAAAAAACTACCACCTTTGGGCTCGTCCGGGAGTTGAACCCGGGACCTCTCGCACCCGAAGCGAGAATCATACCCCTAGACCAACGAGCCGGTTGAAAAAAAGGTTAAAAATTAGGCATTATAAAAAAAATTAGGATATTTCCTTAAGTAAAAAATAACTGATAATATTCTGGGTTATTTTTTAAATTTTTTCAACTTTATTTTAGATATTTTTACGGTAATATTTATCATATTTTTAGCTTAAACATTGAAAATAAAGATTTTTTGAAGCTTAAAGTTAAAATCAACCAAAATAATGTTATTTAATTTAGGAAAAAACGCAAACGGTCTAAAATTAATAAAAATAATTGAAAAATAGTTTACTTATTTAAAAAATAAATCTAAAAACAAAAGAGTAACCAACTTTGGGCTCGTCCGGGATTTGAACCCGGGACCTCTCGCACCCGAAGCGAGAATCATACCCCTAGACCAACGAGCCGGTTGAAAAACCGGTTAAAAATAAGGCATTAATTAAAAATTTAGAAATAAGCTTAAGTAAAAAATAACTGATAATTTTCTGGGTTAATTTTTCTATTTTCAAACTTTGTTAAAAACATTTTCATAAGAAAATGAATCATATTTTAAAGCTTGAAAGTTAAAAATAAAAAATTAATGAAGTTGAACGTTAAAATCAAACCAAATAATAATATATATTTAATGGGAAAATCCCTGTCTGAGTATAATAAAAATAATAATAAAACAACTCACTGTCTTAAAGAATTTAAAAAAAGGAGTTACTAACTTTGGGCTCGTCCGGGAATTGAACCCGGGACCTCTCGCACCCGAAGCGAGAATCATACCTCTAGACCAACGAGCCAGTTGGAAAGTGGCCCAAAAATTAAGCCTTAAAAAATAAAATTAAAGTAATACATCAATGAATATGAAGTTTAATACATTTTAACCATTTTTAATCATTAAAAGAACTCAAAGTTTTTGTTTCAGTAAAAAAACAAACTTTTGTAGAGGCAAAAGTTGAAGCATACTTTTAGGGACTGTTTTTCTGTGAAGCCTTTCTTTCGGGTTAAAACAATAGTTTTTAATGTTTAATTTTATACAAATATAGTTATTTACAATATTCCTATTAGCTTTCATTCAGCATTTCATAAGAATTTCCCAGATTACCTTTCATATCCATCACCTACAGATGTGAATAACTTTGTCCCTTTTTCCGTTAAAGAGCCGCCTCCTTGGCTTGTATTTAAGCCGGCTTTATGTTTATTTTGGCCCGAAGTCGGGGCTTTCAGCTGCATATTTCGCCACAAGAAGCCAGGTAGCATAGCACTGACAGCGCCGTGTCTTCACCCTTTATTTTGGCAGCTCCGGCTCCGGCTCCGGCTCCTCTTCCACTTCCGTTCTGCATCCGCTTCCGGCGTCTCTGAGGCAAACCTCGCCTCGGTTTTGGAGGAGGCTGGACGGGGGAGTGCCTTTGTCGCATTTTGAGTGCCGGGCAAACCCCCAACGAGAATAACAGAATCACCCAGCGAGTGGCGTAATCATCGCTCTGCCAGCGGCAGTTTATTGTGTCGCCTCTCGCACTGACTTTTTATGATTATTGCGCCAATGTCTCATTCGGGGAGGAGTCCCCATCCGCAGTCAAGCCGCACTTTCATTTCCTCACCTCGCCAGCGCAGGAACGTGTCCTTGTTAGGCCAAAGTAAAAGGGAAAATCCTGTACATATTTTTAATTTCGCTATTAATCTCTCCCGTCCCCCCCTCGAATGTCTGAAATATTCAAGAACACATCGTCGCTCTATATCATCTCTAAAACATGCCCAAAGCCCCTCGAATAAATCGAGAAAAATAACGAAAAGGCTTAACAACAAAATAAAATGGGAAAATGGGATAAAAAACTGTGCGACGAACATTTAAATTGAATTTCCGCTTAAGCCAAAAAGTCAATATCGGCATACAACAAAAAAAGAAAAGAAAAAAGAGCCCGCAGAGTAAAATGGTGAAAAAACATGTTCCAAATGCGGCAAACATTTTGCAAATATCCATCCTGTGTGCCAGGGAACAAGTGTCGAGTGCGAGTGCGGCTCAAAAAATAAATAAATAAATTTAACATACGAGTTCACGTTCGGACAAAGCGAAAGGCATTTAATTTAATCAATTCTGGCAGGCGCTTAAATGTAAAAAAATGTGTCCATGTCCTTTCGGGCGAAGATTAGGACGATTCAAGCGGGTTGCCAGTGAGTCCTGCCAAATCTGTCAAACTAAACGGATTAATAGCCTTTGGTTAAGCGTTTTAAGCCAAGAATTTTATATTATTTAAAAATATTAAAAATGTCAGGCAGCTCTGACAATTTGTTATGATTTTTAACTTTAATAGAGTCAGATTTATTAAAGCAAAATAATTATAATAAGAGTCCTTGATAGCTCAAGCAAATGGGGAATTATTTAAAACTAAAAAATCTTATACATAAAATAGAGCCAGCTCTCTCCGATTCCCCTCAAATCTTTCCTCCACGTGTAATTGTTACTTATTTACACTCGGAGACAGACTCTCAGACTCAGCCAAGGATGTACACAGGACATGCATGCGGGCAGACAAATGTACATTAAGGCAGTCGTCCTTCAATGCCACTCAGCCGGGTCACAAGCGCTAGTCGAGGAGGAGGTGGCAGGTGGCAGGTGGCAGGACATGCCAACGCCAGCCAGGATTTGCAGTTGCCTTCGCCCGTTCGCCTCCTGTTCTTTTTTGTATTTTATTTTATTTTTTATCGATTACACAATGCATGCAGTTTACCATTTATCAGGTGAGTAGGAAGGACTCTCTCACTCTCAGAGTCTCAGAGTGTGTGTGTGTGTGTGCGACCAACACGTTAGCTACCACAATTTATGCTGTAATCGAAAAAAAGGACATAAATGGCAGCGATAAATTGAGGTTAACGCGCCAAAGTCACGTTAGCGCCAGGAGAGAGCAAGAAAAGGCCACACGAAAGTCAAAATGGCCAACAGCACCTGCCTCAGTCCGGGTTCCTGGCTCCTGGCTCCTCTCTACTGGCTCCTACTGCCTGGCACCTCCTCTGCCTCTACTGTGTGAGTGTTTTTAAGTGAAATTATATTAAGTGCGCGGACGCTGAAATTTGCATGCGATATTCGTGTTGCCAGGCCGCTATCTGCACCCAGTCCCAGTCCCGGTCCCAGTTCCAGTTCCAGTCCCAGTCTGGCCTGATTTTCCCTCACCCACTTACCCGCAGCGCGTTTTTATTGCATTTCGGCGCTGGCGTCGGGGGGGAATTCGTGAAAATTCACTTTTACCAATTGCTTTTGCCTTCGCACAGTTTTCCATATTGTATTTTTATGCATGCATACTTTTGTGGGCAACTGTCCATCAACGAATTGACTTTTGACTGATCAATTTTTCGCTCTTCTATACGTATATATTTTTGTATATTTTTCCACCGTTTTTCCAGCCGTTTTTGCATTTTTCCTCTTCGCATAGCTATGCATAGGTGGCATTGTATTCGCCTGATGGTCTTTCGATAACCTGCATACATAGATGTATTCAGATTTATCGATTTTTTTTGGTATTTTTTGTTAGAGAGGAGCTTTAAGAGTGGCTTAGAGGTTTCTTTCAACCTTACTTTAGGATTCATCTTGAGAGGGTTTGTTTTTGTTTGAAGTAATATTAGAAGCATTATGGCTTCGTACTTAACAAATTCCACCAAGTCTATCGATAACATAAAAAAGTACGTAGATGTAATCAAATTTATAGATTCTTTAGTATTTTTCGTTAGAGAAAAGTTTTAAAACTGTTTTTTAGCTTTATCTATGTTTTAACTTAATCTAGGTTTTATCTTGATTTGGGTTTTTTTTTATTTTTAAATGTTTAACATATTGTTTCCAGTCTATCGATAACATAGATAAATACATAGATGTATTCAGATTTATCGATTTTTTGGTATTTTTTATTAGAGAAAAGTTTGAAAAGTTACTTAGGTTTCTCTTGATTTAGGAGTTTGTTTTTATTTAAAATAATAATCTGTGGTTTATATTTAACATCTTTTCCCCGCTCTATTATATCAACATTATAAATTAACATAATAAATTAAGCAAATGTATTCGGATTTATAGATTCTTTAGTATTTTTCGTTAGAGCTTTATCTATGTTTTATCTTTATCTAAGTTTTATCTTGATTTGGGGATTTATTTATTTTTAAATATGCATTTTCCATGTTTAACATATTCTACCCAGTCTATCGATATCATAATTAAATACATAGATGTATTCAGAAGTATCGATTTTATTCTCTTCCTGTAAATAAGTTCCAAGATTTCTTAAAAGGGTTTGATTGAGCTTAATCTTTGATAAATCTTATTTAAATATTAAATATTTTTATAATTTAAATGCCTGAATTATTGTTAAATTAAATTTAAAGCCAGAAATTAAGATTTTGCATAAATGCGTCAACCCAACAACTGTCAACAGATTATGAGCTCTTTGGCGAAACAAACGAGGCTGATAAATATCATATTGCCATTGAATTGATATGAATTAATATAATTAATTAATCAGCTTAGCCCCGCTTGACGTTGCCAATTAATCAATGTGAGTTTCGGGAACGTTCCTGGCTTAATCTCTCTTGGCCCACTCACACTCGCACACCCACTTGCACACTCACTCAATGCGTTAACATTCGCCAAGCGAAACGTTCAATGAATAATCGAGGTTCGAGGTGAATGCGAGCGCTCAAACAGATGCCTACTTTTCGGCGCCCATGGATTTTTGTGGAAAGAGCCGAGGAGGGGTCCTGTTTGCTCGCTTGTTCGCCTGTCAGTCGCGCTTTTCCTGCTTCTGCCTGCGCCTGTATTGGTTTTGTGCAACCCACACACATTGAGTCGATTTTGCGGTTTTTGGGCAAAAGAAGTAGCAAACGCGAAATAAAATAAATACGGGAAATGTGCAAAAAGCAGACTTAAATATTTTATAGAGCCAGCGTCCGTTATAAACTTTAATACGCGGCGCCCGAAAGTTTGTGGTTCGCCACTTCGAGCCCCGGGTGATTAATGGGCGGTACGGCCCAATGGAACGGAGTCAAGAGGTATTAATAGCGAACGGTTAAACTTTCAGTATTCCTGGGAACTTCGATTAAAAATTACCCAGTAAGAGAAAAGGGTATTATGGGGTATGAACTTTCAGGGATATTTATGAAATTATGGTTATTTTTAATAGGTTGTTTTTCATATTTTAAATTAAATCATTGCTTTGAACTGTACATATCTTTATTATTTGTTTATTTAGCGGATTTAAAGACTTCCTGATTGGTTGGAAATATATTTTTCCTGTAAGAAAGACATTTTAATATATTTACTTATATTTATTAACTATAGAAACACGTTTTCTTGTATTTTTAAATTTAGTAATTGCCTTTACCTACAAATATCTTTGATTTTAGCAGCCTTCTATGCTTCATTATAGCCTAGAAATTTACTTTCCTTTAAAGTAAACCTGTTTTATATTAATGTAATAAATAAACAACGATTTCCCCAAGCTATTTATAGGTTTTTTATATTTTAAAGTTACATAATTGCCTTTTACTATAAATATCTTTATTAAAGCTAGCTTAAAGGCTTCATAATTGACTAGAAAAATATTGTTCCTTTAAGAAAAACATTTTTTTATATATTTAAAGGGCACTTCTATAGTTATCTTACATTTTTCAATTAAATAATTGCCTTCAACTATTAATATCTTTATTTAAGCAACCTTAAGAACCTAATTGTACCATAAAAAAATATTTTTCTTTAAAGCAAACCTTTTTTTATATTAAAGTAAGAAATAAACAGAGGTTTCCCTTAAGATATATAATATTCTTGTTAAGTTATTGCCTCAAATGTGTAATAAGCTTCTTACTAACCTGAATCATCTACTTATCAACCAGGAAACTTCAATTTAATTATTGTTATTAATGATTAAATATCAAACAAACCGAAATTCGAACGCAACTTTGTGGAAAATTGATTTCTCTCACAGATCTATGATTTTTACCTTCAAGGAGGCCTGTTGTCTCCGTGCAAATTTCATTACCGGACTGTCAGAGTGGGTTAATGCGGTTGATGAAGGTGGTTAAAGGAGCCACACTAACACCCTCACACACAGAGGCAATCAGGATGCTCTGACACTGCAAATGTCATAAGTGTAATTGGGTTTTCCGAGATGGCAATTGTATGCGTGTTGCTTGTATTATGTTTTAGCCTGATGCTCGTTAATTTTCCCCTAATACAGGCTCCTCGCAAATTGTTATTTATGCGTGTGTGTGTGTGTGTGTGGTGGGCGGAGTCCTTTCTGCGGTTGAGCCCCCGTGCACTTGCTGCCATTACATTAAGGCCACTTAATTGCTTCGCCCGAAAACCACCTACCCCGCCTTGACTTGGCTAATTGCGTTTCGCAGATTAATTGATTTATGACAGCCGCTGCAGCCTCAAGTGCCCTTAAATTCCTTTCCTCGAAAAACTGCAGGACCTGGCCTAATCCAAGGCTCAGAGCTCAGCTCTCAGCCCCCACCCGAAGATGAATACCAAATCAAAGTCGGGCAAATATGCCAGCTATGTGTGTGGCGACGACAAAAGACAAAGGACAAAGGACGAAGGCGCATATGTAAGGACACTCAATTAAAGGCGCCATTCATGAAAACTGGCACACTGCCGTGGCAACAGGGGTGGCTCTATGGCTCGGTGGCTCTGTGGCTCTGTGGCAAGGGATTATGAATTACTAATAGGCAAACTGCTGGAATTTTCGCACGCCCAACACCTTGCCTTTTTCCCTCGCAGGCTGGCGATGTTGACGCTTCTGTAATTATGTCTTGTGCGCTGTGGGAGATTCCCCCATCCTGCCAGCCTGTCCTCGAAGGAGGCCTCCTTTCTAGGCTTTAAGTTTGCGCTTTAAAGTTAAGGAAGGCAGGCAGGCAGAGAAGGAAGAGAAAGTAATCACAGTTAAGTGGCACTAAGCCCATCGATATTCAATATCCCAGCGACGTTTCAATTAATGGAATTCCTACATTCTAGATTAGGCTGGAAAAAAGTTTGAAGGAGAGTAGATATATATTCCTTAAATAAAGCTGAAGATTTGGGAGCGATAAAAATATATATTTACCGAATTTCCCATCTTCAATCATTTTGGAATTGAATTAATCCAATCCTTTCAACTAATGGGATTTCTACTTTCTAGAATCTAGATGAAGGTGAAAAAAAGTTTAAAGGCGTTAAATTTATGTGTTATTCTTTTTCTTTATTATTTTTGTATATTTTTTTTATTTTATTTACCAACAATTCCCCATCCCCCAAACCTCTAGAAATTATCATTCGCTGAGTGAGTGCGTAATCAGCCAATCAATCAATCCAATG
The DNA here is from genome assembly GCA_014170255.2 of Drosophila triauraria. Classification (NCBI taxonomy): domain Eukaryota; kingdom Metazoa; phylum Arthropoda; class Insecta; order Diptera; family Drosophilidae; genus Drosophila; species Drosophila triauraria. The sequence goes on along the minus strand of CM024333.1, from coordinate 4,739,668 downwards.
TCATTTCGGCATTCCGGCAATCCGGCTGGGTAATCATTTCCATCCCAGTTCCAGAAGCAAAACCAATTGACTACTCATTGTCAAGCGGCCTTGCCACGCCCCCTCGCTATATCGTCATAAGATATCGGGCGCATATTGAATGGCCAATCGATCTATCGCCCTCCCTCCCCTCTCTGCCTGCCAAATAGGCTTTCATTTATAAGCCAATTGTATTTCAATTGAATTTGTTCCACTGTCTCTGGCTCTGTTTTCGGTCCTGCCTCCGGCCACGCCCCCTCTGTGGGTGTGCGTGTGTGTGTGCGGCTCGGGGGCGGCATAAATCAAACATGGCGATAGCCGGAAGCGATGAATATACAAATTGTGCATTATTCCCGTACGATTTCCGATTTGCGATCGACAGATATGGCCCAGAAATGGCCATTGAATTTGGCTTTAATCGCTCGCTCGCCAGGCTCTGCAGGCTCAGTTTTGTCCAAACTTTTGGCAAAAGCAATTTTCGATGTCGAGCGGCTGAAAAACATCCGATGTGCATTGTCCGATGTCCACTGTGTTTGCTCTCCACTGGGGCCGAGGACACTGGCAGAAAATAGGGCTTAAAGGATTTTATTTTAAAATTAAAAAAATTTTAATATGCCAACAATATTTTAGTAAACATTTTAGCTTTGATTTAAAGGCCTTAAATTTCCGAAAAATTGTTTTTAAAACATTTTTAGCAACTTCTTTCCAGTGCAAACCACTCTATACCCTTCGACTTGTGTGTGCGTGTGTTGCTGGTTAAATATTTGCCGAAATGCTCTCCCTCTTCCTCCCTCTGCCTCTCCCTCTCTCTTTCTCAATAGTTTTTCCCACACACACACCTTGATTCCTTTTTTGACAGAGAGCTCACTTTAAGCTCGCCGCAGACACACCTGAGGGCGTAGGAAAATCAATCTTTGACAGCTTCAAACTGTTTCTCCAACCTGTCTGGCCCTCCTGCGGATTTGGTCGCCAGCACCCACTTTTCTTTTCTTTTCCTTCTCTCCTCTTATTTTTTGCGACTGTCCAAGGAGTTGCCATATTACGTATACGCACATTACGTATACGCAGTGGGGCCAGGCTTCAAGGGCAACGCCAGGTTTCGGGTGGCAATTTGTCAGCAGCAATGCAGTTGTGATGGTTCTTAGGAGCTCTCTGCTCAGTTTTCCAGTGGCTCAGCTTTTTTCCCGTCTTTTTGTCAAGCGAAACGGAAGCGAAAGGCTTGTGTCCTTGTCCTGGTTCCGAGTTCCTTGAGTTCAGCTGCTCAGTTTACATTTTTAAAATGCAATAAATCATTCACAGCTCCTTCACTTACTTAACGAACTTTCGCCACACTCGCGGGGAGCGGGCTCTTTGCCCAAACTTTGCACTGTGCTCGTGCCCTGTGCTGTGTGCTGTGTGCTTTGCCCTGTTTTGCTTACGCTTTTCTTGGCGGTTTGATAAAACGATTTTGCTCTCGGGATGCGGAAAAAGTTTGCTATTAACCTTTTCTTCTCTTGGAGGAGAGTCCCCGACCCGCCCCGATTGGCTTGGCCATAAAACATGCCAAAAATAGCAATTGCCGGGCGGTTGGGCGTTTTAAATTTATTTTACGCACGTGAAAAGCCAACCAAACAAGATTCAGTTCGTTTTCGGTTCGGCTTTCGGCTTTCTGCCTTCGTGGGGTTCCGCCCCACTGGAAAGAAGCAAGTCCCAAGTCCCACGGAATTAGCATAAATAAAACGGCTCTCGATGTGAATTATGGCAGCAATTGGGTAATTGATAGTCGGGACACTCGACCGCAGAGAGTCGAGGACCACCTGTCGATAATTAATGATTTCTCGGAACTCCGACCGGCGACCGGCGACCGGCGGCATATGTCATTAGTCTTAGCTTCAAGTCCAGAGATCGGGATCCGTCAGAGGTCAGCGACCAAGGGTCATTCGATAACACACACAATTGGCAGCAGCAGCTTAGCAAATATTTCCAAGCAAATAGAAAGCAAATAGAAAAATTCAACCCGCCCCCCTCACGGCCTCGGACAATGGCTCGTATGTATGGACAGCACGTTGCCGGCTCCAGAGTCCAGAGTCCAGAGTCCGAGGCAGAGCCAGAGCCAGAAATAGAATCAACAAAAGATAGCCAGATAGATGGAGAGAGCTGGCTGGGAACAGGAAGCTGGTGGTGCTCATTAAAGCGTTTCAAGATCTCCAGGCAGCGAGGACCAAACACCAGGACCACCTGCTATGCACGGTGGCAGTGAAGCGCTTAAGTAGCTTCGTTTATTTCTTATTTATTTCCTCGTTTCCTTCCATCGCCTCCGGCTATGTGTGTGGTGGTCAATGTATCGATGGAGAGCTTTATGTGTGTTTGTTTCTTCCTAATCGCTAGTTATCGAGCAGCTATCGATTTCTGCTTTCATTTAATCTTATTCATCGATTAAATCTTGAAAGTGCAACCCTTTGGTATTTATTTAATTGAGAAGCAAATTAGGATTGTTTACAAATATTATCACATCAGTAATCGCTTATATTTTTAATCGATTATATCGATAAATGCCATTTTCTCTTTTAATTTAATTACTTTATTTATTTATTTCGCTAGTATTTATTTTATTAAGAAACCTATAAATAAAACAAACAATATCATATCAGCAAATAATATAATATTAGTAATCGCTTCTATTTTTAATCGATTTTATCGATAAATGACATTTCCACTTATAATTTACTTACTCCATTAAATACATCTTGACAATGCCTCCTTTTGGTATTTATTTACTTAAGAAAAAGATTATAGAGCGTTCCTAAATAATAGCATAACTATACTCGCTTTTATTTTATTATCGATTTTATCGATTAATGCCATTTCCTTTTATAATTTATTTACTCCATCAAAAACACCGATAATGCCATCGCTTGGTATTCATTAATTTAATAAACAGAAAAAGGGTTCCCCTAAAAAATATCACATCAGCAATCGCATCTATTTTTTAAAATAAATTTTATCGATAAATGCCATTTCCTCCAATAATTTGTATACTCCATCAAGTACTTCTCGATAATCCCTCCATTAGGTATTTATTTAATAAAGAAACAAATAAAGAGTTATCCTAGATTATATGATAACAGTAATCGCTTCTATTTTTGAATCGGTTTTATCGATGCCATTTTCTCTTAAAATTGATTTACTCCATCAAGTACATCTCGATAACGCCTCCTTTTGGTATTTATTTAATTAAGAAACAGATAAAGGGTTCACCTAAATATTATTACATCAGTAATTGCTTCTATTTGTAATCGATTTTATCGATCTCTTATTATTTATTTACTCCATAAAGTACCAAAAGCGACAAGTGCCTCCTTTTGGCATTTATTAAATTTAGAAAGAAATCAGGGCTCTCCTAAATTATATCATATCAGTAATTGCTTTTATGTTTGAATCGATTTCTTCGATAAATGCCATTTCCTCTTGTCTCGCGCGATGACATTTCAATTCGAAACCCGAACGTTGTCAGCTCCCACTTATTGGCAGCCATTGACGTCTGTCCAGTGCCCCAGTGCTCGACGTCGTCCTGTTCCCGCAGGACCTACGCCGCGTCATCTCTATTTTGGTCATGACTCCCGCTGTCCATTACGTATACGTACGAGTGACAGGCGTAAAGTGGAGAGTGGAGGAGAGTGCGCTCTCAGCTCTCAGCTGCGCTTTGTTTTGCTTCCAGCCGAAGGAATTCGCGAGGGAGATGGAGAGAGAGCTCCTCCTTCTGTTGACTCGTTACCCGTGCTGCTCCTTAATGAGTCACATGCATGAGGACGAAAAACATGACCAAAAAAAAAGGAAATGAGGGGGAAAAGAAAAAACCAAAACCAGAGTCAAGCGATGGGAATTGCGCGTGGGAAGCGGCGGATGGGAATTCCAGACATTTGTCACACATGCTACGCACTCACAGATGCAGTGGCTCTGACACACAGCAAGAAAAGTCTTTTATCAGCTTACCCGGAGCTCTGCTTTTTCCTATAAAAATATACAAGAGCTTTAGACATTTCTTTCTGTGCGCTCAGCGCTGGAAACATGGCGAATATTTGTGTCCAGTCAGAGCCGAGAAAAATTGCCTTGGCCCGGCTTCCTCTCATCTTTTTGGGGACTCTGTTGAGTTCGTCATTCAGTCGAGTTCAGTTCATTTGTCCAGGAGAGGATGGGTGGGAGTTGGAGCCTGGGTCTCGGTCCCGGTCTCGGTCCGGGGACATTGTCTAATAGATGACGGCACTTTGCTTAACAAGCAGCCGCATTAGTTTATTTACTGCCATCGTGTCCCAGTCGGGCGGCAGTCGCTTTTCGGTATGTGCCCGGCATTTATATAAAGATATTTCGCCACTGCTCGTTGCGATGACACAAAATGCGTGTAAATTGTGTGATTATTGTAAGTGGGCAATGTCCTGTCCCGGACCTCCTCCTCCTCCTCCTCCTGGCGAGATCATCAGGCATTCATGGGACGTTTGTTGGACGCTTAAAGCAGTCCGGGGGCTTTAATTTGTAAGTGCCATTGAGGAGAGACCACCGAGGAGGTCTCACCCGCACACCCACTAAATAATAACGTAAATAAATTTTAGAGCGAATCTGCTTTTCAAATCTCTGAGGCGCAATTGTTGGCAAACATTAAATTCTCGTGCCCAAAACGATGTCGAGAACAATGGCAGAGTCACGCACACCCCACGCACACACACATTCCCTGCCACCAGGACACACATTTGAAAAGGCCCTGGCCCAGGCCAATCAAAGAACAGCCAACTGTAACAAATAACCGCCAACAGCACACAAAAGTATGCTTTAAAAAACATATTTAGCCGGGCACAAAAATATATATATTTGGGTAATAAAATCGAACTGAAATGGGGAATGTGGGAATGTCCTTATGGCTCGAAATGAGTTTCTTGTCACTATAAAAATAAATTAAAGTAATTGTGGTCTTAAAAATACTTTGAATAGTTGTGAGAAAATTTTACAAAAATAGAAAATGCTTCCTTCAAAGGTTAGACTATATTTCCAACTTATAAAAGAAGTTCTCAAGACTCTACACATTTTTTAACTACTTTAACTTCTAATTTCAAACTTTATTTATTTATAAACAACATCCTACAAGCCTGTAGATTTTTTTAAAATTACAAATCAAAGGCTTAGCCAGCTGAATAACACTTCGAAGTAAGTTTCTAAAAAATTATAATAATTGAGGCCTTAAAAATACTTTAAATAGTTGTAAGAAAATCTAAAAAACTAAAAGAAATGCTTCCTTCAAAGGTTAGACTATATTTCCAATTTATAAAAGAAGTTCTCCAGACTCTACACATTTTCTATTTGCTCTACCTTTTAATTTTCAACTTTATTAATTTATAATTAACATCCTAAAAGCCTTTAGATTACTTAAAAATTAAAAATCAAAGGCTGAATAACACCCAAAAATCTTTAGGGAATCGCAGCTTAGCTTATTATTTTCTGCCCCAACGGAATTAGTTTGATTCCGAAGGCCTACATACATGTGTCCCCGAAACGGAAACATACATATAATAAATATAAGCGAGTCCTCCGCTCCTGCGATGCGGATAAAAAGCAGCCCCAGGTCCTTCGGCAAGTGGCGTAAAAATGCTGAAGCGAACCTTTCAAGCGGCCGAAGGGACAGCGGTCGCATTTGCGACGCTTCACTGATTTTTAATGATTTTTAATGACGCCCTTTCGGCCCCGCAAACTTTCCTCAAAAAATCCCTGCAAGAAAACAAAAAAAAACTGAAGATTATCCTGGCAAAGCCGAAACAGTCAATGCCCTGAGAAAAGGGGATTATATTATTAATGAGACGAGAGAGGGAGTCTTGGGACAAAAAAGAACAAATTTCAAATACAAAAAATTGTATTTTTTAACTTAAGAAAAAAACTTCAGAAATTCTACCAAAGGACAGAGCAGGGAAACAGATTTTTTCCCTTTCATTGGCTGCCCTTCTTTTTCGGGCACTGTAGTGTCTCGTCCTGGGGCAGGCACCTAAGGAAAAGCGATTCGCTGGACGAAAATCAAATTAATAAATACGTAATGAATGAATGGCCCCAAAGGAGCCGGAGACGGAGCCGGAGCTGGATCTGGCTTAAAGGGGTGCCGGGGAAGTGTGGAAAATCGATAAATAAGTCGTCAATCCATTTGACGTAAATGGGCAGAAGGGCGTGAATGAGTAACTGATGAAAGCCGGGCATTACACTCCGAATTGAGTGTTGGGATTTCATTAAAATTCAGCAGGAGGGGAAAATTCAGCTCAATATGTGCTGCCTGGCACACAGCTGAGGGATCTCCATGTCCCGGCAATTTGTTTGTGTAACCAAAGTTGCCTCCTTCCGCTTTGCAAAATATGAAAACTTATTATCTTCGCCAAGCGAAAAAGCGGAAAAGCGGAGAGCGTAATAACAATCGCCAAACTATTCAAATATCCTGAATATCCTTACTGGAGGTGACATAACAAAAAAGTTTCGTCTGCCAGAAGTTGGCTAGCAAATATGGAAATTTCACCGAACACAACAAGGCCGTTAGCCAAATGGCCAGACTCCTGATTAGCAGCGGGAAAAGTTAGGGGTTAAGCCCGAAAGTCGCCTTATTAAAAAGTGTTTGCCAACAGTTCGAATGGGGATTAGTCCGGGGCCATTAAGCTCCATTTGATTAACTATCGATTGTTTCGATAACTAAATGAAATCATTTTGAATTCCATTCAATCGCCGGCTGAGTGTATTTAAGTGTCCCCAGGAAGAATATTTTGCGAGTGCTTGTGCTTCTCTGCTTGTGCTTGTGCTCGAAAAAGATTTTCCCACTTTGTTTTGCTGGTTGGCGCAAAACAAAGCAAAACAAGACAATAAACTGGCAAAAGCATAAGTTTTCAGCTTTGCCATAACACACACACTCGCACACACACACACAGGGGTAGCGAAGCAGAAAACTGAGGAGGAGTCGAGTTTTCCGGAGGAGGAACTACAAATAGTCAGAGCAAGGACACTGAGATAAACACGGAATCCTTTATGGAGAGTCGTAGGTACTTTACACACAGAAATTGTATTGTCTTGTCTTTAACTCACTGCTTCTTGTTTGTATCGTTAAAGTTTTAACACCACTAATTCGTTGGTTAACAAAAAGTGTCACCTCTAACCATAGCGAGGAAATTGAGCTGTCAACTCTGCCGATATTAATCAATTTCGTTTGTATCGTTTTAACACCACTAATTTGTGAGAATTAATAACAAGCAGTGTCACCTCTAATCACAGCAAAGAGATCGAGCTCCTAACACTTTTTTAAAATTTAATAAAATTAGTCTTAAGAAAACTATTCTCTCTAAAGAATTTTTTTACTCGCTGCTTGTTCCTTTTAGCTTGTTCTACCACCACTAATTCGTTACTCCTCGCTAACTATAAGGAAGAGAGTGAGCTGCCAACTCATTTGAATATTAAACAAATTATTTTTATATATAAATAAAAAAACAGAATAGAAAATAATATTATTAAATTATATATTCTTCCAAAGCGCATATTTTTTGGCAAGTGCAGCTCAATTCGTTATGCTCTCGCTGTATTTTCAGCTTATTCGCTCCCAACTCAATTTCCCCTTTTTCGACTTTAAAGAGTCGAGAAGCGAGATTTCGAAGTGCAGAACTCCATATAGAGTCCGATGGAGTTGTGGAAAGCTTTATGGCTTGCCTAATTGAATTGCCCAGTGGAACGGCTTATCGGTGTCCAGGGATGCGGCTGCCACTGCACCGACTGCTGGGGCTGCGGCTGGGGCTGGGGCTGGGTCTGAGCCTGATAATGCTAATGGGAAAGTCAATCAGCGATCGCAATTATGCCAAATCAAACAATCATTTGGCCGCCGCGCCGCCGTATAAAATTTGCATTCGGATTTGCATTTGCATTTGCCAACCGGGAAAACCGTGGAAAATAATCGAAAAGCGATGGTGGCTCTGACTCTGAATTAGTACATTTTACACATGTTTTCCCTGGCCATTGTTCCCGGCATGGCACGGCACTCTCTGTGCTTTTTTTCGCCCCTCGGGAAAATATGTTAGAATGGAGTTGCCTCTCGAAGTGGTTGGCATTCGTTTTGACAGGCTGACTGGCAGTTGACTTCCTTCATTTGATGGGGAATTGCATTTTATTTGTACGTAATATTTATTTGGCCCCGGCGACATTTTTATTTCGCCAGATAGATTTTTGCATCCATCTCCGTCAGGCAGGCGGGCTGACATTTGTCAAAGGCACGTCCTTCCACTTTCTCCCCCAAGCAATCCAGCAGCAGCAGCATCATTGACAAATGAAGCCGCACATCCTGTCATGGAATTTGAAGAGTTGGGACTCGGATTCGAATTCGGATTCGGACTGAGACTGTGACTGAGACTGAATCCGAGCAATGTCGTAATGTGGCAATGTCGCAGCAACGGAGCTGCCACCGTGCAACAAACAAACCGCAGAAACCCATCAAACCAAGGAAACCGCAGCTCCTAGACAGCAAGTGGATGCGGATGCGGATGTGGATGTGGATGCATTGGTTACTGAAAACGGGAGTGAGTGCCAGCCAAGTGGCAGGAGCAGGTGGCTGCACTCAAAGAAAATACCTAACGCCAAGTGGCTTTGAAAAAATATATGTAAACGGAATATACTTACCCTAGACAACATCTTTTAAGACAAGAAAAAACGAGTGACGAGTAAGGGGCGATGAGTAAGGGGCAACGAGTATACGACGATCAAGACGACGAGTGAGCTAAACGAGAAAGGGAACCACCCAGAGCAGAGATCGCCTTGCATATTACTTGCATATATTTTTATTAAAAGTTTTGATCTTTTTTTTATTAAATATATACTCTTTAAAAATAAATTAAAATAATTTGACATAATACCATTACCATGGACAACAACTTTTCAGACAAGCAAGCAGAGCGACGAGTAAAGGACGACTAGTAAGGGACAACGAGTACACTACGCGCAAGACGACGAGTAAATGGGGAACTAAGACAACGATATGGAGAATCAGCCAAAGCAGAGATCGCTTTTCATGTTAAAATTGTACATATATTTTTTTATTAATTATTTTTAATCATTTAATAATAATTGAAATATTATAATAATAATCATTACCCTGGACAACAACCTCTGAGGCAAGCAAGCAGAGCAACGAGTAAATGACATCTAGTAAGGGACAACGAGTACACTACGATCAAGGCAACGAGTAAACGAGGAGCTAAGACAACGTCAAAGCGAACTAGTCAGAGCAGATATAGCTTTTCATATTAAAATGTTGCATATATTTTTTTCATAATTATATATTCATTAAAAATAAAATAATTAGACACCGAGACCTCTCTCCTTAAAGCTTTTTTCTCTGTATTCTGCGGTGCCGCATTACCTGTTTCAAAAGGTAACTTCTCTTTGGCTTTTCCAGTCCTTTTGGCAGAGCGAAGAGTGTGGTGTGTGGGAAGGTGTGTGTGTTTGTGTGTGTGCAAGGGGTGTGTGAGTGCGAGTGTAGGTGAGTGTAAAGTGGGTGCGTTCGAGCGAAGCGTGTGATTTGGCTCGCCGCAAAACTGGCAGCGATTCATTTGGCAAATTGCACGAGGAGTGTCTTCATTAGACGAGCGCCGCCCCGAGCAGTGCCCATTGATTGCTTATCGATTGCACATGACTCATAACTAACACATAATAAGTTCAAATATTGACATTTTAAGCAAGTTGCAACTTTGCCTTCCCTCCGCAAATGTTTACCAACTTATCGATCAGCCACTAACCACAGTTTTCGTCTTCTCTCTCGTTTCAGGTAAGCGAAAATGTGTCAAAAATCGACCATACCTCTGGGACTCTCTCTTGGGCACTTGATTAATTTAATCAAAAGTATTATCTAGTTTAAGCTGCGGAAAAGTTCCGCTCCAGCTTCAGCTTCAGCTTCGGCTTCGGCTTCATAATGCAAAAAACTTTTTCGTGGAGTGGTAGGTGGCCCCTGGCAGCCCCTCGTAATCATCGCCATCCTAATCATCGTTATCGCCATTATATCATCCATCGCGGGGGAGGAAAGCTGGGATTGGCTGGGGGAGTGGCAGGAGGAGTACCCGGGGAAGTGGCAGTGCGGCCTGCATATTTAATCTGCACTCCGGAGCGGAGCAAACTTTTTGCACTTTATTAAAACGGAGCAGCGGAGCAGCGCAACAATGGAAAATGGAGCTCAAGGGGCAGCAGTTGAAGTTGAAAATAATTCCCGCAATTGCCCGCCGAACAGATGGCTTCGCCCTCAGATATATAATTCCTTACCCTTAAATCTGTGCACTGAGAATAAGATTCAAAGGGATACAGCCTGGGGTTCGCCATTAATCCGTTGGAAAGGGTTCACTTTCTAAAAATATTATTTAAAAAGTTTAAAAAGGTTAGAAAATACTTTAAATATTTTTTTAATTGAAAATCACTTTCTATAATATGTATCAAAAGTATAAGCAGAGTAATTTTCTCCCTGTGCACCGCTGAGTGGCCTAAACAAGCATTAAGCATGCCCTCAAGTGTGCTACACTTAGAGCCAAGTTTGTGGCCACCTGTCCGCTGCTGCTGCTTCAGGACCTCGTCCTCGCTCCTTCACAGCCACTCACTCCATCAGCTGGCATCACCTGCGACTTGACGACTGTGGCAAATGGCGTCAATTTCATTCTGTAATCAAGAGGCCCGCTTAATTAATTGCCAGCGCAGGACTACTCTCGCTCCTGGCCTGGTCCCTTGATTTAAGCCAACTTTGTGAACTGCATGTGCAAATTAGCCAAAACTTTTCATGCGAAAATCTAAATCAAATTTGATGAGCTTGAAAGCGAGTTATTAAAACCAAACCAAACTGAAAAGTTAGTAACAATTGCTGTTGCCAACTTGTTAATGGCTTTTGTTAAAAGGGATTTGTGATTGTTGAGGTTTAGGTACCATTTAGATTTATTTAAAAAATATTACTGATAGAGAAAGCCAGGATTTTATGGCAGGGTATCACCTAATTCGCCTTGTCCTTGCCTGCCAGCCTGCTCTTGTCCCGTTATTTATTGCATCGCTCTTAATTTGCATAGTTCTTCTCGTAAGCCCGGCTAAACTATGCGGCTTAGTTCGGCATTAGCTGCTCATTCGGTCATTTGTCGGGTGCTCAAGGAGTTCCAAGGGGCTTCAAGTGGTCGCTCGAGTCGCTTCTGCCGCTTCTGCGGTTTCTTGACTTGATAAATTCCACAACATTCCAGAAATGCAGTCAGAAACAAGCTTGTGATTTAGTTTTAGTATTTACTAATTCCCTGTGAAATTTTCAAGACTCTTTTCCTGGCCAAAATTTCTTTTAGCAAACTGATTTATTTATTACTCCCGGGAAAACTCAATGAGTTGGCCTCACATGTCTTTCCGGCATTGATTAGATCCCGGCACGAAGTCCGAACTCCGCTGGACTCCTCAGCAAATGGCGGCTAATGTCGGACATTCGTCAAAACCAAAACCCAGCTGAGGAGGGCAAAACTTGCCCGAAAGCAGCGGCAGCCGCTGGCCTGGGCTTATTTATCTATTCCGGGCTTCTCGCCGGACTCGGACTCGCACTCGGCTCCATTTGTTGGCCATTTAATGGCGCATCCTTGTTGCTGTTGCCTGTGTTATTGTGTTGTCTGGTTTTATCAGATTACAAAACATTAATTTAATTTACTTTACTCGGGGCCCAGTGGGTGGCAATTTTGGGGGCCCCCAGACACGCAGCGCCGCAAAATGACGCGAAATTTAATTAAGATATAAAGTGAAATAATTTTTTAATGGCATAGAAAACGCAAACAGAGTGAGGGGCATTTTCAATTGATTTCCCAGCTGAATTCTAGCTGCGCTCCTCCTTTGCAGGACTTTACGGCTTAATATCACGAGCGCGAGCGGAAACGGAAATGGTGTGTGCTCTCTGGCGCGCTCTCTCTCTCTCTCTCTCTCTCTCAGGTCAGAGTGCCAATTGTCGCGCCCGGGCCGCGAGTCCGGGGGCATCCGAGTTCATTTCCCAACTACCATTACAACTTGTTCGCGAGCTCCGACAAAACCTCGAGCATCTGCATTTGCGGTCCAACCCAGACACGGTTTAACACCACATCAGCAAGCTGGGTTAGCACACGAACACAGGCTAGCTTTTAATTAAAATTAAGCAAGGCCAGGACGAGGTAGTGCCAGGAACTGAAGAAAAGGTTAAATTTGGCTTATTTGATTTAACAAAAACCCTTCGATAATCCCCTACTGGACTTAATGCCTATAGCCATTAATAAATCTCACACGAAAGGATGAAATAAGTTTTTTTTTAAGGAAATCATTTTGCATTTTGATTAAACAAAATCAGCTTTTTATATTGTTTAGGCTCTAGTTTACGTTTAAAAAAAAATACTTGGAAGCTCCATTAATATTTAATAAAAGATTTAGGTAAGTTGGTATTTTTAATACATATTAACTTTCATTTTAGTAATGCAATTATAGGCTACAATTTATAGCATTTGTTTATTGTTTTTAAGACATTTCTGTAAAATATTGTGAATGTAAATAATATATTTATTTCTTTTACATATTACAAATATTAAAAGTAATTTAATTTTCTATAACTGTATCATATCATATTTCTAAATTTGTTTTATTAATTGTAAACTTTAAATAATGCTCAGTTGTTATTATTATGCAGAGCTTAGAGCCATTAAGTATTAAAATACCAAAAGCTCATTTATATAAAGTAAAGGTGTTTCTTGCAGTAGACGAACGGGCACACTAGGCCAGTCAGTCGATCAAAACAAACGCAGAAAAGTGAAAAATTCAATAAAAAAGCAGCTTAAAACCCTGTTTGCTTATAAAATCATAAATCTAGTCAAGTGAAATAGTGAAAATAGAAGTGCCACTGAGGTAACCCATAAATCCGAGTGAGTTTCTTTTATGTATTAACTAAATTTCTAGTAAAGCTTAGTACGCAGATGCTCGAAAAGTGTTCCCAAGCATTAAGTCAAAACGAGAGGTCAATAGTCACCCTCTCTCTCGAAGGCGGAGAAGGAGAAGCCAGCCTGAAAGCAGTTCCCGGAAATATTTATAAATCAATTTTAGGACACTTCCACACACACAGGGGGGTGGAGGGAAAATGGCAAATGGCCATTTGGTTTAGGGCTCATCGTTTGCGGCGGGGCAAACTTTTCAATATAATAGACTGCCTATTAAAGTATAATTTTGACAAGGGAGTCGGTAACCAATGGCGACAGGCGACAGGCGACAGTCGACGGCAACAAAGTGCTTTTGTCATTTTGCGGAAATGCCCGGCATTTGATTAGTATTTAATTTCGCATTATAATGCGATAAAAATCGAAGACGGAACCGGGAGCACGGGGGGGAAACGTGCCCGTTTCCTTTTTGGCCTAGACAACGCGGCGTATGCGCATTGTCATTTCTGGCAAAGTTTCGCGTTTGCTGCTGCTGCCGCTGCAAATATTATTTGATATTCCCTGATACAGGTGGCAGGAGACGGGAGGCAGGAGGCAGGAGCTCCCCAAGCAGGGCAGAGCTGCAAACTTCGCCTGCGTCCGTGTGTTGTGTCCTTGCGAGAACTTTGTGCGAGTGTCTGGCCGTGTCTGACTCTGTCTCGGTGTCTGTGTCGCATATATCCGTAACTAATTAGCAACATGACTCACCTGGGAGCCGGGTGTGTGTGCTCGGGTGTGTGCTCGTTCGGTGCTCAGTTGATAACCCGCGAAACGCTTTTGTTTCCGCTGCGAAAATGCTTGCTCAGGCCCCTTTAACCCGCTGAGGGCTGCAGCAAATGAATATGACAGCAGCGGCAGCGGCAACGGCGGAGGCAACGGCGGCGGCGGCAAAAAACCGCTAATTAGTTGAAAATAAATAATGAGCAAAATGCTAGCCAAATGCGGGCGTCTCTGGTGGAGGGGGAGAGCTGGATATAGGGTTGAATATAGACATAACAGCGTCAGCGGAAACGGGAGCAGCGCTCTTTACTGTGTCACCCGAAACATATTTGGCTTTTGCGATCCAGTTAAAAGTTAGCCTTGCCTTATAATTATAGTTAACCAAACATATAGTTGGGCAAATAGTTTAAAAGCCAGCCAAAAATCTACTTGAAATGTTAGTAAACTATATTTAAGGGGTCTTGTGACTATTTTGTAGATATTTTATAAATTCTATAGATTTTTTAAGCATTTTTATAAATTATTTAAAATGATTTAAGGAAAGAGTAGAAAAAGGTAAACACAGACTCTGGCTAGATTTTGTTGGAACTTTGCACCTCTGGGACTTATGGATTTAGGGAATATAATAGAACTAATTATTCTTTAGACTATTTTGTGGTTAACTCTGAATTTCTATATATTTCTTAAGAACTTTTATTATTTATTGCCCCAAGGGAAGAGTAGAATAAGGTAAACACAGACTCTGGCTAATGTTTGTAGTGACTTTGAAACTCAGGGACTTAAGGATTTATGGGATTTAAAATACCTTAATTGATCTTAAGATTAATTTGTTGATAATTCATAATTTCTATACATTGCTTAAGCCTTTAATATTTATTTTCTCCAAAGAAAGGGTAGAAAAATGTTATCAAAGAGACTCAACAGACTCTGGCTAATTTTTGTAGTGACTTTTGTACCCAATGAGTTGCCAATTCTGACTTCAAGCCTCAGACTTGGCTGCATTGCCGCAATTGAATTTGTATGAGCTGTTCCGGAATCGAAATCCGGAATCCGGCATCAGGGCGGCTTATCTCGACGCGCTGAAATGACAGCTACAGATACAGCTACAGCTCAGCTACAGATACAGATGCGAATGCGAATCCGGACTCAGATACAGCTGCCAAGTTGGTCGCTTGGCTAAAACTTTTATCGGGGGGAAAAGTTGCTCTGTTTTCTGGGCTTTTCCTACGCTTTTTTGCGTCCTTTGTCTCCGGCCTTTATCGCCACACTTTTTGTGTCGCTCTGTTCTAGTCTTTTTTTTTTGTTTTTGGTGTTTTTTTTCGGCTAAAAGCATGCAGGCGGCCATTTTTATGCAAATCAAAACCACTTTTAATCTCTTTAAGCAACGCGATACGTGCCACGAGCCAG
Organism: Drosophila triauraria; assembly: GCA_014170255.2. Taxonomy (NCBI): domain Eukaryota; kingdom Metazoa; phylum Arthropoda; class Insecta; order Diptera; family Drosophilidae; genus Drosophila; species Drosophila triauraria. The sequence continues at coordinate 4,724,567 of CM024333.1, read as the reverse complement.
AAATATGACACGAAAGCGGAATGGACACGTAATTAAAACCGCACGTTAATGGACTTAGTGGCCCGGGGCCCGGACCGGACCGGAGAAAACTATTCGAAATTGCCGCCGGAAACGCCTTTGCCTGCTTCACAGGGGGCGTGGCCAGTTTCGTAGTCCCTTTTGCTAAAAAAAGAAGAGAATAAAGCTCAAAAAAACAATGAAGCGGGCGCCAATAGCCGTCTAAAACTATTTCAATATAAAATTCATTTCGTTTGCAGCGCCGTCAGAGGCCGGCAAACAAACAAGCCGCACAGTTTGAGTTCGAGTTCCAGTTCGAGTTCGAGTGTTGCGAGGGGGAATGAGGATTTTCGGGGCACAGGGCCTTCGACATTTTGCTGAAAATGAATGGAAGCGAATGAAGCCGAAAAGCAGCGCTAAAAGTTTTCTTGTTAAGACCCCGAAATAGTGACGCCTGCACTACGCATTAAAAACAACTCTTTAAAAGCTTTTAAGAATTTTTATATTTATTTTTTTTTTACCATTTAAAATTCTTTTATAAATATATCTCCAAAAGAACATAGAATTTCCCCACTAAACTCTTTGAATTCATTATTATTCCTTTGCTTCGTGCAGTGCCTTGCTTTTCGCCGAAAACGGACACTTCCTTGGAGGAAGCTCCTCCGGCCGCAAGTGCAATTAGAGCTAAACATAAGCGCCCGGGGCCAGGATGTTGAGTATATATCCTATATCCTGTCTACCGAGTCGTGGTTGGGCTGAGTGTTTTGCATTCGAGTGCAGCTTGTTAGTCCAGGTGTGTGCTACAGGTTTTGACTACAAGAGAGTATGAGTCGCTCGAAGAATTGCTCCTTGGAGAGAAATAGGTGTCCAATTAAACATAAAATCAAATAAAAATATTAACATTTATTTATTATTATTATGAAAGAAAGATAACTATAGTTCGTTGAATTGCTTCAGCATTTAAAATAATTTAAAAAGGAATCCCTTCCAAGCCCCCTTCTGCCCATGAAAATAGTGAGCTTATAAGCAACTCTATGCTCTCCTCACTTCCGCTGTTCGAGGTCTCTGGGTCAGGGCATCCTTGCCTTTGCCCCGAAGGACCCTACGCAGCTGGAAAATTTGCTTCTTATGCTTTGCAGGCAACATAAAAATGAAAATTTTATTCGCTTCGTAGGCCCTTCCAGCCTCCAGCTTCCAGATCGATGCCAGATATGCCTCTGTCACACTAAGTATATCAAGTGTAATCAAGTGCATACATACATAGGAGGGTATATATACCGATATATATAGAGAGATATATAAATTTGCTTGTGGGGACATGACTTGGATGTTGGCCACATTTATTTAAATCCCAGTTACAGGCCATTTGTCGTATTAAATAAAACTTACACGGACACATACGAAGGGCCGAAAGGAAAGGAAAAAAGGGACACGGACACGGACGGATTGGAATATCCGGATCCGGGTAAGGATTCCCCCCCCAGACCCGAAAAGGAGGTCAAAAGCAATGCAAAGACAAAGTGCCGGCAAAATGAAACGTGCAAAGCAAATAAACACATAAAAGTCTAAATTTAATGCTAAAAGCTATTGAAGCATGTTTAAGCCCGAGACCGAGGCCGAGACCGAAAAAAGTCAGAAAGGGAAAGGAGCTGAAGGAGCTGAAGGAAGAGGTAACGACGTGTGCTGAAATGTTCGGCTTGGAGGACTTTCCCAGACATGACAACAACAAATCGGTCGCTTGTTGATGCCGCTCCTTCCCGGAGGTCCTTTCTCCCTGTCTCTCTGCCGCTGCCGCTGCCGCATCCGTATTCCATAGGCGACATTTTTTATGGTCCTCATGGTGGCCCAAACACGCGTCCCGATAAGCGAAATCAAATGTCAAAGTGAGAATGTAAACACTCCTAAATGTATCTGTATCTGTGCCTGTGCTTCGGTGTGTGTGATGGCCGTGTGAGTGATACCAGCAATGCCATAAACAACGGGTCCTTCGTGTCCTGCCAAGCAATTGATAACAAGACCCTCTGGGGAAGCCAGAGCGTCATCTGTTCTCTTAAAAAAAAAAAACTTTTATGAAGATTTTATTGAAAATCTTTATTTATTATTATTTAAAGAAGTTGAAATATTTTACAATTGTATCTTAAAAAAAAAATAATGTTAACTGTACTTACTCGCCGTTTCCTGTGATTTTTTTTCTTTCTCGTTGCTTTTATCTTTGCTTACTCGTTGCTTGTAGCCTCGTTTATTCGCTGCCTTTACTCGTAGTTTCTGCTTGCTTGTCTCAAGGGCTTTAACTTATTAAAAGTATAAAAATAAATTAAAGCTTAGAGGCTCTAACTTAATGTTAACTTTTTGCTCAAATAATTCGGATTCTTAAACTTAAAGAATAAATAAATTTTACTTTTTTATTATTTTAAGAGTTTAAAATATTTTAAATATAATTAGAATATATTAGCAATTTATTTATTAAAAAAATTGAAAGTAATGTTATAATTAGAGGCGTATAGCTTGGTTTAAAATGTACTTACTCGCCGTTTTCTGCTTGCCCTCTTTGTCGTCGCTTTGATTTTCGTTTACTCGTCGCTTTGATTCTCGTTTACTCGCTGGCTTTACTAGTAGTTTCTGCTTGCTCATCTCAAGGGCTTTAATTTATTAAAAATATAATTTAAACACAAGCTTAGGCTCCAACTTAACGTTAACTTTTTGCTTAAATAATTCGTTTTCTTAAACTTAACAAAAACTTCTAACTAACTTCTTAACTAAACTTCACACTCACTGATTGCCCATCCACACTAGCCTTATTCCTGTGCCCTTCTCCCGCCTCTCGGCCTGCTTTTTTTGGCTCGGCAACAAAACGTCCGTCGGTGGAAAAGCAATTCTAACTAATTTTGAACAAATTTGCTTGCATAATGTAAAGCGGCCATTTGAATGCCACGAACAAACGGGGCAGCACATGCACACACACCGCACACACAGAGACAGAGACAGACAGGACAGGACATTCCGGAAATTGGTTTCATTTGGGCCAAAAGGTTTGTATTTGTTTGCTGGTCAGCCAGCAGCAGCGAAAACAAACCAAACCAAAGCCGAAACAAAGCAAAACTAGACCAGAGACCAAAGCCCAGAGACCAGAGAGAGTTGGAAAAAAGACAATTTGCCAGCATTTAATGCCGACAAAATATCTAAAAGCAATAGCTGCAGGCGAATAAAAGCAAAAAATAGGCGAAAAAACGCAATTTTACAAGCAATTAAAACTTGAATTGAAATTGAAATGTGTTCATTTCGAGTGGTTTGGGCCAAAAAAATAGAAAGTCCAAAGAAAATCCACCGAATGGTTTTGCATATACTTAAGCCTGGTTAAATCCGGAAAAAAAGCGAGCCAATTTATTGAAATATCTCAATTAGTTAAATTAAAATGCGAAATATGTGGATATTGTAATTAAAAAGGGATAAAGGAGCGAGTGTAATCAGCGAGTAAGCTCTGATTATTTTTTCATCCGATTTTATTTTGAAAATCTCCCCTTTGTTTGCTTAGTCACTCCGCTTTATTTTTCCAAGTGTCTGAGTGCTCAAATGATCCCATTTGTGGACATGTGGTCAGAGCAGCCTCTCGATCCAGTTTTCGGTGCCAGTTCAGTGTCGGGGCTCAAACGCTTTCAATTGGATTCCTCGTTATTGGTCAGCGGCAAGTGCTGACAATTATCCCCGCGCACACACACGCTCGGACTCGGGGGAGATGTCCTGCAGGATGTTTTGTTGGTTCGACATGGCCGCTAATCCCCTAGAAATGGCCAGCGTCAACTATTAGCGAGCGTTCCGCTGCTGGTCCGGTTAGTTAGCAGGGCTTTGGCTTTTGGCCATGGCTTTTGGCCGCCATAGAAGGGGGGTGGTCTCGCTCTCTCCCTGGGATTAATTGCTTTATGAGCTGCAATAAAAGCCGCAGCAGCAGCTCCCGCTCCCGCTCCCGCACCCTGAAATTCCGCTGGTCAGTTGGCATTTTGTGAACTGCAATTAGCAGCAAATAAAATAATTTACGATTGTAATGACCAAAAATGCCAGAGGGCCGGAGCAGCCGTTACCAACTTGTAATAACAACAAATTGCCAGCCGAAAAGCGAAAAAGGAAAACAGGAAAAAAAAGCCAGAATGTGGTCTGTGATTTTGTGACTTTTCGGGGTTCGCTTCAATCTCAATCTCGGGCTTATTAAGCCACTTGATATTTATGGCCAGCACACAGGAGAAGGCCAGATGACACGGGAGAAGCAGTATTAACCCCGTAATAAAGTAATTTCACTAAAGAATATTTATAAGGTTTTGTACGAGAAATGTAGGGAAACATAACTATGCATAGAAAATATATAAAACTATTTATGTTAAATTTTATTTTGAAAAAAACCTAAACACAAAAGAAGAAATATGTTAATATAAGATGCGTAAAGCTTGGCCCAATCTGTACTCACTCGCTCCCTCTTTCTCGTCGCTTTGATCCTCTTGTACTCGCTGGTTGTACTCGTTGTGCTTTAATTTATTTAAAATATAAATTAAATTCTAGTTTAGAGGTCCAAAAAATATACATTTTTATTTGTAAATATCTTACAATATTTATGTTTAATTTTGTATTAGAAAAACTTGTATAGAAAGTAATTTCCAAGGCTTACTTCAGTGTCCTTTGCTCTCTCCTTTGTCAACTGGCAACGGGCGAGAAAAATGTTTACAGCAAATGAATATGAATGAGTTGAGGCAGGCAGGAGGTCCTTCCTGGCCATCCTGGTGGCTCCATTCAACTGCACTTTCTATGCTTCCTGCGGGCCCTGTTGGCAATCCCACGCAAAGTGTTGAAAAGCTGAATAAATCACAGTTTGACCCGAGCCCAGCCCCAAAATGCGTGGCAACTCGACTGCCTGAATACCCAGCAAAGCTGATTGATTATCGCGATTATGTCGATATTTATCGGTAAGGAGTACACACACCACACACAGTGTTGTGGCCACACAGCTGGCAGAGGCAGGATCTGGGGGTGGTTCCGGTCTGGGCCTGGGTGCTGGGTGCTGGGTGCTGGAGCATGCATAAATAAAAATGTGGCATGTTGGGTCAGAAATAGCATGACATTCTGCCAGACGACGACACAAAATGGCGGCAGATACGGCGAACAAAATGAAAATGTTTAGCAAAGGCAAGGGCAGAGGCAAAGGGTTGGATCTGGCCCCTGGGGAGCAGGAGCTGCCGCTGCCGCTGCTGCTGCTGCTGGGGTGTGAGCCCAGTGAGGCATAAAAATCAATAAAGTCAACGTCCCATCCCACCCCCCAACCGTGCTCCATCGCCCCCTCGTTTGTGTTGGCTTTGTCGGTCACCTGGTTAAGTCATCAATGGCCAGGTAAGCAAACGAGTTACCAGCATCACCACCCCCCTCCTGACTGGCCACTGGCCACCGGCCACTGGTCACCCTTTCTTGTTCAGCTCAGCAAATTTAAGTTCAACAATTTTCCCAACTAACAAGCAACCAAAATTCATAATCAAAACGGCCAGCCGGAAAAAATAAGAGGCCATGGAAAGCTAACCCAAAATGCACTGAAAAAACTAGCCATTGAATTTAGATATATATTTAAATTTAAGTAGTGAGACCATATGAGGATTTTATTTATAAATTCACCAGGAATCATAATAGAAAAAGGTGTCTTTAAAATTTAAGAAAACATTTGCTTATGGTGTTATGACACTACATTGTTTATTTCACTCATTAAAGGTTTTGTTATCTTAAATGCAAGTCTGTGAAAATATTAGCATTACCTTTAGCCCCAGTAATTATTGAAAGCAAAAGGTTTAATGTCATAACCGCATAATATTTTTATTCTTTCTTTAATACATTTTATAAAAATATTAAATAATAATGTTTGGCATATTTTTACTATTCACTAAATAATAGATAAAATATGTCATTTCTCCCCAATTAATTAAGCCAACAAGTTTGAATGTCATAGCCCCATAATATTTTTATTCCTTCTATTATAAAAATATTAAAAATTAAAGAAATATTTTTCTATTTAATAAATAATGGATAAAATATGTCCTTGATTTGCGTTAGTAAATGAAAAAAACAAGTTTAATGTCACAAACCCATAATATATTTATTATTTCTGCAATACAAATCATACAAATATTTTTAAATAATGTAAAGTATATATTTTCTTTTTTAACTAATAAATATTGAATAAAATATGTCCTTCCCCCCAATTAATGAAAACACAAGTCCAGTGTCATAACCCAATAATATTTGCCTTCTTTCTTTGACACACATAACTTAATTTATATTTTCAATAAATAAATAATACAATTGTACTTATTAAATTCCTTAAAATAATCATAAATATCTTCTTACAACATGGAAAAAATATAAATTAATAAAAAAACAAATATACCAGAAATGTATTCGAATTTTCCCAGACACAATGCAAGTTCTCTGCATTTTTTGCAGTGTTTTTTTTTAGTACCATATGAGACCATCCTTTTGGCAAATATGTCAAAGTTCCGCTCGCCCCCCAACATCCCGCCTCTGCCGCTGTCAATTGGCAATTGTACAAGAATGTTTTTTTCTTATTTTCTCTTTTTTTTTTATAATGCTGAAGGGGGCCTGGGGAGGCTGGGTTGCGGGGGAGGCTGGTCACATGTTGGGCTCTTCATTAGCAGCAAAATGATTCGGCTGACATGCAAAAGCCCCTCCTGCGGCTTGTTAGTGTCCATCGCACACAAAAGGCAACAATTTCCAGTTCCAGCGACTGCCAGCGGATCCTTTTCTCCGACGGCCCTTCACCGCTTTTATGCTGCCATGACTGCTTTCTTTCTTTCTTTTTTATTTGTGCCGCTTTTTTGCCGCTTTTTGCAGCTTTTTGTTTTTTGTTTATGCCCCTCGACTGTCGACAATTTGTTGTGCTTTTTATTGGGACAATGAAGGGGTGAGAGGCTAGAGTGTGGTGGGTGCAAGGGTGCTGCTGCTGCTGCTGCTACTGCTGGGGCATGTGGCATAAATGTTTCATAACTGTGGGCTTAGAGGGGGCGTGGCTGCTGGCCATCGACAAAATTATTGGGGGAACACACTAGGCCTGCGGCCCACAAAGCACGCAGCCCTAAGACCTCTTCAGAACATAGGAAGAAAAAACTATAAAGTTAAGAAGTTAAAGAAAAAAAATGAATTTCTTTCATTCCTAATAAAATATTATAAAAAATAAATATTTCTCTCAGTGCATAGCATGCCAAGGGGGACTGGCTTCTTTCTATGCAAATCGTTTGTCTTGCACCGCCTGTCAGCGCAGGAAAACCCCAACTCAGTGGCTCACCCTCCGCCGGCACAGTGGTAATCGACTGGGGTCTGACCCACCATTAACTATTCAGCAGGCGAGGAGGCGAGGAAGCATACAGTATGCTTATGGCAGGACCCGGAGCAGGATATGGGAAAGAAGCCACTGAAGAAAATGACATTTTCGGCCACAATTTATGCCTGTTTTCTTTGAAATAATGTCTGGTGTTTATAGTTGAGCTGTCTACCCTAGGGTCTACCACGGAATTTTTAAGCTTAAAAAGCAACAAGAGTTTCGGCTTGAAGAAGGAAATATATATGTGTGTTGAGTATGTGACATATTTGATTATATTAGTTTAAACAAAGATAGAAATGATATTGAACTACTTTTTGCTGCAACTTCTTACGATCGACGCCTTAGAGTGACCCTCTTCCTTTCACGCTGCCTTTTTTTTTCCCCCGCTCTCCTTTGTGTGCCGTTTTGTGGCTTCGTCAAACCTGGTCATACTGCAAGTGTATTTTCAAAACAATTAAGAAAACAGGAATTTTATTTTTAATTTAAATTGATTTTCCTTCTAGTTAAATTCAAATTAATTTCATAATTGCCTGGCATCTGCTCAGTGTCCTGTATTTTCTGTATTTTCCACTAATTTCGAAACATTTTACGGTCAATTGAGGCGCTCTTGTAGTGCCTGTCGGTCCATTGCTTTTGGCAGCCACTGTGCCGGGCTACCATTTTGAATATGGCGCGTGCTCGTCGAGGAGAAATGTTCGGGGGAAATACATAAATTGAGCGCATAAAAATCAATTTGGCGTAACCGCACCGCGCAAATAAACTGTCGGCCCGAATCGGGGCAACTACTGTTTCTGGTCTCTGGTCCCTGTCTCCCAGGAGTAGGCAGGACGCGCATGTTGCTGCATAAAGCACGGTTTCGGGGCTGCTTTCCCAACGAAAGTGTTTGTATTAATAACCTACTTATGCCCGCAGCCGCAGCCCGGCTCAATGCACTTCGAATCCGGGAAAGTCCGAGAAAAGGGACCCCGCAAATTTATGCGGGAGAACTGCGAGCGTGTAATCTGACCCAAAATGATTTACGCCATACACAGAAAAAATAAGATGGAATTAGGCAAAGATATTCAGCAAATTTTGATAATTTAAAATGTACTTACTTTACTTTTATATAAATTTTATGCTTTATACATATTATTATAAATTATATCCCCCGAGGACACGTTCTTTTGTGAAAGCTTTCTTGCCGTGCAGCATCTCCTCGAGAGTCTAGAGCTGGGAACTTGTAATAGTCGTAATAATAGCAATAATAATTTGCACAACCCTTTCGGCTTTTGTCGATTTTACTGCTCAATTTGATGACCAGCCAGGGGGAAGAGCGTTCCCCATCAAGGAGCCAGCAGCCAGGACCCAGCTTCCAGGACCCATAAAAGTCAATTGTCTGCAACAAATTGAACATTTTTGTAGCAGCTCCCAACTCGGGTTCAATACACTAAGCTGCTGCTGGCTCTACTCCTGAAACCGGATCTGACAGCTTGCCAAAGGGAAGGTGGAGCCATTAGTTTGTCTTTTTTGGTCAGCTGGAAAATTCTGCACAAATTCCCCATTAATTTTGGTCAATTAAAGGGGTTCTACTTAAGCCTGCAAAGCATCTTTGATTTAAAAAATATTCCTAAGCTTTTTTTGGCGGCCGCAAGCCCCAAAAACATATATCGCGTTCGCGTTCGTTCCCCTAAAATGATTTCCACTGGCTGTGTTGATCGAATTCTCTCTGTGAGTGTTAATGGATTGCAAGCTGGGGGAAAAAATAGGAACTGCGTCCAGGGAATACACGCGTTTTCCCCCAAGGGAGCTAGGAGGTGGCAACCGGAATGGGACTCGAAATGGGTTAACGTTTGGGGACTGCAAAAACTGAATTTGAATTATTCATGCGACTGGATTTGGTCTTTGAGGCCCCCAAACTCGAAACTCGAAACTCGATGCACTCCAACCAGATTTCGGACCAGGCTGAACCCCTACGTCCAAGTACTTGGCAATAGTTGGTCAAATTAGTTGCTGGAAGTGAAACTTTTGAGGCTTTTGAGACCGGCCAACGGCCAACAAGTCTATTAGCCAAATTGTAATTGCTGACCTAATCCCAGGGATATATTGATGCCTGGCACTCGGGTTTCCTTGGTGGGCACAGTATAGGCCAAGCTTATTGATTGGTGGCTTGTTTAATACTGTTTACCCGTCCAGAAACAATTCATAATTCAATTAAAAAGCAAATAATTAGCCTAGTGCTGGCATTCAACACCTGCTTTTGCGGTCAACTAAACATTATTTGCTCTGGAAACGAAATAAATTAACTAATTGCCAATTGAAACTTGATTAAATGGGGCAGCAGCGGGGAGCTTCTATGTGGGTTAATTAATTCAATGACTGAGTTTAAACTCGGTTTTATTTAGTTATAAATTTAAAATTAAGCTAAAGTGTTTTTGAAATATTTTCCAATTGAATTGGAAGAGAAGTTATTGTTATTTTGGAAAATTAAAAGGGAATTTCAACAATAAATATATTATATATTTTTAATTTGCCTTTAAGACTTCTTAAAAATTATTCCCAGAACCTATGGTTTTATACTTACTATACGCACTGTACAGCCACCTATTTTCAGGGCCTGGAAAATCATTTAAATTCTTTTTCCCATTCGCCTTGCGGTCTTTGTGTATTTTTTGGTTTTTTTTTTCGTTTTTTGGGAGAAGGTTATGTGTCGAGGCCGTCTAGGTAATTGGACCTGCCCTCCTCTGCCCTGCTCCCCGCACCTGTGGCTGGCGAATTGTAATTTGCATTAAGTGTTGGCACATTCCCCAGCCCCCGAACCCCTCTGACTCGCCTCCACTTGCCATCCATCAGCGAGTCGCACGCATTCGCAATTGGACCAGCCGTTACGTATCCGCCGTGTTGTGCCTGCCTGCCTGCCCCATCCCCCTACTTACACACGCGTGTGCCGAGTTGGCTTTTGTGTGTTTCAGCCGCTTTTAGCGCACACACACAGTGCCCCTCCTCCCTGTACGGCTGCTGCAAAGGACTATTATAACTTTGTCGTGCCAGAAGCCAAGCCAAAGTAATATACTTTAGCACATGGAGTGTCCAGAAAACAAAGTTCCGCCTCTGCCAAAAGGGAGCTGGCGGTGGAGCTGGGCTGGAGCTGGCTTTGGCGGTGGTGGCATATCAAAGAGTTTTATTTTAGTTGCTTGTCAGGGATTTAATTAAGTGCAGCTATGCCATAAATATTAAGTGCAAGAAGAATGCACCAGCAATTTCCACAAATTAAATTTCATATTTCCATTGTTGCTTGCTTACCTCGCATGCATCGCAGGGCCAGGGCCAGGTGAGGTTCGTGTTCACTGAGCGGAAAAGGTGTAGATAAAATATGGTGACTACAGGTGAAATATCTAAATAATTAAAGTAACTTGTAGCAGCCATAATGATAGGTAGAAACTAGAGACTAACTATGCTGGGTTTAGAGCTTATGAAATAATATTAAATGTATTGAATTGGAGGACTTCATAAAATATATTTCAGTGTTCTTAAAAGCTTCAGTCGCTGGCATTTAAATTTAACTTTAAACGCGAGGCAAGCAAAAGGATTTAAGCCCAGAAAATGTTTTATAAAATGTGTAAAGGTTAAAGAAAGGGAGAGTTGCCAAGAATTTAAGAAGTTTTACTTATAATATTCACGTAAAACTAACTAAAATTAAATAATAATAATAATAATAATAATAATAATAATATAAGACCAGAAGGTTCATTTTCGTTGGGAATTTAAGAAGTTTTATTAATGTTATTCACAAAAAACTAACTAAAATTAAATATAAATTATTTTAAAACTTAAGAAAAAAACGAGAGTTGCCAAGAATTTAAGAAGTTTTTATCATAATATTGACCTAAAACTAACTAAAATTAAAAGAAATAATTATATAAGAACAAAAGGTCATTTTTTCGTTGTGAATTTAAGAAGATTTACCTATAATATTTACGAAAAAATAACTAAAATTAAAAAAGAATAATTTTAGAGCCAAAAGAAAATTAAAGTTACTAGAAAATTAAGAAGTTTTAACTAAATTTATTGAGAATAATTTCAAATCTTGAAGAAAACGATAGTTATCTGGAATATAAGAAGTTTTACTCATAATATTATCCTAAAACTAACTAAAATTAAATAGGATTAATAACACAAGAACAAAAGGTCCTTTTATGTTGGGAATTTAAAAAGTTTTACCTATAATATTCACCCAAATCCAAGCAAAATTAATGGGAACAAATAAAATAAAATAAATTGGTAGTCTGCCAATATTTGGCACATTGTTAAAAACCCAAATTGCGCATAAACAAAATGGAACACGACAACGACGACGTCGACGATTAGCCATTTGTTGCGCCAATTTTCGGGATTTTGGCAGCAGTCCAGATCCAGTCCAGATCCGGAATCCGGATCCATCCATGTATTAATTACAATATTTTGCCGATGGCTAGCGGCTAACGTGTGTGTAATGGCCCGGCCAACTGTGCCAGCGCAGGGGTGCGTGTAATTGTTATCTTGAATGCCAAATTGTGACTGGTAATTGAATTTAGCTGCGTGAATTTATGGCCCTGCAATTAAAAACCGATTTAATGGCCCCGAAGCCTGGAAAATATTCCCTTGAATATTTGCCTAAAATGTGCATAATATTCCGCCAGAAGTTTGGCAACAAGGACACCAACTGCGACTCTCTGTTGTTCAACTTGCTGCCGATAAACTTGACAAAGCCAAAGTATTTGCGCAAGTTTCGGTTATTGTTATGACAACACTCGATGTTTCTGTGTTTCTGCAACTTCCTGCAACAGCCAGGTATGGCAGGTATGGCAGGTACGGCAGGTATGCCGGGTAGCCAGGATTGGGTTCTCCTAACCTCAAGACGGGCTGCTATGACGACGACGATATCGGTTATTGAAATATGCAAGCGACAAACTTTGCTGCCTGCTAACTGCCAACATCCAACTGCCAACTACAACTACAAACTGCCTGTCTTTCGGCCAGAAACTTTGCCCATTCGGTAGCTTTGTTCTTCGTGTTTCTCCGGGATTGGCACTCCGGGATTAGCTGTCAGGCGATGTCGTGCGAATTGCCCTCCGACTTATGCAGAGCGCCCGGTTCTGGGCAATAACGATAATGCAGCGGAAGCCGATTATTTGCGGAGTCGGAGACTGAGTCCGGGAAGGAGTCCGGGACGGAGTCTGGCAAGTGTTATGTAATTAGAGTCTGGCTTCTGGCTCGAGGGAAGGAGGAGCTGGGCTTCGCCAAGCTGTTGCCGCATTTCAGTGTCCATTTTTCGCTTATCTGCGCTCTTGAGTTTGTCACAAGCAATTGTTTGACTTTACTTGACTTGACCAGGCCCATAGAGAGCGAGACACACACACACACACACAGCCAGCCGAACACAATGGCCGGAAAAGCCAAAAACTGGAACAAAGAGCAGCAGGCTAAGGACACTGTTCAAAATCTCGTAGTTCTTGGTAGGGATAAATAAATGCCTAGACAATGGGGATATTCGAGAAAGGGAACTATCTAGAAAGTGCATTAAATGTGGGTAATGTGTAGATAATGTGTACGTAGAATGCCGTAAGCGATGTGCTTATAATTCCCAAGTGAATATTTGTTACAAGAAACTGTAATACTTTAGGGAAGGATACATAAATTGATCTTCAAATAGGCACTTGGTAGAAGATCCACATAGAAAGTACCTTAAATACGTATAATATAGTAAGCCTTGTGCTTATAACTCCCAAGTGAATATTCGTTTTAAAAAAACTGTTATACTTCTTGGGAAGGATTAACAAATGGCTCGACAAAGCGATACCTGGTAGAAGAAGACCTACCTAGAAAGTACATTACATAAAGATAATGTATACACATCGTGTAGATATTATATAGATAATAAGGAGAGTGTAGGAAACCATGTGCTTAAAATAATCCTAAATTAAGATTTCTTACAAGAAACTGTAATACTTCATGGGAAGGATATATAAATGAATCTACAAAGACGTACCAGATAGAAGACCAACCTAGAAAGTACCTTAAATGTAGGTAATTGTAGGTTTGTGTAGATTAATTGTAAATAATACGTAGAACTTAGTAAGCTATGGGGCTAAAATTCCCACCTAAATAATCGTTAAAAAAACTGTTATACTTCTTGGGAAAGATAAGTAATGGGCTCTACAAAGATATACCAGATAGAAGACCTGCCTAGAAAGTACATTAAATTAAGATAATGTATAGATATTGTGTAGATAATACGTAAAATTTAGCTAACTGAGTGCTAATAATTCCCAAGTGAATATTCGTTATATGAAAGTTAAAGATAAAGTTCGTTTTTATTAGCTGAACATGTTTCTGACTAGAAGCTTTACCCGAAAGTCCATAAAATTTACTAATACTATGTAGATAATATGTAAATACCACGTTGATTTCAGTAAACTGTGTGCTTATAATTCCCAAGTGAATATGCCTTCAATTAAAATTAAAAATAAATTGAGCTATAATTAACTTCATGGCTAAATCGATTCCATATCAACATTTAATATATTAAACAGGCCACAAAATGTAATACTAAAATTAAGAATCATAAAAATAATTAATATAAAAATTCAGAATTGAAAATTATAACTTCCCCGCTTATTTTTCGAGTGCCTTGGACACAACACTCACAGGCAACAGCATTTGACGCCATTTGTTTTACTTCGCTGACCACAAATAACCATGGCCAGCCTGCTGTTGTGGCCAGCCTGCTGCCCCATTTTGTGGCCCAAACATTTTCCAGTTGCCGCAGTTGCTAGTCGGGAGGATACCCTCCGGAGTCCGTAGTCCGGAGCCACATTCCACTCTCGGATCCAGTGCCGAGCTCGACATTGAGTTATGTTGTGCATATGAGCCCCAAGGAAATGCAGTCCCGGCAGAGGAGGAGGAGGAGCAACATCAGCACTGGGCAGTAATGGCATCGGCGACATCGTAGTGACAAGGACTCAAGTCGAGTGCAGCTGCTGCGATTGTGGAATTTTCGGTCCTTTTCCGCAGAATTCTCACGTTCCAGCGGGCTGTCAACGTTGCTAAGTCCGAGAGCAGAGACAAGCCTTTAAAAGTGCCTGAAAGAGAATATTTTAGAAATATCTAATGGCCTTCTCCAAGCTTAATTTTCCTTTCGAAGTTTGTTAAAAAGAAAAATTAGTGGAAATATTTTTATAGAGAGCTTTCCTTAATATCCTTAGTTCTGGCAGGTAATGGTCAGCCATTGTGCGTCTATTAACGCCTCTGGAAAAAAAGGGGTGACAGCCATCAGTAGCAGCGGCTGGCCATCATCAAGGCCCAGGTCCAGGGCCAGGCCCAATTCCCAGGGCCATTTCCATTCCCAATTCCCATTCCGCACTGTCATGGCCACTTTCATTATATAGTGGCAGCAGGCAGCAGGCAAATTTGCCGGGCAGCTAAATGGCGGCCAAGTGGCAAGTGGAAAGTGGCAGGACGAAGGATTAAGCGCTGAACCAGCTGCAAGTGGAAGTGGAAGCCTGCCTGAAAGCAATGGTTCGCCTCCTGCTGCAGGTCCTGCTCCTGGTGGCCATCTAATTTTCAGCTCCTTGTCGCAGCGCCACAACAATCAAGTGGCATGATTGCTAAGCAGCATAATGCCATTTATTGCCACAACAAGCCCCAGAGTCGCGGCGAGTCAGGTTGCCTGGCCTCGCGGCAGAGCAAGTCAATGGGGTTTTTGGCGGGAAAACTAGCTGGAAATAAATTTTTTAAATTATTTTAAATAAATTAAATTGTAATTTTTATTATAAATATTATTTAAGACAGATTTCTCCCGGATAATTCAGTCAAAATCAGGGAGAACTCGAAAAAATCGTACATTTCAAGGATAGAAAAGAAAGCCAACCCCGCAGCACTGGCTTCGTGGTTGAAACTCCTTTTTCCTTGGCAAAACTTTGCCCGCATTCGCATTCATGGGCCCGCACAATATGCTAAGCGTCCTGCCAACGTCCTGGCAGGCGAAAGGGTCGATGGAGCTGGCAGCAAGGAGCACAGGGAGCACAGAGCCAATGCAATCATAATTTTAACTACTTTAGTTTTATTCCACCCCCTAGAAGGAGCGCCAGCTCCTGCACTTAGTTCTATTATCCTGACGCTTTGTTCGCGCCAACGACGCCCTCGTCCTTTGGCTCCGCGCTGCCTTTTTGTTAATTCCGCGAGGCCACAATAAAAGCCAGTGGCAAGGCGATGGCGATGGCTCTGGCGATGGTGCGATGTAAAAATGGGAATGAAAATGAAAATATAAATTGCCTTTGTGCACTGCGCGAAATTACCCGCCGGGTATCGGGGCGCTCCAATCAGCTGGCGAGCGAGAAGCATCGATGCTTGGGGCCATGAATAATTATAAGTAATGGCAGGGAAAAGAGTATAACTTTTAGAGCCAAATAGAGTTGGTAATACCCGAGTTAAAGATGTGTGGGAGGAGATGGAAAATAATTTAAACATATTTCCCATAAAGCTTACTTGCAACAAGAGCTGAGCAAGCAGACGAGGCGAATTTCAATTCGTTTGTGGCCAGCTTTTTGTGGCTTCATTAGCGCCTGGTCAGGGGACTGGGAATGGAACTGGAAGCCCTGCGAGGGGGTTTGATTAACACTAACCACAGTCCGCAGTCCGCTTGGGGGCTAATGCAGGCGGCACAAAGCCAGCGAGAAGCGCAATCAAGGCGGTATGGATTTTAATTAATTTTCCCTGCGCTGAACTGCAGCATATTTTTAATTAAAAAACTTGGCGTCCTTGAGCCGACGCCGACGCCGATTCGATTCCCAGCTGGATTTTGCAGCTTTGCTTAAAGTTTTTGCTAGAAATAACCTCCTCGGCGTGACTTTGCTTCGATTTCGATTTCAGTGCTGGACTGCCAGGTGGGCGACTGGGGAGCCTGGAGCGAGTGCGACAAGAGCTGCGGCACCGGGATGATGACGCGCAACCGCCAGATCCTGCAGGCGGCCCAAAACGGAGGCAAGCACTGCCCGACGCTGCAGCAGAAGCGCGGATGCCAGGGCTACCGCTGCCACGGACATCGCGACAAGAAGATACTAAGGGGTGAGTCGTTTTTTATATTAATTAAGTAAATAAGGAATCTATATATCAGTATATATATTTTATGAACTCAAAACTAAGAGTTGAAAGTGTTATTTTTGAGGGAGCTAGTAGTCCTTGCCAAGGGTTGCCAGTAAGTGTCAGTGTGTCTCGTGTGGACTTCGTCATTCTACGTCCCTTGGCTGATACGAGAACGTCGAAAAATAACTAAGCGACAACAAAAAAGCTTAACATAATGGGAAATAGTCCAAGCTCGCCAAGGCGTCCCGAGGAGGAGCCTGTTCCAGCTGAGGTCGGTGCCGGGGATGCGCCACCCGCAGATGCAGATGCTTCCTCTGATCAAGCGGCAGCGGAGGAGAATCTAGAAAATGATGATGATGGACCAGACTCACCACCAGATTCCAAACCTGCTGATAGTCTAGGTGAGATTGATGAGCTCAGATAATTCTACAAATGCAGAGGATGAAGGAACTGTAACACTCTGATCCCCTGTAGATACTTCCTCGGAAGCAGACAATGATGATCCGGATTCGAATAACGTCGCTGATGGATCAGAATCATCAGTAGGGCAGTCAAGCTCGGCTAATACTACAAATGAAGAGCGGGAAGGAGAGAGAGGCATAGAGAATTCTTCAAATGATGAGCCGGAAGGTGGAAACTTGCAGAATTCTACAAATACTGAGCCAGAAAATCCGGAACTTGGCGATGCCGAAATACAGGTTGGCCCAGATGAAACCCCTGTATCCCCTGAACAGGAAGCTGAGCCAGAACCGGAGGCTGCCCACGAGTCCTCGACTAGAGGCAAAAAACGCCGCAAGGCTCCAAAACCAGATGGCTCGAATGCCAAAAGGAAGAAGAGAGACGGTGGCGGCGACCAGGATGGACAGGCCCCGGCTTAAAGAATATAATAATAATAAGAAATGAATGATGGTGAATGATAGGTGAATGATTGGTGAATGAGGGTGAGTGATAATGTATTTCCATACATTTTCATTAACTAGAGTGAATGATGAAGCATTAGAATGAATGAGAATCATTGAGAATGATTGAGAATGAATGGGAATGAATGGGAATACTAGAATGAATGAGGTTGAATGATAATAAATAATATTAATTAACCTTAACCCTCGCCAAAACTGTTCCTGTCCCGATGTTCTGTGAGTATCGGACTTCACCCGTCATAAACACGCTGATTCGATTATTCCAACACCCATCCTGCAGCCCCCATCCTGCCTCACACAAGACTGTCCGAGTCCACCACCAACCAGGATTCGACGCAGGTAAAGAGCATTTGCACCTCAAACCAAAACACAAGAAGACTGACTGAGCGGCGTTCAAAGTCCGCGCTGATGCACTCCGCACTCCGACGTCCATTGATTTTTTTCTTCTACACGTTCCCTGATGACTTTGTGGCTGGTCTCGAGGTCGTCTGCCGCAAGTTGAAACTTTTTCAAATTGCCTTTTGCATGCACTGAGCGAAGTCGGATAAACATACACACCTTGTTTATCCGACTTCGCTCAGTGCATGCAAAAGGCAATTTGAAAAAGTTTCTTCTTTTTATTCGAGGAATATATATTTATTTAAAGGATTACAGGTTCAAAAACAAGTCAAGGTTAAAATCGAGTTAAAAAACAAGTTCCTTGCGCCCTGGTGCGGTCACAGCTGGCGGGGATCATGAACGTGGACGATCCACAGGTTATCCTGTTCAAACACCAGATCCTGTGCGGCACCCACCAAGTGACTGGCTGTTCCACGTTGCGTCTCTTTGAGCTGGGCTAGGACGAGACTGACGAAATTAAAGGGAACTCGCGACTTGCCCGCCATCACTGACTTCAGGACAACCAGGAACTGAACACACATGGGCCGAGGCGGATCTGGGCGAGGCGGCTAAGCCTGAGGAGGTCGGCGAGATCCCCAACCTGGTGGTGAACCTCACCGAGGACACCTTCGCCACTTTGTCAAGTTTTTCGCTCCCTGCGCCTGGCCCCCACCTAGGAATCTCTGGCCAAGGAACTGGTGCAGGAGCCCACCGTTACCATATCGAAGATCGACTGCACTCAGTTCCGTTCTATTTCCCAGGACTTTAAGCTAAAGGGATATCCCAGGCTGCTCTGGACCGAGAACGGTAAAAAGACTGAGAAGTACTCAGGCTCCCGGAAACCTCAAGACCTTAAGAACCCCAAGACATACGTGGAGAAGATGGTGGGTGTGCCGCTGGAGAAGAGCGACGAGAAGAAGGCCGCCGGCTAGGAGCCCGCCAAGAAGGAGGATGCCGCCGTTGCCGAGGAGGAGGCGCCCAGCAGCTGAGCGGCGAGTCGGAATTCGAGGAGTCCATCGCTCTTGGCGCTGTGGCCTTCATCAAGTTCTATGCCCAATGGTGCGGACACTGTCAGAAGCTGCAGCCCACTTAGGAGCAACGGCAACTGGCCCCGGAGATGCACCAGGCCCACCAAGCTGGCGTGAAGATCGCTAAGGTGGACTGCATGGCGCCAAAGATCAAGCAGGTGTGCATCGACCATCGACCAGCAGGTTGAGGGCTACCCAACCTTTACCATTCCTCTACAAGAATGGCCAGCGAATGGCCAGAATGAGTACGAGGGCATTCGCTCGCTCCCGGAGCTGCAGGCCTACCTCAAGAAGTTCCTTGGCCACGACGAGCTCTAAGGAGGATCAGGAGGAGCAGGAGCAGTAAAAAACTAAACTTCAATCTAAACTAAACTAAACAACTAAACGTTCAATCAATCAAACCAGCAGGAAAAAGCCTCTGTGAGGAGCCCGCATTTACACAGTACATCCAACATTAAACATCGAAACACAAATACAAATAAAAAATAACACCAAGTACCTGAACTTTTCTCCCGGTGCCTCCGGAGGATAAAAGCCAGCGGAAAAACGGATCTGCTTCCGAAACTCGCAAACAAGAAGGCCAGAGAGTACGTGAAAGAAAGCCCGAGGAGGTAGCAGGAGGAGCAGCTACCGGCGGCGGCAGCAAAAAATGTCAGCAGAGAAGCTGCCAGGAGCTCATCCCAGGCAGGCAGCAAACAACAATCCCGACCAGCCCCCGCCTGCCTGCAGGATCTGCAGGATCCAAAGCAATTTTCTGCAAGTGGCTGACATAAAAGCCATATTATATTTGGCTAAGTGTCACCGCCGGCTTACAAACACAGACAAAGGGAGCAGAGACAGGAGAGGAGTAGGTTTGAGGGGGTTGAGAAACTATTAAAATATCGCTGCAAAAGTTTTTGTTTATGTTTTGGGTCTCTCTCGCCTGCGCTCCATTAGCCCAGGACGTGTGCCTCCCAGCCTCCCAGCCTCCCACTTTTTGTTCGGTTTTAGTTTCCCCATCCGGCTGCCATTTTTTGCCCATGTGTGTGCGGTGTGTGTCTGCTCTCTTTAAAGCGTATAATTAAAACTTTGATTGCTGCCATTAAAATATTATTTAACCGCCTGCCGAAGAATGGAGAATGGAGAACGGGGAATGGAGGAGCCTGCCAGCTCCAGCTTCACGGCTGAGTGCCTCTGATTGGCACAAGAAACGGCAGCGGCGGCGGCAAAAAGCCAATATTAATTGGAGCGGAGCGGCGGCAACACAATGTTAGACAGTTTGTCTGGAAATTTGCATCAACAAATTGCAGCTCACCTTCTGCCTCGTTCAAAGTTGCACTAACTAAATTTGATGGCAACAAAGGTGGTCTTTAACTTGCCACATTTATGGCAACAAAATAATAAAGCTTAAACTGTCTTTGTATGCAAAATGTGGCCATAACTATTGGTGCTGCAGGCTTTAAAGCTGATATTTATTTAACAAATACCTTAAAGTTGGCTTTATTTCCTTACCATGTGTACTTAGTTATTTGGTTTAGAAGTTAGTATTGATTAATATTTATTTTTTATATTTTCCCTACTTGAATCAGTCTGTATAAATATTTATATATATTTTATACTCGAACTGAGCTTAAATTTATTGAACAAATACCTTTAAGTTGCCTTTATTTTATAACCCCGAGTCCTTGGTTATTTTCAGATAGGAAAAAGTGTTAAATTATATTTATTTTTAATATTTTCCCTACTTGAATCAGTCTGTATAAATATTTATATGTTTTATACTTGAACTTTGCCTTTATTTTATTATCCTGAGTCCTTGATTATTTTCAGATAGAAATAAGGATTGATTAAAATGTTTTTTTTAATGTTTTCCATACTTCAAAAACTTTGTGTAAATAATTATATATATTTTATATCGAACTGAGCTACAATTTATATTGCAAATGCCTTAAGACTTGCTTTATTCCCTTACCCCGAGTCCTAGATTATTTTAAGATGGAAATAGGTATTGATTAATATTTATTTTTATAATTTTCCATACTTCAATAAGTCTGTATAAGTAAAGTATATATTTTATACCCAAACTAAGCTGAAAATTATATAAAAAAAACCTTAAAGTTGCCTCCATTCCCTTACCTTGAGTCCTTGATTATTTTCAGATGGAAATATGTATTGATGAATATTATTTTTAATACTTTCCATGCTTAAATCAGTCTGTGTTAATAATTATATATATTTAATACGCAAACTAAGCTTTAATTTGTATAACAAATACCTCAAAGTTACCTTCATTCCCTAACCCTGAGTCCTTGATTATTTTCAGATGGGATTAAGTATTGATTAATATTTATTTTTAATATTTTTAAAAGTTTATATTCAATGCCCGGACTGAGCTAAAATTTCTATAACAAACAAATCAAAGATACCTTCATTCCCTCACCCTAAGTCCTTGATTATTTTCAGTTAGAAAAAGCATTGATTAATATTTATTTTGAATATTTCCCCTCAATCATAATTGCAATCCGAGCAGGCGTAATTAGCGCCATTGATAATATTATTATTGCAGGCGGCATTTGTATTGAAAACGTTTCGCTGATAATTATTATAGAGCATATATTTAGAAATTCAAATAGAATAAAGCCTTAATTACTTCCATGAATTAATATTGGGAATTCGGGGGAAACCTAAAACACAAAGTTCATTATTATTAAATTCGATGTCGTTGTCGATGTTGTTTTAAAGCCAAATCGCTTTTATATAATTACATATTTAATTACAATTATAATCGGAAAAGCGGCGCGACACACCAGTTGGGAATATTAATTGTCGCCGGGAATCGGCCAGGTTTTTGGGTTGATTTTAGTTGCCGAAAAATGATATTATATTAAAAATAAATGCGTAATCTAATTGCGGAATAAGTGCGTGAATATGAAATTAATTCTCTCTCCTTTCATGTTTTTGTGTGGCCGGAAACAAGGATTTCTACGGCGGGCGCGGTTAGCGGAATTATAATTATTTTAATGTTTAAACAAAAACGAAATACGAAAAATACTTGGCTAAATGGGTGAAGCCATTGCCGCCGCCTACTCCTTAATTGGTCCGCAATTATGCACACATATCCTGGCGGTGGCACACACACATACACATTCGTAGGTGTCCTGCGAGAAGGCAGTCCTGTGAATGTTAATTAAAGCGTTTGCTTGGGCGTCTCCCTCTCTGTGTGTGTGTGTGTTTAACGCTCATAATGCGCTTAAGCTGTTTATTGTTTTTAGCACCTCCCCTGGCCACGCCCATCCCGACTGCCGACTACCGACTTTGTGGGCGGCTGCGGATGTGCGGTTGTGTTTGCCTTGCAAATAGCCAACAGACAATCGCCGCAGAACGAGCAGGAGGAGCAGGATGAGGCTAGGATGGGCAATCTGCTCTCGCTTTGCCAGCAATTACAGGGCATTAAAAGCGTCGATTATAAAGGCAAACATGGCCCCAACAACAAAAAAAAACCCCAAAATCAAACGCCAACACTGCTGTGGTTTTGGCCACCTTAACCGGAGTCTTTCTTTGTTTGGCTTTGCAGAGGAGAAAATATATAAATCCCTGAGGAAAATATCCAAAGAAAAGCAGGGTTAACTTGCTTGAGAAATTTATTAAATTTAATTCTTAAATATCTATCTTATATTAATAGAAATATGTGGAAGCTTGCCGGTTTTTTATTTCTAGAGTGATGTGTCGGATTCGATAACTACACTATCGTATCTTATCTATCGATCTTGTCTTACTTGCTATCGATATATCGTAATCGTAATATAAATACTAAAAGCTAGAGTGACCGTGAAGGCTGGCCTACTACAAATGTGTTTAGTATTAAATTAGCTTTCAAAAATTGCCAATGCTTTTTCCACCGTGCAAGTTCGGTTTACTTCATCAACAGTTTTACTTCGAAGCTTGCCTCTCTGTATCCTGGCAACCTGATAACCTCGTATCCTCTCTATCCTTTCTATGTCCTTGCTGCCTAGTCAAGACAAATTCAATTTGCTGCCGGCTGCCTGCTGCCGGAAACGGAATATGTCAGTGCGGTGCGCCCTTAAGTACGCTATTAAAAATTTTCTAATTTCAACTTAATTGCTAACAAACAAGCTGCTGCGTGTGTCTTCCTGTCTTCCACTCACACACACACGCACTTGGGCAATAATTAAGGTAAACAAAGGCCAAGCAGGTGAAAGGTGAAAGGTTGAAGGCAGGCAAGCGGGAAAGCGGGAAAGGGGTTGCAGCCATAAAATATGCATGATCAGTTCACTCACCCCGGGCAAAAAGCGGGCAAAACTCGGCGGTAATTGCCATCTACATAATTCACAAACTCCAGCTCAAGTTGCACACAATTTTCGGAAATTTTCGGTTGGCTGCCGCGCTACCTTTTTCTTTTTTTTGGGGTGACATTTGCCACACGTGCCGCGAACAAAAATCCCCGGAACCCCAGACCCGAATTGGAGATGACCTCATTCGCAGCCGCAATAATGTTCGGTGCTCATTAACGTTATAAAAATAATTGCTTAACACTCGCAAGCGCACACACACACAGTTGCCATGTGCTAAATTCCAATTAACCTGCATCTGTGTGTGTGGTGTGTGAGGTGTGTGGTGTGTGTGGTGTGTGTGGTGTGTGTGTGCGGCTGTCATCTCGGCCAAGTTGGTAATCGTCCGAGATGAGCGATGAAGTGCCATCGAGCGGCAGTTTTGGGCAGGAGCCCCAAGGATACCCTGCCAATTGGGGGAGAGTGATTGGCTATTAATTTGTGCTTAGTCCTGGCAAAGGATCTGCTTTTGAAATATTTAAAAAATAAAAGAAAGAAAGAAAGTCCTGAGGCAGAACCTTCTTTCTAAATATTTTAAATAAAGAAGAAAGAAAGGCTAAAATTCTGTTTCAATTTTTTTATATGAAAAATAAAATGGCAGCTAATATTTAAAAATAAATAAAAGTGGTTGCCATAAAAATATAATTTCCAGCAATAAAAAAATAGAGGAAAGATAATACTTTCTATAAAAACAAAACTTATCTTGTGCTCTAATATCTAACACCTAAGATGTGGTCAGAGAATTTAAGCTTGACTGGGAGTTACTATTACTTTCCTTGTTTGTAGGCAGCACCTGAACCTTGCCAGTTTTCCGCATCAAAGCAGGCGCATCAAGGCCCTGGCAAAGTTTCCCTTTCGGCTGATGTGGATTCGCCCAAGGCCTGAGGTCTGAGCGGAAGGACCTTGACGTTGGGCCCCCAACAATATGGCATTTGATTATGCAAATGGGAGTGAGGGTGCCCCGCAGCCGCACCCTTAGCACCCTTAGCACTTGGCTCGTTAAATTTGCATAAGTTGCGGTGGCGGCGGCAATGCCTAAAATTATGCAACACATATGGACCAGAGACCAAGAGGGATTGAGATTAAGAAAGTGCTCTTTTTTGCAAAATTTCTATCAAATAAATTGAAGAAAAATAGAAGACTGCAAGGGATAAGTCTTCGGGCTTAATCAAATACCGAGAATGATTTTAGCAACAATTTAGAATCTCGGAAGCCCAACATTGATTACAAACGACTGAAACTGAACTCAATGAGCACTCTCTGCCCTTAACTCCGACAGCCAAAGCATTGGAGGACTCCCTCCCATACCCCAACCCAATCCCAGCGAGACCTTTGAGTGTGCGAGACTCCCAGGGCAAACAGCAAACAAATCACACACGTAAATTATATCGGGTAAACACAGTGGCGGCGGAATCAAAGGAGAGCACAAAGAGCGGAGCATGCACTCAGGAAAAAAGGTGCCAGGAGAATAAAAATATATTTGAGTAAGGCTAGTGTTTTGGGAATCACTTTGTAAATTGATATTCAATATAAAAATTAAATAAAAGTGAATACAAAATGCTTAATAATATTAAGTGTAAGCTCAATTGTACTCCATTAACTTTCCCCAAGTGTACCTGGCATTTGGCATCGTTCTGCACCCGCGGCACGTCACCAAGGTGTTTGGCTCTTGGTTGTTGGCTGTCGGTGCCTGACGTGTTGTCGCCGTGGCGCAGTGACACGCGGCGACGGGGGTTAAGGGGACTTGAGCGGGTTAAGAGCTCGCATTTCTATGCAATATGCGGTCGGAGGAGGAGCCAAGGAGGCGCAAGGCATGGGGCATTCCTGCACATGTTGTTTGCTCAGCTTTCCTTTCCGTTCTTTTTTGTTATTTTTTGGTGGCCTGCTAATGGCATGTTTTGATTCCGCGCGGCAAAAAATGCGGCAAAAAAGAGGCAAACAAAATAAATAAAAGTGTAGTGGGGACGGGGCGACACGCACACACTTCCGCTTTCGCCGAGTGTACGCCGTGATTGAATTATGGCGGCAACGCGTGCCTGGAAACTGATTTCCCAACTACTCCTCACGATTCCCTTTGTTCTTCTCTTCCAGAAATGGCCCTGCTCCTGCCCGCCGCCCTCTCCCACAACCGTCATGCCAACGACAGCAGCGATATCCGGCGGAACCTGCGCACGCGCTACCACGACTCCTACAAGCACAACCGCGATCACGAGTAAGTATACGCCCCGTGGACGGCTTACCCTGACAGGGGAGGAGAACTCATGTGTTCATTTAATAACGAAGTTTTCCAAGTGATTTTTAATGTTTATTTTTAATTTGTTAATAGATATTGTAAGTGTTTTTTTGTTATTAAATAAAATGAGAATTTTTATTGTTTTAAAATGTATTTAGTTCTAGATAAGTTTAAAAATATAAAAAGAATGAAAGCAAGCCCAGGAATCCGGATTTTTTTGAATTTAAAACCATCATTCCTACGCCAAAACAGCCTTAAATTCGATTCGGAAAGCGGTTTTATGTTAGTTTTTTGTTGTTTAATTAATCTGCATATTTCGTTTGGAAATTTAGAAAAATTAATTTTTTGGTCAATTTTTTATAATTTAGATGATGTAACCCCTTTCTAAATTTCGAAAAATTGGCCAAATTTTTTTTTTCTGATTTTTTCAATATTTTTGAAGTAGTTAATTGAGATTTTAATGCTGAATCGGAATATGTATGACATTTAGCTATCGCTTGCTTTTTGGCCATGAAATGCTGTCAAAAAGACCTCATATATTGATAATCTTTTATATTTTATACATAATTATATTATAATTCGGTTTAAAAAGAAACACTAATGGCAGTCTTTTAGACGAAAAAGGAATATTTTAATGGCATTTCAAATATATATTATTATAGCATAATGCACAAAGCTGATCTCTTTAAAATCTATTATTCCCATAAATCATATTAGTCATATTAAAAGCATGAAAGCAGTCCGAAGAACTCGAATTGTTTGGACTACAAATAATCATAACTATGCCAAAACAGCCTTAAATTCGATTCGGAAAGCGGTTTTATGTTAGTTTTTTGTTGGGTAATTAATCTGCATATTTAGTTTAGAAATTTAGAAAAATAATTTTTTTCTCAATTTTCGACAATTTTCGTGAAAATTTCTAAATTTCGAAAAATTGGTCAAAATTTTTTTTCTGATTTTTTAAATATTTTTGAAGTTATTAATTGGGATTTTAATGCTGAATCGGGAAATGTACGTCATTTGGCCATCGCTTGCTTTTTGGCCATGATATGCTCTCAGAAAGACCTCAAATATTGATCTTTATATTATACATAATTAAATTATAATTCGGTTTAAAAATGGCAGTCATTTAGACGAAAAAGGAATATTTTAATGACATTTCAAATATATTATAGCATTATGCACAAAGCTGATCTCTTTAAAATCTATTATTCCCAAGAGCTTTATATATTTTGTTGACAACTCAAAGCTTAATCCGACGAACTCGAAGGTTTTGGACTAAAAATTATCATAACTAAGCCAAAACAGCTCTAAATTCGATTCGGAAAGCGATTTTATGTTAGTTTTTTGTTGGGTAATTAATCTGCATATTCAGATTAGACATTTAGAAAAATAAATATTTTGTAAATTTTTTATAATTTAGATGATCTATCTTCTTGAGAGGATCTGGCTCTGTGGGCTGTAAATGGCCAGTTTCTTGAGAGGATCCGGCTCTGCCGGCTGTACATGGCCAGTTTCTGGAGAGGATCAGGCTGTGCCGGCTGTGGCAAAAGGCCAGTTTCTGGGAGGATTAGTCCCTGCAAATGGCTATCTTCTTGAGAGAGGATCTGGCTCTGTGGGCTGTAAATGGCCAGTTTCTTGAGGATCCCGCTCGGCTGTACATGGCCAGTTTCTGGAGGATCAGCCCCTGCCAGTAATGGCCAGTTTCGTGCCGGCTGTAAGTGGCCAGTTTCTGGAGAGGATCCGGCTGTGCCGTCTGTAAATGGCCTGTTTCTGGAGAGGATCAGGCACAGCATTTACCAACTGTTCGCCTTGTATTTCATATACTCTACGCGTTATAACCACCCTAAAAGTAGGCACACTTTTTCATTTTCGAATCTCACTACTTCAGCCTAAAGATGCACAAATATTTAATAAAGACTCCCAAAAGTATGCACTGGCGTTTTCATATTCTCCAGCTGATGGTGGGAAACCTCGGTGGGGTATCCACTCAAGTCTCAAACCTTCGATCTTGCAGATGGCAGCAGGACACCGTTTCAAACCCGGTTGCCATCCTCGAAGGAAGAGGCAGAGAGATAGGGAGAGCCGAGAGCTTCCATAACTGATAATAAAGTGAGACCGTTCAGCGTGACCAGCTGGCATTTCTGTTCGCCTGGTATTTCATTCTCGTCGATGGGGTAAATTGGTTGGAAATTGGGTGGAATTTGGATGGAAAACCAGGTACCAGGCGAACATAAATAGAAGCTCTGCTCAATTACAATTTTGAGTTTAACTCAAATTATTCTGCGCCACTCTCAAAGTAATGGTTTCTTTGAGTTTAACTCAAAATTTGTGAGTCTCGGAATATTTGCAGAGCTGCCTACTCATATTTCTGTTCGCCTGGTAGTTTAAAATTGGGTAGTGGTGAATTTGCCTATAAATTGTAAAAATCAGATCAAAATTAACAACAACTAACTCGGGCAACAACAAGGCGTACAAGAATGAAATTGTTTTTGTTATTTTGCTGTGATTTTTAAATTTTATAGGCAAATTCTCCACTTCCCAATTTTAAACTACCAGGCGAACAGAAATATGAGTAGGCAGCTCTGCAAATATTCCGAGACTCACAAATTTTGAGTTAAACTCAAAGAAACCATTACTTTGAGAGTGGCGCAGAATAATTTGAGTTAAACTCAAAATAGTCGCAATTTTGTGAATTTAGTAATTCGAGCAGAGCTTCCTTCTGATATTTATGTTCGCCTGGTACCTGAAACCCCTTACAGTGCGATTTTCCATCCAAATTCCACCCAATTTCCAACCAATTTACCCCATCGACGAGAATGAAATACCAGGCGAACAGAAATGCCAGCTGGTCGACGCTGAACTCTTGGTCTCACTTTATTTTATCAGTTATGGAAGCTCTCTGGCTCTCTCCCTTCGAAATCTCTCTGCCTCTTTCCCTTCGAGACAAGGCATAACGCCAAGGTTTGAAACTTGAGTGGGGTCCCCTCCCAGGTTAAAAACCTTTTCGCCATCTGTTGCAAGATCGAAGGTTTGAGACTTGAGTGGATACCCCACCGAGGTTTCCCACCTTTCCCATCAGCTGGAGAATATGAAAAACGCCAGTGCATACTTTTGGGAGTCTTTATTAAATATTTGTGCATCTTTTAGGCTGAAGTAAGTGAGATTCGAAAATGAAAAAGTGTAGCCTACTTTTAGGGTGGTTATAACGCGTAGAGTATATGAAATACAAGGCGAACAGTTGGTAAATGCTGTGCCTGATCCTCTCCAGAAACAGGCCATTTACAGACGGCACAGCCGGATCCTCTCCAGAAACTGGCCACTTACAGCCGGCACAGCCTGATCCTCTCCAGAAACTGGCCATTTACTGCCGGCAGGGGCTGATCCTCTCCAGAATCTGGCCATGTACAGCCGGCAAAGGGATCCTCTCAAGAAACTGGCCATTTACAGCCCACAGAGCCAAATCCTCTCAAGAAGATAGCCATTTACGGCCGGCAGGGACTAATCCTCCCCAGAAACTGGCCTTTACAGCCGGCACAGCCTGATCCTCTCCAGAAACAGGCCATTTACAGACGGCACAGCCGGATCCTCTCCAGAAACTGGCCACTTACAGCCGGCACAGCCTGATCCTCTCCAGAAACTGGCCATTTACTGCCGGCAGGGGCTGATCCTCTCCAGAAACTGGCCATGTACAGCCGGCAGAGCGGGATCCTCTCAAGAAACTGGCCATTTACAGCCCACAGAGCCAGATCCTCTCAAGAAGATAGCCATTTACGGCCGGCAGGGACTAATCCTCCCAGAAACTGGCCTTTACAGCCGGCACAGCCTGATCCTCTCCAGAAACTGGCCATGTACAGCCGGCAGAGCCGGATCCTCTCAAGAAACTGGCCATTTACAGCCCACAGAGCCAGATCCTCTCAAGAAGATAGCCATTTACGGCCGGCAGGGGCTAATCCTCTCCAGAAACTGGCCTTTACAGCCGGCAGGGACTGATGCTTACGAGAAACTGGTCATTTACAGCCGGCAGGGGCTGATCCTCCAGAAACTCGCCATTTACACCCGGCAGGGGCTGATCCTCTCCAGAAACTGGCCATTTACAGCCGGCAGGGGCTAATCCTCTCCAGAAACTCGCCATTTACACCCGGCAGGGGCTGATCCTCTCTAGAAATTGGCCATTTACAGCCGGCACAGCCCGATCCTCTCCAGAAACTGGCCATTTACAGCCGGCACAGCCTGATCCTCCAGAAATGGAATGGAACTGGAATGGAATGGAATGGAGGAATGGAACTGGCCATATAAATAACTAATATGAAGATTACCAATATTTGAGGTCTTTCTGAGAGCATATCATGGCCAAAAAGCAAGCAATGGCCAAATGTCACACATTGCCCGATTCAGGATTAAAATCTTAATTAATTACTTCAAAAATATTGAAAAAATCAGAAAAAAAAATTTTAGCCAATTTTTCGAAATTTAGAAAGGGGTTAGTTACATCATCTAAATTATAAAAAATTGACAAAATATTTATTTTTCTAAATGTCTAATCTGAATATGCAGATTAATTACCCAACAAAAAACTAACATAAAACCGCTTTCCGAATCGAATTTAAGGCTGTTTTGGCTGAGTTATGCTTATTATTGCTTTGAGTTGTCAACAAAAAAGGGGAATAATGGTTTTTGAAGAGATCAGCTTTGTGCATAATACCATAATATATTTTAAATGCAATTAAACTATACCTTTGACGCCTCAGCCTTGTTCCCTCAGCGATCGGATCTGTTTCAGCTGGACAATCCCCTCGTTACGGCCACAGATGGTCCAGGCGGGGCTTTCTCTCTTATTTTTTTATGGGAAAACTTTCTCCCGAAAGGTTTATCCCAAATTTGCTAGCTTCAGTTGGGCTTTTATGGCGCGCGACATGCAAAATAATTTCATGTCCTCCTTCGAGGGGCTTCGGGGAGGAAGGCATGAAATGGAGGGCAGGAAAACATAAACGCCGGCAATAAAAGTCCATCATAAAAGGAGGGGACTGGGCCTGGGCCTGGCGCATAAAACTGTTCCTAAGCTGGCCCTGATTTGACGCGTTGTTAATTCTTTCGAATTTCTCCTTCGTTATTCGTTATTCGTTATTTCTTGGCATTTTTTCTGTGTTTGTTTGTGCTCCTTTGATTTTTATGATTTGCTTGGCCAGGTTGGAATTTCTGGGTGTCTGGGACATGTCCTTAAGTGTCCTTGAATATCCTATTTGTGGTGCGGCGAGGCGAGGGCAACAAGGGCCTGGAAAACAAACACAGGCGAGACAAAGGCACGGCCCCTGGTTCTCCCTGGGCTTTCTCTCTGGGCATTCCCATTCCCATTTTTGTGGTCTCGGTGTTGACTCAACTCGCAGCTCCTGATCCCTGCTTTTGCTCCTCCCTGCTCCTTGTTCTTTTGCTGCTCGTTCCTGCTTTGTGCTTGTCACTTTTCAGATTTTAGTGCCAAAAATCTGCCGCATGATGGACTTGCTCATGCCCTGGGCCCAGTACCTTCTTTCCTTTATCTTAGGGCATCTCCAAGAGCTAAGAGCCCCATATGCCCCGCCTGTCCTGGGCAGCAAAGGAAAATCTGTCGAACATCTTTCGCTGGACCCATTACGGCGGCCACAATAAGCGCACATCAATCACGTGCCGACGACTCCTGACCGAAACGCCTTTCCTCCAAGGAGGACCGGACCTTTCTGGGCTCGGGGGTCTGGGGTCTGGGGTCTCCTTTTTTTGATGTTCCAGCCCGCCTTAAGTGTCCGCTTGGCCCCCCATCAAAAGCCGTTTATTATGATGCGTTTCGCTTTCCTTGTTGATGTTATTTGGTTCTTCTCGTCTCGCAAAATAAAATTAAATTAAATCCGCAATTTATTATTTTATGATTTTTCATTTCCTTTTCTGTTTTTGTCTCTTTTCCTGGCCACTCATTGCTATTCTCCCCTCTCCTTCTTCATGTCACTGTGTCTCTCTCTGGCTCCTTCGATTTGAGTTTTCATTTAGATTCCTTTTCTTTTTGGCTGGACTTTTTTCGTCCTGGTTTGCTTACACTTCTACGATTGCAGCTTTGATTTCTTTCTTTCTTTTTCAAGGGGTTCCATGCCAGTAGGTATTGTTTTTCCGAGTGTTTATGGCTTTTTATAGCCCTTGTCCATTCGTCTGGACAAACATCTGCATGTGTGTATGCGAGTCGTGTCTGTTACTCTGAGGCTTAATTAACAGTCCAGCGGTTGATGGGGCGGTCAGCAAGGACGAAGGACGATGCAGAAGCAGTAGCTGAAGACGAAGGCCCTCCTAAGCCTGTGGTCCTGGGCGCAGCTTACTCGAACTGTTGCTGCTAATTGAAACGGATCGATGGCAGAGTTCCATATTCTGGCCAGGACCTGGACCTGCACCCACTGGCACTAAGCTGAGCTGTAAATATGACAAGTTGACGAGTGGCCAGCAGAAGGCTGTTTATGCTTCACTTAAGATGGATTCCTCGAGAGGATTCAAGGGTTCAGTTATGACTGAGGGACTTCTGTTAAACGCAACCCTGTGTCTGTCCTTGTAAGCCTCCTGTTGGCATTTAACCTGCGGTTAAGCCAGACTTTCTTGCAGAACTTCGCTTCCTTGAAGGGATTCAACGACTCGGTTGTAAAAAAAGAGTTTTTATAAGGACTTCTGTTAAACTTTACCCTGAGTCTGTCCTTGTAAGCCTTCTGTTAGCATTTAACCTGCGGTTAAGCCAGACTTTCTTGCAAAACTTCGCTTAGGCTTCTTTTGAAGTGGCTTCCTTGATGGGATTCAACGGCTGAGTTGAGAAAGAGTTGTTTCAAGGAAGAATGTTAACTGCAACCTTCTGTTTGTCCTTGTAAGCCTCCTGTTAGTAGTTAACCTGCGGTTAAGCCAGACTTTCTTGCAGAACTTCGCTTAGGCTTCTTTTGAAGTAACTTCCCTGAAGGGATGCAACGACTCGGTTGTAAAAAAAAGAGTTGCTATAAGGACTTCTGTTAAACTTTACCCTGTGCTTGTCCTTGTAAGCCTCCTGTTTGCATTTAACCTGCGGTTAAGTCATACTTTCTTGCAGAACTTCGTTTAAGCTTTATTTGAAGTGAATTCCTTGAAGGGATTTAACGGCTGAGTTGGGAAAGAGTTGTTTCAAGGACGAATGTTAAAAGCAACCTAGTGTTTGTCCTTGTAAGCCTCCTGTTAGCATTTAACCTGCGGTTAAGTCATACTTTCTTGCAGAACTTCGCTTAGGCTTCTTTTGAAATGGCTTCGTTGAAGGGATTCAACGATTAGGTTGTAAAAAAAGAGTTGTTTTAAGGACTTCTGTTAAACTTTACCCTGTGCTTGTCCTTGTAAGCCTCCTGTTTGCATTTAACCTGCGGTTAAACAGAATTTTATTGCAGAACTTTGCTTACTCCTCCAGTCCCACATACTTGCCTCCAAATTGGACTTGCGATCCCTGTTCTCCCTGGCAATCCTGGGGCTCTCCGCCCACTATCAGCCTCCGCGGTGATTTGTTAACTTGGCGGAGAAACTTTTATTGCTTTGTCAGCGATATGAGAGGCAACCGCAAATTATGAATTATACACTCGAGCAACAATGGGGGAACAGGAACAGGAACAGGAACAAGGACGAGGACAACCACAACTGGGAGATGAAAGGCGGGCAAATAAATAAATATATAAATAAATTAGGGAAACGGGAAGGGAAGGGGAAAACAAGAAAGTTAAAAAGAAAAGGTGGAGGAGCCGAAAATAAGAATAAAAACAATAATTCGCCACAATTTAATTTACATAATGACAGTGTCAAGCGGCGGCTGCAAGACAGAAAGGAATTAAAAGGACGAACAGGGGGAGCAGGAAGTTGAAAGGAAGAAGGAGCAAGGAAAAAGGTAGAGGAAGACAGGGGGCGGCAAACAACGTTGTTGAAAATTCACACTTTTTTAATGCGATAAATTTACAAGGCAACTGGGAAATCTGCAGTCGACAGCCGTAAAGTAGGCAACGTGTGTGCCACGCCCCCCCTGCCGGGAACCACGCCCACCGTCTGCGCGCCTACGTGGGGCAGCAACAATAAAACGTTTTAAGCACAAATCCCCACGAGGATTAGCCCGGACCGCATAAATTTGCCAGCAGGAGCAGACGCGAGCAAACAAAGCGGGCGACGCAGGACTAGCGCCAACTAGCCAGGGACGAAGGAGGCGCCAGTGTCCACCCAAGACAGAGGGGGAAGAGTGCGGTGTCTGCCCCCAAGGAACCATGCCGCCTCATCAAATGCCAATCTTCCAGCTGGACCCTGTCTGGCCACAGGTCAAGTCAGCGTCTAGGTTTTGCTTTAAGTTCCTTCAAGGATAACAGCTTGGGGTGCTGTCAGGCTTCGATTTAAAGTCAAAACTGTAAGAAATAAGTTTTTTAATTAATAGTTATTATAAAATGACTTATAATATTTACTATATTATAAAAATTACCAATATCTGAGGTCTTTCTGAGAGCATATCATGGCCAAAAATGTTGTTTTGTTAGGATTTTTGCTGTAACGAGAGTACGGTCACACTTGTTCATAATAAGAAAAAGGTATTATTAACAACTAAGGAGAACGTTTCGTTTAAAGAATTAATTAACTTCCCAAACAATTTAATATTTTATATAACTTCTAAACAATTTAATATAAATAAAACCTATAACCAAAAGCCTCTCCTGATTGCCTAGCCTCCCGCGTGGAAATTGAAGACAATGGGTCTGCGAATTGACGGATTTTACGATTTCAGAAAAAAAGGGGCGCCCTTTTCCATCCTTCCTCTCCTGCTGCCTGCTGCCCCTGCCCCCTGCTCATTTGCATAGAGCAGGTGCGTTGTCCTTACTCCTGACTGCTGCTTCTTACTCCTCCTTGCTCCTTGGGAGGCACACTCGCATTTATCGCGCATTTTGTTTTGTTTCCTCACCAGGACTCGGCCGGGGCTTGCATGCGGCGGTTGACAGTGGAATAAGGGCCATAAAAATGCGTTAAAGCTGCTACTTTATTTTCATTACAAAGGAAGGGACCCCCATATGCCATTCAGGTATACAAATACAGCCGCGACTTCGTCCTGGCACCGTCCTTATGGCCCGTTGATCTATGCAGGCGGCTTTCCTTGCGGATTGTCCGCCCGTCTGCGGCTGCGGCTGCTTTGCATACTTTTAGCGCCACTCAAAGTCGGCGGCTTTACAAATTGAATTATGCACTTAATGGCGGGGGCATTTGGTAAACTGAAGCTGAAGCCGAAGCCGAAGAAGAGATTCCAGGACAAGGACAGAGCAGCCAGAGGAGCCAGAGGAGCCTCTGAAAATGGTTAAATGGAAAATGCCCATTGACAGAGCGAAAAAGAGCTATTTAAGCGCGAGTTCGCTGGCTCGCAAGGACAACGAGTGCCACTCAATGGGGCAAAGGATAAAAGCTTTAAAAATCTCTACTGAAGCACTGAGTATTTCTGCTTAAATTGTGGTAAAAAAATGCAGAGAAATGTCTACAAATTTTACCTAAAAACTCTCTCTTAAAAATCCCTTTCGCCTGAACTTGTCACTTTTCGGTTTCGTTCACTTTTTCTGCGGCTTCGGGGCTTTGAATTACAAAAGCTATTCACCATCCTCATAGTCATAATCATCATCATCTGCATTTCCTCTTTCCTTTCCCTTTTCCTTTTTCTTTTTTTTTTTTTGTGGAAATATTTTCTATTTTTAATCGCTCGGCGAATGGCAAAGGAAATAATCACCTCGTCGCCATCGTCGCCGCCGCTTTCCCTTCGCCAAAGAACATTGTCCATATCAATTATTTGTGCGGGAAACTAGGAGGGGAAGGGACTAGGAGGATGGCAGGATGGAGAGTTGCCGGAATATAGACCAAAAGAGACGAGGACGAAAATGTTTCAGTCTAATCTACATGCCGACAGCTTTATTTGCACAAAGCTCCGAACTGAGCTAAGCTGAGCGGTGGCCAGCGAAGCGCGACTGTCACAGTAATCCCAAACAGCCCACGGCCCGGGGTCCACCCACTCATCCGCCTCATCCGCTCCTGCATTGACCAAGTACGATATGCAACAAGGCGCTCGCCGCCGCTCAATCATCATTAAAAGGCAAGAAAGGGCAAGGATCTGCACCAAGATGGATAAGGCTCACCAAAGGCAACGTCCAGTCGGAGACGGAGACGGAGACGGAGACGAAGTCGAAGTCCCTTTAACATTTCCCTTTGGAGGCGACTCACTCAAGCGCCGCAAAGTGCTTCCTTTTGGGGCAAGTAGCAGGAAGGAGCAGGACCAAGCCTGAGTCCGAAACCAAGACATCTTGGCCCCTGGCTGCCTGTTGCTGGAATAAACAAAAAACTTGGCAATGTTTGCCTAAAATTATTAGGTTCTATGTTGAAAATTAAGATCTCTTCAAAGGTCTTTTAAAACGAAATTAAAAAATGTAAACAAAGTGAAGAAAATGTTTTAATTAATTTTATTCAAAACATTGTTTCCTTTTGAAACCTGTTTTATTTTATATTTTTTATACTTTATTATATTTAGATGGAATCAGAAATTAGTGGTTATATTTACCTAATGATAAATGACTTTCTCCCAGTGTCCTTTCAAGTCCAAATTGCAATGTCGCCGTCTCGGAGGGGCCCCTTTGGCGCTGTTATCGTTTTCGTTTCCGGCATCGGCGGCAGGCGGTAGGCGGCAGGTCCTGGGCTGAGGCCACCGAGGTCCTGCGGACATCGTGTGGCCACCCAGCTGTGAGCCAACTTTGTCGAGCAATTATTTTTAGCGCAGCTAGAGCGGCGCGGCGTTTACTTCATCTCTGGGACGCTCCACCCTGGCTCCACTCCCCCTTGTTTGCCTTTCATATAAACGAGTGCAAATACTTTTTTAAGTGCCTGTATGCCGCCGCCGCTGTTCTTGTTGTTCTCTTGTTGTGGCTGTTGACAGTTGTCGGCCTTTGAAGTGGCAAAATATTTGACAAGAAAATGACTTTTCCGGGGGCACAGAGTCGGCAGTCGGCAGTCGGGAGACCGCACTGTGTATGTTAATGTTTTTTGGCCAGCGGAGAGCAACTTGATCCATGGCCTGCCGGGTGACCTTAATTCGAGGGCAGTCGACTTTGAGTCCTGGCCATTTCAAGAAACGAAACCGGAAAGGAACTCAGGTTCTTTGTAATGGAAGAAAAACAGAGAGAGAGAGGGGCTCTCTTTTTGTTAAAGGTTTTTTAGGGATTTTGACTAATTGGCCACACATTGTAATGTTTTGGTTTATAAATTCTTAATATTGCTATTATATAATTGTAAACAATTATGTGTATTAAAAGTGTAAACATTCTGTTAATTAACATTCTGTAAATTAATGTAATCTAGTCTGTAGGTTTTAAATACTGACTTTATTCAGTATTAATTATCGATAGCACGATAACAAGATCTCGATAAGACGCAGTCAACTCTACTCGATAGATAGATAAGAAGAAGAGAACAAACGCGCAAAATTAAAAAAGACAAATTTTAAATCAGTTCAAATAAAAACAATTATTAACATTTTAATAGTAGCTATTAATTGGGCTAACATTATTTTTTTTGGCCACAGATAAGTTGCTTTCCAATTGGCTTAAAATGTCAAGTATGCTTGAATTTTAACGAATTAATGATAAGTTAAAATGGTTTAATGTAAAATATAATACAATAAACCTGTTATAACGATTATTTATAATATATATTAATAATTGATAATAATTTTTATTACCAAATTAACACTTATTGGTTTTTTAATTAATTAATAAACAAATTGCTTTTTAATATGTTTAAATTTCAATGAATTACCTTACAAAATAATGCTTTAAAGTAAAATATAATAGAATATAATTTATTAAAACATTAATAAAGTCTGTAAGGCATTTCCCTAATTTATTTATAATTTTTCACCGCCTCAACTTGGCTAATTGCTGAAATATTAAGTAGCCTTTTGCTTACAAAGGCTAAGCCCAGCTCATCGGGCTCATCTCTCCCAGGAACACCATTCTTCTGCCTCTAATTGGGTGCGGAATTTGCTCAGGGATGTGTTTTGGCTTTAAATTAAATATTTTGCTTTATTTTTCCAACCCACATTGTTGCTTGTCTGCTTAAACTTTCACACATTCCGAATATACATATTTATATAGTTAATCCTTGGGGGATAGAAACTAAATTCTGAAGGGGCAATAATGAATGCTCGGCTATAATGAATTAGTTCCACTTGCACTTTACGGACTGGACTGCGTATAAAATAAACTGCTTAATGTAATTGTACATTTTTAATGGAATTCAACCGAGTGGAAAAGGGCGACGGAGAGGAGGATGTGTCAGTAATAGTGGATTTTGCAGCTAAAAGCTGACAGCTACGGTTCAGTCCATTAAAGCTCCATTAAGCATTCGTTTTGATGTGTGCGACCTTAAATTGATTATAACGTTTCAATTTGTAGTTTAAATAAATTATTCCGACTTTGGTGTTGGTGGTTTTTTCAAATCGGCAATCGGCAATCAGCAATCGGTAATCAGCTCATAAATTACCAATTCTGACATCTATCTGAGGGAAGGCCTTTGTCCGTTAATCATCGTTTTATTTTGCGATAAATCTGGCTTGCTTCTTTTTCCGCTGAAAGTGGGGGCCATGTACTCCTCCTTCGCTGCTTGGCTCCACCGCAAACCAAGCATAACAATTGCTTTTTATTTTATGATCGCCGGCCAAGGACGAGGCCAGCACATTGCTTGTCTTTAATTATGTTTTGGTCCTCGAGTTTTGTGCATTGCCTTGTTTATTTTTATTACTCAGCACGCCGGCGTCTGGGCCTGTTTATTTACATTAATTTTTTCAATTTACCTTTATTGCCTTGGCGCAGAGGGTCCGTGCTTCTTGCTGGGACTTAATTAAGCTGTCAGCTGTTCCCCCTCGGAATCCCGGAATCCCTGGATCTCTGCTCGCTGCGAATCCCCTTTAATAATAATTTGCTTTCCCTGCTCCTTGCTCCTTGGTTGTTTTTTTGCGGTCTGGCCCTCCATTTCCGCTGCAACCAGCTAATTTGTTAGCCAGGATTCGCAGGAACTGTTTGCCTAAGTGGCCAGGCCTTTCCGGCTGCGTCGGCGGCGGATTTAAAATCAAAATTCGCATCCAAAATCAAAAATGTCGCCTGGGGGGCACTTTTGAAATTTCCGACGCAATTTCCGGTGTCAACACCTTGACAGCTGTCAAAGGCACACACAGACACTCTCGAATCACACACACTGGTTGTCAGTTCGATTGGTTTCTTGCTCT
This sequence comes from Drosophila triauraria, assembly GCA_014170255.2. Classification (NCBI taxonomy): domain Eukaryota; kingdom Metazoa; phylum Arthropoda; class Insecta; order Diptera; family Drosophilidae; genus Drosophila; species Drosophila triauraria. The sequence goes on along the minus strand of CM024333.1, from coordinate 4,685,927 downwards.
TTTTTTTATGTCCTTTTTCGTCCCTTTTTTCTGCCTAGCGGAAACGGAAATTGTTAGGCTTAATAGACAATTCGCATTTCCTGGTGGCCTTTGAAGTCCTCCTCGAGCACAATTGCACAAATCAAGGAGTCTGCGCTCTCGGACAAGGCAGAATCACAATAATTATAATATTTAACGTCCTTTCGGCACTCTAATGAGGCGTTCTGGCCGCCCGAAGGACATGCATAATCAGGGCACAGGTCAAGGGATGAATAATCGTTGAATCGGTGAAGGTTATGAATGGAATAATGTGAATCCTGGGCGAAATATGGAGACCAAGGAGGAATAATTAAGGGGGAAAGGTTCCTCTTACCAAGTAGAAGCCATACTTAAGGATTATTCTCTTCCTAATTCCAGATACTGCGTGGAGTTCGAGGTCCTGAAGGCCTCCAAAGCCTGCCACAAGCTGCCGCCCTACAACCTGATGATGGAGGGTAAGTCTAACTCTACTTACCTCAGAGATTCTCCTTAATAGAGATCCTTATCCTTCCAGGAGATCGCATCACCGTTCGCTGTGACCTCGAGGCCTTGATCCAGGACTCTATCCCCGCTGTCAGCTCCACCACAGCCAAGACACCGCAGAGTCCCAGCACCACCACCGCCACTGGCCAGGAGGAGGACCCGGAGAACCACGAGAACAGCAGCGCAGGCAGTGACGAGGACATGGCCAGCCACAGCCACAACGACGAGGAGGAGTCCGAGGAGAACGAGGAGGAGGATGATCTGCAGAACACCCTGGACACGGGCAGCAACGAGAGCTACGAGAACCGCCACCAGCAGAGGCAGCAGCTCCCAGCGTCGCAGCTGCACCGCCGGCCGCCAGGAGCAAGCGGGGGCAAGCGGAGTGTCCCGGTGACGCCTCCGCCGACGCTGGCGCCCAGCTACCACTGCCGCGGCGAGGGCCTGGCCGGACGCACGACGCGCTGGAGCGCTCTGGCGGCGCCCTCCTGTCGCGGCAAGTGGCTCCGGCTGACCGTGGGACCGCCGAAGAAGTGCGGCCATGCCCAGTTCATCTTCGTCTAAGCGGGGACTGGCCAAGGGAAGCTATCTATTTTTTTGTCCCCCCCTAGACCCCTACCCGTACCCGTACACAGTGCAGAGGCCCCGTCATCACCATATCACCATATCATATCGCCCCAGAACCGACCCCTCACCAGTCCAGGCCCGGACACGAGTACTCCATCGTATGTAAGCGTTTAACCATTAAGACGAGGATTAAGAGCGAGTAGCGAGAGCGAGTGAGTTGTGTTTTTTTTTTTTGTCTCGTCAGAGGAAAGCGATCTGGTGGGGAGACCTTCTCCCACGGTGAGCTGTGCTCTAAGTAGCTTAGGAAACCTGCCCGACCTTCGACCTGCGACCCCGCAGCACCGCCAGCTCTGGTGCGTGTCTGGGGTCCCCATTTCGGGTCACTCTTGGATCGGTTAATACTAGAAACTAGGGACTAAGTCATCAAATACCGCGTCTCTATATATATTTAAATATATATGGATGTGTATGAGTGTATCTGTAACTGTATCTGTATCTGTATCCGTCTAATCGTTAGTTCAGTCTTCAGCCCACACACACCCAACACACACACTCGACACACTCGACACACTCGAGAGACACACACTCGGGACACACACCCTCGATGGACTTCGATGGACACTCCACAGAAATCCCCTTGAATTAACGTTCGGATCTTAGCATTAATCTGGATTTTAGGTACACACACGAATGTCGAAGTAATTAAATAATTAAAATTATAATTAAACCAATAAAGCGATCATTCAATAAAGAACGAGTATAATTTTAAAGTAACCAAGTATTTCGTATTTTTATTCTTTGGTTTTTCTTTGAGTCTCTGCCCATTTCCCACAACTTGTTTGGTGACATCTACAGTGGCCTGAGGTCTTCAAATAATGTATTAATATTTTTATACCCCTACAGAGTATTATAATCTTTTCCAGATAAATAAAAACAAGCACAGAAAAGCTTTCTAAATTGAAATAAATGCAATTTTAGCTTTGTTAGTCATTCTTAAACTTTGATTTGCCAACCAAATTTATCATATTTTTCGAAATATTTTTGTAATCCAAAAATGCGAGAATTTTAGGTCTTCTTTGGAGTCTTTTTCAGCCATATGCCAAGTGACATCCAAAAACCGTGTATTTTCCTATTCGCCATTAAAATCTTAATTAATTACAATCAAAATATTGAAAAAAAAAAAAAAAAATGCCAATTTTTCAAAATTTCATAAGGGGTTACATCACAAGTTTTTTCAAAAATTGACGAAAAACTTTTTTTTTTTTAATTTTCAAAGCAAAAATGCAGATTTCTTATTTTTATAAAAACTAACATAAAACTGCTTTCTGAATTGAAATTAAGGCTGTTTTGGCTAAGTTATGATTATTTTTATCTTCGATTTTCCAAAAAAAATATAATATTTTTCGAAATATATTTTTAGCCCAAAAATGTGAAAATTTGAGGTTTTCTTAAGAGCCGCCTATAGCCAAAAAGGGAGTGATAGCCAAAAGCCGTGTATTTTCCGATTCGCCATTTATAATTTAATTAATTACAATCAAAATATTGAAAAAAATCAAAACACAATTTTTTTCGAAAAAAAATTTCGAAAAAAAAAATTTTTGATTGTGAAACCAAATATGGAGATTTATTAGCCTAATAAAAACTAGCACAGAACAGCTTTCCAAATTAAAATATATGAAATTTTTACGTACTTATGCCTTTTCTAAATATGCACACTGCAAGGGTATATAAGCTTAGGCTTTCCGAAGTTAGCTTTCTTTCTTGTTTTTAATATAATATTTAATTAAATGTTTCATCTAACAATATTAAAGGTAAGTTATTTGAAAGGTAAACTAGGCTCAGGTGTAGTCTAGAGATCGAGGAGGGAAAAAATAAAGGTAAAGGCTTCCGATTAAGAAGTTCATCCATCTGACAAAACTTTTATTTTTCTTATTTATTCATATTTTCCATATTCATAAACATATATTTTTTCTTACCTGAAACTCCAGTTTTGCATTGAATTTCCTATCCAAGAACCTTTTTGTAGAATTCCTGAAGAGTTCATCGCCTTGGCTTCCACTGTGCAGTGGCTTAGCTCAGGTGAATGCGACTTAGCCGAGCTCTCTCGCAGCTGATTGACCCAATTTCCCAGGTGCCAAGCTCCTCTCTCTTTCTCTTACACTCTCTCTCTCTCTCTAGGTCTCAGTCTCTGTTTCAGTCTGTTCTTGGCTAAGAAGAAAGACGTTAAAAGAGAGGGATTTGTTCAAAGGAGAAAGGCATAGAAAGAGCGGGTTTTACATACCTCAGAAAGCCGTAGAAAGAGCGGTTCTTGGTCACAGAAGAAAGGCGTAGAAAGAGCGGTTCTTGGTCACAGAAGAAAGCCTCAGAAGAGCGGGTTTTAATTACAGAAGAAAGGCGTAGAAAGAGCTGGGCTTAGCCACAGCGGAAGAAAGAGCCCGAGCCAGAGCTGGCGGCTAATTGATTAGTCCCAAAGCGATCGCAGACAGAGGAGCACCTGTCCGAGGAGCAACTGAATCGTTGACCAGAGAAGTAATTCCCGTTCCTCGCTTTACATTCCACTGACACTCCGCCTTTTCCAATCGATCTGCGAGGCAGCTTGTCAGCCCCATCAGTCTCTCCAGACCCAGGTGATTCATCAGAAGAGTCGGTCTTCGGTGTGGTTCCCATTCTGGCCGCGAGGAAAGTTGTCTTCGTCTTCGAACATGTTAATTGTGACGCGCCGACATTGCGTCGATTTCTTTTAACGGTCTTCGGAAGCCAGTCTCTGGCATAAGCTAGACTTGGCCAAGAGCTGCTCACTCCCCAGCTGCCAAAGAAGCTTCTCTGAGCTGGCCTAGGATTAAACAGTGTTCCATTAGATAGAGGAGTTCATCCTTTAAGAAAATCACATTTAAGGCCTTGTAGATATGTTGCCCGGGCAGCAGGTGACCATCCTCTTGGTGAGCGTCTTCACCGCTCTTAACCTGGAGGGCGCCTCATCCCTGCGACGCAACTTCGAGGCCCGCCAAAGCACCAACTCCAACGTGCCTCTGTGGAAGCAAAGGGTAAGTAATAATCATGGTTCCTTACCCATTCTTAAATGTCCTATTACCCGGGCTAACTCCAGGCCTGCGAGAAGCCCAAACAGAACGCCCACTACGTCTGCGATGAGAAGGGCGACTTCAAGTGCCTGCCCGGCTGGCAGGGCGATCTCTGCCAGGTGCCCATGTGCCGGCGCAGCTGTGATCCCATGAATGGTAAGCCAGAGCTACCTTCTTGATCCTAATAAGACCCACTCCCTCCTCAGGCTACTGCCAGCGTCCTGGTGAGTGCCGCTGCCGCATTGGCTACAGCGGCGAGCTCTGCGACAAGTGCATCCCCCTGCCCGGCTGCCAGCATGGCGGCTGCACCAAGCCCTTCGAGTGCATCTGCAAGCCCGGCTGGGCGGGACTCTTCTGCACGGAACGTGAGTCAGCCAGCTCTTCTCCTCCTTCCTGTACTTTACTCCATTTTTGAATCCCTCAGCCAGCTGCCGTAGCGGCTGCCACAGCACTAGAGGCTACTGTGAGGCTCCAGGGGAGTGCCGCTGCCGCATAGGCTATGCGGGACGCACCTGCTCCGAGTGCGCCACAATGCCTGGGTGCCAGCATGGAACCTGCAACAAGCCGCTGGAGTGCCTCTGCCTGCCGGGCTACACGGGGCTGCTCTGCCAGACGCGTAAGTAGCCAGGAAAGCCTTCCCTCCGAGCTCTGTCTGTGATCTCTCTCTCTTGCTTCCCTTTAGCCATCTGCGACCCGGACTGCAGCAAGCAGCACGGCTACTGCCGCAAGCCAGGAGAGTGCCGGTAAGTAGTGACCACCAAGGAAGGCTTCATCCTTACCCTTTCTCTCCCTCTCAATCTGGAACAGCTGCAAGGTGGGCTGGACGGGCAGCCAGTGCGACAAGTGCTTCCCTTATCCCGGCTGCGCCAACGGCGACTGCGAGGCTCCCTGGGAGTGCAACTGCCATCCCGGCTGGGGCGGCATGCTCTGCGACGAGAGTGAGTATCCGCCTGGTTTTAGGTAAACCCTAACCCATGTTGACCGCGTTGATGTTCCTGCAGAGCTCACCTACTGCCTGGAGCATCCGGGGACGTGCGAGAACGAGGGCAAGTGCATATCGCTGAGCCGCGAGGATGGCGGCTACCGCTGCCACTGCCGGCAGGGATTTCTGGGCAAGAACTGCGAGATACGCGATGACTTTCTGCTGACCTCGGTGGCGCCGCCGCGCATAACGCCCCCCACACCCACCGAACTGGATGTGGACCTCGATGTGGAAGCAGGTGTGCCCGATGACAGCCTGGCGCAAAAGTTGCCGGCGGGTAACGAGCCGGAGCGCCGGACAAATGACACCGCAGCTGTGGCAACCGCAGGAGCAGGAGCAGGAGCCATGGCCACCAACATAACGTCCACAACTGGCGCTGGCAGCCACAATGCGACTAATGAAGCGTTAAGCGCCGTTACAACGAGGCGTGCCACCACGCCAGCTCCAGCTCTAGCTCCAGCTCCAGCTCCACCTCCACCTCCCTCCCTGGCAACATCCGGGGAAAAAGCCGTAAAGGGTAATGCAACAAGTGTGGCAGAAGCATTGCCTCCTCCTCCTCCCACACAGTTGACTAACCATGAGCAGACAAAGGCAACTTTGGCGCCAGCTGCAACAGCCGTGACCAGCCACAGGGACGAGGAGGAGGACGATGAGGAGGACGATGAGGAGGATGATGAGGATGAGGAGGAGGAGGATGAGGATGAGGACGAGTACGATGAGGAGGATGACAGCGATCAACTCATACCAAATATTATATAAGTTAAGCTTCTGACTTTACTAAGCAGATTTGGGATCCAAAAAGAACAAGAAGGAGTTATTTCCTCGAACTTCAGGACTTCCAAGGGTTATTTTTACTTTCCTTTGAAGATTCTGTCACCTTTAGGGACTAACCTCTTCCTTTAAGAGGCTTCGTAGACTCCTCAATCCCTTCTAGCCTTCTTGGCTGAGTATAACCCATAAAAGTCTATCCTCTTCTGCATAGCCTAGCGGTTGGAGTGTCAGCGCGGAACCAGGAGAACATCTTTTTTTTTGCATAGATATACATATATAAATTGTATTTATTTATGATTATTTTAGGGATTAAGCTAAGCAATTTTCGATTTAACAAATGTCACAAAAAAAAGAGATAATAATAATAAAAATAATTATAATAATAATAATAAAAGATGCGCTACTCTTAAGTGCTAAAAAGAAACGACTCAAAGGGGGCTTGAAGGGGAAACAAATCAGAGAATAAAGAGGGATTGCACTTGGTTGGCTTAAAATTATCTTGTGAACTCCGGATTAAGGCCGCCCTCCTACGAACATTTGGTCTTTCGAGCCGGATTATATGGAAGAGCCTTCATCAGTGATATTCCAATAGGGCTCAAAGTTCGAAAGGCTGACTCTCATCTGGTTGGCTTAAAATTAAGACAGGGAAAAGGTTCAAACAGGAAGAAGGATCTACATATGGCCATATGGCCGGTGGAGCCACCGAGTGGGGGGATACGGAAGCCAGCACTTGCCAAGGTTCGTAAATAAATATAAATGTAAAGAGAGGCTTAAAAAACGACGAAAAAAATGTGTGTTCGTGGAGAATAACTCAATATCGATAAGAATAAACATAATAATAATTATGGGTATATATTCGTTGCTCCTTCGTTCCAGCTCCTTTCTAGTTGAGCTCCCGCTTGTCGCGCTGACTGATCTGGGCCATGGTGATGTACTGGCGCACCAGGCGCGAGATCTCGTGGGCCTGCTCCGTCTGGACGCGGATGACGCGCTGCTGCATGAGGTTGCCCACCTTCATGTCCAGGAACAAGGCGCCATCCTCCGAGCGAACCTTTAAATACCAAAGAAGATTAGAGAGAGATCCCTTAAAGACTCCTTCATCCACTCTTACCTTGCGCGTGGATATCACCTCCATAAAGCTCCAGTGCTGCAGGGTCTCGTGCGTGTTGGGGTCCAGGAAGAGCACACCCCGCCTGTTGAGGGCCAGGATGAGGTCCCGCCACATGGGGCTGTGATTGTCCTCCACGTGCGGTCCCTCCTCGGCCCAGATGCGCTTCACCGCAAAGAAGCTGCTGCCGAAGAGCGGCCAGGCGGCCAGCACGTTCAGGAACTGGGCCTTCACCTGGCCCGGGCTCAAGTTGGCCACCTGCGGCCAGGCGGACTGCACCAGGCCCACCCACTGGGCCGGACGGATCTCGCGGATGCCCAGCGCCGGCTTGGGCAGCAGAAACTTGATCTCCTTCATCGCCGGCACGTGGCTCAGGTCGGCAGCCCGATGCAGCAGGGCGGCAATCCTGGCCATATCCCTTACCATCTCCGGCACGGGCACTCCATTGCCCGGCAGCTCTAGGAGCAAACCCTCCAGGTAGTCCGGAGCCACCTGGTTGAAGAGCACCTCCACGTACAGCGGCATGGGCGCCGGCTCTCGCTTCAAGGCAAAGTGCCAGACAGAGCGGCAGAAGATCAGGTAGAACGGCTGGCCGGACTTGAGCAGCTCCGTGGTCACGTCCAGGATGTACTCGTCGGCCGCCAGGGGCATGGTGAAGGCATCGCCCTGGACGATGCAGTACAGCGAGAACTCCTGCTGCTCGGCCTCCGACTCCACGCCCAGCAGGGCGCACAGCTCGGCTATGACGTCGGCCACCACCGTGGAGCACCGGGTGTTCACCACCCGCTCTGCTCCGCCAGGCAGCCGGTAGATCTGTCTGCGAGCTGATCTGCCTGCGGACACGGCCGTCACCTCCTCCACGCTGGGCACGTTCTTGCGTCCGCCGCAGCGCGCCGTCTTGCGGAGATTCGTCAGGCAGACGGCGGCGGTGCCGTGGCAGGAGCGTCGCCTATCGGAGGCCGCCGACGTGAGGTGCTCCATCAGGTAGGGACGCAGGGCGTCGGAGCAGCCAAAGTAGGCCGCCAGAATGCTGAGCAGGCGCCAGGCACGCTGCGAGCTGTCCGGGCAGGGCGAGCGGTTGGCCGTCGTCTGCTTCATCAGCTGGCAGTAGACCTCGTCGCGCAGCGCTAGATACTTGTGGCAGTGCTGGGAGGGGAACAAGAGGGAATTCAGGTTAAGAAAAGGCTTTAAAAATAGTAAGAGAGAGCAAGAGGAGGTTGCATAATCTCTAGAGGATCTTATCGGTATTATTATCAATCTCAAAGCTAATCGCTTCCAAAGCCGCCTGACTGCTTCCACTTCCGCTGGCCAAATGGCTTGCTACTTGTCCTCTTCCTGTTGCCAAACCCCATCAAGTTGCTAACCAAAAACCGGAATGGCTCAAGTGTCATATTTTCCGGAAGACCATTTACATATGTTTGAAGTTTGATCATAGACTAAAATAAAGACAAGTCTTACAGCATCTAACGAACACGATTTCTCTTTCTTTAAGATTGGTCACGCTAGATAGGAGCTCTAAGAAACTAACTTTAATTATCTTGTGAACTTCGGGTTACTCCCTCCTACAAACATTTGGTCCTTCGAGACGGATTATATGGAAGAGTATTATTTTTTCAAGAAGATCGACGGTATTTCAGCGGGCTTAGGCACTTCAAAATTGGTTTAGAGTTTGATATATTGGGAAATATAATAAGAAAGGCTGACTTTCCTCTAAAATAATTATTTAAACAAGACCGAAAGACCAATTACATACATATGTTTGTAGTTTGATTATAAACTAAAATAAAGAGAAGTCTTACAGCTTCGAACAAACACGATTTCTCTAATAAACACCGCGCAAAACCCCCAAAAGTTTGTGATTTTAATTGTCTTGTGAACTCCTGGTTAAAGCGGCGCTTCTACAAAAATTTGGTCCTTCGAGCCGGATGCTATGGGAGAGTCTTTTGGCCAGCGTGACCGTTTATGGTATTTTTTTACAATGTAAAAAACGCTGCCGCTCTCCATAAACGCATTATTTTGTTACAAAATTAACTTTAAATAAAATTCTGAACAAAATAGTTTGTTTATGGACAGCGAGAGCGGTTTGGACATTATAAAAAACCCCATAAACGGTCACCCTGCTTTTGGCCATGAAGATCAGTGATATACCAGCGGACTTAAGCTCTTCAAAATTGATTCAGAGTTTGATATATTGGAAAATATAATAAGGAAGGCTGACTCGCATCCGAAACAATTATAAATACAAGACTTCCGCTTCTCTGTGATAATCCAGAAAGACTTAAGCAAGACTTGCTCCAGAATTCCTCACATACTTACAGCTTAAAACCCCCTTTAAGTAAGTAGAACTAGAGCAAGTAGACCAAGGTGTCCACAAGCCACCTTTCCGGTTGAGGTTCCCAAACCTGTTCTTTGGGTAACCCAAAAACACTCACCATCAGCACTGTGTACACGCACTTGACCTCGGTGAGGTCGGGATCCAGGGGAATGTCGCCGCAGTAGCGCAGGATGCAGTCGAAGCACTCCAGGGCCAGGGGAGCCAAGTCGTTGGGCAGACGGAGCAAAGGCAGGCGTATGGCATGGCCCTGCCACTTGACCAGCTCCGCATAAGAGCGATTGGCAGCGGAGGAGGACTGGTGGCGCTCATGATGACGATCGGCGTCCCTCAGTTGGCTGAGAGAATTAAGATTAGGAATGAAGATTAAGGAGAACTCTTGAGGCATTAAAGAAGACTCACTCATTGCGGAAATGCTGCATGGCGAACTGGAGCAGCGAGTACTTGGTCACCGAGGGCGGTGTGCCGCCGTTGCTCTCCTCCTGCAGGTAATTGGCATCCAGATCGTGGTGTGGCGGCAGCGACTGTGGCTGCTGCTGCTGCTGGAGCTGGAGCTGCTCCTGCTGGTGCGACTGGCCATTGGTCAGCGACTGAGGCTGCTGCTGCTGCTGGCCGGCATTGGACTTGCGGGCGGAGTGCAGGTAGCTCTGCTGCTTCATGTACCGCTGGCCGGAAGATTGCTGCTGATGGTGCTCGGCGACGGCCATTTGCTGTTCTTCCAGGGCATCTTCAAGCTGCTGCTGCTGCTGCAGGTGATGATGCAGCTCGGCCTGCTGCTGATGCTGATGCTGCTGCAGCTGCTGCGACTCCGTCTGGTTGTGCTCGTTGCGCTGGGCGTGCGCCTGGCGGGATTCCAGGCGCTCCAGCGGCACATTCAGGGTCTGGGCGGCGGCCCGGGCGCCCGAGGACAAAGTTGAGGCCTTGGATTGTGACTGAAATAATTTAATAAATATTTAAAATTGATAATTAATAAGGAATTTCTTAGGGAAAAAGGTTTATAATTAAATTTTAGGCAAGTAAAAATATTCTAAAGCTTAAATAATTAAACTAAAAATAGTTTTTCTTAGCCTGGCTTAATGACTCCTCTTTTCTAGCTTCCAAACTCAATTCCTCGCCTCGAAAGTCCACTCCTGGGTGGCAATTATTGGCATTTATAATTTTCTGCAGTGCCGGGAGAGGAGCCTGCAATTTGTTAATTGACTTGCCAGGCGCAACTCGCAACTCGCAGCTCGCCGCCACTCTGGCCATGTCAATGGCATGTGAAAGTTGCTGGGCGCCTTTTTCGGCTTCAGCTTGGAGCTGGGAGAGCGCAACCAGTTGCCACTAGCCAGTGGCCAGTGGCCAGTGGCCAGTTGATGATTTATGCTCCCATATTGACCGGTGACAGCAGGCTTGGGCGGCGATCGGAACGGAACGGAAGGGGCTGCGTTTTCGGCAACGAAAGTGTTTTTGGCATTGCCGATTTTTCACTTTTATTGCCTGCATTCAATTATTATTTGGCGCAATTTGTTGCATTTGCTTTCTTTTTTTTACGGCCACTGCAACGCCCCCACAAGCACGCAGATATATAAAGATATATATAGATATACACTTGGATATCCGCCGAGTGCAGCTTGCACTCTCGTGCGAGTAAAAGTTGTTGTTTGCCGTTTGTTGTTTATGAAAGCGGAAATCTTTCACCAATCAATCAGCCTCGCTGGCCATATTTGCGAAAAATTATGCGCATTGTTCAAATTTTCAGGGGAAAATGTGTGTAAAATATCAGGACAACTTAACTGCTTCTTAAATGGGGTTTATTTGCTTACACTTTTCTCTTAAAACCAATAGAAAATCCAGCCTAATTAATGCGGGGAATCTCTGAAGAATCTTTGGCTTCGATCTTCAGCTATTCAAAGTTAATCCGCCTTTGTTTACATTCGCTTTGTCCGTGTCTGAATCTATTAATTTTAATATTTTATGCCAGACAAAACGGGAAATGCATTTTAAAGGGGTTTATTGGTTTTAAAAATATACAAACATGACTTTTAGCTAGCTTTCCTGCATTTCTTTGATTTTTTAAATGCAATTCAGGAAACCGCAAGCGATTGCACACGAAAACCGAAATACATTGCCAAAAAGAAGACTATTTCTTGGGAAATCAAAGATGTGCATATTGCGGTTACCCTCAAAAGGTTTGTACATTGCAGGAAATGCAACAAAATTTTCTTTAAAATATTTAAAAAAATAAAAAGAGTGTTTTATTATAAGAAATAAATATAAAATCCAGATGATAAGGATGGGTAGGACTGACTAACTGCCCAAACAAATTATTCTAGAACCAAGCTTGATCTTAGACAAGTTCGTTAATGTGTTTAAGGGTAAAAGATTTAGGTTTAAATTTAATTTTTAGCTTACAGATAGAGAACAGTATATAATACAGAATAGAGTAGAGTATTTATTACATTTTACAGTAGAGTATAAAGAAGAAAAAGCTTTGAAAATAAAGGTATCCAGTCGAAGAACATATTTTTAATTTAATTTCTTTTGTTAAAAATTAATATAACCCTTAAAAAACTTTTTAAGTATCCCCAATTTGCATAGAATATGATAAAAAGTATACTTGAATCATGTAAACCTTTCTTGCAGTGCCCAAAGAAAATGCATTAACCCAAATTAAAACTACATTCATTGAGTGGGCAGACATCGAACTGAGATCAGACATCTGAGATCTGAGCTCTGAGCCTGGGGAGCAGGATCACCTAGTTACGCAGGCCTAATCCCGAGGCTGTCTGGAGCAGATCGGATTGTGGCTGTCCGAGCCGAGAACAACGGGACGGGTGTCGGGTGACTCTGGCCTATAGATGGGCATGGAACTGAACTGGACTGGGACTGGACTAGACTTGGACTGGAACCGGGTCAGATGGCCTGAATCGTACACCAGATGCTCCAGTTCGGGCGCGCTTGCAGCGAGAATTCACATAGAGGAAAAACAAGAGTTAAATTTGGAGTGTAATTTCCAAGTGACCGCTGAAAACTTTCTTTTCGGCTGGCAGAGTGGCTGGCTAGCTGTTAGCTGTTAGCCATACGGTGCTTGCTGTTATTTCATATGTGCGCTTTTCTTTGTTTGGCCAACAACGCGCTCGAAGTTAATTAAAATTCGAATTAATGCCTCTATCCAGCTGTCCGGCTGGATTTACGGACTCCAAAAACTGCAGCGGATGAGCTCGAGCTCGCCGAGAGATTCATGTGATTTACCTCGGGCGAAGCTCGCCGCAAAGCGGAGGCCCGGCAATAAACGCAACGCACAAAAGTGTAATTAAATTATTGAAATCAAATTACAGTTAAATTGTAATGTTTCTGCTTCTGTTTTTCTGTCTTCTTTAGTTATTTTTTAGCTCACGCGTATAATAAAGCATAATCTTTGTGGGTCATCCCATACGTTCTCATCCACACAACCCATCCCATCCGATTCCCCAGTTCTTATTGTCTCGGGTCGTCGTCGTCTTTGTCGTGGTCATCGAACTCTCATCAGAGAACGTGATGGCATCTCGGCTGATCCAGCACGAATCGGTTATTTTTCTCGAGAGGGAATCCGGAGCAGGTTGAGACCTTCTATCACATCTCAGGCCATTTTATTCCACTCCATTTTCCATTTACCTCAATGTAACCACGAGAAAACCGATAAGGTTACTTGCAATTATTTACTCATTATTTTTTTAAATTATTAAATAGCCAAGTAATATTATTTTTATAACAATATTCCTTATACAGACTTTTATGTCAGGATCTTAAGTATTTCCAGGAGCCTAAAATCCTAATTAAAATTGAAAAAAAAATGGTTAAGGGATAAAGAAAAGAAGGGAAGCAAGCGTGAAGCCGTGGGAATGAAAGGTATCAAGTCGTAGATTTTCTCTTGAATATAATCTTCGTACTTCAATGGGAATATAACCTTAAGGAAATCTTTAAAGAAGTCCCTCATTATTTATTTTAATTATTATGCCAATAAATATTATTTTTAAAACCAAGTTCCTGATTCAGGCAATATTTTCAGGATCTAACCTATTCCCAGGAGATTAAAACCTTCATAAAAAGTTAAAAAAACAAAGAAGGGAAAAGGGAAATTAGGGAAGTTAGCCTGAAGCCTCAGAAAAACCTCGTTTTAATGTAATCAATGCAGTTTATTATTAAAAAACCTTCAAAAAAATCTTTAAAAAATCTCTGATTATTTATTTTATTTATTTTATGCCAATAAATATTATTTTTAAAAGAATATTTCATATATAAGCATTATTTTCAGGATCCTAAAATATGTTAACTAATCCACAGCTTAAAATTTTAATAAAAAGTTAAAGAAATGGCTTAGGGATAAAAGAAATTAGGAAAATCAGCCTGAAGCCTTGCAGATTTAAGTTTCAAGTTCTTTTAATATAATCTCTTAAGCTTAAAGTGAACATTACCCTAGGGAAAATCTTAAACAAATCCCAAATCTATATAAAATAAAACTAAAGCCTTGGAAATATAGGTTTCAACTGCCAGAACTCCCTTTTAATATAAACTTCCAAGTTCAAAGTTTATATAACTTAAAGAAAACCTTTGAAGAATCTCAAATTATATGGAAATAAATCTGGAAACTTGAAAATAAAAGTTTTAAGTCCCAGAACTTCTATTTTAATTTAATATTTTAAGTTTAAAACGAATATTACCCTAAGAAAACCATTAAAAAAATCCTTAATTAAATGAAAATAAATCTGAAACCTTGGAAATAAGTTAGTGAACTCCCAGAACTCCTTTTAAAGATAATCTTCCAAGTTTAAAGTAAATATAACTTTAAGAAAACCTTTTAAAAATCTTAAATTATATGAAAATAAATCTAGAAACTTGGAAATAAAAGTTTCAAGACCTAGAACTCAATTTAAATATAGATTTCCAAGTTTAAAGTAAATAAAAACCTAGAAAAGGCTTTTAAAAATCCCAAAATAAAATAGAAATAAATCTGAAACCTTGAAAACAAGGGTTTCAGCTCCCAGAACTCCCCTTTAATACAAACTTTAAACTTCATAAATAATAAAATCCTAAGCAAACCCTTTAAACACTCACAATTATACAAAAATAACTCCAAAAACTGTTTCAAAACACTTCACTTGAACCGCAACAAGTACATGGAATTGTGGTTGAGCTCTCTGGGTTTACCTCTAACGATGTTTGTTCAGGGGCTGGGTGTGATGGGTGCCGGGCTTAATGTATCACTTGCACAGTTGCATAATCGACACCTCAGACAGCCTCAGACAGAGAGATGGCCAGTTTAACCGCTAATTAGCCCACCAACCAGGCCAGGCCAGACCAGGCCAGGCCCCGGACCCCAGACCAGGTGATGTAAGATGAAGAGATGGGGATGGAGATGGAGACTGACTTTGAGTAGGCCGATGGGCTGCTGGGATGGATGGATGGCTGCCCCGCCTGGCCACGCTAATAATGCGATTATGTGTCGACTTAATAACACCGTTAGGCCCCCTAACATTAGGCCAGAGGGGCTACCATCTGTCTCGCCACCGAAATATGTTTGAGAGAAAATTGAAAAGCAGAGCTAAGCTCTCGAGATAAATTTTAAAAAATAGAAAATATATGGGAAAACCTGTCTCACAGATCAAGGAACTAAACCTCTTCCTTTACCTCATGCGAAAAAGTAGGGAAATCATGGATTAAAAATATTAAATATTAATATTAAATATTATCCAACTTCTCCTATAAAAACCTCTTATTTTCCCTTTACCTCATGCGAGTTCATGGTCTCAAAGCGCGCTAGGATCTCCTTGACGGATATCTTGGACTCCGTGGGCTCTTCCAGGATGGTCTCCATGCGGCTGACGGAGCCACTGCTGGCATTGCTCACCCGCCGCGTCTTACTGCCACCTCCCATCAAGAGGACACTGGAGGGTGTGAGGAGGCCCGAAGGAGCTGGAATAGGTGGGGATGCAGTCTCCTTAGATGGCTGTGGCTCCTTCTCCTGTTCCAGCTGCTCCTCTGGCTCCTCCTCATGATTGTTATTGTCGTCTCTTTGGCTGCAGCTGAGCTTGTAGCTGAGCTGCTCTTCCAGGCAGCACTGCTCGCAGAGGCTGCCCGCCGAGGAGGTGGACGTGAGGGTGGCGGTGGTGCAGCACTTGTACACCATGTCCTCCTCCACGCTCCAGGCATTGTCGCCGCTGAGGGCTGGGCCAGAGCCCGATTCGTGGTGCACACCCAGGGAGACGCAGCACTGTTCGTTGAGCTCCCTGATGCTCTCGTTGGTCAGCTGGTCGAGATCCGAGCGACGCAGCTGGAGCTGGTGCTGAATCTGGTGCTGCATCTGCTGGGCATGGTGCACCTGGGCCGCCGTGGTGCCCGTGATGTGTGCTATTTCCGCATCATCCGAGTCCGTGTACAGCATCTCGTGCTCCTCGTCCTCTGTGAGGTTGTTCAGGGAGTCCAGGGAGGCGCACTTGCACTCCTGCTCCTGCTCCTCCTGCATCTGCTGCTGCTGCTGCTCCTCCCCCACTCGATCCTGCTGCTCCTGCTGCTGCTGCAGCAGCTTGAAGTTGTTGACCTTGTCGTGGTGCATCTTGCTGATCAGCGACTCCACCTTGTTGACAATGCTGCTGAACTTGTGGGGCACACTGCCCCCGGCCTGGCAGGAGGAGGAGGAGCTCGAGCCGGAGGAGGACTTGCTGGCCCGCACGCTCTGCGACATCCTCCTAGGGGGTCATACCATGGGCCATAGGCCGTCGTCTCTGCCAGTGAAAGTTAGTGCATTGTTCGGGCTGCGGCCGGGACTGGGACTGGGACTGGGGGGGCTCCTGGCTCCGCCATAATGAATGTTTGCTCTTTGCTCGGCGCGGAAAACGTGAAGAAAAACTCACGAAAAACGGAGGAAAATCGGACGAACCGCAGCGGCACAACGTGTGGATTGGAATGGAATGGGCTTGGATTCGAGAGGATTGGCTTGGACACTCCACACACTCCACACACTCATCCAAGGCAATATTTGCTTGTAATTTTTTGCAGCAACTTTTCGAAATGCGTGCCGTTCGGTGTTTGTTTGTTTTTCTTTTTCTTTTTATTTCTATTATTGTTTTTTACGCTTTTCTGCCTCAATTTATTTTAATTTGCCATTCGGCATGCCACTGCAGCTTGTCTTTCCACTCGAGTTGATGGTTTTCCACAGCAGCCACCGCTTTGCAGATCGTTTATCTCTCCTCTGTGCCGAAGCAGTTCGAAAATATAAATTATAAAGACCATATAACATATAGTAATTGGAATTGGATTTGGATTGGGATGGGAGCGAGGGGGCAGAGTTGCGGTTGACTGGTTAATAACAGCAAGGGGATTCCCCTTTTGTAAAAAGAGTGAGGTAACCAAAAGGTAACCAAAAGGTAACCAAAAGGTAACCCTCTCTTGACTGTTTGTTTTCCTTCTTTTATATTGTAATATCTTGACCTTTTCAGACTTTGATGGAGTTTATTTAAAGAAACTATGATGGATATCCTTTTCTGGCTTTAAATTCATTTAAATATTAAATGCATTTAAACATTTAGTGTTCAAATAAATAAATAAATAACAAGTGCCTTGAGGCAGAGCTGAAGCTCAGAGGAATAACTAAGTTTCCCTAGTGATTTACGTTGAATTATGTTAAATAACTTAGTTTCCTTATTGATTTATGAGGAATTATGATTAATTATATATTAAACATGAATTATCTGATAATTTCTTGTTAATTCCTTAAGTTAAAAGTCATTCAACTAAGCCTTATAACCCTATTTCCCTAAAAAATCAACTTGGTTCGGGCAACTATTAAATAAATAAAGGCTTAAAAGGCCATCATGTTAAGGGAAAAAATATAAGTTTAATAACTAACAAATACAAAACAATTTATAATATTTTTTAAAGCCCAAATGAAGTATGATTTTCTCTTTTATCTTCATCATAAAATTACCTACAGTTATCTTGATTAAATAAATACAATTTATTTATTTTATTTACAGTGATCTCTGGTTAATAAATACATTTTCTAGAGGAATCTCTGATGAATAAATAAAATAAATAAACATTTTAATGAATAAATAACATTTTCGGTGATCTCTGATTAATAAATAAATTCTATTTGTTCATCAAATAACCATAAATAAATTCTATTTACACGTCTGAGATCACCGTTAATTGTATTTCTTTATAAAATGAATTATTTAAACATCAAATTATTTATTTATATTAATTATCGGTGCTCAACGTCACTACGTGATTCAGTGATTCATCAAAAATCACAGTAGGTAACTTTATTACAGCTTCAAAAACATTATAAATATATTATATTTATTTATTTATTCCCTAACCCTGTACGTTATATCTTTTAATAATAGTTTCAACTATAGAACCAAGTGCTAACATTGAGCAAATAAAAATTATAAACAATAAGCAGTTACTATGTATCCCCAGACCTAAGCAGGCTCTACGATTTCACTAAGCTTCTTCCCAATTCTAGGAATTTCTCCACAATTCCCCTCAACTCTTGGCAATTCTTCGCTATTCCTCGCTAACCAACTAAGTAACCAAGTAGGTGAACGCCTGCCACTGTCCAAGGAAAGTGATTATTCGCTGATCGTCACAGATTTATTTCGAACTGCTTAGCACAGAGGAGGAGCTGCCTCCGCTTTGTCATACATTTGTTTACGATTTACTGGGTCACACCATGGACCCTAGCACAGCACAGACACAACACAAGAAAAATACAAGAAAAAAGGTAACATCTAGCGGCTTAAGTTGGTCAAAAGAATTCGAATTCGAACTCGAGTTCGAGGCGAGAGAGCGCGCGCTGCGTGGTGCCGTTACCGCACATTCGTAACAACTGACTGACGGAGCTCAGGGGCTGACTTGGCGACTGAAAACTGAAAAGCTGAAAACCAAAAGCTGAAAACTGGCCAAAAGAGCCACAGCCACGGAGCCACAGAGCCAGAAAGACTGGCCATTTCACTCGCAGCGGAGCAGAACAGAGAGAAACCGTCGCCGTCGCCGAAGAAGACTCTCGCGGCTCTCACCGAGCGGAAAGTCTTTCTCTTTGGCTTTGGCTTTTGGCTTTGGCCACTCTACCCACTCCAACTCCCAGACCAAGTCCAAGTCCAAGTCCAACTCCATTCCGATTCCCATTCCCTGCTGAGATAACTGTTTCCGAGCGTCTCTTTCTCTTTGGAATCTTCGCCAGCAGCTGCCTGCCTTCAGAGATTGGTCAGTCGGAGTGGCTTTGGCTTCAGCTTTGGCTTTGGTCGGGCGTTTAACGAGTTTTCACGCATAAAATGAATCAAATTAAAAAAAAAACAAACACAACAACTTGAAGATGAAAAAAAAGAGTTGGGAAATGGAAAACATTTTGTTGATCACTGAGAAAAAATGCCTAGTTATAAAACGCAGAGGAAATACCCGTAAGGAGAGATTAGATTAAGGGAAAAAAGGGAATTTCTTGAGATAAAAAATTATACAGCTATTTCGGTAGAGAGCCAGCTCTTGTCTATCTTTAAAATTTAACATTTTTATAGCTAAATCCTAAGGAATTCTAGCTTAAGCGAGTCTAGAAGTTTCCCTGACCTGCCTCTGCCTGCACCAATTATAAATTTAAAGCTAAATCTAAACCTTTTTAGCTTTAAATATACTTAAATAAATTTCAAAAATAATTATCTGAAATTTAAAGCTAAATCTAACCCTCTTTTAGCTTTAAATATATTTAAATCAATTTTAAAAATAACAAAACTAAGAAAAAATCAAACAAAAATCAGGGCAAAAAGGGTATTTCTGAAGCTCAAAAATTAATCTAAGCTATAACGCCTTTTTTGTCAAAGAGCTACTTCTCCCTTATGAGTTTCAGAGTGAATATCAACATTTTCGTAGCTAAAACCTAAGGAATTCTAGTCTGGAAGTTTCCCTGACCAGCCTCTGCCTGCACAAATTATAAATTTACAGCTAAATCTAAACCTTTTTAGCTTAAAACATATTTAAATAAATTTTAATAATAATATTTCGAACTTTAAAGTTTAATCTAACCCCTTTCAGCGTTAAATATATTAAAATAAATTTTATAAATTACAAAACTAAGCAAAAACCAAACATACCCCTTTATCGAGTCAAAAAACACCACAGAAAAATCAGAAAAAAAGAGAAAAGAAAAGTAAACACTAGACTGGAGTGCGAGTGATGGACGTGCGCCAACTATGAATCCCAACCAAGCGCAGAGGATGCCTCCTATATGGCGCTGGAAACTGGCTGGAGTCGAAGCCAGAGCCACTGAAGCCCACTGAGCTTCAAGGAAAAAATGTACAAAAATTAAAAAAAAGAAAAGCAAACCAGATTTACTGATTTACGCATCGAAGCATACGCGCTACTTGAGACTAAAAACAAATTAATTTCCAAGCTGCAACGCATTCGTTTTCAGGCGACACTGATCAGTGATTAATAAAAATCTTACAGAGTTTATAGCGCCAAGTTTTCTGCTCGACTTAAAGATATAGGCAGACGGAGGTAACACCTCAAAATTAACCAATTAGCTGCCACATCATTAGCCATTATCTTGAGGCCGTAAAAACGCTCGTTTGTTTGTTTGTTTGCTTTGATTTTAAGGCCACATTATTTATGACCGCACATAATGTGTGCAATTATTCATGCAATTAATGCCAATTATTTTGGAGTTTAGCCCACAAAAAAAATGTGTTAAAAATAATATCAAAAAAATAATTACAATAATTGGTAACAATAAAGGGGAATTGGAGCAAAATAATAAACTCAAATCGAAATAATGATCAGTGTCTTCAAGGTTCTTAAAGGTTTGTTTAGAATTATTTTTTAAACAAAATCTTAAATGAAATTTATATCTTAATTGGAATATATTTGAAAGCCTAAGTTGAAATAAAATTAATGTTGTTTTGGCTGCAACTGTTTTAAGCTCTACAAGCTTTATTTAAATCTTGGCCAGCTAAAGAGAGCTTCGAAGGCTTTAAGCTGCTCAGATATTTCTTGCATACTTTTAGACATTAACAAAGGGGTTTGAAGAGTTTAAAAACATTAAATAGATTTTTAAAGCGAGGAAAATAAATTTCTGGACGTGGTTTAATTTATAAATTTCAACAATTAAACCATAAATAAATATATAATCAAGGCAGGCACTAAGAAATAAAATGCCTTTCGGGTTTTAATCAGAGGAAAACCTTGGCTTTAAGTTTAACTGAACTAAGACATTTACAAAGGGGTTTCAAGAGTTATAAAAATCTTAAACAGATTTTTGAGCAATATAAGAAAAATTCTAGTATTGGTTTTAGGAATTAATTTCAATACTTAAGCCATAAATAAAAATATATTCAAGTTTATAAGCAGAAAAATTATATATGCTTTGGGTTTCATAAAGAGAGAGCCATGCCTTTAAGTTTTAAAAGAAAGAAACTAAACTTATAACTAAGCCAAGACATCTACGAAGGGTTTCAAGAGTTTAAAAACCTCAAATCGATTTTTAAGCAGCATAAATAAATTTCCAGCGGTGGTTTCAATAATTAAATTCCACAATTTAACCATAAATAAAGATAAAAGGTAATAAGAAGAAATTAAATGTGTTTTTTTCTTCAAAAAGAGAAAAACCTTGGCTTTTTGTTTCACGAAAAAAAAACTAAACCTCAAGAGTTAAAAACCCTTAAATAGATGTTTAAGCAAACAAAATACATTCCTAGTAATAGTTTAATTAATTAATTTTAACAATTAAGCCATAAATAAAATATAATCAAGGTAATAAAAAGAATCTAGATGTTTTTCGGGTTTTAAAATGAGCAAAAGCTTGCCTTTAAGTTTCAAGAAAAAGAAACTAAGCTCAAGGCAAGAATTGACTTTAAGTAAATCAAAATATTAAATATATTTTGAATTAATATTAAGATTAAATATTATATAAATATTTTATAAAAAATAATATATAAAATATTAAAATAAACATAAGACAGAACTCACCTTTCGGAACTCCTGGACAAAGCTGGTGACCATCGACTGAATGGCGGCGGCCCGCGCGGCATGGAGCGCCAGGTGCTTGCCATTCCTCAGATTCAGCTGCAGGGCAGCGGGCCGAGGCAGGGTGACGGCGCTCTGGATCTCCCCGAAGGAGATGGCCTGCACCACGATCAGGTAGTCGGCGTCGCGGCGGGCCAGGTAGAGGCCGCTGTGCGAGACGCCCATGATGCTCACGTCCGGGTAGAGAGGGGCGCCCTGGACGGCGAACAGGCGGGCAAAGTACAGCGGCCAGTCGCGGGCCATATCCACCAGATGACGCTTGACCAGGGCGCGCACCTGCTGGCCAGCTCCAGCTCCTCCGCCTCCTCCTCCAGAGTTATTGCGGGCGGAGAGCGTGTCCACGCTTACGCCATGACCATGCAGCATGTTCAGGGCGGAGCTCTTCTCCTGCGGCGTGATCCTCAGGCAGGGCGTGACCCCAAAGACGTCGCCCAGGACCTGGGCGAAGAGCAGGTCGAGGGCCACTGGGGGACCAATGGGCTCGTGCGGCTGGAAGACCTCCTTGCGCACGCGCAGCTTCCAGGGCACCCGGTTGTAGGTGAGGCAGGCGCTGCTCCCACCCGCCCCCAGTCCCAGTCCGACTCCAGAGGTCACTCCTGGTCCTGGACTCGTGGAGACCGGCGGCGGCGGCACGGGGGCGGGCACCACTATGGGCGGCGGCGTCGTGGTCATCGCATGCATCGAATCCAGCTCCTCGCGCATCCCGGAGCTGGCCGAGCTCTTGCGCTTGCGCTCGTGCTCGTACTTCTGGGCCATGTGCGTCCGGAAGGTGGCCAGGCCGCCGCCAGAGCGCTCCTCCCGCCTGCCAGTGGTGTCCAGGCTGGCCTGGATCACTCGGGGAGGCGCTGGCTGGTACACCTTGTGGCTCTCCCTCTCCCGCTCCACCTGGCGCAGCTCGTAGAGCCGCTCGCGCTCCCGCTCCCGCTTCTCGCGCTCCTTCTCGCTGCCGCTGGCCGAGGCGGGGCCCTCCACCTCGGCCCGGTCCCACACGGACTCGGAGTAGTCCTCGCGGTCGCGACTCCGGCTCCGGCTGCGCGATCTCTCCCGCTCCGCCTGCTCCCAGGCGGCGGCCGCCGGCGAGGAGGAGGCCGAGTGGTCGCCGCCGCCGCCGTCCATGTGCAGGTGCAGGTGGTGGCTGCTCATCATCATCATCTGCTGGTGCTGCTGGTGCTGCTGCTGACGCACTGCGCCAAAGGTGTCCCTCTCCTGGCGCTGGATGAAGGCGGGGACATGCTCCTTGGCCGAAAGTTGCTGCTGCTGTCCGCCGGAGCCCGTGCGGTAGTCGGGCTCTGGCTCGGGACTCCTGGTTGTCGGGGGACTCTGTGGAGCCGGCGGCGGCGCTGGGGGAGCCATGCTGGGCGGCCGGATGGGCGGCGGTGGTGCTGGCACACTCGGAGCCGGCGGCAGCAGTCCTGGCCAGCCGCCCGAAGGCGGAGCAGGCGGCGGGGAGAGCTTGCCCTCCATCCTTTCGATCTGGGTGCGCACGGTGGCGCCATGGGAGTCGTTCCCGTTGTTGCCTCCTCCCCCTGACACCCCTCCTGGTCCCGACTGGCCAGAGGTGACGCTGGCAAAGAGCCCGCCCAGCTGCTGCTGCAGCATCAGCTTGCGGGTGTCCTCCAGCTTGGCCGGGGCCCTTTGCTCCGACTTGGTGGAGACTGTGGAGCGCACCGAGTGGCCGGCGGTGACCTGCTCCAGGCGCTGCCTCATCTCCGAGCTGAGCTTCAGCTTGCCCACGCTGCCCGGCGGCGGGCGGTCGGCCCCGATCTCGAAGCTCTTCTTGGCCAGCTTGGTGGTCACCACGCTCTGCAGGGGCTGCAGGTCCCGGCTGTCCTGGGTGTCGCGGCTGTCCCGGTGCTCTCTGGTCTCCCTGCTGTTCATGACCGACGTGGTGGTGGTGGTCTCCAGGCGAATGCTGCTCCTCATCATCTGCCCTCCTAAGGGCGGCGGCGTGGGGCTGTCAATCTCGAACTCCTCCCACTCGATGGCCGTGGCCGTGGCTCCTCCATTGCTGCCAGTGACCAGGTGCTGCTGGTGATGCTGCTGGGCCTGCGGCGTCGTCTTGCGCTGCTGCTGGCGCATCTTGAAGGCGAAGAAGTCCTCCTCGGTCTGGAACTGCGGCTCGTCCTGCGGCGGCGGCCAGCGCCACTTGCCAATCCTCACGGTCTTGGCCCGGCCGTAGGGGTCCAGGAAGTGGCGCGTCTCCGAGGGGTCCTTGCACTCCAGCGGCGGCGGCATGGGCGGCGGTGGTGGAGGAGCCGGCGGCTGCAGGGACTCCATCACCACCAGGCTGCTCCTTGTGGCTTTCATTCTCAAAGGCGACAATGGGGACTGTGGCTGGGGTGGTGGCGAGATGGACAGGTTGCTTAGTCCCCCTGGAGGAGCTGGAGGCGGCGAGCTCGAGCTGTTGGCCGCCGCTGCCGCCGCCTGCTGGCTGAGCAGGGTCTGGAGTGCCTGGTTCTGGGCCAGAAGCTGCTGCTGGATCTGCAGGTTCTGGGCCATGGCCGACTGGAGGAAGGCCCGCTGCACCTGCTGCTGGTAGAGGCCCGGAGCGGACTCTGGCTCTCCGGGCAGCTGCATGAGCTGGTGGATCAGCGGATCGGCGCCGTTGCTGTCGGTGCTGCCGCCTCCGCGGATGCTGAAGGAGAGCTCCTCCTTGCTGGTCAGCTTGTCCAGGGTTTGAGCCAAGGGCAGGGGCTGCAAGAGCTCGCTGATGTAGTCATCCAGGTCCTCTATCTCTGAGTCCGACTCGGACTCCTCTTCCTTAGGCAGACCTCCTCCCCTGATGCTGGCTGCCAGCGATCTCGCATCCGAGAGCTCATCCAAGGAACCATCTAGAACCGGACTGAACAGGTCATCCAGGAACTGGTCCACATCCGAGGCCTGCGAGGGCACCCGGACCCTCCTCACATGCGAGGCCAGGGAGGGAGCCTCGCTCGTGTCCGACATGGCCGAGGACCGGGTGGCGTACTCCGCCTTGTCCGCGTACTTGCTGGAGTGGGAGCCATGGGAGGCGGCATGGGACCTCCGCCCGGCATGCTGGGACTTCTGGTAGCGCGGCGCCGTCTCCTTGCCCATCGGCGCCAGGCGCTCCGCCGAGTGGTAGCGGTCGTTGAGGCGGCTCTCCGAGAGGCCGAGCGTGTGCAGCGGCTCCTGGGAGTCGCAGTCGGGCGGTACAGGAGCTATGTCTCCCGCTAGAAGATCATCCAGAGACTTGGAGCGCGACTTGGCTTGGTTTTGGCTGGATGCTCCTGCTCCTGGGCTGGGCTCGCGCTCGAAGTAGCGCTCGTTGAGCGCCGAGCTGCGGGAGAGCAGCTCCCTGCTGCTTCGTCGCTCCCTGGGGACATCCTCCTTGCTTCCTCCGGATGTAGGAGGCGCTGGTGGCGGCACTGCTGGCCGCTTGACCGACTCCGGCAGCGTGGTCCTTGCAAACTTGGCCCCGGAACGGAGAAGGTCGCTCCTGGGCGCCGGGAAGGCCGGGCACAGCTCCTTCTCCGCTATCAGGTCCATCACGTAGTCCAGGCCGCAGCTGTCCGTCAGCTGCTGGCCGTCGTCCAGCACCAGGGTCCAGCCCCGGCTGGCCACGCCCAGCGAGGACACGGCCAAAGCGGCGGCCTCCTCGCAGCTGGTCCAGGAGTCCACAGCCACCGTTTGGCTGGCCTCGTCGGGGAGAGTCAAAGGCAAAGCCATGTCGCAGCCTCTGGTCCAGGCACGCCACTCCAGCCAGGCGGGCACGAAACTCCTGCTGGCTCCACCAGGGGAGGAGGTGCCCGAGCCGCCGCCCTGCTGCCGGAGCAGCTGGCGCAGGAGCAGGGGCCTGAGCGCGGCCGGAGCCTCGTCGTCCACGAACCTCATCAGATACTTGCTGAAGGCGGCGCTGGGCTGGAAGCAGCACAGGCACTGGCCCATCAGCTGCCACAGCCGCGTGGCCTCCACGGAGGAGGCGGGCAGGCCGTGGACCTGGTTGCACAGCTGCACCAGGATCTCATCGCGTAATCCCCGCGAGCTCAAGGCCTTGTGGACTATGTAGTCGGCCAGCAGCTTCTCCTTGGCGCCCTCCAGCGACTTGTCGTTGCTCCAGCGCAGGATGAGCTTGAAGACGGCCAAGGCATCCTGGAAGTCCTGGTCCCGCGAGGCGGCTCTCGAGAGAAACGGAGCCGTGATGGGCTCCCGGCGCGGCTGCAGCCTCAGGCCGTTGCAGTAGACGCTGCTGAACTTGCCGAAGGAGAACTGGCCCAGGTCCTCGGGCAGCTGCACGGCGGAGGCTGGTGGCCCAGGCACTGTTCCTAACACCTTGACCAGATGCCGGTCGCCGTGGGGAGGCGACCAGCCCTGCAGCTTCGAGTAGATGAAGGCCAGCTCCGCGGGGATGTCCAGGTAGCTCAGCTGGCTTCGCTCTAGGACAGCCTGCTTGGCCTCTCGGGCTTCCCTTGCTCGCTGGGCGGCCTCTCGCGCCTCCTGCCTTCTTCGATGGTCCGAGCGGAGTTGCTGGACTCGCCTCCTGGCCTGGCGTCCGCGCCAGATCCTCTGCGCCGTCAAGGCGCCCTTGCGCAGCCTCTCAAAGCGCTGCTGCTCTCGCTGACCCCGCCAGCGAGCCTGGAGCCGGGTGGCCGCCGCCTGTCTCCTTGCCAGCTGCCGGCGGACGAGCATGCCTCGGACATGCCGCTGGACACTCACCGCCGCCCGACGCAGGCGCTCCGTGCGTCCGCTCTCCAAAGCCCGGTGCAGGGCCTCGCGCAGGAAGACCCGAGTGGCTCCCAGCTGGTAGTCAGGACCCTCCACGCCCGTGCGCGGCATGGCCTCCAGGAGGGCGCGACACAACTCCCTGTATGGAGTGCCCCTCGCCAAAGGCGCCGCCAGGAGGTGGCGGTAGCGCTCCACGAAGTGCTGGAAGCGCAGGCGGACCGGGTAGCCGCGCTGCCGGATCTGGATGGTGTCCAGCATGCCCAGGTAGCGCAGCTGCTGCAGCACGCAGGGCATGTCCATGCGCAGGGCGTGCTTCTCCTGGTTGGGCTTGATGCAGCGCACGAACCAGGGGTGACAGCGGCCCATGGACTGCAGGAGCTGCTGCAGGGAGTCGGCGAACCTGGCAGCCACTGTGGGAGTCCTCGGCTTCATGGTGACGAAGCGGCCATTGCTGCCCTTGGGCAGGGTCTTGCCGGCATCCCTTTGAGCCCTCAGCTGCTTGGTCAGCTCCCCGACCAAGGGAAGGCGGCTGGAGGCTAGCAGTTCGAGGACATCACCGCGCAGGGCGTCGCGGTTCTTGTCCAGGAATCCATCAACGCAGTACCACACCTGCCCCGCGTAGTGGGTGACGCCGAACTCCTGGGCGCCAATCCTAGGCCTCGCGTAGAGCTCGCTGAGGGCGTGGTTGTAGTGGCACTTCTCGAGGAAACTCAGGTCGGTGGCACGCGGGAAGTTGGACTCATCATCCAGCAGGTGACAGATGCCCACCGGCTTCTTGGCCAGCAGGTGGATGACCGGCAGGTTGTCGTCCCAGGCCAGCGGAGTCCACTCGAGGCGCTCGCGGGCGTACTCGGCCTGCTCCAGCTTGAAGACGTGCTTGTTGAAGTAGAGCTGCAGGTTCTCGTTGGCGTAGTTGATGCACAGCTGCTCGAAGCTGTTCTCCGCGAGGTCCTCGAACCCGAAGATGTCCAGGATGCTGATGCGGTGGGCGTCGTGGGTGCCGCCCTTCTGCACGATCGAGTTGATCCTGGAGACGAGCCAGTTGAAGAGGCCGGCATAGAGGGCCTTGGCGAAGGCGTCGCGGGCGTCCAGGGCCTGGTCGATGCCCAGCGGCGTGTGCAGCCGCTCGGCCCGCGCCTCCGTCGTGCGGCTGGTCAGCGCCCGGTGCAGGCCCTCGGCGCTGATGTGCAGCAGGTGGGCGGCCCACTTGATCTCCGCGTCGGAGCCCACCTCGACGCCCTCCTGGCCGTGCCTCAGCTGCCGCCGATGGAAGTACACGTTGCCCAGGTGCAGGACGGCGGCCAGCACGCGGACAATACCCTCGCGCTCGCCCTCGGAGACGCCCAGGACCTGCATGGCGCCCTGCAGCGACTCCCAGTCCACGCGGCCGCTGGCACAGTCCGTGGCCCCCTGGTTCAGGTAGAAGTACTTGTCCGCCTCGAGGAGGCCGTACTTGGAGCGCTCCGCCTCCGAGAGTCCCCCCAAGAGCTCGTAGAAGACGTGGTAGTTGCGCTCGCCCGGCGCCTGGGTCACGATGCGCGACTTCTCCAGCAGGTACTGCGTGATCTTGGCCCCCACGATGGCGCCGCTCTTGAAGTACACCTCCAGGTACTTGCCGAACCGCGAGCTGTTGTCGTTGCGGGCGGTGCGCGCGTTGCCGAAGGCCTCCAGCAGCGGGGCGGCCTCCAGGATCTGCTCGGTGATGACCGCCGAGGCGGAGCCGCCGCCGGGCACCACCGCCGCCAGGTACTGCATCACCAGCTTCGTGGACTCCGTCTTGCCGGAGCCGCTCTCCCCCGAGATGACCACCACCTGGGGCGAGGGCAGGGCCGCGTGGGCGGCCGCTCCGATGGCGAACAGGTGCGGGGGCAGGGAGCCCAGCGGGCGGCCGGCGTACTGCTTGGCCACCTCCAGGCCGTAGGCGTCGGGGAACATCTTGTAGGGATTGACGGCGATCAGGATGCTGCCGGCGAACGTGTAGATCAGGCCCTTGTCGTAGCGCAGGCGCAGGTTCCACAGCAGCGACGCCTCGTGCAGGTCATCCAGCAGGGTCATGTCCTCGACGCCGCTGCTGCCCAGGTCCTGGCGAGCCCGCAGGCTGCCCTCGCCCGGCTGCAGGGCGAACGTCTGTGGCTGTAATGGAGGGAGTTGAGAATTAGAAGGTGTTTTGAGTTAACCAGGGCACTAACCTGGAGTTAAATTTAATTTTTTGTATAATTTAATACTTAATTTATGGTTAATAATTTTTAGGACTTAGTTCAGCTTAGTTTGAATATATTAGGCTTACTTAACCTGAAGATAAAAATGCGAGTAAGTAAGCGGTTATATTAGCTCCAACTGATATCTATGCTAATCTCCGGTTAAATTAGACTATATTTTAAACATGAAGTTAATGAAGTTAAGACATAGCTCAGCCTGTATCCCTTAGATTAATAAATGTATTAAAATAAAATCTAATTGTGTGTTAAAAGTTCTGGGATTTAAAAGAATTCAGACTTAATTTCAGACTTAACCTCCAGTTAAAAATATTTTTATTGACATTTCTAATTATTTATAAATATTCCATGTCTCACTGGAAAATAAAATATATTAAGCTGATTTAGCCAGAAGATTAAGGATTGCAAGTAAGTAGGCGATTATAGTACCTACAACTATCTAAGCTAATCTCCGGTTAAACTAGCGTTTAGATCATATTATAAATATGAAGTTAAGACATAGCTCGGCCTGACTGCTTAGACTAATATAATATATAATAAATGTATACAAAACAAAATAAAATTATGTGTGCATTTTTCCGGGCTTAACCTCCAGTTAAAAATATTTTTCTGGATTATTTCTTATTATTCCTTATATGTCACACTGGAAACTAGAACATATTAGGCTGATTAAACCTGAAGATAAAAATGTAAGTAATTAAGTAACCAGATATTGCTTTAACAATAATCAAAGCTAACCTCTGGTTAAAAAAGCGATTAGCCTATATTTTAAATATAAAGTTAAGACAGAATTTAAAAATTATTTAGGTAAGAAAACAATGCTTAAGCCTCCAGTTAAGCCAGGCATAAGCAGAAGACACTAACATGAAGTTAAACCAGCGATTAAAATTAAATTTAAAGATTAAAAGTATTTAAAAACATACAAAATTCATTTAAATACTAAACAATGCCTTTAAAAAAATCTTCCTCATTCTAAGACATCTCCTAAACCTTATATCCAATCCCGATCCTCTCCAAAATCACAACACAACCCCCGGGAAGCTCACATGGCGCGCTATCACATCGCTGCAGAGAGTGGACAGCCGCTTGACCACCTGCGGGTAGCGGCACTTGAGGCGTCGCAGGCGACTCTTGGGCACAGCCGGATGCGGATGCGGATGCAGATGCTGGGGCAGGTCCTCCATCTCCTCGAGGCTGGCGGGACGCTGGCGGCGCAGTACATGCGGCGAGAGCAGGGCCAGCGAGGGCGACTGGGCGGGACTGGGCGTGACCGAGCCACCGCCGCCGCGCTGCCACGGCTCCAGGTGGAAGCGAACGATGCGCATCCGAAATCCGGTATAAAGGGATATAGCTCGAGAGAGAGATCCGGAACCAAATCGAGTTCGAGATCGAGCTGAGATCGAGCTGAGAGCGCCGTTCGTGGCCGATGGCTCGCGTGCAACTGAAAGGAATCGAAATCTGGCGGCGATGCTGCCACAGTTTCCCCAAACGCCAAACGTTTCTAAAACGGTTTCCAACGCATCCCAAACACGTTCTATCAAAACGGGGACTGGAACTAGGAGTGGAGTGGGGGCTTGATAGCGAACTGAGGCGAACCGGACCAGAGACCAGGCCAGGCCAGATGACACTCCTGCTAGGCTACTTAGTGTGGGCCACCAGAACAACACTCTCTGAGAGAAAGAGAGGAAACCCGATCGATCGCCATTCAATTAGGTGCTCAAGTGTGGGACTTTCTCCACCAGCCACCAGATCGATTCCAAATCCGAAACCGAGACCGAGACCGAGACCGTGGCCCAACCAGTTCAAGTTCAGTCTCTGTTGGTTCTGGGCTGGCTGGGGGATCGGGTTCGGGTTCGGAGAGTGTCATCCGATATTCAGCGCCAGACAAAGGCGCGAACAATGTGCCGCCCAGAGCGCCGAGAATGCATTCGATCCGGCGACTTGCCCCATTGATATCGATCCGGTATCCGCATCAAAGGCAGCGCCAGGTGAATCACGGGAAAGCCCACTAAATATTTATACTTAAATATATACAAGAGGTTTCACTTAAGCTTAGAAATTTAAACAAAATATAAAGCAATATATATTTTTGTTATATTTAATTATTCCAGGCTATTGCTACAATATAAAATTCTCTTTAAAATAATTCCCTGAACTTTATTTATCGCTCATTAAGGAATTATTATATAAATATATATAAAACCTTCCATTTAAGCTTTGAAATTTAAACAGAATATGTATAAATATATATTTCTGTTACTCTTAATTATTCCAAACAATTTCTACCATCACAAATTCCCCTTAAAATAATTCCCTGAACTTCATTTATCACTTATTGATTCCTCAATTTTCCCCAACAAATAAATACAATTAAAATCTGAATTAAAAACCACTTGAAGCTGGCTTTAAATTGTCTTCAAAACCAGTTTAAAGATCTATCAAGAGCCAGAGAGAGCCTCAGAGGAGATCCCAGCAGAACAGAGTACCAAGGCTCGTTTAATTCCGAGCCTCTTTCCAAGGAGGCATTAGCCGATAATTGATCGACTTGCGCGATTACGCCTTTCAGCGCCACGCGGAGCCACCGTTTCCCAGGTTGTCCAGCAGAGCAAGCCAGAGAAAGAACCAGTGGAGCACATGTGCCTCCAACAGGTTCTCTTGGCCACCAAACAGGATACAAGTCAGATTCTGGGTACCGCTACAGCTAACGTTACTCACAACAGAGCGAAAAATTATACCAAATCTTTGAAATCAAAAAAAATCAAATATTAAAAGGCAAAAAAGCAAAAAATACAAAAGCTGATTTCTATTTCTTGGCTAAAAAACAAATCAAAGTTTTCACTTTGTCACCTTAAGAAAACCTAGGGCCTGGGGCTGGGAGAAATCGCTTGTAAAAAATGTTAATTTGCAAATAAAGCGACGCCTATAAACGTGCATAGTTCATAATTTTTAAAACTACGCTAGGCGGGTTTTTTTAAGAGTTTATACTTCAAATAAATAATTAAATAAATGTAAATCTTAGTGTATCTGTTCAGGTTTACACAGAAATTAAGTTCTCCTAGTCGGAGGCATGACAAGTCTTAAGAGTTTGTGTCAAGATTACAAGATTTCATGCTCGATAGAGTCGCATCATTTCTTGTTGTGTGATAATCATAGCCTCTCCGACCCGCTCCAACCCTATCCCGATTCCGATTCCGATCTCGGCTATAATTGCACAGAGGAAAAAGGAAACGCTGCTGGTCAGGTGCAATTAGGTAAAGTTTGCAGTGAGAAATCTAGTTTGGACAGCGCTTTTTGTGGCCACATTCCATGAATTCCGTGAGGGACAGCGCCCGAAATAAATATAAATATATAAACAAAGAAAAAGGCAAACAGTCCAAGTCTCAAGTCGAGTGAAAATAGTGAAAAGCATTCATGGGCCTCGGTGGCGGCCTCGAAAACAAATTGAAAATTCAAACAGTAAGCGAACGAAACCGAGGGGCTAAGGTGCGAACTCGCACTTTGATGCACTTGAAAAAAATGTTTTATGGCTAACAGAGAAATTTAACGAAGCCAAAGGAATTTGTTAAAAATCTTTAAAGCCAAGTCTGAGCATAAAGAAATTAGTATTCAAAAAAGAAATCTCTATGATTATTATTTGGTTAATCTTATATTTTTAAGGTTCCTGGAATTAATTCTTATTTAATAATTATTACTCACCTTTCCCTTGATCAGCGCCTGGACAACAATCACCTGGGCAGCGCGGTGCACCTCCTGGATCTCGCCGGGTATGGGATGTCCCATGCCCGGGTCGAACCAGACCAGATCACCTTCGGCCCAGTCCATGGCTCCGCTGTGCTACTCCCCCTTGGCGACCGACTGTCCTCTCTCCAGCGGCGACTGCTGTCTCCTCCGTTCCGTTGGGCAAAGGGAGGGAGGTGAGTGTGTGTATCGCCTGGAGGCGATCTCTGGATGTGATCCGCTGTCTGCTGGGCTTGGATATGGTTTGGTTTCGGTTCGGTTTGGGGCGTGGCTGTTAGTGGTCTTCAAACCGGTTGATTCATGGCTGAAATGACAAGAAAATATACTATATAAAAATGGTATTTGCTAAGTACATTTCAATTTTCTCAAGGCGAAACTAAAACTAAAACGAAAATAATAAAAACAAAAGTGAGGAGGCATTCGTGAAAAATTCACGTAATTATTGTGGCGCCTTTCTATCGAAAAAAATGCCGAGCATTAAAAAATTGTTGCAACTGTGGGCTTATCACCTGGATTGTAATTGTAATTGTAATTGGGATTTGGATTGGGATTGGGAGATTGGGAGAGGGATCGTGACGAAGTCAATGACGCGAAGGCCGCCTCTATGAATGAAAGTACGGATTTTTCGCCTCTTCGCATATTTATTTGTAATTTTCTGTCTCTGGTCTCTGGTCCCTGGTCCCTGGTCCCCGGTCTCTGTGGAAATGTTTGCCAACCGAGACCGAGACGAGGTGCAATGAAATGCAACGCCGGAGACACAAACAAAAAATAACTAAAAAACTAAAACGTGAAGCGGCAACAATGACACAGCCACCGTTCGCATCGTTGCAGAAGAAGATCCGCGGGAACCAAACTGATTAAATAAGACATGTCAGAGCTTCATGATTGGACTTCAAATACCAAAAGCCAGTGGTGCAGGGATATTATATGAAAAGATCTGAATTTGTATAAAAAGTCAAACATTTTATAATAAATAACCTTGTTCTTCAAGTTTAAGGCAAATTGGATGATAAAGCACAGCACATGATAAAATAATACCTAAAATAATAATTAGAATGGACGAGGAAGAAGAGGAAATATGTACTTCTTATTAGTTTTCAGTGTGCTTACCACTTGCTGACAGCTAGAACTCGTTGCGAATTATAGAGCAACGCAAGTGGCAAAGTTGCCCATACTGCAGAGAGCCCTTTCCATAGAGCCATGGTGTATTTATATATTGGGTAGTCTCCTCAGCTCTCAGCTCCCTTTCTCTCTCCACTCTCAGAAAGACATGCTCAGTAGTTACTGACTAATTCAGTTATTAAATATTATAAATCAATCTCAATAAGACTACCTCATGTAATTGTACCATGGCACGGCATGATCCGCCTTAGCAACATCGTTGTGTTGCCATCACCAATGGATTGTTACTCAACACTGGCAACAAATGTTGCAAATGCCTAGCAAGAAGAAGCGCATAAAGGCATTCCGCCAAGTTAAATTTATGTTTTTAAACAAAATATGAAGCTCTTTAAATAAAGTTGAATTTATATATTTCTAAAGTGAAATTGAAAATATTACTAATTATTTTAATGGTTATCTAGATAATTTTGAATTTGTAAATATTTAGATTTATATCATTTAAAAATAATATTATAAAAAACGAGGCTTTATTATTTAAAGGCAAAGATAATCTTCCCTAACTTAAATTTCTTTGATTCTTTAATTCTTAAACTATAAAAATTAGGTCTCGCCCTTAGGGAACTATTCTTTAAAGAGAACTTTTCTCTTCAAAACTAAAGCCAAAACCCTCTAACAAAAATATTTAAAAATGTCATACATATATAGAAAAACCCAATTAATATGCCGCGAATGCGTTGAAAATATGATTGGCCCAAAAAGGAGACCACAAATTCAAGTTCATTAAGAAATTTCCAAAAAAGCAACATATCATGCATATGAAATGCGCCCAAAAGGCCCCGAGCTTATATAGGTTGGCCAAAAGAATAAATATATTAAGCAGATGCCGCAAAAAAAAAATTAATAAATAAATAAGGAAAAAAGAGAGACAAAACCGAGACGAAGGTATGCTGCTGCTGCTGCCGCTGTTGCTGTTTGTCTCTTGGCTTTTTCTCAGGCAAAACTTTCACCTGTTTTGCGGCAACAACATACACATAAATATTTATGCCCAAAACAACAGAAATGTTCAAAGGGAAATATAAAGCCAGCGAGACAGAGTGAAGCCAAGTACTAACTTCGAAATATTTCCGTAAGCAGAGAACTTAAAAAAAAAAACAACGATAACAATTATTTGATTTTTCGTTTGCTAGAGCACTAAGATAAATGGAATTCAATGAGGAAAATGGGTAAAAAGATTACCAGATCAAACCAATAAGCAACTGTGATTCCGTACGCGAAATATATCAATTGTATTTATCTCGCAAGTGAAATTGCAAGGAATTTTAAGTGAAGTTATCCGCTGACGGAAATATTTCGTTGATGTTCGTCGGTTGGAGCGCTTCAAACGCTTTGACAGCCTTGAGGATAATGTGGAGTTATTAAAAGCCGTAATGGCGAGGCCCATTTTACGCGATTTAACACAAAATAGACATTTTAATTATGTTCCTATTGACACAATTATTGGAAAATGTTTTATTCGCGGCCCCTATTGTTTGCCATCACCTCCATTGCGGCGTAATAAATTTATAATACGCGCAATAAAATGCGTTTGCATTAATTTCGCTTCATAAAGTTAGCTTAAAACGTTTGTTTACTAAACACAGCTAAAAATACAAGTCAGTGTGACCCTTTTGTTTCCCAAACGAAATATATCGACGTTTGTACTAGGCTTCAAGCTTTCGGAGACGCGCGATTCCCTGGCTTGCTCTTTTGGTCACACTAAACGCGGAAACGTGGAACTCAATTTTTTGCTGTTTTGTTTGAATGTGATTTAAAATGTCCTCGCCATCCTCATCCGACGATGAAGGGCAGCCGAAAGTGCCCAGCATCATGACCTTCAGTCCCACCTACAAGGAGTTCAAGAACTTTGCCTCCTACATCGAGCACATGGAGTCACGTGGCGCTCACCTAGCCGGCGTGGCCAAGATCAAGCCGCCTGCCGAATGGGTGGCCCGGAAGGAGGGCTATCACATCGACAATATAAACATGACAATACCGGCGCCTATCTCCCAAATGGTCACTGGCACCCAAGGACTCTATCAGATGCTAAACATACAGCAGCGCCAGCAGATGACGCTGCGCCAGTTCATGGAGAAGGCCAACTCCGAGCTGTATCAGACGCCGCGCCACCTGGACTACGAGGACCTGGAGCGCAAGTATTGGAAGAACATCGCCTACGTATCGCCGCTGTACGCTGCCGACGTCAAGGGGACGCTGAGTGACGACGACCTGGACGTGTGGAATATCCAGCGCCTGGACACGATACTCAACCTGGTCAATACGGACTACAACATCACCATCGATGGCGTGAACACGGCCTACCTGTACTTCGGCATGTGGAAAAGCTCCTTCGCCTGGCATACCGAGGATATGGATCTGTATTCGATCAACTATCTTCACTTTGGGGCCCCCAAGACCTGGTACGCCATTCCGCCGGCGTACGGTCGCCGCCTGGAGAAGCTGGCCAACGAGAACTTCGCGAAGAACCACAAGGAGTGCAACGCGCACCTGCGCCACAAGATGACCATGATCAGTCCGAAGGTGCTGCGCCAGCACAACATTCCCTACAACAGGATCACCCAGGAGGCCGGCGAGATCATGATCACGTTCCCCTTCGGCTACCATGCCGGCTTCAATCACGGCTTCAACGGTGCCGAGTCCACCAACTTTGCGTCCAAGCGCTGGATTGAGTACGGCAAGCGGGCCAGCATCTGCCAGTGCCGCAGCGACATGGTCAAGATATCGATGGAGGTCTTCGTCCGCCGCTTCCAGCCGGAGCGCTACGAGAACTGGCTGAAGGGCCAAGACCTGGGCTGCCACCCCGAGGAGCCGGGGAAGATATGCGCCTCAGCGCCGCCCACTCTGAATGTGTACGGCAAGCAGGAGGGTTCACGTGGCTGCTCGCTGGCACCTGAGGAACCGGATACCGATCCCGGTGGCTCCCCCCATTTAATGCCCGTGCTCAAGCTGCGCAAAGTGGCGCCCAAAGAGCCCGAGGAGGACACCGAACCTGAAACTCCGGCTGAAACAGCCCCGACCAAGAAGTACAACTTGCGCGTCAGGCGCCTGTAGGACGATCTTTCAAGCACCGAGATGAATCTGAGGGTTAATCTGCTTACCAATGAAGGCTCCCCTTTCTTCTGCTGACGCCACTGCTCCGCGGGAATAGAATTTACTACATTTTCTAACCATTTTTGTAAGCCACCAAGCTCAACCATTTACTGTAAAATATTTCACGCTGTCCTGGGACCAAATAAATTTAAGTTTGTTCACTATTTTTCCAACAAGTTCTCGAAGGAATGGTTAGACTCCGAAATCCACAAAAAACGCAAAACTTTCACCTGTTTTGCGGCAACACATAAATATTTATGCCCAAAACAACAGAAATGTTCAAATGGAAATATAAAGCCAGCGAGACAGAGCGACGGAGAGTCTGAAGTTGTCGCCGATTTGATTGGATTCGGTTTGGGATTTGATTCATGCAGTTTTGGCTTGAAGTGAGTCAATCGGATTTGGAGTTGGCACTCCAAGCTCTGGCTTTTTGCTGGGGATTTGGGCCTGGCCCAGTAACCAAAGCTGAGCAAGTGTTCACGAATTAATAGAGGAACTTGTTTGGGGCCGAAGGGGGAGGCAGGCTGCTGCCACGGCTGACACTTTGTCAGACAATTTCATTCAGTCTTACACGTACGCACACCTCGTCTCCGTCTCCGTCTCCGTCCCTCTCTCGGTCGCTGGCCCCGTCTTTGTCGCTCTTCTGGGGCAACGACTGTAGCCGCGCTCAAAAATCTTGGCTTAGCTACGGGTTCGACCGCATTCCGATGCTAAGACGTCGCTGCCTTGCCTGCAGTCCATGTTTAATGCTAAGGCAGCTCGGGCCAAAACAGCAGCAGCGAAAACCACAATAACCCTGCCATCGCCATGGTTATGAGTGTGTCTCTCGTCTCTCGCCTCGGTGTGTGTTCGTAATCAATGAGCAAATATCCAACGATGTGGAATAACAATCATAAGAATTTCATTTGCAGCTGATCGGCTGTGGGTTAACTCTAAGCCACCAACGGAAATTACACAATTTCGTACAATTTTTAAACATTTAAAATGTCACAAGATGGCATAAATCAAGCAATTTTCTGGTAACTACAGAAAATATATATTTTAGTGAATAAAAGCAGGTGAACGAGGTTATATTTGCCTGAAAGTACCTACTTGTTTATGAGTTTTTTATAAATATATATTTATAATTGTATTTTATATACATTTTTATAGGAATTAATTATCACAAAATATTTACTCCGTATCTTGCCTTTTCTTCCATGTTTTTTAAACCATAAACACTAAATTTTGAAGCATCTTAAACGCCCTCCAAAGAGTATATATTTCTAAAATTCCATTTAAAATACATTTTTATACAAATTAAAAATAACAAAACATTACTTTGCTTGACGAACTTTATTTCCATATTTTTTTTAAGCATAAACACTAATTTTTGAAGCACCTTAAACGCCCTCCAAAGAGTATACATATATCTAAAATTGTATTTAAAATACATTTTTATAAGTATTAAATGTCACAAAATATTTACTCCCTTTTTTGCCTTTATTAACATATTTTTTTAACCGTAAACACTCATTTTATAGCACCATAAGCGCCCTCCGAAGAGTATATATATAAAATTGTATTTAAAATATATATTAATAGTAACTAAATGTCACGAAATATTTACTCCCTTAACAGACTTTATTTGTATATTTTTTTAAACCTCAACACTAATTATTTAATCACCTTAAAAGCCCCTTCAAGGCGAGTTAACCTGTAACCAAGTTCGTAGCCTAAGTCTTTCGCTTTTCGATGACAAATCACAGAGGAATTAATAGAATCTTTCAATGGCAGAGAGCCATACACATGAGAGACCCAGAACGATGCTGGAACCCCTCTCATTATTATGCCGACATGGGAAAATGTTTTTATAGAAGCTGTGTCTTTATTCTTTCTATGTTTTTTGTTTTTCGATTTCTAAAACTGATTTGTTATCAGCTGTGAGACACAAACAGCCAAGCCAACAGAGCCACAGACCGCACCTGCCTAAATGTTTAAATGTATAAACGAATAAGCGGATAAACGCTTAAATGTTAAGTTATGCAAAGTCGAAGTCAGGTGGCGGCCTGAAGAATGTAGCGTTGTGTGCCAGCTAGTTTCTTGTTTCAAGTGTTTGCGGCTACATTCTTGGCATATCTCAGCCCTAGAGGAGTGGCTTTAGGTGTAGAAATATATAAATAAATATATATATAAGCGGGCAAAGTGAAACTCAATGGGCACACGCACAGGCCAAATGCGATCTTTAATTATGTTGATGTTATATCTCGCTCTGTAATTTGAGTTTTCGTTTTCGATTTCGATTTCGAGTCAGTTTGACGAACTGCAATTTGCAATTTGCAATGCGAGCAGCAATTAATTGTCGGTTTACTTGGATTTACTTTCAAGTTGCGTTTTTGTTACCCACTTAACACATTCGCTCTCTTGCATTATTTATTGTTTACCTCCAATCTTCCAATCTATATGTGTGTTTATATTATCTTAGGCCTGCCTTTCGTTTTTCGGCTGCTGCGTGATCGAGAGATCGAGAGATTCCGAGAGATAATGATAACAAATGCATTCAGCAATTAATATGTTAATTCAATATGTAATTCATTTAATAAAATATTAGACGTTGTAAAAATTAAATTCATCTTTAACTTTAGAGACTGGCAAGTCCATC
Source organism: Drosophila triauraria (assembly GCA_014170255.2). Taxonomy (NCBI): domain Eukaryota; kingdom Metazoa; phylum Arthropoda; class Insecta; order Diptera; family Drosophilidae; genus Drosophila; species Drosophila triauraria. The sequence goes on along the minus strand of CM024333.1, from coordinate 4,647,003 downwards.
GGGCATTCCTAGATCTTCAGGCGGTTAACCACGTCCCAGATCCGCGATAATCTGCAACTCTCAGCCCTGTGGCTCCACACATTCCAGGCTAATTCCATTTGGACTGCAGCTCAGGTCCAGCTCTCCGCTGGCCTGGCATTTCAATTAAACCCAACGGCTATGGCGATGGCAACGTCAACAATGTCCGTCTGACTGACAGTTTGACTTATTGGCTAAAAGCTTTGGCCAAAAACACAGTCGTCAACACACAACACGCACAACGCACTCACCGCTCTTGGCTGAGGCTCTTTCTCGGCTTGTCTAGGGAGTGACTAGTCATATATATTATTTCCAGTGCCTGCTGTAAGCGGCTTAATTGCCCTGCTCTTGGCCGGAGTTTTCGAATTTTTTCGCCTTTTTTCGGGGTTGGACAAATAGAAAATCTCAGAGTGGAAAGAAGAAATATTTAGCAAGAAGTCCAAGTCGAAGGCGGCGCACGATTTCACTAGCACCACGGCCAGAGTCAGAGCCAAATGGTATAAGCCAAGTTCGAGCTAAAATGGCGACACACACAGACACACGCGTGCAGACGAGAGTAAGCCAAAAGGCCAATAAACCTTTGGGGGAAAAAAAATCAAAAAAACAAAAAACAACAAAAAGCGCGCCATGTTGCCAGCCAGCCTGCCTTTGCTCATCGATCACCAACACAGCGGCAGACGTGGCTCGGCTATATCAGATATGTTGTTAACTTTATGCAGAAGCGAAAAGGGAAATCTCTCTCGGCCGACTCTCGGAGACAATTGAAAGTGGCAGCAGTGCATAAAGTATTCTAACAATCAAATGGCGACGCGTCGACGAGGAGCCGCCGACGAGGAGTGCCGCTCGATTTGTTTTTTGCAATCGCTATGCGTCCCTGCGTTTTCCGCCAATGTGCAGGGCAAGAAAAGTTTTTAGGGGGATTAGGATTAAAGGTAATAGCTTGGTTAAGATCTTCCTGAACTTGCCTAATAGGAATTTGAGGTTTAAATTAATTAATTTCGTGTAAAATTTTTTTTTTTTTTTCTTGGAGAAAATAATTAAAATTAAATTTTTCTTCATTTTATTAAAATTTTCTTTTTTCGTTTGAAAATTTTTTTTTTAAATTTTTATTAAATTTTTTTTTTTTATTAAAAATTTATCTCAATTTTATAGAATTATTTTCTCTCCCTGCATCGATGCCGCACCCGCAACATTGGCGGCAGACAAGCAACAAGGGACGCCAACAACATCCACAATCAAAAGGCAAACTTGCAACACCAACAGCCACTCCGCCGCACTCTGATGGAAGCGGACGCCCACGATCTCATTGGGATGGGGACTTCGGATTGGAACTAGAGGCACCTGGGTGGGTTGGACGGGAAACAGCTGCGTCTCGGGGGCGTAGCGGTATGTGGGCCAAAACGGCAGAGGTGCCGCCGCCAAAGATGCGGCCTCCTCCGACGGCAAACATACTGTGGGAGGAATATCGATTAAATATTCAATTAAAAGAGCAAGCAAGGCTTCTTCAACTCGATTTTAGTAGCAGACTTCCCTAAGGGATTTCTCCAGAAATAACCAGACTTTCTCGAAACAATTTCAAGGGGCAAACCATTAATTAAAGCTGACACTATCGGCACCATCGACTTGATGAAATCAAACGCCTTGGCTACCGAAAGTTCCCAGGCGAAATTGATTTCCGATGCCTCCAATTATCGCATCATCCAAATCGATTAAAAACTTAATAACAATCTTTGTGTGTAGGCTTTCGACCAGAAAACGAAATCGGAAATCGGTGACGACGGCCACAAGAACGTCGAAAAAAAAAGAGAGAAAAAAATGAATAAAAAACGTAAATGAAAAATTTCACTCAATGGAGATCGTGGTTCGCGGCTGTGACTATTTTGTTTAAATAAAGTAAAAGTCAATTAACATCTTTGTCGCATTAGCATCGCGAGTGTGAGTGTCGATGTGAGTGCGAGTGATTGTGCGCCCTGCCCGCCGTGGTATTGGTGTTTGCTCTGGCCTTTGTTATGCATTTTTAGCATTTGTGGCTTGGCTTTTTCTCCAGCATGAAAATAAGCACGAAAGCGAATAGCAAATAAGAAAAAAATACGAAAAAATAGCATAGATGGTTAGCAAGCTGGGGAAACTAGGTTTGCGAATGACAAATACCCTCGACAGGCGAGTGATAAACTATTTTCTAAGAGAACAAGGTTCACGGTGCGGCATTCCATGAGGTTTTTGGCATTTTTCTCTAATATTTATATTTAATCTCGAACTTGGAGCCTTTTAATACAAGTTAACGATATCTTATAAAGCCCGCCTTAAAGGGAAACTCCTTAAACATATTTATGTGTTCCCCTTTCGAAGCCCCGCGAAATCATTCTCCCATAAAATCAGCTTAATATGTATGTGTTTTTTATGGCCATCTTGATGGCTTCGTCACGCTGACCTCTGTGCGCTGCAAGTGGAAACTCCAGGCTGCCCAGGGTATTGAGTTGTGGCAGCGATAAGAAAACACGGCAAAGAGCAAGGAAAACAAAAGACTCAGGCAACGAACGCGAACGCCAGCCCAAGAATGCCGATTGGAGAGAGAGAGAGAGAGAGAGAAACGGGAACGGGAACGGGAGAGCGTGGATCGGGGATCTTGGGGAATGGCAGTCAGGGCGTTGTTGTACGGAAGTGGCACGCACACACGAGTACACACCACACACACACACACACACACAGAGAGGCACTCGGACCTGGCCAAGTGGCCGCCGTGGCGACGAACGCCGAACGCTGCGGCATTCTTCGATGGCCGGAACCAGTTTTCTTTTGCGCCACCACCGATTTTTTTTGTTTTATAGCTTTTGCGCTGCTTTTTCGTCGATTTTTTTATTTATTTTCTGGCTTTTTGCACGCCTAACTGTTTGCCATCGTATACCGTTGCTGGCAGCACAGCAGAGCGAGCGCAGCGCGCAGCGTTCTTGGCTTTGTGCCTCAGCATGATTTGGCCAAAAACATCGGCGTTTTGAACGTCGTAGGGATCTCTCGAAATCGAAATACGAATTACGAAGAAGCCAGGCCAATAACCAATGGCCACTCGAGCACCGTTAGGACGACGACGAGCTTATGCAACTGCAGCGGATCGGAGATGGGGACCAAATGCTCGGATGCCGTTACACAAATTGAAATCGATCGCATTCGGAGAACGGAACAGGTCTCTTGGCCAGCGTGGAGCCCAAAGAATCCAAAAGGTTTCTTCGATTCGAACACGTGCACATGGTTAGGGGTATGGGTAGGGGGAGATACTGCATCGCTGATGAGCTCACTCTGGGAGGAGCATCCAAGCAGCAATAGCTAATCACAGTAGACACTCCGAAGAGGGAACAACTGCAGGGAATATAATATAAACATGCAAAAATATCGATTTAAATCTACTTATCTTTAAAATAAAGCAGATAAGATAGCTCCTAGAACTATAATTATTCGTATACATCCCATTTGTAATCAAATAAAACTAAAAAGAAAGAATTCTACACATTTGCAGTTTAGTTTTTAATTTTACACTATTTTTAAGTGAATAATTTGCTAGTTTCTTAATTCCCCATATCGATCATACACTGTAATACTTTCTATAATTAGCCATGAAGCCATGATGATGGGGGTGGCTCAGAAAGCTAATTGCGAGAATTGGCAATGGCATTGGTCAATCTGATTAATTGCCTGACTGATTGGTTTAGCATATTTTTGGCTGAAACAAATCCTACAGCTTGATGAGCTTATTGGGAAAGGGTTTTTAAGTTAAAAAGTTCGTTAAAAAATTCGTTAAACGAATATTAAATTCAAATAGCATAAAAAACTAGGGAAGGTGAATTAAGCAAAGTTTCTAAATAGATTTTAAAGCATTAAAACCGCTTTCTAAGCGGCAAAAATTAAAATTTCTCTGATTAATAGACTAAGAAAGCATGTAAAACATTTAATATATCTTACAATAATTGTAAATAAATAGAAATAAACCCTTCTTTAATTTTTTAACCTAGAAAAACCTCCAAACAAGTTACTCCCATGATAACCCTATCGAGAAAATGTGGAAAATATTCTAAACAATTTTCCAAAACCTAACCGAGATCTTCCTTCCTCCTACCCCCTTCCAAACTGGTTTGATAAAGAAAAATAAAACTAGACGTATCTTTAATGGCGCCTGCTTTATCCTATTGGATTCTATTGTCACTCGCTGCCAAGATTCAGATTCAGATTCAGATTTGAATTCCGAGAGAGCGAGCAAATTCTCTCCGCTCTCTTACTCTCTTTATGTTCTCGCTGGTTACTTACTTGCTTTGTTGTTGCCTCGCGTTTCAGTTAACAGTTCTGGCCAGCGCGTACGATCGTGTGTGTGTGTGTTTGAGTTTGTGTTTTTATGTGTTTTCTGTGCTCTTTCTTCTTTCCTCGCTCCGCGCTCTCCGCCTCTCTTCTTATTGGCTCGCTTGCTTTCAACGTCACTTCGTCACCGCACACAGAACATTAGAAGAGGAAGATTTCTGCTACATTTCTTTCGTCTCTGTGTCTTCTGCGCCTCCTCCTCTTCTCTTTCTCTCTCGCTGCTTGGTTGTTTGTGTCGCCGACTTGTTGCTTGTATTGTGGAAAAGCGTTGATTTTTTGTCAACTAAACCGAAATTGAACAAAACTAGAACAAATATGAAATAGCACGGCACTTGCGAGTTCGGTACCGAAACAGCTGAAGGAAGTTAGCTGGCAAATTGGTGGGTAATTTCAGATATTTGTTCCGAAAAATTATCTAATTATGGATGAAACAGTGCCTGCGCTCTTGTCGATTTCCTCCGGCTTGTATTTGTTTAAAAACTATAGTTTTTCCAGATGAGCCGCATACTAATTGATCAGTTATGGCCAGTTAAAAACAACTTTCACACATACAGCTATTACCGCACCGAAAAAAAATGCACAACAAACTCCTCCGGCAGTTAAACAGCAACTGACATGGCTAAAACCGCTGGGGCCCGCTGAAACAACGGTTAACGCCGATCACTTGGGGCCAAGAGAGCGAAAGACAGAGCGAGAGCTCAAAACTGGTTTTTATGTTTAAATTGCTCTCAGCTAGGGATGGCAAGCTTGAAAACCGATTGCGATAACGATATTAGCGATGCAATTGAGGCAGTGGCGATCGAAATTTATGTTCTTTATTTTAAAACATAATTATGTATTTAAGAATTCACGAAATAATGAACGCTTTTTCTGAAAGTTAGCTTCACATATTTAAATTTAACTGAATTTTGATTTTCAGAAATTTAATTAAAATAATCGACTTCATTGCCATCTGTAATCGATAAGCAGTGAGCTGAACTGGTTGCGCTTGCGCGCGCATTTGAATTCGTTATAAAGTAAGTAAAGATTTTAAGTTTTAATGATTTTTCTTTATTTATTATAGCGACAGAAAAAAAATTGCTACGAGGACTATGCAAGGAGCGATGGCTCCAATCTCAAATCTCCGGATAGGCGCTGCCGATGAGGTTCTTACCCCGATAGCGCCACGAGTAGGTGATGATGCCGAACTTGCTGTTGCCCAGGGACACCGGGCAGGTGCGGTCCGGCCGGAGCTGGAAGCAGACCGTGTACAGGGCCAGCTCCAGTTCCGGGGAGGTGCCCACGAACATGGTGTTTACGGGCTTGTTGAGGCCTTGGTGGGAGAAGCGGATCTTCAGGATCTTGCCCTTCTGCAAAGGGAAGGAATTTTAGGGATTTTCCAAGACCAAGATTTGGTCTCCCACTCACCGTGCCTATGTCCTGCTCCTTCATGTAACCCTTGTAGTCGAAGCGGCCGCCCTGCTCCTCATCCCCGATGTACACCCAGTTGTGGAAGCCGATGATGGTGCCGTCCTTTACCTCGTGCACGAAGACATGCTCGAAGCCGGAGCTGCCGATCTTGCCCTGGCCGCGCGAGTACTGGGTGAACCACAGCTCCTTGACCAGGTCACGGTGAGTCTTCGGATCGGGACTGACCAGGCCCTTCTGCTGCAGGAACTGCATGGCCTGGCGCATCACCGGAGTGGCCATCACGGCGTCCAGGAAGTCGTTCTCCTCCTTGCGCTCGTTGGGGGTCACATGCTCGTTGACCAGCGTGTCGTGCTCGTAGTTGTTGAACAGCAGCCGCATCTTGGCGATCGTCGGCGACTCCAGGGCCTTCGAGTCCACATGAAGGAGCCTGTCATGGAGGAGGAAAGCTGGAGAAGATGTTCTTGGTGACTCTCACTGGCTACTTACGGATTTGGCGCCTCGTCGGCGCTGTCAATGGACCGCGTGCGTCCCTGAATGTTCACCTGGATGTTCCCGATCTGGCTGTTGGTCTCCTTGGCGTACAGCTGCTCCGTCAGCTGGCGGATCTCGTCGTCGCTGGCCACCGAGTTGCCCGACGACTGGAAGCCAGGTCTTACAGTGGTGGTGGAGGCAACCCCACTGAGGCCTCCATGGGCTGGGGTGGGCGTGAACTTGGTGGGCAACGGCACCGGCGTCGGCGTGGCCGAGCCCTTGGCAGGCTGTGCCGGGTGGACAGGATGCTGAGGCGTCGGCAATGGGGATTGCCAGGCGGATGGGGAACCCGGAGTGGGCGTGGGCGAGCCCGGCGGCGTCTTTACCGGCGGCAGGGCGGGGAAGTCCTCCTTCTGGGATGGCCTGCGGGGTCCTGGCAGCGCCGGGAAGTCCTCCTTCTGCTGCTGCGGCCTGGCCGTGGTGGTGCTGGAGGTAAAGCTGCTGCCCGAGAAGCGCATATCGATGTCCGGTCCCGGCGACTTGGGTCGCTGGGTGGTCGTAGTCGTGGTCGTTGTGGTGGATCCTAGACCGAAGCCAGGACGTCCTGTTCCCGGCACTGGGCCTCCTCCATAGCTCAGATCGTAACTATTCGGCTGCGGCTTCTGGGGGCGATAGGGAGCAAAGCCAGGCGGCAGATTCTGAGCTCCTCCAGGAGCTCCATTAGCCTGAGGACGGCCTGGGGCTGGGATCAGCGGCTGCTGTGGCTGAGGAAGCTGAGGTGGCTTGGTGCTTGTCCCGGCGGTGGGCCACTGAGGACCACTAGCCGGCGGTGGGGAGGCTCCAAAGGGCGAGGAGGCAGGCGTGTCCGGTCGCGGACCCAACGGCATCAGCGGCGCATGCGAGATGACCAGCGGCGGCGGCTTCTGCGGCGAGGTGGGCGTCACTGCCGCCTTGGGATTGGGCGTCGGAGTGGTCACCATGAGGCGACTCCGCTCCGTGGTGGTCGTGGTGGTGGTGGTGGCATCGCTGCCAAAGAACTTCTTGAAGCCGCCAAACCAACTCGACTTCTTGGTGGTGGTTTCCGTGACCGAGTCTAGGGGTTCCGGTGTGATCTCCACCTCGCTCTTGTAGGCAGCTGGAAGTGGAGGGATTAGGGGTTAAAGGGCGGAGGTCTGGGACTGTTTCCTTACCTGTCAGGCCCAGGCTTAGGCACAGGCACAGCAAGAGCCAGCTCAATGCCAGGCAGCGCATGTTGCTCGTTTTATTAGCACTTTGCCTTGGCTTATATATCGACTTTGACTCAGTCTTTGCTTTCTTTCTTTATTTTTTGTCCCGGAGACAGCTCGACCGACCGATCGGAGATTCAGCTAGCGACTGGCGAGCCACTCCGGCTCGGCATCCGCCTGATCTTGGCAATCGGCGTTTGTTGTTGCTGCTTTTATTAATGAGTTCGCTGTCGTCGTCGTCGGCGTGGGTTTTGCCTCTACTCAGGTGCGCTACAGCCTCGGGAGCAGGGCATTTTGGGTTGGCAATACAGGCAGGGAAGGTGGGTTTATCCTCTAGAAAAGGGTAGGGAAATGTGGGTTAAAATGAGACTAAAATATAGTTAGTGATAGTAAGAAATAGTAGGAAATAGTATACTATTCCTATAGAAAATTATCGGAAATAGTATTAAATATTAAGAAATACTAGGAAATAGTAAGACATACTAGAAAATAGTAAGAAATAGTAATCAGTAGTAGTGTTCACTTTAGTGAAAAAGTACAGTTGCTCTTATAGTTGTTCATTTTTTCACTCAGTGACTCAGATCTTTAGTTCCTCAGTGTTCACTTGCTTAGATGAACAAATGAACCACTTAATTAACGACTGAGTAAATGACTGAACACCGAATGAATCATTTAGAAATGAACAAAATAATTTACTCAATGAAATGAACAAGTTCATTCACTCGCTAATATGAACAAGGCTTTTTGTTCATTTACTCGCTGAAATGACAAGCTTATTTACTCGCTTTTAAGTTCATTTACTTATAAGCAATAGGGTCTACTAATTACTACTGTAATTAATAGATGAAAGTAATAAATAAAACTTCAGGATTTTTTGATTAATTTTAAGAAAATAAATTACACTGAATTTATATATATTTAAAGTAAAAAAGGTACAATTCCTATAATTGTTAATTGTTAACTCAGAGTAAGGTAAATAAATTAGTTGTAGGTCCCTCTGTTATATTTCTATTAATTATTTATAATATATTACACATTACAATCAGGTTCATATTCAGCGGAATTACTCTACCTTGTCAATTGCGTTTCAGTTTAGAAAAGATGAAATCATCTGGAAATCAATGTAAACTTTATAGAAATTGTTGATAATTATTTCAAACATATTATAATCAAGTAAGATTCATAAATATATTATTTACGTACATACTTTCTTGTTTACATTCTTTTGTATACAATTACAAGCTAAGAAATTATCACATTCTGAAATATATAAATAATAAAAACAAAGGTGACGCATTAACAGCAAATTTAAAAAGAAAATAAATCGTAAAATTGCCTATATACACGTAAACATAATCTATATTGTTATAAGAAATCCATAAAGTATATTTCCAAGTAATTATCCCAAACAATCCCCTGTCGTTATGGCCGGGGACTACCTACACCTCCGCTGATCTCTTGGATTCTGGAGCGACCTGCTCTTAAAGGGTTGCTCGACGGTCGTTAGCAGGTCGCATATTTTGCGAGGGTCGAGTTGAGTTCCACAATTACCTGGGCAGAGCGCTAATTGCCAAACAAAAAAACACAAAAATAGCCACAGAACCAGGGGTAGTCCGATTCGTTCACGTAAGCGATTAAAGCAAATTATTGGACTTACATAATGCCTCCAATGCCCTGGAAGCAGCATTGTTCCGATGCCCAGCCCCTCGCCTCGCCTCGCCGAAGACGACCCCAATTCCGCTTCCCTTCCCATAATTAATTGCACTCGCCAGAGTCGGTCCCCGTCGGGCTAAGCATATTGAAATTGAAAAGTCAGAGCTAAAATCGGAGGCTTATCAGCCTTTCGGGGGAAAAGGCCACTGGCAAAGGTTATGTTTTGTTTGTGCTCCGATTTCGAGTCGGAGCCAACAGCGCGATAGAGCTAGATCGGCGGAGGTTTATAATATTATGGTAAGTGTTTTTTTAGAGACAGTGAAAGCTCGGAAAGGGACCTGAGGAGCTTAAATACATTATTCACTTATTAAAGATTGAATATTGATTCTATGCCTTAAGTTGGATTTTTTTTAAATACAGTGATAACTAGGGAAATGTCTGGAAATTGTAAGAAAAGTGTCTTAAAAATTAGTTAAAGGAGCTGGGAAATTTCATGTACAAGTTAAAAATTTAAAAATGATTATAGAACCTAATTTAAAAATGTTTTTTAGTCAGTAATACCTCTGAAAACGGTTGGAAATCGTATTAAAAGTATCTTATAAATTACCCAAAGGAGCTTGAATGCTTTAAATACAAGATCAAGATTGAAAAATGATTCTATAAGCTTATTTTTTAATTTTAAATAATAGTTTCCAGTCAGTGATAACTTGGAGAAACTCTATATTTTATCATTAAAATATCTTTTGAAAATTCTGGCTCGCTGACAGATTTTTTTAAAGAGTTTTAGTGTTTATTTATATATTTTACGAAGAGAGGAATATAATTTTAATATAATATATACACATAGAATATTATTGTTTAGCAAATAATATAAATATATTATTAATTAAATATATTTCTTGTGAAGCCAGCAAAATGAATATGCTCTAGAGTCCCCCATGCTTTTGTTTATTTAAGTTTCGAAGGCAGCTCATAACTGCTCTGTCATTGCTTAATTAACTAATTTATAGCTTTACAAACGACTTTCCAAGTAAAGCAATTAAACAAAAGTATAAAATAAATAAACATCTTACTAACTTAGGCTTTTTAATTAGGATGACCTTCAATTATAGCATTAATGTTGGGACTTGCAGTAAAAAGTAAAAGAGAAAAAAAACATGGGGCAATGTGACATTTAAATATTAAATATTTTTATTTATTTATTTTATTTATTATTTTTTCATTTAGTTATTGCTTGCCTTGTATAAATTATTATTACTTATTTTAAATTAAGAACCAAATCAAATTTAATTGAAAAAGAGGGAGAAAAGTAGAGTGAAAGTTGAAGTCTAAACCAAAAAACCAAGGCCTACTTTCAGGCTGACTAGAAAACGTTAAACTTTTTATTTTAAAGAATATTTTTCACTAAAATTTTACAAATAAACAACACCTTTATTTAAACAAACAATTTTATTCCCACAAAAAAAAAAAAGAAAAAGAAAATAACAAAAACAATGCCTCCTCTCTCGCTCGTCTCACACACTCTTATTGATCAGCTTCTTGCGAATGGACTCGTCCAGGGGGGGAATGGCCTCGCGGGGAATCAGGAACGTGGACAGGTTGAACAGATCCAGGAACACCTTGTAGCGATCGCTGGAAAAGCAGAGAAACAGAGGTTGAAGATTCCCAAAGAGATCAAAGATCGATCCGATGCTCACCTGAGGGTGGAGCGAAGATATTGATAGCCGGAGGAGCCGCCAGTGCCCAGCTGCTGGGAGCCAATCATGCGTTGCACCATGATCACGTGATTATCTGGGAAAAAAAAGAAAGAATAAAGATCAGAGGAGGAAGATATATTAACCCATTCCCTTCCAGACTCACATCGCCACTTGGTGATCAGCGAATCAATGTCCATGAGCAGGGTGAGCAGCTGGTGCGGCTGACTGAAGCGCGGCTCGTCCCTGTAGAAGGTGATCATGATGGCGCCCTGGAGGGCACGATGGCTGAACCTCCGGTCGCCGCGCCTCACCAGGGCATCGTGGACCGCCGGATCGAAGATGGAGCGGTAGACCTCGCGCCGCTTCTCGATGTCCATCAGGCGGTAGTTCTTGGCCAGCTCCACGGGCTCCTGCATGGCGCTATGGACCTGGGCCTCCAGAAAGCGGTCGACGCTGTGCTGGAACTTCTCCCAGAAATTGAAGCCACTCTCCTCCAGGCCCGGCGTCCGCTCCAGCCAGCGCTGGACCAGCTCCAGCAGCGAGGGCTCGTGCTCCGAGCTGCGGATGGCATTGATGGCCTGCTCGTCGCTGAAGACATCCGAGTACTTCTGGTTGTAGCGCACCCTTTGGTCCGTGAGCACGCCCAGCTTGTTCTCGATGAGCCGGAACTGCAGCGACTGGAAGCCGGAGGCGGGGGCCAGGTACTTGCGAAAGTCCATAAAATCAAGCGGGGTCATGGTCTCCAGAATGGGCACCTGGTCCACCAGGAGCTAATAGAAGAGGAGGAATAGTGATTGGCTTAGAAATCTCTCTCCTAGAGACTCACCTTCAGGATGAGAACCACTCGATTCAGTCGCTTGACAATCTCCAGGGTCTTGGTCTCGTCTATGACCTCCGCATCCAGCATGTCCCTGATGGAGTCGAACTCGAAGATGATCTGCTTGAACCACAGCTCGTAGGCTAAGGATATATACGGGAGATATAGTTAGGGATTCCTCGGATTGTCTTGATTGAGTTCTGACCCTGGTGCGTGATTATGAAGAGATGCTCGTCGTGAACGGGTCGCTTGTCCTCCTTCGAGAGCATGCACTGGGCGTCCAGCAGCTTGTCCAGCATCAGGTACTCGCCGTAGATCTTGCCCACCTCCGTGGTCAGTGGCACCGCGGAGTCGTCGTGCTCGTTTCTGGGAAGAAGTGACTTGAGTTCCTAATTTGGCTTGAAGAACCTAGCACCTGCCGCCGCTCACCCATTTCCAGCGTAGGGACAGCTCATCGTGGATCGGTTTCTGGATTGGTTCGAGGTTCGAGGTTCGTCGAGCGACAGACGCTGACAGACTGAAGCGGACGCGGACTGGAGCCAGACCCCAGCGAAGCGATAACGCCGCGGAGAGAGCTCCCAGTTCCGACTGATTGCACACTGAGATCCGAGATTGACTGGGAAACCGATCGCCGATCGCCGATCGGAGGGCATTATCAGGCGCTGGAGGTGAAAGTGCCACCAAAGAGGAGTCTACGCAGCCCAAAGGGCGTTCGTTCTCAAGAAATCAATTACTTTGCCCAATCAGAAACCGAGTTAAAGGGGGAAAAAAGCCCTCACAAATATCTATATATTTTTTCCTGATCTTAGGAAGTCTAGTGATTAAAGAAATTCTTGCTGAATGTTGCAAAAATCTCAACATAAGTTGGAAAATATTTACTAGATATTTATTCCCTTGAAAATAGGTCAAGGTTGTTTAAAAAGAAAGAGTTTATGAGTGATGTTTATCGATTTTAAATCGATTTTTCCATACTTAAACTTCGATTATTTTGCCAGCTTTAGCATTTTCCTATAATGAAATTGATTTGTTTCTGAACAATTGATAATAATGTGATAATAAAATTGTTTATTGGAATCTTAAAGGTGTTTGGAAATTAAAGCTGAAAAAACAACGACAACAATCAACTTAAAATCGATTTTTTTTATTAAAAACTTTGATAACTCGCTAGGTCTAATTTATCCTTAGTGCAAAATTAATTTTAACTAATTAAGAAAACTAATAAACATAATTTAAATCTTAAAAGTGTTTTGAAATTACAGTTGAAAAAACTTCGATATTTATCGATTTAAAATCGTTTTTTGTATACAAAAACTTTGATTATTATACAGCTCTAATAATTGTTTCTAAACAATTTCTCGAATGTCAGAAATATTTAATTTAAATTGGAATCTTAAGGTGTTTGGAAATTGGAGCTGCAAGAACAACGACAAAAATCGATTAAAAATCGATATTTCCAAACAAAAGCTTTGAATCTTTGCCAGCTGAAACCTTTTCTTAATTTGAAATAGATTTGTTTTTTAATAAACAGAAACTTGTACAAAATAATAAAATCTTTAAGATCTTACGAAACCAGAGATAAAAAACCACAACAACAATCGGCTTAAAATCGATTTCTGCATTCAAAAACATCGAAAGTGCAGCTCTGTTGAAAATATTTAATTCCCGTTTCCCCCATGCCCTTCCCAAAGCTACTAAAAATAAGGGTTAAGGTTCGTTTGCTTATCATTTTTGTATTTCTCATATATTTCTGGTTTTCATTTTTGTTAAAATGTATTTTTGAGTCATTGGCTCAGTCATATATTTGTTGAAATTTGTTATATATATATATATATATATATATATATAATCGTGTGCCGATCGCATTAATTCTTTTGGTTGTTCTTCGTGGATGTCTATCTTGTCGTCGCCATAACCCCACATCCATATATGACCATATATAGCGTAATGCAGGGGCCTTATAATATATATACTATTACATACACTTTTCTGTTGGTTTTCATTTACTTTGCCCGATAAACGCAACTCAAGACCTCAACCGAGTCAATCGAATATAGGATACCGTCTAAATGTGTGTCTAAATATATATATATTTAAATGTATTTTTCGTTTATATATTTTTCCTTTTAATTTTTTGTTTTCAACTACATTTGCATAGAAAAAATTGAGTTACTCGTATTTCCGTCGATATATCCATGCACTGAACTATGAAAACTTGGGAAATTCATGCGATTTTTGGGGGGTTTTTCGGGGGATTTACTTTTGCAATGTGCTCGGAATTCGTTCAATGCCATTTATGTATTACATAAACATCTAGTATGTATGTATATATCCATGTATATATGCATATGTATGCCTGTGTATGGTATATACATATATTATTTATCGATTTATCGCTCTCGCTCGCTATCTGGCTCTAAATTTATTTATGTATATAATATGCAAATCGCGCTGCGTTTTCTAGTCAATTCTAGTTGTCGAACCGAAGAAATGTGAACGAAAAACCCGTGGAACCAAAAAAATTGCATATCGTTAGTTATCGTTAATCGATAATCGTTAATCGTTAATCGATAATCGTTTATAGTTAATCGTTAATCTTTAATCGCTCTGTATATGTGGGAATTGTTAATTCTATGACTATTGTTTCGTTATGCGCTCTCTCGCTTAAACTCTCTTGCTGTCTGTCCCTTTCTTTTCTGGCTAACAATCTAACTATCTCGCTCTCGCGCGCGTTCTGCGTTGTCGTTTGTGTGGCTTCCGTTTCCGTTTCCGTTTCCGGCTAGCTGTCATTATCCTTAAGATTATTGCACTGTTAATTCGTGATCTCTCATCCAATATGCATGTTCGCTATAGACATTAACACAATATCTGATCCGAGTCGAAATACAATATTTATATTCAGTATATGTAAGGTATGTAATATGACTGACATATGGATAATATGACTATACCTATGCAAGTTTCCTTAAAGACTAGATGGAATGAGTGGAGGAGGTATTTATGTAATGATGGGATGCGATGCGATGCAAGCCTACTTTTGGCACTGATGCACTGATTTGTGGAGGCCTTGAAAGAGAGTTCAAGCCCAAAAGTATGCCTCGAAAATTTAAAGCATGCTTTTGGGCTGCAAAGTTAATTGCTTTGAAATCCCCTCAAGCCTCAGGGAAGAAGATGTGGTTAATGGAATGCAATGCAGGCTGAGATCGATCGATCGTCTACAAATGAAACCCAAACAAACTGTAGCGTACGTACACATAGATCGTATTTCTCGTATAAACATGGCTTAAGCGTAGAAAACCAAAGACTGTGGGAAATCTCAAATTTATTGTACATAAGAGGAGTAAAAAAAAGAGGTTAAAATTTAAATTATATATTTTATATGCATATGTATAGGCCTAAAAATATTCCTATAATGTTTCGACGCTCATATAGAGAGCTATCTCTAATAAGAAAGTACTCTTTGATAAGAGAGTTTTTGGAGTTAGCAACAAATTGCACTACATTGAAATATATACTTGGTAATATCAATTCAATTCAGTAAAATTTAAATACGTTTAATTTAGTTAATTCATATTTTAGTTGCGCTTAAAATCAAATGCACTTTCCCTTGAGCAAAACGCGGTCTTCTTGGCTAAAAAAAAACGGTAAAGGAGTTTACAAAAAATAGTTTCATGTTGTTTAACATTGCTAAATTTAATTTGCATAACTTAATTAATTTCTCTTCTCTTCCTTCCTTTTTTTGTATATTTTGTGGTTGTTCTTGTTGTTGCAATACTAGCACCCAGCATGTAAGTAAATTCATGTGATTTTGGTTGTGTTTTGGTTTAGATTCAACATCTCTTCCTCGCTCTCAATAATAACTATTAAATAAAATATCAACTTAAGACTTCCTCGGTTTATCAATAACACTACGGACAAAGATACGGATAACACGGATGCGGTTACAGGTTACAGGTTACGGTTACGGATAAGGTTAAAGATAAGGTTAAGCTTAAAGATACAGATACAGATACTCAACGGAAGATCTCTGAGAACCGATTCGAAAACGCTCGCTAGGGTCAACTGAGGGGCAACTCAACTTATCAGCGGATGGGTTTTAACATCATCATCATCATGGGAACTCGAGGACACACTCTCTGGCGGAGCAAGGACACGAACGTGGCTATGGCTGTGGCTGTGGGCGCTCATCTGCCCAGTCCGCCCAGCCCGCCGCCCATTCCCGCTCCTCCACCCAAATGCACTGAAGTCGCTGACAACTCGACGCGTTGACACTGGCGGCGCTCGACGATGACCGCCGCTGGCAGCGACTATTCGAGCGCGGGTCATACATTCATCGCGTAGTACACGGATCCCTGGGCCTGGGCAGAGCCCACTCCTGCCGCCTGCTGCTGCTGCATCTGTTGCTGCTGCATCTGTTGCTGCTGCTGCACCTGCTGTTGCTGTTGCTGTTGCTGCTGCTGTTGTGCCGCCGATGTGGGCGACACCATGGCATTGCAGTCGCTGTGCGACACCGCCGCCGCTCCCTCCGGCACTCCGCGCTCACTGAACCCGGGCATGCCGCCCTCCGGTCCGAACTGGTAGTGTCCCTGCATCAGGCGCTGCTGCTGCTGGTGCTGATGCTGCTGCTGCTGCTGTTGGTGCTGGGCGTAGTGGGCGGCATGGCCGCGACCACTGACCACGTGCAGCTGCATTCCAGGCAGGGCGTAGCCAATGGGCACCCGGATCGTCTGCTGGGTGACCTGGGTAGGGAGGGGAGAGTGATGCATTAGTAGGTTACTTTAATGGTTTTTTTTTTTTTTAATATTAAATATAAATAATAATTAAATTAAAATTAATTTTAATTTAATGTCATATTTTGAGCAAAAAGTACAAATACTTAGTTACCCTTAACCCGAGGTTAAAATAAGTTTAGGATGTATATAAAGAAGTATAATTATCTCATGCATGGTTAGTTTTCTTCTTCCAGAACCAATAATCTGACCGCTAACTGTGATTATATTGATTATTTTTAACCGGAGGCTAGCGTTTACTTTGTAAAGTCTCAGAATGATCTAGATCTCATCTAAAATTGCTTTGTAAGGGTTGGTTTAATATTTCTAGAATAAATATACGCTTGAGTTTACTGTAGTTGTGACTATTTCGACAGTTACCTTAACCAAAAGTTAAAAAATAAGTTTAAAATATATACAAATTAAACTAGTTATGCATTGTTTTAGTTTTTTTTAATTTTACTAGAATGAATAATCTGAATCTTTTTCTTTTTTCTTCTCCTTTTTTATTGCTGTCATTATTTTTCCATGAGTAAGCCTTAACCGGAGGTTACGCAAAGCCTTGAAATGTATAAAACCTTATCTGATCATGATTTGTAAAAGTTCGTTGTCTTCCTCCGAGACTCACAATTTCAGTGCATCTTTATATTTCTATGGCTATGAATATTTCAATTCATTACCTTTAACCGGACGTTAAATACAAGTTTAAGATATATACAATCTAATCGAATTATGCTTGGTAATAGTTGGTTTGATGAATATAATTAATAATCTGGTTCCTTTGAGTTTTCTATGGCTGTCATTATTTTTTTATTAGTTAGGCTTTAACCGGAGGTTAGACAGGGCCTTGATATATTGAAAGTCGTATCTAATTTGGCCTTGTAATAGTTATTTTGCTTTCTCCAGAACTCATATTTTTGTTGGTTTCCTCTAACTTTGACTATATCGAACAGTTCCCCTTAACCAGAAGTTAAAAATAATATAAAATTATATAAAATGTAATCTAATCATGCTTTCCAATAGTTAGTTAGATCCTTCCTGACTTTATATTGTTACTAATTCCTTAGTTTCTCTAAAGTTGAGATTATTTGAGTTAGTTAACCTTAACCCGAGGTTAGAGCGAAGCTTAAAAAGAATGGTTAGTTGGCCGCTTCCACAATATCTTATAGATCATGACCTCGCCCAATTTTGGATTCTCACCTCATCGACCGACTGATCATCCCCTGGGACTCTCACCTGCTGGTACTCGAGGATGTTCTGGCGCTGGATGTGCGCCAGCTTGGGATCGACGCTGCTGCTGGTGGCGAACTGGGAGTAGGTCTCCGCGTTGTACGGTATGAGCACCATGGTCTGGTGGTAGTTGCGCAGCGGCGGCGGCGACTCCGGCCGCCGGGTGGGACTCCGGGCGAAGTGGCTGCTGTAGCTGCTGTGCTTGCTCTGCTCGATGGCGGTGGCGGTGGCCGTGGCCACATTGGTGGCCGTCACACTCTGGCAGTTCTGGGCGGCGGCGGCGGCGGCGTACAGCAGCGAGGCATCATCCGCCCCGCCGGCAGCCGCAGCTCCCTGCTGGATCATCGTCTGGCGGAACATGGTGCCGGCGGGCAGGGTCTGGTAGTAGGTCTGCTGGATGGCAGCCGCGTCCATGGGGAAGCGCTGCTGCTCCCCGGTCTCGCTGTAGAAGCTCCACGTCCGCTGCTCCGTCTTCTGCATGGCCGCCATTTGTTGCTGCAACTGCTGTTGCTGCTGCTGGTGTTGGTGCTGCGCCTGCTGTTGCTGCTGCTGCTGCTGCTGCTGTTGCTGCTGCTGCTGTTGCTGCTGGACACTCTGGGGCACGTTCTGGGGCGAGGGATTCTGCTTGAGCGTGTTGGGCATGGCGTAGCTCTTGACGGCCTGCGGCACCGGCTGGCTGTTCACCACGGTGGGTATCGCCGCACTGAGCTGCTCCTGCATCTGGGCCAGGATCTCGTTGGTGGAGCTGAACTTGGGCTTGATGCCGCGCACCGAGGGCCGCTTGTTGAACCCATAGTCGTTCTGCTCGTCGTCGTCGCTGCTGGCCTGGGACTGGGACGGGTCCGCGCCCGTGTACCGCTTCTTCAGCTGCTCCGTCCGCTTGGCCTCCGCCTGCGCGAAGGCGGCCAGCTCGTCCTGCTCCTGCCGCCCGGCTTGCTCCTGGCCTGGAGTCCCAGCAATCACATCGGGTGCTACCTTGCGGGCTTCATCAGATCCACCAGCTCCTCCGCCAGCCACAGCCATGCCCTGAGCCAATCCCTGGGCAGCCATGGCGGCGGCATGCTGCGCCGCCTGATCTCCCGAGGCTGCTGCTGCCGCTGCCGCTCCCAAGAGGTGTCCCATGTTGAAGTCGGCGGCCGCAGCGGCGGCGGCATAGTGGGCGGCATGCGCATGGGCATGGGCGTGGCCATGGGCGTGCGGATGGGCGGCGGCGGCGGCGGCCAGGGTGTAGTAGGAGGAGAGATCGTCCTTGTTGCCCGCCACACAGGCGGTGAGCGGGGCCAAGGTGGAGGAGAGGAACTGCCGCTTCGGCTCCGTCTGGCGGGGCGGGGTGCGATGGATCTGGGTGTGGACCACGGGCACCTGGATGCCCATGCCCAGGTCGGGGGCTGCCGGGCAGCGGCACTCCTGCGGTATGATGACAATCGGGTTCTCCTCCATCTCCATGATCTTCTCCTGCTTCTTGTCGCGGTTGAAGATGTCGGCGATCTTCTTGTAGGCCGACGAGCCGCTCGAGGAGCTGGAGACGGAGCTGCTGGGCGAGAAGCTCTTCTCGCCGTTGACAAACTTCTGGCCCGGACCCGAGCCTGGCACGGGATTGGGGTTCTCCTCGCCGGCGGGCGAGTCCCGCTGGGCCAGCTCATCGGCACGCTCGGCCGCGGCCTCGGCGTCCTCGTCCACAGCCCGCTGCAGCTCCTCGGCCAGGTCCTCGTCAATGTCGCAGGTCAGCTGCTTGATGCGCTCCTCCAAAGAGATGTCCGACTTGACGGCCTTTTTTCTGTGGCGAAAAGAGGAAGAATTAATGGGGAAAGGTTTCCAGGAGCTGCCAGGACACCTACTTGATCAGGGACCTCCGCAGAATGTTGCGCTCCATGCTGCGCCGCAGGGTATCGGAGTCGCCGCAGCTGCCCGGCAGATGGGTGACCAGGCAGCCGGCCCGCTTGGACTCGTCGAAGGCCCGCAGAGCCTCGGAGGTCAGCACTGGGGCCTGGTGGGCCGAGACGCTGGGGAAGAGCTGGCGCACCGCCGAGTTGGGACGCAGGGCGTTGTTGAAGAGCGTCGAGTGCTTCTTGATGGGGATCAGCTCGTTGATCTGGTTCTCGCTGTCGTCCAGCTCCCCGGCCAGCGACTGGGCATCGCTGTCGGTCCCGGCATTGGCCTGGTCCTCGGTCACAAATCTCACCGAGCGCTTGGTGGTGCCGCTCTCGTCCTCGGAGGCGGTGTTGTTCTGGTCATCCGATTGCTGGCGAAGGAAAGGAGAGAGAGATTAGCTAGGTAAGTGCTTCCCTATGATCTCTTTGGCTCTTAAGTCTCACCTGGGAGATGGAGTCCTGCTTCCAGAGCTTGCCGCCCTTGAGTATCCCGCTGATCTGCGTCGGCGACGTCTCCTTGGGCGGAATGGGTGGCGGCTTCTGGGCATCAAACTGTGGCTGCTGCTGCAGTTGCTCCGAGGCAGTGGCTGCTGCGGCTGTGGCTGCTGCGGCCACGGCGGCGGCGGCTGCTGCTGTGGCACTCGCCTTGGCCGGCAGGGCAGGTGGCAGCATCTCCGAGGGAGCGGGAGAAGGAGCTCCAGCTCCAGCGGCAGCCGTTCCAGCGGGTGCGGGTGCGGCGGCCACATCCTCGTGCGCCTCCCGGATGATCCGACGCTCGGTCACTGTGGTCATAGTGGTAATGGTTTCAACAACAAATCGTTTATTCTTGGAGGAGCTACTGATGGCCGTAACCGGAATCGAAACCGGAACCGGAGCTAGGGCTAACCCGTAGCCGGTGTTGGAGTTGGAGACGGAGCCGGAGCCTGAGCCCGAGCCGGAGACTGAGGCTGGTCCGGAAGTGGCCCTGCTACTACTGCCGGACTCCCTCCTAGACTTGACCACTACATAAGGACACACATTGCGGCATTTGGGTTTTTTGGCAAAAGAGAGCATTTATTGGCATTCAGAGGAAGGGATTGAGATCGTGATCGAGATCGGATATGGAGACGAGCTTGAAGAATGCTATATATATGCGGATGCACACGAAATCCAATTGTGGACGTGGAAGCGATTGATTGGCAAAGTGGTTGGCTCCAAATTTCAAGAATATCTCAAAAAGCAAAAGCTTTTTACAACAAAAATATAATTGGAGACAAAAACTGCCCTTAAAATAATTATTTACACTTAAAGTTTATTATTTAAGGGATTTTTTAGAAATTTTAAAGGCTGTTCCTATAATTTTGATAGTTCTTTGGTTATATATATTTTCCTCATCCTCAAATCAGATCTCAGAAGTTAAATTCTAATTTTTTTAAATTAACCGCCACGATAAGCAGAAGTTATCGAGTTAATCGAAGCTTTAAATGAGCTTGGTCACTCTTATATTTATACTCAATAAATAATATGAATACTATTCCAACCCAATTGGTGTTCTTCAAAGACTTTTAGTCACAAATGATCACGTCAGACGTTAAAGTTATAGTTTTATATATAATAATTGCATAAAAGAAGCAAAATAGATCAAATGTTAGGAGTTATATTCTTGTTTCTAAAAAGAACCGCCACGATAAGCACAAGTATCGAACTCAGGTACAGTGCTGCTCTAAGAATTAATCGAAGCTTAAAATGAGTTTTTGGTCACATTAGCTTTTGCAAGAAATACTTTTTTAATTAATTAAACCTATTTTCCAACTAAAAATAAGTTCTTCAAATACTTTAAATCACAAACTGTCACGTCATGTTCCTATAGCTTATAGCTAACCCTCTTTCCATATCTCATAATTGCATAATGAAAGCAAAAATCAATTTCCAACAATGCTCAGAATGGAAAATTTCGATTTCGAGCGATAAATGCGGCGTCATCGGAGGTCGCATATGAGAGGTGCAATGTGGCCATGGTAGCGAATAGCGAATGGCGAATGGGTGGCGCTTGCTTGCCGTGCATAAAATGCATGATTAAGCTAATGACCATTAAGGGGGGCTTGGGGATACGGATTTAGATGCGGATATGGGGGCTTGGGCTTGGGGACTGGAGAGTCCTTATCCTACCTGCTGTGGGCGATGGCTTGTACTGCGACTGCAGCACGTACTTGGGCCGCTCCTCGCCGGCGATGATCTCCTTCTGGGTGATGCGGCGCTCCGGGGAACTGGTGTGCAGTGGCAGTATGGCCACTGCGGGCACACCCAGCGGTGTCATCTCCTCAGGGCACTGCGGGGAACTGCACTCTGTGAGGGGCGAGAAATTAACAAAGAGAGAGAGTAATTAGTGGGGATTTAGAAACGGGTTTTAATATTCATTTGGTGATACAAATTAGAGCTCAGAGGAGTTGGCATTAATTTTTCTTGTGAAATTTATTTAGATTTTCTTGGTAAACATTTAAGAAGCTCAACAATTATATAATTAGCTTAAAATTAAATTTTATTATCGGTTAATTATGAAGTTTTTGATGCAGTGTCATAACACCATTATGACAACTATTTTGATTTATTAAAAATGTGTTTATCTGAGCATGGAAAACACAAAAGAAGTAGCATTTTTATGTCCAATCCGGGCTCATGGATTTTTAATATTTATTTGGTGACAAAAAAACAGCTCAGCCTTTTTTTTTAAATTTTCATTGTTATTTTTCCTAGGAAATATATTTATAATTTCTTAGAAAACATTTAAGAAGCTCAAAAATACTACCACTACTAATTTTATTTTTCAGTATTTCACTTGCACTGCCTTATTAAAGAAGCTCTTAATGCAGTGTCATAACACCATTATGAAACCGATTTTGATTTATTAAAAATGCTTCTATCTGAGCTTGGAAAACACAGAAAAAATAAAATGTTTATGTCCAACCAGGATTTAGGGTTCAGGGGTTCAGGTAACGTTCCCCCCTCACAAAAAAGCAAAGAACCGAAAAAATGCCGATGATTAATCGGCGGCTAAAGTTCGGGCTACTTCCGCCTGTTGCTGGCCCAGCGGAAGCGCGCTTGAAGGATCGGAATATGTTGTGCGTGTGTGTCTGTTGTATGTAGGTAGCTTTCGGGGCCACGCATAGTTTTTGGGCATAGGTAGAGCCCGGGGCTCCCTGCTCTCGGCTCCCTGCTCTTAGCTCCCGGCTCTCGAGGCCCGGACTGGGCTTGTCGCCGAGGGGCTTGTCGCATTCGCGGTTCGTTAGGCGCAACAATTAATGAAGAGGCACCCTCGGCAGCCTGATGGCCTACTCTCCCCCACTCTCGCCCAGAAAATCCAGTTCCAGTTCCAGGTTGCCGCTTTGGCAGTCAATAAAGCGTGACGACCATCGGAATTAATGCAAATGCAGCCAGGGTCGCTTCCATTTCGAATATCCTTTGGATGGAGGGATGGAGGGATGAAGGAGGACAAAGTCATGTTGCCGTAAATCAATCAATAGACCGACTCAATAGACATTGCCAGGAACTTCTGTGGAAATGCGGGTGGAGGTACCCTCTATTATTTATGGCTCGAACCTTTGCCAGTTGAAATTTCAGCGATTTCCGGGCCTTGGATTTGTCGTCACCATGGAATTATTTTTCGGTGTGTTTTCAAGGGCTGCCGCCTCTGATAATGGGCCCAAAATGGCAGTTGTTGGCTATTGATTTGCAATAGATTATGGCCTAAAAGCGTTACTAAGACAATTAAATATACATAAATTGCTACGATTAAGTATCAACAACTAAGAGTCAGAGTTTAGTTAGAAAACACCCATCAAAAGTGTGTATTCTGTGGCTTTAACTCCACCTGGCCAGCTTCAGGAGCTCAGGCTCTGAACGTCTGTGAACCCTGTCAGTGCCCACGGCCACAGTTTCCGAATTAAATTAACTAGAAAGTTACTACAGGACAGGACCTACACTAACCAGGGCAGGCGGAACAGGAAGCATTAAAAATGGCGTCCAATTTAAAGGACACCGAGGCCGAGCCGAGCAGATTGTCAACCGACGGAGCCGGAGCCAGAGCCGGAGTCCGGGACGAATGTTTGCTTAAATAATTCATAATTAGATTACACAAAGGCAAACGAAAGCGTTTGTGAATGAAAAGAACGCGTCCTCGTCGTCCGCCACCCGAAGGGATGTGCCCGCTAATTGCGTTGCGGCAGGGAGATGGATGTGGCATGGAAAAGGGGATCTGGATCGGGAGTGGCAGTGGCAGTGGGATGGGCAAGGTAGTGCTGCTTCGTGGAGAAAAATCTGAACAACATGCTGCCCCCGCAGCCGAGAAAGAAAACTGTAACTAAAGCTCATCAAGAATCTGGGATTATTATTAATGGTATATCCACCCCATACATGAAGATTACAGGATTAGGAAGTCGCCTCCCTTGGATCTGATCGGATTAACCCGAAAAATTACAATACGAATTGGAAACATAAAAAAATAATTGAAAGTACGGACCTAGTCTGAACATATTCGTAACGCTGTAGAGGAACTTTTAAAACCCCGAGATTCCAAGGATGGAATATGGAGGCACTGCTACAAAAAACAAATAATAAGACCCCGAGAAACGAAGGCCATAGGTAAAATCGATGATATAATTTTAAAAAATAATTAACACAAAAAGGCTGCAAGTACCTGATATTAACTCCAATAAATTCCAAATTCAAATAAAATATATAAATAATAAGGAGAAACTGCCACAAAAAATAAATAATAAGACCCCGAGAAACGAAGGCAATAGGTAAAATCGATGATATAATTTTAAAAAATAATTAACACAAAAAGGCTGCAGGTTCCTGATATTAACTCCAATAAATTCCAAATTCAAATAAATTAAATTAAATAAATAAAGTAAAATAATATAAAATAAATGACTAAGATAATGAATCAAAATAAATAAATTATTATTTATGGTATATCTTCATACATGAACAACTCAGGATTAGGAAGCCTGCTTCTCTGATCTGATCGGATTAAAAATTACAATACGAATCGAAAAGAAAACAATCGAAAACAAGAAAATAGTTCCAATAAAGCAAATAAATAAATTGGGAATGCCGACATACTGCTACAGACTCTGGAAATATCCGTAAAGCTTTCGAAGAGCTGGTAAAACCCCAAGATTTCAAGAAAATAAATATAAAAGAACCAAGATAGTAATTCAAATAAAATAAATAAGTAATTAGGAGGAATGTTAATGTCCCACGAGATGAACGACATAAGTAAAATCAAAGATATAATATAAATAAATAATTAACACCAAAAGGCTGCAAGTACCTGATATTAACTCCAATAAATTCCAAATTCAAATAAAATAAATAAATTATAAGGAGAAACTGCTACAAAAAACGAATAATAATAACCCCGAGAGACGAAGGCAATAGGTAAAATCGATGATATAATTAAAAAAAATAAATAACACCAAAAGGCTGCAGGTCCCACATACTAAATCCAAAGGGTAAACTAAAATTTCTATTCAAATAAATGCAGAAAAGATAAAAGGACAACGATGCTGGCAACGTCTAAGCAGAAAAGCTAGAGTTGCTCACTATTTTCGGCAGATAAAGTAAAATAATATAAAATAAATGACTAAGATAATGAATCAAAATAAATAAATGATTATTATTTATGGTATATCTTCATACATGAACAACTCAGGATTAGGAAGCCTGCTTCTCTGATCTGATCGGATTAAAAAATTACAATACGAATCGAAAAGAAAACAATCGAAAACAAGAAAATAGTTCCAATGAAGCAAATAAATAAATTGGGAATGCCGACATACTGCTACAGACTCTGGAAATATCCGTAAAGCTTTCGAAGAGCTGGTAAAACCCCAAGATTTCAAGAAAATAATTATAAAAGAACCAAGATAATAATTCAAATAAAATAAAATAATTAGGAGGAATGTTAATGTCCCACGAGATGAACGACATAAGTAAAATCAAAGATATAATATAAATAAATAATTAAAACCAAAAGGCTGCAGGTTCCAGATTACTAACTCCAAGGGTAAGGAAAGGATCCTCATCAAATCAATGCAGAAAAGATTCAAGGACAGCCGATGCCCAAAAGGACCAACAAGTATAACATTAGGCAAATAAAGAAAAATAATATATAAGCAATAACTAAGAAAATGAATCAAAATAAATAAAATAAACAACTTTCCAGTGTCCAGTTCCGTTCAAGGACAAAGCAGAAAAGCTGGATTCACTGGAAATGCCACGGAAATAAAGTTAAATTAAAAATAAAGAAGATAAAAATCCGAAGAAAATAAAAAATTAAAATAAGAACTGGATGCCTTGAAGTCTCAGGCAAAAGTGAAATGAACTTAGACTGAGCATAAGCTGGTAAAGAAAGTGATGATGATATTAGCGATTATAATAATCGATTACTGAAGGATTGTATTTTAGGACCAATCGATGGTCAAGAAAAGAAGCTTGGAGTACGTTTCCATTAGGACTGCATTCTGACATTTTGGGGGAGAGGAAATGCAGCATTCGCACGAACACAACTGTTTCTAACGATAGAAATCAGCTGTTGTGATGCAAGATGCTGTTTTAATTTTTTTACTATATATTTTAAATTATATTTTTTAATTTCTGAGCAATTAATATATAAGAAAATAATTTCCCTATTATATTTTATTTTATTTATTAATATTTATTATTTCTCACCTGCTTCCTGGAGCTGCTTGGCCGCGCACTCGGCGCACTCGGCACACTCGGTGCACACGCCCTGCAGGTCCTCCTCCGACTGCTGCTGCTGCATGGCTGCTCCATGATGCGGTTGCTGGTGTGACTGTTGCTGCTGCTGCTGTTGTTGCTGCTGCTGCTGCTGTTGGGCCGTGCCGACTGGCGGTGGCGGCGGCGGTATCTGTCCAGCGGCGGTGGTAGCGGTGGCTCCATTGCGAGCGGCCAGCATGGCGGCGCGCTGCTGCTGGAGGCGCTGGATAACCTGCAGCTGCTGCAGGTGCTGGGCCCCAAAGATGTGACCGCTGAGGGCGCCGCCAAGCGTGTTCTTCAGGCTGCTATCCTTGTAGCCGTCGGGCGGACTGAGGGCCGCATCGTCCACGAACTCAATGGGCGGCTGGTATTTGGGACTCTGCCGGGTAAAGGTAAAGGCAAAAGAGGGCGGTAAGTGGTAAGTGGGCTGAATTATGCTCGCAGGCTGCACTGCAGCACCGCAAATTAAGCTAATTGAGTTATACATATATAGAGATGGAAGGATGCAAGGATGTGGGTTATGCAGAAAGGCAGCCAGGCAGCCAGGCATCCCGGAGATGACGAGAGCTCTCTGAGCCGTAAGTCAGTGAATCCCTGGCATTCCTTGGTTACCAAATAGATGGATGCCAGAAGCCAAAAGCCACAGCCTTTACCACAAAAGCAATCTGAGAAGGCAGCCTAATGCAGAGCTAATTCCGTTATTAATTAGGCCAGACTTCTTGGCCAAGAACATGGCATTTAATATAAGTTCTAGGTAATTTATATAATTATATATTGAAATCCATAACTCCCTATTATTAACCCTTTCATGTTTGTGTGAACATCAAAAGCGTTTAAATTGAAAAGTGTGAATATTATTTCACAAACTTTCCAGTAAGAACGGGCGTATTATTGAGTAAAAGTACAAGAACATCGCATTTAATATGAGTTCTAGTTACTTTGTCAAATATTTATATAAATAACTCCTTAATATTAACCTTTTTTATATTAAATTGAACAGAAAAAGCAATTATAATAAAAAGTGTGAATAATATTTTGTAGGGCTTCTAATGAAAAAGTGTGTATTATTTAGTAAAAGTAAAAAAACATCGGTTTTTATATTAGTTCCAGTTACTTTGTCATATATTTATATATTAAAACTCCATAACTCCTTAATACTAACCCTTTTTATATTCAATTGAACAGGAAAACAATTAAAATATTATATGCTTCCAGTGAGAACGTGTAAAAGCATAGTTTTTTTTAGTTCCCTTACATGGTCACACCGGCACAAATGTAAACAAGAAAACAACATATTTTTGAAGGCAAACTTAGAAGCAAGTGCCACAAATTACAGTTTTCTTCTAAGAAATTCAGCAAAGGACAAACTAAGGAGTCTTGCTTGCCATTTCAATGGATGAAATCCCTATCGCTGGCTTAGTTTTAAAACAAAAAGCTCTCTTTTTTGCCACTATATTATGTCGCACAAAATCATGTACATACATATTCTTTTTTTTCAGCAAGTCGTCCTATCACTTTTCCGGCTGAAAAAGCCAGCTGAAGTTGTAAAAAGCCAAGCGAAATCCTGCCCCACACACACACTCACACACAGAACACTCGCAGGACAGCGACAGCAAAGGAAGTGCACAAGGGTCATGTTACACATGTGTGTTCATACGAGAGTGGCTTCGAATTGCATTCCCAATTCGCCGGGGGAACTGCCAAAATCCTGTTTATTTGCAAGTGTAGCAGGCTTCGTCTACAGTCTAGACAAGGAACTTCACTTCTGGGTTCCTGGTTCTCGCTTCCCTGGTACACCAGGAAGGATGTGTTTTCCTCTCTCTTATATATTTTTTGCTGGACGACCTGCCATAACTCTCCGCCTGCCTTGAGATGGGAAAACTTTTGCATAAATGCGGCGGCGGCGGTGTCTTCTTTTTCCAAGGAAGTGGATGCGGACAAGGATGCGGATGTGGCTAGCTCTCTGGCTGGGTGAGTGTGTGGGTTATGCAACGTGCTCGCTGGGTAAACTTGTTACACACACTAAATGCATATTAAACTCTTCAGAGAGCACACACACCCTCCGAGTCTGAGCCAGAGCCCGAGGAGGGGACGCACTTGAGCAGCGCCAAGTCAAGTGCATTGGGCAAGTGCACTGAGGAAAAGGCCTACTTAGTTACTGTCTACCTACTACTAACCTTTTGTAGTTAGCTCTAAAAATAATTTAAATCATATTTTTCCCACCTACTTTCTCAGGTTTCTCCTGCAATTTAAAATATTCGAAACAGTTCCTAAGAAAACCTGCTAATTTTTGCACCATGCACTCTGTCTTAGGACAACCCGAGGAGCTCCACAGATAAGCAAAAAAGCGGCGCACTCAAGTGTCGCTTATGTGGCAGCAAATTGAAATTTAAACGCAGCTCGAGGGCCGCTCAGGATCGATACGAGTGGCGAGGTGAGAGCGGCAATGACGACGACGATGATGAGGCAAGTGTTGAGGCTGGTTAGGTTAGGAGGCATCAGGCAAGGAAGGAAGGAAGGAAGCAAGAAATGTCCGAATCAAGACGGCATCAGCAACTTGCCTCAATGTCCTTAACACATAAAACGCGCTCATCGCACAGCCACACACATCCTGCCAGGCTGCCGACGCCCACAATTCATAAAACAATCTATCACAGGCAAACACTGGGACGTCGAAGGATGACAGTCAGACGGAGGGAATGTGAGACAACATTGTTGCTGCAGTTTCGAGTTACTGGCACAAGAAAAGCATTTTGTACAAAAGTTCTTAAGTGATTTATACACACTTGCCAATAGAGAATGCGAGGACAAACTCGCAGCCATTATGTGTTATGTACATCCGCACAATGGCGGCTCGTCGGCTCGTCCTACCTCCTCCTGCGGCTTGACTCCTACTTGACTGCCATCGAGGACACTGTGCTTTTGCTTTTGCTTTTGCTTTTGTCCCTCCTACTCTTGCTCCTCTCCGCCGATAACAAAAGTTAGTTGGACAGCCCTGCGTTTGGCCGTAATTAACATGGAAGGCAGCCGAGCAGCAGAGCAGCCGAGCATCAGCCCCCACCATGTCACACCCTGTCGCCGAGCAGATAACGTAGGAATCGTTGCGAAATTGAAAAGGAAAACAACTCCGGGCTCCTAATTTGCAAGTGTCCTGGGACTGAGACAAGATTCAAGTCCAACTAAATGATAAACCAACATCCGAGCAAGAGAAATCTGAAATCTGGCTGAAATTTCTAAGAAAACACAGTTTTAGGAATGAAATATTGCCAGAACCCTTTACTTAAGGGGAAAATCAAAGCTTAGTGAAGAAAAGTTATTGGGAAAATATTGTGTAATTCTAGGAAAAGCATGCTTTAAATATGCTACATATTCCCTGCTGTCGTTGTCTTTATTTGAGGAAAAATCTATGCTTTTTAGAGAAAAGTTAATTGGAAAATAATGTGTGATTGCAAGAAAAGCATGTTTTAAATATGCTTTCACTCTTTGCTGTAATTCTCTTTGTTTCTGGAAAAGTCCATGCTTTCTAGGGAAAAATTCATACGAAAATAAGGTGTGATTATAAGGAAAGCATGCTTTAAATATGCTTTCCTTCTCTGTTTTAATTCTCCTTATTCCAGGAAAAACCAAAGCTTAGTGAACAAAAGCTAATATGAAAATAATGTGTGATTGCACGGAAAGCATGCTTTAAATATGCATTTATCCTGCATACATTCTCTGCTGTAATTCTCTTTATTCAGGGAAAAATCCAAGCTTGATGGGGTAAAGTTAATAGGAAAATAATGTGTGATTATAAGGAAAGCACGCTTTAAATATGCTTTTCCTCTCTGGTTAAATTTCTTTATTTAAATATGCTTTTAATCTCTGCTGTAATTCTCTTAATTTCAGAAAAAATCAAAGCTTAGTGAAGAAAAAATGAGTGATTACAAGGAAAGCATGCTTTAACTATGCTATCATCCTGCATATACTCCCCGCTGTAATTCTCTTTATTCAGGGAAAAATTCAAGCTTGATGGGGTAAAGTTAATAGGAAAATATTGTGTGATTGTAAGGAAAGCACGCTTTAAATATGCTTTTCCTCTCTGGTTTAATTCCCTTTATTTAAATATGCTTTTATCTCTGCTGTAATTCTCTTAATTTCAGGAAAAATCAAAGCTTAGTGAAGAAAAAATGAGTGATTACAAGGAAAGCATGCTTTAAATATGCTATCATCCTGCATATACTCCCCGCCGTAATTCTCCCTATTTAAAGAGGAAAATCTAACAATTTGGTATACAAAATCAGCAGTTCTCGCAACTTAAACTTGACAAAGACTGTTGTCATCATCTCAGAGAGAAGGAAGGAGAAAGAAGCCAGCCCTCTAAGCCAACTTGCCACGCGAAGTGGGTAATAAACCAATTTAAACCCCATGAAAGGGGATACGGGAAGGAGGAACCCAGGTGTGGCTCAGGTTGCCCCCCATTAGCCGGGGACCAGACCCGGAGCTCGGAGCCCGAGACGGCTAATCAGCTTACGGTCCCGGAACGAAGAGGGAAATGCAATCCGCTTCCAGCAATGTCAGTGCCGTGTTTGCAAGATAGTTGTTAGCTGATTAAGCATATCAGTTCGTAAGTTTAAGTTTTAAATATTTAAAAC
The DNA here is from genome assembly GCA_014170255.2 of Drosophila triauraria. Lineage (NCBI taxonomy): Eukaryota > Metazoa > Arthropoda > Insecta > Diptera > Drosophilidae > Drosophila > Drosophila triauraria. The sequence continues at coordinate 4,616,107 of CM024333.1, read as the reverse complement.
TTCAAGAAAAATATCTGCCCTTTCTCTTTGCAGCTCCTTATGGCAATTATAGAAGGGAGAACCCTTTAAAAATATCTAAAAATATATCCCCTCGCTTGGACACTCACCTGTGGCGTTCGGCCATCGCCCGCCTCTGCCGGATTGACCGCATAGTTGCACTGGCAGCCCTCCTCGCAGCACAGACGCACCAGCTCATGCTCGCCGCAGGTGCAGGGCTCCTCGTCCTCCTCATCGTAGGCGCAGTCCTCGCGTATCAGGATAATGTAGTCCGCCTCGAAGAACTCGTTGCGCGTCTCATCGAAGACCACGCGGTTCTTCCTCGCCGGCGGCGGACGATTTGGCTTCTTAAGGAGGCCACGCAGCTGGCCGTTAACCTCGCGCATCTCGCTGGTTGGGATTGGAGCTGCTGAAGCTGGTTTCGGCGGTGGCGGTGGCGGCGGTGGCGGCGGTGGTGGTCGTGGAGCTCTCACTCTTACTTCTATAGCTGGGCAATCCTCCTCCGCCTGGCTGGCTAGGCACTCATGGCACTGGCAGGCTTCGTGGCTATCGTTGTTGTCGTTGTCCTGGTAGTAATCCTCCTCGTACTCCTCCTCGCACTCGCACTCGCTGACAAACTCGGCCAGCAACTCGTCGTAGCACTGGAAGGTGCTCTGTTTGGGGCCTTGGTTCTGGTTGTGGTCCTTGTGGCTCCTGGCCTGCTGGCTGGTGCTCCACTGCAGCTGGCGGGCGGCCTTCAAGTACTCGCTGAAGCGCTGAACATCGAACTCGCTGAGGCCAAAGACTTGGTCCTCGCCGGCATCCGCCGCCTGGAGCTGTAGCTGCTGCTGGTGATGTTGGTGATTATGATGCTGCTGTCTGATGGCTGGAACAAAGGCGCTCCTAGTCCTGCTCCTGCTCGAAGCCACCTCCTCCTCGTCCGTTTCGATTTCAATCACCACTTGGTCGCTGCTTAGGCCCGAGCACGAGTCCGCCTTCGAGTCAGAGTCCTTGCTCTCCTTGCTTCGGCGCAGTGGCAACTGTAGGAGACTCTCCTCTCCACTCAGCAAAGGTGGCTGCTGCTCCTGGTGGCGATTTTCAGCTGTGGCAGTTTTTTCGCTTTCATTTGGCAATTGCTGGGCAGGAATACAATCGGCGTCTAATTGGATTGCACTTGGGCCTGCTCCTGCTCCTGCTCCTGCTGCAAGCTGCGTCTTAACCTGCCAGTCCTTGGCTTGGAGAGTTTCGGTTACGGCTTGGGGTTGCAGCTGGGGCTGGGGCTCTGCTGGGGGTGGTTTCTTTGTTATGCTTATGGTTTGTTGCTGCTCCTTCTCCTTCTGTTGTTGCTGTTGTTGTTGTGGTCTCAAGGATGCCTTTACACAATCAATGTTACTACTCCCGCCGCTGCTGGCCACGCGTCCCTGAAAATTATACTGCAATCGCTTCAAGCGCTGGCTGGCCACAAAGTCCTCGCCCAACTCCAAGTCGCACTCGAAATCGATGAGATCCTGCTGCTGGTCGCTGCTGCAGCTTGTTGCTGTTGCTGTTGCTACTCCTAGTGCTGTTCCTACCACAGTATGGCCCTCAATGGACTCGAAATCGATGAGCTTCTCGGGCTCGGTCTTAGACGGCTGGACAGATGCTGCTCTCACGTAATCCACGTAACCGCCAGGCACGCTTTGTGGTGGGCGGACGACAGCAGCAATGCCACCGACAGCGACAGCGACATTATCACCCAAAAAATATGGGTGGCTTGCTCCTACTCCTCCTTGCTCCTGTGAGTATGGCAATGACAATGGCGCCTGCCCCGACTCCTTCGACTCCCGCTCCTGGCTTAGACTTGCAGGTGCTAGGTGAGTGGCTACCTTCTCTGCTGCTGCTGCTGCTGCTGTTGCTGTTGCTGTTGCTGCTGTTGTTGCTGCTGCTGTTGCTGCTGCTTTTGCTTTTGCTTTTGGCTTGCTGGCACTTTGCACATTTTCACTTGGATAAAAAAAACTATGATTATCGAGCCCGCGCCTGCCTTTTTGCACAAATTTTTCTGTACGTCGCGCGACGTCCGCCGGACGGAGACGGGGACTGGGCTCTCCCTCTCCCTGGCTAACCACGGACTTTTCACTGGACCTGGCTCTGTCTTGGGTGGCTCCAGATTTTAGGCCAGAATAGTGGCTAATGGTCTCTGGCTGAGGCACTGGCTCTGACTCTGGCTCTGGCACTGGCTCTGACTCTGTCTGCTGCTCAGCTGCGACAACGACTATTGCTGCTGGCACAAGGTTGGCTTTGGAAAGCTCAGTGCCAATTGTAGGTATTGAGCAGGCGCTGCTCCCGTTACCAGTGCCACTCTTGCCTGTCACATTGGGTGGTTGCTGCACTGCGTCGGCGTCGGCGCTCGCGCTCACGCTCCGGCTCTCACGCTCGAGTTGCGCGTACTCGCATTTCGTTTTCGTGGCCACTTCCGTTGTGCCTTTTGTGTCGCCAAAGTTGCTCTGGCCATTGTTGTTGCTTGTGTTGTTGCTGCCACAGTTGCTGCTGCTGCTGCTGCCACTGCTGCTGTTGCAGTTGTTGTTGCCAGTGTATTCAGCACGCGCACGCGCCTCTTCATGCTGCACGGCATCGACATCGACATCGACAGCAGCAACATGGTCGCGTGAGCTGCGTGCTTGGCCTGCCAAGTGCTGGCCTAGTCCACCGCCATTGCTGTTGGCCAACAACAGGGTCGCATAGGTTACTTGTCCTTCTCCAGCTGCGCCTGGTACTGTCCAAGGTCCACTTATTGCTCCTGGTATTGCTGCTGCTCCTGTTCCTCCTATTGCTTCTGCTCCTGCTTCTGATATTGCTGCTATTGCTGATCCTGTTACTGCCCCAGCTCCAGTTATTGCTCTTGGAATTGCTCCTCCTCCTGTTCCTCCTATTGCTGCTGCTTTTGCATCTGATATTGCTCCTGGCTCTGGTCTTACTCTTGTTTCTATAAGTACTGCTCCTCCTCCTGCTCTTGCTGCAGCTCCTGTTACTGTCCCAGCTCCAGTTATTGCTCCTGTAACTGCTGCTCCTCTTGTTATTACTCCAGCTGCTGCTCCTGCATCAGATATTGCTAATCCTTTTGCTGCTAATGCTGCTCCTGCAACTGATATTGCTGCTCCTCTCGCTGCTATTGATGTTCCTGTTACTGTCCCACCACCAGTTGCTACTCCTGCTCTTGTTACTGCTCCTATTATTGCTTCTGCTGCTAATCCTCCTCCTGTTGTTGCTCCTGTTGCTCCAGATTTTGCTCCTGTAGCTGCTGCTACTGCTGCTCCTCCTGCTGCGGATGCTTCTGTTATTGCTCCTGCTGCTGCTCCTGTTCCAGCTCCTACTGTCCCAGCTCCTCCACCCTTGCCCTGGCAGGGCATCGTCTTGCTCATCATCTTACCACCGCATATCGGAGGCTCGTTTGCCAAAGCCAGCGTCAACATGTCTACAATCAGCATGATCTCTAGCCTCTCCTCCAGAAAGTGTCATCAAAGATCAATAGAGAGAATCCTCGCCAGATCAGTTCATCAAAGATCAATTAGAGGAAGAAGAGAGACTCTCCTCTCATCAAAGATCAATTTAAGGGAACCCTGACTCTCTCTCCTCTCATCAAAGATCAGTTAAGGTAACTCCCTCACCACACAGGATCACTTCCGATCGAAAACCTCTCTCTTTCTCCCTGGGAGTCTCACTATTGGGGCTTTCCCACCAACAGGTTTTCCTGTTGAGTTTTTCCGCCTTTATTACTCTTTCTTTTTTGCATAAATTACACACGAGTTAGATTCCAAAAAATTCACACACAACACACACGAGAACAGGTGCGCTGCCGGACGGGGGTGCACTCGAGCGCATCCTGTGTCCCAGGACCAGATAATGGCCCGACTTGTGTTCGTCTCTCTCTCGCTTTGGGGGTTGACTTCGTTCCGAGCGTTACGCCCCAGCGAGCATGGCAAGCGTTTTTTCACCACCAAAAACGGAAAAATAAAAAACAAAACAGAACTCGGAACATAAACAAAATACGAAAAAATTATCGCGGCTATTTTGGGTTAATTTTCTTGGTAGTAGCGCTGCCTTTTTTGGCTTTGTAGACTTGGTTGGTAGTTAACCACGCGACGCACGTCCGAACGCGTTTCGTGACGGAAGTCGAATGAAAAGGCCCAGTCTTCAGTTTTCAGTCTTCAGCCCGGGCTCGGCTCAGCTCAGTCTTCGTCGCGATCTCGGCCTTTTTCTCAGCCAACGTCGTTGCACAGTGGTCTCAGGCTGGGGAAGTAACTGTAACGGGTTAGAATAAAAAGTTAAGCTTCAAAAATCGAGGCCTAAGTACAGTTGTTTTCAAAAATGCAAGTACCTGAAGGCCTCTTATTAATTTGCATTACATCGATCAAAAGCTGCTAATACAATACCTGAACCACTTGAGAATTATTGCAAATAATTCGCTTATTTTATAAATTCTTGGATTATATTGGTTTTTTGTGTTATGTGTGTTTTATGTTAGGCTACCTCCTGTCTGTAGAGGTTGAAGACATTTTTATTTTATTCCATTAATATAATTTGAAGCCAATTTCTTATATTAACCATTACCCTGAAATAAGAAAATCTTGTGGAAAATATAAAATAAATATAGATTTTTCAGATTTATTCTTATGATATGACTATTATATTATTTAATATATAAAATTCTAGTAAATTATATATTTCTTTTGGCAACTAGTCTTGGTATTTTATTTTGGTTTTCTAGGCTACACATATTAAGCCATTTTATAAAATATTTACTTACTAAAACACAATTTTTCCTTAGTACTTACTCATCAAAATTCGATTTTTCTTAACAAAATCTATCTTGAATAATTATTAAAAAAAAAAAACAATTTCAATTTTTTCTTTTCTTTCTTTTGATTCAGTTACTTTTCCCGCTCTCGAACCACTGTGCATCGCCGCTTTCTCTGCCAACGTCGCCGTCTCGGGGGCGCATGCGCAAAAAAACCGAGCAAAGCAGCGAAGAAAGGCAATAAAAACAATGAAAACAAAAACAAAAAACAGAAGCAGAAGCAGAGACGGCGGCAAAGGTGGTTGGTTGCTCGGCTACTTGGTTGCTGCATGCAAACCGATCGAGTAAAGCAGGGGTCGGAGATGCCAGAGCAGCTACTAACATTTGGCCATGGAAATTGGCGGGTTTTTAAGGGCCTAAAAACAAGCTTTTAATGATAATTTTAATTTATTATTTTTATTCAAAATTAATACTTAATATTTAATGTAAAGCAAACATTTACAGAGTATTTTTCGATATGCTTCGGTGAGTGGTGACAGCTAATGAGCTTACCAAGCCAAGCCTTTAAAAGTTCGCATCGGAATTATAAAAACAAAATCTACGAACAAAAATTACGAGTTACAAAAACAATATCTATAAAACACTTCTTGCTTGGACGGAGATATACCGAAAGATTATATATTTGCAGTTACTTGAGAGCCTTAAATAAATAAGTAAATAAATAAATTAAAGAAAACTACGTTTACTTAGGGTTTACAAAAACCAAACTTACATGCTAATGCTAACGGTTTGCGTTTTGCTTTTCTGTCACTTCATGTTTGCTTCTTTTTGTTTGTTGATATTTATTGTTGTAAATAAAATGAATTAGGAAATAAAAAAAAATTAGGTAGGCCTTGAAGATGAATTTGTCCAGGTAGAGGTAGTATTATAAATATTAAATATTATTTTTAATATATATTTTTATATTTAATTTATATTCTTACATTTTTTTATGTATTTATTTCCCTGACCAGTACCTCTCCCAGCACTGCTGGGCGTGGGGCTGGGGGTTAGAGTGCGAGTTCGAGTGGCAAAGGGGAGACACGGCGCTTTAATGACTGGTTCGGCGGGGACAGATAGCATGCTTAGCTTGCTCGCTGGCAGAAGGGGCGACAATTTGGAATTACGCACCGGCGGACCGAGCACTTTATGACCGCGTCTCGGCCAAGACTACTGGACGCCGGGTCGGGTTCAAAGCGATCTCCGACGTGCTCATGCCATAAAGCTGGGCAGAGAGTCGGATGATCGTGATCATAATGAAAGTGATTAGACATATTCGCTCGCCGAGACGATAATGATGCGGGCACACACAAATATGTCACACTCGGGGCCCCAGAGAGTACCGTGAGATATGTGTGTTGACAACGGAACTCGCAGGCATTATCTCTTCCCCACACACAAGTATATAAATGTTATGATCTAGGCTAATGCGGAGTTACCTGCTCGGAGAGCACACAAAAGAGAACATGACATCTTAATAAGCATTTAATTCCACAATTTCTCATTAAATTATTAAGATGATGCATTTAAATTAACGACTCGCCGCTTAATTATGAAGAATGTGTGGAAGAAACTGTGAAAGCAATAAAAGAGGCCTTGGTTAGTGTGATTTTTATGATATATTATTTAGGTGGGGATAAACATAAGTTGGAACGTGTAATAGCTGCCTTTTTTGTGCAAAAAGCGTGCAGAGACCTCCTAGCGAAAGGCTCTCATGCAACACAATTACTTATCAAGGCCTCATTAGGGATAATATTAATTAAAATCAATTTATCTAAAGTCATATTAATTTAGTATATAAAAATAAATAACAATAAATGATTATAACAATAAAAAAATGCCTTAGCTATTGTGAATTTTATATTATTTTATTAAATTGGGTAAAAATATAAGTAGGAACGTGTAATAGGTGCCTTTTTTATGCAAAAAGGAAGCACAGGCGGCAGACATCGTGCAGAGACCTCCTTTTAGGACGTGCAAAGACCTCCGAGGTACAGTTTCCCTTGCATTGCATATATTTATTAGGGCCTCTTACACTAACTTTATTACTTTATTGTTTTATAAAGATTATTAATGAAATTTATTTATTTGTTTATGTCCCCAAATTAGTATTTAAGCATAGAGATTTTGTATTTAAAAGATTCAAATATATTTAAACAAAGAAAAATCTCCCCCTTCTGGTAACTTCTGGTTAGGTTCAAGCCCTGGCTCCCAGTCTCAGGTTCTGAATGAAATTTCCATGGCTGACGCTCGGGGTCTCGCCGGTGCTTTATATAAGGTGTCAGGTGATCCGATTTGGATCTCTCTCCACGAGATCTCGTTGCAAGTGTGGCAAGCACTTGATGTACATGCAGACGTGAGTATATAGGAAAGATGTTCCACGTACTTACTAACCTAACCCCATATAAAACAGACTCATTACCCCGGCAGAAGACCAAGACGACGACGACGACGACGAAGAGCGACGACGATGATAATCATGACGATGATGACAGCCCCTGGGTTCCGTGCTGTGTGTGTGCCTTTTATTCCGGGGCAAAACTTATTACTAAGTAGGAACAGATCGCGAGCAAACTGAATGAATGGAAAATTGTGGGAACAATGAAGAGCGTGAGAATCTGCCACCGCCAACGCTTCTTCTTTGGCCACAGATCTTGGAACTCCCGAGCACTCCGAGCTGCGAGCTGCGAGCTCCGAGGCTGTTTAGCACACAATGCCGCCATTAAAGGTCGCACTGTCGCCGAGAGTCTCCCAGGCCATGTTATATACCATCAGGTCTCTCAGATCCCAGGTTCCATGCATATGTATGCCCCCCTTGGGCCGGGCAAGAGTTGCGCAGATCTTGACGCCAAATTGCCGTCTTTAAGTTGACTAATTTTCATTTTGGCCGCTGCATTTTTCCACTTTGCCATCAAAGGCCCTCAAAATATGCGCATAATTCGAATGCGATTTTAAGTGTATGTGCGAAAAGCCCACACCACCCCACCCCCGAGGGTTTTCCATTTTCCGGTGGCCGAGTTCAAGGCGAGCGCGGTTCAATGTCTCCACCACCAGCCAGGTCTCCGTGCGTGACTCGGCATTATAAGTGGAGACTGACTGGGAAAATCATGGTTGCCCTTTTGCCATTATTTATTATTCGGTTAACATATTAATTATCGCAAGGATTGCTTAGATTCCTTGGCTATTGCTTTTAAACTTTAGATTTTATGGCGAAGATGAGCCACTTCCCCTTTAATTTTGGTGACTTTTTTGGCGCTCTTAAATCATTAAGCGAATTCCCCTTAAACGGCAGCCATAAAAACAATTTAGATGTAAGAATTGTCATTAGAAGGAAATCGCTTACAACGCCGTGTCCGAGCTTAGCCCACATCCGACTCGCCACTCTCCAGAGATCCCAATGAACATGTTTACTTGGACACTCAGAGAAATGATGACCTATACACCTTAAAAATTATAAATACCAGATATTTGTGAAGAAAAGTCTTACATTTAATTTGTTTTAAATAAGCTTAAAGCAATATTTTAATATAATAAATATTTATAATATTTTTTAACAACTGTTTATATTTTATATATTATTTTTAAAAGTGCCCCTCGGTTTCTTTGTGTAACATCTTCCCCTGTCCCGCATCAAAATCCAACTAACTGACTTTTAATTGTTTAAGATGTCGAAAAGCAGGGAGGGAGAGGAGAAGAGGTGGCTAGCGAGGCGGTGCCGGGTCGGTTTCCCTATCCTCCACCCGGTGTCGGTGACAAAAGACAAACAAACCTCTCGGACCCATGCAGAGTAGAGTTGCCATTCCTGTTGTAAGTATGTTGTGGCATGTAACTCAATTTACGACCATCGCCCTTTTGTTGTAAGCAGGAAAAGTCGCGGTGTTTTTACCTGATGGTCATATCTCCACCGTGATCTCGGCCAGAGATTTTCCTGGTAGTTGCATAACACACAACACAGACACGAGCCCATCATCTGGCGACAATGATTGATGAGACAAATGGGAGACTAATTCGAAGGATTTGCTAATGATTGGCCAAATCACCAACGATTGTGTATAGTCACTGTCTGGGTTTGGGTTTTGTTCATTTATTGGTAGTCTCACCATTTTTTTACGGATTGGTAAATTAACAAATCAAGTTACTTTTATTTAAGTAATTAATATTTCAACAGAGACTCTTAAATATTGGTGACTTGCCGGGGACTCCCTCTATACAATCAGGGAAAATAATTTAAAAATGTTAATTGACTTAAAAAATAAGGGCAAAAGTTCTAAAAATGTTGTAGAAATGATAATCACGAATAAAATATTATTATTATTATTATGGTGCAATAAAAACGTTCATTTTTATTATCCAATTGTACTAAAATTTTGTGAAAAATGTCCGCACAAGTATACTTATTATAATTTTGAACCTTTTTATCAAATTTAAACAAGATTTATTATAAATTCATTTATTTCCCTTCAAAACTCAAAGAAATACCTTTACAATGCGTTTTTTTACGATTTTTCCATTTACTCTTATCAAATTTACATGCCAAAAAGTAAAGCTAAACATATTGTTACAATTCTGGACACATTTTTTAAATTTTCAAGTTCATTGGAAAAAGGTGAACGTACCCCGATATAAATCAGTACCGATATTTCCAAAAACAGTGACTGCCTTGCGTTATCCAACACTGGAACGCCCATTTTTGCGCCAACTTCCGAGAATATCGTAAGCCAACACTTCTTTTCTCGATACACGCGGAGCTTAAATCACACGTGCGGCGTCCTTAGCAGGTTATAACCTTAAATTCGACCATAAGTAGATTCTTTTGATCGCAAAACGTGCTCCAAACATGTCTAAGAAAAGCAACCAAACCAACTCTGCTAGTGTCGAGGAGAAGCCGGGGGACAATGAAGTCCGCCTGAGCGATGTAATGTTCGTGGAATACGTGGAAATGAACCTGGAGGAAGTGGTAAGTAATGTGCGCAGAGTTCGCGAGAAATGCGAATTTACTCCGGTCTGGTCCTGCCCCTGCAGAAAGCCGGTACTGCACGGATGCAAAAGGAGCTTGAGGGTCTCAAGGAGCTAAAGAAGAAGCTGTTGGAGGAACAGAACCGATGCCTTCAGGTCGCTGGCCTACCGGTCTTCGAGGACGGCCAGAATCTGATGCCCCGCCTCCAGGAGGTGGACGCGAAGACCGAGAGAATGTTGAGTCAACTCACCAAACTGATCGAGGCCAAGGTCAACCTGGACGAGGCCTACTCCAAGCACTGCCAGCATGCAAAGGTGGTCACTCAGGCGCACTTGAAGAGGAGCTACGATCAGTACACCGATAAGGTGTGTATTGCTTTATTTTCTCTTTTATTATTTTTTATTGTATGTGATTTTTAGTCCGAGGAAGAGATAAAGGCACTCGCCGCCCAAATGGAGAAGCATATGGAAGAGGTCGTTGCCAAGACGGCTTTGATTAGGGCAGAGCTGAACCAAAAGAAAAAGGAGTACAATGAGACCCACGAGGCCATAATGAAGGATATTTCGGCTCTGAATCAGGTCGAGCAGGATGCCATGTAAGGCTATATATTATTCAGTTATTACCCATTATAATTATTAATTTTCCACTTAACAGCGAACAGCTCGAGCAATTGAAGTTGGAGAAGGCTCTAAGCAACGACGGAGCTGCCGATTAGGAGCCGAGAAACTGCTACAAATATAAGACGTTCTTGGGGTATTACCCCTATATAAATAACCACCAATTGCCATTGAAGGCCATCCTAAAACAAGCCAGATGAACTGAAACACCAGCTTAAAATATTCCAAAATTTCCTTTTTAAGTTCAAGTTTGTGTAACATGAAAGAAGGAAAGTTAAGTTATGAAAAATAATGTTTATTCCAGAGACTTGGAGGTATTCTCCCTATATAAATAACCATTAATTTCCATTGAAGGCTGTATCCTAAAACAAGCAAGGTGAACTGAAACATCAACTTAAACATATTCAAAATTTTCCATTTCAGTTTGAGGTTATGTAAAATGAAAGAAGGAAAGCTTAGTTATGAAGAATAATGTTTATTTTACTCTTATTACTCAACAAACTCAAATAAAGTTTTCAAGATTATTAAAAACTGGTTCTTTTCTTGACTATATTTACTCTTTCAGGAACAATAATAACTATTTTAGGAACGGAGCCTTGTATAAAATTATAACTCCATTTTGTAAATGGTATCTTCAGCAAATAAATAATATAAAACCCCTTACTATGTTTACTCAACAAACCAAGTTAATTTAAAAATATTAAATAAAGTAATTACTTTTAAATATCACCAAATATAAGCTTTTTAAGCTTTTAAATATTTAAAAACTGATCATTCGCGGCGCTGCCACCCACGGAAGTCCCACTTTCCACGCAGGCATTTCTCCCAGAACCTCGCACGGTCACACTGGCGTGTCGGCGTTTGTTGTGAAATTTACCTGATTTACCTTACCTTCCCCCCAGAACACCGTTGACATGGATGAATTCTCGCGCCAGCACATGGACGACTGCTTCCTGCGCAGCCCCAGCGACGTCCGCACCACGTGAGTACCCGTACCCCGCGATAAGCAGAGCCACTGACTCACCGGCGCCTCGAATCTCTCTCGGTTGCAGCAACGTGCCCGCGGCGCCCAAGTCACAGGCGGACAACAAGTCGCGCAAGACGGAGCTGCACGTCCTCCGGCTGAGCGACGAGTCCCGCCAGATGACCATGGACACGCTGCGCACCATCCACGGGCCGGACTTCAAGCTGGACGACATCAGCAAGTACAAGGATCGCGGCAGAGGCGGCCACGGGGTGAAGCACTCGTACTGGCAGGATCGGGGCACCCTGGTGGTCCAGAGCATGCAGGGCGTGAGTGCCAGCCGTGGTGACGACAGCGACGGAGACCGCCTGCGCCGCTATGCGCTCGCCAAGCTGGAGAACTACGGCTTCCAGGCCGTCCACTGCCTGGAGGCGTACGAGCACTGCTCCGGCGACACAGAGGCTGCCCTGCTCCTGCTCTACCGCCGCTACATGCGTGTGCCGGAGGCGGAGCAGACGCACCTGGAGGCGCCCAGTGAGGCCGAGCTGCTGGACATGCGGGCGGAGGAGAAGGAGGCCCTGGAATCCATATACGACAAGGCGTACGAGGAGCGCGAAGCGAACCGCGTGTGGAACCTCAAGTTCCGCATCGACCATCTGCTGGCCCACAGTCCCTCGGAGGTGCGCAAGGCCCGGGAGGCGGTCCTGGCGGCCGCAGCCGCCGCTGCCCAGGCGGCGCTGGACAAGAAGAAGAAGGCGCCGCAGCGGTGTCGCAACTTCGATCGCGATGGCACCTGCAGGTTCGGGCCCAAGTGCCGCTTCGCCCACCTGCCGCCGCAGCCCGCGGAGACGGTGGCGCCCAAGAAGGGTGAGTTCCGGCTTGCAGGAGCTTCGAAAAGCTTAGATATTTCATGCCAATCTTCCCCAGATAGCGTCGACGAGAACGACAACGAGCTGTGGTTCCACGTGGAGGTGCGATTCCCGCCCGGCAGCCGCTACCCGTACGAGGCGCCCTTCGTCTACCTGAAGACCACCTGCCACGATATACCGCACGAGCTGCGCCTGCGCTACGCCCGCCACCTGTACCGGGAGGCCAGGGAGATCTGCCGGGACGGCATACCCTGCGTGTACAGCATCTGCGACCTGCTGCAGTCCAACGAGCAGCTGGCCGGTCGCCTGGACACCGCAGCCTTCCCCTCGCCCAAGCGCTCGCTCTTCCACGACGAGCCCGAGGGCGCTGGGGCGGATGCGGACGGCGAGGGCCTGCAGGCGCCGAAGCCCTCGCACTACGCCCGCGGCCAGACGTCGCGGAACGAGGGCGGCAACCAGCGCAATGTGGAGGCCCAGACGCGCGAGAACCGCCGCCTGCTGCAGCAGTTCGTGGAGCGGCGGAAGGAGGAGCGCTACCAGAAGGTCATCGACGGCCGGAAGCAGCTGCCCGCCTTCGCGGAGATCGAAAGGATACTGGCTCTGATCGAAAGCTCGCCCGTGGTGGTGATATCCGGCGAGACGGGCTGCGGCAAGAGCACCCAGGTGCCGCAGTTCATCCTGGACAACTGGTTCTTCCGCGCCCTCCAGCTGCCCCCTAAAGAGAACCTGCCCCATGTGGAGATTATATGCACGCAGCCGCGTCGCCTCTCGGCCATTGGCGTGGCAGAGCGCGTGGCCTCCGAGAGGCTCGATCGCATAGGCCAGCTGGTGGGCTACCAGATCCGGCTGGAGAACAAGGTGTCGGCCAGCACGCGCCTCAGCTTCTGCACCACCGGCATCCTGCTGCGCCGCCTGGCCTCGGACCCGCTCCTGGGCAGCGTCACGCATGTCATCGTGGACGAGGTGCACGAGCGGTCCGAGGAGTCGGACTTCCTGCTGCTCATCCTCAAGAACCTGCTGAGGGAGCGCAAGGACCTCAAGGTGATCCTCATGTCGGCCACCCTGAATGCCGCCCTGTTCTCCGACTACTTTGGCGGAGCGCCCGTCCTGGACATTCCAGGCCGCACCTTCCCCGTGCAGCAGCTCTTCCTGGAGGACATCCTGGACATGAGCGGCTTCGTCATGGAGTACGACACCAAGTTCTGCCGCAAGCTCAAGAAGCAGGAGCAGGAGGTGCTGGAGCGCGAGCTGGAGTACGCCGACGTCCAGGCCTCGGGCCAGGAGCCGGGCAAGAAGATCAAGGACGAGAAGCTGACCCTGGCCGAGACCTATCAGAGATATGCGGGTAAGTCAGTGTGAATCCCCTCCAGAGTTCTCCCATATCCCTCCTTTATCCCTTACCTGTTCCAGACTACAGCAAGCCCACCTGCAAGAGCATCTACCTGATGGAGCCCATGACCATCAACCCGGAGCTCATCGAGTCCGTGCTCAAGTACATCGTGGAGGGCTCCCACGACTGGCCCCGCGAGGGCACCATCCTCATCTTCCTGCCCGGCTTCGGGGAGATCCAGGCCGTGCACGACTCCCTGCTGGACAACGCCCTCTTCTCGCCCCGCGCCGGCAAGTTCGTCTTGGTGCCGCTGCACTCGGCCCTGTCGGGCGAGGACCAGTCGCTGGTCTTCAAGAAGGCGCCGCCGGGCAAGCGGAAGATAGTGCTGAGCACCAACATAGCCGAGACCTCGGTGACCATCGACGACTGCGTCTTCGTGGTGGACTGCGGCCTGATGAAGGAGAAGTGCTTCGACTCGAACCGCAACATGGAGTCCTTGGACCTGGTCTGGGTCTCCCGCGCCAACGCCAAGCAGCGCAAGGGGCGAGCCGGTCGCGTGATGCCCGGTGTGTGCATCCACCTGTACACCAGCTACCGCTATCACCACCACATCCTGGCCCAGCCGGTGCCGGAGATCCAGCGCGTGCCGCTCGAGCAGATCGTGCTCCGCATCAAGACCCTGCAGACGTTCGCCTCCCGCAACACCCTGTCCGTGCTGCTGGAGACCCTGGAGGCGCCCACCGAGGACAGCGTGCTCGGGGCCCTCACCCGGCTGAGGGATGTCGGGGCCCTGGATGCGGACGACCAGCTGACGCCGCTGGGCCACCATCTGGCCGCCCTGCCCGTGGACGTGCGCATCGGCAAGCTGATGCTGTACGGGGCCATCTTCCAGTGCCTGGACAGCGTCCTCACCATCGCCGCCTGCCTGAGCAACAAGTCGCCGTTCGTCAGTCCGCTGAACAAGCGCACGGAGGCGGACCGGTGCAAGCGGATGTTCGCCATGGGCAACAGCGACCACCTCACCGTGCTGAATGCCTACAGGGTGAGTTTCCAAAGCCTGAACTTGGCTCAATCCTATAAAAACTAAACACACTTTCTTCCCCCCACAGAAATGGCTGGATGTGGCGCGGAGAGGCAACTATGGAGCCAGCCGGAACTATGCCAGCGAGCACTTCCTCTCCCTGAACACCCTAGAGACCATAGCCGACCTCAAGTACCAGTACCTCGAGCTGCTCGTCTCCATTGGCTTTGTGCCCATCAATGTGCCTCGCCGGCGCAAGAACGCCAGCGACAATATCCTCCAGCTTACGGGCGTGGAGCAGAACCACAACGGCGACAACAACCGCCTGCTGACCTCGCTCCTCTGCGCCGCCCTCTACCCCAACATTGTCAAGATCATGACTCCAGAGCGGGTCTACGTTCAGACGGCAGGCGGAGCTGTCCCACGCGAGCCGAGCCACCAGGATCTGCGCTTCAAGACCCGCGGCGATGGCTACGTGAAGATCCATCCCTCATCGGTCAACTCGCAGGTGTCGGTCTTCCAGGCCCCCTTCCTCGTCTACCAGGAGAAGGTGCGCACCAGTGCCATCTACATACGCGACTGCTCGATGCTGCCACTCATCGCCATGGTCCTGTTCGCCGGCAGCGACTTCAAGGTGGAGCTGCACGACGGCGACTTCCTCTTCCTGCTGGAGAGTGGATGGATTATCCTAAAAGCCCACGACCACGAGACGGCCGAGATGGTGCAGTGCCTGCGCGCGGAGCTGATCAAGCTGCTGGAGGAGAAGATCCGCGATCCGTGCCTCAACCTCTTGCACCACAAGAACGGCTGCCGGATGATCGGCAACATTGTGCATCTGATAAGCAAGAATAGCTGAAGGAGCTCTTGGTTTTTACTCATCCCAAATCCTCCTCCTCCAAATCGTTTGTACATTTTGTATGATAGCTGTTGTAGCCGATATTTAAAACGCCAAACGAGAGCAATATACCGATTCGCCGGAAAGCGAAGGCTTTAAAAAGGAATGTGGAGTGAAAGTGTTTTAAATTGGGGATTGGGGAAGGTATTTGATTTGATTTTGGGTTCATAATTGGAAGGTAAGACTTTCCATCTTTTTTGTAACCATATTATATTCGATTCTGGGTTCATAATTGAGAGATTTAACTCCTTATCTTCCTTGTAACATATCATAACTGATTAATTGCATTAAATTATTAAATTGGATGGAATTCCGTTCTATGATGATGGATTTATAGGCTATCCATCACTTGGGGAATGCTATTTACTTAAATTACTTAACAGACAAGCGGAATGCAGTGGGGTTTGAGTGATGGGCGGTGTTTTCATGATAAATACTTGATAAAAATTCTACGATGAGTAAGAATAATTATTTAAAAAATGTTAATTCAATTTTAAAAATGAATTTAAGGTGTAAAGACTAAGATTTAATATTTAAATAAGATTATTTTACTTCTAGAATTAAATTTTTAGGCGTTATGACTAAGAATTAATATATAAATAAGGTTATTTCACTTCTGGTAAAAAATTTAAGGTGCAAAATAAGCAATTTTTTAGACTTTTAAAACCTTTTTTTAGTCTTAAAAAATATTTGCTGTTTCAAAGATGATCCTAAGGTAGTTTCTCACCTAATCACATCCATCACTCCCATAATTGATTGATTAACTGAAGTTCAAGGCGCCTAAATCATCTCCAGATGTCACAGGAACACATTCCAGCTCTAGCTCCCATCGGCGGCAACCAAAAAAGACCCCTGAATGGTTGGGAAATACCTTCCACTGAGCAAGGTGGCCTGGTGTCCCATCAATTACAATTCATTTGAATTTATTTAAATACACTCGGATTTGTGGCGGCCACTTTGCGCTGACAGGAGGCGGCGACGATACATCAAAGCGCCCTGGAAGACACACGTACTGCAGCGTAATTAATTATGCTTATCGACTCCGGGCTAAGACGGCCCATGAATCAGTTGGCAATTTAAATAGGAACCTCTACCCAAGTTTCCACTCAGCTCCCGGGGCCTTGAGTGGCTCTCTGCTCTGGATCTCTCGGCAAACCTCGCACTTTATCTTTCCAATTAAAGGCTCCACTGATCGAGCACAAATGGGATCTTTTAGCACCTCGTTGAGGTATTGAGTCGGTATTTGTCCGCTCTGCTCTGATTTGAGGAGTAAACTCAGCTGTTTGGGGCTTTACATTACGATCTGTGACGTGGGAGATGCTTGGAATTCGCAGATCATAGAGATCAAAGAGATCTAGTTCCCGCGGGGAAAACACTTGGAGAAATAAATTGAATTAAAGAAAGTATGATAAGTAAAACCAACTATAGTAACCATCAAAAAACAGATTTTTCTGTAAGTTTCAGAGGTTCTTAAAAGGAAGTATACCTTAATGGGGACTTAAGCATTAACCAAGTAATTTCTGGGCTTTTCTTTAACACATTTTCAGAGTGTACTGGGTACTGGGGTAAATCATCAAATTCCAGGTGTCATGGCCTCACTTCTCACTCTCCCAAGATTTCCCATGAGATCGTGATTTTTACTTTTTTGCGGCTAAAGCTTCGCTTACTCTTATCCAGTGCGAGACACTCGAGGCACACTTGTTATCAACACTATCATTGTCACCGGCACTGGCGATGCCCCGGGCTATCTCCCTGCTCTCCGGTGAGCTTTCTCCGCTCGCAAAAATATCAAAATCGATCCGAGGGAGAATCTTTATAGAATGTGGAGCAGAGCAAAAAAAAGCAAAGGCGATAACTCAACTCTGATGATGATGACGATGAGTACTTACTTAGCTCTCGTTCTCGTTCCCATTCGATTCGTTTCGGTTCCTCGGCCGTCAGTGGTTGCACCTGCACGGTGGGCCACAGGGATCGGGTTTCTATTAAGGCATCTTAGGATCCCAGGAGATTTTTAGAGACCAGAAGAAAGACGAATAAATGTTCTGGGAGCTCTTGGTTCTTTCTTAAAGCCTTAATCCTGATAGTAAGAAGAAGGATAAGACAGCCTCAGCTGGCTATAGTTATTAAGGAAATAAAAGGAAGACCCAGGCAGAGAATTTTCCAAGGATTTGGCCATGGGATAATACAAATATCTAAATATAAATATTTTTGAGCTAAATAAGAAAATATTCGAAACTTTCTAGGACCTTTAGGGAAGCTTCTCTATGTAGTAATTTATTCTGCAAAATGTACCAGGTGACCCCCCAATTTTCGTAATATTCCCTATTAAAAGAAGGCGGTGTACCTTCATTATTACCTAAACAAAGTCCCCTAGGAACTTTAGATACCTTTCTTGGTAATCATAAATTTACATATTCCCTCGTGTTGACATTGGCATTGACAGTGATTACTTGTCACCAGCAGGATCAGGCCCTGTAAGCTCCCAAGATCAAGGTAAGGTGGGTAAGTCGAAGGGGTTCGTTCGGGTTCGGGCTGGTTCCAGTGGCTTCAGTGGGTGTGGTGGTGGGTGGCTCAGCGGCTGCCGGTTGACGACGTTAAAGTTTGCGCTCTGCTAGTGCCCGTCGTAAAGCACTAAAATCCGTAGACAAATCATTTGCGTTCGCCGCGATTGTGTGGTCGCTTTCGTTGTTTCTGTTATTTTATTTCTATTTTTTTTTTCCACAGGTAGGTGTGTTCTCTTCTGGGCTGGGCGCCCACTTGGGTCTGGGTGGGGGTCTCCGGCCCGTATTTGCCGTATTTTCTGCCAAAGTCGTCGTCGGTGGCCAGGCTGCCGATCAAACGGAAAAAGCAGAGCACACAGTGGGTCGAAATGAGTATAATAAACCAGAGATAGTGGTCTGTAATGGTAAGAAATCTACCAAGAGAATAATTAGTGCAATAAAGGGTGCTATAAATGAAAAATATTTCGACAAAGGACAGTAAAATTACTCTAGCCAGTTTCCTAAACAAAGATAAATTATATTTCGACAAGGAATTGTAAAATTACTCTAGCAAATTTCCTAAACAAAGCCCTGTTGGTGTTGAATTATAAGAAAAAAGGATCTAGGATTATTTATGAACAAGAATCTGGACTTCTCTTATGTGTAGAATCACGAAATCTATATCCTTTTCAAAAATCTATCCATAATAACCACAAAAAATTGATATAATTTTTAATTATTACCAAAAATTCTACATAGGTCGATAGTAGTTCGATTCCAGTCTATTTAGTCTCTTTGACGTAAAAAACTGGGTATGTCGCGACCGCATTTTACTGTTCTACGGAAACCTTTATAACATTTTATTTACTTCACAATTAATGAAGGTTATTTGTGTTTGGGAAAGTCACTGAAACATTGTGAATTATTATAAACATCGATCAGTTCCACAGAAAAGATTTTACAACATGAATGATTTTATGCCTTGCCAAATATTTGGCATATTAAAAAATATATAGTATAAAAGAAAATAAAAAGAAAATACCATGTATTTATTTTTAAGATATTCTGGTATCATTATGCAATTAAAAATATTTTCCAAGAAATAAAATATGATAGGAATATGCCAATATGTAGATTGCTAAGCTAAAAACATGAAAAATAAAGAAAGCCCATATAAATACAGATAAAAGCTATTTCGTTTTATTCCAAATATTAAAAAATAACCAATAAAGATTACACCTATTATCGGTGATTTCTTGTGACTTAACCGTGATCACTTGTGTTCATCCTTCCAGCTATTTGCCCCACTGTGCTGCTCCGTTTTCCAGTGGTAGCAGTGATTATTTGTAGCACACGAAAAAATATCACTGCTTTTCGCGACGAACGGCTTGTGGGAGTTCCAAGGGGCGTAGGGGGCGTAGTTCGTAGTTGCCGTTTGCCGATCGTCGTTTTGACTTGATTTAGTTTCTGTAGTTTTGGTTTAGTTTAGTTTAGTTAGTGCAGGGATGCGCAATGGAGCGGTGGGGGAGGGGCTCTCCTTCCAACCACCCACACATACAGACACACGCGCGCTCACGCAGCGAAAGCCGAGCGATTCTTGAGTGATTTCGACCTGTCTTATTCTTTGGAGCCCGCGAAGAGCGAAGAGCTCAAAAGTGAGTGAGCGCCGGATTAGAGATCTCCCCCCACACACACACACTTACTGCTACTAATACGCACACACACCTACAGAAGCACGCACGATCGGCAGTTAAAGGAGGTGGGACAATTACACTTAATGCCGCGCTCGCTTTCGTCTCGTCCGCTCCGGCTCGCCGTTTCATACCGTTTTGCCGTGCGTTTCCGAGCTTTTCCGCTCTGCATTCTCCGTCGTTGCTGCTCTGATTTGTTTTCGAGTGCTATACTCGCGGATTTTGATTCAGTTTCTGTGCTGTGTTGGCTTTTGCCATGTTTTTGTTGCCAGTCATATGATGGAGGCGTCGCGGAACGTGTCGTAGTGCTCCTTTGCCGCCCCCACTCCTTCTCCTTCTCCTTCTCCTTCTCCCCTCCCACCTCCTCCTTCTTGGTTCCGCTGGAAAGTGCAGGAGACGGGCTGAGCCAAGCTTGAAAGCTGGAAAGTTCCAAAAAGAAAGAGCAACTGAAATAGCGGTTCGCGGACGGACAGGGCAGGGCAGCGACGCTGACGGCGACGCCTGCGCCGGCAGAGACTGGGAACAGACGTGAGCTTGGAGCGTTCCATTTAAATCAGAACGGTTACGGGAACCGAGAAGCGACGGAGCGACGTCACCGCCGCCGTCACCGTTAACAAAAAGTGTCAACCGAGTGCCTGCAGCGCTTCAATTCAGCGCGCGCCGCTTAACGGTAACGGTCCTGGGACGCGATCGCTCAGCTCTCTCTTTGATTTTTCGCGATTTTACCCTCCACCTGCCGACTCAATCACGCGAAGGAGTGCGAGGAAACATAACGGTGCTTTTCGAGTGTTTTTTTTTTTCCAACCAACATTTCTGAGTGTGGGTATATCCTGAGAGTGCAACTGGATGGAAGAATGGAAGAAGGAAAGGAACAGTGGTATCAAAACGGATCTCGGTGTGAATTTTAATTCATCAATTTAATTATTTAATTAAGAACGAAAGTGCTGTCTGATCGCAGTTCACTCAAGTGCAGACATTATCGCCATCCGTGCTGTTGTTGTTGTTGTTGTTGTTATTATTGTTGTTGTGGTCACCTTGTTTTTTTGGTCCGCGGCTTATCTGAGTGGGACACGAAGAAAGTCCGAAACGGACAGTTAATTGCACGTCGCGAATTTCGAAATCGAACACGAACCGATTACGACGCAGTGCCCAGGTTAAAGTTTACAGTTCTACGGTACAAGGGAAATACGGGAAATATTCCAGTGATTTTTGTGCTGATCACTTGAAATAATCATTGAAATAATGTGAAAAACCTTCGTAGAAATCTAATCCTTTAAATGAAACCGAATTTTAAACCGGTTTTATGGAATTAAAATCAGAAAAAGATTAAATATTCCTTACAAAATTTAGAAGGTCCTGGCCAAAATTAGTTTTTTTAAGATTAACTTTACAGTTTTCTCTTAGAAGAAATTCTTTAAAATATTTCTTAAATTTTAAAATTATTAAGGACATTTTAGTTTCCAAAGTAGAACTTTCTTGTGATATTTAGATTTTTAATTTAGGTCTTAGGGCTCCTGTATTTTTTTCCGGTGCCTATTTTTAATCCGATCAATCAATCTGTGCCGCTCACCGCCCAGTATTTGTATCTGTATCTGTAGCATGAATGAAACGATCCGCTGAATGCATTTAATTAACGAAATTGTTTCGCTGGGCGAAAAGTGTTTGCTTAACTGTTGTTGCCATATGCAAAACCCATACAAACACGCGCGCACCCAGGCGCAAACGGAATTAACCGTTAGCCGGAGCTATAACGGTTCCCCCTGTTATCGATCAGTCGATTGGCAGGCGGCAGCAGCAGGGCTCAAGGCTTCTGGAGTTGGTTTTAGGCTTATTGCTACATCCATCATTTTGCAAGCGCTTTTCGGCATTTGTTTATAAACAAATATGGTCCCAGAGCCCCGCTGGTGATCCTCCTTAGTCCGTCAATCAGCCAGTAACTCAGTCAGTCAGTCGGTTAGTCAGTTAGTCAGTCAGTTACCCAGGTGGTAAGGTAAGGTGTTGGATATCGCAATCATCGATACATGTGACCGGGTGACTAACAGTTGAGCCTCTGTAATACGCACCAACCAGCCAGGGAATACGCATTAATGATAACTTTTTAATATCATTATCATATATCATGCAATTCTTTGGACAAGTGACACCGGATGAAGAAACTTTGAACCAGGAAAAAGACAAGATTTAACATCCAACTAACTAGAACTCGAATTAACCAGAAGCAGAAGCACCAACATTGCATTTGTTGGAGTAAAAAACAAACGTTCTATGGTTAGATATGGAAAAAATGATGGTTAAAGTTTTGGTAATATGACAAAAAAGTATCTCTGACTGAAAAACTAGCTATTTAACCCTAAGGAAGACTGAATTAAGCCTTTTGTGCTTATAGTGCGTGTGGAGGCAGAGGGCCGGCAGAGAAATTTGCTATTCCTTGGAAGAAGAACTCCTTTGGCTTAAAGAAACCCCTCCAAATATATAAACATAACATTCCCCTATTTATTTATCAATCAAAATATGTTCCAACTGTAGTTATTAATTGCTGTGTTTAGCTCTGGGCTCTCTGACGCTTAGTCTTATCAATTCAGAAGAAGGAGTACCAAGAGCAGAAGACGGTGACTATGACGAGACCTAGACCGAGACATTGATAGATCGCAATTCAATTAATCATAGCGCCCCCGCCCGGCTTGTAAAACAATGTCATCATTAGCTCCCAATAGCCTCATCAGACAGACGTAGGCCTGTCTGGTATTTCCACCCAGATTTACAGATTTCAGACTCCCGGGGACAGACAGAGAGAGAGAGAGACAAGACAATGCCCGCGATTCTTGTTCCTTTTCTTAGAGACTCTCCTCCCCATCCATCCATCCCCTCGCCTTGTGCCCGACCGATCCGGGGCAAGTGAGAAATAAAGCACGGCTCTTGACGCTCGACAACTTTTGCGATTATTTACTAAACGTGTTCATTTTGCCGTTGCCGCTATTTATTATCGATTATACGACTATTTAGCGTCGGTATATGTAAATATTTTTGTATTTAATAATTTTGTTTCACATAAGCTTATATACACGGCGACTGCATAAGAGTTATCCCCCAATTCTGCACGTAACCGAGGTGAGGCTAGGCGAGGCTCTCTCTGGGAAATGCACATGATCATCCGATGAATCCTTTTGGCTATTTTTAGGCGAATTAGCCCCGATTCCGATTGCGATCACGGTCGCCACGAAATGGAGTCTGTTGGCTATCAATTAGTAAACGATTTTATTGCCATATTAAATGTTCTGTTGTCTACACTCCACTTGACGTCAAACATTGACTTGATTCATTTACATGATCATCGAATGTTTATCATTGCCATTGTTGTTGATTTCTTTTGTGATTTTGGGTTCGACTTGGGTTTGGTTCGGCTTGATAAAGATTGGGTCCATTTTATGGATTTACAATAGGGCGTGGGTGAAGCGCGAAATATCCACGAAGGTCTTTAAAGGTTGATGTGGAGGGAAAAGGTCTGAAAAATGTATAAAATAGGGGAGAAGGAAATCAGCTTCAGGAGCTCCTATTTTAGGAAGAAGAAAATAGCGTTTATAAAAGCAAATCTACTAATGGAATCATGTTTAAAATTAAGATCTTAGTGGATATTCGTAAGATAGACGTAGAAAGAGCTTTACAAGGACCAATTTAAGGTTCTTCTAAGGGATTAGAATATATAATATCGATGTTAGACTTTTTTACAACTTTTACCCTAGATTTCTCATAGGTAGAGCACTCTCTTGCCTATGCAGACTTCCTGAAAACCCTTCTTAATTTTGCTTTCCCTCCCAACTTAATTTCGTGATTTCCCCTAAACTTTTTTGGCAGAAATTTCCACTCGCAAAGAATTCCACCGGGGGACAAGCCCAAAAAAAAGCGTTAAAAAGATCGTTTGGCCACACAGAGCCGTAGCGTCATCGAAATGTTTGTTCGGAATAAATAAATACATAAAAAAAGGAACACAATAAATGAAAAGACTTCCATTGAACGGCGTCATCGCCAGTGTAGCCGCCGCCGCCAGTCAGTGCTCGAAGAACGCGCCCAATAGACGGCGACTCTTTACCTTTTTATTGTTAACAAATTATTGTAGTTGCACCGAAAAAAATGCGAAAACTGGCTAGAAAGAAAAACAACACTTACTCCATAGATAATTTAATAGAAATTATACGGTAAAGAGGCGATAATAATAATTAAAACTGTTGCGACGCCGAAGAAGCGTTATCAGCGGCGATCACTTGACTAGAACAGCGGCAAAAAATAAACAATTCGAGTTCGAATTGTCCCAATGTAATCAAGCGTGTAATGAGAAGAGTCTCTACCAGATACAGATACGCGGCGGAGGTACGATCTAGCCGAAGTTGGGGGCCCCGAGATTAGTCGTCGATTCACGTGAATCTCGGGGGGATTCCACCTGTTCTATCGCGACGCGTAAGGGTCCACACACGAACTACCCCAACATGAACTCATTAGGGCGAACACCTTCGCCTTTATCTTTATGATACTGTAAGAACCGGCGATGACTTAAGCGCCCCCGACACCCGACACCGTTTATCTTTACGATATTGTAAGAACTTTCACCATCAATCCCCATCAATCGGCCATTAGCAGCCAATCAGTGGCCATTAGTCAGGCCCGTAATTACTCGAACTATTAAGACTTTCATCATGTTGCTCAATTGGTCTAAAATTGGGGTATTACGGAAGTATTACCCTGCTCGGATGATGACCTACGATAAGTCTGGAATCTAGAGAAGGCGGCGGTACTTATCTTTATGATGTCTTTCCAACTTAAGGACCCTAATCACTGGCTAATGACTAACGCTTAGCACTCCAAACATTTGACACCTGCCTCGGAGCTTGGATTTGTCAACTTTTGGTGTTAGGTTTTAGTTTTTTGCATTCGCGATCGCTAATTGGCATTGCGGCACATCGGTTGACACCCACAGCGGTCCCGGACTCCTGGCCCCTCTCTGATCCCACAGACACTGGCGGAGATAAGACTTGGACGCCGCTGGGAGAGGGCAACGTCTGCGGCGGTCGCTAATCGTTAGCGGACTACTTTGCACCGCGCGACAAATCGTGGAAAATTAGCAGCCATGCCCAGGCCCGACCCGGGGGGAGATATGATTAGAAGTGTCAATAGGTGTAAGCCTGGGCAGCGGTGATGACGTCGCCAGCGATCTGGCCAGGAGGAGAAGGTCGCTCTTGACAGGCAAAGGCGCGTGCTTTTCCAAAATAATGGAAGGAAACCCCCACTGAAAGGTGGCAACTGCATAGGCAGGAGGGTGCTCTACCTATGAGAAATGTAGGGTAAAAGTTGTTTAAAAATATATTTTATT
This sequence comes from Drosophila triauraria, assembly GCA_014170255.2. Taxonomy (NCBI): domain Eukaryota; kingdom Metazoa; phylum Arthropoda; class Insecta; order Diptera; family Drosophilidae; genus Drosophila; species Drosophila triauraria. The sequence continues at coordinate 4,591,132 of CM024333.1, read as the reverse complement.
TAGATATATGTGATCCTATTACGCTTTAAAGAGCCTTAATTGATCTTTTTAAGATTTTTCTATCTCTATTTTCTAAAGATCTCATAAAATGTTGGTCATAAACCAAATTATATCTCCAGATGTTTGATATTTTCGTTATTTTAACTTCCCAAATGCTCTTCTTAAGGTAATATCATCTTAGATATATTTTTGAAAAGGTTTGAGGTTGTGTTTAAGGTATAACTTGGATATATGATCTCCTAGTACCCTTAGAAGATCCTTAAATTGGTCTTAATAAAGCTCTTTCTACCTCTATCTTCTGACGATCCCCTTAGATCTTGATTTTAAACTAGATTCCATCTCTAGATACTCGATATTTTCAATATTTCAACTCCTAAAATGCTCATCTTAAGATAATATCATTTTGGAATGTATATTTTAATAGGTTTTAGGTTGTCTTTAAGATCTAACTTGGATATATGATCTCCTAGTACCCGTAAAAGAGCCGTTATTACTCTTTATGAGCTTTATCCAACTTAAGATCCCCCAAAATCTTAATTTTAAACAAGCTACCATCGATAGATTTTCGATATTTTCGATATTCCAAGTCCTAAAATACTTATATCAAGGTAATATCATCTTGGAAAATGTATTTAAATAGGTTATAGGTTGTTTTTAAGGTCTAACTTAGATATATGATCTTCTAGTACTCTTAGAAGAACTTTAATTGCTTTTTCTGAGCTCTTTCTAACTCAATCTTCTAACGATCCCCTAAGATTCTAATTTATATCAGGATTCCCTCTGTAGATTTTCGATATTTCCGATATTTCAAACCCATTTTACCCCCATCTTCCGGTTAAACCAACAGAGAGACCCCAAACTTTAACCGTAGAGCAGCAGAATCGTGTTCCCCGATATCTGCTCTCGCCTATCTAACACATATAGGGACATATATAGAGACAACCGCTAAGGCGACCAACTGACCGCCACTTGAGCAATCGCAATCAAGCTCCGATTAGCGGCGATACAACCATAAATAACGACAGACAACAAGAAACCTGTGCGCGCCGATCTGCCTTCGATTACCGATACTGATTCCGATTCCGAATCCGACTCCGAACTGACCCACCTTCTTGCCTGCGGCATCCTGTAGCTGTAGCTGTCTGTCCTTGCAGGTAGAGCGACTCCCCGACGAGCATGTCGCCAAACCGATGGATCCTGCTGCTCATCTTCTACATATCCTACCTGATGTTCGGGGCGGCCATCTACTACCACATCGAGCACGGCGAGGAGAAGGAGGCGCGCGCCGAGGAGCTGAAGGAGCGCATCGAGATCAACGGTGGGTGAGCTGCCAAAAGATAGTTTCTTTGGGGCCCTAGTAGAGTCATAAGTGGTCCGCGTGATCCGGATCGGAGCATGTGATATTCCGATTCCCCAAAACTAAATGCTCGCCCACGACTTTTGTGACAAAGTCTACAGAGTCTAGACTCCCGATGTTTCTGGAGGTGTTAGAAGAGTTTTTACCCTAAGATCCTAGGGATATAGATTATACACCCTAGATTATTATCAAAGCCAAGATAACTGGATTAAAAATAGAGGAAAGTCATTGCAATATAGATTATGGGTATAATTCCCTTAGAAAAGATGTTAAATGGTAAACATAGACTCGGATTTAGCAATATAGAGTTCAAAATCCCCCTCCTAGATCGAGTTTTACCTTGTTTTTTTTTTTTTTTGGCAAAACGTGCGTAAATTGTCGGTGGAAAGTGTGAGCTTTACGACAGTGCGACCTCTATATACCGACACATACACATCTAGATCAGAGATTATATCGACGCTAAGTCGGAGCTTAGCCGCCGTCTCGGATGTATTTATTTTTATGCCTCTTCAATTGCAATAAATCCGAATTTAAACAGCACATAAAATGTGCTAATTATGCGAATAAATAACCCATAAACGCTCTAATTAGTAACCATCGACCCAAGACGTGAGGCTTTCTCAATCTGCGATCTCTACTCGATCGGTGATCGGTCCCTGCTTAGTCAGTGGAACGACCCAGTCGGAGGTCCAACTGGAGGATATTCCTCGGCGATAAGATCGATATCGTAGGCTCTGTATAGGCCCCAACTAATGCCCCCGGCACTTGTCATGTCCCTTATTTAAATGCATATGTAAGCAGGCCCTAAGCCAGTGGACAAAGTCACCTTAACGCCGAAAACAACACTTGAATTGGTTAAACGTTGGACAATCTATGGGGGGCTATGACTATGACCACTACCGATGACTTTCAAGTGTCCACAAACATGTGATGATGATGGCGTTTGACACCCGATAAGGTAGCCAACTGGCCAAGCGATGACACTGAGGGAGGGATCTCCCAAGCAAACCTAAAGTTTTCCTAGTGATTGATCAGCGTGGAATGTGGGTTATATCTATGAGGAAGTGGGTTCAGTAGGGCTTTGACCAAGGATTTAATGTTATGAATGTTTATTCTATTTTAGAGTAAAGCAAGTTCCTGGAAAAGGGGTATTAATTAGCAAAGAAACAACTTATAGGCTAATTCTTGTTCTATTTTTACTTAGTGAGTAAACAGCATACACAGGAAGTGGAAAAGGGGATACAGGAAAAGGCATTACTTTGAAAGTAAATATTTTTAAGCCTTTTAGGGCTTAAAAAGCATAATAAATATATTGATGGCCACCAAATAAGTACTTGAAATTCGATAAGTGACCTTTAAGGATGGAATTTAAACTTGGATTAAACCCTTTCCTCTTCGAGCTCGTTCTGCCTAATGCACTCCCTGCATTCTGCACCTTGACCTCGGGTTTGATGATCGCTCTAGCTCTCATCATCAGCTCTGTCAGGCTTTAATTAAATTAATTTATCAATTTGTTTGCAACAAACACAGAACAGAAAACTTTTCCGGGGCCCGCGGCACTCAATCACCGCGATAATCAGAGGCATTCTGGCATTCAGAGGCATTCACAGAGTCGAGAGTCGAGAGGACTTGCAAGAACTCGAGATAAAGATCGACTTGTATGAACAAATTGCCGGCAATCAAGATCCCACAAAGGCGATTAAATTGTAACGTTCCGTTCTGTTCCGTCACTCACTCCGAACCTGCTCTTATATGGTGGTGGGATTATGGTGACTATTAGTGCCTGAATTGCCCCCAATTGTGTCCCGTTGTGATCACTGAAAGAGTGCAGGTCCCTCCCAGTGGCATCCGAGTGGACGCATTTATTGAATTATGCAATTCGTTAAAAGATTACCCCAGGTGGAACCTGGAACGAGGTTTATTGAATGATTGCAGCAGCAGCAGCAGCAGCTAGACACGAGTTTCTGATGAACTTGGCCATAAAGGTTAGACTGGCCTCGATCTTGTGTCGACCGAGTGTCTGATAAGAGTCGAAGCTGGAGGAGGATCTCTAGTGGTTATGGGAGAGAGATTGAATGAATGGAATGGAATATATTGTAAACCTTAGCCTAGAAAGCCAACTATTGATAATCGTAATCTGGTTCCTATAATTTCTTTGGGTTATTCAATCCTTGACTTGCTTATATCACCGCCTAACTGATAGATACAGTGATAGACAAGCAGCTGGTAGATAACCCTTCTTATATACACTCCCTATTAGATCATTTCGGGACCCTTGAAACTTCCCCTTCAGCTTAAAGTCTTTCCAGAAGTTAAATTCAATCAAAAGCTCTCCATTTCCGACCTACAGCAAGACGCTTCCGACTCACGATCTTTCAATTTATTTGCCGGATAAACATCTCGCTCTGAGCGCATTTCAATCAACCGGAGCAACGTCGTCCGGGGGTCAGGTCATGATCGTGATCGTGACAGGCGGCAGTGACAATTGTTTTAGTGTAAAATATATCACTCTGGGGGGGGTATCAGTCGCTGGGGGGAGGGTCACTAGCCAGTACCTTGTGGCGATCAGTGATCTCTGACAACGTAACGGTTTTCCCCCACACAAACCAGGGAGGAAGCGGCGAATTTCGGCTTTTTTGTACCTCTTTTTTTTGCCTATTGTTCTACGGCGGAAAGCGAGAAGCGGAAAGCTAGCGCGAAATGTGGAAGGTTAGCTTCCGGATCGGATTGGATTTGGCTTGTAATGGGGATAGACACGTGAACTATAATGGGGAACCCCAATTAAAATTAATTTGATTTCACGCCCCATTGGGCCTGATCTGATCTTTTATTTATTATTTTTCGTTCTCTTCGAGCAGCCTATCTCCTAGAGGAGCTGTCGGACAAGAACGTGAGCACACAGAACGAGATACTCGAGCGGATCTCGGACTATTGTGGCAAGCCGGTGACGGACTACACCAAGGATGAGCACGATATACCCTACACCTGGACCTTTTACCATGCCTTCTTCTTCGCCTTTACGGTGTGCTCCACGGTGGGTTATGGCAACATATCGCCCACCACCTTTGCCGGGCGGATGATCATGATTGCCTACTCGGTGATAGGCATTCCGGTCAATGGAATCCTCTTTGCGGGCTTGGGAGAGTACTTTGGAAAAACGGTGAGTGAGGGAAATACTTTAATCTGGAAAGATCAAGTCTTAATCTATTTAATCCTATACCCCAGTTCGAGGCCATCTACAGGCGCTACAAGAAGTACAAGATGTCCACCGACATGCACTATGTGCCACCTCAACTGGGACTCATCACCACGGTGGTGATTGCCCTCATACCGGGCATAGCTCTCTTCCTGCTCCTGCCCGCCTGGGTCTTCACCTACTTCGAGAGCTGGCCGTACTCCATCTCGCTGTACTACAGCTATGTGACCACCACGACGATTGGCTTTGGTGACTTTGTGCCCACCTTTGGGCCCAACCAGGTGAGTGTCAACCCCTTAAGGCCTTAAGAGAAACTCTAATCAAGTGTTTCCCCTTTTAATAGCCTCGCGAGTTTGGCGGCTGGTTCGTGGTCTATCAGATCTTTGTGATTGTGTGGTTCATCTTCTCCTTGGGCTACCTGGTCATGATCATGACCTTCATCACCCGGTAAGTGGCTTGTCCATCGCATGTCCTTGGGGTTGCCTTTCGTTGCGTTGCGTGTCCTGCATGCCCTTAACCAAATTTTTGTATCCCTTCTCTCAAATCCAAACCATTCCAACCACATTCGCATGTGCAGGGGATTGCAGAGCAAGAAGCTGGCGTACTTGGAGCAGCAGCTGTCCTCCAATTTGAAGGCCACCCAGAACCGCATTTGGACGGGCGTCACCAAGGATGTGGGCTATCTCCGGCGCATGCTCAACGAGTTGTATATTCTCAAAGTGAAGGTAAACGAACGAAGAGAGCTTTCATCCTTCATTATTCATGGGCCAGCACTGGAATGTATACTATATTCCTTATGTTTTATATAGAAAAATAACTGAATTATCATGGGTTTTAACTTGATGTAATTTAAGAGTAACATTTAACGGGAAATATCATGTATTAACTCTATATATAGAGTACGCTGGTATACCAGCATGGCCCCAATTCGCGATTTGGCAAATTTCTGTGCCCAGCCTCTGCCGGCACACACTAGCTAGTTTTTCTTTTTCTCATATCTAACATAATACTACTTTCCATTTAACTGAATATAATTTAAGTGTAACAATTAACAGAAAATATAATGAATTAGCTCTAAACCAGTCAGCAAATTTCTGTGCCCAGCCTCTGCCAGCACACGCTAGCTATTTCCTTTCTTGTTTTTGTTCTTATACTAACCCTACGTCTCATTTCGTAAGCACAAAAATGGATTTTAACTTGATATAATTTAAGAGTAACATTTAACGGGAATAGTCATGAATTAACGCTCAAGCAATCAGCTAATTTCTGTGCCCAGCCTCTGCCGGCACACGCCTGCTATTTTTCTCTTCTCATATCTAATCCTACGTTCCATTTCTTACGCACACAAATTCAAATCTTACATGTCAATGTGCCACAACCACCACTGCTCTTAGCTCAAGTCATTCATAGAGTTTTTGGGGTTATAAAAGGGTTTGTTATAGGAATATGAAAAATTTAGGGATAAAAATATAATTTTCACTATAATAACACCACAAAATCTATTTTAAAACTGGGAAATAAGTAACTAACTGATAAAGAACTAGCTGTTATACTACTGTTATACTCTACCCCGTTATTCTTTCAAGAAAAAAAATCCCATTTTGGAGTTAACCCCTTTATAAATATCCTTTAAGGGCTTAACTAATGATTAGTTATAGAAAATATGTCTCAACCTCACGGAGAGCTTCCCTATTTTGTATGGGAATGTTGTAAGCCTTCAATGTCTAACCCTCCCCCTACGTACGTGTCTTACTAAGCGGTCCGTTCCCCAGTGCCTGTTGGCCAAGTTCTAACACAGTTAAAGCCCTGAATGATGCTGATGAAGCCCCGCTGTTCTCTGTTTTTAGTTTTGTCGAAAGGGAAATAGAAAGAAGCCGAAGAATAAGGCTCCGGCTGAGCAGAAAGAGAAGATCAGCAATCGTAAGTAGAGAGCCCTGGACTCCGTTACCCAACTACGATCTCCGTATCCCGTATATAGACAGTGCTAGCCCAGATCAGCCCCACATAGACAGAGAAACTACTGACCACCGAAACACTAATGCAAAGCCTTCTCTTTACATGTCCAAACACTCAACTCTACACCTTCACACGCTGATCTGCAACTGAATCCTACCTCGAACATGATCTCTTAATCCCGAATCCGCATTAACCCCTCTCAGCCCGTGTACACCGACCTAGATATCGCCTACACACTGCCCCGCTCCGCCTCCTGTCCGGATCTCAGCATGTATCGCGTGGAGCCAGCTCCCATACCCAGCCGGAAGCGGGCCTTCTCCGTGTGCGCCGACCTGGCTGCCGCCCAGCAGGAGGCCGGCATCATGGTGCACGCCAACTCCGACACCGAGCTGAGCAAGCTGGACCGCGAGAAGACGTTCGAGACGGCGGAGGCGTACCGCCAGACCACCGATCTGCTGGCCAAGGTGGTCAGTGCCCTGGCCACGGTGCAGCCGCCGCCAGCGGAGCAGGAGGATCCAGCGCTGTATGGCGGCTACCACGGCTTCTCCGACTCTCAGATCCTGGCCAGCGAGTGGTCCTTCTCCACGGTCAATGAGTTCTCCACGCCGCGACGTCCCCGGGCCCGTGCCTGCTCCGACTTCAACCTGGAGGCCCCGCGCTGGCAGAGCGAGCGGCCACTGCGCTCCAACGTGCACAACGAGTGGACGTGGAGCGGCGACAACCAGCAGATCCAGGAGGCCTTCAACCAGCGCTACAAGGGCCAGCAGCGTCCCAACGGTGCCACAATGGTTCACCTGGAGCCGGATGCCCTGGAGGAGCAGCTCAAGAAGCCATCTCCCGGAGCGGGACGCGTCAAGAAGTTCTCCATGCCGGATGGGCTGCGCCGCCTGTTCCCCTTCCAGAAGAAGCGACCCTCGCAGGATGTGGAGCGCAAGCTGTCGGTGGTGTCGGTGCCCGAGGGCATCGCCTCCCAGCAGCAGCCCCGATCGCCGCTGGACTTCTACAGCAACACGGTCACGGCAGCCTCCAGCCAGTCCTATCTGCGCAATGGCCGTGCTCCGCCGCCGCCCTTCGAGTCGAATGGCAGCTTGGCCAGCGGCGGGCTGACCAACTTGGGCTTCCAGCTCGAAGATGGCGCCGGTCCAGCGCCAGGAGCGAGCAGCGGAGCCTATCAGCGCCGCGTGGCGGCCGGCAAGCGGCGACGCGAGAGCATCTACACCCAGAATCCGGCTCCCTCGGCACGCCGCGGCAGCATGTATCCGCCCACCGCCCATGCCCTTGCCCAGATACAGATGCGACGCGGCAGCCTGGCCAACAGCGGCTCCGGCTCCGGCTCGGCGGTCATGGCAGCGGTGGCCGCCCGCCGCGGCAGCCTCTTCCCGGCCACGGCCACCGCCTCGGCCTCCTCGCTGGCCTCGGCGGCACCGCGACGCAGCAGCATCTTCTCGGTGACCTCCGAGAAGGACATGAACGTGCTGGAGCAGACCACCATAGCGGATCTGATCCGTGCCCTGGAGGTGGTGCACACCCATGCCGTGCTGGACGAACAGCAGCAGCAGCAGCAGCAGGGCGGATCGAAGGGCAGCCGGAAGCAGCGCAAGATGGGCAACGCGGGCCTGGATCCGCCGCAGCTGCCGCCGATCCTCTCGCTCTTTGCCGGCGACCAGACGAGGTCCCTGCAGGCGGCGGCCGCCAACCGGCTGTACGCCCGTCGCTCCACCATTGTGGGCACCATGTCGCACGCCGGAGGAGGAGCAGCTGCTGCGGGCAGGTCCCTCCTGGAGCCCCCGCCCAGCTATACCGAGCGAGCAGGCGGCAGCCAGGGGCAGGCTTCTGCCCCTGTTTCTGTTCCATCCACCTCGGGCCAGAGCAAGTTCCGGCGCCGCTTCAGCGTGCGTCCAACGGCTCTGCAGATCCCACCCGGCCAGGCGCCGCCACCTGGAGCCAGTTTGGCGGAGCAGTCTTCGTCATCCTCCTCGCAATCGGCACTCCAGCGACGCCTCTCGCTGCGTCCCTCGCCGCTGGCCCGCGAACTGTCGCCCACCTCGCCCACTGGCGCAAGCACAGCAGCCGGAGGAACAGCTGGTGCAGTCCCAGAGGAGCCTTCTGGCCCGCCCTCAGCACAGCGACTATTGCCGCTGCCGGCGCAAACGAGGCCCAGCACCAGCAGCACCCACTCGCCGCTCTCGAGGATCGTGCAGATCTCGCAGGCTCAGCGCAAGAGCAGCATGCCCACCACGGGCGCAGGCCAGGGCAATGCAAGTGGAGGTGGCACTGGCAGTGGCGGTGCTTCCGCTGGCGAGAAGTAGTTAGTTCCCTAATCCGTAAATCCCTAAGATGTATTGCCAACTCGTATATATTTCCATGTCGTTGTTTTTTTTTCGTATCCCATAAGGCTGCCACAAGTCCTTAGTTGTTATGATAATGTTACTCTTATACACTTATTATTATATATTATATGCTACCAGTTATCCTAGTCTTACGTACCATCCAAGCCATGTATCTCTCTCTATTGTTATCCTGTATTTGTGCCTGCAAATCTGTATCTTTATCTTTATCTGTATATCTTACTCCATATATATATATTCCTCCATGTATATTGCTAAGAAGGGGCTTATGTGAACAAACAACAATGAAATATCTTTTCCAGAAGTCTCGATTCGGGCGTAATTCCATTTAGCTCTCTGAGAGTGACTTCCATTCACCGAACATTCTCCAAACATTTTGTTAAATAATAAAGCTAATCTGTAAAAACCATAAAATATATAAAGCGGATATTTTATTCAAATTCCTACAAACGTTCCATATCAAAGAGGCTAAAATACCAGGCGAACAGGCAGTTGGTGGACGCTGAGTTCTCAAAACCCAAATTTTTTCGATTAAAAATAATCATAACTAAGCCAAAACAGCTCTAAATTCGATTCAGAAAGCGGTGTTATGTTAGTTTTTTGTTGGGTAATAAATCTGCATATTTAGTTAAGAAATTTAGAAAAAAATTTTATTGTCAATTTTTGACGATTTTCATGATGTAACCCCTTTCTAAATTTCGAAAAATTTGACAAATTTTTTTTCTGATTTTTTTCAATATTTTTCAAGAAATTAATTGTGATTTTAATGCTGAATTGGGATATGTATGTCATTTGGCCATCGCTTGCTTTTTGGATTTAATATGCTCTCAGAAAGACCGCAAATATTGGTAATCTTTATATTATACATAATGATATTATAATTCGGTTTAAAAAGAAACACTAATGGCAGTGTTTTAGACGAAAGAGGGACATTTTAATGGCATTTCAAATATATTATAGCATTATGCACAAAACTGATCTCTTTAAAATCAATTATTCCCAAGAGCTTTATATATTTTGTTGATACTCAAAGCTTAAAATAATCATATTAAAAGCATGACAGCAGTCCGAAGAACTCGAAGTTTTTAGACTAAAAATAATCATAACTAAGCCAAAACAGCTCTAAAATCGATTCGGAAAGCGGTTCTATGTTAGTTTTTTGTTGGTTAATAAATCTGCATATTGGGTTGGAAAATGTAGAAAAATTATTTTTCTTTCGATTTTTGACAATTTTCCTGATGTAACCCCTTTCTAAATTTCGAAAAATTGGCCAAAATTTTTTGCTCTGATTTTTTCAATATTTTTGAAGTAATTAATTAAGATTTTAATGCTGAATCGGGAAATGTATGTCATTTGGCCATCGCTTGCTTTTTGGCCATGATATGCTTTCAGAAAGACCGCAAATATTGGTAATCTTCATATTATACATAATTATATAATAATTCGGTTAAAAAAGAAACACTAATGACAGTCTTATAGACGAAAAAGGAATATTTTAATGGCATTTCAAATATATTTTAGCATTATACACAAAGCAAATCTCTTAAAAATCTATTATTCCCAAGAGCTTTATATATTTTGTTGACAACTCAACTTAAAAGTAGCAATACGAAGAACTCGAATTTGTTTGACTAAAAATAATCATAACTAAGCCAAAACAACTCTAAATTTGATTCGGAAAGCGGTTTTATGTTAGTTTTTTGTTGGGTAATTAATCTGCATATTTAGCTTAGAAATGTAGACAAATAATTTTTTTGTCAATTTTTGACAATTTTCTTGATGGTACCCCTTTCTAAATTTCGAAAAATTGGCCAAAATTTTTTTTTCTGATTTTTGCAATATTTTTGAAGTAATTGATTAAGATTTTAATGCTGAATCGGGAAATACATGACATTTGGCAATCGCTTGCCTTTTGGCCATGATATGCTCACAGAAGGACCTCAAATATTGGCAATATTTATATTATTTATTCATATGGCCAGTTTCTGGAGAGGATCAGTCCCTGCCGGCTGGAAATGGTCAGTTTCTGGAGAGGATTAGTCCCTGCCGGCTGTAAATTACCAGTTTCTGGAGAGGATCAGTCCCTGCCGGCTGGAAATGGCCAGTTTCTACAGAGGATCAGTCCCTGCCGGCTGGAATTGGCCAGTTTCTGGAGAGGATCAGTCCCTGCCGGCTGGAATTGGCCAGTTTCTGGAGAGGATCAGTCCCTGCCGGCTGTAAATATCCAGTTTCTGGAGAGGATCAGTCCCTGCCGGCTGGAAATGGCCAGTTTCTGGAGAGGATTAGTCCCTGCCGGCAGAAAATGACCAGTTTCTGGAGAGGATCAGTCCCTGCCGGCTGTAAATGGCCGGATTCTAGAGAGGATGAGCCCCTGACAGCTGGAAATGGCCAGTTTCTGGACAGGATCGGGCAATACACCCGCTGTACCGGGGTTTCATTTACCAGGCGAACAGAAATAAGTAGATGGAGGATGGCTTCTTTTGCGCTCAAAGTTAATATAACACTTTACGGCCAGAGAATTTCCGAAGAGAGAGAGAAAGAGATAGAGAGAGAGAGAGACAGAGGGAGAGCCAGAGCCCGAGAGATTCCATAGAGAGAGATTATATTATATTTTAATGGAGAATAGAGTTCTACGACTACTCAAAGTATTCTGCGCTACTCTCAAAGTTTTGGTTTTGTTGAGTTTAATTCGAAACTTGTGAGTCTCAGAATATTTGCAGAGCTGCCTACTCATTTCTGTTCGCCTGGTAGTTTAAAATTGGGAGCAGCTGTACTTTGCCTATAAAATATTGAAATCGGAACAAAAATTACAACAACTAACTCGGGCAACAACAAGGCCTAAAATGACCATAATTGTTGTTGTTATTTTGCTGTGATTTTTAAATTTTATAGGCAAATTCTCCACTTCACAATTTTAAACTACCAGGCGAACAGAAATGAGGAGGCAGCCCTGCAAATATTCTGAGACTCACAAATTTTGAGTTAAACTCAAAGAAATTATTATTTTGAGCACGGCGCAGAATACTTTGAGTGGCAGCTGCGTCTACCAGCTCTCTACGCTTAACTAAAATATAATAGTTATGGCATCGCTCTTACTTTCTCTCTATTCGATTTCTCTAGCTCTCTCTCTCTCTCTCTTTCTGTCTTTCTCTCTCTTCGGGAACTCACTGCCGTAGAAGTGTTATATTAACGTAGAGCGCAGAAGCCATTCTCTATCTATTTATTTCTGTTCGCCTGGTGTACGAAACCCTGGTACACCCTGATACTGTCCAAAAACTGGCCATTTCCATCCGGCACGGACTGATGGTCTCCAGAAACTGGCCATTTTCGGCCGGCAGGGACTAATCCTCTCCAAAAACTGGCCATTTTCAGTCCGCAGGGACTAATCCTCTTCAGAAACTGGCCATTTCCAGCAGGCAGGGACTTATCCTCTCCAGAAACTGGCCTTTTGCAGACGGCAGTAAGTGATCCTCTCCAGAAACTGGCCATTTCCGGCCGGCAGGAACTGATCCTCTCCAGAAACTGGCTATTTTCAGCCGGCAGAGACTAATCCTCCCCAAAATCTGGCCATTTACAGCCGGCACAGCCTGATCCTCTCCAGAAACTGGCCATTTCCAGCCGGCAGGGACTGATCCTCTCAAGAAACTGGCCATTTCCAACCGGCACAGCCTGATCCTCTCCAGACACTGGCAATTTCCAGCCGGCAGGGACTGATTCTCTCCAGAAACTGATCACTTGCAGCCGGCAGAGACTGATCCTCTCCAGAAACTGGCCATTTCCAGCCGGCACAGCCTGATCCTCGCCAGAAACTGGCCATTTCCAGGCGGCAGGGACTGATCCTCTCCAGAAACTGACCATTTCCAGCCGGCAGGGACTGATCTTGTCCAGAAACTGGCCATTTCCAGCCGGAAGGAACTAATCCTCCAGAAACTGGCCTTTACAGCCGGCAGGGACTGATCCTCTCCAGAAACTGGCCATTTTCAGGCGGCAGGGCCTAATCCTCTCCAGAAATTTGACATTTACATCCGGCAGGGACTAATCCTCGCCAGAAACTGGCCATTTACAGCCGGCAGGAACTGATCCTCTCCAGAAACTGGCCATTTGCAGCCGGCAGGGACTAATCCTCTCCAGAAACTGCCCATTTACAGCCGGCAGGGACTGATCCTCTCCAGAAACTGGCCATTTTCAGGCGGCAGGGCCTAATCCTCTCCAGAAACTGGCCATTTCCAGCCAGCAGGAGGTAATCCTCACCAGAAACTGGCTATTTACAGCCTGAATTTTCATTAAATTTCCTCATCTATGAAAATGAAATACCAGGCGAACAGAAATGGCAGCTGGTAGATGTCGTACTGTTCCTTTTACTTAAATATAACAGTTAAGGGAGAGAGGTCCCGAAAACTGTTATATTAACATTAGGCGCATAAAAAGTCATCGTCTATCTGGTATTTCTATTCGCCTGGTACCTGAAATCCCTAACAGTGGTTTTTTCATCCAATTTCCAACAAATTTCCTTAAAATTTTCCAATTGATGAGAATGAAATACCAGGCGAGCAGAAATGGCAGCTGGTAGACGCTGCACCCTCAGCCTAACTTAATTATAACACTTATGGGATCTCTCTGGCTCTCTTTCTCTCTCTCTCTTTGGGCTCTCTCTGGCTGAAAACTGTTCTATTAACTTTAAGCGCAGAAGAAGTCATCCTCTATCTAGTATTTCTGTTCGCCTGGTACCTGAAACCCCATACAGTTGGATTTCCTTCCAATTTTCATCAAAATTCCATCCAATTTACCCATCGGGGAGAATAAATTACCAGGCGAGCAGAGACGGCAGCTGGTAGATGCCGAACTCATCGTTTACCTAAAATATAATAGTTATAGGACCTCTCTGCCTCTCTCTCTCTCTTTGACTCTCTCCCTCTCTCTCTCTCTATCTCTCCCTTTCTCTCTCTTCGGGAACTCTCTGGCCTAAAAGTGTTATATTAACTTTGAGCGCAGAAGAAGCCATCCTCTATCTATACATTTCTGTTCGCCTGGTACCTGAAATCCCTTACGGTGGGTATTTCGTTAGATTTCCATCCAATTTCCCCATCAATAAGAATTAAATACAAGTGATTTTCTTTCCATGCATCTTTCGTTTTTATTTATTATTATTTTAAATAAACAATTTACATAATTATAATATAATTCCATTACATATTTTAAAATTTTAACTAATAATAAAGTAAAATTAATCGGTATAATCAATTTCCCAGTGATAAGAAGGAATTTAAAAATCCCGCCTCCCTATCGCTTAACTATCGATATATGCATAATCAGTGTGGCTGCCTCTGGTCGATACTTGTGGCTTTTCCGCTTCTCCCGCCGAGGGTCACACTGCCCGCCTAAGGTTTGTTGTTGTCGTAGCTGCACTATATAAATTGCTGGATATTTCCATTTTTGTGCTCATTTTTTACTGTTGTTCCCGCTCCCGGATCATTTTTTTCGCCACAACGAAGCCGCCAACACTTTGACAACGACGCAGTTCGCAGTTGTCCGATTCGGCAATGTTATAGCTGCAGCCTGCAGTTAATTGCTGTGATTCCAAACTCCGATCCAAAACAAAACAAAGAATCGAACAAAATGCAGCAGTTTCTCCTGCTGCTGTCAACGCTGCTGCTCCTGGCGGCGTCGCCGGGACTGGCACAGGCCAAGGAGGCCGAGGAAGAGGTGGCCAACATCGTACACTATCAGCCGGAGCAAGTGCATCTGGCCTTCGGAGGTGAGTGAGTAGCGATACGGTACATTATGTAAAGCGACCAGCGCTGAGCAAGGTGCATTTAAGTTGTTTTTTGCATTTGGCAACCCCTGATGATCGCGTTGGGGGAGTGCGCAATTCCCGTGAGTTATCGGGTGCTATCTCTCCGGTTTACTGCTCCAAATCCCAGCCAGAAACACGCCCAGCCAATTGCAAGTGCAATTGTTGTGTCGCTGTCAAAGCTGTTTCTAAAAATAATTAAAAAACCAATTAAAATAAATCATTTGTCAGCAAAGAAGGCAGTTTTTTGATTAGAAATTATGTATAATCGATTGATTGCAGCTTTCTCGAAGTCATGTAATCGATTTCTTAATTGATAATCGTTAATTTTTTGCCAAAACAAAACTCAAACAAGTTTTTTTTTTACAAATAATATGCTAATTTAATTCAATTTCAATGAGTTCTGATTACTGATATGATCAGTGACCCCTTAAACGTTGATCTGTACCCACAAAGCTGGGTTTTTTGGGTTAACTTAGAGTTACAGAGATAACCATTTATTTTAAGACATCATTTATAAATAGTTCCCTTAACGAAATAAGTAAATACTGTGTATTTACCCCTGAACTTGCTTAATTTGTCAAGTGATTAGAAATGTGAACAGTCTGCCAGCATAAATATTTGGCTCTTGAAGTGCAGTGCCCTCCTCTAATCAGGGGACTCCCCCCTAATATCGCGTTCGAACAAAGCGGAATCGAAAGACCGAAACCAAACCCAAACCCACTCCTAGACTTTGCCTTCCCGTGGGGTCCGTCTCGTTATCGTGAAGGGCGCGTGGAGCGATCCAAACGTCATCCGAGCACGTCGTCGCGCTTTGTTGTGCTCCAGTTAGTTCGGGGGAAGCGATAAGAAAACAATAACAAAAGAGCCTACTCGCGAAAATAGCTACAAAACAATAGAAATTAATCAGCAAATAATATGGCAGCAGCATTTGGTCTTGATGCCAATAATTACAAGGCCCTGCTCTCGTTTCCGATAACAGAGAATCAAATTTGATGACAAATTGCCTATCGGAAAGTAATTTGAAATAATTTAAATTGCATTTTAAATAAATCTCCTTTGGAAATCAACAAAACGTAAAGAAAATATATAACTTTTCTATTTAAAATCTGTTTCCGATAACAAAGAATCGAATTAGATGACAAATTACTTATCGGAAAGTAATTTAAAAGCATTTAATTTGCGTTTTAAATAAACATCCTTTTGAAATCAACAAAACCCAAAGAAAATGTACAACTTTTCTATATAAAATCTGTTACCGATAACAAAGAATCGAATTAGATGACATATTACCCATCGGAAAGTAATTTAAATTCATTTAAGTTGCATTTCAAATAAATCTCCTTTACAAATAAACAAATACAGAAGAAAATTTATACATTTTCAATTTAAAATTTGAACTTTAACTTTACCTTTAATAAATATTAATTAAATTCCTTTTGCTCTAAAGACTTGCCTTAACTTTGAACCCATTTATGTAGCTAAACTATTATTGCTCGTCTATTAAAACCCGATTGGGGGTGAAAATGTTATCACTTTGTTCCAAAAACAGAAACAGGGCCGCTAGTTTGTTGTTTGTTTCCACTTTTTTTTCTCACCTTTTTGGCCCAACGAAATTGCTCAAGTTTGTCTTTCTTTTCCGCTTTCCTCCGCTTTCCGCCCGTTCCGATATCTCGCTCTTTGCTCGGGACCAGAGCGCACCGCTAGCGAGATCGTGGTCACCTGGTCGACGCGCAGCCTACCGCCGGACCCGGAAGTGGGGGCCACCAGCGTGGTGGAGTACGGCCGCATGGTGGCCGGACAGGCCCGGTTCACCCAGCATGCCCGGGGCACAGCCACCAAGTTCGTGGACGGCGGCCGCAAGCAGGCCACGCAGTACATCCACAGGGTATGCCAGAGATACGACAAGAAGACAAGGAGGAGGGTCGAGTGGGGGGTTAGGAAGTGTTATCTATGGAGGATTAATGGGAATCCTAGTTTGAGACCTAAAAATCTATTAAATTGTAAAAATAATTAGGTATTTCACACAAATCCCTGTGAAAACACTTTAAATTAAGCGAAAAAGTAGGCTATAAAATTGTATTTATTTTATTGCCTACTTTTAGACACTTTTGTAAGTTGTTTTCAATCCAAGCAAGGATTTCTGTGACTTAAACACCCTTTAAGCTCCATAGATAGCACAGATCGCTGAGCTTCCATCGTCCACTCCTTGAAAAATGCCTCAAAAGAGCGAGAAACTCACAGTTTCCTCCCTCCGATTAGGTGACGCTTAGCGGCCTGGAGGCGAACGCCACCTACATGTACCACTGCGGCAGTGCCGTCGGCTGGTCGGCCATCTTCCAGTTCCGCACGGTGCCCACCGCCTCCGCGGACTGGTCGCCCTCGGTGGCCATCTACGGGGACATGGGCAACGAGAACGCCCAGTCCCTGGCCCGGCTGCAGCAGGAGACGCAGCGCGGCATGTACGACGCCATCATCCATGTGGGCGACTTTGCCTACGACATGAACACGGAGAATGCGCGCGTGGGCGATGAGTTTATGCGTCAGATCGAGACGGTGGCCGCCTACCTGCCCTACATGGTGGTGCCCGGCAATCACGAGGAGAAGTTGTGAGTAGAGATGGGGAGGAGGGGGAGGAGGAGCAGGCAGGAGCAGGGTCTAATCCAGGGTGTGTGTGTGTTCCAGCAACTTCTCGAACTATCGCGCTCGCTTCAGCATGCCGGGCGGCACGGAGAACATGTTCTACAGCTTCGACCTGGGCCCAGTGCACTTTGTGGGCATCAGCACGGAGGTCTACTACTTCCTCAACTACGGGGTTAAGACGCTGGTGTTCCAGTTCGAGTGGCTCCGCAAGGACCTGGAGAAGGCCAACCTGCCCGAGAACCGCAAGGAGCGTCCCTGGATCATCCTCTACGGCCACCGGCCCATGTACTGCAGCAACGAGAACGACAACGACTGCACCCACTCGGAGACCTTGACCCGCGTGGGCTGGCCCTTCGTCCACATGTTCGGCCTGGAGCCGCTGCTCTACGAGTTCGGCGTGGACGTGGCCATCTGGGCGCACGAGCACTCCTACGAGCGGCTGTGGCCCATCTACGACTACGAGGTGCGCAATGGCACCCTGAAGGACTCGCCCTACGAGGATCCCCGCGCCCCGGTGCACCTTGTCACGGGCTCCGCCGGCTGCAAGGAGGGACGGGAGCCCTTCAAGGGCAAGATACCCGAGTGGAGCGCCTTCCACAGCCAGGACTATGGGTACACGCGGCTCAGGGCCCACAATCGCACTCATCTGCACTTTGAGCAGGTGTCCGACGACCAGGATGGCGCCGTCATCGATGAGTTCTGGCTGGTCAAGTCCAGGCACGGCAGCTACGAAGCGAAGTGAGTTTAGAGGAACTCTAAACCTGAAACGAAGCCAAACCAAGCTGAAGGAGTCTCCAGGCAACACACACAATAGCAACTGGCAGTATTAGAAGCGCGCACATTCGATTATCGACCTGGTTCGATCACAAACTACATAGCTATGCATTCCTAAAGCGAATATCAGCCCGGAACAAACTGTATTTTTAACCTAAACCTTAACTTAGACAATTTTTGCAAGCCCAGCATTTACGAGCATTTAATGTGAGGGCTCCGAACCTGCACCGCAAGCAACAACTTAGCCCAAATTTAAATGAATTAAGAAGAAAACGTACGAAAACCTTAATCATACCTTTATTTTAATTCAATTTAAACATTTTAAAGGCCACTTCAGCGCTTTTACTTGCCTGAAATTCCTTAACTGGTTTACCTTTTAATTTTCATTTTAATTTGTGGAGAACTCGGATACATTTACACCTACTTATAGTCCTGGGCAACCGACTATGCTCTCATTACTATTACTACTGTACCCTCTACCAATAAACTGCTTAAAACCTAATGAAAAGTGTGCCTATTAGGGGGTTAAGTTATTATTAATAAATTGCTGATCCCAAAAACTGCTTAAGTAGGCACTTTCTCATAATTTAAGTACAAATAAGTAGAGTAGAATGAGTATCTCCCTTTGTTGTGGACTTACTCACGTGGCCAAGTCCGTCGTTAATCCGTGTGTGCTCCTCCAGACACCGTTCTCGACATTGTCGTCACCTGGAACACGCGCGACAATACCAATGAGTCCACCTGCGAGTTCGGCATCGATGGACTGAATCAGCGGGTGAAGGCGGCGCAGATGCCCACGAAATTCGTGGACGGCGGACCCAAAAAGGCCACCCAGTACATTCATCGCGTGAGTAGCTTTGCTTTCAACGAAAATAAACTCTGATTAAATCGCAGCTGCTGTCCAAAATGATTCAGAAATGATTTTAAATGATTTGAAATGAGTTAAAATGATTTGAAATGAGTCAAAATAATTAAAAACAACTTAAAATGATTCAAAGTAATACAGAAATGACTTTAAACAATTTATAATAAGTCAAAATGATTTAAATCAAATCAATATGATTTAGAAATGATTCAAAATAATTTAAAAGAACCTAAAAATATTCTGAAATGATCAAAATCTATTTAAAATAAATCGAAATCATTTAGAAATTATTCAAAATAATCCAGAAATGATTTAAAATAACTTAAAATTATTCAGAAATGATTAAAAATAATTTATAACAACTTAAAACTATTCAAAAATGATTAAAAAATATTTAAAATAAATCATAATCATTTAAAAATGATTTAAAATAATTCAGAAATTATTCAAAATGACTTAAAATGATTCAAAACAATTCACAATTGATTTAGAATGATTACAAATGATTTGAAATGATCTAAAATAATTTAAAACAACTTAAAATGATTCAAAATAATACAGAAATGATCTTAAATAATTTAAAATAAGTCAAAATGATTTAAAACAAATCAATATGATTTAGAAATGACTCAAAATAACTTAAAATTATTCTGAAATGATCTAAATCTATTTAAAAGAAATCGAAATTATTTAGAAATGGTTCAAAATAATCCAGAAATGATTTAAAATAACTTAAAATGATTCAAAAGTGATTCAAAAATATTTAAAATAAATCATAATCATTTAAAAATGATTTAAAATAATTAAGAAATTATTCCAAATGACTTAAAATGATTCAAAACAATTCACAAATGATTCAAAATGATCACAAATGATTTTAAAATGATTCAGAATGACTCAAATCACTTCCGTAATGCTTCAAAATGATTAATTTCACGACAAAGGCATCCACTGGCTGTGGTCTCACGCCGCCTACTCCACTCTTCCCCCAACCACAGTCCCGTCGAAGGTCCAACTTCTATCCTTAATCTATGTATACGAACCCAGGTGACGCTGTCCCAGCTGAAGCCCAACAGCACGTACCTCTACCACTGCGGCAGCGAGTTGGGATGGTCGGCCACGTACTGGTTCCGCACCCGCTTCAACCACAGCAACTGGTCGCCCTCGCTGGCCATCTACGGCGACATGGGCGTGGTCAATGCCGTCTCGCTGCCGGCCCTGCAGCGGGAGACGCAGCGCGGCCTGTACGACGCCATCATCCATGCCGGGGACTTTGCCTACGACATGGAAATGGAGAACGGCGAGGTGGGCGACGAGTTCATGCGCCAGGTGGAGACCATAGCCGCCTACGTGCCGTACATGGTGTGCGTGGGCAACCACGAGGAGAAGTAGTAAGTGGCAAGGCTCCCGAGTGGCTCTCCGACCTCCTAATCCTCCCGTTTCCACAGCAACTTCTCGCACTACATCAACCGGTTCAGCATGCCGGGAGGGTCGGAGAACATGTTCTACAGCTTCGACATCGGCCCGGTGCACTTCATCGGCTTCAGCACGGAGTTCTACTACTTCACCCAGTTCGGGCTCAAGCAGATCGTGATGCAGTACGACTGGCTGGAGCGGGACCTGGCCGAGGCCAACAAGCCGGAGAACCGGAGGCAGCGCCCCTGGATCATCACCTACGGCCACCGGCCGATGTACTGCAGCAACGACAACGGCGACGACTGCGCCAACCACGAGACCATCGTCCGCAAGGGCCTGCCCATGCTGGACATCTTCGGGCTGGAGCCGCTCTTCTACCAGTACGGCGTCGACGTGGAGCTGTGGGCGCACGAGCACTGCTACGAGCGGATGTGGCCCATGTACAACTACACGGTGTACAATGGCTCGCTGGCCGAGCCCTATAGGAATCCCGGGGCCCCCATCCACATCATTTCGGGCGCTGCTGGCAACCACGAGGGCCGGGAGCCGTTCTTCAAGCAGATGCCACCGTGGAGCGCCTTCCACAGCCAGGACTTTGGGTATCTCCGCCTGAAGGCCCACAACGCGAGTCATTTGTACTTTGAGCAGGTATCCGACGACAAGAAGGGCGAGGTCATCGACAGCTTCTGGGTGATCAAGGACAAGCATGGACCCTACGCCTGATCTGTGGGAAAAAAGAAGAACATTGTGATACTTTACACAACACGAACACTATGCGAGGAGATTCACATTCCTGTTAACTCTGTATTAAGAAGTACTTATAGCTCAACCTAAGTGTTTCTATCGGGGCTGTTGCGGAAAACGCTGTGGATGTTATATTTTGTAGAGATCTTCAATGATTTCCAGTCCCCAGCGATTTCTGTGGGCAGCCCTGAGCTTATTTTTATTCAAAAATGTATTTGTTTTTATCGAATTGTTTATCAAAAATCGTATTTTTATCGAAATGTTTATCGAAATACGTATTTCTGAACTAATAACTCACTAACCTATAATTTATGTTATCAAATGTAACCTCGAAATATACAGAAATCATAATAAACTAACAATGAGAAGAAAATATATGGAGAAAATTGTGTTGCATTTCGTGGGGCTGAGTTTGTGTATTTGTTTTTATCGAAATACGTATTTTTATCGAAATATTTATCGAATTACGTACTTTTCACTAATAACTTACTAACCTATAAATAATCTTATCAAATGTAAACTCAAAATTGAGAGAAATCACAATAAACTAATGATGGAAATAAAATATATGGAGAAAGTTGTATTTTCTGCTCCAAGGTGCCGCATTTCGGGAGGCTGAGCTTGTGTTTCGGGGCTGTCCACTTGCTAACTGTGGTATGTCATGTCTATTATAAAATATCTAGGTCCTAGCAAGTATTTTTGATATAAAGGAAGCTATTAGAAAGGCCAGTAAGTCTTAAAAATTAAATATTTAATTTAAAATAAGAAAAAGGTTATAAATAAGTTTCAAAGTTAAAAAACAAACAACTTAAGTGCCTTGCCAGCTTTTTAAAGACTTCAAAAACTTAATACTTAAATATAAAACTCACAAGGAACTCAATCAAAACTTCCACTATTAATCCCTTTCAGACAACCTTCGCGACATTGTGGTGACCTGGTCCACTCGCGGCTCCCCCAACGCCTCGCTGGTGAACTTCGGCCGGAACTATGCCACCGACAAGCTGACCACGGTGAATGGCACCTGGCAGCGCTTCGTGGACGGCGGCAAGAAGCACCGCACCCAGTTTGTGCACAACGTGGAGCTGAAGGACCTGGAGCCGGACACCCGGTATGAATACAGCTGCGGCAGTCCGCTCGGCTGGTCGCCGGTGTTCCACTTCAAGACGCCGCCCGCCGGCGAGCAGTGGTCCCCCTCGCTGGCCATCTACGGGGACATGGGCAACGAGAACGCCCAGTCGATGGGCCGGCTGCAGCAGGACACGGAGCGGGGCATGTACGACGCCATCATCCATGTGGGCGACTTTGCCTACGACATGGACACGAAGAACGCGGCCGTGGGAGATGCCTTCATGCGCCAGATCGAGTCGGTG
The DNA here is from genome assembly GCA_014170255.2 of Drosophila triauraria. Lineage (NCBI taxonomy): Eukaryota > Metazoa > Arthropoda > Insecta > Diptera > Drosophilidae > Drosophila > Drosophila triauraria. Next base: position 4,568,672 of record CM024333.1, on the reverse strand, counting down.
GCCGCCTACGTGCCCTACATGGTGTGTCCTGGGAACCACGAGGAGAAGTAGTGAGTGGAGCTCAAGGGAGGTCTCTTTTTGGAGGTTTTTTATCTCTTCTTTCCCTTAGCAACTTCTCCAACTACCGGGCCCGCTTCAACATGCCCGGGAATACGGACAGCCTGTGGTACAGCTTCAACCTGGGACCCGTACACTTCGTGTCCTTCTCCACGGAGGTCTACTACTTCCTCGGCTATGGCTTCAAGCTGCTGACTAAGCAGTTCGAGTGGCTGGAGCGGGACCTGGCCGAGGCCAATCTGCCCGAGAACCGGGCCAAGCGCCCCTGGATCATCACGTACGGCCACCGGCCGATGTACTGCAGCGACGACAAGGAGTATGACTGCAACTCCAAGCTGGAGACGTACATCCGCCAGGGCCTGCCCATGCTCAAGTGGTTTGGCTTGGAGGATCTGTTCTTCAAGCACGGCGTGGACGTGGAGTTCTTTGCCCACGAGCACTTCTACACCCGCCTCTGGCCCATCTACAACTACAAGGTGTACAATGGGAGTGCAGAGGCGCCCTACACCAATCCCAAGGCTCCAATCCAGATCATCACGGGCTCCGCCGGCTGCAGCGAGGAAAGGGAGCCCTTCTCCCACGACTTGCCCGAATGGAATGCCTTCCACAGCAATGTAGGTTGGGGTTCTGGGGCAGAGTTGGGCACGAAAGCTAACGGAAAGAGCAGCTGGGATGGTCAAGGGATCGTCGACAACCCTTTTTCCCGCCTTTCTGGTGCCTAAATGTAAAATGTAAAATTTGTAAAATTTGTAAAATTTGTAAAATTTGTAAAATTTCGACTTGCTGGCGCCTATAACGGAAAGAGCACTGGGCTGCTCCTAGGCGAGAAAGGCGTGCCCTTCCCTGTTCCAGGGGGATTTATTATTATTTTTTAAGCAGAAAATTAATGCCTGCTCTCACCCTCTTCCAGGACTATGGCTACACCCGGCTGAAGGCCCACAATGGCACCCATCTCTACTTCGAGCAGGTCTCCGACGACCAGGACGGCGCCATCGTCGACTCCTTCTGGGTGATCAAGGACAAGCACGGCTCCTACCCGCCGCCTCAATGATACTCCCCTCCCTGGAACCTGGAACAGACTCTACTTAACTAAGAGACTCAATCTTACTTATTTTCTGTTTTTAGCTTCTTTTTAATAAAAATTAAGTTAGAAAAATATCGAAGAGAAAAAAAAATAAATTCCACTAGCTTAAATGTTGAACGTTGGGCCTAGGTTTGGGGTTGGGCTGCTCGGATCCGGCCTAGTAGACGGTGCCCGAGATCCCAGAGCCGTAGTTGTAGCCGCTGCCAATGGGCGGCACTCCGCCCAAGGCGCCCAGGCCTCCGCCCACCACGCTGTTGCCGTAGTTGCTGGTGTAGTAGCTGCTCGGGTAACCTCCAGCTCCGAAGCGGGTGTTGTAGTAGGGATAGCCAGTGCCTCCGCCCACGCCCAGGCGGCTGTTGTAGTAGCTCAGGGCGTAGGGATTGGAGTTGTAGCCGCCGCCGAGAGTGGAGCCGTAGCCTCCCAGAGCAGAGCCATAACCTCCTCCCAGAGCTCCTCCATAGCCTCCTAAAGCAGAGCCATAGCCGCCATATCCACCTACCCCGGCGCCATCTGTAAGGGGGAACGGGGAAATCAAGGATCAGTCACCCATCCCAGCCAGCGCTCTTCCTCACCCTCCTCACCTAGTCCAGCCAGAGATCGAGAGCCGTACGGGTTGTAGTAGCTGTCCACGCCCACGCCCACGCCACTGCCATAGGCTCCTCCATAGCCAGCTCCCAGGCCAGAGCCGTAGCCGCCATAGCCTCCTGCCGCTCCTCCGTAACCTCCATAGCCTCCGTAGCCTCCTGCTCCTCCATAGCCACCGTATCCACCAACATAGCGCTTCTCCTGCTTCTTCTCCTGCAGCGGTGCATAGCTGCTGGCGGCGCCCACCTGGTCCTCCACAGCCACTGGCACGGCTGCCACCTGATCCAGGTCAGTCTCGGGCGCAGAGTCCTCGGCCAGGACACTCAGCACTAGGCTCGTAGCTAACAGGATAAACTGCGCGTAACGACAAAAATTTACACACTTTTTGTTAATAAAAATTTGTTTAAAAAAATTAAAAAAATATTTCGAGAGCACATTCGAGTTTTTGAGATTTTTCTCTTAATTTTCCAGGTTTTTGTTTTTTTTTTCACAGGATCTTTCAAAGGATCTTACAAAGCACTTCATGTTGTGGTCGCCTGTTTGTGGTCTTAACTGCTTGCTGGTGGCTTACTCCTCCTCTGAGACTATGTTGCGCACGCGCGGCTCGACACTTGTCTAATGATGCCACTGCCGGGCCGCCGCTCGCTTTTATACCCAACAGTCCCATGGAGAGGCGAGAGACCAGAGAGCTAGAGGGAGAGGGAGAGAGAGAGCTGGGAAGTTGGAGCCCATCACTTGGTGCCACCATCCATGGATGACGCATGCCACGAGCCAAGAGCACTTAGGGATCAGGGCTTAATCACCCGGTCAGGCTTCCAAGTCGAAGGGGGTGCTCGGATAATGGGGTAGGAACAAGAGGCTCTTACTTGAAAACATTAAGTTTATGTTCCTATAATTATAATTATTAAAATATTTATCTTAAAGAGAAAAAAGTAAATATTTATGATTATTTAATCCTGTTCTCAGAGAAAAGTTAAGGTATTGATAAATGGAGTTTGGTTTTCCACAGCAAGAGAACCTTGTTCCTATTTATTATAATGAAAAATCAAAATTACGAGTAGGACTACTGCTTTACTGCTTTTTAATTTAGATATAGCTTGACATAGCATGAATACATTAAGTAAAAAATTTAATAAATTATATAAATGATATGTCTTTGATTTTTGCAACCTATACTTGCGTTATTTAAGTATTTATTTAACTCACAAGGCTTTGAAAACCGGGTATTTCACAGTCATACTTGTTAGTTTTGATTTTTATTATTATTATTGATATTATTTCAATACAATTTATTATTATAATGTATAACAGGTAGAAAAACTTTAGTTTAATAAGGCGGAATGCACAAGAAAATGAGGCAAGGAATACACCAAGTCTCTGAGGTCGATCCCTTCTAAAATATCCCCACAAAATATATATTTTTATCAGATTTTATGGGTTTAAGTAGTTACAGGGACTATAATGATTAAAAGGCAATCTTCTTTCTATTAAAAAAGAGGGATATTTATTGATAGATTTATGTATAATTATTAAAAATACCTTTATCTAAAATATCTTTGCTAGAATAACTTTTATAATCCACATGGAAGTATTAATAATTGTTTAAGTGTCACTGGACTTTTAATTTTAACAAAATAAGCTCTAAATATTTATAAAAACTTAAGAGCTTAGGTAATAACGGGGATAAAAAATATTGAAAAACTATCCCTTCTCTATTCAAAATTGGGAAAATATATTAATAGAATTATGTATAGCATTATCATTTAAATACCTTTGCTAGAACAACTATTATCCACAATTAAGCCCCTCTCAACTCCTCCCTTCCAGCATACTAAACTCTTAATACTTACAAACAAATTTTAATAACTCATAAGTAGATCTCACCGATTTGAAGCTGAATTGATCGACATACGAGGGCGGAGGTGTGGCCGCTGGTCACACACATCATTATCAATAATTCCCACGATCTGGGATCAATTATAGACCGCAGCAAGGCAGCACCGCATCACCGAAGCACCGCAGCAGTAGAAACAATAACAATGATGACAAATGCTAATTGAATCATTAACTTGACCCTGAAACTTGGCTAATTGGCCAACATAAAACTAGCCAAATAGCCAACTGCAACTGTCAAAACAATATATGAAGCTTAGTTCACCGATTTACTGAGATAACTATTGGGGCTAAGTAGCCGTACGTGCGTGAGTCACAAGCAACTGGGTTTTCACTTTCCTAGCCTTATTTCGGGGCAAGTACAGCTACGGAGCAGCTCTCCAAAGAGAAATCCAAGCGGATCTACATTATTTTGTTTGATTTTCGGCCAGACAATGGCGGCAACTGTCCGGGATTGGCCTGGTCTAAGGGGTGGTGGTGGTATTGTCGCCACTTAGTCAGCCACTCACCCACTCACGGGTAACATTATTTCGTTATTTCACAAATCATAACGGTTTGGAGAAGTAAAACTTATAGAAAAAAAAACTAACATACACTTGCAAAAAGGTTCTAGGTTCAAGCACTCTTTAATGTTTACTTTTTATTGTTTAAAAGAAAGCTAACAAAATGCTTAAAATAAAGAAAACCTAAAAACTGCTCAAGTTAATTTTTTAAGTCACTTTTTCTACCTTAAAACAGATCATTAACCATTTAAAAGCTAACTATTTAGAAGCCTCTTTTATTAAAATTAGTATTTGCTTTAAGCTCCTTGTTAATTTCCAATTAAAACCAATTTTTTGTATAAAATAAATTAAATATATTTTAGAAATTATTTAATTAAAGAACTAGCTACTTGATGCCTAACTTTTGAACTCTAAAAACTCACTCTTAACTTGAAACTTATTCCAAGTACCTGTGGCAATAGTCACCCGTAGATAGATGTCAAAATACAGCCATCGATCTGGTGGTGGTCCCCCATATGAGTCTATATGAGTGGAGCCACATTGTTCCCCTCGGGCAGGGCATGTGAAAAGTGTTAACTGACTGGGATCCACGCTGAGGCAACTCGGCAACACGGCAACGGTAGCGATGACTTGACTTGGCCATGGCTGTACTCCAACGGTGGCCTGGGAGTTTATATTTCTTTGGCCCACTGAGACAATGATTCTTTAATGCCGAGGCCTAAAAGCCTATTACACTGGCAGCCCGTGAATCTCTGGCTAAGTGGTAGCCTCCAAAGCCAGAGAAGAAGCCACATACGGGGCGTATACGTAATGTAGCTAAATAACTAAAATATTCCAAATTAATTAAAGGAAACCTAATTCTTTCACATTTCTTAAGGAAACTAACTAATTAACTAACTAATATCATGATTAATTAAGGAAAATATAATTATTTGAGTTTTTCCCTGTGCTCTTTCGAAGGGAAGACACTGGCTGTAAGTCACTCAGCTTCGGGGCGTTGCCTTTACTCGTTGTTCTAATTTGCAAAAACCAAATCACGCTCCGCGGCAGCAACAGCAACGATCTTGCATCATTCCATGTCAGTCGCACGCCCACCAATTATATTTACAAACAGATTTAATTATAATTGAACAACGGGGCGGTCTGAGGCTCTCGGCCTGGCTTTGGCTGGAAACTAAACTGAACTAAATGAAACGAAAAACCGCAAGCCAGGCACACAGCTCGAGCAAATGAAGCAGCAAATGATGATTACCGCGATGGGAGCCATGAGCTGGGAGGAGGACAGCGTACTCCACAGTCACAGTCCCAGGGAGACAATGAAACGAAACGAAACGAAACCATGGCCTTTTCCGTTGAACTTGCACTTTGCATAATTGCATATTACCATCGGCATATCAGCCAAGACCAAGAATACTTCACACGATTATCCATGTGCATTGTGCGAGCCGCGAACCGAAACCCCTAAGCCAAATCCCCCAGCTTTGGATGCGACAACTGACTGACTGAGCTCCGGCCCTGACATTAGGCCTCAAAGTAAAGCTAGTCCTGGGTGGAGATCATATATGGATGTGGTTTAGCAGGAAGGATTGGATTAGAAAATATGGCATTCGATTTGAAATTTAATCTGAAGAACTCTTCTAAAAAAATATGTAAAGTCTGTGTTCATAATGAACTCTGTTATTTATAAATATGTATAATTGTTCAATATTTTGTTTTTTATATAATTTAATTTAGAGATATGACTAGATTTAAGAATCTCATTAAACGCGGACTTTAAAATAAAATTCAGTTTGAAATAAAAACTAAGCGAATGAAGACGTCGTAATATTTCGGTCGGTCTTTTATTTTTTGATCCGGCTCGAAGGACCAAGATATGCTCGCATGTGCTAAGCAGTGCACGGCCTCAGCGATTCGATACAGATCTAGGTATAGTCTGTTTTAAAATAAATAAATAAATAAACAAAAGGTAAACGTACAAAATAAAAATATTTTTTAACAAAGAAGAACATATTTAAAAACTTAACAGAAAGGTCAATATCAATATTCTTTAATGAAATATTACCTTTTATCCAGAGATGTCTTATGGGGGGTGCCTTGGTTTCAGTTTGCTTTTGAGCCCTCAGGTTCGCCAATATTGCTGCTAGGAGGTTGGTATCTTCTCTCCCTTACTGATAGTATGTGACGTACCATGGGTATTAATGATGACAACTTTATAAAGCAGATATCCTGAAAGTTCCTGGATGTATCAGAACCTCTGACTCAACTGCTGCTTGAATATTGATTGAACTCGATCTGAATGCATCCAATGATGAGGTTTTCCAGTTCCCATTCGCTGCGATTGAAAACAAAGTCTAAACAATGAGTAATTGGAGGAGGCTCAGAGGCCTGACATATCCATAAATTGTACGTTGCTTGGACCACAGAGCATAAATCGTCAGAGACAATGCCAAGTTCGAGTTCTGTAGGTAAACCCCATTGAGTAAAAAGACAGTTTCGATTTGAATGCTGTAAAAAATATACATATACACGCATATACGGGACTGTGTCGCCATATATGCCGTGCATTCGTGTATATATTATATCAGTTTATTTAGTCTTCTTCAAAAGTTCTTTTGCGAGCTGCCCGCGGCGGAGCCCCGAGCTTCCCTCGAGGGAGATGGCACCTCGCCTCTCACCTCGCCACCTAATCTAAATATTTATCTCAATTTCTCGTATTTTTTGTCATTCTTTTCGTTTCTTTTTTGATTATTTTGTACGTTTTCTGTTTTTTTCGTTTTGTTTTGTAACGTTTTTTCTTTCGATTTGTACAAATAATTTAAGCTGAAAGAAAGTTAGGTTTAGGCTTTATGTTTTTATATATAAATATTTTCGATAACAATTAAAATGTCAAAATGGATGATTCTGCTCTGCTCTAACGCACGTGCAAGACGGAGACGGAGCGAGCAGCGCCAACGAAAGGGAGAAGGAACGATGGGTGTATGAGGGAGAGCGGGATGGAGGGATAAAGGGTCTTTTGGGTACAGTTGCGTTAGTTATCGAAAGGGACATTTTTAGAGATGGGTGGGGATCGATAATGGGTTAGATAAGTTTACAAACTATAACAAAATCAAAACAATTGGTCTAGGGCTAAGAACGAATGAAACCAAACGGAACTTTGGACGTGTTTGGATGTGTTCGGCTCAAAATGCTTAAAATTATAATAAATATATATGGCTAGACGAGTATGTAGGATCGTGCACACATAGAGAGTATCTTTCTAGGTATACGTATACATATAACTAACATCGAATAGTGTGTGGTGTGTGTTTGGCATTTCTGCTAGTTTCGGTTGCTCTTATTCTATACTATATATAGGATATGGGATAGAAAATGAAAATGAAGCTGGGGGAAGTACGGGGAATGTTTTGGGAAATCATAAAGGCAACTTAACATTTAAAGGCTAGGCTTTGATGGTGTCACACACACTCCAGTCCACCCACAACTTTACTTCTTGATATATCACACGCCCTCTTCTCTAACTTGGAATGAAGTGTGTGCTTTGCCCGATTTATATAGCACTTAAGTCTAAGGTGTACAGAAAATAAAAGGATGCCAGAGGTGTGTTTGTGTAAGGGAATTGAGTTGAGCATAATGGATAGTTGTCGTTGTTATATATATATAAATATGTATATATGTTTAAAGAATAATATAAAAATAATCACAGATTCGGATTTGCTGATTGGAATCGTTTCTTGTTTGCTGTGTTGCTTCGTTCTGCCTCGATCGAAATAGTATCTATATGTCTTAGGTAGTTCTTAGAGGGCTAGAATCACGTGGAGTAACTACAGAATGGTTGTGGTACAGTTCTCTCGTAGTTATGCATGTAATAGAATTGGTTTTTATTAGTCCATATATTATAATTATATATTATATATTATCATATTGTGTGTAGCATTTAGCATTACGGTTACTAGAGTTATACGAATACGACTGTTGTTGTTGGGTTTTTTATGCGCTTCCATTTGATTTCTTAGAGCTACTAACTTGTTCTAGCTTTAGTTTGCGACCTACAGGACCTCTCATTCACATACTCTATATATTATACTCTTTATATTATTATATTGTGTGGTGTGTCGGATAAATAAATGTGTGTTACAAGGACAAGCTCTCTTGTGTATGGACTTGCTTGGGATTTAGTTCTCTCTTAGTTCTTTGTCTAGTTAGCTTAATATATTTGACTCATTGACATTTTACTGAGCTTATCACTAAGTTATTCCTCTTATATTTAGCATAAATTTGTCCCAAATTTTCGAGGCTTTAAGTAAGAGCGATTACATTTAAACAATCTCTTTAGTCTAGGGTTTTTCTTAGCATTTTTGGGGTGAGAGTGAGTCATGGCCATTTATAGGATTTCCTTTTAAATATAAGCGAATATTCTGTGGTGTGTTTATGTACAATTACTTAGCTTCTAGTTTATATTTCTCGCTTTAATTTGTGTCTGATCTGGCCCTGATTTCGTGTGTGTCTAGTGTGTGTTTAATTCTATATGCTATATGGATCCATATCCCCTTCAAGACTGGTTCTGTCTCGTATCCGCTTCCGTTTCCGTCTACGTCTTAAAACGTGAGACTCTTCTGCGTTTGCTCAGGCCATTATGGTATTGCGTTCTGTGTGCACATTTATGCTACATTATTTCAAGTTTATTTTTGTGTTAAAACAGAGTTTCTGTATGTTAAGTTGGTTTTCGATTTAAAAAGGAGAACAATAAACGGGGTCACAGTTTAAAATATTACATAATTCAAGGGGTTTGGGGGTTCTAAGGGGGTTTGGGGTTTAATTATAAGCAATTTCGATCTAGAAGAAGTAGGAAACGTTGTCCAATAAAAGCTTGTTTGAGTTACTAAACTAAACTGAAGTATTTATACAATCGTTGATGGTAAATATAATAGAAGTTCGATTAAATTTATTCCTTAAGCCTAGATATATGGTTAATATACGTAATTTGCATGCAGAGACTTGCTATATTTCTCTGTTCCAGGTCAAGCTTTAAGCATCCCACTTAGGTCTAGATTTAAATACAATCTGTGGTTAAGAAAACGAAGCACGATTTAGTCATTGAATATATAGATTTTGTACAATTACTAGCCATACACGGATGTCGCATAGAGTACTCACCAATTAAGATGGTTTTTATATATAATTATATAGATAGTGTGTGTATATAGGGTGTGTGGGTGTTGCAACTTTATAACTTACAGCTAAAGTTCCTTCAACTTTCAGCTTAAAACCTAATTTCCTCACCGACACTCACCGGAAGGACATCTTTGTCCTTTCCGTTGCGAAAAAAAATATATATATAGTTCATGATTCACAATTTAAGGTTGCGCTTAAGCTATGCTCCTCCGAGGGTCCTGCTCCTACTTTCTCTTCTTCTCCTTCTCCTTCTCCTTCTCCTTGTCCCTTCTCTTGTCCCGGTCTCGCTCCCGTCAGTCGTGCTTGAGTACGATGCGGGCCGGCGCCTTGGAGCGCTGCTTGTGGCCACTGCCGCTGCCGCTGCCTCCTCCCTGCCTCTTCTCCAGCCGATCAAAGATGCCTCCTCCTCCTCCCGAGCCACTGCTGCCCTTCCTCTGCTCCTGCTCCCTTTGCCTCCTCTCCCTCTGCCTGCCGCCATGCGAGGACTGCGACTGCTGCTGATCTCCGCTGCCATTGCTGGTGGGCTTGAGCACCACGCGCCTCTGGCCGGAGCCAAAGCTGGCCGCTGACGAGGCCGCCGTCGAGGTACTACCTCGGACCACCTTGTGGTTGCGCTTCACCACCAGCAGCTCCGGCGTGGCCGATCGCTTGGTAGCCTGCTTCTGCGGCGGCGGCGATGGCGTGGCCAGCAGGCGATCCTCCTCGTCCAGCAGCAGGTCATCGTCATCGTAGTCCAGCTCCACCTCATCGTCGCTGGGCGTGCCCAGGCGCAGCATATCCCGCGGCTTGGGCGGAGTGCCACCAGCCGCCGGCGCCGCCACCGCCTTGGTCACAGTTACGGCCACAGCGACGGCTCCCGTTGTGACTGCTCTTGCCACTGGCGCAGTCACTGCTGCAGGCTGAGGCTGCGACTGCGGCTGCTGCTGCTGCTGCTGATGGTGATGATGATGCTGCTGCTTGGAGGAGGGAGCCAGGTGCTCCGTTATGCTCCGCTTGGCCTCTGGCGCTATCTTTGCCGCCGTTACTTGCTTGCGTGTCGACGGCTGCTGCTGCTGCTGCTGCGGCTGCCTGCTGCGGCCGTTGCCCGTCTCCTGGTCATCGCGACGCTTCAAGGAGATGACCTTGCGCGAGACTGCTGCTGCTGCTGGCGCTGCTGAACCCTGGCCACCGGCGGCGGCGGCGGCTGACTCCTGGTCATCCTGGGCTGGCGAATTGTGCTGCTCGGCGCGCTTTTCCTAGAAATTTACATGTCGTTTGTGTCTTGTTTGCTTTTCTTCTTCTCTTTCCTCTGTAAACTCTCTAAATAAAGGATAAGGGCTAGCTTCGGTGGCCGAAGGACTGGAATACCCTGGCAAGGCGCTTTCTTCAATAAGTCAGGCAAAGAGCTTGAAAAGAGGAGCTCAACTTGGCTCTCTGTTCGAGTGAAGGCAAAGACTCACTGCCAGAGTATTAACTCTGTTAAAAAATATTAAAAAAAGACTCACCTCATGGAGCTTCTCCTCGGCTGCGCGCCTACGCTTCAGCTCCTTGTCCCGCATGATCTTCTCGCGCAGCTGCTTCTGCTTCTCAATCTCCAGGCGGTAGTTGCGCGTCTCCTCGTCCTCGTCGCTGGGCTGCAGACGAAACCAACACAAGGTTACAGTTAGAATCAAGTCCAGGAGTCTTTACTAATCCAAACTTACCGCAGAACGGCTGCCCGTGTCCGAGGTCCGTCCACGCGGCTCGCCGGAGAAGGGATTCCTTAGGTTGCCGGAGGCGGAGCCCGGAGTGCCGCTGCGACGTCGCTTGGGCGGCACTGCTCCGCCCGAAGAAGCTCCCACGCTCGCTGCAGCCGCGCTGGCTCCCCCACGATTCTCGTCCCTATCCCGGCTAGAGGCTCGTCGGAATCCTCGGCTGCCTGCCGTCCTGCCAGCCACGCCATATCGCTCCCGGTCACGCTCTCGATCCCGCTCCCGTTCACGCTCCCGTTCCCTCTCTCGTTCCCTCTCCCGCTCCCGCTCCCTCTCCGTTCGCTTCACCGGCGAGTAGCTGCGTCCGCGGGAACGGCTGCGGCTGCGAGTGCCCCGCCGCCGGCCTTCGCCCGCCTGGCCAGAGACGGCGCCCGAGCCAGCCGGCGGCGGCGAGCGTTCCATGCGCCGCTTCTCGAAGTACTGCCGGTTCTTGTTGATGAACTCCTCCTGCTGGCGCAGCAGCTCCGCCTCGCTGTTGATGGCCGGCATGAAGTGCGTCTCCTTGATGAACTTGTTGGTGGCCGCCTCGACGCCGCCCTTGAAATTCGGATTGATGAGCACCTTGCTGACCCGCGGCACCGACGACGGCGGCTGCTGCTGCTGCTGCTGCTGCTGCTGCGGCAGCGGCGGTCCGTTGGGCGGCGGCGGTGGTGGTGGCTGCTGCGGCTGCTGCTGTGGCTGCATCTGCGGCGGCATGGGCTGCTGCTGCGACGGCTGCTGTTGCTGCTGCTGCTGCGGGGGCGGTGGCCCTCGCATGCCCATGCCATTGGCGTAGTTGGGCGGGGCGCCGGGCATCATGTGCGGCGGCAGGGTCTGGAGCGGTGGCCGCGGCATGCGCGCGTTGTCGCCCTGCGGCCGCCAGCCGTTGTGCGGGCGCATGAACTGCGGCGGATGCTGGGGCGGATGTCCCTGCTCGTAGCCGTAGGGCGGGGCGTTGCGGTAGAGCGGCGGTCGCTGCTGCTGATGCGGTCCCGGTCCCGGTCCCGGGCCTGGACCCAACAAAGCTCCATTACGATAGCCACCGCCGCCGCCGCCGGGATTGGGGGCATAGCCCATCGGCGGCGGCTGCAGCAGGCCCACCCGCACCTGCTCGTGCGGATGCGGCAGCAGGTGTGGTCCCGGTCCGCCTCCGCCTCCGTTCGGATTGTGGCCGTGGTGCATCATGTGCGAATGCGAATGCGGGGGATTGTGGAGGGGAGAGGCGGGAGCGCTGTGTGGCTGTTGTGTGTTGGTCGGTGCTTGTTGTGGTGGCTGGTTGGGTGGCTGACTGGGCGGGTACTGGCCTGGGCCTGGAATTGGAATGAATGTGGGCTTGGTGAGTGTTTGCTGTGGCTGTTGATGGCCGGGATGGGGTATTAGCTGGGACAGGGACAGGACTGGAAGCAGACAGGCGGTGGGAGCTGCGCCAGGTGGTGGTGGTGGTGGAGCATTACCCGGCATGCCGTATCGCTGGGGTGGCGGCTGCATTCCGGCCATACCCATCCGCTGCTGCTGCTGCTGCTGCTGCTGGACACCGAACATGGGCGAGGGATTGCGCAGCAGATGGTGCCGTGTTCCCATCCCCCGCGGCGGCTTGCCCATCTGATTCTGCTGCTGCTGCATGTAGCGTCCGCCTCCGCCGCCGCCGCCTATGCCGCGCGGCTTGTCTGCAAAACAAAAGCTCGTAAGGATCTGAAAGAAGGTTTATTTATTGCCAAGATCTTACCTGAGTGGCCATGGTGCCGGCGCTGCTGGTGCTGCTGGTAGGGCGACATGTGGCTGTGCTCGTGCTGATGCCTCACGTTGCTCTCGGCTCGCTCGCTGGCCGTCTTGTAATTGGTGCGCTCCTCGCGCTCCTCCTCGTCCTCGCGCGGATCCGGCAGCTCGGAGACCACCGAGGCGGAGCTGACGCTGGGCAGGCTCTCCTGCGAGGAGGCCAGCAGCGAAGAGAGTCCCGGCTCGCCCTCGCTGGACTCGGCAGCAGTCTCCTCGTTGCCGTTGTTCGTCTGCACAGCCTCCTTCTCCTTCTCCTGCTCCTTCTCTTGTTTCTGCGCCGTCGGAGCCTCCTCAGCAGCCGGCGGCTGGACTGCTGGGAGATCCAAGCTCGAGCTGGTGCTGGGCGTAACTGCCACTGGCTGCTCCGCCACTTTCTCCTCCGTGGTGGCCGCCACAACAGCAGCAGCAGCTTTGGGCGATATGCTGGCTGCCGTTGGAGCGGGAGTGTAGGCGGGAGCAGGAGCAGCAGCTGGAGCAGGAGCCGGGGCTGGCGTATAGGGCTCGGGGTCCGCGGGAGCTGGCTCTGTTGAAGGTGCTGCCGATGCTGCAGTGGCAGTAGCAGTGGCTGAAGCTGCTCCGCGACCAGCCTGCAGCTGCTCCTTGTGCTTGCGCTCATGCTGCCGGATCTGCTCCTGGGCCCACTCCTCGGCCTCGGCGCGCATCTGCTGCTTCACCTCGTTGGTGACATCCTTTTCGAGCTCTGCGGGAGATAGCGTTAAGTTGTGGGCTCTGATCTCGAACTCGAGCTCGGGGAGACTCCACACTCACCTTCGTCCGAGAGTAGCAACTCGTCCTCGTCGGCGCCGAGCAGGGTCTGGTCGTCGATGTCGTCCCCCAGTTCGTAGTTGAGCAGGTCATCGCTGCGGGAGAGAGTAAAGAGAGCGAAAGGAAGCCAAGGTGAGAATCTCTTCCCTGCGAAATTCGAAAATCCATTGAAAGCACGCACACAGGCGCACTGCACCCGCTCGCACGCACACTTCTGCTCTGGCTCCGGGGGCATTCACTCACACACACACACACTAGGGCAAACACCTCGAAAATGTTATACACATGAACGCACTCGCACTCCACAGCGGGCACACACACCACCCACTCCTGGCCTGGCATCGGCCAGCGATCGCGGCGCGGTGCCAGGAGCCTCGCCGTTCAAACACACTGTATTTTCCACTCTTTTCCCCCACGGACACTTACTTAATGTCCGACATTTTGACTGCGGCCAGTGCCAGGGCAGCTGTTGACACTCGACGGCGGCGCGGGTGTGAGTGTATGTTATTTAGAGAAGTAGAGCAGCGACCGTCTACTTGCTGCTGGGGGCCCTTAAATGCATTTTGAGCTGGATTCTAGATGCTAGGCAGCGGGACGCACTCGGAGCGGCAATGCGCGCTTTGCAATCGAGAAAAAGGTCGCCCGAAATGTATGCAAAAACTTCGTTTCTATTTTTTTCACACAGTGTCACTGTCAATTTTTCAGAGGGATGCAATCGGTGTGGCCGTTCGCACAAAATCCCACTTCCTCGCCAAAAACTCGGGCTAATGCCAATGTGTGCGGCTGGTCACACTCAGTTTTTGAGTTGCCATAAATCCTTTGCTATAAATTATAACGACTTTCGTTAGGGCATTATTAAATTAAAGTTTATTTATTATACGCGTTAATGTGCAGTCTAAAATTGAAAATTAAACTAGTACAATTGGTTAAAGAAGAACGTGTTATGGTATAGTTTAGAAATAAATGTGGTATAAATAGTAAATTTACCCGATTCAGCTATTTTAGAAGGGAAGAAGAAGAGGACAAAGAGGTACTTCTCATTTGCATTAAGCGGGGTTACCACTTGCTGACAGCTAGAACTGTTTGGGAATTATAGAGAAATGCAAGCGGGAAAAGTTGTTTCACAAGAGAAGATAATGAGAGAGGAAGGAAAAGATAAAGGAAGATGAGAAAAGGGCATCAGTATTCAGCGTGGTTACCACTTGTTGTCACCTAGAACTCGTTGGGAATTATAGTGGAACGCAAGCGGTAAGTGCGCCAATACTGCTGAGAGTCCTTTTCATAGTATAGTTAATTTAGGGAGTCTCATCAGCTTTGACGCAACGACACATTCTTAGCTCTTTTTCTCTCTCCGCTTTCAGGGAGACTAAAAATGAAAGCAGTGTCAATAATATCATTAGCAAAAGAGGGCAGATCTCCCAATGAGACTACCTTTACAAATATATAATTTTACCACGGAAGACTACCTTACATAATATAATCATGATTCAAGCGATATTATTTATCGTTATCTAACCACAAGATATTTCTTCTCTTGATTATTTGAAAGTAACAGTTATTTTTTTAAATTGAGGGGGAAGACTGGATTTTTTAGGGGGAAATATCGACTCTTTGAGATTTTTTAGGGGGAAAGCTAAATTTTCATCTGGCAACACTGACCGGGACGCCGGGAATTGCCAATTTTTGCCGAACCGACAGAAAATCCACTGGAAAAGCAACAACATCCGAAAACCCACCGAAAAGCTATCCGCATGTCAAAGCAAGAGAAGATGGAAACCAATGGCAAGTACGACGACGAGGTGCTGAAGCAGATTGATTTGTGCCAGGCCGAGATAGACGACATGAATCTGAAATCCACCGAGGAGATCCTTGAGATAGAAGAAAAGTTCAACAAACTGCGCCTGCCCTTCTACGAGAAGCGCGCCGAGATAATCAAACGCATCTCCAACTTCTGGGTGACCGCCATTATCAACCACCCAAAGATATCCCGTATTCTGGATGAGGAGGACGAGGAGTGTCTGCACTCACTCAAAGTACTGGAGGTGGAGGAGTTCGAGGACGTCAAATCGGGCTACCGCATGCACTTTTACTTCGATGAAAATCCCTACTTTGAGAACACGGTGCTCTCCAAGGAGTTCCATTTGGAGTGCCTGTCCAAGAGCACTCCTATCAAGTGGAAGGAGGGCAAGAACCTCCTCGAACATCTGCAGGCGGAGTCCTACCGCAACAAGAAGCGCAACTCCGAGTACAAGTCATTCTTCGACTGGTTCTCTGATGACACCGATATCGTTGGGGACAAGATAGCCATGGCGATCAGGGACGAACTTTGGCAGAATCCACTTCAGTATTATCTGGTGCCGGACCTTGAGGTGGATCCCGAGGACGACGGAGAAGATGAAGGAAACTAAGACTTGAGCGTAGTGCCATTTTTTTCCAATAAATTATTTCGCATAAGAACTTTAAGAACTTGTTTTATTTTTATGGAATTGGATAAGGGTAACTCTCCTATTGGCACTTGCAAGGGGGGTACTCTTTTTCTTCTGTGTATTTATGGAACCTGTTGAGGTTTAATCGAAGTCTTAAATATTAAATTAAATATTACTTGCCTATCATCATAATTTAACATATTTTATATTATATTTTTTTATTAGCTTAAAAGGTTTAATTTTAAGCTTAAATTGTATCGATATATCGATATACTATAATGTCGTATTTTGCTTTTTCTCCTGGGTGTTTCTGAAACCTGTTGAGGTTTAATCAAAGTCTTAAATATAGGAAAATTTGTTTAATTTACTAGCATATTACCATAATTTAACATACTCTCTATGTTAAATACCAATAATTAGCTTTAAAGTTTAATTTTAAGCTTATAATATCGATGTATCGATATATTTGGCCATATTTTGCACTTCCCTAGCAGCACCACAGGCAACAACAAAATGTCTGTTGTTCAAAATCACCGCAAATATTGTATTTCCCCCAGTTAGTAATCGAGCCGCATAATACAATGACGACCGACGAGAGCATAATGGAGGAGATGCTGGGTGCGTAAAACGCCGGATTACCGGGCTTCCGTACTCGCAGGAAAAGCGTAGCACACTCACTCACACGGCACCGCCTGACTCGGCTGCCCCTTCTTCCTCCTCTCCTCCAGATAGAGCAACGAATCCGGCCAAGGAAAGAGTGGACGAACTGGGCGTGCAAATGTTCTGCATTGTGGTCAGGAGCAATGGCCAGCTGGTGCACAAGGCGCAGGAGATGATTGTGGCCAAGGTGCGATCGGCCAACGTAACCGAAGCAACTCGGGCCATTTCGGTGAGTCGGTTGGGGTTTATCGGGTGTCTCCCCCCCATTTTCACTACTACCACTAGCCCACTAGGGTGGGGGCGGTAAAGGGGTTAAATACAGACGTAAAGTACAAACCCACACACACTCGTAACTGGGCACACGCACTTGTGTGGCTGCGTTGGATTCGCAAAACGTTATCAGAACTTTTGTGGTTGAAATATGGGCTTGTATTGGCCAGGTCTGGCGCGCAGTGGGTTCGGGAAAATATAAACAGCTAAAATAACATTAAGCAGGCTTGGAAAATGCATTATTAGCAGGCGGAAAATGGGTTTTTGCAGGAAGAAGCATGTTAGTAATTAAATAATTAATTAATATTGCCACAAAAAGTATACAATTTTCTATAGAAAATCCATGCTAAAGCTTCACAGAATATTGTCACCAAATTTGGTAGCTCTAGCACTAATAGTCTCTGAGATCCAAGGGTTGTTATAGAAGGGCTTGCCTCCTTTCGCCTTATTCCCTGTAAAAACCAGGTAAAACTCTCTAGAACCCTTCCTAGACACTAACCTTCCTCCTCCAGAAACTCTCCCATCATCTCCTTCATTTCAAAGTCCTCATTTAATTGACTTCCCCTCTCTCCACAGCTTTTAGAGGAATGCATGACGCAGTGTGGCGACGACTTTCAGGACGAGGCGGCCAAGTTTCGCTTCCTCAACGAACTGATCCGCCTGGTGTCGAAGAAGTACAAGGGCGCGGAGACGCCGCACGAGGTCAAGCAACGGATCATGGAGTGCCTGCTGCTCTGGACCACCGAGTTTCCGCAGCGCCAGAAGATCCGCGATGCCTACGACATGCTGCGCAAGGAGGGCGACATCGAGCATGGCACCACGGAGGCGGCGGTGGCCAAGCGCGAGAGTGTCCTAGGCACCATCGACGAGGCGATGTTTGCCAAGCTGATCAAGAGCAATAACCCGGAGAACTTCAAGCGGGCCAATCTCCTCCTGCAGTACCGGATGGCGCAGGAGGCGCGCCGCAATGACCTGCTCGCCCAGCACCGCCTGGTGCTCAGCGAGGTCCAGGAGACCATGCAGCTGCTCAACCAGATGCTGGACACCTACGACCCCTCCAATCAGGACGTCAGCGAGACGCTGCACGAGCTCTACAAGAGCTGCAAGAAGCACAAGCCCATCTTCCAGCATCTGCCGCAGCTGCTGGACAACTCGGATGCCCAGCTAGTAGCCGACACCTTGGAGGCCAATGAGGGCCTGCTGTCCACCATGCAGCGCTACAAGCAACTGGTGCCCTCGCCCACGAGGAGCATCGCTCCTGGCCTGTCTTTAGGTACTTCAAAAGCCACTGGCACTGCTACTTCGACGACGGCACCAAGCTCCAGCAATGCTCTCCTCCTCAACGAACTCCTGGGTGACTTGCTAATCAGTGGTGGCAGCAGCGGACCTGCCCCAGCCAAGGAGCCAGCTGCTCCTGCTACAGTCGTCGCATCCCATAGCTCCACATCCTTACCCACGGCAGCCGGAGACCCGCTGGCCGACCTGAACGACATCTTCAGCAGCGCCCTGGCCGAGAGCGAGGCCAAGCAGAGCCAGCCGCCGTTCCAGAATGCCAGCACATTGCTGGAACCTCAGGTCCTGAGCCCCAGCTCTGCCGCCGAGGGCCTGGCCAACGGCAATGGCAGCCTTGGAGAGTCTAGCCTCAAGCCCGGAACTGCCAGAAAGATGCCGCAGATCGACATGCTTAGCGAGGAGCTCTTCCAGCAGATTCTGCCCGCTCAAGAGCGGATGAGCAGCTTCAAGCGCGACCCCGAAAAGGTGACCCTCAATGATCTGGCCCGGGACAGGATGCAGGTGAAGCCAGAAGAGCAAACAACGAAGCAGCCTGCTCCCGCCTCGGCCCCCTTAGAGCCTGTGGATGATGTTCCCCTACTCGAGAGCGAGTCGGTTAGTAAAAAAGAGGAAACAGCGGCGCCCGTGCGGGAAGATGGGCTCCAGGTCAAGCCACTCAGCGAGATTGAGGTGGATCTGGACAACATCCAGGCCACTGGAGAGCAGCGCGTGGTCCTCGACGACGATGACATGCAGCTCAGTCTGAACTTCACCAGCGATCGGCCCGGCCATCGTGTGTCGGTGATTGTGATATCGGCGCAGAACAAGAGCCGCCAGCCAGTGCGCGATTTCCAGTTCGAGGCGAGCGTGAAGAAGGTGGGTTTCCTATAAGTTATAGTTTGTATTCCAATTTATGGTTCCTGTTATCCTCTGCAGCCCTGCAAGGTGCGCCTGCTGCCTCCCACAGACAGCGAAATGGCCCCCCACAAGCCCTTCCGCCCGGCCACGCCCATCAACCAGGTGATGCTGCTGCTGAATCCCACTGGCCAGGCCGTCGACGTTACCTGCATCGTGGGCTACAAGCTGGGCGACGATCCCGATCCCATCAAGGAGTCCGTGGTGGCCCTGGGCATTGCCTATGTGGACTAAGTGGCCTCCTACCCGTCCTACAACCAAGAGATAAAAAGTCAATTGCTTTCCCTTCCTTCTTCATGTTTTTTTTTCCCGATCTTAAAGATATAAAACGATTCCTTGGGGTTTCTTTCTATTTATGATGTATTATCCAAACTGCATTTTGCACACACGATCTAGATTTAGCCGTAATATATATAGTATGTGTAATAATTATGTATCAAAGGTTTATATAAATTATGAAAAAGTCGCTACAAAAGCCAAGCGCTCATTTTCAGAGGTAGTGTCCCACGTACTTTGAAGGGTCTGTCGAACTGTGGTTGCTGGTGGTTATTGCTGATGCTTCAGTCCTGGTTGTTGTGGAATCATCATCACTAAATGCACTTGACTGCCTCCAAAAATGGTCAAATTATCTGCCAGAGCCTTTGAATTATTCCCTTTCCGGTAGGACTAGGATTGCCTAGGTTACTAGCTACTTAATGCTACTGCTAACACCTACTACTTGCCCACAATCTCGTCCTTGAAGGACAGGGCAGTGATGGCCTTCGTGTGGCCGGTGTAGTCCCTGATCGATTGCTTCGTGTGCAGCTTCCAGAGACGCGCCACGCCGTCCGAGGAGGCGGTGAACAGCCATTTGGAGTCGGCGCTAAAGGCGGCATCCCACACCCAATAGTTCTCGATGCACAGCTCTGCACTGAGCGGCACTGGGGTGGGCTTGGTGAAGTCTTCCGTCTGCCAAATGCGAACCTTTCCGTCGCCGGACGTGGTGAGGAGCAGCCGGGAGTCGGGACTGAACTTGCAGCGCAAAATGTAGCGCTTGTGCGCCAGTATCTGCTTGGTCGGCCTCAGAGTGCTCATCTTCTGGTCGGGACTGCTGGTCAGCGACCAGATGTAGCACTTGCCCTTGTTGTTGGCGGCGGCCAGGAAGCGACCGTCCGGCGAGATGGCCACGTCCTGGATGGAGGCATCCACCTCGGGCACGATCCGTTCGTGCTTCTCGGACTTGACGTCCCACAGGAAGACGCTGCCGTTCTGCGAGCCCATGCCGATCTCCACCTGGTTGGGATGCAGGCAGGCGGCATTCACCGGCGCCTCGCAGTCGAAGACCCGGGAGCAGTGCGGCGGAGCCGAGATCATGTCCCAGATCCGAACGTGATGATCCTCGCCGGCCGTGAACATCCAGTTGCCGTCCTCCTGGAAGCCCAGGCGAGTCACGTTCTTCTGCACGCCATCGAAGTTGATGACCGGCGCCGTGCAATTGGACTCCAGGTCGTACAGGCGGATGCACTGGTAGCCACACGCCGCCAGCCGAGTCTTGTCGGGCGTCCTGTCCAAGGCGTTCACTTGCTGTGCCAATAATATATAAGCCATGTATGTTTATAAAGGTCACGATGTCCAC
Source organism: Drosophila triauraria (assembly GCA_014170255.2). Taxonomy (NCBI): domain Eukaryota; kingdom Metazoa; phylum Arthropoda; class Insecta; order Diptera; family Drosophilidae; genus Drosophila; species Drosophila triauraria. The sequence goes on along the minus strand of CM024333.1, from coordinate 4,547,970 downwards.
CCACCGAGGTCTCCACGAAGCGCATCGTCTTGATGCAGTTGCCGGTGTGCGCCTGCCACACCTTGATCGTGTGATCGTAGCCCCCAGTGGCCAGTATCAGTTGCTGCTGCTGTTGGTCCCCCATCGTTTCTTTAAATCGCCGAAATTCCGCTCAATAAAAACATAAGTTTCCGCTAGAGATGAAAGTTTTTCCGATTAAAATATCGATATATCGATAAGATATTTATATCGTGACTTATTTTTGGCCAAATTAATGTAAAAGATTACATACTTTTGGGAATTTAATAATTTTTTTATTGAATTGAATAATTTAATTTATTGAATACGATGAACAATCGATATATCGATATACATCAATGTTTTGCCACCGCTAATGATGTGACCATCGGCGGTATATTTGAAAAATATCTTAAGCTTACTGCAGTAGTTTTTAAGCGATATAAAAAATCCAAGGACTTTGAAGAAAAACAACACAATTACAAATACATTTTAAAAGCAAAAATGGAAAGTTTACAAATAAAAACGTTTAACAACAATATTTAGAAATTAAAAAAGAAAATAAACAAACTTTAGCAATTTTGTAATTGGTTTGCTTTTATAAATAATTTGCATCTTAATCCTAATTTAGTTTGGAAGTCTTATAAATCGGCTAACTATATACTGCAGCAGGCATATTAACAATCGGATCCAATTCTAACAATACATTTTAATAAAAATATAAATTATTTGAACCAAAATCCTGGTTTTTGCGTCAAAATATTGGGGATTCTAGGGGCGGGCTCAGACATTCCAGGCTTATAAAAATTGATTGCATTTACTTCAGATTTTAAACATATTTTACCTCCCACAATATGGCCTGTCCTAATGGTAGGTTATAGATGCAGATATTAAGTACTATGCTCATTGAGATATTTGTGGAAGCTTTCAGCCTGATTGGTTTCGGTATTATTGTTACCTTTTTGATCCAGCTGGCGCAGATATTTGCGGACCTATGATGATTGTTTACTTAGTTTAATGTGTCATTTTTACTAATCCCGGATTAGTGAGAAAAACGCTTGCGGCCACAACAAGTTGCACACCCCTTTACACCCACTGCCAGTGCGCGAGCCCTTGCCTCAATCGGTTGACATGGTGACCCGGGAATAAACCGAGAGCCTGCCTCCGGCTTTTGGTTCGCTGCGGAATGGAATACATTCATTTAATTACAATTTGATTCAATAGACAGACACGCACACACTTCAAAGGGTCGGGATGGCAGTGCGGCGAGGCTGGGGATTCGCGGGAATTTGCGGACGAGATTTTGTAGTAACAACTACACTAGTTTCCATTTCCTAGTCCCTGTAGTTCTCGGAAAAAGATTTGCTAGCGGTCTTCCTACATTTTAATCACAGCAGAGAGCCACTTCTTTGGAAAAATAACAAATTCCAGTTAATAAACGTTCTTAGTTAACCTTCTAGAGTATTTTTTATCTAAGTAAGCTTCATAATTAAGCTGGGAAGTTTTACAGAAACGTTTACTCAAGGTTTTCTTAATAAGAAATAATATTTTCGTTTGGAAAAATGTATATTTTAATTATTAGAATATTTAAAAAGCAATTTTAATTATTGATTTTTCTTATTATCACTTTAAGCTTATATTTGCAATATTAATAACCATCAGGAGTCCATATTTCCTGTAGCAAACCCCCTAAAAGAAGGCTATGTCATCAAGTTCCTTCAAATAAATAAATATAAAAACTTGTTCCTACAATTGCACATGTTCCAGGACTTATCCACCTTTTAACCCATTTAACTTTCGCTGCAAATCTTGGACCTAATACTGACATGTGTGTGCGGCGCACACACAAATGAAAGCAGATACGGATGCGATGCGAAGAGCGCACTGACAGATACAAATTCCCGCTGCGGTCGCCGCTTGTGGCCTTTGTTCGATGGGCGGCAAATAGATACAAGCAGGCATGGCAGGCATGGCAGGGGTGATGAAGTGGGCCGGACATGTGGCATATTATTCGCATTCGGGAGTCGGGATTTGCCATCGCCATATCGACTCCTTTAATAATGATGATAATAATAATGCCGCATCGATTCCGCTGGGACCTATGGGCCCGTAACCCCGAACTTCCTCGGATGAGACGGGGCGTAAAATGGAAAGCCCGGTCATGCGTGTGAACGGGTGCGGTCTGCCTTCTACCCCATACCATCTCATCCATCGCCCGCTAATAGAAAATCTATTAGCGCTCACAGGAGGACCTCTTCGCGGCGGGGGCTGGGAAGTGGGATGGGAAGGAAGATGAGGACCTGAAAAAGACCTGTCAATGCTTATCCTGGCATAAGAACTTGCTGGTTTTTAGGAAGAAGATATTATTTATTATTATATTTTTAACTTTGGTATTGAATTATTGATTTTCTGTAATTTTTTTAAGTGTAGACCGGAGCAAGAAAAAAAGAAAGCGCAGACAGGCAAGGTGAAATTAGAGACCTGTCGGCGTGTGCATGACGCGCGACTGTCAGACTGACTGACGCTACGGTGAACAGATTGACTGACAAACTGACAGACTGACGGACAGACAGTCGCTCGCTCGCTGATTTATGTAGGAGAGGGACCTCTATGTGGGCTAAAAAGGGGAAAAGTTGTTCAAAACTGTGACACTCGGTAGCTCGAAAAACATTTTGAATAAATATTTGAAACTTTGAATACCTTCCTATTACTTCCTACAAAAAAAAAACAGAAAGCTAATTATTTAAATATTAATATTTTCTGGGTAGCCAGAGCTAAAGTGCTCAGTAACCTGTGATCACCTGCTCATAACTTCCCCAGCCTGCCTTGCTAAATGATTCAAACAAATATTAAATTACTTGGCAACTCTGCTAATGGAAAATCTGACCCATTTTCAACTCTTAAACGGACACGGGCTGGCAATAAAATCTCCGCTTACTTACCTCACTCCCCTCTCTCTCGGTGTCTAGAATTGTTTACATTTTCATGACGAACGCGACGCGACGACCACCATGCCTCGGTACATCAATCGCAGTTTGTATTGTATTTAAGTAATTGGAGGGTAAAATGTGTTTCCAATTTGTAGTACCTATTCGAGTAACATTTTCCCCCTATTTTCGTTTCTTTCTCTGCCGCTTACATGTTCTAGCTTACCAGAGCAGCACTGGGAGAAAAGCTGGCTAAAGTTTTTGACATGAAAAGTTCGAAAAATATTTTCTATAATTTTTTTTTAGGGCTTCATTTTTAAAAATAAATCAAAACTGTTTTAAAAGGGAGCCAACCCTTCCTATTTAGTATTAATATTAATATTAATATGAATATTTTTACAATAAAAGATAAATAATTAAATAAATATAATTAAAAACTTTTCATTACAGTGTAGTGTTACAGTGAGCGGTAAAAGTAACTGGCAACGGCAACAAGATTGAAAAAGTATTGAATTACATTTATACAACATTTGGTTGAATGGCTTTCGCCAGGGGGTGGCGGTGGGTGGTTCTGGCCAGCGGTGGGGGATTGGTCGAGTGTTGCGGTTTGAGTTTCCTTTTGTTGGCCTGCTGGGTGCCCGTGTGGGCCGCCTGCCGCCGCCGCCGCCGCTCTTGTTCTTGGGGTTCGGGTTTTGGCGATTAACGTGAATACCTCTGTTTTGCCGCCCCCACTCCCCGCGCTTTCTTTCTTTCAGTGTGTATTTTGTGGCTTCCCCGGGCGTCTGGACTAGAAACTGAAAGAAAAACTTGCACTTTGCAGGGGAAAAATATTTATATTCCCATTTTGAAATATTTTTTAATGTTTTTAATTTCAAAATAAAATATTTTTAATTTCTAAGTTACATTTTAAGAACAAAAAAAATATAAATAGTTCAGGAACTACTTTGTAATTTCTTTAGGTGTAGGCAAAAGGCACAGATAACGGAGAAAGGGGAACGGGGAACAGGGAAACGGCAAACTGGGGAACGGGAAGTGAGGAAGTGAGGAACGTCGAAACGGAACAGAAGTGAAGTGGACCGAAGTTCGATTCCCGCAGGAATCGCTTAGAAAATTCATTAGTTGCCCATTTTTATGCTATTTTATTTCAATATAAAAGACGCACGCATGCATGCATTTAGTTTGGACCATTCTTTGGCTCTCTCCCCACGACATCCCATCCTCCTTCTACTCCTTCTCCTTCTCCGCCTCCACCTCCTTCTCTATTGCCTTTGCCACTGCCTCTGCCTTTGCTTTATTATGCCGTTTGACGCAGCAGACACGCATTAAAATTGTAACAGCAAAGGAAAAGGAAAACGAAAATGAAAAGCAAAAGAGGTGGAGGAGGAAGAGGGTAAGTAGTTGCGACAACCTGAAAAAAAAAAAGGTGACAGGTAGTGCTGTCAATTTGTTAGTCAAGGCAAATTAAATACTTAAAAGGGAACAGGAACAGGAACAGGAACAGGAACAGGATAAAATACATATATTAATCAGTGTGTAAGCTAAAGACTTACATCCTTTCTTTCCTTTCTTTGTGAATCTCTTTTGATTTTATATCAAACAAAAACACCTCTTAACGAGGTAAGATAAAAGTAACGATCGCACATTGAACTCGAAAAATTTAATAGATATTAAAAAAAATAATAATAACCAATTATTTTATTAGCTGGAAAAATAAAGACATTTAAATTAAACAGAAAATGTAAAACACCTCAGTCTCGGTAGACATCGTCACTACTTGGACTGCCGTTCACAATAATATTAAAAATTCTTTATAGAAACTTATAAAATAATGTGTTTTCATAGCAGCAATATAATTTTACCTCCTCGATCTCTTTTTCTACACAAACTATTTCCCCCTGCTTTAGATTTATCAAGTTAAAACTTTCATCATACCCTTCTCTCTCCAACAGGTACTATGTAGAAGACCATTTCCTATAGCTGTCAGGGAGAACAGAAAGAAAGGAAAGCAAGATCCCCTCGGGTTGTGCCTGGGGTAACTTCCTTCGTTACAATGACACCTTTGTTCCTCTCGGGATTCAGATCTTTTCCGGACTTTGATTTCCACGAACACGTAATTCCCACACTTTTCACTTTTCTTCTTACCTTTCCGCCCGCGCTGCCCACGCTGCACTGCAGCGATTTGCTTTGGTTTTCCTCTCCATTCATTCGAATCCATTTCTCGGGTCTTTTGTGGGAGGGGGGGGGTAAGGTCTAACCTGTCGATCGTCGGATCATGAATAGCTGTCGGATTCAATTCCGCTTCCCATGCACAGGAAGAAAAGCAAGGATGACCTTTTTGGATTTAATTATTATAAAATTTAAATCTTTAGAATCATAATCAATTTCCTTTCTTTGGGAAGCTGTCTTAGCACAGTGTCATACGTACATGAAGAGAATGCCTTAAACACGAGCCTGGTCACACTGCTGCTGCTCTTCCCTACTCCCTCTCCTGTCGCCTCTTTTCCAATCGTTATTTCACTCTTGAAAAAATATCTATCTGAGATATAACATTGATTTCTTCGAGTGTACCTGGTAACTTACTATCAATGAATATCATCTGTTTTTTTCTGACTTTTTCCTATGCCCCTGTCTTATTTTTTCTTTTATTTTTTAAGCTAGAGATCCAGTAAGCTTCATTGCAACAAATTAGCTTGATTCAGTCTTGGACACTTCGAAGGTGATCTGGCACATTTATTGTCGTTGTCCGGGCTTCCGATCTGTTTCTCCGGTTTCGTAAAGTCATTCCCGGGCGAATTCCAATATGTCATCCGCACAAATTGAAGAAAGCCGCCCAGTCACTCTTTTTGGGTGCCAGCTTTTTGTGGGGAATTTTCCCTCCATGGAGCAGTGGGGGGCTTGGATGTTTTATTAATGAAATTAAGCAATAAATATTATTAGAAAATTGCATGAGGAGAATTGTAACTAAAGTTGGAGCCTGTTTTTCAATGAAATAATAATAATTTAATAATAATACTTAACGAATTTTGGCTTAGGAAATTCCTTATGAATCTCCTAGGATATATTTTCAAGTTAAGTGTTAAAAAAAGATGGGTTTTCCTCCCAGGAACCACCAATTTGCATGGCTCATTAAAGAAAATTCCGACAAAGGTGCCGCCCACTGCGGCTACTTCATTAAAGATCGATTTGCACAATTCAAGAATTCAGCAATTGAACAATTCGCAAACCTAAAAAGTAGAGTGAAGAGAATTGGGAATCCCAAGACGGGTACCTTTCCTTTTCTCAGCCATTGTCGGCGTCTTTCAAAACAAACTGCTTGATCCTTGAAGGAGCTAGCTCCGGCCTGATGTGATGGGCAGAGCGAAATATTTGTTTTGATTTCGATTTGAAATTTGTTTTGAGAGTCTGAGCGGGAGGCTCAGGCTCAGGCTCAATATAATATGCACAGGATAATGCACTCACAATAGGGCCAAGCGGAAAACGGGGGATGGGAAAAAAAAAAACGAGAAAAGGCCACAGGAAGTCAAAGTGTCAGGCAGGCACCGGGGCTCGGAGATTTTTCTATTTATTTGTTGCTGCTGCCGCCCATTATTTGTCATCATTGTTGTAGGATCGATGGATCGAGGCGGAAACGCGGCTAATTTGCACCCCTGCCCCTGGGCCATTTCCATTTTCCATTTTCCTGCTGCTCAGTTCTTTGCCGTTCTTCCCCCTCTCTCTCACTCACTCCCTATTCTTCTCCGTGCAAAATTATTAATTTACGAGCTGTCAACAGTTATTGTTCGGGCGGCCCCGTGTTTACATCCACACAAAAAGACATAACCCTAACGATTGGGAGAGAGACGGCAGGAGAGGGAGTAGGGAAGAGCAGCAGCAGTGTGACCAGGCGCGTGTTTGAGGCATTCTCTTCATGTACGTATGACACTGTGATAAGAAAGCTTGCCAAATAAGGGAAATTTATTATGATTACAAATATATTCATTCTTCTAGTTCAAAGAAATAAAGTTTAGTCTCAAAAATTAAATAAGTTAATAAACTTAATTTTAGTTAGTATGTAAGCCAATTTTTCATTTTTCGATTTGGATTTTACTAACTCATGTTTTGTAGAATGACAAGCATTGATTTCTAGCGTTGTTTTTATTACAGTTTTTATCTTTTTTTGTTAAACCTTGACAAATGTTTTGTAAAAACATGAAGCAATTATTCTCGATTAGTCAGTGCCCGCCATGATATTGATATTTCTCCAGCCCATTCATTTTCCCACCTGATTCTATGCAATTACGACCATGACTTGCTCGCTTTTTGTGTTTCATCAAATTAGCGGCTGTACTGATCGCTTTTGGTTGGTAAGAAATCATCATTAGGCCGCTAATTAAATCAAGTGCCGCCTTTTTCCTCTCCCTATTCGCCTGCGTCATTGTTTGGACAATTTCTGAGCAATTAGCCGGACGGACGAAGTCTCCTCCTCCTTCTAGCTCCGATTCTACGAATGTGACCCGAGGCCAATGCACTGAGAGAGATCACCTGATCGATCGCCATTTTGGCTTCAAGAAAAATTAATAATTTTAAGACTATTAAGGGATCACTTTCCTGAGGTGTAAATTAGGGTTTAACGAGCGGTGATCCGCCTCTAATCCCGCGACTGGTATCACGAATCCTTTGGTAATCTTCTGCCGTTGGTAAGCTCCTTTCTCATCCAGCTGATCGGCCGCCTAATCGCTTTTCCGCCTCGCTCCGCTTTTCCACCATAATCCGCCAGAGATCCGGCAAGTCTGGTCGTGGTGCCCGACGCTATCTCTCTATATGTATCTATCCGATAAAAATGGCTGGGACGGGGCCTAAGCTCTTGAGCAAACTGCAAGCAGAAAAAGGAAAAACCGGGGAAAACCCCGGCACAAAGAAAATACGATAGCGGGAGGGAGAGAGAGGGAAAGTCGCTGCCAAATGCCAAAGACAAATATATGGGAGTGCTCGGTGAAGAGGAAGCCACCAACTTTTGGCCCGGCACAGGTGCCTATTATACCTGCCACACTATACTAGTACCATGTAGTATGTAGTCCTAGTACTTGTACTTGTACTTGTTACTCGTACCCCGTACCCCGTAGTACATATATCTGTGAGGGAAAACAACGCTCGGGGTATAGTCTTTGTCAATTGTTCGCCATTGTTTTCCAACTCGGGAGACTCGGCGACCACTCGACACGGCGCGCAATTGTCCTTGTTTTCGATACCCTGCCCCTGGCGAGGTATATTGGTGATAAGGAGAGACAGGATTCAAGGTAATTTTATAGAGAAAAATAATAAAAGCTGATAATAAATATTTAACAATTTATACCTCTTCAGGAGACTTTTTTCTAAGAAGAATTGATTAATAAGAAGTGATTACATAGGGGGGGTTTTGATAAAAAGTGGAGGACTGTCTCTAAGGCCTCGTAATAAATATGATCTTAAAGATATATTTTTAGAATACTCTTTAGAGAGTTTCCTGGTTATATCTTGAGGTACTTCAAGGGTACTTAAAGGTTCTTAAATATAAATTTAAAGCTAACTTTTTAGATAGTTCCCTGGCTATATCTTGGCTTATTTCCAGGGTATTTAATGAGTCAACTCCCCCTTAAGACCTGCATTTGTTTCTTCAGACAGCGAACAAAGCCCGTCGCTTGGCACTCGAGCGCCTTCGAGTGGCAGCTCTGGAATCTAAATGAGCAATTCATGAGTTGTTGGCAACCCTTGAGGACCTCAGACCCCGCTCTATCCCTATCCTTCAACCCCCTTGACTGCTCGACTGCTTGACTCTCCACTTGCACTCGTTTCCCGTTGCATATCCTTTTTTTTTTTTTGCGCCCAGGAGCTCCTCCGTGAATGCGAAACTTTTTGCCTTCCACTCAGCCGCCGTTTTGTGCTTTATTTTGTCGCCGCCTTTGCCGCCTTTGCCGCCTTTTGTGGGACTTGTTTGGTTATTGAGCTCTCGCTCTCGTACTTAGTATTATTATTATTATATTTTTATTGTACTTGTGTTTTTCAATAATCAACCGAGTGGACGCCCCATCCACCTGCTGCCACTGCTACGCCCACTGTGGGCCACTCGCACACATGCGTGCAAAAAGTCATTCATTTTATTTACACCAAAAACACACACACACCCCCATACACCCCTTTACACCCTTTACTTACAGTGGTTGAAAACGTAACTAATTAACTCCTTTTTTTTAATACAGCTACAGAGATAGTTTCCCTTCATTGCTTTTTATAATAAAGTAAATATCTTCCTTTTATTATTATTTAATTTTAGGAAAAAAACTATTAAAATTGTTTAAATTACATCAATTCTATACAAATGCCACTTAGTTTCTCTTAAAATTTGTTTATATCGCTTGAATTTCGATTAAATTGATATCGATATCTTACATTTATAATATGTTTATCTCTTAGAGCACAGAAAAATATATTTACCTTTTTTACTAACTTTGGGAGCCCAGAAAAACTATATAAATATTATTAGATAACCATTTAGCTTCTCTAAAAATTGCATTTATATAATAAATAGCTAGAGTTTTGATTATATTCATAAATTGATATCGATATCCTTAACCTAATAATGAGCTCATATTATATTTTGATTTTTCACTAACTTTGAGAGCCCTGAATAATTATATTACATTTATTAAATTACCATTAAGCTTCCTAAAAATATAATTTCTATGTTAAATCTTCTTAGCTTCGATTACATCGATTATATCGATCAATATGTCTAACCTTTTGTCTCTTATTTATCTCTCAAAGCCCAGATACAACATTCTTAGCTAAATATTTACGACTTAAAATCAACATTAAGTCTTAAATTATTAAACTTTAAATTAATAAGTAGCTTTTTATTTTGTTATCGATAAATTGAACTTAATTTTTCGATTTTAGCTTCTCTCTCAAGACTATTCGTTCAATTTTAAATATAAATTTTATTATTAATGACTTTATTAGAGACTGATTAATTTCAGATATACATTATCAATTTTTTTCCTGTCCTGGCTTTGCCTCAAAAAAACTCCTTGCCCTTGGGCTTGGCATAAAACCCGGGTGCGGTTTTTACACTCCAAATATTCAATTACGCCGCGGGCGGTCTTCGCCGGGTCCGATTATTGCCCGGAACCCGTTCCCGTTCCCGTTCCCGTTCCTGTACCCCGGATTGAAATAAATCAGGGGACTGGGAATCCGAGCCCCGAACAGGACAGAGCTCAGAGAATCAAAGTCTCAGACGGAGTCGCAGTCGGAGTCGGAGCTGGAGCTGGAGTCGCAGTTGCTCTGTTGACACTTGAGCTCAGGCGGTGGTATTTAATATGCGGCTCAACATTCTTTTCAACCCGCTACGTATTTTTTAGCGACTGCTGTGAAAATGATGAAAAAATCGCCCGCCGACAAACGACAAACGTCAAGTGTCACAGGGCAAGGGAAAAGGCAGATACCCTAGGAGCAGGGATGCCCAGTAAGGGTGCTCGGGGGAGCAAGCATTCTTGTTAAATTCGAGTTTTCTGAAAGAAAAATAGGATAAAAAATTATAAAATATAATTTAAATTATAAATTTGTTTATAAATAAATACCTGAAGGTATTTCCACTTAATTTTTCGAGATTCAAGGGTATCACTAGACCAAGTCTCTGCAACTCCTGCCTGGACTTTTGATGATGTGATTTTCTGATGCAATGAAGCGCGTTCCGATGAGGGGGGCCAAGGAGGGATGACAGGGCAAAGTGCGCAGCAAACTTCCTGCTGATTGCTTAATTGACAAAGAGCATATGCGATGCATGAATGAATATATGAATATATATATCCCCAGCCCCTGCCGCAGACGCCCATCACATATGTCATTGTTGGTGGCCATAAGCTGCTCCCATCGTCATCGCCATCGCCATCGCCATCGGCATCGCCATCGCATGGGCGTCCAAAAACTCTGAAAATGCATTAGCGAGGAGTCCAATTCTCTCCTCACCTCGCTAGCCCCCCTTTGGCCGAAGATTAAAATCTAAAAACTGTCAATTAGAGCACACATTTTTCCTCATCAAAATGCGAGTAACAACAAGAGAGATATATATTCTGGGTATCAAGACGACTAAGGATGCTCTTTTTTTGAGACAAGGTATAGGGGGTTTTAAGCTTTAAACTGGGAGAAAAGAATTTATAATAGGAGATTCTTTAGTATTTTAATAAACTTTATTGCTTGGGTATCTTCTTTAATTATTTTCTTCAAGATCTATGAAGTAAAAACCCCTTTTTACCTTCTCAGAAGCTGTTCCTTAATAGTAATTAATAATATATAATAATTAATACTTATAAATATAATTAATTTTACAAGTAAATAATTTAATTAATAATTCAAAAAACTACTAAAAAATATAAATAAAAGTAAAGCTCTTTTCCCCTATTAGAGTATCCCAAAAACGGAGGCTACCTCGGCCGCCAAGAGACTTGGGGCCCAGCTTAAGCCGCTGCCGCCGCTGCTGCTGCTGCTGCCGCCTGGACCCCCCCGAAAGTCCCCGTAAGAGCCGAGGACCCCCCCCTCCCCAGAAGTCCCCGCTTCTGTGCTCATTTTCAGTCCATCAATGTGACGGCGTCCCACGTTCAACGTTCAACATCCAACATTCAGCGCTCCCTGTGGCCGGCCGCCAGTGGCCAGGTTGGGTCTTGGATCTGGGGACTGGACCACACTAAGTCCACGGCCATCTCTCTCTCTCTCTCTCTCGTGGTGCGTAGCTCTATCTCTTTTCATGCCCGGCCCTGGCTTTCCCTTTGGGTTTGGGTTTCCATCGCTCGGTTGTCAGGGGGCACTCGGAATTCATTGACATATTTCTTGGCATTTCATTTGTGCCTCGCCAACTTCGATTGCGGCTCCCCTGGATTGACTATCGTTACAGTTGGGATTCTTTAGGAGAAACTATCGAAAATGGTCAGTCGGGGGTCTTATAATTCCCAACTGGTAAGGGCTTGGGTTTTGGTATTAATTATTAAAAGAAAATAATTGTTAGGCATATTGTTTAATAGCTTTAAAATATAGTTAACTTGCTTTTTTTAGCTTTGTTTATCCTTGTTTCAAGCCGAGCTTGGCGGCTTATAATTCCCAACTGGTAACGTCCAGGCTTTTAGGTAATAATAAAAAAAACTTGTAGGGGAATTTTTGATTAACTTAAAACATAATTAACTTGCCTTATAGATTTTCCCAGTCTTTAATAACTTTAATAGCAGAAACTATCGCAAATGGTCAGCTTATATGGTGGGCTTATAATTCCCAACTGGTAAGGGCCTGGGTGTTGGTATTAATTCTTTAAAGGAAATAATTGTAAGGAATTTCTTTTTATATCTTAAAAAATAGTTAACCATGTTATTTTTTTAGATTTTCCTAATCTTTGTTTTAATAGCAAGTACTATTGTAAATGGACAGTCGTGGACTGATAATTCCCAACTGGTAACGGCATTGGTTTTCGTATTTAAACGAAGGGATAAGGTAATAAGCCAGTAACTTAAAAATAGTTAATTATGTTATTTTTATAGATTTTGTTTATCTTTTTTTTTAAATATTTTCTAAGTAAAAATTTAATAAAAATAATACTCAATGTATAAAGGAGAATTTTTAAATTTTTGGCTTTTCTTTTAATTTGATAAACCTTAAATATTTTAAAAAAATACATTTCCTCTAATAGTTTCACTTAAAGAAACTCCCCTGTAATTCCCAAGTCTTTATCTCTCTCGCCTCCCTTTCTGTGTACATCTTGCCATCTCTTTCCGTTGCCTATGTCTTAAGAGTGGCATTTGTGTTCCTTTAATTTACTTCTTTTAGTTTCCTCGCTCCGAGAGTGGGTTTTAAATTACAGCCCAAGATGAGGGCCCAAGATGGCGGGCCACACCCCCTTGTGGGGGGCTCGGACCCCGTCCAGTTCTTGTTATTTCTCCTCCATTCTTATATTGAGCCACAAAGTACAAGTAAATACATTTATTTAGTTCGATCCAAACGTCAACGTCAACATCTTCTTCTTATTATTTCTCTTGGTCTTTGGTCAACACAGCCCTGCCCCCCTTTGTGTCTTCCTCCTGCCCCGCCCCTGCCTCGCTCCCCGTTCCCGTTCCCGTTCCCGTTTTCCGCTTTCCGCTTTCCTATTCTTATTATTATTATGGCCCCATGTTGTTGGTCATCGTCTGGGAGGGCAGACAATGAAGGAAGAGCTTAAAAATAATACCTTGCCTGCTTATGTTGACGTTTTTATCCCCCCACCCCCTACCCCCAACAACTGACCGCCGCCGTCCCTGGCCGGTCACCTGTTAGCCACCTGAAGCATAGTTACAGCGACATTTTAAGATCCCCAGTCCCCGCTGCACGGCGATAAAATCGAAAATAAACTAAACTAAGCTTTAAAAATAAAATAATGCTAAAAAAATATTTAAAAAATTGATGGAAGAACCTTAAATTATTTGAAAAAATAAAATAAACTTCATAAATATTTATATAATTACATATCAATTCTGAACTATGATCATTGAAACGATAAAATGTTCTTATGATCATAGTTTTGAATTTATTCTCACTTTTTTCTAAACTTTTGCCAAAGAAAACATGATTTGCTTGTTTTTAAATTGGAAATGAACCTCAAATTATTTTAAATAATGAGATAAACTTCCTAAATATTTTTATTAATATATTTAAGTTATAATTATGAGCTTACAAAAATTAAAACAATTTAGTTTAACTTTTTTCTAAAACTTTTTCCAAAGAAAACTCAAGTTCCTTAACCTTAAGCTGATCTGAGAACCATAAATAATTTAAAATAACAAAATAAACTTCCTAAATATTAATGTAAATATAAATAAATTCAAAACTATGAAGATAAAATAATTTTAACAATTTAGTTACACTTTTTCCAAAGAAAACATGATTTGCTTGACCCAAACTTGAATATTGAACCTTAAATTATTTAAAATAATGAGATAAACTTCCTAAATATTACTATAAATATATATAAATTCAAAACTATGAAGATAAAATAATTTTAGCAATTTAGTTACACTTTTTTCTAAACTTTTTCCAAAGAAAACATGATTTGCTTGACCCTAACTTGATCTCCCATCAAATTAAAATATTTAAAATAATACAATGAACTTCATAATAATTATATAATTATAATTATATATCAATAATAAAAACAAATATTAAATCAATAACATTTATTCAATAAACAACATTTTCATCTCTGTATTCTTGCCTTGGACCACTGGCCGTTGTCGCCAGATACCCGCTCTCCTGGCCAGATGCCAAGTGTTAAAGCCCACAGCAAGTGCTTCACTTAGTTCTCTCCAGAAACCCCTGAAGGCCCTGCTCCTCCTTGGGCCCCCTTCCCTGGCGTAATGAGCAATGGTGGCCAAGAGCTGAAGAGCCAGGCTAATTGGAGTCTTAGTTTCCTCCGCCGCCTCCGCTTGAAGTTAGTGGGAGGGATCGTCGGTCAAGGATCCTGGGGCTGGCAGACAACGAAAATGGCAAAATGGCGGAAAAATCAGAGGGTAGATTTAAGAGGCAAAAAAAATTAAATGTTTAACAAATTTTAGGTAATTTTTTTAGATTTTTTAGCTTAAGAGTTTGACTTGAAAAAATGGTAAGAAGCTGCACGAGCGACAGTCGAGTGCTTGAGGAGCTCCGAGTTCTAGGCGTGGGCAGCTCTGTTTTATAAGAAAATGTTGTATTTTGCTTTTCTGATTATTATTATTATTTATTATTTATTTTATATCAAAGCAGACTTAAATATAAATAAATAAAAAATTAATTTGCATTCCAATTAATTTATATAAATATTTTAAGGCTTATGAAGTTGGTATTACAGCTAAATATGTTTTTAAATTGACTTTAAAGTGTATTTAAGATAGCAATATTTGTTATACAAATAATTATTTACATTCTTAATATTTTTCTTGTACTTTCTTCTACCTTTTTTCCCTTTTTGTAATATTTTTTATATTAAATGACTTAACATGGGCTTCACCTATAATAAATTGTCTGCTCAGTTTCGATCGCTAGACTCCACCATTTTCCAGAAACCCCGAAAAGGGAGTAAAATGAGCAAACATATTGAATTACCAGATATTGCCTAATTGAAATGTTTGCTCTATTTTGGCCTCAAATGGTTTTTGACACTCGCGCGACTTCCATTTCGGTACTCCCGATCCCGATCCCAGATCGCTTATCGCGCCCAAGTGAGAAGTGTCAATGCCGGGACTGTCCCAAAGATTGCTATTTAAAAACGAAAAAAAAAAATATATATACAGATATGTATGAGTCAAACAATGGGCCCAAATATAAGCCCATATATATGTATATATATATCGATCATGTCGCCATCGGCAGCACACAAAACATCAACACAATGGATGCCACAATATCGGGGAGGGACAGATGAGTCCCGACGAGTCCTCGTCCTCGGGCTTGAGTGCACTTTTTCTGAAAGCCGATCCCCTGATTGACAGTTCGAAAACCTCAGGCCCGGCCTCGGGCTCAGGCTGCAATGGAGCAGCAGGCAATCAGGAGATCAGGGAATCACTCTGAAATTGGAACTATCACCTATCGCCAAACAAAGGGGCAAACTTTTGTCTCGGGTGTTGATTGGCTTTGATAAAAAATAAAAGAAGGAGAGCAGGGAATGCCAGAGGCGGTTTAAGGGGAGTAACTGCCTGTAACTGTCTTTAAGAAGTGCACAAAAAATAATGTAAAACTCTTTTAATATTTAAGGGGGTTATAAATGGGTATCAGGCTTATATATTATTTCTTTACAGATTTTCGTAGAGGCAAAAATATGTTTTAATGCCAAATCTGTAATTGGATCCTTAGAGCATCTAAAAATAATATATCTTGCGCGAAATGGGGTACTTTTTCATTTAAAAGATTTAACATTATATTTGTATAATTTATAAATTTCTTTGTTTTATATTTTATTCATTTTTATTTGTATTTTTTAATATTTGGAATTGTAACTAAAATTTTAAAAAAGTTCTCTTTTGTTTAAATACTCTTAAAATAGTTTTTTAACTTTTAAAACCTTTTAAATAAATATCAAGCCCCCATAAATATCAATTACCAAGTTAAACCTGATAGCTAAATGCTTAATTACTCTTTTTATGCCACACAAAGTGACTGTAATAGCTAGTAACTACACAGAAACTATTAATTGCTCGAATAAATCACTTGCTTAATCGTTTTGCTGAACTAATAATCAATGCTAAACGTGATAATTAACATTAAGAAACAACTCAATTAGTGACTAGAAAAATGTCATTAATTAACCTCCATTATTATTATTATTATTCCTATGCCAGCGGCATTAGCCCGCCCCCTTTCCTTATTTATATTTAAAATCCCTGGAAAAAATGTTGACATATGCATCCTTGGCGGAGGAACATTAGCAACATTAACATTTTGACTTGGCTTGGGAGATAAGTCCTCCTCCTCCTCCGAGTCCTTCATCCTGGTTGCGGGTGATTGCCTTGATTATGGCTAAATGATGACTGAACGATGATTCCTGGGCTGCTCTGTGCCCTGCGAGTTAATGCCAACACCTAGCAACGCAATCTTGAAGCTCGAACGCCGAAGGGCTGCCGCTGCTGGCGTAACAAATGGAAAATTTAAAATGGAAAAAGGGAAATGGCATAGCGCCCTCGAATTAGTTACCCCGATCAAATCAGCCGGCAAAAACTCCGCCCTGGCAATTGTTTCGACTTGAGATGTGTTGCAGCTGCAATATCTCCGAGATTTGTTCATGAAATTAAAATTATGAATTAGCTATTAGTACGGATAATTAAGCACACACTTATTTATTAATCCTAGAGCTCTTAATTTATTTAATTTATTTATCTACATTGCTCCATTTGTTTAAGTCCTATTTTTATATTATTTGGCATTATATTAATTCAATAAATGATTCAAGCTTGCTTGATATTTGGTTTAATATTATCTTAGCCATATTCAACCTTGAGTTGTTGCTATTATAATAATATTTGATGGGTTTGTTAACTAATAATATATTTTCTATTAATAAAATAATTTATTAAAACGATCTGGGCTCAGTTTAATAATATTTAAATAGTATTTAATCATTTATTATTATACAAAGGGCTGCTTTAAGCTCACAACCTTAGCTTTAGGGGTTCCTTTTGAAACTACTAATGGCCTATTTATTTAGTAATTAAGACCTCAGTTTTTAATTTAAAATAAACCTATATTTTACATATTCCTTAAATTATCTTTTAAAATTAAACCTGACTTTGGTGGCCAAAGCTGAGGTGGATATTGCTCGTTGCAGTTGCCACCTTTCCCGCAAGTATTTTCCATTGTTGTTCTCAATCTTCTATATTTTTTTCTGGCACACGCAGTGCTGCTTTGTTACAATTGTGAAAATCTCACTCTTGTTGATTTTTCCAGCAGCATTTTCTCTGCTTTTATAGTTGTAGTTGTCACGGAAACTTTTTCGTCCTGCTGACATGAGCTCTGCTTTCCTTTGACAATAAGCGAAGCTTCTTGGCAAAAAAGCAACTCTCAGAACTTGCAAGTCTTAATAACAAATAATATAAAATTAATGTTTTAAGTGCCATCAAAGCATGCTTTGTAATTTTTCTAATGAAGATAATACCAATGGTTATCAAAGTAATACATTAATTGCCTTCAAAGCATGCTTTCTAGGAATAACTCCTTTAAAAATAAGCTCCTTGCAACGATTGCCGCTGCATTTTTTGCAAAGCGGTTTATCCTTGCAGCAGAATGTGAGTTCCTTGGCATATATTGCTGCTAAAGTGGCACTGCAATTGCTGCAGCATGCTTTTGTTAGTAGTTGCTCTTGTTAACGTTGCTGATTGCCAGTTGCTGGTTTGCTGCTTGCTGGTTGCTTTGGTTTCCACAACGCTTAATTGAGCATATGCCAATTAGCATAAGGACGAATCGAGTGAGAGTGAGAGCCTCACCCTTCCAGGGGCTTGCAAAGGGTTGGAGGGGGGTACGCATGGCTCATGTCCGATGAAGGCCTCGTTATCGACATCATTATCGGCGTCTATATTTACACAGGAATAAGAGTTTTACGCTTTTAAAAGCTAACTAAACTTATTTAAGAGAATTTTAACAATATATAACGAGGGAATTGCTATTCATCCGGCTCGAAGGACCAAAAAATGTTCTTCTCGGGGCCTGATGAGTAGCGATCCCAAATATATTTTTCTCTGTGCATTGAAAATTTTCCATTTTGACTTTGCGCCCTTATTAAAACGGGGGTAGGGCCGTGGGATATATGTAGATATATATGTTCCTATGTATGCTGATATTCCAGCTGCTTGACTACCGTTCAGGACTTTTCTGTGTGTGGGATTGGGCTCCGTGCAGCGTTTTTATGGCCAGCCTCTGCCACCCTCCCGCCCGGACGTTGCTGCATTTAATTAATTTAAAAGCGTGTGGATAATACCCTGGCATTTGCAATGAAAAGTCAAATGAATTGAAAACTGAAAATGCTTAATACTCGAAAGTAGCAGCACACGGGGACACAGGCAGACACAGACACACGAACATCAACAACAAGTTGTGTCTTACCTTGTGTTGTTTTAATCAGCAAATTACCCGAAAGCAAAAAGCGAACAGCAAAAAGCAGAAAGCAAAAAGCGACAACAAAGCCGGGCCCAAAATTATAACAATAAACAATGGGAAATAATCAGAATAATAATAATAAGACGAAATAATAATAATAACAACGAAAATCTGCTCATTTTTCATTCGATTTTATTTTCTTTAATTTCGTCGTCGGTGCTTGTTTGCTTATTTGCTTGATTTTTCGGTGTTCTTTGATTTTTGTTAGTATTTATTCTGTATTTAAGTTTTAAATTAAGATAGTTAGGTAGTTTCAAGATGAAGAAATATATTAAATATTAATTCAATGTTTCTAATTCTCTTTCAAATATTTCCCTACCTTAATTACCTCCATTTTTAGCTTGTTCAGGTCCATTCCCACCTAAATATCTATTGAATGCAACTGGCATCGACTTCTGATGGAGAAAAACTTGCCATTTTTGAAACAAATCCCTCAAACCCATCAATTTTTACTCTAATTGCCTTAGTCCCTCAATTAATCCAAAACAAACAAAGTGAAATCTGATGGTCGGCAGGGACAGGAAGCAGGAAGGCCAAGGCAAAAGCACACACAAAATAAAAGCGACAAGAAAATGTTTGAAGTCAACTGAAAATTTTGTTGCCAAATGGATTCAGAGGCTGGGGGAATTTCGGATATATAGTCCAGCATCGATGCGAGCCCTGATGAACACCTCCTATCGATAAACATACAAACATACACCCCTAACTCTCTCCTTCCCCTATATCTCATGCAGAGAAACGATAAGCCAAGGATCTCAATTG
The DNA here is from genome assembly GCA_014170255.2 of Drosophila triauraria. Lineage (NCBI taxonomy): Eukaryota > Metazoa > Arthropoda > Insecta > Diptera > Drosophilidae > Drosophila > Drosophila triauraria. Next base: position 4,528,639 of record CM024333.1, on the reverse strand, counting down.
AAACTTTCCCTTTGGGATGAATAAATATATAGAAAAAATTGATTATTTGATAAGCTTTACTTTCGACATGATCTTTTGAAACTGAAGAATCCTCAAATCTTAAAAAAATAAATAATTTTTCTAAGCTTATCTAACTAATATTTACCAAAGACCTTTATTATTATTAAATTCTTAATTTTTTTGGTTCCAGTATAAGTCCTTACTTAATAGGTCCGGCTCGAAGGACCAAAAAAGGAAAGCTCTTGCGAACTGGAAGGGAGAGAGAGAGAGAGAGAGATAATTATTAAGAACCTAAATTTGAATTCCGAATTTCTCTCCGTGCAACACTGAGTGTGTGTGTATACCGACACACATATCCCTCCTCTGGGTATTCCTCCCTATTCCGTTCCACATCCAGCCATTCCCCTATTCCCGTTCTTCCACCCCTTCCAGGGCTTGCTTTTTCTCCTTTTCCAGCATTTCGGGCTGCTTGATTTTGATTTCAACGTTAGTTAGTTAGTTCGTTATCTCTGGTGCCGTTATACCCGGTCCCGTACCAACCCCTACTCGCTACCCTCCCTGCCCGGCACAACCCCCTCGCTCGATTGGAAAAAGCACCGAGTTTTATGTACAATATTTGGGCAACCAACGTAGGGGGCGGAAGGGGGAAATTGGGGAGCTTATGTACCGAAATAAAGGGGGTTGAACGGAGCGAAAAGGGGGCGGAGGTGGCTTGATTGGCGTTGCCTGTTTCGCCAAATGAAAAGAAAAATTTTTGCCAGCAAATGAAGAAGGAAAAAACATATCACGAAGCGTAAGAAAAATGCTTGGAAAAGAGGGAAAAACAGCCGAGCATAAAATCAAACCCCCTCCCTCAAACGCTCCCCATGCAACCCCAAAAACAACGGGAGGCCAGGCGGAGGGGGCGGAAAGGGGGAAGTAAACGTTGAAGGCGGCAAGGAGGAATTGTGACTTTGAAGTGCGAGAGGCGAAAAATGTTGTTGACGGTGGCTTTTGGGATCCACAAAAAAGGCGGAAGGAGCAGAGCTCCACAGGGGAGGCGGAGGGTGAGTGCAAAGAGGAAGAGGGAGTGCGCGAGTGGGTGGGTGAGAAGGAAGGGGAGGCAACGAAACATTAATGTAAGCAACGCAAAGGCAAAGGCAAACAAATACATGCAACAAAAAGAGACACACGGATACACACACACCAGCACACTCTGCTATGTGATACGATGTTAGCTCATATGCTTGTCTCGCTCGCACATCAACCACTGCAATGGCGACAATTTAACGGTAAGGCATCGCTTGCTGCGTCGACGTCGCTGCTCGCCTCGCGTTGGCGACATTGTGAACGCCTTTCATGCCCGAGAGCGAGATGGCAATAAAGAGTACCGGCCAGCTGGAACGTAAGTGGATTGCTTTTGGCTTTGTGGAAGGTATGCGATGGATGGCCAGTGGGAACAGTTCGTTGGGGGAAGAGTTTACTTTACTTTTGGGCTTCTTTTCGTTGATAATGCGCAATTTTTGAAAACGATTTTAATAGGTTTATAGAAAATATTTGTATAACAATTATATTTTATATTTTATACTTTGGGTATTTTGGAAAATTTAATAATTAGAGGTTTCTCTGAGAGCAGTTGGTCAAATTATTTAAATAAAAAAGAAGTAATATGGATTAACTTGATTTTAAAGCCATATGTCCTATACTATCGTAATGCTAGATAAATACTATTGATTAGATCCAAACTACTAAATAGCAGTAATTTATAAAAATAAAAAATACAATATAAGTAAGGCTTATTATTCTAAATCGGTTTTGGGAAAGTAAAGCATTTTTTCAACGAGTTTCATGCTTTTAAAAGAAATATATACAAATGGGAATACCTAATGCCACTTTGGAGGCCTTGGAATTTGGACTTGGGAATTTTAAAAGCCATCATTCGCTATTTCTTTATACCTTTTTTAAAATGTGTCCGTGTCCGTCTGCGTGTCCGCCTGGTAATACCTATTGCCACGGTGGAAACACATTGGAAGCCTTGGAATTTGGACTTGGGAATTTTTAAAGCCCCCACTTGCATTTTTTTTATTATACCTTTTTAAAGAGGTGTCCTTGTCCGTTGTCCGTGTCCGTCTGCTTGTCCGTATATGTTCATATATATTTACTTAGCGGGCTCTTCCCTTAACGAACTCTTCTTGTCAGCTGGCCTGGGCCTGGGCTTGGGTCTGGACTCGCCTCGCTCTTTGTTGTCGGCTGTAAGCATGGTGGAAATGTAAAAAACCGAAATTTATGCAATGACAGTGTCAGATCAGTTCAGATGAGCGTTCCAAAGGGGGTAGGGGAGGGGAGGGGCAGAACTGCATTATTTATCGCCTGGCAACGGCGAGTCATTTAAATATTGTATTTTAAAAACAATAATAAATTCGGACTGTTGCTTTTGCTGTAAAAATAACATAAAATCGCATAAATAATTCAACTTAAATCGAATGCTAAAGCAAAGTGTGTGTGCGAATGTGCGTGTGCGTGTGCGTGTGTATATTATGCATACCGGGTGTGTGTAATATTGTCGATATTCGAGTTCCATCTTTTGTTGTGGGGCCATTTTTCAACACAAGTAGCACATTCCAAGCCAAACAAATCCCCCGATCGGTTTGTATATGTGTATATATGGCTATATGTGAATGCAGCCACCGAATTTCCGAGTCGCACACTAAATAGCTGTTTTTTTCAAGGCACATTTCTTATATTAATTAATCAAATTAGGCTTAACCCATTGTTGGGGCGAGAAAGAGCCGTAGAAACGGTGGGATTATTATTCAGATTCACAGAGAAGAAGACCCCAGAGAGGGGGATAGAGAGAAAGGGGGTACTACCAACTACCAGCTCTTTGAATTCCTTTTTTTTTAATAAAGAAAATATTTAGCGGGGTTAGTATGAGTATAATAAATAAATATACAAGTTTAATAAAGTTAATCAAGCAAAAAATATTTGTAAATACAAAAATACAGCTTAAATAACACCTTAGAAATATTTTCAGACATAAAACAGTATTTTTTAGTCTTAAAAAGTACATTTACCGCTGACATAGTGCAACACAAGCATCAGTTGGGAATTCTAAAGCAACGCAAGTGCGCCCAGGCTAAAGCGGACCCTTTTGGGCTTTGGACCTTTTTCCGCTCTAAAGTTACAGTTCCAGAAATTATATCACAGACTAAGATTAGTCATAAAAAACATGATCTTTACTTAATACTTAATACTAAATACTACAAAATATTCAATACTACTAAATATTTAATACTAAAAAATATTTAATACTACAAAATAAACTTTTTTAAGGCTAACAAATCTTTTGGGCTTTGAACCTTTTTCCGCTAAAGTTACAGTTCCAGAAATTTTATCTCAGACTAAGATTAGTCATAAAAAATGTGAGCTTTACTTAATACTTAATACTAAATACTGAGAAATATTTAATACTGCAAAATAAACTTTCTTAAAGCTAACAATTCTCAAAAAATAAATATATAGAAAGCCAACAAAGTATTATTATGGGTCACAGCATATATATATATTTTTTTAATTTCCCATTAAATAAAATATAAAAGAACCAGCTTAAGGCCCCAAAGAAACCTTTGGTTTCAACCCTTTAGAGAATGCTTTAAGGCTGCTAAAACCCATATTGTTGGCAAAAATCCATCTCCAGCATTTATCATTGCCTCGAAATATTAGAAATGCCTTTTCCCTCTCTCGGGGTTGGCGCTTAGATGGATCTAGGCAATTTGTCAGGCTTCGATCAGGCCACGATCCGTTAACAACAAAACGCTAAAATACGCATATCAAATGCCAGCTTAATTGTGCTTTTTGTCCACCGATTTTATTGGCGAAATTTTCCATCTTTGTTCTTCTTTTCTCCTTTTTGTGCTTCAACTCAATTAATCAGTGTTGTGTCAGTGCACTGAAAGATTTCCCCCGGCCGAAGAATGCCGAAATTTCGACTAATTAGCATAAGTTTTTGCTGCCGCCGATCGGCGGTACTAGGACCGGGACCACTTCAAAGCCGGAAGCCGTTCGTTCAACCTGCTGCGGCGCGGCTTCAGGACTTTCCACGGGGGTTTCCCCGGTGCTTCACGGGATAAGAATCAAAATAAACACACACGCCGCACATTATCGGGCAAGTGCAGCCAGCAGGCGCGAGCGTGGCGGGGTGGCTGCACTGCCAGAAATAATCTATTAAATAAGATAAAAATAGAAATAGGATAAAAGTATTTTAATTTATATTTCTGGCATTTTTTATCATTTTTCTTAATTCAAAAAAGGAAAGGGAAATGTTTATATAGGAATATAAAATATATTTGTTGAGTTTTCTTGCTGACAGACCAACCAGTTGGGAATTCTAGCACAGAGACAAGATAAAACAAGCAAGGAAGCTAACTTCCTACTAATTTAGAAAATGCATAACTAAGCCTTCCGCTAATAAATATTCTTTTAAAAGCCTTAAGAATTTTTTTTAAAGCCTATTTTAGCTTGTATTTTCGACTTTAAAAAATTCTACTTGGCTTAAACGGTTTATAAAAGTAAATAAAATTAAATTAAACTACTAAAAACTTTCTCTCCATGTACAGGCATGGAGTAGATGCTGGTATGGGGATGGCTCTGGACAGGCAGGGGCTCTCTCCATTAGCCGAGAAGCCAAGCCAAAAATTAAGTTGATAAATAAAATGCCAAAAAGGCAGCACGACGCACCGCCGCCCAGCGTGAAAGATGAAAACATTGACGGGCGGTCAGGACATCGCCTCGATGTCCTTCGCTTCGATTGGCATCGGCATCGGCATCGGGATCGGGATCTCTCCAGCCTCCTGTGTTCAATGGATTTTGTATGGGATCAGGCAGGACAGGTCACGTGTCGTGCAGTCAAATCAACCGCCGACAGGCGGCCAAAACATCAACAAAGGCTGCGGTTCTGAAGGTCCTTTTAGGTCCTTATGGAAAGGAAATTATAAGAAATATTTGAGAGGAAAATGTAGTTATATGTTGTTGTTTAAAATATGGTTTATATTAAGGTTTGTTTTGTAAATTATATTATAGTTTATTTTATGGCTTTCAATATAGTTTGTTTTTCTAGTTCATAAAATATGTTATTTTCTAGTTTATTCTCTTTGCAAACCTTTTTTAACTCTAATTAAAAAAAAAAATTTACCTACTTACCACTAAAATTTTATATATTTCTTGGAGAATCTTAATTCTAGTCTTTTAAAAAAAAACCTTTAACTTAAACTGACAAAAGCCATTTACTTTTCACTTAGTTTTTATTTATTTCTTACAGAATCGAATTTATTTTTGCAGTATTTCAATTTATAATGGTTTTAGCACTTAAATATTTTTTATAATAACTTAATCTTAATATTATTTTTTTATATAAACACTCTCTATCTTATACAAGTTTTCTTTAAGCAGATTTTTAAGGCCTTAATGTGATTAATAATAATAATAAATTCAATAATGATGCTTAAAGTCTTATTTACAAATATTTCTGCCAATTAAAACCCTTAAATAACACCCATGATGATATACCAATAAAAACCTCTCTTTTGTTCCAACAGATACCATCTATAGGTTAGCATTCCCAGCTCGTGGCAGTGTCAAGATACAAAGATACTTATCTAAAAAATAATTGGCAGTTTTCGGACTCTATCTGGTAGCTCTAATCAAAGAAATAAAATCCTTAGAGCTCGAAAAAGTGAGAGAAGTGCGTTTGCTCTCATTTTCATTTTCATTTTCCTTTTCATTTGCGTTTTCATTCTGTATTTTCATTCCATCAGCGGATGCTCTACGCTTACGTTTACGTTTACGTACTTCTTGTTGTTCCAGAAAGCAGGCAGGGACTGGGACTGGGACTGGACTGGGGTTACGCGCCGGTAAAAGGCGCAACGGAAGATTAAAAACAATTTGCCGCCGCCGGGGGTAGTAGCATCTCAATTTGCTGGCTTCTCTCTGCTGCTGCTGCTGCTGCTGCCCCCCAGAAACCCAAACAACGCCAATCCATCGAAAGCAAAAGCAAAGGCAACCTGCAGAGGCAGAGGCAGAGGCAGAGTCAGAGGCGAAAGCCCAAGCGATTCCTAGACCCGCAAAATGCACTCGACGAAGCCTCATAAATACCGAATTAGTTGGTAATTCTATAAGCAACACGCGCCCATTGATGACGACGACGACGACGACGACGACGACTGCCGATAAAGATGGATAGGATAGCACGGGGTTCTGGTCTCTGAAAATGGTAATGGAAAATGGGTCGCGTGTCCCGCCAGATAACACAAGGCTGGCGAAAAAATTCGAGTTGCAGGGGAGGCCATTTGAGAAGTTTGGGAATCGATTGTATCCGAGAGATAGGTGACTCCCCAGTCTCCCAGTCCCAGTCCCAGTCGCAGCTTCTCAATCTGATTGAGCCGCCGCACGTGCCGCCTGGCTGGTGCGACAATTAGCCGCAAATGGCAAATGAATTTCCCAGCATTTTCATTAGCATAATTAATAGAAAATAATATAAGCTGCGGCGCACACAAATTGAGGCATCTCAATGCAGTTATTTCTATTAATAAGTTAATATTACAAAAATATAATAAGTAATTTAATGAAATACCTGTAGGAATTCACTTGCTAAATACCAAGCAAGATATATTGAGGCTTAAATTTAGTTACTTTAAATTATTGTAAGTTAAATATTTATTAATCATATTTATTGAATTAAATTGTAGATTTTGTATTTACTCTTTCCGGCTCGAAGGACCAAATTATAAGGTGGGGTGCGCAAAATGTGCTTTATTAGCCGCCTTCCCTTAGCTTAAGTCCTCCCAACAATTATAATTATTCTTTATGTTAAATTGCTTCATTAAAAGTTTAAAAATAAAATAAAAAATAGTTAAAAATTCAATATACACTCCCCATTTAAATTATTAACTAAAAATCCCACCCTAAAATATGTCTGAATAACCGATTTGCGTTTTATTCAAGACCCCAGCCATATCTCTCTCTCCGCTGAGTGTAGTCCTGGGTCCGGGTCGGGGCGTGGCAAGTTTTATGAGCTGAATTAATGGTTTATGATGATGATGGCTGACTCGACTCGCCCTGCTGCCTCGCCCTCGGAATAGAAACCGGCAATGGGAATGGGAATGGCAAGCCAGAGCTTTTACGAACTGGAGTGGCCCCGGACCATTGTTATCAAGACGCTGACGGGGGCAGAGCCAGAGAGCAAGAATCTGAAAAAAAGAATAAGAAAATACCTTCCAGATCCTCAAAATCCAGAAGGCAAAAAAGGCGGACGGACGCGTGCCCCGCGGATGCCAATAAATGCGCAAACAAACAGCGAAAATCTGAAATCAGAAACGATTATAGGCCGCCGCAGGAATGTTCCGACCATCTTCTCCTTTTTGTTTGTCCAACCGAAATTCTTGCCGAAAAAAACCTGGGAGTTATTTGTATTTTTTAAATCAGGTGTGCAAGCCAGGTGAGGAATGGAGGAGCAGCTTGGGATTCTTGGAATCTCAGAGAAATTCGGATTTTTAATGAGTTTAAAAAGCGAGTCCTTCTAATATGAAAGAAAATATTGAGGAAAATCATCCCAGAGTCTAAAGATTCTTCTTACTTCTTTTCACAATTTATAAAAATAATGTAAACCATTGCCCTATAATTTTGTTCTCATATTTTTTAATATTTTGGTTTTAAATGTCAAAAATTTTAATGAAGAATCGCAAAATACACGCCTTTTGGCTATCACTCCCTTTTTGGCCATAAGAGGCTCTTAAGAAGACCTCAAATTTTAACTTTTTTGGCTTAAAAATATATTCGAAAAATATGAAAATTTTTAGGAAAAAGGCTCCCAAGAATACCTTAAATTTCCGCATTTTTGGCTACGAAAATAGTTCGAACAAGAGAGGAACCTAACCTAGAAAAATAAGAATGAAAAGAAGTTCTACGAGTTGCCTTGATTTTTTGTGTGCAAACTAAAATAAAGCTGAAAACGCAGTGAAACCCTTTAATCTTTTTCAAACCCCGCATAAATAAAAACAAATTTCCATGTTTTTTTTGTTTTTCATATATATTATTCATCTGATCATATTTTTGTGAACTTTTTACAATTATTTTAGTTTTTCTTTCGGTTTTATAATTAAAAAAAAAAAAAAGAATTAACCAGTTTGCTTAAACGTTAGCATGTAATTATATATAATATATATAGGGAGCATACATATATACGATCATATATGCATATATGCGGCATGTGTATGAACGAGTACAGGTGTCTCTATACACTATATAGATCCGGTTCTTAAATATTAATAACTAATTTTGTTTATCCTTCTCGCCTTTCCACCGCTCTCGAATCCTCTTCATTCCGATTTCTTCGGTTTCTTATTTTCTTTTCGCTTAATATTTAACCCGCGGAAAAAAAATGCTCTTAACTTTAGTGAATTAAATGCTAAATATTCTTAGATTTTCCTTACATGCTTTCGAGAGTGTGTGTTGTGGGTGTTGTGAGTGTTGCGATGGTGGTGTGTGTGTTTTTTAAACAAATTGTTAAGCTTAAATTACAATTAAATTGAAATTAAAACTAAACAAAAAATGCCAGAGAAGAACTCGCCATTGAACTAACTTTTGCCTGTTTTTGTGTGTTTTTAATATTACAAAAGTTGCGTCGTTACTTGTTTATATTTATTTTATACTTTTTATGAAAGACATTTACACTCACACATATGGATATATATGTCGTATGTATATATATATATTTACCAAGAATTTTCCATGTGTTTTTGTACATTTTTTAAAAATTATGTTAAACTATTCTTTATATATATAAATATGTTCTTGCTGTATTTTGTTTCGCTTTTGGATTGTGGCTTGTTTTTCTTTATTTGCAATAAAATTTCCTATATATATATATATAGGTATATATATCATTGATCAAGTTGTGAAGTTTATAATTTCGAGTTTTTCGCTTAGTGGCTAAATCCCTTCTTTACTCCTTCATTATATGCTTTTAAAGTCTGAAATGTTAATTCGTTTTAGCTGATTTGGGTTTGTATTCTCTATATATATATATATCCTTTTGTTTTTTATGTTATGTATAAATATTCTTAGTTTTTGAGACGACAAAATGATGATTTGAACTTGAAACTTTTTTTTTCTTTTTATTTTTCCTTTGCTCGTAATGTTATGTTTTAGGTTTTAGTTTGGTTTTAAAGAGAACTTGAAATTGGAATTAAGATTTAGCGTTTATGATATGCTGAGAGCCCGCTTTTGGTGCAGCTCTATTTTTTGTTTATTTCTTTTCTGATTTCTCAATATTTTGGGTTAACTTCCCCATACCCACCCCGTACCTTGGCAAGGTCTACATATTGCATTTAAAAATTCTTTCCCTCGCTTAACTTAATTTTTTCTTTTATGCTTTCTCCGTTTATGCTTATGCTTTTCCCTTTCTTGCTTTTGGGTTATTAACAAACATTTTCCTTTCGTTTTGATTTGCTTGTTTTTTATCTTTTTTATCACTCATTTACTTCGTTGATCCTGGCGGCTTAAGCTAGGTCTCTATAATACCTATGTTTTAATTACTTCTTTACGTTCAAGTTCTCTCGGGTCTATAAACTTTATAAACTTCTTGTAATCATCTCTGCCTTTTTTTATACACACTTTTTTAGTTTAGTTTATATTTATATTTATATTTATATTCATATGTATGAAAAAAAAAATTCTTGTTAACTACAATAAAAAAAAAAAGGGGAAATAAATCTAGCAGCCCTGGCAGCCCTATTTGGTGATGTTGGCAATGCTGTGATTCTGATTTTTTAATATTTTTTAAACAATTCTTTTCGTTGTTTAAAAAGTAAAATTAAGGTCTCTGGTTAGGTGAGAAATTATATATGAAAACCCAGTCAAAACCCTCGGAAAGTAAGATCTTTTTTAGATTTTTGGTTTGACTTTTGGCAGCAACTGTACCAGCTTCACCAAATAAGAGCGTTGCCATTTTAACCAAATAGGAGCGTTGCCAACTTCACCAAACAAGAGCGTTGCCAGACTTCGGGCTGTGTGTGTGGATCTGCGAAAGCAACAGAGGGAGGCAGGATATGTCTCACAGGGGGGGTAAGATCTCATTCTAACCATAGGAATTATCCAGGTGCTGATGATGATCCTGTAGCTGCTGCTGGAGATGATGTCGCTGCTGCTGCTGCTGCTGCTGCTGCCCCATCTGATCCTGCAGCGGTGAGCTGTCGCCCCCCCTATCGCTGGCCACCGATCCACTGCCCCCCGAATTGGCGTTGGTGTTGCCACCGCCGCAGTACTGCATCAGTAGATTCTACACCATGTTCGCGTACTTGTCCTGCGGCGACATGTAGTCCAGGCTGTTCTGCGAGAAGGCCTGCGCCGAGACGGTGCCGGTGAAGGACGGCGATGGGGACAACCCGAAATTGGAGGCCGTGTAGCCCGAGTGACCCATGTTGTAGTTGACCTGGTTTTGGTTGCTGAAGTACTCCATCTGCGAGTAGTAGCTGGGGGCCTGGGCGTAGTTGTTGGGGTACTGCTGGTACTGGTTGTGCCAGAAGTTGTACGAGTCGTGGTTGGACATGTAGGCCGCCGAGTGGGCGGCCGAGTGGTGGGCGGACTGGGCCGACTGGGCGGCATGCGCCGCTGCGGCCGCCGACTGCGGCGACATGGGGGTGATCGGCGGCGACGGGGTGGTGATGCTGCTGCTGCTGTCCATGGGCGTGATGTTGCCGCCGGGCTGCAGGAGCCGCGGATTGCTGCCGCCCGCCGCCGAGCCATAGATGCTGTGGTGATGGTGGACGCCCCCGGCTCCGATATCGCCGCCGGCATCCTTCAGCTGATCGTAGGGCGAGCGCAGCAGGTCCTGGGAGACGCCCACGCCGACGCCACCAACGCCGCCGCCCAGGTTCAGGCCGCCGCCAAGGCCCACGCCCGAGGAGGAGCTGCCTCCCACTCCAGAGCCACCGCCATAGTTGCCCGACAGGTGCTCCTTCTTGCACACAATGCTCACCGGACTCACGGACGTGGCCGGCGTGGGCAGCAGTGGCGAGGAGTTCTGGTGCGCGGCCGTCACGTTCAAGGCGGCCGCCGCCGCTGCCGCCGAGAGGTGACTGCCTCCGCCGCCGCTGCTGCTGCTGCTGCTGTTGGGCGTGGATCCACCATTGCCGCCGCCGCCACCTCCTCCTCCGCCGCCGCCGTTCCCGCTGCTGTTGGCCGCCGCCGCTGCCGCAGCGCTCAGGAATGAGTTGTGGTGCGATTTGAGCGATTGCGTGGCTGCCGCTGCCGCTGCATTGGCCGCCGCCGCCGCTGCCGCCGAGTTGCTGCTGCCGCTGGAAGATCCGCCTCCTGCTCCTCCTACGCCCCCGCCGCCGCCGCCCTGGCCCTGGCTGGACTGTGACTGGCCGTGGCTCTGCTTCTGGCCCGACTTGCTGTTGCCGGATCCGCTCTGGGATCCATTGTTGTTGCTGCCGCCGCCGTTGCGGCTGTTGGATGAGCTACTGCAGCTGCCGCCGCCGCCGCTGGAGCCGCTGGCGTTCTTCGAGCTGCTCAGGCTGTTGGACTGCTGCTGCTGCTGCAGTTGCTGGCGGCACTTGGCGCGACGGTTCTTGAACCACACCTGGAATGACATGGGAGGGAGAGAGAGCGGGTAAGTCGGAGGTTACTTTAGGATTTTACTTAATTTTTAGACTTAGAAGTATAAAAATAAAATCTACACATCGCCGGGAATAAGCATAGAGCTGTAGGGAATTTATTTTAATTTAATTTAATTATTTGGGGTTATTCCTTTGTAATTTATTTACTTAGTTGACATTTTAGATCAATAAGAAGTACAAAAACAAAACCTATACATCGCCGGGAATAAGCATAGAGCTCTGAAGAGTCAGTGGAATATAGTTTTACATTTATTTTAATTTAATTTAATTATTTGGTATATTTTCTTTATAATTTTTTACTTTTTTGACATTTCAGACCAATTAGAAGTACAAAAACAAAAACTACACATCGCCGGGAGTAAGCAAAGAGCTCTAGGGAGTCAGTGGAAGATATTTGCAGATTTTATTTAATTTTTTTTTACAAACGCAAAACCTACACATCGTCGGAAGTAAACACATTGCTCTGAGAATTACAAACACAAAACACACACAAATGTCTATGAGGAACTCCTTTAACTAAGCTTATCTTGCATATTCCGTCTCCCTTTATTTAGTTTCTGCTTTTAGGCTCTCGACCTTCGCTGCCCCACCCTGCTTTGATATAAAGCTAAACCCACGCTTTTGTTTGTTAAAACAAATTATTTGGTATATAAAATACCAGCTAAGTACTTCTAATGACAAAACCTGACCCATTTCAGCCCCCTAAACAAATCAAAATCAATCAGAACTCCATCGTCATCTTCCCGTCCAATCAATCGAGCGAACATAACCTTAATTTCGATGCCACAAATTGTGTGGCTATTCAAGCAGATCATGTCTCCAAACCGCCCGCCGTGGAAATTGGAAATAAGGTAAAACCGCAGACGCCAGAGAAAAAAAAGGAAAAGGAAATGCTTTGAAGTTTTCCTCATACCCCCAGCAGAGTTTCCTTTGAAGTTCATTAGAAGCACAAGAAGCACGCTTAAATATGGCCAAATGTTGTCTAAATTTCTGCTAAAATTTGCGAAAAATAAAATCAAAATTAGACCAAGAAAAAAATGCCCTAGCTCTGCGTTATCAATATTATTATGCAATTTGCGAGCAGTTCATTAAACGGAATCAAAGTAAGGCAAGGCGACAGCAGCGGGGGCGCAAAGTCAAATCACAAAAGGAGATTTACGAATGCAAAATTGAATTGAAAATTGAAATTGAATTTTCAAAGGGGGCCACGACTTGCTCTCGGTGGTTGCTTGTGCTGACAAATAATGAAATTTGATACGCCTTGTTTAATGCTCTTTTTTCGAGGGTCGTCGTCGACGCCCCCCACAACTTTTCGGGAAAGGTTTTCCCCCTCCGAGAGCAGCAGAAAACGGCAATGAAATGCTCGAGTGGCCGCAGCCGCAGCCGACGCGTGGCAAGTGTTAACTTCGAAAAGGGGCTGGCTTGCGGATATTTGGGGAAGTGGCATGGTCTCGGGCTCGGGCTCAGTAATAAATTCAGCTGTTTACCAAAGCACAAGCCATTAGCAAGCAACACCAACAGCAGCAACCCCAAAGCAAGAGCAACAAATCACTGAAATAACATTTGCCATGCAATCGGTTTTTCGGGTTCGGTTTGGGCTTCGGGCTTTCGGGTTCTCGGGTTCGCACTGCTTTGATTTTTGCTTTGGGCCAGAGTTGCCAGAATTTAAAAGGATTGAAATTGATATCGAAAATGTTAAGTTAAATATTGGTTTAATTTACTTTTTAAAAGCTTAAAAAGAAATTATATTTGGAATTTAGAATCTTAAATAATCAAATTTTTTGGATCTAGCGAAGATTAAGAAATGTATCTAAATTTTTAAATACATGTTCCATGCACGGCTTTCCATTTTCGTTGACCAGCGTTGCCAGAACGTACAAGGATTGAAATTTAAGTACTTGTTACTCTTAGTTTTGTGTGACAATATGGAAATAGTAAATTCTAACATGATATGGCTTTCAATATACATATTTAGGGGAGTTTAAGGAATTTATATAAATTTTAAAATACTTATTTCAAGCACTGCTTTTTATTTGCATTGGCCAGAGTTGCCAGAACTTACAAGATTTAAAATTAAAATACTTTTACTTTTAGTTTTGTGTGATAATACGGAAAGTGTGAATTCTTACATGATATGGCTTTCAATTTTCAGGGGAGTTTAAAGAATGTATATATTATTTTAAATACATATTCCATGTACTGCTTTCAATTAGCATTGGCCAGAGTTGCCAGAAGTTAAAGTATTGAAATTGTAACAACTTTAATTAAGCACGAAAACATGGAAACAATAAATTAAAGTCTTAAACATTTTTATCTTTATTTTCAAGATACTTTATCAGCAAAAACTTTTACAAAACAAAGCGGAAAGGTTTTTTTTTTTAATGTTAAGGAAATTAAAGTTGCCACTTCTGATGTTAAAATAAAAATAAATTATACTTTCCAGAAATATGTGCAAAACATGTTAAACATCATCTGTTTCTTATCAATACATTCGCTATAATTTACTAATAAAGTAGCCAAAAAATGTAAAAAAAAAAGCCAAGTGGCCTGAACTGGCACTTAGCGGATTGTTTGCAGCCCCTTAAGCATAACAAACAAGGCTAAGTGAATTCCTTGCGCTCGAGTGTGCCGCTTTATGGGCTGTTTATTGTTGTCCTCTCGTCTTCGATTCGAAAAGGGATGCGTTTGGGAAATGGGAAATGGGAAGGACGAGTGGGTGGGTGGTTTGGGGGCGTGATTCTGTGTGACAATATAATCGAGTCAATTTTTTGGCCGCCGCCGCCGCCGGCTGTTGATGTAACTTTTCCTCTCTCGCCCTTGGCAAGCGCGTGACTTTTTGCACTTGTCGTCGTCCTCGCTGTTTATATATCCTGCGTATATCCTGTGCATATCCTGTACATACCAACCCCCGCGCATAATTTATTCATTGCTCGGCCCGGCAAACTAATTGATGTGGGAAAATTGCAGCCGCCGGCCATCGGCACACGCCCACACCTCTCCTCTCCTCCATGGAGGAAAATAAACAAACAGAAGGACGACGACGACGAGGAGCACAAACATTAAGTAAGTGAGAGAGACACTTGACTAGAAGGCAAACACTTGAGGGAAATTGCCCAGGCAATTTTTAGGTGGGAAATTCCAAGCTTTACGAGGTTTTCCCACACATTTCTGGGTTTGAGTTTTAATTTAGAAAATTCTGGGAAATATTTGGAATACATTTTGGCTTTAGAAATTGTTTAATTTATATTTAGAATATTTTTAAATTTTTTGAAGCTTTTATTTAACTTGAAATACATTTTAAGTGGGAAATTCCAAGTTTTACAAGGTTTCCCACACAACTCTTGGCTTGCGTTTTAAAGTAGAAAATTCTGGGAGTTATTTAGTATAAATTGTGACTCTAGAAATTATTATAATTTTATTTTAAATATTTTTGAAACTATAAAAAGGTTTTTTTTTTATTCTGAAAGAAACATTTTTGCAATTTTTGAATCATAAATATATTTGAGAACATTTTCAAATATTTTATAAAAATATGGCGACCGTGAAAAGCATGGGTCTTTTAAAATTAATCAAAATGAGCCAGAAAACATCATTCAAATTTATTTCTTTTATTTCTTTTTCTTTTATTTATTTATTTTCAAACTTATTTTACTTAAAATAAATATTCTTTGCAACTTTTAATTATTATACAAAATTTGAGATAATTTTTCAATAATTTGAAACAAATATGGCGACCGTGAAAAATTGTTTATTTTTTTTTTTTTTATTATAATCCATTTTTTTATTTAAAAATCAAATAAATGTATTTCTTGGCTTTGGAAATCCTTAATATTAATGCATGAAGTCCACTTAATATTAGTTCCCTCCCTAAAAAAACCCCTAAACCCTTTTAAATTCCGATTAAAGCTACTCAATTTCAAAGAGCAAGTGACTGAGTGACTTTTAACTCCTTGCCTAAGGCTGACCAGGAATATATATGCACAAAACACATATATATCTCTCGCTTAATTGCAACATCAGCGCGGTTGCATTAACAAATTGAAAATTATGCACAAAGCCTGCACATCGCTCCGTCTCCTTCTAAGCCCCTGCACGCACGCAGGGAAAAGAGAGGGAGCGAAAAGGTGGCGTGGAAAAGAGTGGAAATTGTTAATCCGCAATGGGAAAATTAATTTTATAAAACAGCTGTGCGTGAGCAAAGTTTTTCCCCTTCTCACTCTCCCTTTCGCCTCCTGTTCTTTCTTCGCTTCGCTTCTATTTTATATATTTTTTTTTCGCTGCAGACAAATCCTTTTGCAACAAAAAAGGAATTTCAGGCATCAAAGGGGAAAGGGAACGAGGGGAAAGAGGAAAATGGAAAACGTATAGAAAAAGAGTTGGCTAAGTTTAGGTGCCCTCTCACTCCCTCTCTGTCTGGCCTGCCCCTGCCTCGTGCAACCCCCGACGAAGAACAGCTGAAAGAGAGGCGAAAATATCCTGAATCCTGAATTCACCGAGTCCTGAGGTGACAATGGGAGGGAAGATAAGCTGGAAAGGGTACAATATAATGGCTGGAGAGCAAGCCAAGTAGGCTACACCACGAAAAACTAGGCGATCTGATATCCTGATAGTGATATCCTTGAAAAAAAATCATTTAATGGGGAAAAGTTTGGACTAAAATAATATTTGAAGAGAGCTTGTGGTTTAGTCTATGAATTTCTAAAAGAACACTGCTTTTAGTTGGCTTGACTTTACTTCCAAAGTCAAAGGAACTCATCTTAGAATTTTTTTAATATTTTTAGGGCTTAGATCTCTTAAATTTATTTATTTAAAATAGTATTTATTTTGTTTGTAAATTTTTTCAAATAATTTAAATACCAGGAAAATATTTCTAGTTATTTTAGCCTAAAATAATATTAGAAAACAGCTAAACCTAAACCTATTTTAATGATTTTAAAGCATTTTTGATATATTTTTAAGGCTTAGATACCCTACATTTATTTATTATTTATTTATGTATTTGTTTATTATTTATTTAAAATATTTTTTATTATGTTTCTAATTTTTTTTAAATATTTTGAGCCAGTGGTAAATATTAATAGAGGCTTTTAAGTTACTAAAACCATTTTGTATATTAAAGTAAAACTTCTTAATGAAAATTTAAGATTATTGACGCAACGGGGATGTATTTTTAAGGCGGCTAATTTGACCTTCAGCTACTTAATAAGCCTTTACTGATTTTGTGTTTAATTTTACTCAATTTCTTAAGAAAAAAAATAAAGCAAATACCCAATTCTCTACCTTTTTAATGAGTTTCTTTTTTAAAGTCTTAAAAAGTCTTTTCTAAAGTCTAAAGTATTATAAAAAATTTGTTTCTTCCAAGTCGTTCTTAAAAACCCTGCTAGTTTTGGTTTTAAAATTAATAAACCTCTTTTTTTCCTATTTTCTTTAAATTTTCAGAAACCTTACTAGGTTGTTTTTAAACCTTTTTAATGAGTTTCTTTTCTAAGCTTTTAGAAACCTTTCTTATTTTGTTTTTAAGATTATTTAACATTATTTCAATTTTAGCTTTCAGTCCCTGAAGCAATCTTTTATAAAATCTTCCTAGCAAAACCTGGCTTTATAATATTTTTAATTAAATTTTTCATAACTCAAAATTTAGCTTTAGCTTCATTTTTATTTGTATTTCCCTAATTTTCCTGCAGTGCAAAGTTATAGCTCGCCGGCTATTAGTTATTAAGGGTGCTGACTCGGATTGGGACTCGGACTGGGACTGGAACTGGGACTGAGACTGGGAGGGATGCTTCCAGCTACTGCTACTGCTGGCTGGTTCCCCCAGTGATTTATGACTGCCAGCGATGGCAGCCGTCCCTGCAGCAGCAGCCAGTCAGCCAGCCAACCCTCTTTGGACTCGGCTTCGGATTCGGATTTGGACCGTCGAATGAAAACATTTGGGCGTAAATGTTTGCTCTGTTCTGGTGCAGATAAGCTGCGTAAAATTATTACGTTATTTGTATTGGTTGCAATCAACGCCCTCTCACTTTTGGCCGGGGAATGGAGACGGGAACGGGGACGAGGACTCAGACTGGAGACCCACCCCGCTGGCTGCTGGCTGCTGGCTGCTGGCTGCTACTGGGCCATAAAGATGCCTATCATTCAATTAATATTTATCAGGAGGCCAAGGCCCCGGGACTCTGGTGAACTGATTATGACTCCGATTTCGTTGCGGGGATTCTGAGATCCCAATTGTGATTCTGATTCCGATTCTGATTCTGCCACTGATTTTCTCTCACTTCTCCCTGCCTTTAATCATTATTTATGTGGTGACCTTTCAATGGGGACCCTGCTGTGAGGAGGACTGCTCCTTGGAGATCCCATCCTGCAGAGGTGGTCTCTTGTAATATTTAAAGAAGTTTTCTAGAATTTAAATACTATTTAATTTGATTTAAAAATATTTAAAATAATATCGAAGAAAGCTAAGTTCTATCTAGTATCTAATTTTCTAGAGAAGCCCTCCCCCTTCCGACTTCTCTCTCTTCTCGCTGCTAATTGAGTTGCTTGGCTTCCTTGGGAATCCCAAACACGGAACCCCAAAGCGAAAACCAAAAGCCAGACGCCTTGTGACATGCAAACGATTCGTGTTTTCTTTTTTTTTTCCTTACTTCTTCGCTGGCACTTTTTGGTATTTCGCTTGGGGTTTTGTACGGTTTTCCTCCTAGTTTTCATTGCTGTAATCTGATGCGTTGTGTGGGTGTCGGAGGTGTAGCTAGGGGGTGTGTGTGTGTGTGCATTGTGGATGCATTGACATGTTGCGTCACTCGGAAAGACAGGCACAGCACAGTGGGTCAAAGTGGGAAGTGAGGGAGATTCTTTGTTTTTATAAATTTAATAAACTTTAATATATATTAAAATTAAAAGATTTTTTAATAGGTATTTAAAAACCATTTAAAAGAATTTTTTAAAATAAGAAATAAGAAAAATAAAAATTTTTTATTAAAAAAATTTTTTTTTTTAAGCGTGCTTTTACTATTTTCAGCATTTTATACTACATTGCGAACAAGTTTTAAATAATTTAAAATGTCTTTTTGATCAAAAGCTTAAGGTGGAAAGGGAAGGAATTTTTTTTTTTTTTTTAATAAATAATTTTTATTCAGTTGAGAATAAATATAACTTTTTATCAGTATTTAAAAGCAATAAATTTAAAAGAATATTTAAAAACAAGAAAAGAAAAGTTAGTTTTAAATTAACAAAACTTAGCTCAATTTTTTTTAATTTTAATTTCAGCATATAAACTCTTTAAGGTTCTTTCCTATTTTGTAAGGCCAGTTCTACCCACTGTGCCTCGTCTGAGCCCCTAAAAAACATATTTCACAGAGCCAACAGAGAATACAAAAGAGAAAACGAGAGAAAAGTGAGACATGTGGAAAATCTATACAAATTTCAATTCCCTGTCGTGGCCCCCGCTTCCTGTTCTGTCCGTGTCTCGTCCAGTCCTGTCCCGTCCTGTCCGCTTTTCCTCTCTCGGTGTGCATTACTCGAATCGATTGTGTTAAGAACGTAACTTTTGAATAGGGAGAATACAACAATGGGGCACGGGGGGGAGCACGTTGAAGTCAATTCATGGGACATGAGCAAGATGTCCTTGCTGCAGCTCTCTGCTGTTTCTGCTTTTGCTTTTGCTTATGCTACTGTTTCTGCCAACACCCCCAACCCATGGAATAGGAACGTGTCGTTTTTCATTTCGAGCCGACCACTGCAGGGGCTTCCTTGGTTGCTTTTCCTCAGCTTTCCTTTCCTGTTCTTTAATGTTCGTTGGTTTCTCGGTTCACTGCCGCCGACTGGCCTGTTTTTTTTTACTTGAAAAGCAAGCAAAAAGCATATACTGGTCCTAAGGGTTCCTACTTGGTTGGTGCAGCATTTTCTGCTCTTGCTTAAAGCATGCTTCAGCGTTGTTATAAGCCCCAAAAGTCTTAGAAACTTAAATTTTTGAAGACTTTTTCTGAAAGCATGCTTTGTTTCTAATAAAGTCTATTGCTTTACATTTCTTAAGTTTTCCCTTCATGATTAAGACCTTATTTTCGGGTTACTTTTCTGCTTCTTCGCTCTTTTTTGGCCCTGCAATGTCACGTCCTTAAATTACACGCACACAAAGGGGCCAAAGCGAGGGCAAAAGCAAGCAAAAAGCAAAAAGCAAAGCTAACAAATCGATAGATCAATGACGAACGATTGCAGTTGTTGCCAATAATGTTTGTTTTCTTTCTTCTTCATTTTAGTGTCCCTCGTATGCTTGTGTGTTTACATTGCAGTTCCCGGCTCGATCGATCGATTGTTTTCCCAAGAAATTACCAAAGAGATGACAGTTTTTCCAGCAGCAGCAGCAGCAGGAAAACCGGAAGCAACCTTTTGCCTCGATCGTTTTTGGGCCATTTGCCAGTTTGTCTAGGCCCTAGCGGCGCTAAGCAAACTTGTTTGTTTAGGCCCGGACATGGAGACACCTAAACAAACAGAGAGAGGTACGATCCTGATCGGGATCTCGATACCCTTGATTGAGTTGCACAATTTGCTGTCATCGTGCGCTCATCTGGTCGAGGCTAAAAATTAGCGCAAATTATGCTCGACTAATGCCTTGAGCAAACTCCAGTTACGCTCCCATTTCCTGGCTCGTCCTTGTCCTGTCCTGTCCCGGAGGGGTGACTTGTCACTGCCCCGCAAATACTTTGAGCAAATACAGCGGGGATTTGTCTCGGAAATGGATGCCCGGGGGGGACTCGTTCGCGTCTATTTGCATTAAAAGTCATCAAATCGGTTCGCTCCATATGTGCTGAGTATATCACCCGGGATAACCACACCCACCCCGCCATATCCTGGGCACATCCTGGCAATCTGTTCGCGCCGAGAGCTGCTCGTAATTTGTTTGTTTTATGGATTTACCATTTCTGGGCACTTTTCGAGGGCATTTCGTCTAATTAAACCAACTATACAAGTGTGTTTCTGGGTCTTTCAGAGGAAAGCTCACATGTGCGTATAATGGCTGCCAAGTGAGACTTTGGTAAGTCAAAAAAACAGATTTAAGCAAGTGTTTTGGCTGGTGTTTGCTTTTGGGGCAAGGGTTAAAAGGAAAGGGAGAATTAAGGGATCCGGAAATTGAGAATCCGTGTACTCAAATTCGTATTCTTATTTTGAGTGCGGATTTTTTAAAAACTCTAAGCTTATCCTAAGCTTTTCCCTACTTTGAGACCAAAAAGAACTCAAAATGAATACAAACGTACTCACACCAAAGTTGAGTACATATATTCTTAAATTGAGTACGTCTGTACTTGTGTTTGCTTTTGGGGCAGGGGCTTAAAGGGAGAGGTATAGATATGAAGCTCACCTGTACTCGGGACTCGGGCAGATTGATCTTGAGGGCCACTTCTTCGCGCATAAAGATGTCCGGGTAGCGGGTTTTGCCGAAAAGCGCCTCCAAAACGTCCAGCTGGGCGCGTGTGAATGTGGTGCGTTCGCGACGCTGTTTTCTTGTGTTGACACCTATTATTATTTATTTAATATTTAAAAATAAGAAAGGAAAAAGAATAAAAAATAGATTAGTTTAAGCCCAGAGCAAGGCAAGTGCCTGACCGAGTGTGCTGAAGGTTGCTATAACTTTTTGAGGCCAAATCGAGTATACGCCGCGTGTGCGCTGCCTGACTTTTCCCAGTAATATTCTCCTGGCCGCGCTAACCGTTATTTTCGAGAGCCCTCTATGGGTGTGTACGTGTGTGGTGGTAGCAACCCCCGAAAAATGCGACAGGCCAACCCCTAAGAGCAAAAAAGGAAAACGGCAACCAACCCCCGTAGAGCAACGGCAGCAGCAGCAGCAGCCGCCCCAAAAACTCGACTCCCTTTCTGGCCAGTACATAAGCTGTGCCATATACACACACATATATATCTCTCTCTATATATATATGTATAGGAAGGTATATATCTTTTGTTACTGTGTGCTGCGTACTAAGCCGCCGCATTGTTTGCTTTTGCCATCATCCCTCTCAGTCGCTCTCACCCTCGAAAAAAAATAAAGGAAGAAAAAAGAAAGAAACACCGTCCTGTGTCCCAAATACACGCACGTTCACCCTCCCTCCTTCTGTCTCTCTCTCTGCTGGCCCTATCAAAAATTAATGAGTTAGTCATTTTGGTCATGAATTTATAAATTGAATAAAAAACTTCAACTTCACTTCACACACAACTTGCAGCTGCCGCATTTCTCTGCCTCTGTCTCTGACTCCGTCTCGGTCTCTCTTTGAGTTTCGTTTTCGCTTTCAAAATGGTCGCCAATCTATATCTATAGATTATATAGCCAAATCAATTAATTGCCATTTGTTGTGTTATTTTTGGGGTTTTTTTAGGGGGTAGCCCGGGCTTGTTGTTTAATTAAAACTGAACCTAAAAGGTAACTTGAGTTTGCTTTGCCTTTTTTTGAAATATATTTTTTATTGTCTGAGCATTTTTTGGTGTTTTTTTTTATGGCTTATTTATGGGGTTTCCTGGAAGGTTTTTGTGCGTTTTAAAGGCGACCTTATATCACAAAATAGTTCAAGGTGTTTACTCAAAAAATAAAGAAATAATTAAAGTAAAACCTCAAATATAATTTTATGGAGACTTTCGACTTTGAAAAAATACAGAAATACCTAAAATAAATCTCTAGGCCCTCTAAAAACAAAGAAATAGCTAAAGGAGAATCTAAAATGTAACTAAATTTAAACTTTGAACTCTAGAAAAATAAAGAAAAGCCTTAAATTTAATTAAATTAAAACTCTAGCCTTTAGAAAAATAAAGAAATAATAAAAGTAAACCCCAAGACTCTAGAAAACCATAGAAATGTTTAAAGTAAAACCTCAAATTGAATTAAACTAAGATAAGAGTTTCTGGACTCAAGAAAAATAGGGAAATAACTTTAGTTACTAGTTTTACTTTAGTTAAACCTCAAATTTAATTATATAAAAACTCTAAACTCCAGAAAAACAGAGAAATATCTCAAATAAAACCGCAAATTTAATTAAATAAACTCTTGACTTGGTTTTGGTGACTATATCTTGGCTATAACTCATTAAATTGTTGATAAAAAAATACCCTAATAACTCAAACTCAGCCTTAGCTTCTGCCAACGAAATATTTAATACGAAAGCCTGTGCAAAAATATTATAAAAATTGATTACGAGTCTGAAATTGTGGTTTTCCTTTTTGCTTAGTTTTTAATTTTGGCTGCTGCTCTCTGCTGATCAATAATTTTTGTGTGTTGCTTTTGGCCAAGTCTTTTGTTGGCATTTTGTAGCCAATATTTTTGTATTTCTTTGCCTTTTTTTGTTGTTGTTGTCAGGTTTTGTTTGTCATTTGCAGCGTCACCGAGAGCGAAGCGCAAAACTGGAACCAAAGCGAAGACTTGAAGCTGGAAGCTCGCAGCTCGCAGCTCGCAGATCGAAGCTAAAAAACTGGCAGAAACTGCCCGAAGCTCATTATTCATTTTGACAATTCAACTGATAATGATGCAATATCGATGCGAACTGACATTGAAAGGCAGCCAAAAGCGAAGAGGAAGCCCCGAAAATACAGTAGAAAAAATGAAAACTGCCTTCGAAGGTGATTGCTTAATTAAGGCAAGGGGTTTTCTAAGGGGTTCTCAGGGAGAGAATATATTTAAAAATTTCTATAATAAAAAGTACTCAACTTTCAGCACACTCAAATCTCAATCTATATTTTAGCTTACGTATTTTTTTATACCAAAATTGATGCGATATTTACCCCACATACCTTGGGAGAACCCGACGGCCTCCAGTCCGTGGGGGAGGCCGAAGGGACCCAGCGAGGGCATCGGCATGCCGGGCGGGAGCGGTCCGTGCGGCACCGAGTGGTGCGGATGCGGACCGCCATAGCTGTGCGGATGGGGCCCCAGATCGCCCGACTTGAGGAAGCCCGCCGCCATCAGGGCCTCGGTGGAGTGCAGCGCCACGGTGAAGCTGTGTCCTTGCGCCGCCGGTATTCCGAATAAATGTATTATTCCTTTTTTTTTCTTTCTGTTTTTGGTTTTTCGGATCGCTAGCTCTAGGCTCTAGGATCCGGCACTTGAATGTATCTCCTTCTTGCTGCTGCTGTCGCTGGTGATTGTATCTGTAAGATTTCAAAGGGAAATATTAGGATTTATGCGGAAAGTTTCATTAAAAGTCTTGGAGATTTTAAAGGGGAAACAGGCTTTGGAGTTTTGGATTTTATAGAATTTATGATTTTTAAGCTGGTGCCTATTTTGAAGGCAAGTTCTGAGGTTTATACATTTAATTAAGTATTATTCAAGAGTTTAAAGGGTCTTAAAATATTTTATTTATTTTCGCCAAGTTCTTAAGTTTT
This sequence comes from Drosophila triauraria, assembly GCA_014170255.2. Classification (NCBI taxonomy): domain Eukaryota; kingdom Metazoa; phylum Arthropoda; class Insecta; order Diptera; family Drosophilidae; genus Drosophila; species Drosophila triauraria. Next base: position 4,504,631 of record CM024333.1, on the reverse strand, counting down.
ATTTTGAGGCTAATACATATTTTAAAATGTATTTTAAAGGCTCAAAGGTTTCTAATATATTTTATTTAAGGGGTGTTAAAGTATTTTATATATTTGTGGAAAATGTATTAACTAGTTTCATATATTTATTGTAAGGTTTTTATATATTTTTCAATTTATTTTAAGGTCTCAAAGGCTTTGAATATATTTTATTTATTTGTTTTCTATTTCTATTCCCAAAATAAAAAGATTTTAATATCTTAACCAAAGAATACAAGGTATTTTCTTCATTTAAAATCTTTATTTGCTTTGAAAACGATAACAAAGATCTACAAACTGTTACCCAAAGCCACCAAAATCACTCACAATTCGTTAATTCGTAATTATCTGTGAAATTCTCTGGAGACTCGCAGAGAGACACTCTTTTGGTTTTGGGTGAGAGATAAGTTGCTGTGTTTGTTGTGGGCTAAGCTCTTGCCACGAGTTCCAATTACACTCTAAGACCGGGACTGACAAGAACGGGGACTTATAAGGCGAAGAGTTTCAGCCTCCGATCGCTCCATCTCGCCCACACACAGGCCGGACTCTCTTTCTTGCGGCTCTCCTGCGGCTTAATCCCGTGGAGAGGCTTGTGGTGTTGGTGATGTAAAAACTTCTAATCTGGGCCGCACGGGAAGATTACCCAACCGCCCAAAAAGGGCCCGAGGAGCCGAGGAACCGAACCAACCCGAAGCCAACGGCGAACCCGAAGACTCTCTCCTCGGGCTTATCTTGCGGTTTAAAGATCTTTGATCTGCGCTTAGCCGCAGGATTATTTCAGACACTTACTAGCCACACATCGATAGGGACCTGATCCAGGACAATGGGAATTAAGATTAAGCCCGGGAGACGGGTAACAGGCCACAGGCTACAGGCTACAGGCTGGATTAAATCTTCAGTTTTCGGGGACATTTCGTGCGAAAAAAAAATTAGCAAGAGCAGAGAAAGAGAGAAAGAGAGAAAGAGAGAAAATGTACAGAGAAAGGAGAAATTTCGTTAGGTTAAGAGGCCAATGGCAATTGCGGTATTAGCACGAACACCGACACCTCGCATTGTTTTGAAATTGAACACGGGAACCCCCGAACTACTTATTTGTCATCGCAGAGGGACAGGGTCCTTCGGTATGTAAAATTTGTTTTGTTTTGTCATGTCGCTTTCATGGCTCAATGCACTCCCGAAAAATCTCCTAAAAACTCGAAAGAGAAACCGAAACCAAAAACCGAAAACCCACAGAGCTCGAGACCCGAGACTCGGTCGGTCGCATCCCAAATTACATGCTCACGCGCACACGCAAATTAATAACACATCTGGCTTCAATTCCAAGGGATTCGAGGCAAGGATTCTGATGGCGATTCGAGGGGAGGGTTCCGGGTTCGGACTCGGACTCGGCTTCAGCCTCTCTTCATGCCGAGCAATCCAACTAAACAGAAGCTGATCAGAACTAAAGCTGTAATTGATAGTTGAGGCCGCGAAAGTTAAGCTAGAAAGTTGATTAAAAGCAATCAAAGGGTTACATTTTCCTTATGGGGATAAGCTCTACTTTAAACTCGTAATAATGAAGAGCAGGTCCTAGGAAATCAATAAAATATCTTAAAATATGATAATATATAATATATAATATCTAATATTGAGCACCAGAAAGTTAATAAAAGAAATCAGGTTATTTTTGTGGAATTTTAGTTAAGAAAAGACAGAAAATTAAGGTCTTACCTATAGGAAATTCAACTAAATCATTTTCTATAATATTTTCTTATTTAGAAACTCAATCTTCAGTTAGTTTATGTAATTAAATAATATTTAAGAGATAAAAAGCCTTAGAAAGTGCCTTTAAATCACTTTCTATAATATTATTTTTTAGAAACTCAATCTAAAGTTAGTTTATATAAAGAAATAATATTTATGAGAAAGAAAGCCTTTGCAAACTCAGCTAAATCGTTTTTTAATGGTGTTTTGTCTTTTTTAACTCAATCTTAGCTTAGTTTATATAAAGATATATTGTTTAAGAGAAAGCAAGCCTCAATAAACCCAACTAAATTGCTTTCTACAATATCTGGCTTTTTAGGAACTCAATCTTAAATTAGTTTATGTAAACAAGTAATTAGGAAACCAAGCTACCTTTGGTTAGCTTATATAAATTAATAATATTTTAGAGAAAGAAAGCCTTAGGAAACCCTGCTAAATTTCAATCTTTGGTAAGTTTAATAAATAAATAATATGTAAGGGAAGAAAAGCCTTAAGAAAGCCAACTAAATCGCTTTCTGTAGTATTTGCTTTTTCAGAAACTCAATCTTAAATTAGTTTAAATAAACAAATAATGTTTAATAGCCAGAAAAGAGTGAAAGAAACCTAAGTCATTGGATTAAAAAACCTCGAAGAAGGACTTTAATGCAAAAAAATATAGTTCACGAAGTGCCTCTCGAAAATAATTAATCATTTTGATGTTATAATTTCCAAATAATTTATTTTTGATTCCCTAAAACTACCATAGAATTCTAGACTTTAGTATGGGAAACATTCTATATAAAAGGACTGAAAAGAAAAGATATTTCTATTTATAATAATTTATTACTTTCAGGTAATTATACTTCCTTGGAGAGAAGGAAAAATAATTACTACAAGTATTTATAATAATTATTTTCATAATAAAAATAAGAAAAAGAAAAGTATTTATTCTAATTATTTTCATAATAAAAGTATAAATACTTTTACTAATTATTTTTCCACCTCTCTCTCTAGGCCAACTTCCATTAACCATTAACCGAAAAAAAACTAGACAAAAACCCCTTAGGAACTCTCAACATCTGTCAAAAACCGACGACGAGTGTGTGACACATTTTCGGCTGGCTCCAGGAGAGAGAGAGCTCTAACTCTGGCTCTACGTGATTTTCTAGACATTTGCCCCTCTCGGCCGCCTTGCCGCCCTCGCTGATTATGAAAAATCATGGTAAATGGCAAAAAGGCAAGAAACAAAATACAGAAAAAATAAAAAGAGGAGAAGGCCCCGTCCCCGCTGGAGATCCATTGTGAGTCGAAAAAACGAAGCCGAAACGAGGCGAAACAAAATCATTTGGTCTGGACATATATCACGTACGCAATTTCTGATTTTTCACATCTTAAAATCTTGATGATGAATTTACCGATTTCGAGCAATTCTGGTTTGATTTTCACTTTCGGTTTCGATTTCCGCTGAACAGAAATATCACTTCATTTGTACTCGCGTAATTACGGTCAAAATAATATTTGTTGGGCAAACAGCCGGAGGAAAACAAAATAAAGGCCACAAATCCCAGCAGCTATTGAAGAATTGAATTGAAGAAGCTACCACAGACGGAGCTACCGTCGAGCCCGCACATCCACAAGTCCACCAAGTGTTTTGGTTCGCTGATGATGTCGATGTCGATGGCAAAGTCCCTGGGAAAGTCGAGAAAAGAAATCGAACCGAACTGCCACTTGGCTACTGTTCATTTGGGCCATGGGAAGCTGGCCGAAACCGAAACCGTCTCCGTCTTTATTTCCCATGATTAATGGTCCAACTTTGCATAATATTTCTCTGGCTTTTGGCCCGCTCGCTGACTAATAATCGTATCTATATTTAAGTTAGTCAGTTAGTCAGTCAGTCAGTGTCGGCGGGGCTGCTGGCTGACTGTGTGTGCAGCTGTCAGGAGTGCTAACCCGTCAGTCTCTGCTCTCTCAGCTATGTGCTACCTAGCTACTAGTGGCTAGTCGCAGCTATTAGCTGCCTTAGCCAACTCGCCATAACAACCTAATTTGCCCGGGCACATTGCACATTTTCCACACTGATCAGCAGGGGTTGGGGAATAAAACTTGAGAAGGGTTCTAGCTACCAAAAATAATATTAAACATAAATATACTCGGAATATATTATTTTTATGAAGTTTTCCTTGCCAAATATTTATTTGTTCCATTTAATTTGAACTTTATTATAAAAAACAAAGAAGCTAGCTTCCATAAATATTATTTAATATGAATATTATATCTTTTTTAACCTTTCTATATTAAGTTTTTCATGCCAAATATTTATTCGTTGAATTCAATTAATATTTATCTATAAGAAACTAGAAAGAAGAAGCATTTATAGGTTTAGAAACTTGTTAGATTTTATCTTACAATAGAATTAATAGTTAAGTTGTTAACTACAAAAATATTATAGAAACATTAAAAGTTCTGAAGGTTTCCGGTTATAAATTTGTATCTTGAAGATTTTCTCTAAAGCTATTCACCGTCGGCATGTAAAAAAACCAAAAATATTATCAATTTTAATATAATTAAATACTATTAAGTGCCTTTAATTTATTTATGAGCTTATAAGCTTTACTTAAATATTATATTATTTACTCTTACCTAAAAATCATATATATTTTAGAATTTTTAACTACTTTCCATGGCTTCTACAATTTATCTTTAAAATAGAGAAACAATCACAATAAGAAAGTCTTTAAGAACTTGTAATATTCAACCAAAAATACTACAAAACTCACAGATATATAAACTGATATCTTTACTTTATAGATATATTAACAGAATATTATTTAAAATTATTTAAAAACTGTTTACATGAAAAAATACAGCAAGTCTCTTTAGCAACTCATGATATTCAACTAAAAATAATTAAAAAATTCACAGAATTCTAAACTAATACCTGTAATTTATAAATATATTTAAAGAATATTATTGACTAATATTTTCAATTATTTACATACTGTTTGTATTTTAAAAATGCAAACAAAGTTAATAGAAATAAAACTAACGAATAATTTCACTAAGGAACCTTTAAACCCTGCACCTTCGGACTTTCCTCTACTTTCCCAAAAACGTACCTCAACTTTTCCCCCTGCTGGCCAGTGTACACTTCACACTTGAGAATGCTTAACGCGCCATGGCAGCCGCAGAGTAGGAAAGCAACAGAAACAGAAACAGATACAGAAACCGAAATGCATTTCTCAGGCTCATTTACATTGAGCCGCGGCTACTGGAATACGGCAAGGTAAGGCAAGGCAAGGTATATATGGTACATGGAACTAGTCTTGGCCAGGTCCGAGCTGAGGCATAATAAGCCGACTCCGTCTGAGTCTGCTTCAGCGTCTGCTTGGACTGCTCGGCAATATAAGTAATGCAACTTAATAAACGCAACAAAGAACGAAGAGGTAGCAGTCACGTCCCAAAAACTGGTATCTTTGGCCAGGCTTACCAGTTTGGCTAAACTCGAAGAGAGAAAAAGAAAAACACACTTTTTGACTGGCTGGCTGGCTGACTCTTGGCCATTTCTACGCAAATGCATTTTGACATTTAAATTTGCAGTTTTCGCATAAAATTATATTTATTTAGCTCTCCAGCCATAGCTATCTAGCTTTGGTGAAAATGCTGGAGGATCGCGATTATGATTGCGATTGTGATGAGGCTGTTGATGTGGATTCCAGCTACTGACTACGGACTACTGACTACTGACTACTCACTGCCTGACTTTGACGTTGACGTTGGCTGAAGTTTAATTAAGCAACGTGCCAAATAATTGAAAAAGTGTGAAGATTTGACAAGTTTAAGACGCATTAAAAAGTGCCTCCACCTTACTTGTATGGCCTAGAAATCAGGCAACTCTAACTGTTTGTGGCCGCGGCGACAAGTTTTTTTATTTTTAATTAGTTTTGCTTATCGCCAGGCCAGGCCAGGCCCCAGGCACATTATTTATTATTTACCTAATCAAATTGACACTTGAGCAGCAGTTGCTGTAATTAATAGATACGAGGCAGATTGCCTAATCAAACTAATCCATGGCCTAGAGATTAGGCCAGGTCCTAGTCCTAGTCGAGTTTATAATTCCTAAAATTCCGAAAGAGGTTTGGAAGAAGAGGCCTTCCTTGAAGGCTCTGATTGAATTGTCTTATGGTTTCAAATGTAATTGCATCACAAATTGCTTATGCGGTTTTATAATTGCTTTCCCATTAAGTCCACAATTAACGATTGGCTAGGGTTGAAGATAAAGCAAGTTTAACAAGAAATGTGCTTGTTATATATTATTTTTAGCCTGAAAAGATGTCAGGAAATATTATAAATATTACATTTCAATTAAACCTTAGGCCTGGGTACTTATTATAATTATTAGAAGAGTTTTTATGTCTTTTTTAAATGAATAAAATTAAAGAGCATAAGATATCTTTTGTAAATTAATATTTATAGACTGAAAAGATGTCCGAAAGTATAATAAATAATACAAAACGCTCGTAGTTAAAACGTGGACATTTTTTACAATTATTAGAAGTGTTTAAAAGCTTTTTTTTAATGAATTAAATATAAAAGGTTAAGATTTAAGACTCTAAAAGTGAGGTACAGATACTTTTGAGCCTGAAGAGATGTCAGGAAATATTATAAATATTCCATATAACATAAACTTTAGGCTAAGGTATTTATTATAATTATTAGAAGTGTATAAGTGCCTTTTTTAATGAGTAAAATATAAAAGCTTAAGATTAGAGACTCTAAAAGTGAGGTACAGCTGCTGTTTCCTCTTCAAGTTCTCCTAAAATTCCCTTTGTAGTTCTAAATACTTTTCCAGCTAATTTTTTCATTCACAAGTTCTTTATTTTCTCCCAAAATTCCCTTCGCAGCCTTAAACTACTTTTCTAACTAATTATTTTCATTCACAAGTTCCCTATAAATTTCCATAAAAACTGTTTCAATTCAACAAAAGTGTGCTTTGTGGCGTTTACGTAATTTTCTGCCTCTTCCCACAACACCAACACTCCAATTCCAACAACTCAACAATGAAAGCCAACAACCAACAACCAAAAGTAGCCAGAAATATGTATGGTTAAAAAAAATATTGAATGAATTGCTTGTTGCGGTTGTTGTTTTGATTGTTCAGACGATTGCATCATGGACAGAGTGGACCGAAAAATAAATCAATAATAGACTAATAGAGTAAAGAGCCCCAGCTCCAGCTCCAGCCACGGCTACGGCTACGGCTAGAAAAACTTATTATATTTGACGCATTGTCAATGTGATCTTGATAAGTCGAAACTGGAAATGGAACCAGAAAAAGGTAAAAATATAGAAAAAAACTACCTCCGTCTGAGTGATTTCTATTTAAATGGCTTTGTCAACGAAATTTGAGAAGCAACAACATCGCGTAATGAGCAAAGAGTGAAGAGAGATAAAAATTAATAATACAAATAATTGGGGGGGTGAAAAAAAAGGCAGAAAAAAAAACAAAGTAAGTCCAAGAAACGCCACGAAATAAAATCAAACGAAATGGGAATGAAATGAAACCTCACTTAGGGCGAGGCGAGGCGACGCCGCCAGAGATTGACAAAAGATGACGACGGAGAGAGAGAGAGAAAAAGGCAAGACACGATCTCCCAGGTACCTTGGCTTTATCTATATATCGACGACTGTGTGTGGGAGTCGAGAGCCAAAGACGAAGTCGAAGGTACAACAAATCCCAAAGATTGGGGCGTGCTAGGGAAGCGGAACAATGGATACCGTTTTCACAGTGAGAAAAATTTGAATTAGGCAATATTTTTGCATATTTAAAGGTCTGAGGAATAGGCAAAAGTTAACAGGAAGTGTTAAGTGGGAGTTAACTGGAAGTTAAGAGGAAGTTCAGAGCAAAAAGACATCATAAAATGCTGAAAACAATACATAAATTCAATGTTCGAACTGGAATATATATGGAATAAGTGTTATAGGTTTTAAAAAATAGTTAAAAGTTAACAGGAAGATTTAACTGGAAGTTAACAAGAGGTTCAGGGCAGACAAAGACATAACAAAAATAACGAACATGGGTTATTTTATGATCAAACTTAAAATTGATATAGAATAAATGTCATAAATCTCGGGAATTGTCAAAAGTTAACAGGGAGAGTTAACTGGAAGTTAACTGGAAGTTCAAAACAGGCAAAGACATAAAATAATTAAAACCCAATATGTAAGCGAATAAAATACTTTTAAAAGGGTTTTATTAATGTTTTAAGAGAAGTTCTTCTGTTTACCCAGGCTTAGGTTTAAATTTTAACTATTTCTTTATAATTTAAACCTGCAGAATAAATACAAATTAAATTATTTAAGAAAAAAACATGTAGTTCATACCAAGAACCTCAACAAACGCATTTAATTTCTTCATTAAAAAGAGCTCTGCCATTTCTGGCACTATTTCTGCTTTTTAAATCAACTTTTCTTTATGTTCTTAATTTTGTTGTTAATGTACTTGATCCCCCAATTTTCTCACAGTGCAGCCTAGAGCAAAATTCACTCATTCGCTGGGGGATATGGGCGCGATAAGGTATCAAATGTGTCGCGGCGCAATCTTGGCGACTTTCAATTCACAAAAACCGCGGCTCGAGTGCTGGGCGGATGTTGTGAATGAATGAATATTGGCATTGAGACATTGGGCCATTGAGGCATGGAGGCATTGCGGGATCTAGGCTCTCGGCTCTGGGCTCTGCGTGGGTGCGCGATCCGATCGGATACCTCCTCGAAAAACCACTCTCGAAATCCAAATCAAAATCAAATTCAACGCTCTCGAAGGGGGAGAAAAATGTGAAAAATCGACTTGCATATTAATTTCTGTTGCTTCCAACAAACCATATGCAAATCAATAATAATAATAATAATACAGAACAACGAAGGTAGCAGCGGCAGCGGCGAGAAGTCAACGTTTTATTCAGATATTATAATTTATAGCCGCCGCTTTGAAATTAGACGATGATTCCGGGGCCCGGGTCGGGCCGAGAGATGTGGGGAATATGTGTGAATAATGCTGCGACCTGAACGGGTCGGGTCGGGTCCGTCGGTCCGTCGGCTGGCCTCCTCTATTGTGTCTAAATATCTAATATTAGATTTTAGGGTTTCTTGGTAGCCTTTTTCCAATCACATTTCGAGTGGAGTCGTCGGAGCTGTGTCCGAATGTTTTGCCTAATTAAGGAAGGCGGCCTTAATATGCCCATTAAAATTATGAAAATCATAACGAATATCGGCGTTTGCGGTCGGGCATTTTCTCACATTAAGTTCGAACATTAGTCATAGGCAGAAGTTTAAGAGTTTCCTGCACAAAAACTAAGGTTTGGGTCTACAAAATATGGGTTTGGATCATGAATATAAAAGAATTAATACTTTTATGGGTTTGATAAGAAGTTGACGCTAAAGTTTTTATAGAGAATTGATTAAGAAAGCCTAAGTGTATGGTATATTAAGAAATATAACCATCTAAAGGGAAACTTTACTAAATATTTCAAGTAACCTATTTTTTAAATGAGATTTTATATTGTTATGTTAATGTTAAGTTGGGAAATATATGTAACTCTGATATATGTACAGTTTAACAAAAGAAAAACCCTGTATAACTATGTAGAACTCTTCCGAGAATAGTATATGTATCATAGCTGTAGCTTAGGTATCATAACATGTCTTATATAGTACAATAAGTTAGTTATGGTCTTAGGGGAACGTTTTTTACGCCTATAGTAAGCCTTAAGCAGACTTCAAATGTGTTTTTTATGATATACTCTTTATAGACGAAGAATTTTAGACCTCATAGGATTTATAAGTTGATAAAATGTCCGTTACAAGACAGAAGATTGATATCTCTTATTTTAAGGACAGATATTCCCCTGATTTCTGTAGCAATAATGTTATTTGGGCTTTATGTAAGAAAGCTACTGAGGTTATAAGGCGGAAGATCGCAAATCAAAGATCTAATGAGGTTTTTGAAGGTATTTTTTTGAGGTCCTTACTTTTGAAGTATTATTTAAAGTAGATACTTCTCAAAAACTTGGAAGATATGGAAATGTGTCTGAGATCTATCCGTATTTTTATAGATAAAAGCCTAACAAGAAAACTGGACAAGTATATCATCTCTTTATGTTATAAAAACTACTAAAATTTCAAGTCTTAAATATCAAAATCAAAAGATATCTTAACTCAAGCAAAGATATAGACATAAAGTCAAAGCAAACCCAGAAATAAACCCCATTTGCCCCTAAAAATCAACCTGTTTCCTTGATCCCGTGACTACTTAAAGCTACCAGATACCCCCGCCCGACAAATCCAAGTATCATAATCCTTAAATCCATGAGAGATCGGATGGATATAAGTGGGACTTAGCCGATATGGGGGTTTTACCGATCGATATCGATATCGCACTCACCGAAAAAAAAAACACAAACAAAACTAGAAGCAAAAGCGGCGTCGTCGTACAGTTATATTCCAATGGCAACTTGTTTTCAGATCAAGATACAGATCCGGATCCAGACTCTATATCTCTATCGGATATCGGTATTCCAGAGGGGGTTGGGTGTTTGTATTTGTTTTTGTTTTTATGTTTTTATGCGATGTTTATTGTTGTTTGGCTTGGACTTTGTTTTGGCACTGGCAACACCATAAAAAAACAGATTCTCGATTCTCGGGCACTGGCACTGGGATATATCCGAGATATATGCACACGTGTATATCTCTGCGGCTATAGCTTAGTATTTCGCCACGATATTCTGCGGTTTTTATCCTCAACTCAACTCTCAACTCTTTTGTTTTTCTCGTTATGTTATGTTTGTGTTACGGTTTTTGTTTGTTTTTATTTCTTATGCTGGCGACGGCGAGTAACTGTGTGTTGTTGCTGCGGCGAACGCGGCGAAAAGTGACTGGGCGCAGAAAGCGATCGAACGGAGCGGACGAACAATCGACGACAACACGTTGAAATTCGAAATCGAACTGCCAGAAAGCAACTGAACGAGGCAGCAGCGCAGCGAGCAGAGCCGAGCGGCAGAGCAAAAGTCGCCCGACCAGTGTACCCGCAGGAAAAAAAACAACAACTACCACAACTACCGGTTCACGGTGGCTCGGGTGGGAGAGCGCGAGCGAGGGAGAGCGCTGCTTTTAGCAATGGCTGACGCTCGGCGGCCCAATTCCGGTTACCAGGAGAGAGCGAGCCAACCATACACATTTCCGCTTGCTGCCTGACAGCCCTGTGTGTGCGCTGCTTGGGTGTATTTGGACATGGCATCCCGCTCTGGTTTTCGTTTTCCGGTGCCGGGCCAGAGCGGGACAACCCAACACTCGAGCAGCTGTATTTACCTCTGTGTTGTTGCTGCTCGCTGTGTGCGTGTTCGTTTGAGTGTGGAACCACACCCCAAAAAAAAAAAACAAAAACAAAAATAGAGTTCGTTGTTGGTACCAAAAAAAAAAGAAAATAAAATAAATAGCAAAAAAATAATAATAATAAGAAATAAAAAAGTACCTTCGCAGCAATGAAATTTTAATGAAAACGACAAGGCAGCGAAAACAACGCAGAAATTTGTTAGCTAACAGCGAAAGATAAGAGCGAAACGCTGGACCGTACGTATACGTATTTCTTCTTCTTCTCTTCACCGACGACGCAAAATTGTCATGCACACTCACACTCGCACGCAGCAGAGTGTGAGGGAGAGGCAGGCAGGAGCCACTCTCGCACAGCACGCCCCCTCTCAGTCGGCGCAATGGGCGGCCCCATTGTTCGATAATCATTTACGCAAAATAAGAGCCAAGGTACTTTGATTTTACGAAACCAAAGGTGTGTAATGATTTCGAGATAATCGAGTTATTTAAATAGTTGGGGGGAAATTAATTTGATTTCCGAAATGAGTAATAATTTTAATTAAATCTAAATAACTTACTTCATTCCTTTATTAACATATTTCAAATATTATTCCTAAGCGTGAATTTCACCTCCCAGCTTTAGTGTAAATGATATTCGCATGTAGCCAATGCGACCAACAACCAATTCAGTTAATTTTTTTCCCCAAAACTTTTCTTTTTTATTATTTTTCCGCTGCTTTGTAGCTGACGCAGGAAAAAGCGTAAGGGGGGAGGGGGGTCGGAAAAACCCTTATCAAATTTTTATGACAATTTGAAATAGCTGACGACAGTTGTTTTGCTCGCTTTTTCGCTCGCACTCACCGCTATAACGGCGAAACGAGCGAAAATGTTGCACAAATATTTTATGGATTTTTCTTGTCAAAACTGTTTTTCTGTAATTTTTTTCTCTCTCGCACTTTTCCCCAAATTAAATTGTTGCGGCTAATTGATGTGTAGATGAAACATGAAGCAATTACCCTTGGAGGGGTACAGTTATCGCAGCTTAGCATACAATTTGGGGCCCCCAACAGGCTCGTTCTTGTTGTTGTTGGGAAAACTGTGTTAAAATGATGGAAAAGAATGCCAAGAAAGGAAGGAGAAAATTAAATTTCATTACCAAGTGTTGGGGGAAACTTTAAAAATGTTTTAAAAGTCAAATATCAGTACAAACAGAAGAGGATTTATTCATTAAACTGACTTCTAAGAACCCATTTTTTGAATTTGGGGAAAGCAAGGTTCTCTTTAAAATATTTATATTTATTTTTACATTATATTTGGTCGAATAATCCTTTTTAATATGAATTCCTAATTAGTTTTTAGTGCTAAATTGGTCACATTGTACCAGGTATCACACATATTCCCACATATTCCCTGAATTTATAGTAAATAAAATATATTTCATAGTAAAAGATGTACAATGTAATCAAGCCCGTGAGTGCATTCAACTTCCCAGAACAAAAGCCTGCGGAAAAAACCGATTTGAAAATGAAAAAACTCAAAGTTAAGCGCACACACAGCTGCATGTGTGTGTGTGTGTGTGTGTGTCCGTGGGTGCTATTTTTTCCATAATTCTCCTCTTTTTGCTCCTTTTTTTTCCAGCGAGCCGCGCTAGCCGCGAAAAGTTCGCCGCCATTTGCCCCAAAACATTTTTCATAGGCGACAGTTTTGATTGCTCGGCGGAAGGGGATTGCGTGTGGGCGTTCGTTCAGGTTTCCAGCTAGAAGCAAACTTGTGCCTTGCCTTGTGTGTGCTTTTTTTTCGAAACTCTTTTAGCCATATCTTTTTATTTTTTGTACCATTTTCCGCGCATTCGTTTTTGGCCGGCTGATTAACGACAATTCGTTTGGCTGATTTTTTATTGCCCTGCACATTCATTAGCCTCTGTCGTAGGCGCGTGGCATGCCACATGCACTCGAGAAAATAAAGGTAACTTGAGAATAATAACTTGAAATCATTTAGGAGATTTGTAGATTAGTTTATGGATTGGTATCAGCTGAAACTTTATATAAAAGGGGTTATAAAGCGGTTTAATTATTGAAAACTAAAGTGTAGACTTTAAAATATAAAAAGAAAATAATTTGTGCCTTTATTTTTTAGTGGTTTATTAATTTATTTAATGATTTAGAGAAGCTCGGGAATTTTTCAAAGAATAGGTATCATAAATATCGATTTTAAAGCTAAGTATTTGATAGATCTACAAATTCTTTAGATCTTCATCTTATTTCATATTATTTTAAAGTATTTTATAAGATCCTCCCTATTTTTAATTTCTTTATTATCTATTATTATTATTTAAATTAAAATACTTTCCATAACAACCATAAATCTCGAATTTAAATCTTAGTATTTGATATTCTGTCCTATAAATTCTTTCCCTCACATAGCATACTTCATATTATTTTAATGTTTTATCTAAGATCTCCCTGTTTTTCCTAACTTTACTTTTTGTTAATATTATTTTAATTAAATCCAATATATATTCTTAGAAATTATCTATAATTTCCCACATGTAGCCAACTCTCAGGGGGATTCCTTGGGGCCACTAAATTTCATTAGCCTTCAGTCGTTGCCTTTTATTGTCTTCAAAGAAGGGGGCTTTCGGGTGTTTCTTGGGGGGTTAGAATTCTCTCCCTCCAGGAGGAGGGGTGGTGACATGGCTAAAGTAAAATAAGTAATATAGGCATGTGGGCGTGGCACAAATAGCCTGATTAAGCTGCCCGTAGCCAGGCAACAGTCCATCAAAGTCCCCGGCCTAAGGGGAGAGGAGAGAGAGAGAACTGTTTCCCGGCAATTGGGGCCTTAAATATATGTTATATATTGTACTTACACAGCAAACATAAATAAAATGTTAATAATTATATAAAATATATAATAATGGATGCATAAAATAATTATATATATTTTTGAGCAACAGCTTTATAGTTATTATATTTGTTTAAACGTAATTAAAAGCAAAATAAAACAGATCTCTATATTCTAAGTGATAAAATATGTTTTAAAATATACAAGTATACATTAAAATATTATATTAATTACCAAACATTAATCAATTAACATTTATTAATAACTTAATCAAATTTATATCATTATATTAACCAACAAACATCAATCAATTAACATTTATTAATAACTTAATCAACAAATAACAAGAAAATACACTTGAAAAGCCAGGTAACCCAAGCCAAAACCAGGTTAACTCAATAAAAATTCCCTACAAAAGCCGCAAAGAAAAAGTGGCAAGTGCAATATATCCAGATCCTGCGGATTTGGCCTCGTCCTCGTCCTCGGCCCCGTCCCATTGCATTTTTCCCAGTTTCATTAAGGCGAGCCGCAGGATCAATGCAATGCAGCTGGAAGGTAGGCGCAGGCAGGACGCAGCGGGACTCAAGACCCAGCCTGAGAGCTCAAGAACCCGGCTACGGCTACGCTACCCAGAGATGCAAGATCCGAATCCGAATCCGAGTCCGAGTCCAGAGGCCCTCGAGGTTTATTCGCTGTGCGTGGCCCGATGATTATAATGGCTTGCCTTTATGCTGCCTGATGGTTTTATGATGCGGTTAAGCGCTTGCAACCGCAAAGTGGCCGCCGCGCACACGACGCACAGGACCACAATGGCAAAGGACCCAGGGTGCACTGCAAAAAATAATTTTGTTAGTCAGTTGTATAGGATTTAAGTGATATATTAATTATTTAAAAAAATATTTAAGCAACTTCTTTATAATTTATAACAAATCTCAATGACTAAAAGCATATTTACTTACCGCTAAAAAAGGCTAGAGCCTTTAGCTTTATATTTAAAATTTTTCTGCACTTTTTAAATGTAAATATAAATAATGCATATACTGTCCCGTGTGCCAGCAGAGGCTGTGCATAGAAATTTTCAGACTTTGAATTAAAGTAATATAAAGGTTAACTTTTCTAAATGTTGAGCTAAAATCACTGTCCCGTATGTCGACAGAGGCTGGGCATAGAAAATATGTAGCTTGATTTGAATTAAAGTAATATAATTTTTCACTCTTCAAAATATTTAGCTAAAATAGCTATCCCGTGTGCCAGCAGAGGCTAGGCATAGAAATTGTGTTGATTTCGAATTAAAGTAATATAATTTTTCACTTTTCAAAATATAACCCATGTGCTGGTAGAGGCTGGGCATAGAAATTAGCTTACTTTGAATTAAAGTGATATAATTTTTCACTCTTTAAAATATTTAGCTAAAATCGCTGTCCGTGGGGCGGCAGAGGCTGGGCATAGAAATTTTGTTGATTTTGAATTAAAGTAATATAATTTTTTACTTTTCAAAATATATCCCGTGTGCCGGCAGATGCTGGGCATAAAAATTAGACATTAAAATAAAGTAATATAGTTTTTACTCTTTAAGTTTTGCAGCTAAAGTCGCCAAAACATATTTCCAATAGTGCCTAAATGCTTACACTTAGACAATAATAATATTCAACAATCTGTACATCGATTTAGGCTTAAAAATTACCATTTCTTATTCCATATATTTAATTTTTTCTCAGTGCACTGCGCTGGGCTCGACCATCGGTAGTCCGGGATTCGAGCAAAGGACTTTCGCGTAAGCTGCACAAGTTTTGGGTAATGCCTTGAGTACGTACCTGTGCAGTGGAAGGTGGCCCAGCGCCCTCTGACCTGCGACCGGCAACCGGCAACCGGCGACCTGTCCTGTGACCTGCCGACCGGCCGACCAGAGTCCTTTCGTACTTTTCCGTCCGCCCTCGCCTCTCGCGCGCGACATAGCCAAAGGATTAACCGCATGACAAAAGGATGGACCGCCGAAGCAGCGCACTGCGGTTAGCAGGATAAAACGCCTTTAATCGCCTTCATTGTTGTCCCAGAGCGCGGAAACAATACAAATGCTGGCAAGGAGCCGAGACCCAGAGAATATACGGAATTTAATCTCGGCCAGGGCTCAATCTCAAGCCAAGGAAGACCTGACCTGACCTGCCGGCGAAGGTTAACCCCGAGCCCGAAAAGGCCTTCGGGTAAGTGTTAAAATAACTATCTTGGGAAAATTATAAAAGTTTTCTAGGTTTAAGTTTTGATAATAATTAATAATTAGGCAAAGATTAATGTATACATTTATTGACATTAAAATATATCTAGTCGAAGTTCCATTTAAAATTGCATAACAAGCTAGTTACATTTCAGCACACCCTTCAAGTGCATAAAGTGCTACCTTCTATAGGAAGATCAAAGGATGAAACCCACAGAAGTGACCTGCTCCCGAAGGTTCCATAGAACCTGACCTATCCCCGAGCTAAGCCCGTGGACTTAAGCCACTAAATCCGGAACCCTTTCGGCCCGACGACACGAGGTAATTATGAGTTTATGACAGGGGCAGCCAGCAGGCAACTCAATAAAAATAATCATCTTTCATAATATATTATCTTTTGTGATATATTTCTCAGGGGAAAATGCAAAAGATATATTTAATTATTTAGTAAAACTTGCAATTTGTAGAAAAATAATATAAGTTAGGCAGAAAGGGCCACACTGGCTTATGATGCTTTCGGAAAACCCCTTTCTGACCTGATTAAAAATAATCATCTTTTAAAATATATTTTATTTTATATTTCGCCAAACAAAAGGCTTAAAATATATTAAATTAACTTTGTAAAATATTGAATTAAAAAAAAAGGCCACACTGGCAGCACTGATCTATGATGCCTATGGATTTCGTTGGAAACCCCTTTCCTCCCCTTAAAAATAATCATCTTTCATAATATCTTTACTTATATCTTATATTTCCCCTTGCAAAAGCATTAAAATATATTTAATTAACTTTTTAAAATATTTAATTTTTAGAAAATGGCCACACTGGTGATGCTAACGGATTTAGCTGGAAAAACCCCTTCCTGACCGACAAAGGGCCGGGCTGGGCTCGAGCTGGAAGACGCCTTGCTGCCTGCTGCCTCGTGACGACGATGATGATGATGATGATGATGATAACATGGCCGATTATCAGGCGATTATCGCGTTATCGATAATGGGATTTACGTTCTTACCCCTTGAGCTGGAGTTGGAGGCGGTGGGGGGAGCCAACAATAACACTCGGGGGGAGTAGTTATCGTCATCCCTTTGCAGCAATTAAGTTATCTCAAACCCACTTTTGGCATCCGTAAACTCTCGAACTGAGAAAGTTTTCCAAGCGAGGACGGGCGAGGGTTGGTTTTTGATTTCTGATTTGTGATTCCCTGATTTTTTTGGTCGCTAGGCCAGAGATGAGATGTTGTAAGAAGTTAAGCTGCCATAGCCTAGGCAACCCAACCCCCCAAACTCCAGTCCGAACCGCTTTTCCCGCTCCGTACACCTGCTATTTTGATCATTTGCTGGCATTTAAGCGATAATTCATTTGATTTCCACTCGCTGCCGATCGTCGACCGACCATTGCCCAGACAAATTGACAACCCAGGAAATGAAGCATGACATTGCAATGTCCGAAGAAGAACCTGAAACTGAATGGACTTCGGAGGGGTCTTCGACCGAGAAATACCTCTATAAAATATTAATCGAGGGAAAAGAGATTTTTTAATAATGAAAAGCAAGCTTAAGCCACTTTTTTTTCTTTTATTTTTTTAACTTAATTAGATAATAAAAAGTTAACCCTTATTTCTTAATGATATGTTCCAAATATAAAGAAAATTTCCCAACCCAACCTCTGCCGACACACATATAGCTTTTTTCTCTTTTAAGTTCTTAATTTAATTACATACTAAAGAGTTATCCCTTAATTTTTAATGCTATATTTCAAATATAAAGCAAATTTCTCTACCCAGCCTCTGCCGGCACACGTACACCCATTTTTTCCTCTTAAAAGTTCTAAATTCAACGAGATACTCAAGCGATAGCCCTTAATTTATAATGATATATATTGCAAATATAAAGCAAATTTCTCTAACCAGCCTCTGTCTGCTCACGAACAGTTTTACCTTAAAAAATTTAAAATTTAATCTTTATATTTATTTATTAAATTATTACAGTCATAGTTTTTCCTATAATAAACCTTAAAATCCCCATAAGCGGGGCATGCCCCAAGCCCCAAATAAATGGTAACAGAAACCGAACCGGACTTGAAGTCGCTTTAACCACGCTTCGGCTTTTCGAGTTCGACTTTGAGTTCGGGTCCGCAAACATTTCCAGTGATTGACAGCGCAACGGGGCTGAAAAAAAAAAAACAGAAAAAAAATCAGGAAAACAAGAACTGTGATAAATATCGAAGGAAGAAAGAGAGAGCGAGGACTTCTTCGGTGCCACATTTAGAGCAGAGCCGAGCCGAGCTGGCAGCAACGGCAGCTAACCAAACTAATTTGTGGCAAGATCATGCCAGAGATATAGCCATCGTCTCCGCCCCTGTCTCCTCTCCAATTCTCCAGCGATACCGTCTCCGTCTCCGTCTTTATCTGCCTCACAGTCAAGTTCACTTCACTTCAGTCGAGCGAGAAAAAATATGAGATGCGATGAGCCCGAGAGCAGAAGCTGCGGCAATGAAAACACGTCGACTGTCAGTTGTCAGTTGGTCAGTCTGTCAGTCAGGCCTGTGCACTGGGAGAAAATGGGGTGGAAAATAGAGGAGAACTTGTATTATATTTTTAAGATTTTTGTATGTTTTTTGGGGTAGTTTTTAAGGAGTTTAAAAAATTAAAAGAGAAGAGAATAACCCTTGGAAAGTGAAACAGACTTTTTGGGTTGCTTGAAATTAAGCTATAAGTTTAAATATTTTTAAGGCAAAGCTATTATTTATTTAGTTTTAAGTTTATATATTTTTCAAAGCTTAAGTTTCTCTGAATTTAGTTTAAAAGAAAGTAATTATAAATGCATTTTTTAAACAGTTTAAGATATCTTTTATTTCAATTTAAATAAATGAAAAGAGACTATAGTTTGGAAACTAAAATCAAACGTTTTAGGTGGTTATATTTAAGCTTTAAGTTTAAATACTTTTAAGGTAAAGTTTTTCTTTGTTTAGTTTTAAGTTTACACAATTTAAGGCCTAAGCTTTCCTTAAAAAAATTCTAAAACCTGAGGAGTTTTTCTTCTGCCTCAGAAGAGGAGCTTAGATCTTCCTTCTTGAAGCAAACTTTTCTCTGACTTTCTTGCAAGCCTTTTCCCCCAGTGCCCTGGACCTGGCCGGTTTAGTATATAGTTTATATAGCCATATACTTTGTCTAAGCATCGGAGATCACCAGCAGCGCACGCTGAAATAAATCAACTGGCTCCGAGGGGTTCCCGAGGCTCCCGAGGCTGGAAAATACGAGGGAATATAAAAAACGAGCAACGAGAGAAAAAAATTAGTTTCATCAAGGCGGGATTAGTGTCAGAAACGTGTTAAATGGACTGAAGGGTATATGATGAACGGTCGTCGTCGTCGTCGTCGTATATATAGAGGGGGAGAGAGAGATCGAGACAGAGATTTGGAGGAGATGGAGTGGAGATTGTCGATCAAACAGCGAGAAGCCCGGGAGACAGGCGACAATCTGCGGCCTGCTCTGGGCTTTTCCTCTTTTCTTAACATTTATTAATGAAAATAATATGGAAAATCTTAATTGTTGCATGCCTCGCTGGAGGTTCTCATCGTTTGTTTTGGCTTTCCACCGCGCAAATTTGATTTTACGATTAAAGAGGGAAGAGGCTATGGAGATCCATAAATTTGCCGCTGATTTCGGTTGATGTTTTTGGCCAGCAATTGGCAGTTAATCAAGGCTCCTCTTTAACAAGGCCATAATGTTTACAGTTGCAATTTCAAACCGACGCGGATCCAAGACTGATTGCCATATATCATCATTGTGATCATCGCAGCTACTGGTTTTAGCGCTTACTTTCACAGTTTGTTAAATGGAATGTGAAAAAGAAAATACTTGAGGATTGTGTCCTGGTTTTTTTCCCATGGGAAATGTGAATGGAATGTTTCTGCTAGAGGTGGTAAAAAATCGATGATTATATGTGCAAAAATCGATTTTAAATCGATTAACAGCGACGTTGCTTACTTCTTACTTACTAAGAATGAGTGTGAGGTTCTAGTTGTTTCTAATATTGGAATTTAATTTCGTTAAAAATAAGATATTACTTTAAGAACTGGCAAAGACTTACATATTTTGTGATTTTGTGTAAAAAGTCGATTTTAAATCGATTAACAGCGATGTTGCTTAGTTCTACTTACTAAGAATGAGTATGAGGCTTTAGTTGTTTCTAAATATGGAATGTAAACTCGTTAAAAATAGGATATTACTTAAGAAATACAAATTTCTGTGAACTTGTGTAAAAAAAATCGATTTTAAATCGATTAATGGCGATGTTGCTTAGTTCTATTTACTAAAAATGAGTTTGTGGTTTAAGATGTTCGTTAAAAAGAAGATATTATTTTAATAACTGGCAAAGGCTTTAATTTTTTTGTGATTTCGTGAAAAAAAATCGATCTTTAATCGATTAACAGCAATGTTTGCTCAGCTCTAGTTGCTTTAAGAACATGAGCTTCTATTTGATATTTATAAGCTATTTGTAATTAGCATGTCTTCATTATTAGTAATTGTATTTATTATAAGTAATACCTTCGTTTTGTTATTTTTATTTACTTTTTAAATAATTGCTAAAATTTATATCCCAATTGCAGACATTTCTTAACATATTTCCCTTTAATTCCCTACCATTTAAAGTGCTCTTTAATATCAATATAAAAATAGCAAATAATAATTGTTTCCACATTTGAGCTTTTAATGGGCTTTAGTTTAGTTATGCAATTAGGAAAATTCTCATTTTTTTCGCGTTCAGTTTTTACTCGTTTTCCGCTTTTCCAGCCACTCAGCATATGAGAGCAGCTTTCTGCTATATCTATCATGCAAAGGATGAAGGACTCGCGCCTCGGGACCAAGAGAACCATTAACAGTTGGTTAAAGTTACTTAAAGAACTTTTGTTAACACACACGGGAGCGATGAAAAATGCATGGCAGGGCATGGAAAATGAGGGGAAAGGGGAAAGTGGGTGTGTGTACGTGTTGGTGTGAGCTTAAAACCGGAAAAATGGAAATTGGCAAGCGAAGCAAACAGGGTACAAGCTTTAGCTAGAGTCAATGATGAGTGATGAAGGGGGCTTTGAGGCAGCAGAGCCCCTCCCTGGTGTCTTGTGGAAAAGGCCAGAAAGTGGGAAGGTGGGAAGCCTGGAAGGTTGGAGGACTGGAAGGGAGTGCTTGTGGTCGTTTTAAAGGTTGGTTTGGGGCTTACCTAGGGTTTCCCCTTTAAAGCTTTAGCTTGGCAAGCAAAAACTATTAAAAAATACAGAAAATAGAAAAATAAAATATAATTAAGGAATGAAAACAGTTAATTAGGATTTTTAAAGAGTTAAAACAAGGATTATATTTAAGAACATAAAGTAATTTACCAAGAAAAAATATTATTATCCTAAAAATTCCAATATTAGTTGCAAATTTCTATTTACTTATTTAATTAGTCTTGAGATCTCATTATCGCTTTAAATATAAACAACTTAAGCCTGTTCCAGCTGGCCAAATTTTATAATTGCAGTTTTTCTGGCTTTTTTTTCTGTTTTTATTTTACTTCGTGCTATTTTTTTTGTCTTAGGGGAGAGCGGGATGGCAAGGTATTTTCACCTTTTCCACCTTTTCCGCTTAGATGCATTCAATTAAAAACTCGGTCAAACCCCAGCCCTCTAACTTCTCTATCTCTTTTCCCTAGCCTCTTTCTTTCCCTCTGCCTCTTTATTTTTCTCTCCCTCTCCCTCTTTCTTTTTCTCTCGCTCTCCACTTAACACCTTTTTGCATCTGAACTCCACAAACTGGCGTTAATTGCGCTTGCTTGCACACGCCTACACTGAGAGAAAGTAAAGTAAAAGCAAGTTCAAAATTAAAGTCAATATTTAATATAAGTCTTTAAATAAATATTTGATTTTTATGAATTATTTTGTTTTTATTATTGGTTTCTAAAAAAAAATAATAAAACTATATGAAATCTTAATATTATCTTCAACTATTTTTATGATTTTTCCTCTGTGTACTAAAAAACACCCAGGGTAAAAAACTGCTGTGCAAATACCTAAATGCAAAAAAAAAAGGAGCAACTTCGCCTCGGGCTACGATCAGTGTTGAGATCGGTAGGAGGCCGGTCGGAGGTCTATGTGCAATTATTTGGCCATCACTTTGAGGTCTCCTCTTCATTGTCCTTTTCCACATCCTTCCAATCTATGGCCATCGATCAGTGCGGTTACCCATCCTCAAATTCCATGCCATGTTAACCTAGGCCCCTAGGGCCTGGTTTTCCCTCCACTTGGGTGGTGTTCTTGGGCGTTTTTACGAATTTTCAAGAAAGTGTGTTTTTTGCAGGGTTGAAATATTCACTGTACTAATATTAGTAGCAAATAAAACGATAAAATGTATTCTTATTAATTAAAGGCAAAATTATTAGAGTCTAGACTCAACATTGATGCGCTAAAATTCCCAACTGAATGTTTAGGTCAGCCAGAAAAGGCTTTATATCCAAGCCTGCTAATCAAATAGTTAATAAACATAAAATTAAATTTAAATAGGCATTTTTATTACTGAAAGGCAGAAGGATTTTAGTCTAGTGACCACTGTGCGGTTTAACTCTTCTTTTTTTACTCTGAAACGCAGTGAAAGTTGTTTGGCCATCAAGTGCAACAATGTTGAAACTGAGCACCATAAAAAATGTTAAGAACTTCGCCGAAGAAACTCTGAAAAGGCGTCTTAATTTTGAGGGCTCTTTACGGCTTCTCCTTGGTGTTTAGCTGATTTTCTGCTGCATTTAATTAATGCAATTAGGCGAACAACAAACGAAACACTCCCACTGTACACGGCAGGGCAATAAAATCAAGTGGGTGAAGTGCGGGAATAGTACGAAGGGAATTCAGGGAATATTCAGGGAATTTTTACTACTTTCGGAGGATTTCTGAGTAGCCTATAGCCCACAAAAGAAGGTCAAGCTAATTCCAAATGGGTTTAAAATTAAATTCATCATAAATTTGCATGGAATATGTATAAATTTTTATATATTTAGCTTAGTTCTAAGTTAATTGGAAATATTAACTATTCGCCAAACTATTGGCATCATTTATGCCCCTTGAAAACGAAGCAATGAAGCCTTAAATGAAATTAGCAACAATAAAGTGTTCCACTCAATAATTTATGGTCTCTTACAGGGTACTCTCTGGGCACCGTGACTTGCAATTATCGCACAATGACAATCATGACCCATCTGGCGTTGGTGGAATAACAAACAGAGACCGAGACCGAGAGCCACCCCACCACCCCACCACCACGGCACCCCCTGGAAGGCCACTCCCACAAGCCAGCCGCATCATTCCCTGTGCAACATGATTTAATCACCGTCATAAGATTGTCCATAAAACTCGCCCCCAAAATGGGAGGGGAGTGGGTGCTCGGAGGAGAAAAGCCAGTAAGAACGCAAGTGAGTCGACCTGAGGATACCCTTTAACACGAAGAGAATGAAAAAATGGTGAGAGCAACTTAATACCTAAAAGAAAAGTGAGAAAGATTATAATTTGTTGGTGCTTTTTAATATTTTAATAGTTTTTATTCTATTTTTATTTATAAAGGCTCCCTCCCAACGAACAGTCCCCAAAATAAAACGGAAGGAGCTCTGAGGATCTTTAGTATCCCCTTTTTTCGCTCTATTATTACAGGGTATCCAGCAGAAAGAACGCATAAAAAAGAAAGAAAGAAGAAGCAGCAGCTTCAGCAGTTGAAAATCAGAAGCCAGCGAAGGAGTAGAAGCAGGAGAAGGAGGAGTAGGAAGAAGGCGAAGAACTAAGAAGAAGAATCAGCAGGAGAATGGCAGCTGCAGGTTACCCGCCCCAAAAACCAACAGCAACAACCACATTCGTTCACAATAAAGCACAGCACCGAGCGCGAAAGAGAGAGAGGCCGCTAGAGGGCGCGAGCGCGAGCCCGTCAGAGCTCCACACACAGAGAAGGAGCAAGAAAGAGAGAGGAGGAGGCAGCAGCAGCAGCAGCCAAAGGAGAAGGTGAGGAGCGGGAGCGGGACGAAGTTCTCTGGGTGCCCATCTCCTTGGATGCACGAATCGGTAGCCTAATCCCCTGTTGTACGACTAATAACATTGTTACGATTAATGCTTCTTCTTTTTTCCTTCGTTTTTCCCTCCGCAGCCCAACCCTCCTCCGCCTCCGCCTTCGCCTCCCCCTGCCCCAAGCCGGGCTTGTTGTTATTGTCGATTTTTCTGACTCTCTGTGGCTGTTTTATTTATTTATGTATGTCTGTCCCTTGCCTTCTGCGTCTTTTAAGGCTTTTCTTATAAGAATTGGTCAGCGTCAGCATCAGCATCGGCGTGCCCCTCCCAAAAGGCCCCCTCTTCTGCCCCCCTCCTTCCATTTTCGACTGAGCTACTGTCGCTCCACAAAAACAAAATCAAGTTTCCAACTGGAAGGCAGTGCTGTCTGGTCGGCTGGTTTCAAGCTAAATTTGGCTACTTTTTGGCTAGAAATTAATAAGCTCAGCATTATGAGTTACAGTGGAGCCTGTCAGGAGCGAAGAAATATACTTTGGGTAATATATGAGTCAAAAACAAGTATTTAATTATATTTTAAAATATTTATTAATTATTTTCTGCCTAAAAACATATATCATGATCCAAAAAAGTACTTTTTAAGTCATTTAACATTTTAAAGTTGATTAATTTTAACTTTACAAATATTATAAAAGAAAAAATCAATGTAATGAATATTATTTCCTTTATTTTAACTCAACTTTCTGGTATACGGTCACACTTACATGGCTAGATCGATTCTTCTGGTGATGCTGATCGAAAATCTTTAAACTTCTTTCCTTGCAAATTTCTGCTTAAAATTTAAATACTTAAAAATTGCTTAAAGCCCGAAATAAAACCCATACTGACCAATAAGTGGGCATCACTACTCTCCGGACACCCTCCTCTTTGGGCTCTTCGGTTTCTTCGGCTGCTGCTGCTGCTGTTTCTTTATCTCGAAAAGAATTCGTTTGATATTAGCGCTCTGGTATCGCCCTGTGCTGCTTCATATATCAAAAATTATTATGACGATTTTATGCGTTCGAAATGTCGTCTCATTATTAAACAAAAAAGCCAAGCGAAAAAGGTTCGGAGAAGAAAGGAAAGACAGAGACAGGCTGAGTCGCAGGGATTGTGTTCTTCTTTTGTGTTATTATTAATTTTTTGTTGTTGCTGCTGCCTGGCTGCCTTGCTGCCGGTGCTCGGAAGCTTGCATAGAAAAATAAAGAAAAAAAAAAAATAATAAATGATGAAGAAGCTGCGAAGGGGATTGTCAAAGAAAAATAAAACAAAATTAATTATGCATATGTGGCCCAAGACAAGCAAGCCAATTTGTAGGCTCATTGCCAAAATACCGAAAATACAAAACGAAGTATAACTTCAAATCGGAGACCAACAACAATAAAAAACCTAAACAGTGGTACCTTGGATTTGTCATAAACATTTTCATGTTGTCGTAAATAAAATTTTTTCAATAAATAGTATTTAGTATTTAAAATTTAGTATTTGGTATTTAGTATTAAGTATTAAATATAAAACGGCTCTCATTTGTACCTATTTTTGAACCTTTAGAAATGTTTAAGCCAATAAAAATAATACAAAACTATTACAGAATACTAAATAATGGCACCAAAACCAAATATTTAAGGCAAGCGCTATCTAAAAATGTCAAGAAATATTTATAAAATATTTTAAAAACACATTTCACCTCAAAAAAGATTTAAACTCTCAAAAACCTACCCATTTCCGAACCACTGTAGCACCTGAAAAGGTTTACAAAACCAGAAGAGGACCACAACATTGTTTGAGATTTGTTTCTTTTTTTTTATTATTTCATTCCATATTTCTCGGTTAAAAAACTTTTTTTATTGGTTTCCATTCGGTCGAAAAATAAAGGGAAAAAGAAGAAAACTTTAAAGTTTCAACTGGAATACTTTTTTTTATTATTATTACTATTTTCATTCCTTTTTTTTCGATTTTTTCGATGATGGGGGATAGCTTTTGTGAGCTCGTTGACGTCATAAAAATTTCCTTCATAGCCGCATACCGGAAATGCCTACACAATGCCGCCACAAACAAAAAAAGAGGCAGACAAAAAATCAGAATATAACAGATACAAAGATACGTAGATACGCAGATACGCAGCTACAGATTTCGTTCGCTCGGGTTGGACTGACGCTCTCTTGTGTTATTGTTGGAAATTGAAAATTCGAATTGAGAATTTCCCCGCCGTTATTTACAGTTGAACGTTTTTGGCCGCACTCGTGTTGGGTGCCAGCGAGAGCAAGGAGGCAGCCACTGGCGGCCCACTCGGCGTATGCGCAATTTTCATCAAAGTTTAACCAACGCGATTTTATTTTTGTTTTTGATTAAAAAAAAAAGAGAAAAGATGTTTGTATAGGTTGTATAGCAGCAAATGCTTAAATATTCTTTCAAATATTTAAAGCACTAATTAAGACCGATTCTAGGCAGGCTTTAAAAGCCTTAAAATTGCGAATTCAGTGAAGAAAATATTGTATTTTCACATTTATATTACTAAAACTAAGTACAAATAGTACAAAACAATTTAATAATAAAAATGAAGAAAATTACAAAAATAAAACCGAACTAGTTTAGGAAATATCTGGAAAATATTAAATAAATTAAGGCAAAAATAATCAAAATAAGTAATAAATTTGTTTTAGTTCTCAAAGCTCTTACAGCTCCTGTAAAAAATATAAAATTAACAATTAAAAAAGGAAATCTTTTAATATTATTATTAATAAATAAATAAATAAAGCCCCTAAGTATTATTATTAATAAATAAATAAATAAAACCCCCAAGTAAATCTTTCTATAAGTATAATCCCAATTTAAAAACCATGAAGTAAAGTAAGATCTCTGGGCTCAACCATATTCAATTTATTGAACATGAAAACTTTTCTAGCCACCAGTCTTTAACCCACGACAACCACAGAAAAGTTCGGTGGCAGGTGGCAGGTGTGACCACCACCACCACCACCAACCTCACCCCAAGGCTCCCCCCTTCAGCGCCTTTTTCCCGGGAAAATCCACGGTCTTTGTGGCAACTCTTCAGGCCAACAATGAGAGCGCGTTGTGTCAATCAGCCATTATTTTTCTTCTTCTCGTTTTCTGGCTTAAAAACCGATGCTGACAAAACACCAACAACAAAATATATACAATTGGCATATAACAAGGAAGGCATAATAACAACGAACAATGGCCAGTGGACAGATTGCCTTATGGAGCGAAATTCAGTTAAGTCCCCCTTGCCGCGTCTCAAGTTAAATCAAATCAAATCAAATCGAAATGTTGTCACTGCGCGGAGAGTTTCCCAAACTCGAATAACATTTTCTTTTGGGGATAAAGATATATTTGTACACATATATATATGTATGTATATAATAGAATATCTTTTTGGGTTCCAGGAATGCTGAGAACCGTGTGTGCAACGGGTTCGAGCCGCTTGAGTTGTGCAACCATCGTTGATTGACACTATTTGTGTGTGCAGATTGAGGATTGAAGACAGCCGCACCGAATTTCGTTACTAGCCGGCCTACACACAAGTAAACTGAGAGAAAAACATCACTTACTAATGGATTAAATGGGGAAAATAAAGAAAATGGTAAGTATATGTTTGAAATATTAAATTTATAAATAACAAACGAAGTCTTCAGCTGTTGGAAATAATACAGATACGTTTTAAAGCAATTTTAATTATTAAAAAAATATTTTAAAAAATCCTTTAACATTGCTTGATTAAATTAAAGTAAGTTACAAACATTTCCCGCTTTTTCTCAGTGCCTTGTGGGGGAGCCTTACATGAGAAAGTAATTGTTTTGCTCGACTTGAAATTGATTTTTACTTTCTTTCATCAGCGGCGACCGACGTTACCTGTCCAACTTATGTTTGGTCTTAACCTTTCAATTTTCCGCCACAAGTTGTTCCAACGGATGCCCAAAAAACTAGATCAATCGCAATACACTGAAAGAAAAGAAAAAAGAAAAAGAAAGCTAAGAAATAAAATTTCGAAAGTTTGTATTAAAAGAAGAAAAAAACAAGGAAAGAAATATTCCTTTAAAACTTTGTATTATTTACTTTCAGAAAAATATAAATTTTAGAGTATGAAGCCTTTTATTTTTATAATATTGACAATAAACTATTGTATTATATTTTATTTTTAAGCGGCTGTCCATATATTACGTAATAGCCAGTGTGACCGTTTATGGTAAAAAACGCTCTCGCTGCCCACAAACGCATTATTTTGTTAAAAAATTCAACTTTATTTAGTTCGGCACTTTGCTACTGATAAAATGAAATGAAATTCTGAACAAAATAGTTCGTTTATGGACAGTGAGAACGTTTTTTACATTGTAATAAATACCATAAACGGTCACACTGGTGAATACGTAATATATGGACAGCCGCTTATAAATAAAATCTAATACAATACAATTTAATAAATAAAAAACAAAATTAGTATTTGTGAATATAAAAATGAACAGAAAGTCATAGAAAAAGTTCATTAACAACTTTACTATCCTTAAACCATCTTTATAATTATTTTAAATATTATTAAAATAACCCCCAATTATTTGATTATTTTATTATTTATTTTTCTCCGTGTCCCTAAGTAAGAACCCCGTCTTATCCCCCTCCCCCGATTTCGGTGTGAGAATTGGCCTACTGTTTTGGGAAGATATGATGTCTTCATTCTCCGGCCGATGATCATTGCCGGGATAATCCTTCCCCTATTGTTCATTTTCATTTTCCTCGGCTCTTGTTGTTCTGATCTCGTTCCCATTGGCCTTTCTCCATTCGGTCGGTCGGTGTGTGTTCTGTGTTCCTTTTCTCCATTCTCAATTCTCCCGGCTAAGCCGCCAGCCTCGGCAGCAACTCCTCGAGCTGAAAATTGGGTCTTCACCGTGGCCTAGGCGACCCTTTTCTTCCCGATGTCCAAACAATGGGAGCCGTTGAAAGCGACTTTGGCATATTGAGATGAATTGTTGTCGCTGATCCCCGCCTGCACTTCCATTTTCCATTTACCATTTTTCGGAAAAACCCCTAGGATAATATGCAAGACGCACTCAAATAGTTTTCGGGGGAAAATCTCCGTAGATCGAATTTCTGGAGGGCCTATCTCGGGGCCCCGATCTTCGCCCAATTAGCCCGGCCAACGCCCCTGGCCAATTAAATGGGTATCCTGGCTGGCTGGGACTGACACTGAAACTGAATCCGCAGCCGAATCCGCATCCGAATCGCAAATTGTTTTCGGGGAGTGCCGGGGGAGGTCAAAGATCAGCTTCAAGATTGCCCCGGGCTGACCTGACTTTTGGCACATTCTCCTTTGAGTGGATTTTTGGCAAGCCTTCAAGAGGGGTTCCCCCACTTGCCAAGTGAGATTTGAATCTGAATCTGATAAATACTTTGGATTATCCATGAATAATTCCTTAATTGGCGAAGCGTGCTAGTTCTTAGCCGTAAAAGGGAAATTATGGCTGCAAAAGGTGCTGTTTTTTACTTGGATGGAAAGTAAAAGGATTTATCTAAGCTTGAAATTTGATTTAAATTAAAAAATTAATTTAAAGACTACATTTACCATTGCAAAAGTGTTATAAAGTGTTTGGAAATCGTGAAAAAATACTTAGATAGTGTTATAATACATTTCTTGAAGATCGTAAATTTGAAACAAAGTCGGGAAAGTGTGAGATAATAGAAAACTATAGTTTCCATTGCAAAACTGTTAAAAACAAGTGGGAAAGCTACAGTCGAGTGTGACCGACTGTGAGATACCCGGTACCCAAAGCATTGTCGGTGAAATTAAATAGCACATAAACATGGAAAACAGAAAATGTTGACAAAAGAAGACAAATAATGCTGGAAACTTGTTGAGCAACACTCAAAAGAGACAAATGTTGCTAGGGACATGTAAAATAACACACACTGGCACTCTGTTCTCTCCCAAAAGCTAAGTGCTCAGAGTGGAAATCGTTGAAAAATATACTATAAAAAAATACTATAAAAATACTTCTATACTATTTTTTCCACGATTTCCAAACGTTTTTTTATTTTTCTTAAAGATCATAAAATTCCATAAACGAAATCAAGCTAATTTGATCCAATCCTTCCCTATAAAAGCCATAATATACGCAGGATCCCTAAACTTGACCTCGCCCTCTGATCTCTGATCTCCGATCGCTGATCTCTTTCTTCTGCGTGTTCTGCTGTGCCCACTGTATTACGTACGATGGGCGAGGTGCCGCACCTACAAGTGACTTGGCTACCGAAAAAACCTTCCAATCTTTAATTCTCCCTCCCCCATTTTTCTTTTTTTTTTATTCCTAATTTGACCCAGCTTATCCAAGGCGTTGTCATTGCTGTTACACTATATACATACATATGTATATATATGTATGTGTACTTATTTGTTTCTTCTTCTTGTGTTGTTTTCCCTTGTTTGTACGTCGCAGTTGTTGTTGTTGTTGTTGTTGCGGCCTTTCAGATGTCGCTGCCGCCTCTTCTGCTGCTGCGCATTGGTCTCGCCTATTCTTCTTCTTCATCTTCGGCAGCTACCTCTTCTTCTTCATCCTTTTCCTTATCCACATGTCACCGCAGCAGCAGCAGCGCAAAGGTGAAAAGAAAAGCCAAAAACCAAAAAACCAGAAGCGTAACGAAATAGATCGAAGCCCCAAACACTGAAAAATCAGAAATGAAACAAGTAAGAAAGCTCGGGCATACTCGACTTGGGGGTAGCCTTTACTAAAAGCTCTCGTGGGTTTAAAAATAAAGGTGTGTTTAATATTAAATAATAATAATAATGTTTGATATTATGCATTAATTATACATTAATAATATTACTTATTCTATTGGCCCTAAGCTATATTAACCTTGTATTGCATCTTTATAGGGTATCAAAATACATACAGACATACATACTTATATACATTTAAGAGAAAACCGAAACGCAGCTCAGCACACGAGCTCGTAATTAGAAATGGTGACGTCTACGGGGGTGGAGAGGAAGGGGGTGGTCGGCCGTAGGAGGAGGAGGGGTGCGAGCATATTGGATCTCCCTCGCGATTGAGCTTTTTGTTGTTGTTGCCATTTTTTGGGCGTGTTGCCCCGAACAAATTTGTTAAGAGCTCCAACTGAGCGAGCGGCTCCTTTTTAGTGCCGGGGGATCCAAACTCAACCAAACCGATCCCGAGCCCGAGCCCGATTCCGATCCGTCCTTGCACCTGGTTCTTCAGCCAACAAAACGGCGGAGTACCCTTTAAAAGTCGGGGTACAATCGAAATTTCATGAAGGTTGTAAAAAGCCTGCGGTTAAAATAAAATATATAAAATATTATAGTTTAAAACACAAATAGTGAAATATTTTATACGGTGAAAGTTATTAGGGTTATAATTTAAAACATTTTCCAA
Organism: Drosophila triauraria; assembly: GCA_014170255.2. Taxonomy (NCBI): domain Eukaryota; kingdom Metazoa; phylum Arthropoda; class Insecta; order Diptera; family Drosophilidae; genus Drosophila; species Drosophila triauraria. The sequence goes on along the minus strand of CM024333.1, from coordinate 4,473,023 downwards.
ATTATTTCCATTTCTCATATTCCTTATGTATTTTGTTATAAATTCTTTGCTTTATTAAGTTAAGTGCTTACACAATTTATTTTAATATTTTAAAGTTCCCTTTTATAACACTTAATTTATTATAATTATTATTAACCCCGCGTAGGGTATTTGCAATCTCCACAAAGAAAAAGTATCCATTCCCTTCCTTTTGGTATGCAAATTTCGGTATGAAAATGGCAATGAGAATGGGGGAATGGGGAATGGGAAACGGGGAACGGGCATGGAAATGGGAATGGGCATGGGTAGCGGGGGGTCAGCTGGAATGTGCATAAATTTAGCGAGTGTATTTGCCGAAGCAGCAGCTCCCATAAAATTATGAGCAACTGAGCGAAAAGGGAGCAACGGGGAGCGACAGGGACAACACAGGCAGCTCCATCACAGGTCCACGGATCCTCCGATCCTCGCCGTTCCATTTCAATAAGGCCAGGGTAAGATCGGGAAAGGTCGGGGGGGCCCAGTATATGCGCATTCTCTCAAATTATATATGCGATCATTAAATGTCTTCGACAAAAATGAGCATAAAAATCGCACGCGGCCCCAAATGAAAATAAATTAAAGCAAAGCGTAAAGGCAAAGCGAGAAAAAAACGAAGATATTACGAAATGAGAGAGAGGGTGGCGAAGGAGGGGTGTGAAAAGGTAACGAATTTTTTGGTACCCTTAAATGGAAGTTTTAGAGGTAATAAATCGGTATAATTTATTCCCATTTTCTTTATTTAGTTTTAATTTAGGTTTTAGTTAATATAAAAGCTTTAATTTCATACTAAGTATCTAAAAAAAGTATTATAATAAGTAAATAAGTTTTCCTTTGGTTTTTTTTTTTTGTTTAAAAGTCTAAGCGTATTCTTAATATTATAATGTTCCAATAGTATCAAGCTTTCTTGTAAATGAAGTTGAAATTACCTTAAAAAAACAATTATAAATAATATATTCTTTAAATATTTCCCATTTTTCTGCCACATTATCCCTCACACTCCTCGAATATCTCCCAGTCGATCTTATAAATACCCGAATCCCTCATGCATTAACTATCCAATTTACCGAACCCGGCCCACTGTCGTCACAAGGTTCTATTCGTGTTTTAGGTCTTTATTTTTTTTTTACTCTTTTTTTTACCAGCTGGACCCGGACTCTGTGCCCTCCAATGGGATTCGCGAGATCGTTTCGCTGGGTGTGTTGGGATCGAAATTGTTATTGGAATCGAGGGACCCACATCAAGGCGGCCGCCATTATCTATCTCTCCCGCTCCGCCAGAGGTGACTCATCGCCATCGGTGGTCAACTGCGATTTGTGGCTCGAATTCGGCGGGATTCATATAGGGATTCGATTCATATTCGTATGCACTGCTGATTTCGATTCTTCTGGCGGCATTCAGAAGCAAATAAGTCACGTGAATAAGATTTCCCGCATAATAAATTATGGCCCAGGCCCGGGCCCGGGCAGGGAGCTTAAAGAATGCGCTTCTGTGAAGTGCACAGGCCCCGAAAAATCTCTCGGGGAGGGGAATGGGAATGGGAACGGAGAATGGAGATTTGAAAACAGAGAACTGAGAACTGGGCACTGGCCACTGGTGGCTTGGGAGTTGGGAGCTGGTAGCTGGAAGCTGGGATCGAAAAGCGGGCCACATTATTGTGACCCGTAAATGATACAAAAATTGTGTATCATTAATAAGCGGCACAGCATGTCATCCACATAAAGGAGACTGGGGAAATGCACGGTAAGAAATATATTTAAAGACTCAATATTTAAACTAAGAGTTTGTTTATTATTTTTTAACCAAACTTAATATATACATACTACACAGAGAGAACTATGGGGTTCGGAAATTGAGAGTCCGCGTACTCAAATTCGTACTATTCTTATTTTGAGTACGAATTTTTTAAAAACCCCTAGATTAAGTTTTTTTTCCTTATTTTGAGACCAAAAAAAATTCAAAATGAATACAAAAGTACTCACACCAAAATTAAGTCCAAATAATCTTGAATTGAAATGGTTTAATCCTAAAATTGAGTACGTCTGTACTCAAGTTTTGAAGGAAAGGGGCAAGAGAGTTCTCAGTAGTTATATAAGTACGTTTTTACTTACTTTAAGTCAATTTTTACTTAAAAATTCTCTCTGTGTTGCAACACACCAAACTTCAAAACGTTCTAACAAATATAACAGACTCTAGAAAACTCTCTAAAATATAACCCGTGCGCAGTCAACTAAGAAATATTATTATATTTAAATTTAACCCATTTTTCTTCAAGTGTAAGGGCCGCGCGAGACACTTGCCGCCACACGAGAGTGGCTGGCTGAGTTGGCTAAAGCTGGAGAAAATCCCCAAAGTTCGGGTCGCGACTAAAAAGTTCCAACTGCAGACAGGCCGGGACCGGCGACCGGTTGCAGCTTCTCCAACTTCTCCAGCTTCCCCAACTTCTCGGATAACGATAACTTCCCCCCCGCGCTCTGTCCGCTGGGCTGTTTCTTTGGCCGCGCCCAGGGTGGTCGGCCTCAAGTTGGCCAGAAGTCGGTAGTCACTTGGCCAAAACGATGGGGGAGAATCACCCGACTCCCGGACTCCCGACTCTGGAGCAGCATCTGTTTTACTTCTGTCCAACTTGATTGATTTCCCGGAGAGGAGGTGGACGAGTTATTCGGTTTAATGATTTGTTTAATGTTAACCAGGGAGTCGGGAGTCGGGGTCACGGGGTGTAACAAGGCAATAGAACAAGGCAAAGGTTACGGGGCTTGGATTTCAAACCCTGGGATATGGCCGGGTAAGCTGGGAAAATGTTGGAAATCCATCAATTAAAGGCTTGTTTGAGTTGAGATTAATAAACAAACGGAATTTGATAGGCCATTGAGTGGTCAGTTTTTGATAAAAGATTATATGAAGATATGTACATTTATTTATGGAATATACCTCAATTCGCAAGAATATCTGACTTTATTTAAATATAAATTGATTTTTAAGAAGAAATATAAGCTTAATCCTTGGTTCTTGTATGAATATTGGACTTAATTTGTAACTGCTATTTTTTTTTTCTCAAATCAGCTTTAATTTCTATTATTTTTCTTCAGTAAACTAGTCTTTAGTTTCTATTATTCCGTGAAGAATTCTCAATTATGTATTATTCCCTTACATCATTCAGCAGTCGGATTCGCGGGCCACCCACCTGTAAGTGCTCACCTCGGTGTCCTGCCCTCCATCCCATCGCATCAAGGATTGTCCAATATCCGGTCAACTTCCGCAAGGGGTCGCCCTCGTCCTGTCATCGAGTGTTTTGGCCGCATTTTGCACAAGGAATCGAACCCATTTCCCATTTCCCAGCCACCGACCGCACAGTAGCCACACTGAAACAAAAAAGGGGCCAAAAACAAGAATAGACAAACCCTAAAACAAACAAATATCCTTTCAAAAACATTCAAGTTTTTGTTTTTTTAAGGATATTCCCAGGAAAAAGGTAACTGAAAATAAAGGTAATTATGCAAAATATTTAACTTAATTCATGCACCTGTTTTTTTATTTATTTTTAGAACAAAAACCACCTGTAATATTTATTTTTTGCTGTGCAGACTCGGATTCGGATTCGGAATGGGCTTCTTTAATGGACAATCGAGGCCGGACAAAGAGCGGTGACATTCCGAGGCGAGAACTTCCTGTTTTCCCTTCGGGGGTTTCCTCCTTGGGTTTTCCTTTGTCCCTGGCTGCCTTGATAATTGGTTGGTAATGGCTAATTTATGGGCCTCGGCCTGGAGTTGCACCTGATTCGATGTGAGTGACCTTTGACACAAGTAGGAGGAAGGCGAGGGGCGATCGAAGACCAGTTGCAGCCGCGCAATTGTTCACAGTTGACAGCGGCACATAAATTACGGGGCATAATGAATCGATCGCCACTCTCGGACCCTCGGAAAACTGTACACACAGCAGCCGCAGTGGCAGCCGCAGCCCCTCCCCGATTTTCCCCGACTGCTGCGCGGCCCACCTTTTTTTATTTTCTTCGTCTTGGGCATTGGGAAAATTAGAAAAATGAATTAGTGATCAGTTCGAAGCGGCGGGTCATAAAAAGTGATCGGGAGCAGGAAATGAAAGCTGATTTCGAACCAAAAGGTGCCCTGGAGATGGGTGAGTAGTCAATAAAAATATGATATTTATTAGTGATAACTTTTACTGGGATCTGTTTAAGAGATCTTTGTTTTTGCAAGTTTCATTTAAAAAAACAAATACATACATATGTTACATTTTGTCAAAGAAAAACCCTTAAAGGTCTTTGTCAGCAACCATTTGCTCAGTTGGGAATTCTAGTGCAACGTTAGCGATCTTTCTTTTAAACTTTATTTTCCTTGATCTGGCAACCTTTAACAATATGACCCTTGCCTCGATCAATTTATAGGGTATCTCCCCCCACTGACTTCTGGCCACATTTTTCCGTTTCGTTCATAAAAAGTTTTCAATAAAAAAAGAAGAAAAACAGTTGGATCAAGAGAAGAAAAAGAAGCAGTCGCCGTTGAACGCATTTTTCCATGGCCAACAATTTTCCCCGTCGAATTCCCCAATTTTTAATTCATTAATGCAAACGATGAGCGGCAAAATAATAGGGTACACAGAGAGAAAGGATTGAGGGTGAAGTGATGTAAATATATAAATATTTATATATATAAATATAAATATATATAAACAAAATATAATAGTAATCACAACATAAAATATTAAGAAGACTTTAATATTGATCATTCAACACAAGGTCCAGATTTTGCCATGTGTAAGAGCAGAGAGAGCGCAAAGGAAAGTGAGAGAGTGTGAAAGGTGGGAAGAGAGAGACAGTGGCAGCCAAGGAGTATGATCACTCCCCCATCCACCGCCTCTCGCCCTACTCTCTTTTCTCGCCTCCCTTTTGGTCAGACTTTCGTCGGTAGCCGGAGTTCGATGTGTGTTTAATATCCGTTTTATTGCCATTGAATTAGTGGCCTTTGTCAGCATTTAGGGATCTTAATTTATATGGAAGTCGGGGATGAAGAGGAAGAGCGTGACTCCATAACGAGCCCCGACTTCCCCCGCCCCACTGTCCCCTTTTTTTCCCTTTGCGACCTCTGGCAGATGCAAAAGGTCAGACACACACGCGCACCTATACACACACACACCCATACACACGCACACTAATCCGAAATGATGGCCGCTCTGCCCAGACTAACTGTCGTCGTTGTCGTCCTCCGCGGCAATTATAGTTGTTTTTGTTGCCGCTCTCTTCGCGCGCTCTCTGCTCGTAAAAAAGGCAACAACAGCAACAATGATGAGGAGAAGGCAGCGGCAAAGAGCAGGAGCCGCGAAGCAGCAGCCGCCAATAACAGTAGCCAAAGCGGTTACAGTGCGACTTCCATGAAGAGAACAGGGAGAAGAATTTACCAAAATTATTAAATTGTAATAAATTTAACCTCTGATAACATGAAAAATTACTAACTTTTAAAATACTTCTGCTGCGTAATTTTTTCGCCTCAATTTCGCTTCTATGATTACAATTTCTGTTATTTAACAACAAAAGAATGTAAGCATAACAGCGAAAACTGTAACTCGAGTGAATGGGAAAGCAGCTCAAAGGGAAAAGTATTATGGCGGCGCATAAGTAGGCGAAAAGAGAAGTACTTACAGTTAAGAGTCATCAAAACATTTTACGTAACTCATTAATAGAACATGGCCCCAATTTTAATTGATAAAACATTTAATATTCGATACTAAGTTTCTAAATTTCTAAAATAAAAGATCCTAACAGAGATCTAACAGACACCAGTGGGAGGAGGAGACGCAGAAGTCAAGGCAGCTGAGCGAGAGAGCGCAACGTGCAAAAAACAAAACACAAAAAACGGAAACGCCGAATCAAAAAAAAGAAAAGAAGGAAGGTAGTGGGGGAGGAGGACCGAGGACCGAGGACCGAGGACCTAGGAGGTAACAGGACGCAGGACACAGGACACATGCGTGCCCAAACTGATTTTTCAAATGCAATTTTTTGTTAGCCAAAGAGCGGAAGCTATAAAAAACGAGAGGCCCGAGCTGCAGCCAGTTTTCCGAGGGGGAAAAGGACTCGCAGATGTCCAGCGATTTGTATTAGTGACGCCTGAAGGAATTCCCATAAATATCATTCGAGAAGGAAGCTTGCCCAGAAAGGAGAGGAAGCTGGAAAGGGGGAGTAGGGAGTAAGAATCGAAAACTCAGTAGTGCATCGATAAATCAACCTTTTATTTATCGATATTTTTTTACAAATCGTATTTTTACTTAAATTTATGTTTTATATAAAGTTAATTTTGAGTTGCTGTTTTAAATAATCTATTAAGAGTATAAAATTATTATTTATACCTAAATTTATGTCTTATATCAAATTCTTCTTGAACCTAAATTAGAAAGACTTATTTTGTGGCCTTAAATTATCTATTTATGATATAACATTATTATTTTTTACTTAAATTTATGATTTATATAAAGTTCTTCTTGTTCCAACATTAGAAAGACTCAATTTGTGGCTTTAAATGATCTTTTTCTGATATAAAATTATTTAATTAAATAAAGCAAAGACTAGCACTCTTTATAGTATTAGTAATTCTGCTGGGAATATAAAAAGTAATTAAAAAACTATGCTAAATATTAAGGAAAAATCTTTAGAGGTATGAAACAATTTAAAATGGTGTCCATAAGTATGCTACATTTTTTTAAACCTTAAAAATATAGCACCCAAAAGAAAGAAATAATATTTAAGGGACTTGCATTTTATAATATACTCTCACTTTAAATAATTTAATATCCCCTGCGATATCTATGATACCCGAAAAGCGGTAAAAGAAACTAAACTTGACTATAAATGCATTGCCTAAACTTTGATCAATAAAAAGTCGTTTGTTTAACTTTTTTTCTTTGTACGATTTTTGCTATAAATCCCCTTATTAATATACCATTGTAACCTCTGTTTATAGTTCGCTTCTCCATAAAAAGAACACACGTATCCAGTATCTGGAAGGCCTGCTCCATTCATGATTCTCGCATTCGCGTTCCCCGTCAATGAATCCATAATCGCGTACGGGGCTACCTCGGCGGATCCATTCATCCACTCCGCTCCACTTCGCCTGGCTTCGATTTGATTCGATTTCCATTCGCTTGGCCAAATCAAATCAAGTCAGGGTCCTGGCATCTGGCGGGGAATGCATCCTTAGTGACGTTCCAAAGATCAACTACCGCAATCGATCTGGCGAATTAAATTGCCTCCGATAGCATCTTCGAACTCGAACTCAAACTCGACGTTTCCAGATCATCGCTTTCAATTTGTATCAAATATCTTCAAAGGACTTCGACTTTGACGGGGCCTCCTCCTCGGTGATGCCTTCTTCCTGCGTCTTTTCTCCTGCTTTTCCCTTTGTTTGGCAAAGGACTCGGGACGAGAGGCACTCACTCGCATATTTATTTGATGATTGCCTCTCTCACATCCCCGTTTCCTTTATCTTTTCTTTTTTTGTACTTTTCTTTTTTTGTAATATTCTTTTTATGTATTTTTGTTTTTTTACTTTTCTGTTGCGCTTCCTCGGCGAGATTTGCGAGCTCCGCTAAATTGCATTCTGAACGCCCGAGCTGCATTAAGTCAGAAGTCGATCAAGTGTGGCCGATGCGCTCCGCAGATGTATCCGTATCTGGCACTATCTGGTAGGTGGCCGCCAGTACAGTGCGTGTCGTGACAGAAGGAGCTGAATTACAGAATATATTTTACCAAATTTATGAAGAGAATACTTCGTTAACTTGCTTTCGGGCTTTATTTTAAAAGCTTGCAGGTTAGAAACTAATTTCTTGATGTTTCCCATTTATTTTCTATACAAAATTTAAATTTTCCCCTCTTCCAAGTGCCTCTACTTTTATGAAACGCACTTTAGGCCAAGCTTGCGGCTTATACAACCCAGAGAAAAATACAAATAAAAATAAATAGAAATAGAAATGGAATAAAAGTGACAGAAAGAAGGCGAAATAAAAAGAAAAAAATCATTGTGCCATTTGTTTGGTATTTTCTTGTTTTCTATTTTCCATTTTCTATTTTTTTAAGCTATTTTCTACCGTTTTCTCATTGTGTTTTTCCCGAAAAACATTCGAGTGGAAATCCTTTATTGAGTGCGATATTCCTATTCCCATATTCTTCGGGCGCCGCACTGCAAATTTTCGAAAAATACTATTTTTGTTTGTTGCATTTTGCATGCAAAATTTATTTTCAGTTCTCGGTCCATTGTCCAGCGTCCATCGTCCTGGGTCCATCATCCATTGTGCTGACAGGGTACTGAGTGTCCTGGCAAATATAGCCCGGCTTCAGTTTCTATTACTGCTTGTGTTTGTGGCCTTTGTTTCGACATCCTTTCAATTGCATTTTGCCGAAGCAATTTGCATGCGCTCTCCCTAGCTCCCTAGGACCCTATTTGTGCATGTGAATATCCTACACGGAGAATAAATGTGGCTCCCGAAACCCGAATTCCGCTAAAGATAAAACATCATTCATTTCTTTAAAATCTTTATTGTTTCTGTTGAAAATCTGAGTCGCAGTTTCTTTTATTCTTAAACATAGATTTGTGTTACTTTCTAGAATATATTATTTATCAGTAAAAATTAAGAAAAACTCAAAATTCAAAGCTGAAATCTTTTTTAACTTCTCTTCTTATTTATATATCTCTTTTAAATTTATTTTACAGTGTATTCCATATCCCTTTGTTCGCCTGCATATGTTGCGGTTCGCATTTTGGCCATTGTCCATCCATTTTGGCAATCACATCATCATCATCGTCGTCGTCGTCCTGGCTTGGTCGGGGCGAAGTGTTTTCGGAAATTTGTCTGGATCTGATGTCGGAGAATTATGGCTCGCTAATAGTGACAGAGGTGAAACGCTTGAGGTCCAAATATTTGGCTGAAGTTAAGCCAAGGAAGCCATTTCAATAGATATTAGACACCTGAAATTGATTAAGAGAGAGAGAGAGAGAGGTCGTGGTCATTAGGTAGGTTAGAGGTAAGTATTGCAAATTAATTAATTGTTATGAATTAATAATTCTCCTTTCATTCAGATTTTAAAAAAACTTTGAAAGAAATCTAGAGAGTGTGCCCTCACTTTTTTTGTGTATTAAGAATAAATTTAACTCGTGTTTTATTTCTCAACACTAAAATACTCGAGAAATTATTAAAAACAAAAGGCCTTCTAGCCACATTCTTTTCCTGCCTAGTGTCTACGGAAAACTGAAATTATTAAAAGTTATTGGAAACGATTCCACTGTGCTTTTTGTTGGTTTATCTTTAAAATTCCTAACAACCTTCTGTGGGATTATAAGCTAATTTTATGCGACCTTGGAAGTAATTTAAGTAAGATGCAGAAATGATTAAAGCTTAAGGGAATTAACTTGCTGAAGAGCTCCCTTTTCCGGAAAATGTTGGGAACAAGGTGAAGTAATTAAAATGCATTTCTTAAAAGCCTTTAATGTATCAATCTTTCAATTTAAATATATTATTTGTTAGAATAAATATATATGTATGTTGTTGTCTATTTTTCCTTTAGACCATAAGGATACACCTATTTTTATTGGATAAATAGGATAAATATGTATGTTTGATTACATATTTTTTGTTCTACCATAATAGTATATATTTTTATATTTTAAATAGGGGAACTTGCAGGATGATAGCTTTTAAAAGTAAAGAGATCTCTTCAAAATTTGGCGGACGGACAAACGAACAAACGGACATGCGGACAAACGGACAAACCGATAGAAGGACAAACAGAGAAACTACTATTACTATTACTACTATTATTCTAGATACTTCTTAAAATTAAATGCTTTTATTACGATTATTATTAAATCTTCTGTATTAAGATTTAATAAGAACAGACGGACAGACGGACGGACAATCAAACTAACGGACAAACGGACAAACAGAGAACTAATATCATTATTATTATAATTACCTCTTCAAATTAAATGCTTTTATTTCGATTCTTATTAAATCTTCTATATTAAGATTTCATAAGAACAGACGGACAGACGGGCGGACAATCAAACTAACGGACAAACATAGAAACTACTATTATTATTATTCTAGATACTTCCTAAAATTAAATGTTTTTATTACGATTATTATTAAATCTTCTGTATTAAGATTTCATAAGAACAGACGGACAGACAATGAAACTAACGGACAAACAGACAAACAGAGAAACTACTATTATTATTATTCTAGATACTTCTTAAAATTAAATGCTTTAATCACGATTCTTATTAAATCTTTTATATTAATATTTATATTCCCTTATTATTGTTAATATTATTTTTATCTATTAAATCTTTATTATTTTTATTTACATGGCAACCGAAACTGACCTCACAGGGAGAGCCAACAAACAAAAAAAAACACACACACACACAATTCTACTCATACAAAGTGCACTTATTTTATGGCCTGCAAATCAATCAACTTTATTAATTACAAGTAATTAAAGTTTAATTAACAGCCAGCCAGCGTTGTGCTGCTTCTTGCCTTTGTTTCAAGGTTGCACATGTGTGCGTGTGCGTGTCCGTGTGCGAGGAAATAAATGCAAATATTTATTTGCCATTTAACTGCCCCAAAAGACACAGGGGGGGCAGTGGCAGCCCCAACAAAATGGTGGCAAAAGTAGTGCAATTTGTGCTGCTGCTGCTGCTGCTGCGTTGTTGTTGCGATTTTGTTTGTCTGTTTAATTAAAGCAATATGTGGCCTGCAGGAATGTTGGGTTAATTGACTCATCACTTATACGACAAACGAAGCACAAACAAACAAACAAACAGCCACACAAACACACACACACACCAACAAAATGGGGAATAGCAGAAGAAGAAGAAGGAACAGCAGCAGCAGCTGAAGAAGCAAAAGAAGAAGCAGGCAAGAAGGGAACACGGCTAGCAGCGCAGTAAAGGAAAAAGATAGAAGATGAAACACACATTCTCAGAGCGGGCCAGGGGGCGTGGCCTGCATTTTGACATTTTGAAATTGCCTCTTGCGCAGGGCTTTGGCTGGCAGCCAATCGGTTGAGTGGATCCCATTTGTGGACTGCAACGCCCACACAACAGGCGAGCGGTAATAGTGGGAACAGTAATGGGTGCCAGTAGATGGCGCCAGCTGCAAGCGGTTCTAGAAGCCTAGCGGAATTTCTGGCTGTTCGGCTGTGCAGGTGGCACCATCTATGAGATAAGCTTCCAACAAATATTGCTAGATGGCGCTGTGCTCTGAAATGGTTTAGCAACGCCAAAAATCAAAATATAGCCAAAAGCCATATATTTCCCGATTCCCCAATAAAATCTTAACTATTTAAAATCAAAATATTGAAAAAAATCAGAAACAAAATTTTGGTCGATTTTTAAAAATTTAGAAAGGGGTTACATCATTAAAATTGTCAAAATTTTGCAAAAAAGTTTATTTGTTTTAATTTCCTAACTTGGTATGCAGTTTTTTTACCCTAATAAAAACTAGCTCAGAGATGCATTCCAAATTGAAATATATGCTATTTCGGCTTAGTTATGCCCTTTTTTCAATTTTATTTGTCCGAAAAATTTGATGGAAATTGAAAGAAAAAACCCACTGTTAGGGATTGGAGGTACCAGGCGAACAGAAATACTAGATCTATGGATAGTCTCTTCTGCGCTTAAAGTTAATATAACACTTTTAGGCCAAAGAGATCCCAAAGAGAGCGGGAGAAGGAGTGTGAGAGCCAGAGAGATCCCATATCTGTCATATTTTAGTTAAACGAAAAGTTGAGGGTCTACCACCTTTCATTTATGTGCGCCTGGTATTTCATTCTCATCGAGGGGGGCATTTTGAAGGAATTGTAATGGAAATTGGATGGAAAATTCCTTAGTTAGGGATTTCAGGTACCAGGCGAAAAGAAATACAAGATAGAGGATGGCCTCTTTTGTGCTTAAAGGTAATATAACACTTTTAGGCCAGAGAGTTTCCGAAGAGAGAGAGACAAATAGAGAGGAAGAGGAAGAGAATGAGAGGCAGAGAGAGAGAGAGAGGCAGAGAGGTCCCATAACTATTATATTTTAGGTAAACCAAGAGTTCTGCGTCTACCAGCTGCCACTTCTGCTCGCCTGGTAATTTATTCTCATCGATGGGTAAATTGGATGGAAATTGGATGGAAATTGGAAGGAAATCCAACTGTATGGGGTTTCAGGTACCAGGCGAACAGAAATACTAGATAGAGAATGGCTCCTTCTGCGCTTAAAGTTAATAGAACAGTTTTGAGCGAGAGAGAGCCCAAAGGGAGAGAGAGAGAGAAAGACAGAAAGAGAGAGAGCCTGAGAGATCCCATAACTTTTATAATAAAGTTTGGCTGAGTTTGGCTTGAGTGCCCACCACCTGCCATTTCTGTCCGCCTGGTATTTCATTCTCATCAATGGGGAAATTGGGTGGGAAGTGGATGGAAATTTAATGAAAAAAAACCCACTCGAAGGGGTTTCAGGTACCAGGCGAACATAAATATGAGCAGTAAGCTCTGCTCGCATCGCTAAACTCCACAAAATTGATTTATTTTATGTTTAACTCAAAGGATTCCGCACCTCTCTCAAAGTAATGGTTTCTTTGAGTTTAGCTCAAAATTTGTGAGTCTCAGAATATTTGCAAAGCTGCCTACTCATATTTCTGTTCGCCTGGTAGTTTAAAGTTGGGAGGAGCTGATTTTGCCTATAAAATGTAAAAATCAGAGCAAAAATAACAACAACAATTATGGCCATTTTTGGCCTTGTTGTTGCCCGAGTTAGGTGTTGTATTTTTTGCTCCAATTTCAATATTTCATAGGCAAATTCAGCTCCTCCCAACTTTAAACTACCAGGCGAACAGAAATATGAGTAGGCAGCTTTGCAAATATTCTGAGACTCACAAATTTTGAGCTAAACTCAAAGAAACCATTACTTTGAGAGAGGTGCGGAATCCTTTGAGTTAAACATAAAATAAATCAATTTTGTGGAGTTTAGCGATGCGAGCAGAGCTTACTGCTCATATTTATGTTCGCCTGGTACCTGAAACCCCTTCGAGTGGGTTTTTTCATTAAATTTCCATCCACTTCCCACCCAATTTCCCCATTGATGAGAATGAAATACCAGGCGGACAGAAATGGCAGGTGGTGGGCACTCAAGCCAAACTCAGCCAAACTTTATTATAAAAGTTATGGGATCTCTCAGGCTCTCTCTCTTTCTGTCTTTCTCTCTCTCTCTCCCTTTGGGCTCTCTCTCGCTCAAAACTGTTCTATTAACTTTAAGCGCAGAAGGTGTCACTTTCTTTCTAGTATTTCTGTTCGCCTGGTACCTGAAACCCCATACAGTTGGATTTCCTTCAAATTTTCGTCAAAATTCCATCCAATTTACCCATCGGTAAGAATAAATTACCAGGCGAGCAAAGATGGCAGCTGGTAGGCGCCGAACTCTTCGTTTACCTAAAATATAACAGTTATGGGACCTCTCCGCCTCTCTCTCTCTGCCTCTCATTCTCTCCCTCTCTCTATTTGTCTCTCTTTCTTCGGGAACTCTCTGGTCTAAAAGTGTTATATTAACTTTAAGCACAAAAGAGGCCATCCTCTATCTTGTATTTCTGTTCGCCTGGTACCTGAAATCCCTCACTAAGGAATTTCCATCCAATTTCCATCAAATTTCCTTCAAATTTACCCATCGATGAGAACGAAATACCAGGCGCACATAAAAGGAAGTTGGTAGTCGCTCAACTGTTCGTTTATCTAAAATATAACAAATACGGGATATCTCTGGCTCTTTCTCTCATTTTCTCTCGCTCTCTTTGGGATTTCTCTGGCCTAAATGTGTTATATTAACTTTAAGCGCAGAAGAGGCCATCCACTATCTAGTGTTTCTGTTCGCCTGGTACCTGAAATCCCTAGCTAAAGAATTTTTAATCCAATTTCCATCAATTCCCTTCGAATTCCGCATCGATAAGAATGAAATACCAGGCCCACATTATTGGCAGCTGGTAGACGCTCAACTGTTCATTTAACTAAAGTATAACAATTATGGGATTTTTATTAATAAATAATTTATTTTAAATTTATAAAATATATAAATAGATTTATAAACCTGATAAAAACTAACATAGAACAGCTTTCCGAATTGAAATTAGGTCTAATTTGGCTTAGTTGTGCTTATTCTAAACTCTGATTTTATGAATACTTTTTAAGGTGTTTATTTAGACATATTTCAGGTCTTCTTTTTAGCATTTGACAGCCAAAAGGCGAATTAATGCTAAAAGTCATATATATTCCGATTCGTCATTTAAATCTTAATCCATTAATAGTAAAAGATTTAAAAAATCGAAAAAAAAAAATTGTCAAATTTTTCGAAATTTAGCAAGGGGTTACATCAGTAAAATTCTCAAAAATTTACAAGATTTTTTTTTTTTTAATTTTTAGATTGAGTATGCAGATTTATTTACTTATTAAAAACTAACATAAAACTGCTTTCCGAGTGAAAATCAAGGCTGTTTTGGCTGAGTTATGAATATTTTTATCTTGGATTTTCAAAAAAATGATCATAGTATTCGAAATATATTTTGAATCCAAATATGAGGTATTCTTAAGAGTCTCCTATAGCCAAAAAGGGAGTGATAGCCAAAAGCCGTGTATTTTCCGATTCTTTATTAAAATCTTTATCCATTTATAGTAATAGATTTAATAAATCGAAAAAAAAAAAATTTTCCAATTTTTTAAAATTTAGAAAGGGGTTAGTTACATCATCAAAATTGTAAAAATTTGGCGAAAAATAAATTTTTTTAAATTTTTAATCTCAGTATGCAGATTTATAAGCCTAATAAAGACTAACATAGAACAGCTTTCCGAATTGAAATTAAGGCTGTTTTGGCTTAGTTATGATGGTTTTTATCTTAAATTTTTGCAAAAAAAATATCATATTCTTCGGAGTATATTTTTAAACCAAAAATGTGAATATTTGAGATCTTCTTAAGAGCCTCTTATGGCCAAAAAGGGAGTGACCGCCAAAGGCTGTGTATTTTCCGATTCGCCACAGAAAACCTTTTCGATTTGAAATATTTCAAAAGTTTTAAAATACAATCTTTTGAAAGTCAGAGTTGTCTTGCCTCTTTCATTAAAAGCATGAGGACAACCCTGTCATTGGAAGTGAAACAGCTGATTACAAACCCAAACAGAGGTTCGTTCGCGCTTTGCCTCTTTTTTGATATTTTTTGATAAGAAAAAAGCAATAATTTATTATTTATAAAAATGGAGGAGGTCCCGACTCGCACGGAAATGATAACTCAGCTGAAAAAGGTAAGTCGAGTCTATTTTTCATTAAAAATCAATTTCAATAGTTCAAGGTTTACTTAGAGGCATCTCCAGGTGTCCCATTTGGAGAGCTTGTCCCTCGAGCAGCTAGAGAGGATCTACCAGGGCTTCGTGGTGCCCCAACCGCGCAGGCAGCCCCGCGATCGCTCCAATCTCCTGCCCACGCCTATGCCCATGCCCATGGATGTGGATCAGTTGACGCAGCGCATCAAGACTACGGCCATGCTGGGCCAGAAAAGACCGCTGCCGGCGGAGCAGTCCAGCCCCGATGACAAGGTCAAGCAAATCAAGATGGACCTCCAGTGACCTTTGTTGTGGTTTGCAAGCGATAAGCTCAAGCTCTCGCTCCCTCTGATCATCGATCAGTAGGCAAACGAACCTTCCGCGAGATGCAGCTGCTGATCTGCCTCGTCTGTGTGTGGCTTCCACTGGTTCTGGGGGATGCTGTGCCCCTGGAGCCCGACTTCGAAAACCTGCAGGTAGGTTTCAAGGTGAAAATCTCAGTTAAAAAGATAAAAAAAAGTACCTACCTCTCCCTCAGGGCGTCCTGCCGCGGGCAGCCAGTCGCGGGGACAAGCTGCAGGTCTTCCAGAGCATTTGGGGCGTGGTGCGCTCCGATTTCGTGGACGACACGGACAAGGCCAAGGGATTGTATACCCAACTAGGCAACTTCATCCGCGACGAAATGCAGTGCGTCAGCGGACCCACGGGCCGCTCCGCCTGCGAGCTGCAGCAGGAGGTGAGGCGCCACCTGAAGACCCTGATGTCCCAGCGGCTGGCGAATCTCCTCAACGCCGAGGAGAACATCCAGTCCTACGGCATGTACATAGCGGCCAGCATAGAGCCTGCCCTGGTCAGGGACATCCTGGTGAATGCCGTCGAGGACGTGTACTTTCACCGGCCGCTGGACAAGCTGGTGCAGCAGCTGGAGCAGCTCTACGCCGACCGCGACGAGGTGAGCTTCAAGATGATGATCGAGGCGGAGCTGGCCCTGTACTGGCGCTACCAGACCATGCACGACAGCAACGAGCTGTTCCTCTTCAACATGGCCCGCGTGGTCAACCGCATAACGACGCACCACATGTACGCCAGCGTGGATGCGGGTCTGCAGAGGCGAGTGGCTGCCTTGCAGGCCGGCCTGCCGCCTGTGCTGAGCCTGCTCTTCGATCCGCAGGGCTTCTGCCTGCTGACCCGCTCCGACCGGGAGTATCTGTACACGACCATCACGGACGAGTGGAACTACGGGCTGAACGGCCGGCAGGTGTTCACCTGGCGCGAGCAGAACTTCACGGACTCCGCTGGGTTGTTAAGGGCTTTTGTCCAGGAGCACAACTCGGAGGCCACGCCGGTCTTCACGCTGCGCGGCGAGCTCTTCAAGTGGTACTTGTATGTGGACCCCGCCGAGGGCAACCGAGTGGGCGCCCTGCGCTCCGGCAGTCCCAGTTCGTCCACGAGTTTCTGGACCATTGGCTACGTGGAGGATGGGCTGGTCTTCCGGCAGCGCGATCTCACCATGTGCGCCGCCGAGAAGCACGACGACGACAGGCGGCGCATCAAGATGCTGCCGGGACAGCTGCACACGCCGCCCTCTCAGGCCTGCCAGTGGCTGCCCGTGCATTGTAGTAAATAATTCAATTTAATTACTTAATCTTGCCACCTTCCTAGTTAGTGTATAATTTCGATATATTTCTAAACATATTTCTTCGGTGCTTCTGTTTGTACATGAAAATTTACAGATGAATTTAAGTGAACAGAAAAAAGGGATTAAGAACATAAATATATAATCAGAAAACCATAAAAACCAAGGAAATTTCAAACAAAAAGGCAGTGGAAACTAATAAGTACATAAAAAAGATAACTAACATAAAAATATAAATTTCGTATGGGAATATTTAAGTCTGAAGTTCACAACTAAGTACAGAAATTAAGTAAGAGAAGAATTAAGAAATTAGGCCTTAAGTGTCTATGACTTCTGCGTGTTTTTTGGCATTTTCTCCGCTCTTCCAAGACCAAAAGGAACTTTCTTCGCCGCAAAGGTGGATGGATAAATGGCCTTTGCCCAAGTCTATTTAGTTTCCTCCTCTTTTTTTACGGCCGATGCATGTACTCGTCGTCGCTCTCCTCTTCCTGTGGAACTTTCTTCGCCGCAAAGGTGGATGGATGAATGGCCTTTGCCTAAGTCTATTTAGTCTCGAGCGCTGCTCCTCCTCTCCCTCCCTACGGCTGATCCATGTACTCATCCTCATCCTCGTCGTCGCTCTCCTCTTCCTGTGGCTCTGGCAGAGCCAGGCGATTACGGGACTGGGCGGTGGGCAAAGGGATGTTCACCCGGTGGCGTTGAGTCGCCCTGTCAAGGGCCGACAAACGTCTGTCCGCCGAGGGGCGGTAGTACATGCTGCACTGCAAGAACTCCTCGGGATCCTCCTCGTTGGCTGCCTCCAGCGACTCCTCAATGGCCCGCGAGTAGTCCTCGATTTCCTCGTCGTCCAGGTGGGGGGCCCCGTTGGCAAAGGCCGCAAAGCGCATGGGATTGTGCAGCTTGGTGATGAGGTTCCACTGCTTGCACTCGGGACTGTTCAAGTATGTGCGCAGCTCGGACAGTGACTGGGCCGTTTCCTTGACCGTCTGCTGGTAGTACTCCTCCTGGGTGAGCAGGTGCCTCTTGGGCGGAAAGCGGCGTCGGTACATGAGCTTGCCGTACTGCACCAGCGAGGGGGGGAAGTAGTAGGACACAAAGGTCACGACCATCAGGAAGATGGCGGCACTCGTGTGCCAGCTGCTGAAGTAGACCAAGGCGCCGCCCGTGGCCTGCAAAACCCACATGATGATGTCCTGCGAGCGGGGATTCTTGGGGGGACCAATGCGGTAGCAAATCTGAGGAATTTCACAAGATAATTAAGTAAAATAATGGCCAGAAAAGGTAAAGATACCCACCAGGAACGATATAAGTCCGGTGATGACCAGGTACCACACCACATAGTCGCGGTAGGTGAGCAGGATGAGGCGCATGTTGTCCGCCAGCTGCTTCAGCACGTAGAAGCCAATGGTCCAGCCGCCAATCAGGACGCCGTACATCATGGGACGCCGCGGAATGAGCTTGGCACTTAGATAAATTACAACCAGCATGGAGGCGCAGATGCCCATGATGACCCCGGCCAGGTAGTAGAACACACTGTTCTTGGCCAGCCGCCGGCTGATAGAGAAAAGGAGGATCCCAGCTGCCAGCTGCAGGAGACGCCACACATCCAATGGGAGGACATTAAGGGTCACGTTGTACGGCTGTCGGGAGGCCACGCCAATGCACTGCTGCTCGAATGGGGAAAGCTGAATCCTCTGTCGCTTCTGGGAGAACAGGGTCACACTGAACAGCGATCGCTGCTCGTTGTAGTGCTCCAGCACCTCCTCCGGCGTTCTGCCCCCGTACTGCGCATAGTCCTCGCTCTTGATCGCCAAGTTGAACTCCACCGTCTCCAGGAGGCTCAGCAGCGAGAGCCTCTTGCCCTTGTAGCAGTATGTCCACAGGATCCGCGACCCGTACGGATTGGCCGTAACATTAATGGACGTGCCCGGCGCTAGGTGAACAGTGTCCGAGGTTGCCGCCGTCGCCGCCGAGTTTTGCGCAAAAGCCAGGGTTTGGGGTGCACTTAAAACGGCCAGAGCCAGCAGCCAGAGTCCCCGCCACAGCATCTTCGGCGATTCTAAAGGGTAAATACATGCGTTATCAATCATTTAAGTCATCCAAAATCACCAGCAACTTGCCTTTTCACTTATGTTTTTGTTTATATTATCTTATTTATCAAAACGCTGCACAGACGCGACGCACACACTCAAAGCCGGTAGGAGTCGTGGTTATCGATAACACCGCAGGGATGACTTGGGCGCGATAGGTTCTGTATATCAGCAAGTTTTATTATTATTATTATGCTTACATTAATAATATTTGTTCAGCTTGTTTCCCATTTTTTTCCGAATGCATATACTTATATAAAAAGTCATGACATTCCTTTGAATTGAAATCTGTTTAAAACCGGCATTTTTTGGACTGTCCCGGCCATGGTACAATAAAATAAGGTAGTCTCATCAGCTTGATGGGGACGATAAATATGTTTGAAATAATTTTAACGGTTCTTTAATTTAATTTACCATGTATTAGATTAGATTATTGAAAAATAAAAGGTGTATAATTGGTTAAAGAAAAACGTTTTATGGTTTTTTTTTAAATGAGAAGGGTATTAATAGCATATTCAGCAGATTGAGCTGTTTAAAAGGGGAAGAGGAAGAGGAAAAAGAGGTGCTTCTCATTAGTATCACTTGCTGACAGCTAGAACTGGTTGGGAATTATAGAGCAATGCAAGCGGGAAAAAGTTGTTTTACAAGGGGAGGAAAATTAGATAGGATGGAAACAAGAAAGGAAGATATGGAAAGAGGTGCCACTCACCTGTATTCAGCGGGGTTACCACTTGTTGGCAACTAGAACCGGTTGGGAATTATAGGGCAACGGAAGCGGTAAGTGCGCCAATATTGCAGCGGTCTCTCTCTTCGCTTCCAGAAAGACATGCTAGAAAGGAAGAGCACTGTTAAAAATCTTGCCAGCTCTCTCGATCAGGGTTACCTTACATAAATGTACCCTGGTCCCGGCTCCTAGAGCTTGAGAATCATCGATGTGCGCCTATCGATCTATCGATCGTGGCTGGAATCTATTGGCGGCAATTCGCGCCCACATTCGTGCATCTCTATCTCTTGTGTGTTTTCAGCGCGTTTTCCACTTTTCAATCACAAAAAAACAAGCGGCAAAAAGCAGGAAAAACCTCAACAGAATGCCCGCCGGCGTGGTGAAAACACCTAGCAATGGAAAAGCGAAGGAAAGCCTACAAAAGTCCGCGGAGCGAACGACGAGCAATGGCAAGAAGTTCGTGCAGACGCGTCTGCCGTTCAAGATGATTACGCCCAGCGGGGGCTCCGCTGCCGCCACCTCCTCTACCGGAGTTGACCCCGGGTCAGTGGTGAACCTGGACGAAGATGATCCGCCGGCGATAAAGGAGCCGCGCAAGCGGAAGCTCTCCTACGGCGACGAGGCGCCTCCACTAGAGGGCACTGGCTGCTCCTCGGAAAACGGGCTGAGGCGTTCCAACAGCAAGGAGAACCTGGATTTGAGCGGAGCTGTAGCTACGAAGAAGGTTAAGACTGCGGATGAGGATGTGGAGCAGGTTATCGAGCTGAACGACGACGACGAAGCTGAAGCGGAGGTGGCAGTGACGCCAGCGGCATCCAAAAAACCAAAGGCTGCCAAGGAGAAGGCTGTGAAGAGTGCCAAGCCCGCGAAGGCTGCAGCCAAGGAGAAGCCAGAGGCCAAGGCCAAGGAGAAAAGCTCTCCGGCGCCCATACAGATCAAGCTGCCGTTGGTAAACAAACGCGCCAAGCGCAAGAAGTCGCTCAAGAAGGCCGAGGAGTCCGTGGACGCCTCCCCCAAGGATGCAGGCAAGGTGGGCAGCGAGTCCAGCGACGATATCGAAGCCATAGCCGAGGAGCTGAATCCCCAGAAGAAGCCGAAGGTCCTAGAGGCGGAAAAGTCGCCGGCAAAGAGCGAGAAAAGCCGGAAAGAGGAGCAAATGGAGCAGGAGGAGGTGGTGGTGGTTGCAGAGGAGGTGGGCAAGCAGGAAGACAAGAAGAAGCAGTCACCAAAAGAAGCCACTTCAAGTCAGGAGAAGAAAGCCAACACAGAAACAATCGAAGAGGCCGACGTCTCGGTAATCCTCTCCAGCAGCGACGGCCAGAACTCCAGCAGCGAACACGAGATGGATGTGGACACAGAGGCCGCGGAGAAGGCAGAGGCTCCCTTGCGCAAGAGCCACCCGGAGTCCACCGTCGACCCGCAGAAGACCCTAACGCCGAAGCAGCAGAGGCTCCTCGAGCAGCGGCGCAAGGCCCGCGAGGAGAAGGAGCAGAAGCTGGCGGAGGAGCGTCGCCTCAAGCAGCAGGAGAAAGAGCAGCGGGAGCAGCAGAAGAAGACGGAACGCGACCAGAAGGAGCAGCAGCGCAAGCTGGAGCGGGAGGAGAAGGAGCAGCAGCGCAAGATGGAGCGGGAGGAGAAGGAGCGCAAGCGGCAGGCGGAGGTGGACTCGAAGAACGAGGAGAAGCGCAAGCGCAACGAGGCCAAGGAGGAGGTGCAGCGCAAGAAGGACGAGGAGCGCCGCAAGAAGGAGCTGGAGCGCGAGGAGGCGGAGCAGAAGAAGAAGCGCGCGGCCGAGTCCTTCACCAAGTTCTTTGTGCCCAAGCAGCCCAAGTCCGAGGCCTGCCTGGAGCACGAACAGTCCAGCTGCGACAGCACCAAGGCCAGCAGCCAGTCGCTGGCCTTCCGTCCCTTTCAGATCAAGGATGACATGCTGCTGGCTCCTATAACGCGAGCCTCTTTAGGACAGGAGACCCGCTCTCAGCTGGACGGGCTCTTCAGGCGAAGGGAGGAGGAGGAGGAGGCTGACGAAGAGGAGGCCGAGGAGGATATCACCCGCAGGAAGCGTCCCAACCGAGCGCACCTCTACCTCGGCGAGCTGAGGAGCGGGCGCCACGAGCCGCTGAAGATGGCGCGGGATGCGAGACTGCAGAAACCCACCAAGGACGAGGAGGAGGACGAGGTGCAAGTAATAGGTGGGTAATCCAGCTTCCCTTCAAGCTTCTTGGCTGATTTTCTGCCTTGTTCCCCAGATGACCTGTCCACAGCGGGGCTTCTTATCGAAGAGGAGCGACCCAAGCAGCTGGCCAGGATGCGGGCCAAGTACCTGCACTTTGCGGACAACCGGAGGCCGCCCTACTACGGCACCTGGCGCAAGAAGAGTCAGGCCGTCACCGCCCGCCGACCGCTGGCCCACGATAAGGTAGGGAATCTCGCTCTTATTCAGTTCCTTGGGTTTTATTTATGCCTTCCCTTCCAGGTCCACTTCGACTACGAGCTGGACTCCGACTGCGAGTGGGAGGAGGAGGAGCCGGGCGAGTCGCTGAGCGCCAGCGAGGACGAGAAGGAGGAGCGCGAGTCCGAAGAGGAGTCCGAGGAGGAGTACAACGAGTGGTACGTGCCGCACGGCCATCTCAGCGACGAGGAGCTGCAGAACGACGGCGACGATGACGGGCACACGCGGGAGGCCCAGAAGGCCAAGCTGCAGGTGCTGCAGCAGGAGTTCGCCCAGGAGATGAAGAAGCAGACCAAGAAGATCAAGCCGCGCCTCCTAGGACCCGTCTGGCTGGACGAGAACGGCAACCAGTCGGAGCTGGTCGGAGCCATCTTCGCCCACACGCTCGGCATGTACGCCTGCTGGAGCGACCAGCAGTCCATCAGCCTGGAGCCGCCGCCCGAGCCGGAGCGCGACGATCCCACGCCAGAGCAGTCGCTGCCTCTGCAGCTGGACGAGCGCCTGCTGCAGCAGCTGGTGCGGCTCACCCACGGCAACCGCAACTCCAAGCCGTTCCTGATCAACGAGTATCTGGAGTACCTGAAAACCCAGGCGGCGTCCAACCGGACGCTCCTGCCCTCGAAGAGCCTGATCCGCGAGAAGTTCGACGAGCTGGCCAGCTGGAAGCCCGTGGAGCTGAGCACCCCCGAAGCGGCCGCCAACGGGAGCAGCGCCAAGAAGACCAAGAAGCCCAAGAAGCGCCTCTGCTGGGTGGTGGCCAGCGAGATGCTGAACAAGTTCCATCTGCCGGAGCTGACGCTGCAGAATCAGTGGGACTACACGCTGACGCCCAAGGTGAGCGAGGGAGGAGGCGCAGAGGCACAGCAGCAGCAGCAGTTGCAGCACGAGCAGAGTCCGCCAGCAGACACGGAACCAGCAGCAGCTGGAGCGGCCACCTCGCCTCCCGCCACGATCTCAGCTCCCACCACGCCCATCACACCCACCGGACAGGGACAGGCCAAGGGCGGGACCAAGAAGCGGGCCACCTTGCTCATGTCCGTGCCCAGGGATCAGCCCATACCCGCGGCCGCCAAGAATGCCCTCATCAGCCAGTTCCTGCGCCGCCAGACTGATGCCAAGGAGAAGGAGAAGGAGAAGAAGGCAGCCGAGCAGCAGGAGAAGCCGCCGACGTCGCCTGTCATCGTCGATGATGATGTGGTGATGCTCTCGGATTAGTCTGGATCCCGCAACTCCTCCATTTTCCTGGTCTTGTGATGGGTCTTCCTCTTCCTAAGCCTTTTACTTTTATTTTCAAAATATTAAACCTTTTTTTTTGTCGCTAGATTCGCTTGTAAGTTGATTTAATTTGTAGTGCTCCGTTCCATGTTCCGTGTGACCCCTGTCCTCCTCCCAGCTCCCATCTGTGCCCCCGTCAAGTGGCGCTCCGAGGCACGGGCGCCCAGGAACCACATCTCTATACGTGTGTATAGCTTACATATATGCAATAATACATTATCGCGTGGTTTTTATTATTCAGGGAGATTTCGGGAGGGATATTTGGAATAAATCTTATTAAATGGGTAAGTAGAGAGGAGCCTGAAAGAGCCAGGAGGTTTAATTTTGGGTTTTGAAGAGGTTTCTTGGATAATAAATAAAATAGTAAATTCTTCAAGCTAGTAGGGAGAAGATGTGAGATCCCCACAGGGAATTTCCTACTTTAACATGGAAGAAGCAGGCTTGTCTCAGGCTTGTCTCAGCCCTGCACTGTCGGTTCAGTGACGACTTATCTCCTTTTCCTCCCATTTCCTGACCAGTTCCCTTTTGTGTCCTTTCGAAAGTCCACAGAATGGTTCAGGGCCGATTAGTGGTATCATCGCCCCGCGTTTTGCTAGGGAGTCTGCCACCTCGTTTCCTATATGGCCTTCACTATATCATTACTATTACATTGGATTAAAAATGTATTCCGAAAAATATGATAATTTTTTGGAAAAATCAAAGCTACAAATAATCATAACTCAGCCAAAACAGCCTTAATTTCAACTCGGAAAGCAGTTTTATGTTAGTTTTTAGTAAGTAAGTAAATCTACATACTCAGTTTAAAAAATATTTTTTTGTCAATTTTCGAGAATTTTAATGATGTAACCCCTTTCAAATTTTGAAAAATTGGCCAAATTTTTTTTTCGATTTTTTTTCAATCTTTTACTATAAATGAATTAAGATTTTAATTGCGAATCGGGAAATGTATGACATTTGGCAATCACTCGCTTTTCGGCCATAATATGCCCACAAGAAGGCCCCAAAATTGGCCAAATATTCTAGGGACCTTAAGTCTATGATTATTGGAAATTGTACAGTGGCTCGCAGCTTATTTCGTGCAGTTACCTAAAAAAAGTTCAAGTCGTTATTCCTGCTAAACTAAGAAAGATAACAGAAAAATTTAAACGCAGTATTTTAATAGGGAATATTAACATGTTTATTCAACGAATGCGATTTTCTTAATCATAAAAACAAAAAATTATTCAATAAAACAAAATGTACAGGCTTTTTCATGCCGCAGCTTATTTCGTGCAGTTCATTCCACTTAACTTAATTTTTGTAATTTAACAGCTAATATTTTGTGTGTCCTCCTTTCTGGTTCAGGACACCTTTCAGACGATTTCCCATGGAAGAAACCAACTTTTAGTGGTCTCCACTGGAATTTTCTGCCATTCTTCCATAAGAACACTTTTCAGGTCCTTTTGTTTGAAATCTTCCTCTTCCTTACAGCAATGTCCAATATTTCCCATAAATTTTCTATCACATTTAAATCTGGAGACTGTGCTGGCGTTATGACGACATGAGGGCAGTTCCAGACAAGCCAAGCCTTCACAATTCCTGCTGAATGCTTCGGATCGTTGTCCTGATAAAATCTAAATCGATCGCGTATGCCCAGTTTTTCAGCAGATTGCAGCAGGTTATCCCTTAAAATGTTAAGGTACATTTTGGCATCCATGATGCCATCAATGAAAATGAGGTTGCCCACGCCAGAGGCTGCCATACAGGCCCAAACCATGACGTGACCCCCGCAATGTTTGACTGTAGGTTTGAGGTGCTTGTTTTCCAGCTCTGTATTTGGTCGCCGCCACACAAATTGTCGTCCATCCGAACCAAATATGTTAAATTTGGACTCGACAGCAAAAATAACGTCATCCCAGAATGAAATCGGTAAAAGGATGTGCTCCTTTGTAAACTTTAGCCGAGCAGCAATATTTTTTTTACTAATAAACGGCTTCTTCCGTGCTACTCGACCATTAAAGTTATGATCGTGCAGCACACGGCGCACCGTATCAGGACTGCACTTCTTGCCCATCTCGTCCTCGACCTCTGCAGCTATTTTTGGGGCCGATAGCTTGGGGTTTTCCTTAATTTTCCGGACAATACGGCGCTCTTCATGGTCGTTGAAAATTTTGTTAGGAGCTTTTCGGCCTTTATCTTCATACGGTTCTCTCGGACAAACCGTTGGATGATGTATTGAACTGTGCTGGGGCTTAGGGATACCATTTCTGCAATGGCCCGCTGCCTTTTTCCACTTTTAAAGTGTTTAAGCACAAGTTCGCGCTGCTCAATGGTTGTGCGTGGTGCCATTTCGGTAATTCCCGGGAATCTCTTTATATTAGTGTGAGCAAGCTCGGAAACTCATAAATATATATTTGTTAGTATTTTAAATGATCAAATAAAAAAAAAAAATTATCGATTTTTAAGACTAAATGTTCCATTTTTTGAATTTAAGTATACTGCACGAAATAAGCTGCAGCATGAAAAAAGGCTGTACATTTTGTTTTTATTGAATAATTTTTTTGTTTTTATGATTAAGAAAATCGCATTCGTTGAATAAACATGTTAATATTCCCTATTAAAATACTGCGTTTAAATTTTTCTGTTATCTTTCTTAGTTTAGCAGGAATAACGACTTGAACTTTTTTTAGGTAACTGCACGAAATAAGCTGCGAGCCACTGTATACCCTTGCGGAAGATACATTTTCTCATATAGATACAAACGAAATACGAGGCGAACAGGAACACCAGATAGAGGATGAATTTCTTTGCGTTTAAAATTAATATAACAGTTTTAGTCCTAATAGTGTTATATTACTTTTATACTCTTTAGTTATCTGTAATATTTTAAGCAAACACCGAAGAAAACACACCAATTTTATTTTTAAAACTTGTTTGTTTATTCTTTTTCGTTTTTTAATGTTTCATTAATTAATTAAATTAATTATTTAATATACAATTAGTTAAGATGCCCGACCAAAAAAAAAAAAAACATTACTGTGGCTGCATTATATCAGTGAGGGTGCTGTGTGCTGTGTGGGGTGTCTTTAAAACGTGGACGTGATTACATTTATATCCGCAAGAGTTGTCCCTATATTGATTTATCCATTAATGATTGCTAATTGTAATCGTTGTTTAATTGTTTATTGATTAACTGTGTGCCCTACCCTCTGCCCCCCGTTCGTTCGCTAAGCTAACTAAAGAGCCTGGTGCCTGGTGAGGAAATCTCAGGATAAAAGTGAAAGTGGAAGTGCGGGAGTTGCCAGTTACTTTTCCGAAAAATAACCACACACCTTTACTTGTTTTCTTCGTTTTATATTAGATATAATAAGGCAAATAGATGACGAGGATCGCGTGGAATCGAGCCCATTAATGGTGGAGTAAATAATATTTACTAAATATCCGAGGAGCAGTGCGTTTCAGCAGCGTAAGTGTGGGTAAGTACAAAAGGGGCAGTTATCACCAATAAAGTTAAGTAATCGAATTTGTAGTCAGTCGTGAATCATAGAATTTGCGTCCTTACACCCGTGAAACGCACTGCCTGAAAGCGAAAATGTATTGTCATTCGTGTGTGTGTGTGTATGTGGTGTGTATTATTTTGTTTCCAGATCAAACATCAAAGAAATCGTCAAGTACTTATCAAATAAAATCGTTTCATTGTCATATTTACACAAGTCACATTGGGCGCCGATCAAACACTAATTCCGAGGGATAATTCGAACGATTTGGAACTGTTTTTTCCCAGAAACCAATAGTTATTTGCAAATAATTGTTCCCTAATTTATACAAGAAGCCCTAAAAGGGTTTAAATCAAGTCTAGTTCAGGGTCTTACGATTGGAAATCAAAATGTAAATGATTAACTTTAGTTTCTGGGGAAAAATGATACTTTTTGTGGGTAGAATACGACCCAAACCAGATAAGCGTTTCGATCTTACTCTCTTCCTTGTTTCCTTGCTTCATTAATTCTTTTCTTTTTGGTCTTTGTCGTCTTGTCTTTTAAAGTTTCGCTGTTCTACTAGTTTCTATCTTTCCTGATTCATCCGCTTCTCGCCTGCCTGTCCCTCTCCCTCTCCATCTACCTCCTCACTGCGTCAGGGCAGCAACAAGGGCCGGAAGTAGGCGCGACAGAAGATGGTCGAGGCCGAGGGCGGCAGATCCTGGTTGCGATAATACATATTGCACTCGCGCTCCGTCAGCTTGTCGAAGACGGCCGCATACTCGCGATGGAATGTGGCCAGGTCCACGTTGCCCCGCCCAATGGCGGTTAGGGCCAGGAAGAGGATGTCGCGGTAGAAGGAGTGCGATCGCTCCACGCCGTCGCTCTTGAGCTTGTGCCGCTCGTTGGCCAGGCGCTTCAAGGGAGTGGCCAGGTCGTTGCAGCGTATGGCCGAAATGATTTGCTGAATGACACTGCAAAGGGGAAAGCTCTTAGTTCCTTCCTTAATCTCCCTGAGACTGCACTTACTTCTTGTTGAGCTGCGCCTGCTGGTCGGTTAGCAGGGCCTTGATCAGCGGACTCGTCGTCGGCTGGGCCTCCCGGTAGAGGATGTACATGGGCGGGCCGCTGGCCTCGCTGTGCAGGCTGAGGTTGTCCCACAGGCACTGGATGTGCACCGTCTTCACCTTGCTGAGTGGATCCAGCTGCTCCTTTTCGCTCTGGAAGGAAGGAAGAGGGATTACTCAGTCACAAACTCGTCAACAGGGAAGGGCAAGCCTTTGCTTTGCAGCTCGCTGCTCTTTCCGTTATTATTCAACATTAAAGAGAAACTACTAACCGGCACGGGCAGGCATAGCTCCGGCAGGTGCGTCTTGCCCTCGATGCGCTCCATCAGCCAGAGCAGGTTCCAGTAGATGATCGGATGCTCCTCGACGAAGGCCGGCTTGATCAGAGCCATGTCGCCCTCCTGGGTGAGTATGTTCTCCAGCTCCTTGCGCAGCACCAGAGGATTTAGGTAAGGAACCGTCAGGCTGCTGCTACTAGTGCTGGTTCCATTGGCCGCTGCCTGATCCTCGTCCGCCCCCGCCTCTGCCTGCCGCTCGATCTGCACGCTGAGGAAGGGCACGGTGAGCTTGTTGCAGGCGTGGCAGGTGGTGTTCAGGTTGGAGTCCTCCGCCGTCCAGCCGCTCATGATCTCCTCGTCGTAGACGAGCACCGAGCAGTTGTGGCACTGCGAGCACGTCGTCAGCTGGATCATCACATCGCAGTCCCGGTCGGCCAGGTTCTGGGGGTAAAGGAAGGTATCAAGTACAAGGATATAACCTTCAAGGAAGGCTCAGACTCACCTCTCCCGTCAGACTGTACAGGTTGTCGGGCACCGCGGGAAAGGCGTGCATGTGCAGGGCTCCGCTGGAGCTGTTCTCGCCCAGCGGCACCAGGTTGTTGTAGCTGGACTTGCGCGACTCACTCAGCCTGCCCCACGGGTCCAGGTCGCTCGACACCCGCCGCAGCTTGCCATCCTCGTGGACAGCGGCGGCATCGTGCTCTTCCAGCTCCGGATTGCTGTGCTGCTGCTGGTGATGATGATGCAGGTGGTGGTGATGGTGCAGCTGATGGTGGTGATGCTGCTGGTGCTGCTGGTGCCCATTGTTCGTCTTTGTGGGCGTCGAGTTGGCCGAGATGGCGCCCTTGATCTCGTCGAACTTCTTGGTCAGCGAGTTGGCGGCGAACTTGATGCTGCTCAGGCTGCCCTGGATCAGTTCGTTGGACTTCTTCCCGGTCAGGCTGGGACTGTTTGTGGTGCAAATATCAGGGTTATTAGTGGGGATTATCACAGGCTTTACTCTTGTTCTACATATTGTAATGGTTGATCGATAAGAAAATGGGGATTAAATGGAAATGGAGCCAGCAGCAGCGGCTGAGAGTGGAAGGGAGGTGGATCCAGGCTCTCCTAGAGCTAGATCCCTTCCAGCATCAGCTGCTGCCGCTGGCTCTTTGCTCTATGGTGGTGCGGTGCTTGTTGTTTGTGGATGAAGGCTGTCGTTAGTTCGATTTACATCGTGTTAGTCTGGATGCTATGTGGATGTTATGCGTGGCATTTGTCAAACCTTGAATTGCCCGCCACCGCCACCGCCACCAACGAAGTCTTTGAGGGGAACTCAACTACAATATGTACATAAGAACCATAACCGAACGATGGAACCCAGTGGGACGTAGGTTAGGAAAGGACACATCCTTACTATATAATAATATAATAATTTGTACAAAACAATTCGTAAAACTCTTAATACAAAAGAACCATTGATAAATGTTATAGAAATAATTAGATAACATAAGCATAATTATTTACAGTCATTAACAGAGAGTTAAAATTTATTCCGTGAGGTTTTAACACAGAGTTAAAAAAGGGAAATTTCAATCAGAGAGGATTCTTTAAAAGTGATTATAGAAAGAGTTCTGCGAAGCTAGAATCCGTGAGGTTTTTAAGAAACTGAATTCTAGCAAAGGTCAGTTTACTTTCCAACTAAGAAAGCTTTAAGAGTTGTATAACAGTTGTATAAGTTGTTAACTAAGGTAAAAATTCCGTGAGGTTTTTCTATAAAGTTAACAGAGGGAAATTCTAATTCGTGAGGATTCTTCAAAGGTACTAATCACTTAATTAAATTCCCCAGTTCTGCGAAGTTAGAGTCCGAGAGGTTTTTAGGGAAGTGAACTCTGGAAGATCAGTTTATTTTCTAACTGAAGAGTTTTCCAACTAATGGTTACTTAAGGGAAATATTTCGTGAGGTTATTCTATAAAGTTAACAGAGAGAAATTCGAATCCAAAAGGATTTTTGGGAAGTGATTTTAAGGAAAGTTCTAACATAAATATAAACATTTATTCCGTGAGGTTTTAACAGAGAGTTTAACAGAGGGGAAATTCCAATCTTTGAGGATACTTTGAAAGTAATTATAAGGACAGTTATTTAGAATAGCAAACATCAGTTTATTTTATAATTTAGAATGCTTCAAAAGTGGTCTAATAGTTGTTACTCAAGGGAAAGATTCCGTGAGGTTATTCTATGAAGTTAACAGAGGGAAATTCTAATTCGAGAGAATTTTTCAGAAGTGATTATAAGAAAAGTTTTAGAATCCTAGAAGCTAGAATCCGTGAGGTTTTTAAGGAAGTGAATACTGGCAAAGGCCAGTTTATTTTCTAACTAAGAAAGCTTCAAGAGTTGTATAACAGTTGTATAACATTTGTATAACAGTTGTATAACATTTGTATAACAGTTGTCAACTAAGGTAAAAATTCCGTGAGGTTTTTCTATAAAGTTAACAGAGGGAAATTCGGAACCGTAAAGATTTTTGGGAAGAAATTACAAGAACAGTCCAGAAAACGCGAATAATTATTTCTTAACTTCTTAACTAAGAACAAAAAAACATAAATACACACTTATAATACTCAAGTAGTTAATCAAACTAAAATATATCAGACTACAACATTAAATTAGAAAAAAAAGAGACCAAAACCCATGAGATATACACAAATCAAATCGAAGTATCACTTCGATGCACTTTGAACGAGATTCCACAACCAAGAAAGATAACACAAATTAGTATAGAGTGTGATCTCAGTGTCTAGTGTGTAAGTGTATGTAAAAGAAGGTCTCCAAGGAAAAGGTCTCCACTTACCTTATGCTCGATATGTTTTCTATAATATTGGCGGGCAATTTCAAGTCTTTCTTAAGGGACAATCGTGCGGGTGAATAACGTCTAAGATATAATTATATATATATGTATACAGTATGAAAATAAATCATAAAACGAATGCTTGATAAAGAGAGAGAGAGCATGAGAGAGGTAAAGAGCAAGAGATGCACAGCCTCTGCCTGCCTCTGGCTCTAAGCTGAGGAAGGCTGGCAAAGGCTGATCACATCGAATATTAAAAAATGTGAGTGGGTTCGGGGGTCGTGATCATAAAGGTGATTCAACAAAGAAAGAAAAAGAAGGGACTGAGGAAAGGCGCGGCGCGTTACCCAAACGTGAACTTCAGCGAGGATCCGATGTTGGCCAGGCTGTGGGTCACCCCGCTGCTGGCCACCGGCATGGTCTCCGAGCGGTGCATGCTCTTCCCGATCTGCGTGGACTCGTCAAAGGTGGCGCTGCGCTGTCCCCGGAAGAGTATAGGCTTGTCGCTGTAGATGCTGCTGTCCACCTGCCTCTGCTGCTGCTGCTCCTGCTCTACAGCAGGCTTGGCGCTGGCTGCAGCTGCCGACTCCTCCTCGTTCAAGGCGCCCAGCGGATCGTTCTGGGTCACCGGCGTGCGTGGCGAGATTCTAGGCGAAGAAATACAAATTATAAACTCGAAACCTTTACTTGTTGTCTCCGCTTCTTACTTGGTTGGACTCTGGACACGCTGTCTGGGGCGCTGGGCATTCACACGCTCATCGTCATCGTCTACTTCGTCGTCCTCGTCGTCGTCTTCCTCCTCTTCATCCGCCTCGTAATCGCGACCACCGCCGAACTGCAGCTCATCGGCGCCCGCCTCCAGTTGCTTTTGCGGCGTGCTTGGCGACCCTGCCGTGTACTCATCCTCATCGTCCTCGTCTTCGTCGTCGTCGCCACCGATGCTCATGATCTGCTTGCGCGGCTGCTGCTGCTGCAGGGCCTTGGCCAGGATGTCCGTGTCGCCGCCATAGGTGGGCGTGGCCGTATGCGAGGCCGCCACATCTTCAGGGTCCGTGGGTAGGGCCTCGTTGTTGCCGCCCGTCACCGTCTGGCGCACAATGCTGCCCAGCTTATAGCGCAGGCGATCGAAGGCGGCAAAGTCCAGGAGGCCGCCATGGCCACCGCCGGCGCCATCGCCGCCCGAGGAGGCCAGGCTGCTGCGCGACTGCCCGTCCACCGTTTCCAGAGTGCTGAGATTCTGGTCCTGCGAGGCGCTCAGGGACTTGTTTACCTGGCAAAGAAAAGATTAAGATCTTGATCTTCAAAGCAAAGACAAGGCTTACCTTTGCAGCCGCCCTCCTTTTGCCCGCCCGTCGGAACTGGGCCGCTCCCAGCACCACGTTCTTGATGCGGTTCCAGCGGATCTGACTCAACGTGGTGCTGTCGCTGGGCCACTGGGACTCCAGCACGCAGCGATTGTAGAAGCCATAGGTGAGGGCATTAGCCTGCACGCCCGAGCGCTTCATCAGGTAGTGCAGGCGCACGGCCAGCACGGGCAGGTTGTGGATGCCGCAGAGCTGCATCATGATGCGGTAGCAGAACTCGTCGCAGGTGATCTTCAGGCGGCTGGCCCGCACTAGGACATCATAGGCAGCCCTTAATATATCCGGCTCCTTGCCCGCGTGCCGCGTATCGAGGACCATCGAGGGCAGGATGAGGAAGTACAGCGAGTAGCAGGTGGCCAGCAGGTACTTGGACCAGGCCTCCGGATGCTGCTGGCAGCGGCTGGCCATCTTCTGGGACAGCTTGATCTCGTGCTTGGTCCTTCTCGCTATGGGCGAGCCGGGCGAGAGCGAGGCATTGAGCTGCAGCTGCAGGAACTTGGACAGGGCCGTCTTCTTGGTGTTCTCCAAGAGCTGTGGTTGGAGGGTGAAGTTCTGGTAGTTGTAGGAAGGTTCTTCGTGTCCTGGTCCTGGCGTTGAGCCACTGTCTGGCGGGAAGATGTACTTGGTGCGCTCACTGCTCTGGCCCGTGTCCCAGTCCACCAGATGCAGCTGCGCTGGCGTCTCGTCGTAGTTGCCCACCTTCTCGGCGCACTCGTCGAAGAAGCTCAGGCCGTGGTCGCCGTCGGAGACGAAGGAGCGCTCCTCGATGAACCGAATGAACATCTGGGTCTTCATGAGGAGTTCAAAGAACTTTTGGTAGGACTGAGGGGGCAGGAATCACCATTAACTTAATAAATAATCAGTTAGTTAGTGGCTTACCTTATCGCGGGATCTCAGAAAGGCCTTGAGCTGGAACAGGGCACTGGGATCGGTGGCCCCCACCGAGGGGGCCTTGGATATGGGCACCAGAAAGTCCCTGTAGCCGCGCAAGATGCTGGCCATGAACAGGAGAAAGGCCTCCTGTATGCGCTGCTCCAGCACCAGTTCGCGCTTGCGCTTCCTAATGTCCCTGTCCAGGCTATTGGTGGAGTCGTAGCTGATGGGCTTGGCGTTCTCCAGCTCGGTCAGGGTGTGGCGCAGCAGGCGGGCAGCCCGCTTGGGCAGCAACTTGGGCGACAAGTGACGCTGCGATTCGCACAGCTGTCAAGGGAATTCATGAATTCATGAATTAATTAGTTAATTAATTAATTATTTAAGCAGTTCGGCTTACGCTTATGTTGTTCGTGTCCAGATCTATGCAGGTCACATCTGTGGGCGGCTCGTACAGATCGAAGAAGCGCGAGTCCACGCCTATCAAGTACGGCAAGGGGGCATGCAGCACCTCGGCCAGGCCCAAGGGACAAAGTGGGATGTAGGGGCACTGCCACTTGAAGGGGAACAGCAGGGAGACAATGGCCTCAGCCACAGCCGTCAAGGTGGCGGGTCTGCAAAGGAGATTATATTATTATTCACACTTTCCAGGCAATAAGCCAACCCACCTGAGTGAGTGGATGAGTATCTTCTGTTCGGTGAGTGCCAGCAGCAGCACATGCAGGCAGTTGTCGGTGCCCAGGTTCTGGAGCAGCATGTGAAAGCCAGCGCCACTCCTGGGCAGCGGCGAGTCCTCGGGCTGCGTGAGGAGTATGCGATCGTTGGACTCGCTGGACAGCTGCAGGTGAATGCTGGGCGCAGGAAAGGGCACCTCGTCCAGTAGCTGTGTGATGTAGCGCTCCACGGGAATGGGTATATTAACGCCATACAAGACCATGCGCTGGGGATAAAAAGAAAGCATTAAAAGGAGGTTTATCAAGGTTAAGGATAGAGTTATTTACGTGAAGATACTTCAGCCACTTGTCAAAGGTATCCCCGAAGGGATGGTGCGACAGCAGGCAGATAGCCTTGATCATGTGCAGCGAGTGCTGGGCGCCGAACTGCTCGTCCCAGCCAAGCAGCTCCTTCTGGTCCTCCGACAGCTGAGACTCGCTGAAAGCCACAAATAACGAATTAGAATTAGAGTTCCTCTCAGTCACTCTTGGTTACTCACTCGAAGTCCTCGTAGAAGGTCAGCGCGGAGCCGTACACCTTGTAGGTGCCATCGTTGACCGTGAGGACAAAGGTGCTGAACACCGGGCTGATGGGCTTGCGCTTCTCCGTGCCGTTGACATGCGGCCAGGCCTCCAGGGAGGCGCCCATGGGCAGGCAGAAGAGCGGCACGCTCGGGCACAGATTGAGCGGGAAGTCGTTGTGATCGACGGTGGGGTAGCGCAGCAGGATCTCCGGCTTGTAGCTGATGTGCTTGGGCCGGTACATGGACTTCTTGTAGCACAAGTACACGTCGCTGCCCACATAGCCCTTGTTCAGCGTCTTGTAGATCAGGCAGAAGGCGTGCGGCGCCCGCTCGCCCTTGCTCTGGACGATGACGCAGAGCTCGGTGACCACCAGCTCGTTGCAGGGCATGTCGGCCCGGGCGCGTCGGTACGTGAGGAAGGTCTTGGCCGACGAGTTGTTCACATTGGCCACCCGGCCGCCGGGCGTCTCGGCCACGATCTCGGCGTCCGACATGATGCGTTCGTGGCCATCGTAGAGGACGCCTAGAGGGGGTAGAAGAAGGGGTTAATAGGTGCTTTTAAGCTGTAGAAAACTGTCTTGAAATGGGGACAAGGCCAAGACAAATAAAAAGGGAAAAACCTTTACTTAAAACAAAGTTCCCTGGAACTTATCGTGTCAAGATTGCAAGACTAAAGTTTACTCTGGTTATCTACCTCAGAGCTTTCCTTTGATTGATTGATGGAACCTCTGCCTAAGTCAATGTTTATTTTTAGTAAACAAACCAAAATAATGTGGCCACTGATTGGGAAAACCTTTTACCACAAACTTAGTACAAGAAACTTGTTTCATTTTCAGTTTTTAAGCAAAAGTCACGAAGATTATCAAGTGCTTGGTATGAAAATGAGATCACTGCTCTATCAGTAGCCCGCTTATCGCTGTGATTTCCTCAAAATTGCATTTCTTGAAGTTATAAATTTATGAAATTCGCTCAGAGTCGTTATCAGGGGCTTAGGGGTCACCATATAGTAATTATAGGTCTCAAACTCACCTATATCCACCAGCGGCGGGCGATCCTTGCCCCGTCGAAAGTAGATGTAACACTCGGTGGTGCGCACCGATCCATGGTTGAGGTTCGCCGGCAGACCGGTGGGCGTGTGCGCTAGGAGCTCGTAGCCCTCGGGTATCTCCTCGCCCAGCAGGGGAAAGAAGACGCCAATGTCCGTGATGGGCTCGATGGTGCTCGCTGCCCTCAGCCGGCCCGAGTCATTGAAGATGTTCTCCTGCAGCAGCTGGGGCTGCTCCGGCATGCCGGCAACCACGAAATAGTCGGCAATGCGCTTCTCCTCCATGGCGGTGCCGTTGCCTCTGGACCTCTAGAACTCTGAAAGAGACAGCAAACAGAAAAAAAACCGGGTTGAGTGCTTAATTCAGGGGCATGAAGGGAACTTGGACGGATATATAGGGAGATAAGATAAGGTCGACAGACCCGGCGACAGTGGGAACCAGTCGGGTTTTTGCTTGTGTCCAATCCGACTTTAATTAACTTTTTTCTATTTGTATTATCTTACTGGGGCCATGATGCAGCTATATAAGGTGGTCTCATCGGCTCTGAGAGAGAGAGAGTGCTAAGAGAGGGTAGATTTCTCGATGAGACTAAATTGAATTATATTTGGTGCTACGAGGAGTAAAAGTTCGACAAAATTAACTTTACTTTAATTTATTTTTATATTTTAAAGGGCAAAGGATGAAAAAGAGGTGTCCCTCATAAGTATTCAGCATGGTTACCACTTGCTTACACCTAGAACCCGTTGGGAATTATAGTGCAATGCAAGCGGTAGATGTTCCAATACTGCAGAGAGCCCTTGCCTTAAAGAGGAGAGAAAGAGAAGGAAAGGGAGAGGGATGAAAGAAGGAGAGAAGAGAGGAAGAAGAGAGAAAGAGGAGAGAGAAAGAGGAAGAGGAAAGAGGAAAGAGGAAAGAGGAAAGAGGAAAGAGGAAAGAGGAAAGAGAGAGGAAAGAGGAAAGAGGAAGAGGAAAGAGGAAAGAGGAAAGAGGAAAGAAGAGAAAAGAAGAGGAAAGGAAAGGAAGAGGAAGGAGGAAGGAGGGAGGAGGAGAGAGAGAGGAGAGAGGAGAGAGAGAGAGGAGAGAGGAGAGAGGAGAGGGAGAGGAGAGGAGGAGAGGAGAGGAAGTTAGAATTGGGAATTAGACCAAGTAGCAAATTAATACTACAGAGGCCTCATTATATGATTCAACCCAAGATGCAAAATATAAAGGTAAAATAACCTTGAAGCGAGCAAACTCATACCAAAATCGGCATCGGCATGTGTTTTTAGTTTTTGTAACCCCGACGATGTGTAGGTTTTGTTTCTGTATTTTTGGGCGTTCTCTTGGAGGAATCAAAAATTAATTAATATTATTCATTTAGAATTTAAGCAGCTAGCACCCACTGTACCGTCTATATATACTCTGTAAATAGCGGAAGCTTTCCACATGGCGCAAAATGCTTTGTTTACATTTACCGATAAACCCGGGTCTCGAATTGGTATTGTATGCATTTACAGTCCAATTGGACTTTGCATATGCTGTATAATACGATATATGTTTATGCTTGGAGCGGCAACAACAAATGGAGTTGGAAAAACAAGTTCTGCCCGATGATTCAACTTCCTTTGCTTCCGTTCCACAAGCAACAACAATAACAAAAAAAAAAGAGACAAATTCTTTTTGTTTGTGCAGATTGCGGATGGGCCGCTGTTGTTGTTGTTGTTGCTTTGTTTACAGGAATCCAATTGGAACTTACTGCACTCCTTAATGTGTTGTCCTCCTCCAATGGCGGCTGGTGGCAGGGGGCGTCGGGGGGTGGACAACCTTCAGTAGTAGTTGCTTTTTTGTTGTTCGCCTTGGACTGCAATTGTCGCTTTTCCTTCGACACTCTTCACACTACGTTAATTTCCACACACCAAAGCACACACACTTGCACACGGGGGCGCGCGCACACACACACACTCACACACGCACGAAAGCTACTTGAGAGTTTTCCTTTACATCATTTTCGCTTCGCTCTCAATTGTCCAATTTAATGACTATCTTCGATTGAATCCGTTCGCAACGTTACGGCCGCTGGGTCATGCGAAAAGTTAATAAAGTTAAACTGCACATCTGTGTGGACAAAAAGTAAAAAATGAATGTTAACTGGCCGAGCTTTTTGTGTGTGTGTGCGTGAGTGCCAAAGTTGCCACTTGACCAGGCAAAAAGCTATCGATACACGGCCAATCGATGGAGAACCCTGTAATTATTCGTAATTTAAATTTAAACTTTGAACTTTGTCAAGTTTGGTCTAGTACTTGGTGTAGCGTTTCGAATATGAAGATTAAAAGTCTAATGCGTAACGACTTCGTTAGTTCGTAGTGGACAGCGAATTTAGTAGCTCCTAAATGACGTTACAAAAGCGGCAATAAGAACAAGGTTAATCGGTTGTACAATCGATAGGTGTAACCGTTATTCAGTACATTTAAGGTAGCTTAGCCACGGTCACACTGGCTACCATATGTAGCGAAAAAGTAAACAAAAATAATTAAATGGAAGCAAAACCAAAACGTTCTTTTAAGCGGCCATTCGCCTTCCCCAAGAACTGTGTTTACCGCCCGCTCCGGCAGATAAGCAATATGGAGCGGAATAAAAAGCTGCCGGCCGAAAGGCCCACTTGTAAGTGCGCGTAAGGCGGAATTTAAAAGTTGGAAATAACCTTACCTGTCTTGCAGACTTCACGCTGAATGCACCGCCCTCGCTGGTCCCGGCCAAGAAGTACTCGGACATAAGCGGCCTGCCCGCTCCGTACGCGGATCCCCATACCAAGCTGCGGTTCGCCAATGCCGACGAATATGCCTCCATGCAGAATATGCCCTCGGACATCATCAATGGCTACCTCACCGTTCGCGGCTATACGAGCGCCGTGGGATAGTTCGTCTATATTATATGCTTCACACACCCGATATGTTCTTCTGCCCCTGGAGGCAACCCGATCGGACTCTCTAGCGTTTCCCACTTACAATTGCTAATTGTGGAGCTGCTGACCTTGCTTTTACTATCATTGCGTGCGGGGTTGCGGTTTGAGGCTAGTTCCTGGCTAGAACAGAGCGTTCAGGGTTACGTAGTAAGCCTAGTAATAGATTTCCTTAATAGAATTGAATTATAGCCTGCAGCCTGCGAACTCATTGATTGTCTACACAGCCATTGTGCTCACTAATTACTTGAATTAACATTTGCTTCAATGAAACGCTAGTTTGGGCTACATTTATCGTGGTAATCATTTAATTTACGAACGAGTATTGAACAAATAAATTAACATTAAAAGTATACAATTAAGTCGACTAATTAAGCAGCTCCTGCTAAGAATACAAAATCACAAATCTGTTAAATTATGCACTTATTGTAGAAGGGAGTCTTGTGAGCGGGAAATCAGGCAGGGTCTAATTATATAGAACTGGTAACAACATACAACATATTTAGTATACAAATGCACCCTTGGCACTCGCCTGTGCCGCGAATATTATATAGTTAATAGAGTTTTTATTTGGGGATTTGATATAAAGGTTTTACAAACTACATCGCTATCAGTATCCATAGTATCATTCGCAGTTACCAAGTATTTTGGGTTGTGTTCAATTTAGCAGCTAGCAGAGAAGTACCAAAAGCAAGTTTCTAAAACTTTGTTCAATTACTGGGGCTTCTCTCTCTCAGTTTCTCAGTTTGTCTCCTCCTCCTTCTTCGGCTCTCGGTGCGTTGCGTGTAATTCGAGCTTGCTCCTCCAATGGTTTTAAGTACCAGGAACCGGACTAGTGGCTCCCAGATGCAGTAGTTGTGTGCAGAGTAGGTAGATTTCACTTCTTGTGGCAGTTGACAGTTCGTTCATATGACAATCTCTATGCTTTTTGGGCTGCTAGCCGGCCTGGTTGATCGGCCGGCTAATACTGTTCGGCTGTGTGAGCATTTGCAGGTCGGAGCGGAAGCTCCGCGGCAGCCCCGAGATGTCCAGCTGGTGCTTCAGCACCACCATGGTGGCCAGCGTCTTTAGGGTGGGCTCAAAGTCCAGCACATGCAGATCACTGTAGTCGATGAGGGCCACGCCCGCCGGCGCTCCGCCGCCGCCTCCGGCAGCCTCCTGGGTGGGCGTGACAGTCGCCGCCGGCAGAGGGACAGAATCGGTGGCGGTGGCACCGCTCCTGGGACTAGTCCCGCCGAACAGAAACATCTTGGTGGCCATGACAATGGCGCACTGCCTTCGGCGAGCCGTCGGTGCCTTGCCATTGGCGCGTATCAGGTTCCACAACTTGGTGCGCGGATCGAAGGTGTACAGATCGTTGAAGTGCTGGTCCAAGAGGCCGTTGTAGCCGCCAAACACGTATATCAGCTTGTTGTACACGAACATGCTGTGGCTCCGACGGCCGACAGGCACCTTGCCCGCCGTGAACGGACGGTGCCACACTTTGGTCTTCATGTCCAGGTAGACAATCTCGTGACAGTAGGTCTCCTCCTGGCTGTGGTACGGACTGTGCTTGTCCCCGCGTCCGCCGAAGATGTACATGCGCTCCTGCTCGTAGGCCACCGCCGCATGGAAGTCCCTGTAGCTGGGCGGCACGCCAAAGGTCTGCACGTAGCGCCACTCCATGGTGTCCAGGTTGAGCGAGTGGACGTCGCTGCTGAACTCGTTAATCTCGTCCACAAAGCCGCCGAAGATGAACATGCTGTTGCCGATCACGCAGGCGGAGTGGCCATCGCGTGCCCCCGGCAGGCAGCCCGTGACCGGAGGCCGCGACCACTTGGCCGTCTTCGGATCGAAGCAGTACAGGGCGTTGCAGAGGTTCTCGTCGTTTCGTCCGCCCCAGATGTAGATGCGATCCTTGTAGGCCACCACCGTGTGTCCGTAGCGCTGGAAGGGGACCAGCGGGTACTTCAGCGGCTCCCCGTCCTGGTCCAGCTGCTGCGGCACCAGCGTCCAGCGCATGGTGTGGGCGTTCAGGACGTGGACATCGATCGGCTCGTTGTGGCGATAGTCGTAGCCAGTGCAGTAGCCGCCGAAGCTGTAGATGAAATCGCCCACGCCCACCGCCGCGTGATTGACCCGCTGCGGCCCACCGTCCAGGTGCACCGTCCACAGCATTTGTCCAGTTCTGATCCGAGTCCGAATCCGAGTTCGAGTTCAAGTCAACACAAAGGAGCAGATAAACCGAAAAACAGAAAAGTAGAAAAGCACACAAAGAAGTTAGGAGGCGCTGGCGAAAAGCTGGACACAAAACACAACTAAACACACAAAGGAAAACAAAGGCGCCGCGGTTGTTGTTGGAGTCGCTGTCGCTGCTGCTGCTGTTGCTCCAAGAGGTGCGAGCGCTTGAAGGCCACCCAGGTGTTAAGGCTGCGCTGCTGATACCGATCCAACCCAATCCAATCCAAAACGCTCGCTTGCTGTGTTCAAATGATGGCTAGGAGGAGTGTTGGGGGGTGGGGTGTTGGAGCTGGAGATTAAGTCGATTACGCATTCGATATGTCGATATCGATGTTTATGTGAGAATCGACTTTAATCGATATAATTTCCTTGGAGAGACCGGACTGGTCACACTACTCAACACCTTTTCGCTTTTCTTCTAATTTTACACTATTTAACAATAAAATATATAAAAAATGCATTTCTAGATTTATTTTCGTGTTGAAAATGTTTTTTGGAAGCGCTTTAGCGAATACGCTAACGCTTGGTAAGCGGGCTTTAAGTGGAGTAGCCATTTTTTGTCTCCTTGTAACTAGAGAATTCACTAGTTCGAAACAAGTGTGAAAGAAAACAACTCAATAAACTAATATTAATTCAAGTCAGTGTATTTATTTTATTTATTTATTAAGGTTGAAGAAAACAAACGTTGAATTTATTCTTTTTTAAATCAACAAAACGGATAACAATGCAAAAATACGAATATTTATTTTATAATTTGTAGAAAAAACTTACATTCCACAAATTTTCGAATGTAATCAGCATAATATATAGTTTTTAAGGGAATTTAGCAAGACAACTGTCAGTACAGTAACGCTGAAAATGATTAACAAACCTGTACAAGTGAGAGCTTTAGATACTTTCGATCCATCTTAAAACTTGAGCGTGTTGAATGGTTTTTGTCTTTTTATTTTGAAATCGATTCTTATCAATCGCTATGTTTATACATATATAATTTTTCGACTATAATTTCATTTAAATATTATGGTTGTTGCGTGAAGGCTTAATCGATTAATTTAAAATAAATTCATTAACAATTCGTTTCAACAAAATAGGTTCTGTTCATAGATAGGTATATGTGTGTATATCTGATAATACGATACGTAATTAATTGCGTAAATAATTGGAACTTCTTCTTGCTGTATGCGCCGATGCCGATCCTTGGAAAATTCAGTGCCAAGAACGTCCAGCGGCCTATTTGTCCTATATCTGATATATATTCTGCTTACAATGTAATGTTACAAGTTCTTCTTTACACACAATTAAAGCAAAATTTGCTCGTGTTTTCGGTTCAAAAATGGCAAAACAAATATAAAAAAAAGTCAAAGAGATTAACGCAATAAATAAAATATAATTAGGGTTGTCTCTGTCTATGCTTGCATTCCCCGATAACGGTACTTCTATGTATGTATTGTATGTGCCTCTTCTGTGGGTTCATCATGATCTTTTTCGTTAACAATTTACTTTCGTTAAGTTTTTGAAACTCCTTAAACTTTGGTATAATATATCTCGTAATCGTAATTGTAATTGTAATCGTAATCGTTATCGTACTGATCAAATGCTAGATGCGCGTAAATCTTAGTGGAAAAAAGTCGTTTCTCTTTAGCTACAAAATTGAAAAAGGCTGTGATGTTGGTTTTTCTTTTGCTGTGGATTCTAGTTGTGCAATATCGCGCGTATCGTTGTCTTAAATTTTGGATCTAGTGGGCACAGCTCGCCCGGGGGCTCTAAAAGTCTGTGCTAGCATGTGAACAAAGTCATTTTGGTTGCAGCTGGCTGCTCCAGGACCTCTCCAGGGTCACTATATAAGTCCTATGTATAGGTAGATGCATATATCAAGGTGCAAAATTGAACACTT
Organism: Drosophila triauraria; assembly: GCA_014170255.2. Lineage (NCBI taxonomy): Eukaryota > Metazoa > Arthropoda > Insecta > Diptera > Drosophilidae > Drosophila > Drosophila triauraria. Next base: position 4,430,291 of record CM024333.1, on the reverse strand, counting down.
CCATCCCTAGACGTCGATCACGCTGTCGTTCTTCTTCATCTCCATCAGATGGGTCTGCTTGAGCTTCTCCTGCATCTGGGTGAGCATGTCCTGCATGCGCCGGATCTCCTCGTCCTTCTGCAGCAGCAGGCGGTCTGTCTCCGATATGGCGGCATCGAATCCGTTCGTGGAGCTGATCGAGTCCCGCTTCAACTTGCCGCGCTCGCGCAGCGCATGCTGCGAAATCTGTGAGATGCACTGCGCCCGGAAGTTCTCGTAGTGGACGTCCTGAAATCGGAAATTGCAAGTTAGAACTCGAACTTGGCAAGGAAGCTAGGGGTACACGCACCTGTGTGGTGTCCTTGAGGTCCTGCATGTGCGTGGATATCAAGAAGGTGCGCAGCTTGATGAAGTCGCTGTGCTCCGGATCCTCCACATTGACCACGCCCCACGGATACTGCCTGCCCCGCACCTTCTTGCCGGCCACCTCCAGAATGGTGTTGCTCCCGACAACGGCGAATGGTATGGAGGCCTTCAGCTCGCGGTCCTGCTGCTTGAAGTCCTCGTCCTCGTCGGAGTCGCATTCGGGGAACTGGTACAGCTGGATGTGGTTGTCCTCGAGGTCCTGCAGGATGCGCTCCTTCAGCTTGCGCACCTCCTGCTTGTTGAGGCAATCAGCCTTGCCGATGACCAGCACGATGTTGACCTTGCGGTGCAGCCGCCGGATCAGGTCGAGGTCCATCTGTCGCAGGCTGCAAGGGGGATTATCAATGAGTAAGTTTACCAACTTAGCCTTAAGTATAGCTAGTCTCACCTGTGCCCCCAGGGCGGTACAAAGTAGAGGCAGCAGTGCACCCGGTTGTCCTGGATATTCCGCCGATTGAGTCCGCTCTCGTCGGTGAAGTACTGGCGGAACTGCTCGTCTATGTACTGGGTGCACACCCGCCAGCTGTCCTCGCAGTTGATGGCATCTCCAAAGCCGGGCGTATCCACCACCGTCAGTCGCAGCCGCACGCCTCGCTCCTCAATGTCCATGGTCTTCTTCTCCACCTTCGTCGTCTTCTCGATGCGCTCCTCCACATTGGGCATCTGTCGGTTCTTGTAGAGATCCCCCAGAAAGAGGCTGTTGATGAGGGTGGACTTGCCCAGTCCGGACTCCCCCACGACCATCAGGGTGAACTCGAAGCCCCGCTTCACCGACTTCCGGTGCACTTGCTCTGGCAGGGTGGCGAAGCCTATGTAGTCCCGGTCCTTGTCGAATGAGGGTGTCTTGGCTGTGAAGGGAAAAGGGGAAACATATTTTTTAATGGCTTCTAACTCCCTGTTTCTCTAAGTGTGTCCCCAGAAGGGGTGCTTAATGAAACAAAACGGGTTAATCGACTGAAGGACCTTGCTCTTGGGTCTTGAATCTTGGTTCTTGACAGACTTCACGTCTGCCTCATTAGGCACACGGAATGGTGGCAGGACTGTGTCGTCGAGTGGAGTAACAAAGCCCTCAAGAGTGCGCCCCATCTCCGACATATCCCGAGACCCTTACACATGTTCCCGGTGGTTCCTGCTTCCTGGTGCCTGGTGCCTGCTGCTGCTGTGTCTTCCGCTTCCTGACGCCCTTTCCGGCCAAGTTTCGTGTGTATACCGAGCGCCTACTTAAAGCGTAATTGCAGCCTTCAGGGTTTTCACTGTATCTCTCTTTATTCTGGGCTGACTTTCAGCAAATTTGCCACATTGTTGGGTTGCTTTGGCCGCTTTTTGTTTTTGTTTTTGGTTTCTAGGTTTTTATTTTGGTCGTTGAAAAATAGATAGATCCCCGAGTTTGATGAACACTTTATTGTATATTGTATATGGTATTGTGGCGAAGGTGCAACTCGCAAGCCAACTGCCCTAAAACCATCCAAAATTGATGGGCTCTCTCTCGCCGTCACTCCCTCACCCACTCTTTCGCTCTCTCTCTAGCGGTCTCTCTATCCGCAAGGATGTTACATCAAGTGGCAACACCGAAATGCAACTTTCCCCATACTATTTACCCTCTATTTTCATTCTCTCGGCGCCTGCGCTCGAGGACTTGGGTGAGAAACTAGCGAAAGCCCGGAAAAGTGAGCCAGATGTTTCTGGGCCAAAAGTGGCGGTATATAACGGTTGTTCGCCGGCGTTGCCAGATAGATGGTGATAATATCCTGTGTTTGTTTTAATATTATTTTTATCTATCTTGTAAATAAGTTTCTTTTCGATTTAAAAAAAGAACCTTTTCTGACTGATAATAACTCTTAATGTTTGTATTAAATTCCTAGCTCGACGGCGTTGCCAGATAGACGGTGATTATTATATATATTAAAAATCAGGTACTTTTCGACTTAAAAAATAAAATATTTTGATATCAAAGTACTTCGCAATCTTTGTTTTGAATTCTTTTAAAAGTTCAAGGTTCTTGTACGTTTCCTGTGCCCGATACTCGGGTTTCCTTGAACCAGGAAACCAGAAAATGTGAGGGAGAAGCCTCAGTCTCACTCTCACCCTCTCTCCGCCTGCCTCAGACTGAGGTTATGATCCCACCCCCTTTTGAGGGCCAAGTCTAAGGGTGGCACAGTCAGCCGGGGGGTCGGGGACAGCCGGTTGCATTGTTTCAGCTCACGTTTTGCATTAATCGATTTTGGAATAAACTGAAGCTATCTTTGCTTTAAAAACATATTTTTCTGTATATAATTTACCTATAAATGTAATAGAAACTTTAAACAAAAACGAGAAAGAAAGCTATCTTCGGTAAACCGAAGTTTGTATACCCTTGCAGTCTGCAATTGGATCATTGAAATTCGATCCATTTTGGTAATGTTAAAAGAAAAATGTCAAATTATGTAAATTTTGTAAATTTTACATTTTACATGTAGAGTTTTACATTTTCATATAAATCGACCGATCCCTTCTATGGCAGCTATATTATATAGCTGTCCGATCTTAATGAAATTAAAAGCGTAATTCTAAAACTATAAAAACGACAATATCTCGAAATTTATAGAAATTCGTTGAAAACAGAGAAGTTAACATTTTTTTACATTAATTTCCCCATCATTTCTATGGCAGCTATAAGATATAGTGGTCCGATTTCGGCCGTTCCGACATATATACTGCGTGCTAATGAAATAAGACTATGCTGAAAATTTCAGCCCGATAGCTCAAAAACTGAGAGACTAGTTCGCGTAGAAACCGACAGACGGACAGACGGACAGACGGACAGACGGACAGACAGACGGACATGGCTAGATCGACTCGGCTGGTGACGCTGATCAAGAATATATATACTTTATGGGGTCGGAGATGCCTCCTTCACTGCGTTGCAAACATCATGACAAAATTATTATACCCTCTGCAAGGGTATAAATATAGTTAAGAAAAACAGGAAATCCAGGGTCAGGCTCGCATAAATCCCCCTAAAGCGATCGCTCGTTGCTCAAATTTTGTGCAAACTTTGTTTAATTGTTGCGAATCGGGCGAGTAAACAATGAATGAACTTGCTGCGCCGCATTTTACGGCTGGCTCCGATATTTGTTTGTGTCTTTAGGGCTTTAGATACAGCTATCTTTGCTGGATCTCTGCTGGTGTACGTATATGGCAGGCGGCCGTATCTACATCTGTCGGATAAATGTGCGAAATCGGGCCCAGACCGCAAGGAACGAGGAACGGCTAATGAGCGCGTTGACTGGGCCTGACTGGGAAGATTATTGTCTTGTGTAAATAAACGAGGGCACATAGGAGGGGTACAATGCAAGTGCACCGAGCGAAATATTATCTATTTATCTTTGAAATCTTATATTTTGAAACACAAAAAGTTCAGCAAGATGATGGAGCCGATCACTCTCCTCCTTCACCTGCTGTGTGCACCAAAACGCCCACTACAAAGTCACGCCGCTCCCTGGGGGCACTGGGGCACTCCCACCACTAATTTGTCACTCCCCATTTTCCCATTTTCCCGTTTTCCCCATTTTTAAACCCCACCCACGCGTAGCTCTCAATCCGATAAATCAGATAGTCTTGGGGGAGAATTTCTCCCTGTGTCGTCTCTGCTCTCAATCGAGATCTTTAACGCGCGGCTGGGCCTGCTTATTGTCGTTTGTTTATCCCAAACAGCTTTTCTGTGGGCGTTGCAGTTTCCATCTCTTCCCTTCGACCCCTTTTCCCTTTTCCCGCTTTGGTGTGGTTCATTGACTAGACTGGTCGCTGTCATCGTCATTATGACTAGGTCGGCGGTCTATAAACTTGCACACACACGGCCAGAAAAAAACGGGGGTTTACGTGATTAAATTAGCTTTATTTCAGGGGAATTTTCATTGGAATTCCCAAGTTCTCTTTCAGATGAATTCGATTTAAAGTTTAGGGTTCAAAGCCTAGATTTTAACATATTTTTCCGAATTTAACTCTTTGTAATTCCCATCAATTGTCGACGGGAATCATTATTATTTTCATTAGAATGTTCTGACTTCGAATTCCCAAGTTCTTTTTCAGGGCATGGTGGGTGTGAAATATATTTAAAGTTTAGGGTTCAATTATTTATTATTAAAAGGCGGTCTATAAACTTGCAAACACAGCCAGAAAAACGGGGGTTTACCATATTAAATTAGCTTTATTTCAGTGGAATTTTCATGAGAATAATCGACTTAGAATTCCCAAGTTCTTTTTCAGATAAATTGGATTTAAGTTTAGGGTTTAATTATTTATTATTAAAAGCCCAGCTAAAATTAGCTTTATTTCAGGGAGATATTCCATTAGAATAATCGACTTGGAATTCCCAAGTTCTTTTTCAGATTAATTGGATTTAAATTTATTACTTAAAAGCCCAGATCTTGACCTATTTTTCCGAATGCATCTCTTTGTAATTCCCATCAATTGCCGATGGGCCTCATGAGATAAGTTGCTGTTGGCGTGTCAACCACTTGAGCATTTATCGCCCGATCGAAATGGCTGGCAAATGGCCTGGGAAATGATATATCTGAGCTCCTCTCGACACGCTCGACATTATGACAGACCATTTAACACTTGGCGACACATCAATTTCAATCTCAGTCCCTGACTCAGACTCAGACTCGGTATTATGTTATGCCCCTTGTCTCAATTTGATTGATCAATTAAGTTCAATTCGAGCCCGAGCTGCTCTTTAGCTGTATATACCCTAAGAAAGAGTTCTATAACTAATGGATCTTTGACAATACAAAAACTATAAACTCTTTACGTACCTTTAACGTTGAAAACGATCCACAATAGAGGTTTTATGTTTAATTCACATTTAAAATTATATTTTTTAAGGGTATTTCAATTTGGTTTAACCCAAGCTCTCTAGACTTGAATAATGTTATATTTTTTAGTGCCCTACGCATCTGGTTTTTCCTCTCTTGGCAAAGTTCGAGTGGCTTGTTGAACGCACGAGTGCCCAGACCGAGTGGAGCAGCGGAGGCAGGCATTGCCCCAGAAAGGGGATACGGGGACTGGGTCTCGGAATGGCTCTCTTGGATGCATTGAACGTGCATCGGCATTGGGTTTCTCGCTCCTCAAAGGCATTTGGGCATGTAAACAAAAGCCAGAGGGATAGAACCTACAGACATGAGTAACCAAGTGAGACTTAATAACTGAAAAAAAAAGATTTCAAGCAAAAATGGGTTCTAAAAGGTTAAATTTTAAAGAGAAAACTTTAAGGCAAAGCCCAAGGCAAATGTTATTTAGGGAAACCTCACTGTACCCATCCATGGGCAGTCGCTGCTGTTCCATAAATAGGCGCATCTCCGCTCATCGTGGCAGGCTAAAACAATTGACGGCATTTGAAGTAGCTGCTGCCCAACTCTCGACTGACTGCATTTCAGGGGAATTTTTAGCATTCAGAGTCGTTTTCGATTCCCTCGGTTTTCAATGCGATTCGATTTCGGAATTCTTCAGTTTCCCCGGCCAGACAGGGCAGAGGGATAAGTGTTTATGTTACATGAACTCGACTCAACACTATATTGCACCATAAATTCTGCACTCTCTTCTGACTTTATAGAAATTCTATTTGATTTTTAGCTAAATAATAAACAAAACAAGAGGATAATGCACTTAAATTTGTACCCTTGGCTGTGGTTATGGACTGACTTTGATCTGTAAAATGGATCTGTCTCCGCCTTTGACATTCTACCATTTCCAGCTCCATTTCCCTTGAAATGGAACCCGCTTGATTTACGCGAGCTATTTATAATATGTATATCCAAAAACCCGAAATCTGTGCCACTTTACCCCTTTCTTTTAGGGGGGAAACTGAATATTTGACAGCTTTATGTACAGATTATCCTAATTGCTATGAAAATTCCTCTGACAAGGCCCACATAAAGTCTCTAAACGCACAGCAGAAGTCAAGACAATAGGATTTCGAAGTAAAAAAGGGAAATTTTTTACATTTCATTAAGAAAATTAATAATTCAGAGCATCTTTTTATAGGTAAATGATGAATAAAGTTAATTTAAAATGTAATTTAAATAAACACAGTAGGTAGAAACTCTTTTCTACTTAAATATTCTTAAAATAGGTGGGAAAGCTACAGTCGAGTGTGACCGACTGTGAAATACCCGGTACCCAAAGCATTGTGGGTGAAATTAAACAGCACCTGAACATGGGAAAAAGAAAATGTTGACAAATGAAGACAAATATTGCTAGAAACATGTTGAGCAACACTCAAAAGAGACAAATGTTGCTAAGAACATGTTGGGCAACTCTCAAAAGGGACAAATGTTGCTAGGAACATGTTGAGCATCAACAGCTAGCTCTTATAGTCTCTGAGATCTGTTGTTTCACACGGACGGACGGACGGACAGACGGATATGGTTAAATCGACTCGGCTAGTGACGCTGATCAAGAATATATATACTTTAAAGGGTCGGAGATTTCTCCTCCTGCCTGTTACATACATTCTCGGTTGGCACTAACTTAACCTTGTACCCTATGGGTACCGGGTATAAAAATATAATGATATTAGCCTGTAAAACTGTGTCAACTATCATATCTCTTTAAAGCCACATTGCTGGGTCACCTTAAAAGCCGCCTTGGTGCTATTATTTCAACTGCATCTGTAAATAGTCATGCAAACGCCCCGCATTTGAACAATGCATAGACAACTCATGGAAGAACATATAGCACAGCCCACAGCCCCACAATGGGACAGCAGAAACATGTGTATTCATTTGGCATAACAATAAAGCTGGCTCCTAATGAGTTTTTAAACGCTAAACTGCACAATTTTTAATTGGAACTAACGAATGAAAGTCTAAAAAAATAGAAAACCAAATGGGAACTGGGAGCTGGGAGCTGGAGACGGGGAACTGCATTTGAAAAATTAATGCCAATGAGAAGTCACTCTCGAAACGGATGACTACACTGGGACAATCGATGCAATTTGTATTTTTTCTGAGTTTCTCAATTAATTGTGGATTATGTGGGAGAGAACACGGAATAATAGTGGCTTTCTAAATTAATTTAAGATGTTGCTGTTAGTTATAGGCACCCCATTACCTTTTTAATTTAATTTAAACCAAAATTTGGTTTTTATACCCGGTACCCATAGGGTACAAGGGTATTATAAATTAGTGTATATTATATAGTCTTAATAAGTAGGCAATCGTGGACGTGTTCTGAAAATTTGAGTAAAATTGGATGATAAACATAAAAGTTATTCAACAATAAAATTTCTGTGTAAATTTCTTGAGCGAAGGAGATCGCACGTGCGTGTTGCTCAACATGTTCCTAGAAACATTTGTCTCTTTTGAGTGTTGCTCAACATGTTTCTAGCAACATTTGGCTTCATTTGTCAACATCTCCTTTTTTCCATGTTCATGTGCTATTTAATTTCACCCACAATGCTTTTGGTACCGGGTATCTCACAGTCGGTCACAATCGACTGTAGCTTTCCCACTTGTAATTAATAGTTCTGTTTTCTTAAAGACTTTCTTATTGGTCAAGTCTGACGCTTTTTGATTATAAGTTATAGAGACACAGTATAAGAATAACAAAAACAATCAACCACAAATTGAGGTGAGCTCAGCAATATTTACTAATACAATTAGCCTTCGCTACACATAGCTTATCTTATCATTTATGCTCTTAGTACTAGCTATGACTGGAACTGGGTTTGCCGATGAGTATTACGACAAGAAAAATAAAAATAAACAAATAAAATATATATAACCTTGTCCTATCTAAGCAGTGCCAGTTCTGTGAATAATTTTACTAGATAATTATAAGCCACAAAACTCTATTTGTTTACCTTTTTGATATGTATATATTTATAAAAAATATTTAAAACAGAAAGATTATAGATCCTCTCCTATTATTACCAAAAAATGGACCCAACGACTTACTCAATTATTTTCTGTGCTTTAAACATCGACCTAACTGAGGGCCTACCTTTAGCTCTGGCCATAAGGCGGTGGGCGACACAAATGCCCATCGAACCCACTAACGACATGTCAACCACGGGTACCGTTAGCTGCGGTCACGTTGTCCCACTGCCAATGTTATGGCCAAGGCCCTGGCCGATCTGCAATTGGGATTGGGGATTGGGTGCGGCCAACTTCACAAAACCCCAACCAAAACCAAAACCGAAAAAAAAGAAAATGTAAATAAATAAAAACAAAGTCTACGCATACCAAAAACGGGCGGCAGTCCCAGTCGCAACTTCCAGTCCAAAAGCAAACAGCAAGCAAGAAAAAATAAAAAGTAACCACAGCGAAAGCGAAGTGGGCAAAAAAGGAAAGGAAGCCGCCGGGCCGCGCCGACTTTCCAAGCCATCGGAAAATAGTTTGCCAGCCAATTTTCTTGTCTTGGCTGGAAAAGCCACGTAATGGTGGAAGCCGAGGCCAGCGGAGATCTCAGGTTCCGATAAGATCGATCCAGCCGAGGGCAATTGCCTGGCAAAGAACCTCAAGTGAAGCGAAGCCAATCGAACATGTTGGGAGAATGTCTTTCGGACCCCATTTAAGGTCACCAAAACCCTAGATGTTGTTTACATTTTTTAATCAAAATATAAAGTAAAGAATTATTTACCGACATTTCAAGGATTTCTGCAAAGTTCAACTTAAGTATTTATTATCTTGAAAGGCCGATTATGATATCTCAGGTTTTATGGTTGGCTATTTGATGATAAATAGTGTATAAAACAGTAAAGAATTTGATAAAAAATTAAATTCATAAAAATATCGATATGCAATTCTCATTTTGAGTACAATTTCCGTTAGTTCTTAACTTCGGAGTAAAGAACACATCTGGAATTGCGAAATAGTTTTGCCAGTGTAGGTTTTACGATTTATATGACATTTCAATGGAAGAATCATAGAGTTATACCGAAAAACTTTATCAATTCCGATTGCACAGGAAGGAATGTCTGAGCAAACTTGCAGTTTAAAAATAAATAAAAAGAGGCAGTTGAGCTTCGAGTGACGTTTGCAGCGATAACATGAGTCTTTAAGTATTTTCCAAAGTTACCTCTGGTGTTCTTATGCTCATATTAGTTACAAATGATATAAAAAAGTTGTAATATTTTTCACTTGAATTTCTTTCCCCTTACATTTATAGTTTTTCCAAGAACAGGGGCAACCCTGTGGGGGTTCCGATTGTACGTATTTTTTTAACGTGTCAACCCTATCCTTTAACCCCTTTGCAGATTTAATTTTTTTCTTTGTATTTTTTGCACCCTTGAAACCAGATTTGTACTTACGTTTCGGGTAAAGTGGTGGCCGGCACTTAACTGCCTCCATGCCGTTGGTGTGACTGCTGCTGCCGTTGAGGCTGCTAATGGCGTTGGCCACCACGGACGAAGCAGCTCCGGCTGCTCCACCGCCGGATGCACCGCCCATCGTTGGCGGCTGGGTGAGGGGCAGGGGCGGCGGCGGTGGCTGGTGCTTCATGGGCGCCGGTGAGGCGTTGGAGCCCGGCGATGATGATGATACATTGCCGCCGCCGAAGAGGCGACGCTGCTGTAGAAACGACGCCGTCTTGCCGCCTGTGTGTTGCAATTCGCACGTTGCAAGTAGCAAGTAGCAAGTTGCTGTTTCACCGTTCACTGTGGCCAGTTGCTACTGCATCGGCATCGGCAGCGGCAGCATTTATTGTTTACTATTTAGTCGTGCCGCGCCTGGGGGTTAAACGAAATGGTTATTCACCGCGGGCTTTGGTTACAGACTGCTAGTTGCTTGCTTGCTTGGCTTAGTTAGTTGTGGTTGCAGGTGCAACCACTGGCTATTGTGTACTAAGCTTAGTAGTTAGTAGTTAGTAGTTGTGTAGTTATGGCCTGTTTTGCCAAGGCTCAATTGGTCACTGTTACGCTAAATTGGTGCTCTGATAATTGAATTTGCAAGCTTTCCTATGGCGACGCAAGTTTCTATTCTGATTCGCGCCCAAGGGTTAAGCTAAACAGTTATTTGCGGCGGTGTGCTTATCTGGGTGGGATATGGAGAGCAAGAGAGAGGAAGCTATTGCAGTTACTGCAATATTGACTTTTTAGGGTTTCCACTCTATTTACATTCACGCACACATACACTCGACTGCAACTGAGAGCTGCAGTCAATGGGTGGAAAACTAACGGTGCCAAGCAGCTGCATCACCTTGACCTACACAAATACGTCTGCAAGTGAGATGCACAAAATACACAGAAATACACACACAGGCAAGCACATACAAAAAAAGAACACGCACCTAAAAAAATTGAATAAAAAAAGCTAAGCCACTGGAATTAATTTACGCGCACTTTGTTATTAGCTATTTCCGTTTGTTTTTGTTGTTTCTTTTTTTTTTTTGGCTTGCGAGAAAGTCGATTAAGTCAAATTATTCCGTCAATATTAAATATCATAGCGTGTTATTGTTTCCCGACAACTTGCATATATTTAGGATATTTGTTCATATATTTTTCGAAAAACAATATGCGCGCGTGCCGACTGCATAAACAATACTAATATAACAGCCACTTTCTATTTTATTTATACATTATATTTAAGCCCCGAATACGATTAGGATCATAGATAATTAAACAAACTTTATAAAACAACCTCAGTTGTACAACAAATTAATTTTTAAATTTCTTCGGAAGACAGATAAACCGTTCGCACTTCTTGTTGACTCGCTCTAACTTCCGATTGTTGGACAGTGTGCCCGCCAGGTTTTTCGTTTAATCTTTCGAAATTCCCCAAAACAGAGACGATTTTCTCCTCCTCGGCAACTGGTCACACTGACTGAACGAGACGTAACCAAACCACGTAACGGAAAAAAAACGTAACGATTTTTTAATGAAAGCAATTTATCGTGGGCGTTAATCTGTTATTTAATATAGATAAATAAAATTGGAATAATTGGTTAAAGAAGAGGAAGTGGAAAAAAGAGCTGCTGCTAGTTAGCATTGAGCGTATTATCACTTTCTGACAGCTAGAACACGTTGGGAACTCTAGAGCAAAGCAAGCGGGAAGTGCAAATTCACAAGAAAAAAAATGAAAACAGAAAAGAAAGAGAGAGAGAAAAAAAGAGGATCAGCTTTGATAGGGCGATCTCTAATCAGCTCTATCCCTCTCCGGTTCCAGAGAGACATATCACACATATCGTTCCCAAAAGAGTTCAACTCTGCCTAAAGCTTTTATATTACCTGAAACCCTAACAGTGGATTTTCAATTATATTTCCATCGAATTTCAGGGCAGTTTTCCTATTTTAAATACTTGAAATGCTTGAAATTCTGATTCTAGAATCGTTTGTTTAAGTTCAACGCGGACTCTTTCTTTGCCGCGAAAATGATTGCCGCAAATAAAAGAATTTAAATTGATTCCGCTTAGGGACTTCTTCGGTATTTGGCATACAGTCACACTTTAAATGGAACTTGACAAGCTGTCACTCGAACGTCATATTCGGCACTATAATAGGCCAGCCGGGCAAGTGGTCAGTGCCATGATACAACTACGGTAGTTGTATCATGGTCAGTGCAGTGCCTCCTCTCCTGCCGTTGGCCGAAAAGCCCTAATTATTTTTTTTATTTATTTTGTTCTATATTTTAAATCATTTTTAAATAAAATTATATCTTCTTTGCGAGCGGGACTAAATTTATGTCCATCCAAGTGCCTTTGCTTTCATTTGTATTATTTTTGTTTATTTAATTTTTAATTTATAAAAAAAAGTCTAGCGTTAAATTTTTGTCAACTTCAATCATTGAGATCCTAGATCCACAGACGTTTTATATTTATTTACTTTTTTATTATTTTTTTTTAACAGTTTTGCCTTTTTTTACCTTTATAATTATAGACCTGGCTTCTGGCACCTCCAGGGAATACTGATATGTATTATTATTAGTTTTCTTTTATATTAACACATTTTAAAATATGAGCGTGTCAAAATTGACTAATCGACTAGTCGTTAGACAATTGGTATTTTTTTTTAGTATTTTGCACAATCGATGAGTTATCGATTTATTCGCTACACAATGTGCTCGCGCTTGAGCACGCGCTTTGGCATTTTCTAGTACGTTTTGGGGGGCGCCGGCGTCATTGAATTTGCTCGAAATTTCTATTTAATAATATTTACCCGTGCAAGCATTTCGTCAAGTCCATGGAGCAGGTAAGCCGCCCGCCGAAAAGGGAGAATTCCAAGTCTCAAACTCTTCTTTGTTTCCCGCAGCTAAAGAACGATGTGGCGGAGCTGGCCGCCTTTCTGGAGCAGGCGAAGAGCGCCCGCGTTAAGGCCGTGCTAACCAAAGCCAAGGCGGAGGCAGAGCGGGAAATCGTCAACCTGGAGATGAAGGCGCGCATTGCGGCCGAGCGCCAGGCGGCGGGCACTGCCAACCAAGCCAAGAGGTAAGCTGCTGCTGCTCCTTCGCCGGAGTTATAATAACGAGAACCCCCACCCGCAGATATCTGCACGAGTTGACCGACTACGGCTGGGACCAGAGCGCCAAGTTCGTGAAGCTCTTCATCACGCTAAACGGCGTCCAGGGCTGCACGGAGGAGGATGTGACCGTCAACTATACGGAATCCTCGCTGCAGCTGCATGTCCGGGATCTGAATGGCAAGGACTTCGGCCTGAGCGTGAACAATCTGCTGCACCGCATTGATGTGGAGAAGAGCTATCGCAAGATCAAAACGGACATGGTGGCCATCTATCTGAAGAAGGCGAAGGAGGGCGAGAACTGGGACGTGCTCACGGCCATTCAGAAGCGGCTGAAGCAGAAGCAGGACACCGAAATGGGCAAGGACAGCGACAATGCCGAGTCGGCGCTGGTCAACATCATGAAGAAGATGTACAATGACGGCGACTCCAAGACCAAACAGATGATTGCCAAGGCCTGGACCGAGAGCCAGGACAAGGCCAAGATGGGCCAAGGTCCCGGAGGCTTCGGCGGCGGCGGAATGGACGCTCTCGGCGATCTCTAGGTCCCAGACCGAACTAATTGTAATGATTTTCGTACTACATCGATTCCAGCACTCAAACTTGTGGATAAATAAAGATAAATAAGTTAAAACAACGCCGCTTCGTGTTTGATTTATATATTTTTGTATATATAGTATGTATAGGCTTTTATTACTTAAATTCTTCGTGATTAAAATCATTGAATTAATTATTATGCCGTTCGCTTACGAGTCTAATCTATATTCCATTTGTAATAGTTAGTTTGCTTTCGAAATTAATTGAATCGTACATTCTTTTTTATTTTTGCTGTATTTAAAATACACTTTATATGTTCAAAGATATATATACTATATATGCTTCTCGATCATGGCCAAAGGGGCGCTCGGTCCCGTGGTGCTATCTTCTATCTTCTGCCAAACCAATTGCTTAATTTCCTAGAATTATTTTTAACGCCACAGGTCAAGCACAATCTCTGTGTTGTGTGTTTGTAGTGTGTGTGCTGTGTGTATTCGAACAATTTAATTGTTATTTATTTATTTAATATTATAAATTGGTTTCCATTTGGTTTACAATCCAAAAAAAAGCTGACAAAACGTGCAACCTAAATTCAAGTAGAAATAATAATACAAGAAACTGAAAGGAAATAAAACAAAAAATACAAAAAGAGACTGAAGCTCTAGTCTCCAGAATCTGAACATTAAGGCCGATGGATTATACGAACTATACAACGTGAAAACACAATTTACAATCTATATGTATATATAGTTACGATCCATAGGTACGATGTATATGTACTAAACTATATATATATATGTTAACATGGCTCTATAGCTAAACAAAGAAAAAAAAATCAAAGAAAAAATATAAAACATACATTGGCAGGGGTGCCCACAGCTAATCGCTAAATAAAAAGCATACTTTCGGGCCGCTTGTCAAGTGACAGCGATTTCTGTGGCATCCCTGCCCGTACAGGGGCTTCTGAAAATTATTCTACATACTCTTCCATCAAAAGCTATAAGTTTCTCAAGTTATTTGCATTTTTTTGTATGTTTTGTGAACGTTTCTTCTTGTTTTGTGTGTGTTTATCTTATGTGTTGTTGTTGTTTTTGCTTTGCAAATACAGTGCGAATTTTTCCTTTTGATTTTATAATGATAACAAATTCGAACTAAATGTCCTTAAAGTCCCGATCGCACTGTATCATCCCCCTAATGTGTGTGTGATGCTGATTTTTGTGGCTGTGAGGAGCGTGCTTCATTTCCTAGCTATAAACCCCAACCGAATCCATTTCCCTTTTTCCTTTCCATTACTTAAGTGTATATATATAGCTGTATATACGGTAAAAGTCGAGTTTTGCCTAAAAGCTTTCCTTACTTTCCCTATCTTTGCTCTGATTTGAAGTACAAAAATAAATGTCTTGCGTTTCCTACAAATATCCGAATCCGAATCTGAAGAATTGAGATATATGTGTTGGCTTTAGCTTTAAAAATTTCTAGAAAACTATGTTCTATATGCGATACCATAGGGGTGCTTAGAAAAAAACGCTGGTGCCTTGGAATATCTCTGGAAAACGGTGTTACTTTCTGTGCACCATTTCCAGCGAATACTCAAACCTACAGCGAATTCAGGTGGCACCCCTGATACATGTTCTTTTATTTAGTTTTAAAATTCCTGTGTTCTAAGGCCTAGACAAAAAAAACAACATCAAATGGATTTAAAATTTTAACTTGTAGCAGGACGATTAATACAAGTAGACTCTGGTCACACTGTTCAAGAGTGACGCTCTTTCTCGAGAGCAGGTTACTCTCTCTCAAGAGATCGCCTCTTTTGAACAGTGTGACCAGAGTCTACTCATATTAATGGGCCTGCTACAAACTCGAGTCTCAAATTTGGATTGTATATATCGGTTATATTCTCTCGATTGCCCTCAGCCTGTCAGCATATTATCAGCACAGAAAGCTATATATATTATTGATATAAAATGCAAATTAAATGTGTAAAGGTTGATTATAGTTCTTTGGAAATATATAGAGAGAGTAAGAGAGTTAAATAGCGACGATTACAGGGGGTTTGCGTTATATAAAACAGGGGTGCCTCAGAAATCGCTATTAAAAGGGTGTCCAAAAGTATGAAATTAACTATTTTATGGCCAAAATGCATTGTTTAAAATTATGTAGCATACTTTTCGGCACCACAGAGATTTCTGTGGGCACCCCTGATATGGGAAAAGGAAATATACTTGGATAGAGGGGGGGATATGCTGCTAAAAGAGGGGTCTCTGGCTGCCGACCTCGATCCTGATTCTGTCTTGCTCTGAGGCAGTTTCAGCTTTGCTTTTGCTTTTCTTCACTCGACGTTTCTGCGATCCTGATTCTGATTTCTGGGCTTAGGGCCCATGGCTAAGGCTCTTCCCCTGGATTCTATTATTCCATTCCTCGCTCTCTCCACTCACACACACGCCCAGACAATTCCAGCTTGGCTCTTTAATCCTGACTTGACCTATGTGTACGACTACCACCATCATTCCCATCTCCATCTCGTTACGGAGGCTTTTCAGAAAACCCTCGGCTTGGCTTGGAAACGGACGTGGACTACCTGGACGCTTGGCGTCCTTCGGCGCTGCTAGTAAAGCTCTGTATGCTGGCGCACGGGCGCCGGGATCTTGGACATGCCCCTCTCCCGCCTGGGCGATACCACACTGGCTCCGGCTCCGGCTCCTGCTGCTGCTGCTCCAGAATTCGAGTGGTTGCTCTCGCAGGAGCTGGCGGCCGAGCTGCGCTTGGATCGAGCTTTGGCCGGCGGCGAACAGCTCTCCGATCGCTCCAGATTCCCGCTGCTGTGCACCCAGGCCGTGGTAAAGTCCTCGTAGACGGGCGTCTTCTTGCCGTTGATATTTGCCTTTGATCCGGATCCCGTCTTGGCCTGATTACCGGCCGCATATCGCGACAGCAGGGACTTCATCTTCTCCAGAATCTGGGCATCGTTCTTGGCACTGCTGGCCGCCTCCAGCAGCTGCTGGGCCAGCGGCGACGAGGCGTGGTTCTTCACGGGCGACGTGGTCAGCGAACTGCTGCAACCAGCCCCGCTCCTCACGCGCCGTCCATTGCTGTCGTACAGGATCTGTGAGGAGCGTCCCTTGCCATTGCGCTCAAAGGCTCCGCCTGTGGCTCCCCCGCTTGGGGCCACAAAGGTGTCGGCGCTGCAGGTTGGCCTCTTTTTCGGCGCCCCTGTGGCTCGTCCGCTCCACGTATTGGTGGCATCCCGCACCATGGGCAGCTGGGTGGCCTGACGGGACCTGGGCGGCGCCACCGGAGCTGCGTTGGAGCTGCGCGTGCGCACTGATCGATACACCGGCTGCTTGCGGCTGAAGGCTGGGGCCAGAGTCAGAGAGGGGAGGCCGCTGGAGCGGCTGCTCAAGTCCTGGAGGCTGCCGCCGGCACCGCCGCAGGTGCTGTTGTCGATGCTCCGGCGGCGTCGCTGGGCGAGGGGTGAGCGCGGAATCTTGCTGAGAGCAGTGACGACGGTCGGCGCCTGCTGCTGCTGCTGCTGCTCATCCTGGCTGGCATTGGCCATGTCCACGGTGATGTCGTCGTCGGTGATGAAGACACCGGACTGCTCGAACTTGTCGTCGTTGTTGTGGTTCATCTTGTGACCAACGACGCTGAGGATCGCCGGCAGCGATTGGGGGCCATCGCACACCGAATAGTCCTCATCCTGATCCTGCTCCTCGTGATCCTGGTGGCTCAGATGGCCTTCTTCCTCCTGCAGTATATCCACGGCCGTCTTCTCTGTGAGCTCCTCCGAGGGCGAGATCTGCGAGTCACTGGAGGTCTGATCCAGACGCGCTGAGGAGGAGGCAGAAGAATGCTTGAGATATGGAAGGGTAAGCTTGGAATCCGGACTCACCATTGGTTTCAGCGTCCTCGATGGAGGCCTGGCTGTGCAGGGACTCGCGTTTCTGGGCGCCCGACTGGATGACGCCCAGACTCCGGTAGCCCTCGTCGCTGATCTCGCTCCCATTGTCGCTGATGTTCTCGAACTTGTTGGCGCCGCTCTGCTCGGCGGCAGCGGCGGCCGATGCCGAGCCTGATCCCGTACCCACTGCAGATCCGCCATTCGATCCAGCCTCCTCCAGGGAGCAGCTGTAGCCCGGCAGGGACTTGGGTCCACTGCTGTACGAGTCCAGGGAGCTCTGCTTCTTGCGCATATCAATCAGGCGGCGAGGACTCGGCGACATGGAGCGCCTGGCCAAGCTGGGCGATCCGAGCAGCTGTCCAGATGGCTCTGAGGCCACTGCCGCCGTGGCTGCCAAGGCTGCACTGCCTCCGTTTGTCTGCTGGTTGAGAAATTTGCGCTGGGGCGTCGGACTGCGACTGCGATACTTTCCGGAATTCGGCGACAAGCTGTGACCATTCTGTGGCGGCGGAGGCGGCGGAGCAGCCACTCCCACGGCGCCATTTACTGTGGCAGTCGAGGTCAGACCCGATCCTGTTCCTGCTCCTCCTCCTCCGTTGCCATTTAGAGTGTTGAAAACGCGTCGAGCTGTTGGCGGTGACCTGGAAAGGGCAAGGGAAATAGAAAGATTAATTTGGATATCCGGAAATTGTATTTAAAATGTACTTGAAGAACGCTCATTAATATTTCACCAATGAAATCGAGTTTAAGCGATGAATTCACCAACGTGAGTTCATCCAGGAATTCACCAATGAAAAGTGTATACTGAATGCATTCATACTTGAAGACTAAATAATTGTATCATCAAAAAAAGATCACTTATGGTTTCATCAATGACTCCAATGAAGTTTCACCAACACTCTCGCTAAGAAGCTAATCATTGCCAGCTAAATAACTGTCGATAATCATCGATAACAGATATTCTTTAGATTTATCAATGACTCCATTGAAGATTCACCAATAAAGTTTCACCAACAAATACATTCACATTCTAGCTTTGGAGTTTATCTTAGCAAACTAATGAATGAAAATTTAACAATGAAGTTTCACCAATGAACACATTCACCAATAAATGCACTCTAGCTTAGGAGCTTCTCTTTGCAAACTAAATAACTGCATCCTCGAAAACGATATTTTATGGATTCACCAATGATTCCAATAAAGATTCACCAATGAAGTTTCACCAATGAAGACATTCACCAATGAAGCAACGGAGCATGTCCTTAAGGAGCTACTCTTTGCAAGCTAAATAATTGAATCCTCGAAAAAGATATTTTATGGATTCACCAATGATTCCAATAAAGATTCACCAATGAAGTTTCACCAATAAACAGGAGCTACTCTTTGCAAACTAAATAATTGCATCCTCGAAAAAGATATTTTATGGATTCACCAATTATTCCAATAAAGATTCACCAATGAAGTTTCACCAATAAACACATTCACCAATGAATACATGATCTTTAAGGACCTAATCTTCGCAAACTAAATAATTTTATCCTCGAAATATATATCTTATGGCTTCACCAATGATTCCCATAAAGATTCACCAATGAAGTTTCACCAATAAACACATCCACCAATGAATACATGCTCTTTAAGGAGCTAATATACGCAAACCAAATAATTTTATCCTCGAAATATATATCTTATGGATTCACCAATGATTCCAATGAAGTTTCAACAACGAATACATTCAACAATGGGGTATTTATTGCTTTCACTTGCTAAAAACTATAAACAAGGACACTAGAAGAAGAACAAAGGACTTTAGACTCACCTCTCGAATATCACCTGCGCCTTGTGGAGCTCGATGCCATTGCTGGGATTATGGTTGGGCGACTGGCGCGGCACCAAGCGGGCGGCCACAGAGCTGCGATGCTGGGCCCGGCAGCGGCACGGATCGTGCTTGTCCAGATAGTGGGACAGTGTGTCCCAGCCGCCACCGACGCGCACCATGACGTGAGAGCGCAGGATCTGCAAATGGATGTGAGAGTGGGAGTGATGTACATGGGAAACCCCTGAACTCCTGAACCTGACTTACCCGCACAAAGATGAGAACTTTGGTGTCGCCAATGCGATATTTGCCCTCAGAGACCCGGACCATGGGAAACTGTGAGGGGCATGTGCACTTCTCCACCAGATCCCTGACCTGTAGAGACAAGGGGAAATGGTTTATTTGATTTATAATAAATATAATTCATCATTTGATTGATTATACAATCCATTATAATATATATCATTCTAATTAGCTTTCAGCTCATGCCCATATCGGCTGACCTAATGATGACAGCCTGCATTGTTTTGTGAAATTAATTGCTTTGATTTGCATTTAAATGTGATAAAACCATAAAAGGCAATAACTAATTTAATATTAATTAAATTCCAGCCTACCAGACCTTATTCCTAGGGTTCTCTCAGCTTTTAGCCAGAGACTTTCGACTTCCAACTCCCTACTCCCAGTTCCAGTGTCCAATCCCCCCTCCATGGCTGACCCTTAGCATTGCATAAGCCTGACCTCCGCTTTCAGTGTTCCCCCGACTTGCCGACTTCCCAAACTTCCCAAAAAAAAAAAAAAGAAAAAACTCCCTGACTTCTGCAGTGGCAGTCCCAAGGAGCAGCGACGAGCATCGGGGTCACCAAATAGTTTTTCACTGCATAAATTCACGCGCTGCCATTGTCCAACAAACAAATGATCCGCTCGGCACGGGGAAACTCTCTCGGATTTGATCTCGGGGGAGTCCAAGAGGAGGAGGCGGAGAAGGAGTTGGGCTATGGCTACCCTTGCCCTAGGGAGAGACAAGAGGGCCATGGGAGCCAGCAAGAGCCTGGAAAAAAAGACCAGTCTCCAGTCCGTCCCAGCGGGCGGCGGCGGCGGCAGACAAACAAATGACGACTTGGCCTGGTCTGTCTTTAGGTCTGATTCGACACTGTGATCAAAATCTCAGGAAAAAAATTAATGAAAAAAGTAAAACTAGGAACTCTTATCAGTAAGAAGCTGCCAGAATCAGTTGGGAATTATAGGAATCTTAGGGGTATAAGTTACAAAATATTCAGTTGGGAATTATAGGTAGAAAAGAGAACTATTTCCTTATTATTCCCATGAGATCTGTTTCAAAATATTCCCAGTATCAAAACTCAGTACTCTTCTTTTTAAGTAGCTGCTATAATCAGTTGGGAATTATAGGCGTCTTAGGGGTGAAAGCTGCCTAATATTCAGTTGGGAATTAGAGGCATAAAAAAGGAATATTTCCTTATTATTCCCTAAAGATCTCTATCCAAAATATTCCCAGTATGCAAAACTTAGTACTTTTATCAGAAAGTAGATGCCACAAACAGTTGGGAATTATAGAAGTCTTAGAGGAAGAAGTTGCAGAATATTCAGTTGGGAATTATATATAAAAGATAAATATTTCCTTATTATTTTCCTAAGATCTCTATTTAAAATATTCCTGGTATGCAAGAAAAGGTACTCTTATTTTCAAGAAGCTGCCACAAACAGTTGGGAATTATAAAAATCTTAGGGGTAAAAGCTTCCCAATTATCAGTTGGGAATTCTAGGGTTTTTTTTCTTATTATTTCTTGAAAACCTCCCCCTAAAATATTCCCAGTGTGTGGGCTTCTGTCACCACCGCTCCATCTCGCAGTGCACCGCTTCATCTCCTGGCTTCCAACCCATCCCAGGCCATCCATCGGCTCGAGCCCATTTGCTACTGTAGTTTTGTGGCCAAGAGCTCTGTGGAGGAGCTAGGCCAGAGCCCGAGTCAGGCAACGCATTGGCACCTTTGAACTTTTGCAAACTCCTTCGCCGGCGGCGGCGGTGGCGGCTATGGCGCTGGGATGCGTGCTTAGGTGGAGCTGCTGCTCCAAGCTGCAAGCTGGAGGAACACACCGACATGACAATAAATCTTTCGGCTGAGGGGGAGCGCTAAGCAAACGCTTGCGATGCCAGCGATCTGCCAGAGATCGGGGATCGGCGTGACTCTGACGCATACGAGATTAGCTCTGGCTCTGACTCTGGCGCTGGCCATGGGATTGCGATGGGGATATAGCGATGTGATCCTGGCCTAACCATAAATCGCATGCCAAGCAAGCGCAGCCAACGGAGGCAGCCAGCAGAGGCATCGGTATCCACATCGCCATCGCCATCGACATCGTCAGCCAAAGACTCCCAGACGGACAGCGATGCGGACGTGCCAGCTCCAGCTCCAGCTTCAGCTTTTCAGCTCCAGACTTTTGGAGTCGACAAATGATCGTGGCTGGTTTGGCTCTTTTCTTTTCGTTTCGTTTCATTTCGTTTCGTTTCTTTGCTTTTTTTGTGTCGTTTTTTTCTGTTGGTGGCACATCATTTGATTTTCGACAAGTTGTTGAGGCTATTTGCTGATTTGGCTGCCGCTGCCGCTGTTGCCGTGGCTGCTGCACAAATTGATTGGCTGCCTCAGAGTTGCTTGGCTTGGCAGTGGAGGAGGCAGAGGAGGAGGAGGAGCGGGAGCTCTGTGTCCGTGTCCCGTGTCCATGTCCCGGGTCCATGTCCCATCCATCCAGCGACCATCCATCCCCCAGCTGTCGAATATTGTTGCTGCTGCTCATGTTACTGCTGCTAAACTACACGGAAAACCCAGAAAGGAGCTCTTAGTTCCTTAAGATTTAGGTTTTAATTTGGGAAAATTATTTACGAAGAAGATATATAATATATATCACTTTTATTTTCGCGAAAATAATATCTTAGGAACTGAAAAACACCTACTGATAAACAGGATTGATTGTTATCGAACTTCCTGTTGGGTACTAATCGATATTATCGATGTCTTTGTACGAAAAAATCGATTTTAAATCGATTAATATGTTTTTTCAGTTTTACTATTATTTGTGGCAAAATGAGCTGATACTTTGAAAAGGAAAATATATCTTTACTATATTTTTGCTCTTCTTTTTCCCCTTGAATCAAAGTTCCTGTTTCGATATTATCGATGTCTTTGTACGAATAAAAATCGATTTTAAATCGGTTAATATGTTTTTCCAGTTTTACTTTAATTTGTGGCAAAATGAGCTTTTACTTTGAAAAGGAAAATATAGATACAATTGAATCTATATCTGTACTAATCTTTGTTTTCAATATCTTTGCATGCAAAAAGTCGACTACAAATCGATTAATTTGCTTTTTCAAGTCTAATTTAATTTGTAGGGAGAAAAACTCTTACTTTGACAAGGAAAATATATATTAATTTGAATATAGAACGAATATTTTCTGTATTTCTGCTTTTCTTACGACGATTTCTATTTTAAATATTTTGTAATGTCCTTTTTTTCAAACTTCCTCTTGGTCCAATCAATGTTATCGATGTGTTTGTATGAAAAAATTTATTATAAATCGATGATTATGTTTTTTCAACTCTAATTTAATTTGTGGCAAGAAAATCTTTTACTTTGAAAAGGAAAATATTGATATAATTAAGTATATTTAAATATAAAATGTATTTAGTATGCTTTGAGAATTTCTTTGCGCTTTTCTTCAAACTTTCTTCCTACTATGAAAATGCTGTTCATTCTAGGCATCTCTTTAGCTTTTCTTCTGATGACTTCGAAGTATTTCAAATACAATTTTCCACTTTTCACCTTGAAATGAATACCATTTTCCTCATGGTGTAGACCCCAGCTAGCTGCTATTGCTGGCGGCGTGAGGAAATGTTTGCATGGCTTTCATTAGTTTGGCCGTCAATGATTTCCATTGCGCGCCGCCGCCTGACCAATGCCGATCCTCATCCGATCCGATCCTTTGTTGCTGCTGCTGCTGCTGCTGTCGTCACACTTTGGCAATTACATTGACAATTGCAATTGTTGTAATTGTTGTTGGCACATCGTCATCTTGTCAAATTAATTTGACATCTCAACATGGCAGGCGCTAGGCGGCAGCATCGGAGTTGGGAAAACCCTCTCATAACACCCCTTGGACACACAAAATATGTAGGTCCCCAGTTTCAATTGCTTCTGATTTGTTTTGGGTTTTGGTTTTCGGTTTTCGGTTTTGGGCCGTAACTGGAAACTTTAGCCATGGCTAAAAATGGACATGAGAAAACTAGCAGTAACAACAACGGCGACCGTCCGAGAGTCTGGGCCAAACAATAACAAACAAAATCGTGAGTTGAGACAGGAACTGGGAGCAAAAAAATAGAAAAAAAAAACAAAGAGAAAACCCAAAAGTGGACATTGGGAGTGGGTTTGGGATAGGGGACTAGGGACTGGGCACTGGGACAGATTCGGAAAGCCCTGCGGCGTAAAAAAAAAGGAAAACTAAGGCGAAAAGATACAATATCAAAAGCAACAATGCCTGCTCTCAATAAAAGTAATATTTTTTGCTTCATAAACAGATCTGGTCTCACTGATTTCGTGTTCTATTCAACAGCTTTGGTCCCGCTAATTTCTGTTTCTATTTTGGTTTCTTCACTCACCATCTCATCAAGACTCTTCAGATCGTTGGTTATTATCTGGGGCTGGGGGCCGTACATCAGCATGGGATTCTCATCGCCATCATCCTCGTTCTCCGAGTCATCACTGTCATCGTAAAGATCCGTCTCGGAGCCCACCGTCGTGGTGGTGGTTATTGTCGTCGTCGTCGTCGTCGTTGTGGCCATGCTATTTCCAGAGTTTATGGCTTCCGTTTGAGTTCCGTTCTCCGAGGAATTGGCCCCATTGGCCTTGATGTCGGCGGCAATCTCCCGATCGATTTGACGCTCCATTTGCACCAGCATGGGTGCCAGCATTCCTGCAAGGAGCCAATGATTCTCCCGAAATAACGAAATAACGAAGAGGGGATTCTCCTCCGAAGACTTACCGAATTTGGCGCCACGACGGGCCACCTCCAGGAGGCAGAGGATCACGTGCTTCTCGTTTTTTCGCATGATCAGATCATCCGTTTCGAACAGTAGACACTCGATGATCTTTAGGCTCTTTCTGTGGGGAAAAAAAGGGGGAAGATAAGTAAGTGGGGAAGTAAGTAGGGAAGTATACAGTATTGAAGAAGGTGAGTAAGTAAGTAAGAAAATAAGAAGCTAAGAAATAAAGTAACGATCTAAGTAAAGCACGAAAAATAAGTAATTAGGAAAGCAAGGAAGTATAAAGATAGGCAAGAAGGTAGAAGTAAGAAAGAAAGAAATAGCTAAATAAATAAGGAAGCAGGGAAGTAAAGGTGGAAGTAGGAAGGTCAAAATAAAATAAGGAAAAAATCAAGGAAATGAAGAGAAATCGGAGAAGGAATCAGGAATCATCAATCCGAAAATCAATCAAAAATGGAATCAGGATCAAAAAATCAAGGAAGTAAGAAGAAAGAGAAATCAAGGAAGTAAGAATAAGGAAAGAAGAAAAGGAAGAAGGAATAAGAAAGAAGAAAGGAAAAGGGAGAAAGAAAGGAAGAAGAAGAAATCAAGAAATGGGAAAGTCAAAGGGAAGTAAATAAGAAAAAAGTAGAAAGAAACCAAGGAAGTAAGCAGCAAAGCAAGCCAAGAAGTAAGTAAGTAAGGAACTAGGGAAGCTTTGAACATATCGAAATTATAGAAAAGATCCTTAATAGAAGTTATGAAGTTAAGTGACCTCCAATCTTTGATTTAAACTAATCCAAGTTAGAACTCTTACCTGCACCAGGTTATGAAGTTGGACACATTGTCGCGGGCAAAGAAGGTGCCACTCTTGGCGGCCGGAAGGTAATGGACGTTGCCCAGGGCAAGGATCGGCCCGGCTAGGCCCGAGGTCATCGAGCGGGTCATCGATTTGTTGCGCGCCTGTCGCCGCGCCAGATAATCCTCTGCCGCCTGGCGCACATAGTTCGCGTGCTGCAATTTAGAAGGGAAGAGAGTGAGAGAGGTGCGATTAGTATGTGGCGGAGCAGGAGCAGGAGGAGGATGAGCCAGCCGGAGGGCACAAGAAATTCCCAATGAGCACGGCGGCGGCAAGTATTTTATTTTCGCCGAGAAGTGCGAGCCGCTGCCGCGCGCCAGTGAAAGTCAAAAATACAAAAAACTAGAAAACGTTTTATTTTTAAGCGCCTCAGGAATTTAGCACGGCATTTTTTCGGGGCTGGTCCCCCCGCACAGGCCTCTCCACCCCGAGATTTGCAGCCTGCAATGGGCGTTAAACGATCAACGTCGCGACAATACTTTTATTTTTGATCTGTGATCTGTTTGGGACAGCTGAGAAATGGGGTTATCTATCTATCTATCCCAAAGGATGTATCTTACTTTTTTTTATTCACAAAGAGAATCTCCCCAAGTCTTTTAGTTTTGCAATTGACACATTTTTGACGTGTGCGGTTATGTCATCATCCGCAATCCGAGATCCGAGATCTCCAGGCCCCAAACCCAACCCGAACCCGCATCCGAACCAAGACGCAGGCGGAAAAAACAGTAACATCAGCGTAAAGCCCCTTCAATCGTGTCGCGACGTGTCATGCATTCCCATTTCCATTCCCATTTCCATTTGCATTTGCATCATTCCATATTCATTTATGCACACTTTGCTGTAATAATTTAATATTTAAACAATATTATTATTTCAGCTTCTTCCACAACTACAGGCACAGGCACAGCCACACACTCGTTTATGGATATCTGACAAATGCTTTATTTGGTGTTTATTGTTTCACCTCGCCATAATACCCTAACGCCAAATAAGGGCAGCCCGCAAACTGCACCGATGACGATGACGCTCCGTTGACGTTTCCATCCCAAGGGTGAGGACAGAGAGCCAACGAAGCGGGGCTTACGGATTGGGATTAAGATAAGACAAGATCTCGAACTTACTTCTAGGCAACTGTTCTAAGAGGAAGCTTCACACAAAGAGAACTCTCCAAAAGCCTTTTCATTGAAGATTTCAGAGTTGCCGAAGTCAAAGAAAGTCTCTAAATATCTAGTAAATATTTGGTTTCTTGCACTAAATAACGCCAAAACTAATATTTAAAGTTATTACGTGCTTTAAATAAATATTTTCTATTAATTAATAAACAAAATGTAGCTTTTTCCTTTAATAAAAGAGCATTTCCTCGTCGATCTCTACCTGGCAACTCTTCTTCAACTTCTTCTTTTTCTGCATCTTCTTCCTCCGCCTCTTACTCCTCTTCCTCTTTTTCGTGGTGCTGTTATCATGCCGCCTTGCAAGGTAAGCTGCAACGCCCACAACAACCCATTTCGGCTACCCAGAGGCGTTAAATGCAGCTCCTCTCCCTCCCCATCTTAATGCCCTCTCACTCCCTCCCAGCTGTGCTGCCCACGAAGTTGAAGCTTACTTTGGGCCTTGGTTTCACTTTGGCCGCCAGCAGCAGCAGCAGCAGCAGCGGCAGAGGCAGAGACTGCGCTTAGAACCGAAGCTTTTACATGCATACAGCTGTGGTCAACGCTCTAGCATCAGCAGTTGAAAAATCATGTTGTAAAAATTAAAATAAAGATATGCTATCACAAATAATAATACACCGAATGTTAAGCTCGGAGCCGGACACCAACAAAAGCAACCATTAAAGTCATGAGTTTTTTCAGGCAAAGCAAAGAAAAATCTGTTTCTATTTCGCTAACCGCTGCTGTTTGTAACACCGTGCGTATGTGTGTTGTTGTTTTTTTGTTGCTTTTTTTCCTCTTCTGAATCTGAATAATGCATTCAGAGTGCAGGCGCGCGACAGAGAGAGGGAGAAAGAGAATCATGCATATTTGATGGTCGGCAGCATCACATTTTCACTTTCGAAATTCGACAGTTGCCGGATGGCGCGTGGTGTGGGTGGGAAAGAGACGACGTGGAAATGGTTATTATGACATCAAAAAAACTTTCTTGCATCAACAGCGCGTGGCACGTGCCACTTGTTGTTGCTGTTGTTGTTATGGTGGCAAGTGCAAGTGCACTTTATATTGACAAATCGATTTAAAAAACAATTCTTTAAAATTTTAGATGCAAAGGCAAGCGCTGTATCCTTTAAAATCCTCTTTCAATAAACAAGTGAAACTTTAATTTCGTTGACATAATTTGCTTCGTATTCTTCCCTTTCGTTTTCTCCTTCTTCAAGTTCTTCTTCTTTTCCTAGCCTAGTGTCTCGACATCCGCATCCGCATCCGCATCTTCAGAGTCAAGTGTCGAACCGCAATTAACATGACTTCTTTCTTCCTCTTCTGTCGTTTCTTCTTCGTCTTGACTATCCCACTTCTTTGTCTTCTTCTAAAGGGAATAAAGCTCGGGCTCGGGCCAGAGAGAGATGGAAATTGGGTCGACCTGTGACCGCCTACCCCACGCCACTCAATCTGGCCACGCCTCCCACTTCCTTCATATTGCAAATACGTGACGATGATGCGATATATCCACACACACACACACACACTTGCTAGTATAAAGGTGGAAGAATAACAAGAAGAGAAGAACGTATGCGAGTGTGCGTGCGTGCGTTACAGGTACACAGGCTTTCCAGTTACGTTAGACGTCACGTAATTAGCTTAGATTTTTGCTCTTTTCTTTGCCGCTTTTGCCTGTTCACAAAATGTGTGTCAATATGGCGTTAATAACATTACATGACAAACTAAAAGCACTTGCAAAAAAAAAGCACTTGCAGCAGCAACAACAACAACAACGACAACTGCAGCAAACAGAAAAGAAACGCTGTCGCATTATACCGTAACAGCGGCGACGTAAGCGCGGGCGGCGTCAACGTCAACAGCGCCAGTGGAAAAATCATTTTTTGCTTCCGCAAAAAGGCAAAAATTAAATAAAGCAAAATTAAAGCGCACAGAAATAACAGCAGCAGTCAAATAATAAATAAAATGACATTGCAAAAAACAAACACACCAAAAAAGAGAGAAAAACAAAACATGAAACACAAAGCAAAGTAAGTTAATAATACAGTGAAACGTAAATATCATCAATCTTTATAGTTGAAGCTGGGAAAAATATTTCAAAGATTAATTTTTAAGTGAGAATCCATGAACTTTAAAAAACCTTTTTTGGGTTTGCCCTTAGAGCTGGAAGCACATTGATCTTAATCGATTTATAATCGATAACTTCGATTCTTATTCAGCTATTTATTTACGGA
This sequence comes from Drosophila triauraria, assembly GCA_014170255.2. Lineage (NCBI taxonomy): Eukaryota > Metazoa > Arthropoda > Insecta > Diptera > Drosophilidae > Drosophila > Drosophila triauraria. The sequence goes on along the minus strand of CM024333.1, from coordinate 4,401,926 downwards.
AACCTGTAGGGGTTTGATATCTATTGAATCTTTCCAAAAATATAAATAATCCAATCCAGATGCTATGTATTTTTGTTTTTAATATTTTGTAGCATGCTTTTTGAGCGAAATTTAAATCCCAGGCAATTTCTGTGGCACCCCTGTTTATCGGGGGTTCTTTTAAGTTATTCTTTGTAAATTATTTAAAAAAATCCTTAGTTTTCTAAAATTCCCAAGTGTAGTTTCTGCACTGGGTAACTGGCTAATTTAAAAAGTATTATTTTAAATAAAATTAACGTTATTCTTGGATGGAACACTGTACTACATACACAAAACAGTTGATATTTTGGCAATTACTCAGGCATCTGTGATTCCATTTGGAGTTTTGCTAAGCGGATTTGCCGCCGTTTCTACTGTTCGCTGCTTTTGCTGTTATTTTTTGCCACCAACTGACGACTGCCAGTCAGCGATTGATTGGCTGCAAGGGGGGAGGAGCGTGGAGCTCAATCAAAATAAAATCCGCAATCACAAAACTGTCCGCGGCCCATTCACAATCGAAAATCATATTTCTTCAGCGGCTTTGTATCTTTGCATCTCTTGTGTCCCTCTCGGGGCCTGGGCTTGTCTCTTTGGGTTCAAGGTTCTCCCATGGCGATGACTTCCTACCATACATAATGCCATATTTATAATATATATTGCTTTGGCAATGATAGATCGATCGCCTCGCTTCGCTTGCAAATGATTTCTGCACAAAGCAAAGCGGCGGCGGCGGCAATGATCGATCTACAGCGAAGTTCACCTGCTCTCGGAGGTCTTTTGATCTCTCGGCCGGTAACGGTATTTCCATAATGCCCATAGAAGGCGTTCTTGATCGCCGTCTCCGCTTTGGTCTAAAGTTTATTGCTCTCCCTGTCTCTCTCTTGGCTTCAGTGTGTGGGAAAACTTCACGGCAGCGACCCTGGAGATTTCGATAGGAATAGCGATAGAACGGCGAATCGATGAGATCACTGCGAATGCGATTATCGATGACGATGACACAGCACAGGTTCTTTGAACTTCAAATGCATACTTATTTTTTTACGTCCGAAAATAGTTATGAATAGGGGAAATAGAAAAGAGATTTCGATAAAGAAATATGCGAAATATCGATGACATTATTTGACAGGTGATCAAAGATCAAAGAGGGAATACAATTAATGATTTAAACGGAACTATAAATAATGTTCAAAGATAATAATAGAATATATAAAAAAACTAGTTGTCACTGGGAGTTATTTATAATTTATCGCGATAACTTCAGCGATAACTTATCGCTGGGAGTTAATTTATAATAACGATAACTTCTTCCGATATCACCAAAATTAGCAGAAAATTAACAATAAGTCTGTTATAGAATTTATAAAAAAAAACTAGTTGTCACTAGGAGTTATTTATAATTTATCGCGATAACTTCAGCGATAACTTATCGCTGGCAGTTAATTTTTAATTTATGGCGATAGCTGCTTCCGATAAATGCATACTTATTTTTTTAGGTCCGAAAATAGTTATGAATAGGGGATATAAAACAGAGATTTTGATAAAGAAATATACAGAATATCGATGACATCATTTGACAGGTGATCAAAAATCAAAGAGGAAATAAAATTAATGGATTTAACAGAACTATAAATAGATAATGTTCAAAGATAACAATAAAATATATAAAAAACAAGTTGTCACTGGGAGTTATTTATAATTTATCGCGATAACTTCAACGATAACTTATCGCTGGGAGTTAATTTATAATTTATTGCGATAACTTCTTCCGATATCATCAAATTTAGCAGAAAATTAACAAGATTTCCGCTTGGCTGGAAACCAAGGGGTATTTTCGCACTAAAAACAAAATGAAATGACATTGGGAATAATGAGCAACAAGTGGGGGCTCTGGGCAAGTGTAATCCGAGCAGGTAGCTCTCCCAATCCAATTAACCCAGTAAGGAGCGCTGGCTATTGTTTTGTTTGTTTTTTTTTGTTAAAAAACCATATGTTGAGACAATCGAGTGTGTGATTTCACACGAAAACTATTTTCCCCCGGTGACTACTTCAAAACAATAAACAATCAAAAAACATATTTCTCCCATTAGAGTTAATTTCAAAATAAATTGATAAGATTGTTGAGCTTTCATAGAAACTATTTCTAAAACAATTAAAAATAAGGCAAAGCTAAAAACAAACACAAGTTTACTATAAACTTAATTTAAAGTCTTATTCATTTGCACCTCGAAGTAATATTACAAATCACTGATATAATTAGCAAATTGCCAGATTTTATGGTTGTAATAAACCGTATTTTTTCTGCTACCAACCTGATGATACCTTAGCAGATCATCTTTTTAACTGCCAACATTAGCCGTCATTAATTTGGCTAAATACCTTTAACATTTAATAGACGTACTTCCCCTAAATGGCCCGCTTGATAATGATCGAGCTAATTTTGGGGTTGAAGCTCGCTCTCTATAAGGCCAGGGGAAATATGTATTTATTTATTTATTTCTTTGTATATTCTTTGGCAAAGAAAGAAAAGAAAAGAAAAGGGCGGAACAACAAAAAGAAACCCGGCTAGATGGGCATTTGGATATAGCCAAAAGTGGCAGAATTCGATGGCAAAAAGCCCAAGGAACAAAAACAGAAACAGAAACAGAGAAAAAAAACAAACCGAACTGGTTTGTTGGCCAAAGCCAAAACGAATTTTGAATGTGGGTGAAGTTGTTAAAAAATGTGGCAAACGCAATGCAGCAATCGAGGTTAGCCAGAGAGCTATAGCTCTCTGTACCTTGGCTTAACTTAACTTAGCTTAGCTTAGCTTAGCTTTGAGCATATTTAGTTATAAACTTGAATTTAGACACTGGCCAAATTAGAGTCCGATCTAAGTGAGAGCTGGTACGAGTATCTTAAGATACAGATACAGATACACTCAGTTGGAGATACAGAGATTAGCAACAAAGTCCGAGTCCGACTCAGAACAAGCCACCAAAATGTCGAGATCTGTTTGTCGCGCTTGTCCAATTTGTCCGATTTGGTATGTTTCCTGTTTCGAATTGCCAAAAAAAGAACTTAAGCCAAGATACACGAGAAAAGCATTACGGATTTCTGTAGCTGTTTCTGTTTCTGCCAGCGGATCTTGGCAATACCATTGACCGATGTTCCATTAGCCAAAAAGCCTCAAGTTGAACCCAGCTTGGGTGATCTTTATGCTCTCTTGGGAAATTATATAAAAGTTCTTTACATTACAAGCTATTAGTAAAAAGAACTTGACTAATTACGACTGATTCTAAGAAAAAAAACCTTCTGAATTGATCAAGTTCTTAAAGCCTCTGGGACTTAAGTGCAAAATATAAGAAGAATCTAAATTAAATAACCTTTTCTGGTGTAATTCGAGGTAAATAATAACTAACTAAAGCCCCTCTATCTAATCTAGTTCATTTTATACTTTAATAATATCAATAAGATTGTCTCTCTCCTATCCCCTTTCGCTTCTTATGGTTTCTTCAGTGTGACCAGGTCATAAAGGGTAGCATGTTGCACAGTGTGCCCTTGCCTCTAATTGAAACATTAAATAAATAACAAAATAAACTATTAAACAATATTCAATGGTTTTTAGGCCTTTATGTATATCATTTCATACTTTCAATGTTCTTTGTAATTGATTTGAAATCCTTAAGGATAATTTCTTGTAATAAGCATTTATTTTTATAATTTATGAGCACTTTTGGGATCCTAATTGATCTTGAGCAAACCACGATCATAATCTCTACCTTTCCAGGCCCCCATTAAATTCCGGACTTTACTCACTTCCGTTTTGGCAGCGATTCCTTATCGCCATTGCCAGTGAGGTACTGAGGCAGTGAGTCAGTCAGTCGTGGATCACGGATCACGGATCACGGATCCGGATCACGAAATCCCCTTACGAGATCATCACGGACGAATTATGATGCGTGCTGGCACTGGCACTGGCGCTGGCGCTGGCTGGGATCTCCTCCAGCGAATCTCCGGATCGTGCAAATTGCCTGGCCATGCCCGGTCGGTCTATTTGGCTATTTGTCCACTTTTGGCCAACACAACACACAAAAAAGAAACTAGCTGGCTGGCTGACGGTGCGGTGTGTGTATAAATACGGAACATATGTAAATATTAATTTTATTAAGCAAACGTGACGGCGAGATCTCGGCCCGACTTGGGGCTTGGAGCTCTGGACTTGGCACATTGACGTCGCTGACACGACAACCCACACAAAAAAATACAGAAAATAAAAAAAAACCGCCACTGCCGCTGTTTTCTTATTTGGCTTTTCAATTCACAATATTTAAGCAGGCAAAAAAGAGTTTGTTTGGTTCGCTTGGCTTTTGTTTTTAGTTTTTTTTATATTTTGTTTTAAATTTTTTAATGTTTATTTTTCGGCCCTGACAGAAGTTGACAGTTGCCATCACTCACGCATCCCGTGCGTGGGAACCACCTGGAACTGGGACTGGGATTGCAAATCTTGTGGCCTTGCCGCTCTCCTAGCTTGTTTCGCTTGTAATTGGTGGTTTAGTGTGACCAGATTGGAAAAGGTGGCATGTTGCACAGTGTGCCCTTGCTGCTAATTGATTGTAATCGATTTCTAGAGAATTTATTCAATAAAAATTATGATCAGATATTAAATATTAAATACCCAATTGCACTTTGAATAATTTCTTAAAAATAAAGAGTCTTAAGGCTCTTGATTTATCGATAAATAGAGGTATCATAGGCTTCACTAAAAATCTAGCAATATAAACTATATCCCTGTAGAAGTCGTTCCTGTATTTTTTCAACTTCAACTCCTTTTCTTCTACATATTTTTCTTCCCAGTGCATTTGTTACAATTGCGTCAATGACTCACCCGCCAAACGATCGATTGTTTTATCGATTTCCATTTTTGGGCATTCGTTTTTTTGTTTTTTGGGGGAAGGAAAATCCGCCCCCATAATTGCTGACCTTTTCGGTTCTAAATATAGGAAGTAGTTCCCCCATCTGAGTATCGATCGCAGATCGTGAGTGGCGCTTGTCACGCTTTATATATTGTTTTTCACTGCCATCCCTAGAATGGTCATTATATTATTTGCAGTCGGAAAAACTCGGCTCCAGCTCCAGCTCAAGCTCAAACTCAAACTCAACTTTGGCTTAGACTCACACACACCCCAAGGAGCTCAAATTAGTCAGCGACACTCCATAAATCAGGCACACTCGCGCCGAGTGCAGAAAAAACAATCGAGAGTTCGAGTTCCAGGTCCCTGGGTACCACCAGTGCCACCAGTACCACCGCCATGTCCAGCTCCACTTGGGACAGCTGCCAATGTCTTTGGGGTCCAAGCGATTAGCATACAATTTGTGAGGGGTGATGGAGAGGGTGGAGTGTGGAGTGGGGAGTGTGGGGCCAACACTCGCAGCCATAAATAATAATCGCTTTGGGGTTTGGACTCGGTAGTTGTTACACCAAAAGAAAAAGAGATCTTGAACTTGTGATTTGAACCTTAATTCGTGTCATTAAACTAAGTCGCAATTGAAAATAAATATTAAATATTATATATCTGATGAAGAAGAGTGGCTATCTGCCGAATTATGCTTTTAGAAATTATCCTAAAATTTGAAAGCAATCATTGGACTTTATATTTTTAATAAAGAGCTGCATCAGGGGGAGTTACCACTTCCTTACGGACTAACGACTTGGGAATTATAGTCAAAATTTAACTCAGGCAGGAAAATATCTTAAAAATTTAAAATAACAAACTAAGCAAACGTCCCACTTTATTTCCATCCAATTTATATTTGGAATTAAGAGTTCCTTTAGGAGGAGTTACCACTTCTTTCGTCACTATGCCTTGCTGAAGGACTTCTGACTTGGGAATTATAGTCGAAACTTAACTCTCAGCAACCAAAGGCAGGAAAATACCATAAAAATTAGATATAAAACTATAAATCATATAATTTTCGTTATTTTTTTGCCATGTGCAGTCTCTGTCTGCTTGGGATCTGGAGTTTCTTAGTCACTATGCCTTGTTGAAGAAATTATGACTTGGGAATTATAGTCGAAACTTAACTCTCAGCTAGAAAATGCAAGAAAATATCTTTAAAAATAATAATTGTTGTTATTTTTTCCAAAATTTTGAATAAAGAGTTTTTTTTTAGGAGGAGTTAACACTTCCTTCATCTCTATGTCTTGCTCAAGAACTTAGGACTTGGGAATTACAGTCGAAACATAATTCTTAGCAACAAAAGGCATGAAAATATCTTAAAAATGTAAATTTCTTTATTTCGCTCTCTGTCCGTTTGGGATCTGGAGTTCGTAGTTGGAAGTCAAGAGTTGGAAGTTAGGAGTTAAAAGTTGGGAGTTTTTGGCTGCCAGTTCGGCTTCCCTTGCCGCCTGCCAGTTGTCGGTACAAATTGCACCGTTAATAAAGTCAAAATCGGATTAGACACGGCCCGACGACCGCCCCCCTTTATACACACATATATATATTTTATCTTTATTTTTTTAGTAGACAAAAACTCAGCTGCAAGCCAGAGCCAAAGCCAAAGCCAAAGCCAAGCCACCTGTGTTGGCCACGCGGACAGATATCGGGCGGCGATATATATATATACAGAGATACAGAGGGAGATATTCGATCTGGGGCTGGAACTGTGTAACTGTAACTGGAAATCAAATGGCCAACACAATAAATTCACCTCTAATGAATTTTGATTCATTTCCATTTGCTTTTGGCGCAAACAACTAAATAACTCCGGTGATTGGGAATGTGGAATATATTTGTAGATAATACTGAGAGACCACTGACCACTGACCACTGACCACTGACTACTGACCCATATATGTCACAGAGCTGGACAATGGGTAGGCGATATTTTTCTAGGGGGTTTTCTGGTTAATTTATGCAAGTATTATGGCTTTAGGTGATGAATATATAAACAATTAAAGAAATAATAAAAAAATAAATTAAAAATAATAGATAAGGGAGCTTACCTTAAGGATTGTGTTTATTTTAAATTCTTAGAAAAGAAATAAGTCGAAATCCCTTTTCTTGAGCTAGTTATACCCGGTACCCATAGGGTACAAGGGTATTATAAGTTAGTGCCAATCGAGAATGTATGTAACAGGCAGAAGGATGCATCTCCGACCCCATAAAGTATATATATTCTTGATCAGCATCACCAGCCGAGTCGATTTAGCCATGTCCGTCTGTCCGTCTGTCCGTCTGTCCGTCTGTCCGTCTGTCCGTCTGTCCGTCTGTCCGTGTGAAACAACAGATCTCAGAGACTATAAGAGCTAGAGTTACCAAATTTGGTGACAACATTGGAATCTGTTGCACGCAGATCAAGTTTGTTTTAAAATTTGGCCACGCCCACTTCCGCCCCCGAATTTCGTAAAAAACTGTATACATATATGCAAAAGTCGTAATATTTGGCCTAAAGTAAATAGATAAAATAAATAAGTAGGCATTTGCGGACGTTTTCTGAAAATTTTAGTAAAATCGGATGATAAACATGGAAGTTATTGAACAATAGTTTCTTTTCCTCTTGAGCCACAACGGCAGTAGCGAAAAAAAGTGTTGCGTGCTTTCGGGCGCAGTATTAATTCATAATGAATTTATCTCTTTTAAACTTTTCTCAACATGTTTTTAGCACCATTTGTCTTTATTTGTCAACATTTTGTTTTTTCTATGTCTGTGTGCTATTTAATTTCACGTACTTTGGGTACCGGGTATCTCACAGTCGGTCACACTCGACTGTAGGTTTCTCACTTGTTTTCTATTATTTTTAGGAATCTCAAATAGTATTTCATGGAGTCCAAAGACTCCAAAGTTCCCCCAAGTTCTCTTTATAAGGTGTTTCTTTCCCCAAATAAATTATTGATGGTTGGTTCTTTATAGTTCTTTCTTTGTAAAGGGGGTTTTCTTGGGTTTTCTTGATAGTTTATGTAAGTATTATGGCCTTAGCTCATAAATATATAACCAATAATTTAAAATATCTAATAGATAAGGAATCTACCTTAAGGATTGTGATTATTTTTGGGAGAAATCCTTTTCCTTGAGCGAGTTTTCTATTATTTTTGAAAATCTCAAATGGTTTTACATGGAGTCCAAAGACTCCAAAGTTCCCCAGTTATTTTTATGAGGTTTTTTTTCCCCTAAATAAATTATTGATGGTTGGTTCTTTATCGTTCTTTCTTTTTAAAGGGGCTTTTCTTGGGGTTTCTTGTTTATTTATGTAAGTATTATGGCTTTAGCTCATAAATATATAACAAAAAATTCCTAATATCCATAAGATAAGGGTGCTACCTCAAGGATTGTGATTATTTTAAATTGTTAAGACAGCAAGGAGTTGAAATCCCTTTCCCTGAGCAATTTTTATATTTAAAGACAAATAGTTTAAAATATCTATAAGATAAGGAAGCTATTTCGAGGATGATGATGATTTTAAATTGTTCAGACGGCAAGAAGTCGAAGTCCTTTTTCTTGAGCCAGTTTCCTATTATTTTCAAGACTCTTAAATGGTATTACATGGACTCCATAGGCTCCAAAGTTTTCCAAGTTCTCTTTATAACGTTTTTTCTTTTTTAAAATATATTATTGATGGTGGGTGCTTTATAGTTCTATCTATATAGTCTTTTCAAGACTCTTAAATGGTATTACATGGACTCCATAGACTTCAAAGTTTTCCAAGTTTTCTTTATAACATTTTTTCTATTTTTTCTATTTTTCTTTTAAATAAATTATTGATGGTTCGGTTTTTTTAGTTCTTTCTTTGTCATTGCATTGAGTCACGTCTTGCTCTGGATGCACAACTTTCTACTGGAACGTGCAAGTGCTCGCCAAGTGCTCCAATTGTCAAGACCCCAAACCCACTCAATCTCCCCCCTTGAATGGATATCGATAAACCTTTATTGGCCTTATAAATGGTGGCTCTAGGCCCTGGTTTTCGATGCGTAGATGGATGTGTAGATAGATTTGTTCATGGATTTTTGTGTAGATTCTTTTTGGACTCCTAGTGGTTGCTCCTAGCGGTTGCTCCTCCTAGCGGTTGCTCCTGCGAAGGCGACTGAGGCGACGCAGCTGGGCGCGACGACGGTTGCGCATGCGCTTGCGCCTGGCCCGGTTCTCCTCGATTTCGCCCACATTCAAGGGCAGAGGTGGCGGCGAAGTTGAGCCCTCTCCCCCGCCCTTGCCCGATGCCGCCTTGACCATCTCACTCAGACGCGGATCCACGTACTGATCGTTCTTGGCCAGGTGATGGAGCAAGGCCCGAGCCAGGCGGCCATTCTCGTGGGTAAAGAAGCTAATGGACACACAGTCCGAGGTGGAGATGGTGGCAATCCGGGCCAGGCGGCGTACATAGCGCTCGAGGGACTCGGGAAAGTCGTAGTTGATGACATAGCGTATGCCGGCCAGGTCCAGGCCGCAGGAGGTTAGGTCAGTGGCCACCAGGATGTTGCAGGAGCCCTGGCGGAACTGGCGCATCGAGTCGTCGCGCTCGGTGGGACTGCGGCCGCTGTGGATGCCATTGCAGTGGACAAAGACGCGCACGAAGGCCACCAGCTCGTCCACGCAGCTCTTGCGCTGCACGAAGACCAGCACCTTGCCGGGCTCATCGCTGTCGTCGTAGATGGTGGTCAGCTCCTCCTTCAGGCGCTTCAGCTTACTGCGCTCATGGACGACCATCACCCGCTGGTGGATGGTCAGGCAGCCCGCGACGGAAGCGGTGGTCACATCGGCATTGGCCATCACCCCGACACGGACCATGGTGAAGTCGCCCATGTACTTGCGGGCCATGCGCTGGACCGGGCGGGACCAGGCAAAGGAGCTGGCCACCAGCTGGGTGTCGGGACGCGAGTGCTGGATGATGCGCACCATCTGTCCCTCCAGGCCGATGTCCAGCATGCGATCCAGGCCATCGATCACCACGTACATGCAGCGATGCAGATCCATCAGGGGCTCATCCCCGCCGGCCTCGTTGTTGTTGAGGATGTCCAGCAGGCGGCCGGGCGTGGACACCACCAGATCGCAGCCTAGTTGGAGGGATCCCATCACCAGGCTCTGGCGATTGGCGGGTCCGGCAATGCAGGCACTGCGCATGCCCGGAAACCCAAACCCGGTCACCGTCTTGTGCAGGGCAATGGCCGCATCCCGCGAAGGCACCAAGAGGAGGACAGCAGGTCCTCCTAAAGAACCAGCCATGCGGTTGCGAAAGATGTGCTTGACGCCTGGAAGCAGGAATGCCAAAGTCTGACCCGAGCCCGGGTTGGAGATCATCACCAGGTTGCGGCCGGACATGGCCAGGGGCCAGGCCTGGGCCTGGACGGGCGTGGGGGCGTCATAGCCGCGCAGCTCCATCTGGCGGCGCGTGTGCTCCGGCAGGCCGGCATGGCGGAAGCTGGTCACTGGCGGCGGCACCGAGCTTTGATCCGTGGCAGTGGCCACCGTAATCTGGTGGCGGCGGCGGTACTCCTCGGCTGCCACCGAGGACTCCCAGGTGGGCACGGGGGGCTGCGACTCCCGGTGAGTGCGTCCCCTCACCGGCGATCTTGGCCAGCGATATTGATCGGGTATGGAGGGATGACGGCTCCTCATCCTGCTCCCGCTCCGGGTCCTGCTCCTGCTCTGCCGCTGCTTCACCACCGCCACGCTCCTCAGGGGACTGCGGCTGCGGTACCGGCGGCGGCGGCTCGCCACTCCCGGCGGACTTGGGGAGCGGAAGCTCTCGCTCCGGTAGCTGCGCTTGAACTTGATCCCGGCCCTGGGCGGCGATGGTGAGGACGAGGGCGAGAACGATGGCGATTGCGAGGGCGATGGCGGCGGGGATGGCGGCGGAGTTGGCGAAGGCGAGGGCGACGGGGTTGGCGATGGCGAGGGGGACGGGGTGCGGATCGGCGATGGCGTAGGCGATTGGTAAGGCGACTCCAAGGGGGACGACGGCGGCGGCGACAAGGGAGCCAGCATGGTCAAGAGCTGCTCCGGGTGCGGCGAGGTCTGGGTGCCCGCCGTCACCATGGAGGGGCGGACGCTCGAAAAGGAGCTGCTGCTGCTGCTGGCAGAGGAGCTTGCCCCCTCCGAGCTGGAATCCTCCGAGCTGGTCTCGGATGTGGAGGACCCGCTCTCGACGCTGGCACGTCGCTCCCGGGCCCAGCGGCGCTGCTTGGTTTTGCGACGGCGACGCGGCGGGGCAGGCTCATAGGCAGAGCGGCAAATCGGCGGCGGCGAAGTGGAGGAGCCGGAAGAGGTAGAGGATGAGGTAGAGGCACCTCTGGCCCCCAAGCGGCGGCGCTGCTTGCCGCCACGTTCCTTGCCACGGCGATTGGTCATCTTGGAGTAGTTTTTCTTTCTGTTTTTCTTAGTTTTTCTTAATATTTCAGAGTTTTTCTTAGTTTCTCAGATAGTTTTCTGTTTTTCACAGTTTTTCTTAGTTTCCTTAAGATCTCGCAGTTTTCCTTGCTTTTCCTTAAGTTTTCACAGTTTTTCTTAGTCTTCTCACCTATTTTTAAGGCTTTTCAGCTAGATTTTCTTCAGTTTTCTTTGGTTTTCCTTTTGCTTTTTCAGCTGCTGTCTAATTTTTTCACTCGCCTCTTACTTGCAACTTATTTTTTTTGTGGCAACTGCCAGGAAGACTTTTGACATTAGCCAGAGTTGCCAGATGCAAACTCTGAACTCCGGAACTGTCCACTCGCTGCGTTTTGGAAGTGGCAACTCTAAGCTTTAAGTGTTGGGCAAGGCAGGCCTGCTTTGTACTGATGAAAAAGAAGTTCTAATTTTAATTTTTGAGGGTCTTTTACATTTTATAATATTTCTATTGCTTAATTTACTTAATTATTTATAAGAAAAAGTCAGGGGGCGTGTCATATTGCCTAGTGACACACTGGGAGTTATGACTTTTACCCAAAGAATCAATTTGTTTAATTTTTAAGCTTGTAAATATTAATAATTATAGAGTTTCGAATTTTTTAATATCTCAATAGCCTATGCTTAACCCATATTTATTGAGTGTTTATAGTTTCTATATATATTTTTTAGGTTATCATCATTCTAAGCCCAGATATACGCGGAAGTAAGCCATATCTAGCCCCGTTCTGGGCTGTCTACGGTCAATTAAAAGCATTTGCTTACTTAAAATTCCTAAAAAAAAGGGTCTTAAAATTCCCAAGTGCAAATTCCTAAGATTTAAAATACAATAATGGGTCGAATATTTTCTTTATCCCTTCAAAATCACAAAAGCTTGGCTTATTTTTTAATAACCATTATTTATTTATTGTTTATATTTTCTATTTATATTTTCCAAGTTTTCATCATTCCCCATTCCCGATATCTACGGAAGTAAGCCATATCTAGCCCCGTTCTGGGTTATCTACGGATAATTGGTTGGTCAATTAAAAGCATTCGCTGGCTTTTTATCAAATTCAATTATCCGGGACAAGGCGGAAAACACTCGGCAACAAAGTTGCAACACACAAAAAATACGGAAAGACTTGATGCACTCTCAATCTCTATGCGATAGAGTTCTAACTATAGAAAAATCCGTATAATTAACTAGATAAATTGGCAAGCAATTGGCTTGTACAGATCGTTAAGACAATTCGCTAATGATCTGCCAGACGCAGGCAGAGCCCGGCGACGGCTAACGATCTCTCTCCTGCTTTTTGGCTAATTGGCCCCCCTGAAAGTGGCCATCAAAGTTGTAATTACGATCGTCGTCGGCTCGTAGGAACGAGATGAAGACATCATCACAGAGCACTGACTGCATCCGACGAGGTTCCCTTCCAGCTCTCTGCCTTGTCTCACTTTTTGGGGAGTTTCAATTAAAGTTCCATTAACGCTTCGCGACACACACAATTATCAAAAATTATATTTATGCTCATGACATTTCCGGCAGCCCCAACTCCTCCTTCTCGCTGATTTTTCAGATTTTCTGCTTTATATATATATATATATTTACGGTCGCGTCTCCGTGAGTCATTCTCATTTATTTCGAGACAGCGACAGACAGAAGATCAAAGCGCCTCGGCGATTATGCTGCCCGGCATATCCATCACCATATCGAGCAGTCGTCGAGGGATCTGGAGAGGGATCCGGAGTTGGTTGTGGGCCCACTGTACAGGTGGGATCGCTGTGTGTGGTCACAGTGGGAAAGTGAGCTTAAAAGCGTACGGAAAACCTTTACAAGTTCGAAAAATAATGATACAGAAGCTTAGATATATTCAGAAATAATTTTCTTAGACATAAGTAAAGTTTTAAATGTAGTTCATTAATTATAAAATATGTATTTTTATAAATAATATTTAAATAATTAATAAAACTAATTTAAATTTGAATTTCAATAACGGTATTCCTATTGCCCAACACTAGAATATTTTGGCACAACAGGGTTGCATTTTTGTCTCATCAGGGTTGCATTTTTGAGACAACAGAGCTGCATTTTTGTAAATTTGAACGTTAAAAATTCAAATATATTCTATTAAAATATATATATATAAATAAAAAATGAAGAAACATAATTAAGTCATGTTCGTAAGAGATTGCCTAAAATAATATAAATTCTTAATTTTATCAAAAGAAAATATATAAAAACTCCACAATTTCTTACTTAAAAATTCAGAAAAGATTATTATTTATTAGGGTTTTATTCCCAAGTGTGTATTTCTAAGATTTAAAATTAAAAATAAGGGTATTTTAATGCCTCAGAATTAAAACTTTAAAAAAGGGGTCTTTGAGTTCCGAAATAATAATTATTCTAATAATAAAAAGTCTAACAATTCCCAAGTGTGTATTCCTAAGACTTAAGACTTCAAAAAAGGGTCTTTTCCTTTTCTCAGAATAAAAAACCTTAAAAAAAGGGTCTTTGAGTTCCCAAATAATAATTATTCTACAAATAATAAGTCTAATACTTCACAAGTGTGTATTTCTAAGATTTAAAACTTCAAAAAAGGGTCTAATAATTCCCAAGTGTGTATTCCTAAGATTAAAAACCCTTAATATGGTTTGATTATTATTTTTTTGATCCCTTAAAAACCATAGAAACTTGGCTTACCAAGGGTTAAGCTGCCTCTGGACCATGGACCATGGATTCTTTGGGCCAAAATACACACAGACACAAACTAGAAGCGGGCAGCTCGCAGCAGGAGATCTCTTTTTCGAGGAGGGGAACGACGGCCAGGAAGGAAGGCAGGCAGGCATACGAATCCGATCTCGTGGCCGATACGAATCCACAAACTGCTACATCGTCCAAACAGCAATAGCAACAGCAACAGCAACAACGACAACAACAAGTCAAGACAAATTGTCTACGGGTTGAGGTCTTGCTATTGGCCTCCAGCGTGACGATGTCGGGTGCTACTGGCGCCACTCAGCGCCAAGAAGAAACCAAAACAAAAACAGAGAAAACACAGAGCACACGGAGGAGGAGGAGGAGGAGGAGGAGGAAGATGTGGAGCCAGGTGAGGATTGGGTGCAGAAACAGAGGCGCAGGCACAGGCAGAGGCCGGAGTAGTGGCAGAGGCAGGGGTTGTGGTTATGGCATGTGCCACCAAAACCAAAAACCAAACCAAGCATTCTGTCTGCGAATTGGTTTGTGATTTCAAAAGTCTGCTTATTAAGAGGTTTAAAGCGAAGAAAAAATATTATTCTTATTAGAAACTGTTTAAAATTTAATTTTAGCATGCCAGGAATGGTCACTGAATGTTGAGATGGGAGCATGATACAAGAATATGCGAACAAAGGAAAAGAAAAGCTTCCAAATTATATCACGAGTCTGCTTATAATAAGTTTAAAGCAAGAAAATTTGTTTTTAAAATAAAATATTACATTTTTCTATGCCAGGAATGGGCACTGAATGTTAAGCTGGGAGCCTGACAGCAGAAATTCAAAGAAAAAGAAAAGTAAGGCCTCAAAATAATTTAAAAAGTCTGCTTATTATAAGTTTAAAGCAAGAAAAATCGTTTAAAAAATTAATTCCCCTTAAAAACTGTTAAATATTTAATTTTTCAATGCCAGCAATGGTCACTGATTGTTAAGCTCGGAGCCTATCAGCAGAAATTGAAAGAAAAAGAAGAGAAGAGCCTCAAAATAAATTCAAAAGCCAAAAGTATTAAGAAAATATTCATTCGAAATTGTTTAATATTTAGTTTTTCTATGCCAGCAATAGGCAATGATTGTTAAGCTGGGAGTAAAGACAAAGAGAGCTTTGAAAACAATCATTCTTTGTTATTTATTAATGAATCCTTTATTCTACCATCTCTGCTCAGTTTTTTGTCTTTTTCTCAATCCCTAAAAGGTTTTAATTATTTTTAGCCATTACAAACAATTTCCCTTTGAAGATTTCTGTATTTATTTGCTTTCATTTGCATTTATTAGCCCAGAAGCATTAGTCTAGTGCCTCATTTATGGCCAAGTTATATGAACTTTGTGCTCAAAACGCTTTCAGTTGAGCAACCTGAGCCACCACCTGAGCTTGGCTCAATGAACCCCCCGAGGTGACCTCGTTTTCTACGTTTCTACGTTGTTTTTCCTGGAGTGCCGGAGGAGAAGCCTTTTAGCCGAGGCATAAAAAAGATGAAATGGAAATCTGTGGAGCTCTTAGCACTTTTTTTTTCTCTTCTCAGAGGAGAGTTGGGGAAAAGTGTGAATTTTTCTAGCTTTCTTTAATGTATTTTTCTTGGACTTACCTTGCACAGGGCCACGCCCGTGTCCAAGCGATCCATGAAGTTCTCGGCATTGATGCTCAGCTCCGGATAGAGGGTGCTGAGCCACTCGGCCAGATCCTCCTTCATGGCCTCCAGATACTCCTCGCTGGACTTGAAAGGCCTGTACGGCCGTGCCTCCAACATGGCCATTGTCTCGGTCTTTTTTCGGGGGTTCTTTTAGGGATTTTCTCCTTGGCTTTTGCTTTCCCTTTCGGCTTTCGTTGATAATTCTCGAATTTCGGTTCGGCTTTTTTTTTAGCAAAATTTCGTTGGATTTTCGTTAATATTCGGGGGCATCGCGTCTTTGCTTCGGTTCGAGTTTAGGGGGAGAGATTTTAGAGCTGCAAAAAGACAGTAAAAATACATAAATTATTTTTTAAATTTAATGTTTAAAAATATATAAAATATGTGAGTTTATAGCTTGAGTTTTTTGTAATTTTCAAGCCTAGAATTTAGCCTTAGCTCCAAGTTCTTGTCTGGTTGATGGATAGAGGAGATTGCCCGCAATGAGATAATAAATTATAAAAAACAAAAATGTTTTTGCACAAAATAATTCAACCCCGCAGAATACATGAAAAACAACAACGAAAAAACGGCGAAAATTTATGATTGTGCCACTGCAGCTGACATAATTATGGGACACAAAACCGCAACGGCGGCAACAGAGACCGCCGCCAGCGGCAGCAACAGCGGCAGCAACAACAACAACAAGCACGGCTAAATCTATACACTTAGCCAAAAAGGGAGTCATTAAAAAAAGGGTTAAAAGGGAACACGGTTTAGTCTTAAATTCAATTATCAAAGTGCTATAAATTAAAGTTTGGCTTGCTTATCGCAAAGAAATTAAACAAAAAAGTTCTTATAATTCCCAAGTGTTGATTCCTAGGTTTTAAAGTTCAAGTTTTTAAGTTTTTAAAGGAAAGGGTTAAAAGTGAACATGGTTTAGTCTTAAATTCAATTATCAAAGTGCAACAAATTAAAGTTTGGCTTGCTTATCACACAGAAATAAAAAAAAAGTTCTTATAATTCCCAAGTGTTGATTCCTAGGTTTTAGAGTTCAAGTTTTTAAGCTAATATTGGTTGAAAATTACTTATAGAAGGTCCAGTTATAACTTTTAGCAGGTGAAGTAGACAAAATGCTTTAAAAAACGTAGTTGTGTAAAAGTATACGAGTAAGTGTGACTTATAATTCCCAAGAGTGTATTTCTAAGACTAATAAATACTTTCAAGGATTAAATATTATACATTATGTCACTAGGTAGTCCGTAAAATATTTTTTGTCATTAAATATAGAAATTTATTGAATGATATATGAGTAAATATGGCTTATAATTTCCAAGTGAGTATTTTTAGTAATAAAACACCTCAGAAAAATTTACTTTCTTGACACAAATTTTATTTTCAACTAAATATTCGTGGAAAACTCATGATTAATGGGGCAAATATTTCTTAAATGTGATCCTAGCCCCTTTTAGAGAGCTAATCTTTTTCTGAGTGCACAAATAAAATCAATAAATAAAACATAAAAGTGACTCGCGGCACAGTCGTCTGTCGGTTACTTGAAAAAGCCTCAGACAAACTCGGCAGCGGTACCTCAACCTCTAGCAGCAACCTCTAGAGGTAAGAAAAACGTTGGGGTATTGGTATTGGTATTGGACTGGACTGGGCGCCAGGTTAATGGCATCCACACTCCGCATTCCGCTCATTAAAAAAAACTGGCACCTCCGATATATATATATTCCAGCCACTAATTAGCGCCGAGGCCCAATTGAACTGTGAACTTCGCAGGAGGAGAAGGAGAGAAGGAGAGGAGGCCATTGAGGCTTATCGAGGCGTTTATCGAATTATCGTTGCATAAGGAGATGCCGCCGCAAACAGGATTCGTGACCTTGGCCAGAGTGGTGCTTGGATGAGGCCCCGCCCAACAAATTAATCCTGCAAAAGGGTTTAAGCTTAACAAGAAATTAAAGCAATTTTATTAAAGGGAAACTTGAAAAAGCAAGCCAGTGTTAGGGATTTCCTTAACTCAATTAGGGAATATATAGAGTTTCCTGCTCACATCTGACCTTATCTTAATGAAGAACTCTTTCACCTGCTTTAACTTGTAAAAACTTTAATAATATTAATTAAAGAAACCCATTAACTGAGAGAAATCGCATATCGCCGCTGTTTCTGTGTCTTAAATGTTTTTTTGTATTTACTGTATTTTTTGTATTTAATTCAGCTTCGATTTGGTTGCATTAAGTCGGTGTGTGGCTTGCGTAACCATTGGCCCGATGAGGCTCTCTGGTCTTAATTAAGGCGCAACAACGTTTTTGGCCAAAACACTTACGTGTGTGTTTTGGAATCCGAGTTGGATTTAGAGATTCAAAAATCGACAAGTACAAAAGGCCATCGACGAGTGTGTGTTCGAGTGTGTTGGCTAATTTGCTGGCCATTGATGAGGGACAAGCAAGCGGATTCCAAGCGGATTGCAAACGGATTGCCAACCCGAACCCGACCCCGGGTGGTGTCCAAATTTCGCATCTCATCCCCCGGATTTCACTTTTTTCCTTTGCATATACAACACATATTGCCTAGATCGATCAGTGGTTCCACTCAGTATTCAGTATTCACTATTCACATGCCACGCCCCCCTGCTGACTCAAAGAAGTCGCAAAAAAGCATTCGAGACAAACGAATATGCAAATGTTCGCTCGCTGGCCTTTTGTTCGAATGATTAGCGGTATTTTTGAAAGTGAATTTAATTAAAAAAGTTAAAAAAGTGCGCACCAAGCACAGCACACACTCTGAAATTTTGCATAGGATGCGTCTTCGCTTTGACTCTCATATAAGGCCCGTGAATTCATACTATCTTTATCTTTATTTTCGTTTTTCAACTCATTTAGGCAATGCAACTCCTTAGTTACCATTTACCAACCCGATTAGAGTCGATTTTTTTGGCGTTCGTGTGGAAACTATTGTGTAAGGCGATTGTCTTATCGAAGCAGAGTTTCCAGATGTTGAAATATTATAAAAATAAAGTATAGGCTTTGTCAGAGATAGCTGGGAAAGGTTCTAAAGTAGCACAGTTTATTTGTTATTATTTATTGGTTATTTTCCAGCAAATACCACATATTTTAGGGTTGTATAATAGACATTAATACTTGAATATTAAGTATTTTATTATATTTATACATTTATAACATTTTACGGTTTTTTTATATATCTTTTGCCTTTTTTAGTAGCTAAATAATACCCGTAAGTTATGTAATTTTTTAATGTAAGACATTTCTGTGGTATTTAAATATTTAACTTGGACTTCTTATTTTCCAAAACCTATTTAATAACCATTGGTCATTTTCCAGCATATACCACATGTTATAAGGTTGTTTAATAGATATTTAAACTTGGATATTATGTATTTTATTATATTTAAACATTTATAACATTTTACAGGTGTTGTAATATTTTTCTAGCTACTGAAACAGTACCTAACATATTTTTCGGTTGTTTAATAGATATTAATACTTGGATATTATGTGTTTTTTCTAATTTTTATACATTTATAACATTTTACAGGTTTTTTAATATTTTTCTTTCCTTTTTTAGTAGCTAAATATTACCAATACTATGTATTTTTGCAAAGTATGACGTTAATATGGTATTTAAATATTTATCTTGGACTTTATATTTTCCAAAACCTATTTAATGACCCATTTAAAATTATATAAATATTTGTATATACCAATTCCTGGCTTTTCTTTACTATTTAAAAACCAACTAATGAAAACTCCCTCGATTTCCCACAACTCCCAACTGTTTCCCCTATTTCTTTGTATTATTTTTTCTTCCACAACCCGACAATGAAGGCAGAAGACAAGTGTGAATTGCCGGAATGACAGTAAAAGTGATCGAGAGTGTGAAGCGATAACAGCCACAGCCACCACAGACAGCGATGGCTATAAAAACAGTGAGTATGGAAAATATGTTATAAAAGTAACCTATTCAATTCAGTTTCAGTTGTTGTTGACTTTTTCAATTAACAATTACAAACGTCGCAGAAAGATACGGAGTTTGAATTGCTATTGCATTCGTATCTTTCGTATTTCGTATTTCGTATTTTGTGTTTCGTATTTGTAGTTGGGTCATGCGATAGGGTTTCACAACTCCCATAGTTTTAGTGGGCTGGCAGGGGGAGGATATATCGATAGGCGATAGGCGGGAAATACCAGACGCCTCATATTTCAAGTGGCTGTGGAAAGAGATATCAAGGTATCTTTTACAACGATCGGAAATATACAAAAGATACTTAATACTTGATTTCTGTGATAATGCACTTAGATTAAGTTTAAAAGCAAGCGATTATTAATGGAGGGCCAGATATCGATATGTAAAGACGATAGACAATATACGATAGAAGCGATAAAAGGAAAATGTGCTTCAAATTGTTGGTAATAATAATATATACATATAATATAAATAAATAAAAAATAATCACAATCAATATAATCAAAAGCAAGCGATTGTGAATGCAGAAGAGATATCGATAGTTAAAACACGTTTAACAATATTGATCAATTCTATCGTTAGAAGTAATAAAAGATAAATATGGTTTAAATTGTTGGTCTTTTTTTTTTAAACTAAAAAATAATCACAATCAGAATAATCAGAAGCAAGCGATTATGAATGCTGAAGAGATATCGATAGGCGAAACACAATAAACTATCAAAGCGATAAAAGGGAAATGTAGTTCAAAGTGTTGGTTATTTTTATTAACTAAAAATAAAAAATTATTAATAATCAAAATAATTACAAGCAAGCGATGTAAATACGGAAGAGATATTAATGGGTATAGGACGATAAACAACATCGATAAATTATATAGTTAGAGGCGATAATAGATAAATATGGTTTAAATTGTTGATCATTTTTGTTAACCAAAAATAATTCCAATAAAAATAATCAGAATGAAGCAATTACGAATGCTGCATAGATATCGATAAATAAGAAGCGATAATCAATAAACGATTAATGCGATAAAAGGAAAATATGGTTTAAATAGTTGGCATTTTTTTGTAAAATGTAAAAATAGTTGAAATTATCTTATTATCTGTTTAAAATTCAAAAACTCATTGGAAACCCTATTGATATTTTCTATAAAATAGTCTCAGGCATAATAAGTAAACCATAAAATCTGGTAAATATAGCTAATATGCTAATATAATAGCAAAAAATTATCTAAACAGTGTCAAGTACTCCCTGCCTGGCAGTTTTCCCCCGGTGCATTCCTCACAGAGTTCTCCTCAATCACTCCACTCACACATCTCACATCTCACTATACTCCCCTCACATCGTTTATTCCCCATATATATTTTCCTTTCATGCCACCCAAAACGTTCAATGACACTTGAAGCGACAATCGAAACGATTTCATTTCGATGGGGAGTTTGCTTCACACTCCCACAAAAAAAAAGAAGAAAACAGAAAAAAAGATACTTCCCATACATGTATGCAATCTGAACTTGATGCACTCGCATCTGTCAGAAAATTTCAGTGTCGAATGTGGACCATGGGCCATGATTTTGACAGCGTGAATGCGAAGAGCATGGGATGCAGCTCTCGCTGTCGAGTGCTCCCCATTTCAACAACAACAACAACAACAACAACAACAACACCAACAACACTCGACAACAAAATCTCGCTCAAGTGCAAAAGTTATTTTCACAAGTTATTATCTATCCATTTTTCAGGCATTGAGCCGCCAACAACAATGGTAACAACGAGCACTCGACACGAATGGAGGATGAGGAGGAGTTTTTCCCCCCGTAAACCCTTTTTTTTTTCGAGCTCTTTTGCATACAGCAAACACTCCTTCACTCCTTTTGTGGAGTCCGCCGCCCTGCTTCCTTTGTCCAGGTTGATGCATTGTCATCCCCTGGCAGGCCAGGCAAGGCGCAAGGCGCATTCCACATCCCAAGTCCCATCATCATCATTGTCAGCCATCAGGCGTCGCCTTGCCGCCGCTGCCATAAATGTCAGGCACTATATATCCCTATCCCGTCGACACCTCCTAGTTTTCCCATTTCCCCGCCGTCGTCGCTCATTTGGTTAAATGCACTTGGCGGAGTTTCCTTTTTGAGGCTTTGTCTCCGTTCCATTTCGGCATTCACGGCTAAAATCAATAGACCAAAGGCAGAGACAAAAGGCAAACCGGCGCCGGCGCCATTTTCTAGTTAAGAATAAAAAATATATATAAAAACTAGGAAAAATAAACTATCATAGGGAAATCACTTGTACAGTGGTTGGGATCTGAGGTGTATAATTAATAAGCTGAAGCAGCGTTCAAGCTGATTTATGCGACAAGATTTGAACATCAAAAGGTAAACACGACATATGGCTGCGAGCTTGCATATTTTAAAATATTTCAGGTTGAGCATACAACTCAAATATATGTTATTAAGTTGGTGATTAATTCATTTTGATTTAAAACATTCATCTGATTTTATAAAATATTCATGAATTTCTTCACTGGATTAGTGAGCATGAAAAATCGATAAATTTTATAGAAATTATTGCAGAGCAACCCTAAGATATGGAACTAGTTTTAAACTTAAGATAATTCAAGAATCAAGGATCACAGAACTACTGTCTTATTCAATTTGGTTAAAATCATAATTTATGCCTCTGATTTAATAATATATTCATTTATGTCTTCACTGAATTAGTGAGCATAGAAAAGCGATAAAATATATCGAAATTATCTGACTAAATAATATATTTATGAATTTCTTCACTGAATTAGTGAGCATAGAAAACCGATGTAATTAATCGAAAATACTGCAGATATCGAGATTTTTTTTACATTTTTGTGGAATCAAGATTCAAGGATTCTAGAACCGCTGTCTGAATAACTTTCTTATTAATTAATTTTGATTTGAAACATTATTTATGTCTCCGATTAAATAATATATTCATTATTTTCTTCACTAAATTAGTGAGCATAGAAAACCGATAAAATATATCGAAATTATCGCAGAGCAACTCTAAGATATCGAACTTGTTTTAAATTTTAAACGAATCAAGATTCAAGGATGCTTATATATTTTAATAATAATAATATAATAAAAAGAAAATATATTTATGATTTTCTTCAATGAATTAGTGAGCACAAAAAACCGATAAAATATATCGAAATTATCGCAGAGCAACCCTAAAATATCGAACTTGTTTGAATCAAGATTCAAGGATCCTAGAACCACTGTCTAATAGATACTTTATGCTTATATATATATTAGCTAGACGGGGATGTCGCCTGGTGACACTTTTCTTTCTTTTTTTTTCTTTTTGGTGTGGAGTAGTGTCTCTGTGTGTGTGTGGGAGGACGACGACCTTGGACTAGCTGAGCAGTGAGGGGAATTGTGGGAGAGCTTGCTCTCAACTGGCATCGGGCCAAAACTAAAGTTCACAAGACTGACTCACCCAAAGGAAATGATTTTTGTAAAATTTCTGTAAAAGATAAATAAGTAATAAGTTAGTTTTTTTATTTCCCTGTCTGGCCTTAAGTAGATCAAACTTCCACTCACACACTTTAGCCTTCCAAAGCCGCTAATACCATTCGAAAGGGCAAGAAAAAGAAAAAAACACAAAGAGCTGCAAAGAACTGCAAAGCAGCAACAACAAAAACTTGTCGCAGAAACTTAATTTACAATTTATTTTTTGCCTCCGTCTGTGAATAAAGAAACCAAGAAACGGAGACCAAGACAAAGCTGCGACAAGTTAAGAATTCGAAACAAGAAACGCAACTTAAGCTCTGCGTAGGTTTCTTAAGTAACTTCAAATGTTTTGATTAGACTTTAAACGACAACAACAACAATGGAGCTTTGGCTCAAAGTCATTTGCGCAGTCGCAGTCGAAGTCGAAGTCGCAGTCGAAGTCGGTTTCTCAGTGGCGTAGTGTGGGTTGCCCCAGGAGAGAGAGAGGGAGCAGAGAACTTCGGGTCGACTGCAGTGGTTAAAGAGATGACCTACGCATGGGAGCTAAGGGAGAGTTCAGGGTAACGGTAGTTACTCGATACTTGGTACGAGTTCTCGCTACATTAGTACTTTAAGGTTCTCGCACTCGCTGGTTTCTCAAAAAACAGTTAAGATAATTAGATAATATTTAAAATATAATCGGTAAAAATACTCGGTTCTTGATCTCGTTATTTAAGTACTTTAAGGAGCTCGCACTCGCTGGTTTCTTAAAAAACCCTTAAAATAACTAGATATTATCTAAAAAATATTCGGTTAAAATACTTGCTACTCGTCCTCGTTATGTAAGTACTTCAACTAGCTCGCATTCACTGTTTTTTTAATAAGCAGTTAAAGTAACTAGAAAATATTAAAGAAAACTTTAGTTACTTGGTACTCGTTCTTGTTATTTAAGTACTCGCTGGTTTTTCAAAAAACAATTCAAGTGACTAGATAACATTTAAGATAACTGTAGTTACTCGGTAATTGTTCTCGTTATTTAGGAACTCCAAGGCGAATGAACTCGTTGGTCTCTCAAAATATAATAGATAACATTTATAATCTTACTATATAAGATTTCCTAATACAAAAAATATATTTTAGTTATAAGAAGTACACATTCCTATAGATAAAACTCAGAACTTGGCTTACTCACTGTTTAAGACCTAGAAAATAAACTAGGCCATTGATATTAGCCATTGTGACAAAGTTCCAGACTAGAACAACTTCCAGTAGGGTGTTCCTGGGAATCTTATCAATTGATTCCATCAGTCATTGGGGGCGGGGGATTACGTTACGAGCAAGCCTAGAAAGGTTTTTGCACTATCTAAGACTCTCGGCACCTGGTAGGTAATGATATATGCTTATAGATATTTCTATATTCCACGCTCAATGACGTAATGGCCGGGGTAGCGAGATAGAGGGACTTAAAGAGTTTTTTTTTCTGCCCCGCCACTTCTAATGTTTGTCTCCCTGTCTCTCGCCGGGCACCCTCCTCTCTCTCTCGCCCTCTTTCCGCCCCGCCCACTGTCTGACTTTCATTAAGTATGGCTTTAAGTTGGCCTTTGTTGTTGTTGCCGGCGACTGCTGTTTTTGTTTTTGTTTTTGCTTTTTTTTCACTTTGGTGTCTGGCTCCGCTGATTCTACTTCAACTTGGTACAGTGGAGCTTGCAAAAATAGGGAAGTCTATGTTATATATTTAAGAATTATTTATTAATTAATAATAATAAATAAATCGCAAACTAATTTTGGGCTACAAGTTGAATAAATTAGGTTTTTTAAATATTAAATTGATATTTTCCACCCTTTTTCACATTTTCTATCACCTATTCTATTTTATTTACCTTAATATTTATTTTTCTTTTAAGCTCTTCGTGATTTATTTATTATTTAAGAAATATATGGGACTAGAGCTTGTATTACCTTTTAAAGGTTTTTTCAAATTTTAAATACAATAAAAACAAACAAAAATTAAAAGTTTCTCTTATCGCATGCGCACTGTACTTCTCTGTTTATTGTTGCCTGTGTATTCGTTGTTGTATTGCTTCTGTTGTTGGCGATGCTGCAAAGTTCTCGCTGCTGCACAACGCAGGCCAGGTCCCCCTCTCTCGCTTGCTCTCTCCCTGCACGCGCTCACCTTTTGGAGTGGACCTGAGCTCAGCTTTCAGCTCTCTTCTCCTCCTCCTCCTCTGCGCTCTTCGGTCTTCTCCCGCTCTCTGCTCTTGACCTTGAACTTGTGCCGGGTTTACTTTTGTTTTCTTTGGTCGCCTCGCCATCACTTATGAGTTTTTTTTTTTTGTTTGTTCCCCCTCCTCTCTTTTTCGTGTGTCTTTATTGTTGCCTTTCTTTTCGGGCCCGGCCTAATCAGGCTTAATGCCGTCGCCATCTCGCTCTGGGGGGGGAGGGTCGAAGAGACCGACCTCTTCTGAGAATCGCACCGAAAGGGCAATTCTTCGGCATTTATGCAGAAATCGAAGCGGCTCGCTCTGTAATTTCTTCAATATGCTAAATTCCACTTGGGACTTCTTAAAGATTTCTTAAAGATTCTTATAAGTCTTCTCCAATTCTCAGAAAATTTGGAATTTAAACACAAATAAATGTATTAATCGGGAGCCAAATCTAAAAAAGTGACAAATAGGAAGTAATATCTCAAGCTGGCAACTTCCAGGAACTTCCAGGAACTTTCATTTCGGTAGCAAATTTTTGTTGATCGAAAAGACTGAAGAATTTGCTTCCTAGATTCTTTTTTCGGTTGGAAATCTTTGCGAATTTGTTGATTTCTGTATAAATTTTGCATAAAATGTATACGGTAAAGTTTCTTATACTTAAGTCTTCTCTAATTCTCAAAAGATTTCGAATTTAAACACAAATAAATGTAACAATCGGGAGCCAAATCTACAAAAGTGACAAATAGGAAGTAATATTTCAAGCTGCAAATCTTCCAGGAACTTACAGGAACTCTTATTTTGGTAGCAAATCTTTGTTGATCGAAAAGACTGAAGAATTTGTTTCCTAGATTCCTTTTAGGGTTAGAAATCTTTGCAAAATCTTTGATTTCTTTATAAATTTTGCATAAATGGTATACGGTAAAGATTCTTATACTTAAGTCTTCTCTAATTCTCAGAAGATTTCGAATTTAAACACAAATAAATGTATCAATCGGGTGCCAAATCTACAAAAGTGACAAATAGGAGCAAATATCTCAAGTTGCAAATCTTCCAGGAACTCTTGTTTGGGTAACAAATCTTTGTTGATCGAAAAGACTGAGAAATTAATTTCCTAGATTCTTTTTAGGGTAAGAAATCTTTGCCAAATCTTTGATTTCTTTATAAATTAAGCATAAATGGTATATTCATAACTTTTAAAAATATTTTAAATGACTTATGTGGCTTAGCAAATTAAGCAAAGTCGTTAAAAACCTCGTAACCTTGCAAAATCCACACAAATGTCGAAAAACGACATTGACAAAAGGTGTCAAAAGGTGTTAACTGATTAAGTACACCTATTTGCATATGGCTAGCATATAATTATAAAAAATAATACACTCCACTTGCTAAAGAAAACGTTGTAAATGATTATTTAATAGGAATTTCTACCCAAACAGCACGTATTGGATTTAATATTTCTTTGAGGTAAATATGACTTATTTTTGACATACTGACTGCCCTGTTCGTTCTATTTGGCGGAGATAGACACTGGCTAGGATTACAGCCAGAACCTGGTCCAGTGGTTTCGTTGTGGGAGCTGTCCGATGGCCAAGACTGACTATCTAATGACAATTGACATTGGCCAAGCGGCGACGAGCGACACAATTGCCACATATCCAGTGACAAGATGGCCAAGAACAAAAGTGGATGCGATTGAAATGGAAACCGAGACTGAGTCCGAGTCTGAGTCCGAGTCCGAGTCCCAGTCGGAGTCCAAGAGCAAGAGCACACACAGCGTAACCAGAACTCGATGTTGGAACTTGAACTGGATCTCTGGGCCTGCACATAATTGGCAATTGTCCATGGGGGCCTTCAGCACCATCTAGCATCTAGCATCTAGCATCTAGCATCTCCGTTTCCATTGCCATTTCCATTACCATTACCATTACCATTTTCCACTGGCTTCGGCTTCGGCTTCAGGTGAGAGTTATGCGTTGTTGTTAATTAGCCATTTACGGCCTGATTGCTGCTTGGCCCAGCCCCCGGATCACCTGAGTAGACCACCTGAGATCATCTCATAACGAGGTCAGCACAGCAGGAACCAGGCCACGACCAGGCCAAGCTAACTGGAGCACCTGGCGGGGGCTTAACCCTCTTTAAATTAAAAATAAATAGCCAGTAAGGGATAAGCGTTAATTGGCCAAGTTAATAAGTGTGGGCTCTGCCTATCGCCTTGCATTTACGAAACGCACTGTCTCGACAGCGAAAGAACTCTGCTGGCTGAGGGCATAATTGATATGCGACACGCATGGCCATGGATCACTCCAATTTATGCATCGATGCGATCAGGAAAACAAATCCCAAACTTTGGTCCCGGCACTTGGACTTTGTCGTGGACTTGGACTGCCAAAAGGGAGTGGGAGTGGAGCTGGAGCTGGAGCTGGGCCCCGACATTGAGGCGTTGATGTCAACGTGCCACCTCCATAAACAACTCAATTCGATCGTTAATACGAATACGAATGCGAATAATCGGTTCAATCAACTGGAGCTGGAGCTGGGGCTGGGGCTGGAGCTGCTCCCCACTCTCTATGGCCGGCACGTGATCTGCA
The DNA here is from genome assembly GCA_014170255.2 of Drosophila triauraria. Lineage (NCBI taxonomy): Eukaryota > Metazoa > Arthropoda > Insecta > Diptera > Drosophilidae > Drosophila > Drosophila triauraria. The sequence goes on along the minus strand of CM024333.1, from coordinate 4,373,977 downwards.
GACCAAATCTGAATGGAGAATTTATGAATGGAGCCAGTGCCAGTGCGAGTGCTCGTTCGGAATTGAGAGCTCGTCTTTTGGTTCACTCCAGTTCAGCCTAGGTTCTCCGCGACGTGCGTGAGCGTGTGGGCACTGGGAGAAACTACTTAGACCAATCATTGCCAAAAACAGTTGGGAATTATAATGGTTTTCGAAGGGGAAATGCTTAAAAGGTAATAAATATTGTTACTAATATACAAATTTAGCGTTCTTTCATTCCAAAATATGGTTAAATATTGTTTCCAAGAGATCTAGATCTGTTTTATATCTAGAAACAGTTGGGAATTATATTGATTTTTAAGGGAAAACTCCCAAAAGGTAAACAATAAATTTACTTTTATACAAATAAATGGTAACTATAGGTCTAAGGAGATTTTTACATTGAAAATTAGGATTATTTATAGTTTTCAAGAAGACGAATTTGTTTTCTGGCTAAAACCGGTTGGGAATTATATTAATTTTCAAGGAAAAATGCCCAAAAGGTACTAAATAAATTTACTTAAATAAAAAATAATAATTACTCGACATACTAGCATCAAAAAATATGATTATTTATGGTTGTCAAGAGTTCTAATCAGTTTTCTAGGTAAAAACAGTTGGGAATTATAATGACTTTCAGTGGGAAATGCTCAGAAGGTAATTATTTATTTATTTATCTAAAGCTAACATTTGGTATAAAACTAAAGGCTAACTTAAAAAATTAGGAGCATTAGCTGCTGAGGCCTACCGCTCGCCTGGGTGTATCTACATGTTTATTTATTTTAGTATTGGTTATTATGAGCTTATGTGTCTATATTGTATGTACAAGTTAGGCTTTGTGGAGGAAGGAAATGATTTTGGTTGCATTTTCTGTTGTTGGGTTGGCTAGGAGTTGGATTGGGTTTTCGTGGGAGAAGGTTAAGGCTCTGAGTTGGGAAAGGGTAGTGCAGTTTATTAAGATGTGATTAATGTCTATTGTAGCATTATTGCAGAGGGGGCAGGTACCTTGTAGAGATCTGTCCATGTAATGTGCGTTAGTGAGTTGAGTGTGACCTAGGCGTAGCCTGTTAATTATTATTTGTTGTTGTCTGTTGAGATCTGTGTTTTTAAGTGTGAAGTTTGTAGGGGTGTTTTGTGAGATCTGTTTGTACCAGTGGGAAGTTTGGTTTTGCAGATTTCTTTGTTTGTTGTTGAAGTGTATCTTGATGTGTTGTGTGATGTCTTTGGTGTTGTAGTTTGCTGTGTAGGTGAGTGGATAGTTGTGGGTTTCCCTAGCTGCTCTGTCAGCTCTCTCATTGCCTTTTATCCCGATGTGGCTCGGGATCCATATCAATTTGATTTTTGGGAAGTGTTTGGAGACTAGATTTCTTATTGTTGCGGGGTAGTAGGAGTGGTTGTTGGAGTTTTTATGGAGGATAGGGAGGATAGGGAGTCTGAGCAAATAGCGTATTTGCCTGAGTTTTGATGCAGTGTTTAACTGCTTCAAGAATAGCTATAATTTCGCTTGAGAGGACGGAGGAGTACTGGGAAGGAGTCCGGATTTTATAGTGTTTGTGTCGTTAGTGATGCAGTAGCTGATTGTGTCGTTTGCTTTTGAGCCGTCTGTGTAAATAAATTGGTGGTTATGGAGGGAATTCTTAAGGGAATGGAAAAGCTGGTTATAGACTATTGGTGGAGTGGTAGTTTTGTTGAATTGGGATAGGGTTGTGTTTGTGGCTTTTAGGATGGTTTCTGGGCTGTATTTCTTGGATGGGTAGTTTTTGATTGGGGAGTATGGGAGGGAAAGGGTTTTGCTGGTCTCAATGATCCTGTCTATTGTGCTAGGGTATCTGTAATTTCGCTTTTAGGTTTTATTAGTTTGCCTATTGGGGTGTCGTGGGAAAGGATTAGTTTTGTTGCCAGTTTGCCTGTTAAGAGTTCGCGTCTGTTATCTATTGTGTTAATTTTGACTCAACCAGTAGGTTGTTTGTGGGTGTTGTTCTGAAAGCCCCAAGGGCTGATCTTATTGCAGAGTTTTGGATGGATTTTAGGCGGTTCATGATAGAGTGGGAAGCTGTTCCGTAGATGGGTAGGCAATAGTCTATTTTGAAATGAGGATGGAGTTTACTATGTGTATGAGGGAGTTTGTGTTGCAATTGTATTTACGGGAGGAGAGATGTTTGATTATGTTGAGGGGTTTGGCTAGGGATGTTTTGAGGTTGTTGATGTGGGAGTTCCAGTTATATCTTTGGTTAATTGTAAGTCTTTACTAATATAAAAATTAAAGGCTACTAAGAGTTACCATAAATTCTTTCATACCATAAAATAGTTTATTATTGTTTCCAAATGGTTAGATTAGTTTTCTAGCTAGAAACAGTTGGGAATTATATTGACTTTAAGAGGGAAATGCTGGATTCTTCATAAATTTCAATACTTATATATAAAATACTGGTAGCTGGTGATGTATTCCTTATCATATGAAAATTTTTTCTTCCCTTTATCTAGATTTAGATTTATTCTAGAGCCCATTTTCGTTCAGTGCATTTATATGAGGTAGTTTCGCTTTCTACAGATGGCTTCTAGGAGGAGTCTGAGAGCTCTTCTTTTGGGGTAAAGAAAAAAAAAACGGTTGTTGTTGCTTGAATTTATCTGAGTCTCCGAGTATCTGAGTATCTCCCAAGTATCTATGAACGCTTGTATCTGTATCTGTATCTGTTTTGGCACGCATGTCGCGCAACATTGCTGCTGTCTGTCGTCGTCTGACGCATTTTGTCCGTCCGTCTAGCTGTCCGTCTGTCTCTCTGTCCGTCCGTCTGTCTGTCTGTCTCTCAGTCTGTGGCTGTGCGTGGCTTAACAACTTGAAATTGTGGCATAAACACGTTCTACAATTTCCGGCATGAGTGTTGGGCGTTTTGTTGTTGCTCGTTTGCTCATTTTGCTGTTTGTTGTTTGTTGTCGCCGTTGTTTTTTTGTTTTTTTGTTTATTGGGCTCCCATTGATCATCATTATCCGTGAACACAACACTATATAGTGCACGATCGTGCGATCGTAAATCCTCAACTCAAAGCCGCTCTAACACTTTTCAGGCCACAAAGAACGAGCCACGAAAAAAGAGTTCTCCCCCGAAGGAAGAGCAGTATGTGGATGCGCCCAAAAATATCCGCCTCCCTTGGGCTAATGTCAATGATCCATTCGAAATAGAGACAGAGAGAGAGAGAGGGAGACAGAGAGAGAGAGAGGGAGACAGAGCGAAGCTATTTGGGAGTCTCGTTCAGTTCCCAGGGCTATTTATGGCTAACCTTGTGGCTCCAAAAAGGCAAAGCAGAAACAGTCGCTCGCTGCAGGCGATATTTTTGGTGTCACATTTAGAACAATTAATTAGTGTTTTGTCTTTGTATATTTGGTATTTTTTTTTTAGAACTAACAAAGCGACAAAACTTTCCAAGAGTCGTCAGACTCGAATTGAATCGATCGGTTGACCTTAGTCAGGGTCAGAGTTATAGCTACAGCTTCTAGAACTAGAAAGCTACTCAAAAACAAAATAATAGGAAAATTTTATTAATTTGTACTATTATTTATTATATTGTATAAGTTTTTACTTATTTAAGGAATTTAGTAAAGATTTTTCCTATTGCAAATATTAAAATCAAGTCTAGCTGGTTATTTTCTCACAATGTTTCGTGTTATTGCTGAGAATTTGCACTTCTTTACAGAAGATAATCGAAAATTATTCAAAATTAATCGAAAATTAATTAAAACTAATCGAAAATATATCAAAAAGATCGAAAATAATCAAAAATTGTCGAAAATCAATTAAAATGCATCGAAATTATAACAAAATAATTTAAACTGAATCAAAATTAATCGAAAATGTATCAAATTTAATCGAAAACAGAGAACAATTAATCGAAATAAATCAACTTTTATTGAAAATCAATTAAAATAATCGAAAATATATTAAAATAATCAAAAATAATTCAAAATTATTCGAAAATTCATCAACATAATCGAAAATAATCCAAAATTATCGAAAATCAATTAAAATTAGTCGAAAAATTATCAAAATAATCTAAACTGAATCAAAATTAATCGAAAATATATTAAATCTAATCGAAAACAAAGAAAAATTAATCGAAAGAAATCAAATTTTATCGAAATTCAAGTAAAGTAATCGAAAATATATCAAAATAATCAAAAATAAATCAAAATTATTCGAAAATATATAAATTTAGTCGAAATATATCAACCTGAATCAAAAACTATTCAAAAGCAATCGAAAGTCAATCAAAATTAATCGAAAACTAATCAAAATTAATCGAAAATAAACCAAATTTAATCGAAAATCTATCGATAATATATTAAAATCAATGTTACATACTTTTGAAGCTTAAAAACTATACCTTAAATTAAATATCCATTGTTTTCCCTAAACAATTTCAACATTTTCAATTGATTCTTTATATTTCTGCCAAAAACTGATACAAATTAAGAACCCATAGAGCTGGAAAAATGTCCAAATACTACCGACTTTGCTGCGCAGTCATGTGCTCGCACTCCCAATGGATGGTTAACGAAAATTGAAAATAAATTCACTTTCGATTTCGCCTTAAATGAATTTATGACGTGGGGGCCCTTAAAGAGGGTTAGAGCAATTAAAACTGATCAAGCTGCGACCCGCAATGCGATCGGTTTGGGAATCATTAAGCCAACAACGTAATTTTTGTGATAATGATCCGGCAATCAAACAGAGACAGACCAACAGACTGAGGGCTTAAAACAAAGCCAAACTAGTGTGAATGCCAAAGTCATGTCAAATGGCCTAGACCAGAGACCAGAGACCAAATAACAAATACCAAAGACCAAATACCGAATCCAAGGCGCACTCTGTGGGCCAGTTTCAGTTTCAATTTCGATTTCGTAATTTACAAAAATCTCAAGTGGATTGGAAACTGTCAAGAGAGCCCTCGAAATAAACAGAAAACACAGCAGGTGAGGGCCTGGCCTGGCGCTGCAATCAATTAGTTTCTTGATGAGCCCGAAAAATCGAGTCCATTGCATGATCATTATACAAGATGATCGCATTATCAGCTCAACTTTGACACACTCGCAGCACGAATTACACGGATATTATGGGGCCTCAATTAAGCGACATAATTGGGGAAGCCACACACGATCGTTGATCGAAACCAGTTCCCATTTTGGGGACAGGCAATACAATAATTAAAGTCAATCGGTTTGTAATGAAATTAAAGGGTTTCAAGATAGATTTAGACTTTTCATGAGGAACTTCCTCTTGATTTCGCATTAGATCTCCTCTCAAGGCTGACCATTTGCTGTCTGCAATTGAATCGAGTTCATTGGCATCTCTCTCTCTTGTGTGTGCGAATTGATTCATTGATCAATGCTTTCAGCGCTCATTTATAACGCTTTCAAGGCGTTCCTTTCGCTCCAGTTACTCCCAGATACACACACCGTACACCCACCCGGGCGCAGAACAACCCACGCCTCCCTCTACCGTCGCCGTCAATCGATCTTTGGACTCTGGCTACCATAGATCAGTTTGGCATTTCCGCATTGGCTCGGATCGGGGTACTTGAGCACTTCAAGTGTAGTATCTTTCAGGCCTTCGATCATTTGCACATTTCGCATGCAAAGCGCGCGGTCATTCTAGAACCAACGCCCTATGCATTATTATCATTATTATTTTCTTTTCATTATTATTATTATTAGTATTATTGTTCCGTCATATTTCACGATCGTTAATGATCGGTGACAGGAGGCGGGGCGGCATTCGCGGCGGCGCCATCATCTTAACCATTTCCATTTCCATTTTCCCCATAAAAAATACTTTTGAATAAGAAATGCGAGATGCGAGAAATGCGAAATAAATGTGCCCAGCTAATCGATTAATTGCCACGGCTACAGAAGCTACACAGGGCGAAAAAAGGGGTAATATAGAGGGAAAAGAGAAGAGAAAAAAAAGAGAGAAGTCAAAATATTATAAAAGCCATTTTTAGTTTGAGTTCTAAAGAACGTAAGTTCTAAACTATGTAAAAATCTTACAATATTTTGATTTAAAATCATAAATAATCGATATTTTCGATTAAATAAATATCAAGTAATTTATCGATGGTATAAAAGATAGATATATTCGAAAAATAATGACTAAGTCATAGTAAATATGTAATACTTGTAGGTGCTTATTATTTATTTATAAAACTATCGATTTCAAATATAAATTATTGATATTTTCAGTTAAATAAATATCTCATAATTTATCGATTGTATAAAATATCATTAAATTCACAAAATAAATATTAAATAATTTTATTAATCATTTTAAATGTGTAATACTTTAAGGTTTTTATTATTTATTAATAAAATGATCGATTTAAAATCATAAATAATCGATATTTTCGATTAAATAAATGTATAATTCTTGATCGATGTTTTTCCTTCATTTCTCTGTTCTTTTTATTTTATTTTCCGTGTACAGAAGCACTCAGTGAGCATACTGTGGGAATACCGAATACCGAAATCCCCGGGCGGGGTAGCGGGTCTCTCAGGGAAAATGTCGTAACGAATGGTCTCGACGTAGGAATGGAATGGAATGGCCCAAACGAATTGTGCGCCGCCGATAAATGAACAAAAGAATTCGCAACGCCCACAAAATGAGGCGGAACATTTAGAATGCGGGGCGTCGCGTCGTCGTCGTCGATTTACATGGGCATAGCTAAAGTGCAAAAAGGATACGAGTCATAAGCGCTATGCCAGGATAAGGTGGATAAGGAACTCTGCAGTTGGGGGACTGCAAAAAGCCGATAAGGTACATATGGAAGTGTTTGAGATTTGGTTCATAGAGAAATAGGGGAGAAAAGTTAAGAAAGGGTTTAATAAATAAGAAACAGAATTGTCAGGAATTAGGGAAATATGGTTAATAAAAAAATTCAAAATATACAGGAAAGTATTACGAAAAAACTGACACAAACTAAGAATTTTTTCCTTATGTAAAAAAAATACTTGTAATAATATCCATCAAAATATATGAAAAGTAACATATAGAATATAAAAATATTATAATATATTTAATATATAATATAAATAAATATATAAATAATAATTTTAAAAAAGAATATAATATAATTAATATAATTACTTAACTCCCTTTATAAATAAACTCAAAGCAGAGCAGAAAACACAGAAATTACAATTAAAAAGGCTGAAACCCAAGCTAAGACGATTAAGGGATTTCCCGTTCCCAAGCCGACACCCTTACAGTATTCCCCCTTGGGGCTTTCTTTCCCCCTGAATTTTCCCTTTTCCCTTCCAATTTGGTCTATCATTTTGGCCAAATCTGTCAGCAGGACGAGAAAAATAAAGACATTTCCACAGCCACCCCCAAAGACCGCACAAAATAATAAACTCAAAGCCTTGCAACACAGCAACATGCAATGTGCAACACTGCAACCGGATGGAGCAACTGTACGATAAGGAGGTGGGGTATTACCCCTGTGGGGGAGGGGAATGTGTGTAGGGGACAACAGCAAAACACATCAACATTTATTGCACTTACTCACTTTAGTTTTGAGTTGTCGCCGCCGCCACCGCTGCTGCTGCTGCCGCTGCTGTTATTCACTTGCTGCAGCAGCTAAATGGAATTATTTATGCAAATTTTATGCAATGCAATGCAATGCAAATGCAACTGCAACTGCGAGTAGCAGCTAGCTCTCAAGCAGAAGAAGAAGGCAGCGAAAAAATGCATTTTATATTGATAACAAGCATAAATCGGTGTGAGCCAGTAAGTATCTACGGTAGAGCAGTGCTCGCCTCTGGAGAGTGGATAAATACCTAATTAAGGCAAATTATTTTGGGATTTTCTAGTCTTTAATGTAATAATTATATTAAATATAATTATATATTTAAAGAAATATTATTAACAATATATTTTATTAATATATAATAATTATAATAATTTTTAATACAACTTTCGGTGGCTTATCTTCAAGAATTCAACTTAGAATATCATATTAGCATTTGAATGCTGCAGGAATTTCGATTAAAGAATACAAATTATTGATATTATCGATATATTGTTGGTTGACATTATTTGAAATTCATTTTACAAAATAAAAATACTGCAAAGTCGTATTTAGTTTGAACTTTAAAATTCTTAATGCAGAAAAAATAAAAAAAAAATCCAAAATATCGATTCTAAAGCCCAAATTATCGATATTTTCCATTAAATAACTATTTTATGATTTTTAAATGGTGATAAAGATCGATATATTCAAAAAGTAATTATTAAGTCATTGTAGAATAATACTTTTGGGTGTTTATTATAATGCCACAGAAATTTCGATAAAAAAATACAAATTATCGATACATTATCGATTAAAATATATTAAAATTCATATTTAACTTAAACTACGGTTAAAGCTTACTAAAATAATCACAAGGTTTTGATTAAGACACACAATTGATCGATATTTTCGATAAATTAAATATCTTATAATCGAAGCTACAAAATATCGAAACCATAGAAAAATATTTAATATTAAATATTTGTTAAATATTATTTGTTCGTTTATTATTAATTATTTATTTATTTAATATTTCTTTAATATCTTTATTATTTATTTTCTCTACTGCCTTAATTTTTTCTTTACCAAGCCATCACTGTACTCGCATTTGCATCACATTGAGCATATGTGTGTGTACTTAATGCACTTTGAGTAAGTTGCTTATTTATTTGGGATTTGTTTTTATTTTTTTCGTAATTTTTTTCGCTGCTGTTTACTTTGTTGTTGCAATTTGAAACGAATCGAAATCGTTGGACTTGCATCGGCGACGATGAAGGGGGCGTCGGCATCGAAACTGTCGGCATTTTGTCAAAGGTAATTCATAGTTGCTTTTGTGTTGCAGCGACATTGACAGGTTGCCGCTGCAGTTGTTGTTGCAGTTACTGTTGCTGTTCTTGAGCTGCGCATGCGCAGAGAATTTTCAACAACAAAATATATAAATAAATAGCAGCAGCATAGGAAAAGGCCCCCCCTTAACACCCACGGACATGTCTCGGCATAATTAAACAAATCTGCGACAAAAACAAACAGACAGAGAGACATGAGCAAGCCATTAACCCATTACTGACCCCAAAACCGGTCACCTATCAACACACACAGCACACGGCTCACCTTGTTAATTAATGCGAAAGGCAACAAATTGAAAACGCACTAAAAACGGAAAAACAACAAAAAACAACAAAATCCAAACTGTCAAAGTTAAAGCCGCTGAAAATCCGAACTTTACTCAATTGATTTCAGGGCCAACAAGTGTGTGTGTGGTGTGTGTTTGGAGTCGCAGCACCAACTTGGTGATCTTTGGGTAATTACCCCTGGCATATCCATGGAGAGTCTGTGCAAATCTCCGATCATTTTCTGCTGCCTTAGAGAGCTGTCAGAAAGGCCAAAGAACTTCCCAGCCATCAATCTCAATTAGAGCAACGATTTGTGGCAATCACTTTGTGTTTATTTTGCCAAAGAATGCGGTTACCAGACACGCAATGTGCTTTGAGGTTGAAAGAAAGGCTTATTACATTTTAAATAAAAAATATAATAAATTTTTAAATTATTTATGATATAAAATGTAATAGAAATTTAGTTAAAATTTAATTTAAAACCTAAAACCTGTAAAACTAATATTTTCTCTGCAAATAGTAAGTGTAAAAAAACTCAGGCCTAGACCAAAGGCGTTAAACGATCATTTCCGGCAATTGAGGCGTCAAAGAACGGGGCTTCCCAGCCTCAACCCCACTGAAAACCCCCCAACTATATCCAACTATAAGCTGAGTATATATGCAAGTACATATGTAGCTATAGGTATTTATAATCTAGAAAGGGGAAACTCTTCTCTGATTTCCTTGGGGTTGGAAATGGCCGAGGTTAAGGGCTGTGGCTGTAAGAGTGAAAATCCAATAAACTGCATGGCCTGCTCAATTGGAAAATATTTATGTTTGCCCATTTTCCCTTTGGCCCCCTTTTGGGTTTGCGCTTGAGCGGGCCCTGCCTACCCGTGTTCACCTTTCAACAGAGATTGTGCGGTGTCTTCTATTTAATTTTATTTTTATTTATTTATATTGTTGTTGTTTTTGCTTCTGTTTTTTTTTTTTGGCATACCAGGAATGCACCCGGCCAGGAATCCAAAGGGGAGAAAGAGCACTGAACGATGTCCGCATGGTTTAGGAGGAAAAGGAATCCAGAACGAAGATGGAATGCTCTTTGAAGTTGGAAAAATAATTGACCCAGGCTCTGCCGGCACACGCACAGTATGTATTTAAAGCAGTGATGCCCACACAAATACAATGACATGTGACTTGCATTTGTGTGCGTAAGAGAAAAACGAGTTGGCTTCGCGCGAGACGTTGCGGTTGCCAGAGCAGTGCAAAGCATTAAATGGCAACCGCACCACTCGACCTCTCATTCTCTCTCTTCTCTGCTGCTGCTGCTCACGTCACGTTTACACTGTCTGTGTAGCGGCAGAGAACCGGCAGAGTTTTTACCAACCACATGTGGCGGGTGCTTGGGCATCACTGATTTTAAGCATTTTGAGGCAAAATCTAGCCCGTTTTTAGAGTTAAATAATTATATTATTAGACATAGCTATTTTTTATGAAATATTACATGTTAGTTAGAGGCCCAGCCTATGCCGGCACACGCACAGTAGGCTCAGAATTAAATGAATTTTGTGGCTAAAACAAGCTCTTTTTAAGAGTTAAATAATTAAATTTTTAAACATAGCTATTTTTATGAAATATTACAAAAAATGTTATCTTTCTTCTCTATATTTTTTATTTTTTATCCCACAAAAGCAATTTTAATCTAGAATGCACTAAAAAGCACGTTCTAAATACGTGAAACGTTGTGCCTTTTTTGCTATGAAAAAATGTTGGTACTTCAATCTAAACAAATGCAAAGAAAGTAAATTAATATCTTTATTTAGAGACCTGAGAAGACATTCCTTGCCTTTGAAGGCCAGACCAAATAAATAAAATATAAACTCCCCTGATGGCAAAGTTAGAGTATCAAAGCCAGAAAATGTGAGGAAAGCAAAAAAAATCAAGAGAAAGAAAATCATTAAAAATAAGAAAAAAAGAAAAGAAGAAAAGGGAAAATTCTGTGCCGTCGTCGTCGGTGCTGAAAGGTAATAAATAAGCGCAAGATGCGGACACGTGTGCCGTTAATCCAACAGAAACAGAAGCTATATCTGCAGCAGCTCCGCTTCTGGCAATCCGGCAATCCGGCAATCCCCGGCACCAGCCACGCATGGTGCATCGTTCTAATTAACGTCACAAGAATCTGGGGAAACGCAGCGCACAAAAGATGAAAGTGTGGCAAGGAGGGAGATGCTGCTTACAGCTGCAAATGCAGCTATATAAATCGTACATTCGTATATATAGATTTTTATATATATGTATAAGCAGGCAGGCAGGCAGGCAGGCAGGCAGGCAGCCCCATGAATTGCCATTCACATTTTATATAGGGGTTAGGTCGGTCTCTCGCCCCGACGACGACTTTGACATCGACTTGCATTGCCAGCCCTCGGCCTTCCAATTAGGGAAACGCAGCATTCTGGAGAGGAACACACTCGCCGGAACTCGGAACTCGGAACTGGGAGCTCTTGAATGAAATGAAATCAAGAAATAAACTGCAGCTGTGGAACCTAAAACAAAGCTTCATATAAATGCAATTATAAAGCATAAGCAGGGTTTTCAGGGTTTTCTTTTCATCAATAAAAGGTAGGTAAAGATTTTTAAGTATTTAATGTTTAAGACATTTCAAGTTAACAGCAAAACAAAGATGGATTGACTTGCATATAGGTCTTAAACTTATACCTCATCGATCCATAGCTCTCCGAGGCAGAAGGTACTCTCTGTGCTAGTAACCTTGACCCAATAGCTGTGCTCTGGTGCCTGGTATGCTTTGAAAGCGTGCTAATTGCTTAGATTTTTCAACACGATCCCAACCTAACCCATCCCAGCCACAGCTCATGATGGAGTCAAGTGTAAACACAATAAAAAAAAAGCACACACAACGATGTAGATACAAAGATACAGCCCAAAGGCAGCAAATAAAGTTTCTGTGTGTTTTTGTTTGGTCTCTGCAAGTGAAGAAGATCTTCTGCGGACTCGGACTCCAAGTATCCCTGGTTCTGGTGCCCACATCTGGCCATAGACATATATGAACTCGTAAACCCATTTCCATTCTCCAGACAGACACACAGCAGGTAAACATTACGGACTGCGGCGGATCTCAAATCAAAATCGAACTGGAATCGTATGTAAACAGCAGATAAGATAAAAAGGAATATATATAACTCTTTGGAATGGAGCTCTGGCTGGGATCTAATGCCATATGGTTCTGTTTGCCTTGTGACTGGCTGGGTGTAAGGGGGAAACTTTGGAGGATGACACAATGCGGGGCCGGAAGTTAGATAGGTCACAAAAATCACAAAAAAATATATTTTTCCCAAGTAATTAGTAATTATTACTTGCTTTTCCTTATACATATTTCCTAATTAACCCCAACAACTCTTTAAAAACCCTTCTAAAATATCTTAATCTCGACTGCTACTTCCCACAACCTTCTCACATCGTTAAAACACAAATTCCATTCATGAAAAGGCAAAGAATTTAAGTTTGAAGAAAGTTGGCCAAATGCAAATCGCTGGACTCCATAAAATATCCATAAATAGTTTGAAACTAAATGATTTCGGTCAATCAAGGTACGAGAGCAGCCTTTTAACTTGGTTTTCCGATCGTAAAATGAGGCACACGCTTCGGGTTTTACGATGCCAGGCCCAATCAAGAGGAGCACACACGCACCTCCACACACACCACACAACAAAATTATCCCCTGCAGCTAGGCCAGAGATCGTAACCAGAGACGCCACACACGCAGGAGAAACCCAAAGCCAAACCCTAAACCCAAAACCCAAAACTCCAAACCCATCAAACTGCTACTAAATTTGGTTACAAATTATGCCCAAGACAATAGAGATCCAGAGAGATCTGAGATCCTCATCAAAGGCCTTATAATGATTCAATCGGCAGCCGATCGCCGATCGTTTGATCTAGGCACCTTGATGGATGGATCAACGAGGGATCACTTAGCCGGAAAGGAGTGCCAAGTCATGGCTATCCTTGGTGAACCCCGGCATGATCGTACAGAAACTCTAGACAAGAAAATAAAGAAATAAGAAATTGATTTCCTCATTCAAGTGAAGGACAAAGAAGCCATCCCCACACTTGACACAGTCGCCGAGAGATTGCAAAATCTCCAAGAATAGATGGAGTCAAGAGTCAAGTCTCAAGTGTGAAGGTATGAGGTAACCCCCAACTCCGAGACATTGACATAATGATTCTTGGTCTGCCATTTGAGCCACTTAATGAGCCAACGAAATACTCGCCCACCCAAAGCGGCGGCTAAAGGCCAAAACCAAAGACAAAAAAAAAAGAATTCTTAACTGCCTTTGGGCGATTCATATTTTCTGGCCAAAACCGAAAAAAAGCACACAGCACCTCATGATGTAAGCTGGCCAATTTGTCTTCACCTTTACGTACATCAGGTGGGTCCGGTTGAGCGGAGATTTAATACTCAAGACTTCGCAAGCCTGGCTTTTTTTCAGCGCCTGCGCAACCATTTGGCATTCGGACATTCGATCGCAAAAAAAAAAATACATCCACACAGATTTTTTGACACTAAAAATCAGAGAGAGATCCGATTCGATCCGATCCGATCCCTTGATGACTAAATGCCATTAAATGTAATGAAATTTAAGTACGCAACGCTGGCTACCCCTGACCCAGTAAACACTATATATATATACGCAAGTGTATATGGTATATAAACCTCATAAATACATTTTTGATTAGGCCCATCATCGGAGCCCGCATCCCGGCGACTTGATTGTCGTTAATAGGCGACAATCGTTGGAGGCATTTAATCGGCTTCCACGCTCTGCGAATGGCAACCCCTAACTTCTTTATAATGGGCCTCTGCTCTGCCAAGCGGAGTGTTAATTCGATAATAATGCCACAAATAAAAAACAATCATTATAATAACGATGATTTCACGCCTGCTTAGACAAGATTTTGCAATAAAAATAAATAATACAAAATTCTGTGAGCTGAGAGGGATCTCCAGAGATTATCTTTAAGAAGAAATAAAGCTTAAGAAATCTCCAGAGATTATCTTTAAGAAGGTATAAAACAGGAGTTAAAGATTTTTCAGTGCTGCAAGGTTAAGATCATAAGATCAAGTCATTAAACTGACTTATAGATTAGCAAGGATTTAGGCTTAGAAATTAGAGAAGGCTTAGGAAAAGAAATAGGGATTTTTCCACTCGAATCAATGAATATATTAATCACTAATATTTGAAATATCTTAGGTAGCTTCTTTTAGAAGGCTTAGAAAAAGGGTATGGGATTTTCCCGCTTGAATCACTGAATATATTCTTTTAAGATCTTTTAGGTAGCTTCTCTTAAAAGGTTTACCAAAAAATATAAGGAATTTTTTTACTTGAATCTCTAAATATATACCTTTGACATCTGTTAGGTGGAAGGCATTTTAGAAGGCTTAGAAAAAGGTTAAGCAAAAGCTATCTGGGTTTTTCCCACTTGACTTTTGGTTCTTCCTAACAACAAGATCACTGAATATTGAGACTCTTTTAGGTAGCTGCTCTTAAGGCCAACAAACTGCGTAATATATCTATAAATATACATAAATAAATAAGTGAAACTTCAGCATTTCATTGTCATCCATCCCCAGAGCCAACTTGAATGGTTTCATTTCACCCACAACCCACATGCCAGCGACATGGAGATGGAGTCAGAGTCAGAGGCAGAGATGGAATGGCGATGATGATGGGAGCCACATCATCCATCAACCGCTGGCGAGAGGGGTCTCTGTCTCTGAGCAATTAATAAACAAATAAAATGGCAACTACAATGCGGGTTCATGACCACAGCAGCAGCATCGCTGATCTCTAAGAGATCTCTGAGAGATGAGCGAACAGCAAATTGCGTGCGCCAACAACTATATTTACAAGAGCCTGGCGTTACAGATGCAGATACAGATGGATCCGCCAGATACAAGCACCAACTAAGTTGCGACTCTGCTGTGTGACTCTCCGTGCAATTAATTGAATGAGCAGCGGCGGCGGTGGCGGTGGCGACAAAGAGACAAAAGATCGCCTCCGGCGGGCCACGAATATAAAGCCAGTGTGTGAATTAAAAAGCGAGTGAAAGAGAGATCAGCGGATCGGAGAGATTTTTCTATGCGGGAATTTCGGAAATTAAGAAGAAAATTAAATATAAAAAAATTAAGAATTTATCTATTTTAAATTCAATAAGTTTTCAAGGCCTGAAGAAGCCCAGATCTTCTCAAGGAACACCTTTATGCTATATTCAACTTCTGTGAGTCATTAGGACTCTGTGATCACATTGGATGACCTTTCCCCAGAAATCTTCTCTCAAACATTTATCGCTGAAAAAATAGTATTATAAAAATAGTATTAAAAAAAGTATAAAAAAATAGTATAGCAAAAAATAGTATTAAAAAAAAAGTATTAAAAAAAAAGTATTAAAAAAAATAGTATTTAACAAACAGAGGGGAGATAAAGAGCCAAAGGGAAAAAAAAAACTAATATCTAGCCATAAGAATTTAGAATTTATCTATCTTAAATTAAAGAAGTTTTCAAGGCCTAAAAAATAACATATCTTCTTAAGGAACACCTCTATGCTATATTCAACTCTGTGAGTCATGAGGACTCTGTGATCACATTGGATGACTGAAATCCTTTCCCCAGAAATCTTCTCTCAAACATTTATCCCTGAAAAATATAAGAATCAAAAACAAGAGACCCCATTCACGCGATGCACTAATCACTTTGGTTCTGGGAAAGTGCTCTGCGTGAATCATGTGGCTATATGTTAACGCCCGGCCGGGTCTCAAACGCATATCTCTTGGCCGTGATAAAAATACGAGCGGTTTCGTCATAGATCAAGATGATGACGATGCCTCAGTCCCCCCATATATATATAAATACTATATATAAAAGTACTATATAGTCGCAAGAGTGCGATATTTATTTTTGTGTGGCGACGCGCCGCTCGCATTTTTCGGGGGATTATGTCGTAGGTCAGGGAATGTGTGATTCTGTTTCCGATTCCGCAAAAGAAATCGTCGTGTGACTCAGTTTTTAATTTTTGGGTCTCGATTTCAGTTTCAGTTTCGATTTCTTTATCGTTATCACGAGTATCGCCACGATTGTATCGTCGCCTCAATTGGCATTCAACGACTAACGACCAAAATTCGGGTTTCATTCATTCATTCACAGAGATATGGCCGGAAAGTCGTCAGTCGTCAGTCGTCAGTCGTCGTTTGTCATATTCCCCATTTCCCCCCTTTATACTTTATACGAATATTTCAATATTTATGAGCACCTCAACTTCCTCCACCTTCTCTCTGAAAACCAATCACACATTTTTTTGGACAGTTCATTTATATTTTATTTCGACAGGGGTAGAGTGTGTCAAGTGATCGCCAAAGGGCCAGCCGGGCATACAAATGGGGATAGATTGGGCTATGGGGGAATGGATCGGATCATCGATCAGTTGACAGTTGATCAAACAGAGATAGCTGGGATGACAGATCACGGGGGATCAGGGGGATCAGAAGGGTGCCGAAGGTGACTTCAAAAACCATTTCGAAGCAAGGACTTACTTTTGGTGAAGCTATTGTCTCAGGATCATCATGGGATTTAAAGGTAATTTGAGATTTTAATCTGGTTAGGGTTCAAGTAAACTCTTTTTGGGACATTTTGGTTACCTAAAAACTCATTAAAATTATGCTTTTTTTTAACTTCTTGAATTTAAAATAGATAAATTCTAAATTCTTGTGGAATCATAAGACTTGATGGTACAGTTTCCTCCACTAAACCTTGGCCCTCTATCTCTCTCCTTTTTTTTTAATACTTTTTTTTTAATACTTTTTTCTTAATACTTTTTTTTTATACTATTTTTTGTTAAATTTTTTTTTTTAATACTTTCTTTAATACTATTTTTTCAGGCATAAATGCTTGGGAGAAGATTTCTGGTGAAAGGACTTCAGTCATCAGATCAGAGTTGTCCTAAGAATGACTCACTAAGTTAAATATATCAGAGAGGTCTTCCTTAGGCCTTGAAAACTTCTTGAATTTAAGTTAGATAAATTCTAAATTCTTATAGATTCACAAGACTTGATGGTACAGTTTCCTCCACTAAACTTTGGCCCTATATATCCCCTCTTTTCTTAAAAAAACACTATGCAAACTCTGGGGGGAATAACAATGACAGTTCCTGTGATTCTCAAAGAAAGCCACAACTTCCCCAGACTTCCCAGACTTCCCCTACATTTAACACTTCCCTTGACCCCGACCTCTGGCAAACTTACCGATCTGCTGTTGATATATCCCCTGTGTTCGTGTTCGTGATCGGGTTTCCTCTGTTCTTCTGTTGATTTTCCTCAGCTGGAAGGTAGGAAAAGAAGGGAAATTGAAAATGAAATATGCATATATAGTACATAATGGTATATAGCAGTTATGAGACATGCTGGATGTGTGACATCATCGCAAGAAGCGTACGTAGAAAAACGGTAAATGGAGTTTTATTTGCTTTTTGTCATTGAGCGTTCCACGCACGCGGAAAGAGGAAAGAGAGGTGGTGGCCTGGCCTGGCCTGGTCTAAACAAATAAGTCAATAAATAAAGGCGTTAACTTGGCTCGAATGGCCTACGTAAATATGCGATGAAAACCGACTAAAGCCGAGGTGGGCTAAAGTCTCTCGGACCCATACTGAATCCCCAAACTCAAACTCAAACCCAAAGCCCAAATCCAAGACCCAGACTCACAGGCCGGTGTAGGCTTGCTTTCGCAATCGCAATCGCTCTCATATATATAGGGAGGCACCAACAACGGCAACAGCTACAGAAGTTGGCAATAAGCTAAAAGCTGACAAATGTTTGACAAGCGGAAATGGCAAGAGAGTAGACGCCAAATATTCGCACGCAAGCCCGAGACAAACAGAGAATAAAATGGGGAAAAAACAACAATAAAGGAAATGGCATTATAGAATTGGGTGTGTGTCCTAGGGACTCTGGGAATTCCCCAGCCTCCTTCTAAAATAAATACTTTAATTAGACAAATGGAACTGAAGGCCTAATCAGCATAGAATTAAGTAGCGGGTTTTGGTTTAAAATTTAATAAAAGAATTAATTATGTAAAAACTAAACAAATAAATCTCCCAAATACCTTCTAGCTTCTGCTATTTAAACATCTTTTTCTTATTCAAATTAATCTTTTTGAAAGGTTCCCAAAAAAAAATAGGCAAATGTGTCAAAGACCGGATTGATGACAGATATTAATGTGCGGACACCCCGCTTGACACCTACTGTTTGCTTCGAGGTCCGACCTCTGGCAGGTAAGAATTGGGCAAGGTCAATGCCGCATTTTGGTGCAGGGCCTTCGCAGTGACCTTTTTCGGGGTGGGTGGGGAACTCCTGCTGCTGTCGAGTGCGTGACGAATGCCCCGCGCATGCGGTCATCAAGGTCAGCCCAACTACCGCCCATTCACTCCTCACCCGATCCCCAGCTAGAGGTTATACACTCATTAGAACAGCTGACGTCGTGACTCAATCTCCTGGCAAAATGGGAAAAATAATAAAATAAAAACACATTTCGAGAGGCGCCTGCCGCAGTGGGAGACCCTCCGTCAAAGGCAATGAGTCATAGGGAAAAGTCGTCATAGGGGAAGATGAGAAAATATGGACAGAGAAGCTTATGAAAGTTTTGAAAATTTGCAAGGAAAATATTGAAAAATCCATAACTCATAAAAGAAAAATCTTAAAGAATTGTAGAAATAATGGAACCTATAAAAGGTTCAAATATATTTATTAATTTAACAATTATCCTACTTTCTCTTTGTTTTTATTTAAGAAATAATATTTGTAACTCTTAAATTCAAAGCAAATTAATATTTCCAGCTATAAATAACTCTTCTCGTAATAACACTTTAGTTCCCCTGAACTAGCCTTATCTATAGTCATAGTGTAAGCTTTTAGCTGGCAAATATATAGCCTTATCTCGATGCTATAAGCTATAGTTTACAAGTATAGCCATATGGCGCCCTGAGTTGGCTTATCTTTAACTGATATATGCGACCCATAAAGGAATATCGCTCTTTGTTCGCCGATCGATGTAAGGTCCTCACTCTCTCCAACTCGTTCTTCCTCTACAATCATAAATTGGTCGGTCTACCCCTAAGTGGTTAAAACTAGATCTGTCAGTATGCCATATTTTATGGATATATCGTATACACTCTGCATATACTATATATGACGATGGCGTCGCCGTTTGTCATTTGTCGGTCTGTAAGTGGGGAACTTCAGATAAACTCAATAAGCTTGGTGGAGCTGTCACAGTTTGTTGTTCGCTTGGCATTTATATTTACATATGCATATCGGGGGATATGGGGGGATATCGGGGGATTTTAAGGGGTGGTGTTATCAGGGTTCTCGTTGCATGTGGACTTGTAATTGAAAAAAAAAAAGAAAAACTTACAAAACTTATAGAAACAAGTAAGAAAGCAATGGTTGGGAAGTGCTGGACTTTGGGATACTTAATTAAGATCACTTAATCCCTTTGTTTTCTTATTTTCTTGCTTTTCTTCTTTCCAGAAGAATGCTCTAGCTTTTATAGTCTCCGAGATCTAAGTGTTTATACGGACAGATGGACAAACGGACAAAGCAACAAACGGACAGACGGACAAAAGGACATGGCTAAATCATATTTCCCTATTAAACTTAATTAAGAATATATTATAAAATTATATTTTTGAAGTCACCAGAAGATGTAACGGACAAAGAAACAAAAGGACAAAGCAACAAACGACAGACGGCCAAACGGACATGGCTAAGTAATATTTCCCAATTAAACTGAATCAAGAATATATTAAAGACTTCTTCTTTCTTTGAAATCCCCAGAAGAAGTTTCCGAGATCTTGGTTTTCATATGGACAAACGGACAAGTGAACAGACGGACAAAGCAAGAAACGGACAAACAGACAAATGGAAAAACGGACAATCGGAAATGGCTTAATTAATTTTCCAATTAAACTGAATCAAATATACATATATATATTTATAGTATACTTTATGGGGTCGGAGATGACTCCTTTTGACTTTTGCCTTTTATGTCCACCCTAGAGTTAATAAAACCCCTCCACCAAATGGAGTAACGGGTATTTAAAAAGAAAAAAAAAACAGTAAGCAATAAAAATTGGTTCTCTGCTGATTTACACACACACAGCCATCACTCTGGGCACATTCCAGCACAGATATAGCGAGTGCCATCGGATAAAACGATAAGTTCCAATAACAGAGACAGCCAGCATAATATAAAAAATAATAATAATAATAATCATTATTTTCAGCTGTCTGCTGCTGCTGCTGTTGTTGTTGTTTCTCTCTCTCTCTCGTCAGACAATTGCGATTTTGCTATTTTAGCATTTGATTTCTTTTGTTTATTTTTTTCGCCATTGTGCCGATGATTTGATTTTGATTTTGGGAATTTTCAGTGTTTTCGGCAGCGCGACACGCAAATCGATGGTTGCCACCCTAAGCCGGAGAAAACAGTCAGCAGCAGCGGCAGTGGCAGCGGCAATAAAAGGAGAAAAACTACACAAAAAAACACTCTGAAATTTACGTTAAATTCTGCGCTTACTTTTTCTGCACGCGACCCGAAAACCGAAAACCGAAAACCAGCGAATTTTCGGGCCAGACAAGGAAGCACGTTCGTTATTACCAATAACGGTACCAATATCCAAGGCGGTAACCGTGTTTTGCACTCTCACGCACTACACACACACACACACAGCACAACAAAAAAATATTCAAATAACATAAATAAAAGGAGAACTCGGAAAAGGAAGGAAGTTTGCAGTTTGGAGTTGGACACCGCGACGACTCCGCGACACCGAAACCGCAACTCCGCCACTTGTCGGGGCGACCATATGACTGGAGACAAAGTGTAACTTTAACGGGACTGCACAGGGTTGCTCTAGCACCCACTCCCCCTGCACCGACAGCTTCCGCGCAAGTCCTTGCCCAACTATTTCGCAGAGAGAGAGTTGAGAGTAAGAGAGCGGAGGAGGAAGCGCGAGAGGTAAAAGGACCACCAAAAGAAGAAGAAGACGAAGGCAGTAAGGAAGCAGAAAGCACAACGCACTGCAAAATAGTTACAGTTATAGCACAGTGGGAGGAACAAGTCAAGCACTTAAAATATGTTTCTTTTTAAATAATAAATTTATAATTAAACATAAATTAATTTACCAATTTCAAATCTTTTAAAATTATGTTAAAAAAGGGCATTAAAAAAGCGGCAAGTCCTTAAGAACACAGTTTTCCTTGTATTTTTTATCTTTAAATGCGATGGCAATAAAATCATAATTAATTGCCTCACAGTGGGGTGTTTATTGTCTGACAAAAGGATCCGGGCACCAACCACTGTGCATTGCCGACTGGAAATTATTGTAATCCATAAACGCTATCAGTGGAAGTGTGCGTGTGGAAAGAGGGGCGCATGCGTTGGCGACCGCTATGCCATGGGAAAATAATGATGGAAGGAAGGGAAGCCCAGCCCAACTGGCTCGCTCAGTGCTTTTAAACTCAATAACTGAAAAACTCTGTTGTTGTGCAGTAAGTGTGCTTATCAGTAGTGTGTGTTAACTCTTATCAGTTCGAAAATTGATGGACGGCCTGTGAAAATTATAAACTTGCTGCGGCCAGACAATGGAATGGTGCTCTCACTCCCCCCACACTCTCTGACTCTCTTTCCTTGCACATCTTATTTTCTCTCCTTTGCTCCTTGAACTGTTTGTTGTTGTTGCGGGCGTCCAACAGGCGTAAACAGCTGTAAATTGTTTGTTGACACACACACACACACACACACACGCAAGCGTACACTGCAAGAAGTGACCGGAGCCGCCTTATTGCCTTTAATTAGCAAATAAACAAATCAGGGATTGCTTCGAGGGCGACTTATTCGAAATTTATGGCATTCAGAGCAGATTTGAATGCCAAAGCGTTTCCCGGAACCCGAAGAAAGTCATCCGTAAGCATAAACAAAGCCAAGGGAATGACCAATTCTTGTGTTGACAAGACCAAAGAAACGTGGTTCTAGGAAATCGTCTGAACTTATTTCTTGCCCCAAAAAAAAGTGCACACTGAAAATCCGAGAGCAACAAGTGCGTGGAGCTCCGATAGCGGGATGATGACAACTCTGGCTGACCCACTCGATAGGGCATGTTCCATTCGCCTTTGTTCTTCTCTGGGCCGAGCTTTATCACCACAAAACATAAAAAACTAAATCACAATCACAGCAAACATGTGTAACGCTCCCATTTGTATTTATTCCGCTGATAAACACACAACGGCCACCGGCGGGTTAAATCAACCGTTTGCTAGAACTCGTAGCAAAAAAATCAAAAAGGGAAATCAATTCTATAATATGTTTAAAAAAATTTAATCTAATAAATAAACTGTTAGACTAGGCTATCAAATTATTTAATAAGAACAGACAGCTACAAATTATTCATTATACATTTTGTAATTTAAGCAGACGTATAAAATATTTAAAATGTTTTTCCTTTTCGAAATTCCGAAACATTTTATTTTTCATTCAAAACCTAAGGGAACTAACCTTTTTTTGAAGACAGCCGCCAAAATACAGCAGATTTGCATGCAAATGGTTTCGTTTAAGTATTATTATTATTGTTTATTCTCACAACAACAACAATAGTGGGAAAATATTCAAATCAAATCATATTTAAACAGTTTTAAAATATGGATTCGTAATTTCGCACTTCACACACTCCGCGCTTCGAAAATGCGTAATTCCCGGAATTCGCACACACAAAAAAAAAAAAAAACAAAAACAAAACCGGCAGGCAAACGGTAAACGGCACAGCCCTCAGATAAATCGGGTTTGAAGAGCGTCTAAAAATGTCATAATAACATTAGTTTCTTTCAGCAAAAGTGTGTTTATGTGATTTATTTCGATTCCCGGTTCAATTATCGTATGTATTTTTGAGACAGTTTTTCGAAGCGACGACGGCGACTCAAGGCGGCATTACCGAAACACACGAGCAACAATTTCAAAATGACTTCGCGGTTGCGCCTCAGCGTTGATAAGCCCACTGCTCAGCGTTGCCAACTTGGCTATTTTCTGGCCAGATCTAGCTATATTGCACGATCCATTATCATTTTCTTTTTTAACAATTTTAGCAAAATCTTGTATATAGTTTCTTTAGCATTTTCATATTATTTATACATATTTGCAATTGACTAATAAATTTAGATTAATGGTTCACCACTTGTATTTAACACATACAAAAAAAAAAAATTATTTGTCTTGAGTAAGTTTTTTTTTAAATCTAGTTTTATATGAAAAACTTAAAAACTTTCTTGACGTATTTCTTATACAAAACGGGATCAAATTTTATAGTTTTGTAGAATTTGTAGAATTTATGTACATTTAGGAGGAAATAGCAGCGATCACAAAGAAGAGAGCAAAGAGCAAGGATGTTAACTGGTCTAGCATATTTTTGGTAACCATAAGTTTTGTTTCCTACTTCTAGCTTTTTAAGAAGCTAGCTTAGCTTTTTTATGGCCAAAGAGTTGGCAACACTGCCCAACTAGTGTGACCGAATACAATAACTTCAAATACCTCACACAAAAAATACTAGATCTGGCGGCGCCAAATTCAAACTTATCCAACTATCGATGACGATATATCGTACAGATAATAAGATAGTTGGCGCTCAGAAAACATTTAAAAAAAGTGCTAAGCATTAATAGTTTATAGCTATAATTATGGCAAATGGGCAACTATTTTCTTTGGTTTTGTTATTTATTTAATGTTATCACGAAATATAAACACTAACAGTTAAACGTTGATTTTAAATAAATGAACTAACAGATTTGCCGTTGTTTTAAATCTTAGGAAGAGCTTCTTCTTGGTGTGTAAATCCATGCTGGGGGTATCAATGAAGTCTCTCTGGTAAATAGATCTGTGGGTCAAGGGGCTATGTTAGCAGATCCTAGATATTGCACAGATCGTCTTGGCGTAGTCCCTGGACACGGACTTACCCGTACAGGGTCTGCGGTTCCCACCGTAAAATGGCTGCTTAATTGGATACCCGGTCTTGGGCTACAACGTAAGTGCGAAGCCAAAATAGAGCTGCACTGGTGATTATCAGCGAAAGAACGATAACAAAGCGGTAAATATGAATTTCCACGATTTCCATGACGTCGCTGTTCGTTCGGGGGAAAACGATACTTGTTTTCTAAACTTTTCTAGACAAAGGAAACGCAGACTACTGGGCCCAAAGTGTGGCCAAAGTCAAAAGTCCAGCTGCTGTCAGATCAGAGTGACCAGGCACGCAAATAAAGCTTTAATTGGTGTTATGACACGACCTGCCTTTAAATTCAATTTAAAATCTAATTATAAATAATATAAATATTGGAAGAAAGTGCAATGAACAACAAAAACACTAAGAAAAAAAAAGACATATGCTCAAACTGAGGTATTTAGATTGACCATCTCCACATCCACGTCGTGCCACATCCGCTCCGAAGTGGTATCGAGCTCTGATGGCTCGTCATTATCTCGTCCTGACTGCGACCTGGCTACCGGGGAGTTGGGGAACAATGGCTCCCTAGATGGCAATGGCGGTGGCGAGGATGCCGAATCAATGCAATCGGTTACTGCATCTGGATAAAACCCATCCGAATTTGGGGTGCCTCCGCTGGACAACTGATTCTCCATGGAGGTTGATCGCTTGATATCGGCTCCGCCACCGACTAAGGCTATCAGTTCGAGGGTCGTGCCGGAGCCCTTCAAACTATTAATCCCTAGCAGCGCGCTCTGGCTTTTCGGATTCATTCTGAATAAATATGTAAGTAAAAAAAAAAAATATATATTGAAAAAAAAATAAAAAACTCACCCCAGGGCCTTGTAGTAGTATTCCAGGGCCTTGATGGGCTGCTTCTCCTTCTGCTGAATGTTGCCCATTTGGACAAAGAGATCCTCGTGCGGAAAGCAGGTCGTGTGCTGCTCCAGCAGCTTCAGACACGCCTTGGTGTCGCCCTCCAGCTCATAGATATCGGCCATCAGTGCCACCGCCGGCATGTAGTTCTCATCGATCTTCATCGCCTTCTGGGCGAACTTCCGGGCCGTCTTCTTCACCTCAATGCTCGCCGAGGAGAACAGCGTGCGCCCGAACATCGTATAGCTGCGGGCCGAGGACTGGAAGCTGCGCAGGGTCCACGAGCACATGGCCTGCGCCTCCGTGTATCGCTTCTGGACCAGGTAGCAGTTGAAGAGGCCCTTGAAGACCTCGAAGCGATACGGTATGATGGTCTGGGCCTCGCGATACGCCCCCACGGCCTCCGAGTACCGCTCCATGTCGGTGTAGAGCCGGCCACGTAGCAGCAGCGCCTCCGGATGGCGCGGCTCCAGCTCCAGGCAGCGCGCCACAAAGCCCAATCCCCGCACGAGCTTGCCCGTAACCAGCATGCGGTGGGCGTGAATGAACAAATGGTTGGCGGTCAGCTGGTGCTCAGACTCTATCCGAGCGTACAGGCGATCCCGCTTCGCCATGCTATGGTCGCGCAGCTCGAGGACCACGCTGAGCACCCCCATGGTCTCCAGGTTGTGGGGATTCGAGCTCAGCGCCTCGCCCAGGTACTGCTCCGCCTGGAAGAAGTGGCCGTGGTAGTAGTAGCACTTACCGGTGGCCACCATCAGATGTTCGTTGCGCCGCAGGCTGGAGCCCAGACTGAGCTGTTCGAAGGTTCGGGCCGCATCCAAGTGGTTGCAGTTCAGCATCTGGGCGAAGGCCTTCACATAGATGCTCAGCCAGTCGATGTCGTGGGGCACAGTGGCGGCTGGAATGGGGGATTGAGTTCACAATAAGGTGGGATAAGCTGGGACTAATTACCGTTCATCACCAGCGAATTGACCTCATTGCCATCGACGCCCATCTCCAGCATCTCGCGGATCACCGGCAGCGCCATCGGACACTCGCGTATGACCTCCTTGTAGGCGAACAAAGCCTCGGCCTTGTTCCTGGTGGTTGTGCCGGTGCCATAAAGCTGCAGCCGGGCCAGCATCAAGTTAATCCTCGGCGTCCTCGACTTGACCGGCACCTGGAGCAGCACACCAATGGCCAGCCTTGTGTCACCGATCTCACGATAGCATTCCGCCAGCCGGCGGCGCATCTCCACGTCCCCGAACTCCGCATAGGCGCTCTCGATGGCCACCAGGCCACAGGTGCTCTTCCGACCCACCATCATGCTGCGCAGATGGATTAGCTCCTGGAGCGTGCACAGGGCGGCGCGGAATTGGCGCTCCTTGAACTGGGCGCCGGCCAGATAGAGCTGCACCTGGTACTCCACCTCCGCGGTGGCCAAGGTGCGATCGTTGTGCAGGAGCGTCATCAGCAGGCCCGCCTGCAACGGGCATCAGGCATGATCATGATGATCTCAGGGATATCTTGATCGATACTTACCGCTGGAATCACGCACTCGTACATCTTGTGATCGTACAGCTTCTTCACATTCGCGAACAGAGCTTTCTCCATATTTTATTTATTAATTTTTCTACCGCCAAAATGATCTCAAGAAATTTAACTTGTTTCCAGTGTTGCCAGATGAAAATTTAGCTTTTTTAGAAAAGAAATATCTTATTATGACGTGATATATATTGATATTAATAAAAAGAGATTTTTTCAAAATATTTTGTTCACTTATTTTGCTTTCTTAAATATATCGAAAATAAATTGCATTTAAATATTTAGTATATATATTATATATCAAGTTTATATTAACTAAATATAATATAATTAGTATTAATAACAATTAATTAACTCACTCAGTCGAATTCATGGTTGTTTTTGTTCTCAGACTGCCAAAGGCACCTGGTCTTAATAACTTAATTTAGTCACTTTATAAGTTAATTTAAATTATCGTTTGTTCGCGCCAAGTGGAATTTCAGCAATAAAGATAACAACAACTACATTCTGCCCTGACTATTTCTGCGCATTGACTTGACTTTTTCGTAAAGGGTGAGAGAGCATAAAAATTGGGAGAGCGAGAGCATAAAAATTGGGAGAGCAAGAGAGCAAGAGAGCAAGAGAGCAAGAGAGCAAGAGAGCAGAGAGCAGCTCTAGTGATGGGCTGAACCATGGCACAATTACTGAAGGTAGTCCAGTCGGCTCGCGAAGCGCTCGTGTTCGGCTTCAGTGCATGTTCGTTGCTTGACGCGAGAGCACTTCTGCGGACGAATTTTTTCCAATTTTAACCCTTATGCAGAAATGACATTTTGCAATGTGTGTCGTAAACATGTGGAGGGTGTAAAGTTTATAAGATTAGAATATATTTTAGAATTAAGAACGTAAACAAACGGCTTGCAAGCCAAAAACAAAAACAACGCCTGTTGTCAAACTCAAAATTATTAAAAGTAAACTATAAAAAAACCTTCAACTCCTTTTATTACAACACGCAACTTAAAGCCCTACGCACCATCTAAGGGTTAATCCACACACTCAATTGTCGATTCGCTCGCACTTACTGGGCGAGCCCCTCTCACTCGCACTCATTGTAGAGACGAGATTTTGCCGACGAGACTACCTTCAGTAATTGTGCCATGGGCTGAACAAAACTGTGAAGATCTAGTGATGGGCTGAACAAAAACGTGAAGATCTAGTGATGGGCGACGGTTCTCTAACTGTTAAAGGACTGGTTCCGGTTCCAGCTTTTTGGCTTAATGGTTCCCTAGTCTCACAGCAGGCAGCTCTGGGCAGCTAAGGAAGCTAAGTGCTGTTGTTATATCACTCAGCTTTTGCCTTTGTTCCTAATCAGTATATTTTGGTATATTTTCGCATCTTTTACCCACAAAATAAAAGCCGTTGAATTGAAATAAGTTAGTACGTTAATTTAGCTTTTAAATGTGTAGTTAAAAGTATGACTGCTAAAATTTTGATGGTTTTACAAAAAAACAAATCCGGTATACAAATCCAGGGGCTAAGAGTATGTCCAGGGCTGCATGGCGTTTTGATAGTGTCATGGTTTGCAGGCATTGGCGGGAATGGAGCTTTAAGGACCAGCTCATCCTTCTGAAAACCATCGGAGGTTGATCTTTTGAGTTTTGAATAACTTGAGGACTTATAGCCATGACAATCACTGTAGCCTGCTTGATTCACTTTCTTCGCCTTATAAATTCTATAATTATTTTTGAATCTACTTTCCACTTGCAAATATTTAAGTTACGACATGTCTAAACTAGTCACATTCAAAGGCATTTAACAAAAAATAAAGGAAACACTGAATATTTTGCATTTGATTTTATTATTACTTTGAGATTTACGACGCTGCTGCCCTTACGACTTATTTATTGCTAAGTAATGCCACAAAATGTATCATAAGTATCTCGGGTCTACGTCTACGTAGCAAATGTTAATTGGTATAAATTGTCCGTTCTTTTAATTCACATTTTATTTATATAAATTTATTTATAGGTATTATATTATTTATTCTTTAATAAACCGTTTGTTAACTGGAAGCTGTGTGTGTGTGTGTGTGTGTTTGGTTTATGGACAACAAACACTTTTCCTCCTCCTTCTGCGGGTGTGGTGGTGAGTGGTTGGTGGTGCGTGGAGCTCCTCCATCCCATAATTCAGCTTGAGTGGCTGCGGCAGGCAAATACTAGTTGCATCGGCTGTATCTATACAACTGTTATACAACTGTTATAAAACTGTTATACAACTGTTTCTGTTATCCTGGCTAACCTTTAGTCTAATCTATGCAAAGTGAACCTAAAACATGAACAGCAACCCTCTCGAATCACATTTAATGGACACAGCATAAGGCAGTACATAAATCATAAGGGTTCTTCCTATCAGAGTTTAAAAAAAAAAAAGAATAATTGTAATAATTATACAAAAACTGGAGGAGAATTCAACACATTTGTACATGAGGGGCCAAAAAAGAAGCTCTATGAGTAGATAATCTCTTGCTCAACATACTCTAATCCTTTCAAACTGTTTTCGGGGGCACTAACCACTACTGCTATATCGCTAATCTGCTTTCCCTAGCCTAGGTTGACGAGCAGGAGCTGGACTGGGTTGCGGTTTAACTGGACGTATTCGAAGTGGATGATTGGTCGGTTGTCGGTTGGTTGGGAACACGCAGAACACGTTTTCGTTTCGACTTAAATATTATTGGCTAATAAGTAATTTTGAAGCTTAAAAAAACGAAAATAAAACGTGGCTAACTTATGCGAAAACTTCTCTTATCTACGCCGCTGCCGTTTGTGCCATCCGATGCCCACTCTCACTCCCAGCTTGGCCTTCTATGGACTGTTCGTGGTGTTGTTGCAGACACACATGCTGAAGAACTTTGTCTTGACCTCCTCGATGGAATAGTCCTCCTCGATAGCCGGGTAGCTGGACTTCTGAAAGGAAACCAATGGAATTAGCAACAGATTCTGATAGGGAATAAGGATAAGAACCTACGTTTTGAGTGATATTCTGGCCACGCAGAATCTGCCAGTTCTCCAGGGTGTGCGCATACTGCAAATACTTTTCGAAATTGTGCAGCGTCTCGTAGACATGGCACAGGCCCAGGTAATCGTACTCCAGGCCAGAGTAGGAGTGACCAAACAGGCGCAAGCCTTTTAAAAGAGAAGATTGATTCAATTAGATCAGAGTTAGGCACGAATCCTAACGGAAAGAGCAACGTCGATCAAGAGCAATCGTCCACAACCCTTTTCCCCGCCTTTTGCTGGCGCCTCTAACGGAAAGAGCAGTGGGCTGCTCCCAGAGCAAAGGCCTGCCCTTCCCTGACTAAGATTAGTTTCCTAAAAATTTCTAAACCCAACACTCACTTATATCGATGCTGCGCAAGTAGAGCTTCTCGGCCTCGTGGTACTTCTTCATCTGGTAGTTGTACAACGACGCCAAATGGCCAATGGACAGGCCCACCTCGTAGTCGAAGGCTCCGAGCAAATCCGTTTTAATCTTAATCGCCTTCTGATGCATACGTTCGGCCTCCTCGAATCGATTCATCGTTTGGTATAACCGCCCCAGGTTTCCATAGTGTTTGGCCGTCTGCACATTCACCTCGCCGAATGTCTCCAGCGACAGCAGAAGCGCAAAGTTATGCAGCTCCTCGGACTGCAGCAGCAGATCCTCCTCGTCCATGCCATCGGCCATCTTGTCCAGCGCAATCTCCTCCAGCAGCAGGGCCTTGACACGCTTGGCCGAGGCCAACATCAGGTGGTTGCTCGGCACCAGATTCTTCATAATGTTGACAGCCTTGTCCACATGGTCCTGGGCACAGCTGAAGTCGCCAGTGCTGTACTCGTGGACGTAGTAGGCATAGGACAGATCCTCGTGGGCGATGGCCACATGGAAGTTCATGTTGCCGAAAATGCCGCGACGCACGGCCAGGGCCTCCTTGTAGACGTTGACCGACTGGAAGACCGAGTCCACGTTCAGCAGAAAGAAGCCATAGTCCAGCAGGGCGTCGCCGTACTTCTGATGCGTGGGACCAAAGTGGGTGCTGAGGAAATGGGAGGAGGATTTAGCGAAAAAGAGAGAGAGGGGGTAGGGTAGTGAGCTTACCGAGCACGTCGCAGCGCCTGGCAGATGAGCAGATTGGCCCGGGCAAAGTCCCGCTTAACCACACAGGCCTTGGCCGCCTGGCGCAAAACATCGATGGCAATGCTGCAGCGATGATGAGAGAGAGATCGATGATCAGTTTGGTTAAGAGGGAGACGGAGACGCAGCCAAGACTCACCGCGGCGGGGCAGACACCTTCAGCATGCGCATGGCCAGGCCGCTCCACTTGTGGCTAAAGTTGTACTCGTTGCGGGCAAAGTACATGACCGATATCTGGCTATAGGTCATGGCAATCAGCTGTTGCGGCACCTTGCTGTCCAGCAGATGATTCAGCGAGATCAGCTCGTCGTAGGTGCGCTGGGCCAGCTTGAAGTTGCAGTGCGCCGACTCGGCATACAGGAGGCTAGAGGGAAAATGAGTTATTTTCTTGTTTGCAGAAAGATTTCCCTTATAATTACCGCTGAAGGCAGTCGAGGCGCATCACGAGCCAATGTTTGTGGCGCGGCAGGTGCTTCAGTCTTGCATTGAGGCACGACAATACAGATATGCTCTCCTGCATCCAGCCGGCTTCGGACAGGAAAGAGCCCAGGCGCAGGCCCAGATCAATGGCCTGCAGCTCCTCGGCGGGCAGCTCCTCTAAGGCGTTGTTGGGAACGATCACATTGAGTTCGGTTGGCGGCGCTTGAGTCTCCTCACTCGTCGCACTCCCACTCCCGCTGGCACTGGCACTGGCACTGGCACTCTCCTCGCCATCGTATATGTGCATCCGGCTGTACTCCGGCTTCCAGCAGTCCAGCTTGCTTCCGCTTCCGCTGTCTTCATTCTGCTCCTGATCCGGATTATCCTGATCGGGCTGGACACTGTAGCGGGAGACAAAGGCTTCGGCCAGGCGGCTGGCTAGCAGCTTGTTGCTGGCCATCAATGAGGCAACAATGCGCAGCAGCTTGCTGCGGGCCGGGGAGTAGCGAACGAGTCGCAAGAATACATCCAAGCAGGACAGCTCCTCCAGCAGGGTGTCCTTCAGCGACTCCTGCTGTGACATCTGAGGGGGAAAGGGAAAACAAAAGATATATCAGACAGAATTCAAGTAAAATCAGATCGGAGCTAAACCAAGAGAGCAGGAAAAGAACGAACCAGCAGAGGGAGCACGCACACATTCAATCAGTGAACAATGGAACTTGCTTAGCCATTATCAGCAAGTTCAATGGCTCTTCTCCGCTGTACCAGCAGCAGCAACAGCAGCAAGGTCCAGCCATGCATCCCGAACGAGAGCCACAGAACAGGACAATCAAAGGGCGCTGATCCGCGCTGATTCAGCTCTTGGATCTTGCTCCCTGGCCTCGCCTTGCCTGGGACTGGTTGCTGGCTATTTTTAGACCCCCCACCCATTGCTTTTGTTTATAATAAATTTACACCGTAATTGCCCCGCTTATTATATGACAATCCAAAAGCCCACCGGCCATGTATGGACATTGTTTGTGTACACATAGCTTGGGTATACGGCGGTATATAGCGGAGAGCCCAGTTTCCCAACTTGGCAAGAACCACCTGTGGGTCTGCCTGCCATTTTCCCCGAAAGCCGAAAGAAAAAACCATCAGGGAAGCTCGCCGGCTGTGTGGAATGAAGGTGTATCGGGTTGGGTTATCGCATGCCTTTGGTGGAAGTTTGTGGTTTTGCAAAAAAAACAAATAATTCAAAGAATTTACAAGTGTACGTGCAACTTTTATGTTTTCCACTCAAATAAACAATAAAACAATGGCTTTAATAGCAAAACTATCAGGTTCAGTTCCTTATAAATGCATTCTTAGACATTTGTCTAGGAGGAATATTTAAGCAGAGTGAGAGTTAAGCTAAGTAACTTTATTGGAATTAATTTTTTATTAAATAATCAAATATAAAGGAAATAAATCTGTTTTTTGTAGAGAAAATACAAATAAAAAAGACAGCTTTTCTAAAGAAAGGCGCCAAAATATGGCTGAAGGAAAAGTTACAAATATTAGTATAACTTATAAAGAAAAGGAAGCGCAGAGAAGGGCTCTAAGTAAAAAGAATGAAAAGCGCATAGAAAGGCTCTAAGTAACTAGTTTGAGAAGCGCTGAGAAGGGCTCTAAGTTAACTACTTGAGAAGCGCAGAGAAGGGATATAAGTAAAAGATATGAGAAGCGCAGAGAAGGGCTTTAAGTAAATTATTTGAGAAGCGCAGAGAAGGGCTTTCAGTAAAAGATATGAGAAGCGCAGAGAAGGGCTTTAAGTAAATTATTTAAGAAGCGCATAGAAAGGCTCTCAGTAAAAGATATTAAAAGCGCAGAGAAGAAAAGTATGAGAAGCGCAAGAAAGGATCTAAGTAACTAGTTTGAGAAGCGCAGAGAAGGGCTCTAAATAAAAGATATGAGAAGCGCAGAGAAAGGCTCTAAGCAACTAGTTTGAGAAGCACAGAGAAGGGCTCTCAGTAAAAGATATGAGAAGCGCAGAGAAGGGCTTTAAGTAAATTATTTGAGAAGCGCAGAGAAGGGCTCTCAGTAAAAAGTAAATTAAAAATATACATAAAACTTATAAAGAACACATATTAAAGTAATCTCATAATTAGATAGGACCCTAGGCTATGCTAGCCCATAGGGTAGAAAATATAGTTTGATAAAATCATTCAATTAAGTTCGATAGGAAACAGTCACTATACGGATCTTTCTTGAAGGTGGTGAGGTGCTAATCTGTATTCACATTTAATCGGGCAATTTCTCGTTGAAGGACCATCCCGTCTAGGGTTAATGAGCGAAGCGATCTGACGAGGCGGGGTGTAAACAACTTAAGCGGAAAAGTAAACACAAACAGACATGTTACTATACCCCCCGAAACCCCTGATAATGAGAATAATATGTATGAGAAAACGGTAATTGCCAGTGGCGAAATATCTACATATTCGAGAAGGGGGAGGAGTCAGAGATAAGCGGTGGCGGCGGCGACGTAGGCCCCAACAAATGCTGTAATCGGTATGCTATGATCGGTGACGGAAAGGCTGCGTTACGTACATATGTAGAAATTTGATATCAAAATCGGGTTCGACTAATTTGCTAGAAATTGTTCAACGGTAAATGGAGGAGCCTGATACCTTGAATTTTATGGAATTTAAATTTTTGTTCTCTGAATATTTACGTTTTGAGGCATTAATCGATTTATAATCGATTTTGGCATACAAAAATATCGAAAAAGTCGATTTTTTCAGCAACGGGTTGCCACTTAACAGTTACAGGGTTGCCACATAATCTGCTAGATCAATTTTACGACAAAGCTAATGAGAAGCTCAAGAGATTACGAAGTTTCCGGAGAAATCTAGCACAGGCTTTGCATTTTCTCTGCCGTCTTAATCCAACCACGGGAAATTCCCAGGGCGTACAGGAAGTGGGAAATGATTGTGCCTGTCTTAGCACGTATTAGGGGCCCTGGGCTCACACTCACCATTTCGTAGGCATCGATGAGCAGGTTGCGCGGCAACTCCGGCAGTCGACTGATCCTGTCCAGCGCCGGCACCTTGGTGTCCATGCTGCCGATCAGGGCCTGCAGCGACAGGTCGTACAAGGCTCGGGGCGTGTTGTGGCCGCCACCGGGGGCGGAGGACATCAAGGCCATGAGCTGCTGGCCCGCCATCTCGTCGTGTCTCTCGCTCTGGCACTGGGGCTAGCACGGGAACGGGCACAGGCGCTGGCTCTTGCGCTCAGCCGCTTCTTTGGATGGCTTGTCGCGCGGGGATTTCGGACGGGGAGGGCGTGGCACTCTGCAACAAGTATTTACTTTTGTTGTGTATACAAAAAAAATCCCCAAAAAGTGTACAAATATTCGCACACGTGCCGCGTGAACAAAACAACAAAAAATACAAGAGAAGACGGAAAAAAATAACAAATACCACTGCGATCGCAGCGGCAGCGCAAGACAACTTGTCGAAGCCTGAAAAGTCTGGTTTCTGCGTTTGTGTGGTGTTTCGCACTTCACTTCACTTCACTTTCTTTTGAGGCGTTCTTCGCCTTTCTGTTTTCGGTTTTCCTTTCTTTGCCCGCAGCCAGCGCAGCCGACGTCGCTGCCAACAGCTCTTTGTTGTTACCGCTGCTGCTGCTGATGCTGCTGGTCCGCGAATACTAAAGCTGCAACAGTTGCGTTGCTGCTCTGGCCACTCGCGATTGTTTGGATTTCGTGTTAATTACAATTTGGCGTACTGCTTTTTGTTTTTTTGTTTTTCTTTTTGCCTTGAAAAGATGCACACACAGCCACGCGCAGTGTTGCCAGATGGAAATTTAGCTTTCCCCCTAAAAAATCTCAAAGAGTCGATATTTCCCCCTAAAAAATCCAGTCTTCCCCCTAAATTTTAAAAAACTGTTTATTTCAAATAAATAAGAGAAGAAATGTCTTATTATGACGTGGGAATGTTGCAAAGCGATAAAATGTCGGTGGACATGTATCTTAAATATTATGGTATCTTATATATTATATATAAAGTTTATATTAATTAAATATGGTATATTAATAAAAATTAATTAACTCACTCAGTCGAATTCATGGTTGTTTTTTTTTCTCAGACTGCCAAAGGCCACTGGTTTTAATCCCTTAATTTAATCACTTTATAAGTTAATCATGATACAATTATAGAAGGTAGTCTCGTCGGAAAAATAAGGCCCTCGTTCGAAACAATAAGGCCCTAGTTCGGCTGTCAAAGTTCGTGTGAGAGAAACGAATGTATACGACAATAGAAAATGTGTATTATCCCTTATACGGTGTTTGGGGTTAAAACTGGCCTATTATAATAATAAGTTAGAGCTTTTTCTTTGTAATTTAATTTTTAATTTGCGAGCTCGATTCGGCGTAGCTTAATTTTGGAACTGCTGGTTCCGGCGCTGCTTTTCTTTCCGGAACAGCATCATTGTTTAGTCGCCTTCTCTTGAAAGTCGTCCCCTTATTGGTTGTCGACTTCCACTGTGAAGCAGGCTGCACTTCAAAATTTGCTCCCACAACGTTCTCTTTATCAAACATTTCGGGGCATTAATAAAATTTGCGCTTTGGACGTGTTTGCGAAAAAATTGCATAACAACATTTTTTTGTTTCACTTAAGGGTTAATAAAAGATTTTAAAATTTGTACACACACAGCCTTTTAGGTCAACGAGCAAACACGAAGTGTTCGATAAGGCCCTACACCCGAACGCTAAACACACGACGAGACTACCTTCTATAATTATATCATGAAGTTAATAATTAAAAAAAACGTAACGTAAGTGACGAAAACGTGAAGATTTACGACGTAAGTGAACAAAAACATGAAGATTTACGACGTAAGATACTATCGATATAGCAGCCGGTTAGAGCTGTCAAAAGAGCTGCCGTGTCGATTATATAGATGCTTTGACTTTGGCTATTATCAATTGATTTCCAACAATCGCTATGATTAAGAAAATATCAACGAAGAAGTCCTGTTTTTGACCATTTGTTAAAAATAAAACAAATAAATAAAATAATAAATATCATACGTTTTTAGTTAAAAAATACAATTCAATATTGCAAAAGAAATCATTTTAAATTTCCTCCAAAAATATACGATACTATCGTACTTTTGACAGCTCCACAGTGTGACCGCAAAGGTAAATTATACTAGAAATGCAATATATACCAAAAGTGTATCTGGAAAAATAAATGATCGATACACCAAGATACATCGACTTATCGAATTCAAAAATGTTTGCATTTACTTGATGTCAGAAAAAGGTAAATTTTATTGTGTATTCGAGCGGTGGCGGATTCGGCGGAATCGGTAAGGCCAAGTGTAATAGTAATAACCAAGTGTAATAACTGCTGCTGGCCCGGGTCTGGGTCTGGGTTAAAAGAGATCGATGGCATCGTCCTCGACCTCCACCAGGGCAAAGTCGGAGGTGCTGCCGAACATCCACCAGTGCCGCAGGATATTCCGGATGAGCAGGCCGCGTGTGGTCACGAACTCGAAGAAGTTGAAGAACAGGACGCTGGAGGTGAGCAGGGTGCCGGAGGCGACAATCACCTCCCTGACGGTGAGCTGCTCGGCATTGCCCTGGTTTAGATTATCCATGCAGTGCAGCACCTGTGGAGGGACAAGGAAACTTGTTAAATCTCACAGATCACAGATTCTTATCCGGCTCACTCACCTGCTGCAGGATAATGTTGGCCAGGGGCATCAGGGACGCACTGAACAAGAGATGCTTCACGATCAGGCCACAGCAGCGGTGGCAGCAGAAGGTGCGGACCATCTGCTTCACACTGGTGCGGTCCTCCGAGATGTCGAAGACCGCGTTGCAGATCTCGCAGCGATTACTCTGCTTGTGCATGATCCAGCGCTTGAGGCACTTCATGTGAATGAAGCCCTGCAAACGGTCACCTGGAGTCGGTGAGTCACAACGAAAACCTCCACAAGGTGTCCTTCACTTACCACACTGCCCTTGCAGGTGCAGGGACACTTGATGATCTCCATGTCGCTGCGGTTCCACCGGCAGATGCGGCACGAGTTGCCATTCTCGTTCGCCGAATGGATGCTTTCCTGCGACGAGTGTCTGGTGACCGGTGGCAGCATCCTGTCCAGGGCGGTCCTCGAGACAGTGGGTCCCGCTCCCGATCCTGATGGTCCTGCGGCCATTTCCGGTGAACAGCTGCTGGTGGCCACTACGTCGTTGAGCAACCGGAGGGCAGAGGCCTCCGAGAGGACGTTCTGAGGTGGCCGAGGTTGCGACATGCCTCCTGCACGGATGAAATGGAGGCCAGGGAAGCCAAGGATGCTGCTGCTGCTGCTACGGCTTGGCTTGTGGCGTGTGTGCGTGCGTGTGGGTGACGAACCAAATTTTCAACTACGAATTTCTACACCGAATTTTCCTGCGACATTTTACATACAACTAAAACGTTAGACTTTCACCGATTTTCTGACACGTCACCAGCCACCGTCTGATCTGTTGTCGCCATACTCAGTTTGAAAAGCACACTGAGCTAAGATATACACTCATGGACAATATAATAGGAGGAAGGGGCAGAAAGATGTACCTCTCATTAATATTCCACGTGGTTACCGCTTGCTGACAGCTAGAACCCGTTGTGAATTATAGTGCAATGCAGACGGTAAGTGCAGTTTAACAAAAAAAAAAAAAAGGACGAGAGGAAGAAAGAGGATGGGAAAAAAAGATGAAAATAAAGAGGAAGGAAACGAAAAAGCACTTCATTAATATTCAACGTGGTTACCACTTGCTGACAGCTAGAACCCGTTGTGAATTATAGTGCAATGCCAGCGATAAGTGCAGTTTAACAAACAAAATAGAACGAAAGGAAAAGAAAGGACGAAAGGAAGAGAAAAAAGATGAAAATAAAGAGGAATAAAACGAAAATGCACTTCATTAATATTCAACGTGGTTACCACTAGCTGACAGCTAGAACCAGTTGTGAATTATAGTGCCATGAGAGCGTTAAGTGCAGTTTGCAAAAAAAAAAAAATAGGGCGAGAGGAAGAGAAAAAAAGATGAAAATAAAAAGAAAGGAAACGAAAAAGCACTTTATTCATATTCAACGTGGTTACCACTTGCTGATAGCTAGAACCCGTTGCGAATTATAGTGCAATGCCAGCGGTAAGTGCAGTTTAACAAAAAATAAAATAAATAGAACGAGAGAAAAGGAGAGGACGAAAAAAAGAAAGAGGAAGGGGAAAATATATGAAAATAAAGAGGAAATAAACGAAAATTTAGCGGTGTTACCACTTATTGGCAGCTAGAACTCGTTGAGAATTAGGCTGCAAACAGAGTGCGCGCTGAGACGAAGACGAAGACGAAGCTGAAGACGATTTGCTTGTGTTTTGTGTGTTTGTGTTTGTATGATTGTATGAAATCGTCTTCAGCTTCGTCTTCATCTTCGGCTTCAGCGCGCACTCTGTTTGCAGCCTAATAGTGCAACGTAAGCGAAGATTTGGTTAAAGCAA
Source organism: Drosophila triauraria (assembly GCA_014170255.2). NCBI lineage: Eukaryota > Metazoa > Arthropoda > Insecta > Diptera > Drosophilidae > Drosophila > Drosophila triauraria. Next base: position 4,335,249 of record CM024333.1, on the reverse strand, counting down.
CCGTATTTGCGCTTTACAGCACTCTTTAAGCGTTTTACAGTATTCTCTTTAAGCTTTACAGTACTTTTGCACTTTACATTACCTGTAATTATTTGACTTCGAAAGCCGTTATAATTTCCCGATTAATAAATGAAAAAGACAGTGCCGCCTGGGTTTTGATTTTCTTTTTTTTTTCTTGATTTCTTTTTGCGGCCTTTTCAATAGTGCCATCGGTTAGTAAATGTTTCGTTCTCGTTACACGTACGTACATAGAATATGTGTTTATTATTACAGTAATTCATCAAAGTGAGCGACGGCACCGGGTATCGTAATCGTAATCGTAATCGTTAACCATTTATCGATTTATTGATGACCGCCAGCCGGGTTAGTAACTGCGCTGCTGCTCTTCTTCTCTCCACAATTAAAATTATGACAAAAAAATAATAATATATATGTATGTATGTATGTATAAATCAACAATTATTGCATAGTTTCTGCTTCAAGTTCGATAACAAAAAATAATAATGCGTAAATCGTAATAATAATGGTAATAATGGTAAAAAAGGTAAAACAAAACACAAAAAACGTACAAAGAGTTCTGGTTGTCGGCTCATGTTCGGTTCATGTTCGACGAGCCTTGCGCTGAATGAATATACAGTTAGATATTCGCAGGATCTTGAGTGGGTTCTTGACTTGATTATATAAATATATATCTGAATTAAGGGGGTTATGTGCGTTCAACACGAAATGCCAAAAGGGGAGGGGCTAAGAGGTATGCTTAAAATTTAATGAGTTGCTGCTGCTGCTGAGTTGTTGCTGTTTGCTGTTGAGAGTTGACTTGGACTTGAGCTTGAGGATTTAAATCTGGATTTGGACTATAGCCAGGCTATTACTGGCAGTTGCGGAACCGGCGATATATGCTCTGCACGTAGACGAAGACGCACTTCCAGTCGGGGCGACTCATCTCCACCATGTCCTCCACGTCCAGCAAGGGGGCAATGCCAGCCTTCTCACTGTTCGATAAAAGTATTGATTAATTAGTGAATAACTGATGATTTATCGATTGAAATACTTACTCAGCAACGCTGAAGGCCAGCTCAAAGTTGTGGCGGCGCGTCTGCTTGGTTAGTGTTGTGTAATCAAATGCATCTGGCAAGAAATGGTGTATCAGCGCACAAAAGGCCAAGCCGTCTGACCAGCTCGAGCTAAAGTTGCTTATTTGGACGTTCTGTGGAACGGGAAAGACAATTAATACAGAGGCTTAGAGGGTTTCATAAAACGCGCAAGCGAGCGAGATGTTTTTTTGGCTGATTTCGTGGCATTTTGGCATTTTTCGGGGGTCTCGTTTGATGGTCCCTTGAGAGCAAAAGCAGAACTACAACTAGAGCTAAGCTAAGCTAATGAGATTGGGATCTAAAAATAACAATAACAACAACAACAGCGGCCGTAACTCTAGTTATTTGATAAAAGCTGCAGCTTGTTCTGCAGGCTGCAGGCGTTTACCAAACCAATGAAGAGGCAAGCGAAAGCGGAAACGGAAATGGCTTCTATTCGTGCGTGTTGTGTGTGTGTCTGAGTGTGTGTGTTTGAGTGTTTTTGTGTGTATGAGTTTTTGAGGAAGCTTTCAAGCCAAAGTTAAGCGCTGTTAGAAGTTTTTGCTTTTGTTTATTGGTTTTTTGTTGTTCATTGTTTAATTGTTTTTTGGTTTTGTCGTTAGATTTGATTGTTAAAAAATGCTTTAAAAAAAGTAAACTAATGGCGACACTCAAAAATAACAGCGGAGCGAACGGCAACTAATAAAGAAAGTAAAAAGGATAATGCTAGGTTTTTTTTTAACAGTTACAATCAAAATAATGGGTAGAGCTTAAAATGGATTTAATATTTCGGTTTTAATTTATTTTATATGTTAAATATCGTTCATATTTTTATAAATTACTTTGATAACTTCTTTAAATTTTGATCCAAACGTAAAGTATTGAAAAAAATGTACCAACTCTCTTTAGATTTTTATGGTCACACTTTTTTAACATCTCCCATTATTTTCATTTGTAAATTTAATTTAATTAATTAACAAAAACATTGGCAAGGACATAGTAACATGGCTATGGCTTTCGGCATTTGCCATTTAATTTTTTAGGGCTTTTTTGGTTTTTTTTGGGTTTGGTTTAGGTTTTGGATACCTCATATTCCTGCGTTTTATGCTGACACCACTGCAGAAGTTGATCCTTGACAGTGGCGGCGCGCGCATTTAATGCCGGATCGGTAAATTTGAAATACGGTTGTGCCGAACCGCCGGGGGTCGTGGGTGTGCTTGTTGTTGGAGATGATCTGAACAAATGAGTCAAGGTTGGAGGGTTGCAGACGTTTTAGCGAAACTCACACAAAGAAATGCATATCTTCTTCATCTTCTTCTTGATTTGTTCTTAATTTCTGTGTCTTCTTTTTGGTTTTTGTTTATTTCTAATTTCTTTTTTTCATTATTAATTGTGGGTGTGTGTGTTTATGTATAAATAAATATATATTTTTTCGTTTTGTGTTAGCAAGAAACAAAAACAACAATTATTTTAATAATAAACTGGGAATAAGGACAAAAACGCGGTTTTTTTGTGGGTTTTTTCTTGTAAAAAAAATAAACAGAGAAAAACATAAAAAGAGGCAAAGACAGAGTGGGAGAAATAAGGGGGAAGAGACAGTTTCCAAAGACTAACTAGAAGTAAAAACAGAGGGAGACGACAGGTGGATAGACTATGTACATCAGGTGAAACCTTAGTTTTCTCTCTGGTTCGGTCCATTCTTCACTAGCGATCTTTTTATGCTATCGAAATGAATCGATCTTAATGCAACATATTTATCGAATGTAAACATCATCTATGCAATCGAAATTAATCGAATGTATTAATCTTTATACAACATATATATTTATCGAATCTATCGATTTATCGCATATCATCATTATCTAATTTTGTACGACATATTTATATCGATACTAATCAAATATCAACACGGCTTATCGATCATTATTAGCTATCGATTTATCTTTTTTTGAGGAGACAATACTACAAACACACTTCCATAGAGAACCAACACCAGAGGATCGATGTGTGTTAAAGAGAGTGAAGGTGAAGGATATTGCTTGTGTATTTTATATATGTATATATTGTGCGAGTGTATGTGTGCTAGATGCACCGATAACCAATTGATTTAATTATGTGTGTGTGTAAGTTTAATGGAGAAACAATCATATACAGTAGAGCTGGGAAAAAATCGATTCTAGAATCGATACTATCGATTCTTTTTTTTTTTTGTTTAAACATCGATTCTGTTTTGGTAGCATCGATGTATCATGAAGCATTCATCAGCTAAATTCCATCACTATGAATAAGAATGTAACAGACGCGCCGCTCTAAAACCAAAAACTGTAAGCAAGCTTCTGTTTACAAGCAAGAACCAATGGCATTTGGATATGTAATCATTGCATTTTTTTAATGTTCTGGAATTTTTGTTCGCTTTTTATTTTATGAAAACAAATTCTTTTGTTATTTCTTTTCTTAAATGTATTTTTAGTTTGCATTTTACATGTCTAAGTATATGATCTCCATGAATTGATCTCTTTCGTTACTTATGTTTTAAAACCTTTAACTTTTCCTTATTTATATAATCGAAATGTGTTTTAGTTGCTTTTTACATGTATAAGTATATGATCTCTATAAATTAATTAAATTAAAATAATTTATAAAGATCTCCATAAATTGATCTTTATAAGTAAAAAAAAAGTTTTTTTTTTTCGATTTAATCGATTTAATCGATTATTTTTTCTAAAAGATCGAAAAAAATCGATGCACTGAGAATCGATTATTTCCCAGCTCTAATATACAGAGAGGCCCTTTAAGCAGGCTACACTTTTTGATTTTTGAAATAGAATTAAGGTTGTATGACACTCTAGCCAGCCTTTGGCTTATTTTGTATTATTATTATTATTATTATTATTATTTATTATTATTATTTCCAAGAAACTCTAAAAGATTAAGGATTAGAGTTTGTATTTAATTATGATGCCATATTATATTAATTGGAATATATAAATATATTTTTAGAAGGCTCAAAATTTGTATTTAATTATTATGCAATTGTTGACAAATATTGTAAATGTAATCTGAAACCCCTGCGTGGAACCTCAGAAGATTAGACGAGCAGATGTGCGGTCTGCGTAGGTCATAGAGTAAAAGTAGAACCCAATCTCCTATATAAAGCGGAGATCGTTTTAAAAAAAATCAGTTTCTTACAAAAACTCACATGTAAACGTCTTATATTTTGGGACCGCTTTACCGCCATATTATGTTAATTGGAATATATAATTATATTTTTATTTTGTAAACAAAAAAGAAGCTTAACTTGAAGGCCTTTAAGCTCTTTAATACTTTTAACTTAACATTAAACTTTAATTCATAAGGAAATTATTTATTTAGCTGGCAGTGTCATACAACCATTATATTTTAGCATTTTTTAAATATTTTTATGTATATAATGTTTGCTTCTTCAATTAAAAGGGTGACCTGCACAAATGTTGTGGCTTGTTGTATGAGTTCTTTTTCGTATGCCTTCGCTACCACAGGTGGTGTGTGTTGTGTGTGTGTGCTTTGTGTGGTGTGAACCATGTACATCTATGTTTCATATTTTTATGGAACTTTTATGAATTCGAATTGGACTTACTTTTGCGCCTGCTGGGCCGCTGCCTGCTTATCCAGTTGCTTGAATTTGGCCAAGGGCGAGATGTTCTTGGAGGCGGCGTTGCCGCTAACAGTGCGAGTGGTGACTGTGGCGGGAAAAGAAAGAATCGAAAAGAGATAAGTCAAAGTTAAAGCCAGGCTGCTGCTTAAAACAGAGGAGAAGACTCTCACCCTTTGTGGTTGTTGTGGTCACAGTGGCACCGCCATCCTTGGACTTGGTTTCCGTTCGCTGTTCACTGGTCGTGGAGCTCTTCTGCTGGGCTGCTGCTGCTGTGTGAATAGAGTTTTTTAGGGATGCGTTTTTTTTTTCGATTTCGATTTTGATTTTTTTTAGCAGCAGGTGGAAGAAAAAAGAGAAGCAAACAAATTACATTGATTAGTCGTTGGGGCCATGCACAAAGAATCAATTACAATTACGAAAATCATAATATTGGGCAATCAACAAATATGTTTTTATATTTTTTTTTTCGTTATTTAAATTACATGTGTTTTGTATCTGGGCAGGCACAACAAGTTTACAAACTACGGAACACAGCACAAAAATTCGCTTGTTTTCCTTGGTGTAAAAAATATAAAATAAATGCATTGGCATTATTCAAGCGTGTACACTTCCTCTTTTTTAACAGAAGGAAACGCGCTACGGATTCGCACACAAAAAACAATCAGAAAATCGCCGCTAATGGTGTGGCAATGGTGGTGGTGGTGGTGGGGTTGATACTCTTGATTTTTTATGGGGTAACTCAATGGCTCTACTCGTGTATTTTTTTATTTATGGACACAGAGAAGAGACTTGAAAGTTGTAATTGCAATTAAATCAGTGATGCCCAAGCCCCCGCCACATGTGGTTGGTAAAAATTCTGCCGGTTCTCTGCCGCTACACAGACAGTGTAAACGTGACGTGGCTGCAGCAGCAGAGAAGAGAGAGAATGAGAGGTCGAGTTATGCGGTTTCCAGAGCAGTGCAAAGCATTAAATTTTAATGCTTTGCCCTGCTCTGGCAACTTCGTTGTTCTCTTACGCACACAAATGCAAGTCACATGTCATTGTATTTGTGTGGGCATCACTGAATTAAATTATTAATTTAAGTTAATTTTTAATATTTTTACAACGTTTTTAAATGGACTTTCATACAAATTGTGAACTGATCTTGAAGAAATGTCATTAAATCTAAAAAACATGGAATGAAAATCCAAACTAATAAAAGTGAGGCATCAAGGATGGATGCACAGTGGCGCATAATTGGGTTTTGAAGGAAATAAAACGTTTTGCTGTTAAAAAACGTTAAAAAAGAGCTTTACTTGTAATAAAAATTACTTTAACTAATTTTTCAATTACTTCTCATTCCAAGTTATTTTATATTTAATTTTTAACAAAGTTTTTAAATTGATTTTCATACAAATTGTGAACTGATCTTGAAGAAAAGTCATAAAATCTAAAAAATACGGAATGAAAATCCAAACTAATAAAATTGAGGCATCAAGGATGGATGCACAGTGGCGCATAAAAAGGCTTCAAAGGAAATAAGTCACATTTCTTTAAAAAAATTTGAAAACAGAGCTCAGCTTTTTAATAAATATTGTTAGAGATCATACTTATGGTTTTGTCAACCTTTTTAATAGTTTTTTTTTTTTCTATTAATAATAATTATAAATAATGTTGCAATTACTTCTCATTTCAATTCCCTTTTTATATATTCTTCCTCTGCGCAATAAAAATAGGTAATGCAATGTAATAAACAACTCATGCACAATATATAAAAGCTAGGGTATTTACAGTTACAACTAAAAAGGTGATCGAACGAACGAAGCATGCTTTAAGTCGAGGGACGGGGCACAGGAGCAGATCAGCAGCAAAGAGAGAGCGCTGTCGACAATAAAAATATATAGACACGGAGGAAAAAACCAAAAAACTAGTCAAAAAACGAAAAACTGTTTCCTCATCTCATCTGTGGGCGGTGTTATGTAAATATATATAATACTATATATATATATTACAGTGTATGTACAGGGAGGGGCAAGACAGAGAGAGAAAAACAGTCTGGTTTACATTTAAAAAAAAAAAAAAGGAGGGACAACATTTGGGGTTTCTTTTTGCTGCTTCCGTTTCTTCCTTTTTGTAGCTTTTTTTTGTTTGTATTTTTTGCAATCCTTGCTGGACCAACCAACCAATCAACCAGTCAATAAATCAATCAAATCAATCAATCAATCAACCAACTAACGAACGAACGAACGAGCAAAAGAGCAAAACGTAACAAAAACGTAACAGTACGTAACAGGGGAAGAGGTAATGGGGGGAAAATAAGCGCTAATCTCCACACTTTTTTTGGCTAAGTGAAAACAACTTTCAGGCAATAACAAATATTTACAAGAATTATATAAAAAAACAAGCACACACGCCTACATTTGTAATAAACACACAGCTGCTTAAATATATTTTTTTTTAGAAGGCTTTTTCTAAGAGAAAACTGAATACTTTTGCTTATTGAAATCAAGGTAATATGGTTTATGAGTTTCTAAATATATATAAATTAAGATTTAATAGATTTTCATAGAGGAATATTTTTTTTTATAAAATATTGTTGGTAAAGCGTTCTTTAAACTAAAATTAAATTAAGTTTTAAGGAAAAGTATATACCCTTATACAACCCTTTATTATTTATGCGCTAAGGTGCATTCATCCCTTGAATTTTCAAATTAAATTGTTTGGAATGTTTTGTTTGGATTTTTTGAAAGGAATATTTATATTTTTAAAATATTGATTGGTAAAGCGTTCCTAAATGGAAATTTAAATAAGTTTGTAGCAATTTATAATCCCAGTTCAACCTTTTTTTTATATATTTATGCGCTAAGGTGCATTCATCCCTTGAAGCCTCAAATTTAATTGTTTGGAATTTTCTTTGCAACTTTGAATTTTGAATTACCTTCTTTGAATGCAGTTTTAATCTGAAATCTATAGCCTGAACTTCTCTATTTAACAAATACTTGCATATATCTCTAGTTTATTATTTATTACAGAAAATGTTATACAAATTTCATCAAATTCAGTTTCTGCCTAACTCAAAACTTGATTTTTCATTAAATTCAGTTTTTGCATAAATAAAAAAATGTAATTTTAGCCCCAACTGTGTGTTTTTATTAACCAAATATATGTGCTCGTGTGTGTTTTGTTTTTTTTTATGCTGTTAGGCTGCTGCTGGGCGGTTGGCAATGTTTTTTACGATTTATTATTATTTTTTTAGGCATGGCAAAGGGGGCGTTGGCATAAAATTATAAAAAAGTAGAAAAAGGGCGGCTGGCATTCTCTGTACATTTCTGATATATTTTCTTGTTCAACTCACAAATCTCTGAATTATTTAAGTTGCTGTTGCTGTTGCTTAATTATTGTTGTTCTTTTTTTTCTGTTGTTTGTTTGTTTGTTGCTTGTTGTTGTTTGTTGTTTTCTTTGTTTTTATTTTTCAGTTGGGACGCCGAGCAGCAAACATGTTCCTCTATTATTTTTTTTTTTTGTGTGTGTAAAAAAAAAAAACAATAACAAATAGAAACCGCAAGGTCCCTCCAATTTTTCTGCTTTTTCTAACTGATTTCAAAATCGAACATGGGAAGAAAGGATATAAAAAAAACAAAGCTAATCCTAGACTCAACAGTAGTTTTTTTTTGTTTTTTAAATATCAGTAAACATTAATCAGTACAGTTTGCATTTATCATTTATCATTTATCGTTAATCAATCCCTTTTCGATGTCGATTTCGATTTCGATTTCGATTAATCTCTTTCTTGCTTAATTCCTTTCTTTGTGCTTCCAGTTGGGAACTGGAATGGCTCTTTCTTTCTTAAATTTCTTTTCGGGGTTGGCTTGACTTGACTGGACTTGGTTGTTGGTTGGCTGGACAGGATTTGGCCAGGTTTGTGGCTTTAGGCACCCATCATTAGCTGCTCGAAGGCATCCTCCACATTGCTCTCGTCCAGCAGATTCAGGTTGGCAATGTGCGGCATGGTGGCACTCCTGCTGAGGCCACCCATCATCATGGCCGGCGGCTGCTGGAGTCCCACGGCGGACATGTTGCCATTGGAGCTGGTCAGCGAGCTCAGCGACTTGCGGGCGGCCGCCGATAGCTTCTCGCTGGTCTTGGTCCGATTTATGGCCGACTTTCTACTCGTTGTAATGGAGGAGCTGGTGGCTGTGGTGGAGGAGCGCAACTCCTCCATTTGGTTCGGCGACTTCTGGCCGGAGAAGTAGGCGGCAACGGTGCGCTGCTTCTCGCTGACCTGGGACTTGTCTATGCCCGCCTCGTAGAGCTTGGGCACGGCCAGCGAGTGGCCGGACTTGGAGCGTCTCAGCTCGCCTGGGGACGTGGATGGTTGATTGTACTTCACGGGACTGGGGCTGGCCTGCTGCTGGAGCTGGCAGATTTGGTTCCAGGAATCGCACTTGCTCAGGCGGTTGACCCGCGAGCCTGGCTCTCTCTGCTGCTGGTGATCCGCCTCCTCGGTGAGGTTCCTCCTGCTCATCGAGGTAAAGGCACTCACATTGTTAAAGACTATGTTGTGGGGTATCTCATCCTCGGGCGGCACCTGGGGCTGTGGCGTGGCTGGCGTCTCCACAATGCTCGGCTTGATCTGCTGCTGATGCTGCACTAGGGTGGAGCTGCTACTGGTTATGGTGGTGCTACTGGTGACCGATCCCTGCTTGTTTAGCTGCGGACTCTGGTAGGCATTCGGCACGTAGTGATGACGTTGAGGAGGCCCGAATTTCTTGAGGAGCGGCGCATCTTCCTTGGGCAGCGAGGACTTGACTATGTCGGGGGTGTCCGAGGGCGCCGATGACTTGTACTCCTGCTCGTAGTAGGCACTACGCTGGCTGCTCTCCAGGACATTGCCCAGACTCTTGCGGCGCAGCTCCTGATGTTGTTGATGTTGCTGCAGCTGCTGGTGCTGCTCCTTTTTCTGGCTGGAGCTGGTGCTGCTTATGAGGGTTTGCTGGGACATCACACGATTCTGAAGAGGACGAGTATCGTAGCCCGAGTCTCCCTGGATGGTATGGCTGCGAGTGCTCAGCTTGGGCCTGCTGCTGGCCAAGGGGGCTTGGCTGGGTCTTGGATTCTGAGGGATCTGTTGGGGCATCTGCTTGGGCAGCTGTTGGGGCAACTGTTGGGGCAACTGTTGGGGTATCTGTTGAGGTAATTGCTTGGACAACTGCTGAGGTTGAGCCTGAGACTGAGGTTGGTGAGGCATTCCCTGGGGCATTCCCTGAGGCATTCCCTGAGGCATTCCCTGCGGCATCTGCTGAGATTGAGGCTGGTGAGGCACCTGCTGATTCACCTGTGAAACCTGGGGCTGCACCTTCTTTCCCGCTGGCTGACTCAGCTGCGGCTTGGTGCTCCTATCCACTGGTGGTCCCGTGGAGACTGGCACCGTGTGGTGCACCGGATTCGCTGTCCAGCTGGTGCTGCCCAAGGAAAGCGAGGAGCTGGCATTCGAGTGCTCCGAGGTGCGACGCAGCCGCTGCTGGCTCACAGACATGGCCAGGGACTCGGGCTCGGGTTCGTCGCCCGAATCATCCACGGGATAGGTAACCACATACGAGGTGTGAGTCTCTCCTAAGTACGAGTTGGCCGAGTCCTGGCTCTGGCTCTGGCTCTGAGTGTGAACCCTGGGCGGCGTGTAGGTGGGATTCGCCTGGTAACTAATCTGAGAGGGCGGCGTGCTGGTGGTGGCCACTGGCGTCGTGTTGGGCGGAAACTGGGGCTGTCGCTTGGCCTCAAAGGTGCTGAGTTGCGGGAAGAGGGGCTCCACTAGAGGAGCCTGATACTGACGTCCGTCGGGGGAGAGGCAACCCGATTTGGGGGAACTAGGAGCCGTCAGGGGTGGCTGCCGCCTCTGGTGGTGATGATGGTGGTTGGAGCTGCTACCTGGAGCTGCTGCTGGTCCTGCTCCCGGTGCCAGCTGCTTCATCGTGTACAGCAGCGACTTGGCCGCTCGGGAGTTCCTTCCGTACACCTCATCGTCGCTCATGTGGGCATTCCTGCGATCCGCCACTCGGACCGCCGTTTGGCTGCGCGGCTTCCTCATCACCTTGGTCTCGGCCCGGTACTCCAGCATATTGTTGTCCGAGTCCAGGTCCAGGTCGTCGTCCGTGTTGTCCGTCATCAGGGCGGGATTGGGCATGGTCAGGAAGCTCGTGGGGCTGTTGGCAGGACTCTCGGCATCCACGTCGATGGGGCTGCTGATGTAGTCGAACCTCCTCGTTGTCGGCGGCAGGTAGGTGGGATTGGAGCTGGTCAGGACCAGAGGTGCAGCCAGGGGATTGGTCAGGGCCTCGGCCTGCTCCACAGCGCTTGTGAGGCAGGGCTGACTGCGATAGTTGTGGGGATTAGGATTACTCCTTCTTACAGGCGGAAAGTCGGCGTAGGTGAAGGAGATGTTCGTGGGCGGCGGTGGCGCCTGGTACACCTGATGTGGAAGGGTTGGAGCGAGTGGTGGTGCCGCTGCCGCTCCTGGATCCATGGCATTGGGCAGGGAGGGCCTCTTCTTGAACTCACTCAAAGAGGGCGGCGCCGCCTTGGAACGCAGCGAGTTGTGACGCTGCAGGTAGCCATGGTTGCCATTGGGATAGGCTGGCAGCTGTTGCTGCTGCTCCAGGTTGTCTCTGAGGGAGCGCTCCTCGAAATGATGAGCCTTTCGCCGGAAGTCGCTGTTGTCCACCTTGGGCTTGGCCACCCAGGGCAGGCCAATGGGCGAGGTGGCCGCCGTGGATGAGGGTGAGGGTGTATTGCTGTAAGAGGGTCTGGCCTGCAAATGTTGCTGCGATTGTGGAGGCTGCTGCAACAGCTGCTGCTGCTGCGTTGGTGGCTTCCAAATGGCCGGATTCGGCTGAGATTTCTGGGCTATGGGCTTGTAGATGCCCGGCTGGCCTGGGGTCTCGTGCTCGATGGGCCGGAAGACGGACTGGGGCGCATGGATAAAGTTGTTGACCTGCGCCGCCTGCTCCCGCTGCTGCTGCAGGCGCAGCTCCATCTCCTGGCGCCTCTGGCGCTCCAGCTGCTCCTGCTGCTGGCGCTGCCTGTCCAGCTGCTGCTGGCGCTCCTGCTGCTGGCGCTGCAGCTGCTGCTCGTAATACTCCCGCTCCAGGCGAGTGCGCTCCTCCCGCTCGTAGCGTGCCTCCTGCTCGAGACGCAGTTGACGCTCCAGCTCCTGGCGGCGTTGCCGCTCGATTTGCACAGCGGCGGCAGCTTGTTGTTGCTGCTGCAGCTGCAGCTGGTCTCGCTGGTGCTGTTCTCGCTGGAGTTGCTCTCGCTGGAGTTGCTCTCGCTGGAGTTGCTCTCGCTGGAGTTGTTCTCTCTGCAGCTGCTCTCTTTGGAGTTGTTCTCTTTGCAGCTTTTCTCGTTGGAGTTGTTCTCGTTGCAGCTGCTCTCGCTGGAGTTGCTCTCGCTGGAATTGCTCTCGCTTGGAGAGCTCTCGCGGTTGCGGCTCTCGTTCCCTTTGGAACTGCTCTCGCGGCTGCGGCTCTCGTTCCCTTTGGAATTGCTCTCGCTGCCCTTGATCCCTTTGCTTGAAATCCCTCTGCTCCCTTTGCCTTTGCTCTCGCTGATACTGCTCTCGCTGCATTTGCTCTCGCTGCATCTGCTCTCGCTGCAGCTGCTGGTGATGCAACTGCTCCTGCTTGGCCCAGCCCGGCACATGACCCGGCACTGGCGGTGGCTTGCCCTTGGTCACCGTGGCCGCCGCCCCCGTCTCGAAGGTGTGCTTGATGTTGCCAAACTTGTGCGTCCAGTTGGACACGCTCCGGCCGCCGCTGCCCCAGCCCAGGCCCGTCTGGTGGCTCTGCTTGTTGATGAAGGCCAGGAACTTGTGATCGTTCTCCGTCTTGGGCTCGAAGGGCGGCACTGCGTTCTGAACGCGTCGCTTGACGCTGACCTGGACCGCGCGCTTCAGGCCCAAGTGCGGACCCTGGTCGTCCTCCAGGTCCGAGTCGGAGTCACAGTCCGCCATGTACTTGGCCTTGGCCTTAGGTATGTCGATGGTGTTGGCCCGCTTCATCATGTGCCGCTTGCCGCCGCCAAAGCGGCTCGAGTTGGAGCTGGAGTTGGAGTTCGAGTTGGGCGAAGTGCCAGCTCCCTCGGGACTCGAGTTCTGGGAGCTTTGGTTGGCCTCGTAGCTGGCAAAGCTCACGGCATAGTCCCCGGACAGGGGTCTCCTATTAGGAGGATTAGGCCTGAGCTGGGACTGACTCTGGCTGGGATTTACAGACGCCGCATTGGCTGGAATAACCTTGGATGAGGTCGATGAGGATGAGGGACTGGGCGGCTCTTGCTGCTGCTGTGCCGCCACAAACTGATTGGGCCTGTAGAGCTGCACGGGCACCGCTCCCGAGCTGGGCGTCTTGGCCAGGGCAAACTCCTTGCTCTCCAGCATCAGCATGTCCTCCATGTAGCGCCTGGCATCGGCCAGTTCCTCCCGGCTCACGCCCACCGTGTGGCGGCTGTTGCGCTGACGCCGCTTGGCAAAGCGTGATCTGCCTCCATCCGGCTCTGGACTGCCTGCCCCTGCATCGGCATCCTCTGGCGAATCCTTCTTCTGCTCCTCCTCCGCCAACTTCTCGGGCGCACTGAGTCCACTCTGGAGGCGGGCCACCAGGCCGAGCAGCGCCTGCCGCTGGCCCCCATCGACGGCCAGCTCCTTGCCCTGCTTCAGGCTGCTCTCCAGGCGGCTGAGGGCATCGGTCACTTCCTCGACCAGGCTGCGGTTCGCCTCGCTGGCATCGCTGCCGCTGCGCTGCTGGAGGGTGTCCCTCAAGCCGGCGGCCAGCAGGCGCAGATCCTCGCCGCTTTCCGTGCCCGAGTCCTCCTTGGAGGGCACGCAGAGGCGGGCTCCCGTGACTGGCATGGTCTCTGTCGTGGCTTTGTCCCTGGCACTGGCCCTAACCACTGTGCTGGTGCTAACCTGGCTACTGCTAAGACTACTGTGTTTCCTACTACCTAAGCTACTGCTGCTCGTTGCTGCTGCTGGTCCTGAGACTCCTTTGGCTGCTGCTGCTGCCGGCAGGGACTCACCCTGCACCTGGACACCGTCTGTGGTGGAGCTGCTGGTAGAGCTGCTGGCCAGCTCAACCTTGGCCAACTTTTTGCTAACACTCTCGGCGACTTTGGTGGTTTTGGTGGAGCTGGTTTCCTTCTTTTCAACGGCCTTGGTCTCGGCCTTCTGGGCAACCTCCTTCTTGGTGGTCACCTTTTTGGGCTCCTCTTTCTTAGGCTCCTCTTTCTTGGGCGGCTCCTCCTCCTCGTCGCTGTAGTCGGTCACCTCCTCGATGATCTCCTCATACTCGCTGGCGCTGCTCTCCTCCTCCTCCTTCTGCTCCGCCTGCTTCGAGCTCTTTTGTTCTTTTATTTTTTAGAGAGAGAAAGTTAAGAGATAAAGGATAGATGGATAAAGAGATGGAGAGAAGGAACGAACGCAAAACAAGCAAAACAGAAAGAGAAACTAAGGTTTTCGGGGACTCTGAAACTGATGGAACCTCTGAGAGGCTAACGAGGAGTAACGAGTATAAAATAACGAGACAGAGTAGTGATTTTTGAAATGGTTTATCGATAAACAATGAATCGATTCCAATTCTAGGTGGCTGTTCGATGTGACTCGAGGTCAACGAAGTGGGTTCAAGAGAGTATAGAGTAAAGAGTATAAAGTAACGAGACAGAGTCGTTACTCGTTACTCTGTCTCTTTACTTTATAGTCGTTACTCCATATTCGTTATACAGAGTAACGATATCTGAAATGGTTTATCGATAAACAATGAATCGATTCCAATTCTGGGTGGCTGTTCGACGTGACTGACTTTTTGATTAAAAGATAAAACGAGTAGACGATAAACGATAGCACGATAACGATAACGATGTGTAGGGAACGCGATCTGGAACTAGAACTGGATCTGGAGCTGGAGCTGGAACTGGTTCAAGGGGACATGAAAAACTCTTGGTGGAGTTTAAAGTAACGAGTTGAGAGTAACAAGACATGTTTTATCGATAAACAATGAATCGATTCCAATTCTAGATGGCTGTTCGACGTGACTGACATTTTGAATTGACTAAACAACGAGTACGAGTACAACGAGTAGACGATAACGATGTGTTGGGAACGCGATCTGGAACTGGAACTGGAGCTGGAACTGGTTCAAGGGAACATGAAAAACTCTTGGTGGTGGTGGCAATACCTGGCAACTCTAAAAACGCTTAAACTTGGGCTCCCTAGCTCCTGCCTAGTTGCTGTGCGCTTTATCTACAAGATAAACAGATACAGATACAGAACACAATATATATACGGAGATCCTGGATCCTGTCTGGAGTCGAACTAAACCGCTGGGACTCGTGGGGATTATAGAAATATTTATAACTATCAATAAAGAAAAGTGAACTCACCTTCGCGTTCCGCCATAAGTTCGCGTAGACGTGCACGGATCTTGCGACGCTCCTCGTAGGTGGACGCCTGTTCCAGCTGCAAGCGTTCGAGGATGATTGATTGAAGGGATGATTGATTGATTGTTGGTTTTATGAGGGTTTAGCAGTGAGCTTGATTCAACTTACCAACTGCTTGAGGACCTGCTCGTCCCAAATCTCCTCGATGTCACAAGTTGTGCGTGTAACTGGTGCTGAGGAGCTGCTGACTTTGGAGCTGTTATTGCCGGACTTGCTGTAGGTATTGGTTATCCGCGTGGTCTTCACCTAAAAGGCAACAGAGAATAGAGAACAGAGATCAGCATTTTGTTTATCAACCGGAAAATATCCCATTCGTGTGGGTGAGCAGCCAAACGCCAGCTGTTCTGAATCTGAATCGGGCTAAATAAAGCACGATGAGCACATACGTGGACGACCACGAAAGCCGAAAGCCAGCCAGCAATTATTCACTTGCCAAGAAACTTGGTCCCCCAAAAACCAAAAAAAAAAGCAATCAGCAATCAGCGATCAACGATCGAGGGAGAAGAGGAAAAATAAGTTCAATTTGTCACTAGAAATTTGTCCTTAGCCGTGATTTGTCGTATCTTGTCGTTGTTTTGCTTTTCAGCTTCCGCTTGATCAGCTTTGTGATCATTGAACTGCTCTGTACCTGAGCGCATACCTGGCGTATGCGTAATATGCCCGTAAATAATTCATATAATATATATTGCTCATACGACACGTTGGCCAATAGGTAAAGACTTGAAGGGCAGAAAAAAATAAGTATTAACAATTATAAGCCACAAAAGATGTTTTTCAATATTATTTCTGTGTATTTTAGGTTCATTGAAACATCAAAAATTAATTTTAATTGCCACAAAAAAGGGAAACAAAAAATAAAGAAAAAGGGGCCCATAAAACATCAAATAAATCAGCTAAAAGCATTTATAGACGCTTTCCCTGAGCCAAATATTGATGCATAACATAAGCCATATATATCTTTATCTTTATAGATATATTGAGTGCAATTAAGTATACGCCGCGTTGGCCTGGCCTGCAACGACGCAAAATGCTCGCTCTCTCTTTCAACCTCTCTCTTTCGACATGAAAAATGTATCATTGTTTATATAAATTTGACCAAATTTGGTCAGCGGCAAATGGCTAAAGATTTTCGGTTCTGAAAAACTGAAAAACTGACTTCCAACATGTTCGAAAACGCCCCCGCTGCCTCGGGGCTCTCTCTCTTCCTCTTGCAACACGCGTTGCTATTTTTAATTATAAATTATTTAAGCACACACACAAATACACAGAAGCAACGACAAGAGTCAACCATATTTTTGGTAAGGAAAAGTTTCCCATTTTTTTCTCGAAATTTTCCTCTCTCTCTCTATTTTTTTTCTATTTTCTCCCGCCTTGTTTTGGGGCCAAAACTTTATATAATATTTGTGTTGTATTATAAACAAAAAGAACCGAAAAATTAATTGCCAAACATTTTTACAATTCCTCTTCTTTCGTTGTTGTTGTCAAAATGTGGGCCACAACAAAGTTTTCTTCTAATTTGACTTAATTTAATTTGCATTTTATTCCTTTGACTTTTCGGGTTTATTTTTAATATTTTTCCCTCTATATATTTTTGTATTCTTTGTTGTTTCTGTTTGGGGGCTGGGTCTGAATGGCCTGAAAGGCTTTGGCTTTGGCTTTTGCCAACTATTTGGCGCAATTGCGCCAAAGCGTAACAAATTGAGGGGCGGCCAAGCCAAGCATGGAAATCAAAAAATGGAAATTGCAAGAAGAAAACAATTAAAAAGGGGGCTGGGGAGTGCAGCTGACCAGAGCGATCATTGCCAGTAAGCTGATGTGGCTGCTGCACTTGGCCATTGACTGCCTGGCTGGTCAACAACAGTTTTCTTTCTTTTTTTTTTTGGCTTTGACACTGCCATTTAACACAACAAAAAATAGAGAAAGAGAGAGACTGCCATTTGATTGATGGCCAGCAATTTGTACAGCCGCCTAAATACACTAGAAAAATAAAAATATATTTTATTATCTGAGAAAACATATGTATTTCATGTCTAAATGGAATTGTAGGTTTCGTTTTTGTCTGAAAAAATATGGAAATACTTATTTGTTTCATTTAAATAAATAAAGACCATTATTTTAGTTAAATGTAAAGTTGGCAATCTATATTTTAATGTTACCTTGTAATAGGTAAAGCTGTTAAAACTATCAACAATTTTTATAAGCAAAAAGCTGATCTTCAATTCAAAAGAATGCGAAAATAAAGGATATAAAAATCTTTAAAAAGGGAAATATTAATTTAGGAAACTTGAAATGTTAATTTAGGGATTTTTACATTTTTAAACAATACAAAATATACATTCAGACTTAAAAGAAATATTTAATAGTATGAAAATATTAATTTTAGGTCTAAAATTGTGCAAATAAAAATATTCAGAGCATGAAAACTACATAAAAACGCAAATAAGAAATAATGTTGACACGCTAGTCATTATATTGCAATTTTTTAAATAAATATCTTTCAATTTTATAATGAATTATAATTATCAGATCGTTTGGGGATCCTTTAAAAATACAAGAACAAAAAAGGAATATTTGTATTTATTTATTTATATTTATATTTCCATAATAATACCCATTTAATGATATTTATTTAACCAATAAAATCATCGAATTTTATGTAAAATAGAAACCAAGTAATAACTAATTTTATTTCCAGATAATCCCACTCCTGAGACTCCCGTTTTTCCAACAATTTAGATCCCCTTTGACTTTCCATTTTTTCCTTGGAAAACACATAAAGATGTACCCCCAATTTTCCATGAGAAAGAAAAACGATTTTTCATTTCCAAATTGACTTTCTTTCGGTTTTCGATTTTATGTTGTTGCTGTGCCGTGCCGCTCGCTGTGTTGTGTTGTTATTATTATTATTATTATTGTTATTTGTATTTTTAGCCCGGGCAAAAACTGAGAAATTATTTGACATGCAAAATGCGAGACAAAAAGACAAAGGCGGCCAACACGCACACACGCACACACAGCGATTATGAAACGGCAAAAAAAAAAGACAAAAGCAGGAAGAAAAAAATGATTGGAGCTCTGGGAGTCGCAGTTGTGGCCGTATGACAATGCCCGATATATGGCATGTATTTATATATATCTTTATATATATCCCTGTATCTGGGGAACATGCATCTTGCACTGATCGTTCTCGACACTTGTGATGGCTTAACTTTTTTTGTTCTCAGCTGTTTTCGGTTCTGTCAGGGGCTTAAGTTATTATCTTGTGGATTTCCGTATTTTTGAACAAGTATTATTTTTAAATATAAGGAAAACTAACGGGAGAAGTCTTCTAGATTTTATTTAAAAATTTTTAGGGCTTTAAAACCCTTTTAGAGATCTTTAAGTAACCCTTTTCTAGCTCCAGGCTTGATTCTGGTTGATATTGTTCCTACCCTTCTCTGGCAGTTAGTTCTCTAAGCTCTTCAGCTCCAGCTCTAAACTCAGTGTGAAGCGGGCATAGTGGAAACCGGCTTTCCAACTCTGAGCACTTGCAGCGGCGACGGCATCACCGGGGCGATGCTTAATCACCGAATGCAGAGTGGGGAGCTCTTAGAAGAGGGGTACAGGGTTGGAAGCGGCGTTTTGAGGATCCCCTGCGCTCTGCATGTTACGCTCAACCAAGTACCAGGGGCAGCAGGCAGGCAAACACACCTGAAAATGGCAAACGGCACTTCTCCACGTTCCAGTTCGATTCGGTTGGAATCGGGGATCCGTGGAGTAGCACTTGGACAGGGAGACTTGAGCGGAAGGGAGTGGACTTTCTCGAGTGAGTATTTAGTATTAAATATTTCCTTAAATCATTTAAGATTGATTTTTAATCTTATACTCCTGTTAAGATTTTTCCAAATTTTTAAATCCGTTAGATTTATGATAGTTCTTTTAATTCTACTATTTATCTTTAAGATTCATGCAATTCTTTGTCTTCTATATAATTTATTTTGGTACCTAAACAAATGCTATTTGCAATTCCACCAAATTCTTTGAAGTTAAATATAAATCTTTTAAAATAGGACATTTTGTAGGTATTTTACAAGATAAAGGCATTGAAAAGTTTAGAGGGAAAGCTTTTTTGGACCTAATAAAAATAAAGATAATATAAATAATAGAGATAATGAGGGGTAATAATAATATTAACTAAGCAAGTAATAAAAGAGCAGCGAGAAGGTAAGAAAAATAAGTAGAGTCTTCAAGATGCCTCAAAAGAGAGCTCTTCCTTAGAAAAAACCCTCCGAATTCTTCAGAATGCCTCAAAAGAGAGATCTTCCTTGAAAAAAAAACCCTTCAAATTCTTCAGAATGCCTTAAAAGAGAGTTCTTCCTTAGAAAAAACCCCAAATTCTTCAGAATGCCTTAAGAGAGATCTTCCTTAGAAAAACGCTCCGAATTCTTCAGAATGCCTTAAAGAGAGATCTTCCCTGGAAAAAACCCTCCAAATTCTTCAGAATGTTTTTAAAGAGAGTTCTTCCTTAAAAAAACCCTCCGAATGCTTCAAAATTCCTTAAAGAGAGTTCTTCCTTGGAAAAACCCTCCGAATTCTTCAGAATGCCTTAAAGAGAGTTCTTCCTTAGAAAAACCCTCAGAATTCTTTAGAATGCCTCAAAGAGAGTTCTTCCTTAGAAAAAACCCTTAGAATTCTTCAGAATGCCTCAAAAGAGAGTTCTTTCCTAGGAAAAAAAAACCCTACAATTGATTTTAAAAGCAGAAACCACCTTGTTTTAATCCCTTCTAATGCTTCCTTACCTTCTCCTACCTTATCCTAAATATTTAAGTACTTATTTCAGGGAGAATTCGTAGCATCGGGGGAATATATAGCTATGGGAATCGGTATTTGGTTCACGCAAGCGAAGGAAACGGGATCATCGGATGCCTGAGTCTGTTGCTGCCGCTGCACATGCAGCACCTCCCCCTAGTCCATGTGTTGCCCAAAAAAATGCTCCAACATAGTCTCCCGTATAATAGTCCGTAAAAATAGTGCCCGTCGTTTGGAGCTATTTTCGTCGAAATTTTCCGTATGCCCACCGCTCGCCGCTCGCTCTCATTCATGCATCCATCCATCCATCCATCCTCCTCCTGCTCCTCTCTCAGACTTTGCTCTGTTTTTAAATGTATTTATTTATTTATTTGCTCTATGGCGTGTCTGTATCTCGTATACATGTATAAATAGCTATATGTATCTGTATATACAAATGTATATAGCTTTGTGTATATATCGAGAGCTAGCTAGCCATCTAGCCTGTGGTGTCGTCGCCTTTCAGGTGCATTTTGAGGTGTCGTGACAGGAATTCTTCTTGCCAGCGAATTATGCGCACTAAAAATAATTGACAAAAGTATTTGCCTTCGCCGCCCCCTCTTCGCTTAGCTTTTGCCCCGCCACTGCTCTTCCCTATTCCCTTTCCCCCCATGATCCTCTCTCTCTCCCTAATAGAGCTCTTTGCTTCCCTTTTGGCTCTCCACTTTCCTATTCCCTATGCCCCCCATGATCCTCTCTCTCTCTCCCATGGGGCTCTTCCCTTTTGGCTCCCAGCATTCCCGTTGTTCTTCTTCACTCACTCTCTTTGCTCTCCGGTTTGCCGCAATGTTTTGCCGTTGCTGCCGTTAGACCAAATATGGACACTCGCGTTTGTTCACCATGTAACAACAACAACTATAACTATTAATAATAATAACAGAACTCTGCCGCACAGGAAAAAAATTACGTTTATGGTTCGCTTATTCTTCTTCTGCGTGGAACCAAAACTTGTCTTTTGTTATGCTTCTTCTTCTATTTTCTTTGCTTTTTTTTTATTCGAACACAAGCCTTCTTATCTATTATTTTTTTTTGTATTTGTTAGCCTTTTGCCAGCCACTTTTTGCCCCGTTATTCTTCGGTGCTTCTTCGCACAAGTGATCGATGCCGCCTCTGAGTTTGTACTGACAATTTCGATCTCGAGATGCCGAGATGCGCTGTCGCTGCCGATGCCGCAGTCGCCGTTTGCTGCCTCAGTCGCCGCCGCAGTTGTTGTTGTTGCTGCTCCTCCTCCTCCTCCTCCTCCTCCTCCTGCTCTTCTGACCAGCGAGGCATTTCGCATCGCATCACATCACGCACACGGCACACATATGTTTGTATGCCTCTGTATGAATGTATGTAAGCAAAGCTGCAGCAGGCACAAGTGCTGGGAGGGAGCGGGCGGAAAAGGAGGCGGTGGGGAGCCAGCTTAAAGTTGGGGAGCGATCGTGAGAGTCAGAGAGCACGCGCTCAGTTAACGGTTAATCGAGCACGTGCACGTGCTTGCGCGCGGCCCCATTGAGGTTAGGTTTAGTGCTTACTCGCCGCAACAATGAGTGCTTACAAAAAAAATACAAAAAAAAAACGTGCAACAGGTGCGAGGCATTTGCCAGCTGAAATGCAATACGCTTTTTTACGAATAAGGCAGCAAGTGGGGATTACTCTGGCTTTAGGTTGTACGAAATCTAATAGCAGTCTCAGTTTTACAGAGTTTCCGTTTTCTTCATTCTAATTTAAATAATATTTCCATATTTAAGCCAGGCGGCACTTTTTGCGCTTTGAGTTAAATAGGTTTTGAATAGGGTCTAGTGGTGGTAAAAAGTTGCGTTCATGTTGCATTCATTTCGATTTCAATTAGTTTTGATCGATAATTATTTGATTTCCCACCACTAGCTAGCGGTCATTACTCACCCCTTGACTGTTCAGGCGTTGACCTGTGGCCGTGGGTGGCAGCATGCTCTCCACACCCTGCATGATTACACTGGCGCCCAGGAACTTGTTCAGCAAGGCCCGAGCTTCACGATCTTCAGTGCTGTCACCGGGTTCTTCCACTGGAAATTAAAATTAATTTAAATTATAAATATTAGACAAAGAAAAAGCATGGTCACCATTATCCGCATTGCGCATCCTTTCCAGGACATCATCCACACTCGTAACCTGACGCTGATCCGCACTGCTGTTGAGGAAGGATCGTGTGTTGCTGGACCTTGTGGAACTGGTGACATGGCTCTGGCTCTGATTCTGACGCATCTGCGGAGCCTCGATCACGCTGCACACCTCGTTGGACTCGCTGTCCTCCTCGGTCTCGTCTTCGTTCCTCACCACCGACTGGACGGTGGACGAGTGCGTGGAGGAGGAGGACTCCTTGCGTATGAACTTCTCGCTGAGCTCCTTCACCGAACCGCGACGCACGTATCTGGCATCCTCGGGCGGCAGCGATTGCGACTGGGCCTCCACCTTTTTGAACTCTCGCACCACCCGGGAGTCCAGTTGCGGCGTGGAGTTGTCCTCCTCGTCCTCGGCCTGAAGCTGCTGCTTGATGGCAGCCAGCTCGTCGGCATTGCTCGAGTAGATCAGCTCCTTGCGCTCGTGACGCGGCGGGGACTTGCTGTCCGAGTAGAACTGCTCCTCGATCACATAGCCTGTGACTTTTGGGGGATAAAAGGTGTTAACAAGCTAAAGGATCTAACGAGGACTTCAGGGGTAACTACCTTGCTTGGTCACACAGGGCTCTGCAACCATTGGTGGTGTCGTCTTCTTCTTGAGCGCCCGAATCCCGAAGAGCGGCAGCCCATTCTCGTCGGTGGGTCCCACGCCGTAACTGGAGGTTATAGAGTCCTCCTCGCGCTGCTTCTTCCGCTGACTGGTGCTGCTGCTGGTGACGGTGCTGGAGCTGGTCATGGTGCGGGTGACCTTGCCACTGCTCGAGGTGGTGCTGGAAGTGGATCCCTTGCGAGGCGTGCTGCCATTGGTTTGGGGCACTGGCGAGTGACCCTTGAGCACCTTGGAGCGATCAGCCCAAATGGGTCCTTGGGTGGGCTTACTTGGCGCCCCACGAGGGGCAGTGGTGGTAGTGGTGGTGGTTGTGGTGACCTTGGTGGTAGTGCTTCCAGGGGACGACTGCTTTCCAGGCGGACTGGTACGACGCTTTTGAGCCGGACTGGCACTCCTTTCCCTGGGCTTCACAGGCGGCTTGCCTTGGGGTGAGGTCTTGGACGTGCTGTCCACCTGCTCCACCCGCCTTCGACTTGTCGTGCTAGTACGCACTTCCTTGAGGCTACTGCTGGTCGTCTTGGACTCGGGACTGGCCAAGGGACTCGGCTCCCGCTTCTTGGGCAGAGGCGAACTCTTGCCGGGACTCGAGGTGGTGCTTGTGGTGCCCGCATTGATCATGTTCTTGCGTATGAGACGCATCTGGGCTCGGATCCTGCGACGCATCTCGTAGCTGGCCACCGTCTCCAGGAGCTGCTCCAGTCGCTGCAGGTCAAAGATCTCCTCGATCTCCAACTCCAAGTCGGAGTCTTCATCCTTACCCTTCAGAGAACTCTTCCTGGGCTCTGTTGTGGTCTTTCTGGGCACATCGAACTTCACCGCCGTGTTGGGGTTGCGTGGCTCTACGGGGGAGTCATCTTCCACGGAGGACTTGCGCGAGTAGTGGCTCTTGTTGATCTCCAACGAATCGCGGCGGATGTGCT
The DNA here is from genome assembly GCA_014170255.2 of Drosophila triauraria. Lineage (NCBI taxonomy): Eukaryota > Metazoa > Arthropoda > Insecta > Diptera > Drosophilidae > Drosophila > Drosophila triauraria. Next base: position 4,311,582 of record CM024333.1, on the reverse strand, counting down.
CCAGCGAGCTCTTGGTGTGATCCATGTACGAGGGACGACGTCCGTCCACAGGAGCTTCCTGGGCAGGCTCAAACACATTCCTGCGATTGGCCACATTGCGTCCCGTGGTTGAGGTGGTAACGACGGTGGTTGTACTTTGCTCTGTAACGGATTCAAGGGGTGTGATTTCGGGTTCGGCTTGGGTGGGGTTAGTCGGAGTCTTGGTGGTGGTACTAGGGTGCGGGTGACGGTGCTCAGTGGTGGTGGTCGAGTTCAGGTTGGTGGAGGTGCGTCTACTGGGCGATCGGGAGGGAGACTGCGATTGCGACCGTGACGCTGGCGTTGGGGACTTGCTGCCGCTCTGTGGCTTCTCGGTTGTGTGGGAGGGGGGAGCTGGTCCCACCACCTCTACGTCCACATCCACATCCTGGACCACCCACTGCTGTTGGGTAATGTGCTCCATGCGCTTGGAACTGCAAGTGGTGGTGGTGGTCTTGGGTGAGGGAGTGGTAGCTGCAGGAGTGGTCTTCCTAGGTCCCGGCTTGCTTGCATTGGTCACCTGATTTCTGTAGGATCTCTTTTCCTCGGTTATCAAGCTGGTGCTGGGACTGGGTCGGCTTCGATTTCCGTTCATCTTGGTTGGCGAGGGCGAGCTGAGGGGCCTGCGTTCTGGCGTCCGTTGATTAAAGACCGAGGGACGACTGAGGATGTCCTTCTGACGCTTCAGTTCAATGGCTGTGGTGTGTGTCTTGGTCATGGGCAGAGGCTCCTCATCGAATTCCTCCTCGGGTGAGAGCTCGAGCTCCTCCTCGGGTTGCTTCAGGGATGGCTTGCGGGGTTCCTTCTCTGGTGACTTTTTGGTAAGCCTTTCGGGTTCCTTTTGCGGTAGCTTGGGCTCGCGTTTAGGTAACCTTTCCGGCTCATCCTTGGGCTTAGTTGGGGCTGGCTTCTTCGTGTCCTTGGGCTGTTCCTTAGTAACCCTTTGAGGTTGCTGTGTCACCTTTTGAGGCAACTTGGCTTTGGGTTCTTCCTTCGGCTTCGTTACCTTCTTGGGACTGGGTTCTCCCTTGGAATCCCTTCGCGTCTCCCTAGTTTCCTGCTGCCTCACTTCCCTCACGGTCTCTTTTGTGGTCACCTTTCTGGTCTGGACTTCCTCCTCTTCCTCCTCCAGCTGGCTAGTCTCCTCATCTGTCTCCCGCTCCAGCTCTGGTTCCGATTCCTCATCCAGTTCCCGCTCTGGCTCGCTTTGCCGCGAAATGTGGCGCTCAATATTGGCCACCAGACGTGGTGACTTTTGGGGCACGGAGGGGGCCAGCTTCTCGGCTGTGTCGATAAACTTGCTCACCTTCTGGGACACGCTCAGGATGCAATCGTCCCTCAGGAGCTCCTCGTCAATCTCCTCCAGATTAGGTCGCTCGATCTCCGGTCGGGGAGAGAGCGAAGCGGGTCTAGTAACATTCTCGGCAGTTCGCAGAAACTTGTCCACCTTCTGGTTGATGCTGAGCAGGCAGTCGTCATTCTCCGGGATCTTGGCGTGGGTGTCGAACTCCCTGCTGAAGGGGGCAGAGGCACGTGGCTGCTTGACCTTCTCGGCGGAGTGGGTGAACCGGGAGACCTTCTCGTGGACACTCAACAGGCTCTCATCCGTATCGAGCGTATTGACGGGGTAATCCAGGCTTTTGGGCGCCTCCACGGTGGGATTGTCCAGGATGTCCACCTCCAGGCCATTGGAGCTGCGCAGCTCCGAGATTTGACAGCCCACATAGGCCTGGGACTCCTCCTCGAAGATGGGGATGTTGGTGACCTGCGGCTTGCGGCGCGGCTCGTCGTCCGGCTCCTGGACCACGTCCGGGTAGCGCGGCTTGCCGGTGTCCAGCTCGGCAGGCACGGGCGTGGGCACAATGCGATCGGGCGAGGGTTCCCGCGAGCTCTTCGCCTGCTGGATGTCGATGATCACGCCCTCGATGTCGTTGCTGGTGTGGATCCGCTGCTCGCTGAGATTGATCGTCTTGGTGGTGCAGCACTTGCTCGGCCTGCCGGGCTTCAGGCTACTCATCTCGGGCTGGGGCTGGGGCTGGGGCTTGGTGCCGCCGCCGCTCACCTTGATGATGTTCTCGCTGGTGGAGCGGGTCACCTTCTCGGTCTTGTCGCGCCGCGTGACCCTAGGCACGGGAGCCGACTCCTTGCGCTCCGTCACAGGAAGCTTCCTCAAGGGACTGGGAGCCGGACGCCTTTCTGTCCTCGGCGACTTGGGAGCCGTGTGATCGATGATGATCTCCGTGTGCACGGAAATGTTGCTCGAACGTCGGCGTTCGTTGCTCACCCGCGAGGGACTGGCATCCGGGGAGGTGGAATCTCCGTCCACATTGTCCTCGGGAGCTCGGGACTGTGCAGGAGTGGGAGTACGGGTCGGCTGGGGCGATGTCTTCTGCTTCCTCGGCGAGGAACGCAGACGATCCTTGATGGAGGGAGACCCATTGACATCGCTGGGCTTGCGACCCTGCCGGGTTGTAGATGTGGTCGTGGTGGTGCTTGTGGTAGTGCGAGTCTCCTCTACAAGGCTGTCCCGCTTGCGACCCGATAGGGAGTCCTTGCGAGGACTCTTCGGAGCTGGTGCCTTGGCCTGGGGTTCCTTGGGAGCCACAGGTTGCTTGGCCTTTGTCGTACGCGAGTTCCGACGCTCAGTTTCTGTCTTCGTAATGCTGGTTTTCTTCTTCGTCTCCGGCTCCGAGTCCTTCTCTGGCTCGGATTCAGTTTCGGGCTGCTTTTCCGGCACCTTTTGGTTGGGTTTTGGAGCCTTCTTGGCTGAGCTGGGACTTGGCGAACGCGTCCTCTGAGTGATCTTCTCCACAACGGTCTTACCCTGACAATCGATGATCTTTTCGGTTACGAAACTCGTCTCTGGCTTGGCAGGAGTCTTCCTGCCAAAAGAGGGAGACACCGAAGGCGATGGAGACGTTGACTTCTTGGGAACTCTGCGTTCAGGCGATGGTGACCAGGTGGGCGAGGGAGACTTGGAGCCGCCCTGCTTGGTTATGACAATAGTGGTCTCCTCATTGACGTTGATGGTCTCGGCGTCCTCCTTGGGATTCCTGGGCAGCTCTGGTTCCTGGGGATACCTGGGGCTTTCTTGATCCTTCGGGTACTTCGGAGTCTTTTGTTCCTTGGGATATCTAGGGGTTTCGGGTTCCTTGGGATATCTGGGAACCTCCTGATCCTTGGGATATTTCGGGGTTTCCTGATCCTTGGGATATCTGGGAACCTCCTTCTCCTTCGGATACCTAGAAGACTCTGGCTCTTCCTTCTTAGGATAGGGCTCTGTCTTCGAGGTAGTGGCCAGAATTTCCACTTCCTCTGACTCCGTCACATCAACGATGAGCTCCTCATCCACCTTGATCTTGGGCTGCGTGCGCACCACAAATGTCTCGGTCACATGACGTGGCTTATCATCCTCGTCGTCATTGGGACAGTCCTCGATCTTCACTTCAATGGTCTCGATGGTGGTCTGGGTAATGTTCTCCTTGTCATCCTCACCATCATCGGTGTTCGGTTTCTGAGTAAAGTTACCCTGAGTGTCGCCATCCTCCTCCATGCCCAAGATCTTGCGACAGCGATCCTCGAAGGTCTCGCGACGGGTCAAGCCCTTCTTGCGGTAGGTGGGCGCCTTGTTCTCCTCGGGCTCGGACTCGGCATCGTTGCCCTTGGAAAGGAAGCCACCATCGGGGCTCTCGATGGTCTCCTCTGACGGCTTTGTTGTGGGTTCTTCTTCTTGGGGTTTCGTAGGAGCTTGGGGCTGATGCTGCTTTTGATGATCTCGTTCGTTCGTTATGAATTCTTCGTTAAGATTGTGGGTGGTTCGTTTTTCGGTTGTGGTAATGGTGCTTCGGAAGATTTCGTCCTCGGGATTCTGTTGGGGCTTCAGCGGCGACTGTTTCTCAGGACTTTGCCGGGGTGAAACACGGAGTTGAGTCTTTTCGGGACTTTGGGCTCGGACTCCAGCAGGTTGGCTTACTCCAGGTGTCTGTGAGGGAGTCTGGCTTCGGGGTAATTGCTTTTCAGGAGTCTGGCTTCGGGGTATTTGCTTTTCAGGACTTTGAGCCTTGGGTACTTGCTTCTCAGGACTCTGAGCCTTGGGTACTTGCTTTTCAGGACTCTGCCTGGGCGAGACTTGAGGCTGGACCCGCGGTTGCTCCTTCTCGGGACTCTGCCTGGGCGTGGCCCTAGGACCCTTCTCGGGACTTGGCTTGCGGCCAGGACTCTGAGTCCTCTGCTCGATAATGATCAATTCCTCGATAGCCAGCTGATCCTCCTCCACCGGAGACTGGGAGACCGGGCGACGACCCTCGAAGGTGGTCTCCCTCTGCACGCCGGGTGACTTGGAGCTGCGCCTCAGCTGAGGCTCCTGCTCTGGTTCGTCCTGGGACTGTCTCCTCAGCTGCGGATGCGGCTTCCTGCTGGCTGCAACGGATCAGGGCGGATAAGACTTGGGGGGGGATCGTGATCTCAAAGTGATCTCTACGTGATCTCTTTCTAGCTACTTTTACAACCGTTGTGTGGTGCTAAGGTTAGGAGTGTCTACGGCAAAGTCCCGGGTTAGATTCAGGTTAGGATCGTTAGTGACAACGCTGGCAGCTTCATCTACTTAGGGGGGGGGGGGGTTAACCCGGGTTAGGAGGAGGTTTCTACAGGCGCAGGCAAAGGCACAGAGCTGGTAGTAGTACCCATTAGTGGAAAGTTCGAGAGGAGGAAAGGTTAGACGTAGCATACTTAGTAGACCCTGAGCAAGAGCTCGCTTGCATTCCCATTCAGTGTTCAGTTTATTTCTTTTCTTTCAGTGCAATTTCAGTTTGGTGTTTATTTTTATTTGCAAAAAGTTCCAAAATAAAAAAGAAGTATATAGCATATGGTTTTTTTAAGTGTACAGAGTTTCTTGATTTTCTATTTTATTTATTTTTCGCTTTCATTTTTTGTTTTGGCAATTTTCGGTCTGTGTTGTTGGGTTGTTGGTTTCAAGCCTTACCAGGGGTCGCTTCCGCTTCCGTCTTGGTGGCGGTGGCTTCTTCCCCCTCTTCATCTTCGCCCAGCTGGTAATAGTGTCGCCTTACGCAGGGCGCCTCCTCCACCACCGAAGCCGAAGCCGCTGCATTGGCGCTCACCTGGAGCTTGCGGATCGGCTGGGAATCGGGGTCAGTTATGGTTTCTGGCTCTTGGCTTTTCGAGTTGGTGGTTGGAGTTGGAGTTGGAGTTGTTGTCTTGGTGGTGGTTAGTGTTGGTTCGTTGTTAATAGTAGGAGGAGGAGTAGTTGGTGGCAGAGAGAATATATCGCCAGGCTTAGTGGTAGTATACGTATACTGTGATAGCTTGTTATCTGAAGGATATACATTCATATACATAGTTCAGGGGTTCCAATATTTAGCAGATATATATATATATAGTATATATGTGGGTTTATTTACTTGATCTTGATCTCTTCTTTAATTCGTACCTGGAGAGGAAGCAGGGGCAGAAGCAGGAGCTGGTGCTGTGGGTGAAGCTGGAGCTGGTGCTGGAGCTGGACTGGGACTTCCCTTGACTTCCCTAGTCGTAGTTGTGGTTGTGGTAATCACTGTACCCCCTGCTTTTGGCGTGGGCGATCTTGGCTCGCTGGGTCCCCGGCTCACCCCTGGACTGGGACTCGGTTGCTTCTTGGTGGTCTTGGTGGTGGTACTGCCCGTTGTCTGCCTGGTCACAGTGCTGGAGCTAATCCTGCTTGTTTCCGAGGGCGCCTGGCTCTCGTGCGAGCCCTCCCTCATCTCCCGGCGATAGGTGCGATTCGAGGAGATGCTCGAGCGTGGAGTCTGATGCTGATGGGGATGAGAATGCTGAGGATGATGGTGATTGGAGCCCACCGAGGTGGTGCTCTCCGCCGGCGAACTGCTGCGCAGCGAGGCCGCAAAAGCCCTATGGGCGGCATCCACCTCGCGCTCCTTCTGCAGCTGCCGACGGGTCACGGTCACCGTCTCCGTCTTGGTGGGGGTGGAACTAGGTCCTGGAGTCGACCGTGACTGGCTGGGCTTGCCCGCCGCTGGCTGAGATCGACGTGGACTTACGGACTGACGGGGTGAAGGCGACGATGGCTGCTCCACCTGCGTCTCAATGATGCGTTCCGTCTTGCGGTTGGAGCTCAGATTCTTTGAGATATTCCTGGCGGTCAGAGGGACCTCGCCATCGGGTTGGTCGGAACGCTGCGGGGAGCGCACTGAAGGAAAGCCATGGGTACTGTAGCTGGGATGAGAAGGTGCCTCCCTCAGCTTCTGGGGCTGCGGGGAACTGTAGGTGTCATCACCCAGAACCTCCGTTTCGGTGGTGCTCGAGCTCGTCTGCTGCTGCTTCACCTGGCGACTCTTCTCGGAACGCACCACCACCACCTCCTCGGTGGAGGGACGCTGTGAGGGATACTCCTGGGTGGGCTTGTTGGGCCTCACCGAGGGAAAGCCATGGGTGCTAAAGTCCCTGCCTGGGGACTGGCGTGCAGGTGAGGGAGCATGGTGTGGGGTAGGCGCCTTCTGCACTCTGGGCAAAGGCTCACCACGATCGTCGTACTCCTCCACGGTCTCCGAGGTGGTCTCCGTGGAGAAGCGGCGGCTAGACTTCTTCACCGAGGAGAAGGTGGAGCTCTGCTGCTGCTGGTGCTCCACATTGTCCACCACATCGCGCACCTGGCTGTGGTCCTGCACATCCTGCTGGACAAGTCGCTGCTTCTGATTGTGGCTGGGAGCCTGGTGGCTGGGAGCCTGGTGGCTGGGAGGTTGGTGACTTGGAGCCTCCGTCTCGTAGCGCTTGTTCTTCACAATAGTCCCGTCCGGCAGCCGCTTGACCGTGGTGATCATCTTGACATTGGGCTTGGGATACTCCACCGTGTTGGAGATGATCTCGCCGGGCTGGGCCATCAGGTGCTGGACATGCTGCTGGTATTCGGGCGAGGCCTTGTCCATGTCCACATAGCGCTTGTTCTCCTCGTAGTGCTGCTGGGTCTGGACATTCCGGGTGCTGTTGCTCTGCTCGCGGCTCTCCGAGAAGCGCTCCTCCTGGCGCTGCAGTTGCTCTTGGCGTTGGATTTGCTCCTGTCGCTGGATCTGCTCTTGGCGGTGGATCTGCTCCTGTCGCTGGAGCTGCTCTTGGTAACGCTGCTCCTGCTGACGCCTCTGATCCTCCCACTCCCGCTGATGTAGCTGCTGGGGCTTCTCCTGGCCATCGCGCAGATAAAGCGGCTCATCGCCGCCATACTCCACGGTCGAGGAGGAGGAGACCACCTTGGAGGAGGACGAGGTGGAGGTAGAGCTCATCTTCATCTCGGTGCGGCCGCTGGTCTCGTCCCCGAAGACCACCTTCTCCTGCAGCTGGGTCTTGGAGCTCTCCGAGGCCTGCTTCACGAAGTTCTTGTCGTCGCCCTGGTGCGAGGCACTCGAGCGCTGCTCGTTCCTGCCCTTGAACTCGGCCTGGCCACCACCATTGAGCTTCTCCACGCCTGTTTGAGGTCGTAGGTTGAGGGTTGAAGGTCGGACATGGACATACAGAACAAACAGAGTTTTGGGGTTAACACAGAGAGAAATCACAACACCGACAAGGGACCAGGGTTAGGAGGGAGGAGGAGGATGTGCCGCCGACTGACTGGCTTACAGTCAGTCTGCGGCTTCTCTCTCCAGACTCAGACACACAGCAAAAACTGGGAGGAAGACTTACCGTCTGTCTTGGCCAGAGTCTCGGTGCGATAGGCCCTGCCATCGGGACTCACCTCCGAGGAGGTCTGCACATCCCAGCCCGTGGTGTTCGGCTGCGTCAGGGTCATCGAGTGGAAGCGCAGCTCGTGCGTGGGACTCGTCGAGTCGCGCACCTCCTTGGACTTCAAGCTCTGGAAATTCTGATCAAGCAAGGCATCGCCATGGCTGGGTGCCAGAAGATCCTTGGCCAGGGTTCCGTTGCCATTGGGCGCCTCCGACATGGTCGCCGAGAGATCCGGTTCGTGCCTGTAGAGATTGCAAAGTCGCGACTCGCGCAGCTTGTAGAGATGCGATCGGATTTGCTTCTTGCGTTCGCTGTCCTCGGACTGCTGCCACTGAAAGAAAAGGAAAGAAGCCTTTAAAAATCTTGAAAAATATCTATAAGAAAATATATCAAATCTATAAGTTGTCCTTGAGCCAATTAAGCCAAGTGCTCGAGTTTTTGGAGTGGCGGTAGCGCAATTTGGAGCAAAGTGGAGTACCCATAGCCCACGCTCTCTCGTCGTCGCCGTCAGCTCTGGGGATTGCCATTTACGGCCACCGATCCCGAGCTCTTGTCTCCGCTCCGTCTCGGTCTCGGAGCTCCTCCTCCGCCAATTAGCCGGTCTCAGCCAACACACGAAACTGACTCAGCCAGAGACTGGCCTTATGGCTAGAATATATATCCAATATATGTATAGATTCCGGCCAAGATCGAGATGACGCCCCCAACAAGATCACCGGTTTCAATGTTTCAATGGCAGAAGCAACCAGATGACCAAACATGGCCGGGATTACACACAGAGTAAGGGGTAACAGGCTATAATGAATGATTCAGACTTTAAGATCTTGAGAAAATGTTTGAAAAACTACAAGTTTAAGTTGAGGAAGTGAGCAATTAAGTATTTTTAAAGATTTTTAAAGTAAAGATCAGCAAGAAACTCTTTTAAACATTTTAAATAAATAAATTAAATGGATCTTAAACTAAACAATTAACTGAATAAATTGTTGAAACAGAAAAGTAGTAATTATTTAATATAAAACAAGTTGAATTTATGGTAATATTTCATTAAATTGTAATATTAAGAACATTTCCAATTACTAGAAATCAGAGATGGAGAATTATGTTTGCTAATCGATTTAAAATCGATCGAAAATCGATAAAAACATTGAGTCTGCCAGCGTAAAAAGCTGAAATAAGTTAAATTTGTCTTAAAATCTAATCATATTCGAATATAAAACACAGTTCCATTTACAAGAAAATAAAGATGGAAAATCATGAATGTATATCGATTTAAAATCGATTTTTATTCAATTAAAAAAATCTATTTCTGGCCAGTTCCAGTAGAAAAAGCAGAAATAGTTTTAAACTATATTAAAATATTAATATTAAGTACGATTCCAATTTCTGGAAATTAAAGCTAGAAACACATGGATGTTTATCGACTTAAAATCGATTTTTTGTATTTAAAAACACCGAATCTTTGCCAGCTCTAGCAGAAGCAGATATTAGTTTAATTTATGTTAAATTCGTATTTTATTCGAATGTTAAATACATTTCCATTTACTAGAAAACAGAGCTAAAAAAACATGCATGTTTATCGATTTAAAATCGATTTTAAATCATTTAAAATAAATATAATTTTAATTTAAACGTATCATATTGCAATATAAGGTAGATTTCCAATCATTAGAAAATAAAGCTAGAAACACATGAATGTTTATCGACTTAAAATCGATTTTTTGTATTTACAAACATCAATACTTTGTCAGTTCAAGTAGAAAAAGCAGAGGTAAGTTTAATTAATGTTAAAATCTTGTGTAACTCAAATATTAAGTACATTTCCAATTACAAGACATGCATGTTTATCGACTTAAAATCGATTTTTATTCATTTAAAAAACATCGAATCTTTGCCAGCTCTAGCAGAAGGAGAAGTAAAGAAACATAGTTTATGGAGAAGAGAAGTAAATGGCTTTAAAAGCTTAATTTTACTTAGAAGCATATCTATTAAGTATCCTCCTCTATTCCCAGAAATATTAGTTTAATAAAGTATCATTCTACAGTTTCAATAAGATACAGGAGCCTTGCCCAGCCTTAAAAATAAACAAAACAATCAAAGAATCATCGGGTTTACTTATGGTCGCCATGAGATATCAGTTAGCCGGCATTCTTCTCATTTGTTATCAGAAACCGCGAATCGAATTCGAAATCAAACATCAAATGGCTGACGTTTCCAGCTTATAAATAAAACATTGGCCATTCCCGGAGCTGACCGATAAGCGGCGATCCAACAAAGAGTCCAGGCACTTATTTAAACAATAATCTAGAGAGGTCTCACAATATCGTTAGCCAAGGAAAAAAAAAAAGAAAAACAAACAAAAATCGAATTAAGTTGAGGCGGCGGTGATATCACCTTTGGCTCAAGCGCGAAAACAACGTCAAATAACATTTGTATTAACAATAATGACACCTCCTCCTCGCTCGATCCACATCTGTACAAATGTACATATATATGAACAACTATGTATATAAGTAGATATATGCAAAATGCTGACTCCACAGCTTTGCTAACTGTTTTAAATTTAGACAGCAAAATGGGGGAAACTTCCTTAAAAAACCAGATGGATTTCTAATCGTACAGGAAATGGTATTATGAATTATGAATAATTTAAAGATCAAAAGTTTGACTAGAAAAAATGGAAAGTAGAAGAAGAAGATGATTCATAAAATCAAGATCAAGATTAGTCCAAAATCTGGTATGGTTTTAATACAGGGAAACTATTTTAAATAATTTAGAAAGCTTTTTGTGGTAAGGTTATAATTTCTATACAGGTTAAATAGCTGAAAATAAAGTTTTATTTTGGTTTAAAGAATCCTAAAAAAGAAAGTGACTTGTTTTTTTTTTCTGTTACAGTTTTAATTATTACTGTAAATTAGTACAGTATTAATTAGTATTAAATTCATATATTTTAGTATTTTAACTTCAAACAAATTAATTTTTCAACATACTTTAGTTCCGTTACTTTAACTTTAACTTCAGAAAAATCTCCGCAGCGCACTTAATATTTTTAATAGCTTCCATAATCTTCTTGGAAGATTTGTCGCCTTTTTATGAAGAAATCCCCATGATTGATAGCCACAGTTGTTGCTTTCTTTTCGACAGATGGCGCTCTGGCCGCTTGCCGGCCATCACTTTCAGCGCTTTCACTCGCCCAAATCAACAGATTCGCATTTCCAATTGACAAAAAAAAATAAATAGATAAATAAAGCAAATAAAAAACAAATGCAAGAAATCAAAGAGAGAAGAGCTGGCCGAGTGTGTGTGTTTGTGTTTTTGCAAAAAGTTAGCAGCTTAGCTTTTGTTTGTTTGTTTGGTTTTTTCCGATTTTTTTTCTGTTTTGTTTTGTATTCAAGAACTGGTCGCGTGGTCGCAGTCTAGACCTGCGTCTTGAAACGCCTCTGCTAGCATCGCAAGCCATGCACTGGAACCAATTTTTGATCAAAAGGTTCAAGGAAAAATCATAATAATATTATTATAATTAAGTAATAAAAATAATAATATTTTCAAAAACTTTATTATAATATGATTTTATATTATTGAAATTATTTTTTAAACTTTTCAATTAGATTTAAATATTTTTGGTGTCACTAAAATCAAAAAAGATTTTTCATTAATTCCCACTATGAATTTTAATAATTATTATTATAAAATTTACTTCAGTCCACACTTTACTACTTTTTTTCTTTCAGTGTACCGCCCTGTCGCTGCCTCTGCCGCTGTCTCTGCCCGAATGACGTAATTTCTAAAAGTGCCGTGATAACCAGTTGAGAAGAAGAAGACGAGGAGGAGGCGGAGGCAGATACAGAGACAGTAGAAGAAGAAGCAGAAGCAGCAGCAGCAGATTTCGCACCTCTGCAGCGACGCTGCCAGCGGCAGCGGCAACCTGTTGGGCGTCAACGCCGGCGCCAGCGTCAGCAGCGACGTCGACTGCAGGCCTAATGATGAGGAATGATGGGGAGCTGTCTCTCTGTCTCTGACTCCCTCTCGCGCTCGATCGCTCTGCTGCTGCTGCTGCTGCTGCTGCGCTGCCATCTCCCTCGGATGACGTGACGTGCGAATGCTGATAAATTATTTTTGAAGTTTCTGCTTTCTGTTTTTGTTGTATTATTATTATTATTTATATTTTTCGTTGTGCCGTTGTTCATTTTTAGCTGTCGTGTCAGCCGGTGTTGACCTCCGTTTCGTGTTATTTTTTTTTGGCAAAAAACAAATCGTTTTTATACCCGGTACCCATAGGGTACAAGGGTATTATAAGTTAGTGCCAACCGAGAATGTATGTAACAGGCAGAAGGAGAACTCTCCGACCCTATAAAGTATATATATTCTTGATCAGCGTCACTAGCCGAGTCGATCTAGCCATGTCCGTCTGTCCGTCTGTCCGTCTGTCCGTCTGTCCGTCTGTCTGTCCGTGTGAAACAACAGATCTCAGAGACTATAAGAGCTAGAGTTACGAAATTTGGTGACAACATTGGAATCTGTTGCACGCAGATCAAGTTTGTTTTAAAATTTGGCCACGCCCACTTCCGCCCCGAAAATGAAAAAAACGGTATATAACCATATGCAAGATTTTCGACGTAAAGTAAATAGATAGACTTAATAAGTAGGCAATCGTGGACGAGTTCTGAAAATTTGAGTAAAATCGGATGATAAACATAGAAGTTATTAAACAATAAAGTTTCTGAGAGAGAGAGAGAGAGAGAGAGCGCACGTGCGTGTTGCTCAAAATGTTCCTACCAACATTTGTTTTTGTTGGGTGTTGCTCAGCAACATTTGTCGCTTTGAGAGTTGCCCAACATGTTCCTAGCAACATTTGTCTCTTTTGAGTGTTGCTCAACATGTTTCTAGCAATATTTGTCTTCATTCGTCAGAAAATTGTCTTTTTCCCATGTTCATGTGCAGTTTAATTTCACCCACAATGCATTGGGTACCGGGTATCTTACAGTCGGTCACACTCGACTGTAGCTTTCCCACTTGTTGTTATTGAAATTAAAGTTTATTAAAAACTTAATTGAGAGGAAATCAACGCAGAGCAAAAGAGCGAGAGAGAGAGAGGGAGAGAGTGCCAGGCAAGGTCAAGGGGTCGTCATTGCACACGCACACCTACGTAGGCAGAGGCAGGAATTAATCGAAGTTTTCGATGTTTTTTTGCATGCAAAAATCGAAATATCGATGCATTGCCAGCTCTAGGTATTTCTGCAAAATCGAAATATCGATGCATATCCAGCTCTAGTATTATCTGCAGAGATAAACCTCGTTTTGAATTAATTCCCATTCGCACAGATTAAGAAATATAGGAAGTAACATAATATAAATAACTAAAACGTGAGAGATAGGCTTTAAATGAAAATTGCAAAAATAATATAAACCTCTTTTATCGACGATTGTAGAATTGTTTTAATCGAAATCAGTGAGAAATCGTTCAGGGAATGAAAGTAATTTTTAATTTATATTTAAGACGGTCCAAATAATGTAAGTAAATCCAATAACACAGAAATTTTGTTGTAAGAAAATAAGAAAAGAATTTGCAAATGTAAAATTGTTTTGGCTTGAAATTAAATCAAGAAATAACTTAAAAACATAACCCTAAAGCTTAGTTATAAATTTATTAGGAACCTATACTTTTATATACTTTAAATGATCTCAAATATGAGCTATTTCTCTCAGTATTTGCACTTTGCTGCCTGCGTTAATTGTTAGCTTTTATTATTATTCTTTTTATGGCTATTTCGATTTCAATTCCCGATGCCAGTTCAATCTCGGTGCCGAGTGCATGCTATATGTATGCATATTAAAGTGACCTAATTGCCGCTGTCCCGGCCAATCGAGAATCGGAGAGCCGTCGAATCTAGAATTGAGAATTTTAAATTGTGTCATTGTGCGACGTCAGAAACATGTTTATTATGTTTGCTTTGCCGCGGACTTATTTGTGTGTGCGTTTGGTTTCGCTGTCAGCGTCTTATTTTGGGTATGACATCGCCTCCCCAACTCCCCAGCGCCCCAGCTCCCCAGGTGAATAAAACCAAGTCGGGTTCTAAAAGTGGAGCACTTTCGTGGCATCGCTGGCTGCATATAAAGCACCGGCTAAACCCGAAAACCCCAAAAAGCTGGACCCACTTTTTGGCCTGGGAAATAACTCAATTTTTTTTCGGGGTCTCTCAGTGATCGATGGACAGCTGTCAAAGCCACTAAGCGTGTGGGAAATTATAATGCCAAAGCCCCGATCCCATAGGTGATATATTATAGCCGGCAAAGCGGTGACCCAGGCAGAGCACAGAAACAAAAAATATGTGAGATTAAATAATGAGTTTAGTTTTGATATAAATTTAGGTAGAAACAAAGGGTATAAATAAATATTTAAGTTATTGAAAAATAACACTTTCAAAATGTTAAACTTGGTTTTTACAATATTATATTCCTTTTAAATTAAAATTGAAATATATAATATTCAAAATTTCATTAAACATATTATAAATGGGAGTTTTTCGATAACATATCGTTTTTCGATACATAAATCGATATTTAAAATATTAAAAATACTTTTATATTAATTTCGGGCATAATAAAATCAAACATTTCCCATTGAAATTATTTTAGATCTTTACTAATTCTGTATTTATTTATTTATTTGCTTTTGTGTACCAACTCGGTATTAATAATATAATTTTGAAGCCACAAATGATCTCATACTCGAAAGCCAAATAGTAGGAAATATTATAATGCATGGCGTATATGTATATTCCGAACAATTATCGAAGCCAACGTCATTAGTGCAGGTGGAGATTTTTTGTTGTTTTTGTCGTTTTGTTTCTCGTGCCCGGAAAGAACGACTTGCCCAGATTTTCTCAAATTAAAGTTGGCTTAATTCAGAGCCAAGGTTGCTAGTGTATTACGTGATAACTACATTCATTTTTTTACTTAATTAAATTAATAAATAAAATTGGGAAGTTGAAGAAAGCCAACAGATGGTCGCTATATGTCTCCCTTTATTTTCCTGTGTGCACAACAGTTTTTCCAAGTTAAAAATATTCAAATAAGCCAGGATTTATCGGCAGATCTATCACCGACAATGGGGAGCAATTATTCTGGAATAATTACAGGCTAAATCAAAAATCTGAACAAAACCCTTGGGGCTGCCGAGATCTGTGTGTTCGGTGATCTGGTTTCGCTCGTCGGCGGAAAAGCGTAGAACGGTTGCCAAGGCCAGCAGCCCACGGCGATGGGGTAACTCGTTTCCCCTTGTAATTAGATGCACTCCTCCCCATTCCGATTAGCATATACCTTCTCTCTATATACACGATCGTCAGCTGTTCTGGCCGGGATCCTCGAACGGCCCACGAACACCACAAGTTCCCCGATAAGATCCGTTTGTTTTTTTCGTTTGTTTACAAGCCACTTGGCGGAGATATAGATACAAGTGTACAGATACAGATACAGGCTACAGGTGTTGTTCGCTAATTGAAATAAGTGACTTGGTAAGAGTGGCAAAAGTAATTTAAGTAAATAATGTTACTTTTTGGAGAAGGTATTAGGCAAATTAAAAGGTAATCTTGTGGAAGTTTCATGGTTGGTTTCAGACAAATAACCAGAATTTTAAGGCTAAAAATATTATACTTTCAGAAACCTTTTTTAAGAAATCCATATTTCATATATTCCCTTTTTTTTAAATCTTGTGACTTTGTTAAAGCATTGTTTCAGCACTTTATTTTTATTTTTTAAGAACTCTAAAAGTGGTAATTTTAAGTGGGAATTAAATACTTCAAGAACGCTTTTTTAAGAGCTTAATACCAGTCTCTAAAAATGTTTGGGAGTTTGTTAAATCAATTTTAAAATTTAAAATCCTTAAACAATCTTGGGAGTTTGTTGAATCAATTTTAAAGTTCCAGCATTTTACTTTTAATTTTTAGGAACTCTAAAAATCGTATCCCAGTGAAAACTAAATACTTCAAGATGCCTTTTTTTTAAGAAAGAAAAATCTTGGGAATTTGTTAAACCAATTTTTAAAGTTCCCGCATTTTAGTGTTATTTTTAACGAACTCTAAAAAATCCCAGGAGCTTGTTAACTCTTTTTAACTTGTCCTTGATAGCCTTTCGCAGGCCACATGAAACATTTATAACAATAACCGCAATTACTGTCGCTGCTATTGATTGGCTTTCCAATCGATTCCACCCTATATTCCCACCCAAAACCCTAATGGTAAATTTATAACCCTAAATCCCCCTGAAGAACGATGACTGTATTGCAAGACGTTTCTACAGAGATATAACGTACACATATAGCTACAGTTACTAACTGTTATGCAAAAGGTGGCGAGAAAAAAAAAGGTTAAACTGTGCGAAAGTGTGAAAGTTAATACGAGAAGAAGGGAGAGAAGAAAGAGCGGGAAGAAAGAGGTATGCAGCCTCGCAGCTTCTTCTGGGGACTTATGTGTTTCTTTCGGTTTTTTTTTTCATATTCTTTCCGAAATGACAGAAAAAATTACCTCAGGTAAGAAAACGACTTGATTGTCTTTTGCGGGTTTTCTTATTTTTCGATTTTTGGCCAAAGCTCTGTTTCGAATTCTTCTCGTTCAGGGTTGTTGTTGTAGATTGGAGTTGGCGTTGTTGTTGTTAAAGTTGAACCGGCAAGGAAAGGCACGTAAAAAAACACTTGATGGCAAAAAAAGGTGTGACTAATCCTTGTCCTCTTCTCCTTTAATTGTATTCGATTTTTTTCGTTTAAATAAATAAATAATAAAAAAAAATAAAATGATCGTTGTTGTGACTTGTGGTTGAGCGTTGTTGTTTGTTGTTTGCTTTAGTTTATGTTTCTTTTCTTTTTCACCGAGCGTCGACACGTTGCAATCGATCGAACACCAAAATCAGACTGAAGTTTCCAATCAGAATCGCAAAGCCGCCTAAAGTGGCCGCCAGCTTAGACGCCAGCAGCGACGCCGGCAGCGACGCGGGCAGCGAAGCGGGCAGCGAGCCGAGATATGACCGAATACGAAAAAACGGCAAATAAACGAAGATGACGCGACCGGCGGCCGGGGCACAGTGGGCTGAGTCACGAAGATGATCGAATAAAGTATATTTAAAGTATAATATTATTGTAAGTGCAAAAGAAAATAAATATAAATAATATTTAAAATTAGGAGAAAGGAAACTTAATTAGATAAGTTTATAAGGGGCTGTCCATATATTACGTAATCACCAGTGTGACCGTTTATGGAAACTTATGGTCACCAGTGTGACCGTTTATGGTTTTTTTTTACAATGTAATAAACGCATTAGTTTGTTTAAAATTTAACTTTATTCAGTTCGGCACTATGCTACTGATAAAATTAAATAAAATTCTGCACAAAATAGTTCGTTTATGGACAGCGAGAGCGTTTTTTAAATTTTTAAAAATACCATAAACGGTCACACTGGTGATTACGTAATATATGGACAGCTCCTTATAAATTATAAACTTATCCCTAAATAAATCAATTTAAATATTTTGCAAACATGTTAAAGGGCTAAAACCCACTTCCTCCCTTTCCTGACAAATGAAATATTTATTTGTATTTAGTTATTTATTTACTTATCCTACGGACATGGCTCATCCGCCTCGAATTGCATTTGGAACGTGTTCGATTTTGGTTTTTAGGATTTCGATGATGAGAATCCGCGCATTCCACAATAAATCACTCATTGGTGGGTGTCATTGTTGCAGTAATAATTAATAACAATGTTAATAATAGACACCTATTTCTTTGAGACTATTTTCGGACTAACTGCTGCCCACTATTTGTAGCTAAAAGAAAAATTACTCATCGGCGTTGGCGCAGACGTTGCGCAGACGCAGCCGCTGACATAGTCGAGAAGTCGTGACTAGCAGCCCGCCCCACGGTGTGTCTAGTCTCAGTCTGTGGTGTCCACTGTCCACTGTCCACTGTTCGGTGGCCACTTGCTGCATTTGGCCATTTGCCATACGCGGGTGTCTCGGCTTTAATTTTTTATTTATTCCCCGACTTACTCCGTGTGCCAGTTCAACTTTGGCTCATTGATTTATTCCGCAGTCGATGGCTGGCCGACCCACGCGTTTCTTCGCCTGTCTGGCTGAATCGAATCAAATCGAATTGAATTGAATCGAATCGAAAAGAGTCGAAGCAGCAGTCGAAGTCGAAGTCGCAGTCGAAGTCGAAGTCTTAGTCTCATGGCCAAGAGCCAGCCAACGCTCTCGGGGGCTCCGTTTGGTTCTGAGCCGCCCAGGGATGTCAGAATTTTTTAGATTTAAGAAATAACCAGTTTAATTATGAAAGAAAGGCTTGAAAATTGTAGAAACATTTAAGAAAAATATTTTTATATGATTCATCAGACTCTAAATAATAAGCCTAAATTAATTGTTTAAGCATAATCAAGTATATATTGATATTTCTAATTATACTAACTTTTGCATTTTTGATAAGATAAGAAATTGTTTTGAAATTGCTTTGGGAACTTGAGATAAGATTCGCTTGTCATTTCAATCGGAAGTATTTATTAAATTAAAAGCCTTTTTGTTTTTATAAGATAAGACAATGAATGAATGATTTATAAACTTTTAATAAGAATTTACATTTAGCAAAGCTATAAAAATAAAAAACATATTCCAATTCCTCTTTTTTTCCTGCCAGATACGTGATTAAATCCTTGTGTATAAAATATAAGTAAAGTTTTTTATTATACCCGGTACCCATAGGGTACAAGGGTATTATAGGTTAGTGCCAATCGAGAATGTATGTAACAGGCAGAAGGAGGCATCTCCGACCCCATGAAGTATATATATTCTTGATCAGCATCACCAGCCGAGTCGATTTAGCCATGTCCGTCTGTACGTCTGTCCGTCTGTCCGTCTGTCCGTCTGTCCGTCTGTTCGTCTGTCCGTCTGTCCGTCTGTCCGTCCGTCCGTGTGAAACAACAGATCTCAGAGACTATAAGAGCTAGAGTTACCAAATTTGGTGACAACATTGGAATCTGTTGCACGCAGATCAAGTTTGTTTTAAAATTTGGCCACGCCCACTTCCGCCCCCAAAAAACGAAAACAACTGAAATAAGCTAGATTCGTAAATTTTGGCTCAAAGTAAATAGATACAATAAATAAGTAGGCATTTGCGGACGTTTTCTGAAAATTTGAGTAAAATCGGATGATAAACATGGAAGTTATTAAACAATTAAGTTTCTTACCATCTTGAGCCACAACGGCAGTAGCGAAAAAAAGTGTTGCGTGCTTTTGGGCGCAGTATTAATTCGTAATGCAGCTGCGTACAGAATTTGTCTCTTTTAAACTTTGCTCAACATGTTTTTGGCAAAATTTGTCTTTATTTGTCAACATTTTGTTTTTCCCATGTCCGTGTACTATTTAATTTCACGCAAAATACTTTGGGTACCGGGTATCTCACAGTCGGTCGCACTCGACTGTAGCTTTCTCACTTGTTTAATTCCAATTACTATTGATTTTTTTCAGATTTAATATTTTTTTCATATCTGGCATCCCTGCCTATGTATGGCGTCATCGCCAGGAGCAGAGTGGCCAGAGGAGATAAGACGGCAGACAGAAGAGAGAACGAGAGAAGGAAAAGGCGAAAAAGAGAAGGATCAGGAGATGGAGGAGGCCAGCGGCGGTCAGCGGAGCTCAGAGGCCAAGAGCTGGAATTGATTCATGGCCAATGAGTCATCGCTGGCTTTATCAGTCGAACAGTCGCTGCCGTCCGCTGCCTCAGCATCCCAATTTGTCGCTGCTGCTGCTGCTCTCTCCCTGTCTCTCCTTTATCTCCTCTTTCTCTCCCCCTCTATCTTCCTTCAAAGCAGCGACGCGACTGCGTGGGTCGAAGATCGTCTGTTGTTGCTGCTGCTTCTTCTTCTTTCGTATGTTACTCTAACAGCAGGTACTTAACATTTTGGTTAAATGTTTAAAGAAATGTTAATGGAAATTTTTAAAAGAAAATTCTAAAATTTCAGTTTAAATCAGAAATAAACGAAAAGAACTTTCAGTGTTGGCACAGAAATTGCGGTTGATTTGAAATCTCTTTAAAGGTTACTAAAAAGTATGCTATAAAATGTAAAACCATACAAAACCTAACCTAAAAAAAATTTTTTGCGAACTTTTAAAGACTCTTTAATTGATTTCAAACCTCATATTTAAAAAAAATTGTTAAATAAGAAGACCTTAAATATTTAAATTTTTCGCTTAAAAATATATTTCGAAAATTATGATTTTTTTCTTTTTAATCTGAGATAAAAATAATCATAACTAAGCCAAAACAGCCTTAATTTCAATTCGAAAGCTTTTCTGTGCTAGTTTTTATTAGATTTACAAATATGCCTCTTAAGATTAGAAATTTAAACAAATAAATTTGAGGTCAATTTTTGAAAAAAATTATGATGATGTACCCCCTTATTAAAATTTGAAAAATCGATCAAAATTTTTGTTCTGATATTTTTCAATATTTTGGTTTTAAATGCTTACAATTTTAATGAGGAATCGGAAAATACACGTTTTTTTGCTATCACTCCCATTTTGGCTATAAAAAGCTCTTAAGAAGACCTTAAAATTTCACATTTTTCGCTTAAAAATATATTTCAAAAATTATGATTTTTTTGGAAAAATCTTAAGTTAAAAATTATCATTACTAAGCCAAAACAGCCTTAATTTCAATTCGGAAAGCTTTTCTGTTAGTTTTTAGTAAAAGACTTTTATATACTCTTAAAATGTATTTTTAAATTGAATAAAATATTTGCTTTCCAAAGAGTATTTCCCTCTTCGATATTGAACCATCTGGCCCGCTGTTATTCTTCATTAATGCAGTTAGATAGATCATTTTCTCTCCTTTTTTTTTGGCCCGCTGCGACATCGTCATCGTCATCGTTTTTCCATTGATTTTTCTAACGACTTTTTAACGATTATTGCAAATGTCTGAGCCAAGTCAGCGACTAGCTGCTGGCGGCCCACGCGGACAGCCGGCTTTACAGTGAGCAACCCCATAAATGACCCAATTTGGTCAGGTTGAACTGGGTGACTGACTGACTGACTGACTAACCATGGATGGTCCGCAGCCCGGAGTCCGGACTTTCTGGCCAGTTCTCGAACAAAGTCAGGGCTTTGAAAGGCAATGCCACCTGGGCACTTGGACAGCAGGCAACGGGGACGACACAAGTTCGTCAAGGAGTCAATGAACTTTGGAACAGAAATTGTGACAGAAATAATAATAAATTAAATAAAATAAATTTTATTTAGTTATTTTTCTCAAGTTTATAGATTACAAATAATCCCGAAAATCGCCATGCACCTAAAATTTATTTAATAAACTCTAAAAGTATGCTAGGATATGAGATATAACATTTTGAAGCATACTTTTGGACTGAATTTAAAGTGATTTCATAAAGAGGCTCAAAAAATATTTTTATTCATTTATTTTTTAATTATTAACTCACCATTTTCCTCAGCAATTCCTCATTTTGAATTTCACCCAAATCGCATTCCACTTCCATGGCAAAGGAAAGCTGAAAAGGAAAGATAAACCTTTTTTTAGTGTCTAGAAATAATACAAGATAGTGCAACTTAGATAAGATATAATTAGAGATTAGCTTTTAGCCGATGATGCAATTTATTTCGCTGCACATTTCTCAAGCTGATTTATTTGATAATTTGTAGCCCGTACATATAGCTGTCTCTGCCATCGATCATGATCAGTGTTATGGCACTGCGAACGAGGCGAGCCAGAATCGGCTAGAATCGGCTAGGAGTCCCCGTCCCCGGGCCAGAATCGGTAAGAATCGGCCAGCGAGTTGTGACATTTCCCCCGTAAATGGCTAGAATCAAACATGGACAGCCGAAGCTGCATATAAATGCAACGCTGTTGTACACCGAGAGAGAATATCATATTATTTATGTATTTAGAAAAATCAAAAGAGTTTTTAACTGACCATGGATGGATATCAACAATTGTACCCTTGATTTCGTATTATTATTTTGTTATCTTTCTATGGGAATAAGCGATCATACATTTTCTTAGAAATTTGTTAAAGAAATAGGACTATATAATTATTTATTTATTAAAGTTAGTTGTTTTTATTAGTTAACAAAACAATCTAATGAACATTATATATAAATTGGCTTTCTTTTTATTGGTGTATTAGTTTGAAGCATACTTTTGGTCTGAATTTTAATTGATTTCAAAACTCCTGCGATTTCTGTGGCATCCCTGTCTTTTTTAAAAATTCTCTGGGATAAGTATGCAATGAAGGATTTAAATGTGAAAAATTCTGGCGTTCCTTTTATGCAAATAATGATTTTAATGACGATAAAAAATCTTTTCTTCCTTTTTTTTCTAATTTAAAATTCGCATTTAACATTAGTTCAAGTGATAGCTAGTGATTTTAATTATGGAAACATTCTTTTCTTGCTATTATATATTTTTTTATTAACATTAAGCATTAGTACAAGTGCTAGCTAGTGATTTTAATATTGGAAAAATTGTTTTATTGCTTTTTTAATTATAAATTTAGCATTAGTACAAGTGCTAGCTTTTTTTTTATCATAGAAAAATTATTTTCTTGCTTTTTTTTGAAGTTTTAGCTTTTCCTACAGTGCACCTGTTGTGGCTGCTTATTGAGCTGGCTTCGCTTTTGGTTAACATCAACAGGCTCGGCTCGGCTCAAGCTCGGTCTCGGGCTCGGTCAATTGGCAATAAATCTGGCGAATCCATCGGAGGTGAGGCGAGCCGCCCGGCCAAAAGCCAAACAAGTTCAAAACCACAATTGGGCAAACACAATCGCTGGCTGGCTGACTGGCTGGCTGGCTGGCCCCAGAGAGCCGCATCCAATCGAGCAATTGAACTTGAAACACCGGCGGCGGGCGTCTCGTTGAGTTAGCCAAGTTAACAACAGAGCCTCTCCTGTGTCTCAACGGATTTGCCTTCAACTGAGTGATCAAAACCTTAAGCCATATCTTTCCTTATATATTTCTTTATATTTTAATTCCAATTAACTTTGTAACAAATGAAGCCACCTACAATGTTTTGATATGTCTTCTTCTATCATCGTTTGATCCACACAGTGAACTAATTGAAATGACAGCAATTCGTTTCAATAAAGTCTCCCAAAATGGGTATTACTCCTACAATATTTTTTCCTCAATTTATTCAGATCATAATTCCCTTAATCCGGATAACATAAATCGAAGCCCATACAGACGTCAGACGAGCATCCAGTTAACGCATATCCATCAAAGCCGTGGACTTGACCAATAAAAATTAAATAAAGATGTACGCTTTATGCTTTATATATATCCGATCTTTACCTTATAGAAATCGCGTGTGGGCTGGCGTGTGGCCAATGCCCTAAGAACGCCGCATAAAAATTATAAATGACCGAAAACGGCCAACGAAACCGTCACATTTCGCTGTTGGCCAATTAAAAACCGTTTTATTACCGAAAATCACTGACTTTTGGTCAGTCAAGATTTATGGCTTGATTATAAAATAGGCATAAGATGCAAATTCAAATGGATTTAAGTGCTATTTGTCAAGGGGTGCATTGAGCAAATGTTAATTGGTTTTAATACGGGTTTAAGTACGATTTATGGTTTATTATTGATTTTTAGGATTTAGTTTTTATCTTTTTAAGTTGTACAAAAAAATTTAAATTCAATGGAATAAGTTTTATGGTCACTATTTTGGTTATTTTTAGTAATATTTCCCTAAGAAAAACTGTCTAAAAATTTAAAATGTATTTAAATTGATGTAAAACCTACAAAAATAATAAGAAACAATTAATTTTGTACTTAATTAATTCCATTATTACATCGCACAATTTTTAAATATGATTATCTTGATTGTAATTTATCTTATTTTATTTTATCGCCCTTAAAAAGTTATTTATTTTATATAATATAAATTTCTTACAAAAATGTAGGTCTTTGATTCAGCTTTAACGCGATTTTTTTTTAATTTATTTAATTATAAAACAAACTTGATCCCCAGTAAAATTGTTGTTACCAAATTCGATAGATCTAGTTCTTATAGTCTCTGAAATCTAAGGGTTCCTTTAGATTAACGGACAAACGGACAGACGGACAAGGCTAAATCGACTCTCCTGTCGATGAATACTTAATGGGAATTTTGTTTTTTTATTTATTTTACTTATTTTAATTTTAACTAGTGTCATATGGGCACATTATTTTAGGTGTTTATTTATTGAATCTAGCGCTTTTGGCGCCAGCTAGCAGGAAAACCGCAGAAATCACCGCAAAACTGTTAGAATTCCCAACCAACATTGTAGTCAACATCCCCACTCTCTTTCGCTCTTGCTCTCTGTAAGGTAAACCAGTGGCGTTGAGAGGGATCGGGTTTTTACCTAAATATCCTAAAATATTTAAAAAGTCATTCATTCTAAGTCAAACACTTAATTAAAATATTCACTAGTTTCCTGATGGTTTAATTAAAATAATTGTACAAATCCCCTCCCCGCCCTACGCCCCTGTACTGTACTCACCTGCTGCTGCGAATGCAACGGCGACGGCGACGGCGACTGCGACTGCGGCTGCTGGTTTTTCTGCTTCTTATCAGAGAGACGTCGCCTTCGGGGCTTTCGTAACTCGAGACGAGATGATGGCAGGCAAACGGCACAAGTTGGCAAGTTGGCAAATATTTGAGCAGTTTATATAGTTTTATTGTTTATAATTTGTACGGAAAGATCAAGTTGCGGCTGCCGCGGCGCGCTTCTGCATAAAGTCACTCGAGGCGGGGTTTTAAATGTGATTTCACGATTGATTTGCGGTTGGACTGTTGTTATTATTATTTATTACTAATATTTACCAAAATAACAAACAAAAAATAAAAAACAAAAATTTAGAAAAATTTTAAAAAATATTCACTTTAACACAACAAAAAAAAACACTTGTAACAAAGTTCGATTTGCAGTTTTCGTGGCGATAGTTTTGGGCAGTGGGGCGGATGCGGATACGGATACGGATGTGGATATGGATGCAGTTGATGCGGTTGGCTCGAGCGGAGGCTCTGGACTGATTGCAGGCGGCCGTTGCTGCCGCATTTAGTTCCCTCGAGCTCCGAGCTCGAGACCGGGCCCGAGCCCGACGGCGGCCGCGCAGCTGGAGTTGCCACCGCAGCGGCAGTGCTGCTCTCTACACTCGGAGAAAAATAGGTGTGATACTGCATTAAATTATTAATAATAAATTATTAGAGTTTTTATTAAAGGCATGACAGCAACCTAAGTGCTAGCAAAATACCCATGAATTTAAAAAAAGTATGCTTAAAAAAAGGAATTATTACAATAATATAATTAATTAATTAATTAATTAATTAATAATTAATACAATAATATTAATTTTTTATTTTTTTTTTTTCAATTTTTATTCAAAATGTTGCTAATTAGGTCCACCTTAAATTCAAGTGTATCTGCAGACGTGACTCTGGCAACGCCTTTACCTCAGCTGATCCTGAAAGATGAAAGTGAGAGCCATCGTCCCAGAGAGAGAAGAGAGAGAGAGTGGAGAGCGCCGCTCCAGAACTCGATAATCCCTGCATGACTAATGAGCGGCGAAAAGAACGAGATTTAAAAACAAAAAAGAACCAAAGTCAAAGGCCTGCGCCAAACCCTTTGCATATTTTTCTTATGACACTTTTCGGGAGAGTTGCGTGCTTTAATTTGAAGTTCTTAAACATTATTCTTGAAACATATTTTGATCAGAAATTAAGTGTAAGTAGATATGGCTGAAGGTCAAAAAATAATAGAGGTTGTTATGAACAAATTAAGCTAGCAGCTACCTCCTTATAATGGCCAAATTATAATTAATTTTAGACTTATTAAATTCAAAGTAAAGTACAAATCATTCTTCAAAGTTTTCCTATTAAATTGTCAAACTTTTGTATAAATTTTACTGGAAAATACTGAAAAATTAGCTCTTAAAATGCTTAACTTTATTTAAAAATTAAATTAAATACCTAACACACCTCTAAAAAATTTATATTAATATTTACATTCCAGCTGAATCTTATAAGATTTCCCCATAAATATTTGTGGCATTAGTTCTGGAAACAACATCAACCTGGAGAGCTGGAGATAGAGGGCAAGATTGGATGGCCTTATCGCCAGTTTTTATCGCAATATCAAAAAATGGCCGGGACGAGGCTGAGGCCAAAAAAAAAACAAAATTAAATAAAATAAACAACTCGAATGCCAACAGGGTCAGTGGCTGTTTTGGCCAAAACCACCTTATTAGCGTTCATCATCGCAACGCACTATATGCACCTACCCCTCTCTCTTTTTACACACACCGTGTGTGTGCCAGTGCCAGTGAGTGTGCGTGTGTTGAATGCCAACTAGCCAACGAGCGTCGATGATCAGTTTTCAGTGGCATTAAAATTACATGAAATGCTGTAAATTCTAGGAAAACATTTGCTTATGCAAGTGGCCCAAGGGTAACATGGCACAAGGAGCAGCAGCTTCCAGAAATAAATACAAAAAAAATATATTAAAATAATAAAAGAAGGGGTTTTTGCATTAAAAATAAATATATAAAGGAAAACCTACCAAAATATTGGAAAAGACAAGCAACAGGATAGTCCATGTCTGTCATCCGTAATAATATATAATAAATACTAATAATAAATAATAATAGTAATAATAAATAATCAGGTTTGTCACAGAATTAGCAAAGAATTTAAAAATACATGCCAAAAGTTGGCCTATGCATAAGCCCTTAAGATCAATGCGTTTTTGTTACATAATATTTTAAGGCATATGTACTTTTAAGAGCCTTTTAAAATAATTAAAAAATCCTTAAAAATGTCTGTGGCTTCCCTGATTATTAACAATAATAATTTCAAGAAAAACTGAATCAATTTCAAAGTTTTTATGCAAGATCCAGGCCGCTGGGCACATTCGGTCTTACGAAATACGCCTAATAACCTTCTAATGATGGATGGCGGCAACAGCTGGCGCCTCTGCAGCTATAGCCAAGGCCCTTGGAGGAGCCGAGTGAAAGCCAAGTCCAGTCCCAGTCCCAGTGCCAGTCCCAGTCCAAGCCAAGCTGTCCACTTTTGGACACTGTCCTTGTGCCCGCCTGTCTGACGTCAGGCTACGTAGGCAGTTGAAGAGGCGACGACGACGACGACGACAATGCGCACACGTCTGTCTCTGCAACATGTTGCCGCCACTGCTGCCACGGCTGTGCCTTAAATGGCCGGGGCAACTTTACCAATTCGCCAACATCACGCACAATGCATCTTATTTTTTCTCTTTTATTAATTTATTTTAAGTGATTCACGGCAGCCAACTGAAATCGAAAACTGCAAAGCTGCAAACGAAAACGAACCTTGGCAGTCCCAAAATTGTCCACACTGATTGATTTGAATTGCACTGCAGAAAAAAAAAAAAACAAAAAAAGGCCGAAACAAGCAACCAACCGCTGAGCACCCAATGTTCAAGTGGAATTTCACCTTATTCTAGCCTAAATTAAACATTTAATTACTTAGCAATGCGATTAAAATGCTTTAAGTTAAAAAGAAAAGCAAACGGACGTGGCTTGATCACAGAAAATGTGGCCACGCTATTGTTGCTACGGAAATGTATCTAGGAAACACCCTGTGATGCTGTTAGCAACATATCGGAAATGGCTTATTCACAGAAAATGTTTCTAGGGAAAGGTATCTAGGCAAACTTTGATAGGGACATGCTAAGAAACACCCTGTGACGTTGCTGACAACATATCGGACATGGCTTAATCACAGGAATTGTAGCTAGGCAAATGTTGCTTAAGAAATGTATCTAGGAAACACCCTGTGACACTGCTGGCAACATATCGGACATGGGTTGATCAAAGGAAATGTTGCCAGGCATACGTTGCTAAGGAAATGTAGCTAGGAAACACCCTGTGAAGCTGTTAGCATCATATCGGACATGGCTTATTCACAGAAAATGTTGCTAGAGAAAGGTTTCTAGGCGAACTTTGATAGGGACATGTTAAGAAACACCCTGTGACGTTGCTGACAACATTTCGGATATGGGTTGATCACAGAAAATGTGGCCAGGCTAATGTTGCTAAGGAAATCTAGCTAGGAAACACCCTGTGACACTGCTGGCAACATATCGGACACGGGTTGATCACAGAAAATAGTGCCAGGCTAATGTTGCTACGGAAATGTATCTAGGAAACACCCTGTGATGCTGTTAGCAACATATCCGACATGGCTTATTCACAAAAAAGGTTGCTAGGGAAAGGTATCTAGGCAAACTTTGATAGGGACATGTTAAGAAACAACATATCAACATATCGGACATGGGTTGATCACGGGAATTGTAGCTAGGCAAATGTTGCTAAAGAAATGTAGCTAAATGTAGCACCCTGTGATGCCGCTGGTCACAGACTTAGCCTGAACAAAAAACTGTATTACTTAATAACTCCCATGTTAATCATCCAATTTAAGTCAAGTTTTCAGAAAACATTCTCACAAGGTTATTTTTTCTATATCTATATTTTACAAAAATTCAAATCTTTGATAAAGCATTAATGGGATTTTTAAAATATTTTAGTCGTAATTTAATTTTAAAATAAACTTCATCTACTTTTAGTCCATAAGAATGCTGTTACCAAATTTGATTGCTCTACCCCTTTTAGTTTTTAAGATATAGGGGTTCCCTTAGATTAACGGACAAACGGGCAGACGGACAAAGGTCAATCGACTCTCCCGTCGATAGTTACTTTATGAAATCGGACATGGCTCCTTCCGACTTTTAAATACATTTTCGTTTGGGCTTAAAATCATTAAAGTATCGCTAAATAAATATTAAAAAGTAAAATTACCCCATAAATGAAACATAAACGACGTTACTCTTTATTTCAACTACATATATTTATGTATACATGTACGCTTTATGAATGGTGTGGTATTTATTGTTGTGGAATTAACAGATATATTCGCAATGAACACTAAAAACTAATCAGTGCTAAATACAACTCTTAGTTCAAAATCATATCAGATATGGTTGGAGGCGGACGAGACCTGCTAGCTGTCCGTGTACGGTTACTAAATGCTATATGCTATATGCTCTATATATATATTGGCGATGTATACGATGCATGTAAATGTATAGTTCGATGTTCGATGATATCAATATGAAAGCAACAATTTCATAAAAAATGTGTGCAAAAAGGATTTAAATTAATAAAAAAAAAAATGTGTATGAATGTATGATAAATGTATATAACTTTATGTGTATATATATAGTGGAATATCTGGCTGATCTTACAAGTAAATGCTGGCTATATGTATATGCGCTGCAGGCTCTGAATAATTCAAGTTAATAATCACATCAAAATTCGCTGAATGGAAGAGATTGAATGGCCAGGACGAGTGATGCTCCGTCCCGAAATACTCCTAGACCTTATACTATTCGAAACCGAAAGAGATGATATTTATATACCAACAATATACATACTAAGTCCTACTAAATGGTAAATGGAGAGCGCTACGATTTTGGCACAAGGCTAACAACACTCGATCGAGGGATGATGGCTTGAATTGGATCCAGGAATCAATCAGGTGAATGCCTAATACTAGTAGGTGTCTTTCTTGGGGGAACTACGACTAAGCTAAGCCTACGTACGGATACGAAACCTAATGTGGGATTGGAAGAGCGGAAGGTAGGAAGGAAGCTACTGCAATTGCCATTTGTTTTAGGGTTCGAGCAGCTCGAACGCGCTATACACAAATAAATCTAGCGAAAAAAATACATATATGTAAACGAGGATTGCACACACACTGAGATTATGTAGGAAACTTATCAACTTATGGAAGAGTCTGATCGTGGAGATATATATTATATGCGGGGCTTCGGTGGGTTTCGTAGGGGCTTTCACCTGGCAGGGCAGGGCGTCCTTCAGTCCGTCACGCCCAGGTGCACCAGCTGCTGCATGGTCCGCTGCAAGTAGGTTGGATCCGGGAACATATTAAACTGTGTCTTGTGGTCCACACTGTTCCAGATCACCACATCCTCCCGGCCGGTGGTGACCGAGCGGCCTATGGAGAACAGCAGACGTCGATCGAAGGCGATCTTCAGGAAGC
The DNA here is from genome assembly GCA_014170255.2 of Drosophila triauraria. Classification (NCBI taxonomy): domain Eukaryota; kingdom Metazoa; phylum Arthropoda; class Insecta; order Diptera; family Drosophilidae; genus Drosophila; species Drosophila triauraria. The sequence goes on along the minus strand of CM024333.1, from coordinate 4,281,715 downwards.
GCAAAACCTTGCGTCCCAGCGGACAGTCGGGTAAATAGCAGATTCGAGGGAAACCCACGGCAAAGAAGGCACGACCCGGATGCGGATGCTCGGAGGTTTGCAGGCCAGAGGCGATGCTGCAACAGGAGTTGGAAAGAGAGAGATATAGATGGATTTTAGGTAAAGGAAAGTCACAAACGTACTCGTAGACAATCTGTATGGTGTTCTGACCCTCGTGGCCGGGCAAGTTCTTGCTAATGATGCTCCAGGACATGCTGCCAATGGGCTGATTGCCCACCTTTTCGCCGTAAACGATTCCACACACAGGGCACTCGATGAAGAGGTTCTGAAAAACATAATAATAATGTTTAGATTGAAAAGAGATAACCCCTTTCACCATCTCGCTCTAACTCACCTTGTTCAGCTCGTTTTGCTGGGCTATAATCATTCCATTGAGGCACTGCAGATGCATCAGATGCTGGCAACGACTCAGCGAGATGGCCGGATTCTGGGCGGAATGCACCAGCTCCTCCATGCACATGGGACAGGGCTGGGCATTGGGCCAGAGCGGCGGCTCCACCACCTTAACGAAGCGCGATATCATGTCGCTGGCCGGGTCCACGCCCACAATCGAACCGGCGATTGATTGCTGCTGCTGCTGCAGCTGCAATTGCTGCTGTTGCTGCTGCGCCTGCTGCTGCTGCTGCTGTTGTTGCTGCTGCCGCGGATGCAGTGGCAGGGGCGGCGGCACTGGCGCCCTTTCGCCCAACGACGAGGGCGGCAGCGATGGAACGAACACCTCATCGCTGCCCAGCGAACAGTCCAGCAGATCATTCACGGAAATGGCAAAATTGCGACTACGCAGACTCTCCTTGCTCTCATGGCTGAGGTAAGTTGACACGGTGTCCACACTGGGTCGCCGGCGATGGGACTTAACACTGTTAGTATCCGTGTCCGAGGCCCGCGTCCTCGATCGCGACCGGTGTGAACCCATCCGGCTGCTGCGCTGCGACTGCAGCGATCCCTCCGAGCAACGGCTGTGATGGCTGTTCATGGACGCCGTCAGCATATTCTTGGCGTGGGAGAACGGAGCATGCGAGTGGGCATGCGACAGGTGGTTGCCATGGTGGTGCAGGGAGGCCGATGAGGAGGACGAGCTGGCGCTGGCTGCCGCGGCCATGTTCGTATGCTTGGTGCTGCTGCTGCTGCTGAAGATGTTCAGATTGTTGAGTATCTGGCGCAGATTGGTCGTCGAGATCTCGCTATGCTTCTTCGGCGGCTTCCTGGGCGCCGTCTGATGATGATGTTGCTGCTGATGCTGATGATGATGGTGCTGCTGCATCTGATGAAGCTGCTGCTGCTGCTGCTGCTGCTGGTGATGATGCTGCTGGTGCTGATGCTGTTGGTGCTGCTGATGCTGCTGGTGGTGTTGATGCTGCTGCTGCACCTGATGGCTGGTGGGCAGTGGATGCTGCTGCCTGTTCATGGGCACTCTGTGCTTGTTGTCCCCCAGCTTGGGCAGAGTGTTGTAGTTGTTGCTGCTGCCCCCGCTGGACGAGGAGGAGCTGCTGTTGGACTTCAGTTGGTTGACCTGCTGTGGCGTTAGCTTCACCAGCGGGTATGGCGCCTGTTGGGTGCGCCGTATGCTGCGCATGGGACCGCTGGGCTGGCGCAGCTGCGTGAGATTGCAAAAGTTGATGGTGTAGGGCAGGCCAATGTGGCTGTTGCACAGATCCAACGTTTGCTCGCCCTAAAAAAGTACAAATTCAACAATTAGTAAGATCTCTGAAGCTCTCTAAAGCTCGCCCCCCACTCACCCGTGCCCAGGCGTCCTCGATGATGCACTGGACGTGCATGTTGTAGGGCCGCCAGTCGCTGTTGCTGTCCGCACTGCCGCCGGACCACTCCCACTTGGTGCCCTTGCCCGCCGGCGAGCTGGGCGCATAGAACATCCGCCTTACGCCGATGACCGTGAGCAGACCCGTCTCCGGTGACTCCGCCTCCGATTCCTGGGTCATGGTGCGCACGTTGACATAGTATTGCTCCAGGCTGGGATCGGCGTCGCTCAGCATGACGCGTGTTAGCTTCTTGGCGTGCGCACGCTCCAGGTGCTGCGACACCGCCGGCGAGTAGGGCAGCCACTTGCCGCCGCGCGACTCGAACTCCCAGACGCATACGGCGTGGGTGTGGTTAACGGGCGGCGTGGTGCCCGCTCCGGATGCGCCAGCGCCAGTACCCGTTCCAGGACCGGGACAGGGGCCGTTCCCCGTTCCCGTGGCAGCGCTGCTGGCCATCATCGCTGCTGTGTCTCCTGCTGTCGCCTCTCTTCGTGCTCACTTAATTTCCATTTCCAATTCCATTTCCATTTCCAGCTTTTCGGTCTCCAATCTCCCTGTCTCTGTCGCTCTCGGCTCTCCGCGAAGATGGGCACAAAATAAACAAAGAAATTAAAAATGGTGGCCTGCTGCTGCTGCTGCCTGCGGTGGCAAGTGCATTCGGCCTAACTGCGTTTTGCCCCGCCGAACATTTTCCCCGGCCGTTACTGCGCCACGCACTAGTCGCTCCGTTTAAGTCAGGTTTAGTTTAGCACTCGCGTTTACACGGCAAATCGGTTTATTTAGCATTTAGCGCAGGCGCAGGCGAGAAACCTTTTCTATGTTACTAGTGCAAACGGTCACTCGCCAGATTTTTATTTTAGAGAAAAAGTGCGGATTTCCCTCACCGCGACAGCTGGTCACACCAAACGAACAAGGACGTAATCAAACCACGTAGTGAAAAAAAACGTAAACATTTTTTACGTAAATAGGTTTCGATAATTCAATTTCAATAGAATTGAAATTGAAAATGGACAATTGGTGTTTCAATAAATGTGCATACTTTTTGCAAATTTTTAATTAATTATAATTCCTTGCAGCTTAACGAAGTCCAACGCTGGTCAGATTTGGCTATTTTATTTTGTTCGAATTCAAATATCGGGGAATTTGGCATTTCCAGCTTTTAATTATGAAATAATAAATTTGTTAATTTATTAAATTATATCTATTCGGCGCACTTCTCCGTCTCTGGCTTCTCGTGGGAGTTATTCTTGGTGTCCTCTACAACCATGTCTTTTGTGCGACTGGTTGCCTCTGCGCCATCGCAGACCCCGGCGGTGTCGGTAGCCATTTTTTAGTCGAAGCCTACTCAATAAAATTGACAATTATGGCGTCTTAAGGAGAGATGAATAGAATAAGTGCACCCCTTACCAATAGATGCTGCGGCGCTTGTAGTACATTGCTGTATGGCAGCGAAAATTAACCATTATATTGTGTTGCAGTTCTCCAAAGTTCGCCCGTATGATGGCCGCCAAGCTGTTTTCAAAGTAATTTGGCTTTTACCAAAAAAGTCGGGAAAGATTCGATAGCACTATCGATTACATTGATGGTTTCTGGTCTTGGCCAAACATCGTTTGTCTTGGCCAACATCGATTATTTACCAATAATGGTCCATTACCATAGACCATAAGAAACTGATCCCATATTGTTAGGGATCCCATATTGTTTCATATATCATTACTTATATTAATTCATACTGCTTGTACTTTTAATACAAATCAATTTTTTTCAACTATAATAATTCGTAATATGGGTATAGAAGAAAGAAGTATATAAACTTTACATCCCAATTTGTAATAACAACTATCAGCTATTTCAATAAAACCGTTTACTCACCTTTTATAATATGAGTGTCCAATTTTAAAGTTTTTCATTTGGCTATTTCTAGCCAATAGCCCGCTCTATTTAGCTTTTTGGCCCAATCGATAGTGGACAGCCCCAAATGCAGCCCTGCGCTCCAGAGCAACCCTGCGCGGCGCTGTCAACTAGGCTACTTCCGCCGCTGTCACCATTCCTTTACCTTTTTGACAGGCAGACGTAAAAGCTGGTCTTTCTCGCGACCCGCACGAATCTGCTTTTTTCGGTAGCATCTTTTAATAAAACTGCGTGACAATGGTTGTTAAGAAGGTAAATAACGCTACGGAGTGAATGGACCAAACATTTTTGCACCGCAAACGCCGTGAACGCGAGTGATTGTGTTTTGTTTGGATTGCGGTGTTGTTGTTTTTGTTATGTGCAGTGACTGAGAAACTAATGGTGCTCTGTGTTTGTGTTATTGCAGCCCAGGCCAAAGAAGAAGCCAGTGACCAAGAAGGTTGCCCCCGCTCCCCTGGCGGTGAAGAAGCCGGTGGTCAAGAAGGTTGTCAACCAGCTCTTCGAGAAGCGTCCCAAGAACTTCGGAATCGGTAAGTTGCTCAGAGAGAGCTGTTCCCCGTTTGAGTTGAGTAATAACTGGGCTTCCTCCCCCTCCGTCTTGCAGGCCAGAATGTGCAGCCCAAGCGCGATCTGTCCCGCTTCGTCCGCTGGCCCAAATACATCCGTGTCCAGCGCCAGAAGGCCGTGCTCCAGAAGCGTCTGAAGGTGCCGCCACCAATCCACCAGTTCAGCCAGACTCTGGACAAGACCACCGCCGTCAAGCTGTTCAAGCTGCTGGAGAAGTACCGCCCAGAGTCTCCTCTGGCCAAGAAGCAGCGCTTGAAGAAGGTTGCCGAGGCCAAGGCCAAGGGCAAGGATGTTGAGCCCAAGAAGAAGCCCAGCTATGTGTCGGCCGGCACCAACACCGTGACCAAGCTGATCGAGCAGAAGAAAGCCCAGCTGGTTGTCATCGCCCACGATGTCGATCCCCTCGAGGTGAGTTCTTACTAGTTGCCAGTTGCAGTTGCTCCACCAATCGCTCCCTGCTCTTGCAATGATGTAAAACTTTGAATTTCTTCAACCGAAAGGCATATCCCCCCCCTTCATTGGGCGCGGAGGCTGCCCATGTGGCGAATTGACAGCTGATTGCATTTAATTCCCAAGGCAAAGTACTTGCTTTAGGCTCCAAGCAAGTACCGAGCTTTAAAACCAGGGAATTGGGCATCAGCTAGCGACCGCAGCACGTGCTTTTACCAACAACAAACACTAATGCCTTCCCTCTCTTTCCAGCTGGTCCTCTTCCTGCCCGCCCTCTGCCGCAAGATGGGCGTGCCTTACTGCATTGTGAAGGGCAAGGCCCGTCTGGGTCGCCTGGTCCGCCGCAAGACCTGCACCACCCTGGCCCTGACCACCGTCGACAACAACGACAAGGCCAACTTCGGCAAGGTTCTGGAGGCCGTCAAGACCAACTTCAACGAGCGTCACGAGGAGATCCGTCGCCACTGGGGCGGTGGCATCCTGGGCTCCAAGAGTCTGGCCCGCATCGCCAAGCTGGAGCGCGCCAAGGCCCGCGAGCTGGCCCAGAAGCAGGGTTAAGCTGGAGGCTTGAGGAAGGTGGAGACTTTAAGTACACATTGGATGAAATGATTTGAACGCACGTTCACTGAGTTTAAACAACAAATAAACATTTAAGTGTACAATTTTTTTTGTTTTTTTTTCCTACGTGTGTGAGAGTGCTTTGGACGATCCGATTTCGGATCGGCGTTCAATAAATCTAAGTTGTATTCTATATATGACACGTGTTGTTTGCCCCCCCCCCAATGGATGGGATCTCAGCACTGCAAGTTGTGCTCTCGACGGAGTGTCTAAGGGATGGCGTTGAGGAATATCCTTTTGAAACGAGTAAAATCCATCAGGAAGATGCGATGTTCGTCTCCTTAAAGATGGATCCATGTTTTGGTTGCTCGACAAGCTGTTTTTTCCGCTCCAAACGATTCGGATGGCCTTTAACTTGTTTTTGTGGTTGTTATTCTGACAGCAAACTCAAAGCAGGCCAGACTTTATGGAGTTCTTAAAAAGAAGTGTTGGAATTATAATAGTTTCAAGGGTTTGACCAACACTTCATTATCATGGTATCCTGGTCATACCTTTCAAACAAGTTTTGACAGATAATTTGACACATAATTTTCACTTTGGCTTCAATAAGTCATCATTTCTCTCTTGCCTTTCAAAGCATTTGCAGTGTCAGCCAAGTATCGTCTCATTTTTCTGCGTAAGAAAACCCGACTTTGATTTTAATAATGGAAAACTTTTCCAAACTCTCTTTTGCCAAACTCGTGGAAAAAGGCGTAGAATTCGATATGGAAGATAGCAAGGATTTTACAGACCCGGAAGTCCTCGCCTCGCCCTGGGTTTTACCTTTCGACGAGCTGCGCCCCCTGATGCTGCCCATCGGTGAGCACATATTCAAGCGTATCACCCGTCCGGGACAGGTGGAGCGAGAGCCAGTGCCGGACAAGGCGCGTGTGTCCATGCGCTACAGCGCCTTCTGGGAGGGCGAGGGGCTGCCCTTTGATTCATCAATAAAGCGTGGCGGCGGCAACAAGTTCGAGTTTGAGACAGGAAAGGGAATGGTGCTGGAGGGCTTGGAGGCCGCTGTGCGTACCATGCGTCCCTACGAGCAGGCCGAGTTCATCGTCTCGTACAAGCTGCTCTCCCACGGACTGCCCAAGCCCAAAGCCGCCGACGGGCTGTTCAAGGTGGAGGTTATTGACTACACAATGGTCGGACCCAAGGAGGATGGCTTCAAGTTCAGTCTGGTGTACCCCAAGGCCCAGAAAATGTATTTGCATGGCAAGACTTGTGTGGAGCGTTCACGCTTACACTGTGCCGTCGATGAGTTTGAAGGGGCCATCGACAAGCTGTACCTCTGCAGTCCGGAGAACGACGAGGAGCAGCGCCTGCAGACCGCCCTGCTGCTTAAACTCTCACACAACCTTATGATTGTCCTCAACAAGTTGGGCAAATTCCGGCGCGTCTGCGGCGTTATGAAGGATGTTCGCCGTCTCACCGCCAACAAGCCGTCCTGCAAGGCTCTGTTCCAGGAAGCTCGCGCCTTGACCGCCCTGGGCGAGTACGAGCGGGCCCGCAAGGTCCTGAAGCAGGCGAATGAGAAGGAGCCGGAAAACAAGGAAATCTACGAAGAAATTGTTCTGCTGGATCAGCGTATTGCCAAGTTGAAGAAGCCTCGCCGAAGCAAGAAGCAGGGGACCCTGCTCAGCCCCAAGGAGAAGCAGTTCAAGCTGGATATGGAGGAGATGGTCAAGAAATTCGAAAACACCAAATTGTCCTCCATGTTGCCGACTCTTTTCGGACTGGGAGCTTTATGATATAATAGAGCACAATAATACTATCTGGACGCTGATTTCTGGATCTATTTGGACTGTGGCCAAGAATGATGGCGAGTCTCCAAATAAAGAAAACCCAAATGTACCAAATAACGAGGGCGCTGAAGACTAGGTTTCAGAAAAACTACCAGATAAACACCATTTTTCGTTTTTGAATACAAGAATCCCATTGTTACACCTTGGAAAATAAATCAAAAACGAATATTCACTAGATTTGAAGTTCTTGAACACCATTTACTTTTGTTATTCCATTAATTAAATGTAAAGAAGGTAAACTGAAAACAAAAACAATTTAAAACACGCGCTTACAAGTCTATCCGCGCCATCTGGCAACGCTTTGCGTTGTTTGTAGTCCGGCCATACCGCCTATAGAAAGTTATCGGTTATCGGTAGTTCGCCTTTGAAAAAGCTGATTTGACATTTTTTTTTTATTATTTAAAAACCATTTAAAACAAAAATAAAGTCCGTCTTATATTTTGGAATTCGTCTTGACCGCCTTCAGCTTGATGCTCTCAATGGCCTCGTTCAGGATGCTGAGCACCATGTCCACGCGCTCCACAGTAGCATTCTCGCCCATCAGTCCAATGCGGAAGACGTGCTCCGCAGTGGGTCCCAGTCCGCCACTGATCTCCACGCTGTACCTGGGAAGGGAATTGGGCATAGGATTAATAGGGCTATGGAGAACCCCTCTCTCCGGGAGCTACTCACTTGCGCATGGCATATTCGGCCACCTTCTTCCAGTCCACGCCGAAGGGCACCTTAATCGTGTGCACCTTAATCGTGTTCACCAGGGCAGCTCCCTCTCGCGCTTTGCAGCACTTTCCAGACCCGACCGGCGATTCAGGCCTGAGGGCGGATGGGCCAAGCCGGCGGACCGACGCAGGGTGAGGGCGGTGTGGGACCCGCGGAGTGCCGTAGCAGCCCCAGTACTGGCCAATTAGCAGGATGTCGAAGTAGTACACCTTCGACTTGGTCTTTCGCTTACGGATGTGGGTCAGCGCCCGCTTGCTGAACGAAATGGGCGTGATGCCGGCGGGTCCGCCGAGGGCCTTCTGGGAGCCCGTATAGGCCACGTCCACCTTCCACTCGTCCATGAGGAACTCGGTGCCGCCCAGCGAGGCCACTGTGTCCACCAGGAAGCAGTCGTACTTGCGGCACAGCTCGCCCAATCTGCTGGATGATGCCCGTCGAGGAGTCGCCCTCGAATGAAGATGAGGAACTCGGTGCCGCCTCGCGAGGCGACTCCCCACCGGAAGCAGTCTGGCACAGCTCCAACGATATGGCCCGCCCGTCGAGGCCCGCCCGGTGGGCAATGAAGCACCCGCGCCGCGGGCCATTGCAGAGGGCTGCCTCCATGCCACTGTGACCCGCTCCACTGATGCACATGGTGGCATCGTTCAGAGTCTGGAAGATGTATGCCCTCCTTGACCTCGTCCATGATCTGTAAGAGGTCAAAGTTGAAAATATTAAGGATGGAAAGGGTTGCACAAAATATTTATATCGTTCAGAGTCTGGAAGATTAATGCCCTCCTTGACCTCGTCCATGATCTGTAAGAGGTCAAAGTTGAAAATATTAAGGAGGAAAGGGTTAAGGGAAGTATTGGATGGATCTGGCGTTGATACTCTTTTAAGTATGTAGAGAAAATATTTATAGTTAGATTTTAATAGATTAACTTATTTTATTATTAACTCTTATCATTAAAGCAATATTTTCATACTTAATTCTTAATATGAAGCACATAAAATTAAGTTTTATTAAGCATTTTTTATTAAGAGTATTTATATAAAACTCTTAATAAAACTAATAAAATGAAAAGAAAGGTGTTTTTTCCAACAAAACTACTAAAGGCATTGTTTTGTTTCAAAGTTAAGAAGTTGTTTACTATTTCTGCTTAAAGTTCGTTCCTAATCAGTGCTAATTAGAGGCTCACCCCTTTATAAACTTAGAAAACAAACAAATAAGATTAATAACTTCACTTCAATCAAGATTATTCTCTTCTAAGCATGTGGTATGAATATATTAATTAATTATTATTTGAATTATTTATTTTATTAATTATTTAATTAATTTTCTACCCACCTGCAGGCACTCGGGATGCATATGCCCCAGTACCGGATTGCTCATGGCCTCCAGCACGCGATGGGAGCAGTTGGAGGGTCCGGGACCCATCAGCGTCTTGCTGGGCACATACAGGTGTCGCTTGAGGACAAGTGGCGGTGGCACCTCCATGTTTACCCTTCCGAATGCGTTCTTGTTTCTCTGTTTACGTAACCAGATCTCTAACACACACGCTAACACACGCTGATTCAGGTAGATCGATGGCGGCGGCGGCGCGGCGTTGGCTCTCGCTGGCTGGCCGAGATCTGACTGAAAGGCTGGCCGGGCTGCTGGCAACTTTATAGCTCTCCTCCGGGTCGGGGGGATCCGTTCTAGGCGGCGCTTATCGCCGGAAAATTGCCGATGAACGCACTTGAACAAGCGCTAAATGATGCGCTCTCCCGCTTATCACAGCAGCCAGATCGGGAGCAACTGCGTCGTTGGCGGCAAAAAAGAAATTTATGAAATTTCTTAAATATCTTAAACCTGCTGAAGAAAGATAAAGAAAATGGTGGCTTAATTGAATATTGCTAGTTTTGTTTCTTATTTAATATTAATTTATTTTAAAAGAGGCCTCAATTTTTTCCTTGGTGTACTTGTGGCATTTCTTCCATGGCCTTCGCAAGGTTGGCGATTCCCTGTTCCTTTGTGAAATTCGAATTCAGTAGGACGGAACCTTGGGCGTGATATGGTTAATTATTTGGAAGAGATGCTGGAAGAATCTGCAGAGAGCAGAGAGCCCAACCAGCTGGCAAGTGTTAAGAATCTCTTCAAATCTCTGGTTACTGATAAGAGAGATCACGACTGGAGACAGGGGTTTCCTTCCAAGAACGAGTTGAATTTCAGTTCCTTGAAAACTTGCTGGGAAATGGACTTTATCTGACCCAAAAGAGTCAGAGTTTGGGCTCAAGAAATACATATATAAATTACTATTTTATTTGTGGTGAAATTAGTGGATCTTAATATAAGAATAAAACCTAGAAATCTTCTTAAAAATGTGATAATTAAAGTGGTGGTTAATTAAAGTTAATTTATAAAGTTATTAAAAGATTATTAAAGTTAATCATAATTGTGAAACATCCTTACATATGTATGTATGATGATTTACATTTATTTTGTTACCTACTAGTGCACTTTACTAAACCCTTAAACTTAGCTTGAATACGGCTTCAAGATTATTGTTTTAGATATTCCCATACTTAGATATTTAAATACTTTGCAAGGAATCTCTCCTTAAGTTAATAAAAAAATTAAGTCAATGACAATATAAACAGAAAAGGTATTAAAAATGAACTTATTAGTCTCCAAATTAAAAATACAAAGATCTTACAAAATATTTTGTTAGCAATAAAAGTAATAAATAAAAATAAAACAAATAATAATAATAATAACAAATAAATAATAAAAAATCAAATAATGATCTCTAGTTGTTGTTTATTAATTAAACTGTGAAGATGTATAAATGGTTTTTAACAATAAACTAAAGTTAAAAACATGTATCTTGTTACGTACGCGGGTTCTAGCCGACGTAGGCAGCAGATTTTTGCAAAAGAAAATAAATAGAAATATAATAAAACTGGAAATAAATAGAAATATAATAATAAATAATTAATAAATAATAAATATCCAAATACACGCGCCGGGCATTGCATTCACATGGCCCACAAAAACCGACGTTGGCAAAAATTGGGTAAGAGTTTGGCTCCGGAAATTGACACTGCTGAATGCGCCAACTCGGACCATGCACTCACTGGTAACCCAGCACCGCCGAGTTAGTCGAAATGTCGGTCGTTCTGGATAAAGACGAAGCCAACTAGAACTCCAGCCAAAGGGCGGAAATGTACTCAGCTGGGAACAACTTAGTGTTCCATTCCGGTGATCCATAGCCGAAACTTGGAACACTCTTGGGTATAAAAGACCCCGGTTTAGTGGCAGTGAGAGGAGAAGCCTTCGCAAAATCAGCCAATCGATCCGTGCCTTAGTAATTGTGCATCCAACTTCGGAGCTCTGCGAGTGAAATAAACGTTGGTGACCGAAGTAAACCGAAACTAGCGCTACGAACAATGGGGTCTACAAACTCTAAGGTTGAACATAAAACCGCAGATGTCATCAAAACCATAGAATTCATCGACCATAAAGACGACATCGTACAGATCAACAGAGTCCTGCTATTCATCTTGGGCTTGCTTATCGTCAATCTGTTGCTGGAGGGACTCCGCACATACCTGAAGATGACCCAAAAACACACGGATAGAAGCCATGAGGTGGAGAAAGTGTAATCTGATGTTTTCAGTTTCAATAAAATGATAAAAATAAAATTCAAAATAATTAAAAGAAAATTTCCTTTGAAATATAAAGTATTTACGAGCTGAAATAAAAACTAAAGTAAAAAACAATTTGTAAATGTTCTATTAATATATATTTAAAATGATTAATGATTTATTTTAAATAAATTCAAAAATAAATAAATATTAAATAGAAACTTGAAAAAAAATGGGACCAAGTAGTCGAGGCGCGCTGCTGTCATTTCGTTTCGAAATCTGGCCACACCGAAAAGTTGTCGTTTCAACGCCAGCACCGAGGGAGATTCATTATTTGTATACAATTCCTACTGGCTGGGACTCCCCAGCTGCAGTATTACTTTTTTGTTTGGTTACAATATTAGTAAAAATATTTATATTTTTCTAAAATGGACTTTGATTTCGAGAGCGAGGACTCTGGCTCCACACAGTCCTTTTTCGAAAGGCTGCACAGGTGAGCGATGACTGCCGACTGCTGCTGTGAGTTATTATCGGAACCGTAAACCCTTTTATTCCGCAGCCCAAGGAATCTGAGCCAAATCTTCGAAGAAGATCAGCTGCCCATGCGGAATGAATCATCGACTCTGCGCTACCAGCCGAGAAACAGGAAGTCGCAGCCATCGAACTCGAGCTCAGAGTACTCGTCAACGGACAGCAGTTCATTTGGGAGTTCCTTGTGTTCGGGGGGTTCTGGGAGTTCCCAGGAGCCTGGTCGCTGGGATGTGACCTTTGCCAAGGTGGTCATGGTCTACCAGGGCCCGGAGACCGGCTCCATGGGCCTGGCCGTGACCATACGCACCTCCAATGACATGGCCAACATGATCATCTACAAGCAGAAGACCCAGGTGATAACCAGCCTGAGGCTGCTGCCCCACGGTTTCAATGTGCACATGCGGGACTCCTATGTCCAGTTCTACGACGACTCTCGAGCCTTCTGGAGCATGCGCTTCATGAACGAGCAGGATGAGCAGTTGTTTGTGCACATCATGACGGAGAACAACCTGCCGCTGGAGGTGCATAGGGACGGCTCAACGGGCGGTGGTCCTGTGGAGCACAAGGGCCACTGTTGTGACCACAAGGAGCCAATGAAGTGTGTCTGTGGCAAGTACATTGGACACAGGCTCCCCAAAAAGGTCTCCAATGAGACCTATACAGTTGATCCACAGCCGCAGCCAAAGCCACGCTTGCGCTCAACGGCTACGCCCACGGACAAAGCTGAAGCCGGCGAGGACCCCAAGCCAAAGCAAACCTACATGGAAGCTCTCCGTGCACATTTCATGCAAATGCCACCTATGCCCAAGGAGATTCCGGAGGCGATTCCTGACGATGTGATAGTCACGCCAATGCCTCGTCCCATTGGCACCACCGAGAACCCTTCCGAAGACCCTGCCACACCGCCACCGCAGCCGCACTTGGCCCTAGCCCACTCATCGGCGAGTCTACTGGACAAATTCGTAGACCAACAAAGGATCAAGGGCCTGGAAAGGGACAAAGTAGAATGCGTATTAAACTATATGCGTAAGATGAACATGGGCCAAGGTAAGGGATCACCGGAGGAAGGCACCAAGCCCACGAAGACGACGAAGAACGCAACGACAACCACCTCGACGATGTCAGAGGACCCCGAGGATAAGCTTATAGATTTGGAGCTGGCTGTGCTGAACCTAAAGAAGGAGAATAGGGCGCTGGCGAAGAGCCTAAAGAAGCGCGAGGACGAGCTGCATGAGTTCCAAAGCTCTTCGGCTACGCTTTTGGAGAGACTGTTAGTAAAGAACCAGGACTTGCTAGAGCGGAATTGCCTGCTCGTGGACACCATCACGGACACTATCACGCGCAAAGCCAAAGCTCGCAATAACAACAAACAGCCGGGTTCGTCTTGCGAAAACTGTGATCGTTCCGCACAGGAGATTGAGTTCCTTAAGGGACATATAGCAGCTATGGAGCAGGCTAGGAGGGAATCTGACCTCTGATACTGTCAAATTGTTGCGTTTCATGTATATTTTGTTGTTTAATTGTAATTCCAAATTAAGTATTGTTTCGGTTGAGCGAAAATCCAAGAGAACTGCCTCTATATCCATTAAAAAATAAGCCAAACACTCCCGAAATAAGTCAGTTCTTTGATTTAAAAGGGAATATGTATCCATAGGGCTTTGTTATATCCTCCACTGACCCAGAATTCCCAATTTCTGTTCAAAATAAGTTCCTTTGGGTTCCTCTTGTACAAACTAAATTGTTTTTTGTATATTTTGCAGATGATGCTTTAATCTTACGGGCTAGGAGACAAGTCTAGGGTTTAATTTTTCTTTTGAGGCGGAGTCAGAGTCTGGAACTGGAACTGGAACTGGCAAATCCGGCAGTCTCGAGTGGAAGTGGAGGCAGGGACAACTCCTTGTCATCGACGTTCTCTTACGCTCTAAAACGGAAATCAAACTAGTTTACGGATAGCGAGAGAGAGAGGGAGAGAGCGGAGTGCTTTGGGACGCAGCTGTTTATCCTGGGCGCCGTGATCCTTCAGTAGGTGCTGCTGTCGCTGAGACTGCTCAGGTAGCTGCCGGCTGTGGGAGCACCCGAGTTGCCGGCGCGATGACGCTTCCGCTTCACCTTGGTCTTTTTGCGCCGCAACATGGCCGTGTCCGCCTTGCGCTTGTACTTGCCCTGGCGCTTCTTCTTGCGTCCGTACTCATCGGACTCGCTGGTGCTGGACTCCTCGTTGTCGCTGGAATCTGACTCGGACTCCGAGTCCGAATCGGTGCTGGAGGTATCCGAGTCGGTGGAAGAGGAGGATGAGGAGGAGGACGAGGAGCTGCTGCTGCTGCTGCTGGTGGGGGAGGAGCGGCGTCGCTTTGACTTCTTGCTGGTGCTGCCCTGGTGTTTCTTCGACTTGGTTTTGGCCACATCGCCGGTGTCCTTTTTATGCTTGCGGTTCTTCTTCTTCTTGCGCTTCTTGTGCCGCACCGACTTCTTCTCCTTCTCCTTGTCCTTTTCGGCCACCTTGTGGCTCTGGCTTCGCTTGGAGCTGCTCCTCTTCCTGTCCTGCTGCCCCTTGTTCTTGTCCTTCTCCCTATCCCGTTCCCTTTCGCGTTCCCGCTCCCGCTCTCTCACCTTGTCTCGCTCCCGCTCCCGATCTCGGTCTCGGTCACGGTCACGATCTCGTTCCCTCTCCCGATCTCGGTCCCTCTCTCTGTCGCGCTCCCTCTCCTTGTTCCTGTCGCGCTCCTTCTCCCTAACCTTATCCTTATCCTTGTTTACTGTTGTCGTCGCTGGCACCGGCAGCGTCGGCGGCGGCACTTCGGCGCCGCCTTTCAGCTCCTGGGCTCGCAGCTCCGTCAGCGGCGTGAGGTAGTCCAGCTCCGAGTCCGAGCTGGTGCTCTCCACATCTAGTAGGATCTCCTTGTTGGGGTCCACCTGGTCGGGAAGGTGGTTGTTTTTGGTTTTAAATTCGTCGCCTACACATGCGGCCGTGTCCGGCGCTCGCTTACCTTGAGAAAATTGCGGCATTGGTAGGTCAGGTGACCGGCGTAGCCGCACTTCTTGCAGGCGGCCCGCAACGTGTCCTTGTTGGCGTTCGCCAGCGGGAAGTTCATGGCGTCTGGCAGCGGTTTCCCAGACCGTGGAATCGTGTCTTTCGCTAGCGCAGCATTTAATTTTAATCCAAATTGTAAGTCTTGAATTGCCGGTAGAGATGTGTAAAATATTTCAAAATATCATCAATATATCGATGATTTTTTAAGATAGTTGTTTCTCTCCAAACATCTTCCTTCTTTTATATTTATATACATGTAAGTTATTTTTCACCATTATTCTCTTTTTCTACTTAGGAAAATGCTGGATATTGTTAGAAAACCCTTTTTAGCAGTTTAAAGCCTAGTGGTGACATATCGATAGTCCATTTTTTGGAGCCACCACTAAAAAACAGCAGCTGTTCCATGATAAACTTATATGAGGTAGTCTCATTATTATTGACGGGGCTATTAATGTTTAGCTCCTCCGCTCTTCGAGAAGGAAAGCACTGAAAAAAATATCGTTCAAAAAAAAAGAGGGCTTTCTAGCATGCCTCCCCGAGAGCGGGAGAGAGAGAGAGAGCAGAAACGCAGGCAAAGCTGATTAAGAAAATATGTCTCTGCAGTATTGGCGCTCTTACCGCTTACGTTGCAGTATAATTCCCAACCGGCTTTAGCTGTCAGCAAGTGGTAACCACATTGAATACTGATGCGGAGCACCTGTTTCTTCCTCTTCCCCTACCATTTTTTCCTCTCTCCCTTTCTCCTCTCCCCCTATCTCCTCTCCCCCTTTTTCCTCTCCCCTTTCTTCCTCTCCCTTTCTTCCTCTTCCTTCTAAAACAACTCAATTTTCATCTAGTTTTTTTTTCTTTCTCTTTCCCTTCGCTGTTGAGTGGAAAACTTGTCGGCCCGCCAAAGCTTATGAAGACTACCTTATATAACTTTATCATGAGCTGCTCCAGGTCGGCCATAATTACTATCGATATATCGACTGCTTGACCCTCGCGTTTTCCAACACACATCTGCCATCGCTACGCTGCCCAATACTTTTTTGCTACAGCTCGTAAATTGCAGAAATTCCACGAAATTCAAGTGTTTTGTCAACGTTTCGGGAAATCAAATAAATTGAAATCGATTAGCGCAGCGCCAAGCTCCCACCTGCAGTCCGCGGAACGCAGGAACCGGGAAAACCCCAGAGAAAACCTAGCCCAGAAGCGATAACGAGCAGGATGCCCGTGAAGAACGGAGAATCCGATGGCGAGGGCGATGTTTCTGGTGCAGAGTCGGAGCACTCGAACTCCAGTCAAGCGCACGACACCTCCGACGAGGAGGAGGCCAACGAGTGCGACTCGGACGACTCCTCGGAGCTGGATGCCAGCGAAATCGAGCGGCGGCGGGCGGAGCACATAGAGGATTTGTGTACGCATCAGAGGAAACCCCCCGCCCATTACCCATTTCTCATCCGTGACTTTATCTCTTTACAGTGAGCTTGGAGCGACAGTTTAATACGCTGCGGGAGCAGTACTACTTCGAGCGCATCAACCTCATCGAACGCCAGTTGGCGGAGGTGCGTTCTGGCAGATCCGAGGAATTCGTACAGCCGCAAAAGGAGCTGGACAAGGTGTTTCGCACCCGAATCGAGGTGGCCGATGTGCTGCGCAGATACCGCCTCCAGAACATCGAGCACAAGTTCCTGTCCGAGGAGCAGGCGGCCAACCAGCACTTCGAGGTAAGCACTGCGCTTTTTGGCGCCAAAAATATAATAGGTGACAGGTGGAGCTCAGACAAGCTTCCCCAAATCCCTTTAGTGGTTGCCTTTAAAGTGAATCCTTCCTTTTTCAGAGCGAGAAGCACATGACTGTAGACAATCTGCGGGACGAGCTGGTGGATCGCATCCGTCGCTTGGAGGAGGATCGCCACAATGTGGACATTTCGTGGGCCGACTGGGGCACCGACAAGCGTCAGAGCAAGGTGCGCGGACCCGGGCGCAAAAAGGCCGTGACCGTAACCGGGCCGTATGTGGTGTATATGCTGCGCGAGGAGGACATCATGGAGGACTGGACAGTCATACGCAAGGCCCTCAAGCGATCCTCATCGTCGGCAACTGGCACCGGAACGGTCACGCCCACACCTGGCGTCGGTGTCAGCCTGTCCGGACTGCCGGCAATGGCCGGTGCCAGCGGATAGCGGTGGGGCATGTCTGCTTACGCCCACCTGCGTACCTGACGGCAGAGGAACCAGCAGCAGCAGCAGCTGCTGCTGAACCAGCGGCAGTATAAGTAGAAGTTAGTAGCAGTAGTAGCGATAGCGATAGCAGAGCTCCTCTCGGGCTCGGCCGGACTCGACTAAGTGTTTCCCCATCTTCCCCTCTTCCCTTAGATTTTAGTTGTAAAGCCCACTCCTTCGCACGCCTCTCACAATGTCCCCAGCCCCGACGATGTATGTAATTTATGCTAAACGTTAAGTGCAAAATAATAAAGTGAACTGCAACCCATGAGGGCCAGTGTGCGGTCAACATAAATCAGTTCAAATCGAGTGGTTTTCTTGAGCTTACAAGCTCTTCCTTGAGGTTTTACCCTTTCTAGTGCAAGAACTACGCTCTGTGGTCACTTAAAAGTCCCTAAACTTACTCCAATTAACGAAACACCTTTAATTAAATCAACAGGAAAGAGTTTATTGTTATTGACATCAAATTGCTGGCCTTTAGAAGCCCTTCTCCTTGAGATAGTCCCTCAGTATGTCCACATGATCGCCATGGATGTGAATCTGACCGCTCAGCTCGTTGACCCGCGTGGCGCAGAGCTTACCGTTCCGCGACTGCTCCACCACGGCGCGCAGATCCTTCTCCAGCGACCAAATATCACCTTGGACGCGACGCACCACTGTTATCCGACGCTGGCCGCGAAACCGCGTGTGCAGATACACCGGCACCATGTGATTCTTGGTCCTGGCCACAAAGTAACTCGTCTGGGAGCCATCCTCCTTCTGTGGCCGCCAGCCGGATGGGTACTCGGGCTTTTTCTCAGGCTGCGGCACTGTTGCGGACGGCAGCAGGCGCTCTACGAAATGCCATTCCGGCGGATTGGCCACCACCTCCACCTCCGGATACTTGTCCAGTTCCTGAACCTCGCGGGACGAGCGAAAACTGGACATGAGTGCGGGCTGCGAGTGCAGTTTCCTCGTGAGCTGTGGATGGAAGTGTCGTATTTTAGGACTTGCCTTGCCGAATAGCAAAGGGGAAACTGCTCACCTGGCTCAGTTTTTGGCAGAGACCGCTGCCCAGCATCAGTTTCGTGCTGGCCGCCATGGTTTTAATAGAATTTTAACAGATGTTCCGCGAGATGTATGGAAAATAAAACAATCCCAGTGCGGTTACATATGCGGCTGATGCAGTGTTGGAAAGGACAGGAAGTTACTGAGTGAGTATATATATCGATAGTTTTGTGATAATATCGATATTGTTTGCGTGAAGTGAAATTATCATAACTAAGCCAAATAAGCCTTAATTTCAATTCGGAAAGCGTTTCTATGTTAGTTATTATCAGGCTTATAAATTTGCTTATAAATTTTAGAAATTAAGACAAATGAATTTTTTGTCAATTTTTGACAATTTTAATGATGTATCCCCTTTCTAAATTTTGAAAAATTGGCCAAATTTTTTTTTTCCGATTTTTTCAATCTTCTGCAATTAATGAATTAAGATTTTAATGACGAATCGGAATACATATGACTTTTGGCGTTAATTCGCCTTTTGGCTGTCATATGCTAAAAAAAAGACCTGAAATATACGCACATAATAACCTTAAAAAATGTATTTAAACTTTTGATTCAATATTTTGAAAAAAAGAACCCTAGACTATATGAAAATAGTTCATATTAATCTAAATATTAGAACTATGCTATATTTTTGAGAAACATTAAAATAATGTAAGCTATAAGATATCGTGGATTTTTTCCTTTTTGAGTTCAATTTTCTCAAAATCCAGCAATCTCCGATACAAACCTGTTTGCCCCACCATAGACCGATAACTAATTAATCGATTCAATCAAAAGAATAATTAGCATGCGTTGAGTAATTTTGAAAAGGGGAAAAATGCAATTTGATTTTATTATTTCTTTTATGTTCTTTTTCAATAAATTTGTTAAATGGTTTTTTTTTTTTGTTCATTTTTAGTTCAGTTGTACACTTAAACGTTTGAATGTTTTTAATTTGTTTTTCCCAGTTCCTATTCGCTTTTAATTTTAATTTGTTTCGCTTGGTTTTTATATATTAAATCTGTAAGAAAACATTGATAATGATCTTCATATTTTTGCTTCAAGGAATGTTTCTAGCATATATATATTCTTTAGATATATTTACGTTGGTGTTTGCTGTCTCAGCGACCCCTCCCCGAGATGCTCAACAGTTACGACACACAAAAAACAATAATAATAGTGAAGAAATCAACAAACAAAAGGGGAGAGAAAAAGAAACAACGACACTTTCGGTATAGTATTATTAATTATAATATATGGAATACGCACAAATCTAAGTTACAGAGTAAATGGCCAAGAGAGAGAAGGAAATCAAAAATCAAATGATAAATTCACAATATCGATATCGATGTAGGGACTAAGAACTAAACATAATAAATACATTACGTGGACTAAGCACACATTGAGAGAGATTAACAAAAATCCAATACGATTACGAAATAGATGTGGAATCAATTAAATAATATGTTAAATTAATTATAATAATTGTGTAAATTGTAAATATCACAAGCAGACGTCACTTGCATCGTTGATAAATGTATAATGTATATGCCTATATATGCCATTCCTTTGTTTTCTATAAATATGCAGTGTTTTTATTTGTTTAATGTTTGTTTTTTGCCAATGCCAATGCCTTGCGTCGTGTGAAGCTCTGCCCTCTCTGTCTAAGTTGCATTTGAGTTCGGTTTTGAGTTGGTTTGCTTTCCCATTTGTTCAATAACTATTAACGTTATCCTTAAAGTTAACTAACAATTTCTATAGAAGGTTTATCGAATGAGTACAATAATTTCAACATTTTCATCGTTAAATTGGTTTTGTTTGCTTGCTTTATCCGTTTTGAGTCGAGTTTGAGTTCGTTCTATGCACGATTTGTTGCTAAACATTTATGCGTATGTATTGTATATATATAATATGATGTATGTATGTTTAAAATTGACTTTTTACAATATTCTTGATCGATTTCCTTTGCTTCGCCAGCTTCCCTCTTCTATGAAACAAAAACAGAGGCTATTATATGAAATCAATATACGCTGAGGTTGGCTTAAACATATCTGTATATATATATTCTTCTCTATATATTTCTTTATATGTACTGCATGTGTGTGTGTGTGTGTATATTGTATAATGAGAATCGTCGGTTCATCTTCTGCTTGATCTAAATTGGTGCCTGCGCTTTTGCTCTATGTGCTAAGAGTGCCGAAAACATTTGAAACATTTCTTATGCCGCTGCTCCACTCCCTCACAGAGCCAAGGCGATTGCCATTGCTTGTTGTCGTCAATGTACAAATCTAAATATACTTTGCAATATATATGTGTGTGTGAGTGGCGTCCTGCCACCTGCTGGGGCTCCCGGAACCCAAACTAAACTAACGAACAATGTGCAATGCCTCGGCCCGCCTGCATGGGTGTGTAATCTGTGCTTCCTGCCGCCGGCGGCGTCGCTGCTGCAGCTCCTTTCCGTTCGCTTCCTGCTCCTTGCGCCTTCCCTAGTCGCCGCTGTCCTCCCATTTGCGCTCCTCCATGATGCGATCAAAGCAATCCGCAAGGAATGCATGCTGTCGGGCAGAGTTAAGACATTAATTGAGGCATTTGGAACAGAGAGCAGATACACTTACATATGGCGTGTAGACTTTGACCCAACGTGCTGGCTTATCTGGACGATTGTACTGAAAGCAGAATGACATGGACTCCTCGTCGCTCTCGGAGCGCGTGATGCTGTCCCAGGTCAGCTCGACCATTTGCGCCTCCAGCGAGCCATCCTCGCGACAGGCGTGCAGGCGAAAGCTCTTCATGCCTGTCAGGGAAAAGGAAGAATAATCAGAAGCTAAACGAGGAGAAGGCTTTCAGGGATACTCACCCACGGCGGGCACCACGTGTCCCTCCTTGCGACTATCACAGGAGCAGTGGGGAAAGACCACGTCCCCGTAGCCTGGCAGTGTGCGGGCCAGAGCCAAGTAGTCGGCCGCCTTCTTGGCGTCCTGCAGCGCCTTCAGCTCGTAGAGGCGGCCATCGGCCCGTATGTTGCCGCGATTCACCTCGTCGACGGCCTGATAGAAGATAAAGCGGCCGGCCTGCTCGCCGTCCGGCAGCGTCAGCTCCTTGGGCACCGAGAACAGCCAGCGGCGGACGCAGAGGCAGGTGGAGGAGGCGGTGCTGTAGTTCTGCACGTACAGCTGGTGCGGAATCTCGTGGGGCTGCAGCTTGCGCTCGAAGTTGTACTCGACGATCTCGAACAGGTAGAAATACTGCTGCGTGTAGGCGGTGAGGTTGGCGCGCTGCACCAGGATCTCCCACACCACCTGGGCGTTGGAGGACTTCTTCACCGACACGGTGCTCACCTCGTGGTCGGGCAGCATCACCTTGATGTCCACCGGCGAGGCGGATATATCGTCCTCGGTGTCCGTGAGGAAGTCCTGCACGGCATCGCTCTCGGCAATCACCCGCACGGCGCACACCTTCTCCAGATACTGCTCCAGGCCGCGGCGACGCGTGTCCAGCTGCTGTTCGCTGAGCTGGAAGGGCCACTTCCCGGGCAGCTTGGGGAAGTTGAAGCCGGAGAACTCCTTGCGCAGCAGCGAGTGCAGGTTGGCGAACTCCCGGTACCGACGCGAGCACAGCTGCCGCCCGGCCATGTGTATGTTGAAGACGATATACCGCTCGCCATTCCGATTGATTATCCCATAGTCGGGTATGCTTGAGAGGGCAGAGAGAATGGTCAGTTAGAGGTCACAGAGGCACCTAGGGGGACTCACCTGATGGGCAGCGATCGCTTGTCCGAGTAGTCAATGTAGGAGTAGCCGCTCTGATCCTCCTGCGGCTCCAGGCGATCGGCCTCCTGGGGAAGAGGAAAAATAAGGGAGAATTATAATTTCTGGTTAAGAAAAAAGTTCCTTTTTGCTATTTATGTTCCACTGATAAGGGTTACTTAGTTTAATCCTACCAAGAACAACCTAAATCGAACCTTATCCTGAACTTAATCTAAGCCTAAATTAAACCTAACCGGAACTTAACCTGAACTTAACCTTTATTTAATCTGAAACCAACCTGAATCTAACCTGAGATTAATCTCAAGCCCACCTAAACTTAATCTGAACATAAACATAACCTTATTTAAGCTTAAACTGAACGCAAGCTAGATATAGAATAAAAATAATGGCGAAAAAAACCTTCAGGTAAAGAAAAAAAGTTCCCTTTTTCTATTAAAATTCCATTGATAATGAATTACTTAGTTTAATCTTACCAAAAACAACCTAAATCGAAGCTTAAACTGAACTTAAACAAAGCATAAATTGAACCTGACCGGAACTTAACCTGAACTTAACATGCATTTATTCTGAAACCAACCAAAATCTATCCCGAGTTTAATAACAAGATTATCTTAATCTAACCTGAACATAAACTAAATCTTATTTAAGGACTGTATATGTTTTAAATCTAAGATTAATCTAACTTGAACTTAACCGGAACTTAGCATGAACTAACATAAATCTTACCTGAACTTAACTTGAACCCAATCTTAATCTTACTTAAGCTTAAATTGAGCCCAACCTGAATATGAGCTGAAAGCAAACTGAACTTAACCTGAAGATAAACTAAATCTAATCGGAATTTAAACAGAACCTATCCTGTTTATTTGTTAATTTCTGTTCTGTTCTAAAGGCACACACACTACACTCAGTTTTGGCACCATAATTAATTAACTATTACTAATTAAATAAAGTAGAAAAACGCACCTGCTGTGTTACCGATATCACCGTGAGCGTCAGACAATCGCCGCCGGACTTGATCAGATCCACGACCTGTTTGTGTGTGGCTCCCTCCACGCTGACGCCATTCCTGCAATTAGAATTAAAAGTAGAAATATTATTAACTATTAAAAACCCAAATAGATGGATCCACGAGGGGGAATCACCGCCGGCAACGCCTCTCCAGGGCGCTCAACTGAGCCAATTGGACGGTGTGAAAGGGCAGCATGGGAAGGAAGATCGAATGTAGAATCTCTGCGATCGCCTCTGGCGAATTGAAGGCGTTGCCATCGACTGCAGACCCATTTAAGCGAGGAGCCGGCCAGATAGGGCCGAGATAATGGATGCATTGACATGGACGTAGCCGCTGATAAGGCGATTCGGGTCAAGTTGGTGCAAACATATCGAGATCGAGAGCTACGCTTGAATTTGAAGGCAGAACCAGATAAGAAGCGAAGCCACATGGCTAAATATAAACATTTCAAGTGATTTTAGAACTAATTGAAATTAAAGCGAAAAGTAAAATCATAAAGCGACCCATAAAAGCTTTAACAAAAGGTTAATAAATGGTTAAAGTCTCTTTAGTTAGAAATCATATCCACATTCCTTTAATTTCAACAGAATTAATTTGCTTTTCTAATCAAGAACGTTGCCACAAATAAAATGCATAAAAGTCTAAGAAATTCGCAAGAATATCACTTAAATTAAATTGAATAGAGTAAATATAGTCTGTGGCTTTCTAGAGAATTAAACAAAATAAATTACATCGCCTACGGAGGAAGGAGACCAAGGAGACCGAGAATCATATTAAATGAAATCAAGTTGATAGCATAAAATGGCAACGAATGGTCTTTGATAAGCGCCAAGTAACCAAGTATCCAAGTATCAACCCCACACAATCCCACATTCACATCCCCAGCTATTTCTCCGCCCAGTCCCAACTCCGGAGGTATCTCTGCGACTGCTGCGGCTTCTTTCCGGTTTGCAATTTGCCATCCGTGCCGTGCCGCTCGTCTCGCGCACAAGTAACGTAAAGTGAGTAAATAAATAAATAAATCGCAGCAGATATCGCCCCCCGTGTGACGCACTCTGGAGCTCTGGAACCCAGCGTGACTCACATAGCGACATGGCAGAAATCCGACGACAAGACATGCCAGCATAATGGAGGATGGCGGCTGGAGGAATGGCGAATGGGGAATGGGGAATGGCAGGAGACGCAACGGAAACCTGTTTGCAATGCCAGCCAGCCAGCCAGCCACTTGATACAAATAGTACAAAATCGTAGAAATATCAGAAAAGACAAAGGCTAGATCGGGAGAATATATAAAGCTATCTCAATGCATTTATTTATAGCCAAATGAGAATGCGAATGCGAATGCCGTTTCTTTCCCGTTCCCCTAATTGTTTGTTCGGCAATATGCGGCAATTTCGCCTTCTTTGTTGCACTTGCCAATGGCTGGGATGGTTGGGATGGTGGTTTCTTTTCAATTTAAATTCCGTCGACGGTATTCATTAATTATTCGCAGTGTGGGGGAGGACACAGAGACACGCAGTGCGTGGTGGCGGTGGCCAATGTGACATGTGAAACCTCAAATTATCATTAACATTTCCATGACAACTCCTTTGAGGGCAACTCATTTAGGTCAACAGCCGAAGGGGCAGGACGTCAAAGGCAACTGGTGTTCAATTTCTCACTAATTATTATTATTTTTTAAGTCTATAATATAGCCTTAGTTGGCGACTACCTGAACTTGCTTCAAAATATTTTTAAATTCATATTAAACTTTGATTTTAAATCTGTTATATTATAGATTTTTGTAGGGAAAGGTACCTAGCTCTAGGTTTTTTAATTTGTCCATATAAAAAATAAGTTATAGAGCTATGACACTGCACCTTGTGCTTTTATTTATTTTAGTTTTTATTTAACTACAAAAAGAAACAACTATTTATGCTGTTTGCTTGACATTTGACATTGCGGTAAAGAGAATACGGTCATACTTTTTTTTAAATAGGTTATAGAGTTATGACACTGGATTTTAAGCTTATTTTTTACATTAAGTTGCTATTGAAATGCAAA
Source organism: Drosophila triauraria (assembly GCA_014170255.2). Taxonomy (NCBI): domain Eukaryota; kingdom Metazoa; phylum Arthropoda; class Insecta; order Diptera; family Drosophilidae; genus Drosophila; species Drosophila triauraria. The sequence goes on along the minus strand of CM024333.1, from coordinate 4,256,626 downwards.
AAGAGACCACTTTTAATAGTGTTTGCTTGACATTTGGCATTGCGGTTAAGAGAATACGGTCATACTTTTATATATAAAGAAATTAAAAATGCATAAAATCTTTGTTTACATTTTTTTTATTATTAAAAAATATTAAACTGTATTATAAAATGATTTACCTAAAAATAAAATAAAAATTGCGAAAAACAAGCCACAAAGCAGTGTCATAACCCCATAATTTCTAATTTAAACCAAAATTAAACCCCTAAAGCAAGGGTATCTGACAATTTAAGACCTTTTCCGAGCAAATACTAATGAGATTTCCATATATTCATTTCGACCAATGTTTATTTGCGATCTGTATGTGCTTCCCTCGCTCCCTCCGGCACTAATTGGACACGAGTTGTGCTCTGTGTGTGTGGGGGGAAGGGTGAAATGCAATTGTTTAAGTTGAAGCAAAAACGAATAAATATTTGTGGGCCAAATAACAGAAAAGCAAATGTTTACAGACCAGCTTTTTAATAGTAAAAAGCATCTAGAAATATGCGGGGGGGAGGCCAGGTTACGAATTCTCGATGCATCGATGTTTATATTCAATTTACTCTGGCCACGTTCCAGTGAGCGCAACACAGAAATGTAATTCCATTAACATGGAAATGGAACACCGAAATCGAAAATTAATTAAGCTCCGACAGGGAGAACAGGGACAGGGACTTGACATGAGTATTTAACAAGTGTCCTTCCATTGCTTAATTTTCGTCGGTCTCGTTTTCGTTTTCGATTTCTGTTCAATGATGATGTCCCTGTCCCGGTCCCTGTCTCCTCCCAGTGCTGGTTTATTTCTGGCTTAGTCCAAGCGAAACCGAAAAGTGAAACCTGAAAACATGGAAACCAGAAACCTGAAACCGCCACCGAACCCGAACCCGAACCCAGGTCTCTCGGGTCTAGGAAATGCGGAAATGTGGGCCAGCCAGTGCCAGCAACGAGCGAGAGGCAGCCAACCAAACCAAAGCACAACCGAGGCAACCGTCGTCCATCCAGTGACGTAAACCTATTGATTATTGTTGGGGCATATGCCACACAAGAGCCACAACACACACGGCAACAAAAGCAGTAACAACATTGACACAGAACCAAACCGCAAACACAAATTCGTGGCAGCATAAAAGCACAAAAAAAAACCAGGCAGTCAGGAGGCCTTAGAGGCGAAGGTCTCGAACGTGGGATACCTTAACAATAACACTAATAATAATAACTAATAGTTAAGTAGCTCTTTTTGGGTTTTTAATATAGCAAAATGCAGGTTAATCTATGAATATATTCTTAAGTAAACGTGATGAGAGTATTCATGCTCAGAGTGAGAGTATTCGTGCTCAGAGTGAGAGTATTCGTGCTCAGAGTGAGAGTATTCGTGCTCAGAGTAAGAGTATTCGTGCTCAGAGTGAGAGTATTCGTGCTCAGAGTGAGAGTATTCGTGCTCAGAGTGAGAGTATTCGTGCTCAGAGTGAGAGTATTCGTGCTCAGAGTGAGAGTATTCGTGCTCAGAGTGAGAGTATTCGTGCTCAGTCTTAACATTCCCTTCGGAAGTATTAATTTTTAATTTTAAAAATGGAAAAACAAGCCAATTAGCTTGTCAAGCTCTATATCCTTCAGTGGCACTCGTACAGTACAGATGTTGAGTATCCCAGACCTCCCTAAACTCCATAAACTCTTCGTTTCCCTGGGTGCCTCATATGGTTGGACAGAGGCGTTTATATGGTGGCTACAAATCAGCTAATGACCCTTCAATAACTCAAGCCATATGCCACACACAAACACACACAAAAAGCAATCTTCGACCCGTGGCAACACTTTCAGTGTGGAAAATTGTCTACAACTTGCGTGTTTTGAGGTCTTCTTTTTATTTTTTTAACACTCAATTTGAACTTTAAATTGTTTGCTTAAACTTGTTGAGGAAAATGCAATGCCTGCAAGTGAAGGGAAGAAAAAAGGAATGCCGAGGGAGTTGAAAATGTGAAAATGTGAGAAGATAAAAGAAGGGAATTTCCGGCTTAAGATGCAGTTGTTCTTCCTTCGCAGAACTGCAAACTTTTTGTATTGAAAGCAATACCTACAAGGCCAGGCCTTCTTCCTTTTTATTGTGGAAATAAATGCACATATTTTTTGGTGTGCACTGGAAACAAATTAGAGCTATACTTCCAAGCTCTTTTATCAGTTTTTAGTTGAGGAACCTACAAGTAATGAAAGATCTCTAAATATTTATATATATTTCACTTTAATTCCCATGTTTTTGCTGGCATTGCAAAAAGCAGACCTAGAATAGTTCATAATCCCCATTGATTGGAACCGAACAACCTTAGGAGGCACACCACCCACATTGTGCAGGGCCCTGGCCTCTTCCACAAACCCAGCACAAACACAACGTTCAGAGAAGGAGGATGGGGATGGGGATAAGAAGGAGAAGGACTAGTAGCAGACCTGCACAAAGGATGCAGATGGATTGGCTAAAGACTGTCTGGTATCCGGCGGGTCCTCAATTATGTCGTGTATATCCAGAAGTATCCGTCCTGAGGCCCTGAATTGCCTTTGGACATCTCTCAAAAGGCAGGCAAAAAAATAAATAAAGTAATGAAAACATCCTCCAGCCAACAATGGGCCAATGAACTCGTGACTAAACTATTTCGAGGTAAGAAGCCCCAGCAATTACTTAGCGAATCAAAGTTCATTCCACACTGAATGCATTATTTAGTTAGTCTCCCATTAAGTCACCCGAAAAGCGAAAAGCTCCATGACTCGCTTAAGTAATTCATGGCCCATTTTCTCTCGTTGAAACGAATTAGGTTTCCCATTCAAGAAGTTTATTTATTGAATTTAATTGGCTTAATGGTGTGTGAAAATTCTGTCAGAAAGGGAAAATGCCAGGGAAAACACACTAAGTTGATTAATTTTAATTGCCTTTTGTGAGGCAGAGAGAGTGTACACCTAACTTGATTAGATTAAATAATATTTTGCAAACTCGTTGCGTTTATTGAACATGCAAAGTGTTAAGTGCCCATTAAAAGGCCGGGTTTTTTCTGGTTTGTGTGGGCGGTGGGGGCGTGAGCCTATTTTAAATCAAACTTGATTTGCGTGGAACCTTTGAAAGTGTTATCTCCAAGTTGGGTAGCTTTAGCTCTTAAAGTTTCTGAGATTTAGGTGTTTATTCGCTTATACGGACAAGCGGGAAGACGGACAAAAGGACAGAGGTACAGAGGGACAGACGTATAGAAGTACAGAGGTACAAAGGTACAAAGCTACAGAGGTTCTTATAGTTTCTGAGATTTAGATGTTTATACGGTTAAAGGAAAAACGGACAAACGGACAGACGGACAAAGAAACAGAAGTACAGAAGAATAAAGGTACAAAGAACACGGCTTAATCGAATTTCTAATAACGCTAATAAAAAGTTAGGTAGTTTTAGTCTCTCTCATATAGTCTCTGAGATCTAGAGACTTATACGGACAAACTCACAGAGGGGTAAACGGACAAACGGACAAACGGACAAACGGACATGGCTGTATCGCCTTTTCCAATTATCCTAATCAGAATACCTAAAGTTTATGCATTATTCCCATGAATACCTTGGTTAAAAACCCGCTCAAGGTTAGTATTCCCTAAAAACCCTGCTTTCCTTGGCTTCTTATCAAAACCCAAGTCGATTTCCCGATTAAAAATCTATATACATAACTCATTGCAGTTCCCCCGGCACTTGAGGAGTGCAATCCCTGATCCGACAACGAAGAAGCACCTAATCGAGAACTTATCCGGAGCCATCTCGGGTTGCGGGTTGTCCCGACTTGGAACCACTTGAGATTCAAAAGGTAATCTAATCGCAAATGTGGCCTGCAAGCCCACAGCCCCGAGTTCTTTGTCCAGCGGCAGTCAGTAAGCAAAACGATAGCCGAAACGATGGCCACCAAGTTACTGCTGCTGCTGCTCCTGGCTATAGTCTCCATATTGGGAGCCAGTGAGGCCCTGGAGTGCTATGCCTGCGACTCCGCCGAGGACTCCGAGTGCGCCACGCGCCCCGGCCAACAACTGGAGGTGGAGGAGTGCTCGCAGCCGGGGGACGAGTGCGTCACCTCCATATCAGCAGGCTTAACCCGACGCGGCTGCCTGGGGCGCCTGTATCCGAATGGCTACTGTGCCGCACCCTGCGACAGGTGCAACACGAGCCTGTGCAACCGGCATGTCTATCCCGCGGATCGCCTCAGGTGCTACCAGTGCAGCGGCTCGGACTGCATCGATGTGGCGGCCAAGCCGCAGTTGCTGCTGCCGTGTCCGGTGTACCGGGAGGACGACCGATGCTACACCAACGTCGTCCATCTGTCCAACACGCTGCGGGGCTGCGAGCACACGAATCTGCCGGCCACCTGTCCGCATGTCTGCCTCAAGTGCAACTTCAATGGCTGCAATGCGGAGAAGACCGTCACGGAGACACGGTGCCTCCAGTGCACCCACAACCGGCTGTCGCCCAATCCCGACTGCCTGAGGGATCAGGATCCGGCGGGGGATCCTGAAGACCAGCCCCAGTGCGCGCTGAGCAACTCTACGGTGACGCACTGCGCCAACAAGGTGATGTACGGACACCGCGAGAACTGCTACACGCACCGGAACACCCAGACAGAGGTCCTGCAGCGCGGCTGCTCCACAACCATGGGCTTCTTTCCCACCGGCGAGCTGAGCGAGTGCCACGGGGAGTTCTGCAATGCCAACTGCCAGGACATCGTCTGCGCGGTGTGCAATTCCACAGCGAATCCCGCCTGTCGGGGGGGTCGCAATCTGCCCACGGAGAAGTGTGCCCAGGGCACCACGTCCTGTTACTCCTGCGAGCAAGGTTAGCAGGGATTAGAGAGCCTCTATCCAAGTGAGAAGTTCTACCAAACAATGCCAACAATAAAGTAATTTTTTGATAAAAGAAGAAGCTCCAAGCTTCAATTGTTAGTTTTTTGTGAAGAAGAACCCTATGGATCCCTGAAATTAAACCTTCCCCCCTCTGTGTGCCTGCAGATACCTTCCTGCGACGTGGCTGTGCGGATCCCGACTTTGCCCCCGCTCCCCTGGGCGAAAGCTGCCAGCTGTGCCGCGATGCCGACTCCTGCAACCGCTTCTCCGTGCGCACCTGCTATCGCTGCTCTGGCCAGGCGCAGGATGACGACTGTGCGGCCATGGAGCTGCCCACCCTGATGACCACCAGCAACTGTTCCAGCCCAGCGGAGCTGTGCGTAAGCACCGTGGTCAGTCGACTGGACGGGATCTACACAGTGCGCGGATGCGCTGGCCAAGTGCCAGAGTGCTCGGCCAACGATCCGTACTGTGTCCGGTGCAATGGCAGCCTGTGCAACGATGCTCCCACCTTGTGGCGGCAAAAACAACTAGACCTGGCTGTGGATGCGGCAGTGCCCGATGGCTGGTGGTCACTCGTTCAGTACTGGTGGTCCAGGAGGCTGCGATAACGTCACTACCGGATTCCATGGAAGTGGACAGCAGCTGATAGCTGAGTCACGGACGGATGTGTAAGGAGAACGCCCCCGCAAAGTGACAAGAACAGTTTTTGGATAACGAACGCTTATAAATAGCAACAACGGGTGTTAAAAATACGATTTGGGATGAAGAGATTGTTTTGTTATGTCCCGGAAAGTATGCAGGGAATTGAAATATTGCGAATAATCATTAAAAATGTTTTGAACCTACTTTTTGACTCTCTTTTGAGGTATTTTAAATCTAAATACCAAATATTATTAATACAAAAATACCTAAACATACTAAAAACTGTTAGAAAGGCCGTAATAACACCCCAGAAAACTGGCCTAAAATACCACAACAAAGAAAAACTACTTAAACCACCAAAAAATACCAAGTTATGCAACAATTAATGCGATCTTTTGATGGTATCAAACGAAAATGTACTCTAATATAACGAACGCTTATAAATAGCTACAATGGCTATTAAAAATACGCTTTGGGATGAAGAGATTGTTTTTTCAAGCCCGAAAAGCTTCCTAAAAGTATGCAGTGAAATGTAATATTGCGAAAAATCATTACAAATGTTTTTAAACTACTTTTTGACACTATTTCGAGGTATTTTAAATAGCTTTGTAAATATAAATAACCTGAAATCGGCTTTAAACTTAATGTTAGGTCTTAAAAAATCTTAAAAATAACATAAATACCAAATTTAATTAATACAAAAATACCTAAACATACTGAAAACAGCTAAAAAAATATCCAATAACTCCACAAAACATGCCTAAAATACCAAAACTAGAAAAACCATACTAAAACCACCAACAAATACCAAGTTCTGCCACATATAATGTGATTTTTTGATGGTATTAATTGAAAATATACTCCAAGCTACTGAATAATACCCAAGCTGGCTTAGAAATTAAAAATTAAAGTCAAATTTAATATTTTTTCTACCTACAGAAGCCTCAGAACTCTTTCTTTCTCTTTTGCCCTCACATATAACTGTAGCCAGAGAAGAAAGGTAATGAAAAGAGGGCAAAATTAGCAGATTTAGGTGCTTGGTTCCAGTTGGAAACTGGTTCGCGCTAAAAGGCGGAAATCAAATGCAAATTTGTTTGCTTTTGCTTTCGTTTTCTGTTTGTACTCTTTGCCCATTGCTTTTGTTTCGCTTTTGCTTCTGTCGTTGTTGTTGTTATTGCAGTTTCTGCCTTTGCTTTTGTTAGCTCACGCGCAGCCGAATTATAACGGCTCTCGGCTTGCTGTTGTTATTTCTGCTGATAATGAAATGATGGGCCACTGCAAATAGCAGCAACAGCAACAACAACAACAGCCCAGCCCCAGCCGCATAATAGACGAGCACGCCTCTCTCACACCTCCCACTCTCCGCCCTCTCTTCCACCTCCTTGTTTGCCATGGAAATATGTGCGAAAAATGTGGAAAATTTGCGAGTTTTGTCGGTACCGAAGGTGACGATGATAATTAAGTTGCTGGCTGTGCTCTGCGCTCTGGCGAGGAAGAAACTTTAGCAAAATTTATTAATTGAATTTCGCCTCTCGAAACATGGGCGAGGGAGTGGGGGAGCGAGCGAGAGGTATGTAGCTACAACCGCACCCACGACGATACAAAACAGAAACTACGGGACAAAATGGAATGGAGTAAAACCATAAAAATAAAATATGATTGATGAAAGGAAGGATGGAAGGCAGGCAGGCAGGAAGGTTGGAGAAAGACAGAGCGAGGGACTGAGGATGCTCACTGATAACGGGTATCGAAGCCCAAATGTCAAAAGATGCTAAACAAAGGGGGCGAGAGCGAGCGAGCAAGCGGGAGGTGGGCGAGATGTAAAGAGAGTGAGTGGACAAACATGCCAAATGGCCATTTTAATTAGCCCGTGTGCGTGTGTGTGGGTGTGGGGGGAATAATATTAAAAAACAACAAATTAAGCACGTGAAGAGCACAAAAGGAATTTAAGAATAATGAAAAAACTACATAATTCAATTAAACGCCCCTGCCTGAGCTAGGTTCCATTATTAATTAGTATTTTTCGTTAATTTTGAGTATGTTTTCGATTCAATAATACTAAAAATAACATTTTAAGTTGCAGAATTAGGTATTTTTTGGTAGTTTAAAGTAAGTTTTTTAAATTTTTAGTATGTTTCTGAGCTTGGTTCCAGTATTTTTACTTTCTAGGCTAGAATTAGTGTTTTTCGTTAATTCTAAGTATGTTTTCGATTTAATAATACTAAAAATCACATTTCAAGTAGCAGAATTAGGTATTTTTTATTAGTTTAAAGTAAATTTTTAAAATTTTTAGTATGTTTTTGTTTTATAATCCAGTTTTAGTATGTTTTCTTTAATTTTAAAAATTTTCATATAGTTTTTTAACTTAGAGGAACAAAGTCAAGCAATTAAAATAGGAACTAGTGTTATACATACATATATCCAAAAAAAAAAAGAAAAACAATTTCTCTAATATTATGAAGAAGTGTTTAAGGATATAAAATACTGAAGTGCCCCACATTCTTAGAAAAAAAAAACGCCCATTTTTAATCCGATTTCTTTGGAGTAGCAGTAACCTCTTAAATGGGTGAATAAGCAAACACACCCGGAAAATGCCGCACAACCACCCACCCTTAGTCACCCCCAAAAAGCCCACACACACACGCAACACACGAACATACAGAGGCAGCAGTGTGTGCCATTGATATTCCCGGGGCAGCTCCAGAATTCCACTTTCAACTCCAATTTCCACAACCACGAAAGCAACTCCGGGTCAGAGGTTTTCGAACATGCAAGCCCCTCTTCCCGTGGGGTTAACTCCACTTACTTAACCCTGGACACCACCACCTTATAATTCACTAAGCCTGCTCCTCAGATTGCTTTTTGAATTTTGAGAATCTTTTGTGTCTGCTCGCAGGATAAGTTTATCAAGGCAGGACGAAGGACTCCACTCCGGCCTAATCTGTGCAAGCTGAACAACAACTTTTGCCAAGCGTAAACAGGGCATAACTTTTAACAGCTTTGACAAATTTCCTTAATTCCTCACAACTTGTCTGCTGAACTAGCTAACGATATGAACTTCAGGTTTATGAGTGCGCCACTGTCAGCCAGGGATTCCCTGATACGTGAAGGGGCAATAATAGGATTTATATTTTTATGAATATTTATTAACTATTTTAAGTCTTTAACATTATATTTTTAGAGCCCGTAGAAGGAGGCGTCTTGGATCCTGATCAGCATCTACAGACGGGTCAATCTAGGCAGGTTATCGATAACTATATACCCTGCTGCATACAGGAGATATTCCAGGAAGTGTTAAACCCCCTTAGGCGGTACTTCACGGACTATGTACTTACACCTCCAGGATGCGGTCGCCCTTCTTGATGCCCGCCTTCTCCGCCGCCCCATTCTCCAGAACGGCGCTCACGTGCTGCAGCGGTGCGTATAGCTCCCCGTTGATGGACCGCAGCTGGCCGCCCTCGGACACCTGGCCGCGCACGTTGAAGCCGAAGCCCGTTTCCGTTTTGTAGATGGTGACCACGCGCGGCCCGTTGGCGGTGGTTACGCCCATGACGCCACCACCTCCTCCGCCGACGACGCCACTGGAAGCGCCGCCGCTGACCACCACTGTGGTGGCGGCGGCGACCACGGGTGGTGGCTGTGGGAGGCTGGTGGTGCCGTGATTCTCGCCAACGATGCTGCTCATTGCGCCGGTCGCTCTTGCTCGCTCGCACGCACTGCTCCTCTTTTCGCCTCTCCTCTCGCTCGCTCACGCTGGCTCACTCACTCACACCACTTCAGCAGTCGCTAACTCGCGCAGTGAGCAAAATCCGCCGTTGTTTTTGCACAATATCTTTTGTTGTGGTTGCCTATTTGGGGCTCGTTTTGTGTTTCGTTTTTTTTTTTTGTTTTTTGCGTAACTCTTCGCCGCCGACGATTATGTTTCTGCAACTTCTTTTTCGGCACACACCGACACAAACAAACGCGCCAACCCACACACACAGTGGCACTTGCACTCGCACACACGTATAGAGACAGGCACCGCCACTTTTACTTTCCACTCTCCACACACGCTCCGCGCTCCACAACTCCTCTTCAGCCGCTCTGCCTCCGCCCCACACTCTTCACTCGGAACCAACACAAAAAAAATATAAAAAATTGTGACTCGTGTATGTGTATCACTCCGGTCTGGGCGTGTGCTCGTTGTTGTGTTTCGCTCTACGCATTTTGTTAACTGTCCATGTTAATTGCGTTTATTTATTTAATTGAGTCGTATTTTAGTCGCAAGTCTGCGCACCTAGCCGCTTATTTATTTTGTTCCATCTGCGTGACCGCGCCGCACAAATCGAAAAATACCATCTATATATCTCTCAGAAATATACTATTTAATATATTTTAAGATATACCACTAAAATACCATAAATACCAGAGAGCAGCTTTGAGCAGCTCTCTAGGGATGTAAGACTTGTAAACATATCGATGTTTTTGCAGCTCTAGTGAAGCCTAGTTTTGCAGCACTATGCGACGCTGTACAGCACTGGTAATCGATATACTGCAATCAGCTGGAAGTTATCGACAAATTTTCCTCAGTTTACTACGCTTGCGAAATTGAAAACAAAAATAATATACAAACCTAGTGCAATCAAATGAAAATCAACCACAAATATGAGTTCGACGACGACGTGGCCTCCATCTGCGAGTCGACGGTGTGTTTTTCTCCCCGTCTGGCCAGTTATCTTTTACGGGATTTCACACAGTTTGTTTTGTTTATTTTGCAGGCCGCCCTGACGGAGGGCTGCCGCCTGCCCGTTCGGATGCACAAAACGGACGACTGGCCGCTGGCGGAGATCGTGAGCATCAAGGAGCTGGACGGGCGGCGTCAGTTCTACGTGCATTATGTGGACTGTGAGTATGCGGCTCTCTAGAGGCTTCCCGGGCTCACAAAAACGCTTTACTTGCAGTCAACAAGCGTCTGGACGAGTGGGTCAACGAGGAGGACCTGTACACCCGAAAGGTACAGTTTCCGCGAAGGGACGGATCCCAGACGGGCACCAGCACGGGTGTGACCACGCCGCAGCGCCACCACTCGCTGGCGGGCAGCGTCTCCCGACCCACCTCGCCACAGCACCCGGCTTCTGGCACTGGGTCTGGAGCAATTGCAGCCGGCGCGAGCACTCCTGGTGGACCGCCAGTCGGTGTAGCCGCACACGGAGGTGTTGGCCTCAGCGGCGGCCCTGTGACCCCCAGCAGTGCAACGCCCAGCACCCCTGGCGGCGGCGGCGGCCCCGAGCTGGTCAATGGCAATAACCTGGCGGCTGCTCTGCAGAAGCGCATCAACCGAAAGCGGAAGGTGCACGGCGGCTCGGCCCACGGACACCATACGCCGCAGGCCCAGCCGCAGCATCCGCATCCACCGACCCCGCAGACGCCGACAGCCACACCCGTTCACGTGACCGGGGACGGTCTGATCAGCGGCGGGGCGGCCGCCGAGGACGGCGATGGATCGCAGGATGGCAAGATACCGACGCCCCGGCAGTCGGGAAGCATGGTAACGCACCAGGACGACGTGGTCACGCGCATGAAGAACGTGGAGATGATCGAGCTGGGCCGGCACCGCATCAAGCCGTGGTACTTCTCGCCGTATCCCCAGGAGCTGTGCCAAATGTCGTGCATATACATCTGCGAGTTCTGCTTGAAGTACCGCAAGAGCAGAAAGTGCCTGGAGCGGCACCTGTCCAAGTGCAATCTCCGGCATCCGCCGGGCAACGAGATCTACCGCAAGCACACCATCTCCTTCTTCGAGATCGACGGGCGGAAGAACAAGGTGTACGCCCAGAATCTCTGTCTGCTGGCCAAGCTGTTCCTCGACCACAAGACCCTGTACTACGACACCGATCCCTTCCTGTTCTACGTAATGACGGAGTTTGACTCGCGCGGCTTCCACATCGTGGGGTACTTCTCCAAGGAGAAGGAGAGCACCGAGGACTACAACGTGGCCTGCATCCTCACCATGCCGCCGTATCAAAGGAAGGGCTATGGCAAGCTGCTCATCGAGTTCAGCTACGAACTGTCCAAGTTCGAGGGCAAGACGGGCTCGCCGGAGAAGCCGCTGTCGGATCTGGGCCTGCTCTCGTACCGATCCTACTGGGCGCAGACGATACTGGAGATCTTCATCAGCCAGAACCCGAGCACGGACGGCGAGAAGCCAACGATAACGATCAAGTAAAGATTAAGATCCACTGTTTGGGGCTTTTGAATGATTCTCTTTCTCCCCGCAGCGACATCTGCGAGTGCACCTCGATCAAGAAGGAGGACGTGATCTCGACGCTGCAGAACCTCAACCTGATCAACTACTACAAGGGCCAGTATATTGTGTGCATTAACCGCGACACCATTGAGCAGCACCGACGGGCCATGGACAAGCGGAAGATCCGGATAGACTCCAAGTGCCTGCACTGGACGCCCAAGGACTGGTCCAAGCGCTCCAAGTGGTAATCCCAGCCCCTCCCAACCAATGCCAGGTCTAACTCTTTTTCTTGTAGAATGCTATTGCTGCTATTAACCCGCTTGAGCTCGCCCGCTTGCCTGGATGGACCCGGAATCATTGTTTACACCCGCAGACTTGCGAATTTAATCATTATGTTCTATGTAAGATAATAGTGGAGCTTATGTCCCAAATAAATTGTACATTTATGCTGCGATTGCACGCACCTCTACTCATCGTTTCTTCGTGCCGGCGGCAGCAGTTCGGCCACCATCTGGTCCATTGCCTGCGTTGTGTTGAGCTCCAGCCCGTTCTCCAGGCCGTCGACCGACGTTCGCAGGTCCTGCAGCGCCTCCTGGATTTCGGCAAACTCCCGCTTCTGCCGGGTGAGCTGGGAGCGCGGCTTGTGTACCGTGTCCAGCTGCAGCTGGCACTGTTCCACCACGCCCGCGTCCAGGCTGGCTGCCCGCACATCGCTGCAGATCTTTGCTCGCAGGTTCTTCACAACATTGAGGGTCTGGGCATAGTCTTCCTCATCCACCCTGGACCTGGTGTCGACGGCCACACGCATGCCGATGCACTTAATCAGGCGCGTCAGGCGGGCATACTCCTGCTGGTACTCGTACTTGGTCCTCAGCCATTCTCGCGCCTTCTCCTGCACTTGGCGCTGCACATTCTGGGCGTCGTCCTGGAAGCGGCACATCGCCTCCAGGTTTAGCAAGCGCTGAATGTCGTCCATGCCGGTATCGCTAGCCGCGTGGGACGTCGGCCTAGTCGGCGTGGGAGGTGTCGGCACTTCCATTTGGCAATTAAAGCTCCGAATCCAAGCTGTAAAACAAACGAAAGTGCGGAATTTCAGATTCGATTGGCGGCAGCAATCGGACTGTCATCGATAGCTGCGAGTTATCGCGTGAAGAGCTGTGTTGCGTATTTAAGTTTTCTACTCTCTGAAACTGAGAAAAGAATCTTTAAACAAGAGAAAAAATGTTTATGTGTTGAAGGCTAATATTATTTTTCATCATAAGCTTTAATATCAGAAGTTTAGTGGGTTAAAAACGAAAGACAGAATTTCTCGCTTGAGATTTCTGATCAACAATCGATATCATCACTGTTATCGCTCGTCAGGAGAATGACGAACGCAACTGTGAGACTCGAAAGATCGGTTAATGATTCAAATTTCGTATTTAATAAATATTCAAGATATAACTTAAATTAATTGCGGGGCCTACAAAATTATAATATAAGGTAAATATTGTTTTCTATTTCCAACTTAAGGAATTATTTTGAAATCTTGATTTTTAGCCAATATTTAGCAAAATTCCTAAAAAAATGTGCATTATATTTAAAAGTCCTTCTTTTCATTAAGTTGAACTCATTATTTTGATAAAATCGTATATATTTTTTTAATTAAAACATAATTAAAGGACGAATTCTTGAAAAGTACAACCCAATGTCCAAAAGTTCTATAGTTTCCCAAAAAATATAATAATTGATCATGAGGTGCTTGATAATGGATCTGAGGAGAATAATAAAGGATTAAACATAAATTCATAAGGTGGGGCATGGCTGTGACCATAAAAGGGGATCATTCATACAGGGGCATCTGGTCGCCATTGAGTGCGGAGAAGGACCTTCAGAGATAGAGGGGAGTTTTTCGATAACATATCCCAGCCCAAGAAACGATTAAACTTATGCAATGCTTCCTTTTTTATTTCTTTCTTTGATTTCGTTTTTGTTTTCTGCTCTGTTTGTTGATCTTGTTTTGGTTTTTTTGTTTTGTTTTTTTTTTCTGTGTATGTATGAAATTTGTTAAATATATACGCACTTTCTTCGAGTGTACATAATTGATTATTAATCCTGAAGCAGTCGAAAAAAAACTGCCAGCCGCCTAGCTAAGATTAGCAAACGTTTTCTTTTTGTTTATTCCTTGTTTATTTTACTCTCAATTACTCAATTGCTCAATCGTTCAGTTATTCATGTATTGCGTTACGCACTCGCACACACACGCACGCACGCACACACACCATGCACACATACACGTAAAAAAATAGTGCAAAATGTATATATTTCGTTATTTTTGTTTTTTTTTTTACTTTTTCTTATTTTGTTTATATGTTTTCTATTTTAAATATATATATAACAAACGGTACGCTTTCCTCTTAATTTGTTGCTTATCCTTGCTGTGTGTTGTTATTGTTATCGAATTGTATAATTAATTAAATAAAAAATATACAATTATACATAAGAGCTAAAAAGAACGAATGAAGTTTTCGGGGGGGGACACAGAGGCTACCCAAAGGATACAAGTTAATACGCAATAAATATAAAATATATACGCTACTCTTTATGCTTTTGTATCTTCTCTGGCTTTCCTTTCGTCTCAAACAGTTTTCCAACAAAAATTGGCTAAAATGTGTTGTGGGCTTTTTCCTAAAACTTTCCTTTGTTTTTTTGTATTTTTTACACGTACAATTTACACTTTAGACCGATTTATATCGATATTTGTATAGACCTACATTAACTTCTAGGATCTTTATGCGACAAAAAAAAAGAAGATATCCCTATGGTTAAATATATATATTTATAAATGTCTAAATGAAACGGCGGCTACAAAATCTGTGTGTGTTTTACGTAAACTTTCTCGTTATAATTGCTTACCTTAGCTTAGGCTACATATACATATAAAATAATAGATCATCTAATTACAAATATCTGCTCCTAGACTCCTAGATTCCTAGATTACTAGCTAGATCCTAGATCCTCTCTCTAAGCCGTTTTTTGTGTTTTGTTTTATGTTTTTGCTTTTAGTTTCATCTTGGTTGTGGTTTCTGTTTGTTGCTTTGCTGCTTTGCTGCTTGTTTGGTATATATATCTGATATACATGGTAGTGGCTATAGTCCCGGCCCCATCCAGATCCCGTGGCTGTCGGCAACTATTTACAATTGACGAGCGAGCGGCTCCCTTACAGACAGATGGATTGGATGACCCCGCGGGCTCAGTGGTGCCACATCAGCCATCGTTAACTCTTGGCGACGGCCTGCTCCGTGGCCTGCACAGCCGGCACCGCTGCCACGACTGGGACTGGCGGCGATGGCGACGGCGAGGGCGACTGCTGATGCTGCTTCTCCTTCTCCTCCCACCAGCTCTGAATGCTCATCACCATCCGCTGGCGGCGGAAGCGCAGCGACTCCCCAATGCACATCTCCACGAACTCCGACTGCATGTTGTGGTCGCCCTTCACCAGGTTGAGGTGCTCCAGCAGCTGGCTGTAGTCGCGTCCTGGTCGCCGGATATCCCGAAAGATCTGCAGCCGCAGGTCCGTGTTGTGGCGTCGCGCCGCCTCGCGCTGCTCCTCGCTGAGGGTGAGTGGCGTCAGTGGGGGACTCACCTCGCCGTTGTTGTGGCTGTGCGTGGGCGAGGAGCCGCAGCTGGAGCCAGCCTTGATGGCTCCCGGCGAGTCCAGCAGCTTGATGGGACTGCTGTTGTTGTGACTCCGATGGTTGCTATTGGTGGTGGCGTTGGTGGTGGAGTTAGTGGTGTTTGTGTGATGGTTGAGGCCACTGGCCCAGTAATAGTGGGGATTCCCGCCCGCCATGCCCGCCGCCCGCTTCAGCGCATCGAAGCTATTGCCGCCCGTGCCCAGCGAGTAGTGATCCTCGGCCAGGCCGCTGTCCGCCGAGGAGGAGGTGCTGCTGCCATTGCCATTCAGGCTGTTGCTGCTGCTGCCGCTGCTGTTGATGGCTCCCGTGCCCGAGGAGGAGCTGCTGCTGGTGCCGTTGTGGCAGGTCTGCAGGATTCGCGATATCTCCGAGGCGTCGTTGATGTCGTTGTGGCTGAAATGACTAAAGGCAGAGCTGGAGCTGGAGCTGGAACTGGTGCTGGAAGTGGAAGTAGAAGTGGAGGAGCTGCCAGCTGACGCGGTAGCACTGCTCGGCGCCACTGGCGACAGCGGCGAGGGCGGTGAGATGGCCGTGGCCCCATGCCCGTGTCCATAGCCATTGGCCAGAGGCAGCAGCCCCGGCCTGGAGCTGCCAGAGGCGGGACTCAGCGAGCTCAGGCTGTCCAGCGGCGAACTGAGTCCGCCCAGATTGCTGCTGTAGGCGGCATGGGTGGTGAGGCCATTCAGGGGGACATACAACACGCCCGAGGAGCTGGCGCCGACGCTGGAACTGCCAAGGTGGCTGCTGTGGCTGTGGCTGTGGATGCCGCTGCTGCTACTCCCGCTTCCCATACTTCCGCCGCTGCTGCTGCTGGTGCTGGCTATGACGGGTGTGGGCACGGCTGGGCAGACTTCGCTGCCGTTGCTGCTGCTGCTGGCCTGGATCAAGGACGCCGCCGCTGCTGTGGGTGTTGCCTCAGCTGCAGCTTGAGGAGGCTCGGCGGCAACGACGACGACAGCGGCAGCGGCGGAGGAGGAAGAGCACGACGCTGGCACGGCTGTCGTCGTCGTCGTACTCGCACTGGCACTTGCAGTGGTCGTAGACGCCGCCCCCGCCGCCTCCGTGTCCACGGCACCCGCCTCGTCGCTGATCCCATTGATAAAGTTGTGCACGTAGCCGTTGAGCGGCGTGTCCTGGTCGCCGGTCTCCTCCTCGTTGAAGTCGAAGCCGATGCCCAGGCGATCCGAGTGCGTGGAGAGCGACATGCCCGAGTCGTTCGATTCCCGCTGCTCCGACGCGGCGGAGGAGGAGCTGACGTAGCTGCTGGCGGTGCTGCTACTGCTGCTGCAGCTGCTCTGGCTGTCCTCGTCGAAGCAGTTGGGACCGGAGCTGCTGTCGGCGTCGGAATCACAGCCTAGGCCCGAGGGCGAGGCACCGGGTATGGGGGAGCCCGGCGCACTGCTCGTGGTCGAGGAGACGGGACTGGAGCAGGAGGATCGCGAGTCCGTGGACATGCGCCGGAACTCAAAGGCCCGCGGCAGCGGTCCGGCCTTCCGCTTGCGACCCCGGCCCGTGCCATCCAGCTTCTTGGAGAGACTTCCGCCACCGCTGCCGCCACCGCCCATCATGAGGCCGGACATGCCTCCGCCCATGCCGGGGCCGCCCACACTCGAGCCCGGCGACGACGAGGACCCAGACGAGCCCGAACCCGAACCGGAGGCCGAGCCTGGGGGCGCACCGCCCGGCCCGTTGCCATTGGGCGACTTCATGGGCGCCACATCGCTGAGATCCGCCTCGTCCACCATCACCATGTGCTTGTCCTTCTTGTACGGATTCCCGAACATGTGCTGCCGCACGTTGGTGGGCTCGATCTCGCGCAGCGGATTGTCCTTGTTCTTGAGGTACTCCTGGTAGTTGCCCATCTCCGCGATGGGCAGGCAGTGGCCCGAGTCCTTGGCCACCAGCGAGGCGGGTCGCAGGAAGGTCTCGCGCATCCGGGCTATCTCCTCGACCAGGTCGCGGCGCGGTATGTCGAAGGGGTTGCGGTAGGTCTTCGCCGAGGACTGGTGCGTCAGCTGCGGCACCACGATCGTGTAGTTCTCCACGGGCTCGATCTCGGCATGCAGCTTGGCGAAGGTGTCCCTTAGCAGCGGGTGCCGCACCAGATCCCGGCGCAGGGCGGCGCCCGTGCACAGCTTGGCCGTCTCCACCTGGCGGTACGGGGGCTTCGGCTGCTTCAGCTGCTTGTAGACCTTCAGGCAGAGGTTCTCCTGGTCCTGCTTGGCCGTGTTCTTGATGTGCTTCAGCTGGTTGGCAATCGTGGGCGACAGGTAGTTGTCCACGTTCTCTGGGAGCAGGAACTGCAGCAGCTGGTACGGCACGTTGATGTTGACCAGGGCCTTGCGCAGGAAGGGGCAGTAGTAGGGCGGGATGGAGCGGACGTAGGCGTTGAACTTGTACATGAGGTCGTTCGGCGGACTCATGTTGTACTTGTGGATGAGGTCGTGCAGCAGGGGCAGCAGCGCCGGGTAGTTGTACGCGAGGACGTACAGGTGGACCTGGGTGAAGTTCGGGGCCGCCTTCAGGTAGCCGAAGGGCAGCTCGAAGCCGTGCATGCCGTTCGTCACGATCACCTGCCAGCACTTGTTCATCTCGCGCTTGTTGAGGATCTGCAGCGTGAGGGGACAGCCTTCGATCTCGTACTTGTCCACCGGGAAGCTGCGCACCAGCTGCGGCTCGTCCACCGCCGGCGTCAGGATCTTCAGCTTCGGGTGGGCGTCGCGCGGCGGCAGCGTAATGGCCTTGGAGTCCGGCCAGTACGGCTCGGGCAGCGGCCAGTAGCCGATGGGGAAGGTCTTTTGCGTAATGTGCTTCTGCACGTAGATCATCTTCTTCACCGGCTGGAAGACAATGTCCGTGGGCGGGTCTCCGGCTGCTCCGCCTCCCCCTGCCGATGTCGCCGTCGACGAGGACGAGGACGAGGAGGAAGAGGCACCCGAAACCGAGCCCGAGCCAGCTCCCGCTGCTCCTGCTCCACCCTGAGCGGCGTTCGCTCCTCCAGCCTGGCCCGTCGCCGCCTCCTTGGGCAGCAGCGGCTCGAACTGCAGCACCACGCCCGGCTGCACCTTCTGGACCAGGCTCTCGATGCACTGGTTGAGCACGTAGTGGCTGCGCACGCGGTAGGAACGGCCGCCTGTGACCTCGCACATCCTCTCAATGGGCGAGTCGTCGTGGGGGACCTTGCCATCCACCCGCTCGTCGATCTTGTTGCCGGGCATCCTTAAAACCAAAGAGAACAAACGCTGATCCCACCGGAAGGGCTCCTTGGTGAACTTGGTGCCCGGTATTTGGTTGCTCAGCGGCAGTATGATCTCCTGATGGACGCCGTTGCGGTAGGAGTACCTGCCGCCGTCCGTAATCACAATGATGACCGAGGGCTCCAGGTAGAAGGGGCACCGGCCCTGGCCGTACGTATCGATGCCCGACTGCATCCGATTCAGGTTGAGCAGGTCGAAGGCGTTGCGCAGCGACTCGCCCATGGAGGTGAGGCCGTGGCTCTGCAGGTTCTTTAGCTCGTTCATGAACGTGGCATGGTTCTCCTTCCAGCCGGCCTTCACGTTGGCCGGCGGCTCCTCGAAGGTGAGCAGCATGTAGCGATCGCCGAGGCAGTCCTGCGTCCGCTGCCGGTACTTGAGGAACGTCTCCACGGCGCCCTTGGCAATGTCCAGATACGTCTTCTGCACCCCATTCACATACGCCTTCTGGCACATGGACGACGAAGTGTCCACCAGGAAGAGTATGATTGTCATGGCGGGTTTGATTATCTGATTGATCCTCTGCCTCTCTCTCTCTCTCTTTCTCTTCAGCTGCTCAGAGTCACCTAATCCTAAGCCTTATTATCGGGTTTCAGGCTTGAAAAGAAGAGGGGTTCGGTTATTAGTATTTAAAGGTTAAAGATTATTTTATTTCTAATTTCTAACTACTTAATATTTCACATTTTACATTAATTTCTCCAAGTTTATTGATCAAAAACAGGTTGAAACAGGTTTAAGGATGGATTACTACGGGAAATACTAGAAATACTACAACAAAATACCACAAATACTAGTAAAGTAGTTAGTATTCAGTATTTAATATTCTCTTGCGAATTTAATACTTAATATTCTCTTCTCTTGATAGTTTTAAGCTCGTGATAGTTTCAGGGAATGTTTTTTAAAAAAGCATGCTGGTAAAATGTAGGTTTATCTTTATTTTGTGAGTAAATCATATTTAAAAGACAGAAATGGTTGGGAAACTACCAGAAATATGTGGTGCTACTCACAATTTGAAACATTTTCTGATTAAAATTTCTGGCATTACTTATGTAGATCAATGCTTGTGATTGATGATATCTAGTAATTTGGCAATCTTATAGACCATATATGGCTGTAATTTTAATTAAAGAACAAAAGACATAATAGTTAGTAATAATTTAGCTCTCATAAGGGGTTTACTGATTGCAGAGAAAACGAATGTTGTTTTTCCCATAATTATGCAATCCGAAATATTTCTACAAAGCCAAATAATAGTTATGACATCATATTTAATTCCAAGACGAATCATTACGAAATCACAGCGAGTGATGAATAATTTAAGGAAAAGAAAAATATTAAACAAATTCAAAATAAATTAAATTAGTTGAAAATAAGATCTGGAATTTAGGAACCATTAATGATACTACAATTAATAATGGGAATGTTATGGAACTTGGAATAATAACACTAATTACCAAAAAAATTAGCTTAATAATTAATATAATTTAAGGGAATTTCGCAAGCTTCCGAAACCGTTTTCAGACCGAGTCGGAATGCACTGCAGATTCTTTTGGGTTTGCCGCTTACCTTATGGTTGGTGTTATCTTTTCTCCTTTCCCTCGCTCTTTCTTTGCAGAGCTCGGTTGCACTTTCTCTTTGTCGTTCTCTTCGCAGCTGTGCTCTCTCCTTTCTACTCTCTTTTTGTTGCTTCTTTTATGGTATTTGTTGTTGCTGCATATATGTATGTGTGTTTAGTTCTTTTCTTTTTGTTTACGTTGTTAGCAGCGCTCTCTTTCTGGCTCTTGCTGCTGCTTCGCCTGCTGTTGTTGCTTTTGCTGCTTGTATCCTGGGCTTGATCGGCTGGCTCTTTTTCTGCGCTTCGCTGTTCCGCTTTTATGGTACATGTTGCGTGAAACAGCTGACATTTGGACTGGATGATAAACAACAACGATGAACTGCACTGGAACGAGTGGGAAAAGAGCAAACGGAACGCAATGGTTATGAAACGGGCATGCAACTGGTTGCTAGAAAAAAACTTTCAACGCACATAAACCGTTGCGCATACGCAGTGTGTGCCAATCAATCGATTAAGCGAAAAGATATCGAGATACGGCTTATATTCCCAACCAACACAACTGCGGAGAACTGCGTAATCACTGGCATTCACACACTCTCGTATAGACTGGCTGGGAACACACTGAACAAAATACATCATGTGCTAATTAAACAACGAAACGGAATTAAAGTCCCAGGGGGTCAGTTGTAGCTTGGTCCTCGAGATGTTTTTGCATATTTATGGGGGACACAAAACGCTTTGACACAAATCCAAATCCACTCCAATTCACTCCACTCAGCCCCCCTTCTTTATCTCCTCCACCTTCTGCTTCTGCTGCTCTATCTCTATCTATTCCTCTTCCTCAGCTCTGCCTTGATGCCCCACTACGGAGTCATTCACTCGACGCCAGCTACTACTACGCTCTGTTGGCGTCGGTCTAGAGATGATCGCGTGAGTCGTGAGCCAGGTAAGCAATGCGCGTGAGTGACAATTTTATTGTGAGACACGAAGAGTGAACAATAAATATAATCACCAGGCAGTTTATTGCTTTTGTGATAATTTACCAGGTAATGAATTTTATCTTTCAATTTAATTATTATTTATAATGATATAATTATAATTGTTTCATTCCAAATCAACAAGTTTGTTAACAAATTATCCTAATATGTGGGGGGCCTTGGATATTTTAATACCCATTTAACCTCTTATTATGCAAATATGTAAAAACAACCGTGAAAAGTGAAGAGTGGTAAAATGATTACCGATCTGAGCAACGAAATGATAATTTTGCAACTTACTATCACTTCCTCGCTCAGCAGCTGTGTATTATTGTGCTTTTGATAAAAGCCTCCTCTTCCTATGTTTACGTTTTTTAATAATCTTGAAAATCTTGCAATATTGAATACGACAGCATACATCCAGCGAAGGTGCTTGCGATCAGTTGGTCACCTCTTGATGTGGTTGTCCAGGTGTTAAAAAAAAAGGGGGTAGCCGAAAGGTAAAATCGATTACACAATGCCGCCGACCCGCTCACGATCGTGAGTGCACGACCTACGCATCTCTGGCGACCGAGCGAGAGGAAGGAGGAGGCGAGAGAGAGCGAGGAATATAAACCAAAGCCGGGAATAACGATCGCCAAAAAGACAATTTCTAGTGCAACGCCTATGATTTACCCCATTTCTTGCCGCGCGTCTTCGAGCTGGTGCTGCCACAAAACCGTCCAGTTATGTCGCGTTATCACTGCCAACGTTGCGGCGGTAATTGAGGGAATTCGAGTGCAAAACATTCAATTTCTATTTGAATAAGAGCGCAAACACACGCACGCACACTAGAGCACACATGGGGCCCCAGGGTTGCCAGATGGGCAACGGGAGCACACCGTCCGACGCACAGGTGGAGCTGGCTTCACTGACCATCATCCCCCCGAGGATCCATTCGCGCACACATCAACTCAGCGTGTGTGTAATTCGATATGATAATGCAGACAAAGTTTAAGTTGAGCAATTGCTGTCGCCTCCGGTCTGGCAACTCTGTGCCCCAGTGTGGGAGCCACCCGCACACGATGATGGAAGGGCGACGGGGTGGCGGGGGCGGTTGCCCTATTGTGTTCGACGCTGGCGAACCACACACACACACACACTACACTCAAAACAAATGATTTAGGGCGACCGCCGCTTTGGGTAATCGAGTTTTGTGGCCAATTAATCGCGCAAGAGGTAGGGGGCGGCGGCGGGACGGTAGGTTATAATGACACGGCTCTTCGTCGGAATTCACTTATGCAGCCGCGACCATAGCGCACCAGGGTTGCCAGTGCTGGCCGAAAATGAGAGGCGATAAACACACTACTTATGAGTTATTGCAGGTGGGCAGGGGCAGGGGGAGGCAATCCAGTTTGCCTGGTCATTTTTCCATTTGGCAAACGCACACTCGCAGTTTGGATGACCTTAATTTGCATGTGATAATAATGCTGGGATTAGTGTGCAGCCGTGTTATCGCCGCCGTCTATCGCCTATCGGAAGAGTTGCTGCCGCCGGCGAATCGATAAGCCGCAAGCGTAGCCGCCAAAGCTTTCGAAATTTGAACTGCGTTGAGTTTGCGGATCGCTTGCATATATATGCATATTATATATATAAAATTTGTGGCAGTTCGCCGGATAAGCCCATCTTGGGGCCAAAACAACACTCACACACACACTCTCTCTTAATTTTTTGGAACACTCCGGCACTCAACTACTGGGCACTGGCGCACACACACGCACGCGAGCTGGCGGACTAACAGCATCTCTCAACTGGCACAAGTACTTCGTCGAGTGAGAGTTTCGGAAAGCACTCACACGCTGCCAATTAACCAAACAACAAATGCCTCTGCGATAAAAAATCACAAACAACTAACGAACGCAAAACAAAAAAAATATAAATATAAACGAGAACCGAAAAATGCACACACCAGAGCGGCGGCGGCTCTCGCTCCTCTTACTCCTCTCAAATCCCCAATACTTGCAATAATTTTCGATTAGCTTCTATCCGCGCCACGATTTTTTATTCTGTTATATTTTTACTTTGTGCCAACAAAAAAAATTTATCACCACCGCGAGCGAGCGAACACACAGACAAACGGCGAGGGAGGGGGTTGGGGGCAGGAGGGAGAGAGAGAGAGCGCGAGAGCGAGCAAGAGAGAACGACGAACGACAAACGGAACGGGGCGGCGCGAAGAGTACTACTACGTGTATGTGGCTCTGCTTAAGGTGCACGAGCGAGAACGACCGACCGACCAACCGACCGACCGACGCGACTAACGGTCGCGACCAACCGAACGACTGAACGTCCAACCGCCCGCCACCGCAATAACAACAATGGGACGGCCGTCGTGTTGTCGTCGTCGTCGTCGTCGTCTCACAATCGTTCGCTCGCCTCTGTAGTGGTGGGGGCTGCTTACACACACACACGCCTGCGTTCCGGCCGTGCCTGCTTCTTCTTCTTCTTCTTCTCGGTTAGCTGCTCCGGGTCCCGAGCCAACCGTTCGATTCAACTAAAAAAAACAGTTTGAATTGGTGCTGGCAGCGCAGTGTGGCCAGATGGAAATGTAGCTTTCCCCCTAAAAAATCTCAAAGAGTCGATATTTCCCCCTAAAAAATCCAGTCTTCCCCCTAAAATTTAAAAAAACTATTAATTTCAAATAATTAAGAGAAGAAATATCTTATTATGACGTGGGAATGTTGCAAAGCGAAAAAATGTCGGTGGTATAACAGTTCCACGTATCTTAAATATAGTATTTTATATAAAGTTTACATTAATTAAATATAATATAAGTAGTATTAAAAAATTGCCCGCACTTTGTAATTGCCGGTAATTTCTTTATAATAATAATAATAATAATAATAATAAGTAGTATTAATAAAAATTAATTTACTCACTCAGTCGAATTCATTGTTGTTTTCTTTTTCGATCTCCTCGGCTTTTTAGGGAGGGCGATAGGTCGATAGTCTGTATCGAAATGGAATTAGAGATCCCAGATGGAGCGCTTGTCGCGGATGCAATCCCTGGTTCAGGACTGCGCTAGGAATTCAGGTGAGTCTTTGGCCAATTTGGCATTTGTTTTGCTACTAACGGGTTCAACCTTGTATGAAAAGTTAATTAAACACTTTTAAACAGTTAAGCCATGCTTGTAAAACATATTTTTGATGCAGAATATTGAAAACAGTTACTGTCTCTGCTAAATTTTAGCCGTGGCTCTAACCCTTGCATCGATTTCGGCATTAGGTCAGTGCTGCCGCCTTAACAGTTTAATAGCCATTTTAAATATGACTTTACATGAATATGAAAATACATTAAAAGCCCCCAATTTAAACATTTTTAAATATATTTTGAAGACGGTTGTATACATTTTAGCTATTTTAAAACATTTTCTTGTATAAACTCTTATATAGAACAAAATTGTATAAACTTCAAGATAACATCAAACGTAACAAACTTAGTAAGATGACCAGTTAAATGTGGTAAGAGGATTTATTAACAAAAAAAAAGATGTAAAGCTAGTGATTTGCACGTATTACAACAATAATAGTAGCTTTTCTTTCAGATTATTAGATAATTGCATCCTTTCCCGTCAGAAACAGCTTGTTTCCCGCTAAACCCATGACAACACAGCGGGAACAGCTGGTTATCGGCGCCAGCGATAAACACATGTTCAGTCTCCGCTTTGGCGCGCAAGCAAAAAAGGCGAGGACCAGAGGGAAATTGTAAATAAAGCAAGGACAAAAATGCCGGAGAGTCTGATAGCCGGCATCCCGGTGCACTTTCCCTTCGAGCCGTATCCGGTGCAGCGGGCGTACATGGAGAAGGTGATCCAGTGCCTGCGCGATGGGACAAACGGCGTGCTCGAGTCGCCGACCGGAACCGGCAAGACGCTGAGCCTGCTCTGCTCCTCGCTGGCCTGGATTCGCACCCGCCAGTCGGAGCACCAGCAGCAGATGCTCAAGCTGGGCAAGGGCGACGCGGGAGCGGAACCTGGGGCGGAGCTCTCGGATCTGGCGAGGACCGTGGGCAAGATCAACAACTGGGGCGTGCCCAAGGTGATCTATGCGTCGCGGACCCACTCCCAGCTGACGCAGGCGATGCGGGAGCTGAAGCGGACGGCGTATGCCAACATGCGCTCCGTGGTGCTGGGCTCCCGCGACCAGTTGTGCATCCATCCGGAGGTGATGCGCGAGCAGGGCAACTCCAACAAGACGAACATGTGCAAGCTGCGCGTCCACTCCAAGACCTGCTCGTTCCAGCTGCGCGTGGAGTCGAAGAAGGATCATCCGGACTTTCGCGGGCCCAGCATCATGGATATCGAGGATCTGGTGAAGGTGGGGCAGCGGCTCAAGATGTGCCCGTACTTCGCCTCCAAGGAGCTGGTGGCCCAGGCGGACATCACGTTCATGCCCTACAACTATCTGCTGGATCCCAAGGCTCGGAAGGCCAACAAGATCGAGCTGGGCAACACGATAGTCATCCTGGACGAGGCCCACAACATCGAGAAGATCTGCGAGGAGTCGGCCTCGGTGCAGATCCGCTCCTCGGACGTGGCCATGGCCATTGAGGACATCACCCACATCATGAAGATCTTCACCAGCGGCGAGTCACAGGACATGGGCGGCGATGAGCCCAAGGACTTTACGCTGGACGATCTGACGCTGCTCAAGGAGATGCTGCTGGAGCTGGAGAAGGCCATCGACGCTGTCTCAGTGGACAATGTGACCGAGGGCACCACCTATCCGGCCACCATGATGTACGAGCTGCTGGGCAAGGCGAATGTGGGTGGAAAATCAAGACGAAGGCCTTCCATTTTGTATTAATTATTAATCTCTCCTACTGACAGTTCAGCTATGGCAATGTGGCCACCATAGTGACGCTGCTGGACAAGCTCGTGCAGTACCTGATGGTGGCCTCGCAGCAGATGAGCATACGGAAGGGCGGCACCTTCACCCTGCTCAGCGATCTGCTGACGATTGTCTTCGCCAACAAGGAGGATGTGATGAGCAAGGTGTACGCCAGCTTCAAGGTCCACGTTCAGCTGGAGGAGGCCAAGCAGCAGGGACAGCAGCAGCATGGCAAGCAGCAGAACAAGCAGGGTTGGCTCAGCAAGGGCTCGCTGGCATCGGCCAGCACTAAGCAGGCCAAGATTGTCAACTTCTGGTGCTTCAACCCGGGCTTCGGCATGGAGCAGCTGCTCAACACCCAAGTGCGCAGCGTGATCCTCACCAGCGGCACCTTGGCGCCGCTCAAGCCGCTGATCGCCGAGCTGGCCATACCGGTGGCCCAGCACCTGGAGAATCCGCACATAGTCGACCAGTCGCAGGTGTATGTGAAGATCATAGGCACGGGCCCCGATCGGCAGCAGCTGATCTCCAACTACACCAATCGGTGAGCTTCTATGCCCCCCTAAACGATCTGGTTTAACATCCTTCCCTTTGCCTTCTTTAGGGACAATCCCAAGTACATCAGCTCCCTGGGCCAGACAATTCTGAATGTCGCCCGCATTGTCCCAGACGGCCTGCTGGTGTTCTTCCCCTCGTATCCGATGCTCAACAAGTGCGTGGACTCGTGGCAGGCCAGCGGCCTGTGGGCGGACATTGTGGCCCGGAAACCCATCTTCCTGGAGCCGCGGGGCAAGGATCAGTTCACCAGCACCATGGAGGAGTTCTACCAGGCCATACGCGACTCCAAGGGCGCCGTCTTCATGGCCGTTTGCCGCGGCAAGGTGTCCGAGGGCCTGGACTTCGCCGATCGCAACGGGCGGGCGGTGATCATCACCGGCCTGCCCTTTCCGCCGCTCAAGGATCCCAAGGTGATACTGAAGCGGCGCTACCTGGAGGCCAATCGGACGCGGGAGAACCAGCTGCTGAGCGGCCAGGAATGGTACAATCTGGATGCCACGCGGGCCGTGAACCAGGCCATTGGTCGTGTGATCCGCCATCGAAACGACTATGGCGCCATTCTGCTCTGCGACTCGCGCTTCAAGGACGCCTCCCAGGTTCAGCAGCTGTCCAAGTGGATACGCGGCCACCTGGGCGATCGGCCGCAGTGCTCGCCCTTCGGTCCCATTGTCCGGGAGCTGCGGCAGTTCTTCAAGAATGCGGAGGCCACGGTGAGTGAGGGTTCGAGTTCTTATTTCTGGTTTATTAACTCTTTTATTCCCTCTTTTGGAATACAGATGAAGCAGCCGGATGAGCGGGAGTCGGAGCCGCCTTTGGAGACGGTTTGCAAGACCGAGGATGAGCCCTTGGCTGCCATTCCAAAGATCAAGCGGGAGCCGGGCTACAATTTGTCAGTTAAAGCAGCCAACGAGTCGGCAATGTGTGTAATTTCTGACGAAACCAAAGCAATACCTTTTTAACTTCGACTTGTTTGGTTTAGGAAAGTGGAGATGGCCAATTCCATCAAGACGTGGACACCGGATGACTATGCCAACGCAGCAGGGCGCAAGCTGGGCGGCGGAGGAGCAACACCCAATGCCATGGACTTTATGAGCCGCCTCTCCTCGAATGTCTCGGTAAGTGCCGCCTGTCTCGAGGGTCTCCGCCTTTATTTACTTATTTACATTTCATTATCCAGAGTATCGACTTTAATTGCTGCTCGGACAGTAAGAGTGAAACCTCTGCCGGCCTGGTGAAGATCCACAAGCGAGAGCGCAGCTCGCCCACGCCCCCGGAGACGGGGAGCAGTTCCCAAGCGCCCAAGAAGCGCTACAAGCTCGTGGAGAACTTCAAGGTCAAGGCAGAGCCGATCAGTACGCAGGTGAAGGTGGCGCCCGAGGCTAGAGCGGACTTTCTGCGGGAGGTGAGCGGGGATATATGCACTCTGGGATCTTTTTAAATTTAAATAATATTTATTCAATCAGCTGCGCAGCCTGGTTAGCCAGGATCAGTTCCGAGTCTTTGGCAAAGCCTTGATTGAGTACAAGGACGGCGGTGTCGAGAGCTTCGAGAACCTGATGAAGGTGCTGGTGGAGGTGATGGTGGGTCCCAAGCTGCGTTACCTCTTCGTCGGAATGCGACGATTCTTGAAGAACGAGCACAAGACTGAGTTTGATCGAAGGCTGGCCAAGCTAGAGCCCTGCTGAGCCGTATAACAGTCTCAGAGTTTATCCTGCTGAGCTTTAAAACTTTCTCAAGGAAACTGAGTTCATCCTGCTGAGCTTTATAACAGTCTCAAAGAAACTGAGTCGATCCTGTATGTATGTATTCTTTTTTTTAGAACTTTAATTAATAGAACTTAATATAAAACAATTACTCTATAGACGTTAAGGGCTAGTGTTTGGGTAAATGATCATTTTTGTAAGCAGTATTGCTATTTTGTGCTCAAATCTTTATAAAAGTTGGTTTTTTATAAGTGAAAATAAAAAAGAAAATTTGTTATTTAATCAAAAACCTCTTCATTTTTTGGCTAATTATTATTTTTTAAATTAAAAAGACATACGGATGAGGCTTATTCATATTTTAATACCCTTGCAGAGGGTATTATAACTTTGCCATGATATTTGCAACGCAGTGAAGGCGGCATCTCCGACCCCATAAAGTATATATATTCTTGATCAGCATCACCAGCCGAGTCGATCTAGCCATGTCCGTCTGTCCGTCCGTCTGTCCGTCTGTCGGTTTCTACGCGAACTAGTCTCTCAGTTTTTAGGCTACCGGGCTGAAACTTTCAGCAAATTATTATTTCTTAAGCACGCAGTATATATGTTGGAACGGCCAAAATCTGACCAGGATATCCTATAGCTGCCATAGGAATGATGGCGAACCTAATGTAAACAAAATTTTAACTTCTCTGTTTTTCAACGAATTTCTATAAACTTCGAGATATAGTCGTTTTTTATAGTTCTAGAATTACGGTTTTAATTTCATTAAGATCGGACAACTATATCATATAGCTGCCATAGAAGCTATAGGTCGATTTATGTGAAAATGTAAAATTCTACATGTAATATGTAAAATTTACAAAATTTACATAATTTGACATTTTTTTTTTACATTACCAAAATGGATCGATTTTCAATGATCCAATTGCAGACTACAAGGGTATACAAACTTCGGTAAACCGAAGCTTTCTTTCTCGTTTTTTTTTTAATTTCTAAACAATGGATGCAGATTTATTCTCCTGATAAAAACTAGCACAGAAAAGCTTTCCGAATTAAAATATAAGCAATTTTGGCTTAGTTATGCATTTCCTTAATTTGCAAAAAGCAAGGGTATAGCTTTCTTTCTTGTCTTATTTAAGAAAGTGCCTAAAAGCTGGCAATATCATTGTGTAGCATACTTTTGAGCCGCCTTTCAAGCGATTTCAATTTCCCAACTATTTTTGTGACATCTCGGAAGCCCTTTAATATTTAATGGCTGTGCACTCCGCTCTGGTTTGCCTTTTTTCGGAAGTCTCTGGTGCCTTGGCATAATTAGAATTGCATTAATTATGCATATATTCAACCCTTTGAAATCGCCGGGGGATTCGAAATCTCTCGAAATGGTTACACCTTAACAATTTGCATTTATTGTGTGTCCTTAAATATTTCCATGTCATTTTTAAGTAATTTTTAATAGTCTGTGTCTGCTCGTGTATTTTTCATTGTTTTTGCTTTATAACAAATGGCCTTTCCGGCCGACAAAAGTTGGCAGTATATTTTTGGTGTTTTTGTTTGTTGCTGGGGGCAGCAGGCAGAGAGACAAGCCAATCTGCAAAGTGCAGGCCAGGCCAGAGCGCCGCATCCGATAAGTTCATTGCCAAGCTGGGAGCCGAGTCCGAGTCCGAGCCGAGTCCGAGCCGAATGGCGCCGAGCTGCAGTGGCGAGCTGCTGCGACTTGGCACTCGCGTGGCAACAATCGTCCAGGACGCACCAGCACCAGGGCCCGCGCAGCAGCTGCTGGGAAAGCTGACAAGCCTATAGCTTATAGGTATAGCCATATAGCCGCCGCCCACGCTTCACGCCCCCCATCCCGCTCCAGCTCCCGCCCATCGCCATCGCCATCGCTCATCTAATTTCCGCTGCTTTGGCGCTTTGATTGGTGGCACACGCAGTAAGTTGATTGCATTTGCACTTGCAACAAGTAAGCGAAGCGTTGCTTCGGCACCTTGCCACCCACTTACCCGACCTTGGCCTAGTTACGAGGGGGCTGTTGGGCACTTGCCTTAATTGCATTTCGTCGTCATTGCAGCGCACAGCAACAACAGCACATGGTCGAGGAGATTGGCTGCCAGAGACAGACGGGCATTGTGGTCGCCATGCCCAGCCAGGTGGCAACGAGCACCGGAACTCCAGTACCAGTACCATCCGCCGCAGCCGCAGCAGGCATTCATCATCATCAGCAGCAGCAGCAGCAACAGCAGCAGCAGCAGCAGCAACATCAGCAGCAGCAACACCATCAACTCCAACAGCAGCAGCAGCAGCAGCAACTCCAGCAACACCATCAACAGCTCGCTGGCAACATGAGCATGCTGAGCATGAAGGGCGGAGGCGGCGGAGGTGGGCGCTACCTGTGGACGGACAGGGAGCTGCTGATGCACTTGCAGAACTACACGCCGCTGATCCTGCTCATCGACTTCGTGGAGAAGACGCGCACCAAGCGGTTCTACGAGAGCTCCGAGCGGTACGAGATCCTCATGCTGGTCTTCATCATGCGCAAGGGGGCGCCGTTCTGCGAGAACAAGCGCTTTCCGGCCGAGTACTGGGTGAACCTGTCGGTGGGGCCCATAGCCGAGGCCTTCGACCGGCTGCAGGCGGCCATCGACATACCGGATCCGCAGCTGCCGATCCACATGAGCGTCACAGACCTCACCAGCTGGAAGCAGATGTTCGATGTGGCGATGCTGGACATCAGGCGGTTCGCCTACTACACCGATCCCATGCAGCTGGCCGATGCCGGGGTCTACAACAGGATCACCTTTGAGCAAAGATTTGGGATGCAGTGGCAGGAGTAGCACTGGGGATTGCCGGGAATTGATATGATACAGGATATACATAGGTAGCTGGCACTCACACATTTCTCCCTCACAGCCACAGAGTTTGATGTTTCCCCACAACTGTGCCTTTTCAGCCACATGTCACAGTTCCAACTCCTCGAACGTATCTGTAATATGCCCACTGTAGGACCCACAACATGCTTTAAAGGACAAAATAAACGTTAGTTACTGGTTGCAAACGAACTGTGTCATTTGTGTTTATTCGTGTCTTTGTTACAAACTAGAAAACGCATAACGTTTATTTACATTTATCTATGGCTAATCCTAAGGGAGATCTCGATCCTGATCCTCTACGGCTGGCGC
This sequence comes from Drosophila triauraria, assembly GCA_014170255.2. Taxonomy (NCBI): domain Eukaryota; kingdom Metazoa; phylum Arthropoda; class Insecta; order Diptera; family Drosophilidae; genus Drosophila; species Drosophila triauraria. Next base: position 4,225,127 of record CM024333.1, on the reverse strand, counting down.
TTGGGCAGCTGGTCGCGGTCGAAGATGCCCAGCAGCTTGCCGCGCGTCATCTCCTTGGCCTCGCGCAGGCCCAGCTGGTAGATCTCGTCCTGCATCGACTTGATCTTCTCCACCAGCTGGTCGGGATTAAGTTGCGAGAGCTCTGCAATAAACAAATGGGTTTCTAGGTAAGTGAAAATCATAAACAAGCTCAGTTTCTCTCTTTTCACTTTCAGATCAAGTGAGCAACTGGAATGTAAACAAAAAAGACCCACGTAGGGTGAACATGTACTCACGATGCATGTGGGCCATGTCCTCGGTGGTCAGGTTGTTGCTGCGATCCACGGTGGGCGTGTAGATGGGCGTGTCGCTCATGGTAAGGAACTCCTCCATGCCGGGGACTTGAACGAGAAACGCGAGAAAAAGAACGTTAAACATGGCGCCAAGTGCGAAAATGGGCACGTTTTCTACACTCACAGCGCTCCGGCCACTGGATCGGGGACTCGCGCAGTGTCTCCTGCGAGATTAGCTCATCCTCCTGCATAACCAGGCCTTTCTTGAGCTCATCCGGGTTCTCTCCCACGGAAATCAACGTCTTGTTGCTGGACGACACATCAGAATCAACGGCCGCTGCGGCATCCTCATCCATTTTCTGAATGGTTTCTACGAGGAAAAGGCGTCGTTCAGGTGAGTTCCTTGGGCATCTGTCGCACACTTACCTGGTGCAAATGCCTCCACACCTGATTCTTTCTTGTCCATCTTTTTTAACGAGAACAAAACCGAACAAATACGAAAATCAAACGAAATTGTAAGAGATTTCGAGACAAAAAGGCGGTGATGCCACTCTTTTCCCAAAACTTATCGCTCGAAAATATCGATAGGCAAGGCAGTGTTGAAAAACGATAGCAATACAATTATTTTATAGACATAACTGGGATTTTCGCTTAGTGGCCTATTACTTTTGTAAATTAAAAAGTGACTGTAGTTGTTGTTCTCTTTATTGCTGGAATTAAACTTGGCGCGAACAAACGTTAATTTAAATTAACTTATAAAGTGATTAAAACCAGTGGCCTTTGGCAGTCTGAGAAAAAAAACAACCATGAATTCGACTGAGTGAGTTAATTAATTGTTATTAATACTAATTATATTATATGTAATTAATTTGGTATAGTCGTCCGATTCGAATAAAATAAAACCGTAATTCTAAAATCATACAATATGGCAAAATCTCTGAATAGATGAGAATATGTTGAAAAACATACATACAACACCGTCCACTGTGAAGAGGCTGCAATATAATTTTGATGTATTTAAAAAAGCAAAATAAGTGAACAAAATATTTTGAAAAAATCTCTTTTTTTATGTAATATAAATATTACCAATCACAGAAATCACCTAAAATGGCGAAAATATCAAACTAAATACTGCCCACGATTTTCCTAGCTGATGTTTGCGCCTTTAAGATACTTGGAACTGTTATTCCACCGACACTTTTTCGCTCTGCAACATTCACACGTCATAATAAGATATTTCTTCTCTTAATTACTTGAAATTAACAGTTTTATTTTTAAATTTAGGGGAAAGACTGGATTTTTTAGGGGGAAATAGCGACTCTTTGAGATTTTTTAGGGGGAAAGCTACATTTCCATCTGGCAACACTGTTGCACCTCTATTTCGCTTGCCAGTACCATTCACCTGTTCCTCAGCTCCCCGTCGACCTTAGTTAGCTTCAATTGCCGTTTGAACTCCGCCGACGCGAGCGGACAGTTTTTTTTTCAGTTGGGAGAGCCAGTTGTCGTATTTGTGCCTTGGCGCCAATTTCGAAACTGCATCTAAGTTGCACTCGCCGTTGACTTCCTGCCACTTGCAGTTCGCAATTCCTTTCGCTTTCCCGCCGCGCCCCCTCCCTCCCCTATTGGCCGTGGCCCCCGATGGCAGCTAGCAAATTTAGTTCCAGTTCCGCCAAGCACACCACACATTTCGATGCGACATGTGCGAAGATCTCCGCCTTCTACTTTGACCTGGACAACACGCTGATTCCTACGCGGGCCGGCGACCTGAAGGCCATCCGAAAGGTGAGTTACAGTCCACGCTTTCCAGCTCCACTCTCCACGCGCGCCACGCTCCACGGTCCACGCTTCACTCTCCCCGCCGCGCTCTCTCCGCGGGCATCCCCGGATTCGGGGGTGAAAGTGCGCAGCAGGCAGCTAGAAAATTTTCCACTGCAGCCCGCGCTGCTGCTGCTGCTGTTACGTAGTCGAAAAACCCCGGACGTCACTCCCGCCCTGTCCGTCCCCGTCCGTTGGGCTCCCAGCTGATAGCACGCGCCCGAAATTCAATTCTTTTTGTTTTTATTTCTTTCGGCACGCAAGGCATGCACTTTTACAAGGTCTCTATTTCGCTTTATCGGCAAGCTGGAGAGCCAGACTTTCGCGGCTTCCAAAAATACTTTATTTACTTTGCGTATTATGTGTCTTCATTCAGGATAAACATAAATGCACTCTCGGAAGTCGAAGTCGAAGTCTCGTTATCTGAATGCCAAAAATACATACTTGAAGTCACGGGTTTATAAATAAATCCGATTATTTTGGGGAATTGCATTTATTTATAATTAAATTGCACTTTGCGGGGGTTCAGGGTACTCTCTGCTTTGCTGATCACGAATCTAAGGTCATTTTATTTGTTATTTTGCTTACTTATCCCTTAAAATAAACAATAAATACCATTTACAATTTGAAAACATTAGTACAAAAGCTTAAGTTTATTAAAATATTGTTATAATGAAGGGAAATGCAGTTTTTGAAATTTTATTATCAAAGACTTTACCTTAATTCCGGTTTTGAGTTTAAGAGAAAAAAGTATTCTTAATTAAAGTAATTTGTATAAAGATCTGAACTTCAAACTTCAGCTAATATAAGAAATAGGACTTTTTTATTAAGATTTTATAACAGATTTTTTCTGTTATATTCACACATTAACTGTAAAATTTCGAAACACAGAAATAAGAAAAATATTAATTTTTAACCTGATCCTATCACACATTGACCCCCTTTCTTAGCCAAGCCAAAGTAATAAATAAGACAGATACTAAATGTGTCTAAACAGCTCGTAAAATCCCAACGAATTTAATAATATTCATAGAACCCAACAATAAAGAAACTAGCTATTCGGCCAGATGTTAATTAAGATAAAAAAACCCGCCCTATCATCGTGAGCTCTGTATGGGAAAGTTGTTAATTATTGAGTTGATTTATAGCTTGATTTAAATATAGTTTATATACTACCCTAAGAGCAGTTTCCAGCTTTTAATTGAATCGTTATTTATGCCTTCACTTGAATTTTTTACTGCCCGTTCTCGTAACATTTTTATAGTTTAATCATTTCCAATTTAGTCAGTTGAGTTCGTTATCAAATTTGAAGCCCAGATAAGCTATGTTTAGACACCAAATATTGTCATTGTTATATCGTATCGTATCGCGGGTTCTTCGGTTTCTTTATTCCGTTTACTCAGTTGCTTTCATTGTTATCAGAGACCAATGACTGTCTGCTTTCATTCCATTAAACGTAAACGTACGATAATCCTGATATAAATCGCCTGCACTTGCACTTATTTCTGTATTTGCATAAACCGGACAAGAGTGAATGCAAATAGACGCGAATCAAGAAGGCAATTTGCGGAAATGTGCCTGGGGAAAGGCCCTTGAAATGGATGGGAACTCTGTGGGGCAACATACGTCTAGTATTTCCTATACTATAGCTATCGGCAGTTGTTTGATCAGTGATCGGTGGCCTGATAAAGCTTACAACTGATTAAGCAATTCAATCGAACGACTGCGACTGAGACTGACTTTGAACAACCGCTGATTCCGCTCTTGCGCTCTCCCGCTCTCTCTCTCTCTCCAGCTCGGTGACGTTCTGGAGACGCAGTACCAGTTTAGCAAGGATGACGCCTCGCTGTCGACGCAAAACTTCCTCAAGGCCTTCCGCCGCTGTCCGGACAACTCGCAGACATCGCTGGACTCTTGGCGCACGCATCTGTGGCGCGAGTCGCTGCCGCCGCGACACAAGCACCTCGCCGAGCAGATATATCCGCAGTGGCTGAGGCTGCGCTATCGCTACCTGGCCGTACCGGCTGACTATGTCCAGCTGCTGCTGCGCATGCGCCAGGCGGGCTATGCCCTGGCCCTCATCACCAACGGGCCCTCGAATGCGCAGTGGGAGAAGGTGGCCAAGCTGCATGTGCGCGGCTACTTCGACTGCGTGCTCGTGTCTTCCGATCTGCCCTGGGAGAAGCCCCACCCGGAGATCTTCTATGCCGCCTGCAACTTCCTCAATGTCAAGCCGCATCAGTGCGCCATGATTGGCGACAAGCTGGAGACGGACATCAAGGTGAGTTGCATTTGTTTGTCCACTTAATAGCTTACCTAACTAAGTTTATTTACTGCCTGCAGGGCGGCCACCTGGCCCAGCTGGGTCTCACCTTCTGGACGCCGCTGAGCAGCAGCAGCTCGGCGGCCCAGTCGCTGGAGGATGTGGAGTACAAGCCGCACATCAAGCTGGGCAACCTGCTGGAGATGTACAAGTACTTTCCACGCCTCAATGCCGTCGCCCAGCCCGACACGCCGTCCACGTCCAGACGTCGTGGCAGTCACCTGAGCAGCAGCAGTGGCAGCAGCAGTGCCAGCGGCAGCAGCGGGGCAGCCAGCAGCAGCGGGAGCAGCTCGAGCGCCAGCTGTGAGCCGGCAGCGACACATGGCTACCAGCACCAGCAGCGCCAGTGGGTCTATCGACGCGGCGTCTCGCTGCCCGCCATGGACTGTTCCAACAGCGAGGCGGAGAACAGCTGCGACAGCTTCCTCTAGAGAGCAGGACCTCGCAGACGAAGAGGAGGATCATGAATTGATAAGAAAAATGTACCTTCAGTTTACAAAACTATAGCTAAAAGAGAAAGAGAGGAGAACGAATGGAACGAGGAACGCCAGGGAGAAGGATTACGGACAAGGGACATCCGAAAGATAATTGGAAACGAATGCAGGAATTTAAAGTTCAACTATAAGCGGGAGGAGCCCCGAAGCCACGCACGGTGAATCTCGATATCTGCCATTAGACTAAAATTAAGGCTAGAAACACAGCAAACACACAGCAAGGGAAAATGGAAAATGGAAAATCAAAGCAAACAAACTAGGGAAATCGAATCGACGAAGACAGGAGGCGAAACACAAAGCAAACACAAACCAAATGTATTTTTCTAAGCGAATTTTCTGTCACACTTTTTTGTAAATTGATACAACACGCAACCGGGAAAGTACGCCAAGGTAACAAGCGATAAATTATAAATGATAAACGATAAATGATAAACCAGAGGAAAACCACAGCAAGCAACATGACGAACCACTGACAAGTCACTAACGAATCTGTAGCATATACTACATACATATATATAGCACTGAGATACTGAGATACTGAGATGGATGGACGTGAAATGTTAACTATTGTCTTAGTCGTAGCCTTTAGCTGGTACCGTTATTTAAGCCGCGAACTCGGGGCATCGCCACACACACCACACAGACCGCGAGTCTCTGTTGGCAAATTGTTATTTGCAACTGCAACTGCAACTGCACCACTCCACGCCCCATCCATTCCCACTCCCACTTCCACACCCTGATCCTTATCCTTATCCCACGTTCCCCACGCGCCACAGGTTACTCCGCACTCCGCACAAGCTATCCCCATGTTGATGATAAATATGGTACATGCATATGTATGCATGCCCAGGCACCACTGTTGATCATGGATATTGAATAATAAATGACACTGCAAGAACTCGGAGAGGACTTTTTATTGTCAGTGAGAACTCAGGACAAGGTTGGGCAGCGAAACCCATCGAAAACATCAAGGATATGGTGTGTTTCTTGTGGTTTTGTGATTGTTTCCGTTGAAATTCAAGAGAGATTCCTGTGGGGAGATGACTTTGAAATAGCATGAGTGTATATTGTGTTTTTGTGATCCTTAGTGTGAGTTTTTCGCTAATGTTGATGCAAAGTTTTTGTTTTTGCAAGCCCAGTATAGAATACGAGAGATTTATGGACCAAATCTCTAGGGATTGCCATTAGAGAGCTGCATGAATACCGAAAAAAAAGTATTCGAAGAAATTCATGACGGAATTAACTGAGTTTAATAGAATACGAAGTTAATAGTATTTGAGTGAATATTGTATTTTGATGTTAACTCAGTCGCACAACATTTTTACGAAGCTAAACGAATTGAATGAAAGAGAATGCTTGGCAGTATTCGAATTAATTCAAATGTCTCATTGTTTCGCTTACTTGTGTACGTATGACAAACATAACATGAAAATTATTACATTTGAGACATCCAACTTTACAGTCCCTTGCAAAAATAAGAGAGATTTCTTAAAGGGAAAAAACGCAGATTTATGAAAAACAACCAGAACTCAAGAGACCTCAAATGGAAGTGATGATTATTTTTGAGACTGATTCGTATGACAAACCGAATTGACATTGTGTGACACCGAACATTTGAATCATTCGCCTGCTTTTGTCGATATTATAACATTCACTGCGGTTTTACACTATTCATTCCAACTCAAATTAAAGAAATGACAATGAGTAATAATTTCAGTAATCTCTGTTACTCAGATCACTTCAACTTGTTGTGTGTTTAGCATTCATTCTATTCTATTGTATTCGAATACATTCAATTTGTTTGTCAATATGACAGTAATCATGCAGGGCTCTAATTTCCATGAAGAGATAATGTTCTAAGAGTATAGTGCAGAAATGTAGGCAAAATATGTGTATAAATTCGAGTTAAACCTTAATTTGAGACATTTTTTAGTTTAGAAAAAATTTTTCAAGCTAAACATAGTTGAAATATTAATTTTTTATAGAGAATTTCAAGGGAGATTGCCATAATTTATATAAATTAAAATTGAATATAGAATTCAATAGATTTTAAGCGATTTACGGGTCAAATGTCTGGAGTTTACGGTGAAAAAATTATGTTTTTGAAGTAAAGTGCAGAAACAAAAGCAAATTATGTGTATAAACTTATGTTAAGCCCTTATTCCAGACATATTTTAATCAAAATTTAAACAGAGAACACCTAAAGCTGAATATTTGAAGTATTAATATTTTATAGAGAATTTCAAGGGAGATTGAAGAAATTTCTATAAAATTAAAGCTATACTCACACATTGACTTACCCAGTATTGTTTCCGTCTCTTTTTAAAGCGTGCAAGCACTCTGAAAAAAAAGGAAAAGGTTTTTCCAAGGCCCCAAGCCCAATTAAAAGCACAATTACATTTTGATTTTAATCATAGTAAAATAAGCTTGTTTTTCATGTTTTATTTATTTGGGGGCTTGTTGTTGTTGCTTTGTTTAAAGACTACAAAATACGCTATACGGTAAAATGGTATATCGCTTGCAGAGTCAGCAAATAAATGTTATTATAACCAACAGTGGTTGCAGTTTAATGTATAATTAATGTTTCTTGTTTTCTGTTTTATGTTTTTCTCCTCCTCACATATATACCATACATACATATACACACGGATATACATACAATTATATTATTATAATCAAAGTCACGTACACGAAAAAATAGACATTATTAATAATGTTACAAAAAAAATAATTGAATGAAACATTTTCGAGGCATCGAAAATTCTGCATTTATCCAGCTGCAACTGGGGCTGGCTAGCTAGGCTTGCTTGCTCTTGGCTTATAGTGTTTCTTGTTTTTTTCTTTTTTTTTTTTGCAAAAAGAGCACTTTTCAGACTACAAAATACCCTAAGAACCTTTTACTTGGAAATATATGGATTATACATATATAATGGGGGACAAAAGGAAAAGAAAACGTAACGTAACGTAACATAACATGGAGTAGAGTTTGTGGGGGTTGTTGTTTGTTGTTTTAATAGTAGTAGTAGTTGCTGCTTGCTTCCTTGCATTCGTCGTTGAAGTAGTATAAGTAGTATCGTTTCTTGTACAACTTGCATCCGCTTAAGTGTTAAAACCATCCACTCAGCTGCCATTGGGATTGGGTTTGGATTGCTCTCCTCCCTCGCTGGCGTTCGTCTTAGTTGCGTGTCGCATTGGCCGCGTATATCTCCATCTCTTCGATCTTTTTCCTGCGCTTCGTCAGCAGCGGATTGTTCGACTTGTCCAGTGCCTTGATTTGCATCTAAAAAGGGTGAGTATAGTGGAAATATTAAATAATCTTTCTATTTCAGGGAGAAATTAAAAAACCTACATAACCTATCAAAATCAGTTTGAAATATTAACTCAGCAAATGAAGATGTCTTTCTATTCAGTCGTTCTTTTTAATTTTGGTCCTTCGAGCCGGATACACACAGATATGAACCGAGCCCAAAGTAAGCTTATCTTTCTAAACCTACACCTTAGAGTTCCAAGTTAGTTTTTACAATTAGTAGAAACCAAAGCGTGCCGTATAGTTGCTAATTACCCAAGCAAATATTATTTGTAATCATTGCTAAGATAAAACAACAGAACAACAAATTATGTAACTTGATTCTTATAAAAACAAATTATTCTTTCATATTTTCAATTTTCAGGTAAATCGATTCTTTAGCTCATTTTCCGACTCTTTGGTAAGCTATTATCGAAAGAGCCTAAACGCAGCACTTCAAGTCAAGGTTACAGCATTTTTTCACCTCTCAAAAACCCTCAAGCTCAAACCCACCTGATCGTAGTCCACGCGCATGGTGGCCAGCGAGCGCGTCATCTCCTCTTGCACCTCCGGCCAGGTCTCCTCGCCCTCCTTCAGCATCCGGCCCGTGCAGAGCGGCGTCTGCGGCACAGCATTGTACTGGGCAATCCACTTGTTGCGTATGACGTCCTGGATGCGCAACCGCTTGCTGGGATCCACATTCAGCATGCCCTTGATCAGGTCCTTGGCCGCCTGGCTGACGTTCGTCCACTCCGGATCGGGGAAGTCGTACTGGCCGGTTCGTATGCGCTTCTTCATGCCCGGCGAAATGGCCAGGCCGTGGTTGCTGTAGAACGGCGGGAAGCCGCACATGATGATGTACATGACCACGCCCAGCGACCAGATGTCGCAGCTCTTGTCGTACTTCTCCGGACCCAGAACCTCGGGGGCTGTCAAGAGTGAGTAGCAGAATAACAGCAATAATTAAGATATGTACATAATAGTAGGTAGCTCCCGTAGATTTCTCTAGAATTACATGAACCGTGCACAATGGCAATTGCACTTTCCCTAAGCGGCACAAGGCCGAATAAAATTAAAGAAAATGAATTAAAACAAAGTTCGTGTGCGAAAAACACGCACAGGAAAGTGCAGTGAGTGAGAAATTTGTTTAAATTTAAGCTTGAATCATCATAGACTTTTTTGTGTAGAAAACCAACTATTTTTAGGTCGTAAAAATGGGTTTAGTTGACTTAAACGATGTGGGTTTGATGGGGAGCAGTCGGAAAGCCATTTAAAGCCACTCACCCACGTAGTAGGGCGTGTAGCAGGGCGTCTGCAGCGTGTCATTGGTGAATGTCTCCTTGGCAAAGCCAAAGTCCGTGAGCTTGAGGATCGCATTTGGCTGGGAAGTGGTGTAGAGCAAGTTCTCCGGCTTGAGGTCGCGGTGCGCGATATCCCTGCTGTGCAGATAGTCTATCGCCGCACAGATCTCGTGCATTATCTGGGCCGCCTCCCGCTCCGTGAACGCGCCATCCGCCTTGTCCTGAATGCGCTGGAACAGCTCACCGCCCTCCATGCACTCCATTACGACCAGCAGGCACTTGCGGCCGCTGTACGTGTTCTCGTACACATCGATGATGTTGACAATGTGCCGGCAGCCGCTCACCCGCCAGTGCAGGTCGACCTCGCGGCGCGCCTTCTCGTTGTCCAGGAGCACCTTGAGGGCATAGTTCTGTTTGGTGCGGCGGTGGTTGCACTGGACCACCTTTCCGTTGATGCCCAGGCCCAGCACCGTGTCCGAGATCTCGTAGTCGTCCACCAGGGGGGTGGTCTTCGGTTGCCGTTGGTTCTGCAGCGAAAGCATTCTGGTATCTGGTCGGATCTCTTACTGAAAAATATAGAAATTAATTTATTATTTGAAGATTCCAGTGATTAAGGGTCATAATCTCTTAATTTTTAGTAACTAAAAGGCAAATTTGTAAATATTTTCAATGGTAGTTCCTCCTGTATTGTTAACTCTATATTTTCTTAGTATTTTTCTATTATTTACCATTTTAAAAGAGTGGTTTTTTAATAATTAAACATTAAATACGCTTGCCAAGAAACTAGAAAGGAAATTGAATAATCATTTTAAGATTATAAATAAAAGCGGGAAACATTTGTGCACTTTTAAAAATCTAGGAGCCTAAAATATAGTTAAAAACTTTCATTAAATTACTAAGAAACCAATTTATAGCCTCTTCCGATAATGTATCGATAATATCGATAATGTCAATCGTTAGTGATATTTTTATGACGAGCAGAGCTAGACTAAGCTTTATCATAATACACAATAATGAAATCGAAATAATTTATTAGAAATTGAATTCATTGGGGATTCCCTATCAATTGCCACTGTTTCCCTTTGTTTCATATTTTTCCATGTATTATTTTGGGATAAAAGCATGACATCAGAATTCAGAATTCAGAGCTCTGAGTCCGCACCTACGCTTAGCTTACAAGCTATTTTTGCCATAAATCATTCGCTGTGCCAGCACAAAAATAACAAAAAATGGGAAAAGAAGCAGGAAAATAAAAAGAAAATTGGAAACCAGATAAAGACCGATAAAAAACCGCAGCGGAAGTTAAAATAAACATGAACAAATATTGCGGAAACTCATATGTATATTTGCTTTTTTTTTTGGATGGAAATTTAAAACTGATCTTTTCTGTGATTTGTTCAAGTTATAGAAACAAAAAATATTGTTAAACATGAAATATGTATAAAGAAAAATATAGTAATAATAAAATTAAAAAATAATCACTTTGAATGAAATAAAAATGTAATTTCCCAGATAATACAATATCCTTGACCAGAAAAAATAGCTATTAAACGTAGAGTTTTCCGCCAGTGTTGCTATGGCATAGCTCTAGCTGTATAAGCTTTTTATACAAATTATATGCAGATCCAAAACCTCGAGCTACCGATCGATCTCTCGCACTCGATTCAAATTGCATGCAAATCGACTTACAGGCAGAAAAGCGGCGGAAAAATAAAGAACAGGCAGTCCCTAATTAAACCCACTCTCGCTGCATATTGCCTGGTTTTCCGGCGAAAATGAAAACCACACGGACGGCCACCGCGGGATATTACACAATTTTTTACGGGGAAAACAGGCTGGCCTGCTTGGCCTGGCCAACAGGAAAACGGACGGTAGACGGTGGTAATTGCATATGTTCGACGAGACTCTATCGGTTATCGCTAATATCGATATCGCCATAGGAGTAGAAGGGCGGTGGTGGCGGCGGGGCGGGGCAGTGGTGCGTTTGTGTGCGTGTGAGCTGGTGAAATTAATGCCCCCTCCCGATTGTTTTTGTTTATTTCGAGCACATTACGCATTGCCGAACGGAAAGTAAAAAAAAAAAAAAACGCTTCCGTTTCACGGAACTTTTTCTCCTGTAAAATTGGTTAATTAGCGCGTATTTACTGCCCACACACACACATCAGCACACACGGAACCCGCGCATTCGCACACACACTCACATTAACAAATGCAAACAATGCGTCATGTTTTCTCACAGTTAACTAGTATTTCCTAATTTTCAGTCTCTTTCGGGCTCCACTGTACCGCTGTACGTGAGTACGTTTTTTTATCTTGTTATCGCTGGCCGTAACTTTTCGATCGGGGACTGCGCTGCTCGTTGGCACGGATTTTTCCTGGCCATGCGCCGCTTAGGTTTTTCCCCTGTGCATCTCCCCGGGCTTTTCGCATTATCACCTGCTGTTCAGCTGATCGGTATTTACCTTCGGGTATTTGTTTTAGCGTGCTATTAACGAACGAAAAAAAAGAACAACAACCCGAACCGAAATTTATAGTTATTTACGCTGGGTAGAGCTGGAACAGTGTTGCCAGATGGAAATGTAGCTTTCCCCCTAAAAAATCTCAAAGAGTCGATATTTCCCCCTAAAAAATCAAGTCTTCCCCCTAAATTTAAAAAAAAAACTGTTAATTTCAAGTAATTAAGAGAATAAATATCTTATTATGACGTGGGAATGTTGCAAAGCGAAAAAGTATCGGTGGAATAACAGTTCCAAGTATCTTAAAGGCGGATTGACAACATGCGCCAACATCAGCTGGCAAATCTTTCAGGCGATAGGAAAATCGTGGGCAGTATTTGGTTATTTATTTATGCCATTTTAGGTGATTTCTGTGCTTGGCAATATTTATATTAAAATAAAGAGAATTTTTCAAAACTAAATCTAGGGGGAAAACCCCTGATCAGGGAACACTGAGCTGGAAATAAAATCGATTTCGCATTCGATGCATCGATATCACCTGTTTGTCTGGGACTATCGATTTAGTGTTGCCAATCGACTTATCGAACAAGCGAAAGCTCGAACTATTACTAGTTCCGAACTATCGAACTGCCTGTACTTTTCAAACTATTTGATTTTGGCTCCGTTATTTTTAATTTAATAAATAAACACAGTTTGCTTCTCTGCAATAGTTTGTATTTATTTTCTTGTAATTAATAATTAACTAAACAGAACTAATGAACAAAACAATACAGAATCTTAGGTTATTTTGATCTTATTCTCATAAAATTTAGAAACTGATGTTAAGTTTTATACAATACAAGCTTAAGATATGTGTTTTAAATTAAATGTTCTATGAATGAGCTTCGAATAAGTCAAATTATTTATCATTTAAGATTATTAACTTATCTATATGTCATTCAATAAGGCGGGACATCGAGGTCATGACTCCTCCATATGTACACTCACGATCGGTACTACTTTAACTCTATATTGCCTCTTAACGATCCTCTGCTACGCGTAGTTGGCCGACCGGCACTCGTTCCACACCCGCTCCATTTCCGCCGAGTCGCCGAACTCGTGCGAGGCTATCACAGCGCTGTAGCTGTCCGGACCCTTGTACTTTGGCCGGTAGAAGCGGAAATCCTCGCAGTGCTGCAGGGGAATGCCCGCCTTCAACGCCACAATGCCCAGGTAGATGTCATCGAAGCGAAACAGCGGAATATGGACGCTGGTCGCGTACAGCCGGAGCAGTGCCTGGCGGGAGAGCATAAAAGCGCCGGCGGTGACGTATGGAGGCCAGCGATCAAAGGGATACTCCTCCAGCGAGACATACCACTTGCTGAACTTGTGCCGCAGCGGCGATGTCTGGAACACATGCCCGGCGAAGAGCATCTCCGGCTGGTGCGTCTTCCGCCCTCGGCCCAGGAACCGCAGCACATTCTTGGCCGAAACGTAGTAGTCGTCGTCCACGAACAGGTAGAAGTCGCTGCGATTAAACTGCTCGCTGGCCCAGCGCATTCCCAGCATCGTTTTCAGCGTATTGTTGAAGTACGCGTCCACGAAGTCCGCCTGCAGGATGTCGCCGTGCTCGCGCGACTCCCAGGCCACGTCCTTCTCGCTCTCACCAGCGCTGCCCAGGACGAAGACACGACGTAGATGGACATCCGAGAAGCGGCCCTCGTAGCCCCAGGTACGCCGGATGGCCTCGCGTCTCCGCACATTTCCCACGGCGCTCTTTATCAGCAGCGTTAGGCGGGGTGGCTCCACTTGGACCTCTGCCGTGAATGCGGGCACTCGCAAATAGGAGTACTTGCCCACGCCCGAGGTGGCCGCGGTGGCGTCGTCATCGTTCACCGGGTAGTGGAAGTGGCGCTCAAAGTCCAGTTCGTGTAGGTGGGTGAGCAGGCCGCAATAGTCCACGAGCAGGATGAGGGGCAGAACCAGGAGACATCGCAGCAGCAGTTTCAAGTGTTTATTTTGCATGTTTTCCGGCCACAACAACAGTGTGACCACAGGTGGTTAAAAACCTTTGGTATATTGGTATTAAATGGCATATTTCATACAAATTGTGGTATTAGGCGGAGACGGTATTTTGAATGGATAATTCCGCGGTCACACTGTCAAATCGGAAAGAGGAAGCATCGTTTATAAATTGGAATTTCTGCTAGCGCGCTTATTTTTGTATTAAATTTAAAGAAGTTGTGAAATTTACGAAATGTCCGAGGAGGTGGCCACAGCAGATGCAGCTGCTCCGCCAGCTCCCAGTGGCTCAAAGCTAACCAATGCGCAGAAAGCGCGAATCGAGCGTAATCAGGCGAAGGCCCAAAAGCTGCGAGAAGCCAAGCTTGTGGCCCATCCCTATAAGGATTTGGCCAGGTGAGTGCGTTCTTTTACGATGTCCGTCATATTTCTTAACCCTATTCTCCCAGCAGCAACAAGGATGGCGCCCATCCAGAGGCTGTATTGGGCAAAGGACAAACTGCCGTGATCAAGGTGCAGGGCACCAAGTACATTGACAGCGGCGGTGGCTTTCTGCTCGAGCAGCCTGTCCTGCCGGCCGGACCGGGGGCAGCAGCAGGGGAGAAGTCAGCCGAGGCTACGGCCACTGTTATCGTAGACGACGCCATTGCCATTCCGGTGCACTACGAGGAGTGCGCCGATTGCGGTGCGCCGTTCGTCGACTCCTACTTGTTTAACAACTTTGGGCATCCCGTGTGCGACAAGTGCCGGGACAACGATGACCGCCACGCTCTCATCACCCGCACGGAGGCCAAGGCGGAGTACCTGCTGAAGGACTGTGACTTCGACAAGCGTGAGCCGCCGCTGCGCTACATCAGCCGTAAGAATCCGCACAACGTGCGCTGGGGCGAGATGAAGCTGTACCTGCATCTGCAGGTCCTTAAGCGCGCCCTGGAGGTGTGGGGCAGCGAGGAGGAGCTGGTGCGCCAGCACGAGGGCCGCGAAGAGAAGCGCGAGGTGGGCAAGGCGCGCAAATACAACAAGCAGATGAAGCAGCTACGCATGGAGGTGCGCAGCAGCGTCTACACCAAGAAGACCTACGCCATCCACGAGCACGAGTTCGGCCCGGACACCTACAACGAGGAGGAGGACAACTACACGCACACCTGCCTCACCTGTCCGTACAGCGAGACCTACGAGAAGATGTAGAAAGATGTCCTGGTATTATTGGTGTAATTATCACATCATAATGATGCGTTTATTTTGTTTTTTTCACTATTTAAGGTATACATATGTCCATATTTTCCATATCCATATTATTTTTGGCTGAATCATGAAATTTAAAAATTATTTGAGTTCTAAACTACAAATATTTACAGTTATTTAATAAGTGCACCGATTTTCCCGTTTGTAAGTTTATAGAATTTAATGTGAAGTGAATATCTGTACTCAAACTGAATGAATTATACGAAATGCTTGAAGAAAACTGCACTTGATGTTTTTTTAACAAAGAGTGTAAAATATTACAATACTTATTGCGCTAAAAATCAGTTGGAAAAACAATATAGTTTTCGGAATTCGAATTCTCCGAAACGCGTTATTTCCGAGATATTTTCGAATTTCGGTATATACAGTATTTTGTGACTTTGAGAGCCAACAGTCTAGTATTTTGTGCGGTATTTTACGCCAATAAGGGCCTAAAATCCCTTGCCATGCGCCAATGCACGTTTGGTATTTTGTGGCATTCGACGAACGGTCGCACGCGAGGTGCATATACCAAAAATCATAAACAAAATTATCCCCATAAACAGATAGCGCCGTTGCAAGCGTTCCCCACTGGCGACCCCAGATCTCAGTGCCACCGGAAGCGACAAGGAGGAGCAACAAGCAGGCAAGATGGTGGACGAACCCTCCGACGATGAGAACTCGGAGCCCACGCCCAAGAAGATCAAGCGGGAGTGGTCGAAGAGCTACTCGAACAAGGCCATGGAGATGATGAAGAAGATGGGTTACGAGAACGACAAGGGTCTGGGCAAGAGCAACCAAGGTCGCCTCGAGCCGATCATCGCTGTGCAGCAGGACGGCCGTCGTGGCTTTGGCCTCAAGCTGGACACACAGTCGGCGGCTGGACAGTGGGATCCCAACTGCGAGGAGCTGGACATACCAGAGCCGGTGCTCTGGCTGACTAACCTTGGCGGCGGTGCGTTGGCCTATACCATGGAACAGTTGCTGGGACATGTGGTGATGGGTCCAAAAAAACGCACGCTCGACGGAGAGACTCTCTACTGCGACCCCGAGATCCTGCATCGCATCCTCGAGGCCAAGACGGTCTTCGACGATCTCAACGACAGCGAAAAGAGGCGGGCGCGCTCTCGCTGCAATCCCTTCGAGACCATACGTAGCTCCATCTTCCTCAATCGCGCCGCCGTCAAAATGGCCAACATAGACTCAATGTGCGACTACATGTTCACCAATCCCCGCGACACCGACGGCAAATCGCTGGTGGCTCCCGACGAGCTGCTGTACTTCACGGACATGTGTGCAGGTGAACCTCTTTTTGTCCTGGCTATGTCTCTCTCATTAGGTTTCTTTTTTTAAACAAGTTACAAGTCCTTAAATATGATTTTGCGCCTTAACTAATTCCCCTTAACCCTTCGTATTTTCTTATTTTTCGGGACAGGCCCTGGCGGTTTCTCCGAGTACGTGCTGTTCCGCAAATCCTGGGAGGCCAAGGGATTCGGCTTTACGCTGCGCGGCGCCAATGACTTCAAGCTGGAGAAGTTCTTTGCCGCCTCGCCAGAGTCCTTTGATGCCTTTTATGGCGTCAAGGAGGATGGGAACATATTTGACGAGTCCAACCAGGACTCGCTGAACGAGTATATCCGTCGCCATACGCCGCAGGGCGTTCACTTTGCCATGGCCGACGGCGGCTTCTCGGTGGAGGGACAGGAGAATATCCAAGAGATCCTCTCCAAGCAGCTGTACCTCTGCCAGTTCCTTACCGCTCTGAAGATCTTGCGCGAGAACGGCAGCTTCGTCTGCAAGGTGTTCGACCTGTTCACACCGTTCAGCGTCGGCCTGGTCTATCTGATGTACAAGTGCTTCCACCAGGTGGCCATCATCAAGCCAAACAGCAGCCGGCCGGCCAATTCGGAGCGCTACCTGGTCTGCAAGTACAAACGCCCGGATGCGGAGACGGCGGCCATTACCGGCTACCTAAACGCGGTGAATCACATGCTCAATGAGGAGTCGGAGAGCGAGGCCGATGTCCAGGAGATCTTCGATGCGAAGGAACTGGCCGCGGACGAGGACTTTCTGCGCTATATCATCGATTCGAACAATGCCATTGGCAAGAAACAGATTGTGGGCCTGCAGAAGATCGCCGCCTTTGCCCAGAACCCGGAGCTGAAGGAGACGCGGCAGTCGGAGGTGCGTCAGGAGTGCCTCAAGCGCTGGAACCTGCCGGACAAGCTGCGCCAGGCGCCTGAGGTCAAGCCGACGGAACGTCTGCTCGAGGAGCTGCTGGCCGACTGGGCGCAGGATCGCACCTGGATGAATCTGGCTGCCGCCGAGGTGAATGGCGTGGCGATGCTGGACAACGCCGTGCAGAATGTGCCCGACTGGTACTTTGTGCCCGTCGGCCGCGAGGAGACCAACATCAACGCCTGCACCCTGTTCCTCTGCCGTTCCCGGGGCAACCTGCTGCGCTACACGGAGCACAAGAAGTGGGAGCTGGTAGAGACACCGTTCGAGGTCCAGCCGCGCTCCATCTTCTTCGGCCAGATCGTGTACGAGTTCTACGGCGAGGGCCGGACCATCCAGCGCGTGGCGGCCCTGCACATCATCGACGGCATCTGCTTGGGCGGCATCGATATCCGGCGGCGTCCGTTCCGCGAGCGCGTCAGCATGTGCGACAAGTACGCCCGCAGCCTGAACAAGCCGTACCGCAAGGAGCGCACGTTCGGAGCCCTGCGCAGCAAGCCCTTCTTTCCGCTCCGCGACTTGGACGAGTTCTTTGCCGATATGCGCCGCTACGTCCTCAAGGACAACTCCAAGCGCTTCGGCTATGCGCTCGACGACAACAAGTTCTTCGTGCCCGGCGGCCTGCTGCTGTTCCGCGAGCTGACCACCAACTATGTGTCGGCGCACTCCCGCTCCCGCAACCAGCTGTACTACTTCAATGTGAAGAACAAGGAGTCGTACTTCAAGGACCAGATACCCAGCAAGAAGGCCCTCGAGATCTTCGCCTCGTTCCGCTACAGCTACTGGGGGCGCCTGCTCTGGAAGTGGACGGACCTGCGCCAGGTGGATGAGTTCGCCACCGAGGAGGATCCCCAGATACTGTACCGCGCCGATTTTGTGCAGTTCATTTCGCACAAGATGGGCCACTGTTAGGGCCCACCCCTTCCCAAAAAATAAGAAGAAAAAACGTAGCCCTAAGCCTTAACTATACATACGCATATGTGTTTTTTTTTTTTAATTCCCCCGCAAGGATTTATCTGGGGGTTTTACAACAGATCCTGCATTTTACTTATTCGATTTAAGTACTTAGTGCGCAGGAACTGATGAATAATGCTATTATTCCTTATTTGACGTTCACAACATACATTTATTTGTAATCATCAATTGTCATAAGTCGTCGTCTGGCCGATTGTTTTATTTCTAAAGATCTTACCAAAGTTACCAAGTCTTTTATTCCCGGTTTTGGGGCTACAACATGAGCAGATAATTCCCGGTGGACAAAGAACCCGATTGTTATCGGGGGTGAGCGCCAGCTAATCGTCGTCATATATAAATATTATTACTTGTAATCGCGTACCGAGGAAGCCAACTGCAATCTAATCGTTGAATGTCTTTTGCCATCGCCCCTCAGCAGTTTGTTATTAGTCTTGTAACTAAATGCACATTTTCGATAGGAATTTTGGTTACTTACCGATTAGCTACCAAAGCCAAAAATGTAAGGCCTACTTTTAATGCCCTTGCAGAGGGTATTATAGTTTTCTTTGTAGTCTTACTCCGTTTATTTACAGAAAACCCTTTCCGTTTTCCTATACCTATTTACATATAAGTTCGGGAGTGAGCAATATTTAGATTTAACGGCATGTCAGTTCATATATGGTCACACTTTAAATATAACTTGACAAGCTGTCAAAATCCAAGTAGGACCAGAGACTTAAACGCCGCTTTCGGCACTATAAATAGGCCAGCCGGGCAAGTGGTCAGCGCAGTCCGTCGGCACCTGCCGTTGGGCAAACAGCTCTAAATACCTATTTATGTTTGTTCTTTATTTCAAATCATTCATTAATAAAATGTCCAAGAGGGGACTTATCTTTTTTGCTAGCGTGGCGAAGTTTAGGTCCACGTGTCTTTTTTTTCATTTATATTATTTTTGTTTATTAAATTTTGCCTCCAAATAATTATACATAGACCCCAAAGAGTTGGAAGTCTGGCTTAGGCCGCTCCATGAGGTCCTAGATCCACAGGCTCTTCATATTTATTTACTTTTTTATTATTTTTTAAACAGTTTTGCCTTTGCTTCACCTTAATAATTCCTCATCTGGCTTCTGGCACATCCAGGGGATACTAATTATTTCTGATTTATTTCTTATATATATTTTTTTAAACAGTTTTTTCTTTGCTTCAGCTTTAGCAGATTCAGCAAGGGGATAAAGTCTCCTCCGCCAATGGAGTCCTCCAAAGGGATCACGGAATCGTTGTTGTTGGCTTTGACATTGATTGTGGACTGCCCAGGAAGTCGATGCAGGAAATATCCGCCGAAGAATTCGACTTGTTCATCGTAAAGTGAAATAATCATAACTGAGCCAAATTAGCCTTAAATTCAATTCGGAAAGCGTTTCTATGTTAGTTTTTATCAGGCTAATAAATCTGTTAATAAATTTTAGAAATTTAGAGAAATTAATTTTTTGACAATTTCGACAATTTAAGTGATGTAACCCCTTTCTAAATTTTTAAAAATTGGTTAAATTTTTTTTTTTCGATTTTTTCAATTTTTTGCTATTAATGAATTAAGATTTTAATGACGAATCGGAATATACATGACTTTTTGCGTTAATTCGCTTTTTGGCTGTCAAATGCTAAAAAGAAGACCTGAAATATGTTCAAATAATCACCTTAAAAAAACTATTCAAAATCGAAGTTTCAAATAAGCATAACTAAGCCAAATTAGCCTTAAATTCAATTCGGAAAGCGTTTCTATGTTAGTTTTTATCAGGCTAATAAATCTTAGAAATTAAGAAAAAAATTTTTTTTTGGCAATTTTGACAATTGGCCAAAATTTTTTTTTCGAGTTTTATCGATATTTTACTATTAATGAATTAAGATTTTAATTGCGATTCGGGAAATGTATGACATTTGGCAATCACCCGCTTTTTGGCTTCGGGATACTCCCAAGAACGCTTCAAATATGTCTATCGCTATATTTATACCCCTGCAGAGAGTATATTTCCTCATATCGATAAAAACAAAGTACCAGGCGACCAGAAGTAGCAGCTTGTATTTCCTGAACTGCTATATAACAACAGAATAACAGAATAACAGAAATGACAGTTTCTGGCGAGGGTCAGGCTCTGCCGGCAGTAAATGGCCAGTTTCTGGAGAGGAACAGGCTGAGCCGGCTGTAAATGGCCAGTTTCTGGAAAGGATCAGGCTCTGCCGGCTGTATATGACCAGTTTCTGGAGAGGTTCAGGCTGTGCCGGCTGTAAATGGCCTATTTCTGGAGAGGATCAGACTCTGCCGGCTGTAATTGGGCAGTTTCTGAAGAGGATCTGGCTAAAAACCCTCTGTGCCGGAGTTTCATTACCTGGCGAACAGACCTGTTAGAGAGAGAAATAGTACTTCTGCGCTTAAAGTTAATATAATAGTTTTAAGCTTAAGAGATCCAAGAGAGAGAGAGAGAGAGAGAGAGAGAAAGAGATATAAATGTTATAATAAAGTTAGGCTGAGTGTTCAGCGTCTACCATCTACACTTTATACTTGTCTGATATTTCATTCTCATGGATGGGTAAATTTGAAGGAAATTGGATAAAAATTTGATGGATATTGGATGGAAAACCCGCTTAGGGGTTTTGGGTACCAGGCGAACAGAAATACTAGATAGGGGGTAAGTTTTTTTGCTCTTGAAGTGGATCGGGTGGATAGTGAGGATGGTGTGGGTGACATCTCTCAAGAGGCAAGAGAGATGTCAGCCACTATCCACACCACCCACACTATCCACCGGTTTACATACGATCCACACATGATCCACATAGGTCCCACATATGATCCACATAGGATCCATGCATGTTCCACACAGGTTCCACATATGTTCCACATACGATCCACATATGGTCCACATATGGTCCACACCGGGAGAGAGTCAGAGAGATCCCGGAGAGAGAGAGACACCCAGAGAGATCCCACAGAGAGAGAGCCAAACTGTTATAAAAATGTTAGGCGCAGTGTTCAGCGTCTACCTACTGTCATTTCTGTTCGCCTGGTATTTTATTCTCATCCATAAGGAAATTTGAAGGAAATTGGATGGAAACACCACTGTGTGGGGTTTCAGGTACTAGGCAAACAGAAATACTAGATAGAGAACGGCGCCTAAACTTAATATAACAGTTTTAAGCCAGAGAGCGCCAAACAACTGTAAAGTTAAGAGAAAAATTCAGCGCCAACCAGCTGCCATTTCTGTTCGCCTGGTATTTCATTCTCATCGATGGGGAAATTTTACAGAAATTGGATGGATGGAATAGGATGGAAACTGCACTGTTTGGGGTTTCGGGTACTAGGCAAACAGAAATACTAGATAGAGAACGGCTTCTCCTGCGCTTAAAGTTAATATAACAGTTTTAAGTCAGAGAGCGCCCTGAAAACTGTTATAATAAAGTTAGGAGAAAAATGCAGCGCCTACCAGCTGCCATTTCTGTTCGCCTGGTATTTTATTCTCAACGATGGGGAAATTGAATGGATTTTATGGAAATTTTATGAAAATACTACTGCTTGGCGGTTTCAGATACCAGGCGAACAGAAATACTAGATAGAGGATGGCATCTTCTGCGCTTAAATTAATATAACAGTTTCGAGCCAGAGAGAGGAGGAGAGAGACTCTCTCTGAGTCAGAGAGATAGATTCCCATATCCACACCATCCACACGATCCATATACCCACGATCCACAAGGCCCACATAGGATCCACATAGGCTCCATATGGGGAGCCACAATGGACCCACATGGTATCCACACGGGATCCACATATGATCCACATGGGATCCGATTCGCCCGTTTTTCCCATACGAATAAATAACAAATCCAAAAAGTATGCTTTAAAAGTATATTCGATTTATTCAAAATACTTAAGAATGTAATTCTAATAATAACATTGATTTTCCTTCTATAACAAATAATTATTCTATTCTTAAAGTAAGTTAACATTGCTAACTGACATTTCATATTGTTCTTATAATTTATTAAGCCTAACGTACATAATTTTTTGTGATATATTTGTATATAGTAATTAAATCCTGGCTCCTTTTTACTTGATTTTTAAGGCGATATTTCTTGGTCGTCTTGGCCTGGCTGGCCTGATGGCTGGCCACTCTGGCCTTATGCATGCCCAGTGTTGGGTTTCCTCCGGTCTCGCCATTTACTGCCGGCAGAGACTGATCCTCGCCAGAAACCGTAATTTCTGTTATTCTGTTTTAATTTAGCAGTTTTGCGAACTTTGCCTGGTACTTTGTTCTTATCGATATGCGGAAATATACTCTCTGCAGGGGTGTAAGTATAGCGATAGACATAGATTCAAAGTCCCCGAAATAGAGGCATATTTGAGGCCTTCGTGGGAGCATCCCGAAGCCAAAAAGCGGGTGATTGCCAAATGTCATACATTTCCCGATTCGCAATCAAAATCTTAATTCATTAATAGTAAAATATTGCTAAAAGTCGGAAACAAAAATTTTGCCCAATTTTTCAAAATTTAGAAAGGGGTTACATCAGTAAAATTGTCAAAATTGCCAAAAAAAAATTTTTTTCTAAATTTCTAAAATTTATAAGCAGATTTATTAGCCTGATAAAAACTAACATAGAAACGCTTTCCGAATTGAATTTAAGGCTAATTTGGCTTAGTTATGCTTATTTGAAACTTCGATTTTGAATACTTTTTTTAAGGTGATTATTTGAACATATTTCAGGTCTTCTTTTTAGCATTTGACAGCCAAAAAGCGAATTAACTCTAAAAGTCATGTATATTCCGATTCGTCATTAAAATCTTAATTCATTAATAGCAAAAGATTGAAAAAAATAGGAAAAAAAAAATTTGGCCAATTTTTTAAAATTGTCAAAAATTGACAAAAAATTAATTTTTCTAGATTTCTAAAATTTATAAACAGATTTATTAGCCTGATAAAAACTAACATAGAAACGCTTTCCGAATTGAATTTAAGGCTAATTTGGCTCAGTTATGATTATTGCACTTTACGATGAACAAGTCGAATTCTTCGGCGGATATTTCCTGCATCGACTTCCTGGGCAGTCCACAATCAATGTCAAAGCCAACAACAACGATTCCGTGATCCCTTTGGAGGACTCCATTGGCGGAGGAGACTTTATCCCCTTGCTGAATCTGCTTAAGGTGAAGCAAAGGAAAAACTGTAAAAAAAAATAATATATAAAAGAAATAAATAAGAAATAATTAGTATACCCTGGATGTGCCAGAAGCCAGATGAAGAATTATCAAGGTGAAGCAAAGGCAAAACTGTTTAAAAAATAAAAAAAAAGTAAATACATATGAAGAGCCTGTGGATCTATGATCTCCTGGAGCTGCCTAAGCTAGACTTCCAACTCTTTGGGGTCTATTTATAAGTATTTGGAGGCGAAATTAAATAAACAAAAAAAATACCAATGAAAAAAAATCACTTGGACCTAAACCTCGGACAATTTATTTATGAATGATTTGAAATAAAGCACAAAAGGTGAAGGTGAAGACGGACTGCGCTGACCACTTGCCCGGCTGGCCTATTTATAGTGCCGAAAGTGGCGTCTGAGTCTCTGGTCCTACTTGGATTTTGACAGCTTGTCAAAGTGTGACCATAGGTTATACAAGTTCCTAAGCGCAATATTCAATTTTGTTTAATTGCGACGATAATTTCCTCGGCACAGAAAGGAAGTCTCATACCAAGAACGTTGAACTTTAACAAACGATTCTAGAATCGGAATTCCAAGCTTCAAAGATATTTAAAGGTATTCAAAATATTACATTTCTCTTTTCCCCATTTTGGAGATAATTTTAAGTTAATTTTTTAAGGAGGTGAGGCTTCTTTTTGAGTCAGAGGCTAGATCGCATTTAGAAAACATTCATAAAAACATATTTTGTTAGGTATCTTTTGTGACTTACTCTTAGGTAACCGAGTTATAATCGCTAGAACCACATCCCATGGCCAGCCCTATTCCTCGGGAAGATGTCAGCAGCAGAAAGTTGCATTCGCTGGCCCTTGCAGCTTAATTAATCACCCGATAAATGGCCGGAGAGCGGACTAAGGACTATGGACTGTGGCCTCCTCCGTACTGTTTACAGTTGGACAAAAAAGTAAATAGTTGAACGTTCCGCACTTCTGCAATTCACGCCACACACACACAGGATCCGGAGGAGTACATGGCCGGGACGGGAGGCAAAATGCCACTGACATGCGCCAGTAATTAACGTCCCATTTTGGGTTAGATTATCCATGAATAATTGGGAATGACGATGGTCGCGCCTGTCGCACCGGAAGAAAAATGCCAATAAATTATTATACTTAATTCATAATTATTAAATTATTTATTAAGCATTAAAAATGCATCGTCATTAATTTAGCAACATTTTTGCAAAGTTATAGGTAATTGATTTGATTTAATTTGATTTTCCTCTAATAAAAGCTCATTAGTTGAATGATTTTAGGCCTTGACAGCTGTCAAACTTGGCAAAATAAAAAACGCATACAAAAATAAATTAATATATAGAATAAAAAATAAATAGAAATCACATTTTCGGCGGTGGAATGGCCTGTCGGTGGCAGCTGATAAGTTAGGTGCAACTGTAATGGATGGAGGAACGGCATCCGTTGGCTATGGAATGGTTAGAAGGTTGCGACTGGGACTGGGACTGGGACTGGTATTGGGATTGGGATTGAGCGGACGAAGTGGCGCAACTGCACCAGATTGATGATGGCCGGCTAAGTGTAGTCCTTCCCCCCGGACATCATCATCGGGAGTGAGTGTTTTTGGAGACTGAAAACTTTGCTAATTGCTTTTTGGCCACGGCTACAGCGATGGCTACTGCAAATGCTGTTGACGACGACGACGACGGAGTACGGAGTCCGTAGTCCGGAGTGGCCCCTTGCCACAGTTACAGCATCCGAAAAATTGTAGTTATCCATTTGCAGTTGGAGTTGCCAGGCACATTGGCCTGAAAATTGAAATAAAAAGGGATTAAACATTAATTTTAAAGATTAAAAAAAAATCAAGATTTTGTTTTATATTTTACTGCACAGAGAGAATTATGGGGTTCGGAAATTGAGAATCCGGGTACTCAAATTCGTACTATTCTTATTTTGAGTACGGATTTTTTAAAAATTCTTAGATTAAGTTTTTTTTCCTTACTTTGAGACCAAAAAAGAAAATTCAAAATGAATACAAAAGTACTCACACCAAAATTAAGTACAAATATTCCTGAATTGAAATGGTTTTATCCCTAAATTGAGTACGTCTGTACTCATGGGCGGTTTTTTGGTTAAATGTATTTTATAACAATATTTATTTATTATTATTATTTTATTATATTTATTTAATATATATTTTTCCTATACAAATATGGCTTGTGGTTTTCTTAATATATTTTATATATTTTTTTATAAGTAAATATCCTTCATATTATATGGAAAATTACCCTAAAAACCCCTCAAAATTTTCTGTATTATTCTTAGCTATTAATTATGGCTCCCAGTTTAGTTTTGGACCAATGTTTAGGGTGATGCCATGTCCAGGCAAGCTGCTCGTCCCCATCCCCATACCCGTTTTTGTTGCCCATTTAATTGTGCTTTTTTGGCTCAGCCTACGATTTGTGTGTGCCGACTCAGCAGAGAATTAATTACACACACAGCGAGTCTAGCTCGAGAGAGAGAGATAGTTTCGCACTTTTGTGTTTTATACAAAATTCTGCACTTTTGCCCAGCATCTTCGGATGTCAAAACAAATTTTTGCAAAATGTGCCATTCATTTGTTACGGGGGATTACGGAGAAGCTGTCGGCTCAGCTCCCTGGAGGGCAGGCGGCACATGAGACCAGGACTCTCTGGCAGGATGCTGGGACCTGACCGCTGCCCAAATGCAAATGTCATTTTGTGGTCATTCGAATGAATAAACGAAATTAAATGCAAAGAATTGGGCAAAAAGCAAAAGAGTTTGACTGGCAGTCGAAGTCAAAGTCCACCCCCTCGGCTTGGCTCGGACCTGTCCCGTCCCCTTAAACCATGTGGGACCACACATGATTGACAGCAGCCGGAATCGGCATCGGAATCGGAATCGAACTGGAAAGGCCATCTGTGAATCGATATGCCTTCGGAAAGATTACCCCGCACACTTGCTGACCAGTGTCATTATGATTTAGAGCCTCGAGAGCCATGAGTGGGCTTCGAGGAAAAGAAAATAATCAAACAAATGGAGAGTCAAAAGACCAAGGCGTACATATAGGAAGCTGACACTTGTTTCCCAAGTGACAAACGGGTGCGAGTTCCCTTTTGTTGTTTATTCAAATTGATATCGGCATACATTTGTTTATTTGTTTTATGAGCAAAAATAATGCTGATATGTTTACCAAATCGGGAAAGAGAAAATTGAACTCCCTGACTTGGGAGTAATTATTATATATATGCACATATTTCAGGTCTTCTTTTTAGCATTTTACAGCCAGAAGGCGAATTAAAGCTAAAAGACATGTATATTCCGATTCGTCATTAAAATCTTAGTTCATAAATAGTAAAAAATTGAAAAAAATCGGGAATAAAAATTTGGCCGATTTTTCAAATTTTAGAAAGGGGTTACATCAGTAAAATTTTCAAAATTTGCGAAAAAATTATTTTTTTTTAATTTCCAAAATTTATATGCAGATTTATAAACCTGATAAAAACTAACATAGAAACGCTTTCCGAAATGAAATTAAGGCTGTTTTAGCTTAGGTATGATTATTTTAGTCTTAGAATTTTCAAAAAAAATATCATATTTTTCGAAATATATTTTTTAACTAAAAAATGTCGAAATTGGAGGTCTTCTTAAGAGCCTCTTTTAGCCAAAATGGGAGTGACAGCCAAAAGCCGTATAATTTCCGATTCACCATTAAAATCTCAATTCACAAATAGTAAAAGATTAAAAAAAAATCGGGAAAAAATTGTATAACATGAAAAATTACCTACCTTACTTATAGGAGTCAATATTATTATTATTATTAATTAAATTCGTTGAAAAAATGCCTAGTTTAGGCCAAAGATTTTATTTTAATAATAATATTAATGGGGTTTTATTGCAGAATTAAAAGAAGGTCCATAAATTAAATCAAACCAAGCTTTAAATAATTAAAATACAGCCAAATGTGTTAAAAATAATTTGTATAAATAAATATTTATATTTTCTAGGTACCTTTTGTAGAAAAAAAGGCTTTTTTAGTATCTATAATTTTTCTTGAGGAGTTCTTATGCAAAAGACAGCTAGGTGTGTTTTCAGGACTTAAATTATAAGCCATATTTGAAGTTTAAGCTTAAAAAATATTTCTTTTTCAAGACTTATAGATGTAGCATTTAGTAAATCAAATTAGGCAAAATATTTAGAGCTTATTCATTATTTTTTTTGGTATTTTAAAAGACTTGCTGTTATAATTTCTTTAAAGTTTTAGTTTATGGGGGGGTCTTGATCTTGTCTTAAGTCTTCAAAAGGGTCTTAATTATTTCCATAAACATGTCTCCTTCTGCGTATCTAGTTCTAGAAAAATAAAATAGTTAATAAATACCTTGAATTGATCCTTTTCAGGCTATCCCATTAAAGTCCTTTGTAACTCCTCGGAACTCTGAGCTCTTGGCCCCGTTCATTGAGGTCATTTGCGAGCGTAAACGTGTGAGTCGCTTCGAATTAAGAGTTTTTCCCAGCGCCCTTCGACTGGGACAAGTTGCTGCTCCTCCTGGAGAGCTGGCGCGGGGTGGTTTCTTGGGTTTTTGGCCAAAGTGACAGGGCGGACACACACATTCGATTAGCAAAGGGCGCCCCCGCTTTGCCGAAACTCGATGAGTTTTATTAGTAAATAATGGCAAATCATTTGCCAGTTGACACTCGGCGAAGGACACGTAAGGGAATGTCACTGGCAGGACCCAGAGTCGCCTGCTAATGAGCGCCATTAATGAGCGCTATTTTTCATTGAAAGGACAATCAGCGGCGCGTGTGTGTGTCCTTTCGGCGTAATGGGCCACGAAATCTCTTGGGTATTTAAGCGTCCAAAATGTTGCAAAGACGGCAATGACAGCAGGTGCCTCCATACATGTGCATATCCTTGTACATATCCTGGCACACACGCACACACACACGGCCCCATGAAAATTTAATACGAATTGCTGAGAAGAAAGCAAAGAATTCGTAATTAAATTAACCATTTGCCGGCGCCCTCCGCCTCAGTCTCTCTTACCCTCGTGATGGTCCTTTGTTTTTTGCTTTTGCTTTAAATTAAATATTTTTGCCTTTTCGCAGCGAGTAGTCCCTTCCGGGATGATGCGGACGGATCCTTCTCGGATGCGGCGTTGAGTGGGTCAGCGGCAAGGAAACCTCAACAATTTCCACTCACGGTGTGCTCCACGGTGCCAGAGGCCCGCACTCAATCAGAGCCTGTCTTGTCCGGCAGAGAAAATAATTAAAGGTTACTTGAAAATATGAAAATTAATTAATTCTAAATTAAATAAATTAAAAAGAAATCATTTTTAATACCATTTCTTAAACAGTTTACATAAATACTCCAAAAAAGCCATAAAATATTCTAATTAAAGCTCAAAAAGAAAATTTAAAAATAATTTACTTCAGAAATTAGGAGTTTCTGTAATTTCCCATTAATTTAATTTATTTTCAGTGCACAATTCTGGACCTCAGGTTCGGTTTTTGGCTCCAGGTCGAGTGCTCCGAGGTTGAGGTTGAGCTTGGGAGTCCCAGGTCCACTACGACACTCTGGAGAGAAGTGCGGAATGAAAAATCGACTTGCAATTAGCAAACATGAAACATGACTGCTCCACAGCCCACTCCTGCTCCTCCTGCTCCGGCTCCTGCCTCCGGGGAAGAGGAATGCGTACAGACACATCCTGGCTGTGCTCTGCGTGTGTGTGTGTGTGTCTGGAGCTGCAGGAGCTGGCTCCAGGAGCTGGCAGCGTTGTCAGCATGGTTAATAAGTTACTTTCGAGATACTTTATTACTTCCTTGGTGGTGAGCGACAGCTGTGCGGGGGCAGGTGGCGGGGGGCTGGGGCGGCACAAAGGGTTGCTACCCCTTTCGCCAGAGTCCCCAACTCCAACCCCAACCCCTTAACCTTAGTGCTTTCCCTGTCTGTGCGTGAGTGTGTGCAGTTTTTTAATTTATGCGATTTTTGACTGCCGTCGCCCTCAGCGTACGCATACGTGGGGTAGGGTGTGGGGTAAGAGGTGGGGTAAGGGGTTCGGTAAGGGGTGGGGTAAGGGGTTTGGTAAGGGGTTGAGTAATGGGGTTGGGGCCAGTGACAACAGTGCCTGGCACAGTGGCAAGTCTCCTTTACCCTTAATTTTATTATATTTAATTAGAAGTTGGAATTAGCCTGCATTTGTGGAAAAATCCTAAAAAAAAAACACTAGAATTCCCAACTGGTTCTAGTCTCAATAAGCAAATAATGAATTAAAGGTAATATTTACTGATGAACAAAGGGATATCTGCGGAAATAAATTATATTTAATTAGAAATTGTAATTAGCCTGCATTTGTGGAAAAATCCTTAAAAAAAACACTAGAATTCCCAACTGGTTCTAGTCTCAATAAGCAAATAATGAATTTAAGGTAATAATTACTGATGAACAAAAAAGTTATCTGGGGAAATAAATTACATGATTGATATAATATCTTAAACTAAACTCAAAATTAATTAAATTAAGTTCGGTTATTAAGTAATTAGGTTGTTAATTTATTTAATTTTTAATTAAAGGTAGCCTTACATGTTTACTTAACTGAACTTTTTATTTGAACGTTTTGAACTTTTTATTTGTAATTCCAAAAAGTAAAACCAAGACATTTATTTTTAAAATTTCATATTAAAATTATTAAAAAATTGTAAACCACTGTGCAGGTAAACCCTTTCTCTTATCTAATTTGTTTTAAACCCAAAAAGTTTTTAATTTCGAAAGGTCTGTTGTATTTCCCACTTTACTTCTTTCGCCAAAACCATTTAATATATAACTTGTTACGATTTTCTGCCCACTGTGCAAGTGCAACCCTTTTTCTTATTTAATTTATTTGAAATATAAAAAGTATATTAATCCAAGGGTCTGCTGTAATATCATTTATTATTTATTATTTTTCTTCTTCCTCAAAAACAATTTAATATATTTTTTCTTTTTCACGATTTTCGGCCCACTGTGCAAGTACATGCTTTTCGCCTCGAGAGTAGGCAATAGTTTCCACATTTCACCTTATCAGCGGCTCCCCTTTTTTCGCCAGGGGGGTTTGGGGGCTAGACACACCCCGCTCATTTTGAGTTTTTCCTTATTTATGCAAATGAAATCAATGCTCGTTGACGTATGCGAGTGTGTGTGTGTGGGGTGTGGTGTGTGGGGGGTGTGCCTGTGATTGTGTCAAAAGAATAGAAATTTTTCATTTTAAATTACATGCCAGCGCAGGGCAGAGGGCAAACTTTTGTTCGTTTGTTTTTGAAGAAGTTTGCATCGAGGACGAAACCGAACTCAAACTCAAACCGAAACCTAAACCAAAACCGAGGGCCAAAAGCTCTGCCGAACCACATTAAAGGTAACTATGCAAATATTTTTGCGGCTCACACGAGCAAACACAAACCGAATACCGAATACCGACAACCGGACAACCCTTTCACCTCCTGTGAGTCCTTGGAGGTGGCAACCAAAAGTATTCCATGCTGGTCAATCGCAAAACTACGCCAAGTGCCCGCCTCCCGCCTCCCGCCTCCCGAGGAATTCTTTCAGCTTGCTTCTAATTGTGTTTTGGTCGTAGTTTTTCCGGCAATCACTTAGCCGGAGGCCCATCCTCCGAGAGAGAGCTATGTGCGGAATGTCTAATGAAGCCACATAAATCAAGTGGCCCGCTGATCATCCTCTCCTTCATCGCTTGGCTTGGGTCGGAGGTCAGCGCCAGTGGCTAATTGAAATTAAAAACGTTGCCAAGAAGTAGCTGGGCATTTCTCATTCGATTTTACCCGAGAGCTTGGTGGTGAGCCACTGATTTATGCTAATGTTTGTGCCAAAAAAAAATAAATCTAGGCAAAGCAATTAAGATGACTAATCGGGGGAACCAGAAAAGTGGTTTATAATTTGCATATTTAACTCATAGAGATATAGAATCACTCATTAAAGGCATCATTAAATGGAATATAATTGTAAATATAAAGAAAATGTACCTACCACTTAAAATGCTTTAGAATTCCCAACTGGTTCGAGCAGGAAACGGATGATCATATTTTCTTTCCATTTAAATCAGTGATGTCCACACAAATACAATGACATGTGACTTGCATTTGTGTGCGTAAGAGAAAAAACGAAGTTGGCTTCGTTGCGGTTGCCAGAGCAGTGCAAAGCATTAAATTTTAATGCTTTGCATTGCTCTGGCAACTGCACCACTCAACCTCTCGTTCTCTCTCTTCTCTGCTGCTGATGCTCACGTCACGTTTACACTGTCTGTGCCGCAGCAGAGAACGGGCAGAGTTTTTACCAACCTCGCGAGGCGGGTGCTTGGATATCACTGATTTAAATTTAAAATATTTAGATTAAAAACCTCATTGCCATTATTGTGTATATCCTTTATTTGGTATTCGAATTATTTAATTCTTGTAATATTAAAAAAAAAGACAATGATCACATAAAATATTTTTTTCGCTTGTAAATTACAGAATTGTTTTTTCTTGTCATACAATACAATATTATATTATATTATATTATTTATATATATACTATTGTTTTAGATTTATATTATTAGTTTAGTGTTTAATTATATTAATCATCGTAGTGTGTGTTTATTACTTCATTTAGTACAATGATCTCTCTTGTGGTTGTTAAGCCTGCTATTTATTTTTTTTTGTTTTCAGTTTGTTTTCAACTTTTTTCGATTTTTCGTTTTATATTTTTGTTAAAATTCGTCTAAATTACCCTTTGCAGGGGCTCCTTCTCACTACGCACTCCTTCTCCCCTTTTCTTCATTTATTAAGTTATAATTAAGTTTAAGATTAGACGTATGACGATACAAAAAAAAAAACACGTGACTTTTTGTTGTTGTTCAACTACTTTTCGTTTACTTAAGCTTACACAATTAGTTTATTATTATTATTTCCTTTTGGTTTAATGTATTGCACTGAATTTTAATCTATTCTTCGATTCCTCGGGGTCTTTGGTTAATGCCGCCCGCCGCCGAATTCGTAGTTGGGAATTATAACATTAAAACTTACGGTCCTACTGAGAGAAGCACACATTCATATGTATACACCACACACGTTCTGATATAATATATATGTATGTCCTGTATGCGTCGTCGTTAACCCGATTACATGTCCCTCGATATTCGCTTGATATTACTATATATTTCGATTTATTATTACAGTTACACCGACGAAAAAAAAACAAAAAAAAAATGTACGATCCACTAACATTAGTACTGATTATATTTTTGGTTTATATTTCATATTTTCCACACTTTTTCCACATTTTTGGTGTTCGACTTTGCCACTAAACTAAGCTTAACCTGTCTTCGGGGGAAGAGTAGTTGTTCCTTCCTTCCTTCCTTTGCAAAAAATTGACCAGACATTAACACCAAACAAATGCCCTACATTTACACATGTATTTAGTTGCCACTTCTATTTATATTTATATTTATATATATTTAATAACTTCTAGTTTTTAGTATTTGATACAGACAAAAAAAATGGGTTTGCAATTTATAATCCAATTTCGATTTTCCCTCTTTTTTTATACACGACGAAAGCGTCTAGGATCTAGGATGTGTGTGCGTGTGTGTGGAACAGGTCTAACACTAACTGCCAACTCTATATATATATATATGTATAAACTATGCTAGGTAGATCTCCGGCGTCTCTGACTCTGACTCTCTGACCAATTCGAATAGTCTACAGCTATGGTTAACTCCCTATGCTCCCTATTCTTCCCTTATATAAGTATTTACATGCGAGCCCTGGACGGGTTGTGGCTCTGCTCCTCTGCCGGGCTTTTGATTTTTCAGAGTCTTTGTAAGGCGTGTAGCCTAGAGGTCTGAGTGCCGGATTTGCATTGTTTTTTTTTGACAAAACAGAGTCTTACTATTAGATGGGCGTCGGCATCAGCTTGCCATAGTCCTGGTGCATGCTGGGCTTCACCGAGTTGTAGACGGGCCGCTCCGCGTCCTCGGGCAGGGCGTACACGTCCGGCGGCACGCACAGCGACTGCAGCTTCGAGATGTACGAGTCGAAGTGCTCGTGCGGATGTGGGTGCGGATGGGCATAGCTCACGGGATGGTGCACGGTGTACGGATGATGGTGATGATGATGGTGCGGCGGCACAGGTGGCGGGCCCACCGATGATCCACTCAAGCCATTGCCTCCGCCGCCTCCTCCTCCTCCTCCTGCTGCAGCAGCTCCCTGGTGTCCATACATGCCGCCATTGCCATTGCCTCCACTCGACGTTGGCGGTGGTGGCGGCGGCAGCAAGGTGGAATAGGCCGCTGCATGCTCGCTGCTGCCCACCAGTGATCCTCCTCCGCCTGCGCCTCCCAGCTGACCGCCACACCCGCTGTCCGAGGGCGGCGGCGGTGGCGGCGGCGGCAGACGCACATGCTCCAGCAGCGTGATCACATTGTTCCGCAAGCTCTCGTAGTAGTTGTTCAGGTTGGCATTGGGCGGTGCTCCTCCTACGCCGCCGCTCTGCTGCTGGCCATTGTCCGTCGGGGGATTCGAGTTGCTGCCGCCGGAGCTGGGGGCCAGGTTACTGATCGAATGACCCAGATCGTTGCTGTTGGTTGGCGCCTGTGAGCTGGAGCCGTTCCCGCTGCCGTTCTGGTTCTGGTTCTGGGCGGTAGCTGATCCGCTGGTGGAGCTGACGCTGGCGAATGGCGATTGACCGCTGGGCGAGGCCATGGAGGTCACCGAGGAGCGTTGCTGCTGCTGCTGCTGCTGCTGTTGCTGGTGGCCGCTCAGTGGAGAAGCCTCCTGGAAGGAGCAGAGGATTGGTTAGTCAAGGGGGGCCCCAGGGCAACGGCAGACGCTGGTCACGAATGGGAATTCAATTCCCCAATTTGCCGGGTCACCCAACCTCCCCCGAAGGGAGGGAAAAATAAAATATATAGATACTATATGCTCACATATGTGTACATGGAAATTCCAATAAGAAAGCAGGAAAAAGTAGAAGGAAAAAAAAGGTAATGGGGGGCTGGGCTCTTCCCCTTTTCGGGGGTTGGGAACGAAGCCCACGAAGCCACCCGAACACGAGTTCTTTTTTTCGGAGTGGAGCTCGGCAGGGGGCACAAAGGTTAAGGCAGCGCTGCCGACGCCACGTAGCACACTTTTTCTTTAGCCAACTTCTCCCCTCCTGCCCGGAAAAACGTTTTTAGGAGCAAATCGAATGGCGTCCTGCGATTTGTTGGCGCCTCGTCGTCGTCAGCGTCGTCAGCGCTGCCTGCGCATGACCGGCACAGGCGCACACACACGCACACTAGGGACACACGCGTGCTTAGGGGTGTGCCGCTCCTGCCACACCTCCTGCCGCAGCCTGCCGCATCCTGATTCGCTGTCCCGATGCAGCAAGGATGCAACGCCAGCGATTGGCTGAAGCAGCAAGCTGAGAGCTGCGCTGCGCTGCACTCCGGGTGGATGTGGATGTGAATATGGCTACGGATTGCAAATGAAGCCATCAGCCAGAAAAGCCGGCTTAATTTCCATATGTAAATATATCGTATTTATATATAGACTTGTTTAAGCTTAGGCTCAAGACGTCTGATAAAACTTTTCGCCTAAGTTCACCACACTTTGCTCGAACTTAACTTTGTTGTTCATTGTTTTTCCTCTGCTTTGCTTTGAGTTTTAGAGACGTCCTTGAAAAGTGGCAAGACAGTGCGGAAAACTCGCTCAGGTGACGACACAACTCGGGGAAAAACAACTAAAAAGAAACTCTGGCTCACGCCAAGAAAGAAACTCCACTCAAAGTCTCGTTTGAGTCGAAAGTTTGCAAAAAAACATCAAAAACATCAAAAACAAATAAAAATAAATAAAAGGGGGCGCGTACAGTTGGGTGCAAAAGTTGGGGCAGTGTGACCAGCGTCTGCAAAGTTGCGAGCGCTTAACCCAAGTAACTTTGCAGTATGACCAGCGTCTGCAAAGTTCGATAGGGTTATGTGGATATGTTTTCTCATAATTTGTTGCCGTCAACGAACCTGAGCCTACGTACCCGATCGCTGGTGCTCAGCTGCGACTCCATGGCATTGATGTCCGACTTGAGGCGCATCATCTGCGACTCCACGCGCGCATTCTCCCTTTGAAGCTCGGAGATCTCGGCCTCCAGGGTGTTCAGATCATCGCTGCCGGTGGCGCCCGAGGTGGGACCTGCTGAGCCCTTTTCGCCGCCGCCGCCGCCGCTGTTGCTGCCGTTGCTGTTGGTGTTCGGGTTGCCGTTGCTGCTACTGCTGCTGCTGC
Organism: Drosophila triauraria; assembly: GCA_014170255.2. NCBI lineage: Eukaryota > Metazoa > Arthropoda > Insecta > Diptera > Drosophilidae > Drosophila > Drosophila triauraria. Next base: position 4,189,268 of record CM024333.1, on the reverse strand, counting down.
TCACTCCCAGGCCGCCCACGCCGACGCCGACTCCGAGACCCAGGCCTACGCTGCCGCCCATGACGATGTCCAGGCCGCTGGCGCCTGTTCGAGGTGAGGAGGAGTAGGAGGTGGTAGAGGTGAGAGACTCGTTAGTGGATGCTTGCTCCTCTCTAGCGATCTATGATGTGGAACACTAGGCTGATTTTTTTCATATTTTTTTTTTCTTTTCTCTTCGTGGGATCGTCTGGCATTCCACGGTTTGTCAATGTGCGCGTGTGCTAGCAACTCGATTGGCACTAGTGTGTGTGTGTGTGTGTGTGGTGTGATGTATGATATTTATTTTTTATTTTTTAATTTTAGTCCAAAGAAGTCACATTGATACAGTGGTTGGTTGAATCACAGTTTTCTTTATTTGATTTTTTGATTTTAAGTTTTTTTTTAGATTACAAAGAGCTCTGGCCACACTTTTTAGTATTTAAAAAGAGAGCTCTCAGCTTAGGCCACATTTTTTAGTATTTGAAAAGAGAGCTCTCAGCTTAGGCCAGACTTTTTATAATTTCAAAAGAAAGCTCTTAATTCTGGCCACACTTTTTAGTATTTAAAACGAAAGCTCTTAGCTCTGGCCACACTTTTTAGTATTTAAAAAGGGAGCTCTCAGCTTAGGCCACACTTTTTAGAGTTTAAAAACAAAGCGCTTAGCTCTGGCCACACTTTTTAGTATTTAAAAAGGAAGCTCTCAGCTTTGGCCACACTTTTTTTGGGAAAAGCGGTAGACTGACTTAATGTGACTCAGTGGGTACAGTGTGCTTGGTGTGGTGAGTGTGTTAATTGAGTGGCTTTACTGTGTATTATTTTTTTTTAAGATCTTAGATCAGTTGAATCTTCGGGGCTTACCTTGGATCGACACACGGATATATATTGTATGTACAGTTTGTATTTTTTGGTTTCTCTGATTTGTTGTGTGTGAGAGAGAGTTGTCTTTGCTGTCTTTCGGTTCTATATTTTTGGTTTTTTTTACTTTTTGGTATTGATTCTGTTCTGTATTTGGTTTAGTTTTGTTTTTTACTTTTTGTTCTGCTTTCATTTGCATTTATTTTTGGTTGCTGGTTGTGGTTTCAGTTTCAGTTTCAGTTTCAGTTTCGGACTCTGTTTTTTGACTGCGATTCAGTGGTTTCGTTTCGGTTTTCTATTTACAGTAGATACTCGGCACCGATACAAAACGTTGCGTAATCTAAAAGAAAACGCCAACGAAAAATCGACATGAAACGAAACGAAAAGAAGAAGAACACAGAATTAAAATGAGAATTTAAAACTAGGAATTGAATTGAATAGTTTTTTTTAGTTTTCTTTCTCTTTTGATCATCTTTTGCAGTGATTGCTCGTGATCGTTCTTGTTATGTACCGGGATCATTGATCATTGATTGGATTGAGTTTGGTTCATGGTTAATGGTTCTTGGTTCATGGTTATGGTTCTGGGGGTTGGGGGTTGTTTGGTGGTGTTTCTTGGTGGAGGTTGACTGGGTTGGGTTACCATTTAGCCCGTGTCCGTCTTCAATTTTGAATTTTGAACTCAACGAAAAAATTGCTACTTTTTTTGGTCTTTAATAAAAATTTGTTGTGTTGCATTTTCCGAAACCAAAACCAAAAATAAAGTTCTTCTTGTTGAATATATACTATATATATTTTTGGTATATATATATTTCTATTGTTTCTTTCTATTTTTCGTTTGACTTTAGCACACGCACACAAAATTCCAACCGAAAATGTTCAAGACAAAAAGAGAGCAACACAACAGAGAAGGATAATACGATTTTTGGATTTTTTGAGATTTCTAAGGATCAATTGGAGACTTTGGAGACTTTCTGGAATATTTTTTGGTACAATTTCCCGTAATTCCTCTTCTTTGTGTGTTGCTAACTTGATGACAACGCCATTATGCCCCAACCCCCCGCCAAATTAGTAGGGGGAAGGTATATATTGGCCTTGGGCCCAGTTCATAACAGAAAAATACACGCAAGAGAGAGAGAGAGAGAGATAGGTGGATAGAGCGAGAGAGACAGCGAGAGAAAAGGCTTGAAGCTGCGAGGATCAGAGATCCCAACACTCACCTGTGTAACCCTTGGGATAGACCATGGTGACCTCGTCGAACTTGGGCTTCTTGATGCCTTGACTGCCCACCGTGGTGCAGGCTATTGTGAGAAATTAATTTAAAATAAAGAAAAGAGGAAGAAAATGTGGAAGAATATGAATATTTATCACAAGAAAGAATATTAGTAGAATATTTCTACATCTTTAACTAGCTTTTAACTAAGTCATACATTTTTTAAAAATGTATTTAAGTTATTTTGATTGCTTTTTTGGCAATGGTAAGTATTTACATTAAAAAAAAGGTCTATTAAATATTTTTACAAGCAAATCTAGCCATTAACTAAGCCGTATATTTATTTAAAATTTATTTAACTAATTTTTATAGCTTTTTGTTATATTTACTATCAAACTTCATGGCCGTGGCAGCTGCCACAGCGGCCTTGTGCTGCTCCACAGTGCCGCCGGCTTCCAGGACGCGCATCTTGTTCCTATTGGCAATGGGACAGCCCGAGGCGCTGTATGGAGAAAACCACAGAAAATAGGACACAAAATACAGGATACTGAACACAAAATAATATACCCGAAACTCACCTTCTGTGGGAGAGGAACTTGCCGGTGGAATGACCAGAGCCATCGCATCCTGGTATGGGACAGCGAAGGGGCTCCGAATCCTGGCCATCGCGTGGCTTGCTCTTGGGCTTGTTGGCCCTCGGGCAGCCGGAGAGGCTGCGGTGCGAGGAGTAGTTGCCAGTCACATGGCCAGAGCCATCGCACCCAGGCGTTGGGCACTTGAGCTCCTGCGAGTGCGACTGCAGATGGTTGCGGTCCGAGCGCGAGCAGCCCGTCAATCTGGGGAAAGTAGAGGGAAGGTCCTTGGATTAGTGATTGAAGAACCAAGAAGTGGTCCTGGCCAGATAAGAGATGAGTGCCATGTGTGAGGCTAAGGCTAAGACTCTTGAAACTTTGGGCTTTACATTTAAGTTTAATCACGAGGCAGTGAGTGGCGAGTGGCTTTGGGCCAGTTTTATGACCGCTCTGCGACCACTTTCAGCCGTAATCATAAATATTAAAGTCAAAGTCCCACCACGAACCGGGATTTAAGGTCGCAGGCTGGAGCTACTGACTGGGAACTCGTAAAATAGAGAGGGTTTAAGGTATTTGAAGTAATGTTTCCTTTAAAATCTTAATTAAAGAGTTTAAGCTTAATTTATTTACTAGTTTTAGTCATGAAAATATTTATTAATTTACTAAAACACTTCAAGCTTCACTTCAATAATAAATACATAAAAGCCAGCAGAGTTCAGGTGCTCTTCTCTTGACAGAGATGGATCGGAGCTTGGGCATAGATGGATGGACATTTTGTCCGATTATTATCTGATCCATTAACTCCACAGAAAAAACTTTCCCTGAGAAGGAGGAGCAAAAACTTACCCGTCCTTGGTCTTGTCGTGCTGCGGTATGTGCTGCGGCGGTGGCATCGAGTAGCAGGTGGCCGGACTGGGCGAGTAGCCGCCGGAGACGGGCGTGGGATAGCCGCCGGGACCGACGGCCGTCGCATACGGATTGCTGCACTGATAGGCGGCCGGACCGTAGCCATGGTATCCCGCCGGCGGGTAGTCCGATTGCACCACCATCCCGTAGCCAGGATGAGGTGAGTAGCCTGAAGGGAGAAGATCAAAAATAGGTTGTTAAAAAAATATTTGCTATAATATTATAAATATTCGTACTATAAACCTATCAATAAACTTAAAAATAATGATTTCGATAGGTAAATGCATGCAATAAATCGATAAATATATATTAATCAACAATAATCCGATATAAGCGTAAAAATTTATGCTGTAAACATATCGATAAACCATAACATGTAATATTCTATGGGTAAAAGTAAGAAATAAATCGATATATAAATATGTTAGCCATTAATCGGCAAAAAATCGATATAAGCGCAAACATATCGATAAGTCAGCAAAGAACTGCTTTCGATGGGTAAAAGTAAGCAATAAATCGATAAATAAATATTTTAACAATAAATCGGCATAAGTGTAAGTATTGATACTGTAAAAATATCGATAAACCACAAAAGAAATCCTTTTGATTGGTAAAAGTAAGAAGAAAATCGATAATAATAGTACTTTAAACATATCGATAAGCCACAGAAGAATGCTTTCAATAGGTAAAAGTAAGAAATTAACCGAATTATAAGTATTCATAAAGAAAAAATCGATAAATTCGTGAATTTTGATGCTGTTACCATATCGATAAGCCAACAAATTAAATTTTCGATGGATAAAATGGTTAAAAGAAATATATTAACAATAAATCGGCTTAGGTGTCAGTTTTAATACTGCAAGCTTATCGATAAGCCACAAAAAATGATTTCGATTTGTAAATGTAAGAAGTAAATCGATAAATATCGATACACCATGAAAACCGACATAAGCGTAAAGCCCACTCACCACTGGGATCCCGGTACGTCTCAATATAGTGAGAACCGCCGCTATCCGGCGTGGATTCGCGGCTATAGGGACGCGGACCGGTGATGTGACCCACCAAGCCGAAGCCCAAGGGTCGCGGAGGTCCGCTGAAGTCCACCGGCTCCATTTGCGGCGATCGAGGTGGACCACCGTTGCCTGGTCCCAGAGGTCCTGTCGCTCCGCTTCCGAAACCCTGGGCGTGACCCACGCCGACCACCAGACCGTCGGCGCCGTACTGTGGACTCGTAATAATGCTGGGAATAGAGAGAAAGAGAGGAGAATTGAGAGAATTTTTATTAATACTTAATACTTAATACTTTTTTCGGCTCGTGTCTATAGGAAAAGCTACGAATAGGCGCTGCTTTTAGCAATTTTTAAATGAAAAACGGTAACTTAAGGTACCTTAGCAAGCATAAAGGGTTACAGGGCTCTTGGCACCTTTCAAATAATACTTTTAATAATTATTATGCTCACCTGTGTGGCAGTCGTGTGACACTGAGGTCCAGCGTCTGTCCCTGTGGACTCGGCACCTGGGGACTGGCAATGTTCGGACTGGCGCCCGGCTGCGGACTGCCGTTGCCCATCCGCTGGGCGGAGTACTGGTTGTGCGAGGCTGGCGAGTTGAAACCGTGCGGACTGCTGCTCGTCACCGAGGTGGATCCGCTCAAGTCCACCGCGGGCACTCCGCTGCCACCCACATTCGGAGCCGGCGAGGAGCTCTGCTTGCCGTGCTGCTGCTGCTGCTGCTGCTGTTGCTGCTGCTGGTGATGCTGCTGCTGCTGCTGTTGCTGCTGCTGCTGTTGTTGCTGCTGCTGCTGTTGCTGCTGTTGGTTTTGGTAGGCAGCTGCTGCGGCGGCTGCCTGGGCGGCGGCCATTTTCACGGATAGATTGATGGCCGAGAAGCCCGGCGGCAGGGGACCCATGGTGGGATCGTAGTGATACATGGGGCGAGGGTAGAGCGGCTGACCGCCGTTCGCGGCCAGCTCCTCGTGCTCCGCCTTGGCCAGCATCAGCTGCTGCTCCTGCAGGTACTTCTGCTGCTGGGCCTGCATCTCGTCGGTGGTCTGCGGCAGGTAGTGATAGGCTGCCGCCGCTGCCGAGGCTCCCACCGCCGCCGAAGTGACCGCCGCCGTCGTTGCCGCCGTGGGGCGCTGGCCATTTGAGGGACAACAGCCGCTGGGATCGTAACGCTCGAAACCTGCTCCGCTGGCGGCGGCCGCATCCACGGCGAAGGCTGGCGAGCCGCTAAGCGGATGTCCGGGATGGCCGGGATGCCCTGGATGCCCGGGGTGACCTGGATGACCTGGATGACCGGGATGCCCGGGATGTGGCTCGTAGGCGCTTCTCGCCGTGCCTGGCGAGAGTTCGCCGGAGACCCCGTTGGCCGCCAGCAGCTCGTGGCTCTGGGCATAGCGCATCTCCACGTACTGGCGCTCCTCCGCCTGCTGCTGCTGCTGCTGGTGCTCCGAGTGGTAGCTGGCCGTGGGATCGGGCACGTCGTTGCCTTCTATGAAGGGTCCTCGCTGCTGGTGGAGAGTGTGCTGCTGCTGCTGCTGTTGCTGCTGCTGTTGCTGGTGATGTTGCTGCTGCTGCTGTTGGTGCTGCTGCTGCTGCTGTTGCTGGTGGGGATTGAGATGCGGCTGCTGGCCATGCGGTGGACTCTGCATGCCCACAAAGCGACTCAAGTGCGGGGCGTGCAGGTTGCTATTCTCGGAAGCCGTTCCACTGCCGCCGCCGGAGCCCGGTCCCCCCGAGCGTGGGGCCTGGGAGGCGGACGTGGCCGAGGAGGCGGCGGAGGCAACCGAGGGAGCGGGCGCCGCCGCATCGCTGGAGAGGTACGAGTGCATGGGGCTCTTGTTGTATTCCGACTTGATGCTGGCTACGGGACTGTACTCCGATTTGATAATCGGCATCGTTGCACTGCCGCCACTTAGTTTAGCACTTGTACTAGTGCTAGTAGCACCATTAGTACCGCTACTACCGCTACTACTGCTGTTGTTGTTGTTGTTGTTGTTGATGCAGCTGCTGTTGTTGTTGTTGAGATAGTGGCTCGAGGCGATCTTGAGCTTGTCCAGCGGATGCAGCTCCTTCTCATGCTTGTCCAGCTCGGCTAGAGGGTGCGAGAGAGAGCAGAGCGAGACATGGAGCGATAGGAAGAGAACAGACAGAGATGGGGAGAGAAGAGCAGAGAGAGCGAGTCGGTTGAGGGGGGGTTGGGGGTTGGGTTTGGGTTTGGAGGGCGAAAGCAGAAGGAGAAGGATGAGTAATGGGTTAAGCATTAAAGCATCAAGAGAGTAAATCGTTCATCCGGCATTCATTATGGGTTCATCATTCGTTCATCATCATACATCGTCATACATCATCATACTTTATCATACTTCATCATACATCATCATACACCATCATACATCATCATACGTCATCATACATCATCATACATCATCATACATCATCATACATCTTCATACATGATCATACATCAACACAGAGTCAAGTATATCTTCGTGGAAACCTGTAGTTTATTGACTAAGGTGTCTCAGTCTAGTTAAGTCCGGTTTTTCAGTAATCTAGTATTTAGTATTTAGTATTTTTTAGCATAGGATGAATGCCCTATAGCGCATAGGGAAAAGTATCTGAAACGTTTTTGTGGTTCGTATTTCCAGTACTTCACGGGTTACTTTTCATGAAGTAAGGATGAATATACTTTGACTAAGGAGATTCAGTGTTAGGAATAATTCTATAATTTAGCTTTTTAGTAATCTAGGATTAAAGTTTCTTAAATAGTTTTGTGCTTCGTTTTTCCAGTATCTTAGGGGTAATTTTTCATGAAGCTAGCATGAATGCACTATGGCTTAGGAGGTTCAGTTTTAAAAAGAGTTCTATGGTCCAGTTTTTCAGTAATCTAAGATACATTATTTTTGCTATTGAGATGAATGCACTATGGCTCGCAAAGTAAAGTATCTAAAATAGTTTTTTCTTTGTTTTTCCAGTATCTTTGGGGTAATTTTTTATGAAGAAAGGATGAATTCACTATGGCTCAGGAGATTTAGTTATATGCTTCTGTTTTTCAGTAGTCTAGGAAGAGTGCTTTATGGCTTATAAGGCAAAGTATCTTTAATAGTTTTGTGCTTCCTTTATCCTTTATCTTAGGGATAAATTTTCATGAAGTTAGGATGAATGCACTATAGCTTCAGTAGTTCAGTTTTTGGAATGGTTTTGCAGTTCGTTTCTGTAAAAAGTCTAGTAAATATCTTCGGTTCAGTCGGGTTTGTGGTTCTATAACTAATTGATTTTTCAACATTTAACACACGCATCACACACTCATCACACACACATTACACACACAGTTGACTCCTTTATTTAGTATTTATTTTCGATTTCAGTGTGCCTTTTCGGTTATTTTGCTTCACCTGCTGTTGCTGCTAGTGTCGCTAGCGACGCTGTTGTGGCTCCCGGACGGCGGCCGGCTCCGTGGGAGCGCCTAACGGCCCGCGGACAGCCGGAGAGGCTGCGGTGCACGCTGCGATGCGGCTGCACGTGGCCACGACCATTGCAGCCCGGCGTTGGGCATTTCAGGATCTGCTCGTGCAGAGCCAGCACTGCGGGATCAATATGGTCAAGGATCAAACGATCAGCAATATTTTCTTTTTTTGGCACGACTACGACAAACAAGGCATTCCACAGTCAGGGAAGAGAGACAGGCACAGAGATTTAGAGAGACAGAGAAATATAGAGAGAAAGAGTAGATAAGTTGGATCCTCTATAAGGACAAGCCACAAGACACTCCGCAGAATCAGAGAAGGAAGAAAGAAGAACCACTCCAGAGGCACTCACATGCAATGTAAGGACTAAAGAGATCGTTAGATTCTTAAGAAAAGAGATCTATGATCATGCGACAGAAGAGATGTTGGACAGAGAAAGATATACCTCTATGAGCTACAACTAAGCAATACACCTTCTTAAATAATTATTTGAAAGATATGATAGTGCCCCAGAAAGAAGGCAATAGAGGTTAGTTGTAGAGATTCCAGGAAGAATAACTAAAAATTAAATCTTCTACAAAATATAAATATAGAAGACTAAGAATCAGTCAGTAGATCGGCGCAAAGAAGAAGCTCTATCTTCCAGTACACATTAAACATTCACACACACATTTTAGGGCTAGAAAGAAGAGTCTTCTTTATGAGAGAAGAAAGACAGTTAGACAGACAGTTGGAAAGAGGCAGAGATAGAGACAGTGATAGAGATAGATAGAGAGCGTCTACAGAGGCATACACGGGCATGCGAAATGGATGTCCTTTTTTATTCTTAGAAGGCCAACTTACATTCTGTGGTGACTTTGTCGCGCTTCGGACAACCCGACAAACTGTCAATTAATCCCATCAAATGCCAGATCGAGAATATATATACATATGGAGATACAGAGAAAGAGAGAGAAGAGCAGATGCATTGGCAATGGGCAATCTTTCGTAGGTTGGATGGGTGTACCTGCGATGGTGCGAATACAATCCGGTGACATGTCCTTGGCCCGTGCAATGCGGCGTGGGGCATTTGGCGCCATCTACAATTAACCAATTAACAGTGAAAGGTAAATCCACGGCGAGCGAGATCGGGGGAACATACGATATCCACGAGAGAGACAGGTTGGAATGAGAGCTTGAGTGAATATTTTCTAATTAATTATATGGCAGAGACAAGTTGACGTATGGCCACCACCCCCCGAACCCCGACCGAAAAAACCTAGAAAAAGCGGAGGAAGCAGCAACAGCAGGCAGCCAGTCAGCAAAGCAACTCGAATTCTTTTACCCTAAATAATTAATTAAAATTTGATGGAAAACAGCTTTGCATTATTTACTTTAAAAAGCACGCACACTCGACACACACATGACAGCCAGAAGGCAGAAAGAAGGGTTTTCTAGAGACAGAAAATCAGCCGAAAACCTAGACCCCAAAAAAAGAGGCGAAGCTACGCTCTTTCTAAGATAAAATAACCCCAGCCTCCGCCTCCGCCTCCGACCCAGCTCGTATGTGATGTGTGTGTGACGCGTCGGGGTTGGTTAATGAAATATTTTTCGAAATATTTACGGCGTCGTGTTTTTGTCTATTACGTGGCCGGGCAAAATGTCAAAAACTGCAGCAGGCAAAAGCACAAGCAAAGGTAAGAAGAGCCAAGGACCTGGGACTCGTCTCTAATTAGAATTTAATTAAAATAAAGGAGTAGCAGCAGGGGCAGGACAGGAGGCTGTGCACTAGAAATTCCTATACAAAAACAGGTGGAAAACTAACGTAAAAGGGTTAAGCCTAATAAGCCACATTAGCTGAGAGGCTAAAAGGCGAGGCTAGCAAAAACAATAACACATGCTAATGACTTATTACGAGGAGTCTAGAGCCTCTTTTCCCTCCGTCAACTATTTAAAAAGTCATTCAAATTATATAAATACCAAAAGCTAAGCCATAGACAACACACACAAGACACACAGACTGTGTGTGTGCTCGGCAGCATATTAATGCCAAAACATAATGACAAAATAAATATGCAAAAGTGGTTTTGTGAAGGAAAACGTGCTCATAATGCTTTATATCTAATCATGCCCCACCCTCTCCCGTTTTGTGGAAATTGTGGAAATTGTACAGCGAAATTAGTAGATGGCAAAGCTCAAGGCTCAGGCACTCAACCGAAAGATGTCTGTCCAAGATGAGGATGTGTTGTGTGGGGCATAAAGGGTTTACAAGCCATTAGTTGTTGCTTCTGCACTTTGGAGGAAGAAGCCCTTACTCCCACTTCTCTCGCCTTTCAGTAACGACAAAATCGCTTAATGTCTTTTTGCCTGCCCTGCCGAATGAGCTGCAAAAAGGGTTTTATTTTTAGATACTCTTCTCTTGTAGGGGTTTGGTGCTGGCAGGGAAATGTGCAAATAATAATCGTCATAATGTTGCTTATTACGTAGGCAAATTGAGTGTAGTTAGTCTCTCTCACACACACAATCATACAATTTTCTTTATTTAAAGGGGGAGGTGTAAGGGTTAAGGGGTCTTGGGACTGGGGACTGGGGACCAGGGGCTTTGTTCTCTGTTCTGATTTTGCCAATTGAAGTGGTAAACTCAATGCAACAAGAAGTCTCGCACATCAGCCGATCGATCAGTCGAAACCCCAACCAACGAACCACAACGAACGCTTTGCTTTTCGTACCGCACTGTACCACATTCACTGGAGATGGAGTGTGGCCTGGACTGTGCTGTGCGCTCTGTGATTATATCTGTTATATTTCTGAGCCGATCTAGTGCTCACATTACTGTTGGTTACGTGTTCTCTGGCTTACAAGTCACCTTTGCAGCACTGCTCCGAGCTGATCGCTGCTTATAAAACTGTTATACAAAACTGTTATACAACACTGGTTGCTCTCGTATTAAAGTAATTTTTACAGCACTACCTTTTACAGTTAAGTTATCAGCTTACGGGGATGCATATATGTGATATGGAAGTGTTTATGAAAGGCAGTGTTGCCAGATCGCAGTGTTTTTAAATGACAGCATTGCCAGCCTTGATTACAGTGAATCGCAGACGCCTTTACAGCACTGATCACAGTTTACACGAAAGAGTCACGAATTACAGCCATGTTCACACCAGATCGATCACAGTTTGAGGTCACAGATCACCACCGAGAGTCACAGCGAGTCGCAGGTCACAGGTCAAACCACACAGAGTCAACGGGGAAGAATAACACTCTCTCTCTTTCTGTTTTATGGCTTACTATGGAGCACTTACCGCGATTCTGGCTGCTCGGCGAGTAGCTGGGCGCCGGCGGAGCCGTTGGCGTTGAAGGTGCCGTCGTCGTCGTTGTCTGCGTCGCTGACTGTGGACTGCTGGCGGCTGTGGATGGCGGTGTGGCCACCAGGGGCACACCGACGACGCCCTCGCGGGCTATGTCCTGCATTACGGACGCCGCCCGGCTGCCGACGCCCGCCGGCTGCAGGATCGTGTACTGCTTGCCATCGGGAGCCAGGGAGCCCCCGCCATCCTTGGGCCTTGGACCCAGGCCCAGGCCCACGCCCACGCCCAAAGGCTGCTGCTTCTCGCCTAGCTGGCTGGCTATGTCGAAGGCGGTGGAGCGCGGCGTGGCCTCCAGTCCGAGCTGCTGCTGCTGCTGCTGCTGACTAGCGGAGGCGGCAGCGGCGGCGGCATAGCCATAGTAGGCCAATCCGGCGGCCGACTCGGCGGGATTGTAGGCGCCGCTGGTGTAATGGGCATGCACCTGGGCCTGGGCCTGGGCCTGCGCCTGGGCATGGGCATGGGCGGCGGCCGCATAGTTCCGCTTGATGATATCGATGGGCGGCTTAAAGGCGGACGCCGCCTGGGCGTACACACCGTTGGCCTCCTCCAGCTCCTGGTCATCAGTTGAGACAGTTCCTGCTCCGGCTCCCGCTCCCGCCGACTTCTTGCTGCGCTCCAGCTGGGCATTGGCATTGAGGCGCGCCTGGTCGTTCTCCTTCTGTCTGTGGAAACGTGAGAAGAGCGTGGTGGTATGTGGTGAGCTGGGACTGCCGGGATCTAGGCCTGCGTGCTCCTCATACTTTTGCTTCTCCTCGAACAGGTTCTGGAACGGCGGCGGGTTCTCGTCCTGCTCCTGCAGCCTATAGAGATTGCCGCGGGCATCGGGCCAGCTGCCCGAGAGGCTCTTCAGTGCCGCCTGCGTCTCACGGATAAGGGTCTCGTCGTCCTGGTCCGCTTCCGCCGCATTGCTGCCGGCCTTGCCCATCACCGGATTCGGGGGATTGGGGTTGGGTATCAGTCCCTGTCCCGGACTCGGACTCGGACTCTCTGGACTGTCGGCAATGTGTCCCTGCTTGCGCTTCTTTTGCGGCAAATTGTTGTTATTATTATTGTTATTATTATTGTTGTTGTTATTGTTGGCTGTGTCGTCGTCGCGACTGCATCGCTTGCGCCTCTTGACCGCCGTCTCATGGTCGTGGAGGTTGTGGCCACCGCCACCGCTGGCGTTGTTGCTGTTGCTGTTGCTCTCGGCGAGGGGCGTGTCCTTGGCGAGGGGCCGCTTGGAGAGCGCCATCTTGGGGCTATTCCGGTCTAAGCCAGCTTCGCTGCAGGATCGAAAGGCAAATATACTTTCTGGACTTCCAGGAGGGACAACACACAAAAAAAACAGCAACACGCGCCAACGCGCCAACTCGCCATTGCGATCATTATCGGCCTCACCATGGATTTGTTGACATTATATATCAGGAAATATATATTTAAATATCCAAAGTGCAAGCTAAGAAGACTAAACAATATCGAAACCAAGTTCAAGGAAAGATTTTAGCCCTCTTTATATGGATAACTGATGGTTAAGAGTTTTAATAATTCCTCCTAATATTTTTGTTTTAATTTAAAATTCTAGCTTTCTGGAATTTCTTGTACTTGAAAATAATATTCAATTGGTAATTGTCTCACTTGTTTAAAGAAAATGTTTAGACCAAGTTTTGGTCTCCTAAAAATGTGTGTTTTTTACAAAAATAAAAACCTTAAAGGATCTCACATAAATATCACAGAAAAAAACAGGCCATAATTAAAAAAGTTTAAGCTCAGTTTAAAATCCTTTAAAAATAAAATAATACACTTTTAGATTTCTTTGAAATTGTTACTTGAACTTTTTATTAAATAAAAAAGAAAATGAAACAAAATACTTATATAATACTTATTAAACTCAGTTCGATTAAAGGAATTCACATAAATATATAAAAGAAATAAAATAAATTAAAGGAATTTTACAAATAAAGGTAATTCATAGGTAGAAAATACATACAAATTGTTTTACTTGTATTTAGAATTGTACAAATATTAATAAATATATTCTGTTCAATTTATAATTAGCACTTCTTTTAACTTTTTCTCAAAATACCCAAGAAAGTGTTTATGATTTTAGTTTGTCAAAGGATTAATGGTTTGTTGACATCATAAACTGGCTTGATTTCTTCAAGGAAATAACTTTTTTTTATGGCTGTTTTTGTTTGTGGTTCCATAAACCGTAAAAACAAGGTCGTAAGACACAAAGTTTTCACACTACGGTGAGGCAAATACTATAATTTCCTAAAGATATCGATTTAAGAACTAGAAAGGCAAGAAAAAAGTATACTTAGAGATATATAGAACCCATTTCAGACACAACTTGCTGCCCCACTGAGTGCTAAATGCTATCGAATTTCGATTCTCATTAGCTCTTAACTCTTAACTCTCAATTTTCAATCATTAGTTCTCTCATTTTTGTCAATTTGTCAAATTCTCAATGTGATTATTCTTGTTGCATTGAATTTTTCTTAACTTTTGTAAACTATATGCTTTTGCTTTGGTTTTGTTTTGATTGTTTTTTGTTGATTGTTTGTTTTTCTTCCGATTTGTCTCGTTTTTTGTTTGCTTTCTTTTCTGTAGCTCTTGTTGCTGAGAGGTTTAATTTTTGCCTTCACTATGGGGGGACATTGGGGGCGGGTCTGGGTGAGGATCGGCATGGTATATAGTATATACAAGATATAGGGGGTTCGCTTTCTTTGAGAGAGAGAGATACAAAAAAATGGTTGGCTAAATTACAAGAGTCAAATACTTAGATGTGAACTTTACCTATTTGGTGGAATATCTGTTTCAGTTTCGAGTTTCGGTTTCGGTTTCGATTTGTTTTTGGTTTGCTTCTCACTTTTGATCACTTTTTGTATCACTTTGTATTTCTGGGGATTTTGACAATGATATTAATGGCTGTTTGGCGGCTGCTTGCTGGTTGTTTCTTTTGTTATTATTATTATTACTGATATTATTCAATCACCAACGTAAAAAAAAAGTACAACATAAACTAAACGGAAGCGCAAAAAAAAAAACAAACAAATTATGGGGCACTCACTTTGCTTTTTGGTTTACGAAAAACGCGACGAAAGTTTTTGTTTTTGTTTAATTTCAGAAAGTTTGGATTTTTTGGGTTTCGGGTCGTATACTTGTTATTGAATCGCGGCACTTTTTTTAAAGGAAATCTTTGTGACCTTTGTTTGGTTTTTGCACTGTTTTGTTTTTTGTTTTTGGTTTCTTTTCAGAGGGGGGTTAGTTTTAGTTTAGTTTTAGTTTGAACGGCCGCGACGCGGTCTCTCCTTCTCTCTGGGAAAAGTTTTTGGCGTGTCTTTGGAAAGTTTTCCTTCTTTTTTTTTTTGCACCAGATAACCTTTTCTGCTTCTGTTTTTGGCTTCTGTTTTCCGTTACTGTTCCTGGCACGGGCACTGGCACTGGCACTGGCACGGGCACTGGTTCTGGCACTGGTTCTGGCTCTGGCTACTGGGTACTGGGTACTGGGTACTGGGTACTCTGGGTACTCTGTGTGGGATCTCTCAGTGTGTGGCGTCGCAGAGCGAGGCGGCGGTAAAGTCCGGACGTCCAAAACCCGACTGTTCGATGCGTTTGGGGTAATAAAATTTTACATCGTCGCCGTCGCCGCTGCTGCTGCTGGCCGCGCGGCTGGCGTCGCTGCCGGCAACGGTAAATGCCGAGCGTCAGTCCTTCGGAGTTCGGAGTTCGGCGCCGAGCCGAGCTTCAGCCGCGAGATAAGCCGAGCTTCGTTTCTGTTTCGTTTCTATTCGTTTCTGTGTTTCGTTTCGTTCGCCTCGTTTCAGTTCGTGATGGCAGGGGGGGTGGGGTGCAGTGGGGTGGGTGTTCCTTTCTAGCCTGTTCCGCCCGACTTTTCGTTGTTTTTGTTTTTGTTCTCTTTTTTTTTCCGTTTGTTTTTTCCAGCTTGCTTACGCCTTTCCGACGACTTTCCTGCTTTCCAGGCGGAACGTGCGTGTCTCTACCTGTTCTAAGTTCGCTGCCAACTGACACTTTTCCAAAGTTGTGTGTGCTGTCGAACTTTCGAATGCACCCGAAAAAATTGACGACGACGACAGCGACGCTGACGGCGACGTCGCGCTGCTGTCGCTGCCCATTTTTCGGAGTCATCGTTGTGCTCGCTCGCTTGCTCTCGCTCTCGCCGTAGCGCCCTCTCTGTCTGACGCCCTCACACGCGGCCGTAGGACAGTATTACAGTTTTGTTCGGCGATTCGGCGCACTGAAGGTCACATCCCCGCCACCGTCCTGTCGCGCGGTCAACAGTTAGTCCGAAAAAAGGAAAAGGACGAGGACAACAAAGGGCGGCATTCCTTCATTTTGCGCTGACGATTTCGGAGATTCACAGGAATTTCTGGCCACCAAGCACGGGGCGACGTCGACGGAGGCAGCAGCGACGACGGCGGCAGAGATGGATTCAAGTGATTTTCGTGATTTTCCTACCGCAGTCCGTCGTCCTCCAACGTCCAGCGTCCGGCGAAGATCGCAAGAAACCAAGAGATCCGCATCGTAGGAACTTAGGGAAAATCAAGGAAGACTAGTCATCGACAGCGTTGCCAGATGGCACAAAAATTCAATTAGCGGAAGAAAGCTACAAAAAGAAGAAAAAAAAAAAACAAATATATAAAGAAAACGGATAACAAAATAACAAAGGAAAACAATAAATATTACATGAACAAGGATATCAATTAAAGAAAGCTAATAAAAGAAGAAAGCTAAATATAGGAGAAAGTCTAAAAAAGAAGGCAAACAAAAAATTTAGAAAGCCAAATATAAGAATGCGGAACGAAAAAAAACGATACTAAGAAAAGAAAGAATAAAAGAAGGATTAAAAGGATTTCAAATAAAGAAATCTAATAAAGAAGAAACTAAATATAAGAAGATAAAGATAAAAAGAAGCCTAAAGAAAAAAAAAGAAGAAAAAAGAAAGAAATAAAAAAAAAAAAAAAAGGAATGAAATGAAGAAAAAAATAAAAATAAATCAAAACAAAAGAAAACAAAAATGGAAAAACTAAAGAAATAAAGTAGAAGCTAAAAAGAAAAACAGACTGCAAAATAAGAGAAGTAAACATAAAAAATGAAGATAAAACCAATCTGACGCATTAAAGCCGCTGATTCAAAGTGCATCCAGCTGTCAAAGATCCGCGGATTCCCGGCACAATCACCTGGATCACTGGGAGGCACACCTGGGATTTCCACAGCCCACAAAGTCCACAGGGCACAGCTGTGTGTGTGCGAATGCTTTTTCTTTTTGTTTGCCGTTCAGTGATTAAGATTCTTGATTTTTCTTTTTGAAGAGCCAATTAACCAACTGATAAGCAGCCATAAAACGAATAGAAATAGTTTCGATATTTAATTGTTTTATTTTGTTTGTTTATTTTTTACAAACATTTAATTTATGATTTTGTGGCATACTATTTTATAAAGATAGCAGACACTTCATTTATATATTCAAGGCATTAATAATTTGCTTTTAGGTTTTTGTTTTTCATGGACAAAATGTTATTTTAATATATTTAATGTTTAAACTAATTTAGAAAATAAGGAAAAGCGATCAGTAAGATTTTTACCATTGAAGAATTATATTTTTTTAATTATTTGTCTAGTTTCTTATGCTGATTATTCCCAGAGAATAATTATGTGCATAAAAAGTTACTAAGATATTGAAAATCACTGCCAGCTCACCAAAATGAAAAAAAAAATATATTAAATACTCAAAAAATTATTTTTATTTGCTCATCTTTACGAATGAACTTAATTCTGTTTAAATTTTCTACTAGTTTCCTTTATTTCTAATGTTTCACAAGATTGATGAGGTAAGAAAAAAAAAAAAAAAGAGAAAAAGGATAAGTAAACCCCTATGCACACACGGATCTCCTTTGAACTAGTTCCCATGGAAAGGGTTAGGCTGTGTCGCTGTCTTTGGCGGCTCCTTGTGTGCACTGGGCCGTAATTAAAATAATTAAATGTGGAAAAAAGTAATCACAAGATTGAAAAGTAATTTACACACGTAAGCAAACACCACGCACACAGCTTAAGCAAATACGCGCACACAAACAAGGCCCGCAGGATATGCAGCAGGAGCAGGATATACGCGGAAGCCCGAAGACAGCCTCTAAAGAAAGCTACCAAGAAAAAGAACCAGGAACCGGGAAAAAGAAAACCAGCTGAAGATGCGGAAAAACAAGACAAAAATAGAAATAAAAATAAAAAAAAAAGTAAAGAAAAGGAAGCACACGCCAGAAATTGCCAAGGCAAATGGTAAAGTCAACATGACGAGGACGAGGACGAGGATAAGGATGAGCAGCCAGCAGCCAGCAGCCAGGCTGCGAATCAGGCGGGATCAGGCCCAAAGAAGGGGTTAAGTGCGGGGGATTAGCATCAGCTACCCACAGCCCGCGTCTTGCGTAAACGCAAGAACGCAAATGATTTCTCTTATTTCCAAGCGGTCGCGGTTAGCCCGCGGAGTGGGGTTGTTCCTCGCCAGAATTGGAATCGAGATGGGAATGGGGATGGGGCTGGTGAGGGAGCAAGCTCTAGGTCCTCGTACCCCCTGGGCATCAGTCAAAAACGGTCGTGTCTTGGTTGTACACTTTGAAAAAAGAAGAAGAAATTAGGTATTTCTACTTTTTACCAGTGTGACCGTATATGGTATTTTTACAATGTAAAAAACGCTTTCGCTGTCCATAAACAAAATATTTTGTTCAGAATTTTATTTAATTTTATCAGTAGCATAGTGCCGAACTAAATAAAGTTAAATTTTAAACAAAATAATGCGTTTATGGACAGCGAGAGCGTATTTTAAATAGTAAAAAATACCATAAACGGTCACACTGGTGATTACGTAATATATGGACAGCCCCTTACATGTTTTAAAATTTTTTCTACGTTTATATTTTAATTTTAAGGTTTAAACTTGTTTAGATAAAGTTCATATTCTGGAATGCATAAATTTGGACTTAAAAAAAATTATATTTTTTTTAAAAGCTGCTTTAAGCCCGAAAAGATTTTTATTTTATAGGCATCAGGCTTTAAAACGGAGTTTAAACATATTTTTATCATTTTCTTGCCTTTTCTTGATCGGCGCCATATAGCTTAGCGTGTTCGTTCTATCTTTTACAGAAAAAAAAGTTTTTTTTTAATACTGAATAATACTTAATACTGAATATTAATACATACGAAGTTAGTCAGCCTTTCCCTTTTTAAGGATATAAGAACTAAACTGTATCTCTATTATATTTATTATATAGTATTTTTTAAAGAGCTTTAAAGATATGCTCTATAATGTAAGCAATCATAATTTGACATTTTTACCGTCTTTAGTTCCATAGTTAATTAAAAAAAAACTACATGTCTGGTCTCACTTTATATTTTCATAGATTATTTCCAGTTTTCTCCCTGTAGTTTCCTGTTATCCCTCCAAGTTCTCAGATGCGCCAAAGGGGTAAGAAAAAGAAGCACTTTTCAAGGGGCAAGGAAGGCGGAAGGCCGCGGCTCAGCGGCCACAGACGTTGGCGCAAATCTAAGGACAACAAAAATTAAGTGGCAACAAGAAAATAAGTCACTCTTTCTGCCTGGCCTAGACAAAACGGGGTGGGGTGGGGGTGTCAAAGGGGGGCCGGCGAGTCGTGGGCGTAGTCGTGGTCGTGGTCGGAACCCTGGGCCAAGGCAACGAAATGATTGACAGCGCATAATTAAATTAATTGAGTAATCCACGGACTGGGCTGGGGTCTGGGTGGTGTGGCGGCAAAGGGTTAAATTCCCAGCGGCTGCGGCCAAAAACAGGCACTGCACACAAATGTGCCGCCGATGCGGTTTTAGCCAAAGAAAGAAAGACCCCACACTGCCTCCTCTGTACCGCCGAAAAAACCCATCGAATTTTCCAGCTTTCTTCCGACGAACACGAAAAATTCATTTGGTTCTAGTGGTGGCCTTGGCCCGAAAAGAAGAAGATCCTGATGGGAAAATCGTGTCCGGGATTGGCATACTTATTTTTAAGCATAGAGCAGTTAACGGGAGCTTGGAAAATAATGTCGCCAAGAACGTAACGAATTTTCATTAAATTTTTGCTTAAAAATCAGCAAACAACTCTTTAAAGTCTTCTATTCTACAAAATTTGATTTTTTACTGTAAATAACTCCTAAAAACTTTAAGCTTCTACATTTGTTAAGTACGAATAATATTTTGCAAGCCTTTGATATATAGGTATTTATATCAAAGTTGTCCCTTAGTCTTGTCTCCCTTTCAAATGAGGAAATAATTTAATTTAATTGAAAAAAAGTCTGCCCTTTGTGCGGCCAGTAATTATAATTTATAAAAGAGCTATGAGCATATGCGTCTGCTTTTTGCATTATAAAATAAACTTTACTAGACATTAGTTAGAGAGTAGTTTTTGTAAAAAAAAAATGAATGGAATGGCTGGCTCTTTGTAAAAAAAAGAGGTTACTAATTAAGTAAATAAAGGGAAGAGGTAGCAATTAATAAACAAAATAAACATGCTAGGAATAAAATTTTCAATCCAACTTAAAGCTCTTATAAATTGTATTTAATATTTTTATTAACCTCATATTTTAAACATTTAACAGGTACTTTTCCCTTGGCATTTTCTCACCTCTAGTGACGGCATTTTCCCAGAGCTCGGCGTCTCTGCGTCTGCATAATGAGAAACCGCGTCGCGAAATGAGTAAAAACCGAAATTGAAAGAAATAAGCCGGAATGCTATGTGGCATGGCCCCATCCCC
This sequence comes from Drosophila triauraria, assembly GCA_014170255.2. Lineage (NCBI taxonomy): Eukaryota > Metazoa > Arthropoda > Insecta > Diptera > Drosophilidae > Drosophila > Drosophila triauraria. The sequence goes on along the minus strand of CM024333.1, from coordinate 4,169,130 downwards.
GGGCTTAACCCCTGCTGTCACTGCTGGGGGTTAAGGCGTTCGTATGTATGTAGGTGTGCACACAGCCTAGCCCTGGCTTGTGGTTTCCTCTCGATGTGAGCCTTTGTCTTGGCGCGTTATCCAGTTAACCAGGAGTCGTCCTGCAGCCGAAAAAGTCTCTGGAGGAGGCGGCAGCTGTGTGCCTGGGCTCCTTTGTCTCGGTCGCTTTATTAAAATTAGTAAAAAATTTCGGGGTTCGGGGGAAAAGGGGGAAGGAGCTAACTCCTCCGCTTGCCAGCACTCACTCATCCACCGCGGCGGCCAGTGACAAGTGCCACAATGGGAGCAGTTCGGGGGGCAAAGGAAGCTGATGCCGCGGGCAATTGTTTACGAGTATATCGCAAATTAAGTAGGGCTTAAATTTTACAAGCATTTCGCCTTTAAGAGTTAAGTGCTTTCTCTGTTTTCACCCCCTTTCAGTGTACCCCCTCGGAGCATCGAGCTGCGAGCTGCGAGCTTTGTGCGGATTTCGGTTTTTGATTGCCAGCAATTCGCCTTGGCATCCGTCTTTGACACTCAACACTCGGCTTTGACATTCCTTCCTAGTCCTGGGATTCCTATTTCTGTTCCTGTTCGTGTTTCTCCTCCTCTCGCTGAAGAACATATAAATCCTTATCCCTATCTTGACGGGGTTATTTCTGGAGTGCCCTCGCTGGGAAAAGGGTTGTAAAAAACTACAAGTTATAGGAAAAAATGTTCCCCATTTAGCAAAAGCCTTTAAGGTATTAATTAAGCATTTGAAATACTATTATTATTATTATTATGCAGCCTCAGAGTGTGGGGTTTTATGAACTCCTTGATTAGCATTAAATTTAAATATGATTTTGGAGTCGCCCCAGAAATCTGGCCACAAAAATCGACTTGAATTGAATTTTTGCGCTTAATGAAGTTGCTGGAGAAATGGCAAGGAAGGGTGCTTCCTGAATACGCCGCCTGATTCGCGGTTAATAATATTTGCGGCTTGTGGCCATTGCCATTGCCTCTTTGCCTCTTTGCCACAAAAGTGACTGCAACCGCAGTGGTTTTGGATTTCGGCTTTTGCTTGCTTTTCACAGAATTTCCTCGTCCCTCCTCACATCCTTGAAGCCGCCTTTCAACTCCTTGCCTAGAGTCTAGAGTCTTTTTAATATTCCGTTGACGCTGCCGCCGCCTTGACTCCCTGGATTCCCTTTCCCTGTTCCTGCTTCTGGTCCTCGCTGACTCTGTAATTACGCGTATAGGATGATGATTAACGCTCACGCAGCAGACAGCAGCAGCAGCAGCAGCAGCAGCAAAATGGGGGTTCGCAGCAACTTGATTTTGCATTAACTGAAGCAAAGCTAATGAGTCTCTCCCTGCATGTGAATCCGCATCCGAATCCGAGTCCGCAACCAAAGGATTTTTGTGTATTTTCTTAGCAATTAGTTTGTCCTCGCCGCCAGAGATGCACAAGGAGAAAAAATCTATTGCTATTTAAGTTTTCCGGAGAAGGGAAGGGAGAAAGGCATGCCTTAAGGTGCCGCATTCCGTGAGGTTTTTTAGCTTTCTTCAGCTTTATGATAGTTCTTTTAATCAAATACTCTTTAACTTAATTACATAAGTTAAGCCAAATCTTGGCATAAGTTTTATGCTCTAAATTCTAATAGTTTTTCCCTCAGTGTAGCCCGAAACTGACTGAGTTATGAAATTAGCAAACGCATTTTTATGGAAATGAAAGCGGAAAGTTGTCGGTACATAAACACTGAGATTCCATAGGCCAGTCGTCCTGCGAGTTGAGGCGAGTCCTGCGAGACTTTTTCAAGGACACCGTCTGTTTGGCATTTGCAATGTAGTTAAAGCCTTTTACCGCTGCCACTGCCGAAAAACTTTGGCAAAAACACACCCCCGCTTGCCGCTTCGAACTCGCTTTCATTTCCTTGGGCCGCTTTTCCGCTGGCTTTTCCTCGACTTTGCTTCCTTGGCGGCGTTTTAATCAGGCAAAGTGTGAAAGTACGACAGAGGCGAGAGCGGCGGCCAAAAGTTTTGTGCTTTATACATATTTTTAATATGCCAACCAGGAGAGCGCCGGGAGTTGAGTTGAGTTGAGTTTTGGAATTGTGTCTGCATCTGTGTCTGGGAAGTCGTCGCAACTTTCTGCTGCTGCTCAGTCCTCCGATTCAAGGTTCTCCGCTCCTCCATCTCCATCCTCTATCTTTTTTCTCCGGCGGGCAACACTCTTTAATTAGTCCTGGATGCGGGACCGCTTAAAGTTTCCTTCGAACTCCGGTTAATTGCGAATTTACAAGCTGGTGGCAACACCTACGCGATTAGGAAATATATGGGGAAATGGGAAATGGAAAATGGGGGTGGAGAAATGGAGAGGTGGCCCGCGTTCCAACCCCTTTGCCTTTGCCTCGGCGTGGCGTCATAATCGCTGGCGTTAATTGCCACGCAACTATGGCGGAGTCGGGCGTCCTTCCATCGAGTGCTCACATTTGCCAGGATCTCAATTGCTTTTCAATGCGATACAAAAGAGCTGCTAAAGAGTGTGTCTGTGGCGGCACTTTGCGAATATCTCGTTGCTTACAATTTATATATTAATATTAACTTAATTAAAGCACAGGGATCCAGGTAGAAATAACACATAAATAGTGTAATCAAAGTCACTGTTCCCATTGTTATCGGTGTATCGGATTAGGTGGCAACTTTAAGGAAGAGATATCGGAACAATTGGGCAGCCCGGCTGTCAGGCAATCGGACGCTGACAGATCGGCTGACAGACGATCGGAATAAATGGGCAGCTTGGCTATCAGGCGATCGGAACAAGTTGGCAGCATGGTTGTCAGGCCAAACTCAATCTCTCTCTCTCTCTCTCGGTCGAACTTTTATTACAAAAAGCTGACTTTTGGCATGAAAACTATCAACAATTATTTAATAAAATACTCTGTAAGCTTCACTCATTTTTTGTGCAAGTGCATTGCGTATTCATATCTGCATCTAACACACATCATGCGAGGACGTAGTGTGTGGGCCACGACTGGGACTAACTGTATCTATGTACTTGTAATTGCCGGCAATTAAAACTTAAATACACCTCGAGTTGAAAGCGAAAAGGGGGGTGGCGCCACTGCCACTCTGTTGTTGCTTTTGTTGGTATTTTCGGTGCGTGCCGTACCTACATTTAGTGCGTTTCGCCAGCGCCAGCGCCAGTGCGGTTAAGTCACCAAGGTGCTAAGTGCTCGCCAGGATACGGCGGTGGTAGGAGCCCTAAATAACAAGAAAATTGCGTGGCAAGAGCAAATACAATACGCACTTAAGCGATTTCGGGGTGATTGAAAAGCGATAAGCTCTGTTACTCAAGGAGGGGGAGAGTGCCTCGGACAACCGCAGACAGTTCCCACGGAAAATATATAGAAATTTTCGTGGTTTTTTTTCTCCTCACAAAGGAATATAAAGGGAAAGAATCGTGGTTGTCAGCCACAACACACTCATAAAAGTTAAACTGCCATTAATAAGTGAAAGGAGAGCAAGGGAGATGGCAGTAAGGGAAAGAGAGGAAGAGGGAGGAGAGAAGGTCCTTGCTGCGCCTCACGCTAATTAAATTCAATTAAACGACAATCAAACAATGTCAAGCGGAAGTCAAAAAAAGTTCAGCGATTACAAAAAATACAAAAAAAAATGGGAGAAAAAAAACAACGAGGAAAAATGAAAATGAGAAACGAAACAAACTCAATCTGTCCATCGCAGACCAGCCCCCACCCCGAATTTCCCATTTCCACGCCCACGCAATGCATGAAAATCGTGGAAATTGTGAAATGTGAAAAGTGAAAGCTGTAGCATAACATTCAAGTAATTATTTTTATTTCTTCAATGGTAATATCCTGGGCACTACGAAATGGGGTATATGGGCAAGGCCAGGGAACTTGACTTCTGTCAGGATATTATTAGAAATTGCTATGAATGTGAAATCTCTTGAAATTGCCTGGAAAAGTATGCTACAAAATGTTGCTTACTCATTCATAGCATACTTTTGGGCACACTTTAAAGTGATTTCAAATTTTAAGCGATTTTGGAGTATTTTAAATGGAAAATCGTTACAGATTCCATAGTCAGACACTTAGAATATAATTTTTAATATCTTTAGCAATTTCCGTGGCACCCCTGCTTAGCTTTTGGCATATATTATTGAATTTAATACGATTTTATGTAATACTTAATTATTTACTACAGGATTTTCCCTTGATTTTCCTTCACTATAATATACTTTCCTTAATGACTTTAATCCGCTTTCTGCTGCATACTTTTAGACACTTTTTCAGGTGATTTCAAATCACTACTTGCAATTTATATAATCCCCTTTTGAAGAGTCGAATTTATTCGGCTTTTGACACTGCCTTCCCTATGTTTTTTTCTTCATTTTCATTTTGACTGACGACTTTTGCTTTTCGGCAACACAATTGACACGCGATACGGCGGCCCTTGCCCGTGTAAGTCTGTTATTTTTATTTTTATTTTGTGCCGCCGATGTTTGCGTGACTCGTCGTTTGAAATGTTAATGTTGATGATGGGGACACTGGTCAGGGGATAGCGCCGATGCTCTGGCTCCAGCTGGTCCTGGCTTCAACCTGTTGACAGCTTTGGACCAAGTTAAGCGAGCGTGTCACATGTCCAGGCAGCAAAGGGCGGCGAAAAGGGGTAGAGGTCACCCCAGAGTGGGCGGTGGGCGGTGGCTTAACCCTTTCAGCGCGCATTTCATTAACGCTTCTCCGGCAGCTGTGCGCTGGCCACATCCTTTTACCTTTTTGGGTCGTTTTTATATTCGGTTTCTTTTTTTTAACTTGGTTTTTGGGCTATTTCGGTTTTTATTAGTGCTCATTTCGCATGCAGCTGGAGTCGAGTCGAGCGGGCATATATTTTTTAATGCGTCGGTTTACTTGCTGATGAAGTGAATCAAATTGAGCGCGGGTTGGTGGCCATCAAGGGGGTTAAGACCCTAACTGGGCTGTGTAATTGCATTTTTATTACTTGGCCCCGGCCAGCTTCAAACTTCCACATCATCTCGGGCCGAGTTACTCGTCTCTCATCTCAAGTTGAGGCCGAGACCGAGACCGAGACCGCGACAGTTTGTTAAGTGGAAACGGGGTAAAAAAAAAGGAGGGAAAAAGTGTTAAAATAAGGGCGAAAAACAACTCGAAAGGGTTGCACTGCCAGTGGCAGTGGCAGTGGCAGCGGCAAAAATTCATCATCAAAGGTGTAAAAACTTTTAATATGTTTAATTTTCCACCTATTCTTATCGGGCCATCAGCGAGCGGAGGAAGGGATAGCAAAGGCTATGATGAACCATTCGAAAGGGATATTTCCTTAAAATAGGGAATATCTTTTATAATAACAGAATCAAATCCATCAAAGTAAAAACATTTGCCAAGATAGAAAAGAAAAGATAGAAAAGTGCTCTTAAATTATCTGTCTAAATCTCCTAGATAAGCAAAAATTCCCTTGAAAAAGAAAATTTCCCTAAAAAGGGAATAATTCCATAAATTAAGGTTATTTCCTTAAAACTAGGAAACCTAGGAAACTAGGAAACAAGGAAACCTTAGAATTAGAAAGTACACCTAAATTAGGGATATTTCTTTTATTAGGAAAATTTCTTTAAAAGGTAAACATTTCTTAAAATAGGAAAATTTCCTTAAAATAGGGAATATCTTTAATAATAAAACAATCAAATCCATCAAAGTAACAACATTTGCCTAGATAGAAAAGAAAAGATACCAAAGTGCTCTTAAATTATCTGTCTAAATCTTCTAGATAAGCAAAATTTCCCTTAATAAAGGAAATTTCCTTAAAAAGGGAAATATATCCATAAATAAAGGTTATTCCCTTAAAACTAGAAAACCTAGAAAACTAGGAAACCTTAGAATTAGAAAGTACACCTAAATTATGGATATTTCTTTTATTAGGAAAATTTCTTTAAAAGGTAAACATTTCTTAAAATTGGGGAATTTCCTTAAAATAGGGAATACATTTTAAAACGAGAGAATCAAATACATCAAAGTAAAAACATTTGCCTAGATAGAGAAAAAAGGTAGAAAAGTGCTCTTAAATAATCTGTCTAAACCTCCTAGATAAGCAAAAATTCCCTTGAAAAAGCTAATTTCCTTAAAAAAGGGAATATTTCCATAAATTAGGGTTATTCCCTTAAAACTAGGAAGCCTAGGAAACTAGGAAACCTTAGAAATAGAAAGTACACCTAAATTAGGGATATTTCTTTTATTCGGAAAATTTCCTTAAAAGGTAAACATTTCTTAAAATAGGGAAATTTCCTTAAAATAGGGAAATTTCTTTTAAAAGGGTTACCTGTTGAAGATCTTTCATAGAAACCAGAATTTTTTCATCAGGGAGCCGCCTTTTCCGTCTCTGTAAGAACAGCTTGTATATCACCAGCTTGGAGCTAAAACTAGTTGGGAATTCCAGTGCCTACAGGCACTAAAGGTCCCCTTGCTGCACTTTTTATATATATATATATTATAGATAGAGGGTTTCTAGCTATAAATATATATTTCACATATTTAAGTTCAAAAAGAGATATTTATGCAGTCGATCAGAATTGCAAGCTCTCTTTACTTTTTTTTGCCACAACTTCAAGCTCTCGGAGTCCAGTTCATTTGAGGAGGATCTCCTTTTTGATGGCCAGGGGCGTCGTTACCACAGCTACCGAGCAAAATGAAGGGGGGGAATGGTGGTTTGGTTGGGATTTAGCTCCTCTGCTCCGGCTGCTGCTGGCCAGCCATAAAAGCCGCCTCCGAAGACGGCGCGCGCTCAGGGTCTTTGCCACTTTTGAATAATTTTAACCCAAATAAAAAATGATGTGAATTCCTAATTAGGCACAAAACAGCAGCAGGGACCCACAAGGAAATCAGCGTCGTTTGTTCGCCGGCCAGAGCCAGTCAGGGTCCTTGGAGCTGGGCGTTATGATGATGGCTAAATGCCAGGACTGACTGTCACGGCCACGTGGGAATTGAGCAAACGCTCCAGAATCCAGAAACCAGAATCCAGCTCCTGGACTCGAACTCGGACCACGCCTGACTAGTTAAAATGCAAGGATTTCTTTGCTTTGCTTTGCCTTGGCTTTGCCTTTTGCCAGCAACCCCGACTTCCTTTTTTTTCGCTTGTATTTTTTTCGACAAGCAGGACAAACCCCGCAGCGCCGCATTGACAAATTGATATTTGCATTTAAATTGAAAATTTACATTTGTGCCAACGATGACGATGATCGAGGGTCCTGGTCCTGGCCGTCCTGGCTGTCCTGGGTCCTGCACTGCAATCGCCTTGTGGTCACAGTGGTGTAATTCACATTAAATACCGCATTTTTCTTATTTCTGTCCCATTTCCATATCCTTCGGGTTCGTCTTGGACGTCACTTCATTCGCTTGACATTCGACATTAATACCATACCCCCTCTGGAGCCCACAAAAATATAAAAATAAAACCCAGAAAAAACGTATAAAGTATAAAGGAGGAGCAGACACAATTTGCATTATGAAATAACATTTCTTTTCTTTCATTGCCAGGACCCAAAGCACTCCTTAGATTGCGCCCCAAAAGCAGCTGCTTCAGAGCCAATCTGTGTTTATTACTTTATGCTCTCGCTTTTTTTTCGGGCAAGGGGCAGGTAATATATAAAAAAACACAAGAAAATATTTACATTTATACATGTATTTATCCTGGGAGAAGGATACATCTAGCCACCGCTGGCTTCAATCAATCAAAGGTCGCTGCACATGCACTGGCAAGGGGTCGGGATTCAATCAGTGATATATTTCTAGAGTAGAGTTTTCCATATAAAGAAGGTATATTTACCTTTGTAGTTTGCATAAATAAATAAATAGAAACCTTGGGGAACTAGTTTTTAGTGAAATCTTAAATAAAAATATAGATTTGAGCTATAGTTTGTACAACAAGCTTAATTTTTTTATATATCTTAAAATTTCTAAGGTCTCTCCTGCCAAAACTGAACCATAAATATCAATAAGAACCCCGACAGCACCTGACAGATTTTAGGTATGGGGAATTTCCCTATATATTTAGCAAACCTGAAGGCTTTAGGGTATCCAAAGTGTCTGCTATACACACAGTCCCCTGGAAACTTGAACATATTCATAAATTTTACAGTTTGTTTAAACAAATTTCGCTGGCTGTCCGATATTATTTATTTGCCTAAGTGGCAGCAGGCAAGGAGGCCGGAGTAGTCGCTTGATTGGATGGGGAGTGGGTGGATTTTGGGATTGAGAGGCTGGCAAAAGGGTTGCCTGCCTGCCTGCCGGTTGCCAAACAATGCCTCACATGCGGGTGCCAATATTGGGACTCCATGTGGGTGGCTGGGGATGGATATGGATGTGGCTGTGGCTGGGGATGTGGTCTCCGCCTGCGGGTCACGGCATTCGGTAATGGTGATAAAATATGCTCAAATTTGCCAAATATGAAAAGGTATCGGCATGGGGACGGGGATGGGGATGGGCCTGCCCGCAGGCCAAGGGTTCGTTTGGTCTGGGGTTCGTTCTCGGACAATCTGAATATGGAATCGGCATCGAAATCAGAATCTGAATCTGAATACGCAAGAAATGCGGACCCCCCGTGGGCGCCTCTGGTCAAAATCTCGGCGAAATGAAAATAAATGCGTTCGCTAAAACGAAGCGATTGATTTTAACCTCTGTGTCGGAGGGTTTTTATACCCATTACTAGGGGGGTTTACTCTGGTAAGGGGTATATATTTTTATAAATTGTTATTATTACTTTTTACTTGCTTTGTTTGTGTGTGAAAATTATTAACTAAATTAAATCTAGCAAGAGATTAATTTAGCTAAGGTTTGCTTAAGCAAAATAGCTGCCTTTATAAGTATTTCTTAATATTAATACAAAATATAAGTAAATAATGTCCAAATAAACTCAAAATTTTAATTTTTTAACTAGTCTAAATATGAATTACTTATAATTTTGTTAGAAACTATAAAATCTACAGGTTTTATATTATATTTTAAATATTTTGCACTTGGATGCATTTTCTTGTTTCTCTTTTATAAATTTCTTAGTTGATTTCTTTAATAATCAAAAAACCCAGAAGCCCGGGTATTCCATGGTCGACTCTATATATCCTTATCAATTTCTGTAAGCCCTTTGTCTACGAAGGGCCCTTTGCTGCAGTTGCCAAGCGAGTCTTTTTTTTTATTCATACGCGTTTGCAAAAAAGAAAATATACAAAAAACGAGAAAGAAAGCTAACTTCGGTAAACCGAAGTTTATATACCCTTGCAGTCAGCAATTGGATCATTGAAAATCGATCCAATTTGGTAATGTAAAAAAAAATTTCAAATTATGTAAATTTTGTAAATTTTACATTTTACATGTAGAATTTTACATTTTCATATAAATCGACCGATCCCTTCTATGGCAGCTATATGATATAGTTGTCCGATCTTAATGAAATTAAAACCGTAATTCTAGAACTATAAAAACGACTATATCTCGAAATTTATAGAAATTTGTTGAAAAACAGAGAAATAAAAATTTTTGTACATTAATTTCGCCATCATTCCTATGGCAGCTATAGGATATAGTGGTCCGATTTCGGCCGTTCCGACATATATACTGCGTGCTAAAGAAATAAGACTATGCTGAATTCAGCCCGATAGCTCAAAAACTGAGAGACTAGTTCGCGTAGAAACCGACAGACAGACGGACAGACAGACGGACAGACAGACGGACAGACAGACGGACAGACAGACAGACGGACAGACAGACAGACAGACGGACAGACGGACAGACAGACAGACGGACATGGCTAGATCGACTCGGCTGGTGATGCTGATCAAGAATATATATACTTTATGGGGTCTGAGATGCCTCCTTCACTGCGTTGCAAATATCATGGCAAAATTATAATACCCTCTGCAAGGGTATAAAAATATGAGAGGACACAAAAAAATAATATATATGTATATATCTAGCTCCGGCCGGAGCAGGAAAGCCCTCGTCAGTCGCCTCCGTCCACTGGCTGGTCATTCATGTGTGTCAAAATGGCAAACTGAATTTGTATTCAAACATTCAAATGTTGGCAATGCTCCTTCGCCGACGTCGCACATGCGTTAATATTTCCGGGCGTAATGTCGGCTGGTCATAAAAAACCAACAAGAAAAAATATAGAAGCGGGATCCGAATAATAGAAAGGAAGAAAAAAAAAAAACTGGCACTGCGGGAAATGGAAATATAAGGGGAACTTGCTGCAGAACCTGCAGATATATTCTATTTATTATGAATATGTTGAATATCAGAATTTTAAATTTGAAAATAGTAGCCGGGGTTTTTTAAGTAATTTCTTTTTTTTATAAGAAAAGAAATAAGGAAAAAAGGTTCCTTTATTCCCTGACTATTCCTTATTATTTGTCTTATCCTTTTCCTTATTAATTATTTCTACTTCTAACCCTTGTCTAATTTTTTTTCAGTGCTTCCACACACACCAAAATTTGTGACATTGCCAAATTGTCACGCATTGAATTATTTTGTTTGGTTTTCGTCCGAAAAAAAACAACAACATGTATGGTGAAAAAAAAAGAGAATGAAAATAAAAATGAAAAATAAAATTTGCATTTTATTCAATTTCAGCGACATCCGCCTTGGCCTTCGTCACTCGATCGCCACTCGCATTGTTCCTGGTTATTTACGAGTTTGTTAAGTGCGCCACCACACCACCTCCTCCACCGCATATCCCTTCCTATATGCCTTTATATCCCTTTAGACAGCCCTTGACCCTATTCGAAACCAATGAACCAGCAACCCATGACCGGAGATGGCTGTACTATAACCATAAAGATAGATACAGATTTAAGCCGGAAAATCGCTGGACAAAATCTTATTAGAAGTAAAGAAAATAAAGAGTAACGTTATGTATATCTAAAAATAATCTAAAAACTAATAAAACAGAAACAATTATGAGGCTTAGAGGATAAGGTGTGGTGTCATCCTTCTATGGGAGATTGTCAACGTTTACCAACACTATACCAGGGCCACCCTGTGTTTTAGACTATCGGAGAAAGGGAGAGCCGATCGATAGCCGATAACTGAAGGAGAGTACTAGAGCTGGAACAACATCGATAAATTTGAAAATAAACAGTGAGAAGAAGAGCATTTGGAAGAATTCAAGGAGGAAGAATTTAAAAAACTTAAATCAGAAAAGGAAGTGACCTTTTTAAAATAATTGCCTTTCCATAATAGTTTATTTTAAGTAAACAAATGTTACTTTAAATTAAAGGTTTGACTGCAGTTAACTTAACCAGATTAACTTAATGGAAAAGAAGGCTCGGAATCTATTGAATCTCCTTCCTGTCGCCGTTTCCGTTTATTTTCCAAGCCAGTTGATTTTCGGGCCTTTAGTAATTATTTCATTAAGATTTCCCAGCCAGTCCGATTTAATTGGATTTTCAAAGGAAGACTAGAATCCCGCAGGACTGGCGCTTGTCCCGCTGCTCCTGCTCCTGCTGCTGCTTCCATGTGGCGTGTCCTGATCGACCTTGTTGCATGCCAATATTAATAACGACAATGGCAATAAAGCCTATTAGAGCCGGCACACATTCGGGCCATTAATGAAATACATTGATTTCTGTGTCGCCCCATAAAAACTGAGCCTATTCTCGGGGGTAAAATAATAATGCTAGCAAAGGCAATGGCAAAGGCAAAAGGGTTTAATTCCAGTCATACCTTCTGTGTCCCCCCAGCTCCGAATTTTTGGCAAATCGCTCGACGCTCAGCGCTCAACGCTCGGTGACATGTTCATGTCCTGTTCATGTTCTCCCGCTCCCAGGACCCTGTCTATGTCCTGGCCTTGCGTGTTGTCACGTTATAAAAACCAAAACGATCCCCTGGCCCCGTCTCCCATCCGTTTGTTGGTTCCGCTCGTTACCAGAAGCGCCAACTCAGCACGAAATGACTGCGACGATTCCCCTTCCCTGCCAGAGTTCAACGGGTCTGGGTGAGGACAATAACGTCAACGGGTTTGCACAGTAAAAAATACGAAATAAAAAAAAAAGTCAAGAAAAAGTAGAAAGAAAGTCACTCTAGAAGATAAAAAGGAAGAGATAACGATAGTTCTTAATTATAAAAGAAAACATAGTCAGGGATGCCACAGAATTCGCTGTGGACTTGAAATTAATTCAAAAGGCAACCAAAAGTATGCTACAAAATCGTACATTTCGTAAAAAATCTCAATAAGTTCTTAATTATGAAAAAGAAAAATAAGCAGGGGTGCCACGGAATACGCTGTGGAATTGAAATTAATTCAAAAGGAAGCCGAAAGTATGCTACAAAATCGTTCATTTCATAAAACAACAAATTTGCTATGAAAATTGGGTTATAAAATATTTTATTGCATACTTTTGGACAGCTTTTTTAAAGGATTTTCAATTTATAGCGTTTTTTGGGGGTTTCCTTAGGTTCTACTTTTTATTAATGTGATTTAAGTATTTCTTCTATGGTAAATTTATCATGCAAATTAAATAAATAATAAAAGAACTTTGACTGATATTTTATATTAAAATTAAGTCCTTAAAGATCTTCCAAAGAAACATCTTTAGCTGTAATTTTTATTCCCTGTGTTCCGTCGATCCTAAAAAAGAAGTGTTTGGCTCTGGGTAGTTATTTACCCCATCTCCACCTCTACCTCCTCCGCTGGCAGGTTATTAATAAATCCTTAACCCTTTTTTCCCTTATGTTCGAGTTCCTGGCTGAGTTTTCTGCACTGTTACCAGTTTTAGGGGCGTGCGTGCCGGGGCTTCCTGTTGCGGAAACGGAAACGCAATGCCGACAGGGCTACGTACGAGGTATAATCGATTAATTCGATATTAGATTGAATTTATGAGCCTCTGCCGCTGCCGGCCATTGCACCTGCAATGCCCGTCTGTGTGGTCTTTGTAGGAACTTTCCAGGGCCGAAAAGTAAAAGAACTTTAAGTTTTAGGAACCCAAACACATTCAGACACTGCGAAAGAGAAATTAAAGAAAAGTCGCGCGAGTTCTCGCCAAAAGTTTTGGCCAAAAACCCAAAAATGTGCTCCGAGACGGAGGACGGAGGACCTCGGAGGAGCTCGGAGGAGCGGAGGAGAACTTTCGCCTTGGCCAACAACTTTTGAGGCCATAATTGAAAATTTGGCGCCCAAAACTTTGGTCTGCCTTTAAATACTTAAACTCGAAAATAAAGGGGAGACTTTAAAGGGTCCTCCGTCCTGCGTCCTCCGTCAGCTCTGCGGTTTATCCTGTCAGGGTTTGGGGTTATTAATTAATAGGGAACAAATATCAATGATGACGTCCGCCGACTGCAGGCGATTTCAGGTGCTTTTGCTCCTTTTTTCCTATTTTTTTTGTTAAATATATATTTTTTTCTCGGTTTGAGTGCATTCCGTGTGTGTGTGGGGGGGGCTTTGGGTGTTTGATGGATTGCAAAAATACAAAAAAAAAGAAAAATAAGAGAAGAGAAGAGAAGGTATTTTATGTAACCGACGGAGACGGAGACCCCGAGAGAAAGAGAGCTCCTTATGTACGGTGGGTGAACCCCCGTGTGGTGGCCATCGTCGCAGGCGTGGCAATCGCCTCATAGGCGCAAGCGTTGGATCTCCCGGCGCCGGCATAAAGGGGCTGCCTCCCAATGGAAAAGCGGAAAAGCGGTGAAAGCGCCAAAGGAGGCGTCGCCAAAACACGGTCTCCGTCGGGGAAAATGCAGCGCAGGCGCAGAGCGACGGGCCATGTAGGAGGAGGAGGAGGAGGAGGTTCCCCAATCCCAATCCCAAGCCATCGAAGGGTAGTAGTCCGAAATTCCAGCAACTGTTCTACTTAAAATGCCAGGCTTTCGGAGAATCCCACTCAGTGGCAGACGGAGCGCCCTGGCCAGATGTCTGCAGCTACGGCTGCCTTTTCTTTTCCTTTATTTTCCACCAGAAATTTTCAAGGAAAGCCAAAGCCAAAGCCGAAATCGAAACCGAAAACGAAACCGAAAAGTAAACAAGGAACGTAACAACTGCCAGAGTAATTTCTTCGCCGCCACTCAAATCAAAAATGCCACGGGAACAAGGGGATGAATAATTAGATTTCTCAGTCCGAGTTCGAGCCCGAGTCGGGGGAAGTCCCGGCTCTCGGCCTAATTTCATTGTTTTTACAGTCAGTTTTGAATGATTCCTGGGCCCCAACCCACACCCACCTAGCGTCAAATGAAATGAACAATTTGCCTGAATTTCTTCTTTCTTTTTTTTACCATTTTCCCCCGATGTTTTTCTTCATTTTCTTGCATTTTTTTTCGTCTGTTTTTTGGCTTTCTCTGCTTGTGTTTCTTATTAAGTTGAGCGACAGTTGTTTTTATTATTTTTATTGCCCCGTCTCGTTCATGTAAATCAAAACTGACTAATGGCATGCGAAAAACAATAAAAACCCTAAATGAAATAATGAGCCAGGGGACTCAGCTCCTGGACGGGAACTGGAGCTGGAGCTGGGGGCTTGCTCCTGGGCCACTTCGATTTTGGGGAGGGAAAGATATTGGAAGGAGACAGAAAGAGAGTGTACTTTGATGGAGTCTAGTTTGGGAGTACGACCCCCTTTTATCGAGGCCTTGTTGCTGGCCAGCAATTTGCCAATATTTTGCTGTCCAGATAAGGGACACACAAAGGCAGTTTTGATATATATTATATATCAGTGATGACTGCATTGAAAAGTGTAAAAAATAAATATAAAGAATATTAAAACCTGGTTTTACTCTTTATAAATAAATATATTTTAAGCTTTCAGGATTCGCAGCAGCTTAAGGTTACATTTTTAAGCAAACTTAAGTTGATTTACTCTTTGAAAACAATTATTTCGCGGCTTTCTTGATTGGTTTAAGCTTAAGTTTAATTTTAAATTCAAATTTAAAGTGTTTCTGATAAGCAAAAGTTTAATATTAAATGCATTAAACTATTTCTTGATGTGAAAAATACTGAAATATTACTCAAAGTATAAAATATTTATATTTGCCAATGAAAATTGACTTTAAATAATGAAGTTAAAAGTGTTTTACTGTTTAAAACGAACTATATGCAAGGATTTCTTGATTAGAATAAGCTAAAATATAATATATGAAATAGTTTAGAATACATTTTAATGTGGAAACTACTCAGTTTTTAAAGACAGAATATTTTCCTGGTTTTAGGAAACATTTCTATGCTTTTTCGTATTCCCAATTACAAGTTCTTTTATATATTTCCATATACTCTTTAAAATCTGCTTAAGTAAAGAAATATCCCAATAAATCTTCGAAATTATACAAATATTTCCTCAGACAAAGAAGCCCTGAAAAACTTGCCAAATTGGCATCCCTGCCTGGCATATGGATGATGCATGGTGACAGGGACAAGCGCCCTTATCTGTCAACGATTCCCAGACTGGACACTGGCTGCTGGCTGCTGGCTGCTGGACACTGGGCACGCTGGACAGGATTCGGGCGAAGCTCTCTCTTTTTAATGTGATTATCTTGTAGCGTGCATGTCCATGTCGCATGTCTGCGTTGTCCCGCTACCCTCATCCTCATCCCCATCCCCATCCTCATCCCTGCCATATATGCCGGTTTCAGGACTCGTGAATTCTGGATTCTGGACATTTCTGCCTTGGCTTATCGAACAAATTGACAGGCGGCGAGGGGCGAGTGCCCTAGGGCCGAGGGGTAAACTGTTATTCCAGCATCAGGCGATGATTAAAATGATGATGTCAGAGGCGAAAACAAAACAAAACAGCCAAGTGAGGGGGTTCTAGGGTACACTGAGATGAAATCTAGATACATTTGAAAGAAGAAAGAGCTTTTACAGCCTGGGATCTTCTTCAGAAGCCATTGCTGACCTACCTTAGGCTTACAAATGGTTACCAGTTGGCATTCTGACAGGAAATTAAGCCTTAAAACTGTGACTTTGGATTTTAAGTACAAAAAGCAACTAAATACTATCCCTAAATTCAATAATAAATATAATTTTTTAATAAAAAGCTGCACTTTTTCTCTCTCTGCCCTCAGTAGACAGTCCCAGGTTCGGACAAGTGCCAAAACTCAACTTTTCACTTGACCACTTCAGACGGAACCCTGTTCCTGTTGTTCCTCCTCCATCCAGGCATCCTTCAACCGTCCAGTCCGCCGAGTGTCCTGCCCTCGGGGGACAGCACCAGGACCAGGACAGAGACAGAGAAAGACAGAGAGAGAGAGACAATGGGGCAAATCACTGGCCAGCAATCGAAACGAAGCCAATCCAATCCAGATTCAGCTCGAGAGCACTTGGCCATAAATTTATGACATTCATTAGAACGTCAGATTAAGAAATCTCCAGTCGAGCAGCTGACGCCAAATGCCAAAAAAAAAAAGAAAGAAAAGCAGGGCTGCTGCTGCTGCTGCATCTCCACCAGATTTTCCAATTTTCCACCGCCTTGTTAACGCAACAGGCTCAGGGAAGGAGCAGCAAGCAGTCCAAGGTACAGGGTAAAAAAATCAAAAAAATAGAGCTCAAATAGGCCAAGATGTAGCTGGGCTACTAACTGGATTTATTCCTTGAGTTTAGAGTCTCTATATAAGACTGTCTTTGAATAAATTTGAATAATAAATATATGTAGAATATAGACTGGTGAGGAACTTATAGTTATGACTGTGGCTTAAGTTATTTTATGTAAGAAAACCTAAAGTAAACCTAAATAATGGTAAAAATTTAAGATATTAATAAGTTTTTTCTTCTTGTTTAAAATCTTTGATTTTGTATCGGTTTAAAGTTAAGATTATTAGTTAAAAATGAATTTATGTATACAGCTAATATTATTTATTATATATATTAGTTAATATATAAAAGAGAGGAACTTATAATTATGACTGTAGCTTAAGTTATTTTATATATTAAAAGCCTAGGAATAAACTTAAATAAAGGAAAAATGCAAGAACTTAAAGGAATATTTCTTCTTATTTAGAATCTATGATTTTGTGTAGTTTCTAAGTTATTTTCATAGTTAATATAATTTATTATATAACAGTAAATATATAATGGAGAGAAACTTACAAGTTACGGCTGTGGCTTAATTTATTTTATTTAAAAAAGCAAACACAGACAGAATTTTTAAGTAAAAATGGACTTAAGGTAAGTAAAACTACTGAGAACTTTTTTACTTAATTAGATACGGTTTTGTACTCAGTTCAAGTGCAATTTTTTAGAATACGAATACTAATATTAAGTATTTAATTGCGTTTTTGAAAACATTTTATGCTCAAGGAAAGTGCTTACTTACTTACTTACTTAATCTAGGAAGTTTTAAAAAATCCGTTCTAAAAATAAGAATAGTACGAATTTGAGTACGCGAATTCTCAATTCTCGAGTCCCATCATTCTCTCTGTGTAAAAATAAACCTAAGTAAAGGTAAAAATTCAAGATTATAAAGGGATTTTTCTTCTTTTTTAAATTCTTTAATTTTGTGAAGATTCTAGGTTAAAATAATACTTAAAAAATTACCGTATTTATATAGTTAATAGTTAAATAAAATCTAGATTAATAATTTAAAAATTAATGATAAATCCCTTAACCTCTCTAGACTTTTCCTTCAGTGCCTTTCGAGGCCTTTTCCTAAACGTGCACAATTGGAGTTCGAGATATTGAAAATGACTTTAAAGTCAGCCGCAGCTGTGTCCTCTGGAGCTGGAGCTCCTGGCCCAGCACACGGTCGCTTCTTGGGCCTTCGTCCAGGTGGCTTTTGGTCCTGTTCCTCTGCCTGTTCCTTTGGGTGCCTGCCGCCGCCGCCGCTGCCGTAGCCTTCGACTTGGGGCTTCATAATTAAGTATGCGGTTAGCACGCACACCGATGTGCAGTTGCGGACGGAGGAACAGGAACAGGAGCAGGAGCAGGACTAAGCAGGACGTACACAACTGTCACCGCTGCCAGTGGCAGTGCCTTTGGGACAGCTCGCGCGCCAGGATTTATGTGCACGACAAACAAACGACCACCGCAGGACAAGAAAGCGCTTAAGAAGTGCCCTTGCAGGGGGGTTTTCCAGCAGCAGCAGCAGGAGGAGGAGGAGGAAGAGGACCAAGAGCAGCAGCAATCCAAACAGCTGCGAGAGACAACAACCGCACCACGACGACTATCGACCAGCGACCAAGGTTGTTTTGGAAAACCAAGTTATTTAGCCACGAATCGAATGAAATGTCGCGTCCTTCTGCCTAGCGCCCAGCGCCTCACTCCTCCTCGAGTCCTCTGTTCCTTACTCCTCCTCGACTCCACTCCACTCCACTCCATCTCTGGGCTAAATGCCACCCGACATTTGGGACACATTTACCAAAAACATTTTACGTATTCAGAAGTAAAGTTTTGTTGCTTCGCTCGCGCCATCGCCACCGCCGATGCCGATGCCAATGCCAATGCGGTTCTTGTCGACTGGCTAACTCCCCCCGCTCCATGCCCAACCCCTCAAGGATACGCCCCTTCTCCCTTCTCAAGGATTGTGTTTGCATTTCGCATTTGGCTTTGCTGCTTCTTTGCTGCTGCGGCAAGTGGCAAGTTGTTGTCTTCATAACGCGTTGTCGTCGTCTTAGTTGCCGTTGGGCTGGCAGTTCGTAGCGAAACTTTAACAAAAACATAGCAAGGAAGGCAAAAAATAAGAAAGGGGCCAGGAAACCGAGTCCCGACTGGCTGTTATCCAGCACTGAATGATTAGGAAAGGAACTAAATATGGTTAAAATCGAAATTTATGAGAAGTTTGGCGCTATAAGGAAGATCGATAGCTGTAAGATCGAAAACTGGCAGGTTGATAGCGTGAAGATATATAAATGGAAGGTTGGTTAACTTGACAATCGATAACTGGAAGATCAATAACTTAGAAATCGATAATTTAGATATCGATAACTGGAAGATCGATAACTTAGAGATCAATAACTTAGAAATCTATAACTTAGATATCGATAACTGGAATATCGATAACTTAGAGATCGATAACTTAGAAATCGATAACTTAGAAATCGATAACTAAGCTATCGATAACTGGGAGTGGCTACTAGAGAATGTGAATATGTGTCTATGCTAATATTGCACATTATTTCCAGATAAATGGTAAAGGTTCGAAAACTATAAGGTTCATAACTTGTATATCGATCATTGGAAGATCGATAACTGGGTGATTGGTAACTTGGATATCGATTTTTAACGAAGTAATACCTGGGAGTGGCTACTGGAGAAGGAACTGTGCCTATGTTAATATTACAACAGTTTTCCACTTAAGAAAGTCAATTTCTACAAAGATATCTTAGAGAATTTATCATCTTTTAAAAATAGACACTCTATAACTCGATTTAATTTATTTATAGGTATTCGAGTTCTAAATTGCTGAAATACAAATAAGAAATGCTTAAAGAGAGCCTTCCAGTTACAAAGGTTAGTTGTTCAATAAATCTACCTAAATTTCGATTACCGTAAGGCATCGATATTCACATCGATTACAGATAAATTATTATTTATTAAATTCTTAGGTTTTAATAATTATTATAATTCATTTTTAATAATAATATAATATACCCATAAAGTAAAGGGTACCGAAAAAAGAGCACACCATATAGTGGCGGCAATGCCAAGAGAGAGAGAGGTCGGGGTAAATTCTGGGGTTAGGCTCATAATACCCACAGACGTAGGCCATTTAAAGGCGAGTGTTGTTGGGGCCAGAATTATGCTACTCGGAATTTAACAAATGACAAGCGAGCAGCGTCTCAATTAGCCAGACATTTCGAGGGGGCGAACGGAGAGTGGAGATGTGGCCCCGTTGTTGTTATGCAGATTTTGTTTCGCGATGATGTCTCTATATATATGCCAGGAAATACATGCCAAGATATGTAAAATACAGCAAAAGCAGGCACTGCAACAAAAAGCACAGACTTATATTTAAGGCTTACATTTTTACACAACTTCTTTAATAAGTTGAATTATTTGTATATGATTTAAAAAAGGAGTTTACTTTCGTTTTGATTTATTTTTTTCTAGCCTAGGAATCCCAAGTTTTAAGAGCAATTTCTCTTAGTGTTTCCTGCTAGGAATCGCGAGCGGGCCACCCACACAATTCAAAACACATAAATATATTATATATACACACAAATACGCGTAACGACCTCATTAGCATAATAACGGTAAGTAATGGAAGAAAAATACCATTAAACAACACTTTATGACTTTCTTTCTCATACGACGACTCACTCGAAGGGCGGTGTGTGTGCCGCGAGAGTGTGTGTTGTGTGTGCTGTGTGTAAATCTCAGCTTTGTAGGCCCAGCATGTGCGACGACGACGCCTAATCAACTGAACATTGAATTGCAGCCAAGAAAAAATATATAGAGGGGGTGAAAAAGGGAAATTTAAGAGGCAGGGAATGATGATATATAAGAACAAAATCAAGAGTCTTGGATACGGAAATTCGTCTCATATTTAAATATTTATTTTTAAAAATGTTGTGCAACTAATAGTGCATTTTAAGCCTGTCCTTTAGTCGTATTTTGCCGCCACTCTTCACAATTTATATTTTATGTAGCTTTGTTCTATCGTATTCCTATTTTCCCAATCAAAGTTTGATATATTTTAAGCTCACACCTTATTTATTAAATAAACTACAACCTCCCTTCATTCTCTTAATTTTTCTCTAACTAAAAATCACAAAAAAGTTAAAGTCTTATTACCTTTCCTTGCTTTTAATCAACTTTCTCGTCTTACTTTCCCAAAATCTCTTCAAATTATTCCCCAAGAACTTTATTCAATTTAAGGCCTTGCCTTTAATTAACCAATTTCGTAGCGAAAATCTCATCTGTTGTCAAAATGGAAATTGCTTAATTTCCAATGGAAATTTTACGCTTCTTTTTCGAGTCATTTATTTGCATTTTTCCCCCTTTTTTCTGTGTTTTCTTAGCGAATTTATGGGATTTGTGAGCCGTATTCTTTTTTTCAGGGCTGCAATAACATGTTTAAAGTATGTTAAATGATGCTGCGACCTCGGAAGAGGCATAGAGCCCAACCCCCGAACCCAAAAACAGGTCTCAACCCCTTGTGTCCCTTTGGACAGATAAAAGTCGAGCGCTCGCGCGCCCCCGTCTAACCCAAAAAGGAGCTTGCTCCTTGTTTATTTAGGTCTGAGCTAATAAAAAGGCTTACCATCTCAATAAAAGTATTTAACACAAGCGTTTTACTACACTTGAACATTATTTTTTCTTCCTCAGCTGTCCCTTTTTCGTTGAGGAGCTAAAAAAAAAACAAAAAAAGAAGGAAAATACCAGGAGAAGGGATCCTTCTCATCTTGGGCCCCCTTTTGTCTTGGTCCCCGTCTGGTGTATCGCTCACAAAGGAGCTGGTAAGGTGGACCCCGGCTAAATCCCTTAATCTATGGAAATGCTACGCAATTACCACGACAAGCCGCTCCATGTGACGCGCTCTGGATGCTGATGTCTCGCAAAGAGAAGAGAAGCCCTGACCCTTTTTTCGTTGTATTTTTCATCCTTTTACGGTCACCGACGGTGGCTGGTGGCCTTTTTTATATTCGGGAGTGTTTACACAACCAGTTACAAAGTGCAGAAGCCAGCCGGGAGCAGGATCTGGACTGGCGACTGGAAAGACGAGACCCTCACGTACAGGGAGAGGGTCTTCGTTGCCTCTTTGCAACAAATCAAATTTGCATACCAAGTATTATCGGTATCAGTTGCCCTGAAGAGAGAAGAGGAGAGGTGGAGCAGTGATACTCCTGGAGAAGGGGCGACCTTTGACGGGCTGATATGCAAGCCAGACATACCTTTAAGATCTCTTAATTTATATTTAAAATTAATTCCCACCTGGGAAAAGGTCCTGCGGCTGCTGGCCACTCACTTGATGGCCATATCCATTAGCCAGCCCGCTCGTCAGTTGCAATTTGCTGTCACAGGCAGGGCGCAAAACTATGCAACAATAATTGCAATTCACTGTAATTATGATTGATTGATCCTGGGGCAGGGTGCGAGGGATAGCGATGCCATCGATAATTGCGAAACTATGAGCCAAGCTCCCAAGCCCTCATCCCTGGGAGCGGCCCTGTCAATGTCCGGTCGCTAATGATGAACTGGAAATGTGCCGCAAATGTGATTGAATCTACGCTACGCAGAACTTGCCCCTTTCCGGGCAGGCAGGGAGCTGGAGCTGCCAAGGCAGCGAAATTAAATTAGAAATATAAATGGAATTAGTACGGGGAAGGGGAGCTGGCTGGCACAATCCGCACAGGAATTGCCATTGAGCAAATAATTAAATAATAAGCGAAAGCCGAATCATCCCGCATTGGCAATGGCAACCTCCCCGACTCCAGCTCCCTCGCGACTTTACCTGAACGTGCTCCGTGTGCTCCTGGCTCCCTCCCTCGCTTGGTCCTGGCACTTGTAATTATGGCTAGAAAACGAATTCCGATTCCCATTTTGGCCCAAGTAAGAGGGCACCTCAATAACAATAAATCGATTCAAGTGCGCGTAATCGGGCAAATGTTATCCAATAATAAAAATAACGGCGCCACTTCAGGGGACTTTTGGCGAGGGAAAAACGGGCATGACAATAAAACAGATCCCAGAGAAAAATCCATTAAGGGGGAAACCCCCAAATGTTTGGCCAACTAAATTATGCCCTCTATGGGCTTATTACGGGTTGTGGGTTGGGAGAAAGGGAAATATTGAAGACTAATAATTATACATAAAATAAGTAGAGGATTTTTTAAATTTGGCTATGAATTCTAGCCAAAATCCCCTACTTAGAAACCAAAAGATTTTCTGGTAAGGGTTACTCCTTACTCCTTATTTTTTTATGGATTTCAATGAGCGGCAAATCAAGTGCAAGACCATTTAATAAAAGGTCATGGGGCCTGGGATCAGGTAATCCTGGCATAGCGGAATAACGAGCCCATTAAAGCCACTCACCTGTGTGTGTGCTTCCTCGGAAGCTAAAAGCGCGACGTCGTTTGCCAATTTCGCCAATTTTGCGACAGTTTGCCGCCGTCATCAACAAGAGATCAAGTTGCCATTGAACCGCCGCCGCCGATGTGGCATAGGGCCCAGGATGATGATGATGGGAAACGCACTCGAACGGAAATCGAATTGAGCAATTGTAAATGTGTGCTGCCTGCCTGCCTGCCTGCCTGCCTGCCTGCTGCCTGCTGCCTGCTGCCGATGATTTGCTTCCAAATGATTTGATTTCAATTGAGTTGAAATCAAGGCGAGCCACAGTCATTTCCCCTCCGCCTCGCCGCTTAACATCCACTTGATTTCTTTGCATTCAACTTTGACATCTCGGCGACATATTGTTGTCCACATTGTGTCTCCTCGGTATCTGTAAGAGGAAACACAAGCACACATGGAAAATATTTAAGCAATTTTGTAAAGGATATTATTTTAGAGGAGAATCTAATTCATTTGAGGTTTAAAACCATTGATTTTGGTGCCTAAAAGTATGCTTTATAAAATTTATAAAAACTTAAAAACTTAAAAAACTTATATAAAAACTTAAATTTAACTTGGCGAAAGGTACACAGAAAAATGTCAATAGGCAAATGTAGCTAAGAACACTTATTGGTGTTGAATCCTATGTGTATCGGACATAAATAATAGCTGTTATCGCTTATATCGATATATTTATGGTGCTTAGATTATCGATATTAAGTTGAATTTTATTTTAAGAATCCTGGATGTGTTTTTTTTTTCAGATAAAATACTTGAACTTTCGATATTTTTATAACAAACAACTTTTAACGATATTATCGATATGTTTCTATGAGTATAACTTATCGATATTAATTTTAATTTTATTTAAAGGACCTTGGCTGCTTATTTTCCACATAAAATACCTTAAATGTCCGATAAGTTAAAAAAAAAACCTTTAACGATATTATCGATATGTTTCTATGAGTATAAATTATCGATATTAAATTGTAATATTTTTATAACCTTTGCATATTGCTAATTGGATCTTTTCCACAAAAAAAAAACCAAAAATCTTACATTTCCGATATTCCTATAAATAACAACTATTAAAGATAATATCGATAATTATCGATATTGATTTAAATTATTTTAAAGAATTTTTCTTATTGCTTTTTGGACTTTTTTCCACAAATCTAAATTATTAACCGCTCTTATCGATAATATCGATAAATTTACAGTGTTAAAAATATGGGTATTAATAAAGAAGTTACTCCAAATATTTTTCCAGCTAATTGAACGTTTCTTCTAAATAAATCACATTCTATATCTTCTATGTAATTAATTTTTTTCCAAAAGATTCCTTTCTGTGTACAAAGAAAACCGCTAAAATTTCGAACGCGTCGCCGCCGCCTAATGAATTTCGTTTCAATTTACTGAAAACGCCAAAACAATTTGTAAGCCGTGCGGCACACACATCAGCAGCAGCGCACACACACACCAACACCCACACCGCGTTGAGGTGTTGTTTATAGTGTTTGAGGTTAATTAATTCACATTTACACCTGTTGGCGGCAGCATGCAGACAGAGAGCGGCAGCAGCAGCAGCAGCAGCCCTACTTTTCCTACTTTTCCTTCATTTTCATTTCCATTTCCATTTCATTTTCATCTCATGTTCACCTCATATGCTGCAAATAAACTTCAATGAGTAACGAGACAATAAGGACAGCTTCTACAGGATACCTTAGGCACTGCCTATGAGGAAATAAAATTAATAATAAATTAATTGGCGTAATGTGAGTGGTTTTGATGGAAGTTTAATGGTTTGTATCAAGTATTTTAAACGATTTAAAATGAAGTTATCTGATAAAGTTAGTTATTATAAATCGAAGCATAATTAACCTCTAACTTTTTCGATTATGTTGTGTTTAAGGGTACGCTTTTTACTAGAAATAATATACATATATATATTTTTTAAAGGAAAAGATATGCAAATTTCTTCTTTTTTTTTATACATTTTATATAAAATTTTCTTGAAACCAAGGACTTCTCTTATACCCTTAATTTCCTTGAAACAAGTACTCCTTTAAAGAGAGATTTCTTAAGAGATTTCTAAAAATTTGTTAAGCCTTAAGAAATCCCTGACTTTGAATAAAAAACGAATTATTTTAGAAACTGCAACTCCTTAAATATCTTTTAATTTAAATTCCTTCACTGACTTTAATACCAGCAGCTTGCAGGCAGCTCTCCATTCCTTCGTCCAGCTAATGACTGGGGTAATGCCAAGGTGTTGACAGTTCTCGGTTGAACGACACCAAAGGGGCGTTGATTAAGAGTGCAGAAAAGGGGCTGTGTGTGGCTGAGAGTGTGTGGGAGTGTGTGTTGCTGTTGCCGGTGTGCTTACTGTGTGTTCCTGTCAACGTCATTAACAAGAGCGAAGGCAAGGACAAAGCCGGCTGGTCTCCCGCACATTAACCAAACCCAACCAAAGCGAACCAAAGCGAACCCAACCCATGTGTGGATGACCCCCAACCGAGGTTGACCCAACGCGACACCCCCTGCACACTGCAGCCCTCACACCCTCCTAGGTTCTCGAAAGCGCAACAGGCGATGGCAGGCAGCAGGCGGCAGGCGGCAGGCGGCAGGCGTTAATTACAAAATAAACTCCTGTGTGATTGTGACTCGGACATGGGTGGCGGCGCGGCGCATTCATTCCAAGGGGGGGACCACCGTCTGGAGGTTGGGGCAAGTCATTATGGCTGCGAATGACCCGCCCAAAGCACACATTTGCGTCGCCTCGCTGACCAGCAGGAAGTGACGGGACAAAATGCAGACCAGAAGGTGGCAAGTCAAGGGGAAACGAACAGGAGATGCCCTGGAATGGGCTGTTTACTAATTCATTCTAGTTAAAATATATTCAAATGAATTATATTATTTATTTAATTGTATATTAAGTATTTAATATGATATAGAAACCCAAAAATAAATAAATAACTTTCTTAAGGCTAAGGGATCTGCCTCCTACGACCTGGAATACAAGAAAAGGTGCCTAGGGAACATGAAACGTAACAAAAACTGTTCCCAAAACATATTAAACTTTGAGGAAAATTAGGTCTAACTTGAGTTTTTAATTTATTTATTTATTTACTTGCATATTTAGTAATAAATTCGATATAAAAACCCAAAAAATAAGTTGAAAACTGTCTTAAGGCTAAGGGTTCTAACTCCTACGCCATGGAATACAAGAAAAGGTGCCTAAGGAACAGGAAATAAAACAAAAACAGGACCTTTAATACTTGAAACTTTAAGGAAATAAAATAATTAAAGGAACAACTTAATTTATTACAGTTTTTATTATTTACTTAAATTAAATTAAATTAAATTTGATACGAAAACACAAGTAACAACTTAATAGCTAACTCTGGAAGAGAATTCTACCTTCTATTACCTGCAATATAAGAAAAGGTGCCTAAGGAACATGAAATATAACAGAAATAGGTTCCTAAATATACAAAACTTAAAGAAAATTAGTCGCAACTAAAGTTTTTAATTTATTTATTTATTTAATAATTTAGCAAACATTTTATTTGATACAGAAACCCAACAAACTAACCCTAGAAGAAGAATTCTAAATACTATGACCTGCAATATAAGAAAAGGTGCCGAAGGGACATGAAATATAACAAAAATAGGTCCCTAAATATTCTAAACATAAAGAAAATTAGTTTTAGCTAAAGTTCTTAGTTTGTTTAAATATTTTTTAACACCCAAAGTCTGTCCAAATCGATCATACCCTTCCAAGCCTCAAATTTAATGAGTAAAAAAAAACAGCACAGAAGCTGGACGACGTGCTTCAAAGCGTTCACATATGCCCAAGTGCGAAATTCTGGAGCAGGGGGTCAGCAGGGTGAAGTGGCAGCAGGTGGGGGTCAGCAGGAGGGAGAAGTAGAGCTCCACTGCTCAGCGGTCGCCGCCATTTAGCGGCGTGATTTACTGCGGTCAACCAGAGAGCGCGCGCGACCTCCAGCCGAGTCCGAGCCACCCCAGCCACCCCCACTGCCAAGCCCCCTGCGGCTGCCCTCAAATGACCAGCCGCCTTCCCTGGCATAATAATGTTTAATTTGAGGTAAATACGTTTTTTGTTTTCTGTTTTCCTTGGGAAAAGCCACTGCTAAGTGAGTGCATTAAAGCCCAAGTCTTTCCTTTCTTTTTTTTTCAAATAAAATTAAGCACTTGCCAAAAATGGCAGAGAAAATTCCAAGGCAAGGCAAGGAATTCGCCTTGGACTTGGTCAAGATCCATTGGGGGCCAAACGCTAATTGAAATTTGTTAAGCTGCAGCACAGCAGCAGCAGCAGCAGGAGGAGGACGAGGAAGGGGTTTCAGTGGACATTGTCAGGCTTGCCTTTTGTGCGATGCTGTGAAAAGGCTTCAAAAGGCACAACCCAAGCGCGGCCAAGCAAACAGCAGAAGGAAAAAAATAAAAACAGAAAAAATACTATATATAAAAATACAAAGAATTCCCATGGACACTGCTGGGGCTAGACGAGCCAGCGAGGATCGCAGCAATGCGGAAAAGGAAGCGGATGTCGCGTTGGCCAATGTTTCTGTTACTGTATCTGCCACTGACTCGGGCTCTGGCTCTGTGTTTTTGGTTGGTGAATGGAATCCATCAGGGATTCCATGGACAGGACTCTGAGCCGGGGCGAAACATGTTTATTGTGTGTCCATCGGACGATGAGTCTCGCCCCGGGAGCAACAAAGGATTCGAGAAAGATGCAGAGGGGACGGACGACTGCTGCGTGGATATGGTCACCTGAACATGCGGAACATTTGCATGGTTTTTCAGGATGAATCACAGGTACAGAGAGGAAAATATCTCTAATAAAAAAATATATGTAATATAGTTTCTGGCATTTTTAAGGTTTTTTTAAAACGATTTCTCAAAAACCTTTAGTGATGGAAAGTATTTGAGACTGTGCCTAACACATTTTTAAAGATTCTTAAATTTTAAAGGGATTTTCTTTAAGAAATCGCACTCAAAATTATCTATAATTTAATTTTCAATAAAAATGGAAACTTAAAGAAAATCTATATCCATAAATATATATAATTTTTCTTTGGAAAGCCCAACTCCCCACACTCTTTTTACTTTTTACTCACAACTTTCGGTGGGCGAAACTTGAGCAGAGTTTGGAGGCCATCCATCGCTTGAGCGACTTCATCATTCGGCATCATATTCGGCATATGTAAGCCACTGAGAGAATATGACAGGTTTCGGCTCGTTTTTTGTTTTAATTTAATTATTTAAGAATCGTAAAGCAGGGGTTTGGGTGCCCAGCAACAGCTGAGCAAACAAATCAAATTGCCAGCCATAACCTTACACATGAGCCGCCACTACAACTCACCGGGAAGGACTATGTATGATGCAACTATGATTTGGCTAATGGAGCTGAGGTCCTTCCTGCTGCCCCTGTTGTTGTTTCTTGTTTTGCAATCGCAATGCCCAAATCAGGAAGGCGGGAAAATCGCGATGTCGTCGTCTGGATTCTTCGGGTTTTTTTTTCTGTGAGGGTAAACCCTCAGGGTAGCAAGGACAAGGGCTTTAAAAGATCATAAATTGGCTAGGATAATGTTTAACTTGGAGAAAATATGGTTTAACTTAGAGATTTGGGAAGAGAAACTAACTAAGGATATCACAAAAGTCTCAGGCGACTTTACATCTCTTAAAAGTAAGACTAAAAGTAGGCAATGATTTTTTTTCTTCTATATTTCTTAAAGAAATGTATATTCCCGGCACCCAAAAATAAGTTAAAGGGATCTCCTAACCCTTAAACTATATATATATTATTTTCTGTAAGATTTTATACTTTTTTACTTGGTTCCTAATTACAACAATTATAAATTAATATTAGAACATAATGCTTTCTATTAATTTCATTCAAAACACCTATTTTACGAGGTATAATAACACTCGATCCCTAACCCCAAGGAACCCCTGGCATTTCTTGGCCAATTTGGCAAAGTGTTTTGTGGCCCCAAGCCCGCCCCATAGCCTCCTTGCAACGACGCGACATGCAACAGCAACAGCAACAGCGAAAAAAAAGGAAAAATAGAGGAAAAAATATAAATAAATAAAAAAAGAAAAGTAGTCAGGGGGAAAAACCGAAAATATTCGCAATCGACAGGCGCATTAAAGTCAGGTTTTTGGCGCTGCCTGTCGGTGCCTGGCACTTGCGGCTGGACGGCCACAAAAAATGCGCCGGAATATTGTTAATTTGCGGTGGGCGTGGCAATGATATGCAGGTAATTGGTTTCGCCTTTTTGTTTCTATACCGCCGGTTGCCCCGGACAACCCAAGGGTTGTCTTTTTCCCCGTTTTTAGTTGGCTTTAAGGAGCTTCACTCGGCGCTCCTGCCATAAATCTGACACGCACTCACCTGGCCAAAATCCCTGCCGCTGGCTCACCTGTCGCCTCTGCTGCAGTCGAAAAATGCAAATGAGCGGCATAAAACTGAGCCAGAGAAGCTGGAGAAGAAAGCGGCGACACAGACAGCAAAGATCCCCAAGTGCCTTAATGAAAAGCAACAGCAGAAGGGCAAACACAGACACACTCGCACTACACACGCATGGGAAAGGACGCAGGACTCGGGACGAAGGAGGCAAGTCCCAGCACGAAGCAGAAATGGGAGCTTTGCGTTGTCGGCGCTAATCCTCATTTAATTTTAAAGTTCGAAGGTGTTGAAGATAATTTTTGCACCACCCACACTAATACACATGGCTGCTGTTCATTACACTGCCCGAAAAAACTAGATAAATAGAGGTTTAGGTATCTAAAAAATATTCTTTGCTTAAAGAATTAAATAGAATTTAATTAAATATATTTAGGAAGTGGATATTGCCTTGGGTAAAGAATAAACACAAGCTGAAAGAAAGGGTTCCCTGACTACACGATACCCGGGCATCTTTAATTAACCTCACAGAATGCTGCACCTTCATACAAGACTGAAGGAACACGGGTTCATCTGTTAGGAGATAAATTGTTCGAATCACATAATATAATTATAAGAATATTAATCTATTAAATTTATTTAAAATTTAGAATTAAATAGAATTTAATTAAATATATTTAGGAAGTGAATATTGACTTGAGTAAACCCTAAATACAAGCTGAACGAATGGGTTCCCCGACTATACAATACCCGGCAATCTTTCCTTTACCTCACGGAATGCTGCACCTTTATAGATATTACTGAAGGAACACTGGTTGATCTGTTAGGAGATAAATTGTTCGAATCTTATAATATAATTATTAGAAAATAAATCTATTAAATTCTTTTAACATTTATAATTAAATAGAATTAAATTAAATTAAAAATTTAAGATATAATATTGCATTCAGTAAACCTTAGAAAATTCTTACTTTTATAAATATAATATAGGTTTCTTATTCCAGAATAAATTTAACAGCTTCTATAATTATATGTACATATTTTTTATCACGCATTTCAAAGGTTTTTAATAGCTAAAACTCCTTATTGAATTAATTACAGATTTCTTTTCCCTCTAATAATTTGTAGTAAGGCATAAACACTCATTTAAAATTAAGATTAAGTGAAGTTATCAATTGGAAATATAATTAAAATATTTAAATGCATTTTAAGGCTAGAAGAAATATAAAATATTCTTCCTGCAAGTGCATTGCAGCTGCCTGATTGCCTGATCTTCTCTCTACTTTCTTTGCTTTCTCTTATTTTTTATTTTTCTAGCCGTGTGTATGGCAACCACAAAGAGCACAACGGTAGCACAACGGTAGCCAGTTTTCCCAGGTTTTCCCCAGGTTTTCTCTAGCTTTTTGCCAGCTTCCCGAGCACATTTATAGAGTGTTCGCACATAAAAATATTTTATGGCGCTTTCCTCTCGAGAAAAAGGATTGCAGAAGACGACGACGACGAGGACTTGCCTTGGATGAAGTGAAGGAAGGTGCTGCTGCTACTGCTGCTCCTGGTGGGGTGTGGGGGGTCTAAGTGGCGTTACCGTTACCGCACATCGCCAGATAAAATAACGGTGCCAGACATTGTCTTATGAATAAATTGTTATGGAAATCGAATTAATGAACGCTGTGGCGCACAATGGAGGAGAGGCGACCTCCAAAAAAAGCAGGCAGCGGATGGAGAAGGAGGAGGGGGTCCAAGGAAGCTCCAGCTTCCGTCTGGCCTGTGAGTGTGTGTGTGTTAGCGTGCCAGAGGTTAATACCTGAGCTTATTTGTCTAACTCTTTCGCCTCGTCCTCGGCGCTGCGTAATTTAATTATGCGTTCACTTTGCCAGCAAATCCCACCTCCTCGTCCTTGGCTGGATTTCTTATCTCAAATGTCGAGTGTCTGCACCGCAGTTTCTCCCCGTGTGTCCTGCCTGTGTCCTGGATGTGAGTGTGCGGCATTAAATTGCAGCATTTAATCGAATTTTCATCTGGCAGCGTCACAAAAAGATAGTCCTAACTCATAAAATCGAGCTTAAAGTAAGCCTTTCCACGAAACGGGGATTAAGTCTTATTTTAACAACCATTAATTGCTGTTTCTTAATTTTTAATTTAATTTTAAAGGTCTCTGGATGCATATTTTATTATATTTTACAACACTAAAACATTTTAAAGGCTCATGAAAATATCCTCTTTCGCAATAATAAATATTTGTATTTCTAGCGACCCAAGGATCTCCAAATTAGAACTCAGTTAGGACTTAATTACGTTTAGAAATTAAGTGGAGCTCCAGCAAAAAGGTGTAGTTGCAGTTGAAGTAACCAAAGGACCTCTTTTTGGGTGTCACTTGCCTGATAAACAATGTGCTCTGGCATGAGAAGGACAAAAGGCATTGATATCTTGAGGACATCAAACTTCTCCCCGGGAATTCCTCGATTTTTCGACTCGAAAATCGAGTAGACAGGCGAAAATGAGCTACTACGTCCTCCTCCAACCCCTTTTTTTGCACTTGAGCAGATAAAGGACTTCCCAATGATACTTTGAAATCAAACACGATGATGCTGAGGATAAGGATAAGGCCAGGAGCCAGTCAGGACTCTGGACTCTCAAGTAAATGAGCAGCGGCTGGCGGCGACCCATTTGACACACGGCTGGGAAATTAAAAAGCCAGCGGACGAGGATGAGGACGATGACGATGACGAGGACGTCTTTTGAAGTTTCACGCCGTAATTGTCACGGAAAATGTTGCCACGGACAACTGAGGCGACGGAGGCCGGAGTCCGAGGAGCTCTAATGAGATCTAGAGCAGACATTTCTTAAAGAAAGACCAGTTTGGGGTTTAATTACTTAATTTTTGTTTATAATATAAATTAAGACGGATTAATATATTATATAATAGATTATAGAGAACCTATATAGATAAGTTCATTGAGATATCGCGTGATCTCTTATTTTCTAAGCCACCAAGCAGAGTTCCTTCACTGTCTTGTAGGACGATGCAGCATTCCGTGAGGTTAAGCTTGAGTAGCTTGAGTAAGGATGTCCTATTTGCTTTTTTTAGTCTAGTTATAGATTAAATAATGCCTTAAATAGTCACAATGAATGATTAAAACTATAATCTTATTAAAAATAAATAAATTTGCTATCAAAATATATTTACAACATATTTTTTATATTTTTCTAAATATATTTCAGTTATGAGAATGGAAAAATCCACAGTAACCTTTAGAGACTCTCTTAAATTCAAGACGCATCTGCATATCAGCTGCACAAACCTGCCCAAAGTTTAAGGATAATGCCTCCATTGGTGCTCCCAAACAGGACATTTATTGGTTGCTAGATGCGAGTGCGTGTGCCTGTGACTCTGCCTCCGAACGGGTTAAAGCTAAATGGCCCGTGGAACACGGCAGACGCCCCACTGGAGACGCCGGATAAATGGCTGGAGCTAGAGCTGGAGCTGGAGATGGAGAGATGGCGATGGACGGACGCGCAGATGGATGGGTTCGAGAGTCAAACGAAAAGAGGAAACGAAGGGGTTTCCTCTAATGCAATTGATGTTCCTCGCAGGCAAAGTCAAAAAAAAAAAGGAAAAGGGCTGAGGCATTGAGGCGGCAACCTAATAAAAGGAACGAAAACAACTTGTTTTCCAATTTTACAATTTAACAAGTTGCCATTAGACGACGTCGCCTGGCGCAAGTCGTTAGTCCTCCATCCTCAGCCAATCCTTTCTGGCCTGAGCCGCCGCCGCCGCCGAAACCAAACCAAACGGCGGCGAAAGAATTCCAAAGAAAATCGACTGCTATTGGGATTCCACAGGCCCTGTGCTGCCAGGCTCAAAGGCTTACCGGAACACACAAATAAAATAAAATAAAATAAAATAAAATCAAGCCAAAAGGCAGCAGAAACAGAAACAGAAATGGCAAAAACACAAAAAAACACACACCAAGAGCCCGAAAATTTTTCTCGGGGCGAGCGTACAAATTTTTCGAATTGTTCGCTGGAGACTAATAAAATCAACGACGTGGAACTTCAAGCCGTTCCCATGGACCAGGCTAAAGCCGGGACTTGGGGCAGGGGGAAGGACGGCGGAATACCAGAGACAATGAGTCGTCGTCGTCGTAGTCGTAGTCGTTGGCGGCATCGGCGACGTCTCACATGCAGCCCAGCAGCACCCACAGCACCGGAACTGAGTGAATGGGTTTCCCGACTATGCGATACCCGGCAATCACATCCTTTATTTTCCAGGGAAATAAATAATACGAAGCACACAATATAATCAATAAAGAAAATATATAAAGGGTTGCTTAAGTGATTTGAAATCTTTTGTTGAGCTGCTTAAAAGTAGGCTATGATTAATTGGCAGCTTAAAAATATTTGTAGCATACTTTTGGGCACTAATTCTTTTATTTTAATTATAGGCTGATATTTCCCTTAATTAATTACAAGGTATCCACAAAACCTGAACCAACGGAGACAGAAAAAAATGGTAAGAAGGGCAGAACAAGGGCCAGAGGAGCCCTGAACCAGCCAAAAGTTATTAAACAGTTAAGCGGCGTCGCACGTCGTCGCGTTTTGGTCGGACAAGTCTGAGATTTAGCGGCGAGCACATACACATATACATCCCCCTATAAAAAAGATCCACGTATCCACCGAGGAAGAGTTAAGTCCTGGTCGTGGTCCTGGGGCCTTTGTTTGTTGCCAGGTCGAAGACGCAGCCAACGTTGTCTAATTTATATTTAGCAATGTTGCCAAGGGGAATGGAACGGTCTAGGCCAGGGATAGAGGATGGAGGATAGAGGACTGAGGCTAGGGGACTCTGCTCTTGTAGGCCTTAATCAGCCGGCCGCCATTAATAAATCAGAGTCATTAAAAATGCAGCTGCCAGTGAATGGAAAAAAGGCCAGCGAAACAAAGTAATAGAAAAAAGCAAGAAGACTCGGCAATATTCAAAACGGAATAGAAAATACTCTAAGAGGGAACAGGGAAGATAAATAATTAATAAATAAATCAGATTTGCTTCCCAAAAATAACTCAAAATCTAAATATATTCCTTTAATAAATTCCCCAATAAATATCTTAATAAATTAATTTATGGAATTTATATATATACCTTATAATATTAAATTCTAGGCATATTGGTTCCCTTAACTCATATACCCTGGGATCCTTAGTAAAAATACAAATTGGAAATCGAATGAAAAGACGACGCTTGCCTTAAGCTGTGGTGGCCAGGCCAGGATGGATTCTGAAAGGCGTTCGCATCCCAAGGATTCGCGGGACACCTCCGGTGGGGCCAGCTGCTGGGCAGCGTGGCGGCGGGCGGTATATATTCATTCATTAAGCAGCCCGACCAGGCCAGCACACAAAGGGACACTTTACAGCCGAATGAATCTAATTAAAATGTAATTATAAATGTAACCGTTAAGCGGAAGTATCCGCGGGATACCAGCCGGGCGCCGGCTCTGAATCAGATTTCCAAGCCAAAAACGAATCTCAATCTGTGTGGCGACCAAGCGGACCAAGAAATG
Organism: Drosophila triauraria; assembly: GCA_014170255.2. Classification (NCBI taxonomy): domain Eukaryota; kingdom Metazoa; phylum Arthropoda; class Insecta; order Diptera; family Drosophilidae; genus Drosophila; species Drosophila triauraria. The sequence continues at coordinate 4,134,159 of CM024333.1, read as the reverse complement.
CGAATAATGAGAATGAAAATAAAAAATTAGAAGCGACAAGCAGCAAACCCCTTAATCATGACGCCCTAGCGCCCTCGATTTATGCCGAGACATTTTCTTGGCCTTTTTTTTTTCTTGCTGTTCCCCTTCTTATATTGTATTTATTCTTTATTTTTCTTTTCTCACTTAAAGTTATCTTAGAGAGACTGAAATTGATCAGAGCAATCAGAGTTAAGACTTGGGGATTTAAGGGGAAAACACAAGGGAATTAATTAAATATTTTAAGAGAATTATTTGTAAAGATCTTAATGAGAAAATAAAAAGAAAAACCTTCTATGTTCTTATTTATAAACATATGCTTTTATTTTTTAAATATTCTATATTTCTTCTTGACTTTCCTTAAAGTCCCCTTGAAGATGTTTAGGATTTTTCGGTATGCAAAACGAAGGACCATGGGACATGGGACACAGGACACGGTCAGGACACAATTTGCTTTTGGCTTGTGTGCAATAAAACTAAACTTAATGAAATTTAAGACTCGCACATGGGGGACTCGGAGCTGGGGGCGTGGCCAGTCTTGGGCCAAAAAGTTTGCAGCAAAATGCCAGCGAGGCAGCCAGCGGAACCAGCTGCCCGGCAAGGGGCAAGATCCCAAGATCCAGGACTACGGACTACCGCCGAGTAGTCTACCATCTTGCACTTTCCGAAAACGTTTGACCTGCACACACAACACCCGTGTCCTGGCCGAAAAAGTCCTTGTTTCTGTTGTTGTCTTTGTAAGCCGGCTCTAAGTGCGTGTCCTGGTCATGTAATCGCATTTCAATTTAAAGTCATTCATTCAGATGCTGGCCAAACAACAGCAGAAGAAGACGGCCCCAAGACGCACAGGGATACACTCGCAAGGACCTCCTTCTGAGTGTCTGAGTGTGTGTGTGTGCATTTATGTGGCTTAAGAAAATTGAAAATTCCATGGCATACGTGGATGGAGATGGAGCCAAGGATGAGCCAAGAAACTATCGAGAAAGTGAGGCAAGTTTACAGGGTTTATCTTCTTTGGTGACTGGAGATAAAGGATTTTATTATATAGATATATCCAGGGTGTATTTTTTCACTCTTTTTTAAGAGTTTCACTCTTTTTTGCAGCTTTCTATAATATTTATTTATCGTTGAGATCAAATTTCTCTGAATTAAATTAAAATTAATTCGATAGGCAATCGATAAATTCGATTACTATTTTTTTTAAATTTAATAGTGATAAATTATCATAATATATATTGATAATTTGGAACATTTTCACTATTTAAAAGAAAAAAGGGAATCGAATTAATCGATTATTTATCGGATTAATTGCATTTATTTTTATTTCATAGAAATTCAATATCATTCGATTTATCATTGGTAAATATTATTAGCTACTTCTATCTAATTGGGTATAACTATTCCACTATTATATCTAACCCTTTAGCTTTCAATGCTAAGTGTTTATCGCTAAGCTCCCACCTCTAACTACTTTTATTATTTTTTTTAAGGCCTGCAAATATTATAATTTCCGAAAGTAGTTAGTAACATGAGTTACACTTTCCACCAATTTAAAGTATTACAGCTTTTTTTTGTTTTCCCTTTTTTTTATTTAAAAAAACTTTTGATAAGTGCCTATCGCTGGCCTCCCATCTCTAGCACATGCATGAGCATTTGCTCTCTCTATAGTTTTGCATGTGTGGCTGGGAATAGTTTGACACTTGCAATGCACATAAATTTTGGACACTGTCACTGCTGCTGCTGCTGCTGCTGACCGACCTCTTGACCCCCCCAACTCTTTCGGGAAAAGGCACCCCTTTTGGCAACCTTCTCTCACCCATGCCGGGGGGGCAGAAATGCAGCAAAGTCGTAAAGCGCTTTTAAGCACACAAATTAACCACAGAACATGGCACAGAATCATCTGCCCAAACTCCGAGCCCATCAGAGATCCCAACCCCTATTACTCGAAGGGGGCATCCGCATCCGCATCCATTCTGTTTGTCTATTTCGTTGTTTATTTGTTTTTGTGTGCACTCAAGGATTTCTAAGAACTTTAACTTGCCAAAAATGTGCACACACACGACGACGACTACGACGACGGGGAGGAGTCCTTGTGCTGGGCTGTGTGTGTACTGTGAACCCAAGGATTCATTTGCACTGCCCCCTGACTGGGCCTGACTGGGCTCTGACTGGGCTCTGACTGGGAACTTCACATTGCGCAGTGACCATTAACGAATTTTCAACTATGTACATTCCGCTTTCGACTATAACTGGGGGCTGGTAACTGTCCAGGACACTCCCAGGACACGGCAGGAGCACGCATGACTGACCCGGGTTTTTGGCTTAGCTTTGTGTGCTAAGATCGTTCGAGGAAATTAATATTCCACTTCTGGCACTTACTTACGCTCCGTAAATACTTGAGCACCCAAAGGCGCTCTCCCCCGCCCCGACCTCTCTTAAAAATTAAATATATATTCAGATATATATATATGTATATTCCTTGGCTCCCTGAAAAATGGAAATAATCACTTCATTAGCGAGACAAAAAAGAGCAAAGCAAAATAAAGAAATAAAAAAGGAGAGAAAAAAGCAAGTAAATTACGCGTTTCCCACAGCGGCGCCCACATCAAAGTGACCAACTCCCGCACCAGACCCAGCCCCAGCCCCACCCTATGGCATCAGCAGTGGTGCATTCCCCAAAGAACTCGGCCATCTCACAATTAGACGCACAAAGTCAAACGTCAACAAATTATAGCCACATGGGCGGACATCCCAAAGCCCCGGCCGAGGACGAGAGCAGAGGGGTTTTCCCCAAATTAACAAACAACCATCAAGTGAAATTTTCCTTTCCTTTTCCACCAAAGGAAACCGGGCCCAGCAAAGAAAATCTGAGGCTGTAAATTGCAAAAAAAAAAAATTAAATAAACACTGCAGCAATTAAAAGCACTACTTAAAGGGATATATTTATAAATAAAATGAGTTAGGAGCAACATTTAAAATGTAAACTAAATGCTGTATTATTTTTTGGCTTAAGCTACTTCTTGTTGAAATAAATTTAGCTTTTAAAGAGAACATATTTATACTTTAAAGCCCCTTTATAATTTATTTATAATATATTTAGTCATTAAAAAAAAATATTTAATATTTTAAACTATCTAGTTAGTTATTTTGAACTTATTAAAAGGGTTTTATTTTATTTATATAAATGAGAAACTATTTTTGGGTATTTCTAGCATTTCGTATATATTTATATTATTTATTTAATGCTACTGATGACGGACACTGGCAATGTCAGAAACAGTCCTGTAACCCAAGCCTCCTGACTGTCTGTTTCTTTCCCAGATATTTTATGACTTGACTAATTAAATAAATAAACACCCCACCATTGAATACCCGACTCTTGGCATATAAAAAGCATTGCCTACTTTTTGGCTGCTTGTGAATATCCTTTTCATAGCAATTATATCTTTTTTAAGGTTTTAATGGCCAAAGATATTGAGTTCAACTAATTAATATTTATTTAAACATTTTTCTATGTTTAAGGGAGCTCCTATTATTTTCTCTGCATGGATATCTGACAATTTTGGAGGGAGGAACAGACACATGCCAGCTCCACTGCCGAAGCACCCAAGACATGGGGCACTGATTTGCATTAATGGACGCTTGAGTGATTCCCCGCTTTTCCAGCTTTTTTGGGTCTCCGGTCCAGCAGCTGTCGACCGAGGGCCTTAATTAATTAAGTTCACATGACCAGAGAGCGGCGGTGGCGGCGGCGGAGGCAGGTGGGGCTGGGAAGTGGGAGTGAGATGGCCAAGACCGCCTTCGATCGAAGTGCAATCGATCGATGGAAGGCCTTCCTCGTTTGTCCCTCATTACACGCAAATTACTTTGTTTTATTTGGGAAATTTGGAGTCATCAAAAAGGAACCAAAGGATATATTCGAGACGCAGAAAGGACTGGTCGAGCCGCAAAACAAATGCCAACTAAATCAGACCGCTGTCCGCTGTCCGAAGTCCGTTTCCGGACATAGAGCCACCCCTTGCAACCGTTATCCGGGACTGACCAAGCGCCGGACACGGCAACAGTTCCCTTTCGGTAAAAGCGAAAAAAAAAGGCTGGAAACGGACTCGGGCTTGGCTTTTTATTATGCTCAGAAATCACATTAAAAGGCAAACTCAAATATTTTAATCAGATTTTCGCAAAAAAGGACAAACACACCCGTTCGTCCTTCATCGCCCATCCTTTATCTCTCTCCCTTTGGCTCAGGCTCACTACCCATCACTACACCTACCATATATGCATTTAAAACAGCAGCTTTTGCTTCCTTTTTTTTCTCTCTCTGTGACATTTTAATTTCGTTACCTTTCGAAAGTTGGGTATGCTGAGGGATATTGAATAAGAGGATATCATAGAGCTGGATTTGGGGGTATATATTCTATATAAATTTAAAAGTACTAGTAAAATATGTCGAACGGAAAAGTAATTTAAAAATAAAAAATAAATCCTTTATAGATTTAACGTTCTCTACAACACCTTCTGAAACCTTAATCCGACATCCTCAAACTATATTTAAGTAAAAAATAAATAGTTTGCATAGAATTTGTTTTTAAAAAACATCTAATTTTGTCAGAAATAAATTATTTCATTTGTAATTTCCATGTTTAACCTTAGGGGTATTTCCCAGTCTATTACTTGGAATTTATTCTCCATTATTTAAGGACAATGTGTGTTAATGTGCGTCAACATCGTCCTCATCCATCTAGAGCCCATCGTTGGGTTGAATTCTGGGTTTGCTGAGACCAAAAGCCGAAAGCCGGCGAAAGGAAATGGCCACAGCTGTTCCATTCATGCATAGGCTCGTTGTTTCGTTTGCCCCCTTCCAAGCCCTTCTCCTAACCCCCTGTGCCCACAGTCAGCTTCCGTTTCGGGGGCGTGCCAGGTCCAGCTGTCCGAAAAAGTAGCAAAAGCACAAAAAAATGCCACCAAACGAACCCCTTTCCCATCCGTTGGCTTTATGTATATATACATATATACAGATCTCATCCCTAGACGAAACGACATGACATCCACTTTAAAGCATAAGTTGCGGTTCCAGCGAAACGAAAAACTCATTTTCATGTGATGACTGAAGCACTGAGGGAAAACTAGGCAAGGAAGGCACATGAAGTGGGGATTATTTTTATATTTGTAAAACCTTAAAGGTAATTTAGTATTGAATTAGTTAGAAATCAAGAAAACGTAATTTATTTTAAGAGATTTAAGACTTTGTAAGGATGATAAAGTATTATATGAAGAAGCGTATACATTAATATTTGTAAGGCTTAAACAGAAGAAGGTTTACGATTTTTTTAGTGGTAAAGATATGGATAAATATTGTTGTTATTATTCTGGTGCCTAATAATTCTTATTTTATTTGTTTTTATTTATTTATTAATTTCCTGATGGCACAGAATTGCTACTTAAATATTATTAAATACATTTATGGCTTCCCCCTCGTAATTTCCACGTTTTAAATACTAAAGTATAAACAAATCTTGCACTTTTCTGTGAATAATAAATATTTAGCCCTACTTTTTTTCTCCGTGCCACACCCTCTCGCCCTCTTGTTTTTTTCTGGCCCAACCTCCCGGTCTGCCGGCCCTTAGTTGGCCACAGACTTTGGGCTAGATTGATATTTACTTTGTTGTAGCATACTTTTTTGGGCCAGCCCCAAAGCTGGACACTGTGTGTGTGTACCCACACCCTGCTCTCCCCTGAGCCTACTTTAGAGCAAAGGAGGCGAAATGAAAATCATACCACAGCAAATTCTCTAGCGACATTTTCAACAAATTGACACAATTTTCAAGATGCTTAAACGTGAAAATTGCCACAGCGCAGGGGCCAAATAAATATATATACAAGTCTATATAAATATATATTTAGAGAGGCGAGAAACTCAATGTCGCTACACGACACTTGGCGCCTTTGTTTTCACACGCCCCAAAAGGCACTAAAGTGCCATTTTAGGCGGCTCAAGTGGCGGGCGAGCGACCCATCCAGCATCATTCCGGAATCCGGCATCCAGGATTCGACGGGCATACTGAATACTGAATCCAGGACACGGCATCCCAGACGCTCGGCGTTCCAAGTACTTCAAAGTTGCACTCGGCGACAAATTAGAATGTAGATTGTGCACTCGAAATAAAATCTGTACCTTAAATTCAAGGGAATATGTGGCCTAGAAAGGTTTAATAATTAATTAGGAAATAAATGTATATTAATAAAAAGTCATAGCTAGTAAATATTATAAGAAATAATTATAACAAATAAGATTTCAGTATGTTTTTACCCCAAAATCTTTAAAAAATATCACAAATCTTCATCAAAACGTGCCTTTAATTATATTTATTTTATTTTTAACCTTTCTAACTCTTTAGGCATTTTTCTTTAGTGTTTAAGAGACCCCACTGCCCTGCTGCAGGAACCCAAAGAGGGCGTGGCAGCTGGAGAGCCAACACTTGAGGGCGAGCGCATCCCTAAACGATGCCAACGCCCTTCGTCCTGTTGTTCCCATGACGGCCGTCGATTAGGTGGCCCTCCCCCCCTTGGATCCACCCCCTCTAAAAAGACACAACCCCCTCAAGGACACCGCCTCCGCCGCCACGGCGCGGCTGCGAAGCAATTGAAGCGATCAAAGGGCATAAATTTATGCAAATTATTTTCACGCCTTTTTAGATATGCGATTTTTGCTCTGACAGAGGGCAGGCATAGCCTCCATTTTTTTTTCCCCACCAGGGCACGTTCCAGGACCATTGTGTGTGCTCATCGCAGGAATTAGCTGGGATATATGTAAAGTCGAGAGATTGGAGATTGGCCCGGGAAACAGATGGAGATATTGCGGGGGGGCTTTAGGAGAGATCAACAAGTGAAATCCGTGTAGGGTTTATCTCCAGATAATGTCATAATATGCAAAATATGTAAATTTTGCTTTTCAGACCGCAATTTGACAGTTCATTTATGGCATTTTTGCTTTAAAATTGAGATAAGAAGCTTTAATTTAAGAAACTCATATTAAATGTATTTATTTTAGATATTTTAGGCTTAAAAAAATGAAAATTAAGACTGGTATGGCTGTTGGTAGAAGTAATAGTGTGGCCAGTCAGGGAGAAGCTGCATTCTAGAAAAGGGTGGCAAGCTTTAAGGGATGCCAGATGGCGAAACAGATCGCTAGATGAATTCAGGAGATTTCATTCGTAGAAAAACAAGTAAAAGTATTTTAACTTCATAAAAAATATGAGAGAATGCATAATATTAATCTATTCTTGTAATAATTATTCTATAAAAGCTTAAATTCCATCAGATTTATCTCCAATTCCCAGATAAAAAATCTTCCACCATTTAAAACCCCATTTTGTCTTAAACCGCAGCTTTTCTGCTACTTTTAAGCCTAATTCCAACCGGCACTCAACTGGAAGCAATATTAAAACGGATTTTCAGCCGTGAAATGGCGAGAAAAAGCGCGCTTTTACCGACCGGACCAACGGATGCCAGGTGCTGGCGTCACCTGAGCCGTTCGGCTCGACCAATTAGCCAAATTGTTTTTATGGCCGAAAACCGAAACCGAAACCGAAGCTGCGGCACAGCCTGAAAATTATAGCGGGCATAAAAATGGGAAAGGGACGAGGGCAGATGATTCCTGATAGTCGTGATAGCCGCCGCCGCTGCCGTGCCGCTGGAGCAGCTGCACCCACATCAACCACCATCTAATTTCTGGCCTGGATGGAGGTGCAAACGTGTGAGAATTTTGCGTAATTGAGTTTCAACTTCAAAGTCCGCTAACCGCATGCACTCGTCGGAATAGGGATTGGGACTGGCACCGGGACTGGGGTTGAGGAATGGCTGTGGAAATGGGCTTTAGCCAAGCTGATTTGCATATGCGGTCCGGTCCCACCTTTTTCTTTTTTTTTTACAGAACGAAAGGTCAAAGCTGCCCGGAGCCCCGTGTTTTTTGGGGTTCCTGGGATCCGGGAATCCGGGCATATTTGAGCTGTCAACACCTACCACCCTCGGCCCTTTCGAGGAGGGAGGTTGAGTGTGTGCCAAGCGAGTCAAATTAGTGTGTGCCGGAATCCAAACTCAATCTCGCCAAGCTCCAAGCTCAGCTCAGCCCCTCGTTCGGTTCGGTTCAGTTGAGATTAGCCAGGGAGAGAGGAGAGCCTTGGATAAACACTAAATTTATCAAAAAACTCCAGCTTGTTATGCTAATGGAAACAGCAGACAGATAAGGGGAGTGAGGAAATAGATTTTTGAAGGGGTACCGGAGGATGGTATATAGAATAGTTGGTTCTTTTAGGAGTAAGGATATTAATGCAAAAGAAGCACTAGGGTCTATAATTAATTTAGAGGTTGTAGGAATGGGGCTTTCCATATATTACGTAATCACCAGTGTGACCGTTTATGGTACTATTTTGTTCAGAATTTTATTTAATTTTACCAGTAGCATAGTGCCGAACTAAATAAAGTTTAATTTTAAACAAAATAATGCGTTTATGGACAGCGAGAGCGTTTTTTACATTGTAAAAAATACCATAAACGGTCACACTGGTGGTTACGTAATATATGAACAGCCCCAATATATTTTGGGAACTAACTTCCTTAAAAGAACTACGAAATCATTAAAATAAATCCATAAAAAACCAGAAATGCATTCCATCTAAGCTGAAAATTAATCTCCTACAAAACCAAACATTTTTTCAACCATTTTAAATAGTTTTAAGTATAGTTTATCTGCAGCTTACTTTAAAATAACCTGCATAAGTGCCCTTCTGAGTGGTATGTGCAGTGGAGGAGAGATCTGGGCATCGATATATCTCTGGCAGAACTACTAAACTAACTGCTAACCCTTCTTCGTCCGCAACTCCTTTCCTTTACCCAGGAATCCCCCACTTTCGAGCTCCGCTCTCTCTGGTGTGTTTTGTCTGGCGGGCAAAGTCATAACTTCACTTATCAACATTAGCTGTTGCCAGGGGCGGACGGGGGGCTAGGAAAGGGGCAGCGCTTGAGATATTCATACATTTTAATACGATGTTTATATTTTATGAAGGCAAATGAATGCACAAGGAAATGAATAAGGGGGGCCTTGAGGTTTGGGGTAGCCAAAAAATTCAACACCAAATGAGTGAGTTAGCAAGTGTGTGCGTGTGTGTGTGGCCCAAACGCAGACGATGGCTGGAATCTTGGTAGAAGCGAGCAACCTCGCTTCGAGCTATAGACGAGTTTACAGTTATCAAGGGAAAATTATCATCTGCCATGAATCTCGATAAAATTCATATTCATATGCGAGCAAACCGAGAGCCCAGGGGCAGGAGCAGGGGCCAGGGGGACAGGGGACAGTGTCCGGGGCCACATTGTAGCTGTATCTGTAGCTGGTAGCTGGTAACCACACACACACACACAGCTACACATTCATTACGTCGCCTCGCTTCGTCCCAAAATGGGATAGCTCCCTGAACAAACACATACCTACAGCTGGGGTTAAGAAAATAGAGACAAGAAAATAATAAAAGACTGATGTCGAATCGCGTCTTCATGCCATAAATACCAAAAAATCTAGTCAGAAATCCAACTTAAGCCTGGAAATACAATGCAAGTACTCACTGCGCCCAGTTTACCGTTGCCAGCTTTCTCGATTTACCGTTGTTCGGGCTCCTCCACCATCTGGCATCTCCATAAACTCAACACAAACACACACTAGGCACTGGAAAAAGATAAAAGTTAAATTAGAATAAAATGGAAAATATTAATCGAGAATATATTATTTACTTTTTAATCTACAGCTTCTTCTTCTTTCCCTCTTTTTCTTTTCCCGCCAGAAGCTCGAAGGAGGATAGGTGGATTGACTAAAAAAAATTACGCGAGAGCTGCTGATCTTTCCCGTCATGTTCGCAGTTTACCGTCCACCAACTCAACACAAACACACACTAAGCACTGCAAAAATATTAAAGTTAAATTAGAATTAAATATAAAATATTTATCACAAATATATTTACCTTTTGATTTACAGCTTCTTCTTCCTGTTCTTAACTTCGATCCACGTCCGCTTAGGTCCCCATCCGATCGCCACTGCTTCCCACCGCACGCAAGCAGCTCTTTTATAGGCGCTGGTCTCTCTATTTCTTCCCGCCAAAAGTGAGAGGGAGAGAGGGAGAGCTAGAGCGAGCATCTTCCATGAGAAGAGCTGATCCTTCACGTCAAACGCTTGAGAGACGCGCGCCCCATAGCTAGCTCTTCCCCCTCTTTTCAGCCAGACGCTCGATAGAGAGGGAGAGTGAGAGGCATATATGCATTCTTCGATGAAAACAGCCGAACTTTCTCGTTGCACCTGAGAGAAAGATAGCTAGATGAACTTCTCTCTTGGAAGCATCTCAGCTTTCCCGCTAAATGAAGTAAATAAATTCCTTTAATAAATATGTTTACATTAGGAATACCTTTTAATCTTTTTTTAAGAACATAATAATTGTTTCCGATTATAGAATTTTATAATAATTACGATTGCTTTTTAATTAAAAAGAAATAATAATTTAAATTAGTTTTTCTCCCATTTAAAACACAAAATATTTATTTTCTCTCTTTCCTATTTCTCTGACCTCAACTGTTTGGTTTTGGCTGAATATGCGTATATGTGAGGGTCACAGGAAGCACTGGGACGACGGGCCAGACACGTTTGCCCCGAACAACACGACGAGCAACAGAAAACAGAAAAAGGCAACAACAAAGCAACAATTGCTTGATATGGAAAACGGGCTCACAACTAATTTTTGGAAACAAATGACTCTCGTCCTCTCAAAGCCAAATAAGGCACCCAACTCCGCCCGCCCATCGCAGCTTGGAGCTCGCCCCTTTTCCATATATTAAAGCTTCCCTTAAATTGGTTTTCTGTCCGACTGAATTGGCTTTAAAATGCTCACAGTTACTTGGGATAAACTCTCTGGAATAAGTGATGGTCATAAGGAATTATTAAAATGGGAATTCTAGGAGAGATAACTGAGATTTGGGGAAGAAAATCAGTTAAAGCTGGATAAAGGATTATATTAAGAAGAAAAGATATAAATATTAACTATGAAAAGGAATATCTATGCCAATAGAAATGAATTAAATTATACAAATAAACATAAATGGAAAATATAATAAAAGAAAACATGTTCCAATACAAACTTAACTGGAAGTCTTAGTATTTTTAAGAGAGAGATTGCCGGAGAGCATGGTTGCTTTCCAATAATGAAAAATGTATGGAAAGTGGCCTTACCTTCTCTTAAAAAAATACTGCTTAAAATACTGCTCAAAAAATATTCAAATATTACTAAATTTAACTATTTTAATAAAAGTAATTGTTCTAAAGGCCAAAAAGTGCGTCAATCTATAAAAATAAAGAACCAAAGACAGAAAGAAGCATTTGCTAATGGCAAACGGCAAGTTTGTGCCCATTTCTTCTGATTTCTATTTACTCCAGGAAGAGGTAGGACGAGCCAAAGCCAAAGCCAAAGCCCTGGCCCTCGCCCGAGCTCTCTCAAAGGCTGCCCAGGTAATTAAGTAATTCCTGGCACTAAGCAGCGCACTTAAATATTTACAGTTATATCTTGTGCTCTGCAGTTGAAAAGATAAAAGTGCGCGCGTGCTGCCCGGATGGCAGCTAACCTTATTTTTACGGGGTTACCTAGGGGGGTGGGAGCAGGTGGGCAGGCAGGAAGTCTCGCTGGGGCGAGTTCATTAGCTGGCAAAGGGTTTAATTACCTACTCTGTTCATTTAGCGCCACTTGGCTAACGCGCTGTTGAGCAATGCAAACCGAAAACCGACTCAAACAACCTTGCCGGGCGACGCTGCCGCTGTCGCTGCAGCCGAGTAAAATGCGTCTCTCCTTCTCATCTGGCAAACACAACCTGGCCATGTACACAGTTAATTAAAAAAAAAAGGTGGAAAAATAGGAAAAAGGAGCCAGGGAAGACGTAAAAAAAAAAAGAGGAAGCGGGAAGCGGAGCTCAAAAAGCAACGGCCTCAGCTGGAAATGGAGTGCCTGCTCCTTGAGTTCGCTGGGCTCCCCGCCTCTCCCAATTCGCAATTAATGGGAGAGATACACGACAAAGTGCGCTGCACACAAAAAAATAAGTAGACTTCTTTTCAGGAAGAAATTTAAGGTTAAAATGATGAATTCCTTAATAAAAGTAAAAAACGAAAAGAAGAGAGCTATACATAAATAAAGAACTCTTTAAGTGCTCTTTACTTTCCGTTTTGTATTTGAAAAATAACTATTTACACACACACAAGTGTTGGCCACACTGATATTTTAGCCGTTCTCAGAGTTCTCCCTCTCGAGCGTCTGATGGGAAAGATCAGCTCCTATCAAAAGAGAGAGAGGATATCTATTCCTCCCACTCTTTGGAGCGCCTGACGGAAAACAAAGGGAAGAGCTGGCTATTGGACGTGCGACTCTCAAGCGTCTGATGGGAAAGATTAGCTATTTTCACTCTCACTCTCCCGAGCTTCTGGCGGTAAAAAAAAGAGAGACCAGCGCTCATATCGATCGGACCAGGGATTTAAGCTGATGTGGATGGAAATAGGGAAGAGAGATTATAAATAATATAATTATTTTGTGTTTTAAATGGGGAAATTAATTATAATTATATTTTTTATATTTTAAATTAAATTTTCTTTCCAATTAAAAAGTAATATTAGTTTTTATAAAATTTTAGATCGGATACGATTATTAAAAGGTGTTCCTAATGTAAACATATTTATTAAAGGCATTTATTTACTTTATTTAGCGAGAAAGCTGAGATGCTTTCAAGAGAGAAGATCATCTAGCTATCTTTCTCTCAAGTGCAACGAGAAAGTTCGGCTGTTTTCATCGAAGAACGCATCTATACCTCTCACTCTCCCTCTCTATCGAGCGTCTGACTGGAAAGAGGGGGAAGAGCTAGCTATGGGGCGCGCGTCTCTCATGCGTCTGACGGGAGGGATCAGCTCTTCTCATGGAAGATGCTCACTCTAGCTCTCCCTCTCCCCCTCTCGCTTCTGGCGGGAAGAAATAGAGAGACCAGCGCCTATAAAAGAGCTGCTTGCGTCCGGTGGTAAGCAGTGGCGATCGGACTGGGCACCTAAGAGGACGTGGATCGAAGTTAGGAAGAGAAAGAAGAAGCTGTAAATTTAGGGGTAAATATATTATATTCAATTCTAATTAAGTATTCATATTTTTCAGTGTAGTCACGATCGGACCAGGGACTTAAGCGGACGTGGATCGAAATAAAGAAGAGGAAGGAGGAGCTGTAAATAAATACATAGGTAAATAAATATATTCCCGGTAAATATTTACAATTTAATTCCAATTTAACTTTATTTTTTCCAGTGCATTGTGTGTGTTTGTGTTGAGTTGGCGGAGATGCCAACAGGGAGCCCGAACGACGGTGAATCGAGGAAGCTGGCAACGGTAAACTGCGAACATGAAAGAAATTAGCAGCGTGACCGAAACTCCACTCTCTCCCTGACCCACAAAAGGCAGCCCAAGAGCTCCGGGACGCCCGGAACTCCTCCTCCACCCCATCCTAGGCCTAGGACAAGCCCGCCCAAAAGAACCACTTGAAGGCGTACTTATTACACCTGAGCTGCAGCTAAGTATGTTTACAAGATGTTCAGGACTCGGGACTCTCGGAGCTTGACTCCACCACTTCCGGCTGGTAAGTCCTGGGCGTTTATTTTTTAATAAATTTACACACAAAAACGCTAAGGAGCAGGGGGGGATGCGGATGTAACCCAGTTTTGGTCTACTTATAAATCCTTTAACTGTCGCCCGTCGCCGGTCGCAGGCAGTCGTCGAAGCAAATAAATTTTACCCAAGGGGGTAATCGACAAAATATATTCGATAAGAAATTTGTATTACCAAAGACACAGCACACCGCACAGCACACACACAAGATGATGTAATCATCGACGAGGGGTTGGAGTTGGTAACTGGGACCTGGTAGTGCTCCATCTCGGGGCACTGATTGCCACTCCGGATCTCTCTGGGAAGGAAACATCGACCACCTGCTGTTCCGGGGCTGTTGTCACTCGACGAATTGCTTTGGAGACCTGCAACGTGACTAACGGACGCCACAAAGGTGTCGTCTGGCGGATTGAGGTTTCGTTTTCGGTTTCGGGTTTAGGGTTCCCAGTTCCCAGTTCCCAGGTTTGGGGTACTGAGTCGATATCAGACAGCATCCAATGACAGCGGCAGCAGCTCCTTGCACCGATTGCTTTTTAATCGATTCCATTTACAAATAAATTGCTTTGCCCGGAAGATTTATCTATTGCCAAGTGCAGTCGAAGACAGTCGATTATGGCGGTAAGTTCGTTGTTATGGTAAGGACTAGCAGATATCCTGGGTTTTTAAGGGTTAATTCTAAGGGGTATTTATGTATTGTGTTTATTATTTAAATACAAAGTTAAGCCAAGGCTAGAGCTTAGTTTAAGCAACAGAAGAAACAGTGCTACAAAATATCATTCCATACTTTTAGATGCCTTTTAAAGTGATTTATAATCCCCAGAGATTTCTTAAATATTTTTTTTTTTTGCTAAGAAAAATAAGTTTTTATGGACTAGCAAATATCCTGGATTTTTAAGGGGTATTTATGTATTATATTTATTATTTAAATACAAAGTTAAGCCAAGGCTGGAGCGTAGTTTAAGTAACAGAAAAAAACAGTGCTAAAAAATGTTCACTGCATACTTTTAGATGCCTTTAAAAATGATTTATAGTCCCCAAAAATTTCCGTAATGTTTTTTGCCTAAGAAAAATAAGTTTTTATGGACTAGCAAATATCCCGGTTTTTTAATGGGTATTATTAAGGGGTATTTATATATTATAATTAGCATTTAAAATGCTGACTTAACTCAAGGCTGAGCTGGTTTTAAATAATAGAAAAAACAGTGTCTAAAAGTATGCAAAAAAAAATTCACTGCATACTTTTAGATGCATTTTAAACTGATTCGTAAGATTTATAATCCCCAAGGACTTCTTAAATGGTTTTTTTTACTACAAAATACCTAAATAATGCAAAGTGTTGTAAATATTTTTTCCCAAGTATTAAAGCCTTAGTCCTAAGCTCTTAATAGCTCTTAAATCTATCTTAAGAACCGCGTACATTGTATGTTCATTAGGCGGACAGTGTTTATCGTGCTTTATTTTTCCGTTCAAGTAAGAATACTTGGCCGGAACCCGGGGCTAATGACTGGCAGATCCACCTGCCTGCTTTATGGCGCATCGGACGTCATAAAAATCCGCAGACAATGCAAACCTGGCTCCGGCTCCGCTTAATGAACTTTTTCGGTTCTCGGGGGTTGGGAATAAAATCCAAAATCCAAGAAGAAGGCATAGAAAATGGTTTGGGGGGGACTTTGCTTTCATTTTTACGACTATGCAACATGTGCCTGGGATTGGGCTGGGCACGGGAATAAATGAAATGGAGTGAGTGCCTCATTGATTTGGCTCCACTTTCTTTTTTTCCCCGTAATGGGGTACGCACTTAGCTCTGATGATGGCGCGGCGACGGCGGCGGCGGCGGCAGGAAAAATAACAATAATAATTCGAAAATTATGAAAGCTATAAACGCATAAATTTCCTGACGAGGCGCAACCATCGCCATTATATACGACATTTTAATAATTTTCCACACGCCGCCGTCTCGCCGAACTTTGCCCAGCTCTAATTGGGGGGCGGGGTCGGGGTTTAACTTAGGCACAGAGAGGAAAATACTATATATACATATATTAAATAAATTAGTTAAGTAAAATTTTTCTAAGGGAATAGGGTTTGAACAGGAAAGCCCCAGGAATTTCTAGGGAAGTTACAAAAGTGTTCTGCAGGTTTGAAGCCAAGTTTGCTAATTGAATTGTTAATATAATTTTATTTAATTACTTTTGAAATCAAATATCTTTATTAAATTAAGATCTAAGCCTTCTGCAGGTTTGAAGCCAAGTATGCTAATTGAATTATTAATATAATTTTATTTAATTACTTTTGAAATCAAATATCTTTATTAAATTAAGATCTAAGCCCTAAAATCTCTTAAAATAATCTTCTTTGACTTTCAAAACTAAAAACCTTTTAAGAAATCGTTAAGAGTGTGTAAACCTAGTGTATATTTCTCTCAGTGCTCCATTCTGAGTAAACGCAGACAGACCCACATATAGACAGAGCCATAAAATGCCTACGAGAAGAGCAGCGAACGCGAGAGCAACACTATATAAAAATTCATAATGCAAACATAAATTTTCATTTGAATATTTCGCTGTCGTCTTGTTCTTTCGCTTGGCGAAAATCCTTGCTCCTTTCGCAGGCCTTGCTTGGGCCCGGCCCCAAATAAATGGGCGATGCTGCATTAGGCGGGCAAAAAGGATGGCAAGGATGATATCAAGGATGCCGAAGCTATCACACACCCGCCTGCCTGCGCCCGAAACGGTGGCAATCATATCGTTGGTGTTGTAAACATTTTCCAGTCGACATCATATGAATTATGGGGGTCGTACCGCGAAAAGCTTTTATAATCGTGCGCAAATCGCGCAAAAAGCAAAAAAAAAAAAAGATATATATAAAATGATGTACATGCAACGCTCTTGGTAACCTCTACCCCCAAAAAAAAAGAACCCCCTTGCTGTGTGTGTAAACTGCAAATGCCCGAAATATGTTTGCATTCCGCGGTTTGACAAGTTAATGCCAATGGGATTTTCAGGGGGGGGAAAAATATCTACTGTACTGGGGAATCTTCTCCATCGATTGCACATTTATTCGGGGATAGTTTGAACACACTTTATAGTTCATATATTATGCAGGAAGAAAAGGCAAAGGAGGGGTTATTTTTCCAGGAATAGTTATGGCAACAAGGAGTCATAAAAAATTGATTTAAGGATAATGTAGAACTAGGTAAGCACCAGGAAAAGAAATCACTAGGAGCTATGGTTCCATTGTGAAATGCATTTCGTGAGGTTCAATCACGGTGCAGCATTCCGTGAGGTTAAGCTTGAGCAACCAGGCTGTTTTCTTGCTGTCTGATGCATTTTATGAGACAGTTCCTAGAGGTTTAATTTTAGTTTATTTACTAATATTATAAATAAGATAGAAGCTCCTTCCTGGATTACTTAGTCTTACATTTAATCTTTATATTTTTAAGGTAAATGTAAAAAAAAATATAAAAATAAATACTTCTTTAAGAAAATATCTTATTATTATAAAATCTTCCCTGTTTATTAATATAAATTCCCCACTTTTCCCCCGTTAATAAAGATAAAGAGGTGTCTCCCCTTTGATTTGTATAATCGGTGGTAACATAAGTCAACCTGGTCAGTGGGCGAGTGTGAGTGTGTCACCAAACCCATTCTTTTTGGCCAAGGATGAGAGCTGGGAATTAGCATTCATGGCCTCTCCATCCACCTGCCGGCGACCTTTAATTGAGTGCACACACACACCCCAAACCCCACCCACTGGGGAAGGCTCTTTCCGCAGTTGACAAATGGTGGGCACACGCGCCCCCAGGAGCAGCAGGAGCAGGAGGAGGAGTCGCCGAAGCTGGAGGCCTCTGGACAACAAGTGAAATTGATGACTGGTCATCAATTTGCCTGGGAACTCTCCATGACGATGGCGCCCCGCGATTTGCCCCGCCCACATGACCTTGCTACATGCCAATAAATGGTCATCCGTGGTCGTGGTCCGTGGTCCGTGGTCCTTATCCCCCTTTTAGTCCTGGCACGCGGTCAACAGTTGAAAGTCACGTTTGCATGGCAAAAGGGGTTGGGTTTCCCCCAACTCCACAGGACACGCCACAGGAATTATTAATGGATTCCTGTCGCTATCCCAACTGGACTCCATCTCGATGGCTTTTGCGGTCGAGATGCGGGGATGATGCTGATATCGAGGACGAGGCCGGCAGCTGTGATTGATTTCGAATCGTTTTTCAATTGGCAGACCGCACAGACCGGATTGGGTTTATTTGGCTATTTGCATTTGACAAATTGTTTGCTTGTAAAAGTCAACGATTTGGGCAAGGCCATAACATACATTATATCCCCGGGACTGGGCCTGATATCTCTGTCCCCTCTCTTGCTATCTGCGGTAATTACTCAAAATATAAAGGGGGCCGCGCGCAAGGAGGAAGTCAGCCAGTCGCGGCTCGTTTTTTGGTTTTTCGGCTTTTTCGGCTTTTCGGTAATGTTGTGTAAGTTAATATCCTGTTTGTTATTGCCGCGACCAACGCCATTATACATGCAACATGCAGGTTTCTGTCTGATGAATTGATTAAACAATTTCCTACCCTCGACTCGACTCGACTGTGTTTTGTTGATTTTTGCCCCAACGAACGAGGAATTCAAAAGGGGTTCGGTGATATATTCGTATATATTATATATATATGTATAAATGGTGTACGAGTAGGTGAAATATGTGTTTATGAAATTAAGGAATTAAGTAAAGTATTTTATAGATTTTTAATGGGATAAAAACAGGGAAATAAGAGATATTCTATATTATTTTTGAATAAATTAAAATTGGAGAGGAACATAGGTAGAAATGAAGAGGAACGTAGCTAGAAAATAGGTAGAAAATTAGTTCTACCATCTGCAACCTTATATTCTATTAATCAGGCGTTTTAGTCTTTGAAAAAAGATGGATAATAAGTTCTTATAAAGGTATAAAAAAGGTATAAAATAGGTCTAAAATAGGTCTTTAATGGGCTGAAAATAATTCGTAAACTGTATAGAAAATGACTTCCCCTAACTGAAACCTTTTATTCTATAAATCCGACTTTCTGAGTAATAATTGTCTATAATTCTGCAATGAAAATTAAAATAGGTCTAAAATATTGGCATCATAGGTATAAATAAGTCTAAAATAGGTCGAAAAAAAATAGATAGAAAATTAGTTCTACTAACTGTAACCTTATCAGTCATTTTTTGTAATAATTACCTATAATTTTTAGAAAAAAGATGGAAAAAGTTCTTAAATATGTCTAAGTGGGTATAAATTAGGTCGAAAATAGGTCGAAAAGAGGTTGAAAATAATTATAAAACTAAATAGAAAATAGCTTTCATCAACTGCTACCTTATATTCCATAAATCAGACTTCTTTAGCAAAAATTACCTATAATTTTGCATTGAAAATTAGACTCTCTCCAAAAAAAGTTTGGAAAAATAAAACTTTTCACTGAAAAGTATAGATTTTTTAATCAACAAAATCTGCAAAAAATCCTATAACCTCATGGAAATGAGTAAGCCTTGTATACAGAAAAAAGGAGCTAGCTACTTTTCGAGAAAGGCCAAAGGACGACGATCGTTGGCATTGGCAACAAATCACTTTAGTTGTGCGTGATAAATTGAGTTGTTGTGTTTTGCGTTAATTGGGGCAATTTCCAACAAAAGGGCGGAGGCACTGCAGCACCCCCTAAAAAAGACACACACTCTACATGTGTGTGTGAGACGTGCCAGAGCGAAAATTAATATTGTAACAGAAGCTGACTGCCAGTTGACCAACGCCGAAAGCTGACCGCCATACTAAGAAGGCCGCGCCACACGGCGCGTGTCAAATGTCAGCCAAAAAAGTCACAAAAAAAAAACAGAAGCAGGGGAAAAAACAACGAGTCTGATAGCACCGCTATGCCGGTCACGTCGCACGTTCAAAATGCCACAGATGTCAACGGTGGCGCAACAAGATGCTGCTCGTACACGGCGATAAAAATAGGAGTTGTAAGTAAACTTTATACCAAAAATATTTACTAAGTTGTAAAAGTGAAATTTTAAAATTAGTAAGTCTTCATTCTAATAGTTGAGAGTACTTTAAAATGTTTTCCTAGTAAGTTCTGTATCTTTTCTCTCTGAAAAGTGGTAAAAGTATCAGAAAATCTAATTATTTTTTTTTTATTTTTTTTTTTTTTAAGGCAAAACAGTCAAAATTGGCTTTTTATTCGTTTAATAAAAAATCTTTGAAGAAGTAAATATTTTCCTTGTAAGTTCTGTATCTTTTCTCTCTGAAAAAGTGGTAAAAGTATTAGAAAATCTTCCTTAAAAAGGCATAAATGTTTAAAAGTTCAAACTTTGGCTTTTTTGTTTAATAAAAAATCTCTAAAAAAAAAGTAACAACGTGTTTAGATATTTTTTCAGTGCATGAAAAGCGCTGAAATCTGTGATCTGTTGATGAGATTGTGTCACAGCCCGCCGTCGCCGTCAACGAAAACGAGAGACGAGCGACAGCTTAACTAAGGTTAAGCCCTGGGTTACTCACACCCTCAGAGCCGCCTCTACAGCCCCCACACACCCACATACATCCCTACATACACACACAGCACACACACAGAGCCAGGAAAAGCTTGGTTTGAGTGTCAATGACAAGAGTACTTAAGAGATTTTCACATCGTTACAAAGAGAATTGGGATAGAAATTAAAATTAATGCTTTCTGCTGGCCCTTATTTTTATTTTTTTCCCGTTGGTCCGGCTTTGTTTATCCTCCTCCGGATAATGCCTTTGTCCAGGACCACAAAGAGGTCAACGGAATTTGGGGAATTTCGGCTTTTGGTTTTGGAATGATAATGGAAATGGTAATGAAGGGCAGCAAATGTACTGCAAATGATAACAAAATGTTAATTGAAACAAAATCAGTGAGAAATCCTTTGTCTTTGGATAATTCAGGGTTCAGCTCGATATTATATATAAGTAGAAATTGAAAGAATGCTTTTAGTAACAAATATCTCACATACTTTCTAGAGTCTATTTAATTTTGTTGCATGTTCTTTTACTCTGAGAAGCACCTTTTTTTCAGCAATAATTGCTTGCATTTACATTTCATTAGTGAAAGTAAGTTCTTAAATAGGTCTAAATGGTTATATAATAGGTCGAAAATAGGTATAAAATAGGTCGAAACCAAATTGAAAATAATTATAAAACCTCTTAATTTCTTTTTAATGATTTTATACCAATTAAAAATAGGAGAGGAATATAGGTAGAAATTAAGAGGAACATAGGTAAAAAAAATAGGTAGAAAATTAATTCAACTAACTGCAACCTTATATTTTATAAATCAGGCTATCTTAGTAATAATTGTTTATAATTTTTAGAAAAAAGATTGAAAGTGAGTTCCTAAATAGATCTAAATGGGTATAGAATAGGTCGAAAATAGGTATAAAATGGGTCGAAACGAAGAATGTTTTTAGTAATAACTTGCATACTTCCTGAAGTCTCCCTTTAATTTTGTTTCATGTTCTTTTACTCTAAAAAAAATAGGTCATTATAGAAATGAGAAGCATCTTTTTTGCCAACAATAATTGCTTGCACCTGCATCTCATTAGTGCGAGCATAAATTTGATGATTTGCAGCGTAACGCTGATTATCCCGGTTGCCATGGGGGATTTACCTGAAAACCAAAAACTCAACCAATTGGCAAATTTTGTGCTGCGAAAGCCAAAGCCAAACCGCACCGCAATTTGGCAAAAATCCTTCCTGGCATCTCAGCATCCTCTCGTTGCTGCTCTCTTCAGCAAAGCTCGAGTGGAAAATTTTTGGAAGCGATCACAACATAAGCCACAACCACATAATAGAGTTTTATTTATATGCCACCGCTAAGGGGGTTTACCCTCCCTTTTTTCTTCTTCATTTTTTAACCAGGAGAAGGAGCGCAGACAACAGGATTAAAAAGCGCTCGCAAAATTGGCAACATGTTTAATAATTATATTTTGTGAATGTGCTTTTGTGGAGATGTGCCCGATGCGGATGCGGATGCGGCTGTGGATGCCACAGACGCTCGCAGGAGAGCAGAGACAAGGCAAATATGTTTTTTTGACAAAACACAGCAGCACACATGTTGACACCCCCGGCCACACCACTTCATCTCCATCTCCATTCTCCACTCATCAGTTTCCCCCGTCAGATGGCATAAAACAACCGCAGCACCGCAGCAACATTTGACGATATGCCTCCCTCTCTTTCGCTGCCTGTATACCTGTCCCTTTCGGGGGCGCTGCCTGAGTGACAAGCGCCTTATCATTAAGGTAAGCAGCAGCAGCAGCAACGGCAGCAGTTGTCATCATCATCATCATCATCGCCATCGTCATCAACTGTGGCGTCAACAACCTCGAAAATTCGTTGTTGTCTGTGTTCCCGCTACCGCTTTTGTCACAGACGTTACCAACAACCCGAAAAACCGAAAAAAAAATAAAGGAGAAGGAAGGAAACCCAACTAGTTAAAAGACCATGTAATACCCAGGACTCACAGCTTACAGTTAATTTTTCAACGTTTTGAGTCAAGTAATCAGGCAAAGGAATCAAAAAAAAAAAGAGCAGAACGTTCCATGTACATGAAAATGGGAAATGGGAATTACTATACATCCCAGTAGTATGTATTAAAATATATTTATATATAATAACAGATCCAAGCTTAGGCTGGTCACACTATACTAAGAAGAAGGAACAACGTATCAAATACCTGGTAATGAGAATTTAAAGCTTTGGCACTTAGTAATTCTAGTGAAAACTTTGTAGATATAATAAGCTCTTAAATAAGAATATATCTGCATAATAACCCTTAAAGTCAGACACAAATCAAAGCCGGCAAAGCTTCAAAAAAATAAATAAATAAATAAACAAAATTAATGAGTAATAACCCAACATACCCTTCTTATTCCACCCAGCAAAAGGGTATAAAAAACAAAAAGAAGAACACACGCACACACCTGACGAACCTTGCTCTCATATACACACCTCCTGACGAACCTGGCACACACAACCCACACACACTTAGAGCGAGACAAACAACACACGTGGGGCACTTATGCAAAAAAGGCAGAAACAACAATCGACGTGCCGCAACAACAATTGACAATGCCAGACGCTCCGCTCCGCTTCGGTGTAAGTGTGTGTGCGAGATGACTGATGGGCCACATGTACCTGTGTGTTTGTTCTACACTGGAAAAAAATAATAGGGGAGACTATTGAATAGTGCAACAATTTATACAAATTTAATTAAGGCTTCTTAGGGATAAAGAAAAAGGCTTTTCAGGAATAAAGTCTTTTTTGTGAATTCAAAAATAGTAACAAAGTGGAGCAGGGTGCCAAGATTCATGCAAATATAATTCAAGATTTTAAAGAATAAGGCAGAAATATATTTTTCTGAATTTTTAAATCAAATCTTGTTCTTAAAGGTAAGAAAGATCTTTCTTGGTTTCAAAAAGGAAAAATTTGTCATGGCTACACAGCAAAAATTATGTGGAGGATTAATGCGAATATTAATAGAGATTTTTGAGGCTTAAGACAGAAATATATTTTTGTGAATTTAAAAAAAAGCAAGAGAGGTTCTTAAAAATAAGAAATATATTTCTTGGTTAGAAAAATAAACCATTATTCCATTTATATGATTAATTTTAAATAGTATGAGGTTGTTCTCAGCTTAGTAATCTCTAAGGCTTTCTAAAAAATAATTTATTTTACCTTTATAAAAAAGGCAGTTAAATTTTAACTTTCTCAAGACGTATTTAACTAATTTAAAGGCTTAAAATAATAAGACTTAAAAAATCCCAGTAAAAATTAAATAAATAAACTGCGCGATGCTCAGCAATTAAATTACTATTCTATAAAAAATTCTTTAAAAACAACCAACTTAGACCCCAGTCTCTGGCTCACTCTCCAAGGACCCCAGGAACCCAGAGCAAATAGTAAACAGAAATCAGTCGAAATTGTCACTGTTAATGGAAGGGACCTCCCCGAGTTTACTTTAAAGAAGGGAACCATAAAGAATGTAATGCCCATGGGGAGATGGCGATGGAGATGGAGATGGGGGTGGTCAGAGATAGCAACACTCAAAATTCCACACATGTTTTCATTTCTCCTCTATTTTTTTTTATTTTTTCGGTTTTGTTCAAAGCGTTGACCATTTCCAGAAAGGGACAGAGGACAGGGGACTAACCAAACATATTGTTTGCCTCCATTTGGCCGGTTATTTGCTTTGCTGTCTATTTGGTGGCTTTATTGCCAATAAATCAGAATTTATTTGCAACAACAAACGAATTAAAATGTTCAATAAATATTTTCGAGGGCCCCCCATTAAGTGTGCGGGATGGATAGTGTGTGTGCGTGCCGCTGAGTTGCGTTGCCAATAAGTCTGGGTCTGGGTCTGGGTCTGGGCCTTATCTTATCGGTGATTGTACACTGAACCGAATTCACTTTGAACGCATAACGCTGGCTACGTGAGGAGCATTCCTTTCCGAGTCCTTTGGCACAAAAATCTATTAAAAAATTATAGGTTAATGCGCTGCAATTTATGGAGCGACGAAAAGTTGTTGCCAACAAATTGTCCACACGTGAGACAATCAAAGTGGCATAAACCAGCCGGGGTCGGCTAATAAACCGGGCTGACTACGAGCTCGAGAGCTCACCCAGCACTCGAAGACCCATTCCCGTTCGATGATTTGTTGGCCAGGCGCCTTTTGGCCCTAACGTATGCGTCCCCAGGGCACCATCGATAACTGCGATCCAAAACGGGGCGATCCCCGGCTGGCTGTGCTTGAATGACAAAAATTCGAAAATTCCATTTATGCAGCACACACGCAGGAGTGTGTACTTCCCCTCACGAAAACAAATGCAAATTTAGTAGGAATATGGTGCAGACACAGGCTATGGCCTCCCCTCCCCGATAAATTCCGACCGAGCTCGCATTATATTTGCAACTTTATTGTATCGACATTTGCCCTTAGCCGGGAAAACTGGCAAACGCCGCCAGACGGCCAAGAAAATGGAAAAGAAAAACCTAAGGGCGGTGGTGGGGGAAGTCAAGCTGAAAAATTGCCCATTCATAAAGTCAAGGCACGGGCTCAACTAGTTTGTTACCTTGTAGACGCCTAAAGGAGATATTTTTATCATTACTTTATCCATATTTTAATCAATTTAAAGAGGTGGAAATAATATTTTTTACTGCAAGTTTTATGCTAAGCAGGGATGCCCATACCTAGCACCCGAACCCGCCAAACTGGATTAAATATTTCTCATTTAGTTTGTTGCCTTGTAATCCCATCAAGGAGTTATTATTATCACTACTTTATCTATGATTTTATCAATTCTAAGAGTTAGTAATAGTTGGCCTCACTGCAGTTTGTATGCTAAGCAGGGATGCCCATGCGGAGCACCCGCACCCGCTTACTCATTTAGTTTGTCGTATTGTAATCCCATCTAGGAATTTTTATACTCACAACTTTATCTATATTTTTATCAATTTAAAGAGTTAGTAATTAAAGGTCTTACTGCAATTTTTATGCTAAGCAGGGATGCCCATGTAGAGCACCAGCACCCGATAAACTGGATTAAAAAAATCTCTCATTTAGTTTGTAGCCTTGTAATCCCCTTTAGGAATTATTATTATATTTACTTTATTATATATTTTTACAAATTTAAAGAGGTAGAAATAATTTTTAAGCTGAGCAGGGATGCCCATGTAGATCACCCTAGCCCGCTAAACTGCCTTAAAGCTCTCCCATTTATTAAGCCACCCACAAGTCCTCGAAAAACCCTTGATTAAAGCCTATTATTCACATATTTCCACCCATAGGAAGTTATAGAAGGGGAACACCAGTCCTAATATACCCACCGTTGGCCATAAGTCGATGCCCTCTCCTCCTTCGGACTCTCCTCCTTTGACTGATGGCCACTAATTAACTAAGCCGGGGCTCTCGGCGGGTTCCCGGTGGCCAAACAAATTGCTGACATTGAGCTGACCCCCAATCCGGATCGGATGGCTGGCGTGGGAACCACTTGAAAATCAAATCAAGCGTTCAACTGTAAATCACAATAAATAATAAAAAAAAAGAAGCACAGGCTCAGAGAGGGGAGAAAGCCACCATCCATCGATACACGGAATGCTTTACATGGACGCCCCATCATATTTTTCACTTCATTGTGTTTCCGGCAATGACGACGACTACGACGAAGACGACGACTCAATTCTGCTGCCCTCCACTTACTCCACCCACAAACCTCTACCGATTTCGTTGTTTGCCATCGCTTTTGTCAAATGTCGAGTGTGTCCAGCAGGCAGGCCAAAGAATGGCATCTCGCAAAAAGGCAGAATAATAAAAAAATATTTATAAAAGCAGAGATACAAGCGAGGGTGATAGAAAGCGGTAACAAATACTCTGAAAATCGAAGGGAAGTAATGGTGAAAGTGGAAGGAAATGTGTGCTTTTGGATAAAATATATATTAAACATTTTTAAATTAAGAACTAGATATGGGAAGCTCTCTGAAAAGGTTTAGAAAATTCAAGTATCTATCCAAATACTCACAAATTAATACAAAATTAGAAGGAGTCCTTGAACTTGTTTGATTCAAGTCTCCTGTATGTTTTCTCAAGGATTTCATACTTTTAAAAATTTCCCAAAGTCCCCAGTAAGAGCATCCCAGCATCAACCTTATCCTGTGGCCAGACAAACGCGAATAAATATGCGAGTTGGAAATGCCAATGGCAAGCGAACAATAGGAATCCATCGATGATGATGCCGATTCAATACCCCAACCGTCCTGAAACCCCAGGAATCGCAAGGCTGGACCCCAGCCGAACAACAACAGTTTATGACGCGCCGCTTACGTAATCCCCTCACTCTCCCAAGGACCACCATTGACCATTTGGCCGGTTTGGCTCCATTCAATTGGTTCAGATTCGATAGACACTCGCGGCTATTTGACATCACTCCACACCCTCTATATATATATAATCGTAACCCTTACCAGAGTTGCCAAGCCGACCAAGAGAATTATTATTGTATTTTTGTTATTTTTTCAGATTTTCTGATTTTCTGCCTGCCTCCAAGGACTGACTCCCCTTTGTTCGAGTGACACATTGAATGCCACACCAACAAGAGGGGTAAAACCCTCATGAGCTTGCTTATGGTTGGCTTATGCAATCGCTGCGTAATAAGACGGAAATAATTTGTATTGTTCTGCTCCTTCTTGGCCGCCTTTGTGTGTGTCTTTTCGGGCAATTCACACAAATACCGAGAGAGGCATCATAATCCCCTTCGAATGCAAAGAAAGGGGAATTCCCCGCATATTTTCACACCCAATAAGTTGCATCGCCTGCAGATGTATGCGTGATTTATGTAAGAGGAAGCGATGTTGTACATCTTTTTTGGCAAAATTCGAAGGGAAGACTTTTGTAATGCATTCCCCATTGATTCTGTAATTTCTGATTTTATGTTTCTTAATTTCTTCTGAAATAATATTTCTTATTCTCGGCTTTTAAAGTCGGATAAAAATCTGCATGGTTTTAAGAAGGTTTATTGCGAATTCTGTGGTTAGCGGTGGCACTTAGTGTTATCGTTTCTATCGATAACTATTTAATTAGGGGTGGTATGTTTCTGAAAGCACTTTTTTTCTTCATTTTAAAAGCAAGTTCTTCCACAATATTCAGAATTTTGATTATTTAAAGCTCAGAGTAGTTTAGAAATGTTTTAGGTAGGTTCTTGTTTTATCGATAACTATTGAACTAGAGGTGGTATGTTTCTAATAACACATTTTTCTTAATTTTAAAAGCAAAGTCTTCCACAAAATGGATTATTTTATGCTTAAATGCAGATCAGAGTGTGTTATAAATATTCTAGTTAGGTTATCACACAGAGCTCGAAAATTCAAGGAAATACTCAAAAAATCTTTGTGTTAAACTGTGACAGCATCTATCAACAGTAACAATTACTTATAGGAAATTTATACCAGTTTATACCAGTTTAAGAAGTCTTAGTTTTCTTTACTTCGCCGATAAGAATTCTGTTATATTTCCTTTATTAGAAAAACCTGTTTATTTCCGATCTTCAAGGAATACAACTCTTTACCCGTTTCGTTTTAGAAATCCTACTTTTAATGACCATTTCGTTACTGCCCCGATAAGACCCGAGTTCACCTCATAATACCCATCTATCTGTAATTCCCCAGCTCGATCGCAAACAAACAAAAAACGAGCAACTTTTTTTTCTGTTTTTGGTGCCAGGCCCAGGAAAAAGTTTGCCAATTCATTTGTTTCGCACTAATTAAACGCTTATCGGAATGCACAGGCGGAGAGAGCCAGCCAAGACCTGTACCTAGATTCGGAGCTCGGAGCTCGGTGCTCATCGGGGTGTGGTCCGTCGTCCTATCCTACTCCTGCTATATATATCGAAGAGGGACCGGCGCACAGGGCACCTACGGCACACACACCATGTGTGTGTTCTGTGTTTGCTTTCTTTTTTTTTTTTTTTTTGGGGGTAGAAATCGTTGCCCAGCGCCACACACAAAATTTGATTTGCACTTTTTGGAAGAGCACACACAGCACACAGCACACAGCACATGTATGTGCGAGTGTGAAAATACAAATAGAAGTTGATTGCTTTGTTGATTTGTTTGCGGTTACAGTGGGCGCGGGAAAGCCCCTGCCATATGTACGGAATATATGGTATATTTTCGGGGGAACTGCTTCGTTAGGAGTGGGAGGGCGTGGCCAAATGTTAGACGCTTAGTTAGCAGGCCCAAATGGCAATCAATGCACACATTGATGGCTGTTACCTCCGAGAGCCACCAGTCGAAACCCCGAAACCGAAGCCAGCTAACCTTTACGGCCTTTCTCACATACAGACAGACGAAGCACACATATCAGGAGGCCGCATTTTGTTGCCGAAATCGAAAATCTGACGACGGCCAAACTACAATTAGGGTAATACAAACCTGCGATGCAGAGGGAGAAAATATTTAAAAAAAAATTTTAGAATATTTAGAATAAGATTGTTGGAGGCAAGAGGTTTTAAAAATAAAGAAAAAAGAGATTTAATGACAGAAAACACGCTAGGAACTTGTTAAGACAAGAAAGCAGCTTGGAAATACTGAGGTTTCATCAGCTTTTAAAGCAAATCAAAATTCAATGTGAATAAAATCAAATTAAGGCTAGAACCAGTTGGGAATTCTAGTGCTTATCATGCCATAAGTGCTCTGTGTGATTTTAACTTAATTACGTTCTTAATTTATAATAAAAAAAGCATATTATTTAGTATTATTATATTAAAATATAGAAAATCATGCAAAATATTAAATAGTAGCTGCTTGAACCCGTTGGGAATTCTAGTGCAAAATAAGATATATGGGCTCTATGTGCTTCAAAATTTATTTCGTTTTTAATTTATAATATAGAGCATATTCTTTGCTATTTAGTTTCCAAATTAAGGAACTAAAACAAAAAGATATTCTTAAATAAATGTTTAAAAAGCTTTTAAAGATTTCTTTCTCGCTTAATCTGGGATTAGTATAAATATTATTAATAGTTTCCTTTGTTTTTCTATAACCACTATTTTACATATACTTTATTATAGAAAATTATGCAAAATATACAGTTGCAGCTGGAACCGGTTGGGAATTTTAGTCTAATATAAGCAATAAGTGCGCTAAATAGTCCTATGAGTGCTTGAGACTTTATTTCGATCTAAATTCATAATAATAAAGGAGAATTTTAAGAAGATAAGCTAGAATAATTCATTTAATAAATTAAAGATAAACAACTAAAAGCTCTTAAAGATTTATTTCTGGATTAATCAATATTTACTATTAAGTAACATTATTAATAAATACTTATGTATTTTTAGAGGCTTTTATTCAGCTCTTAAAGAGGATAATCAAGAAAATATCATTAAAGTAATTAAATATAATAAACTAGAAGCTATTAACGATTTCTTTCTGGATTAATTTATATTTATTATAAAGTAACACTATTAATAAATTCTTTTGTATTTTTAGAGGCTTTTAAAGGCAATTGTACATATATTGTACCTATCTTTTACTTATATTTTAAAGAAAACTAGCTTAAATATTCTATAGTTTCCCCGGTGTATCATCAACCCTTTTTCAGACCGCTTCCCAGCAACGACGAACGAACGAACGAAATTATTTATTGAAATTTAATAAATAGTGGGATCAGACAACGAAAATTAGAGTCTGGAAGCCGAAAAAATACGGCTGAAAGTGTGTGTGTGCGAGTGTGTGTACGTTGTGTGTGTGGGCTTGCAAAAGGGTAGCTAATTTCCAACGATAAGCCTTCGTGGTACGACGACGACGACACTAACCCCGCCAGTTTGCAGCGCTTCTGTTTTTAGTTTTGCCCCAAAATGTATGCTACACACACTGCCACACACACACACACATCCCAAAAGTGGCCGATGATGATGATGATGGCCCTGGGTGGGTGCCACGTCGCGTCGCCACTATTGTTGCTATCTGACTGGGTAGGAGAGGGACAGGACAGGTTCGACCGTTGCCGGTCCCCGTTCTGGGTAACCCGTACCCGGTCTCGGATATTAATGCATCATGGGCATTGTAAAATGTTCGTTAAGCTCTGGCTCCCTCTCCGCCTCTACCACTGCCACTGCCTTGGGTTTTTCCAGGCCACCAGGATATATATGCCAGGATAACCAGTGGAGGGGAGCCATAAAATTGCTACGACGCCGAGGACATGGCGACGGTCGTCGTAGTCGTCGTCGTCGCGCTCATGCGGTTTCTGTACAGTTGTGCCCAGACCAGCAGAACCATGAAAGGAGCCACCAGCAGGAGGAGGAGGAGCCAGCAGGCAGCAGGCAGCAGGAGAATTAAACAGGAGTACACTGGTCTTGGCTCTTTTATTTCCCAAAAGCAGGGAATTAAAATACATAATTCTTTAGCTTCGGAAAATATCCAAACTTAATCCCAACGAAACCTATTT
This sequence comes from Drosophila triauraria, assembly GCA_014170255.2. Classification (NCBI taxonomy): domain Eukaryota; kingdom Metazoa; phylum Arthropoda; class Insecta; order Diptera; family Drosophilidae; genus Drosophila; species Drosophila triauraria. The sequence continues at coordinate 4,103,426 of CM024333.1, read as the reverse complement.
TCTTAAGAAATGACTGACTTAATCTTCAAGAAACCCCTTAATAATTATGCCTAATTTTTCTCAGTGCCCAAGAAAGGAGCAGCAAAACTGCGACCCAGAACTGGGACCCAGACACAGACCAAGGAGCGAGCGTTTCACAAGCATCTCGGCCATAGAGAGAGAGCGTTAGCCAGATTTAGCACCCGGCCAGACTTGACCCACACCACTGCATCCTCATCCGCAGCAGCCTCAGCCTCCTTCCATGGCCAGTCTTAGACCAGGACCTCAGACCTTTTTGGCCAAAAACTGCCATTACAACTACTTATGGCCGTCACTGTTTTAAAATCAAAAGTCGGAACGAAACGCCATGCAACTGGGGTTGGAAGGACGCCGAAGGAGGAGTAGCTGAGCGAGCTGAGTGCCCTTAGTTCGTTGGATGCACCCTATTAGTTTCGGATTTTAAAGGAAGGTATATAGGCGATTCTGGTGGGGTTTATATAAAACTATACTTATTTCTTCTTAGCTTGAGGAATTTTTTAAAATTAAGATTAAACAAGCAAGCAACTTTCTCTGAAGAGATATTTTGTTTTTTGCTTGAGGAGGTTTTTTAAATGAAAATAAAATATATAACCCACTTTTTGTTAAGAGATCTTTGGTTATAAATAAGAATCGGTATTTCTTCTTCTTAGCTTGAAGAATTCTTTTAAATTAAAATTAAATAAACAAGCAAATGTCTCTAAGAGATATTTTGTTCAAAATATGAATCGGTGTTTCTTCTTTTTTGCTTGAGGAATTTTTTTTAAATTTAAATTAAAGTAAAAACCTACTTCCTCCTATGAGATCTTTGGTTCTAAATTTAAAACAATGTTCCAAATTTATCCTAAAACTAAAAGCAAATTTAAAACTAAATTAAAAGATTAAAAACCTTGTTCAAAAAGGGAAAATTTACTAGAAAAAGGTTTCAGGAAACTCGCAAACAAGTATTTTTTGCCATAGAAAATCCTTAGAAATCTCTCGAATAATTTCTTAATATCCAAGGACATCTTTACGTCGACTTCAGCTCACTTGGTCACTGGCAAATCTGGCTTGTTTTCTGTCCTTCTGCGGAATGGGTCGCAGTTTAAGGTTTGGGAATAGTGGGAGTTGGAGGAAGGTCTGATCAGCGCCTGGCTTAAGGACCCTGATGCTGCCGCTGCTGCTGCCGCTGCTGCTGAGGTTTTATGAAAATAAATTGTGCTTTATGCTCGATTATTACCCGTAGACTTATTGGGACGCCATGAAGCGCTCTAAATGTCCTGGTCCTCTATTTTTGGGTCTAGGAAATCCGGCCAGTTCACCTTTTGCCATGTGGAGGAGTCGGAGTCGGAGTGTGTAGTGTGTGTGCCTTTCCCCGGGTGAATGTGTTTGACTTTAACCCCGTCTTTGGGCTGCGCTTTGCGCTTTTGTAATTGTTAAGATTTGGTTACTTAAATTTATTATCGTTGCCCTTGGTTGGTTTTGCTTTATGACCTAGGCAGGGGCCTCCATGTCTGCTCTGCTCTGCTTAGTTCTGGGTGATTATGCGAAAAGTTAAGGGCCTTATCTAGTTTTCACCTGACACAGGCATTGGCAGCAGCCCTTTAAAGCCTTCAAGGCCTCCCCTTCTTTGGCCCACATTAACCCCAAAAAGAAAAACAACAAAATAATTAAGCCTTAACCCCTTTTCCCCCTTTTCTCACATGTTGAAAGTACAAAATTAACAACTTCATCGATAGGCGGCAACGGCGACGGCCAAAGGGCTCTGCCAAATCAAGTGTTCCGGTCACTCGAGGACTCGGACTCGGTCTCGGACTCCCTCTTCCATATCTGGGAAAAATCGGACTGCTGGTCGGCGATAATGGTGCGTGACCACGCATCAGAAACGATTTTGTCAGGGATTCCGGGCCGAGCGCAACCACCTGACTGACATTTAGCCGAGCTGACGAGTTAATAACCCTTTTTAGCGCCCCTGTGAGAAAGGAACTCCTGACCAAAAAGGCAAAGGAAAGGGGTTAAGGCACAGTGGGGCAAAGGATATTAAAAGTTAAAGATTTATATAACAAAGATTCTAAAGCAAGAAGCCTTAGAAAATATTTTTCTTATATATTTTCCATATATTTATTATAAATAAAGAAATTATTTAAAATTCCCCAAGCTTATAACTATTTCTTTAGGTTCTTTCTAGGAAAGATTTTAATAAAAATAAGATTAATGTATGAAAGATTTTAAAGCAGCCAGCCCTAAAGTTTTTTTTAACATATAAAATATATTTTTTTCTTATATTTTTTATACAAAAAAAAAATTAATTAAAATTCCCTAAACCTAATAATAATGATAAGATTTATTTAACAGATTTATATAACAGATTTATAACAGATTTATAACAGATTTATATAACAGAATAATAAATTTAAAGCAAGCAGCCTTAAGGATTTTTTCTTACATCTAAGATAAACATTTTCCTTCTATTTATTATACAAAAAAAAATAATTAAAATTCCCTAAACCTGTAACCTTTTTCTCTAGCTTCCTGCCACAGTTCCTGGCTCCGGTTTCCAATGGTCAATGGCAGTCGCGTGTCCGTTGGAGGGCGGAGAACAGAGGACCTGGTGTCCACTGGTCCTGGGGCAGAGGCAACAGGGGTCGGACTTAACCGGGAGCAGGCCACGAGCTTAAGTGGCTCGAACGCCCTTTAGCATGTGAATTAGGGAAGGGTTCGTTCCCGTTCGCTTCCAATTAAGTCGCCCAGCCACTCGGACTTCTGGAACTGTGGAGCTGGGGGTTAAGGTCTCGGGCGGTGGGACAACTCTTTTGGGCATCGGTTAATTGAATCAAGTCACGTGATCGGAATAGGATATATCGCCTCATCCCCAAAAGCACATTCCCATTCCCTAATTGACAGCCGGCGAATAAAGTTCTTTGATGAGTCCCTGTCCATGTGTGTTTGTTTGCCAAGGAACTGTGAGTTCCATTCACGTTTTTAATATTGCATGAAGTGCCGGACTCGGACTCGGACTTGGTCTCTATTTGCATTTGGTCACCGAAACGGGGCAAAAGGTGACCCCAAGCGTCGTCGTCAAAGCGACCGCAGTCGAAGATCTTAAAGAATTTCGAAGGAAGCCCCAGGAACTCGGGGGAAAGGGAGAAGGGTGCCAACGAAACCATTCACAAAGCACTTCAAAAACTGCAACTTGCGGCCGGAACCAATGCCAATCTACCAGAGAAAGCCTCAGCCTCAGCCAGGCTGGCTGGCAAGTTTTGAGCCAAGAAATCCAAAACCACACGAAAGACTCGCAAAGATGCAAAAAGGACCCGAGGAATATGTATTTTGGCTTTGGCTTTTCTTGGGTTTCCCCTCTCTCTACTCGCTCTCTTTTCTTTTGTTTTTTCTTCAGCATGCTGGATGGCTGGCTGGCTGGATTCTGGGGTTTCCTCCCCTCAAATTTCCACACCCATCTGCGGCCAGGGCCTTTCATCATCTATTACGACACCAACCACACGTAGATGACAAGGTGGCGCCCTTCCCTTGCTGCCTTGTCGGTTTCCTAAAGACATTTTTAAGGGCAATCCCCGGTGCGGTCTGAGATTTGCCGTGCAAATTGCAAGGATTAAATTTCATTTCAATTTAACAAATTGTTGCCAGCCGTCTTCGTCGTCCAGTCTGGGCCTTTCCTGTGGTTCCTTCCTCAGAGATGGATCAGGCGTAGATATGAGTCTCAGGATTTGGGGTGAGGAGGTTTGATGGATTCCTAGGGATATGACGGGGAGAGCCACTTGCCCTAGGCAGGGGTAATGCAAATAAATATTCAAGTCTCTGGCCATAATCGAATTTCGTTCGATTTTATTGCTGAGATATTTCTTGGGGAAATATTTGAAAATAGCTTTCAAATTGATTTGATTTAGGTATTCAGGATACTTCAAAATGGAGCTCAGTATTTAGTAATAATTAGTATTTCATAATTTTTACTGTCTAACTTAATACTAAATATCATTTAATACTAATTAATACTAAATACTGTTTTGGGAAAATATTCAAAGCTGTTTAGCTTGCTTTAGGTATTCAGGATACTTCGAAATGGAGCTTAGTATTTAGTATTAATTAGTATTTAATGATATTTACTATCTAACTTAATACTAAATATCATTTAATACTAATTAATACTAAATACTGCTTTGGGGAAATATTCAAAGCTACTTGGCTTGCTTTAGGTATTCAGGAAAATTAAAATAGAAACTGCTAACGCTTTGATCAAGCTCAGTATTTAATATTAATATGTATTAAATACAATTTAGTATTAAGTTAAGTTCTAGGGCATTTTCTGTAAAAGTGTAGGGCCTAAAAAATGAGAATTTAAAAAAGAAAAATCCGTTTAAAAGCCTCTTAAAATTTTTTGATTTAATATTTTAAGAAATGTTTATATTCTACACATCCCTTTCTTAAAAATCTTCTTCACATCATTTATTTTTCCATATTCCCGTGCTCATTTGGCTTATAAAAATCGAATTGAATTCCCTTAACCAAATCAAAATTAATCTTAATTTGATTTCCCTCGCTTCAAGCCAAGCTGTCAGCGCCAGGACTTCCGTCCTCCTCATTTGCATTCCTTCAAGGCAACTAAATAAAACTGATTATCGCGAAATTCGCAATTGGAAAATTAAAAAAAATATATATATATAAATTAATGGGATGCTTGGGTCGATTTCACGCATATGTGGCCAGATTTGATTTGCACTCTCATAACTCTCGTCCTCCTTCATCGGCATTGTTTGTCGTTATTAAATTTGCCAATTTGCTTTTTTCGCTAAGCGAATTAAAATTCAAACACACGCCAGCAAGGAAAAAGCGGAACGGGCGAAAGGAAAAAACTCTGAATAACAAAACGAAAACAAAATCGCGGTTAACGATTGCGGGATGATAAAGGCGAATCAGTCGAGAAATAAAAGGTTTGAATATGACGAATATGGGAACACACTGTTAAAGGAATATTGAGAAATAAACTTTGCAGGAATAAAGCAAAGTTGGATATTAATAACTAAAAACAAAACTTATTTAAAAAAGTTTTCTTCTTTAAATTAAAATTAAGATAAACCGGAAATGGGTAAGAAAACTTAAGTCTAACTTGGCGGAATGCCCAAGAATTATATAATTTATAGAATATACTTTATTCCCTTTAAACCCTATGAAGTCTCATATTTTCCTTCAAAAGAGTATCGCGAAAATCCGCAACCTGCCAAGCGCTCTTTTTTTTTTTCTTTTTCCTCCCCGGGGATGGATGTCCTTGTGTCCTTGTGCCTGTGTGCATGTCAAAATAAACAAGTTTGTGTCACTGCAGAAATGTTCATTTAATTTGCTCAGCGATGACGAGCACGATGAGGCCAACACACGGCAGCGGTGGAGTCGCGCCCAAGGCAGGCCGCATTCCCAGGAAAAGCACAGGGAGGACTCCCTTTCCCATCCCTCCTGCAAACAAGGACACATCGCGGTCGCTGGAAAAAACGCGAATTCCGCCAGCGAAAAGGTACGCCCGGAGAGTCACCCGGAAGTTGCCCAACGGAAGGTGGCTACCGAACCTGAAAAGTGGTTAAATTACAAATTATCCACGCCAGCTGGGCACCCAAGGTAGCGACCAGGAGATGAGGGTCAGGCTGGGGGAATGGGAGTGGGTATGGCAGTGCCGCCAGTTGAGAAGTTAAGCACTCGAATATGAAGAATTATGCGCAACGGGGGACTGGCTGCAAAAATACAAAAAAATAAAAATAAAACTTAAAGTCAGCTAAAAATCCACGCTTCCCTCGAATCCCCAAATCTCCAGGAGCGAAGCCAACCCACTCCTCCTTCTTCTGGCCATAAATCAAGCATAGACAGCCGCAGCAGCCTGCTGCTGCTTCCCAAAATTCAAGGAAAAACATTTGGTACAGTGGAGAAAAGGATGTGGTTGCACGCAGAGAAAATATATAGATCTCTGGATAAAATTCACAGAAGTGTGAAATAATCATCAGAAAGATGGTTGAAAGAATAAAGAGTCTTAAAAATATATTTTATAAATCTTATTTACGCTTTCGGTGGACTTTTGTAGGTGGTTTTAATTTAAAAAATATGAAAAATATTATTTTTAACATAGAAAACCATCTAAAAACCCTTGAGAATTCCCTCAGAGAAACCTTATGGATAATATTACTCTCGAAACCCCAAATAATTATTTTTGAGTAGAAATTAAAGATAAATAATTTCTTTAAAAATCCCCAAGCACTAGAAACCTTTAAAATATATTTATTTCCTAAATCAGGAACACTTTCCCTTCCGTGTAGGGATGTGCTTTTGCCTTAGTTTTAGGTCCTGGCACACCCACAGGTGCTCCTTTCAATTTACACATGTGAATTAAGGTTTTAAAATGGCTTGACAAAAAGGAGCCGGAGCCGGAGCCGGTGCGGCGGTCCGAAGTATCCTTAGCACCCGGCTCTCCTCCTCCCAGCCGTAAGTCATTGTCATGCCCATGTGGCCCCAAAAAAAAAAAACCAAGGAAAAAATAGAAAAGAGCAGAGGGTGCCGGCAGAGGCTGGGTGGTGGAAAGGAATGCCCGTGGCAAAGATTAACCAGCTGAGCTACTGGCTCTCCTGTCCTGGCCTGGCCTGGCCTGGCCTCTCGCATTACACAACAGCAGGACGAAGCAAAGGACACCAACCAGGAAGTCGCCCTAATACACTCAGCGACTCGGCGACACACTCACTCACGTAAGCGCTTGTAATCGATTTTTGATTGAATATTGCGCCTGGCACCCTTCTGTGCCACACATCCTATATCCTATATCCCATTTCCCATTTCCCATAGCCCATATCCCCATATAGTGGCCGGGATCTCGGCATGTTGTCACACACATGTCGCTCGTTATAAATTTTCCGCCTTTTCAAATATCAATAACTGTAAATATTATGAACACGTTCGCTTATGGGCTTAGCTATGGCTTTCTTTTCTCCTTTTTTTTTTTTGGTCTCCATTCCCCCTTTGCATTTTGCACGCTTCCTTCCCATTTCCTTATTTTATATATATTTTTTTTGCTATTTGTTTGCCCCTTTGACATGCCAGGTTCGTGCGCTTTTCACGCTGTTACAGTGGGTTAAATGCGGGTTTTTAGGGGTTAAAGTAGCGATAGATAGAAGTGATTTCAAAGGATTTATCTACATATAATAAATCGATTATTTCGATTGTTAATAAAAGTTGTTTAAGCAAACAAATTTGGAGAAACTCTCGATTTTCTTATTATTTGTTTCGATTATTTCAATTTTAATAAATTATTTGGATTTTTATCGATTATTACTATCTTTATTATCGCTAATTATATATAGATTATTTTAATGGATGCCAAAGAAGGAAGATTTTAGAAACAATTTGTGTTTCCGTTATTGCAATCGATTATTTTGTTTGTATTTATCAATATATATCGATATAAATCGATTATTTTATCGATTATGATATATCGATTATTTAAAAATAAAATGTTACTATTAAAAATGGAAAATTTTAGAAAATCTTGTAATTTTTATTATTGTTATCGATTATTTTGATTGGTGTTAATATAAATTTTAATAATCGATTATTATGTATCCATAACTTTAAGTTATAAATCGATTATTTTATCGATTGTGATATATCGATTATTTCAAGGCTAGCTTAAGGTAAATATGATTTTAACATAAAATGTTACAATTAAAAATGGAAAGTTGTAGAAAATCTTATAATTTTTATTATTGTTATCGATTATTTCGATTGGTATTGTTAATATAAATTTTAATAATGGATTGTGTATCCATAACTCTAAGTTAAGAATCAATCTTACGAGATATCTTATGAAATAAGAATTTTCTCATAATCTGTGACTATTTTGTACATTTTTTTTTAAATGTTAAAAATATTTTGATAAAGAAAACATACAAACAATATTTATAAAATTTTTATTTATTTATTTAAATGTATTTATTTTAATTTAACCAACATATTAATAAGAGAATATCTTGTATCTTTCGTTTATCTTTAACTATTTATGATTATTATTATATTATTATATTAAGTATTGAAGAGAACTACTTTTTAAATCTTAAAAATTTTACGAAAATCCTCAGAAAAAATGAGTGCAGTCCCACTGTTCCAACCACTTGGCGCGATGCCTCTTTAAAGAGCTAATCCCATTGAGGGCTCATATGTGGGACATCCGTGCGACAGGTTGGCTTATATCCTTAAAGCCAGGCCAGGCCAATCCCCCTTTCGCTGCGGCCGCATAAATCCAAATATGATCACTTCATAATTTGACATTGATAGATGAGTGTGCGAGTGAGTGAGTGTAGGAGGTAAACAACAAGGCTGGAGAATAAAATAAAACACAAAATCCAGGGGAACCTCAGACCGAAAGGGGTAGGACTACGGACTACGAACCACGGACCACGGACGACACTCAATCATTTTCGGTGAAAGGCAGCAGCGGCAGTGTGCATTTACGGTTAACGGTGCTTTGATGGTTGTTTGATTTCTTGTTTTCCAACGATTGATATTTTATCGTTTTTATGGCCCTTCCCCCTTCGCGTGTGTGTGTGTTTAACCCCTTTTTGCTGCCTGCCTGCCTGCCTGCCACCCACCCATGTGGTTGCCTAATAGATTTTTTATGATCTCTGTTCCCAGCAAGAAACCTTGCTTGCTTCCTTCCAGAGCCCAGAGCCCAGAGGCCTCCTTTATTGATATATTTCGCGTGCATGTAAACAAGCAAATAACATTAATAATCCACCAACTTCGATGTCTTGTGCAAGAAAGTATCTGTCTCTGTCTCTGTCTGCGACAAGTGTTGGTATCAATAATAAAAGCATATTATCATCGTAATCATCATTACAATCACCATCATCATCATCGTTGGGGCGAAGTTAGGAGTTAAGTGTAACTGCAGGTCAAAATCCTGCACCCTTTAACCCGCCCAAGCACACACTGACACACGATAGAGACCCCCTCGGGGGCCAAAAGGGTTAATGGCAGCCATACGCCGCCCCCCAAAAACAATGCAGGCCCAATTCCCACATAATGTGGGGGCTACACACAGGCTACACACAGGTTACACACAGGTCGTGCCAGTAGCCCTTGAGCGCCATAAATTAACCCTTTTGTTAATTGATACAAATACAATTAATGGGCATGTGTGCGAGCATGTGTGTGTGCCTGTGTGTGGCTACTTAACGGTAACTAAGCAAACACAACAACAACCAGAACAGCTAGGGCAGCAACCGTGACGTTACACTAGAAAAATAAAGATACCTAGTTGTATCTAACACTGTTATACACAGTAAGATACCTAATTGTATCTAACACTGTTATACACTTGTATAACAACACTAAAACTATTCTTTTTAAGGTGAAATTATAATTTCAAAGCTCTCTAAAAGTAAGAAAATATTTTAAACGTTGTGAAGGAAGAGTTGAGGATAGAATTCCCAACTGGTTTAGGCCTCAAGCGGTAGCAGAAAGGTCAGTAAAAGATACTGATGTAGAAGCGGTAGCAGAAAGGTCAGTAAGGGATACTGATGTAGAAGGTTGGCTATGACAAAGTCATTAAGTGAGTATTCAAGCTTTTAGATTTTATTTCCTACAGAAAACCGACTAGACCTTGAATCTGTAAGGAACTCTTTCCTATATTTTTTTTTAAGAATAAGAAGCTTAAAGGAAAAAAAAAACAATATATTTTATTTTCCTTTCGTTTCATAAGTACATTTTTTCAATAGAAGTGGCACACATTTTTGTATTTCAAAACAATAATTGATATAATTCAATTTGTACAAGATACGGTATAAATAAATAAATAAATAATGTAAAAGCCATAAGAGTTAACTAATTAAATATTAACAATCATTTATCTCCTTCCACTTCTGTAAATAAATGTACAATTTTCCATTTAAACTAGCACACATTTCGATATTTCTCAACTATACTTTTAAGATCTTTTTCGCTCTCTGTAAAACTTTCAAGCAGCAGCAGCAGAGGCAGCACCATTTGATTGCAATCCTAATTATTGCTTAAAACAATTAACATTTCAATGTGTAATACAACACACAATGAGGAGCACACACCCACACCCACACCCAAACACACACAACGCACACACGCAGACACTTGGCCAGGGGGCCAGAAGGACACGAGGTGGCCACAGGATATGCATAAATGCAACAATACGATGGCGATACCCCTTGGTCAGCCGGCGCGTGCAGCTGTTAATAGAGTAGGCCTCCCCCTCTTCCTTAACACAAAACGAAGGACGAAGGACATTGGTCGGTGGAGAGGAAGGTGCTGCTTTTGGGCACTGAAGTTGTGCCAAACAGTGATATTTAATATAATTATTATAAAAAATATTTTATAGATGAAATAATAATACCAGAAAATATCACTTCTCAGGGAGAATTATTGGAACACCTCAGAAACAAGGTAAGAGATCAGTTTTTTAAAGAAATAAAATATATTCTATACAGAATGAAATTTATTCATGGTGAAACCAAACCAAAATCCTTGTGAAAAATACTGTAAGCATTTAAATAACCTTTTTTTTTTTGGATTATTCCGTTAAATATATATTAAAATAACCTTTTTTTAAATAACCTTTTTTTTTGGATTATTCCGTTAAATATATATTCCTTTCTTCCGAAAATTTTTATTTAATTTCCAATACCTAATCCCAATACTTAATCCCCACTGTGCGTGTCCAGGACTAGGCGGACAGCGGAAGTTGCCTGTTCGATATCCTTGTCCGTGTATCATTACGCTGGCCACTTCGCTGCTCCTGGCGGAAGTCGTAATTACCCGTGGACGACGAGGACATCATGCGAGGATGTGCATGTACGCGTATGTAAATGCAAATGTAAATGGGAATGTAAGTGCGAGTGTTGGCCAGGCCCCAAAAACCAAGCTGGCAAACTGGCCGGCAGCAAATTTAATGAACTCAACGCGTGCATACACAGAAATAAAAACCAGGTCAAGCTTTTAAATATGTGAATGTTTAAGGGATTTTAAATTAAAATAACTCAAGCTGCCTAAAACCAACTCATATTTATAAATATAATTAATTTAAATATGTTTGTCTTAAAGTTTTTAATAGAAAACCCTTTAAATTAAATATTTACAACTTAATTATTATTAAGAATCTAATTATGATTTATAGTGAACTATATTTTACATTTGTAGGCCTTTTTCTGAATTTTAAGGACAAATAAAAAAAAAAAATTTATTTTAGGTACAGTTTCGACTGCCCACGTTGGGCGCCAATATTAATTACATTTAACCCTTCGTTAGTCCTCTTTTCTTCTAGTGTAACCGCATGCATGCCGTCTAAAAAGGGGGCGTGGCATGTTGACCACTTTGTTTTAATGGGCGCTCGCTGAATGCTGTTATTAAATGTGGCCCGCATCTGCTTATTAACTGTTCATCGTTCGGGCTTTTGTTGTTGTGGTCTGGAGCGTACTTCAATAGGTTCGCCTCGTCCTCGACGGACGGATAGAAGGGAAGAGAGCGTCCCAGCCCAACCCCCAACCCTAATTACAGGCTGGTAAACCATTAATCTATTAATGCACACAGCAACTTGGCCTTCGAGAAGCTGTCGAGCGCCAGCGCCAGCGCTCATGCTGTGCTTTACTTCCTTCACCCCGCCTCAGTCTCTTTCTGGGCCAACGCATTTCCGTTTCCGCTTCAATGGCAGGACACAACCCCCTACGTCCAACCAACCAACAACCCACTCCCACCTCCTCCGCCCTCCCTGCCATCATTCGGAACGAATGGCGGTAATGACTTTTCATTCTCGCCCAAGATAACGCCAACATTTCTGGCTCTTTCGCTTTTTCGGCTTTCAGTTTTCAGTTTTTGGAAAATAATCAAAGGCAGTTTGAGAACGGGGAGGTTGGTTGGGTGTTGGAATGGACAGACAGTCAGTTAGCTATCGGCACTGGCAGTCTTACCCCCACCAATCTCCTGCCCCTCGGCTAACTCCGGGTAATGAACGCAATAAACGCAACCGAAAAATTTCAAACTCTCACACGGCTGCGAAACTACGAAATACAAAACAGAAAAGTGCCCCGAGGGTATGGGGGGAAAATGGGTGGATTTTCGCCAAGCAAAAAGGGGTCCACGATAGTGTCCTGAAAGGAGCACAGCAAACGTGGTGGCTGGGGGCGGAGGAAGGTTGAAGGTTGAAGGTTGAGGAACAGGAACAGCGGAGCAAAGTGCGGACTATCTGCGCCATCAGCGAACGCGCTCGACCAGAAAAAAGGGGCACCAACAGCGCGGCACAGTGGGCTCAAGTCGTGTTTATTGTCAAGTCTAAGGCGTAAAGAAAATAAAAGTCCAAGCAAGGTATACTGACACACCAAAAGAGGATCTTAGACGTTTCTTATATGGCTCAAATGAGCACAGAGATAGGATTCAAACAAGGATGCTTGGAAAGCATGTTTTTGGCGCCCAACGTGGGGTCACCCTGGTAAAATATTTATTTCTTTATGCAATAAACTTTCAGTACGTTTTCCATGAGATTAGCTATTAATTAGCTGTAATAATTATAAGTTTAATGCATTTAATAACAAAGAATTTAATCAATTTTGGCGCCCGACGTGGGGTCATCCTGCTAACAGATTTCTTTGTTAATTTATTCATTTAATGCTTTAATTTGTTCATTTTAAATCAACATTTTAATCCGCTTTCTGTAAGTTTAACTACTATTATATTAATAATAGATTTATATTAATTTAAGATCAATGTATTTTAATATAAGGCATAATGGAAAGCATGCTTTTGGCGCCCAACGTGGGGCTGTGAAAACTGTACCTAAGATATTTTTTATTTTTATCTTTTATTAAAATATTTATAAATAAATTTTCGTAGGCCACTGTACCCGACTGCAGTTAGTCATAAGCAGGCACAGGCACCAGGAGTGCCACTCGCAGGACCCTCACACACACACACCCACACACACAACCTTATAAGCAGGAAGGACGAGCGGGGAAATAGACAGAGGCTGGCTGGCGTTTTGTAGTGCGTTTTGTTGCCATTTCCGGGCAATGGGCAGCATTCCGGACGCCGGCGCCGCTGTCTGTTCCAGCTGCCAGTCACCCATCCCCCACCCCCATCCTGCCCAGGGGTAACCCCTTCTCCGATGTGCCACAGCACCCTGTGGTTTTTGCTGTTCCTGTTGTTGTTGTTGTTGTTGTGTGTTTTGCATAGACAGCAAAGACCGTCGACAACGTCGACTAATTAACTGCGATTATTACGGTCATTACGTGGGATTTCCTTTGCGTAAACATCTTGAATTTTGGCGCGCTCGCTCTCGCTCTCTCTTTCTCTCGGAGCATTCCTCCTTGGTTGGGAGGACACCAACCAGTCTTCTTTGGTTTTTGGAGTTATATGCCGACTAATGGCTGTTACCAATCCCCCATTCCAAATTCCATGGCCCGCAAGCAGACATTAAAGCAAATTAACCCTCTCCGGGAACAGCCCATCCTTCCAAGCAAAAGTCATTTGTTGTGCAATGTGTTCCATGTGGAGGTGGCAGTTTAAAAACCAAAACAAAAATCAATACACAGACCCGAAAGGATATAGCTAGCAGACAACTTTCGCTGTCTGATTAGGAAGAGACACGCCAAGGCTAAAAGGCTAATGGTTATGACTGCGGTGGCCAAGATGACAGCGGCTTATGGCTTGGCTTCCTCAGCTTCAACTTCAGGTTCTCGGCTTCAGCTTCAAATTCGCCATTGGCTTAAAGACAACTCGAAAGAGTCAACCCGAAACGAATTGAACCCTTGCCCCCCGTCAGAGCGACCGCATCGTTGCCATTTTGGCCAGGACATTAGCCCGGGACGTTGGCCGGGGCTAAAAGGTAAATGTCTACATCTACAAGCCAACCTTAAGATTACTCAATTAATGCACTTTAATTTTGGCACGGCATGTGGGCGGGAGTTCCTTTTGTTTGAGGTAAGCTAGTACTTCAATGTTTTTTCAAGATATTTTTACTTTAAATATGTAAAATAATCAAAAAGAGTTTTATGGAAGCCTTAAAATTAAATTGTTAAAGCCATAACTCCCTTAAATTTCGTTGTACTTTAAGTAAACAATTTAAAGTAGTTAGTTATTATGATATTTAATCTCTTCTCCCTCGTTTGTCTTAAGTGTTTATTTATAAAAGTAAGCAAAAACCACATAATATCTTGAAACCTAGACAAAAGTGGCATTTTTGGACCCTACAAAACTCCTAGTTTACCAAAATAGTTTCAATTGAGAAGACCCTTACTCCTGCTTCCAATCAATCCACAAAGTCAAAGTAAATTTGCCTGGAGAACGACGGTCGGAGGACGTGCTCGCTGGCTGCTCGAAGGACTTTGCCCTGCTGGCGCTAGTTTTCCGAGCTGCGTAATCAAGTTTCTAGCGAAATTCAATTAGCCCCGGCATCTTAAAGCGGAACCCAGGCAGGACCTTCATCAAGGTAAGGGGGAAATGTACTCCCTCCCCCCAAAATCCTGCGCTGCAACTGATATGAATTTCCATATTGACAGCCGGCGACGTCTGTCCTCCCTCTGACTGGGGGACTGGCACGGAGACCAGGAAGTTGCGCCGCACTTGTGGCTGTTCAATTTCGGCGGCCGTTGTTTTATGGCTGCCTGGAAAAAAATATAAAATAAAACAACCAAATTTTGGGCAGCCAGCCCACACACATTCAATTTTTTAATAAGCCTCGCAAACGGGCCACGGAGAAGTACAAAGCAAATATTAATAACTTGCAAGGCCCTGACCATCGCCGAAAAAAAAAAGAGAGAAACAAAAAGAAAGTCCATGGAATGGTAAGGTGTGACGACTAAGAGATACCTAAGGAAGGAATGGATATTTATAGATTAAAAGGTATTTTTTTATGATAAGATTTATAGAGGAGAATGATTTTTGCTATTTATAATTCTTAGATAATTTCTAAGCTCTCTAAGGTATCTTTAAAGATTTCTATACTCAATATAATAATATTTTCCCTAACTTTATGGTATGAATAATTTCCCTAAACCCTATTCCAGCACTCCCCAAATACCCTGCCTAAAAATGAGACTTGCAACATCTCTTTTTTATTTTTATTTTATTTTTTGAGAACTCCTGCTCCTCTTTTTTCGATTTTTGGGTAGCGTCTGCGGCTTGGAGCAGCAAGTAAATATCAATATTTTCCAATGGGGGTAGCTCTCTTTTTTCCGTCCCCCGGACATGCATCATAAAGTGCAGGACGAAGGACTACGTGGTTTCGTCCACTCTGGTCAGTGGAAAAATCAAGTTAAGGCAATTAATTTCCACAAAACAACCAATTAGCTGGCAAAGTTTACCTTAAGTGTCCAAACAAGAGAGGTCGCTGGGGGAGACACTGGAGAAGCCCGCCCATTTTTCGGACAACAAAAGGTTACTTGATTTGACTACTTTGAATGTTTGACACTTTTGCAAGCAGCTTGTTTTCCTTGTTGTGTCACAACACACACATCCTGCCCGGACTGGGGCCGAAATAATTTTCCAGGCCAGCAGCTAGCCAGGATCAGGTACTGGGAGAGGGTGAGTGTAAAAACTAAAGTCGGTGTGGTCCATTTGGACAAGTGTGAACAAGATGTTTTAGGCCGGCGGGACAGCTGGACGGACGGAGCATGTTGACACCAATGGCATCCTGGTGGAGTTCGTAAACGTAAACGTAAACGAAAAGGAAAACTTCAAAGTCACAGACGATGACGAGCCAGGACGAGCCAGGACACTAGCTGAGCTGAGCTGGTCTCCGGTTTAGTTTGTCGTTTTCATTCAGTCATTAAAAACCCTTGTCAAGTGCTGCCAGGAGCCGAGGAGCAGGACATCCTTTTGGCCTGACCACACCAGACCGGAGGACGGACGACGACGGACACCTGCAAGAAACGATTTTCGTAGTCCACTTTCAGGGCTTTCGGCTGGCATTTAAATTAGCTCAGCCTCAGCCTCAGCCTCATCTTCAGCTTCGGCTTCTCCTTCTGCCCAAAAAACCCCAAAGGAGAATTTGCATTTCACTTTAAGTGTTTGTCAATGTCTCTGCTCTCCCACCTTTCTCTCGTTTCTCTGAAAATCTCTGAAGCTTTAACCCTTCGGGTTAATTGAATTGATGGATTTGTGTGCCGGAATAGGCTTTAAGATGGTCCTTGCCGGGCCTGGCTGTGCGATTAGCATGTTCGCTGGGGGGGGATTTCCTTTCCGGACAAAACGTGTGGCACTCGCAGCCCCGGCATTTTGAAATTATGAAAAGTAAGCCATAAAATCTTATTTTTACTTCCGCCACTCCACGTCCACCTCCACCTCCACCTCCACCTCTCGCTACCAAGGGGGTGCTGCCTTTCAGTGAGGGGTTGGAAATTTCGGATACAATTTTAATTATGGCAACCGTAAGCTTTTGGTTGTAAATATTTGAGAATGCCCGATAACGTCGACGATTTTCATAAATAATACAGCCTCTACCATCTCCAGCTCCCAGCTTCCAGCTCATCCTTCTGCTCCTGCCTTCGCTTCGGTTCGGTTTGGGGAGCTAGAGGCGTGGAGTGCCTGGTGCCCCGATAAGGGTTATGCGTGTGCCGCTCCAGCATAGCCAACATTCGCAGTGTTCTCTCTGTTTGCTGTTTAAAGACAAAAGGATTGGCTCTTTTGCTGTGCGTGAGGCCAAATACACGGAGAGAAATTCATGTCATAGGAATAAAAAAAAATTAAAAAAAAAAGTAAAAAAAAAAAGTATAAAAAAAGGAAAAAAAAAATTTTAAAGGAAAAAAAAATTTAAAAAAAAAAACTATTACAAAAATTATTCCCCCATTTACCAGTCTCTGTCTCTAAAATTTAAAAGAAAGCTACAGAAAATAAGTAAGAAACTGTCCTGTAAATACAGTTGTTTCAGAGAGGAAACAACTCTGCCTCATCAGTAACCAATATCTGACTACTTCCAACATTCTGCATAAATTAAGTCCAGTTTGCAGCTAGACTCCGTTGGGAATTAAAGTGCCAAATAAGCGATAAGTAATTCGATGCTGAAAAGACACCTTGTGTACTTTAAACTGTGATTTGTCCTAAGTTTCTGGTCCAAACTTTTTCTCAAAATACAAAATAAACGTATTCTAGGCTTAGTAAGTATATTTTTAACGAATTTTCATCGCTTCTTCAAGTATTTCCCCAAGTGTAGCCTCTGTCTGTTGTCTGTGACAGCGCCTGAGCTGAGTATCTGAGTATCTTTATCTCGGGCTGCGGCTGTTTGCTCGCCTTCTGATTAGACCGCCAGACGAGGCCACTGCTCTACCTCCTCCTCCCATTTTCTCTCTTCTTTTTCTCCCACCCCTTTCACCTCCTTCACTCCCACTTTCACCGACCCCTTCCCCTGGGCAGCCACCGCCGCACGAGTACCCGCAGCAACATTAGCGGCATCTCAGCATTTGATAAGCGACAGGCGAGCATAAGGCAAACAGGAGAAGCCGCCACTGAGAGAAAATCATAGAGAGTTAAGAAATATATTATTCATAAAAAAAGAGGATGTCCTTGAGGATATAGAAGATAATTAATTTAAAAAGAAATTGTAAAAAAAAATGCAGAAGAAATCCTCAATTTGTGTCCTGTCCAGGGCACGTTCTTTAATCAGGGTGCTGCATTTCGTGAGGCAATGGTATTCAAGGTCTTTTATAATAAGATGGGAAGTATTACTGAGTTAAGCAGCATATTGATCATGAAAAAGAGGTCATTCTTGAGGCTATAGAAGGTAATTTATTTAAAAAGAATTGGTAAAAAAAAAAAACCAGAGGAAATTCTCAATTTGTGTCACGTCAAATCACGAATTCTTATCAGGGAGCTGGAGGATATAATTAGCTGGAAAATATGATTAACTCTTCTAAGATTTCTCTGTGTATATTTCGAACCCCATCTCCCTCTGCTGGCGGCACGCGTTGCCGCAACCCTTTCTGCCCTCCTTCACATCTTCATCTTGAGTCTAAAGCTGCAGCTTGAGCCTGAGCTCCTTGTGATCTGTGATTTGTGTGTGATTTTTCCTGCTCCTTTTTTTGTGTCTTTGGCCAACATTCATCATCAATGATGCCTCCCGGAGCCCGCATCTTAATTTTCCCATCCAAAAGCAAACAACACGCCTGCTGCCTCACATGGGCCACGCCCTCGCCTCGCCCTCGCCCTCGCCCCCCATTTCCCTGGGGAAAATCCTGGGCAGACAGTTTTTGACGAGCACTTCTTAATTTATGATAAGGGTTTTCGGAAAATTGGAAAATGTTCAAATGTGAGGGAGGAGTGAGGGCTCCACCACTGAATGGGTTAAGGCTAAACGAACCTACGGGTCTGGGTGGAATTTTCGGCTATATACTTCTCTTGTACATACGTATATATCTTTTTTGCCTTCGTAATGAGCTGCAAAAGCATTTGAATTATTTTTAACCCCGACGACATTATGCCCTTGAGATCAACACACAAGCAACTCAACTCAGCTCTCTCACCCCCTTGGCGAAATTTGATTTAGGATTTTTAATTTTATGTGTGTGTGAGCGTGTGTGCTACTCACTCATATATATTTTTTAATTATGCTGAGTAAAAAAGGATTTACAGCACACACACACGCAGGAGGAGGACGGCTCTGGCTCCTTTTCGAAAATTAATTAAATTTGCACACATTTGCAGGCGCGCTGCCCCAGCGAGTGAGTTTCCTGGCAATTAAAAAGCTTTTACAGCAATCAAAAGTTGCAAATGTGCGTGGGATGACACTTTCCAAGGCAGTACCCAGTCCATTTTCCAACTCTTAGCACTCCATCAAGCAGCTTTTCACTGGACAAGGGCAAGGGGACAAGCAAGAGCCGCCCCGATAAGACCGTCAAGCTGTTTATAGTTTTAAACGCTTCGCCATTTGCATATGCCCGAAAAGCAAGCTCCCCGCTTCCCGCTCCCCAGATTCCCCAGATTTTCCATCTTGCCTTAAGTAACACTCAAGCGGCCAAATTCCCATGATAAAGAACAGCCATTTGCCCCCTCACTGCGGAGAATACACTCAACATTTGACCGGCGGGCAGCGATTTAAGTGGAAAGAGCAAGGCACAAGTCAGCTCAAGGCAAGACAAGCAACAACAGCAGGAAAAGCGGGTTTTCCAGTGAGAAAAATATTGCACGAGATAGCTGTTCCCTTTAATCTTGAAAAAGAAAATATAAGAAAATACACAGGAATTCCTCAATTTGTGTCCCTTCAGGGCATGCACTCTTATCAAGGTTGGGTAGGAATGCTCTCCTCTCGATGAATTTCGCAACTAAATATATTAAACTAATATTTTAGGCTATCCAAGTAGTAAGTAAATATATAAAACACCTCTTCGCTAATATTTTCCCAGTGCACCCATGACGTAGCCAAACTGAAAGGCGAAACTCAGACCATGGGGTGCCCGCCCGTCTTGGTCATGTGTCTTACGCTTAAGCGAATTATGAAGTGACCCAGTGAACATAAAAATTTATTGCCTCGAAATAAAAATCAGCGTAAAAGTCTGCTCAGGACGCAGGGGGGATAGATGAAATCAGCATGTGAAAAAAAAGGACATGCTGGTCGCCCCGCATGGGTGGCGGCCCTTATGCCCGCCAGCAGCAACAGACAGGGACAAGAAAGTCCTTTTAATCTTAACACATATCATCATGATAACAATTTGGTCACTTTAAGTGAGGCAAATTTATTTATAAGCCTCAACCCCCCGTACTTGTGTCCCACAACCCCCCCAACCCTTAGCATCTGTCCATCTTTATTGTTGTAGCTCTATCAAGGCGCCGCTGCTACAGTGGAGTATCTTTTCAGGGAAATTAACTAGTTATATGATGTTGAAATTGTGTAGAATTATTAAATTTACTACCAAAAATTTAATACCAAATTTTAATAACCAAAGAACTCATAGGAAAATTGAAAAATAACCAAACTACTAAGGTGGTCTCTCTAGAGTAATACAAACTCTATTCCTGTATAACAGTTTCACTTTTTGACTTTGAAAGTAAATTTTTCCTAAAAATCCCAACTATAAATCCAAAGAAACCCTCTCAAGGAGGCTTCACTGTATTCCAAGATATATGCGAAACATTCTTTTCCATTTTCCCTTTTTTTTTACTTTCTGGCTCAGTTGTTGTTGCTGTATCTGAGGCTCATGTTTTTATTGTTGTTGATATTGCTGTCGTAGCTCTTGATTTTCCTTCTCCCTCCTCGACTCTGTTGTTTGGTGTTTTAGTAAATTGAAGCAAAATGCGCTTTGATGTCCTTGTTACACACAGGATGTCCATCCGCCAGTCCCCCTCTCTGTTGCTCTCATGTGTAATCGTGCTTTATGTACCGTTACGCACTCAACTTTCTTATCCACTCTTGTGGTTTTTTTTTCCTTCTGGCGCTGCCTTCCGGAAACGAAATCATGTCCAGTGATTTTTTTATTAAGCCCACCCCTGCATCCTTACGCTGTCCTTACCCCTAATGTCCGCGTGCGTGTGCAAATATTTGTAATTTTATTACGCACTCAAGCACTCATAAATAAACAATTACATCAGTTAAGATCGTCCCCCTTCGACCGCATTCCAATTGCCAATTATTTATAGTTATGTTTCCTATTAGTTGCAGCTAATGGCAACGCCCCCAGTCCTAGGTTTTTCCTTGGCTTTCCTTGATTTTCTAGATTTTCTTCCTCCCTAATCTCGGGCATTTACCAGGTTTTTTGGCGCAAAAATGGCTAAAAACGAATTTCGTGTTTTGCATTTCGCTGCTGACAAGCTCGGCGAGAGCAGGGGAGGAGTTAGAAAGGGGTTCCACGACGAGTTCTGTCTGCACTGATTCAAAAGGTTTTTAACATGTCTGAGCACGCAACGTAATTTTAGTTTAATTGGGTAATTATGCGCATACAGAGAGCGACGGTTTCTGAGGTGTTCCGCTCGCTCGTTCGGTGTGAGTTCAAGAGGATACGGAATCGTGACTCGTGACTTAAGTCGATTTTGTAGTTTTAGCACACAATAAATATGCTATAATCGGTGAGGTGTTAACCTTAACAGAATGGTAAATCTCTGGGTCTTATTATAGACGTGGAATAAATACTTATAAGATCAGTGTTGGGAGTTGACATAGGTTACTTGCTTCTACTGTCCCTACTCGGGCGCCACTGTAAGGACCCTGTATAACAGTTTCAAACGTAAATGTAATTATAAGCTAAATATAATTAAAATACATATTAACACATGGCCAAAATAGCAATTGTATCGTTTTAGTTATTTTTCTTATTTCTTTATCAAAGGATACTTCTTCACAGAGAGAATTGTCCCTACTGTCCTTGTATAACACTTTAAGACGTTTTATCATTTTACATATTTTTCTTATTTATTTCTCAAAGGAAACTTCTTCGAAAGGCAGTCTCGGCATCTTTCCAATATCGTCAGATATCGCTAGTTCACACATATCACTATCGCGTGACCCACTCACGCCACCATCTCTAAGGCCGGAGGTGGGTAAGTAGCCAAGGCAGATACAAAATTTGCACAGTTTGTTTGCTTCGCATGCAAATGCAACTCATCCAGACGACCGGCTGGAATGGGAGTGAGAGCGAGACAACTAGCTCTAGACGCCATAACTAACGGTAAGATGAATCCGCTAACGCGGGCCAGAAGGAGATTAGAGGGAAGGGAATCCGAGCGAGCGAGCAAGCGAGGAGCAGTCACAATGTCAGCGGAAAGCGGCAAGCGGAAACGGAAGTGCATGCAGTTTGAAGGGGGCACGAGCGGAAGTTGTCGTTTTGGCACAGGAAATGGGGGGAAGGACGGGGTTGTGCCCAAAACTACGCTCCATGCTCGGCTGACTTTCGCTTTGGCTTGTTAATTTATGTGCACAGTCGGCTAAAACGTAGCCGTACACATGCATATACATATATATGCATATACCTTGCAGACTTCCTTTAATTATGGCTAAAGTCGAGCGAAGCGGATCGGAGCTTGGCAATCACATCAAGGAAATCCCTTTCGAAACTCTCGCCGAAACTCTCTTTAAGCCACGAAGAAGAAGAACCAGGAAGAAACTCACATTTTTGACCCCGAAAAATTGGGCCAACAAGTTAGAGCGAACGAGATGGCACACACATACACTTATTCTAAACTTTGCCGCTCTCGCCATCTCGCTTTCAGGCGCTGCCTGTCTCTTTTCATTGTTATTATTTGCCGGCGCGAAAGTTTTAATTTTTATTATTAACTACGAAACTTTTGCCAAAAAGGCGCAAAACTTAAAAAAAGAAAAAGAAGGCGACAGACAGAAAGAGAGCGAGCTATGCAAGGCAAATGTGCGAGAAAGAGACGGTGGACAGACGGTGCGAGGGAGATGGTTAGATAGACAGCGGACAGACGGGGCAAAAGGGGTGCTGCTCGAGCGTCAAAGTAAAGTTTTAAAGCAAAGTTTTTCGGCGCTTCCCCGCGTAATACCCGGGGCAGCTCCCCCCCGCCGCTTTAAAAGCCCCGTAAAGTATAACTTTGTTTTAGGTTTTTGGGGTTTTTGCCCCGCTCCTCTTGCCGCTTCCATATGATTTTCCCCTTTCTGCCAACTTGCCACTTTAACTTGTTCTTCTTGTACTTGTTCTTGTTCCTGTTCTTATTCTTAGACTTTTGCCATAGCCCAAAAATCGGGCAAGGTCAGGGACAAGGCCTCCTCCTCTCTCTTTCACGACTTTGGTTTAAGTTTGGTCTCGGTCTCGGGCTTTCCAAGTTTTCCACCAGAAGACAATTTGCATGACACATTAAAGAGCTGTCCCTTAAAGTGATTATGATTCTTCGAATCGATTATTCCCCTCGGATAATAATAATTAAAGTGTCTGGGCTAAGGCGAGACCAGGGCCAAAGGATTTAACATTTCCTTAAATTTATAAGAAAGTTTGACAATGAACTTATCGTTAGTGAATACTAGTTATACCATCCCTATTCGTGCGCCAATTATACGACTTTGTATAACAGTTTAATAGTCACTTTTTACTAGTGATTTTTTGACCAGCTAAATTTTAAATAGTGAGTTTTTCACCAAGTTTCCTGGTTTTTTCAGCTGATTCATTTTCCCAGAAGTTGGACCTCTCCTTGGATAGTATTTTCTGGGCTTGACCTTTCGGCCGGGCACACGCACATTATTTATGCTGCATTTAACTTTGGTTTTTGGCTACGGCTTCCCATTCCCATTGTCACTCCCATTCCGATTCCCATTCCGATTCCCATTCCCCCAACCCCTTGGGGGACCCTTGGCCATTTTTGGGGGTGCCACTGTTTTGCGGTCGAAATCCATGTTGGTCAGCAGCAGTCCGGGGAGGGTCAGCAGTGGGAAATTAAGTAACACTTACAATGCAAACGGGTTCGCATTCAAATTCGCATTTCATTCCATTCTGGGACGCACAGCACAGCACAGCACACGCAGGGGGTCCTGTCCACAACACCAGAATGGGCTTTCTGCTGGCTCTGGGCTTTTTTCCAGTGACCGAAAATTGAAAAACCGCCTGCAGTTGTGAAATGTTCAGGCGTGAAAACCCCGATTGAGGTTTGGCCTCCCTGCCCCTGTCCCAACTTCAACGAGGAGTGTTCTCCTCTCATTTCCGTATAAGCCGCACTCATTTATAAAAGCCAAAGTGTAAATCTGCTTTTCTGTGCCTCGTGTGTCTGGCATTTGTTTTGCCACACACACAGCATCCGAAATCCACTCAAAACCCAAACCCAAACCCCTCTGTCTCGTCCTTGCTGTGTGTGGGATTCATTAACATTTTTTCCATTTACGATTTTCACGCGTTTTTTAATGGCATAAGTCTCATACATATGCAATTTCACATTCACGTTTTGCCAATTTGAAATTATTGCCGAAAGGAAAAGTCAAAACAATCTTCAGACAGGTGCTGTTTTTTTGTTTTGTATTTTCCGCTGTTATTCATTTGCATCTGGCGGGAAAAAGCCCGAAAGAAAAACCAAATTACCGCATTTGAAAAATAAATACTCGAGCAAAACGCGGATTAAGTACAGTGGAGCAAGGAAAGATGGAGAAATAACTAAGGAATTAAAAAATTTCACGAAGAATGTAGTTTGAAAAACATACTTATTATGCCTACAAGTATATGTATAAATTACCTAACCCTTCTTTAAAACAGTTGTTATATTTAAACATAAATTATTATTAATATTTCTACTGTATCTCAGATAAAAGCACCATGCCTGGGCACCCCTGTCTCACAGCTTACATCCCACTGAGAGGGATACCATTGTGCCCTGAAGTCTGCAGCGTAAATATAAGTAAAATCCAAATAAAGAGAGATTTTTAAATTTCTCCTCAAGAATGTGGTGTTCTAATGTCTCAATCTCACACTCCCCAGGCCCCTGTGTGTGTGCGAGTGCACAAGTGCTGGCGCAGTCACTTAAATACCTCAACCCCCACATATTTTTTTGGGGAAACACTGCCACCGCTTATCCCGCTGCTAAATTAATTCAAATTAATTCACTCGCGTCGCAGATGTTTCGGCTCAAATTTTATGCGCGAATTTCGTTTTACACCAAAACCATTTGGCGGCCAACGTGGAGTCAACAAATGCGTTGGCTCCTTCAGAAGGATACCGAAGAAGCTTTCTTGAATAAGACAAGGCAGACAGGGAAATACTACATACTAAAGTGTGTTTTTGTTAAGCAAATAGTGGGAAATAATGTGTGAGACAAGAAGCATTAAAAAATGTTGTAGATTGGCTTTAATTTGTATTAAGAGACCAATAAATGTTCTTTTATTTACTAACAAGCATGCTTGGATTTGAGCCCCGAGTATTCAATGGTCGGGACCTGAGCCTTTTTTGTTCTACTTTTAAGTGAAGGATATTTATTCCACAAATTCTTGTAAAATATTAAAGTTTAAGTGCCTCCCCCTCTTATTTTTCCTGATAAATATTAAACCGCAGAACCCAGTGGATTTGAAGCTCCTTCCGCTGCTTTATCCACTTATTGGCCGCCCCTATTGTTCCAATGGGCCATAACACGCCCCGCGTCAACACGGAAAATAAGAAAAATACAGAGAGAAAGCAAGAAAATAAGGAAAAACAATAGATGAATAAAGGAAACGTGGCGAGATGAAGAAAAACCAAAACAAAAGCCAAGGCGCGCAAATGGAAAAAATTCTGTTGTTCCCGAAATTGAACTTCAATTTCAATGAATGACGCAACAGAGCCGAAAGGGAGAGGGGGGGAAAAGGGGGGCACACAGCAGCAAATGCGTTAATTCCATTTTCTTAATTAAATGCACAAACAAAATCACGGAAATGAAAAATAAAATCCAAGTCTTTTACACTCAATGATTTGTTTTCATTAAAACAAGAAATTCTCATTAACAATGGCAATGACAGCGAACAGCGAACAGCAATGGACTGTGATGGAAAGGGGGTGGGAGGGGATGAGGCTGGGGGTGGCCTTGACAGTGGGTGGCTGCGGGGTTGGAGTTGCTTTTAACCACCGATGGGCAATGGCAAAGGCAAAATTCACAAAGATTGCTTCACTTCTTCTCGCCCGTTGTCCTGCTTATCGCTGCGTTGTCTTTATTGTTTTGATACCCTTTCTTTCAAGGGAGGGTAATGGTATTTTTAAGTACTTGGTAAAAAATAGTTCCGCTGCTCTGAAGAAATTAGAAGAAATCAAAGAAAAAGCATTGTAACTAGCCTAGAGAGTGTCATCTTTCCTATTTCTGTTAGTTACTTCTTCTTAAAAAATCAAGAAAAAGAGTTAAAACTATAAACATATAATATTTCAACATATATTTCATAACTTTTAACCTCACATCTTTCTAATAACTTTATCCCTTGCCTTCTGTAAACGTTTCTTAAAGAGCAAGGGTATTCGAAGTTTAACTTTTCAGCAATTAACTATTCTTTCTTGTTTTTATTGTTGTTGTCAATGGGCTCGCACTTGGAAAAGCGCGCCACATTTTAATTGCCAGCAATTGTCGCTGGCGTTGGCGCAGCTGCTTTTTCTGGCCGTGGTCCTTCGACTCGGCCTTAGTTATTATCCCCATTGTTGTTGCCGCCTCGCCCCCTGCTCAGTTTTTGGCAAAAGCGTCAGAATTTATGACATACTTTTCAGCGCAATTGTTGGCGCGATTTACGCGCCTCTGCCAAACCCTCTCCAGTTCTTGCCCCGCCTTCGTCTTGGCCTTTCATTAACCCCCATCCCCATTTGCAGTCACAGTTGGTGGTTTTCGAGGCGGCGGTGGTGGTGGTGGTGGATTTTCCCGGGGGTATTGGGTTTGGGGCCCTTCTATCCATAACAATTAGCTCTTTGGCAGCTGCCGAGAGTCAATCAATAAAATCACAAGAATTTTCAACATTTTCTATAGCATACTTATCGGGGGGCCTCTTAATTGAACTTGCTTCTGAAATGTTCCAAATTCGTTTCAAGAGTGCAGAGAAACAAGTTGAAAATATTAAGTAGCATAAGAAAAAGTATGTGTTAATTTAAGAAGAAAGCTTCAAAGGCTTAAACTAAAAAAATATTGATAACACAACTAGTTCTCGCGATTTTTACGTAATTTCTAGTTTAATATTTTTATTTTAATCTTCAATCATGGGTTTCAAATCAATTAAAAGTATGGCCAAAAGCATGCTACAAAATGTGAAAAAAGTAAAGCTTTTTACATTTCATTGCACACTTTTGGGCGCCATTTTCATTTGACTTTAAATCCCCAGCCGCCTCTGTGGCACCCCTGCGATAGTTCTTCATTGAAATAACCATCTGATTAGGTAATGCGATCATAGAACTGAGAAATGGCCTATCTAGAGCTTACTGTTCAGCAGCAGTTTTTGCCATAAGAACGTTATTCACACTCAACTGGCGATCATGCGATTGTTATTCAATTGTCCAAATTTTAAGCTTTAATTCCATCACCCCCATCTCTTACTCCTTCTCTTTCTCACACTCACACTCCCTCTCTTTCTTTGCTGCTCTGTCTCATTCTATTTACCCCTCTTACTTCCCATTTCATTTCCACTTTGGGGCGGTGACTGCAAAAAAGAAATGGGGGGCGAAAAAAATAAAAAAGAAAGTCAGAACTGTGGAGAGAACTAAAAAAGTACCGCTAATCGTACAAAATGGCGGCCAACACGCCCGAGAAGAAAGGCGGAGTAGGAGGAGAAGAAAGAGGTGCCCTCTTCGGCTGAGAGAGACAGAGAAAGCGAGAAGCAACGACCAGAAACGTAAATTTGCCCAGCTTCATTTTTTTTATACCCATTCCTCTTTCTCCTCCCTTTATTCTTTCTTTTTTAACGTTCTTTTTTCAGTGTTCGGCTGCCTCTTCTTCCATATCGCTGCTGACGCCGCTGCTGCTGCCGCTGCGTTTGGTTTTCGTTCTTTTCTCTTTTTGTGTGCATTTTCCCGTTGTCCCGTTGCCGTGGCAATGGACCCGCCTTCTTTTTCTGGCTTCGCCTATCGCAACGTTGGAGACTTTCGGTCCATTCGCCTGCAGCATGCAGTCGAGAAAGAGAGGGGCCCCATTTGGGGGCTTAGGACGCCAGAGCGAGAGGGCTAGCTGCTGTGTTCGGTCTGCGTCTGCCTCTCGGCTGCTGGCTCTCTCTCTGTGCAGCACTTTCTCTCGCTTGCTCGCTCGCTCGCCACCGGCAAGCTTTCTCGCTCGTTTCCTCTGTCGCCCTGCTGCATTTTCATTTCCTCCTTCTCCTCCTCATCTTCCTCCTCTCTTTCTTCTGCATTCCTCTTTGTGTGTATGTGTATGTGGTGTGCTTTTTTTTTGTAGTTGCATTGTTTTTTTCTGTTAGTTTATTTGATGCTTTTGTTGCGCTTTAAATTTGATTTCCTCTGCAGCATTTAGTGCACGCTCCCACACACACACTCTCACACTTGCACAGGAAAACACACCTATGTACAGGTTCATATATGCATGTATAAGTGCACTTGGAAAAATAAATTAGTAATCGTTGGATATTTGAGATTTGAAAATATTAAAATATCTTTAAATCTAATAAAGTGCCTTCCAAATGTGTAACTTTAAATTAATAAATAATTTTTTAATTTTATTTTAGTCAGCTTTTATAAAAGTTGAAATGCAAATGAACCAAAATAATAATTATAAAGATTTCGTATATAATACTTTCCAGATAACCTTCTAAAGCACGGCTCTATCCCGCGGAATATTAAATTTCTCTGCCGGCCCTCTGCTGGCACACGCACAATATGCACAAAACAGAGGGAAAAAAATCAGAGGGGTCCATTTCTAAGGTTGTTATTAAATCTAGAATTTTTTGAGCTTAATAGCTGCTGTTTTTAATTATAATTTATAATTTAAAATTACATATTTTATAATTTTTTTTTTTGTCATAGTTTTTTTTTTTTTTAATTTAATTTTATTTTTATATATAGCCATAGAACGACAATTTCTCACTCATTCAAATGCAATGATAGCATGGTTCGGACCACTGTTCTAAACTATTATATTTATAACAGTTTTTAATAAAAGAATGTAAACTATAAATATAAATCCGAATTTCAAGACAAAACCTACCTAAATGTATATAATAAATAAATAGTAAATATACTGGGTTCTAATGACAGCTGGACACCCAAACCTCCTGCTTGCCTTACCTAAATATATGTAATATTTCTCTCTAGCTAGACTTTCTCCCAGTGCCTTGTATATCTAGCCCCAGACTTCAATTAGACCCTGCCTCTTAGCCCCCAGTCAGCCTCCCAGCTGCTGTGGCAGGATAAATAATTTGCAACTCATTTCGTAGATGGTTTTTATGAATTGCCGTGCAATTTTTAATGAAATTTATCGCGCTTATCTGGGCGCATTAATCAAAACCGAACGGAACGGGGGGGCAGGCAGCGGCGTATTATCAGGACCTGAAAACCAGAAACCAGGACCACCGCGACCTCCAACAAAGCAGCGGCAATAAATTCGTGGGGCAAGCGGTGGAAGCGGCGGAAGGTGAGTGAGTTTCCGGAATATAGAAACAGAAACGGAAACCGAAAACCGAAACAGAAACAGACTGTTGCTCGGCTTCTGACGGAGGTCGCTAATTTAAACCAAATGAATTGGCACATTTTTCACTTTTTCTGCCGCAGTCAAAAAATGAGCCAAATGAGCAGGGAATCTCTGGGCGCAATCTGAACCCGGGAATCCGTCGTAATACAACCTGACTCTGAACCTCGAACCTCGAACCAAAGAGCCAAGGTGCCAAGGAGCCGGGGAGCAGCAGACAATGCGCGTTGTCGGCGTAGTCACTTAATCCATGGCCGGGGCGATAAAAATCTCGAAAATCCAACTTAAGTGTTTGGTAATTTATCTCACTGTTGGGCCACAGAGACCCTCCGAAGCATACGCGACATTTTTTGCGTTTAAACGTTGAGGGCGGAGGAGGAGTGGGGATCCCATGCCATTTGTGCGATTCCTTCGCTCGTCAGTCATCGCACCGCGGGTTGCCACAAATAAACCACCAGCCCTAGGAAGTCCCCGACTCCTAACCTCCCGCAAACAGCCACTTCCGGCATCAGCTCGTTGTCAGTCATTTTGAGTTTGGCTTTCGATGAAATGATAAATGATGAAAAATGTTGCAAAAGATTTAAAATTATCCCAGCGCGTCGCTGAGAGTCAACAGCAAATCCTTGGCGGTCCTTTGGCAGTGAGCTTGCAAATATGGCAATGAGACAAGGCAACAGAGGAGGAGGAGCAGGAGGAGCAGGAGGAGATGGGATTCCCATTCCACAACTGCTAGTACTTCAAATTGCCAGCAGCTGAGACAGACACGAAAATTGCCAAAGACAACAGCGCCAGAAATTGAAAAACTAAAGCTTTCTAAAGTGGTAAGAAAGGTGTGAATAATCCAAAAGGGGAATAATAATATCAAAACAACCTTCAGGAAGCTCTTTAATGTTTTTAAATCAAAATGAGAGGAAAAGAAAATATTACAAGTCAAGTAAAAGATTACTTTTTACCATTATTGGTAACTTAATAAACTATTTCTGCACCAAAAATGAAGGAAAAATATCAGAAAATGTATTTAAATGTCTAAGAAGATTTAAATAATAAAAGAACTTAAAACTAAATGAATAAATTGGCAGTTTTCCCATCTATTTAAACTATTAATCGATATTACTGCTTACTTTTTACTGATAATAATTACAAAGATATTTCATACCGATTTCTTCTCTCCCAAAAAAAATCCATTAAAATCTCCTCCAGCATTTTGTGAAACTATTCGGCTCAGCTCTCCGCGCTCCACGCTCTACGCCTCTAATGTCCATTCATATTTCATATTTCCGACACCCTCATCTCACTGAATTGCACTCGCTGAATGGGTTCTTGAGTCGCTCATTGTTTGCACCCATTTGTTGGACTCGAGAGTCGAGTCGAGTAGAGTGGACAGAGGATCCTGCAGGATGGATGCCTGCCCGGTCTGGCCTGCAACCCTTGCTGGTACACAACGCCCCAAAGCCACCCCCCTCAATATGATTTCAACAGTTTTTCAATTGAGCAAACTGAACGCAAATGAGGAAATTGCTTTCTTATAGTTTTTGCTTCCTAGCGCTGGCTCGCTGGATAGCTACCAAAAATGTTCAGCCAACTTGGAAATACACGGAAACAAAGGTAAGATATAATCGGAGGGATTTCGATATTTATGAATATCAAAAAACAAATATAAATTCAATAGATATAAAAATTAAGAAATAAAGTAATTATAACTGATATTTTGGAACAATTAAAGTAATTAGATATATTTTTATATTGGTTGCAAGGACCTAGGTTTGATTTTGGAATATCACAACGTTGTCGATAATAAATCGATATCGTATTTTTTTCCTTGATTATTATTTCGGTTAAATATAATACAATATTTCTAGATTTAATAGATTTTGGATACCCAATACAATGTTTTTTATATTTTTAAAAAGGGTTCGATATAAACTAGTCGAAACTTCTCTCTTTTCGATAAAACATCGATATTTCGACAAACTCATACTAAACATAATTCACAAGGAATTTAATTTATTTTGGAAAACAAATATAATACGAGATATATCTATATCTTGTCGTTATTTTCGATAAATTATCGATATTTTCGATAAATTAGCGATATTTTCAAAAAATGCCGATATTTTCGATAAATTATCGATATTTTCAATCAATTCATACTTACCATAATTTCATATTTAAAATAAAACAATAAATTTACATCAAATTTAAGCTTTTAGTTGAGAAATCTTCTACAAAAGTTACTTCTTGGCAAAACTTATTTTTAATACCGATAAACACCCAATTTCTTGCCGTGCAACTGTCGAATCAGTCGATTCCGTCCAAGCAACTCCCTCGGGGCGAGAGGGGCTCGGTGCTTGGGGATGTTGCAGGAGGGAATTCGAAGTTTTAAATAGCCATTAGCGAAAACGCTTATTAAAAATTTACATTTCATTCCACTTTACAGCTGAGCGAGCCAGTGTTCAGTGTTCGGTTCGGGGAAATTCATTTCCACACCATCACAACATCTAAAATCCAGCGCAGAAAACCCAACCCCAGCGATGTCCGCCCACTTCCTGCCGCTGATGGGGTTAAAATTTTCTGTTGTTGGATCTTTAGGTGTTCATGCCAAGTTAATTTAATAATAAAACTGAAATTTAATTCATTTGCGGATAGGCCAGGCCAAGTCCGGTCCTAGTCCAACTCCCAGCAAAACTCCTGAGGGATCAACCCTAGTGCTCTCCAGACCCTCATCCCGCCGCCCAACTCGAACCCAATCTAAATTGGCGCCTCAGCATCAGCTTCCAGTCTCTCCGTCGTCTCGGCGTCTTTTCACTCGTTTTTAATAATATTTTCCAGTTATCTGACCTTTTTCTTCTCGCAAACTGTTGGCCAGTTCCTGGCACTGGCTACATTTTCAATTGCCAGCGGCCAAATGAGAGAAAAGCAGGGGTCTCATCCTTTGGGAGGCGGAAAATGGAGACCCCTTTCAGTGGCACTTGGCGGAAAATTCAAACTACAAACTTGAAATTAGTAAAAAATAGTTTCAAGGATTGGATCGGACTTTAGTTAAATGTTCTAAGCAAGAAAATGGTTTAGTTTCTGTGAAATATCTTAAATATTTATTAAATTATAACAGTTATAACAGTTTCTGATCAATTTTTTTATGCGATTTTTGTATTTTTTTAGGCTTAGAGATTAACTCAAAAATTCCTTGGTTTCTCTCAGTGACCCTCCTTTAATAATGAGTAAAAACAAGCGCTTTAAGGGGAATATACGCTTAGAGCCAAGCACTTGAGAGTGCTTTAAGAGGAGAGAGCCCCAGCACTGGGGTCTTGGCCTGTCGTCTTGCATAAATTTTCGGGGCTCGTAGCACTTGCAGCCAAATTGAATTGCGTAAAACTAACCGCCGAATGCGCGCCGCACAATTAAGGTTGAGGTTTTATAGCCGCGCGCTGTCGATGGGTGAGAAACCCATTCCACTCGCAAGTTTCCACGAGCGAAACCCCTCCGAAAAACCCCGGAAAACCCCCGGGGATCTGCGGGTGGCAGCTGTCAGTGCGTTAGTCAGTCGCTGTCAGTTCTTCGCTTCGGTTTGCTGGCGGGGACACCACACACACAGGGCCCATCCTTCGTACTATATATATGTCTAGAGAGAGAGAGAGTACACCTGTCCTGGGAAGGTGCCGCCACCCGATCAGCCAAATAAGACTCCAAAAAGCGAGAGGGCATAAAACATACATATTCTGTACAAAATATTACACACAACCGCAGGAAGGGTATGGGTTTGGGTTTGGGGTTACATATGCATGCAATCTGCACCCGAAAATAAATGCCATCTAAAGGTCGAAGCACTAGATACCTCAGAAGATTTTGGGGATATAAGTTAGGGTAAAAAAAAAGCCTAAAACATATATCATTATTAAGCATAGAAAATATTTGTTGAAATTGTAAAATATAATTTATTTTAAGGGCTACAAAAACCCTGAAAATACATAAGTAAAAATATAATTTAAATATTATTCCCAAGTCTATCCCCGATACCCCTTGCCAGTGCCTGGACTGGTTTTAAAAAGCCACACAGCTACTAGCAACAGCTCCAGGACAACGACCAGGACACTAGGAGCAGGAGAAACTCACAGAAAATGACACGAAGAAGGGGAAATATACAAAGCAGGACACGGCGAAGGAGCTAGAGCCATAGTCATAGAGTTGGAGTCACTGGGAAGGCGGCGTCGCAAACGCTTTTTGGCCGCACAACAAAATTTGATTTGTATTTCTGTGGTTTACCTTTGCCCCCGCCACGTTTCCAGGCCAGGCCAGGAATGGAAGGGAGTAGTGTCAGTGGCACCTGGACTCGACTGTCGTAGATGCTGAGGTTAAAATGTAAAATGCACAGAATGGATTGTGCGGCTAACCGGAACAATTAAGGAATTTTCCCGGACCCGGACCCGGACTGGCTGCAGTTACCAAATTACGAATGCGACAGGGAACCAAGGCTCCACTGCCCTCGCCCCCGAGACGCTTCTCTCCTCAAAAATGATTAAGTAGATTGCAATGACTAAATTCTGGCCAAGATGACAAGACGATGACATGGCCCAGGACAGAGAAAGCGGCGCTGAAGGTGATGAAATGGAAGAGAGATACACAGAGAGAGCTAAAGTAATTAAGAAACATTAAAAATGCCACACATTTCTCTTTAGTAGAAGGATTTTTATACCAAAACTTAAATTTAAATTATAAATCCCTGAAGATCATTATAACCAATGATAACCCCTAGTAAACCCCATTATTTTCCGTGTAAAGAAGCCAAGAATATGGCGTGTTGGCTTTTGTTTCTTTGGCCAAATATGTCTTGCATACGAAATTTCCATAAGCCTGTCCCGTAAAGCTTGGTCCGGACTTTGCCTTCGACCATTTCATCGATATCAGGAAACGCCAGAGAGTCCGGACTCGGGACACCGAAGCCGAACTGCAACATCAAAATCCAAAGAAGGAGTCGTCGTCCCTGCCCCGTGTCTACCTCAACGTTGACGTTGGCACGGAAATAATTGAAAATACGTGTTTGGGTTTTTGCGGACAGCGGCATTTGCCTGGCAACAACAGGAACAACAAGGACCTGCCTGGACTTGACAAATTTCGCTTCAGCCCGGGCATAATAAATTTTGTAATTTCTTCAAATGAATTTTGGAAAATCAACAAAATAGCCCAGGCTTTCCGGGGATGGTGGCTAGTATCGCCATTATCGAAATGAGCCAACAATTTGTGACTGCCAACTAAGACCAGGTCCTTTTACCCTTTCCTTTACCCTTTTTTCCCCACTTGCTCCCTTTATTAGTCAAACATTTTCTTTGGAAATTGAAACTTTTGATGGAATTGGCGGAGAGACAATCGATGGCAAATTGGTTTGTGGATGGTTATTAATGGCTTTTTCCCAGGATCAAACAAATGGTATTAATATATTAATGCAAGTTGGGCATTTGGAAGCCTAAAATTAATTCTAGGTATTTTTTAAACAAAGCTGACTAAGGATTAACCTTATTAATACGTTTAGAAATACTTTTAAGCTGCTAATAAAAATCTAGTATAAAAGATCTAAGGATATAACAGATTTTAATCTAATATAACAGATCTAAAGATATAACAGATCTAAAGATATAACAGATCTTAAGATATAAAAGATCTAAATCTAGTATAACAGATCAAACAGATGTTTTAAAAAGATTAACCAGTATTTTCCAGAATTTAAGGAACTTCCCCCTTAAAGTCCTTGACTTAAGGTCCCTAACTTAAAGTCTAAGTCACAGACCTTCGATTGAGGACAAAAATTTTAATTACCACAGAGTTTGCAAGGAAAGAATGTGTGGCGGGGGGAAAAACTCTTTTTGGATGGAAATTAGCTGGCAGAGAAAATCAATTAGCTGCCCCAAAAAAATACGAGAAAAAAAATCCCGGCGAGAAATAAAAATAGCAAAATAAACAAAGGACCTTCGAGAGATGCGAGGAGGGATTTTCCAATGTGAATGGCCACGGGGATGGGCGACTCTTAAATCAATAAATCATCTGCAAGCAAATTAGTGTGGCCTCCGAGGAAGAGAGGAAAAGGGTGGCGGAGCGGAGTGGAGTGGAGACCGACCATTAGTCTTGCTTGGACACGGCTCGACCCAAGAGTTGTCCTTGCCAGCTCTCCCGCTCTCAGATTTTTTCTTCCACTTCCTTCAGCTCTCTAAAACCACGTGATTGGCTTCTAGAGGATATCCCCGGCCAATCGGCCAAATGAAATCCATTATATTCATGCGCAACAAAAGCCGGCAAGGACGGAAGGACCAAGGACAGAGTCTCTGTCCGGCTGCTACGGGGGGCGACATAAAAAATTCATTAAAAGTAATAAACTAATTCCATTCGATCCTATTAAAAATCATTTTCGAATTAAGGATATTTGCATATCCTTAATAAAGTTTTACCGGACACAAAAGCCGACTGAGAGTCCTTTGTGACATTTTCAGACAAGTGGATGAGCTGCTGCCGCCGTCGCTGCCGAGCCCCACCTGCCCGGCCTCAGCTCATCATCAGCGCCTTTCGGTGGTTGATGCCTTCGCTGATGAGCCCGGACCAAGGACCAAGGACTCCAAGGCTAAGGGAAAATCTTGTTTTTATTTGTTTGTTTACCGTCCGCAAAATGAACGCTGGCAGGACCGGCAGGAAGGCCTTTCTATATTTAAATTTTATCACAAGGCCCGGCCCGGCCCGGGCCCTGATTGCCTTCGGATTTGCTGCTGCCGCCGCTGGCCGAGAGAGGACACTTTCGGCACGGCTCACAGCTGCCAGGACTCATCAATCAGCTGCAGACTAATTACATAATCTCCTCTTGATTATGTTGCCGTCGCTTTTGGTGGGCCAAATTGAACTTGTTGAGTGGAGCCTGGCGTAATGTCGCAGGACATCAGCAGCAGCCGTAAGGGAACCTTTCTTTTTTGCGGCTAATCTCGGGTAAAAAAATGTTGCGGCCACATAGGACTAACCAGGACATCCGGAGGTTAGAGTGGGTTACAGTTTTTAATGGATAAATAGTGGAAGCTTTAAGATGGCTTTAAATTTAAATTTAAAGCTATGATTAGAAAATAAATAAATTAAATAATTAACAAATTAAAAAAGAAATAAATACAATTTTAGCAGAGCTTTAAAATTAATATTTTAAATATCATAAATAAATAATAATTCTGAAAAAAAGCCTTTAATAAGTGTAAAAATTGTTATTTATTAGGCAGAAATCATTCCTTTTGAACTTAACATGGTTACTATGCGCACACTAGGCGCTGTTGAGATCATAACAGTACTTAGAAAGTACACAACAGCGCTTAGAGTGCACATAACAGCACTAAGAGTGTTCATAACAGTTCTTAAAGTGCCTCTACCACCGTTTACATTGCTCATAACAGAGCTTACAATGCAGAATAAAGCTCAGAGTGCAGATAACAGCACCAAGTGTGCTGATAACAGCGCTTTAATTGCTCATAACGGCGCTAACAGGGTAGAATACCATTAAGAGGGCACTGAACAGCTCTAAAAGTGCACTGAACAGCAGAACACCTACTGATATATCGCTTTACTCTGTAAAAAAACCCCCCTATATATTATTTCCTTATTAATTTTAACAATATAAAAAATACCAAACTCTCTCCTGGAATCATATTTTTATATTTTCCACAGCTTTATTCCGCTTCCCTTTTTAGGCAAAGGGAACTGGGAAAAGTTGTTGTCGGCGCTCTAAAAGTTCTGGGCGGGAATCGGGTTATAATGCCTCTGCTGACCTTGATCCGTGGTGTACTTCTAGCAAAAGTTTCTTCTACGGATTTGTTTCTGCTACGCATTTAATGAGCAGCTGCAACAAAAACAACAACAACAACAAGAACAACAAAAGCGATAACAACAAAACTTCGCAATGACCTTGACACTGGGTAAAAGTAACTGTAAAAGAAAAATCCCAAAGAACTTTGCGTATGGCGGCAGCGGCGGCCAGCAACTAAACTTTAAGGCGTGCCAAAAAAAAAAAAAAATAACAAGAACCCCTTCCACGGCGCCCCTGCCCCTAACTTCTCGAGTGAGAGAGAGACGGAGTGAAAGCGGAAACTTTGTTCTAAAGTTGGGCAAGAAAAAATTAAACTTACGCCAGTTTTAAGCAAAATTTTATACAAAATAACAAAAAGTGCCGGGCGACGTCGCGTCGGGCATTGAACTTTGACCCAAGCAAAGTTACCAGCCGCAAAAAACAAAAAAAAAAAACAGAAAAGCGAAACCCGGATCAGGAAGTCTTCGGTTATGACTCATATAAAGTACCCTGGAAAAAGGATTCTTGGAAGTGATGGAATCAAGCGATGGTTGAAGCAATTTCTAGGAATTTTAACTTGAGAATTTTAATTGAAGAATTTTTACTGTGGAATTTTAACTTGGGAATTTTAACTAGAAATTTGAGATAAACCGAAGAGCAACCACCACCTTGTTCAATATTGATACTTGATACGATCTTAGGAAACATTTTAGGATCAAGATAGAAAATTAGTCATACGATAAGGTTTCTTATATTATAAGGAAGTTTTAAGTTATCTAACCACAAAATGTAACACTTATTTAACCAAATTTCTAAACTGAAACGTACTTAAAGGAAAATGATAAAGTTTAACCCTCAAATATGGTAAAGATTTGTAAGGAACATAGATAAATCCTAATGGAGTCAAAGTTATACAAGTAACAATAAACCTTTTTCCATTTTGTTCTACAAATATTATTGTATTAATTTTTATAACTTATAATAATAAGAATTTATTATTAATTTTTATAAATGTGTATTATTTATTAGTATTATAACTTATTATATTAAGAAAATATTTTTTATTATAATTTATTATTTATTTTTATTAATTATCAAGGGTATTGCCCTTGCCTGCTACACCGCTGGTCATTTCATTAGCACCAATTGAAAATCTAACCACCAAACAAGCAGCTGCGTTAATGTTAAAAGTGAAAGGCTTAAATTGTTCTTGTTCTTTGTTTCTTTCCCATTTCCCATTCCGCCCGTCGTCAGCTTCTTATCCCACTTCCACGTTCCCTTTCCACCCAAAACTTCCCACGTCGGCGGCGACGGCGGCGGCGGCAAACTTTGTTTTGAGACAAAAGTTTTGGTCTGGGTAACGGGAAATCGGGGAATCCCTTCTTTTCAGCCCTCCAGCCGCAGTCCATTCCACAAAGTTCCACGTTCCAGGCTCCACTCCATTCCATTTCGTTCCAACAGCTGTTTTGACTTTACCCAAAACCAGGCGATCAGCTGATTTCATTCCGCTCGGCGCTCGCTCTTTAAAAACTTAAGCACACTCATTTCCCCATATTATTATTAGGCCGAACCGTCGCCAAAGTTGCCAAACAACAAACTTTTGACAATACCTAATTGCAAACTTTTTGATATCACGGCGGGCGGCGGTGGCCCTGGCTTGGGGTAGGGTTTGGGGGCTTTAAAGAGTTGCGTGCAGCTTGGCCTATTTTTTATATATATATTTTTCCTTTTTTTGTTGCTGTTATTTTGATTCTATGCTTAGCTTAGACGCCGCCGCGAACAACAAGAAAAGCAACAAAAATGATAACATTTAGTGCGTCGCAAAAGTTTCGCCGCACTTTTTGTTTCTTGTTTTTTAACTTTTTTTTTTTTAAACTTCTTCGGCGGCGGCGGCAATGGTTTTATAGACCTCAGAAGTTTTGTGTTTGTGTTTTTGAAAAGTTGGTTCAATGTGCCTCAAAAACTCCTAAAAGTGGGCGTCCCGCCGGTGGAAAAGGGCGTGGCCTGGACCGCCAGAGGAGCTGGCTGAAAATCGATAGAAGTCGACGACTTTTTG
Source organism: Drosophila triauraria (assembly GCA_014170255.2). NCBI lineage: Eukaryota > Metazoa > Arthropoda > Insecta > Diptera > Drosophilidae > Drosophila > Drosophila triauraria. Next base: position 4,064,535 of record CM024333.1, on the reverse strand, counting down.
GCAAGTGCGTAGGCGTGAAGTGCTTGAAAAAAGGGCTATGGAAATTTAAGTGATAAGGAAATAACGGCAGAAATTAAAAAATAGATAATAAAGCATTATCTGCTCAAAATATTTCCAAAAATATGTTTAAAATAAGGTTTATAATGCTAATACTAATATTTTCTAAGGTATTAGCAAATATTTCTCAAAAAAAGATCCTGTTAAACGTATTCAAGTGCATGGCAACCCTTCGTTGTCGATGTTAGGTCAGGTGGCAACCTTAAACGGTAAGAGATCGAAGCCAGTGGGCAGCCCTGCTGTCAGATGGTTCTTCTTTCCTTTTTCTGGCAACCCTTTTCACGGTTTAAGTTCCTTACTATATTATATTCGTTTATATCGCTTCCAGGAGGGACCACTCTCTCTCTCTCTGAGGTGCGATTTGCACCCGCTTGCCGAGCATGCATTATTGAACAAGTTGGCAAAGTGAATTCCGGCCAAGTTTGTGGCGAAAAGATATTTCGTGTATTCCCAAACTACAGATTCCGTTTCCATTTTACGGCTGATCAATCACTCGATTGCAATTTACCCAAAAAAAAAACAAGAAGCACGAAGCACCGGCCAAGTGTCGCCATCAAAAATCAAGAAAAATCGCACACATGTATGTGTAGTTACACCCTCCTTCGAAGGATAACGACAAGGAGTCGCCACTTAGCGACTAAGGCCGCTCCATGACAGCCGGTGGCTTTGGCTTATATTTCATTCATGATGCCCACGAGAGCCCAGCCACAATTTTCAATAATTTACAAGGAAGACTCTGGCTCTGCTGGAGGGATGTCAGCAGTACCAGACTGAGACTGTTAAAAAGAATGACAAATGATCGTGCAAGCATTTGGCAAATCCACGATTTCCATAATGAGGGGCATACGCACACACGCCCGGATAAATATTATGGCATAAAACACTTTGGCGGCGACAAAAACAACGAGACGATGACGAGGACAAGGACCAAGAACGAAAACGAGGACGCCACTTGGCGCATTATTTCATGAGGTCGTTACAGTCAACGCTTCGCGTACCCGGTTTTCCCCACCAAAAACCTCCCCAGCCCCAGTAACAATTCACCCTCACCTCCGCCGAAATGGACTGACTGCAAACATATAAATAACAACAGACGGCCGACTCAGGAAGAAAAAGGTAGCGATGGAGCACGGGAAAAAAATAAAGTAAGTACTAGGATATATTTACCTAAAGTCGTAGAAAAAGGAGGTATATTTTTACTTCAGGTTCTAGTATTATAAAATATTCTTAAAACTAATAAATACTAGTAGCAGGGATGCCACAGAAGTTGCTGTATAATACAAATCAATCAAAAAGGTGTCTAAAAGTATGCAATAAAATATATAAAAGCCCATATAGTCTACTTTTAGGTCGCATTTCAAGTAATTAAAAATCTACAGCGATTTCTGTGGCATCCCTGACTAAAAACAGTCTAAAGAGATTTCAAATCGCTTCTTAGATTACCTAAAAGTATGCAGAGAAATGGTTTAAAACCCTATATTCAGCTTCTGTAAGCTTATAGGCCATAGTTAAGTGCTTTTTAAACCTTTAATGTATTTGTATTATAAATTTCTCTTATTATTTCCTCTTTTTCTTTCGGTTATTGTTAAACTTCTTTATTCTCAGTGTCCCAGAAGTTGAAGCTAGCCAAGAAAGCGAAGCGAACTGCGTAAATAATGCCACCTGTGCTGTGCCTTCGATGTGGCTGGCTTTGCAGCGGTGACGCAGAAGGACAGGAGGAGCTCAAGGAGCAGGAGCTGGAGCAGCACACACACGCCGCTTGACAAAATTATGACTTCACTTACAAGAAAACATTAAAGTTTAACATTAAATGGCATGTCATTTGGGACGAAACACGGCACACACACATTCAGATGACTAACGGCATGTCAGGAGCACATGCGAATCCTTGCGGTCGTGTCCTTGTGTGTTGCCTTAAATGGCTTTGCTTCACATCATCAAATTTCGACTAAATTGCATTTTGAGCTGTTTTTGGCTATATTCGAACTGCGATCGAAAACTAAGCTAGGTAGGGGAAATTACCTTTATTCCTGGAAATGACAGGTAAAACTGTATAGGAAATGGTTTCACTACCACAATTACTTATGGATTTCAATTGAAAATAAATACGAGTCAAGATTATTAATCAGAAAAATATAAATAAATATTTTTTAAATGTATTTCAGTTACTGTATATTATGCCAAGCTGCAGATACCCCATGAAACTTTCCCTTCTTGGTTAGAATCAATGATTGATGCCCGTTCAATCAGATTGCCATTCATCGCCGGGAGGAGGAAACTTATCTAATTATGAGCAATGTGTGTGTCTCACTGTCTATGTGTATCTTCAGAGCTACATATTATAAACGGCGCTGTTGTTGCATTAATTGTTTTATGCATGGCAAAACGCCATAGGGTCATAAATACAATAAGTCAGCCGAGGGAAGATATACGGCCGCGGAGGGTTAACGGGGTGGCAGCGGCGGCGGCGGCAGCCAGCGACATCGGCCATGGAAGGCTCTGTGAAGGCAAGGCGCTCATTAGGATAATTGCAGGCAATTAACTAAATTGCCGCCGCATTTGTCGCTGCGAGGAGCAGCTCCCAGCTCACAGCTCGCAGCTCGCGATTGGGATTTTTGGAACTAAAAGCTGGCAAGGATGGGCGACACTTGGCGCTTACACAAATTATGGCTCATAACTCGCGCATGGGTAGTGTGACGAAGCAACTCATTCCAAAGGAAAATAAAATAAAATAATACAAGAAAGAAAGCTAAAGAGCACGACTCCTAAATACCCGGTATTCAAAGCTTTTGAGTGTTAAAAAAATATTAACACTGCTAAATCACACTTAACAATCACATTTTATTATTAAAAAATAAAATATAATAATACAAGTAAGAAAGCTAAAGAGCACGACTCTTAAATACCCGGTACTCAAAGCTTTTGGATGTTAAAAAATATTAACATGGCTAAATCACACTTAACAATCACATTTTATAATTAAATATTAATTATGCTCTAATTTATGAGGTCCCTGGTATGAAAACTTAAATCTAACAAGGCGAAAGGCACAAGTAAAGGTAAAAAAAACGCAAAAGTGAGAACTCGAAGTTAAAAGATTTTTAGAAGAAAGTAGCACACATTTTAAAGCAGATTTTATACAATATAAATTATATAAAAAATTTACAATAAATTTGCGACCTAGAATATTTTATTGCCTGTTTTTGGGCTTCATTTTCCACTGATTTTAAATCTAAAGCGATTTCTGGGGTGATGATATTTAAAGTTAAACAAATATTAAATAAATATAAAATATAAAACATCATAGCATAGCTATCATTATAGTTTACAATTAAACACGGTGTGGCATAAATTTCACCCCATAAAATACACAGTTTTCGGTGCTTCCCCCTCACCAAGAGAGACATTTTGCAGCCGCTTTAGTGCGTTTTAATTAGCTGCCATCAATGGCAGCTGAGAGTTTGCTCCCAAAACAAAAACAAAAAAAAAAGGTAACGGTAAAGATATAGGAGAGGCGGCACGTTCCGCCGACGACGACGACCGCCGACCCGTCCGTGATTAGATGACCGCTGAATTGGTAATCAATGCCGCTACCGCTCGACGAGCTTAATAAAAGCGTACGTGACGCTCGGCGTTAAGACTTTTCGCACACTTTTGGCCTCCGCCCCCCAAAAATGCACGGAGAAAAATAAATCAAAATAGTTTTAATTAATTTATTTAAAATAAATATAATAGAATAATTTTTGAAACAAATTTATGTAAATTTATCAGTAACAAAAAGAATAATAGTGTTGTTCTATTTAAAATCTTCCCTAAAATTATTCTCATTGATAGCCAAGTGTTTCCTGGTTTATTTTTAAATACTCTCCTATATCCTAGACTTTTTCGCAGTGCTTTTGGACGTGTCTGGTAATGAAATCATTTCCCTTTGCTCTTTTCAACTTTTCACCAGGATTATCAGCAGCGTTCGAGGACCAATACCACTCCCAATCCCAATTCGAAGCCCAATGCCAGAGAGATACCAGTTAGCAGCCACCAGTTACCGGGCAGTAGTAGTTCCTGCTCGGGAGTCGTACCTTGGGCTTCTTTTGGGTGCATGATCGCATTAAGCTCGGTTCGTGCCGCCTGCTCCGTGTGTTCGTGCTCCACTTGCCGGCGATTGCCAGCGGAATGTTAAATTAGTCTTATTCCAGCTGCGAAGAGGATTCCCCATCCCCGAAACCAAGGCCCACTATCCATTACTAAAACCCCTTCCCAAGAAAATAAAACAAAAAGGGAGGAAATGTTATCTATAAGTCGATAATGCCAAAGATTTTACTTTGATATTTTTAGGACAACTTTAAAGAAAACTGCAGTTTTAAAATCAATTAAAATTGTGCCTAAAAGTATGCTACAAAATATGTAACCCCACAAATAAAATCATAGCATAGTTTTGGGCAGCTTTTCAAATGATTTTAAAGCCACAAAAATCATTCTAAATTTAGAAAGTTAAGTTGTAATCTAGCTGCAATCTTTTCTTCATTTCTTTTGGTAATTATAATGAATATTTAATATAAAAATATCATTTCATTTTTGTTATAATTTTACTATGATATTTTTAGGACAACTTTTAAGGAAACTGCAGTTTCTAAATCAATTAAAATTGTGCCTAAAAGTAGGCTACAAAATATGTTTTCCAACAAATAAAATCATAGCATAGTTTTGGGCGGCTTTTCAAATAAATTTAAGGCCACAGAAATTAATAAAAATGGAAGGAAGTTATGTTGTGATCTGATTATGATAAATATTTAATAATAATTTAATCAAAATGAGGCCACATTTCCCTTTTTAAATCATTTTTAAAAAATTAAACATAATAAAACCCCTTCTGAAAAGACCTTTTGAAAAGAGAAATTCCATGGCTAAAACCTAATTAAATCAGAAACTATAAACTATTCATATTCTTAGCAGAGACCGAGACCGAGACCGAGACTGAGAGAGAAAGAGTCTGAAAGCCTTGTGACAAATTCGTGTTCAAAACCGGAAAAGTTGGCCAAACTTTGATTAAAATAAAATGCCATGTGCCATGGCGCAATGTTTTATGTTTAATTTAATTATAAGCATTATTTTTTTGCTGTTGTTTCTCTGTTCTCTCTCTGGTGCTCCGTTCTGGCAACAAATCAACTAAATGGATGTGAAAACAAAAATGTGTGTGGGGGCTTAAGCTTTCGCAAGCGGAATCGATTTATCTGTTCTATTGGAGCGCCGCCGAATGGCAGGATATATAGGCAAGTATAGGGAGGGCTGACACCCCCTGAAGGATTCCACACACGTCAGCGGAAGGACACCCCCTCCTAGGCTCCTATGTGGCACACGCGTGAGTTCTGTGAGTTGCGAGCTGTACATAAGGACGAAGCTCACTGCCGCCGCTGCTGTGGGTGGAGCCTCCGAGTGGCCAGGATATATGTGTGTACATATATATATATATATATGGGTTCTCCTCCTGCGGCTGAGTGTGTGGGTGTCGCATGTGTGTGGGTGTCGCAGGGATGTGTCCAATCAGAAGCCAGACACACACAAGTCGGGTCTCTGCAGCTGCCTTTCGCTCGCTCTCTCTCGCTCTCGCCACAGCCGCAGGATGTGTTTGTGTGAATGACAACACAAAAAAAAAAGGAAAAAATGAAGCCAGCCAAGAAGAAGGTAGCCATGGGGTCAAAAAAAAAAATAAATAAATAAAAAAATAGAGAGAGCAAAAAAAGAAAGAAAGCTAAGAAAGGAGAAGCGAACGAACGGGAACCCAGTCAGCTAGAAATCAACAAAAGCCTGTCAGGACAATAAGGAGTGCGAGGGGCCACCACACTGGATTCAGCGGATTCTGGGGATTCCGGGGGATCCTGGCAACAACAAAATGCAAAAGAAGAGAACTGAAAAATTGTTAAGCAGCTGGAAAAACCAACAAGCGAATGTGGATAACACTGATGGCGATGCAGCTCAAGTGGCAAAAAATGGAAATGCAGTCGGAGAGCCACAGATGACTGCCACATCGGAGGTGGGTCTGGATCCATCCAGCTTGTCTGGCAACTTCAACTCCCGGCAAAACTTGTAATGATTGGCCCGGCACTCCATTGGATATTTTAGGGAATATCCCAGGCTAAAAAATCACTCAAAACTGAATATTTAAATTGATTTTGAGAGCCAAAAATCAGGACTTTGTTTTAGGAAAATCGAAACAGAGTCTTAAATTGATACTAAATTATAAATAAAGAATATCAGGCTGTTATTGCATTCTTTATGGAGTTGAAAGGCGAAGCTTGGATATTTAAAGTACATAAAATAAATAAAAAAGGCAATTCCTGTGATTGAAGGTGCATTTATATCATTCTGAATAATATTTTTAATAATTATATTCAAAAAGAACACATTTTTTCAAAGTTTTCAAATCTGAAAGGAATCTATTAGGAAACTTAATGGGAAACTAAAAGAGTTGGCAGAGTGTAAATTATTTAATTTGCCTTTCTAGTTTAATTTTATTACAAGAAACTTAAACGATAAACTGCACAATTTTGTAATATTAAAATAATATAAACAATATATTTATAATATAAATAATTAATTTATAATATACATATTATACATATTTATAACCCAAACTCCATTACAGTAATTCTCCTCGCAATTCTCCTCCTTTATAATCTCTTTACCTTTTGCCCCAACCTTTTGTAAACAAAATCGCAGCGAGTTTATGACCAAACACAAGTACCTAATACAGAGTGGTCCCATTTAAGGACATCATTAAGCGTCGCAGGACATCGCTTAGCGTCCGCCTACATTGAAAATAATCTCACCTTCGAGCTGTCCGAATGGCGCACTAAGGAATCCCAAGGATTCACGCTTTGGTTTAGCTCTCTCTCTTTCTCTCTCTTCCCCAAACTCAATTTGCTGTCCTCACAGGACTGCCAGGACTTTGTACGCACACACAGAAGCACACAAATTGCGATAACAAGAGCGTGCAAATTTTTGAAGGTGGCTGCTATTTTTTTTTTATAGCTCAAAGTAGGGTGTGCTTATGTGGGGTATATCGGTTGGCAGGTGGTGTTTGGTAAAGCAACGAAAATTAAGTTAAAAATTTAATAATAAGTTTTACAAAAATATGATTTATATAAAAATATGATTTTATATAAAAAGGCAAAGATATACAATAATAATTTATATATTTATATATTTTAAATAAACGGTATTCATAAGAATTATCATCTATCTTTACTTAAATAAATAAGTATTTACATGAAGTAATAGCCCTATAAAACATCCACTTATTTATTAATTTGTCCATATTTAAAATACATATTTTTCTAACAAAAAAAAGAAAGAAAACAAAAAATGTTTGAGGGTATTTAATTTATTTAAAACATTTTACACTCAATAAAACTTTAAATAATAATTAAAATAAAATTAGAAAATAATTGTTAAACTTAAAATAAATAGACCCTTAACCCTTTTTCAGTTTTTAATCTAAAAAAAAATATTTCAATCTACACTGTAGGGTATCCGATATTCGCTATCCCAGCCTACCAAGCAGTGCCATTATTTTTCTCTCGCCGCCTTCGCACTTCCAATCTGCAGTGAAGGGTGCGAACTTTGTCACTCCGTTAACGTCAAGGCCATGAATACATCAGCGCTTTCCACTTGCCAACCACCGCTCACCGCCCACCGTTCCCATTGCGATTCCAATTGGAGCCCGGGCCTTCGAGTTGGAGTCTGCAATTGGGAGTTGTGGGATTGTGAGCCGGGGAATTCCAGGGGTTGGGCGGTTTTTGGGGATTGTGCGGATTGCACAAATGCCATGTCCCCATGTTTACCATCATTTGAACCCGAAAAATATTTCACACCTTTACGCACACTCACGTGCAGGCAAGGTGGTGACAGAGGCGTCGTATGACGCCCAAGGGGGGTGTTTTGACAAAATATGGAATTGCTTTAATTATTATTTGGCTTGGAAAGTGTTTACAAAATTATGGCGAAGAAAGAATATATCTTAAACAGTTCCAGAGTTGGTAGTGCTTCTAACGAAGGCAGAAAACCGGGTATTTAATGGTCTCTTGGGACTGAAATTTTGATTCTTTTTACACTTTTTGAGGTGATTTTTGAATATATAGATTGTTGTAGCCACAAACGAATAAAGAATATATATTCAACAGCCCCAAAGTAGGCAATGCTTCTAACGGAGGCAGAAAACCGGGTATTTAATGGTCTCTAGCGACTGAAATTTTTATTCTTTTACACTTTTAAGGTGATTTTTGGATATATAGATTGTTGTAGCCACAAACGAATAAAGAATATGTATTAAACAGCCTCAAAGGAGGCAATGCTTCTAACGGAGGCAAAAACCGGGTATTTAATGGTCTCGTAAGACTGAAATTTTGATTATTTTTACACTTTTTGAGGTGATTTTTGGATATATAGATTGTTGTAGCCACAAACTTATCAAAAAGTATTCAGAAACCTTTTCTTAATTATTTAAACCTTATTTTATTTCAAGTTGCAATCAAATTTAACCAAAAAGTGGGCAATGCTTTTTACAACCCAAAGACAGTGATCAAATGCAAAGGGAACTTTAGCCCACAGATACGCCTCTGAATAACATGTATGTTTATATACAAATATATGTAGATATATATATATATATAGATATATATGTTAGATATATGGGGATTGCTCGTTTGGCTGTCACTTTGCGCTGGCACTTTGCAGTTCGCAGCGCTCGTTGAAATTCATTATGGCAAAGGCAGCGACGTGAAGCGGTTGTCAGCCAAAAACGGAAGAGGCCTTCAACGGGCTGGAGGACAAAAGGCGGCGTGACAAACGTAACGTAACGTAACAGAAGACAACAGAAGGACGAACGAACGGACAGATGGAGAGATGGAGAGATGGAGAGAGAGATGGACGGACCCGTGCGACTGAGGCAGACATGCGGATATAAAGGAGCGGAAAGGACACGGAGGACCGCCTGTCCCCAAACACTGTCTTTGCATGGCCCGATTATGGCCGTATGACACTAGACAGAAAATTATATTATATTAATATTAATGTTAAATATTTTTCAACCTAAATATGGATAGTGAATAACCAGACTTGAGATAATCGAAAGTAAAAGTTGTTTTCTGAACATATAGTTATAAATGCATATTATTTGTATGTTAAAATGCAGTGTGACCATGCTTTTTTATACAAAATCTTCAGCTTCAATTTGTATCGATAATAAAGATCGATTGTGAATACCCAAACCTAAGATAATCGAATCTAATACTCGTATGCTGAACATATAGTAATAAATAAATATTATTTGTATATATGTTAAGATACAGTGTGACCATACTATTTATGTAATAAAAAATCTAGAGTTCAACACGTAACGATAGTGTGATAGCTCCAAGCAATAAATGTAGGAACTGGGCGAATGGCTTCATCCGTTTTAATATCAGTTTAGGTGTTCTTCATAGATTTCAAAATAGTTCTTTAATATTATTAATATATTTAAGGCTCAGTGTCATATCGACACAAAAACATCCTATGCAGCTCTCTTTTTGGAGAGCAGCTCCATATCTAAATGTCGTCGACAGGCCATTTTCTATAACTTATCTGATTTTAATTGCTTCAAACATGTGCGTGCCACATCATTGTCCTTTCCCCACTCACTATCAAGGATGTAGAGTGTTTGTGTGTGTGTGTGTAGCATCCTTTTTGGCGCTGTCAACATTATTTCACGTTGAGGACCAGACCAGACCAGACCAAGGGAACAGGAACAGGAGCTTGGGAAATAGTCGCCAAACGCTCACGTCGTCACTCCAGACAAGTTGATGACCTCCAACTCCAACTCCAACTCCCCGAACTACCTCCCACCAAAGCAGCAAGGAAGGACCAGGGACTCCACACTTCCTCCCTCAAGTCTCTCATGTGAGCTTGTTTATCTCGCCAGCTCTCTAGCTGCTGGCTTCTTTTTATGAGCTTTGTCGGGGCTTTGATGTTAATTACCCTGTAACAACGACGACGTCTTCCTCTGTCCACCCACTCCCCCGTACACTTTGGTAAACAAAACAGCAGCTATTTTTCTATACATATATATATAGAGGGAGAGATACATATAGATGGAGTGTGTGCAGCTCGGTGGCCGAGATTATCTCCAAGGACCTATAAATCCAGTCATTAAAGTCAAAGTCACAAGACGCTGCTGCCTTATCAGCTGCAGGGGAAAATTCGAGGGTAGCTCCTTCTTTGGTTTTATAATAAAATTAAGTAAAATTCTCTAGCCACCACACACACACACACACACGGCGAGGGACGAGTGCGAGGACCTTAGGAATGAAATCTCCTTTGTGGCAGTCACAGACCTTGATTAAGTCGGCCATATGCTAGCACCTGTCCTGGCTTCTTGAGGAGTCCTCCTTCTTGGCTTAAAGTCAAATATTGAACTTGGTGACTTCGATGAACTTGGATAAAATGGCTTTATTAACCAATCATCTTGGTGGTACAGGAAAATATATATGGCAATGCATAGGATACTTAAGAACTCCCTTCTTATTAAGAGATTAATCTAAGAGCTTTATTCTTAATCCAAAAACGGGTAAATTAATTAATTTTCTAAGTTTTAAGAAAACGTTTTCAAAGGCTTCAATTATTCTTTGACTTTTTATTAATTTTTATACTTGAAGAACCTTAATATATAATGTTTTTAATGTTTAAAGGCACAAGGTATGTATTTACCTATTATTTCAAGATCCCTATATCTTAAATCCCAAAATAAAAATATACAAATATTAAAACATCTTTAAGAACCCGCCTTGGGCTGTCTTAAGAAAGTTTCCCCCCCTGAGAAAAGTGCGTGTGTTTTTGTTCCATAAAGTGTCCGTGAAAATCTTGTTACAATCTCAGCGTTAAATCTGAGCCCAAATTTGTTGACTGCCTCAGGCTGGCCCAGGCCTAGCCTTCACCCACTTCTCGCCAATCTCCCTCCAATCCAGTCCACCTCCACCTCCACTCCACTCCACTCTGCTGGCCACTTAACCCACTGTAGTTGAACCACCCCGCAGCCAGACTTGGCCTATCTGGACTCTATTAAAAATGCTTACAAATGCGCTTAGCAGCCGAAATAAATCTCCATATGTAAGATGACAGCCTGGCCTGGTATGGGACTTCCAATTCCGATTCTGAGCAGATCTGGCTGTCACTTAAAAGCCATAAATAACTCATGCCCCGCTACTCATTTCGATTGCTGTCGATAGCTATCGCTGGGGAAGAGATTTGCGAGTCCAACGGGGAGAGAGAGGAGAGGATGCCCTGATTTTATTTTTGGTCAACGGAAGCAGCAGCTGACGCCACTCACATGGGATATATCGAGGAGAAGTGGGTATGGGAAGGGAAGCCAAGAACCTTTGTTTTTAAATTGTTGAAGGGAATTTTTTTAAAGATGGTATATATTTTATAGAATTATTTTCAATGTAGAGAAATTCAAGGGAATAATTGTATAGAATTTTCTATAGAACTTCTATTCTCCCAAAGCTCATAGATAGTCTGCATGGTCTCTGAAGTTTCATAGAATTTTTTAATTAAATTATAAGATTGTTTAATATGTTTTTTTTATGAATTATATATTTAATGTTCCACTTTTTTACCTTCCACTTTTAAGAACAGCTATTTTTCCATCAGGAAACCGCTTTTTTTTAGTTTAAAAAAAACTATTGCCCACTTTTAGGCAGCCCAAAAAGAGACTTCAAAACGCCTCCTATTTTAAGAGGGTTTTTAATTTTTTTTTTTTTATTGTAAAATGTTTTCTTTATGAATTATATTTTATGTTCCACTTTTTTATTTTTAAACTTTTAAGAACCGCTGTTTTTCTATCAGAAAATACCTTTTTTTTTGGTAAAAGAAAAAACATTGCCTACTTTTAGACAGCCTAAAAAGAGACTTCAAAAGGCCTCCTATATATATATTTTTTTTTTTCCTCATTTTCCACTGCATGTGCTGTGTGTCGTCACAGTCGAGAAACTGGGCTACCGGCTTTTTAAGTGGTTTTTTAGCTGCTGCGTGACTTTAATGCCGGATGGGCGGGCGCAGGGCTAAGGGCGAAATTAACTTGGTTAGTGGGCATGGATATATGGCGGGACATGCCAGGATATGCCCAGGAATGGAATGGCGTTGCAGCAGTTGTGATTTCACTAATTTGTCGTCGTGTTGACTGTCAAATTGGATGCCATGTGTGGGTGTCATTAATGTCAACCAACCCCCGAAGACCCGGCAGAGCCAACAGACAGACGCAGACAGAGAGACGACTCATTAATGCCACTCATCAAAACTATAACGAATGTTGAAGGGTCCACCACCCAAAATCCAGCCGGATTCCGGGAGCTTTGGCTTTGGCTTTGGCTCCTTCTCCCCTCTGCTTTTGGAGAGACACATGAATATCCTGACACTATAAATTTGGGTTAGGTTACCCCGGACACAGGCGGCGGTGGCGGCGGCGGGCAAAATGTGTTTTTGTGTCCTGATGACGCTGCTGATGGCATTTGTCGCCGTTCGCTCTGGCCATTTCCATTGCCACTGCCATTGCTATTGCCACGTCTTCGTCCTTTTCCCCCGTCACATACATATATGTATATAGATAGGCATTCTGCTATTTTCGCGTAAATTGCTGCTAATTTTGTTTATCGCAGGACAATTATCCAAGCGAACGAACTGACAAATGAGCCGCACACTTGCCATCGCCATCGCCATTGCCGTCGCCGTCGCCCTTTCCTTTCCAAAAACAAACCCAAAAGGACATGTGTGAGTGGCTTTGTGTGCGTAGAGTCCTTTGTTACGGTTCAAGGTGTTGTTGGGGCCATCGATTGGCTCCATATCAGGCGATATGGCAGGGAAATCCAACTTAAGTCAGTTATTAAGAGATAAAAATATATAAATAAATATATAAAAGGCTCTAGGAATAGGTAATACTGATCAAAAAAGATGTTGCATACTTTTAGACGCTTGGAAAACCCCTTTTAAAACCTCCAGAGATTTAAAATCTTCTCCAAATAACTTGAAATAATTTTTTAAAAACTTCAGAGATTTAAAATCTTTCCTTAAAATAAATATAAAGGCTTAACTTATTTCCTTTTACTGTTTTAGGCTCAATAAAAACTTAAAATAGCCGAAATTTATCATAAAATAAGAAAGAATAGGTAAAACGGATATATTAATATGTTGCATACTTTTAGACACTTGAAAAACAACTTTTAAAACCTCCAGAGATTTAAAATCTTCTCCAAATAACTTGAAATAATTTTTTAAAAACTTCAGAGGTTTAAAATCTTTCCTTAAAACAAATATAAAGGCTTAACTTATTCCCTTTTACTATCCTAGGCCCAATTAACAATTGAAAATAGCTTAATTTTATCATAAAACATGAAAGAACAGGTTAAACAGAATTAATATTATGTTGCATACTTTTAGACACTTGAAATACCTTCAGAGACTTAAAATCTCACCTAAATAACTTGAAATATCCTTTTAAAATCTTCATAGATGTAAAATCTTCTCTAAAAATAAATGTAAAGGCTTAACTTATTCCCCTTTTACTATTCTAGACCCAATAAACTATTGAAAATAATCAAAACTACAGATATATTTAGATATATTCCCCCACAGATATATATTACATCTCTAAAAGCATAAACTGACATTCCAACAATGGACTTTCCCCACCCATATCTTCCTCCGTATTTTTTTCGCATCGCTACCAGCCGTTTAACACTAACTAAGCCGCTTACTTCCCGGCGACTTCTAAATACAACAAAAGGCAAGGAAGGCGGCCCGAAAAAATAAAAAGAAAACGATGAAACGAGGAAAATAATGCGCGTTGTCCCTGGGAAAAAATAAAAAAAAAAAACGGACTAAGGACTAAGGACCAAGGGCTGGGTGGCCTGGTGACTCTTGGTCGTTTGGTGGTTGCATGGGGCGGCGCGCCGGCCAAGTTAAGAAATCAAACAGCTGACATAAATAACATTTTAATTTAAATACGGTGCAGGACACAACAATATTTTTTCGCCGTTAAGGTAAGCAGAAGGTACAACAATAACAGCAAGGACAGCGGGCCACCAAAAACAGAAAAAAAAAAGAAAATACATATTTAAACAGGATCTCCCGCCTCCTCCTCCTCTCCGGCCGAGAGAAGCAAACAAAATTAAACAGGCGAGTGCGAGGGTGTTGTGTGTGGGCCCAAGTAGCTGCTGGGGGAAGACGCCGCCGCCGCCAACAACAGTGGGGAAGTAAATTTTATTTTAAAATAAATTTATCGCCTTATCCGTTGTCCACGGCAGCAGCCGCGGCGGCAGGAACAGCTCTCCTCCAGCTGCAGTGGCATCAGGCACAGCTCCAGCGACTGTCATATCCTCACAGAGGGTATTACGATGATGCCGAGAGCGCACAGAAAACAACTAAATTCAATTTATAGACTTTAAGGACTCGAAAAGGTATTTGAAATATAAAGAGAAATACATTTTAGATTGGCTTTTAGGGGGTATATTTTGGTTAGAAAGTTTTATATATTAAAAGCGACCTTTTTATGTGTTTATAATATTTATTTCTAATTTTTATAACTAATAGTAAGTCTTTTTAAAATATTTAAAGCAAAATTCCCTTCATATTCTTAATTTCCCATAAAGTTCTCATAAAAAAAAATTAATATAAAACCTAAATTGACACACAAAATTCCAATTCCCTTTCTTGTATTGAAATAAATCCATTTCTAACCTTTCCAAACCATTTTCTTTTTCAAAATGTAAGAAATCTCATTAATTATTATTTTTAAAGAGTATTTCCATCTTCGTTTTAAAGCAATCTTAGCTTTTTTCTATATTTTCCGTTGTGTGTTTGCTCCTTTTTAGGTTTCAGCTGCAATGCCCCATAGCGGCAATTGCCGGACAGCCAAGGAACACATGAGACCAAGGGAATGGGAATGGGCGATGGAGAGTGGGAGATGGAAAATGAGAGTTGGAGAAGTGGCAGTGGAAGTGCCACCCGCTGGCAGCTGGACAAGGACGAAGACTCCGCCGACACCGGGCACACGGATGCGGACGCGGATCCCAGCACGAGAGCTTCATTTGAACGAAATGAAATCATAATGAGATTTTTGCGTTCGTTTTTTGTCGCCGCAGAGGAGGGCCCTGGGAATGGGAATGGGATTGGAAATGGTAATGGGATGGTCGGACGCGGGACGACGAAGTCAACCTACGGAAGCAGCAATTGCCATTGCCATTGCCATGGCGCGTAATGACAAAAATTCATAATTGGATAAAGAAGCGGACGTGTGCTGGGTGTCCCATCCATAAAGTACCACCAAGTTCCAGGTTCCAGATTGAAATTCAACAGCTTTTAAAGGCAGTCAAGCTCGAAGTATTAGCATTCCTTGATAGCTAATCGAATGGTGTAAAGATTCGTTATAAAGAAAAATGAAGGAAACTACTGAATTTTGAAGAAGTAAAGGAAATAAGAGTGTTATTTTTAAACACTTTATATTTTAGGGCACTTCAAAATTATATTTAAGGAATTTTAGATAACTTATTGTGCAGTTTTTGCCATTTAATAATTAAAAACATGTAAATAAAATAATATTATTTCGTATAAATTGTAACTAATAAGGAAACATGTAAATGGCGGATTGCTGGCATGCCAGGCTGTGTATGAGCTTAGGTCCTGGCGACCTGACATGGATCAGGTTAAGCGTTCGGAGCTGGAGGCCACAAATTGATATGCAGCAGATGTTGCAAGGTTTTACATCCATAATAGTAATAATAATCAGAGCCCAGGGACAACTTTTGGGGAAACCAAAGGCAGAACTTTGAATGCGATTACCAGGAGGAATACTTTTCAATTTTCTGTCAGTAATTGGAGCTTACCTAGGCGCAGAATCACAGAGCTTACCTTGGGTAACACCTTTTTTTCGTCTTTATCTTCACCTGAACACTTAATTTTCTTTAGGAGCACTTCTTATATATTAGTTTCCAATGACAAACTTTACAAGTTGAGAAACTTTTGCTTTTTCAGGCATTCGTAAAATTAGGAATGAGAGCGTGGGCTTTACAGTAGTTATCGGAGTATCGAGCTTTAGGGATGGGCAGTTATCGATATCCATTGATTGTGGTATTCTTCTAAATAAACAGTGACTTCGGTCACTGTTTAAAATCACAGGATAACTTAACCTTAAATTAACATAATTGATTTTTAAATTATTAATTAATTTTAATAAATTATTAAAAATAATGCTTTATGAATATTGCCTTGTAAATAAATCAATCAAAATAAGTGCCTAAATGTAATGGCAAAATCCCGACCGAATCGCGGCTAATAAACCACAATTTAATGGGCATTCCCGGCCATTTGTGTGTCCCAGTCCTCCTGCGGGACAGACTGGCTCCCCTTTTACCCTTAAGGGGGGCCTTATGGCAATTGTGCACTTGATTGTTAGCGGCTTGTTGGGCAGCCAACAGGGCGGATCATCCCAGGCCCAGGCAATCCGCATACCGACTGCCATATGGCTAACAATATCCTTGTTGCTCCTGCTCCCGCTCCTGCTCCTGGCCATTGTTGTTGTTATTGTTGTTAATGCAAATGCCAGGCATTCGGATGCACTGGCGCGTAATCCGCAGCCGGAGAGAGCAGCGAGAGGAGCGACTTGAGAATGCACTTGACTCGAAATGAAAGAATCTGAAAAGAGCACACAGCGCAGAGCAAACACAAAAACCGAAGGTGGGTCACGCCCTCCAACAGCCAACAATAAAAAATAAGGAAGAAAAAAACAAGAAAACAACAAAGCAGCAACACAACAAGAACAAGAACCCAATAGGGAAACAACCGCAATGGAAATCACCAAACAAAAGCAACACAAAAACTTGGCTTTTATTGTTTTTCCAAGAGATGTGCCCTGGCTCTTTCCCTTTTCCATAATTCTTAATATTGTCAGGATATATTTCTTAATATCATTTTGATTTGAAAGTACTTAAAAAATGTATTATTATTGTAAACTAATACATTTTTATTAAAAGTAGGTAAATATACTTGAATTCTGTATAATTTTTAAAGCTTAAAGCATATCATGTAGGCGTTTGCTTTATTGGCAGTCTCTCTAACATTTTGGTCCTTCGAGCCGCTTTGCAGGTTTCCTCCCAGTGGTAAGAGACTCAGAAGAAGGCGGGTTTGAAGTAAGAACTCCTAGAATGTAGACGATTTGCAGCCTCTAATCAATAAAATAATAAATAATTTCCCATTAAAAGAAGGAAAAAAAATTGACAAGAACAACCGGAAAATTAAAAGAAAATATAAAATGTAAAAAAAAAAATATAAAATAACTTAGTGGCTTGTAAACATATCTCCAGAAACTTTAAACTATTGTAACTTCTAATGATTTTTGAAATACGTTTTTAATTTTAATAAAATCGAACGACTGAATCGTAGAGCTTCCATAACAACTTTAAGGATATTTAACGGAAATTAACCCAAAATTAAAGGAATTTCCTACGTTCTGCCTCTCCTTTTTTTTTAGTTTAAAGGCTTAATGTGCGTGCTGCATTCGATGTGTATTAAATCGTGCTGAATAACTGAATTTGGCACTGCCTTTTCGCCTGTCTGCTGTCATGGGTAATTGTATTAACTACAGATGTACCCCGTACAGCCTTACATGGGTGCGATCGAGTGGGAGCTGGAAGCCAGGAGCAGCATCAGCTGCCACAACTAATTAGCTGGGGGCCCACATGCATAGGCAAACTGCGTTAATGGAGTGCGTAATGGGTTAATTTTGGCCCAGCAATTCCGCATTTTCCCCTCCATTCAGTCAGCCTCTCCTCCTCCTCCGACGTCTGTCAATGTTTGCACTTTTGTTTAGGCAAGGACAGGCAGTGGGCGGCGGTTGCTAATGGGTGGTGGCAAGCGTGGGCTGTGACTGCGTGGAAACGTGTCGACGTCACAGTCAGCCTAAGCAAAAGCCAATGTCGGATTCCGAATTCAGATTTAACGCCGCCGCCGCAGCGCTCTGACGACAAGTTAATCACATCGTGTCCAATCAGGCGAGCTAATCCCTCTGACAGGCATCGACACTACCTCATCCCCCAGCCTCAGCCTGATGCTGCGCTTTGCTCCTTATTTTGATATTTTGTCAGGGATTCACTAGGAACACTTTGGGGAAGAGTCCAATGACTTGGGCAAGCATTTTGGGCTTTAATAATATATTTTGTGAATAATAATTACAAAAATGTGCATATATCTTCATTAAATTAAATAAACATAACAAATTTCATGAAAAGTTAAGTAATTCAAGTCACTGTACTGCACTACTTGATATCGATAATTGTCCATCCCTAAAACTCGTTATATTGCTGACTACTCGCTACTTCAAAGCACTCGCTCCTTCCTAATTTTGCTAGCTCGTTTTTAACGCCAAAAATCAAAGCTACAAAGCTACAAAAAAATGCCTAAATTAATTAAGCTCGCTTCATCTCAGTTTATGCGATAACACATCTCCTTGTTATCGATGATTGTCCATCCCTAACTCGATATTCTGCTGACTAATCGCTACTTCAAAGCACTCGCTCCTTCCTAATATTCCTGGCTCGTTTTTAATGCAAAAATCAAAGCTAAAAAAATGCCAAAATTAATTAAGCTTGTTTCATCTCAAAATGAGATATTCGAGGTGCTAACCGAGATAGTCAAGTGCTCGGGAATAATCTCACTTTTCTGCCAGGAGGACGTCAACAACAACAACGAAGAGGCCCTGCCGTTGCCAAAAGTGAGCTCCTCCATTCTTCGGCAGATCATCGATTGGGCCCAGTATCACCAGGATGACGGCGATGCTGGGGAAGCCAAGGAAATCACGTCCTGGGATGCTGAGTTTCTCAAAGTGAACCAGGACACGCTGATCGACCTGATGGCCGCAGCCGACTACTTGGACATACCGGGACTGGGGAAACTGAGTAGCCAGGCGTTAGACAAGAAGGAGTCGCAACAGGAGTAACTTCAAATCAAATCAAAAAATACCAAAATACCAAATTATGTTCCCAAACTGCAAATATAAACCCAATCTAGTCCAAGAATATTCCTCCCTGTTAGAGTATTCAAAGTTCTGCCTTTGGTTTCCCCAAAAGTTATCCCTGGGCTCTGATTATTATTACTATTATGGATGTAAAACCTCGCAACATCTGCTGCATATCAATTTGTGGCCTCCAGCTCCGAACGCTTAACCTGATCCATGTCAGGTCGCCAGGACCTAAGCCCACACACAGTCGCAGTCCGCCGCCCGCTGGCCAAAGTTTTTTCTTCTTTTTTTTTTTGGGTTATTGGACTTAGGCGGCTAAGCCCGTTCCGGACATTGGCAATTTGCATTTCCCGATTCAACATCATCGACATTTCCTAGTGGCCAATTATCGCTTAAGCTCTGCTCCAGTTTGCTGCCTTTTTTTTGGGAGGCTTTAAAGTTTGGATGGGACACGGGGATCTCCGGACTGAGCCAGTTTAAAAATTCGTTTAAATTCCATTGCCGAAAGTGGCCGCCTGTCCCTTGTTTGGCAGGCAAAGCAAAGTCAAAAGCAAAGCAGAGCGAAGAAAATAAAGGCTGGGAAAATATGCAGCAACCGCGAAATTGAAATTTTGGCTTCGCCTGCCGCGGCGGCTTCTTTGCATTGTTGCTGGAAAAATTGGCGGGGGATTGGGCATGGGATTGGGCTTCAAGTTTGGGGGGATAAGGGATGGATGGCTCAATGGCTCACCACCTGATCCTAAGTAAATACAAGGACAAGCGCCGGGCAAAGGGACATCCATGCATGTGACTCTGACTGACTGACTCTGACTGGCTATATATTTATATTTATATTCCCTTTTTTTCCGCGCTCGCTCGCTTTTCTTTTTAATTAAATGAAACCAGAGGAATTGACCCAAAACGCAGAATAAATAAATATTTAAGGGCGGCCCCGGAATGGGCTGCTCTGCCTGCCTGCCTGCCTGCCTGCCTGCCGCTTGTTGTTTTCGTTAATAATTATTTCACTTTTTTGGCCAAAGGAGGTGGAAAGAATTCAAAAGATGCCGCATAGCCATTGTTTACTGTAGAAACAAAACCGAAACACGGCCAAAAACAATACGGAAAACAGCCAAAGGAAAGGGGGAACAACAAAAAAAAAAGGGGAGAGCGAAAAAATAAAACAACAATAAATATTTCACCTTCAATAAATCATTTTCCATTTTTGCTGTTGGCCAGCAGCAAATCCCCTTTACACCTTTGCCCACAGAAAAAACAGAACGGAAAAAAAAACAAGAAAAAAGGGTTTCTTGTCAACCCCAGGAGAGCCTTTCCCCTTTTCTGGGGGCCTTGAAATTAAACAAATTTAAATCGAAAATATGTTTAAATAGAAACCGAAGAAATTCCTGAATATTCAAGGGGTTTTTGAATTATAATTAAATAATTTTAGATAATTTGTAAGACCTAAAAATTGTATTTAAACTAGTTTAGGTATTAAATATACTATTTTAATTATTGGTCTTAAATTCTTTATATTTTTTAACAAGTTTTAGAATTTAGCAGTACGAGAAAACAAATAAACAAAGGAAATTAAAAATTGAAAAAAAGCCCATAATAAATTTATATAAATACAGTTTCAATAAAAAACTGTAAGCCACTAAAATTCCCAACTGCCAAGTCAGAACCACGCTGAATATGAAGCTTGGTTAGCAAAAGGGTACTAATGACAGATATTGGCTCAGTTTGGAACCAGAATATTGATTCGATTGTGAAACTTTACCAATTTTAATGGGTAATATGAAGTAAATCCAATAACCATTAAAATTCCCAACTGGATCTAGCTGAATATGGAGCTTGGTAAGTAAAAGAACACTGATAGCAGACATTGGCTAGGTCTAGAACCAATTATAAGGCATAATATAATTAACTAATGAAATTTATACACTGTTAAATGGTATTTGTGAACTAAAACTATAAGCCCCTAAAATTCCCAACTGCCAAGTCAGAACCAAGCTGAATATTGAACTTGGTAAGCAAAAGGTTACTGATGACAGACATTGGCTAGGTCTAGAACCAATTATCAGGCATAGTATAATTAATTGATTAAATTTATCCACTGTTAAATGTTAATTGCTAATTAAAACTATAAGCTCCTAAAATTCCCAACTGGTTCTAGCAAATAAATACTGAGATAGGATGGTCTAAAAGCAATTATCTTGTATATTTCGGTAAAGAAAATTATCCATTGCTGGAAAATGTATTAAACCTATAAACCCGCTAGAATTCCCAACTGGGCGTTTAGGATACTGCTGACAGTCACTGTCTCCATCTAGAACCAATTATCTTGTATACTTCGTTTACTAAATGTAGCCACTGTTGGAATGGGAGAGGTGAATAGAGTCCTTTGGTCAACTGGAGACACCTCTCCCTGCCCAGCATATATGCACCAGATATATATAAATTCATACATATAGTAACTTAGTAACACATATCAATTTGGCTTGGACATCAGAGGAGTTTGCTGGGCTTGTTTGTTTGTTTGCCGGCTGATAAATTGGCACTCAAGTGGATTAAAATTGTTTGCAGCTAAATAAATCTGTGTGGCGGCTTCCACCGCCTCGGACGACATTTGTCAAGAGGATGTGGCTGCAGTTCAAAAAGGTAACTCCAGGAGTCAGGCTGCGCTCGCTCCCCTTCGAACGGAAAGTTATGAGGCCATGCCAGGGCTCTATTAGAAATGTTTAACAATTTTTTTAATATTCTCCTCCTTTGCCGCTCATCAGCAGCTCACTACTACTCGTTTAACTTCAAAGGGCCTTCCTTATTAGCTCGACGACGACGGCATTTTTGGGCATGGCATGCAAAGGCATTTTTTAAGAGCCGCTTCCATCGCTCTCTACTCGGGTCATCATCTCCCCGGTGCCCCAACAACGGGCCAACATTTTTATTCTGTTTTACAACTTTCAAGTTTCGTTTTCGCTGTGGCTTTCGTTTTGTTTTGCTTTTCGTGTTCGGTTTCATATCATTTTTTCTGTGAGGCTCGCCTAAAAATACCTCTCATGCATACTTAAAATTTCAAAATTAACATATCACTATAATCGTCGATGCTACCGCTCTTTTACACAAATTCCGTGCGGGAACCTTGGGCCCGATCCGAGCCAGTCGCCATCGCCATCCTAGGCCTACCTGCGAGTAACCAAGGCCAATGGCTACCCATACTTCGATCCAGTTCGGCTGGATATCCACCGAGCTATCTATCTGCGTAAAAATAAGCGCTTTGATTCTATACTCGAACATAGTATAGAGTTCTCGCGCCTCGATTTGATGTGCCTTGTCATGGACAGTCTAGCTGTCGACAGGCAGCTTTGGCCAAATTAAATCATTAAGCCGCGCACACTGGGCTCAAATAAATAAAAAGTAATTACGATAAATCATAGAGAGAAGCCTGAGACAATAAAAAAGTGGGGAAAAAACCCTTAAGACTATTTTATTTCCCTTTTATCTAACAATATTTCAGGGTTTTAGCTTGATTTTAGCATAAAAAGGGTGATTTTTGGCATAAATATTCAAAGAAAATAATTTTAAACTTAGAAGTGGATTTTAAGGTTCAGAAAAGAATAGAAAAATCCATCTATAATATTATTTCCTATTATTTGTGGGTCTATTTTTCAGGGCAATTGTGATATATCCCACTAATTGCAAATTTTATCTTGCTTTCTGACATAAATATCCATAAGAAGTATACAATAAAAATATTATAAATGTATACAAACATTTTAAGCAGTAAACAATTCAAGAAAATCCATCTACAATATTATTTCCTATTTATTTTGGGTATATTTTGAAGGGCAACTCTTTAAACCCATATTTTTTATGGTTATTATCTGGATTTCAATAGAAACAGTCTGTTTTCTGGTATAAATGTCGATAAGAAGCCTACAAAAAATATTAAAAATGTATAAATATGTTTTAAGAGTAAAAAAATATTGAAAAGATGCATGAACAATCTTATTTCCCATTATTTTTGGGTATATTTTAAAGGGTAATTGTGATATACCCCACTATTTACGGATTTATCTTGATAACAATACAAAAAGGCTATTTTCTGGCATAAATATCCATTAAAAGTATATATAAAATATTATAAATGTATAAATACGTTTTAAAGAGTAGAGAAATCAAGGAAATCCATCTACAATCTTATTTCCCATTATTTGTGGGTATATTTTGTATAACAATCATCCCAAATTATAGGCTCATAGGCTTTAAACTTTTTTACTAAATAAAAAGGCAGTTTTCTGGCATAAATTTGTATGGCAAAGTTAACCAATAAATATATAAAATCATCTATAAAAATCATAAGTCACTTACCCCTTCTATAATAAATACTATTCTTTCAGAAACATAGTTAAAATAGGTAAGCATTCCCTCTGTACTTCAGAAGCAAAAATCTGGGCAAAACCATAAACTGCCAGTCAGCCCTGCAAAAAAAGAAGAGAAACGAGAACATAATTAATACTCCATGCCCAAGATGATCTCATCGTCAGACAAATCCCAGATAATCAATTAAAATATATAATACATAATTGTCTTAATGGCACACCTATAACCACGGTGGTGCTCAACCCGATCTTTTTGGCCAAATTTGCCGAGTGTTCCAAAACGAAACTTAAACACGAGAAACTGATGTCGATGCTTGATGGCGCGGTGTTGATGTTGATGGCGATGTGGATGCTGATTACGATGCTAAGTGGCAAAAACAGACAAAAAAGGCGATCGATGCGTATGAAGTGTGCCGTAAAATACTCTGTAGGTTGTAAGTCTGATATTAAAATGGATTTTTTAATATTATTTCCACTAGGAAGCTTAGAACAGATCACTTTTTTGCCCCAGGTGTTAGGTTGTTAGTAATTCTCTATGTTTTATGCTTGTCTATATTTATTTTAAGGCCAGATACGATATAAAATAATATTTATGGCATGCAAAATATATTAGAATATTTAGTTTTAATAAATTGAATATAAAATACTTATTATGTAGGTTGTAAATCTTGAAATCAAAGGAATTTTCTAATATTAATTATGAAAGGAAGTTTAGAACAGACCATTATTGGCACGGAGTGTTAGGTTGTTAGTAATTCTCTATGTTTTACGCTTTTCTATATTTATTGTAAGCTTAGATATGACTTAAAATAATATTTATGTCAAGTAAAATATATTAGTATATTTTATTTCATTTATTTTCATATCAAATACTAATTAGAATTACATTTTCAAGGCAAATATAAATTGTTTATGTAGAAAAATATGCATTAGGGAAAAATATACCTCTAAACCAGAGCAGTGCAAAGCATTAAAATTTAATGCTTTGCACTGCTCTGGCAACCGCACCACTCGACCTCTCATTCTCTCTCTTCTCTGCTGCTGCTGCTCACGCCACGTTTACACTGTATGTGTAGCAGCAGAGAACCGGCAGAGTTTTTACCAACCACATGTGGCGGGGGCTTGGGCATCACTGCTCTAAACTAATGTGTTAAATATTTTTTAAACAGTTAAATAATATATATGAACTGTTTTTAGGTATACTTATAAATAATACAAATCATATATATTAAATGAGACCTAAATACGCCAAACCTAGCCCCAAAATTAGCCTTAAAAATCTAAAATAATTTGATTAAAACACTAAAATGCTTTTAAGAACAAAACTATAATTGTAAATACTATATAATAATTAAAACAATGTATCTTCACTTGTTATAGATCATCATTTCATTCAAAAGAGACCTAAATACGCCACAAAACGGTTTTTATACTCCCAAAACTAGCCCTAAAAATCTTAAATAATTTAATTTAGTTGCCAAAGTTACCTCATTTGTAAAACTATAATTATATCAGTTAAAGTCCTCATATGTATATCAATTATACAACAGTTTTACGCCTTTTTATCCCTAAAATCTTCTCCCAATTAATCAAAGATCCCTGTAACCCCACAAGACCCACTCAGTAGCAAGAGCCAACAGTTTGTCATATCTTAAGTACCCCATCAAGCGTGTATGGAAATATAAGCAGAATTAATGAGCTAAGAGACGGGACAAGAGCGAGCAAAATTCGGTAAACAAGTTCGCTGCAGGTCCGAGTCGCCGCTTCGGAAGCTGTGCGCGCCAGCAGCTGCTGCTGCTGCTCCACCGGCACCGGCGATGATGATGTGTTGTAATCTTAAAACTACGAGCGCTGTGCAGCCGCGAAATCAGTCTGAAGTCGGACTTCAAGCGCGGAGACACACACAATAATGGCAAGTGTCTGGCTCTGGCCCTGGCTCTGCCTCGCCCTCGCGGGACTCTTCATCGGCTCCAGCGATGGCCGCAACTCGCAGAGCCTGCACGTGCGTCTCAACCACGGCGGCTGGCTGATCGGACGCCACCTCACCACCCACAAGGGTCGGCATATGCGGGCCTTCATGGGCGTGCCCTATGCGGAGCCACCGCTGGGCGAGCTCCGCTTCCGTCCACCTGTGGCGGCGCCCGCGTGGCAGGGCGAGCGCCTGGCCGTGAAGGATGCCCCGATCTGCCTGCAGCGCGATCCCTTCCGCCGCGACATGATCATCGAGGGCAGCGAGGACTGCCTGTACCTGAATGTCTACACGCCGGGCACGCCGCGAGTGAACGGCTCGCTGCCGGTGATGGTGTGGTTCCATGGCGGCGGCTGGCAGTGTGGCTCCGGCATCAGCAGCTTCTACGGTCCGGACTTCCTGCTGGATCACGACATCGTCCTGGTTTCGGCCAACTTTCGCCTGGGGCCGTTGGGCTTCCTCAGCACCGAGACCCTGGACTGTCCCGGCAACAATGGACTCAAGGATCAGCTGGAGGTGCTGCGCTGGGTTCGTGCGAACATCGAGTCCTTTGGCGGCGATCCCAAGAGTGTCACTGTGTTCGGGGAGAGTGCTGGGGGAGCTAGTGTCACGTATCACATGCTGTCGCCCAAGTCGCGGGGTCTCCTGCATCGCGGCATTGCCCAGTCTGGCACCTACTTCAATCCCTGGGCTCAGCCCGCCCACAAGGGCGTGGCAGCCGGACGGGCAGACAAGCTGGCAAAGCTGGTGGGCTGTGGCTCCTCTTCGGACACATGGTTGGAAAGGCTGAGTTGCCTGCGACAGAAGCCAGCCGATGACATCGTGGCCTCCTTGTACGACATGTTTGTGAGTTTTTCTACGTTCTGTTTCTCATTTTCATGGGATTTTTCCTTTGGAAAATAATTATTTTAATTAAATCTATCAAAGTTACTAATTTCTAGAGGTACTGGTGGCTTTAAGGATCGTAAAACAACCATTTAAGTGCCTATTCTATTTAATTTAAGCAAATATTTTAAATATTAAATAACATAAAGGTTTATTCTTGTTGTAGATGCCTAAAAATAGCTTGCAAGTCTTAAAAACTGAAAGAATAACGTTGGAAAATATTTTAGCTCTTAAATTGTATTTGTTTTTAGCTTAAAATATGCTTTGAAAATACTTTTAAGACTCGTTCCTATTTAATTTAAGCAAATCTTTTATTAATTAGATCACAGAAAGCTTAAAAGTCTCCCTT
This sequence comes from Drosophila triauraria, assembly GCA_014170255.2. Taxonomy (NCBI): domain Eukaryota; kingdom Metazoa; phylum Arthropoda; class Insecta; order Diptera; family Drosophilidae; genus Drosophila; species Drosophila triauraria. Next base: position 4,037,881 of record CM024333.1, on the reverse strand, counting down.
AACTTAAAATAAGTAGCTTACAACTCTTTAAAACTGAAAGTATAACGAATTGTATATGTTTTGAGCTTAAAATATGCTTTTAAAATAATTTTAAGACTCGTTCCTATTTAATTTAAGCAGATATTTTATTAATTAAGGCTAAAAATAGCTTTCAACTTTTAAAAACTGAAAGAAAAACGTTAGAAAATATTTTATCTCTTAAATTATATTTGTTTTTAGCTTAAAATATGCTTTTAAAATAGGTTTAAACGTAAATCTATCCAAGTTACTAATTTCTACAGGGACTGGTGGCTTTAAGGATCGTCAGACAACCTTTAAGGACTCGTTTCTATTTAATTTATGTACATTTTAAAGTAATTTAATAACAGAAAGGCTTAAAGTCTTCTTTTAGTTACCTTAAAATAGCTTTAAAGTCTTAAAAAATGAAAGAATATCGTAGAAAAATATGGTAGACCTTAAATTTTTTTTGTTTTTAGCTTAAAATATGCTTTTAAAATGAGTATTTAAAGAAACCTTTAACAAAACCAAGATTTATTGTTATTTAAACTATTTTTAGTTAGGAAATCTTTAAAAAACCAACTTAGAAAGGGTTATAAAGGCCTTAAACCAGACCAAAAGAAGTACAATAAGGCAGCTTTCACTCTGAAAACCATAGATCATTGTTAATCTCATCAAAAAAAATTATTATTTAGCCAAACAAATAGAGTTACAATACCCAGAGGCAATCGTGTTATCGAAAGCGCATAAATTAAGAGAAACAAACAGCATTCACTGCTCAATGACGCAGATAACTAACCTCTTCTCTGCTTTGTTATTGCGGCAGGTCTGGGACTTTGATCCGATGATACCTTTCCCGCCGGTCATTGAGCCGGAGCATGAGGGTGCCTTCCTGACGGTGCCACCGCGCCAGGCCCCGCGACCGCATGGACTGGAGCTGCCCTTGATGATGGGCGCCACCGCCGAGGAGGGACTCCTGAAGACGGCCGCCTTGCTCAATCTCCCCCAGCTGATGGCGGAGTTTAAGTCGCAGTTCGGGCAGGTGCTGCCTGTGGTCCTCAATTACGATCATCATGAGGAAAGGGTGCAGCGGAGGATAACGCAGCGCATCGAGAGCTTCTACTTCAAGCAGGGCCATGACTATGACAAGGCCAATCACCAGAATCTGACCGATGTGAGTTGAGCTGAAAGGTAGAGATGTGAAGGGTGTTAGTTGGGCTTTTAATTGAAAGATGTGGAAATTATAGAAACTACATTTAGCTAAGAGCCAGTTCTTGTTGATCTAAAGGTATACGCAAATTCCTATTGATTAACCTATTACTAAAGGCATTATGTATTCTAGAAACTTGTGTAAGTTGCGTGCAAAGCAAATACTTGTACTGGCAGCAAGAATTGCCAATCAGCAATCGCTTTTATAACCTTCGAAATTACATCAGCAGCAGGCTAATTAATTAGCAAACAAACAACAACAATTTCTGCATAATAATCAAGTGCGGGTTGCTATAAAATTACTTTTAATGTATCAGCGAGATAATGATACTATGTCTATGTAGGAATAGTTATGGCACTTGGCCCGCCATAGGCTTAAATCTTAATAATTATTTAATTGATTTAAATAACTGGTTTTTATACCCTTGCAGAGGGTATTATAATTTTGCCATGATATTTGCAACGCAGTGAAGGAGGCATCTCAGACCCCATAAAGTATATATATTCTTGATCAGCATCACCAGCCGAGTCGATCTAGCCATGTCCGTCTGTCTGTCTGTCCGTCTGTCTGTCCGTCTGTCTGTCCGTCTGTCTGTCCGTCTGTCTGTCCGTCTGTCGGTTTCTACGCGAACTAGTCTCTCAGTTTTTGAGCTATCGGGCTGAAATTTTCAGCATATTCTTATTTCTTTAGCACGCAGTATATATGTCGGAACGGTCGAAATCGGACCACTATATCCTATAGCTGCCATAGGAGTGATGGCGAAATTAATGTACAAAAATTTTTAATTTCTCTGTTTTCAACGAATTTCTATAAATTTCGAGATATAGTCATTTTTATAGTTTTAGAATTACGGTTTTAATTTCATTAAGATCGGACAACTATATCATATAGCTGCCATAGAAGGGATCCGTCGATTTATATGAAAATGTAAAATTCTACATGTAAAATGTAAAATTCTACATGTAAAATGTAAAATTTACAAAATTTACATAATTTGACATTTTTTTACATTACCAAAATGGATCGATTTTCAATGATCCAATTGCTGACTGCAAGGGTATATAAACTTCGGTTTACCGAAGTTAGCTTTCTTTCTCGTTTTTTTATCAGCTCATCTCGGACGGTTGGTTTGTGGCCGGCATCGACGAGTACTTGCGGCTCCGGTTGAACCAGAAGGAGGGCGCCGTGGCACCAACTTATGTTTACCTTTTCGATCACAAGGGCGCCGCCAGCTTCTCGGAGATCTTCAAGGGCGAACGAAACGAGTTCTACGGCGCCTGTCATGCCGAGGAGCTGCAGTACCTGTTCCCCATCGGCCGGGAGCTGTTTGTGAGTGCAGTGCCCACGCGCCAGGATCTGGAGCTGCGCGAACTGATGCTCCATCTCTGGGTTAACTTTGCACGTACCGGGTGAGTTGTCCTTCAACCTAGGTTCCCTGCAGCAAACTCAACTGTATGCCATTTGCAGCAATCCCAATCCCACGAATGCCAGCTTCAGCCTGCCCACCTGGCAGCCTGCGTCTAGTTATCCGGTGGAATACGCCCGGCTTGGCACCAAAATCGAAGAGGACGCGTCGCTTTTCCGGCTGGAAAATGAATTATTGCAGCAGCGCGTCGACTTTTGGAGCGAACTGCAAGCGCATTTGCCCGCCAGTCATGCCCACAACGAGCTGTAGCCCAATGAATCTATGTTTTAATGTATTATTTTGTAGTTTTCTTCATTACATCGGTGCTTGGGAGTCCACCATAAATCAAAAAGCGCAACTGTATTTTTACCGCGCCACATAACGGGGCTTTGAGGCTGCCGTACCGGCAGAAATAGCTTTGGGGCTGCCAAGTCGCTGGAAAAAAGTGATTTTTGGCTATTTAGCTATTACTAGCTATTTTTATGGGCTTTCATGGAAAAGTACCGGAAAGTACTAAGACGAGATAAAGATAAGATATGAATAACAGATATAATAAAGCTACAAGTAAAAACAAAGATAACTTATTTAGATTTTTTAAAGATATCCCATCAGTTCGGCATTATAAAGCATTTTTATCAAAAAGGAACCTTTTTTATATCAAGATTTATCCGGATTTCACTTTGACAAACAAATTGGAAGTATTGTTTAATGTTATTTTCATTAAAATAACTGTATATATTAATTTTAATAGCCATATAGTATTAGCTATTTTTTAGTTTGTCTTATTAAGCAGATTAGCTGTTTTTGTCGATCTGGCCACCCTGCAATGGCGACAGCGTTGCCGCTGGACTCGAACACGGTATTTCTAAGCAAATCAATAAGAAAAGGAAAGCAATAAAACTTGTGTCTATATATAGAAAGCCGGAGAAAGCCAAGAAAACACAAGTTAGCAATTAGCAAATAAACACTTTTATTGTTGGCAAAAACCAGGTGAATTTGCGTGGCCACTGTAAGAAAAACCAATAAAATACCGTCAAATTTAAATAAGAAAACGCGAACGAACAGGTCTATCGATAGCCGGACGCTGGCCCAGCTGATTGCGTGGTTTATTTATGGGCATGGCCAGCCGAGGAAATACCTCAGCATTTGAATTTCGTTAGATTAGTCATGTACGTCGTAGGCCAAAGTCTTTGCCGTGGTTATCTCTTTCGCTAGAAGTGATTGCGCCGCAGTGATTGGATTCATTTCCTCCCCAGAAAACCACGCGCTCTCGTCGTCGGCTCCCCCGCAAACTTTTCTTTCTAATTTCTTAATTCCTAATACGGTTCGATAACGAGTTGCACAAATAAACAAACAACAACAGGCACACGGGCACGGGTTAATGGATTTTCTGTTTACGCCCGATTCCGTTCGAGAGTGATAAGCAAGCGTTAGAATCTCGGTGAATCTCAAAGTTTTTCAAACAGTATTGCGCCCTGCCCCCCATTGGAAGGCCAGCCATGTCCACGAACGGATCAGCAGCGGCTGCGAAGCCAATCGACATAGCCGTCCGGCTGCCCCACGAGCGGCTCACCTCGCTGGACAAGAGCATGCCGCCGGCATCGCCCACGCTGCCCAGTCCCACGATTCGGCGGAACAAGAGCGATGGCAAGCTGATGGCCCAGGATGTGAAGGAGGCCCGAGTGAAGGTCATCTACACGGGCGGCACCATTGGAATGGTGAGGAACGATCGAAATGGTAAGGGGTTAACTGGATTTCTCGATTTACGGTCACTTTTTTAGGGTTTTCGGTTAGTGCTAACTCTTGGTTTGGAAATTTAACCCTTAACTTGATTAAAATTAGGCTGAAATTCATCTTTTCTAAGAGAAACATCTAATTTTTATACAAAAAATTTACAAATTTAGGCAGAGCTTTATTAAATTTAATTATAAAACTGGATTTCCCGGTTTACGGTCACTTTCTTAGGGACTCTGTTAGTGCTAACTCTTGGTTTGGAAAATTTAACCCTTAACTTGATTAAAATGAGTCATAAATAATTTGTTTCTGAGGGAAACATCTAATTTTTATACAAAAAATGTACAAATTTATGCAGAGCTTCATTAAATTTAATTATAAAATTTTTTTAACTTACAAAACCTTATCTTTCTAATTAAATATTGATTTGTTCTCTATGAGGTGCAAAGTGATTCTTATTTATATATATTTTTGTCAATATGTTAATTAGAATTGTGCTGCCAAAAAGCAAACATTGAACTTGAGAATTTCAAGTGAAAAGTGACGCAAGAATTATAGGCATTCGGTAATATTGGAACAGTTTTGTGTACTTAAAGTGACATAACTTGATAACAAAACAATGACTCTGTAAATCTATATTTAAATTAAATAGTTGCTTGTATATATTGTTAGAGGAACTTTTTATATTAATAATATAAAGCTTCAGCTATACTTCGTAACCTTGAACATTTATATTTCATATTTATCATAAATTATTCCTGTGTTTTTTAACCTATCTAGGGTCCAAAAATATACCTAGATAAAGGAAGTGATACCGCATGTTATCAGGCCCGAAATTGATTGAAAACGGAATGACATTCCATATTCATATCTATTATACATAAGCTAAAGGTGTGATTATATGCTAAAATCTATATAAATATATGTAAGAAACATAATCAAGCTAGGAAGTGCCTAAAAAAGATATAATAGTTCAAATATTTACGGGTTTCCCAATACTTTAAGCGGGAAATTTTTAAAGTTAAGAAACATTGTTACTTTTTTAAATGAAATATGGGAAAAAACTCGTTAAAATGACAGGCGGACATGCAAGAATGTAATTTCAAGACGCCAGGAAGATAAAAAGTTAATGGGAGACCATAAAACTATGCCCCGCCAAGAGTTTAAGGACTTGTGAACTTGAAATATGTAGAATAGTAAAACAAAAAAAAGTATTTCTTAAGGCAAACATCTCTTAAATATTTAAAAAAAAAAAAAAAAAATTTGTTCATAAAATTTTTTTTTTTTTATTTTAATTTTTTTTCTTATTATTATTATTATTATTATTATTCAGTTATTAACCTTAAACTTTTGTTAATATTTCAAGTGCTGGCACCCATACCCAATGCCCTGGTTCGTAGCATTCGCAGCTATCCGAACATCCACGATGAGGCCTACGCGCTGCGTCGCTTTGGAGCCTCGGCTTCGATGGCTCCCCTGGTTCTGCCCTTTGTCCAGGGCCTGGACCGCAGGATTCTCTACCAGATCACGGAGTACACGCCGCTGCTGGACAGCAGCAATATGACGATGAATGACTGGGCGCGCATAGCCAGCGATATACAGGTGAGTAGCTCTCTCTCCCTTAAAGGAAACCATTAATATATTTTTCCTTATTATTATCCTAGCAATCCTACGAGTTCTTCGATGGCTTCGTGGTGCTCCATGGCACCGACACGCTGTCCTACACCGCCTCGGCGCTGTCATTCATGCTGGAGAACCTGGGCAAGACGGTGATCATCACGGGCTCCCAGATCCCCATCTTCGAGACGCGCACCGATGGCAAGGACAACTTTACCTCGGCCCTGATCATAGCCGGCAACTATGTGATCCCCGAGGTGTGCATCTTCTTTGGCCACAAGCTCATGCGTGGCAACCGGACGGTGAAGGTCAGCTCCAATTCTTTGGATGCCTTTGATTCGCCGAATGTGCCGCCGCTGGCCAGGATTGGCATTGATGTGAATGTGGACTATCGCATGATCTTCCGGCCGTGCAGCATCGAAAGGTTTTGCGTTCATCTCAAGCTCGATGAGAATGTGGGGCTGCTGCGCATCTTCCCGAGCATTTCGCTGGCCACCTTCAAGGCCTTCCTGGCGCCGCCCCTCAAGGGTGTGGTTCTGCAGTCCTTCGGCTCCGGGAATATCCCTTCGAACAGGAAAGATATAATTGATGAACTAAGGGCGGCCGACGAGCGGGGAGTCATTATCATTAATTGTACTCAGTGTCCCAATGGCTCTGTGGCGGAGATCTACGATACGGGCAAGGTCCTGTGCGATGTGGGCGTGATTCCTGGCTACGATATGACGCCAGAGGCGGCTCTGTCCAAGCTGGCCTATGTCATAGGCAAGGATGAGTGGACGCTGGAGGTCAAGAAGCAGGTGGGTTGCCTTTAAATAATGTTTTCCTCAAAACTAAGCTCCTTATTTCCGATTCCAGATGATGCAATCCAACTTACGAGGCGAACTCACCGCTGTTACAGCGCCCAAGATGGAGGACTACGACCTGGTGGACGCCGTGGCTCGCTCCCTGCACTTGTCCTCGCCCCAGGAGCTGGACCAGCTGGGCGCCACCCTCTTTCCGGCCATGATCAATGCCGCCGTGGAGGAGGGCGACCTGAAGAAGATCAACAACCTGAAGGCCTATGGCGCCGACCTGTCCGGCACGAATCATGACCAGCGCACGGCCCTGCACTTGGCCTGCCAGCTGGGCAGCGTGGAGATCGTCAAGTACCTGCTCCACAATGGGGTGTCGGTGCATGCCCGCGATCGCTACGACCGCACGCCGCTCCTGGAGGCCGTGTCCACCGACAGCCACGAGATCATCCAGCTGCTGATCAACTGTGGCGCCCACTTGACGGGATCTTCGCGAGCCGTGGGCGAGCAGCTGTGCGCGGCAGCTGCCCGGGGATCCTTGGTGCGTTTGAAGTCGTATCAGTACGCCGGAGCCGATGTCGCCCAGGCCGATCCCTCGGGCCGCACGGCCTTGCATGTGGCTGCGCTGCACGGCCACCCGGAGGTGGTGGAGTATGTCCTGCCGTACTTAGAGAATCCCCAGGAGAAGGACATGCTGGGCCTGAGCGCCCTGGACTATGCAGAGCGGGGTGGACATGCGGCGGTCATCGAGCTGCTAAAAGCCAAGGAATAATCGGTTGTTTTAAAGATAGAAATCTCCTCTTCCATTTCGAAAAAGAAGTCACAAATTCTCGAAAAGTTTTGAAATATTTTCCGCAGTTTTTAAAATCAAATCATTTTTTTGTAGAAGTTTTTACTAAACACTCCTGGAGTGGCTACTTAAGAGTCGCATCTAGTCTGCTGGTTCCTCAGAAACACATATATAATCCTATATATCCGATATTGTATTGTATATTAAACTTAACCGTAGTTTAAACTTTGTTAATAATGCATTTAACTCAGGCTCATGTTGGTTTTTATGTTAATATGTTTGTATTTCTCAGATAAATAATATATGTATGTATTTTGTACATATTGAACTATGTAACCTTTACTTAAATATTTAAAATGTTACTTATATCAGAAATTATAAAGAAAAACATCGAAAAACTATAAGAAATATATCCTTTTTTGACATGATTTGTACTTTAAATGTTTTATTGTACCAAATGTGGTGAAAAATTAGTAATATATATAAATTAAGGTAGAAAAAATATACTTTTCCCATACTTCTATCTATTTTCCCTTTAAAAAACCACAACTTGTGAATTTTTCATAAAATTTTTAAATTAAAAAAAAAGTAGGTCATTTATACTTAAATGTTTTTTCTTACTACATAGATGTGGTGAAAAAATTATTATTATATATAAATTAAGATAGAAAAATATAATTTTCCTTTAATCGTAGCTATTTTTCCTTAAAAAATCAATATTTGTGAAATTTTCAAATAAAAAAAAAGTAGGTCAGCTCAGCCAGTGTTGGGCAACACACACCTGGCATACTTTACCCAACACCGTGGCCGGTGGCCCACTGCCATTCACCCGGCAACGGCTACTGTTCGAGCAGTAGTTGCGCAGCCCTGGTTTCGATTTGTTTTTACGCCTGGGCCCAGAGGCATTAATTAGAATTGGTAAATATATATACGGGATCGCCGCCGTGTCAACGGGGAGCAGCGATAAGAGCCCAAACGAACCGATCGAGTTGCCAGTGATTGCCCCGTTCGAATCACAGCTGGGGAAAGCAGCAGCCAGCAGGAAAAACAGCACACGCACGCATGCACACACACACGCACACAGTACACGTATACAAACAGAGGAGGTGCACACGTCAGTGCCACGAATTCCTAAAAAAAAAACAAAAAGAAAAACACAGTTTGGACTCCCTGGCCTCCCGGAGGAGATTTGGGCGCAGATTACGCATCCCCGATGGTAAACAATTGCCCGTGTGCTCCTCTCGTTGCAGTCAATGTCGATAGCTAGCGCTGCGCAGCCCCCGAAAGCCACACGACACTGGATATATCACCATCGTTCCGCGACCAGATAGCCAGTGCTCCTCCACAGTTTATATTTAAATTAGTTCGCGTTTTGTTTTAGTTTTTAGTTTCCCCCTATTTTTTTTTCGTCCTATTTGTTAACTTCGCACGGTAAACACTAGTTAGAGGTTCGAGAGTTGTACATAAATTTAGTAATTATTTGGAACGACGATGGCGGAGGACTCATCATCTTCTGCCACGGATGCGGCGGCTGCCTTGGAGAGTTACTATGATTTTTCCATCGTCCAGGTGAGTTTTTTACACCTTTTAGAGCTCTGGTTGAGATTCTAATTATTTATTTTGGTTACTCTTTGCAGCCGCACGACCACGAATACGACGGCGAGGCAGATATACGCTTAACGGGCAGCTCCAGTGACCTGTCCACGTTACAGGTGGGTGTTCCAGTGCAGAATGAGCTTCTAGAGCTGTGGCAGGAGGTCAGGAATGCGGTAGGGATAAATATAGCAAGCTTTGGGTTACAAAAACAAAACGTACACTTTGTTCGGCCTATTTCTGGTCCAGGAAGAGCTTACAGATCTTTGATTATGGGTCAGGAACAAAGAAGGATAAGAGTTACGGGGAAATACTTCGCGTTCAGGGGTACAAAAACAAAATCTACACATTTTTTGGGGAAAAAGGGTTACAAAAACAAAACCTACACACTGTAAATGGGTCCCATTTACGGTCCAGAAAGAGCTTCTAGAACTTTGATTATGGGTAAGAAATGAGGAGGGATAAGAGTTACGGAAAATAAAAGTTACAAAAACAAAATCTACACATATTTGGGAAAAAAAGGGCTACAAAAACAAAATCTACACATTTTCGGACCCATTTACAGTCCAGGAAGAGCTTCAGAACTTTGATTATAGGCCAGAAATGGAAAAGGATAAGACTTACAGAGAAATACTTCGCGTTCAGGGGTACAAAAGCAAAATCTACACATTGTTGGGTATATTTTGGCCCAGTGCCAGTTTAGGAAAAGCTACTAGAACCTTAATTATTGGTTAGAAATTGAGAAAGATAAGAGTTGCTTAGAAATACAAAAACAAAATCTACACATTTTTGGGGAAAAATGTAAAGATTTCTGTAATTAAATCTTTCGATTTTCGTTTTCCTTAGTCTAGATGCCTTGATTTTCTTTGTTATAGGGCTCCTATTCCAGAAATTAGTGCCCATCCATGTTTCAGATTATTTAAAAGTACTTAAGAGGATAAAAATATGGTTTTTTTAGACATAAGCTTAGCAGTTAGGCTGTTCTTATCTAAAATACTCTCCCAAGAGATGTCTCAGACGTTGTCTAGCATCCTCATCAGTACCTAATAAAGGCGGTAGGCTTAGAATGGGACCCAAGAACTAGGGATGACCTCTTCCTCTGCTATTTCTTAGTATTATTTATAATTTTTACATAGATCTTAACCTTGAATAAGGCTCTAAAATGTTAATTCTAATATCTTATAAACCCTCTCTTGCAGAATGTATCCGCCAGCACAACGACGAGAGGCAACGAGGGCGCCAAGGGCAAGGGCCGCCTGGACAGCCTGAAGGAGAATATGTACAAGCAGCAGGTGAGAGAGGGAGCATCTGTGGAATCCAGAAGCCTGAGCTAACCTTCCCCTCTACCTTAGGAACGCCTTACTGCCTTAAAGGAGCGCGCGCGGAGATCACAGGACGGGCGAAGGGCCAACTCCAGCATGAGTGACTCCGTGGAGTCGCTGAAGACGCTGGGACAGAAGCTCACCGTGCTAAAGACGCGCGCCCACGACGCTTCCACACCCCTGGCCACGCCCACCAAGGACGTGGGGTCGCCGGATGTGTCGCTCTTCCAGACCAGCGGCAGCGAGAAGCTCCTCATGCTCACCCAGCGCACGGAGCAGAACCGCGCCCTGCTGGAGCAGCGCAAGCGGGACATGGCCAAGTCCCTGCTGTCGGTGAAGGCGCTGGGCCTGGGCCAAAGGACCTCGGGCACTGGCACCGGGTCCGAGCTGGGCTCCGGCTCCTCGATGACCGACCTGAGGCAGGCCGCGAATCCGCCCGTTTCCCGGCACCGTTCCGCCTTGGATCTGGAGGCCCAGGGCCAGGAGCCGGTGCTGGACGAGAACCGGGTGAAGATGCTCAAGAGCCGCATGAAGCTGACCGAGCTGAAGCAGAGCCGGCAGGAGCAGGAGCTGCAGGAGCAGCGCACGGAGCTGGCTCGCCGCGCCAATCTCATCGAGCAGCTGGAGCTGTCCGGCGCGGAGCTGCAGCGCACTCTGACCCAGCGCAACGAGGAGCTGGAGCAGCTGCGTCGAGAGCGAGAGGAGACAGTGGTGGTGGAGAAGGAGACGGACAGCCTGCAGGAGCAGGAGAACGCCCGGCTGCAGGGAGAGGTAATGGTGCTAAGAGAACGACTGGCAGAGCTGGAGAACATCAACGATCTGCTGGAGACGACGCGCGGCGAGCTCCAGGAGGAGCTGAGCACGTCAAGGGAGCGGGAGAGGGAGAGGGAAAGGAAGGAGGAGGAGGCAGAGGCGAAAGAGGAGTCGGAGCCACCCACCACCGATGCCCAGGTGAGCGTGGAGCTGGCCAAGCAGCTGCAGGAGCTCAGCCACCAGCAGGCCGAGCTGCAGGCCCTCAACGAGGAGCTGCGTCGCGAGGCAGCCGCAAACAAGAAGCTCCCAGTGACCGAGGCCAGCGTCTCCGAGCGCCTGGAGGAGTTGGAGGCCACCATAGCCTCTCAGTCTGCGCAGCTGGAGGAGCAGAAGGCCGCCCTGGCCGCCCAGAGCGAGGAGCTGGCCGAGAAGACCACGGAACTCAATGTTCTGAACGTCAATCTGCGCGTCCTCGAGGAGAAGCTGGCCCAGAGCAGCCGCAGCAAGCCCTTGTTCCTCGACGAGCCGCTGGCGGACAGCGACAAGAAGCTGCAGGAGGAGCTGCAGCAGCTGAAGCAGAAGCTGGACGACTCCAACAAGGCCAACATCAAGCTGAAGCTGAAGTGCAAGCAGGCGGAGAAGCAGCTGCAGAAGGTGCAGAACCAGGACAAGCTGGCAGCCGAAAACGAGGAGCTGCAGCAGAGGATAACAGTCCTGGAGGACGAGAAGGGTCAGTGGCAGCTGGCCAGCATGGAGAAGTCCCAGCAGGAGGAGTCTCCCTCGCAGCTGGAGGCCATTCGCCTGCTGGAGGAGCAGAAGCTGGAGCTGCAGCAGGCCTTGGAGGCTCTCCAGCAGGGCCACGAGTCTGCGCGCGTCGAGTCCGAGCTGAGCGAGGCCCAAATGGAGGAGCAGCTGACGCAGCGCGTCCAACAGCTGGAGCAGGAGGCCCAGGAGCAGCGCCAGCAAGTGGAGAGGCTCCAAGCTGAGAAGGAGTCGCTGGACAAGAAGCTGGCGCACTACATCAGCGAGAACATGGAGCTGCTGGACAAGCTGGAGAAGCTCAGCTCCTCGAGTTCGGCGGAGTCCATCGAGATTGTGGAGCGCCAGCAGCTGGAGTGCTACGCCCAGAGGCGTCCTGCCAGCGAGGGCGATGCCCAGGAGCAGAAGCTCCAGCAGGAGCAGCAGGAGCAGACCCCGCCCGTGCCCAGCCAGGTCAGCGAGCTCACGCAGACGGATCAGGAGGCAGGAGGCGACAGCGAGAGTGTTTCCCAGCTGCGAGAGCGCCTGGAGCTGTTCACCCAGGAGCGCGGCGAGGTCCTAGACAAGCTGGAGCAGCTCTCGGCGGAGAATGCCCAGCTGCAGCAGCGACTGGAGCAGCATCGCGAGCGGGAGATGCTCTCCTCCACCTCCACCTCGTCGAATCTCTCGCAGGAGCTCAGCTCCATGCAGCGCTCCTCGGAGGTGGTGGCCTCGCTGGACGCGGGCGAAGGAGGCCCCGCCCTCTTCGACAAGTGCGAGAAGTCCCTCAGCAAGCTCAACTCGGAACTGGAGGCCTATCGCCGCGCCAACGATCGCCAGGCCAAGTTCAATGTCTCCAAGAAGCTGGCCAAGGAGGCCAAGAACTGCCACACGCAGCTCAGCGAGCTCCTGCACAAGGTCAAGGAGGCCAGCACGGCGGTGGAGACGGTGACCGTCGTAGAGACAGTGGTGGCGGTCACGGCGCCCAATGGCAAGGCTCTGGCGGAGTACGAGCAGCTGACGGCCCAGAATGCGGAGTTGAAGGCGGAGATCTCGCGCCTGCGAAGGGAAATGGAGGAAAGGGAAGCCGATGAAGGCGACAGAGAGTCCCTGCTGGCCATAGCAGGAACGGAAGAGACGCAGGCACGCCAGCAGCAGCAGGAGGAGGAGTTCCTGCACTTGCAATCCCTTCTAGAGGACGCCCGCAATGCCCAGACAGAGCAGCGTCAGCAAATCGAGGAGCAGCTTGACCAAATCAGGGATCTCCGCCAATCGGAGGCCGATCACCTGCAGCTGTTGGCCCGCCAGAGTGCGGAGCTCACGCAGCTCCAACTCCAGGCCGAACAGTTCGATCAGCTGCTCAACGCCAAGGAGATGGGCCATGAGAAGCAGCTGGAGCAGCAGACCCGTATCCGTCGGGAGCTGGAGGCCCGCAGCGAATCCCTCGAAGGAGAGCTAAGCATCCTCCAAGCCCTGGTGGCCGAGCAGAAGCAGCAGCTCATCGAGAACCTGAGCGAGAGCGAGCACACGCTCAACCTCAAGCTGCTGGAGCTGCAGGCGGCCCAGGAGGAGCTAAGCGAGCTGCGGAGCAAGGAGGAGGACCCCGAGCAGCTAAGGGAGGCCTTGAGGATCAGCAAGAGCCTGGCTGCCCAGCAGGTGAGCGATCTCAGTGCCCGCCAGGAGACCATCGATGCCTTGAATCAGCAAATCCAAGAGCTGTACCAGGGCCTGGAGCAGACGCGCCAGGAGGAGCAGCTCAAGACAAGAGAGTTAAGGGAGAAGCTCAAGAAGTACGCTTTGAATCTGAAGAAGCGCAGCCAGGAGAATGCGGAGCTGGTGGAGCAGGTAAAGGAGCTTACAAGTCAGCTTGAGGAGCTTCAAAGCAAGCAGAGCGAGGAGAAGGAGCAGCAGGACCCTCACTTAGTAGAGCAGCTGCAGCAGCAGGTGGCCAAGCTCAGCGAGGAGCTCAAGGCCAAGATCCATGTCAACCTAGAGAACCGCGATGCCCTGCGTCAGTTGAAGCAGCAAATCCAAGAGCAGGAGCAGCTCCTCGAGCAGCGCGAGGCTGAGCTCCAGGCGGCCAGCCTGGAGAGCAAGGAGCTGCGCCGCGAGCGCCAGGAGGCCGAGCAGGAGGTCTACCAGCAGGGCCAGGAGGTGTCCAAGCTCAAGGAGCAAGTGTCCAAGCTCTCACAGGAGGTGGCCAGCCAGCAGCCCGCCTTGGAGGACTTGCGCCGCCAGCTAGAGTCCAAGTCCACCAAGTTTGACAAGTCCAAGGAGCTGATCAAGCACCGCAATGCCACCATTCAGGCCTTGCAAAGGGAGCTCCAGCAGCTGAGGTCAGGTCCAGGTCAGGACAAGCAACTGGAGCAGCTTTGCAAGCAAAAGGATGAAGAGATAGCTAACCTCCGCCAGGAGCTCAGCCAACAGGCAGAGGAAGTCATCACCCAGACCAAGCTGCAGACCTTGGAAGCAGCCCCTCAGTCGGAGGCTCTGCTTCAAGCTGCCCAAGAGGAGCAGCATCACCTGCGCGTCCAGCTGACGGCCGCCCAGGAGCAGCACTCGCTGCTGGCCCAGCAGTACGCCCGCGACAAGGCGGACTTCGAGGTGACCATTGCCCGGCTCAACACCATCCACGAGGGCATTCAGGCCAAGCTGCAGGAGGATGCCTCGTACATCGAGTCCCTGGAGACGCAGAACTCGGAGCTGCAGGCCAGGAGCGCTGCCCTGGAAGAGCAGGCCGCCAACCAGGCCAACCAGCAGGCGGAGGCCGAGGATCACACGCACAGCCTAGAGCAGCAGCTGAAGGATCAGCGCGAGCAAGAGCAGCAGCAGCTCCAGCTGGACCAGGAGCTAAAGCAGCGCCTGCAGGAGCTCACCTCGAGGGAGGAGAAGCACAAAAGCCAGCTAGAGCAGGTCCAGGCGGAGGCCGAGGAGTCGCGCGAGCTGCTGGCACGCCTGCGAGCTGAGCATGAGGCTCTGCTAGGCAAGCATGCCCAGCTGGCGGCCCAAGCTCAGGCGGAGCGCGAGGCGATGAGCAGCCACAGCCAGGAGGAGCTGGCCGAGCTGCAGCAGCAGCTGGCGGCCAGGGAGGCGGAGCTGCAGCGTCAGCGCCAGGTGTACGATGCCAAGCTGGCCGCCAAGGCCACGGAGCTGGACGAGCTGGAGTGCGACCTCAACGGGCATGTGGAAAGGGCAGCCCTGGAGACGCGGGAGCTGGTACAGCAGCTGGAGCGAGCCCAGGAGCAAGTCAGCCAGCGTGCAGAGGAGCTGCAGCGCCTCAACGAGGAGTTCCAGGAGGTGGAGCGGGAGAGATCATCGCTCAGTCGGGAGGTGACTTTGCTGCGCCTGCAGCAGGACAGCTCGGAGCAGGATGTCCTCGAGCTGCAGGAGCTGCGCATGCAGGCCCTGCAGGACAAGACGGAGATGGACAACCTGCGCACGCAGATCGATTCGCTGTGCGCCAACCACAGCCAGGAGCTGCAGGCCCTCCAGCAGCAGATAGCCGAGCTGGACACGTTGGGACAGAACCAAACGGACGACCAGGTGTACATCGAGACGGAGAACAAGCGGCTGACGGAGCAGCTGAGCGAGCTGCAGGCCCAGCTGGCCAGGCAGCATCAGCAGCCTGCTCCAACCTCCCTCTTCTTTGGCGGCGACGCCTTGGCGGCTCCCTCGCCCTTTGACGAGATAGTGCAGCCTTTGAGGGTCAGTCAGACGTCGGCAGCGCCTCCTCCTCCTCCTCCTGATGCCTCAGCCACCATTGAGGATCTGCAGCGCAACGTCTCGGACTTGGAGAAGCATGCCCAGGACCTGGAGACGAAGCTGCTGGCGAGCAACCAGAGCCTGGCCGAGCACGAGGAGCGACGCAGCCAGCTGATGCAGCATGTGCTGGAGCTGGAGCGGCTGCTTAGGGAGCGGATTCAAGAGCTGGCCGAGCTCAAGGCGGCCTATGAGGAAAGCGAGCGACTGGCCGCCCTAGAGAAGCTCATACAACCCGCAGTTCCTGTTCCTGCTCCCACCCTGGACATGTCCTTTGGCGCCACTTCAGGGGAGACAGTGACCGACGGGGTGAGCCACCAGTTGGAGCTGGGTTTGCCGCAAGCGGAGCCCGTGGAGGAGCCCCTAATCCAGCCCAAGAAGGCGTACCTCTGCCAGCCCAAGCAGCAGGAGCAGTCCCTGCAGATAGACTGGGGCGTGGA
Organism: Drosophila triauraria; assembly: GCA_014170255.2. Lineage (NCBI taxonomy): Eukaryota > Metazoa > Arthropoda > Insecta > Diptera > Drosophilidae > Drosophila > Drosophila triauraria. The sequence continues at coordinate 4,021,732 of CM024333.1, read as the reverse complement.
CGAGGATCCCTGGGCGAGTGCGGCCACAGAGGCGCCGCAGACGGATGTGGAGCCCCTGCACGCCCGCATAGCCCAGTTGGAGCAGCAACTAACCTCCTCCGAGCAGCAGAAGGCGGAGCTGCAAACCAAAACCGCCAAGCTGATGAAGCGCCTCAAGGAATACAAGACCAAGGCCACGGCAACTGCTCCCGCTCCTTTGGCGGTGGACAACGACCTGGACTCTGCCATCATTGAGGAGCTGAAGCATCAGCTGCAGCTGCACGAGTCCCGCCAGGCCAAGGCCGAGGAGCAGCTGCAGCAGCATGCCCTGGAGAAGGAGAAGCTGGCCAAGCGCATTGATGTCTTGACGGCAGGCAATGAGAGGATGGCGGAGCTCAAGGAGCGCCAGGATATGGACGTGCAGATGTATCAGGCCCGCATAAGGGAGCTCCAGGAGAAGGTCAACCAGCTGGATCAGTGGGGAGAGGTGCCCCAGGCGCCAGAGCCAGCTACTGCTCCGACTCCAGCTCGCTCAGGAGGCGAAGATTTGGCCAAGCTGGAGAACCTGCAGGCCGAGAACCAGGAGCTGAATGCCGAGTGCCAGGATTTGCAGGCGAGACTCAAGGAAGAGCGTCGCCTGGTCCTGCTGGCGGAGGAAACGGCCGCCCAGTCGCAGGCCCAGTGGGAGCAGCTGCAGGAGCAGCTGAAGTTGCGGCAGCAGCAGGAGCTGGACATCAAGCAGGAGGTCGCACAGCTCAGGACCCGCCAGGCCGAGGCCCAGGCCGAACTCGAGTACCTAAGATCCTGCAAGCAGCAGCAGGAGGAGCAGCTCCAGAGCTCCCAGAGCCAGCACATCGAGCAGGAGCAGGTGGCGCATCTAAGGAACCTCCAAAGCCAGGTAGAGCAGCTGCAGCACGTCAAGCAGGAGGTGGAGCAGCTGAGATCCCTGAAAGAGAAGCAGGACCACAGCCAGCAGCAGCTGCTCGAGGAGCTGCAGCACCTGCAGCAGCACCTTAGCGAGCTGGAAGCCCAGCGCTCCCGCGACCAATCGGAGTTGGAGGCACTGCGTCAAGGCAGCAGCAGCAGCCAGGACGAGCAGGTGGCCCATTTGCAGGAGAAGGAGTCGGAGATTGTGCACCTGAAGCAGCGCATCGAGGAGCTGATGCGCGAGGACCAAACGGAGAAGCTGGTCTTTGAGATTCTCACCAAAAACCAGGAGCTGCAGATGCTGCGCATGCAGGTCAAGCAGTTGGAGGAGGACAAGGAAGAGGAGCACCAGCAGCACCAGCAGCAGGAGCAGCAGGCTTCCGCTGCCGACCTGGACCAACTCCGCGTCCAGTGCCAGCAGCTGCAGCAGGAGAAGGCCGACATGGAGGAGGAGCTGCGCGTGCTCAACAATCATGTGCTGAGCAGCCTGGAGCAGGAGGACCAGATGAAGCAGACCCTGCTCCAGCTGGACACGAAGAACATAGAAATCACCGAGCTGCGTCGCTCCCTAGAGGTTCTCCAATCGCAGTCGCAGGCCCAGAGTTCCTCCCAGCAGCAGCTGCCCGATCTGGCGGCCATCAACCAGCAATGGGAGCAGGTGGTGGAGCAAAAGTGCAGCGAGGTGGCCAGCATTTGGCAGGAGCATCTCGTCCAGCGGGAGGCGGCCTTCAAGGCGCAGCTGGAGGAGCTTAGCCAGCAGCAGCAGTCGAGGGTGGAGGCAGCTCCCCAGCCACAGACGGAGGCCAACAACAACGACCTGATGCTCAAGATGCAGAAGGCTCTGGAGACCCAGGAAATGGAGATTGTGACGCTCAAGGAGCAGCTGGCCATTCGCTCCGCGGAGTACGCCCGCCTGGCCGCCCAGTACGATCCCTTCCGGCTGCAGAACCGTGGCGGGGGCGGCGGCGGCAACTCGGCTCCCTCAACGGCCGGCGGACCTCCCTCCCTGAGCAGCAGCAACGAGCCCCTGCCCGAGTACGTGCTGAAGGCGGACCTGGACTATGCTTTGATGATGCTCCATCAGCGGGATATGCGCGTGGAAGAGATGATCCTGGAGCTGGTGCAGCTGCTCGAGGAGCGCGACCATCTGCAGCTGAAGCTGTCGGACACGCTGCGCCAGCTGGAAACGGAAAGGAGTCGCGTCAGCGATGAACGTGAGTCAGAGCAGGGTTTCTTTGGGAGATAAACCTAACTAATCTCTCCTGCAGCTTCCTCTTCCGCCGCCTCGGGCAGTCCCAGCAAGGCGAGCAGCGCTGGCAGCAGCAGCGGCGAACAGCAGCCTCTGGGCGTGGCCACCACCAGCAGTGACCTGAAGCAGAAGTGAGTTGGAGATGGGAAAAACCCAGAGAAAGTGCTCTTTCCGTTATTAGTGCCAGCAAGGCAACTTTCCAGCTCAGTTGCTCTTTCCGTTAGGATTCGAGTTTTAAACCTTTTCCCTTTCCAGGCTGGCTGAGCTTCAGACGGTGAAGCATTCCAAGGACAAGGCCATTGTGGACGAGCGCGAGCAGCGCCTGCAGCAGATGCTTCAGCTGCAAAAGGACATGGCCAAGCAACAAGTGCCTTCGCCTTCGCCTTCGCAACCGCAACCGCCACCGCCAGCCATCGGCGTGGATCTTAGTGAGTGGAAGCGACCGTAGACGACTCGCTAGCTAACCCAAGATTCCCAAAACCGTCAATCTGCAGCTCAGCCCGCGCTCCGCTCGCCGTCGATGATGCTCATGGACTGGATAATGGGCAGCAGCAAGGGCGAGGACGACGAATCACTATCTTAATCTACAATCTGGCCTTCCTTGCGCCGAGTCCTTTTACGATATTATGTACCTTGGCTAGCTAAGAAAAAGAAAGCTCTTCCCTTTTACTTTCCCGCATTTTCCACCCCGAATACCTTTTAATTTCCGTGAAAAACCAAGCAGAATTCCCCATTTTATGTTGTAGATATGTAAAAATTGTATAAAAATAACAAAAAAAGAAAACATAAAACGAAAAACAAAATGAAACGAAGCTGAAGTTGAAGAGAAAACAGAAATTAAGAATAAAAACCAAGAAAGTATATAAAATGTGAAAGAAATCAATGGGAAGAGGGTAAAAAAAGAGTGCAATTTTACTCGAATTATTATGAGGTCTATTAGTACCTCTTGGTCTGTACTCTTATTGGCCAAGATGTGGCTCTTAACAAAACAACGAGTGCAACTGCGAGCGAGATGGATTGAAGGTTGCCACTTTTGATGATCTTATTACTCAAATATATATCAGTAAGTTCCTTTATAAATCCTGTTGGGAAAGCGGATAGAACATTTACACTAATAGTAACTAGAAAACAGCCAAAACTTGGCTCCAAATCCCCATCTCCTTAAGAATTCATCACCCAACTATTTCTCGACTCGAACTAACGAGTTAATCACTCTTTAAAAAGCAACGAGTGTAAATGCAAGCAAGTTTAATGGCTAACTCCAATATTTATCAGTAAGTTCCTTTATAAATCCAGTTGGGAAAGCGGATAGAACATTTACTCTAATAGTAACAAGAAAACAACCAAAACTTGGCTCCAAATCCCCATCTTTACAGACTTACTCGCCCAACTATTTCTCGACTCGAACTAGCGAGTTAATCACTCTTTTATAAGCAGCGAGTGTAAGTGCAAGCGAAATGGATTGAAGGTTGCCACTTTTGATGATCTTATAACTCAATTATATATCAATAAGTTCCTCTATAAATCCTGATGGGAAAGCGGATAGAACATTTACTCTAATAGTGACTAGAAAACAGCCAAAATTTGGCTCCAAAACCCCATCTCCTTAAGAATTCATCACCCAACTAGTTCTCGACTCGAACTAACGAGTTAATCACTCTTTAAACAGCAGCGAGTGCAAGTACAAGCGATATGGATGATTAACTCCATTATTTATCAGTAAGTTCCTCTATAAATCCTGTCGGGAGAGCGGATAGAACATTTACTCTAATAGTAACTAGAAAACAGTCAAAACTTGGCTCCAAATCCCCATCTTTACAGACTTACTCGCCCAACTATTTCTTGACTCATCCTAACGAGTTAATCACTCTTTAAAAAGCAGCGAGTGCTAGTGCAGGCGAGTTTGATAGCTAACTTCATTATTTATCAGTAAGTTCCTCTATAAATCCTGGTTTTTATGTTCCATTCTCCGTTCACTTGGGCTTTCGTTTTATTTTAAATTTATTTCAAATGATATTTTTGATGTTTAATTAACAATGTTTCATTTTTATTTTTCCTTTAAGAAAAAAACACTTAGTTTTTAAGATTCATGCTGTAAATATTATTATAATAATTGTTTTCGTCTTGTGTGTGTCTGTGTCTGTGTGGTTGCCTCCTTCTCTCGGATTGCTCCTTGAATTCAGGGACTCTTTCTCTCCCTCTCTTTTCGAAGGAGACTTGGCGGTGTTTGGTGTGTGTTCGATTTCAATTAAATAATGCATTTAAATGTTGTTCTTTAACTTGTCCCGAAACAATTGTTGAATGTCCGTTGTTTTCACATTTTATTATTATTAATATTATTATATATATGGTTTCTCCTGTTATTTGCTACAGCTGACATCAAGTACATTTTGCTTATGATTTGCTTGTTTCTTCACGTTTCCCTTTAATTTATTTGTTAGGTTTTCTTCTTGTTTTCTGTATTTCTAGTTAAACATTTAAATACGAGTTCGAGTTCGAGTTCTTTTGCCACATGCCTATGAAAATACAGCGTGTCTGTTGTGTGTGTATTATATCCATGTATAAATCTATATACCCTTCCGATGCTTTGCAAACTATATAAAAAATACAAGAACATAGTCGAGGAGTCGTCGCTAGAGATAGTTATTAATTATCATTGAGGAGAACAAGTACCAGCTTCCCCTGAGGCAGGGGATCTTGGAGGATGGACTTCCCACTGCCTGAATGCTTCATAGAAAAGTTGATTGATTGATTTTGCTGCTGACCTTTTCAGATAGATATACATATACTTTATTCCTTGCTATATATCCATATATATATATATATATAACTCGCCGACGATCCAACACAAATTGCTTATATAAATTCATTATAATCGTACAATATATAAATATATAGCGTGTGTGTGGGGGGTGAAGGTGTGTGTTGTGTGTAGTTAAACCACCGAAATGACTAAAACAAAAACGAAAGTAAATGCAAATGCCAACCAAAACAATTCATGATTATATATAATATATATTCATATATATCATCGATCTGCGCTTGGAGAAACAGAGTTGGGACGAGGGTGAAGCAGCTGGTTTTTATTTCTTTTTGTTTTTAGAGAGCGTCGGCCTTGCAGAGCATGTTTTTTTTTTCTTTTTAGTTTTTTTTTAAGCTTTTCTTTGATTGGATTTGTGTTTTTCGTATTTTGCATTTTGCTCAAGGTTTTTTCTTTCATTTAATTTGTGTTTTTTATTGGTTTTAACTTTTACATTCTTAACTAGGTCTTGTGGTTGAAAAAAAACGTAAAAAAAAATAGTTAAAGGCAAACAGTAAACAAAAATAATTATAAAACTGAAGTTTATTCGCCGATCGTCGAGAAAGAAATTTATGTTAAATGATGTTTGTTTTTAAAATAATTTTGGTTGTTCTTAGAAATACTTCAACGCGTTTTTCGATCTTTTCTTTTGTCCATATTTTCCATATCCGAAATGCATCTTTAAAACGACTAAAACGGAATATATATATAGTTGTGAATCACTTTTTAAGTAACATTAATAAAGTAGGGGATAATGCAAAGTAGTTGATAGAAGAAAAAATTAAATAAAAATGCAAATAGAAAAAATCTGAGCAATTGAAATAGGATTTTGCCTTCTTGCCTTCTTGCCTTAGCGAATATATGAATTTCTCGTTATTTCTTTTTAGTTTTCTTTTGTTTTCTTTTGTTTTGTTTGTTGTCTTTCTCTTTTTTCCTTCCTCCGCCACTGAAAATGTTGTTGCTGTTGTTGAGTTTGCAGCCTTAGATACCGCTGCTATTCCGCTGTGGCCTAGATGATGATTTGAATGCTCCTGCTACTGCTACTGCTCCTGTCACTGCTCCTGCCGGCTGCTGATGTGCTTTCGTTGTTGTTTGCTGCGGTTCTTGCTTGATTTGCTTGTAGTTGTTGTGTAATGACGTTGCTGCTGCATGTTGCATGTTGGGTGTGTTGGGGGTGTTGGTGGTGTGGGGTTTATGGCATTCAGAGAAAGAACTTGCCCAGCAGAAGGCTCAAAATGGCCGCAGCAATGGCAATTGCAATGTAAAAGACTGGAATCTGCTTCTCAGCCAAAACTGGGGCATAGGGCTCATTCACCTGCTTGATGGCCGCCGAGCTGCGGTAGCGTGTGATTTGATCCTGCAGCAGAGAGAGAGAGAGAGAGAAAGCAATTAATACCTAAACATCGTGAAATATGAATGTGTGTAATGGGAGCACAACGCCTTGATTACTCAGAACTTCTACTGCCACACATTTAACATGAAACCCATGGATAAGCAAGTGGAAAGTCCCCGGGGCCTACCTTCAAGTGTAGATTTTCTTTTCGCAGTTCGCTGATTACTTCACGCAGTCCCTTAATCGTCCCGGCCAGCGACTCCACAGTCTCGGACGCATCTGGCAAGTTCGAGGGCTAAAATTGAGGCGTTATAAACATTATAAGCACGAGGAGCTAGTGTCGGAGCTGCTGTATCTCACCTTATCCTCGCTGGATAGCTTGGGCTTGCTCTCGAGCGCCTCGGCGCTGGCTGAGCTGGTGTTGACGCCCGCGCTGCCACCGCCGGCACTGCCGCTGCCGCCGACGCCGATGGCCCCGCCACCGCCGCTAGTGTTCTCGGCATTCGCATCGGCGCTGGGCATCTCGAACACGCACTTCAGCTTGGCGTCCATCAGCTGATCCGGCTCCAGTTCCTTCCACTGGAAACAAGAGAGATTAATTAAGTAAATAAGCTATGAGGAAAGGTTTTACAGGCTTACCAATTTATTCAAATCGGTCAAATCGGCATCCGTGGGTGCCAGGACGCTCTGCACCATGAACTTGTGCTTGTTCTTCTCCTGCTGATCGTAGATGAATGGCTGCAGGCAGACTGAAATGGGGACATTTAAGAGATCATTAGGGATCGGTTTATATTTGGATTACAAGCTATACTTACTCTCCACCTGGGTCGAGCGATAGGGCAGGATCTTGCCAATGTTTGGACGTACACAGTAGCGCTTCGGGGCGGTTGTCTTGATCTTGAAGACCAAGGGCAATGCCGAATTGTTGCGCAGACTCATGATTGTGACGACGGCCCGGTTGAAGGGTCCTGTAATGATGGTAATGCGATTAAGGATAAGGATAAGTTGGCAAAAACAAACACACACACACTCGATTAGTCACACTCCATTGGCGGCTATTCCACCCACTTTCGGCGCTATTTTCTCACTTTCGATAGACTTCCCCCGCCCGCAGTTCCGCCGTTTTTTGTGTCACGTCACGCTCATTGCGTCATTGGGCCGAAAAGCAAGTTCAAATTAATTGAATTAAAAGCAAAACAAAATCGGCAACTGGCACAAAAACAGGAAAATAGAGGAAAAAAACTAGGCGAAAATAGGAAAGAGAGAGAGAGAGGGAGTGTAGGGCAGAAAGGAAGTCACAAGTCAACAAATACCCTACAAAAAGGAGTTGCTTTTAGGTACAATTTGTAAATTGAAACAACTCCATATTTTTAGAACTTTAAAAAATGTTTTTGACAAGGAAAAAGGTGTTTAAAATTATAATTATATATATAATATACTTATACTATAATTATATATATAATTATACAATTATTTTAGTAAAGAAAGTTAAGTAAATCGATTTGCTAGGCAATTATTATTATTATAATAATAATTATTACCATCAAATGGGTTTTTAATTATAAAATAAAAATATTTATTATAGTATCATTTAAACATTTCCCTAAAAGTAACATGTACCATTTAACAAATTACTAATATTTAAGAATATTATTTATTATCAAGTAATTGCAGGGTATCAACCACTTCTACGCAACGCTTTGCATTCATTTTTTGTGGCCCAATTAGAAATCGATCGTGGCCTCTTGACAAATCCCCAAATAATCTCTTCTTCTTTTTCTCGGGAGAGTGACAAAGAGAGTGCGAGTGGGAGTGGGAGAGGGAAGAGGAAGAGCCAAAGCAAAACACCGCAAAATAAAGTAACACGAATTCCTGCTTTTAAATGGCCGCCGTTGTGTGCGTGCGTGTTATGCGTGGCTGTGTGTGTGTGAGTGTGCTTCAAGGAAATTTCATTAGACAAAGTCGTCGTCGCGTCATGCATGTGTTTTCTACCTCCCCCGCCCATTGTTCGCCCTAAAACACCCGCCCCACCCCCGCGCACAATAGTCAACGATCAAACGAGGGGGGTGGTGGTGGGAAAAGAATGGGGCTAAGGCCCACACACACACACGCGTGCATACACAAATATGAAAATATTTGCGCACCGTGGGATTGGAAGTGCTTTCATTGTCTAATATTTCATGTTTTTATTTTAACTATAGCCAATTAATGTATAGTTTAATTGAAATCTATTATCGTTGGTAACAGTGTTAGCAATGAAGATAACACCGAAATTTACAGACATTTAAAAAATTTTAACTTCCTATTAGCCGTTTTCAGTGCACTGGCTGTCCACTGTGCGAGCGCTTTTTGCTGTCATATTGCATTGTTGTTGCCATTGCTGCTGCTGTTGCTTTTTGGCCAAAATTCAAAAAGTAAAAGACAAGAAAAAATGAAAATGGCCCATGACAAGTTTTTGCGTATAAAAATAAAATGCTAGCCGAAAACGCAGGGCCAGAGAGCGGAGCAGAGAGCAAGAGGGACAGACAATAGAGTGCAAGAGAGAAAGAGAGCGACGCCAGCTGCCGGCATCAGAAATCTTGACTGAGGAGAGGGAGAGGGTGATAAGTAGGAAGAGCAGACGACACACGTAGACCTCAAAAAATGTCAAGAAACACAACAAAAAGAAATCATTCGCGAAAAGAACAACAAAAACTACGGAAATTATTGATAAGCTGCAAAAGAAAGTGAATGAGAGAGCACCACATATCGCACCGAGCCGTGAGAAAGAGAGAGCGAGAGCGCAAGCAGGCGAGAACGCGCTTGCCTGCTGCGCGTGTGTGCGTGCGAGCGAACTTTGCAGTTTGCTCGGTCGGTCGGCCCTTCGAAGCGAATTTGCAACAAATTGGAGGTGAATTCGGCGTTAGCTCTTTGGTCGATATGCGGCGACCTTCCCACGTAAACACACAGAATGCAATAATCTTTCTTGCACTTACCAACAAAGCGCAATTCATGCTCCGGGTCAATGGTCAGCGGGGTGTCAAAGAGTGGCTTGCTCATTTTGGCGGCTCTTGAAGCTTCTTCTGCTGCTACTGCTGTTGGCTGATGTTGTTGTGTTTTGGGATGTTGTTGTGTTGCGGCGCTGCTTTGCGCTCCTCCGTTTAACGTTGTTTGTGCGGTTCGTCCTTTTTGTTGTTTTTAGCTGTTAAGGAAATGCACACGGAATTGAATTACACACACATATATATTTATAATATATATATACACAGGGAGAGAAAAATATAGAGTGAAACAGGGACAGGGGCAGGCAGGGGCTGTACAGAGAGAGGGAGAGAGGAGAGACACGGATGCTTGATTTTTCGCTTACGTTTGCGTTTTTTCGCCAATATTTTCCGAACAGAACTAAATGCCTGCTGTTGTTTTTGTTTCCGCAGCAATTTTCGCTTGTTTCGTTCGCTTTTTCCTCGTTTCCCCCCTGTTATTTCGTTTTCACACTGCGCGTTTTCCTCGCCCGTTTCGCTTGCCGTCCGGAATATCGGTAAATTTTATGCGACCACACACACGCTTGCGAAAACGGACAAAAAAATAAAGGAATGGCCAAGAGACTCACACTAACACACGCACGGCGTTTTTCTCTTGTCGCGTGCAGTTATTTTCGAAAAAACTACGATCAACGTGCGTTTTTTCACTGGTTTTCCACTCGTCTAGTTAATTTTCATAGGCAAATGTAGTGCTGGAAAACAATCGATGGCTATCGATACTATTTTATATTTTTAATAGCCACAAAAATTCTGCCAGAAAACAGTGTTGCCAGATGAAATTTTGGCTTTCCCCCTAAAAATACTCAGAGAGTCGATATTTGCCCCTAAAAAATCCCGAACATAAACGTAACGGAACGACAACGTAAGTGAACAAAAACGTGAAGATTTACGACGTATAGATACTATCGAGGATGGAGCTATCGATGATGTCATCGATGATGTTTTGGCTATGGCCGGCACTATCAATTGATTGTACATTCGCAAAGCTTAATAAAGTTTAAAATGTTGACCTTATCACTAGATAACATGAAAAATCTATAGTTGAATATCTTAACAGGTTCGAAGGAAAGGACCAGAACGATGAATTTATCAATACATAAAGTATTAAATTATCGCAAAAGAATCGATATATTAATATGACCATATTATGGCACGAGCTTTAATTAATAAAATACATTTGTTTTTACTTCATTAATAGATTGTTTGCTAAAAATTGCTAAATATATCTGATTAATTTTAATCTTCTGCGTTTCAGAATGTGACCCTTTTGCTACTTAGCAAGAGTCGTTATTAAAACTTGCTGGTCACACTGTTTTCCGTTAAATTTGTAGTACCCAACATGGAACCTATTAAACCATAAAGTAATTCCACTTCTAGTTGTATAAATATCTTAATTAAAAAAAAAAAAACACTTGCAATCACTTTTGATACTCGAACACTCAGATTTTATACCATTTTTCAAAAACTTAAACGTATCCTTTCTAAGGATATTGAGAATTACAAGATAATGTAGAATATGGATTATCCAGACTTAAGTCTATGTTGGCTGACTGGTAGCCATCAACAGCCGCAGCTTTTTCCTCACTTCAGGTAAAGTTTCCTTTGGCGAGCCTCCGACAATCGATAGGAGGCGCTGGCACAAATCACGCTTCCTTGCCTCCTTCCTTGGACTGCGCCTGTGGAAATGCGTGTACTTGAGGCAGGCGGATACGTGGCAGCCAAAGAGGAATATGTAGGCCTCCTCTGCGCTCTCGCAGTCGGCCTGCTCCACAGCCTTGGCTAGATCAATGAAGAGGATGCAATCGGTGCGCGTTTCGATGCTGCGGCGGAAGAGCATCGTCGCCTCCCTGGCGCTGGCCTGAGTCACGCGGCGAATGAACTCGCGCCGGTAGTTGCCGTCCTCAGGCGACGGCATCTGTTCAGTCAGAAACGCCTGGTGGGTCATGTTGGCAGCCAAGGCATCGATCCTCCGGCGATACTCTGAAGGAACACTCTGTTAAATGACTTTATATTTGTAATTAAATGAGTTGATCTCACCTGGTTGGAGGAAAAACAGAGTATCCGTGTTCTGCCGCCAGTAGCGTCCCGCCATGCCGAGTATGTCCACACGTTCGCGATCGAAATTAGTCAGGTTCCAGCGCAGGGCATCGATGGTGGTCATCAGCTGGGCGATGAGCGGAAAGTGTGCTTGGCGCCACTTGGGAAGGTTCTGGTGCATGGCCGCATAGCGCCTGGCCTGCGCGTAGGTCTCGTCAAAGTCTGGGTCTCGCGAGTTCTCAGTCCGCATCTGGCGTAGCTGCCGACGACCGCTGGCCAGCACTTCCTCCTCCACTGCGGCTATGCGGATGAGCAGGCGCAGGATGCGCCGCAGGTAGGGATAGCTCAAGGGCTCCGAGAACTTGGCCAGGCCTTCGGCACAGGCATCCAGGAAGTCCGATTGCGACGTCTTCAGCTCCTCCACCGTGTAGGGCAGAGCGTCGTCGCGCAGGCCCACGCGGTATGTATTCGCTCGCAGCTGGGTCAGGCCGTTGAGGATCAGGGGATTGACGTAGACAGACACCAGGAAGCGCAAGCTATTCGGCTTGAGCAGCAGCTGATCGTCCTGCAGCAGACTGTCGGCTATGTTGATCATCTGGCGGGCCGAGTGGCCGGGACAGTGCAGGGCGACGCGCCAGAAGAAGTTGGCGAAGCGCGAGTGGGTCATGGCCAGCTTGGCGAGGGCCAGCCACGATTCGTCCGGGTTCTCGTAGCAGAAAATCAGTAGCTCATTCTCCATGGCCGGGCTGTGGCTATTCAGATTGTTGAAGAAGCGTATGCGACGCTCCTGGTGGTCGGGCGCCTCGAACGGAAAGTCCTTGGTGATGCCCAAGACGTCGCGATACATCAGCAGCAGGATCTTGTCTCCAATGCTGCACTGCGTGAATATGGGCAGGAGAACCAAGCGAAGCAGGCTGGCATACTCGTCCTCCTCCTCGTCGTCGCTGCTGCTGCTGCTCACCTCCTCGTCCTCCTCCATTTTCTCCACCTTGATCTTGAGCAGTGTCTTCCTGGCCTCGGCCACCTGGTCCAGGTGATTCAGGATGAGCTTGGCGTGCTTCACGGTCATCAGCTTCACATGCTTGGCCATTGTCTCGACGCACTCGTCGTTGCCAAAGGCAATTGGTCGGCCGAGGAGACTCTCCAGACCCGCCAGAAGCTGCTCCTCCGTGACCGCGCCCTTATCGCCATCGAGAAAGGCCAACAGCTCACCGATAGTCAGGTCCGCCAAGATGCTCTCAAACTTTTGGGCCGACTGAGCGAAGCTCTGGAGCTGGGCGCAGACCGCGTGCTTGCCAAGCTCATTGTAAGGTTGCACTGCCGTGAGCACCTCCGCCGACTGGCAGCAAATGAGGGCCTGGTAGTTGTAGAGGACCTTCGGCGACGGCATCTCCATCCAATGCATGAATGTGGCGACTGACACCTCCTCCACGATCCGCTGCAGCGCATCCATTAGAATCTTTGCATACGGCTTGAGATCGCTCTTGGAATCTGGTTGAAAATCGTTGTTGGCCATGTCCGGGCTCAAGCCCCTGTAGGTGCTGAAGTATGCCGGCTTCCCTAGGGCCTTCGGGTCACCCAACACCTCTATGAGGACTTCCAGGAGCAGGTTCATGGCCTTGGCGAGGTAAACCTTGCGCGGAGTGGGACGCAGCTCCTTCAGGCGTTCGGCCGAGTCTAGCAAGTGACGCTGCAGCATCCTGCCCAGCTCGCGGACCAGCATCTCGTTCTTATCTGCGAAATTGTGATGCATCAGGGCACGACCAGCGGCCTTCAGAGTGCCCGCGGTCACTGTTAGCTCGTCCATCCGATCGGGGGCGACGTGGGCCATGGTCTCGTTAATGACACCGAAATACTGTATGGTGGCCCAGCGGGGGCCGCACTCAAGGAACTCCAGCAGCGGCTGCATCAGGCCGCATCGCATGGCAATGGCCACGGTTAGGAACTGCGGCAATGGGGGCAGCTGTTGGCACAAATGCTGACACTGCAGGCTCCAGTGTTGTTCCCCGGTTGTTCCTGTGTTGACCAACAACAAGATGAGAACGCCGCGCAGGTGCGTTACCGCCTCGGGCCCGGTCGGCACAGTCTGCAGCTCATCTACGTTCTGTGTTAACTGGGTTACCAGCTCGTGCTCCACCAGGAGTCGCACCACCTGAAGGCACAACTCATCGATGTGCTCTTCATTGCCTAAGGTAACATTTTAAATGAAGAAAACTGAGCGAAAGGATGAAGACTTACCACTCCAGTACAGGAATGTTGTAAAGCGCTTGGTCTGGCTGTCATAGGCCTGGAACAGGTTGCGCAGCTGCACGAATAGCTGACAGTTGTCCATAGGGTGCTCCTTAACTGACACCATCTTTGCCTGACTTTTAAATCAATGAATTAGACACCATTTAGCATGAAATGTGCGAGTTTTAAAAAGTTCTGCTGAACCGATAATAGCGTTTTGGGGTTATCGGTTATCGATAACAAGCAGCTGATTTTTTTTAAATATAACCATCAGCTGCTTGTACCGCTTAAATTAAACTTTTTCTTTACCTATTTTAAAAATAGTACTATTATTATTACTTAAGCTTTATGCAGATCTTCTTGTATTAATAGTATTGATACAAATTTACTTAAATTTAGCTTGATGAAAAACTGTAATTGCTTATTGGTAAACAAGAAAGCTTTAATGAAAGCGTCCGTTAATGGCTTATTAAAAATTAGTAGCTAAGAAATATTATTTTAAAACTTAATTTAAGAGCTTTTAAAGTGAAGCAATGGTATTTGAACCAACTGTACCCTAGTTAGTTGGCTTGCAAGCCTATTTTAAACTCCTAATATGCTAATATTTAAGGTTTTATAGGTTTTAATAAGCTTTTTTAGATGATTTAGAAATGCATCCTCCAGTGGTCCGTGGACTGTCATTCGCCCGGAAGCGCTGGCCTCAGCTGTTCGATTCCGATAGGCGCGGGCGTTGTGACGATCTGCGGGGGTGGCGGGCGGCGTTGCAGAGATAGCGGGCGCCTATCGGCCGGCGAAGTTCATTGTTAGCTGCGAAATCAATAAATAAAGCCCGACATCGAGACGCAGCCAGGAGTCCAAGGATACATGGTGCCCGGCCATGCAATAGTCCGCAATTTACTCTAAGAGAGCAAGCAAGAGGGAGCGAGCGAGCGGGAGAGGAGCGACGGTTGACGGGCGTGAATTATGGAGCTTCGCGAATTACGCGGCGGCAATGGCGGGGGAGGAGGCGGCACAGGAGTAACGGCAAGCGGAGGAGTAACTGCATCGGAAGAGGGTGCCCCCTCCGGACCTAGTCCTGAGCTGGGCGGCATCTGTATCGGCGGCACAGGCGGCGGGGGCCAGCGCCTGCCCACCAAGGCGGACCTGTTCATGGAGCAGCTAAACGCTACGAATGCCAAGAAGGTGGCCCTGCTGCTGGTGCTCGGTTTTATCCTCTACCACGGCCTGCTCAACTGGAACTATGGTGAGTAGTCGCCAAACTTCAGCTTCTTTCTCTTATTGATTTGTCCTGGTCATCCGTAGGCAGCGACTCCTGCCAGTGGCTGCTGTCCAAGGGCCGCTTCAAGGGCGACAACGAGTGGCAGCCCTACGGCTGCATGGTGCACAAGTACTCCCTCACGTGAGTAACCCACAGATAGATAACCACTCCACCGGGCATGACTCACCCACGCATTTTTTTGGAATCTCCCTCCGCAGCGATACGCGGCGGTGTCTGCGCTACCTGGCCTTCTTCGACAACAAGAACAACTTTGTGTTCATCGGCGACGAGAGCGTGCGCCTGCTCTACGACCGCTTTGTGGAGCAGCTGCGCCTGCCGCTGGCCGCCGACGAGGCTTCGAGGCGGGCCAAGGAGGAGGGCGACGACAACAATGCCTCGGCGGTGGCGGAGAGCAGGTCGGCCCGCTTCGAGGACAAGAAGCTGCACATGCTGGCCCAGTACATCGAGGCGAAGGAGGTGAGTCCGGCTCTGGTGGAGCGTCTGTATCGGCTGGAGGCCGAGAAGCAGCTGTCCTCCGTCTATGTGGTGGGCTTCACCTACGCCGGCCTCCTGGCCGGCAACACCACCGAGGAGGTGCTGCGTCAGTATGGCGCCAATCTCACCCTGCTGGTGACACCCTTCCACCGGCTGGTGGCGCAAACGTCGCGGGTCCTCTGGAAGCTGGCGGATCGCGTGGACGAGGAGAAGCTGCCCGCCAGCTGGAAGCTGCTGCAGAACGAGCACATCGACCGGCTGAACACGGTGGCTCGGGGCGTCTTCCGCTACACGGAGGCCAGCGTCTGGGAGTCCGCCTGGCACATTGCCAACGGGCTGCTGGACAATGCCATTGATGGGCACCAGCTGTGCTCGCATGGGCAGCGCCTGGAAGTGCAGCTGCTGTGGAACATGTACTGCAACGACTACATGAACTACAACGACGGCACCTGCTGCAGCAGCTCCGAGCCGCACACCACTTTACAGATTGTGGCCTATGCCTTGTTTGGGGTGTGTATGACCCTCGTGTGCGGCATGTGCTTGAGGCGGTGGATGCTCCACCTGCGCGGCCAGACGCTGTATGTGCCGCTCCAGCAGCAGCAGCAGCAGTATGAGTCGCGCGAGGGAGGAAGAGGAGGAACAGGAGGACCCAGCAATGCCCTGTCCGCTCTGATCAGCGACTACAGCACGCCCATGGTGGCCCTGTCGACGCTGGGCTTGATCCTGGCCTACTTCTACCTCTGCGACCGCACCAACTTCTTCATGAAGGAGAACAAGTACTACTCGGAGTTCAGCTTCTGGATACCCGTGGGCTATGTGTTCGCCCTGGGGCTGTTCTTCACGGAGGACTCGCGCTTCACCAAGGTCCTGAACCGCGACCAGACGGACGAGCTGCGCGGCTGGATACTGCTGGTGGTGCTCATCTACTACATGACGGGGGCGCAGCGCGTGCTGCCCATACACATGCACATCAAGCTGCTCATCTCCGGCTACTTCTTCCTCACCGGCTACACGCACTTCACCCACCTGTGGCAGACGGGGGGCAGCGGTTCGCTCTTCGTGCGCTTCTTCCAGGCCATGTTCCGGGCGAACTTCCTCAGCGTGCTGCTCTGCTTCTGCATGAACCGGCCGTACCAGTTCTACTACTTCGTGCCGCTGCTCTCCTTCTGGCTGTGCGTCGTCTACTTCGTGCTGGCCCTGCCGCCCCGCATCTCCTCGGCCTCGGTGGACGCCAATCCGCTGCACTATCTGTATCTGGTGTGCAAGTGCATTGGCTGCCTCGGCGGCATCACCGTGCTCTTCATGTCCGAGGTCTTCTTCGAGCGGATCTTCGTGACGCGGCCGTGGAAGGCTTTGTTTGTGACCACGGACGACGACCTGCACGAGTGGTGGCACCAGTGGAAGCTGGACCGCTACACGGTGGCCTTCGGCATGATCTACGCCGCCTGCTTCCACATCGCCCAGAAGTACAATGTGTTCGACGACAACAATCATGGGAACCTCTTCTCGCGCCGCACTTCCATCTCGGTGACCCTGCTGGCCCTGCTCGGCGTGGGCGTGTACACCGCCTTCTCCTTCCTCTGCCGCAACGTCCAGAACTGCGAGGAGATCCACTCGTACATCCTCTTCATCCCCATTGTGGGCTACGTGGTGCTGCGTAATATCTCGGGCATTCTAAGGACCCGCTACTCGGCCTTCTTTGCCTGGTTCGGCCGCATCTCGCTGGAGCTGTTCGTCTGCCAGTATCACATCTGGCTGGCCGCCGACCGTCATGGCGTCCTCGTCCTGCTGCCCGGCTTCCCCACGCTGAATATGATCATCACCTCGTTCATCTTCGTGTGCGCCTCGCACGAGGTGCATCGCCTGACACAGATCCTGCTGCCCTACGCCGTGCCCAGCGACTGGCGCCTGGTCATGCGCAACTTTGTCATCTTTCTAATTGTGCTCATTCCGGTGGCCAGGTCGGACGGCATGTTCTGATACCGCTCTTCTTAATCCTGATCCCTGTCCTTATCCTGAGCGTTTCGCAATCCAATTGCCGCTTAAAACCGAGGAGAGTCCCCGAAGTATTCGATAGCTAGCAGCGCCCCCAAGAGAAGCAAACGAACAGAAAGGCAAAACATACACAACACACAACGTGCACTCCGGAATGGGTCGGTTTTGACCAAAAACAAAGAGTCTAGGGTTAAAGTAAATCTATTTGAAGTTAAAAAAGAGTTCCCCCCAAAAGAGGTGGAGAAACATCGATGTTTGCTGATATCGATGTTTTTCGATGATGAAAAAAATCGATATTTTCAAGAAAAAGGAAAAAAGTTGCTTAAAAATAAATTTAAAATTTCTTCCTTACTGATATCGATGTTTTTCGATAATTAAAAAAACATCGATATAAAATCGATAAGACATCGATATTTTCAAGAAAAATGAAAAAAAATGTTGCTTAAAAATAAATTTAAAATTTTTTGCTTACTGATATCGATGTTTTTCGATAATAAGAAAAACATCGATGTAAAATCGATAAGACATCGATATTTTCAAGAAAAAGGAAAAAAAATGTTGCTTAAAAATAAATGTAAAATTTCTTCCTTACTTTAGTGATTTGACAAAAACATCGATATTTCGCAAACATTTTAAAAAGATCGATAAATCGATTTTTTCATCGATGTTTCTTCACCTCTATCCCCCCAGTAATATTCTAACTGAAAACGCCTAAAAACACTTAATATCTCTGCTTAAGTTCCGAAAAGTATTAATTTGTGAAATTCTCTGAAAGATCATAGACCTTCTAAGGTTTATTCCTTCACTTTATACTTAAATCGAATAGTAAAAGTAGCAAAAAATTAGCTTTTATGTATGAATCACCTCAAAAAAAGAGAACGAGTTTTTGCAGCCATAAAAATCGACCCACTCTAGTTCATATATAGTGCGTATCATAGCTATAAGTAGCAGTTTGTTGCTAAAAAACTTTACTTAAACAATTTCGCCATTTGCTAAAGCATATTCTAAGCTATATAATATTCTATAAGGGAGTTGAGTTAGTGTTTAATTTATTTTGATTTGTTTTAACTTGAATATACCTTAAAAACCAGACAGAGTCAGATTATTGTTGACTGTACTTTATAATATATAATTATATGATAATTATCATTGAGTGTTCTCAGTTGAACTCCCCTCCAGTTACGCTCTTTTAGGGAGTCCTTGCTCAACCTTAGAGGCCTTAGTAAGCTTTATTTACACACAACTTCCCCAAATGCTGGCTTTAACTTAACTCGAGCACAATGTTCTTATGGTTACGAAACGCACTGTATGCACACACACACACAAACACGTACATATATGGATATATAATATTTTACGCCTATGTATACAACCTTAGGTATAACTTAGCTTTAAATAAATTTTTGCACAAATTACTTAACACACCCACAACCACACACCCACTCACACTCACACACACAAGCAGCGGCAAACCAAATGTATGTATAGAGAGAAAATAAAGCAATGGATATATACTTATTGAACGCACTGTAAGCCGTAGCACTGATTCCTCCCTCGCTCAATGGAAATCGTCGGTTCCCCGGAAACTATGGAGCCGGATAATGTATCTATCAACACAATACCAGCAGCAGCTGCGAACTGAAGGCTACTGTGAAGCATTCAGGCGTCCTTTGAGCCCGGACACGAGCGGGATTTGCACAGGAGCACACGCATGGTGGGCGATGGCCAGTGCCATTGCGCTAATTGAGCTGCTCTCAAAAACAAAGCGCGACTGATGCTAAGCTGGGCGATGGCAAATGATTATTTTTGATAAAAATAATGCTGTGCACGGAGAAAAGAGTTTTATTCTATTTATATTTATTTAATATAATTTTCTCGCTCTATTTATGTCGATTTATCTTACGTTTCTTATTGAATTAATTGTGTTTCGTTATTTAAATTTAATTAAAGAGAGAAAGAGATTTTTATTTTGATATAAAGTGTGGTTTTTGTCTAAAAAAAATTATGACAAAGCAAGGTTGGTCACCGAATGTCAAGATCGGAGCCCAAAAAAAAGTTTTCCTTACTTTCCAGAGATCAATAAGGGATTTCTTTTTTTACTTATAAGAAAAACTCTTAAAATTGAAAACTTTAAGAGCTGAAAGACCTTCTGAGTGTCCATCCATGGCCTACAATTTAAATACTGTTAAAAAACCCCTCCTAATCAAGTTTTTTCATTAACAAACTTCAAAAAAATATTTTACGAAAAACAGGAATCCAAATAAGTAAATTCTTTCATTAAAGATTTTTATTTGGTTATTTAAATTTATAACAAAGCAAGGTTGGTCACCGAATGTCAAGATCGGAGCCCGACAATAAAAGTTCTTTTATTTTCCAGAGAACAACAAGGGATTTCTTTTTTTAATTATAAGAAAAACTTTTAAAATAAAAAACTCCGGGAGCTGAAAGACCCTCTAAGTGTCCATCCATGGTTTACAATTTTAAAGGTGTTTAAAAACCCTTTTTCATTGCATTTTTTTATTAACAAACTTTACAAAAATTTCATGAAAAATATTCAACAAAAAACAGGAATCCAATTAAGTAATTTCTTTCAGTAAAGATTTTTATTTGGGTATTTATTTGTATAAAAATTTATAAAAAAGCAAGGCTGGGCACCGAATGTCAAGATCGGAGCGCGACAATAAAAGTTTTCCTTCTTTTTCAGTGAACAACAAGGGGATTTCTTTTTTTACTTATAAGAAAAACTTTTAAAATTAAAAACTTTGGAAGCTAAAAGACACTCTAAGTGTCCATCCATGGTTTACAATTTTAAAAGTGTTTAAAAATCCTTTTTCATTGATTTTTTTTATTAACAAACTTCACAAAAATGTCACAAAAAATATTCAACAAAATGCAGGAAGCCAATTAAGTAATTTCTTTCAGTAACGATAGGATACCCTTTGTAAGGTTGCACATGGAGGCGTTGCATTCATTTCATTCACTGAAAAGATTCATTCTGCATTCATTCAGCTTTAGAAAAAGGGTTCGCCATTACTCGGCGCGTGTCTGAGGAGGCAACATGGATTAGGATCTTGGGAGCGGGAGTGGCAGTGGCAGGGAGGTCAGTTTTTACTGCGACAGTTCCGCGCGTAGGCACACCTCCCCCACACACGCTCCGCACACAAACATATTTGCATAAATAAGCAGGCACACACACTCTCAGCTAATGAAGAACTGAATTCGCGTCACAAACAGGTGTCTGTCGCCTTCCTAGTTTAATTGGAAAACGAAAAGGTTTTTGCGGGTTTTAAGGTCTTAAGACTTGCGTAAACCTCACGAGGCGGAAGTGGAAGGTTGCTGGGAAAAGGCCATTCCAGGTTCAATGACATTTAACGGAAAATCGGTATTAAATCTTGGGGGTTTCATCGATTTTAGGGGGAGATTGAAGATATTTAGGTGTAGAAATCCTTTAGTTATGACTACTATGACTAAATAATATTATATAGATGAAAAAGCCGAATTACATTGGTAAATTGTAACTTTTCAAGTATTATTAATTATTGTGACTTATCTTATAAAATTTAAATACAAAAAATATTTTTTTAATGAAGGAAAATGAACAAAATAAATCATAACGCGGCTTTAGGCCAAAAACCACACAAAGATACTCTCAAAGGAATGAAGCAGGCTTTTAACACAGATGTTTCAGCAGAAAGTCACCTCTTTTTCATCAGTATCCCATTTCCTTGATGATATTTATAAATTACCAGCCTTTCTTAAATGTGTTTTGATTATAATTCTCCTAATTTAATAGTAACTTTAAATATTACAAAGAAATAGAAAAGTTATATTTACTAATACCCTTTTTATTTTTGGTTTTTAATTATATTATATTATATTGTATTATAATATATTATATCATTTATATATTTATTTCATAAGAAACTTTAAATTATTTATAAATTCCTAACACAAATTAACATAAATTCAGAGAGAGCCTTAAAAGTGGAAAAATAAATTAAAAACTATGAATTGCTTTTCATAAATCCATTTCTTTGTTATATTTTTCTTTATTTTAAATTATAAATTATTTAAAAACTCCTTACACAAATAAGGAAATAAATAAATTAAACATACAAACGCTTTTTTCATATATCCCATAATTCATTCCTGGTTCCTGCATAAAAGTTCACTTTAATCGAATGACTTTCAATGCCATAGTCGATAAGCTTTATTGTTAATTGTCGCTTTTGTTCTTTGGAGGCTATTAGCGATTTTGGATTTTGGAGATCAGCTTTGGCCGCTACAAAGCTTTCCCGGCTCTTGGCAACAAGTGGCTTTCGGGGCACTTCCCACACAGCCCCGGATGCACACGCCTCCGCAGATGCACCGAGAAGCTTCCGTTTTCCTGGCCGCAAACCAGGTCGGGTCAAGCTTTCGCGGAGGCGTCGGCGCCGGGCTTTTCCGAGGACCGCCTCGGCTCAGATCGGGCTTTGCCGAGCAGCAGCCGAGGGCGAAGGGTATAAGTACGGGCGCCGAGCCGTTCGGGTCCCCAGTCAGCGGCCGAACGAACTTGGAAACGGTTAGTTGGCACTCCAGAAACCCAGGAGCAGCAGCCACAGCAGCAGTAAGAGCAGCAGCAGCAGCAGCCGCAGCAGCAGTAGCAGTAGGAGAGGTGCAACAGCAGTGGCAGTATCATTTTGGCATCACCCGAGACATCTTTTGGTCGTTGGGCGCCAAAAAATATTGCTTCCGCTGTGGGAAAGTCACTCGAGAAAATGGCAGAATATTCGTATTACGAATACAAAGTTCAAATAAATATAAAGATTTCAGTTAGAAGTCCAATCTTATATTTCGATTACAATTTTAAAATAGTATTCATATATGTAAAGTGCCAGTTCTGATTGAGAATCTAATCGAAAATGTATGTGCTGCTGCTGCTTGGCGCCAAAAGTGAAGGAAAAAGGCGCGAAAATTGCTGCTGTGACTGTTGCTCGTTAATTCCTCCTAATTTTTTTGCTGTGTGTTTTTGAAGTGCCAATTAAAGCGTTTTCAGTGCCTAGGCCGAGTGTTTGTTTTCCAAAGTGTTAAAAAAATTACAATTACAAGTTGAAATCTCAAATACCATTATTTTTTGTGCCTTTTTTTTCTGTTTCTTGTTCTCAAGCAGTAAACATATCACCTGAAACATATGTACGTAATCAACAACGAGATTGAATCATAAATATCGACTGCGACTGCATTTTGGAAAACGACGTCAAAATTGAAATATCATCAAACTCCTTCGAAGAAGAAAAGAGAAGCGAAGGGGAGAGAATAGAAGAAGAAAGGAGTGGAAGAATTGAATCAGAAAGAAAATCAAATTGAAGATCTTCAGATCGAACTCTAACTCAACCAGCAAGTATATTCAATATTATCACTATCACTATATTTGTTCCAATTAAATATCTAAATGTCATATTTAATCGAAAACCAAAAATAATCTAAGTTGAAACCTATCGATATCAAGCGATAAGTCACAGAAAGAAACCAAACTTGAAACTACACAAAACAAATCTACAAAGAAATCCAGAAACCAACCCAAACGAGACTATTCACACCAATCAGATCTATCTGCGACACACTACTTCTTACATTTTATTGATCGAAACTATTTAAATCGATTACAAGATCAAAATCGAACCGATCAAAACACTAATTAAAACTCAAATATAACAAAAACAAAAAAAAAGAATAGTAGTATTATTATAAAATCTGATTGTGGAAAAATATTGGAAGTATTCTTTAAAATCTCTAAGTGTTTTAATCAAGCGAAACCAAAAATATCATATTTAATCAAGTCAAACATGATCGAATCGAAATGAATAAATTCCTTGAACAATACTACACAAATCTATATCAGATCAAGCAGATCGTTAAGTATTTGATTGGGATAATCACGTTCAGAAAGCTGCGAAAAGCCAAGATCGAGGACACTGAGTCTGAATCAGAAACCGAGGCGTCTACGTCGTCATCGAACTAATCGATAGATGATCGATACAAGCCAGAACTAACCAAAATCGGCCGGACACTTGAACTTTAAAACAAAACTGAAATCAAAAGATCGCTAGATCAAATTGAAATAAGATATCTTAAAATATATTCTACTTATTCCAACTTAATCAAAATAGCTTAAGAATCGAATACAGATCTAGAAACTAGAAAGATCCCATATCCCAACTGAGAAGACATATTAAAACCCTAACCAAAGAGAATACCCCACCAAATACCTCTGAAGAACCCATTAAAACCTATCAGATCTAAGGAAATAGTCGGAAACATTCCTGCTTTATCGAGTTTATCGATTAATCAAAATGATCAATTCATATGACGGTTATTTTGCTCAACATAACAAAAATATCTAGAGTTAATCCAAGGAAATTCCCATATATCAAAAATGTATTTCAATGAAACTTCGTACGATCAACGATCGGACCCATTAAAGTCCCAATATGATTCCGATAAGTAATGGGAAGAACGCTCGGCCTCTATCGTTATATATACAGGGCGATCTTTTCCCTCAGCCTCAAAACTGTATTGAAAAAATCGTTTTGGATGAGCGTATTCAATTTTATTCTACGTAAGCCACAGGAGGCCCAAGAGGACTATCTGTTATCGAATAGTTTCAAGTCGCCGATGGACTATAATCACAACTACGAACCCGAAAAAAAGAGTCAGTAAATAAGAATTCAAGAAAATCAAGGTCGAGAAACTAAGGAAAATTGAAAATAAAACAAAAATTTTAAAAAGAACTAACAGAACATTTTAAGACAAACCAAAAGTGAAGATCAAATCTACATAAAATTCAAAAACAAACTAAAAGTGAAGATCAAAACTAAGAACTTAGAATTAAAAACTAAGAACAAAGAACAAAAATTTAAAACTTAAAACAAAAAAATTCTTAAAACAAACCCAAAACCATCTCCAACTAAGAAGAACCCACAAATTTATGAAGAATCTGAAAGAATCTGGAAGAATCAACCTAAACCCGATACGTAATCGAACTTAAAGATGATGGCTTGGAATCTGGGCTGCTACTGGCACCCGCGAGAGAAGACTACCATTATGAAGATCGATGACGATGACGTGGTGGCCTAGAAGGACCAGCCATGATACGCAAGAAAGAACCCAACATATAACAGGTGAGCAAATTAAGAAGACAACTATTAATATATTGAAAAGCAAATCAATTGATATTTAAATTTGATTAAGTTGTTGGCGCTGCCATTGCTGTTGTTGCTTTCGTTGTTTATGTTTCCGTTATGTTATCGTTATCCTTACCATTATCGTTATCGTTATCGTTATCATTACCATCGGCTGCAGCTCCTACTTATGTCAATTTGCAATTACAATTGCTCTCTATTGCGATTACAATTAATGTTGAGTACGCGAGCAGCACACAAGGACGACGCACAGACACGCAGACGAACAGCAGACAAAGGACGACACACAGATACAAAGCTGAAAGCAACTCAGATACTCAGATACAGGTACTGGTACAAGATACTAGTTTGTGTGTATTTTCCTTTCGGATCTTCGAGGTTTCGATTTAATTTGCGGATTAAAAAGCAGACTCGAGAACTTTTCGGCCCAATGACAAAAATGCCACCACATCTCACTCACTTTTTGCGGGCGGAGAGAGAGCGAGTGTCCTTGTGTATCTGGCAGTTAATTAGACTTGCGTTGGCCCTGCTGAAGGCTCCTTGTTTTGATTGTGCCAGACAGACGCTCAGACAACTCACGTCTTGCCTACGATTTGGCCTCTTGCTCCCCCCCAAAGACCCCCTCTAGACACTATCTCTGCACACAAGCTGGGGAAAAACGAGAGGAAAAAGAAAGGTTTCTCAAAAATCATTAGGCAAATGGCGTTGAGTTTGAGTCAGGAATGCTTTAGAGTCCTTGTTCACATTTTTAAACTATTTTATCGGCTTTTACCTGGCTTAAATACAATATCTTTTTATAAGCAGAATTTTTCTGACCTCTTAAACCTGCTTTTTATTCAAAAAAAGTTCTGTTAAAGTTTTCCCCTTCTCATATATCTTCAAAACCTTTCCAAATCTTCAAAATTTAAATCACATTCGTGTTTTTTTCTCTCCGTGCACACATTCGGTGTGCGGCCCGAGGACATCGGTGTCCTTGCATTTGCTAAGAGGGTAACATCTGCCTTGTGGCCTCCCTTCCCTTTTTTTTTTGCCGTCTTTCACCCATCCTGCTGCGTTATCCTTAGCGCCCTTTTTACGCTTTCTTGTTTGTCACAAGTTTGTTTTTCAGGGACTCGAAATTGCTGTTTTCGTTACGTTTAGCTTCGGTTTTGTTGGTTGCTTGGAAACCGTGGATCTGATGGGCAAAGGCCAAGCCAGGGAACTATCGCGATATATTCAATATAGTTTAAAATTCGAAATAGTTCTTCAAACTTAAAAATTCTTTCCTTGTTACCCCTTTTTCTTATGACCTAGAGATGGGCGCTTCAGAAAAATGGCCGATCTCGATAGACCGACGGATTATCGATAGGTTTCGGATATTATTCGATTGGTTTAGCAAGTTAGTGATAGTTCATCACTACCAAGTGTTGAGCTGTACCCTCTTCTTCACCCCCTCTCCATAATATATGCTACGCTTTTGTTCTTCCCTTTTGTCATTCGCCCCCCGAGGAGGAGAACCCCAAGCGAAGCGAAAATAAAGCGACAAAACAAAAATATGAAAAATGTCAAATGTAAACAAAATCAAAAATGCCGGCCATGTCCTTTGGCGTTTTGCTCCACATATTTCCTTTTGTTGTTCCCCCTAATATATACAAATATTTTGATGGCTGTGCCAGGCGGACAGGCGGGCAGGGAAGGCAGGAGAAATGGATAAGAGGAAGGAGTGGGTGTGGGAATGGCCGAAATTGCTTGGCCTGTTAATTTAATTTTTCGCCGTCGCTTCCCCACGCTCCCAAACGATTTCCGTTCGCTGTCGGCCGGGACACTGGGTGTTCCGTGTGTTCTGCTTAATAAAAATCAAAGTTGACATCCTTGAGCTGGCAACTAATTCAT
Source organism: Drosophila triauraria (assembly GCA_014170255.2). Lineage (NCBI taxonomy): Eukaryota > Metazoa > Arthropoda > Insecta > Diptera > Drosophilidae > Drosophila > Drosophila triauraria. Next base: position 3,995,357 of record CM024333.1, on the reverse strand, counting down.
GAATTCATTGCGTGAATCTTTTTAAAAAGCTCACTAATTGTATTTTAAGAGAAAGGAAAAGGCATTAGGTAATTTTTTTTTGCTACCCAAAAAAAAAAACTCAACCTTAATCGTTACGAAATCAAAATTCCAAATTCCAAATTATGCATTCAAAATTCCCATTTGTTCATTTATGTATTTCTCCTACGTATTCTCTCTACGAAATGTTTTAAAAATGTGTTGTGTATTTTCATGTTTTTAGTTTGATATTTAATTTCATAAGCATTAGTTTTAATAGATGTCATCATGTCATGGTTATTGTTGGTTGGTTTTAGTTCTTTCTTTTATCACATTTTCACATTTAATTCACTGAAAAACTGTGTTGGATGCTTTTTATTTTTATTCACTTCATTTTATTCCCCCCGAAAGCATTTTGCTTGTTTGCTGTTTGTTTGTTGGTTTTCCATTATTTATAACTGAAATTTTTAAAGCCCTGTGTCGATGCCAATGGCGGGCCGTCGCTCTCCCTCTCTCTTTGTTGTTGTTTTCCCATATTGTTTGACTTATGTATGTTACACACACACACGTATCTGTATATGTATATGTTTGTTTTATTTGCTTTTGGACCTCTTGCTGTTGTTGGTTTTGCTTTGTTGATGTCCAGTTGCGCTAACGCTTTCACTTTCCGACTCTGTTAAATGTGTAGAACATCGCTATACTCTTCTTCCATTTCTATTCTCTTTTACAACCCGCTGCTTCCCACTATTCCCCCGTTTTTTATGTGATTTAAGTGGAAATCCTTTGTTTTGTCCCCGAAAAAGAGTCAAAATGGCCTAATTGGTCCCATTTATCTCAGTTGCCACAAGTTTTTGACATTTTCAGCAAACACAACGGGGATTCCTCCCTTTTTCAATATCGAATTGATATTGTCGACTGATCTAACATATATAGTTCCTCTGAGAACTTCTCTGACTTGAAGTCTCTGTGTGCCACCGAAATCGCTTGAAATGCTGCCCAAAAGTATGCTACAAAATGTTGCAGGTCTTAAATATTTCATTGCCTACTTTTAGACTTACTTTTTCAATTGATTTTGGTTCAATAGCGATTTCTGTGGCATCCCTGATTACTTGATACTTGCGTGAAACAGGTACAGTTATACATATTTTTTAGAAAATTAAGTATACGCAATGTTTATGATAAGTTTCTATTTCCTGATAGGGTTTTCTTGCCACGAATTTTAACTTTCTTCTAGATTTTACGATCTAAGCTGGGTAGAATTTAGATAGCACTAGAAAATGTAATTAAAAATGCTGAGGAAAGTAATTATTGTCTTCAGGCATCAATATTTTGAAAAAAATTAAGTATACGCAATGTTTTCAAAAATTTTCTATTTACTGTTAGGGTTTTCTTGCGACAAATTTGTTCGATTATAAACCTTCAGGTAGCCCATTTTCCAACAAAAACCCGACTTTGAAATCCGCAAAGTCGAGATGTTCTCACCGCGAATTTTTTGCCTTTCACTGAAAATCGCAACCTCGCTTGACCCGCAAAGGAGCTTAGAGCTTTCCGTGGACTGGAGTGCATCTGTGGGCCAGCAAATCCCAGAAAAAATAATCGGCTCGCCCTGGACAAGGGGGTAGAGTAGGGGATTATGGCGGAATACAAGGCAGCGACTATATCGGGAGTAGATACAAATATCATTCCAGGGCCATAAACCCGAACAGACCTTCCTCTTTAGTGGGGAGTGTTTGTGTTTTTTGGGGCTCGTTGGGGGCTATTTGTTGTTTTCTGTTTTTTGCGGTTGTGCGTTTCGTTTCGTTTCGGAATGTGTCTCATCATACAGGCGAGTGATGATAAATCCGACCATAAATGCGATAAAACGATCAATCTGAGTGAAGTTTATTAACTGAGAGAGGCGACTATCGATAGCGATAACGATTCTAATTGAATGGGGAAAACTGATTATATTAAGGTGTGAGTCATGCCATATCAGTAGTCGTGAATAGGTATTAAGGTAGAAATACAAAATCTGGAAAACCTTTTCTTACATCTTAGATTTGAGCGATTTTTTTTTGTTTTCAAGAAATTAATATTTGCCTCAATATCTGTTGCAAAAAAGTCGAGCAGGAAAGCAACAAATGCACAACGATTCGAATTCCTTTTTGGCCAAAAATAAAGACAGAGCAGGCCCTGGAGGGGGGCCAAGTGAATCAATAAACAACTCAGACTTAAGTGGCCAGCATCTGCATCTGCATCTGCTTGCATTCCCATCTCTGCCAGAAATTGGATCCTTCTCGGCGAAGAATAAACACAGCTACAGGAAGAGGACCAAGAAGAAGTGGCTGCTGGCAGTTTTTTTTTCTACTTTGCATCCTGTGCAATCGCATTAAAAGTCTTCTCGTCTCTTTTCTCCCAAACTCTCGACTGGCCAAAATGAAAAATTACTCAGATATTCGCATATGAAGAGACAAACAAAACGTAAAAACACACAAGAAACAGAGAGGGAATATTCAATATTAACAAGCCTTACTTTTTATGGGGACAATAATTAAATAGACATTTTATTAGAAACTTAAATATTAAGTAGAAACTATATAAGAAAGAAGTTGGGTTAATTTTATTTATTATTTTCCAAGTTTTCTATAGTAAAGCTATGAGATATAGAAGTCTGATATTTATAAAATGCAAAGCGTAGATCTAAATTGAAAAAAAACTACAATAACTCGTAAAATAACGAAGCTGTATACACCTCATTTTGTATTGCACGCCTTAATGTGACCAGTTGTTATGATTTTATCGATAAAAGTCCTAAGGCAAAGAATTAGGCTGGATTTTAAGAAAAGAAGAAACGGGCACTCTAGTTTGGCAAATAAGAACGATCAGCACGTGAAAAAAACAAAATAAAAAGAAAATAAAAGCCATCCGCCGTTATTATTTTGCAATAAAAGCCTGAGAGTTTATAAAGCTAGGATTTTTCTTCCAATTTTCTTACAGATCCTAAGATATGTAGTTATATGATATAGTCGGCCGATTTGGCCCGTTTCAACTTATATAGACTCTCCTGTAAATGCTAACCAAGGGTTTATATATTAAAGCTCATTTTAATCCCAAACTAGCCACTCTCAAAATATTCCTTAAATTCCCCTTTCCAGACTCTAATTATTTTTCCCAGTGCACCCTCTGTGTGCGTATTTAAATATATTTTGTTTCAACTTCAGCGGCATATGTGTGTGTGCGTAGTGTCTGTCTGCCAGAATGTTTATGTTAAAAATTGCTGTCGGAAAATTCATTTCGGGCCGACGCCACGCTCCGTCTTCATCTCGTTCGTCTCACGAAAAGTCGGCCAAGAGGAGAGGAGAAGTTTTGACAGGGCCAAACATATGTATTTTATATGCTAATGCGTTTAAAATCATTCAAATCGTGTCTATATCACACACACACACACACAGGGAGAGACAAATGTCATTTGCAACTTTTTTACCAAAACTGTTGGGTTTTTTCTGCTGTTTTGTCTGTTTTTATTTCTCTTGGAAAATGTGCAAATGGCAGTCAAATCCTGTCGTCGCGTCTGAGCGTATAAATATTTATGGGCGGCACTGTATAACTTCATGAACATGTCTGCGATTTAAAGGCCAAACTAAATAAACAAGCTGGCCAACAATGGGTATGAATTTCAAGCAAAATAGGTGCTTTTAGCAGGATTCACAAAAGTTCCTAAACAATTTTTGTTCTTAACTTTGATTGGGAAATGGATATAGTTATTATTTCCTTCCTTTTATTAAAATTTAATTTTATTTTTGCATTTTAAGCTGGCTTCCAGTCTCATTTTGATTTGTAAAAATTAAATTTGCTTGATGGCTGGCCTAGTTTCCTATTCTATTTGTCAAGGCCTAAAAATGTTCCCTAAATAACATTAATAATATATTACCAGACGCCTTAAAGGTTCCTTTGCTTTGAGGACTCTCTCCCCGTGTGCTGGGGGTCATTAAGGAGCGCAGTCCCTGCCTCAAAATACTTCCCTGGAAGTACAGGCATGGCCCGGGCCAAAGTGAAATAAGATAAATGAGCCAATTTGACTTGGCCTTTTGCTGCCTGGCGCGGCCACAATAACAAGAACTCGTACTTGGCCACCCACAGACCGGATTTACACCTGGCCCACACCTGCTGTCGCCTGCCATTGCCTCCTTCCTCTTCGCTTTCCCGCTTTCTCTGCGAGTTGTTGGCCCGGTTAATAGGCCAATCCATATACAGTCAAGTCAAGCGTCGAAGCAAGCCGGATTCAGTTTGTCAATCAGGGCGCGTAAAGGGAATTTTTGAGCGGGATTTACTTATTTATTTCGCCGCCTTGTTGTTGTGGTTGTCTCTGTGGCCCTGCGAGCATGGGAATCTTCGAAATTGGAATTTTCGTGTAATAATTGATTTGGAGAAATGATCGAAAAAGACTGCCCCCGACCCTGCCGGGGATTATAGCCGAGGTATTTATGGTATTTCTTTTTCTATCTTTATCCGCGCACGGAGAGAAATTAAAGGGGTTTGGATTGTAAGAAAGTATTAAGATTTTGGCTTTATAGAATTTTTAAGGAACTTTTTCAGTCGGAAGCCTTAGATTTTACTTGGTTTTATAAAGAAACTAATCCACTTTAAAGAAATCATCGATTCTCATAGTTTTTATCGTCCGATTATCGATAGAATCGATATATTTATATGCAAATAAAATACTATTGATATCGATACTACCGATACTTTTAAAGATTCTGTGTCAGATGCATAAATGTAAATTTTTAGATATACTTCAACTAATAATCGATAAAACCGATACACATAATAAATGATGTCAATGCTTTTGTGTCATGTGAATAAATCGATAAATATTTATATTAAAATGTATCAATTTTATCGATCGTTATTATTTTATTATCGTTATTATCGATACTTCACTAAATGTAAAGATAAATTGTTTATAAAATCGAAAAGATGTAAAAATGTAAATTTGTAGATGTACCTCAACTAATAATCGATAAAAACTATATAAATATAGGAATATTTTTCGATATATATAATTTTGAAAATCGATAAATAATATATCTTTTATTATCGTTATTATCGATTCTTCCACTTAATGTGTCATTTATTAATGATACCTTATGAATAATAATATTTTTATTAACCAGACATTAAAGATCCTTAAATTTTGAAGTGGGTTTTAGGTATGTAAGATTTTCAAACTCATTTTTTTCCTGAGTGCATTTCCCAGCCTTTGTGCTTCCTTTTTGGGCCTCAGCTGCCTCGCTTTCGGCACAGAATTTTGTGATGCGTGTGTTTTGCTTATTGTTATTCGCCTGTCTATGCCAGCGCGTTCATGTGTGCTGTTGTTGAGCGTTTTCCAGCCCCAACCCCCTACAATACACGTACATATATGTATATATATATTTTCCACCATGCTTTTCCACCTTGCGCGGCTGCAGAAATAAAACAAGAAAAATTCAACTCGACTCGACACGACGACTCAAAAAGCCATTAAGGCGTCGAAGTCAATGCACTCGAATGATGGGGAATGCCTCTATCCGGAGGGGCTCTCTTAGCGAGTGGGGGAAGTGGCGCTAAGTCCGAGTCCCTCTGGATATTTATTGACATTTAAATTGACTTGCAGCGCGCGCGTTACGTGCCGCTGCCCGGCAAAGCATGCTATGAAATTTAAAGATTTATAAGGGCGGCCTCCTGCCGCCACTTTTGCCGCCTGCTGCTTCCTGTTATTGATCTAATATTTATGGATTAATCAATCATAAAATTAAGCTAAGGGAGAGAGCGCTGAGCTATTCCGTCCGCGCATTGTTGTTCCATAATTAATTGACGGGGAAGCCAACAGGGCGTATACTTAATAGGCTCAATCAGCACGCAGTTCACAGTCGCGCGGCGCTGCTAAGCCACTTGTTCGAATATATCCAACGAATGAATGAACGTCGACCAGCCACATCCATCTATATCCATCTATATCTATCCGTCGCGCACTTCGCACCCCATCCGCATCCGCGGAGGCCTTTTCCATTGTCAAACTAATTATGACGGACTTGGTCCGCAGCTTCTGGCGGCGTCTGTTCTCCATGGCTAATCCTTGGTGGGCGTTGACAATGCGCCATGATACCCATATTGTACACTACTCGACTTTAGTATACTATTCTTTCCCTTAATTTGGGTAGAGAGGAAGGAAAGAGGTTAATTAATAACCAAAATGACCCTTAGGTACCCGCTTGGGCATCTCTGTTTAAGGTTATAGAGCTCACAAATCAAGCGGAGTTTATTTCTTACAATTTCAAATATTTTTTTAAGTAAGAATTAAATATAACTAACCTTAATTATAATGATTAAAGACTTCATATTATTCTCGACTTTACTAAACTATTTCTTCACTAAGTTTGTGTAAAGAGGGAAAGAAAAATGTAAATTAAGTTCCAAAATGACCCTCAGGTACCCGCTTGGGCATCCCAGATTAAGTTTCTAAAGGTCAGAAATCAAGCAGAGTTTATTTCCTTAAATATTAAATATTTTTTCAAGTAAGAATTGAGGTTAAGGAAAATGAAAAGGCATATTAGTTCCCGAAATTACCCTTAGGTACCCGCTTGGGCATCCCTGATTAAGTTTCTAGAGGTCAGAAATCAAGCAGAGCTTATTTTCTTAAATTAAATATATTTTTTCAAGTAAGAATTGAGGTTAAGGAAAATAAATAGGCATATTAATTCCCGAAATTACCCTTAGGTACCCGCTTGGGCATCCCTGTTTAAGAATCTAGGGCTCAGAAGGCAAGCAGAATTTCTTTCTTTAAATTTCATATATTTTTTCAAGTAATTATTAATGAAAACCAACTTTACTTATAATGATTAAAGACTTTATATAAGGCTTCCTTGCAAAAATCATTATTTATGACTCTTCTGCTTTCATAAAAGCTTACTATCATTTCTTATTATTCCCAAACACCGTGTAATATTTTCGGGAGATAACGAATTCAAATATTTTGCTTTGTGTACCCGCTTTCGCTCTGCCAGGGTCTGTATATAGTATGTATATCTTATCTTTTGGCAGCCAGTCGGGCATTTCATCTAAGCCAGAAGCACTCGAGTGCGGGAAGGAGATTCAGAGTGGGGATGTAGGTGACACATGTAACCTCCTTCTCACCAACTTGAACTTGGAGTTTCGAGCTGCCAAAAACGAGCCGAAAGCACACGCAAGTCGAGAGGGGAAAGTAGAGTGGAGAGTGGAGCATGGAGCATGGAGCAGGGACAGAGCCAGGAAGGGGTTAGGTAACCAGTAACACGGTGGGGGATAAAGTGGTGACTGGCTGGGTGGTTGGCTGGTTGCTGGGGCTAATATTTGCCGCGGACAAATATGAGTACACGATTCGACTAATTACGCGCTCCAAGCCCCGGGCGTAGAGAGAAAAAATAATAAAATAGCGGACAAAAGTCCCGAAATTATCAGAATGACTCATAAAAGCCGACGGGGGTTCCGGTTTCAGTGGGTTTCATATATTTCTGGCTAATAGCAACTGGCTGCCTGTCCGATCCCCGTTGATTTTCAATCACACCCACTGCTGTGACAAGTTTTCCAAGGGTTTCCCATTTCGCATTTTCCATTGAAAAAGGCAACCCACAAGCCAGCTGAGTTTAAAGGGTTTTAGGGACCCAATTGATTTTAAAAGGCTTGATGGATATTATAATTATAAGAAGAGAGAAGTTTTTAATGCGGTTAAAAAGTTAAAAACGATGCAGACAGTCGTGGGTTTAGGCTTGGCATCTATAAAAAGTGGGGTTAAGTAAGATTTTGGGTGTTATCGGGGTGTTAGCCTATCGGTCGGCCATTTTATAAGACGCTCACCCCTAGCTCATGAGGAACAGCTGTTTTAGGGAGTTACCGTTGCAAACTGCAGAATGCAAATGCCTAATTGGAGTTTTCGAGTTAAACTGGTTGCAGGGTTAATTTATATCAAATAGCTGGCCAAAATATCGGCCAATTTGTGGCATTATTAGATTACTCGCTGATTTGCAGAATTATGCTGCGCAGTTAAAATGCGATGCAGGGCAATTTGCATTCCGTAATTAAAATGTGGCGAGCTGTCAACGGGAATCAGAAATCAGAAATCAGTAGAGGCGAACCTAAAGGCCAGAGTTGGAATCACTGGTCCGTCAATTAAAATCATATTTGCAATACGCACACCTGTTCCTTCCGATTAGTTTTGGGCCGGAAAAACGGAAAAACGCAAATTGAAATGCGACGATGATGAAATCGAGGTGTAAAAGCGTGTAAGTAAGCGCGAATTGATTGTCACAGCAAATAATAATCATTTTTCGTGTGTGAAATGCACCTGACAGGCGTGTGTGGCGTGTGTTGCAGCCAGGCGGAAAATCTGTGGGAACAAAATAAAAAACTGAAGCGAAAACGAAACTCTAATGAAGCGAAAAATCAAGGACAGTTGTTTCTGTTTCTGCGAACAAGCGTATCCTTTATCAAACATATCCCCCTCTAAGCAGGAAATATTCCGAATTACGAATTACGGTTGCATGTCAAAATAACAAGAGAAACTAAATTATATTTGAAAATTCCATTACCGGAAAAACGGACAATTCAATTATAAAAACTGTGTGGGTAAAATTCAAGGGCTTTAGCCACGGGCCCTTTGTTTTTCTGCATCCGCATCACATTTCCAATCAGAGGCCGCACGTACTTTTTAATTGAGGCCTATTCAAACCGAAATCCGGAATCCGAAATCCGGAATCCAAAATCCCGGCCACTCTTCCATAGTCCGAGGTCCGCAAATCTATTTACCATATTTTCCCCCCGCCGACAATACAAAAGCGTTTAAACTAATCAACAAGAGCATTTGTCGGTGGCTCGCCCCGCTGAATTATATATGAGAGTGGCAGTGGCAGTGGGTTTGGGCGTAGGTGGCACCTGAGGGGCCATCATTTTGGGCCATGAATTAATGGAGGCCAGCAGCTTCGGCTTAGCTTGGGACTCCATTTGCAGCTTCATCTCTAACCTCACACAATATCGATTTAACGTAATTAAGGTAAAGCAGCAGCAGCAGCCGCCGCACTACAATAAAAATGTGTCGCACGAACACAGAGAGAGAGAACATACTGGAACTGTCTGTCCGCGGTCCGAGGAGCAGGGGCTCCTCCAGAGCCCAAATAAAAATCAATAATTAAAGTTACTTTCTCCCAGCTGAGTCGCTATTGTCGGCTGACGGCTGGCGGCTGGCGGCTGGCTTAGCGCTTAAAGTCTGGAAAAAAAGACACTGAGGGGAATTAGGCGAAAATCGGTTGCGTATACGCACTGTTATCGCAATCATTATGTTACTCAACACTGCAAGGTGACAGGTGTGTCGGTATTTCTACTGGGGAATTATAAAAAAAATAACAAGTACAGTTGAGCTACAATCAATAGGTTTTTTGCACTTTGATCTCACAATTTTGTCATTAAAGAAAAAGGAGTGCTGGTAAATTTCCCAAGAAAGAAGAGTGCTGGTAAATTTTCCTTATTTTAGAAAGTACAGTTGTGTTGAAAATACTGACAAGTATCTATCAAGCAAAGTTGTGTCGGCAAATTGTACTTTTTTCAGTTTATTGATAGTTATTTTAAACTTATTTTATTTGACATTTCGGGGTGACAGTTTTCTGAGTGAAAAATAAAATAAGTACAGTTGTGCAGGGAAATTTTCCTATGACACTCTTGTTCGGCATTTTTTTAATAGATTTGTACGAAGTAAAATCGAGGTAATAAAGCCCCTTTTAATTTGACAGTTTTGCCAATCTTCTTAATATAAATTCATAAAAAGCAGAAGAGTGTAGGTAACTTTCCCAAAGGAAGAAAAATGCTAACAAATTTCCTAAAGGTATTTTTTTTTTAGAAAGATTTCTATCAAGTAAAGTTGTGTCGACAAACTGTACTTTTTTCAGTTTATCGATACATATCTCAAACGATGGCGTATACCATTCTATATTCTGACATATCGAGGTGACAGTTTTCTGAGTTAGAAATAAAATAAGTACAGTTGTGCAGGGAAATTTCCGTACAACACTCTTGTCCGGCATTTTTTTAATAGATTTGTTCAAAGTAAAATCGAGGTAATAAAGCCACCTTTTAATTTGGCAGTTTTGCCAATCTTCTTATTATAAATTCATAGAAAGCAGAAGAGTGTAGATAACTTTCCCAAAGGTAGAAGAGTGCTGGCAAATTTCCCAAAGTCCCTTTTTTTTTAGACAGGTGTCTATCAAGTTAAGTTGTGTCGGCAAACTGTAATTTTTTCAGTTTATCGATACATATCTCAAGCGATTGCGTATGCCCTTCTATTTTCTTAAATATCGAGGTGACAGTTTTTTGAGGAAATTTCCCTATGACTCTCTTGTTAGGCATTTTCTTTTATAGTTTTGTACCAGTTTACCAGTTTTTCCAATTTGTTTACTAAAAATTCATAAAAAGAAAAGTTGTCTTTTAGAAAGTACAGTTGTGTTGCTAACTTATACTCTGTCCCTTCTCTTTGGCCCCTTCTGACGCAAGTACAGTTGTGCTCGTGATTAGTTGTAACAACTGAAAAGTTACGAATGCGAAAATTCCAATTAGTTAGCTTGCCACATGTAACAAAGTGCTGGGAAACTTTTATAATGCAATTTGTAATTTGATGAAATATGAAAATGAGAAATAATTGGATTTACAATTGCCAAAGGTCACAAAATATCGAGTTCTTGGGAGCCATGTCATTGCGAGCGCTCTCTCGGAAATTGAAATTGACAAATGACACAGCGTATGATTTATCCTGGAAGTGGAGGAGAATAATGAGTTAATGGGAGAGCTCACAAATTACAAGCCCAGAGCCTGCTTTGCATTTTGCATTGGAAAGTCAGGAAAAGCTTTGATTTTGGCTCAAATGTCATTTACACAGAAACGAACGCTGGCTAAGTGCGGAAATATGTTTTGGCCAAGAGATAAGGCTAACAAATGAACAGTCCGTACCGACGGTACAGTGAAAACTGCAAAACGAAGAAGGGGAAGTCCCTATTTCAAGACTCGGTCCATGGCGATTTGAAGCCACTGTCTGTAATGGAAAATGCTGTGGGCGTCGCGCTGGTCTAGTTTAATGGTGATTAATGATCAGATTTACTGCTGGCAGAGTGAAAAACAAGCAAATGTAAAAGTAATGTTTAATATCTGTCATGCAAAATAATAAAGCAAAAAACCAGAGCGAAAACAGAGCCACAAAAAATGCCCGGCGGCCAATCAAAATGCGTAATAATGGATGGATTCATTTATTCATTTGGCGAGATGCATTCGTTAACATCCATTTACGTCAATCTGCTGCTCAGTGGCTTCAGGTCGAACCTAATTTAAATTAAGGTAATCAGAATCACATTAGTTTGATTGAAAGGCTTATTAACTTGATGTAAAGGTCATGGGGCATGGCATTCGCTTGCCCATTAATATAGTCCCTATAAAGTTGGTTAGTTTCTGCGAGGATTCGAGGGATTCGAGGGATAGCCACATAGTCAGGTGTCATTGTCCCAGACCATTCCTTCAGCCTTCCCCAAGCAGGAAGGCAGTCATCTGCCGCATCCTTGGCTGCTCCGTGGCAACGCAATTGGGGTCGCTTATGGCGGACACAATACGTTGTTTCCAAGAAGCGAAGCTCCTGGCTCCCGCATTCCCATCCCCGGAAGCGTCGGCATCCTGCGACCCACAACTTTTACACCACAAAAAAATAACGAATAGGAATTTTTATAAATATTATATTCACTCTGAGTTGCTTGAGAAATTTCTAATTACATTTTAAAGGAAGTATAGGAAAAATTCTAGGGTTTATTCCTTGACAAAAATTTTCCTAAGGGTTCTTGGTAATTTTATTTAAAAAAATAAGGTTCATATTCCAATTTTTTGTAGGAGTTGCCATTTAATTAATATTTTTCATACAAATTAAAAGGCACCCCTGCTCAGAGGTCAAATCGTACCAATTTTCCTTATATTTATTCTTGGGAATTTAGAATAGATGCTCTATATTTCTTATTTATATTTCTCCGAGTGCACGGAGGGATAAAAATGTGCACGAAATTGTTGCGTGCAATAAAAGTAAGCTCCGGTAACGTGGACTGCCGTCAGCCGGAGCCAGAGCCGTAGCCAGAGCCGTAGCTAAAGTGCAACGTGGCTGATGTTGCTGGTATTTAAATGCCATCGCACAAGAGCGGCGAAGTAGGAATTGCACGATGGTGTACCTCCAGTCGGGGTTGGGGCAGCTGGTGCAAATAGTACAAATGAAGTGGCACGCCAGCCTGACAGTCGCTTGAAATGCTTCCGGCTGGCCCGTGCCTCAGTCCCATTTCTGGCTAAATCCCTTGCAGTTGGCACTTCAACTGCCTGGCTGGCGCACTTTATTATGTGAAATTAATTTTAATTAAAAATATTTTGAGCTTCCGCCGAAATGAGCAAGGAAAAAAAGGGCAACCTGTGTTAAAGTTAAGCTTCAATATTTCCTACTTACCCTTATTATACCTAGAGAGAGCAAGTTCATAAATAATGAGGCATTTTGGGACAAACTTTCGACTGGAAATGCTGTAAACTGTCACACTGCAATGGCTAACTTAAGAGATTTTTCTAAGAATACGCATACGGGCACACTTAGCCAAGAGTTTGGCGTTATAGAACTTAAATATTTGCAATTCAAACATAAATTTCTTTGTTTTGATTAAATAAATAAGCAAACTCATCACTTTGACTCTATAATTCACAACGGGTTCTATCATTAACCTCCTTTACTTACCTTTTTCTGCAACTTGAGTCATTTTTCGCTTTGAAATCGCGCGAAAAAACCCGTTTACAAGAACGTCGCGATAATGATTCTCACAGTTCGAGTTGACAGTGATGAAGCCGTCGGCTGACAGCTTGGCTTTGGGCCCTGCTCGGGCGCCAATGCCCTGACAGATGCCCGACAACTGATTACACACCAACCCACTTTTTCCGTGGCTACCCACGGCATACACACTCCTCTGCTCCATGTTCTTTCTGGCGGAATACATTTTGCAATCCACACTTTTCATTGGCATTGTTCCTCTTTTGGATTATTCAATGTTGGCTCTCTCTCGGACGAAATCAAAGGGCGACAGCGGTAGTGTACCCATCCATGGTCCCAGTCAGTGATCCCTTTGATTTATCACAGTTGAATTCCTGTACCGCCATTCATCACCAAAAAAAAGGTGATTTCAGAAAATTAAACAATTCCGCAACAGGTGGTGAGATATGTCCTGTGCTCCTTGGAGAAGCTGACAATAAAAACTGGGCTTATTTATATTTTAAATGTAACTCGAAGACTATAATTTTTATGAGGGGAAGAACTAATCGTTACACAACTCTTATACAAACCCCTGAAGCCCTTCAAGCTGTCAGGAAGCTGAGAACTATCCTTCTCCGACTATCGACTATTCTCTTTCGATGCTCCGTTGTCGATTCCTATTCCGGATCCCGGAGGCAGTGGCTCATGCATGTGTCCAATTACAATTAGAGGCATCTTAATGCGCCCCAGCCAGCCAGGCCGAAGTGTCTGTAGTGGAATCAATTAATATTGGCAATGGGCACCAATTAGCGATTGATTAATTAGAATTGGATGGTTGGAGAGATGGTTACGAGGAGGGTTACGAGGAGGGCCGAGGGCTGCTGCCTTTAAAGGTGGCAAGGGTAGGGATCACGTGGCTGCAAAGTGCGTAATGGGAAAAGCTTGCCTGAGGGCGTTCTTTAATTGAAATCGAAGTTATCTATCAGGGAGAGAAAGTGAGAAGAAAAAGAAATAGAGCATAATGTAGCTTACATAATACTTTACAGAGCTTAAATCGGAAACCCAGAGAAATAGATACATTTATTCAGGACATCAATTTTTATTCCAACTACAAGTGACGACTAGCTGCTGACCCACTCGGAGCTGTCAGCAAGGTCTGCGGAGTCAATAAGCTGGCAATCAAACGGAAGGAAGCATCAATAAATAATATATAAATCCGAGCGGATACTTCCGGGGGTTGCATCATTATGCCATTTGCCAATTTCTCAACAATTTAGCCATTATTTTGGAGCATTCGGGCCAATCAGTGGCAGGAGGCGGGTACTTTATAGTACCAAACTATCAAACTATCAAATTATAATGGTCTTCTGGCCTGGAATTATTTGCATTTGCATTTGTTTCTCTCTTCTTCGATTTTCCTTGGGAAATTCCGTGTGCTTTCCTTTCCTTTTTGCTTTGTTGCGAAATTGTTGCACAATTTGTGGGAAATTATTACGGTCGGAAGCCATTATCGAAAATTATTATTTGCAACAATGCAATTTAAGCCTTTTTAATGGCAGTTCCTGGTAAATAGTTCGCAGTTGAAACCTTGTGGCTTCTTCTTCCTGGAAATTTCATATTTTGAGTCAAAGAGAAAGCCCCCCCGAAAGGCTGAAGGCCCGAAGGCATGTCATGGCAGTAATGAAGCTTCTCCAAACACTCATTGATATTAAAACGCAAGCTTGTCTCTATTCGGTTCAGATATCAGGGATATTCACTCAAATGTGAAATGTCAACAAATAGTAGGCAACATGTGTCCATAAATGGCAATACAAAAATCACATGGGGTGTCGGCAGTTTGAAAAAATTCTTTGAGGCCAAAGTCAACACCAAAACTCTGCCAGATATTAAAAGGAGTGGGCTTGTGGCAAGTCTGCCTCAGGCAACAAATTGTGGACTGCATTTGCAGTTGCTTTAACAGCTCCTCGCTTGGCTCTTTGCATCTGGAAATTGATTAAATGAGTCCCCAGCTCTTTATGCCCTTCAATCAGATCTTTTTTGTATGGCGCTTCTGTTTTTTGTGCTTAATTATCCTTTGGCTTAACTGCGCCATTCTGGCTGCAGAACCAACTATGTGTCGGTTTTAGGACTCGAATGCGAGGAAGGTGAAAGTCAAAGTTTCGGCCCGACGGCTGTTGTCATAAAACTTTATCCCTGTCATTACAAACGCCTTAACAGCTAGATCAACATGCCGCAAGTGGCCGCCCAGGACAACAGCACAGCCTCCTCCGCCTTCCACTTGGCCACATCCTTTGGCCCCCTGGCAACTCGCTGCTCCTGGGGCTCCCTTTGCTCCTTCGGCAGCAAATGTGAAAAGAATAAACTCGGGGCAAGAAGACACTCGGGCGAAAATGGTCTACACTTGGGAAAGTTCTTTTAAGAATACAAAATGGAAATTGTTTTGAAATTATGTCCAAAAGTATGCAATGATCTATGGTTGGTTCCTGAAATTATAAAACATTTGGCTTTATTTTTGTGTAGGATATATAGTTTAACTGATTTTAAAATTTAAGGGTGATAACTTAATTTTATATAAAATAATTCCAAAGAAATCTCTTTTGTGATACGAAATCTTTTTTCAAACTACCTAAAAGCAGGCTACGTTTTATGTTTTCCTGAAAATTAGGCTTGTGCGTTGAGTTTTTTGTTAAAGGAATTATTTTTTCATTCGTAAAAATAAGATAAAATAAATTAAAATTTAAATTTGAACAAAGAACACTTTTAATTATAGACTAAAAATATTTTATGCCTTCTTTTAAGGGGGGAGTACACTTTGAACGTCCAAAAAGTAAGGCATTTTCGTTAATTTTTTTAAGCAATAAAACACTCAGGGAGGGCAAATATGTTATAACCCATTTATTACTCATCCTTCGAACTACAATTTGTATTTTTTTGAACTCGATTGGCGTCCCCCCGTGGCCGGTGCACCAGGTCGCGCGGGCGTCCTCGCGCGGAAGTCGGAAAACGGCGGGGGAAAATACTCCTTCCCATGTGATCCTGGAACATAAATCGAACAAAATCCTGATAAGTAATGAAATTCGGGTTAGAAATACGTATTCCGATTTTTTTAAATTTTTGTTTTCAAAAGTTGTGGCCTTAGGAAAAAAGTGAATTTTTAACCCTAAAATGCTTACAAAATCGTGGATTAAAAATCCATATTTGACAAAATCGAAAATGTGGATACGTATTTCTAAGCAGAATTTAATTCTAAACAAGAAAACCTAGGCGATATCCAAATTTAATAATAACTGGTTAGAGTTATTTCCCCGCCAGTTTGAAAAACCCCGTTTCGAGATAAACGCGTTTAAAGATACATGTTTTACATGTACATGTACGGTACATGTTTTAGGAAATCGCTTCGTAAAGCGGTAAGGAATATTCTGGCGGACTTGGAGTCTTTTCTAAATTAAAGTATACATCCCAAGGAACATTTTAAGCCAAAAAAAAAAAAATACATTTTTTTGAAAAATCAAAGTGTACTCCCCCCTTAATAATAATTAATTTGAAGAAATTAATCTTCAACCATTTTCATGATTTTCCTTATACATTTTCTGGGTTCTCTTTGTGTAGGACTTTTTTGGTCCTTCCAAAAACATTAAAAGGGAGTGAGACCCGCTTGCTCCTTTTCTGTTATTCTACTTCTTGTCCATAATTTTTCTCTGTTTTTCTTTTGGGGCGGAACGGAGACGGGCTGGTTTTTGTTGCTTAAACATTTATAAGGTTCTCCGTCCGTTAGTCGGTCGTTCCTGTCCGCTTCCCTTGGCCCATTCATCCATTTTCATTTCATTTCGTTTCGTTTCATTCACTCTGCCGCCCCTAAACATGTGTTGTAGTTGTGCAAATCCAATTTCATTCGCCTTTTTATTTATTTCTTGGCTCCTTTTTTGCCAGCTCCGAGCTCCGAGCTTCGAGCTCCGTGTTTTGTTGCCCGGCTTGTGTGTTGCCCAGCGCAACGTCCAATGTCCACCGTTCAATGTTCAAGTGCCACTTCAGTTCAGTTCTCGTTGCTCCCAAAAAATGCTCGATTTTGGGTCACTTAGCGGCATAAATTATCAGCCCCAAGATTGGAATCTATCGGGATATTCGCACAATGTCGCGGCCTATGCAAACAATCAGCGGAAAATGCCCAAAATGGCAAGTATTTCCACAGGGCAAGGGTTGGGAAATGGGTCTCCTTTTTTTTTGGGGACCTAAAAGTCAAGTGAGCCATGCGGAAGTCACCGAAAATCCGCTTAAAAAAGGTCACAGCAAAATTAAGTCATAAATAAATGTTCATTTTAATTGTAAGCAATAAATTATTAAAGCTAAAAAACGGAAAATAAATGTTTAAAGCTGCTACAGAATTTTTACTTTCTAGACTTTGAATTTAAAACAAAGCTATCGTACAAAAAAATAAATAGAAACATAAATAATATATAGTGAAGGCTTGTAGCTTATAATATAATATTAATTTTTATTATTATATTATAAAATAATTAATAAGATTTATTTTCTGGTCTTCAAAAAATTGCATCCAACTTTATAAATAAGAACTGAACATATATCGATATAAAAAGACTTAAAATCGATTTGTTGCATAGAAAGTTAAGAATTTAAGATTGTTTTCAGCAACCTCGATATTAATCTAATTAAAACTAACTTTTTTTTCTATAAAAACACATAGAAAACGACAGAATTGAATCCAAATAATTATATAACTTGAAACTTTAACATTTCGTAAAACCTTATAGAGGTGGACATTCATCGATATAAAACGACTTAAAATCGATTACTTGCATACAATGCTGAGAATTTTCGATTGTTTCAATTTACTTGTATATAAAAACCGATAGAAACTTAAACTTTTGCCAACTCCAACCTAAAACGGTTTTTCCAGTGCAAAAAAAATTTAAAAAAATAAAAAAAAAGCGGGCGGACCTCCTCTACACAAACACACACACCGCTTTCAAGTGGTTGGAAGTCAGAATTGTAAAAATATGGAGAGCTTGTTTATTTGCCACTAGAATTGATTGACAAACCGTGAGGTTATTTACGGAAATGAATATTTGAGCAGCTGCAGTTGATGTCAACGAACTGTAGGTCCGATTTAAGCCATAAAGTTAGTTGGAACTTTTAACTGTTTCAGCTTTGAATTAAATCCTCAGATTTGAGAGAAGAGAAATGCATACACATAACTACATGTTATTTAAAGTTCCTCTAATGATGTCTTGCTACTTGATCTGGTTATTAAAATGGCCCAGGAAATGCGTATTTACCTCGTATTAATTTCTAAGGCTAACGAGCTATTGCCTGGTAACCATGATTTCCAGCATCAGTTAAAGTTGCAGTTGCAACAGAATTTGCATTTGCCCCGACCTTCGCTTCGGTGAAATGCCAGGAGGCTTACCCTGCCCTCTGTCCTCTGTCCTCTGTCTAATTTGGCCCTGAATGCAACTGCTTCTTAACTTAAGCATCTTCTGGGCCTTCTCAAATGACAGTCCCCTCCCTGATTGGCTCAAAATGCCTTCGCTTTGGCTATTTCCAAAAGCATCATGCAACCCCCGGGCAAGCTTCCCCAAACTGAAACCGAGAACTCGTTAACTTAATATAAATACATCTGAATAAGCCAGAGAATAAAGAATATGTGCTCCATGCTCCCCAGCCTCGGCGTCTTTACAATTTACATGTATGCCGTGGGTACGTATATATGCAATTTACATTTAGGTTGCTAATTAAAAGGGCCACACCACCGACACCGACACCGACACCGACATCAGGTCTGTGGATTGTAGATTGTGGGTCAGGGAGGTGCCGAGTCCCGGCACCCGAATCCAAGGTATCCTCATCCATATACATATGTATGTATTTTCCTTTTTCTTTTTTTTTGAAACTGTGCAACGCCTGTCCCTGTTTCCGAGGGCACTAAACGCTTCAAACGCTTAGCAAAAAAGCCCTTAGCCAATCCCCTTATTACGAGAATTTGTACAGTGACAAAACCTACGAATTGGAAATGTCCTTGTTTCTATAGGAATTTGTTAAAAAAAAATATAAAAACTTCAAATAAGAGTTAGAGAATGCAAAATTTTGATGTTTTCTTATGCAAAAATCGATTTTTAATCGATTAATAAAAATATTTTCTATTTAATCTGAGATTTTATAAATTTCACATTTTCTCTAGTATTCCAAACTAGTATTCTTCTACTTGGATACTGATACTTTGTATATTAAATATTTTAAAAACTCTAGTCTGAGTTTAGAGGGTTCAAGATTTCGATTTTTTTTCTATTTTAATCGATTAATATATAACTTTATTTTTAAATCTGCGATTTTGTTAAGTTCCCATTTTCTCGAGTAACTTAAAAGTGAAAACTTTTTTTTAGAGGCTGATATCTTGTATAAAAATATATAGAAAACTCAAATCAGAGACAGAGAATTTAAAAATTCGATTTCTTGTATGCAAAAATCGATTTTTTTTTAGAATTCTATTTCCTTTACTGCGCTTTTGTTAATTTTCCATTTTCTGGAGTAACTTAAAGGCGAGAACTTATTTTTAGAGGCTGATATTTTATATAAAACTATACAGAAAACTCAAATCAGAGATAGGGATTTTAAAATTTCGATTTTTTGTATGCAAATATCGATTTTTAATCTATTAATATAAAATGTTCTTCATTTAACCTGCGGTTTTGTTAATTTCACATTTTCTGGAGTATTCCTAAAGTAAGAACTTCTTTTAAGATGTTGATATTATCAAGCATTTATATTATTATAATTTTAATAATAATAATAGTTATTGTTTAAACCAAAAAAATACCATGAAAATGTCTCCTACCGATGCTGTCCATATGGAAAACTGCAAAGCAATTAACCCATTAATCACTGGTTTTTCTGTTTTCCGCCCAACATCAACATAAGGCGGATGAGCCTGGGGCTGAAGCTGGGTAATTAGAGGTCCGCCTGTGGTGTGTGATTAGAGGTGCTTGTGTTTTCTCCGCGTGTATGCACACACACGCGAGCCGCAACTTTTTAATAAGCCCAACGCGCGCGAGTCTGGGCCAGAGTTTAGGCTCGGGTTTGGCCTGCCACTTGACACGGTTAAGGCCGGAGGAGGACTTGGCCCCTTGCTTTGCCTGCACAAAATGTAAAATGTGTTAGTTCAGGGATGCACTTTCGCTGACGCCAGCCAGAAATTGGCAGAAACAATTAGCAAATTCAGCTTTGCTTTTTGTTTTTGAATTTAAAAAAATAAAAACAGAGCAGTCTATATTTCGAGGCTTATCGATTAAAAATCAAAGTAAAAAATCGATTATTTTCCATCCCTAGCGTTCAGTTGTCTCTTCTGAATTTTTTTAGAAATTTCTATTATGTAATTTCTCTTAGTGTGAGTGCGGTTGAAGTGACTGCTAATTTGTTGCGCTGCAATTAATTGGCGCCCTCGACTGTTGACTGTTGACCTCTTCGTGGAACAGGATCTTGGTCTAGACTGCACGGGACGGGCACCACGCCTTTCGCTAAAAAGCGAAGCCACTTGTTGAGTCACAAAAGCGAAGCGAATTTCAATTGTTTACTCATCATATTGCCAGTACTTGCTCCCATTTATAGCTTCTAAGTATTTCCCAGAATTTCTGGATTTTACTCGCGGTTTTCAGGAATTCAGGAATTAGGATATAAATATTTCTTGAGTCCATAAAATGAGTTTCTGCAAAAAGCAACGTAATCCATCGATTCTAGTAGGCAAATCCTTGCCAAATTCCATAGTCACTTGACTATTATTAATACTGCCAGTCACCTTAGATCCCCATTACTCGGTAGTTTGTATTTTTTTCCTACTCAGCTTGTATGCCGTAGTTGCTTTCCCACTTTTTTTCCTGCTTTTCTAACATGGCAAGTGATTTAATTCCCATTATCTCTTACCTCTTCCCCTTTAGAGCTTAGTTTTTGCTCGTTAAGGCCTCTGTATGTTGCAGTAAATATTCCCAATTAGTTTATATTTTTAATTTGTATTTTTTCCAATCAAGCCCTGCTAGGTATTCTCTAACCTACGATATTCCATTTTAATCAAGACTGCACTTTTCTGTCGTTATGTTTGAGCTTTCGGTATTGGTTTCATTCTTCAAACTAAGAAAAGTTTGTTCTATTTTTTTGCGGTATCAATTTGCTTTTTTGCAAATTGCTGCTACCCCGGGAATCCCTTGAAAGACGGCCCTGAATTTTGATAAAGTTGCTCGGGGAAAATATTTTATTTTGTTAGGTTTTTGCGGCACCTCATTTACATGCCCGATGGGGGGTATTCCGGGAGCTCAGGCTCAGGCCAAGCTCCAGTCCATTTGCAGTGCATAAAAGTTGAAGCTGGCTGTCCAGTCCCGAAAAAACCGCCATTAAAATAACTTTTTACCCATGTTTCTCCCTCTAAATATATATAAAAATATATGTATATTCCGGGGCGTATATATAACATTAGATGCGTGTGCTCGAGTGACACCTACAACGGAAGCGGCATCTCTCCATCCCTACAGCTCCATCGCCAACTTCAACATCGGCGACGGTCTGATAACTTTTCAAATTTAGCCGCTTGGAAAAGCTCTGGGAAAATGCGGAAAAAGCGGCGGAACACAAGGGGGTGCCGAAAAGTATGCTAAGTATTTGGCGGGTCGCATCGCCCCGCCCCGCCCATTGAATTTCCACACCCACCCGCTTGCTCTCGAGTTCGCGAGCCTTTCAAAGAAGTTCGCTTTCAATTAAAGTTGAACAAGCAAAGAAAACTGGGGTATTACGGCCTTAATCCTAATCGCAGAGAGCGGGAGAGAAGCGACCATAAATGTCATGGATCCGATTTTTGATATGGAAAATGTGAATAAATACATTTTAACTAGATTAAGGGATAATTTCTCAAGTGTTTCTGAGAGCTTAAAAGACTTTCCCTTGAACAGGAATAGGGAAATGCAGAGCTTTGATTTAAGATAGGTTAAATGTTTAGTTAAAAATCAACTTTAAACCTGGGTTTTTACTATTAAATATACAAACAATAAATATATAAAGTTATATATATAAAAATATATTTTACTTACTCGATAAAATATAAAAATATCTATAGATTACTGTTCAAACCATTTATCAACCTGATTATTGATAAGCTCCATCAACAGTATATAATGGCAGCTCGATTATCAATAAGCACTATCGATAATTGGCAGTCACAGCTGTGACTATCGATAGTAGGGAGTGACCGCTCTGATTCTCAATAGCCGCTATCGATAGTAGGGAGTTGCCGCTCTAATTACAGATAAACACTATCGATTGCAAGCAGTTACAGCTCGATTATCATTAAACACTATCGATAGATAGACTTTTGGTAAGGAAAACAGCAAACCCAAGACTTGACAGATCAGACTGACCTCCAATGCTATTATTATTTTCCTTATAATTTCTTATTTATTATTTCCCTTTGTTTATCCATTATTTCATTTCCTTTTCCATCGCTTTCGCTTTCGCTGTCCTATTCTAACCTCGATGCGTGTTCTCTCCTTGCATGTTACTTGGTCTGCGGTTGCATTCGACGACGGACCAATAAGAATAAAAAAAAAGAAAAGATTTTTTCATTGGGAAAGAGAGAAAAACAAATACATATATAAAAGTGAGAAGTGAGAAGAAAAGAAGAAAGAAAAGCAAAGAATAAAAATGGATACCAAATTGGAGGCGCGTGGCCAGTTTCCGGCCTCGTTTCCGGACACGTTTAAAAACTTCTTTGCTATGATGAACGAAGACGAGGATCATGTGGGGCTCTTTGCCAATCTCCTGGAGGATAAGGTAGTCCCCGTCCCGTCCCAACCCTGAGCCTCCCCCTTGGTCGGACCCCGGAGCCTGGACTAACCCTGACCCCTGATCTCCGTCCCTCCAACAGTAACCTGCCCCTCCACTGACCATATGCCACCTCATCCACAGGTCATACCCCGCCACAGCAGCCCCGTCGTGCCCGCCCAGCGTCAGCGCTACGGCGGCAGCATGCGGAGCCACAGTGGCGGAGACAGCTCCGGTCGCGCTGACCGCCTCTATTCCCAGCTGGCGCAGGGCCAACAGGTGAGTGGATACCCCACTGATCGAAGACCTTCTCTCTACCCTTCCCCCAACAAACAGCACAACATGTCGGTCTATCATACGCGCAGCCGGAGCGGCAGCGGTGGCAGCGGCCCCGATCTAGTCTCCGCCCTCACCGGAACCAGACACAACAACGGCAACAACATCAACGGCAACAACAACGGCAACTCGCTGGGCCGCTCTCGGGCAGCCCTCAGCTACAGTGCAAATGTACTTAATACTATCGAACACGCTTCAAACCCCCTAGGGCAGGATGTCAGCTCTAGCAGTGGGGGGAGCCTGCTAGACATCATCACAATTTCCACTGCTGGGGCCGGCGAGGGAGTCGGACTGGAGGGCGTCGGCCTGCCCAATGACCCTGCCGGCGGCTCCAATGCGAGCCTGCAAAATCAAAACAATCCGAAATCGAAATCAAAATCAAAGACATCCTCCTCCACGGCGCTGGCCACAACTTCTGCAGCGGATCGGCCCAGCACCAGCGCCGCCGCCAGTGCCAGCGCCAGCAGCAGCGGCAGCGTTCAGGTCTGCAAGCACATTCAGTACTGCTGCCTCCACCAGGAGTCCGCGTCCACGTCGCAGCAGGCGCAGTCCGCCGATTCCGGTCAGAAGCATGTGACCCTCGCCTGCGACTGCGAGCGGGTGAGGGAGAAAAATAAGCGACTCGGCCCCGACGGCGAGGACAACTGCGGCGGCGTGATCAAGCTCCAGGGCTACGTCTACGGCTATACACCGCCCATGGTCAAGCCATCGCCGAAATCGAAGTCCTCGAAGCCCATCAAAATATTGCCACCGTCAACGTCCAGCGATGAGCCGCGGTCCTCCTCGCCCACCGCCACTGCGGCGGCCAAGAACAAGAGTCTGCAGGAGCGGCAGGAGCGGGGACAGGCCCGGCACTCGGTCATCCTAGAGCGGGCATTCGACTTCGGTGAGTATTTTGAAAGACTTATTGAATATTGAATGCTCAATTCTATACTATTTAAAAATATTTTATTTAATTAATTATTAATTTTAATTTATAATGTTACCTTAAGCAAGATATTAACTGTTTTCATGGAATAATTAACTTTACAATTTAACTAAATCACTTCTAAGGAATTTTTTATGATATATCGATGCCTTATCGATTTTATAGATATTTTTCCACCTCTAACAATATTTTAAAATATTTATAAGAACAGGTTTTCCATTTTTTTCCGAAATATTAAAATCTAAAGGGGTGTTGCATAACTGTTCTCTCTTAACCAGTGTTGGAAAAAGGAAAATTCAACAAATTATAATAATTATTATTCAGGGTTATATATAATCATTATCTTATCAAACCAAATAACGAACCAGCTAGTATGTGAAACATAATTTTTCCTTGATTACCCTGACTTCTTATCACTTGACAGTGTTGTAAAGCGCAATTAAAGGCACACGCAAAGTAGGATTTCTTGGGGAATCTCGGCCAGATGGCTAATCAAGGCGGAAATGCAGGCGCTGCAGGGGCTGGCGCTTGATTAGGGAATTAGTCACCCGGCCAAGCCCCATGAGAAAAAAAAAGGGAAAACCCCTCGAAGCCCAACGGAAGTGCGTGCTTGCAAGTAGACTCGACTTGCATGCTGCACGGCCATCGCTGCTGGCAGGTTAATTAAGGACTCCGTCCCTTGGACTTGTTTTCCCTTTTGGGGAAATGTGACAAAGCAGCAACGACACCTGGCCCCAATTTCCAGTTCCCCCGGGCTAACTGGCTGGCTGCAAGTGCTCCAGATTCCAGACTAGGCCAGTGCTGGCTCCATGCAGAAAATATAAAAAAAATAATAAATTTTAGATAATAAATAGGCAAATCATCGAAGAAAATAATCTAAAAGATGGCTTAAAACTCAGCCAGGACTCAGGACTGCGGACTCTGGCTCCCTTGCCCCCACTTGTGCCTGCCACATTGATGCAATTATGGGTGGTTTGTGGCACCGGACTATAAACCCAAGGGAGCAGCAAACTTCTTGCTGTCTGACGTTCAGTTTAAAGCACTTAGGACCGGATGCCCATTACCAGAACTGAACGCCTTCCATTGATGTTGGCAATGACAGCTTGGGGCTCGTTTTAGCTGGCTTTCCTAACTCAATTTGGTCTTCCTATTTGCCAGTTACACAGCCATTAGCTTTTGTCTTAAGCTTTCTAAAAAGGTAACTCACAAGTTCTCAGGCTTTTTGGTAGACGAAATACTTACTATCTAGATAATTAATGGCATGCTCTTGAGTTTATGTCATTAACCGGATAGGGATCTTCATAATCCTGGTTTCCCGCACATGTCGGATATTAGACTCTGGCCTGGATGAGCATTAAAGTCGCCTTTATAAATAATGAAACCAAGGCGAACCGGAAGCGAGCCCAAAACGAAAATTAAACATCAACTTAAAAAGTGGCAAATGAACAGCAGAAAAGGGTCCGCTGCCCCAAATCCTTTTTCCGTATATTTTCTTTGTTGTAAAAGCCAAGAAAAGCAAGAAAAAAGGCAGCAGTCGGGTTGACATTGACGGGTTACACGTATAATCGGTTCCTTTGGTCCGCCAGGTACATGGCTGAAAAGTATTCGCTTTTGTCCACTTAATTGCATTTGGTAAACTGTTGAATGAGAGAGACTCCAGCTGGAGTCCTCATCTCTGTAATGGATGGGCACTTCACGGTGATTAATCCGCTTGAATGCGGCCTCGAGAATGTTTGAAGCCGATTATGATTAATCGGCGAAACCTCAAAATGCACAAAAATAAGAGAGCCACAAAGGTCGCGACGAATGGCAGAACTCATTAATCGAATGATTGAGCCGGGGGAGTGAACAAAATGAATGAATACAGGCCTGGACCCTCCGCCTAGCAACAGTTTTAAGTCCTGGCGAGTCCTGGCTGGGTAATAAAATGCGTAAGCCCGGCCGCTAATTAAGAGTAAGTGAAAAGTTTGCCTAGACAAACTTCGAGGCTGCTGAAAACCCATTTTTATGACCCTGTTAGGGGTATATCCTAGGCTTTATATTTACAAGAATTGATTTGCTTTCCTTGTGGGGGTAGAATGAACTTAAAATGTAGTCGACTTGATAAAGTTATTTATTGAAAACAAAGTATTTTAATTAAAAAACTTGCTATTGTAGATATTATTCATTACGAAGTACGGTAACACTCAAAAGCTGTCACAAGTAAACTATCGATAAGAGCCTCGCTAGGTGCTGTGTATCGATAAGCGCAGACGGAGACCATCGGCGGCCACTAATAAGAAGAAAAATAAAAAGAAAATTAAATAAATCCAAGAAAAGTGTAGATAGAAATTGGCTTAAAAATGTATATATAATATTTATATCATTTTAAATCCCCTATAAGGACTATTGGCCACTTTTTTGGGAGTTTCCACCGACAAGGTGACAGGTCGCCGCTCTGTTCTTTTCACCTGACAAACTTCCCTAAATGCCAATGAATATTTAATATTTAATTTTTAACTGGGTAACCGCTGGGTCGAGTGTGTGTGTGTCAACCTGTCATACGTGTGTGTGTGAGGCTGTGTGTTTGGCAATATTTTTAGCCCTGTTCCGGGGTCTAACCGACAATTTTTATGGCGCCCACCGACGCACACAAAGTTTATTAAATTGTTTCGCTTCGCTTTTTCCTTTTTCCTTTTTTTTCTCTTTTGTTGGAAAAACAGCAAGAGGAAAACTTAAGCTTGGGCTATAAACATGTAAACAGCAAAGCAAACAGAAGGCAAATTCCCCATACATCCACTGACTGACTTTGGGAAATGTCTCGGAAAAGTTTCCCCGCTTTTCTGCCTTCGTTGCGGGGTTTTCTCTGGCAAAACATTTTCATATTTGACTTCAACTT
The DNA here is from genome assembly GCA_014170255.2 of Drosophila triauraria. NCBI lineage: Eukaryota > Metazoa > Arthropoda > Insecta > Diptera > Drosophilidae > Drosophila > Drosophila triauraria. The sequence goes on along the minus strand of CM024333.1, from coordinate 3,968,612 downwards.
GGGGCACATAATTCTTGGCGCACACACTCACCAGGTAGTAGGTGCTGCTCCTTGAGTACATATATATTTCAAGTTGGGCCCCAGAGGGACCCTGGACACATAAGCTTGCGGTTGGTCACCGCCTCGAGGGCCCAGACTGGACAATTAGCAGAATTTCGACCAGAGTGTGTCATTTCCTGTTTTTAATTTAAATTGCAATTTCAATGGAAGCAAGAATTTGAAGGCTAAGGTCAATCAAAAAGGCATTTTGCGGTTTTTCCCAATAATTTCCTGCACTGTGTTCCTCTGAATTGCAATTCGGACAGCACACAAGGTCAAGGATCAACGGAAAAAGGTGTTGGGAAAAATGTTCTAGAAGAATTTCGGGGAATAATAATGAAACACCAGAAATGAAATATATTTAACTCGATATTTTAAAAGGGAAAAATATTTTAATTTGTATTCCTATTAGTTTGTTGGCAAATATATATTTTTTACATTTAAAATCTGTTTGCAGCCACAATTTATTCAGTTTATTGCAAGGCCCTGGGCCCAGCTTTTAATCAAATTAAATTTTAAATAAAATTCGCCCTGGTGTTGGCTTTGACTGACTTCCATGGAAATGCGGTATTGTACATGCAATACACATGTCCTTTTATTGACTTTGCCTGGCCCTTTGTTCGATTCTTTATTTTTTATTGAGCTTTTTATTGGATTATTGTGAAATAGGAAAAAATATGTTTATTGACATTGATAATGAATTTCCCTTGCCCTCAGGGAAAAGGGCCTGAATAAAATCATATTTTTTGAGTGAATTTAATTTTTTAGGCAAGCGAATAAATTCATTTTAATGAGTAAACAATTCCCAGTAATAACTTCATATTTTTCATATACAAATTCACAATAGAAACACCTTGTTTGCACATTGGAAAATACCTGGTAAAGGGTTCTTCCCGGAATTAATATCTTGAGGAAAAGTTTCCGAAGAAACCTGTTGCAATGCGGGTTATGGAGAAATCCCCTTTTAATATGTTTTGTAATTTATATTCTTGATAAGTTGGGGTGCCTTTTTGTCGAGTTCCTGGACTCTGCCTTTGTGCGGAGATGTTTTGCAATATTAATTTTGTTTTCCTTTTAAATTCAACCTTATCCTGGTTGCTGTCCGTGGCTCGGGTCCTCAGATGCCAGCTGCGACGAGAGCGACAACCACAGTGTCATCAGCAGCATACAGGAGCACAGGCCGGTGCCATCGCCCGCTCCTCACCAGCTGGCCTACAACGTCCTCAAGCCGATCCTCAAGCAGCCGCAGAAGCAGCAGCATCAGCCGCATCAGCAGCTACCGGTGCACCACCACCCGCAGCAGCAGCTGCAGCCGCTGGGGCATCCGAAGCAGCAGCAGCAGCAGTCGGGATATCCGAAGCAGCACCGGATGCTGCCCACACCGCCCACGCACAGCGGCCTGGGGGCGTACCACACCCGTGAGGCGGCCCTGCAGCGCGTGCAGCAGCAGAGCGGCTTTGGCAGCCGGAACAACCTGACCACGGTGCCCTCGGGCGCCATGCCCTACAGCCAGGGACCCAGCACCTCGGCGGCGGCGGCGGCGGCCTACCAGGCGTACAACCAGGCCCTGGAGCAGTCCATGGAGCTGCTCCAGCAGGTTCAGTTCGAGCCGCAGCAGCCACAGGTAAGCGGTTGGATCGGGAATATATTTTATTGATTGATTATATTATTGAAAAGAGTTCAGATTGCTAAATCTTTTTTGAATTGCATTTTTTTTTTTGGTCCTTTACCAGGTTCAGTTTGTGCAGTTGGAAGTCCTCGACCCACAGTTGCAGTTCGAACCTCATCAGCAGCCATATGGCGAGGATGAGCACTTCCTGGAACAGCAGCAGCAGTATGAAGAGGAGCTTGAGCGCCAGCACCAGCTCCAGCTTATACAAGACCACCAGCAGCACCTGAAACACCAGCCAACACAACACCAGCAGTTCCCAGAGGATCTGCCGCCGCAATACAGCGACGAATGGGAATACAGCACAGACTCCAATCAAGTTCCGCCTCTGACGACCTACAGCGACTTCCTCAATGCCGCCCAAAATCCCACAGGGAGTCGAGTAAGTAATAAAAAATATAAATAAAATATTTAAAATAACTTAACTTACTTTTTAACCATATTAAAACCCCCATATTTTCTGTCTATATTTTTCTGTTTAATTTTTCCCATTTCCTTAGCAGAGTCTCAGGGCCCAGAAGTCACCGATTATCAATAGACGCAGGGCCTCCTCGATAGCGGGAAACTTGTTGCACTCGGACTACCATTACAGCACGCGGAACAGCATCGGAGGAGCCCCAGTAGACGCGGATGAGTTCCAGCGCATCTCGCACAGCAGCAGCGCCAGGTAGAAAAATTTACCATTAAATAGGTATAAAAAAAAAGAACGAGGAAAAAGAAGAAAGAAAAGTTAAGGGGATGATAAAGTAGCAGTCCATAAACAACGAAAAAATGATAATTAAAACTTGGCAACAAAGCGCGGGGACCTAATTACCTGGCCCAGGAGACCGCGACCTACAGGGAGCTTCATTGCCATTGTCCTGGGGCGACCTTGGGCGACACTGAGATTGAAATATGGCTCTTTGCCGATCACGGATTCCGTAAATCCATTTCAAGGCATACCAGGAACTAATTTCCCCAACTAATTAGCGTTGATTTCTAGTTAATTTCTAATTGAAAAACAAATGCAAATCCTTAGATTGCAAGCTGCATCCTTTCACTAGAAAGCATGCAGCGCTTAGCTCATATTAATGCCTCCTCCGCTTACCAACGAAATCCAGAATTTTGGTTTTAGCCGGAAAAGCAGCCCCCATCGAGTCCGTCCGGTTTGTTTAGGGGTTAAAAGCTACCAGGAATTCAATTAGGACGAGTAAAGTGGCCCAATTATGAGCCGAAATGCAATTTAAGCCGCCAAACACAGCGGGGCTTTAACACGAGATGTGTGTAGTTTGAAGTGCCCAAAATGGGCAATGAATAATAGAATTTCAAAGCTAAATAATTAAATTATTTGATTTTTATATTTATATTTAATTAATTAACAATTTATTAGCCACTTCTATACTATTTCTATTTCCATGCAAAAGCTTATTACCGATAACTATCGCGATAGTCGAGACACCATCGATAGTTGCAAGTGGCCTATCGATAGGGTCAATCGTTTCCTTACTCATTTTTGCGTTGGACTTACTTGCAGGGATCGTATGTCTCTGGCCGGCGTCCTCACCTTCCAGCAGGCCATGTCCGGAGCCGTGTCGCCGCAATACGGACCCGTTGGCCTGGATCCGGCAGGAGCTGGATCAGGAACCGGAGCTGCTGCCGGCGACAGAGAGAGGGATAGAGATAGAGGTGGGGGCGGCTTGGTTAGCGGGTTGGGAAACGTGAGCGGAGGCCTGCCGGGCGGATCAGTCCACAACCTCAGTCTGGGCGTGGGACTGGGCTTTCTGGGTGGCTCGAGCAGCACATTGGCTGCTGTTGCCGAGGTAACTAGTGGCCCAGACGCAACCTCCAGCGACTCGCTGTCCCCGGTTACGGCGACACCGGGAACGACAACCACTATCAGGCCCACGGCACAAGCGCAACTGCCATTGCAGCAACAGCAGCAGCAGCAGCGGGAGCGCGGCGTGGGCGTCGGCGAGTCCTTCGGAGGAGGCAGTGCCTCCAATTCGAATATGGCCAACCTGGCCAACGCCGCCGCCATCTCTTCTTCTAACCAGCCAGGACGAACTTTCCTCGAACGGCAGCGCCTGAGAACATCCAGCATGCCGGCAGAGAGCCGACGGGTGAGTTAATAGGTGTGATATCGTATATATCCGAGAAGTTATAGTTCTTTAAGTACTAAAGTGTATATTTAAGGTCGGGTTCTTCTATTTTTTGACCCTAAATGGGGAGGGAGAACGTAGAATGTCCTAGGAATAAATGGAGGGCTCTTAGCGATTATCGAGATTAAAAATTAAATTTTAAATAATTTTAAATGCTTTTAAAATTAAAAGATTCTGAAATGAGGAACGGAATTCTTTTCTGTTTAATTATATATAACTTTTAAATATAAAATATTGAAATTAGATCAAATTTTTATAGTAGTAGTTTATAGTTTATCCTCAAAAGTAACCTCTTGTTTCAGGAAAAAATTTTATAAAAAGATATATTTCTAAAGAATTTTATATATTTTGTTATCGTAGTTTTATAGTTGGATTGTTCTTTATTTGATTGCTTTTCTTTTTGTCGTTTTATAATTTGTTCAAGGTGCTTTTCCTTTCAAGATCATAGTGTGACCGTTTCTTCTTGTTTTCTTAATCCTAAATTCATTTAATCTCGGCGGAATTTTAACATAAAATGCTAAATGCCTTACAAAATGCTAATGGCTACACTATGCAAAGATAGTACTCAGTTAATGCTTACAATTAAAGCAATCTTCAGCTCTAAAGCACTTAAATTAATATTAATTGCTTCACAAATCGAAAACTTTTTAAATTTAAAACAGAATTCCTTTTAATTTAATTATATTTAGCTTTTAAATATGAAACTCTGAAATATTCTTGAATAGAAATCGCATATTTGTTCTCAGTTTATAGTTTATCCCTAAAAAATCTATCAAACTAGAGAACTCCTAGTTTTAGGAAGGTAATTTCATTTTTCCCAAAAAAATATAAAATACTTAAACAATCTCTCGCTCAAAATCTATACATATATAAAATAATAAATTCAAGTAAAGGCCAAAGGCCAGCTGCAGATAATAAAAGAATGACAAATGACAGAAAATAGGCTTGGAAGCACGTCAAACCCTCTGACAAGAAACTGGTCCAGTCACTGCCACTATTTATTTTTGGCCAAATTCCTCGACGATTGGCCAGTCATCAGCTCAGTCCGGGGAACCAGTTAAGCCAGTTCAAGGAGCAGGGCTCACGGGAATTATCGCATGCGCCGACATGGGAGGACACAAGTAATTGAAACTTGGGAACAAAAGCCATTTAAGGACACCCATTAGCACTCTCTCTCTCCACTCGGCAGTGAAATATTTCTAAATAGTGTGGAAAAGCGAGGAGAAACTAGAGGCAAGCAGCCAAAGATTACACATGTATCTGGGGATGTCGGAGTGTAAGTGTTTCTGGCCAAGTTTGCAGCATTCAGCATGACTGAGCATTTGATACATGGCCTCTGGAGCAACTCTGGAGCTCGGGAACTCTGGTTTTTGGCCCTCTCGGCTGCCGGGTCATTGCCTGCTTAAGCCTTTTTCTGTGGTGAGTGAAGAAGGCTGCCAGCTTATCGTGTCCTGGCACTCCCCCATCTTCACATCTCCATTTCCCTGGCCAATCTTCTGGGTATATCCCACTGGTGCCACCTTGTTTTCCTGCCACGCCTTTCCTTTTTTTGGCACATTGAAAAATCGCCATAATCAAGCCGCAAGTTGAGTGCACTTCAAGGTGTATTTATCTTTTTTGCTTGGACATATCCTTGAGGTTTTGGTGTTCGGAAAATAGCTGTCATTCATCTTTGTATATTTATTTTATTTTTGTTTATTAATTAGGCTTAGAAATAGCATCCCTTGCCTCTTACTAAGCTTATCCTTTTTTATATAATTAACGCTTCAATTTGTTCCTTTAAGGTTTTTATTAAAATATTTGTTTAAACCCTAAAAACTTAACCCGCAAATCTTATATAGTTCTGAATAATAAGTATATACTCTCTCTAAATAACCGCTTACCTCACAGTTTCTCACATCCATTCTAGCTGTGTGTGTCATTAACATGGATTTATGGCTGTGATTGTGGGAATAACTCTCTCATTTATCCGTTAAAGCCATAATAGCTTGCACTCCCGTCTAGTCCTAGTCCTAGTTCTGGTCCTAGTCGCTCCGGCTAATGTAATTAGTTTGTGAAATTACTCGAGTGAAAATTGTGCAGAGCGTGGCCACGTCTGCCATGTCCATGTCCGCCACGTGGCGGGCTGCGTGCCACCTGCCAAGCGGCGCTGCACTTGCTCCTGTGGCTCCTCCAAGTGCCACTGCACCTTGGGCCAACTGGGAGCAGGCGGCGGCTGTGGCAGTCGCAGTAAAAGTGGAACAGCAGGGTGCATCGACCCTTACCCCCCGGCAAATGGGATGGCATCCCGATAGTTGGAGGTTGTGGTCGATGGACTCCAAAGTTTCCATCATTTTCATGCGCAAACTTTTCAGTTTCGAGTCCTTGCAATTGATTTGAAGGAGTAAAAAAAAGAATTACCTATAAAGGCACTAAGAAAAAAAGGGTTTGAATTTTGTAGTTATTTATTTTTTGATATACGAAATAATAAAGAAAATAATAAAATAATAAATAATAATCCTTGAGCTCCAAAAGGTTGAAGGTTTTACCCAAACCTGAACTTCAATTTTGATCTAAAACAGGATTTTTATTTAATTAATTAACTTTGCCTTGAGATAGGTTTGATTTTTAGTTTTTCAGTTAATTTTTATGAAAAATATTAAACATTAACCTTAGATTTTTGGTTTTGTGTGCCATTAAAGTGAGCGAGAACCTTCAAAGCGAATCAATGGCAAGCACGTAGATGGCTCCGGGCCAGAGCTGCACTCGGGAATGGGACAGGGACCAGGGACCCGGGAATAGGTGTGGGGATGTGCAAGCATTAAATGCGGAATAGTGTCAAGTGAGCGGTGGCAACTTGTCGACTGCAGTCACAGCTCCATTCACACTCTCCGAAGCAAAGAAAAAAGGCTGCAAAACCCGCAGACAGAGACCCTGAAGGCAGCCCAAAAAAAAAAAAGAAAAAATAAAGAGAATGAGTTTGAGAATGCGAAACTTTTGTGCAACCAAAAGGCCCAAAAGGGCAACCGCAAATATGTGTGTGGCTCTCGAAATTGGCAGGAAGAAGCCTCAGAAGCTGCAGGCTCAATTTGTGGCAGGAAATAAAAGTCTAGATAAAGGCTTTAATTGAAGGGGAATGGGAGACTCAAGGTGCCAAGGTGTGTACAGCCTATTTGCGGTTGCAGCCTGATTGGGTTTTTAATGAATTCAAAATTCGATTGGAGAAAGACCTTAGCTGGCAGGATTTATTTACTAGTTCTGGCTGTATTTTGCTTATTTTTCTGTATTTTTGATTCAGAACCAACTGTTGCGTGGCTACGTGCTTATCGAAGGGCCACAGACAGCGCAGCCTGTGACCTTGGCGTATACGCAATTTGGATTAAAACGCCCTCACGGCGTATACGCAATGGCTAAGGGATTAAAAGTTAGTTAGTTTATTCAAAATCGGAATATCTCTGCACAAACAGAAAGCGAGAAAGAGAAAAGGGATTAAAGGTTGGCTATTAAAAAAATAAATTGGAATACAGAAAGCGTGAAATTCGAAGAAATAGTAATAAACAGATAAGAAAAAATAATTGAATCCCTGAATCCCTGCCTTTGTTATTTATTTCTAAAAATGCAAGGTTTCAAGAGTGTTTTTTAGAAGATTAGAAATGTACACCTGGTCCTTTGTTATATTTATTTTTCAATTATAAATATTTTATTTATTCTTTCTAGCCACGTTTGGCGGAGATGCGCCGCTCCGCCATCCATGCCGGAGACCTGGACATGGGCTACTATCGTCTACGAAGCTTTAGTATAACCTCTCACGGAATTTGTAATTTAGGCGACTCCTTAAGGTAAGTTTATTCCTTTAATAAATAAAAAAAAGCAATGTAAATATAATTACATATGTTAATGATGGTCTTTATTTTAAATGATTTAATATTTTGTATTACTTTGCGCGTCTGTTCGTTTTGCTTCTTCTTAATCAAGTGAAGTTGGCTGCGCCTCATCGAGATACTTATCGTGTTATCGATACTTAATACAAAACTATCAGTATATCGAATACATACAAGATGTTCACACTTAATACTACTTAACATAAATATGTTTACACTTATAAGAAAATATTTATTTGATATTTTTTAACCTAAAAATAAGATTTTTCTTAACAAATTCAAGACTTGCTTTTAAATAAAATCAATATAAGGTTTTTTAACACAACATTTCTTATGTTAAACATTAAAAATGCAGTATAAATTTAGTATATTATTTTTTAAGATCAATAATAATATAAAAATAGGAAATCATTTTGTATAATTTCCTAAGAACTCCCCTACCTTTGCTTATTTTTGTCCTTAGGAGCCGCAGGTCACGTTCGATCAATTCCGTGACATCCACGGGCACCTCCAACAGCGGCGTGGATCGTCACAATAGGTGAGTTCAGGAGTGAGTCAGTGGTTCAATGAGCACAAGTGCCTGGCTGGCTGCCTGACTGGCTGGCTGGCAATAAATTGTTTATAAAATGACAATAAATCCCCACGGAGGGGCGGCGACTGTGTGGCAGTTCGCATGGCGACAACAATGCGAACGAGACGTGCGGCATTCGCACGTCCATATAGTCGGGGACTAATTTCATACAATTTCCACACCAAACAATTTCCGCTGCCATTAACAACGGCCTGATAAAAAGGCCAACAAGATGAAGATGGACGCGGACGCGGAGAGAGATGGTGATGAAGATGAGTGTGTGGCAACAATGCCGAGGCATTTTCCGTCTCATTGTCAAAGGAAAACCGCCGCTTGTCATGTTCATGGCGCTGATTACTGTTATTATCAGTGCTGCCAGCATTCTGTGTTTCCAAAATAAAGTACAGAATCGGTTTAAAAAGAATATTCTGAAAAGGAAAAAGCCAAGAAAACAATGGGTTTATTATTTGGCATTATTTCTTTGGTCTTCTTTTAAATTTCCATAGAATTGATCATATTTTTCGTTTTATTTTTAAATTTGAAGCTTATGACTTGCTGTATTTATGTTTTTATAAAGAACTTAAGCAAGTTTGAGGCAGTTTTATTTATAAAATAACCTATTAAAGGTGTCATAACTCTAAAGATAACATGGTCCCTTATTTCTTTCAAAATTCAGCTCGTTAAAAGTTTTACTTAACAATTGGTTATATATAAAAAATATATTAAAATGTTTATAATATAAAATAATAATGAAATTATTATATACATAATTTTGTATATCTATAAAAGAGATTAGGCAGTGTCATAACCCCATAAAGCAAATAATACAGATGTCTGGCAACTCCAAAAACACTTAGTATTGCCTTTAGTGAGCTAAATATTTTTATTAAGTTAGAAAACTAATATTACTAAGACTTTACTTAGCTAATAACCATAAAAAGAAAAATAAATAGCAGAACATACATTTTCCTAGATGAAAAACAGGATGTACTGGCAGCACTGGTTATTATTGTTATTAACCCCCCCTTGGAGCCATGCCCCTGCTTATTTTTTGGGTATTTTTCTGCTCTCCCCCTCCCGCCATAGCAACGCGTCGCGGGCCTCCGGAGAAGTGGTGGACGGGGATCCCACGGCGTCAGGACAGCCGCCGGATGGAGATCCCAACGTGCCCGCCTATAAGATTGCCATGCTCGGCGGGTCCGGGGTGGGCAAGACCACCCTGACGTACCAGTTCACCACATCCGATTACATATGCGCCTACGACCTGAGTCTCGGTAAGTGGAAATTCATAATTTATCCCAAATGCTCCCGGGGTCTTATTCCCCCCTTGCGCATTTCTATTGCAATTTTAAACTTTTGTAAATTGCGAAACTAAAAGTATTTCTCGCTGAAAAATTAATTAATTTGTTTAATAATGAATGTGTTTGAGGGAAACTCACATGATACTTGTATGTACTATGTATATATTATAAATAATGCCTCTAAATTGCTTATAAAAGTTTAATGGCAATCTGCATCATAATTAATCATGAAAATTATTTATTTATTAGATACAAAATACTCTGTAGATAAATATATATATATTTCCCATGGGAATAAATTAATAAATATGTATATACTAACCTTATTAGATATTTAAATACATTTCCCTGACAATTACAATAAAATTAGGAAATAGCTTCTTAAAACTCTCCTATTTATTGCCAAAATGTATATAAAGATCTGCAAGTAAAACCAATTCAGCGGCAAATCACTTATAATTTAAGCTACAGAAATTCGAGGAGTATGACTTGGCATTAATCTAGGTGACTTGTAGTTTGGGTAAATCCAGTAATTGAAAATGAAGTCCCAGCGAAGACACTGCTCTCTGTTCTCCCTCTCTCTCTGGCGGCTCCCTTACTATGCGGCTTTTAATCAAACACATTTGCATTTTAATTATGGCACAAAGTCATAAAATATGAAAAGCGCCAGCGCTAATTTTATTAACTTTCGCGACCATATCACACAGGGAGCGTGGGAGTAGAGCCTTAGAGTATTTTTGGGAATGGAGCTGGAGCTGCGGAGCCTTTAAATGGATTTTTAGCAGAGGAGAATTTCCACTAAAATGGGTTTAAATGGGCTTCTGTGCCTTAAAAGCAACTAGGCTTAAATTAATTGAGTTTTTCTTTATATTAATCAATAAATAATTATTAAAATTCAAGCACTTGCCACTATCAGCTTTCAGCTTACAGCTCTGGTTTCCTTTATTTGTTTCTGGGCACGTGTCACATTAATTGAAAGCCAAGGATGCACCAGAATGCATCAGCTTCTTGGCCGTAGCTTATCGAATTACCTTTGTTACTGAGACTTCCTGGAGGCTTTTTGGGTAATGCAATCAGGGAGAAAAGTAGCCATCAATATCAGGCAGAAAATAATTGTAAATATGTATATTTTTCCCTTGTAAAAATATTAAAAAAACATTTCTTTGTTATTAAAATTCCAACTAACTTTCTCTTCTTTCTTTATGAACATTACTTTCCTGTACAAAACTTATTACATTCTTAGTTGCAACTTTGTAAATATTACAAGTAGTCAGTAAATTAATGTAAGTTTAATGTTTCCCTGAATTTCCTATTATTTTGCAAATGTCAAGGACTCTTCCTGCTACCTTCAACTAAAAATAATTAAATCATTCGGTCAACCTTGGCGTATGAGTGATATTCACCGTATTGCGTAGCTGCAACCGCAACAAACTGTTGCACGTTGCATAGTTGGGGATTCGAGTGAAACTTTTGGCCAGGATGCGTAGTGTGTGTGTGGGGGTTCCACTCCCTGAGAGATTCTCTTGGCATTTGCTGGGGTTACGCAGCCCTTGCACAAAGCCTTTGAGCTTTGGGCCTGGCCTCCCATTGGGATCACGCAGAAATTTGCAGCTCTGTGTTGTCGAGATAATAAAATTCCAAGTTTTAATTAGCACAGCAGCAGGAGCAGGAGCGGGAGTGGGAGTGGGAGGGAGGCAAACTTTATGACCGCCACATACAATTGCCAGTGTGGCCAGGTTCGTGTGCGAAAGCGTTTTGTGCTTCTTTTTCCCAGGACTATTGTTAGTCGGAATGGGAAAGCGGATGGAATGCCAGGGCCTGCAATTCTAAGCCTGCAGGATGCAGGATATGCCCTGCTCTTTGCCTGCTGCCCTGTGCGTGTGGCCCTTTTGTCCATTTTCCGTATTTTTAGTGCCCTTCCCCAGGACACGCAAATTAAGACACAGAAATAAATAGGAATTGAGACAAAACGAAGCCAATTTGAGCTTTAAAAGACAAAACCTAACATCTTCCTTAGTAACCTAGGCTGAAACTGAAGCTAGACTATCTTGATTTTGCTTTATAATTTATATATATTTTAAATACAGACAGAAACCCTAGAAATATATTTTTCCCGGTGCATGCCTGCGTGTGGGCGCCTGGCATCTTTAACTAATGGCAGTTGGCGTGGCGTTGCATGACCAAATCTGGGCGGGGGACGACCACCACTGACTGCCTTGACCACTCCCACCGAGCAGATGTTGGATTTATTACATTCCACTTCCTACTCAACTAAATTTAGCCATGGCATTCCTTCTTATTTTTGCTCGGATTTTTCAAGCTAAGTCTATTTTAGTTTGGCCTTACCACGCACAACTGTACTGCCTCGCATCATGTTTCAACTGGTTGCATTGCTAAAATTGTTTAATTTTAGATTTAATTGAAGTAAAACCATAAATAGCATGAGTTTTATTAATGCCAACAGGGGCTGCTTTTGAGCGCAACTGTACCTGCTCAGGCAGCGACTTGTGCGAGCAACTGTACATTTTCTAATGACCTTTTGGTCATGTTAGGTCTTGTTTAGTTTGGCGAATTCCTTATTAAATTCCTATTTGGGGGTAAAAAAAAACTTAAAAAATATATAAGTAAAAGAGGAAATATATTAAAAATGAGTTAAATTAATTTCTATTATTTTAATTCTATTTTTTTTATGTCTTAACTATTTAAATTATTTAATTTTTCCATAAAACTAGCTTTTATGTCAAAATATTATTTTGCTGAATTATATAAAAGCACTTTAATGTTATCCAAACATATATTTTTGGACATTAAACTTAGCTTCTGAGCGCAACTGTACCTGACAATAAAAGGTCATGTTAAGACTTGTTTAGTTTGGCGAATTCTTTATTAAATTTCTATTTGGGGTAAAATAAGCTTAAAATATAAATAAGAAATAGAAGAAATATATACAAAATGAGTTTAATTAATTTATATTATTTGTATTCTATTATTTTGTATGTTTTAACTTTTTAAGTTATTTAATTTTTCCATAAAAGTAGCTTTGTATGACAAAATAATATTGCTGAGTTGTATAAAAACACTTTAATGTTATCCAAACATATACTTTTGCACATCAAACTTAGCTTCTGAGCGCAACTGTACTTCCGGTATGCACGTTTCTCGCACATTATTCCAATTACCCTTACAAATAAGACCAGCAAAGTCACCAACTTGTAAATAAGCACCACTACAATTAAGCAAACTTATATATTTATCACATTTATTTATAATAACTCTGTTGAGTAACTCTGAACCCGAGGAATGCTTTAAAATGCACGATATTGCACGGATGTTGACACTGACGGCCGCAAGGTGTAAAGAGATGAGTTTTCACAAATTCCGCACATGCCAAACACTCATAAACCAGCTGGACGCACATTTATTGGCCTTTTCCATAGGCAGCCATGGGCAGTAACCACTAATAAGCCACAAATCTCGGCCAAAATGAGATGCAAATGAAATGTGGCCGGCTTTCGGCTCTCGGGGACAAACAGAGGGACAGAGGAAAGCCCTTTGTTTGCGCAGGAATTTATATAATTGCATTGCAATGACTGGCTTTCGGTTTGCCGCCGCCTGTAAATGCCATGACTAATCGGCTAAAAGTCCCTCAAAGGACTCCCAGGACTGCAGAGAAAAAGAGAGAAAAAAAACTATTACTATTACTTGCAACATGCAAATTAAGCCACGGAATGTGGAGGAGTGCCTGGCAATTGGAACTAGAAACCAGGATCTGGGGCGGGCTCTGGGTGGGGGCTTAGCCTGCGGGTTCTGTCGTCTAAATATTTGACACAAACAGAGTCGGGACGCAAACTGCAGTCATTGTCTGCTCCTGCTCCTGGTCCTGGTCCTGGTCCTGCCTTCCTCATCATCCCAATCCTCGAGCAGCGCCTGCCTTTACCCCTTTTTTTGGCTCGTGTTAAACTGCTGACAAAGCAGGAAGCACTCGGGAAAATAAATTAAATATATTTGGGGAAATATATTTTAAATAAAAAAAATGACTAAGGAACTGAAAAGCTTAATTAATTTAATTTGTATTAACATCTATAAAATCTTTTAAAGGTTTATGTATCATTTTTATTTTTGCCAGTGTCCTGATTCCGTGTCCTGCACAATAACGCAATGGAGCAGGCTTTACGAGCTGCCGACACAGGTCCTGTGCTCCTTGCTCCCCTGCCTGCCTCGGTCCCCATTTTATGACTCGATTCGTTTAAAAAACGAGTCAATGACAACGACGTTAACTTGCTGGCCAAATAAAATCACTTTGATTACGGTTTTATGGCCGCCACGCCTCCCTCGCTGCAATTTGATCGATTTTAAGTCGAACTGCACTTTGGGACAACATTCTGTGGAAAGTTTTCCGCCTCCACTCCTCGGGGATCCAAGTATTTTCTTCTTTGCAACTATTGCTGAGTGAAATTAAAGAGGGGGGAATGGAAAGCGTGATTAAGTCAGTTTTGGCATTAGAAATTCAGCGGGATTCCAGGGAACTTTATTAAGGAAACAAGTAGGTGGAAAAGTGGGATATGTAAGAGAGAAGAATTTTAGATTAAAGGGGTTACTCTATAGGAATATATGAGTTAGCAAGTTAACTTGTTCAATCATTTAAGGAAAGGTTCTTTCTTTTAATAGGAATCTTTTTATAGGAAAAATCACTTGTAAATAAATTAGGACTTGGGAGAGACATAGTTCTCGATATATGTAAATATATATAATATCTAAAATAATCTGGCTTTATAGTTAGTCCGAATTTTAGAGACTAAGCCCCATTAGCTTTGCTTTAAATCAGTGATGCCCACACAAATACAATGACATGTGACTTGCATTTGTGTGCGTAAGAGAAAAACGAAGTTGGCTTCGCGCGAGACGTTGCGGTTGCCAGAGCAGTGCAAAGTATTAAATTTTAATGCTTTGCACTGCTCTGGCAACCGCACCACTCGACCTCTCATTCTCTCTCTTCTCTGCTGCTGCTGCTCAAGTCACGTTTACACTGTCTGTGTAGCGGCAGAGAACCGGCAGAGTTTTTACCAACCACATGTGGCGGGGGCTTGGGCATCACTGCTTCAAATGCGCAAAATCCCTCTATAAAAAAATATAAATGCTTTTAGCTTTGTTTTAATTACGTAAAATCCCTCAGAAAAAATATATATTTATCATACAAAAACGCAAAAAATATATTTAAGCCACGGACACTCCCTAGCTTCCATTTCTTAATTAAAAACAAAAACAGGAAGTACAAGAATTTAAAAAGGGTGACTAAAACCGACAGCAAAAGCCCTCTCAATTTTTTTTGCCCACTTTTTTTGTGTTTTTGCATTTTTTTCTTAGATGATGACTATGGACAGAAGACGGTGTCGGTGCTAGTCGACAACATTGAGACGGATTTGGAAATTATTGATCATCCAGCGTGTGAGATGTCGGTGAGTAAGTGCGCGGAGGGAGCAGGCGCCACCCATAGCCCCCAGTAGTGCGAGTAGTCGTAGTCGTAGTCCTAGTCCCTCGTCGCCTGTCTGGGCTCCTTCTCCTCCTCCAAAAGCGAGCTCCAACTGGGCCAGCTGTGGCGGGTTAAGGGCCATTCAGAGGCCATCTCTCCCTCCCTCCCAGCCTCTGGCTCTCTCTCTGCCTGTGACACATTTGCCAAATGTCATTAACACTTTTGTGCCTCTGCTCGGTGGCTTTAAAAAGCGAAACAAAGTGATGCGAAATGGCCGAATGGGTTCGGAGAATGTCCCTCAATTATGAATAAATGCATGAATATGGGTCGGAGACTAGGAATTAATGGGTTTCAGGGGCATAAGTGAGCTTAGTTCTTAAATTACAAAACATACAAAGGATATTTGGGTAAAATTTATTATATAATATATTATATATAAAACTTGTTTTATAAATGATAAAGTTAATAAGTAAATTTGTGACACGGTTGTCTTTAAATTCGGGTTTTAAAGGTTTTCGTGTATTTATTGTGTGTTTAACTTGATCTTAGACTAAAAAACAAATTAACTTTGGTTAGCAGAAGCTTGTTTCCCTTACTACTTAGCAATTTGATTTACTTCTTCCCATGGTAGCTATAAGATATAGTCGTCCGATTTGTATAAAATTAAAACCGTAATTTTGAAATTATAAAAAACGAACATAGCTCCCAGGAGATAAAAATATGTTGAGAAACAGCGAAGTTAGATTTTTTTCTACCAATTTTGTATGGCAACTATAAGAAATAGTTGTCCGATTTTTATAAAATTTCAAAGAAAATTTGTATATAATAGAAAAAACAAGGATATCTCAGGTTTTAAGAGAATATTTTGAAAACCAACGAAAATATGTTTATTTTTCTAGTATTTTCCTATTAAATTTTCGGGTGTTCCTCTGGCTGTTATAAGATATAGTCGTCCGTTGGTAATACAATTAAAACTGTAATTTTAAAATAAAGTAAATGCAAATTTGCTAAGAAATAACAAAGTTATGTCGAAATTTCCTATTAAATTTCCGATCCTTCTAAAGGCACCTATATGCTAAAGTCTTCCGATTCGATTCGCTTCAACTTATATACTGCATTTAATAGAAAGAAGACTATTGGGAAAGTTTAATACAGATAGCTCTTAAACTAAGGGAAAAGTTAGCTTTAAAACGGGTAAACGGACAAACAAACAGACGGACAAACGGACATGACTAAAGCGACTCGGTTGTCATTGCTTAATAAATATATAATCTTTATGGGGCGAGTCACTTAACTAATAAAATAAATACCTTTTCTAAAAGTATAAAAAGGTAAGATGGTCGGTAATTATTACCCAAAAGCTGGTAATTAATTATAATTAATTAATACTACCTCCCAACCTTTGTCCCCATGATGTTTTCAATTTATTTGTATTTAATATTCCGCCCTCAACCCTTGTAATTAATCGAATTCCTTCCGGAAATGCATCCTTAAATAAATACAGTTTATTGTAAATTATTTTTCTGATTCCAATTGCAACTTATAAGCTTAGAAAAGCTTCTTGATAATTTTTAATTTAATATTTGAGCTCTGAGACCGCAATTTGCAATTTGTGGCGACGAAGAAGAGCTTTAAGTCCTTAAGTCACCCGGCCAAGGTCGGCGAGGACTTGTCGCAGCTGCAGAGAAAGGCGCTCAGCCAAGCGTCTCACTTGGTTGCCTCCCAGCATCCCCTCAAGCAGCCTCCTAGCATCCGCCTCATCCTCTTTCCCTTTAGCAGATTTCATTAGATTTTTTGCGTAGCCTACTTACCAGCGCCATATGGCCATCGCCCTTTCATCGCCTTCTCCCTCTGCTCTTCTCCTGCCCAGACGGAGGCCTTCTGCGCCACCTACAACATCGATCTGTTTGTGGTTGTCTACTCTGTCGTGGATCGGACCACGTTCAAGGCCGCCGAGCGGGTGCTGCAGTATCTGAAGGAGAACGAGATGCTCCTTTCGCGCGGCGCCATCCTGGTGGCGAACAAGACCGATCTGGAGCGGCATCGAGTGGTCACAAGGCAGAGTAAGTAGCCAAACCCAGCTTAAGGAACCTTATCCAGGACTCATCACCTCCCTTTTCCTGCTCTCTCCTTCCCAGTGGGCTGCAAGGTGGCCAACCAGATAGCCTGCAAGTTCATCGAGACCTCCTCGGGGCTGGACCACAACGTGGACGAGCTGCTGGTGGGCATTGTGGCCCAGGTGAAGCTCAATCCTCAGCGCCTACGTCGCCTCACCGAGCTGGAGCTGCAGCGGCTGAACCTCCAGAGCACCATCCAGAAGCATCGGGGAATGCACCTCCAAACACGTCGCATGGTCCGGCAGATGAGCGTCTGCCATGGCGACGAGGAGATCTTCAATGGCGGTCAGCCGGAGGAGCATGAGTGCGAGTGGCCGGAGCAGGGACCGGAGGGCAGAAAGGCCCGCGTGGAGAACCCGAATCGGAAGCCCCTGAACCTAGAGAGCATTCTCAAGATGGGGGAAAGCGAGGTGGAGGACGGCGACGTTCCCGAGACCACGCACCACCATCATTACCATCAGCAGCAGCTCTCCAAGTTCGAGCTGCTGACGGCCAACGACGAGTACCGCCATCGGATACCGCGGCGTCAGGGATTCCGCAAAAGGCGCTCCTTCGATGGCGCCATCTCCACCTCGACGGCAGCCGCTGCAGTGGCCGAGCTGCAGCGTCGGCATGAGCTCCGCGCCCTGGATGACTCGCACATCCTGGACGAGGAGGAGCGCATGAGAAATAGGTACAGGGACCGAGAAAGGGATAGGGAAAGCGAAGACGAGGAGGCCGAGGGACCAGAGGGACCAGACGGTGGCGGCGGCGGCGGCAGACGGAGCTCCTGCAACCGGAAGGTGGTCAAGAAGTTAACCGCCCGCACCAAGGTCTTCATCTCGTCGGTGCTGCGCTTCAAGAAGTCCATCAATCTGAGGCGCCGCAACTCCTCCAGCTGCAGCGATCTCTTTGTGATCTAAGCAGTGGCAGAGTTGGCAAAGGTATAGACTGACTGTACATAAGTAGCAGGGAATCGGGAATCGGGAAAGGTATACAAGTAATCAGTGAAAATCTAGCAGTTAATCGGGGAAGCATTCTGGAGCACCAGCTCCTCGCCTCGCGCTGGAGGAGACTGCAAATAATTTCCGGTTGGTTAGAGCTCCAGAGTCTCTACCCCAAGGATCGGTGGCAGCCAAGGCAAGGCCCCTGCCACCGGAAGAAGGGTAAGCGGAAATTAGTTTAGTCAGCGTAAAGCAGTGTAGAAATCAGCCTAAGCAGTGATAGAAAATCTGCAGAAAGCAGTCCAAGTGTCAGCGTAAAGCAGTGATAGTATCTGCGTCAAAGCAGCCCCAGAGGCAGCGTCAAGCAGTGTAGGATAAATGTCAGCTCAAAGAAGTGATAGAATCTGCACTAAAGCAGTTTAAGGGTCAGCGTAAAGCAGTTGCCACGGAGCAGGAGGATCCTGGAGCACCGGCCGCCGGTAGAGCTCCGGATCCCGAACTCCAGCAAAAGACACAAACACAAGAATACTACAGGGAATCACCCACTTTTGTCAACAAAAAATAATCGACAACCAGCTGGAGCTCCTATCGAGGCTCGCGGAACTCGATGTTCCTCTCCCCCATTTACGTAAAATCTCGAGTTTAGGCCCCAACACACACACTCAAAAACACACACTCTGAAGCTGCAAATGCCGACAATAATTTTCAGTCCAAAGAATATATTGTTCAGCAACTTTTTAAGAAAAATCTAAAGAGAGAGACACAGTTTTAAGGCCCCCCCTCTAAATTAACTAAGCAGCAAAAAAACCAAAAAAAAAAATTAAATTTTTTTTTTTAATATAAAAGCCCCAGGACCTGTGGGTCTTGCTAGATTTGTAGCCAAGCAGTAGAAAATAAAGGATAGTTACCAACCGTGTGAGCAGCGAAATACTGCACTTTATTTTGTAATTTCTTGTTTTTTTGTTTTTCTTGTCAAGGGAAAAGAGTATGCGCTTATATGCTATATCTTTTCCCATTTTCAAACGTAAGAATGTGAAATGGTATACAAACGGGCATACAATTAGCGAACAAATTAACCAGGAATTTACCTTGAGGTTGAATTTGAACGAAGCGAAAAAAAACAAAAAAAACAGCTTTTTGATCAAGGAGCAGGCGAGCTAGAAAGGTGCAAAGTTTCTCTCGAGGATCTCGACCTTTGGAACTCGTTGAAATGTTCAAATATTTGACAAATCACTTTTTCCTTTTAAGCTTAGTACGCAGACAGGCGAAAAGTGTTCCTAAGCATTGAGTCAAAACGAGAGGTCAATAGTCACCCTCTCGCTCTCTCGCACTGCTTAGGAACACTTTTCGCCTGTCTGCGTACTAAGCCTCACTATTTACAAACATTTTGTATAAATTCTAATGGTCAATTTTATATAGAGCAGCGTTGGTCACACTGCTTAATCGATAGATGCAAGAAAATCGATAGATCTCGAAAGAAAGCGAGTGTGACCAGCGCGTATTTATAAAACTAAGCCTTTTACAAATTTTCTTATACAAAATCTAGATTTTCTAAAAATTATACAGTAATTTACAAATTGCAAATGTGAAAGAAAGTTGCACCTTTATAGTCGCTGCTCGGTTGGCTTTTGCTGAACAAATATTATATTAAAAAATATATATACAAATATCTTGCGCCGTAGGAGGAGATTTTTTTTTTTTGCGGGCGCCCTAACCTAACCAAGATTTTACAAAACACAAGTGTTTTATTATCGATGTGTATGTATGTTGTGTGTATGATTAAAATACAAAAACACACTCACACAATGCCCAATATTCAAGGCAAAATCCCCAACAAATAAAAACAAATGAGCTTCAATGAATTTATCTATTAATAAATAGGAAAAGCGAAAGGGTGCGAACGAACAATAAATTTATGCAAATGTGGGTTTTTTACCAAATGTTATTTTATTTTTTAATTCAATTATTAAATTTTTAATTTCTACGTCTTAATTTTTTCTTCGTTTATTCCCTTATTATTTAAAGCACAGTTTAAAATAAGTTAAATTCCGTTTTCCAGGCCTGAATCTTTAGATTTATGTTTCAATTTTTCAAATACTTGCACTTTACCTTAACCTTAAATTTTTTATTGTCTTCCATTATTTTTTGTGTTGTTTTTTCTTTATTTTTTGGAGGTACTTAATGGCTGGTATAGAAAGGTGAAGACAGAAGGCAGAAGACCAGAAAAATTGTAAACAATAGTGGCAACAAAATGGGATAAAAGAGAACAAAGTGAGCCAAAGTTCCACTTAGTTCATGGGGCTGTGTGTGTTGTGTGCACAACAAAAGACTCTGCGCTGCGGAAAGTCAACAAAAAAAAATATTGAAAAAATAAGTGAAAATGAACACAAACAAAACACAACATACACTCACCAAAAAACAATAAATACAGATGCGGTCAATATAATAAAACTAATTTTCTTATTATTTATTTTTTTTTTTATTTTACTGTATATTTTAATAAATATTTATTTAATATAAAAATTATTTTATCTACTTTTTCTTGCGCCTATTTTTATTATTTAATTACCAATAACTTCGATTCTAGGCGTTTTTATGAGTTTAAAATATCATTTTTTTTTAAATTTTTTTTATTTTTATTTTTTTTTTTTTTTTTTTATTATTTTTTTTTTTTTTTTTTTTTTTTTTTTTTATGGCCGCTACTGTACACTCTCCCCTTACACCAAACACCTTAAAATGCTGGCAAAGAAACGAGAGAATTATGTTGTTCCAACTCGAGTTACGAATGTTTTTTGGGGGCCGCTGGGATCTGGGAACTCCGATCTAGATCGGGGATCCAACGAAAATGGGGATCTGGGAGAAATGACCGAATAAAGTGAACGGAACAACGAATAGTGAATGACCTGAGCGCACGAGTGTTTCATATATAAATGCAAGGAAGTATGAACGAACACACACTTAGGTTTAAGTAAACAAGTCCAAACAGAGGCTATACATAAGCAGATTTCCCCAGGAAATATAGGAATACCCTTTCGAGTCCCTACATTCCATATTTCCCTTGTCCACTGGCACATTCTGGCCAAGTCTTGAAAAATTCCCATTCACAAGGCTCAACTGGCGGCCAAGTTGGCTTTGCCTTGAATGTGAAACTGAATGTGTCAGTGGAGCAACTCCCTTATTATTTCTCTTATTATTTGTGGCTTCTTTATAGACCCCTTAAACTCACCGAATTTAGACCCACTTCTACTTCAAAATCGAGACTGATTCTGACTCTGGCTATCCTACATCCTTAATCAAGGCCCCTTTCGATGAGCCCTGAGCCCTTGATCAACGATGTATCCTAACTCCCCCGACACACGATTAATTTTTAAGAGTTTACTAATCGGAATATATCTAGCGCGTAAGCAAGCATATATCAATATATATTATTATATAACCCGTATTATACATATATGTATACCAGACACCTACACAAGCTGGATGACTCTACGGCAGAAAGTGAGGAAAACCTAAGCTTAAGTCGGAGAAAACTTTATACGAATTTCGGACAGGATCTTTGAGTGGAATTTTTGATAGCGAGTTTGTCTATATCATCTATTGAGTGTGATAGGCGAGAACGGAGGTGGATTTAGTTGTGGATTAGTCGAGAAAATAACATATATACCCCTTTCAGCCCCCATAGGTTTCCTCCCCTCCAAACTCTTTCGCAAAAATCAAAAAGTAAGAAAAAACATAGAAAAAAAACCCCTTTGTCTATCAAAATTGTTTACAAATCAAAGGATATGGTAGTTGGATTCTATATACACGAATATACAAGAATATATACACATATACCCATATATGAATACATTTTTTTTGATGTACGTTAACCATTTATGCAGTATTTGTGTGTATTTTGAACGAAATCTATTTGTAATTGATAAATTGATAAATTGATAACCGAACATATACTATATATATTAATCCATATATTATACCGAATAAGAACGACAATTTGCTCCTTCCCGAACGAGTTCCGAATGATTTTCAAACATTTCCGTGCAAAGCAATTAAGTTAGTGAGAGCAAAAAGGATAAGTTGGTTCCGGGGGCAGCGGCTATAGCTCCCCATTTGGTCCATACGCACTTTATATAGACTATAGACCACGTCGGATATGGCTGGTGCGCTATGGAGATTCTTTTTTTTTTGCGAAACAGCGCCATTCAATCAAATTGAATGGGACAGCGAGGAGTTTCCACCATATATACTTACATATTTTACTCTATGTGTAAAAATTAAATAAAGGCTTTACGCTACAAACTTGCAGTGTTTTTCCTTGGGCTAATTAGGGGATGTGGATATTCCAGGGATCGGTATCCATCACGCCCTGCCACGCATAGTTTCTAATTAAAAGTTGCTCCTTGCCAGAGCCTCGATGGAAGAGAGGAGTTTGACAAATGGTGCGGCCGGCACTTAATCAACTCGAAAAATGTGTGTGCTCGGAGGCCTCGGGGAAGTCCACGAGGTCCATCAGGGGTGTCCCAAGCTAGGACAGGCTACCAGGCGAAAGTGGCTCCATAAATGACTAATCAAAATGCCAGAGATGCCAGCGATGCCGGCGATGAGCCTGCGGTAAGGCGGAATATGCAAGGAGGAGCATTAATTATTATGGCTGAGCATTTTTTTACACTGATAGGAAAATTGTGGCCTAAAAGGTTAGTAATAATATGATTTTTTTTAAATCTTATTAATCCTTTTTTTATCTGAGATAAAAACAATCATAACTCACCCAAAATAGCCTTAATTTCAATTCGGAAAGCTGTTCTGTGTTAGTTTTTATTAGGTTTATTATTAATCTGTTTATTGAGATTAGAAATTTAAACAAATAAATGTTTGGTCAATTTAAAAAAAAAGATAATTTTATGGACAAATTAAAGCTAAAAATAATCATAACTCAGCCAAAACAGTCTTAATTTTAATGCGGAAAGCTGTTCTATGTTAGTTTTTAGTATAATAATAAATCTGCTTACTACGTTTTGAAATTTAAGAAAATTCATTTTTTGTCAATAAAATTTTTTTTTCTCATATTTTTCAATATATGAATTAGTTTTGAATGATTACAATTTTAATGACGAATCACTTCCTTTTTGGCTATATGAGGCTCTTAAGAAGACCTTGTATTTGGATTAAAAAACATTTCGAAAAATATGATAATTTTTTGGAAAAATCTAAGATAAAAATAATCATAACTCAGCCAAAACAGTCTTTATTTTAATGCGGAAAGCTGTTCTTTGTTAGTTTTTATTAGATTTATAAATCTGCTTACTAAGTTTAGTAATTTAAGAACATTAATTTTTTGCCAATTTTTGACAATTTTAATGATGTATCCCCTTATCAAATTTTGAAAAATCGATCAAAATTTTTTTTCTGATATTTTCCAATATTTTGGTATTAAATGATTACAATTTTAATGACGAATCGGAAAATACACGGCTTTTGGCAATCACTTCCTTTTTGGCTATAAAAGGCTCTTAAGAAGACCTCGTATTTGGATTAAAAAAACTTTTCGAAAAATATGATAATTTTTTGGAAAAATCAAAGATAAAAATAATCATAACTCGGCCAAAACAGCCTTAATTTTAATTCGGACAGCTGTTCTATGTTAGTTTTTATTAGATTAATAAATCTGCTTACTAAGTTTAGTAATTTAAGAAAATTAATTTTTTTCCAATTTTTCAAAATCTTAATGATGTATCCCCTTATTAAATTTTGAAAAATCGATGAAATTTTTTTTTCTGATATTTTTCAATATTTTAGTTTTAAATGCTTAGAATTTTAATGACGAATCGGAAAATACACGGCTTTTGGCTGTCACTTCCTTTTTGGCTATAGAAGGCTCTTAAGAAGACCTTAAATTTTTACCTTTTTTGGATTTAAAATATATTTCGAAAAATATGATTTTTTTTTTTTAAACCTAAGATAAATATAATCATAACTAAGCCAAAGCAGTTTTAGTTTTTATTAGATGTATAAATCTATCTAATACAGATGCTTCCGTAATTCCCAAGTACGAGTTCTGGAAATGTGGAGGCCAGTATAACCAGTATAAACCAGTATAAATGGGATTTCTTGGTATATTGTGTCTTCAGAAAAGGTCTTTGTATGTTTTTGCCGTATAATTTCCATGAATTAAATATTATATTATAATTTCCTTGTAATTAACTGTAAACTCTCTGCGGTTGTGGCTGTGCATTTTTCAACACTGTTCAGAAAACAATGTCCCAGAAGGTGAATTAAATAGGTTTTTGATATTATCTTTAAACCAAAAGAATAAAAAACCAACCAGGACTTGCTTTTTCCTATATCTAACAGCAACCAAGCGTGGAAACGGATAAGAAAAACCTTTAATTAAGTGTGTAAGTTATTAAAGATGCACTTGTAATTCCCAAGTACGAATTCTAGGAATGTTGAGGCTGCAAAAACGAGTGCTAATGAGGTTTCCTGGCATATTATGTCTTCAGAAAGACCTTTGTGTGTTTTCCCCGTAATATTCCCATCTTGATTGACGTGGATTAAATATTAAATTATAATTTCCTTGTAATTAGCTGTTAACTCTCTGCGGTTGTGGCTTTCAATGCTGGAAACCTGCAATGAATCACAGTCGGACTTTGAGTGTTGACATTTTGTGACAAATGAAAGTGTCCACGCAGCAAGCTCCAGAGGCTTTGCGGTGAGTTGAAGTTTATGGTCAGGACAAGCAATTAACGAGCATTATTCATGAAAGGGAGAGCTGTAAAGGACTCCAGAGGGGAAATCAGGCACCAAGGATACATTTTTCGACTTTTATTCGTTGTAAATTTTTAAAAATAAATTAATCTAACATTTAGCTGATGATGGATCGAATAAATAGCAAATAAATAAGTGAATTTAAGATTCGGGGGACCCCTAAAGACTACGTAACTCTAACTCCGTCTCCGATCCCGGCCAGCTGCGGCGGTACAAGGTATTTACACTGTTGCCCAGCATGTTGGCAAACTCGCGCTGGCCGCTCAGTTGAAAAAATCCAGGATGCCATTGAGGAGTTCGTAGGCGAATCCCGTCTCCTCGGTGGCCTCCGCGGCGGCCTTCTTCTTCTTGTTCTTTTTCGCCTTCTTTGACTTCTTGGCCTTGGGAGTGGTGGAGTCCGCGTCAGCAGCAGCAGCCGGAGCTGGGGTCACCTCAGCTTCAGGGGAAGCGGAAACTGAAGCGGCAGACTCTTCAGCGGCTGCCTCATCCTTGGCAGGAGCGGCGGCAGCGAGAGCACCCGACTCGTCCTTGCTTTGCACCAGCTGCTGGTCATCGGTGCTCACATTGTCCCGGGTCTGATCGGCAGCGGCAGGAGCAGCAGCAGCAGCAGCAGCCACCACTGGCTTCTTGGCCGGCTTCTCCTCCTCGTCGTCGTCCAGTTCGTCCAGGAGCCCGGCCAGACTGAAGCCGCCATAGTCAGCATCCTCGGGCGCCTCGGCTTCGTCGTCATCGGCATAGTCTTCGGTGTCATCATCGTCATCGGTGTCGGCATCGGTGTCGCTTTCGCTGTCATAGTCGTCCTCCTCGTCCTCGTCGTCGTCGCCACCAGCTGGGAGGGAAAAGGTAAATAATATATATTAATAAATTATAAAAAAAGGGATAATAAAAACTGGACTTTAAGAAGGAAACTGGACCACTAGGCGTATACGTGACATGCCTGAAAATATTACGTATACGCCCTAAGACACCACTTTTCTATTTTTTTTTAAATTTTACTTAAACTCAAAGCCTCTTAATTTATTTTTAATTATAATAAATTACCAGCAAATCCAAAGATATCATCATCATCATCATCATCGTCATCCGTCGCTGGCTTCGTCGGCAGCGGCTCCGCCTCGGCCACCCTGAGTCCCTCCGGGCCAAACTTGAAGCAGGAGACGCGCAGCGAGGCCTCCACCTCCTCGTCGGCGCGCAGCTCGAAGGCCAGGCAGGCCTTGAAGTCCTTGGACTCCTTGGAGCGCGACAGGCCGTACACCCTGCCGCAGAACTGAGAGTAGCCGCCGGGCAGGCCCACGCAGATGGGCCGCGCCCGCTTGCTGGAGATGCGGCGCGAGGCTAGGGTGATGTCGCCGTACTTCAGGGACACGCTCATCTCGTCGTTGCCTAGATAGGCGATCTTGGCGCAGCCCTGGCTGGGCAGCAGCGGCAGTCCGAACTTGCGGCAGCAGTCGCACTGCGACTCGGAGCACTTGCAGAACTTGCTGATGGGGTTCTCCGGCTTGGCCGTGGTCACGGGCTTCTTCGGTGGCTTGGCGGTGACGGTGGTCACAGCGGCGGCAGCCTCCGGAGCAGCCTCCACGGCAGGGGCAGGAGCAGCGGCGGCAGCAGTGGCCACTTCCGGCACGGCAGCTGCCGCATTGGAGGACTCTACATCCCCGCTGGCTATCTCATTGGCGCTTTCGTCAATCAAAGGGGCGGCAGAGGAAACCACCTCGTCGGCTATGTCCTCCACCTTGGGTGGCTCGGACTCTGGCGGCGCCACATTCGGATCGATCTCCTCGGGCGGCAGGTCCAGCTGCTTGAAGTTCTCTGAGATTTTGTCGGTGCGCCGGAAGACGGTCTTGGCCTCCAGCTGAACGAAGGCGGCGCTGGCCACCAGGAGCAGCATGAGCACCAGGTTGCGGTGGGTGGTCATTTTTGTGGCTGGAATTTAGGAAGAATTGGTAAATAATTTAATTTTAAATTTCAATTTAAATCAGTGATGCCCAAGCCCCCGCCACATGTGGTTGGTAAAAACTCTGCCGGTTCTCTGCCGCTACACAGACAGTGTAAACGTGACCTGAGCAGCAGCAGCAGAGAAGAGAGAGAATGAGAGGTCGAGTGCAGAGCAGTGCAAAGCACTAAAATTTAATGCTTTGCACTGCTCTGGCAACCGCAACGTCTCGCGCTCTGCCAACTTCGTTTTTCTCTTACGCACACAAATGCAAGTCACATGTTATTGTATTTGTGTGGGCATCACTGATTTAAATATATTAAAAAACTCTATTTTTTCCCCTCAGAAACTCGAAATCAATACCCAAAGGTATTCCCAGAGTCAACAAGCTCCGGAATCATCGCTTTCAAGTGGCCAGCGATTAAGTTTCACCGCATTCTTCCGCCGCTTTTTTTCTTTCTTCTTTTTTTTTTTCTTTTTGGCAAAGAAATGGATTTAAATAAATATTGACATAATTTCTTTCACTTCTCTGGCTCCCAGCTTCTGCCTCCGAAATGCAAAGTAAACAAATTAAAGCCCAAAAATCAATGAAAAATCCGAGAAATAACGAAATAACGAAAGCGAAAAGCGAAAAGCAGCCAAGAAACAGAGACCAAAAAAGAAAAAACGAGAGTGAAATCTGCTCTTTGGGCTGCAAAGTTATTTAATTGACGAATTGGGTTAGCCCCTCATTAGAATAGCCACGAAAAATGCCTCCGTTCGCCATCCATTGAGGAGTTTATAAAAGAGAGCCAACAGGTCGGAGCTCGTTGGCAACTCAAACCGAGAGATGGGAGCTTGAAAGCCAAGTTAGTGAGGAGGGGAGTCACCGCTGGCTGAAAGCAAAGTGAAATTTTCAGCTATTGACTCATTTTACCTCGAGTGCCGGCCCCAGAGATGTCCGAATCAATTAGCGGCTCTTAACTGGAGCTCAAATGGCGGAGGAGAAACGCAGGCAGAACTATTTAAAGGCAAAAATAAAATATAAAATCTGCCTGCTCCATTCATAAGCTTAAATTTCAGGAGATTTTTAGAACAGAATTACCAGAGAAAAGCTCTCAAGTAACCTATAACTTGTTCGATTCATGTAACCTGAGAATTACCAGAGAAAAGCCCCCAAGTAATCTATTTGTTCGATTCATATAACTTGCTAAGTTCAGTGGCAAGTAGTTACCTTAAAGGCCACCTTTATTCATAACAATACAGAATCTTGTACAGATTCCCTTGCCTTCCTCAACGATTATCTGTGGGCACAACCATCGTCGGGTGCCTCTTGTGTGTGTTTGCAATAAGCCAACTTCCATAACTTCCATAACTGGCTTATTACGACCATTATCTCCTTGCTCTTGCCTTGCTCTGCTAATGCCACACATTTCCTTACATCATTTCCATTCGTAAATAATAATAAACAGAAACAGAAACACAGATATCTCGGCCGACTCTCTGAACCTGTTCCACTTTCATTTTTCTGGGCACCGCCTTTATCCCATCTAGCTGGACAGGCTGGACAGTGGCCATTGATGACCTTCCGCTTGGCTGGTCTGTGGATGGCCATGTGACCCAGTTGGTGGCCGCCGCTATTTGGGGAAAGAAAGTATGCAAGCGGCTAAATATGGCCGATGTGGAAGCCGAAGCCAAAGCCAAAGCCAAAGCCAAAGCCCAAGGCAAGTCCAAGTCAGAGTCCGAGTCAAGAATGAATGCTCATAACAATGCCAGAGGCGGTGGCCAGTTGCCAGTTACTCTCTAGAAGCAGTTGGAATTGCTAGTAACGTGGCCCATACAGGCAGCCATAACCATAAGCCAAGCAAAAATGATGGAAGAGCTTCTCCAAAGGCAGCAGACAGTTGGAATTCGGTAGGGTCAACCGGGGATTAGGTTAATACAGGAGTTTATCGATCTTAAAAAACATTTCATGAGGATTTGTTATCAGTTAGGTAAAGTAAGGATAGAAGTTAATGTCCTTCTAATATTTATTAAATATTAATAATCTATTAAATATTAATAATTGATATTATTAATTTAAAAAAAAAAGGAATAGGAAATAGAGCTGGTTATAAATCAAAGTCTCCGATGTGTTAAATGTAAACATCGATATTAAATCGAAAACAAAAGATTTTGTGTCATCTCCAAGAAGAAAGCTTTAAAAATCAATTGATTCTCCTAAACATTCTTCTGAAAAAACTAATTAAAATATATTTATATCTTTATATATTTATATTTTTATAATAGAAAATAGAGCTGGTAATTAATCGAAGTCTCTGTTGTCTCTATTTGCAAAACATCGTTATGAAATCGATAAACAAACTATTTTGTGTCATCTCTAAAAAGAAAGCAGTACCGAACAATTACATCTTCAAAAAATTCTTCTGAAAAACTAATAAAAATATATTTGTATTTTTATATCCGGTATAATTATATTATTATATTATTATATTTTTATAATAGTAAATAGAGCTCGATAAAAATCGAAGTCTCCGATGTTTTGTGCGTAAACATCAATTTTAAATCGATAAAAAATAGATTTTGTATCATCTTTAAGAAGAAAGCTTTAAAGATCGATTGATTCTCCTAAAAATTCTTCTGAAAAACTAATAAATATATACTTGAAAATTCATTTTTTACTAAGAAGACAATATACAATATTCTAAACTTCCACAACTGGTAATGGTTCACTTTATCAAGATCAAGTACTCAATCTTCTTGTCTCACTCTTTATAATCTTTCTTACAGAGTTGCCACTGTAACTTTGGCACAGAATGTGGGCCGAGTTTACCGTTGCGCCGCTCGGAAAGATTGCGGCCCTTGGAAACTGGCTCTGCACAACGCACATGCATTCATTTTCCCCATAATTTCTCCGGCCCTTTGCCTGCTAAAGCTTCCAAATTCAAAATTCCAAATTCGAAATTCCGATACGTAACCGTAACCCCTTACAAAATGTCCAGTTTTCAGTGCCTTCATTTGCATGTCTGCGGGTTTGGAGCTTGGAGAGTGTGGAGAGTGTTTGGGAGCGGGATGGCACGACTGCCCCCACGTGCTCTGGCGTGCTCTCCCTCGCACTCCGCACTCCGTTTGTTTTTTGAGCGCATTTTCGAATTTTGTCAATAAATTATAACGGTTGTGAAAAGTTATTAGCATTAATTAATTATTAAACGCATAGGAAAATAGAAAGTGAGGCAGAGAGCGTTGTTTGGCCTTAGTTTTTTTTTTTTCGAAAATTATCATAACCGAATCTCTTTATGGGCGGGGGGAGGAGGTCTGCTCATATCGAAATCGAAACCGAAATCGAACTGTTAATTATTCGGTACGCCAGCGAAAGTGTCCGAGTGTCTGCGAAAATTCCGTAAAGATTTCTTTTGATTTTCGATTTCGAATCGCCGCCCATCGTTCGCGCGTCATTAATGCCTTTATTTTTCTTCTAAACTTCGATTCACGGGCTTTTTTGATTACGAAACCCATCGCGCCTCGATTATGCTAAGCAGTTTGTGAGACTTTTACATCCTTCAGCTGGCTTTGGTTTATATAACACACATGCATAACCGAACGGAAATTTGCATAATTTTTATTCGGCCTTTTTCTCTGTCTTTTGAGGCTGCTGTGTGGAGATTTTGTTGTTTTCAGTTTTCAGCTTGATTTGCTGTGTGTGTGAGTGTGTGTGTGTGTGCTTAACACTTTCTTCGGCCTGTGTGTGGGTGAAATCTCAACCAGAAAGGCATAAGAAGAAGAGGCAGAAGAAGAGGCAGAGGAAGAGGTGGAAAAAATCAAAGTTACCATAACAAGAGAGAGAGAGGGAGGCAGAGAGGGAGACGAGACCTATGCCAAAATTAAGGTTAAGTTCTTTAATGCAGCCAACGGTGAAATTTTTTATTTGTTTGCCATCCGCGTGGGCAGCATGTGGTGCGGCGGGAGCAGAGGGTTAAAGCGGCCGAAAAGGGGCCAGCATTTCCGGTCAAGGCTGAGCCGATGGACCAGAAAATTAGCCCGTTTTAGGCTGGCAAAACCTTGGATTTCCCCAGTGACTAATTTTAGCTTATTTTAGATAGCTAAAATCTGGTCCCTTTTTTTTTGGTAAAAGAGTTTTTAATACAATTTAAGTAATTGCTGCAACTATTGTTAAGTTAGTGGCTTTTAAGATAAAATTATTAACACTTTTCTTAGGAAATAATACTTTTTAAAGACGAATAACCGTTGGCTCCTACTCTATCCTAAATAAAACTCTTGTGAAATAGATTTTAAAGGGCGAAAACGATAACAGAATCGAAGTATAGAAAATATTAAATAAACTAAATAATTTCTAGATGAAAAACTCCATTTTCGGAAACCCTATATTATAGGGATTATATTCTATCCTAAATAAAACTCATGTGAAATACGTTTAGAAGAGTAATACCTACATATAACTGAACCTAATTATACAAAATATTAAGGTTAAACTAAACAGTTTCAACAAAAAGAATAAATTTTTAGAAACCCTACAACATTTTTTAAATATAAGCAATTTATAAAACAAATCTTTCTGTGTAAACTAACGACATTTAAAAAAGACTTCCGTTAGTATTAATTTCTTCTTTTATGCTTTTTTTTAGGAGCCATTTGTAATTGATTCATCAATTAGCCAGCCCAGCTGGTTAAGAGATCTCCGCAGCCACCAGAGCCACCATTAACCATCGGACAGACAGTTCCACTTTCCAGCACCAGCACCCGGGAGCCAAGAGTCTTCGTCTTCGCGTCTTCAGACAGCGAAGAATGCGGTGCTCGCAAGTTGTAGAAAGTAAAACGAAGAACGCCAGCGTTCGACGACAGCGCGTTTCTTTTGTTTTGCCAAATTCAAATAAATTAATGACAAGCAAAAGAAGAACGCGAACGAAACGAAACGAAACGAAAACAGAAGCGGATGGCCAGCTACGTAGATGGAGATCTGAAGAGTTAGAGGAGCTCAGCGCCGCACCTTGGCCACAACCGAAACCGAATCGGAATCCGACTCGGAGTCGAAGTCGGAGCCAAACTGGTTGACACAATTTCACGGCGACTTTTACGTGCAATTGCCTCTGCCTGGCATTGGCTTTGGCTTTGGTTTTGGCTTTTCCTGGTCTCTGCCACTTCAGTCAGTCATCATCATTATTGGCCCCGTTAAGTGCTCTCTGTGTATATTCTGCAACTGTCGACCGCATTTCACCTGCCAGCCGCCAGTGGGCCAGCCTCTGATTTACCTCTGATTTTTACCTAAGAGAGCTGGGTGGTAATCCTCCTGGTATCCCTGTGGGCACACACTTCTTGGAACACTTGAAACACAAAAAAAAACTCAATGCCCGGGTATTTATGATACGGAAGCCAGCACTCCGAGTTGGTTAAAAAAAAAATTATATATTTCTTAAGCTTGGCTTGGCGCGCGCTTTTTGAAGCTGGAGCTTAGAGATGCAAGAGGCTGGGCTGGGTGCCTTTTAAAGACCTGAACTCAACGCTCGGAGACGCGGAACTCGACTGCGCGGAGTTGGTGCCACCAGGCCGAGTTATGGGCGATTCCCCGGGTTCGGGGCCACCAGCTGATCGAGCTCCAACCGCGACCGGGCAACAACAACAGGCCAGCTTTCTTTTCGCCTCGCATCGCATCGCATCGCATCGAACGTGTTGTGAGCCGGCCTTCCGCATGCTCTCTAAAGAGAGGTTCGCTGCTCGACCTGGCCAGGTGCCACCTGATCCACCTGAGCCATCGATCGAGCAATCGAACGATCTACGATCCACGCACTAGGCCAAAATCCAAATCCGATTCCAAAGCCTAACGGTAATGCGGCGGATCTATGGGCACGTAGCACACACACTGCACTGCAATTAACCCACGTCGCTGGCAGTTGTTGCACACAGGGAGAAAAGGTGGGGTAAATCACATGTAAACAAAGTTAAATTAAAGGTTTTTTAGTCTCAATAACTAAGTCAATAAATTAATTAAATGACAGTTATAGATAATATGTTAAATGAACCATTTTTAAGCTACCAAAGAAGATTGCAAATAATTTTTTTCTTTGAGAAAATGTGTCTGAATATTACAAAATAGTTTCTAAGCTTAATATTCAATGAAAATACATAATATTTAAATAAACATTGAGTGTTTTTAGACCTTAAAGCTAGAAAAAGTAAATAGTTAGACTTTATAAGTAGGCAATCGTGGACGTGTTCTGAAAATTTGAGTAAAATCGGATGATAAACATAGAAGTTATTAAACAGTAAAATTTCTGTGTAAACTTCTTGAGAGAGAGAGATGCTCAACATGTTCCTAGCAACATTTGTCTCTTTTAAGTGTTGCTCAACATGTTTGTAGAAATATTTGTCTTCATTTGTCAACATTTTTTTTTTTTTCATGTTCATGGGCTATTTAATTTCACCCACAATGCTTTGGGTATCGGGTATCTCACAGTCGGTCACACTCGACAGTAGCTTTCCCACTTGTTTAAATAGAAATTGATTATTTAAAAAGCTTAAAGAAAGAAAATAAATCCCTTTTAATATAGTTTATTTAACAATTAAATTATTTCAATTATTACCATTGCCTAATTTCCTTACTAGTCGAATGTTAAATATATAATTTATAAATAAAAATTGAGTATTTTTAAGGCGCAAAGCATGAATATAAATCCCTTTTGCTCTTTTATTTCATAATTAATTTGTTTTTAAAGTTGTTATGCCATTTTTCAACAACTTGTAATATTGTCTCATTTCCTTATTAAACCTCCAATAGAAAGTGTTGTTTACATATATTTTTTCGAGTGCTTTTAGTGACTAACTCTTCCTGTTCCTCGTTCCCAGGTGGTTTACTCCTCAGGGGCTTCTTTGTCTAGGCATCAGATCAGCGAATGGCGAGTGACGAATGGCACAGTAGCCGCACCCTGAAAAGTAAGGAAACCTTGAAGGAAGGCCAAGGAACTTGGCCAGCAGACGACAAAGATGTGTTCATGGGGATCAGGGGATATCCAGCCATAGCCTATCCAACCACGGACACACCTGTGTCAGCTTAAGACTACGTGATCAGCCCTTTAAATCATTCATTTCTTTATGCTTGTGGGAATCCTGAAGCTATTATAAATCTGTCAACTTTAGGAGTCATTCAAAGAAGGTGACTCAGGAAAGAGCTTAAAGACGAGTACGATCCTTAGCTAAGGAAATTTCCATAAAAAAGAATATCTACTCCAGATGTTCACCAGTTTTCTACTCCACGAAGATGGCAGATTAGTCGCATCTTTGATCAAAAAGAGGCTAGAAAGAGGCTGTGCGTGAATGTGATAGGGAAAAGCTTTCTATGGGTCGTTCGATGCCCAAAAACCCGTTTCGACACCTTATTCAATATTTATATAACCCCATAACGAAGACAACTCGTGATTATTTGTCCAATCGATTGACATTTCAGACTTTGGCTAATGAAGCATCCAAGAGACATACCTCCGATTCACCAAAGACAACATATTTTAATAGAATATTAAATTATGCAAAGCAAAGATACAGAAAAAGACAAGAAAGTTTAAGTTTAAGTTAAGTTAAGGCGATGGCTGGCCTTTTACTTATGAAAAGCAAGGTTATTTTGGGTTGTATAAACATCCTCAGGAGCTAGGACCAGTTACAAGCTACCCAGCTCTATCCCTGGCTCTTGGGGAGAAGGAGGCAACGTAAATAAGTGATTAGACGGGAGCATTGTTTAAGGGAATGTTTGAAAACATGTTTTAATAATTGATTTATCATTCACATATGTAGTTTTTTGTTTTTTGTTGTATATGTATGCATTTTCTATATAGTAGTTAACATATGGTGCTGATGCTTTCCTTTCTCTACATTCAATTTGAACTGTTTTCGTTCCTTTCGATAATTATACATATGTACACAAACACGAAGCCCTGAAGGGACACGCTAGATGTCTCCCGAATACATATATATATATAGAGGGTTATCTGGGCCAATTGGGGGAGGAGTGGCGGAGGAAACGGAGGAACCGGAGGAATCGGAGGAATCTTGAACACTTGGCAAAAGTTGCCTGCGGGCCGACAATAATAATACTCGTAACAAAACTACATACATTACAGACACAGTATCATAATATAATATACATTAAACAATTGCATAACAAGGGTGTTGGAGGGGGAGGGGACGAACGAAAAAAAAAAAACACATGATAGATCGCACATCTCGAAAGGCAGGAGACAAAAAAACACGTATAATATTAGGCTGCAGCCGCACTTAGAAGATGGGTATGTAGTTGTCGATTTTGGCGCGATGCTTCTGGGCCACGCACTCGGCGATCCACACGATGTTGCGGCACTCCTGCTCCTTGAGCTTGAGGTACGCATAGAAGACGCCAAAGTGGAACTGCTGCAAGAAGGCGTACACGTTCAGCTTGACCTCGTGCTCGAAGAACTTGTCCTCCAGCGTCTTGTCGCCTGGATTGTTGCCGGAGCCGTCGAACAGAGCGGCATACTCCGCATAATACTCGGCCACGGTCTTCACCTGCTCGTAGTCGTCGGCACGAGCCAGGGCAGCCAGGCCATCGGGGTACATCTTGCCGCAGTTGGGATACAGCTTGGCACGGTCATCCTTGGACAGCTCGGTGCCGAAGGAGTTGATGGTGATGATGATAGCACGACGATCGGCCTCGAACTGCAAGGGAAAGAGTTAAAATAAGGAAATAAGAGGGATTCAAATCCAAACTCACAGCCAAG
The DNA here is from genome assembly GCA_014170255.2 of Drosophila triauraria. Taxonomy (NCBI): domain Eukaryota; kingdom Metazoa; phylum Arthropoda; class Insecta; order Diptera; family Drosophilidae; genus Drosophila; species Drosophila triauraria. The sequence continues at coordinate 3,933,091 of CM024333.1, read as the reverse complement.
ATCTCGCACATAACGTCGGCGGTGGCGCCGCCCATGTTCTTGCAAAAGTTGTAGAACGCCTCCAGATAGGCCTTGTAGAGCGTGTTACGGATGATCTCGATGTTCATCTCGTCCAGATCCTGCTCGGAGATGCAGTCGACGAAGAAGGGGGCCAGCGGTGTGTCCACCAGCACGGCATTGTACAGCTCGGCGGGCGTCGAGGCCACGTGAATGGCCTCCATCTGCTCGAAGCTGCCCAGGGGATGGCATTTGGGGATCAGCTCCGAAATGGGACGCTGGTGCAGCGTGCCAGTGATCAGCAGGATGATGTTATCGATCATGTAGCCGTACGTGATGAAGTCCAGGAAGTTGGACAGCGGCTCGACGGCATGGTTGCGCATGTGCTGGAACTCGATCACCAGCTTCTCGCGCAGCTTGTCGTCGATGACGGAGACGGATAGTGGCGACGGCTCGTTGGCCAGGAAGCTGCCATAGTCCGTGCCCTGCAGATGCAGCTTGAGATCTACAAAAATGTGAGTTATTTATTTAAAATTCTTTATTATTGCAGCTAGGTTTTATTTGGGGGAGTATTTGACTTCCTTTATATGAATTTTAATTTTTAATCAATTAATTTCAACCAAAAATGTTGAATGGGAGCCCAAAAGTAACTTAAATATGGTTCAAATAGTCAAGAACTAACAGAAAATTAGTCATAAGAAAGGGTTCCTAACTCAGAGAACCCAAAAAATGCAAATTTCTCATACTCGAAAATTTATTCAAGTGAAAAATCGTTAGACCATGTCTTTGTCTCCACTATAAATGTTTATTTTTCGATCCTAGAGTTAGTGGAATCGTCGATATGGAACTTTTTTCAGTTAAAAAACTGCGAAAAAACGTCAACAAATCACAAGACAAGCTTACACACACACATACGCAAGCATAACAGCAGTGCATACACAGACGCACACACACGCACGCTTCTGTTATCTGGTCATGTGACCGTGCGGGCGTGTGCGTGTGGGAAAATAAGGTGGTGGAGTACAACTGAGTGGTGGCGGCCTCCCCTCCGGCAACTGGGATAGATACTCACCCTCCAAGGTCTCGCACTGCACCAGATTCAGGTAATCCGCCTGCTTCAGGATGCCGCACTTGAAGCCGCGGCACAGACCCTCCAGATAGCCATTATCGATGTTGAACATGAATCCCGAGCCGTTCATCTTGCTATTTGTTCGGTGACACACGCACACACACACAGACGCAGAGAGTGGGTGGAAAAAAAAAACGGGTGACGAAGTGCCTGCTTTCTGCTGCGGTTACTTCTCGCTTTTTGGCTGCACTCGCTCGTCGAGTTGCGCGAATTGTGTGGCAAAAGGCGTGGAGTTCGAAGCGAAACGACGGTGAAAATTCAACCTTTTTTTCTTTCTGTATCGATTGAAAGTCATATGATTAGATGGGCCAGTGTTGCCAGATGAAAATTTAGCTTTTTCCCTAAAAAATCTCAAAGAGTCGATATTTCCCCCTACATAATTCAGTCTTCCCCCTAAATTTAAAAAAAAAATTAATTTAAAATAATTAAGAGAAGAAATATCTTATTATGACGTGGGAATGTTGCAAAGCGAAAAAATGTCGGTGGAATAAAAGTTCCAAAGGTGGATTCACAGAATGCAAAAATGCAGCTGGCAAACTTTCAGGCGATAGGAAACTCGTGGGCAGTATTAAGTATTTAATGTTAATAGTCTAATGGTGGTAATAGTCTTAAATGGTATAGGTAGTCTAGTCGGCTAAAAACCAAACCATTGAACAAATTTAATTTTTATTTTTGAAATTTCGAAGATATCGTATCGTGTTTTCACAGCTCTAGTTTCCGATGCCCCCACCAGAAAGGATAGGAACTTGGGAAAAGTGTTTTAAAGCATATTATAAACTGTCATACAAAGGTGGATAACTTTGATGAAAAATATGGGAAACTTTGCTCAGAACAATAACGTAATCAAAAAACATGAAGTGATACAAAAACTTATTCTTCTGACGTTTTTTGATTCAATGCATTGCAAACATATAATTTAAGAAAACGGTTTGCATTTGCTGGAAAATAGCTATGTTGGCAATAGGCAGGTTTGTTCAGTTACGTAGTTCTACTACGTCCTGTTCGTTTGGTGTGACCAGGTACCGTGGAGGAGAAAATCCTCTTTTTCTTTGACGAAATTTCAACCTAATAAACAAAAAATTTGTGGGCACACTGTTTACCACCAGTGCTGCCAAATATAGCGAGTAGGCTAACAAAATAACAAAAAATAGCAAGGTAAAATAGGCGTTACCTTTTAAGCCTAGAATTTATCTGAGAACTATTTATACAGTAATATTAAATGATGTTATATTTCTCTATTAAGTTGACAAATTTTTAGCTCCTTTTTGGTACCAATCCGTCGAATCTACAACTGTGAAACGTTACAATCGAAGCAGAATGTTGTAGTTTGATGCAATTTCCTGGATATAGGAAATGAAAAAACAAAACATCATAAATAAGAATTACAATTACAATTCTTATTTATGATGTTTTTTTTTTTTTTCATTTCCTATATCCAAAAAATAAATATTTCTTGTCTGTTAACCTCCTCATCGACGTTATTGAATAAGTGCGTTGTTTTGGGGAATTTTAGGTCTGCTTTTAAATTTCTTTAAGGCATATCTGAGCCGCCAGAAAGTATCCTATGATTTTCAGAAAGTTTTTGCAAAAATAGCAAAAATAAAAGGCTTCTGCCAAATTAAGTTTCTAGTTTAATGTAATGCAAATTAGCCAGATCTGGCCAGAAAATAGCCAAGTTGGCAACTCTGACAAGCAGACGCAGCAATATATACATACACACTTTGTGGTTATTTTTTAATGTGTGTTTGTTGACGGCGCAATATTTGGCTGCGCGCTATTGCCGGAAATTTAGCGCGTTTTTGCCCCCCTAACTCGTTGGAGCAGCACAGTAGCCAGTGTGGGAGTAAAAGTCTAATTTGATGGCGCTGGAGTACAAAACAACCGCGACAAACAACTCGCCTGGCCGATGATGTGAGGATGCATATGTGAGGCGATGCCGACAGCCCAAATCCCGGCAGCCAAAGCTCTTCTTCTTCTTGCGCACCCCGATCGGCGTGTCATCATTGTCAGGAGCAAGGCTTGGAGCGGCGCCCCAAATTGATTGGGGCCCATAAATGAATGCAAGTTTTGGCGAAAAAAAAACAAAGATCTCTGTTCGAAAGGCAAAATAGGAGCGGAAAAAAACTCGCACACACGTAAGCTCCGCGCGTGCATGTGTTGGTGTGCAGGTGCGTGTGTGTGTATATAATCATGTGAAAAATCGATTGGAAGCACTGGCAGCGCAGCAGCAGCGGCGCCAATTGTCACTTACTATCGAACAAGAAGAAGAGCGATTGCGGAGTGGGGAGCAGGAAAAGGAACTGGAGGAAAGGAAGAGACAAACAAGGAGGAAGTTCCGCCACAAGCAAAAGCACAAGCACAAGCGATCAGCGCAGAAGGGGCGAGAGCGAGAGAGATAGAGAGGACCAGCGAGCGAGCGAGCGAGCTGGGAGAGAGACGGCGCAGCGGGAGAGAGAGCGCGGCGCAGCCAGCCAGCACACACATATTTCTTTATATAACTACGGCCGCCGATTCGGAAACGGCCGCAAAACAAAACAAAAACACAGAGCAAACAGAAAGCGCGAAGGCGAAGGAGGAGCGCGGAGAGCGGGCAGATCCGTTTCGGCCATTAGATGCCATCGAAGCGATTGAGGCGATCAGCGAAGCGGCGGCAAGAGCAAGAACAAGAACCAGCAAGAGAAAACGAACAAGAGCCAGAGCCAGAAGAACCCTGTTGACCTGAACCCGCAGACGACAATTTCGATTGTTGTTCAGGCTTTGACGAATAATGGAACCAGATCCCAATGGGATAAAAATAGAGCCCACACTTGACCACCACCAACAGCAGCAGCAGCAGCAGCAGCAGTACGCGACCCATGTGCTGGCCATCAATGGACCCAATACACGCCTCCTCATCGAGCATCCCTCAGCGCTGTTGGTACCCCTCTCCACGCATCAGCAGCAACAGTTGCAGCTCCAGCAACAGCAACAACAGCAGCAGCACGTGCAGCACCATCAGCAGCAGCAACAGCAGTTCCAACAGCAGCAGCACCATCTCCAGCAACAGCAGCAGCAGCAGGATCAGCTGCACTTCCAGCACCAGCAGCTGCAGCTCACCCTTCCCGCCGGCTACACCACCCACACCCAGGCACCCCTGCCTCTAAAGCAACAGCAGCAGCAGCAGCAGCAGCAGGTGCAGGTGCAACAGCAACCGGCCACACCGTTGGGACCACCGAGCAGCGTTAGCGCCAGCTCCGCTTCCATTACCGGCGCCTCCACGACCCACCAGCAGCGCTGGAACGAGAGCCCCGAGGCACGCCAGCGCCGCTTGGCCAGAAATGCTGAGAGGATGCGCGAGCGGCGACAGCGCGAGAGCGAGGAGGAGTACCGAAAGCGTCTGCTGCGGAACGCCGAGGCCAACAGGCAGCGGCGCCAGAACGAGTCAGAGATCGAGCGGGCCATGCGGCTGGTGCGGAATGCGGCCAGGCAGCGCCTGCGCCGGGCCATGGAGTCGCCCGATCAGCGGGCCAAGCGGCTGGCCAAGCTGGCCGAGAGGATGCGCATGTACCGGGCCAGCGAGACGTCCGATCAGCGCAAGCTGCGCCTCGCCGAGATGGCGGCCAGGGCGCGCCAGCGCATCGCCAATGAGTCGCCGGAGGAGCGGAAGGAAAGACTGAGAAAGCTGAACGACTACGCCAAAAAGGTCAGAGAAAAGAAGAAGGTTCTGAAGCATGTGGTGCACAGTGGCGGTGGTGGCGGCGGTTCGTCGTCGGTGCTGGTCACAACGCCGACGTCGTCCTCCTCCTCGTCCTCGGAGCTGCAGCAGCACCACCACCACCAACAACAGCAGCAGCAGCAACAGCAGCAGCAGCAGCAACAACAGCAGCAGCAGGTGCTCGCTGTTGCAGCAGCGGCAGCCGCGGCGGCGGCAGCCAATTGTACTAACGAACACACTATCAATCTAAACCAGGCGTCGACGTCGGACAACGGAGGAGCTGGCACGCCCCAGCCCACGGCCGAGGACCAGCAGCAGCATCTGGTCACCGCGGCCGCTTACCAACAGCATCAGGCCCTGGCCGGCGTGGAGTACATGGGCCAGGGCATGTTCCTTACACCCGGATCGCTGCGCGGCCCCATGCAGCTGAAGCAGGAGCCGCAGACGGCGCAGCAGCAGCAGAACCAGCTAGCCCAGCAGCAGCAGCAGCTGCAGCAGCGCTACACCATCGCCGGGCAGCAGCAACAGGTGACCGCCGCACTGCTCGAGGGCACCGAGCCGGGCAGCATCTTTGTGCAGCAAATCTATGGCGATGACGGCGGCAAGGGCGGCACCACCACCAAGCTGCTGCAGGCGCATGTGCCGCACTTTAGCATCGCCACCACTGGAGCCGGCGGTCAGCTGGAGCTCTATCCGCACAAATATGCCGCCAAGAAGCAGGAACTTCAGGTGCGTATGCAGCAGCAGCAGCCGTAGCTAGCAGAGATTAGGGATTACTCTTATTGAGTACTTTTTTGAGGGTCCTGGCTAACACAACACACACACACACACCATTCACCTTTGTTTTCAAAACGAAATAGTCATAGATGGGCGCCTGGAAGAGACCTAGAGCTCACAGAATAGGTGATTGTTGCTAGTTCTTCGAAAGAAAAAAACTTAAAACCTATGTAGATGCAGGCTTATATTAAATTCCTATATTCCATTATACTCTGGCTGGGCTCCGAGGCTTGCATTCGATGCCCCAACCTGATCTTAGTCTAGCTTCGCTGGGTGCATGGAGAATCCTTTTGCAATTAATTACACGATACATGATTCTTCTCTGATTCTCCAGTTGCAGAGAGTGGGCGAGAATGGCAATGAAAAGTAGCAAATTTGCCTGGAATCGAATGAAATCGAAATGAAAATAGTCGAAGCCAAAACTAAGCTCTCTCTGGTAAACTATGCAATTTTCGAAAAACCTCTCAAAAGAACCCAAATATTCAAATATTGTTCCTTGCAGTTGGCGATATCAACTGCTGATTGATAATTGAAACAAAATATATGACATTAAGTCCTCTTTTCCAAGGGAGGCAGCGAAGGAAGAGCCGCTCATCCTTTTCCATTTCGTTATGTTCCTTAACTGGGCGAGAATCGGAGGATTCCCACCCAAGAAAGAGTCGTATCATTGTCACACTTTTATTTTTCCCTCTTGTTCCTAACACAAACCAAATGAAAGCGGGGAAGGGGCGCTGTCTAACACTAATAATAACTTAACCCACTAGATTCTAGACTTGTAGATAAATGTAGCCATGTAAAATCAATCAAAAATTGACAACAAATCAAAGAAACTTTTACCAAAAAAAAAAGAGACATGAAACAAACGAAAATGTTTTTTTATTCGCATCAAAAACCAAAAATAAAACCAAGTGTGGTGTGTGTGTGTTCCCGCTATCTCTTTTCTTTTCGAACTAAGAAATATTCGCCACAGAAATCTCAATATCCGTAAGCTACAGAGTTTGTGGTATAAACTTACATAATTCATTAATTTCTCATTTAAATATTGAAACTCCTAAGCGAGGAAAGTGTTTGGGTCCTTTGGTGATCGTACTGGGCAGCTCTGCTTCAAGTAAATTAAAGAAATTTTGCAAACCTTGAACCAAATATTGCTTAACTATTTACTTTAGTGTTTAAAACTCTTAAAATAAGGTTAAATAAGTAACAAGAAAGGCTCCAAAGTTAACCCTGAGATTTTTGTGTCGTGTGATTTCTTGAGAAACAATACCCAGAACCAGAACCTACTCACCCATTGGCTTTCTCCTCTCTCTCTCTCTCCCCACCCTCTTCACAGTCGGACAACGATGCTCCGGGATCGGCGAGCGGCAACGATAACAGCGGGTCTGTTAGTCTGGGCCACAGCGAGACCAAGGTCATCGTGACCACCGGCGATCAGAAGCTGCTGAAGGCGACGGCCGGCGGCCAGGCGACGACGACCCCGCTGTACAATCAGTTCCCCTACTTGGCCACCTTTCCGGCCGGCAACACGGCCAGCAGCACTACGGCGACAACGGCGGGCGTGGTGACCACCGGCACGGCCACGGGAGCGGGCGGCACCACCTACTATCCGATGTACCACAATGGCTTCCAGATAGGCATAGGGCCAAACGCTGTGCCGCCACCCTTTACGCCGGTCCATTTTGCCAACGCCAGTGGTGGCAACAGTCCGACCGGGCAGTACAACATCCTGGCGACGACCACGAATCCCACACTTACGGTGACCGGACTGGGACAGCAGCAGCAGGAGCAGCAACAGCAGCAGCAGCAACAACAACAGCAGCAACATATTGTGACCACTACGGCGGGCAGGGGCAGGCCGCGAAAGCATCCGCTGGCCCACGAGGAGCAGCTGAAGGTGAACAGTCTGCTGGAGCAGGAGCTCAATCAGATGCTGGCCGTTCCGCAGCTGGCCACCAGCACCCCGCGGAGGGGCAGGCCCCTCTCCCAGCCTCCGCAGCAGCAGCAACAGCAAGATCTGGGCCAGATACATGTACATTCCACGGCCGATGGCGACAGCCGGACGCCAGTGACGCCGCGACGCAGTGGTGCGAACAAATACGAGACGGAGGAGGAGAAGCGCCTGCGGCTGGACAAGATGGCCGCCCATCAGCGGGCCGTGCGGGCCAACGAAACGCCCGAGCAGCGGGCCACCCGTCTCCAGAAGCTCAGCGAGCGGGCGCGCCTGAAGCGGGCCCAGATCCGGGCCACCGAGAACACGGAGGAGCGCAAGGAGCGGCTGTCCAAGCAGGCGGAGTACGCGCGAATGCGTCGCATGCGCAGCCACACGCCGCGCAGCAGCAGTGCCACCAGCGCCGAGTTCCGTGCCAAAACCGAGGAGGAGGAAGACGAGGAGGAGGACACGAGCACGGAGCAGTTGTACGAAAGCGAACCGGTCACGGCCACGGGCAGCGACGCCGGCGGTGGCTTTGTGACCGTGGTCAAGTCGGACTCCCAGCTGGATGGCGATGGCTCCAACGAGCTGCCCTCGCTGCAGCTGCAGCAGCACGAGCTGCAGCAGTTGGCGCAGCAGCATTCCCACCACGAGGCGATCGTGCTGAACCAACAGCAGCACCGCCTGGTGACCATTACCCAGCACCAGCAGCAGCAGCCCCATCCAGGATTCAGCAAGCTGCAAGTGGCGCCTGCCGGAGCCGTGGCAGTGACCACGGCCTCGACAGCTGTGGCCGGCGGCGGCGGCGGAGCTGCTGGCTCTGGCGGCGGCAACGGAACCGGGGCGCCCGAGAACAACGACATGCTGAAAATACTCGAGCCTATCATCGTTATGAAGACCAAATGAGGAACCCGGCGGCGTCACAGTCGCAACACCACCACCAGGCGCTAGGCGGAGAACTGCCTAGTGTGGAGGGGCAATGGCCTGGAGTGAGGTGATGGAGGAGCAGGAGAGATTGCACAAGAGATGAAGGAGAAGGGCTTGTCTATAGTTATGATTAAGAGGATTTTTTTTAACTTGTTTTAAATGTAAGTCGACGTTGTCATCGTCGTCGTCGGTGGAGATTGTAAAAAGTGGGAGCAGACGTGGATATGTGTATGAAAGAGTCAGGTGCAATAGCTGCCGTGTAAGGGGAGGTCCTTCCATCACCCATCACCAGCCATCCGCCCACCCCCGGATACTGTGACGCCCCCAAAAGGACGGAGAGAGAGCAAACCACACACAAATCGAGGAAGAATGGAACAAGATCGAAGGCCATGCAGCTAAACTAGAGACGAGCGGGTGACGAGATCAACTAAACCTAATCCAGAATATGTAGCGCGTAAACAGAGCACTAAGTAGTTGTATGTATTAACTATTAATTTTTTAAATTAGCAAAAAAAAAACGAAAATAACAAATAAATCTAATGAGATAAAAACCGATTGGCCAGTGGCCACCCCTGGTCATGTCATCGATTACTGCGCCTATTATCGATAGCCGGCATGGCCCTGTTCACAACGCTGCACAGTGAAGATACGGAATATTCGGCGGATTCCGTCGAGTGGCTGCATCGGGATGGCCTGGAGTCCGGCTACTTTGCCTGCGGCACGTACCAGCTGGTTCAGGCGGAAGGAGAAACTGCTGAGGGACAGACGGAGCAGCGTCCCCGCAAGGGTCGTGTGTACTTGTATCATTTCGGAGATGCCAACGAAACGACGACGCTGGAGCGGCTGCAGTGCATCGAAACGGCGGCCATACTGGACATGAAGTGGCTGCCAGCCTGGAGCAACGAAAGCGGACCCCTGCTGGCCACCGTTAACTCCGTGGGTGAAGTGGAGACCTACGAATTTGACGCTGCAGAAAGGAGGCTCCAGAAACGCACGTGTCTGACGCTGACGGAGGAGGAGGAGCAGCCACTGGCCTTGGCCCTGGACTGGCGGCGCCTGGAGGAGGAGCAGGCCGTTCAGCTGGCCATTTCCGATTCCAAGGGCAGCCTAAATCTGCTGAAATACTCGCCCGCGGGGGAGATAACTCGCCAACGCTCCTGGACAGCTCACGGCTTCGAGGCCTGGACTTGTGCCTTTGACCGCTGGTCCCCGCACCTCCTGTACAGTGGCGGCGACGACATGCTCCTGCTGGCCCATGACCTGCGGACGGAGCAGCGCGCCTGGACGAATCGTGCCCACATGGCGGGTGTCACCTGTCTACTAAGTCATCCGCGGCACGAGCACCACCTGCTTACCGGCAGCTACGACGAGCAGCTGCGCCTGTTCGACACCCGCTCCATGAAGCGAACTCTGGCCGAGCGCAACCTGGGCGGCGGCATCTGGCGGCTGAAGCCGCATCCCATTCACCAGGACCTCATCCTTGCCGCCTGCATGTACACAAACTTCAGCGTGGTCCAGTTGGATGCTAAGGAGCCAGCTCTGCGGCTGCTGGGTGCCTATGAGGAGCACAAGAGCATCTGCTATGGCGCTGACTGGGCGCCCAGTGGGCTGGGAGACAGAGATGGGTCGCTGACCATGGCAACCTGTTCCTTTTACGACCATAAGCTGTGCGTCAGTCGCGTGGAGATTAGCCAATAAGCGTGTCTTAAATTACTTAAATTACATCTGTAAATGTTTTTATAAAAAAAATGCAATTTGTTTTCCTAGTGGTTCCTAGTTTTCGATAAATTACTCAATTTATCGCCCACAATACCAGGCGAACAGAAGCGTATAGCAAGTGCCAAGCGACCAGCTGCTACCTCGCTCTTGAGCATTCACATGGCGTTTACTTACACTGATCGGTCTAAAACCGCCCCTCAAAGCTCAACTCTGAAGATCCGTTATTTTAAATTCAGTACTCAGACGCAGTTACTTGCTGAGCGCTTCTGTGCGCCTGGTATGCAGAATCTCAAATTCGTTGTTGTTTTTTTTTTTTTTGTAACAGAAAGGGAGAGGTGTTGTTGTTATTTGTTGTAAAAGAAAGGGGTTAATTTCATTTTTAGACTTCATTCTTTCATCCACTATACCAGGCAAACAGAAGCGAACAGCAAGTGCCTAGCGATCACCTGCTACCTCGCTCATGAGCATTTACACAGCGATTACAAGCACTGATTGGTCAGAAGCCGTCCCTCAAAACTTAACTCTAAAGATCCGTTATTTTAAGTTCAGCTCTCAGCTGCAGTAGCTTGCTGAGCGCTTTTGTGCGCCTGGTATGCAGAATCTCAGATTTGTTAAATTTGCTCAATAAATTGAGAGTTTAAATAAATTGTGTTGTTGCTGTTTGGTGTAATAGAGGAGAATTTCAAACTGCATCAGCCCTGGTTGGCCGCCGATATACCAGTCTATCGTTATCGCCTGTCATGTACCTACGTTCTACCATCCCTAGCGTTGCAAAATATCCAAACCAAGTGGCGGCTTGGCTTAAATTTCTGTTTCTCCTTGGACGATCACTTAATACCTACCTCACCCTACGCCCGCAGAGCACAAGATGGAAGCAGGAAGTGCATTCCTGGACTCGCAGCTCCAGAGCCTTCGAGAGATGCATAGGAAAATACCAAATCTGCCGGACGAATTCGTGGCGTCCATTGAGCAGATGCAAACGGCGGCCCTAGCTGTGAATAGGCGCTGCCTGCAGCTGGTCGCCGACTTGGAGGAGGCGCGCCAGGAGGAGCTGATGCTGCAGGCGGAGCTGCACGAGATCCACGAACAATGTGTAGGCCGTTCGTGAGCGGTTAATTTTGAATTCTTTTATAAATACATATGTAAAATATAGTGGTATCACACGCGTTTCCATTTGATTTTCTCAGAGTAACAAGTAGAAGAAGCACAAGAACAACCCCCGCCGTGCCGCAGTGCCGCCGTGCGTCCGGGTTCTCCGCCTAAAACGCCACCGCGTTCTGGATCCAGTTGAGGGCGCCGCGAATGCGACGAAGGCGGGCGCGAGCCAGGAAGCTGCAGATGAGCAGGTACTCAACGTAGGCGCGTCGGCCGCCAGACACGGGCGACGATGCGGATCCACCCTCCAACTGGGGACGTCCCTCGCACATCAGCTTGGTGGTCAGCGCGAGCAGCCACTGGAGGATCTGCGAAGAAAGACAGTTAGCCCGTACGACGTTAGCGGTTCTAGGCCAATTTGCTTACCTCGGAGCTGTTGGGCATGCCGCCCGCCTTCAGCCAATTGGACGGCGCCCAGAGGAACAGCTGCACCACATTAGCCGCAATGTCCGGACTGACCCGCTTGGACGGGTTGGGATTGAGGATGTTGTACACCAGCTGCTGCAGCAGCGGCGGGCAGGCGTCGCTCATCGGCGGCAGCTGCTCCGGCCGGTAGTCGCTGTTACGCAGCGAATGGGTGAGCTCTCCTCGCTCCCGGGCAAGGCCGCCGCTGTTCGAATAGAAGGGGTTGGGGCTGCCGAAGATCTCGTAGGCCAGCGCTCCGCAGGCCCACAGATCCGCCTTGTCGTAGTTGAGCACCGCGAACGGACCGGGCATCATGTTGATGATCTCCGGGGCCATCAGAGCCGCGTTGCCACCCTTGTCGATGTCGTGGGAGACGTAGGGCAGGCGCAGGCCGTGCATCTTGTCCGCCAGGCAGCAGCCGAAGTCGGAGAGCACCAGCACAGCGGAAGCGTCGTCCTGCAGATCGATCAGCACATTGTCCGACTTGAGATCGCGATGGGCGACGCCGTGGCGGCTTAAATGGGTCACGGCCTCCAGCATTTGAGCCAGCAACAGGATGCGAGTGCGTGTGCTCAGCTCCTGGTTGTCGAGCAGGCCGCGTAGGCTGTGATCGTAGCGCTTCATCAGCAGATACAGCGACATATTGCGTCCATAGCCCTGCGGGTTGATCCTCTGCGGCTGGGCCACCGGATACAGGACGTGACCGTCGGGGAAGTTGCCCACCTCGTCGCAGAAGAAGCCGAACATGCAGACAATGTTCGGGTGCGGCGGCAGGGTCAGTGTCTGGTTCTGCAGCAGACGCTCCCACTCCTCGGAGGCGGGGTTCATGCGACGCTGGCGCGCCGGCACCGTCTCCTTGTACATGGCTCGCAGGATGGACAGGGCGTTGCTCTGGATGTCGTAGTTGAACATCATCTTGAGGGCCAGCGGATAGCTGTCCACCGAGCTGTTAAGTCGCACATCCGCCAGGGGATTCTGTAGGAACGAGAGGGGGAGAGTCAAAGGAGGTTCCGCTCGGTTAAGGCAGGCATCTTACCGCATTTGCACCACTGCTAAGGACATCCTGGGCCTGCTCCTGCTGCTTCTCCAGCGCGCCCACAAAGTCACTGGCCGCCGAGGGCTGGCTGTAGTGGAAGATGTTGTCCACGGAGCCGCCAAAGTTGTGCACGAAGCGCGACATGTTCTGCAACGGCGACATCATCTCCCGGGTGGTCCAGCTATTGGGGGCCATGGCGGGAACGGGCAAGGGTATAGCAGGTGCCGGAGCTGGGGCCACTGTAGGCTGAAGCGGCTCGGCATCAAGGGGCTTTGAGGCACCCTCCTTCTTGAAGTTGGCCGCATAGACGACCGCCGCACAGCCCTTGGCGATGGGCGGTCCCACATCCAAATTGTCGATCGTGAACTTGCTGTCGAGCGACTCGGAGATCTCGTCGCGGTTCCAGGCGCTCTGCAGGCGACTGGCCGCCTCTCGAATCTCCCAGCACACGCCCTCCAGCTCATCCTCCTTGCTGAGCACTCCCGAACCGGAGGCCAGGCTGACGCCGACCAAGGCGAAGAAGGGCGCCGAGTCGCCAAAGAAAAGCTTGCGTGTGGCCCGCTGGCGCAGCTCCTCCGAGTACTGGGTAGTCACCCGGCTGAGGATGTTGTCAATGAAGAGCTTGCGTGCATGCTGGCCGACGCGGAACAGGCCACTGCTGCTGGTATTGGTGCTATTCAGTAGCGGAGTCCCTGCGGTGCGGGGCGTGACAGTGGCCGAGTTGGGCGCCGACTTGGCCGCTGACGGCTGTGGTGCAGTCTGGCGGAGATTGGATTAGGTTAAAGCCGGACGGCACAAGGGGGAAGGCAAGCTGTTACTTACCCGCAGGACATTGGCGGCGCTGGAGGGAAGGGGAAAGCCTCGCTTGCTTCTTGTCCTCAGTTGGTTTTGGTCCAAAATGTTGGCGTGTATATCACGTTTACAGTAGCTGCGCAAAATGTAGCGACCATGTTTGATCAGTCGCACGGTCAGCAGTCTCACAGACATCTTTCCGCCCGCCCGGACCTGCGAATGGTCGAACGACGACCCTCAAAACTGTGCAAGTACTCGGTTTTAAGTCGCAAAATTCACCTTCTAAGTGCCGTTTTTTTCTTTTAGGACTCTTCTTCTTCCTCGCGGCCACTGTCGCTCATGTGTGGGATCGATAGCACGATAACAAAACAGCTGACGCGTGGGTGGTGTATCAGTATGTGTCTGTCTGCTGCGTCTGTGTGTGTGTGTTTTGTTTTTGCGTCGCAAATTTGTGTTGCAAGGCCGAACGGCGGCGGGTTGAAGCCTGGGGGCGGTGCGGCTGGCAAGGCAATACGGTCTGCCGAACAATCCGAGCCGAAAGGTATTTTTGTTCTATTTTGCGAAATTTGTAAGCTCTTTGGAGAGAGGGGAATAGATTTTGAGCTGTTTTGGACTGGACGGATAATTTATGAGAGCCGACTTGCCTTGCTGGCTGACTTAATCACTGGTTGTTGCTGGGTTGCTGGGTTGCTGCGCCTACTGCCTGTAACGCTCGTAGTTCGAATCGTTAGTACATCGATAATTTCGTTAGATAATCGGCTTTTCAGCTCTGGCTGCGATCTCAATTTAGCGCTAAAACCCTTAAGGAGCACTGATCGGCGGCACAGGAATCGAAACACCTGCTTATCTTTCCTTTTTATTAACTTTTTTGCTCGCCAAAGAGCAGGATTTCGCGATAAAAACAAAGAATAACTTAAAACCAGCACGACTAGTGTGACCAGTCTCACTGACCATAGAATGTTCTAGCCCGAAACTTGAGCAACGGCTTAGCTGAGACATGAACCAATCAGAATAAAGCTCATTTGGCAATACTTGGCGGGAATTTATTGTAGCAAACGTAATACGAATTACCAAAAGAAGCAAAGAAATCTACGCGAAACATGAAATTTAAGTATGCAAAAGCCTAAAAAACTGAGAAAATGCCAATGTTTTCGGGAGCTGGGACTACTTGGGGCCCAGCATCTTCTTGGGATCCACCCACTCCTTGAACTGCTGCTCGGTGATGCCGGTCTTCAGTGCCTCCTCCTTCAGCGTCGTCTTGTTCGCGTGCGCCGTCTTGGCTATCTGGGCGGCCTTGTCGTAGCCAATGTGCGGGTTGAGGGCCGTCACCAGCATCAGGGACTCGTTCATGATCTTGGCAATGTTCTCGCGGTTGGCCTTCAGCCCCTCCACGCAGTTCTTGCTGAAGCTCATGCTGCCGTCGGCTGCGGGAAAGGGATTGGATTGGGTTGGGATTTCCTATGAGATTGCGACCCCCACAACGTACCCAATAGCCGGATGGAGCGCAGCACGTTGGACGCAATCAGCGGCTTGAACACGTTCAGCTGAAAGTGCCCGTTGGCGCCGCCAATGGTCACCGCCACCTGGTTGCCCATCACCTGGGCGCACAGCATGGTCATCGACTCGCACTGCGTGGGATTCACCTTGCCGGGCATGATGGAGCTGCCCGGCTCGTTCTCCGGCAGCATCAGCTCGCCGATGCCGCAGCGCGGCCCCGATCCCAGCAGCCGAATGTCGTTGGCGATCTTCATGAGGCTCACAGCGATCGTGTTGAGCACGCCGTGCACCTCCACCATGGCGTCGCGGGCGGCCAGGGCCTCAAACTTGTTGGGAGCCGTCACGAAGGGCAGGCAGGTGAGCTCCCCGATCCGCTTGGCCACCTGCTCGGCGAAGCCCTTGTGCGTGTTGAGGCCGGTGCCCACGGCGGTGCCTCCTAAGGCAAGCTCGTAGACGCGTGGCAGGCAGGCGGCGATCCTGTCCAGGCCGTAGGTCAGCTGCTGGGCGTAGCCGCTGAACTCCTGGCCCAGCGTCAGCGGCACGGCGTCCATCAGGTGCGTGCGCCCGATCTTGATGATGTCCTTGAAGTCCTCCGACTTGGCCCTGAGGGCGTCGCGCAGGTGCGTCACCGCCGGGATGAGCCGCTCGTTCAGCTCCATGCCCACGCTGATGTGGATGGCGGTGGGGAAGGTGTCGTTGGAGCTCTGCGACTTGTTCACATGGTCGTTGGGATGCACGGGCGTCTTGGAGCCTAGCTCGCCGCCCATCATGCGGATGGCCGCGTTGCTGATAACCTGGGGGATCACGGTCTCGGATTACCTTTCCCTAGGTGCTATCAAGCCCCACCTCACCTCGTTGGCGTTCATGTTGCTCTGCGTGCCGGAGCCCGTCTGCCAGATGACCAGCGGAAAGTGGCCCTGCTTGTAGTACTTGCCCGTGATGACGTCGTCGCAGGCGCAGGACACCACGTCCGAGATCTTGGTGTCCAGGCCGAAGTTCTTGTTCACCTCGGCGCAGGCCTTCTTCAGTATGCCCATGGCCTGGATCAAGGGCATCTGCGTGGGAGGAACAGGGTCAGGTATGGAGGCATACCTAGGACCTAGGGAGGATAGCTACCGGCATGGTCTCCGCAAAGCCGCCGATGGGAAAGTTCAGCTTGGAGCGCATCGTCTGGGCGCCGTACAGCTTGTCCGCCGGCACCTTCAGCTCCCCGAAGGTGTCCTTCTCCATGCGGAACTTGGCCTCGCCCTCCTTCTTCTTCTTGGTGTTGTGGAAGGAGCGCGTCCCCAGGCGCTTCAGCTGCCAGCCGGCACCATTACTCACCTTCTTGGCCCGCAGGCCGCCGCTGACCACCCAGAGATGACGCCGGGCCAGAAAGAAGTGGCCGGGCTGAGTGCTGGCCACGATTTGCTTCAGCATTTCTCGTTTTTATTGATGGGTCAGTGAGTTCGAGCGATTTTTAGAGGACGATACAGTACAGTTCAGTGTGAGAGCGACTTGATCCCGACTAGCACTGGAGCTGGAGTGGGATATACGATGAAGGGAGACAGGGCACGTGCTGCCTACTTGGGTCCCAGCATCTGCTCCGGGCGCACCCACTCGCTGAACTGCTGCTCGGTGAGGTAGCCCAGGTTGATGGCCTCCTCCTTGAGGGTGGTGCCGTTCTTGTGCGCCGTCTTCGCGATCTTGGCGGCCTTGTCGTAGCCAATGTGCGGGTTGAGGGCCGTCACCAGCATCAGGGACTCGTTCATGATCTTGGCAATGTTCTCGCGGTTGGCCTGGATGCCGCTCACGCAGTTGGCAGTGAAGGTGCGGCTGCCATCGGCTGTGAGGGAGAGGAAAGAGTTTTTCAAGCTTAAGAAAGTAACTGAAACAGGAAGCCTCTTCTTCGTACCAAGAGGACATCGTAGCCGACTCTGACCTTGAGTTTTCTAAGCTATTTACATAGTTCTAACCCATTCCGCCTTAGACCCACAACCTCATCCCCTGAAAACCCAATTAAACTCATGGAAAAACCCTCCTACTTCGAGTGTCATTCGCTCTCACTCTTTTTCGTGCAACGCTGGGATATAAATCCTATTGGGTCTAGGAACTGCTTGGGTTACTACTCCCTGCTAACCCGCATGACCAAGTCTTGACCACAGGCTTCCCCCCATACCTATTACCCAGCTTCCCATGGGTCTATCCCTCAAGACTCTTCCTTATTCCAAGTAGCAGCTATTCCCATCTTCTTCCAACCATAATCTTCACTTACACAGCAGCCTGATGGAGCGCAGCACATTGGACACGATCAGCGGCTTGAAAACGTTCAGCTCAAAGTGTCCGTTGGAGCCGCCAATGGTCACGGCCACCTGGTTGCCCATCACCTGGGCGGACAGCATGGTCAGGGACTCGCACTGGGTGGGGTTTACCTTGCCGGGCATGATGGAGCTGCCTGGCTCGTTCTCCGGCAGCGAGAGCTCGCCCAGACCGCAACGCGGACCCGAGCCCAGGAAGCGGATGTCGTTGGCGATCTTCATGAGGCTCACAGCGATCGTATTGAGGACGCCGTGCACCTCCACCATGGCGTCGCGGGCGGCCAGCGCCTCGAACTTGTTGGGAGCCGTCACGAAGGGCAGGTTGGTGAGCTGGGCGATCTTGGCCGCGCACTTCTCGGCGAAACCCTTGCGGGTGTTGAGGCCGGTGCCCACGGCGGTGCCGCCCAGGGCCAGCTCGTAGACGCGCGGCAGGCAGGCGTCGATGCGCTCCTGGGCGTAGGCCAGCTGCTGGGCATAGCCGCTGAACTCCTGGCCCAGCGTGAGAGGGACGGCGTCCATGGTGTGGGTGCGGCCGATCTTGATGATGTCCTTGAACTCCTCCGACTTAGCCCGCAGGGCGTCGTGCAGCGTCTTGATGGCCGGCTTGAGGTTGTTGTTCAGCTCGAGGGCCACCGAGATGTGAATGGCGGTGGGGAAGGTGTCGTTGGAGCTCTGCGACTTGTTCACATGGTCGTTGGGATGCACGGGCGTCTTGGAGCCCAGCTTGCCGCCCATCAGCTCGATGGCGCGGTTGCTAATCACCTGCGGAAGAGGGAATTGGAGGCGTCAGTAGGGTAATGGGAAGCACAGAGAGCTCGGATCACCTCACCTCGTTCACATTCATGTTGCTCTGGGTGCCGGAGCCCGTCTGCCAGATGACCAGCGGGAAGTGGTCGTCGTACAGCTTGCCGGAGATCACATCGTCGGCCGCCTTGGAGATGGCCTCGCTCACCTTGGTGTCCAGGCCGAACTCCTTGTTCACCTCGGCGGCGGCCTTCTTCAGTATGCCCATGGCCTGCACCACGGGTTTCTGTGAAAGTTAAATGTGTGATTTAGTTAGTATTAAGATGTTTCGGGACAAGGCCTAGAGTTCGCCATCATTATCCGTATTTTAAATAATAATATCTTCCAAGTTCTTAAAAGTATAATGGTTTTTGAGGCCTTTTTGGGTTCTTAGATCTCTAAGACCTTCTTATCGAACCCCCTTTGTTGGCTTTAAGAAGCCATTATAAGATTAAATTGCCTTAAAAAAAGTATATAATCGGTTCTTAAGTTAAGTTTTAAAATATTTAAGCCACTGATCATCAAGCCGATCTCTTTTAAAATCATTTTTCCCAAAGTATTCAAATTTTATGGACAAATTAAAGCTAAAAACAAGTGGGAAAGCTACAGTCAAATGTGACCGACTGTGATATACCCGATACCCAAAGCATTGTGGGTGAAAAACGTTGACAAATGAAGACAAATATTGCTAGAAACATGTTGAGCAACACTCAAAAGAGACAAATGTTGCTAGGAACATGTTGAGCTTTTGGCTGTCACTCCCTTTTTGGCTATGGGAGGCTCTTAAGAAGACCTCATATTTGGGTTAAAATATATTTAAAAAATATGATAGTTTTTTGGACAAATCAAGGCTTTAAATAATCTTAGCTAAGCCAAAACAGCCTTAATTTCAATTCGGAAAGCTGTTCTATGCTAGTTTTATTCCGGTTATAAACTCAGCTTATTAAATTTGATGGCAATCACTCGCTTTTTGGCTATAAGATGATCTCATGAAGACTTCAAATAGGCCAAATATTCTAGGGTATTTAGATCTCTAAAACCTTTTATCGGACTCCTCCCTATCTCTCCCTAACTTTATTTCTATCATAGATATAATGGAATTTGAATGGCAACCATTACTATAAAGCTTCTGTAGCTTCTTCTATAATTTCATTGAAAGTTCATTAAGTTTCTAATAATATTTGTCTAGAAACCAATTAGAAATCATAAGAAATTTGATAATTATTCATCGTAGAGATGAGTTCGTAAGAGTACCTTTCTCTTTTCCATATAAGGGATCGTACTTCTCCGCGAAAAATGAAAAACACAATGAATGCTACCCTTGACAGTAAATCTTGTGATTTTGAAAGGCAAGACTTAGATTAATCAACAGTTTTCACTCATTTTGGCTGACACATGCCTCTTAATTATACTTTTTAAGGCTATTAAAAGCTTAAAGTGCCTACTAATAGGTATTACTAACAGTTCCCTGATTAAGTAAGTACTCACGGGCATCCGCTCGGTGGCACCGCCGATGGGGAAGTTGATCTGGGAACGCATCGTCTGGGCGCCATAGTACTTGTCCGCGGGCACCTTCAGTTCGCCAAAGGTGTCGCTTTCCACGCGGAAATCCTGGGAGGCCTGCAAAGAGGAAAATTACCAGAGAGTTGAGCTACGCAGAGTGTGAAGATCCCATCTGATCCGACCATTGTACGAGGAGATATGGGCTGGAGATAACTGTGTGGTTAGTAGCTGAAATCAGAGGACGACCACTCGAACACGGCTGCTGCTCAGAGGTGACTGAGGCAGCGAGGCAACGAGGCGATAAGCGGCCATAAAACTTGAGTGGAAATTTCAAAAAATAAAATAAATTCATTGCTCAGCAGAGTCAGAAATGTGCGAAATGTGAGAGGAGCGGTTTCTGGTTGGGGGAGACGACGACGACTCTTCCCAGCATGGGGTGCTTGGCTAATCAGCAGCGCTTGGTCTGGCGTCTTCCAACGACTGTGGACACTTTAATAGTAGCCCTATCTGGGGAAATCTTAAATGGAATTACTTATCAGCCAGGCACTTAAGGAGTTACCCCTCTACTTTTATTAAAAAATAAAAGAAATCCACTAACAAAGGCACCCAAAAGTATGCAGTGAAATATTTTACGTGGCAAATTTAGTGAATTTACATTTTGTAGCCTATTTTTAGGCACAATTTAAAGTGATTTTATATCCCCCGATAAACCTTACTCCCCAAAGAAGCTATTCTTATGTCCCAGGGTGTCTAAAATGAGTGTTCTTCACACCCAACTGCCACTATGTGGAAGTCTGGAATGGAGACTTGGATTATCACGAGGGCCGGACACACCTCCTTACCCGCATCAGAGCGAAACAGAGATAAATAGAGCAGAGAGAGAGAGAGTATTGCGAGTGTCGGCGGCACTCAGAGCTCTGAGGCTGCGAACAAGCAATTAACCGGTTTAGAATTCAATTGCCGAAACAAGAATTGCCGGCACTATTTATTGTTTTTTTTTTCACTGAATTACAACTTGTTTCGCGAGTTTCTTGAGCTTTTTTCGCCTTGTTTGTTTTGGGTGTCAACATGTGACCTGAGAAGTAGTAGTTGGCTAGTGAGTGGAGTGAATGAGTGCGAAAAATCAATCCAATTGGAGTGGAATGGGATGTACTCAGGCTTCCAACCAACAGTTGGCTGCCAATTGGTGATTTGCCGTGCACTTTCCAGGCGCACTCGCTGGATGCTCTGGCCGCTTCCATTGTATAATGATTACGAAACGCCGGTTTTTGTTCGTTCTTTTTTTTCTGTGGCCAGCCTAAAGACGATTAAGCTGTTGCTTATGAAAAATTGGTGGAATCTTTGGTTTTAGCCCCAAAGAAGTGCAGCAGCAGCCATTACATAAGGCCTCAGGCGGGTGCAAACGAGGGGAGACGGTGGCCAATCCTTACCAGGCGCAGGCTGCCGGCGGACGCGGCCCATGGCTTGGCCAGCTGTTGCACGGAGCGGAGCGAGGAACGCTGCAGTAGCGGAAGCACCATCTTTCCAGTTATTTACGTTTGTTTATTAGCAAATACGGCGAACTTTTCGCGTTCTTGATCACTTCTTGCCTGTGCCACCGCGCCACAACAAAAACAACTGTGCGCCGATAGGCACAGAGTTATCGATATTCAGTCATTCCATTAAATTAAATAACAAATAAAATACTACGTTTCAAATGTATTGTAATCGTGTTGTTTTAGTGTGTACTGTAAAAATTATAAACTTTTCTAGCAATTAATTGCGTTAATTTTCGAAACGAGGCAAGTATTCCACCTCCACCCACACCTATCGATAAGCCGTCGCATTCATCGCCACGACTATCGCTGACTGCTCATCCGCAGCACAACAGCTGTCTCTGGCCTAGGACTGCTGTCCGATTTGTTGTTGTGAGAAGAAAAATTGCGAATTTCGAAGCGAGCCTGCGATGTCGGCGTTTGTGAAAACCGTGTGCCTGGCCCAGAAGCTCTGCGCCGCCAATCCCGCCCTGGCTCGCCAGGCGGTCCGCAGCAGTAAGTACCCCATTCCGACGCCAAACGAGAACGTCGGCATTCATGTTTTTGTTTACGTAACTTTCGTTGTGCTGAGCCCGATTCTCGTCTCTTTCCTCCTCATGTCTTTCGCGCCCGCAGTGGCCGGCTGGAACAAGGACTTCAAGCCCGCCCCGTACCCCAAGACGGAGAAGGAGCGCCTGGAGGCGGCCAAGAAGTACTACCTGCTGCCGGAGGAGTACAAGCCGTATGCGGACGATGGTCTGGGCTACGGCGATTACCCAAAGGTCGGCGGCGGCCTGGGAGTGGAGGCCAAGGACAACTACTATCCCTGGGACTACCCGGAGCACAAGCGCAACCAGCACGAGACGGTGAGTGATTGATTCATTCCACTAAACTCATATTTATCCTTTGTTTTCCCGCTTAGATCTCGGCGGATCACGACCTGTACAGTGAGGATCGCTACTCGCAGGCGGAGCAGCCGCGCTACAAGAACTCGTACTACTTCATCTGCTTCGCTGCCGTGATGACCGGCTGCCTGGCCCTGTACTACTGGCTGGAGGACAAGAAGATGTACCGCCCCGTGGCTGCCAAGCAGTATCCCGGCGACGGCGTCAAGCACTACACATTTGAGAAGTAGGGAGGCGTCTCCGCCTGAGGATGCAGGCCGTGGGCATCCGTTTCCGCCTCGTTTTTATTTCATAGGCAATCTATCAACGCATCTGTACAATTAAAATGGAAAGAAACCAACACCCGGACTTGAGATGAACGTTTATTTGGATGATTCGGAGCTTAACTCTAGGCTTACGGCTAAGTACAATTTGGGGGAGCCAAAAAAAATAGCAAAGAAGTGGAAACATAAACTTAACTAGCTAATAAACTCGGATGCCTCACTCCACGATGTAGTTGGGGTGCACCACCAGCAGGGGATCGTCCTCGAGCGGCTCTTCTTCGGCATGGCCCTTGGCCTGGGCACGCGGCTTTAAAGAGCTGGTCTTGAGCGGAATGATCACCTGGTCGTGGTAGATGAGGCGGTCGATCAGCTTCTCGATGAGGTTCTTGCGCGAAATGAGCTCGTCCTCGGACTCGATCTGCTCGGCCACCTGCTCCAGGTACCAGGTGACGACGTCGCTGCGCTTCATGCCCGTGTCGCTGCCCTCCACCTCGCAGCGGGCCTCCTCGCCGCGCATGTGCAGCACCAGCATGGTGGACAGGTTCTTGTAGTCCTCGAACGACAGCGTGAACTTCTTCTTCTGCACGGCGGCGGCGTTGCTGCCGGAGGTGTCCAGGCCCTCGGTGTCCGTATTGGCGGCCGCTCCATTGTTCTCCATGTCGATGTCGGGCTGGATGCCGTCGTCCATGTCCAGGCCCTGGTCGTCGTCGTCCAGATGGATGTCCGGCTGCTCCACGCGGATGATGGACTTGTTCAGCAGGCGGAAGGCCTCCTTGACGTGGCGCTCCAGCACCCGATTCGAGCACTCCAGCTTGGCCATGGCCTCGCTCAGCCGGATCATGGACTCCAGCTGGCGCACAGTTATCCTCCAGGTGCTGCGTCCCGCCGTTCCGGTGTCGCGCTGCCTCAGATGCCCGTAGTTCTCCACCAGCATGCGGCCGGCCTCCTGGCCAATCACCGGCTTGAACTGGCGGGCAAAGGTGACGTAGCGGAGCACCTCCTCGCGGGTGTAGGCCCGCTCCACGGACTCCTCGATGTTCGAGTGCAGGTCGACGATCTTGCGGGCAATGGCGTAGTCCACCACCTCGTTGCACTCGTCCACGAGGATGAAGAAGAGGTCGAAGCGGGACATGATGGGGGCGGACAGCTGGATGTTCTGCTGCAGGCTCTTGGAGCGATCGTAGCGACCGTTGATGGGATTGGCGGCCGCCAGGATCGAGGTGCGGGCATTCAGGGTGGCCCGGACGCCGGCGCGGGCTATGGAGATGGTCTGCTGCTCCATGGCCTCGTGGATGGCCACCTGGTCGCGCTGGTCCATCTTGTCGAACTCGTCGATGCAGCAGATGCCGTTGTCCGCCAGCATCAGGGCTCCCGCCTCGATCACAAAGTCGAAGCTCTCCTCGTCGCGCACCACGGCGGCGGTGAGACCGGCCGCCGACGAGGCCTTGCCGGAGGTGTAGATGGCGCGGGGCGAGAAGTCGGAGACCTGCTTGAGGAACTGCGACTTGGCCGTGCTGGGATCGCCCACGATGCACACGTTGACGTCGCCACGCAGCGAGGTCTTCTCCATGGTGGTCTTGGCCACGCCGCCGAACAGCTGCAGCAGGATGCCGCGCTTCACCTCGTCGTTGCCGTAGATCGAGGGGAAGAGGCTGCTGATCAGGTTCTGGTACAGATTGCGGTCCTTGGACATCTCGTAGATCTTGTGCCACTCGGCGTCCGTCATCTGCTTCTTCATGTCCTCGGCGGTGACCTCTGACATGGGCAGATCCGTGCCGCCGAAGCGCGCTGTTGTGGCCTGGACGCTGCAGGCCAGGAAAGCCATGCGGTAGTTGAGCTCGCGCATGCCCAGCGCCTTCAGACCCGTCACGCCCTCCATGCCCTCACCCGGCTTGTGGCGGGAGCCGGTCTCCGTCTTGGTGCCGGCCGTGGCCAGGACACTGACGTCCGGGACGACGATCAGGGTGCCGGTGAAGTCGTAACGATCACCGGCCTGGACAGTCTCCACCAGCTCGGAGCGCAGAATGATCTCTACGGCGCGTGGAATGCAGCCGCGCGGCAGCTCGGCCTGCGTCTCCTGGATGCGGATCTTCTGGAAGTCGAGGAACAGACTCTTCTCCACATCCAGCATGAAGCGGCGCCGATTGGAGCAGACGGGATTGCGGCAAATGGTCGGGTTGGTGAACTTGAACTGCTGCTCCACGTTGCGGATCTCCGTCTGGCAGTCCAGGCACATGAAGGTGCCCGAAACGAGCTCCGGGTGGACGGGATGCGTGCGCACCACCTGGCCGGAGATGCGGATCAGCGTGCCGATCTTGGAGGTGGTCAGATCGCGCACCTTGTGGCGCGTCGGCACCTCCGTGAAGGCCACATAGCAGTCCTTGTTGGTCTTCAAGCCGATGCGGTCCTTCACGTAGTTGGACACCGATTGGCAGAGGAACGGGTAGATGTGGTAGTACTCCTCGATGATGGCCGTGGCCAGGTTCTGGTCGTACTTCTCCACATCCTCGAAGCTCACCTCCAGTGTGCAGCGATCGGGCGATTCCAGGCTGGCCGCCGGGCGCGTGTACTTGATCTCGCCGTCCTCCTTAAACTCCTCGAGGAAGTCCTGGAAAAGCTTCTGGGCGCGAATGCCCACCTCGTCCTTGACGCGCAGCTGGCCGACCTGAGCATCTGCGACATCCATGCTGTTTGCTTTGTTGTTCGCTTTGTCGGTAACTAAATTAACTCAAAATGCCACTCGAAGGCGTAAACGTAAACTGAGCTGAACGCGCAAATTGTTGTTTGTTCCCACGGAACGCTGTTTACAGCTGCGTGCCTGTCAGTTTTGGCGCCTTTTCTGTGACAGTTGCGTGGGGTGGCAACGCGCTGGCTTGTGGAGCCCGCCTATATCGATCGAAGCTATCGATATCAATTCGTAATTGCCATTCTATGGCCATTTTCGAAAGAATAAACTGGAATAATTTAAATTTAATATTTAAAAAAAGTAAAATTGTAAAACATTTATAAAACAAAACTATACAAATTCGCAAGCAGCATAAAATTTCATAAGAAACTGCCACTGCCTTGGTGTTGCCACACTAGGACAAAATACTACTTGAACAGAATTGAAATATTAAATAACTTTGAATGCTTACAGTTTCCCTAAATAATTATTAAAAGTAATTTCATTGTAATACATTTAATATGTTAAATTAGTGGTATAAATGGTATTTTTTTTTTAAATGCGCTGCGTCTAGTGAAGTGTGACCATCAGTCTTCCACCATCGATTACTGAATCGATCATATATTCGTAAGAAGTCCATCTCTAGGCCGCATCGCCGCGGCATTATTTACATTACTCGCCTTTAAGATACTTGGAACTGTTACTCCACCGACATTTTTTCGGTTTGCAACATTCCCACGTCATAACAAGATATTCCTTCACTTAATTATTTGAAATTAACAGTTTTTTTTAAACTTGGGGGGAAAACTGGATTTTTTAGGAGGAAATATCGACTCTTTGAGATTTTTTAGGGGGAAAGCTAAATTTTCATCTGGCCACACTGGCCGCGGCATTATTTACATTGTTTACTTTTCGCGCAGTGGAATCGAACCGGGCCGGCGCTCGATCTTTTTTTTATTATTTTTTTCCCCACCCCGCGCGCTCTGGAAGCGAAAGGAAAATTTTTGCGGCAAAAATATTTGGTGTTTGAAGAGTAAAGATCAGTTAAGTAAATCAAATGCGATCGAACGACAACTGTGCGAGTGCGGTGTTCTGAACGGAAATGTATTGAAAATGAAAGAAAAGAAACCGCGAAGAGAGCGAAAGAAGTGCGTGCGGCGAAAAGAGAGCGAAAAGTGCCAAAAATAAAATAAACAGGCCGGCGGCAAGCGCACTTGTTGGAATCGAAGAAGGAGAGCGCAGAACAGGAAAGGAGAAAGCGGGAGGCAGGGAAAAACCAGAAGGAGAAGCAGCAGCAGCCTCACCAACCGAAGCAGAACCAAAAAGGAGAAGGAGAAGCAGCAACAAGTGCCATAAGAAGCAGCGAAAATGTGCATATGACAATTGGCTTTAAACTCTCCTGCACACCAGTTTCTCCGCTCTCTCTTACTCCTCCTCTCGCACGCATCTTCATCTTCATCTCCCTTTCATATCCATCCCCCTTCCATTATCCTCTCGTGTCGCTACATCCCTGTATCCGTATCCACATCCACATACATCTGGCGAAGAGGAGTCGTAAGGAGGTGGGAAACATGCGGAGACCGGTCGCCGCGCTGAGCCGACACCACTACTTCGTCATCGGCCTGCTCCTGGGCCTCATGCTCAGCTGCTACATCCCGGAGGACGCCTGGAAGCTGGTCCAGCAGGAGGAGTGTCCGCAGGAGGCCGCCGAGAATCTGCTGATCGAACGCTTCGGCCAGGACTTTGAGCCCCATCTGAACCTGATTAACAAGCCGCTGGAGGCCAAGAAGCCGGTAAGTTTACCTTCTTTACTTTAAAGATATTTTTTTTTATATATTTAAAATTATATTATTACTAATACTATTGGAAAATTGGTAAATATAAATCCCTCGATTTCACCCCTGAAACTTATTATTATATTCTTATTTACTGTACAAATATGATGTCTAAAACATTGAAAATTATAGATATAGCCCCATATCATCGTCTAATTATTTTCGAAAATATAAAAACAACATTATACAAGTTAAAAACATCCGATTCAAAAAAGTTCTTCAATTTTTTCTATAAAAATATCATATATCGCCTGAATTTTAAAGCTAGTTTTTGTTTATTGTTATTATATTTATCTAATAAACATTTTACGCCAATTATCTATTAGCCGCATGAGATAATAAATCCATATTATTATTGTTTTCTCATTTAATAAAAGCAGCCTCATCATATTTTGTTTCAGTACATTCAGCAGATGTTGAAATTTTCCGTATATCCTGATTCAAATCAGGTAAAAGCCTCACTATAATATATCTTAACATTTCCGCATGAGAACAGACTAAGTAATACTTGTACATAAATATTATTAATTGTAAATTGAACAACCTGAAAATTAGGTTAAGACAAGCCTTTGCCAAGGGGCTTTTGCTGAATGAGAGATATATTATATTGATTCAGACTCAACCCTTTTGCCAAAACCATTTTTATTTGATTTTATATTTTTTAGAGTGTTTATTTATTTTTTGTTTAAAAGATGACTCCTAAGCCCACAATATCCGATTCCTTAAATCAAAATCCCCGTGAAATAGTAGCCGAAAAATGCAAATGTGTCGTAGCCCCATCATCGTCATCGTCGTCGTCGTCGTCGTTGGCAGCGTGCTCTCATGTCTCATATATCAGGCATCAGACCTCAGTGCCTGCTGCTGATAGCGATTTATTGACCTTCCTGCTTATCGCCGGAACCATACACTCGGCAGCTCGGATTTGGTTCTGCCCCAGCAGGAACCCTTTAGCCTAAAAATCCAATTTATGGAATTAAACGCCCAAGCTTTAATTAATATTCGAGCAGTACAAATATTTTAGGTTATTTTGGGGCCACTTCCCCCTGCTTGCCATACATGACTCTTCTGATTTCCAGAGAAACCTCTTAATCAACCAGTTATAGTTGGCGAGCGAGCACTGTAATTAACACCGAGCATTTGTTTCACATATTGTTTAAAGTATTTCCCGGGTGCAATGACCCTTTAACCGTTGGATCACTTGAGACCCTGTTGCCCAGTGTCCAATTTTCACAGTTTTCAGACGTCATTCTATATGTTTTTTTCACTTTTCACTCTTAATTAGTTCCCTTATCGATGGACACACTCGAATTCGCCCAAAGCACGCCCACTTACTTACTTACTTACTTGTTTATTTATTTATTTACTTATTTATTTATTTACTGGACGCAAAGCCCGGCGTGGTCGTGACTTGTAACAAGAGTTCTCAAATGGCAAATGTGCCTTTCCTTACTTTTCGCTTATTTTTTGACGCTCTGAGGCGGTTTCCAACTTCATTTTGCAGTTTTACAGGAACTGGCCTGGGTCCGGTGGTTCGTTTTTTAGATTTAAATAAATAAACGCATTAAACAAAAGGAAAAAGTGAGGAAAAGTGAATAAATGTTAAGCGATACACCGTGTCTGAATGTATCGCAAGTTTTCCTTATGTTGCTATACGAATTTATGTCTGCGAATCATTCAAGACTTCAAGATTTTTTTGTAATTAAAAAAAAGTGCACGAAAACCAGCCAAGAATGTTTAATGTTTACGAAAAGCCAAAGCTCAAACACCTTTTAAGAGTACTTAGTAATTATTCTTTCACATGGAATTTTCCTTACAATTAATAGAATGTCTAAACATGTTCTTTAATATTTTAGAATTTATTTTCCCCCACAAAACTCATGCTAAATATTAAGATGTAGAAACCAAAGCTAGAAAATATCAATAGCTTACTATTCAGTCATTTATTTATCTCCAATTTTGTAATTTTTAGCATTTAGAATTTATAATAACACCCTTTGTGCAGAGCATGAACCCAGAAAATAAAGCCTCAAATCGATTAAATATTTTCTTGTGACGTACGCTTTTTTCACCTCATGTTCAGCAAATTATGTAGATTTTTTTTCTTTCTTTCGGATTCCATATGCTGAGGTTTGCGTTTCGTTCAACACGTCCAAAAAAATATAGATATGCTTTTTTTGTGGCTTTATATTGTTAATAATTTGTTGCACGTTTTTATGACATCGCAAACTGGATTGTTGCCATTACTTTTTGGAGGTGATGTAAAAGTGTCACCGAAGCTGTCATACCCGTCCCAATTTGAACTTTAATGTGTCTGCTGGAGGAGAATACGTAATTGAATTATGTGTTTTAATTATTTAATATAATGCTTTGAGCAACAAGTCGGGTATTAGAGTGGCAGAGACTAAGATTAATATGGGATTATTAGGTTTATTTCGTGGTGACTAAACCTGTTCCTCAATTAACATAATTCGTTAATTGTCTCTGCCAAGATGTGGATCATTTTTCAATAACTTTGCGGACTTGATAACTGGTTTTGAGATTGGAGAAGTAGGAAAGTAATTAATATCCCTTTTTTTAATATTATTTCTAAGCACTTGAACTATGCTTAGTACATATTTCAGATCCCTTAAAGTCGATGATTTGCATAACCCTTGAAGGGCTCATTTTTCCCCCCGTGTGTCTGGTGGTGAAAATGCTTAGCTGTGTCTTTATTATTGCCTTCTTTACGAGGCGCACATGGTTTGAAGAGTCACCATTGCCTTGCTGTGTGTGTGTGGCACTTTTAATGTGCGTACTGTGTGTGTATGTCGGGTGGGTCAGTTGGGGATGGATATATGCTGAGATAATAATGTCTACGACTCATTCGCACGCGCGTCTCAGAATTTCAACTTGGACCGTCAAATTGTCAATACCCTGAAGCCAAAAAAAAAAAAATAAAAACCACAAAAAAGAAGCACTCAAGCACTCAAATCGTGAAAAACTTAAGTTAACTTCCTTTGAAAAAAATCATAAAGTGTTAAATATATGAGTTTTATTCCCTTTGACGTGCGGGGCTTAATCTAAGCGATTCAGGGGAGTTGGGTTCGACATAGGTAATACCCTTAAAAAGGTTTAATCATAAATTGATATGGAGAGAAAATAAGGCATACTTTTCTTTACATTTTATGGAAGTTTATAGGAAAGTCTTGAATATATTTTATTTTCCCTTCACTCTCTAAGAACAGCTGCTGTTTATGAGTACCAGAAAATGCCCTATCAATAGGTCTTAACCCTCTAAATATATTTACAAATTTACATAGTACCTGACGCCGGGGCAATACCCTCTGAGAGAGCAAAGCGAGATTATACAAAACTCGGACAAAAGTCGACTTCCATTCACTTAATAAAAGACAATAACTGGGTTTACTTAGCGTGGCCCCGTGTGTTCGTTCGCTCGTGTGTTGTGCTGTGTGTTGTGTGTGCCTGTTGAAGTTAAAGCAAACATATCTGGACACTGGCCACAGATATATGTGTGTAGAAACGTATGTATTTGGACTGTGGTGTACACAGCATTGCTAAGTGGAAGTTAAGTGAAATCAGAGCCGGCAGCACTTTGAACTCCAACCCACCAGAGGCTGGCGATGAGCTGCGACCCCTCCAGAGATCGATGGATGGATCGATGGATCGGATCTCTCGGCACCTGTCCGAGCTGCTGCCAACTCAGTTGGCATTCAGGCGCTCTCTGTCTGTTTGTGTTTTGGCTTTCAACTTAAATTAACAAAAAATTAACCAAAAAATCGATATAGAGGGAATGGCGGCATCCCGAACCATCATCAGGCGCCACATGTGCATGCTGATGCGCCAGAACTTTGCCAAGAGCTGCGAGAGGAAGCTCAACGACCAGATCAACATGGAGCTGAAGGCCTGCCACCAGTACCTGGCCATGGTGAGGACTCCGGGACCTTTAACACCTGCCTAAAACGCGCCCCTGCCTCCCTCAGGCCTACCACTTCGACCGGTCGGACATCAGCTCCCCGGGACTGCACGGATTCTTTCTGCAGGCGAGCGTGGAGGAGCGTGAGCATGCGGAGAAGCTCATGAAGTACATGAACAAGCGCGGCGGCCTGATCATGCTGGAAAGCATACCGAAGCCGCTGCCCTGCTTCGCCAGCTCTCTGGAGGCTCTCAAGCACGCCCTGCGGATGGAGCTGGAGGTGAACCAGCACCTGCTCGACCTGCACGCCCTGGCCGGCAAAGAGGCGGATCCCAATCTGTGCGACTTCGTCGAGGCCAACTTCCTGCAGGAGCAGGTCGACGGCCAGAAGGTCCTGGCCGACTACATCCGCCAGCTGGAGCGGGCGCAGAGCGACGTGGGCGAGTACTTGTTCGACAAGTACTTGTCGTCTGCCGGGATGCATGCCAAGTGAAGGGGAGAAAGGGAGAATATTAATATTTTCAAAATTACCCGTGTGTGGAGTATATATGGACTAAAGAATAAAGAATCAATGGGTTTTTTTTCGGTTATTTCGTTCGACTTTATCAGCTGGCTGGCTGGCATAGCACTTGGTCTATAAATAAACCCGCTTATCGGGTGTACGGGTGGCCAGAAGTTGCGCAAGATTCTAATTGAAAACGAAACCGAATCCGAATCCCAGAGCTCAATCCCCCCAGTTTTCAGTGTCGTTTCGATAATCTTCAATTTATTTATTCAAAATATGGATATATCAAGTTGAAGTCCTTGAGAAAAAGAGTAATAATTTGGATAATATGATATCAAGAATGAGGTCGCTTACATTATACTTTTATCTAAAGAAAATACCTTCTGGAGATACCACAATCTTTACTCCATTTAGAACCACATTCAAACTGTGATCAAAATACTATAAATTATATCTCTGGCGATAAGCTGATCACAGAACTCAAGCTAAAATAAAATAATTACATAAAAGATTAGGCAATATGCGAGGAAAAATCCTTTTTAATCAGTATGACTCACGAGATACGTATTACGTACTATATATTTGTTCGATCGATCAATTAATCTACAATCCACCAGCTACTTTGAGATAAAACAGTAATTAGTGCTTGAGATAAGGATGGGAAAACATTTAGATCAACCATGATGGATGTAAATTAATGGAACCACACTTGGCAACAGCAATCTTAATTGGAACCACTTGAAAAAGCAGATCTAACAAATAGCAATTAAATAATATAACACTTAAAGGAGCAATGATGAATAATAAGCATAATAAATGGAAGTTTAAGTTGTTTCAATGCACCTTTAAAGATCCAGGCTCTAGAGCAGTGATGCCCACACAAATACAATGACATGTGACTTGCATTTGTGTGCGTAAGAGAAAAAACGAAGTTGGCTTCGCTAGACGTTGCGGTTGCCAGAGCAGTGCAAAGCATTAAAATTTAATGCTTTGCACTGCTCTGGCAACCGCACCATTTGACCTCTCATTCTCTCTCTTCTCTGCTGCAGCTGCTCACCTCACGTTTACACTGTCTGTGTAGCGGCAGAGAACCGGCAGAGTTTTTACCAACCACATGTGGCGGGGGCTTGGGCATCACTGCTCTAGAGTAAGATATATGGGTGGACAGATTATCTAAATTAAATGTGAAATTATGATCCAAGACATTAGAAGAGTAGGAAATATTAAAGAATTAAATATAAGACTAAATTCGTCTCAAATAAAATGTGCTTTTAATGTTTATCTTATATTATTTGTTTATCCAGTATCCAAGGTATCTTTGAACTAAAAGTCTAGCTGAATTTAATGTCTAAATCTATAAATTAATTACGTAATTGAGGCACCTATTAAAAAAGCTTTGACCCCGCTTAATAATCGAATTAAATGCATTTCTATGATCAAGAATTTCAGGAGTTAATCCGCCTAATAAATATACAATAAATTACAAGTTAAGTCTAAAGTAGATAAGTTTGAATTACAAGTCAGCTGGGTGCCTGCACGCCTAATAAATATAATCTCACTTACCCAGCTTCTAGCTGGAATTTAATTTACAATGATTAGGGGCTAGCCATGGGAGATCCCCGCCAGAGTTCGGAGACCGGAGACCGGAGTTTGTGAGTCGCATTCCCACATCGGGATGGGCGATGGGCTATGGAAATCACCCAGATCGGCCGTCGTCTTGGCGCGGGCTTAATTGAAAAGCGCGTCGAATTTCCGGTGCGCCGCTGCGGCCTTTATTCGAGGGCAGACTGTACAGAGTACAGTGCACATCAATTGGCACCGAGACGAGACTAATCCTCCCCGCGGGCGTTAGGAGAACGGAGAGCTCACTCGGTGTCTGACCGACGGCGCACTTGTCCCAATTAAGATTTGTCAAATCCAAAATACAATTTGCAGCTGCAGTTTTCCTCGAAATGGAACACGAGCCGAGATTGCCAGAGGCCTATATGCTATATGCTATATGCACCTGATCTGTGAGGTCTGGCGAATAAATTGGAATGGCTGAGGGATTTAAATAAATCTGAATTCAATCATTGTCATTTCTTGATAAGTTTTCTTTATTTGAAAAGAGATAGAAGTCTCCCTTCTTAAATGTAAAGCAATAATTGAAACCTCTTTAAATACAAACCATAAAAATATTAATTTCATAAATTTATCTCTCAGCTATTGGCAAATATAATAAACTAATTAAAAATCAAAAGTCTTAAACGATTAATCAAGCCTGCAATGCAGCGAACTTTGAAATGAATTAATTACTGTGCGAATTGATTTGTTTATTAATGCGAAATCATTAATAAATAATAAAAACTAAGCACACACCGCATAGACAAGTGTATGACAACTTTAATGGCTCATATCGACTCTTAATGTGCTCAATGGAGGGTTTCACATGGAAATGCGAGCAGATAAATATACGATTCGGTTCATAATTGAATCAATTACTTGGGGGTAACCCTCGGTGCTGATCCGATAATTTAAATAATTGACATTAAATACAGTTGATTGAGGGTTCTTCCAAGGCTGGCAGCAGAGAGTAATAAATCACAAAGACAGTGTCTGTGAGCCTTATTTAGTTATTCAGTTAATCAGTGGATTAGTGCCAATAATACGGCTATTAAATCGATCTCCCAAACCGGCTCAGCCCATAGATCACCTTTTTCCGTTGACAAATCATTCGATTTGATTCGCTGCGAATCGGTTAATGAATTAAGCAGTATGTAAAGTAATCGCTGGCTAAATATTTGCCCATTTGGCTGGTTCTTTTTCCCTCTTTTAAATCCGCTTCATTACACGGTGCTTACGAGGGCAAACACCACCTAAGTAGTCGCCATATAAAAGTAGTTCACCTGCGGCTATCTGGAGATTTATTGCACCCAATGCCGACGACGACGTTGACGACGACAAGGGCCATATAATCACTGTGCGGGAACCGTGGATCGTGGATTTTATCGCGTCCTAAGTTCAAGTTTAGCCCAAACCTGAGTCATCAGGAGACGTAAATGTTTGAAATTTGAAATTACACAAAATTAGAACAAGTAAAAGCCATTGATTCTTGAGGGAATCCATCGATTTATATGTTTGTAATTAAAGGAATTAAACTTTGAACTTAAATTCGTTGAATTAGTTTCCTTATTTAATGACTTAACTCGCAATTAATGACTGAATTATATTTAGAGCCTATTGTAACCTTTAATTACTTATTTTGTAAATATTTTCTAGAGCAAAAATACTAAAGCAATCTTAAGAAATATGAAATATTAATAGATTTCTCTTTACCTACATTTTTATAGGAATAAATTAAACTTTCTTAAACATTTTTCGTGGCACAATTTCCCCTTTAAATTAAATTTGCTCTGTTTTTCTCCGTTAAACCTAGTTTTCTGGAGGCGACACTGGACTCTATATTTTTTTGGCTTCACATTTTTCTTGATATTTTGTCTGGCCGCCAGAAGGTGATCAAAGAATCGCGTTTATTGGTAGGGCTATGGCTATGTGTGGCGGAGCGAGTAAACAAATAAAATCCCTATCTGTGTGTGTGCGTGTGTGTTTAATTAAATTTTTGTCGAATGGAAATTGAAATTGAAAATGCTGTTTTTTGTTGTTGTTCTTTTTATTATTTTTTTATTTGTATTCCCATTGTTTCGGCTGCCGGTGACGTCGTCTTAGCAATATCTACTGATAAGGCAGCTGTCGATAAGGCCAGGCAGGGCGGTTAGCCTGGTTAGTTGGCTCCGCTGCTCCCCAATACTTATATTTCGAACATTTTAGCTCACTTCCGTTGTTGTCATTACGTCACAAGGTTATTGCCTGTTGGGTGGTTGGGTGGGTTACCTACTGGTTATCTTGGTTATACTTGTGCTTGTGTTCCTCATACCGCCCACGTGCTCGAAAGATTTCCTCGATTTCCTGTGCTAACGGGAAATTTATTAGCATTTCATGTGGAATTCAGCTCGAAAGATGCAAACTCATTGTTCAGGTGAACAAACCTTTTAGTGAATTCGCCATGCCCGGCCTTGTTACGGAATTTACGGAATTAAAACTTCTATACATAGAGCGGATACAGTGGAAATAAGTGTTAAAAAAGGTTTAATAATTGTTTTATATTTTATTTTTATTTATTTCATGTTTTAAAAGTACTTTTATAGCTTTAAAAGTAACAAGTAATATAATTAACAATAAATTTGCAATTGTAATGTTAACTCTGCCTGCCATATCGTCATAATTACCCTTATCCTAACATGCCTGAATTCCTACTTGAGAATTCTAATGCAATTTTCGTTAAATTCTTATTTATGATCTCTACAAGAATTTCCCTCAATTAAATAGGAAATATATCGGAATATATATATCACACCGACCACTGTTTCACCGAGCTTTCCCATGCATCATTCATATTTTTCGAAAAGCATTTTTATTTACCCAAAAACCGCTACAAAACAAATAAAAAGAGAAAAGAATGAAATCTCGAGAGCGATCTCAACCGAAATGGATGTTGTTTTTTGGTGTTATTTTTACCCGCGGTTTACCTTTCGCCGATATTTACACAGTTGATGATTGGCAAATGTGCGTTGCGTCTCCGTCCTTCCCTCTCGGTGTCTGTCCGAGTCTGTGCTATTGGCACAAGGTCAGAACTTGGACCGATCCGATACGATACGAGCCACTGCAGCGATCGCGGATTGCGGATTGCGGATCGGATCAAGCTGTGACCCCAGCGTGGTAATTAAAGCGCCACATGGACCCATTAAACGGAAAGCGATTGCATACTGAGCACTGAGTATTCGGTTCTGTACTGCAATTCAATTGAATCCCAAATCGATATCTAAGTTGATATAGATAATGCCAATTGGGTTGTGACGCCACAGAAATAAAAGTATAATTTGTAGCTCAATTAGATAATAAACAAAACGAGTGAAAAGCGAAGGCAATATATTCTTATTTCAAGAAAGGAAGTGAAAAATATTTTAAAAAGGATAAGAGACCATATATGAAAAGCTATAGGGAAATTCTAGATGTTCTTTTTTGTTATTTGCTTACTTTTGATGTTAAGTTCTTTCTTTAACATTCATATAGAACGATTTCCTATTTTTTATACCCGGTACCCATTGGGTACAAGGGTATTATAAGTTAGTGCCAGAAATCTCCGACTCTTTAAAGTATATATATTCTTGATCAGCGACACTAGCCGAGTCGATCTAGCCATGTCCGTCTGTCCGTCTGTCCGTCTGTCCGTCCGTGTGAAACAACAGATCTCAGAGACTATAAGAGCTAGAGCTACCAAATTTGGTAAAAGCATTGGAATCTGTTGCACGCAGATCAAGTTTGTTTTCAAATTTGGCCACGCCCACTTCCGCCCCCGAAAATCATAAAAAACTGTTTATTAGCCATATGCGTGATTTTTGACGTAAAGTAAATAGATAGACTTAATAAGTAATAGATAATAGTAGATAGATAGACTTAATAAGTAGGCAATCGTGGCCGTGTTCTGAAAATTTGATTAAAATCGGATGATAAACATAGAAGTTATTAAACAATAAAGTTTCTGTGTAAACTTCTTGAGAAAGAGAGAGAGAGAGAGAGAGAGAGAGAGCGTGCGTTTTGCTTAACATGTTCCTAGCAACATTTATCGCTTTTGAGAGTTGCCCAACATGTTCCTAGCAACATTTGTCTCTTTTCAGTGTTGCTCAACATTTTTCTAGCAATATTTGTCTTCATTTGTCACCATTTTCTTTTTTCCATGTTCATGTGCTGTTTAATGTCACCCACAATGCTTTGGGTACCGGGTATCTCACAGTCGGTCACACTCGACTGTAGCTTTCCCACTTGTTTTGTACTATTTTTTCCACTACTACCTTTTGCTCTCTTACTTATTTATATATTTATTAAGGTGATCATTGCTAATTGCTGACACAGACGAGTTTATTTGCTAACAACTGTTGGCGACACACCCCATTATTCATATTGCATTCGATCCAAGGACTGTAAAATACTCAACACTTTAACTAAAGCTAGGCTATTGTAAAAATATATAAATAAAATACTCAGCACAAAAAAACGCCTCAACAATGTGTTTATTTTAAATAAAACAACAAACTAAGAGTTACAAGAATATCAAGTGGAACAGTGACTTATGACTTTCAAATGCTCTTAAATTCGTAGTGCCTCGAATTTCCTTTTGAATCGAGTCAGTGCTCTCTAGAACTGCTGTTAATTATGAGCTAGTGGTAAAAGTATCAGAGAATAGCTTACCCATAGATCAAAAATAGCCAAAAATAACTAAAATACGCCAAGTAATTAAGTCTCTGCTTTTATTATATAAAAGAAATATTTAAAATTCAATTTTCTTGGCCAGAAATTCCAAAGATCCCTTCTGCATTTAAGAGTATTTAAAAAACATGAAGTAATATTAACCGAAGCTCTGACCCTGCCTGCTCTGCTCTGGCCGCTTAACGATGCCATATAAACCTGGCAGCAAACAGCTTGTTTGCAGTTATTAAAAATCTATTAGGAATGATTTTTAATTAGCCATAATTCCTGTAGACTGCCCCTAACCTTTCCCCCTGCTTGGACAAACACAACGGCGGTTGCACAACCCGGCAATTGGCATTTTGTTTATTTCTCGAGCTCAGGCGGAGTTCGCTGGCTGGCAGGTGGATTTAACAGGCGGAGGAGTGACCACTAGGCACGCATCTCTTCGGGTCAATTGCCGGTTTCAGTCTCGGGTCTCCGTCTCCATCTCCGTCTTGGTTTTGGTTTCGGGAGATGACCAATAAATTACTCAGCAAATCCAAGTGGCATGCATGCAATTTGCAAAGAGGCGGCTACTCGCCCAAACTAAATGAGTGTTTACCCATTTGAAAATCTTTTCAAATCACCCCGCACAGTGATTCACAGGCCATTTACATTTGTTTAGGCTCAAGTATTCGGTAATCCATAAAATTCTAGCCAAAACAAATCAATAGTTTCGCGCTAAAAATGATTGAGAGTTTTGTTTATAGCTTCTTGGTGCAGGCATTTTGTGGAAGTGAGTCCAATAAATATTTATTGTAAATAAATAAAGTTTAAGGTTCACTTCAGACAACTTTTGCCTAATAAGAAATTAACACTGTTTGCTTATAGTTATTTTTTAAGGGAAATAAGGCTTAAAAATATATATTTTCTTGCAAAAACAAAATTAGACAAGAAAGCTTTAAAGATATAAACTTTATGGAACTCGGAAAGCTTGCTTTCATTCCTATAATTTTTTGTTTGGAAAAAGGATAAAAAAGTAACACAGAAATTTTCAAATTTTCAAATGTATACCCGTCGATAGTAACAATTATTCTCAATGTTATCGATGATTTTTTCGCGACAATTTCGTAATGATTTGACAGTCCTGCACGGCTCCAAAGCAACTCTAATTACATTATTGGCGGTTTCTACGATTTTTAGAGTTGGCCACACTCTTGAAAAGTTTTCATTTGTCATCAAGAAATCGGTAATATTCAGTCGTACAAGGGCCTCTGGCCCGAGCAGAGGTCCTGCTCAATATTCATTTTGTTCCTGTTTCTTTTTTTTTTCTTTTTATTTTAATTCATATTTTTCGGTGCTTAATTTTTTGAAGAGTTTCACAATGAGCTGTGGAATTGTTTCTTCATCGAATTCCAGTTCGTATTTATTTTAATTTTAATTTATATTTAATTCTCTTCAGTTCACTTAAGGCGTTTTCATTATTTTCGACTACCAACTTCTTGAAGAGTTTCACAATAAGCTGAGGCCGTGCCGCGTGTCTCGTTTTCAAGCTTGCGAAGTTTATTCTAAGGGATGCACTTTGTTACTGGTTTATTTATTTATTTTGTATTTTATTCTAAATTGCGTTTATTTATCATATCTAATTCCTCGCTCAGTTCCAACTGTTCGATTAGGATGGAATTTACCTCTACCTCCTTTTCTACCTCTTCCTTGTTTTTGGTTATTTATTTATTTATTATTTCTTTATTTTATTAATTTTTTATTCTTAATTGAGTTTATTTAACTATATATCGTGACATGGTGGTTGGCTGGAATAATGTCCACATCGTCACTGGCTTTTTATCTTATTTTTTATTTTGTTTATTATTACAACTCCTGAGGCATTATTAAATCTTCGCAGCTTGCAGAGGAGCCTCCTTCACTGTATATCCAACTCCCAACTAAAATTGTAAAAGAAACACTACTAGGGGTTAAATAACACTTGAGTGAAAATGTCACATGCCTTTCTTGCGAAATAATAAATAACTAGAAGTATTCCGTTTGACTTACCCCCGAAGAATCCAAGTGTCAACCGCTAATATCACATGGCTCGGCGGGCGGAGAGCATTAAATCCACGGAATGACACTATCATCGTTCCTGGGCATTCTGGGAAACGCAATCGGAAATTGTTTCGCTTCAGATAATGGATATATATTCGCGCGGAGGGGAATTCCTCGACGGAATTGTGTGTGCTTGGCCCCCAAACTTTGAACAGTCATTCTGGTCGTAAAAATAAAACAAAAACCTCTCTCAAGTGGCCGAAAAAGACGTAAGCGAAGGGGAAAGGGAGCCACTTGAAGTACTCGCTTTATGAGGTAGTCGCCATAAGTACATAAGCGTGGAGGAATTGATGTAATTGGGCAGATAAAAGAGCCCCCTCCTCATGCTCTTTTATTCGCTGGAGTGGATGTCAGAGTCTCAGAAATAGGCAGGTGGCACTTCTGTTTAATAAGTAAATGCTGCTTTTATTTCGATTTCCCTGTGATTCAAGCCAATGATCACCTTAGGGAACTAGCCCTCAGAGGGGGTAATATAATTCACTCTTTGAATACTTCAGTTTCGCCAAGGAAGTCACGTATCCGATACCGCCAGAGATTGATCTACTTTGATATCAGATATTTATTAGGAGATGCCTTCGAGGTCGGTTGTCGGATAGCCAGTAGCCAAGATTCCGGGAATCCGAGAGCGGTCCGGTGATCCCCCAGAATGGTGCCTGCTCTGATTACTAATCCAAACATTTACATTTATAGTGAGTCGGAAAAGGCTTTTCAATTTCCACAAAATTATTAGTTTACTCGAACGAATATGATTCTCTTATGACACTGCAGCTCAATTTTCACTAATTGGAGTTTATAAAAGGGAAATAAATAAATAAATCAAAAAGTATTAGCAAGAGAATAATAGGATATATGATTTGATGAATAATTCCTTGAATCTAATGTTATGGGGTTATGACACTGTGGCAAAATCTTCGTTAATTCAAGTTTATAATAAGAAAACTAATATATAGGTAATAAATGGGAGTAAGAGAATGATATTAAATATGATTTGATGAAGAATTTCTTGAATTTGATGTTTTAGGGTTATGACACTGTGGCAAAACCTTTATAAATTCAAGTTTATCATAGAAAAATCTATATAAAAATAATAAATAGGAGTAAGAGAATATTATATCATATATATTATATCATATATGATTTGATGAAGAATTCCTTGAATTTTATGTTATGGGGCTATGACACTGTGGCAAAATCTTCTTTAATTCAAGTTTATAATAAGGAAACTAATATAAAAGTAATAAAAAGGAGTAAGAGAATGATATGAAGAAGAATACCTGCTATGGTGTTATGACACTTCAGCAAAACATTTATTAAATCAAGTTTATAATAAAGAAATGAATAACAGAGTGCAATAAATAAATATTAAGCAGTAAGAGAATGATATTAAATATGATTTGATGAGATATTTCAATATCTTATTTAATTATTTAAATTTTAACTAATATCCTCCTCCATCCCGGACAGGTGAAGAATGTGATTCGGCCGCGCTACTACTCCTCCGAGCTGGGCATCCGCGAGAAGATCTTCATCGGGGTGATGACCTCGCAGGAGCACATCAACACCTTCGCCACGGCCTTCAACCGCACCACCGCCCACCTGGTGAACAAGATCAAGTTCTTCATCTACGCGGACAGCGTCAAGACCAACTACAAGCTGAAGAACATTGTCGGCTTCACGGACACCCAGGAGAGCCGGCGTCCCTTCCACGTGGTCAAGTACATTGCGGACAACTACCTGGACGAGTACGACTACTTCCTGCTCGTGCCGGACAACGTGTACGTGGACGCCCGCAAGCTGACCAAGCTCCTCTACCACATGAGCATCACGTTCGATCTCTATATGGGCGGTGCCCGCATCGGTCTGGATCCAGCGAATCCCGCCGCACCAGCAGCAGCGGCAGCTCAGTCGAACGAGGCCCAGCTGCCGGCAGGCGAGGATCAGGATCTGGATCAGGTGCCGCCCGGTGCCAGCGATCGCAACTACTGCTCCCTGGAGGCGGGCATCCTGCTCAGCAGCAGTGTCATCCGCAAGATGCGCAACAATCTGGAGCGCTGCGTCCGCATCGGAAGCACCGGCGACCACAGCGTCAACATTGGGCGGTGCGTCAAGTATGCCAGTCGGGTGGCCGGCTGCCAGGAGAGTTTCCAGGTGAGAGTTCTGGCTTTGAACTAACTTTAAGTAGAATTTAAATAAATATTTAAATGCAGTCTACTTTTTATGAATGCTATCTTCGTATTAAACACGATTCGGTATTTGAAATTATCCATTACATTACATTTTTATCCCTTTTTTGAGTTAGGGGCTGTCTATATATTACTTAATCACCAGTGTGACCGTTTATGGTATTTTCTACAGTTGAAAAAACGCTCTAGCTGTCCATAAACGCATTATTTTGTTTAAAATTTAACTTTATTTAGTTAGGCACTATGCTACTGATAAAATTAAATAAAATTCTTAACAAAATAGTTCATTTTTTTATAAAAAATACCTTAAACGGTCACACAGGTGATTACGTAATATATGGACAGCCCCTTAATGCGTAGAAACATGGTTTTCCTCAAGCCGTCTACCTCGGCTATTGGATCAATAATTAATAAAAATATAAGTAAAGCTTCTTTAGGAACTCCAATTATTTTCCTTTCTTTTAAATAATATTTTTAATGGTTCTTCGACTTCATTAAATATTTTAAAAGCTTATATATCAACTTCCTGTCTCATAGCACTCCCAACTACCTAAATATTTGATATATTTACCTTTTTCAATACAAATACTGACTGGCTTAGCACTAAACAGATCTTTAACAGTCTCTGAACATGGGCATTGTGCGTTCTTCAATTAAATTGCCGCCTTCTCAGTTATCTTCTGCTCGGTTCCGTCTTCCTACATGCCGATTTATTTATTTAAACAATTTGCTCTTGACTAAAAAGCCACACACACGCACACACACTCGATGTG
Source organism: Drosophila triauraria (assembly GCA_014170255.2). Lineage (NCBI taxonomy): Eukaryota > Metazoa > Arthropoda > Insecta > Diptera > Drosophilidae > Drosophila > Drosophila triauraria. The sequence continues at coordinate 3,890,530 of CM024333.1, read as the reverse complement.
TGTCCGAAAAAGAAATAAAATCAGTTCATTGATATACAATATCAGTGTTACCAGCTTAGCTTTTATTTTTCTACAAAAAACATTTCAAATTTTCAATTAAATTGAAGTTTTTTGCAATTATAAGATTCTTACTTATTGTGTTTATAATTAAAAAATATAATAACTAGTGATTTAGGGGTTCTTAAAGTAAATATTTACATTTTCTCGGCCACCTGACAACTCTGCCCAAAACTCTGACCCTGAAAAGCCAAAGAAAATAATAAAGAAAATATAAAAAACAAGCAGCTAAGTACTCTCACACTCGGTAGCGTGCGTCAGATATTTTGTTGAAGGAGCTAAGGGGGGCACAAAGAATAGGTAGAACCCATTCTTCCCCTCTCAGAGCAGATGAGCAGCGAAAATCAGAGCGGGCACCGAGAAAGAAACCAGCATCGCATCACTGGAGGCTGATGGACATGGACAGCTCAGTTTATTTAATTTCCAACTGGCAACAGCAGAATTTCTTCTCAGCCGTCGATTAAGTGTGTGTGGCTGAGTGTGTGTGCTGAGCCAAGGGGGCGTTGTGTGTTAACTTCGAGACGCGTGACAGTTTGAGAGCAACTGCCAAAATAGTCGGTAGTCGGGAGTGATTTTCCCCCTCGGATTTTTCTTATTCCGCAGCTGTATGTTTACATCTCTTCATTTCTTAACCAGTTCTTGGCTTTTTGTTGGGTTTCCTTGGGATTTACTAAGTAATAGTGAAGTTTGCAAGTTTCTTACTAAATGTAATATGTATTTTCTGGATTAATATTCATCAAGCAAGTCGTTTAGCCTTCTACAGCTTCAGTTTATTTCAGAGACTAGAACCTAGAACCTTCTTGTACAAGGTTTTTGATTGAAATTTGTATTAATTTATATTTAGAGCAGGTAAATTTAATTTCTAGTATTAAGACAATATATTATTAAACATTAAAGATGCACTTTCTCTACCACAAATAATGTCTAAAATTAACAAGTGTGTTTACTGCTTGTTTCTTATTTATTTATTTATTATTAAAGTATCCGAAGTACCTCCTTTGATCGATCCAAAGCTCTTTAATGGCCAGCACCAGTGACTTCTTCCATTACTCATTATCTTTTCCGATTACTGCTTTAATTTTCTGTATATAAACACTTAGTTTTGCTTGGATTTCGCAGAAGAGCTGTGAGTAAACTTTTGGAACTTTTAACCACGAGCTCTGTTGATATGTTTGGAGGAGCATGAGGGGAGCATCATGTTCGTTTGATTCCGATTTCGATGGGTTTGTTTGGATTCGCTTTTATTTATGCGTCAGGGAATGATTTATGTGATATGTGTGGTCCCTGCATATCAACATACAGTTGTGGTAAAGACTATAGCAATGGAAATTGAAGATATAGGTATTTAATTGTTATATTTTTACTTTATTGTGTGGATTTTAGGAATAAAAAATTGGAGATAATATAAGTAAAAACTCCATAGATTTTGGGGATATTTTCTGTATTTTTTAGACCCTTCTCTAATAAATTCTCGTTTTTATATTCCTAAATACAACTTATTATATAGACCATAGATTTAATTAGCTATGATACTCTATTCCATGATAAATAATCTCAATCAATTCTAGAGGGATTGCTCTTTCCGTTATTATATTATTTTTCTTACATTCTAGAAGCTATTTCTATGGATTTCATTGCTAAATCTTCTTTATTTTCGCCTGCAACTGTTTAAACAAAAGCCCAGAGATATACAAGTGTTTGCCAGACTGTTTTTTTATTCATTTATTTCTTTTTCCATTTATTTTCACCCTTTTCGCTTAATTAACTGGCCAAAAGAGTTTGCTTAACGGCGGCATCAAAGCTTCGCTGCTCCACAGCTCCACAGCTCCATTGCTCCGCTGCACCGCAGTTTCCGTCGCATGATTAATGTGCGCCGGCAAATTTAATGCTCCTCCTCCTTCTCCTGCTCCTGCTCCTCCTCCACTGCCGAGCAAGATACGATTCCCTATCCCGAATGGCCGATCTCTGTTCCATTTAGTGCGACTTTGTTAATTTAATTACGCTTGCCGGCTGTATCGCCGCTTTTATGGATCGTAAAAGAGAGAGATCTGCATCTGGCAGCAGCAGCATTAGTCGTGGGAGACCCAGACCTTCCTTGCTTCCATGGAACTTGCCCTTGACCTTGGCCAACTGGCGCTCTCTAAATGGCATTCATTATATGCGTTCTTCTTGCTTTTTTCTTGCAGGGAATGCGGCAGTATAGCTACGCCTTGGATGCCCCAGGGCGGCGGCATCGAGACTTTGCCGATCTGGCCAAGGAGGAGGCCTTCCGCAATGCCAGCACCGTGTATCCCGTGCAGACGCCGGAGGACTTCTATCGCCTGCACGCCTACTACTCCAAGGTAAGACTTAGACACTTGGTTCGAGCTGGAATATTTATATAAGTAATCCCAACCCCTTGCAGCACCACCTGGAGATGGTGCAGGAGCGCGGCTATGCGCTGGAACAGAAGTCCTACCGCATCGCCAACGGGAGCATCTCGAACAAGATCCTCGAGATCCGCTGGCCGCTGGGCGTGCCGCCGCCGAGTGCGCCGGAGACGCGGCACGACATCCTGCCCTGGCAGCTGCTGAACGCGACGCACAGCTTCCTGCCGCACGGCAACGCCGAGCATGCGGTGGCCCCCCTGTCGCGGATCGAGGCGCTGGACTTCGCCAAGGTGCTGGAGATCGCCCTGCAGTATGCGGCGCTGAAGCATCCGCGGCTGAGCTACCACAGCCTGCACAGTGCCTACCGCAAGTTCGACGCCACACGCGGCATGGACTACCAGCTGCACCTCAGCCTGGTGGAGGGATCCGGCCGCAGTCGCCGGCAGCTGGTCAAGAGCTTCGAGGTGGTCAAGCCCCTGGGTCGCGTCGAGGTGGTGCCCTCGCCCTACGTCACGGAGAGCACGCGGATCGCCATGCTGATGCCCGCCTTCGAGCACCAGGTGCCCGATGCCCTGGACTTCGTGGAGCAGTACGAGCGGATCTGCATGCAGAACCAGGACAACACCTTCCTGCTGCTGGTGAGTGCCTGGGAGAGGGAGGAGTGACTCTTGTAAGAGTAATCTATCGTCTTTGTGCCTTTACAGATCTTCCTGTACCGCCTGGACTCGCCCAGCAAGGGCGACGAGGATCCCTTCAAGGGCCTGAAGACGCTGGCCCTGGACCTCTCCTCCAAATACAAGACGGACGGCTCACGGATTGCCTGGGTGTCCATCCGTTTGCCGGAGCAGCTCAGCGACCCGGTGGATCCGCAGGCCTGGCTGCTGCACGCCTCCATGTACGGGCCGCGGCAGCTGCTCAGCCTGGTGGTGGCGGACCTGGCGTTGCCCAAGCTGGGACTCGAGTCCCTGGTGCTGCTGGCCACCCCGGGCATGGGCTTCAAGGCCGACTTCCTCAACAGGGTGAGGATGAACACGATCCAGGGCTTCCAGGTGTACGCGCCCATCGGCTTCCAGATGTACCCCTGCCGCTGGGCGCAGTTCTGCCGGGAGTGCGACACCTGCGACGTCAGCCAGAGCAGCGGCTACTTCGACCGCCACAACCACGACGTGATTGCCTTCTACAGCCGGGACTATGTGCAGGGTGAGTGAATCCTTCACCGGCTCTACTTGAATCCTTACTGATATTTCGTTTTTGCAGCCCGCAAGCTGCTGCATCCCCAGGGCCTGCCCATCATCCGCAGCGACCTGGACATTGACCAGCTGCTGATGCCGCCCGCCGGCGAGGAGTCGCGTCCCGCCGGCGTGGAGAGCATCCTGGACATGTTCGTGGCGGCCCAGCACTCGGTGCACATACTGCGCGGCGTGGAGCCGAATCTGCGCTTCGGCCAGGATGTGCGCAGCCACTTGGCGAGGGGCGGCTCGCTGCCGGACAGTCTGCCGGAGCGCTGCGGCCGGGAGCAGTGCATCCACCTGGCGTCGCGCAAGCAGATCGGCGACGCCATCATACGCTACGAGGATAAAAGTATTCTGCACAAATAGCGCGGATCCGGGACCAGCTCCTAGCGCCTGCCTGTAATATCATCAGTTCCTTTTTTTTTAACATATTTCCAAGTGTGACTGAGTGACTGAAGTGTGTCTGTGTGTGTGAAGTGTGTGCTTGTCTAGACCTAGATCTTATACAGGACCTGTGCCAGCTCCTAAACCGCATCCGCAACCGATAAGCAGTCCTATCTCAAACCCAACCCTTAGTGTGTAGGCCTTAAAAAGTGAAACATTCAATGCTCAAAATGGTGGGACTAACTAACTTCTATTTAGTATGCTTACTATTATTATTAGCTGCCACGACGGACCGCCATTTCGCATGTAAATACTTATCTCCCTCTGATAGATGCCCCTGTTCCTCCCGAACTTCGAACGAACCGATTAAGCTAAGTGTTGCCCCTTCGGAAGTAGAAGAGATACAGATGCCGCCTTGCCTCAAGTGTGCCTAGTCTTAAGGAGAGCGTGTCCCAGGAAAGACTTTAAGTGTCGCTTCATTTCTTATAACTAAAAAGAAAGCTTACTCTTTATTGACTTGTTCCTTAGAGGAAACCTTTGATATTGCCAGCATTCAGTTTTAGCATCGAATAGGAGGAAGTCTGCCTTATCATTACGATTACGAAGGGAAATCCGTTTAATTTATTGCTAAACTTAATTTAAATCCCCCTTCTCTCTACGCCCTGTTCCCCAAACACAAAAGAAACCTATTTTTTTATGTCCTTAGTCGTTAGTGTAAAATTACTGTACGTGTAGGTTTATTATTGTTGTTATTGCAGAATAATACAGAAATTATGTACAATAAATGTAGATGTTATCCTCGACTCAACTCAGTGCTCTCCTCCCAGAGCCTCCTGCGTCATGTTCAGCAGGAAGCTGAGATCCGCCTGGGGGGCCAGCTCCACGGTGGTGCCATCGCTGTTTAAAAGCAATTATAAAATGAATATAAATAATTAATTATATATTTTCACTTACGGCTTGAAGAGCTTGGCATTGCGGTCCCCCAGCAGCTGGGCCTTCTCGCCCTGGACGCGCACGCTGGTGCCCTCGCGCAGTCCCAGCACCGGCATCTGGTGGTAAGCCACAAACTCCTCCAGCCGCTCGTCCCGCGTCTCGCCCTTGTGCTGGCTGCCCGCCTCCGGGTCCAGGTAGTGCGGATTGATGTTGAAGGGGACCAGGGCCAGGGCATTGAAGCTGGGCGGATACACCACCGGCATGTCGTTGGTGGTGTGGATGGAGCGTGTGGCCACATTGGTGCCCGCACTGCTGCCCACGTAGGGCAGGCTGCTGTGGCATACCAGCTCCCTGATGGGTTCCAGCAGCTGCAGCTTGTAGAGGGTGCGCAGCAGGACAAAGGTGTTGCCGCCGCCCACAAAGATGGCTTGGGCGCTTCTTAGGGCTTCGACGGGGTCCCGTTTCGTGTGGATTCCCTCCACGGAATAGCCCCACGGCTGCAGAGCATCGCGGACGGTCGTGGTGTACTTGTCGTGATCCCGCAGGGCGTAGGGCACAAACAGGACGGTCTTTACATTGGCCCTGCCAAGGGAGGAGCCATTGGAGAGTTGCTTCCATATGCAGGTAAGAGATTGTGGCTTACCCTTTGAAGAGCTCCTCCAGCTGGGCGCGGGCATGCTCCAAATATCCATGGCCGTGCACGCGCGACGAGGATAGCAACAATAGGTTCCGTGTGCTGCCCATTTCTTCAGCAATCTAATCTCCACTGGAGCTGGGGGAATGGTGAGTAGGTTCGGCCGGTCGTTGGGACAGATTAGCTTGGGTTTTATGACCCCTTTGACGCTAGAGATGTGAGCCTCGGAACTGGCAGAAATATCAAAGTAATTGTCACAGAGCCAGCACGGGCGTAGTGTATAACGGGGTTCGAAAAGCTTTAAAGTCTCCTAATAACTATGTTGCAAATAAAAGTAAATATAATTAGAAAGATTTATGTATTTAACAAATTCCTAATTAAATGTATTACCTGACATTTTTCCCATATTAAATTACCTTTTCGAATAGAATTTGAAAGTGTATTTGGGGCTTAGGATCCCCACTATTTCCCTTTTCTACCTACGTCTCTGTTTTTAGTGGAAGTGCATCCCTGGAAAGTGCAGGCAAACAGCTGAGCTAGTATCGATATTATATTTAATATGTCACGAGTGAGGGCTGGATCGTAAGCAGTAAACGGTAAACTTTTCAAAGGATTTTAGTTGTTAATTCATTTTTTAATTTAATTAAATACTTGGAAATTTATGTGGACTTGAAATATACAATAAATAATTTCCTTAGTTAAAGCAAGAAAGAAAGCTAACTTCCGGAAGCCCCCCTTACATAAAGTAAGACCAGCTAATAAATAGTGCAATTATCCAACTCATTAACTCAAGTTATTTGTGAATGTTTTGTGGTTTTCAAATGTGGCCACACTCCCAAAAAGTTTTCATTTGTCATCAAGAAATCGGTATTGTTCAGTCGTCCAAGGGCCTCTGGCCCGATCAGAGGTCCTGATCAATATTTATTTTGTTCCTGTCTCTTTATTTTTTCTTTTTATTTTAATTCATATTTTTATTTTTGACCATTTGAGTTCTTGAAGGGTTTCACAATGAGCTGTGGAATTGTTTCTTCATCGAATTACAGTTGGTGAAGTTTCTTCAATTGTCATCAAGAAAATCCAAGCTCAATATTTATTTTTCTTGGTTTTTTTATTTTTAATTTTAATTCATATTTCATTCTCTTCAGTTCACTTAAGGCGTTATCCTTATTTTCGACTACCAACTTCTTGAAGAGCTTCACAATAAGCTAGGCCTTGCCGCGTGTCTCGTTTTCAAGCTTGCGAAGTTTATTCTAAGGGACGCACCTTGTTTCTGGTTTATTTATTAATTTTGTATTTTTTTTTTTCTAAATTGAGTTTAACTATATATCATGATATAACTCATTCCAACTGTTCTATTTGGATGGAATTTACCTCTACCTCTACTTCCACCTCTACCTTGTTTCTGGTTATTTATTTATTTATTATTTCTTTATTTTATTGATTTTTTATTCTTAATTGAGTCCATTTAACTATATATCGTGACATGTTGGTTGGCTGGAATAATGTCCACATTGTCATTGGCTTTTTATCCTATTCTTTATTTTGTTTATTTATACAACTCCATAACTATTCTGCCTTTATATAGTGACATGCTTTCGCATCTCTTTACTCAGTTCCAACTGTTTGATTTGGATGGAATTTAATACGCTTTAAATTGTTATATATTTGGTTAATTATTCTCCAATTCTTGTACCTGCAAAAGGAGTGTTGGATGCTGACCAGGAACATGTGGATAAACTTACTTGGGGTCTTCTTCAGTGCCTTAGAAGTATTATACCCTCGGCAAGGGTATGAAGAGAAAATAGATAAACATAAAATATAAAATATATATAGACCCCAACACAAGTTCAATTAGCTATTCACGTAATGTATATTTGTTAAACAATTATAATTACAGTTACACTTTCTGTTCGGCTATTTTGGTGTTCAAAAAGTTGACAATTTATCATTAGAGTTTAGTACGCGTTTTTACATTCATTGTTTGCTTGCTTGCTGGCTGGCTGGCTGGCTTCCTGGCTTCCTCTGGTTTCGTTGTCTAAGCTATTCACGTTTTTTTTTTTATAATATATATATTTAAATGTTTTAATCTTCTTTTTTTGTTTTGTTTTCAAGACATCAGCAGCATTGCCAGCTGGGAGGCACGACGGTTCGGTTGTTTATGTTATTTTGAGCGTTGCAAGGCGAAGGGTTGCACGTGGCATGTTGCATGCTTCATATTGCATATTGCATATTGCTAGTAACGTAATCGCTTCAGGTATTTTGCTGTTGCTTCTGCTTTTGGTTCTCACTTAAAAATTAATAATTATGCTGTGTTTCCAACTTGATGCTCTTCTAGATTTTCCTTTGCTTTCCTTGGATTTCTTTCTTTCTTTTTGTTGTTATTATTTTTACTTGCTGGCACGCAGACGGGAACGGGGTGGGAGGGGGTGGTGGGTGGTGGAGGACACACACGCACATGTACGAAATGCATGCTAGAAGAAGACGCCGGCAATTTACATGGGAGACGAGGCACGGGGCAACAGTCGACTTCCCTTACTAAGCCGCCTGCTGCGGGCTGTCGGGCAGGTCCAGTATCCGGGCCACAAACTCCGAGATGTCCGTGTTGCGCTGCAGGTGCTCCACGATGAAGCTGTGCCGCAGCAGCTGCTCGTAGTTGGGCCGCGCCGTGTACTCCTTCTGCAGGCTGACGGCGATGTAGTCCTCGAACTCCGGCGAGAAGGTGCCCGGCGTCAGGCGTGGCGGATCATCCTCGACCACCTGAAGATAAATGGAAGCAATAGGTTTTAACTAGGACTTCTATTGATCTTTAATTACTCAATTAGCAATATGTGTGACTCGGTTTTAAAAACTTGAGGTAATGGAAGGATAATTGAGCAGAGATTTGTCTTTAAAGGCTAAACTTCAACTAAAATGGCTGCCTTTTCTATTTATCCTTAAGTCATTAGCTTAAAAACTGTCATTTTAGGCCCATTGTTCTACATTTAATTAAACAAAGCTAATAAAGCCAGCTTAGCTAACTTAGTTATGCATTGCAACGAGCTATTATAAGATTAGAGGTCACCCTTTTCCCTATTTTATTAAGCTAAGCGATGGTTAGGGAGAGACTAAGCTTAGGATTTCAAGAATTCCTTTGATTTACAGGCCTTGTATAGAGGCTTTTCTTCTCCTAATTAAAGTACTCACCTGACGCAGCTGCTCGAAGGGCGTCCGCCAGTTATCGTACGGATAGCGGCCAGTGGCCATTTCGATCATGCTTATGCCCAGTGACCACACGTCCGACCGGATGTCGTATTGCGCCGGATTGCCCTGCGGATCGATGCGTTCCGGGGCCATGTACGGCTTGCAGCCGGCATCGATTGTCTTGGCAATGGAGTCCACGAGGTAGCCTAGAGAAATTGCAAAATTAGCCCAAGAGGAACAGAGAAAAGAGAGAAATCAAGGACCCACCTGAGATGCCAAAGTCACAGATCTTGACCTGGCCGGCCCGATTGATCAGTATGTTGGAGGGCTTCACATCCCGATGGATCACCTTGAGCTGGGCGTGCAGGTAGTGCAGGGCACTCACCACGCTCATGGCAATCTGCAAGTACAGCGGAATCAATGGGACTCAATAGAGAGAGCGCCCTCTTCCTAGTTACCTTGCCCAGTACACTCTCCTCCATGCGCAGATCGTGGCGGAAGACCTTCGGATAGAACTTGTCCAGACTGGTGCTCATCACCTCCATGCAGATCCAGACGTCGCCCTCGCGATACATCGCCCCGTAAAAGTGGACCGTGTAGGGGCAATCGCTGGAGCGCATCGATATGTCCAGGTCCATCACAAGGCGGTGCTGTTCGCGTATATTGACGGTCATGGGTATCCGCTTGACCGCCAGCACTGTGTTCGTTTGCCGGTGCCGCATCTTCTCCACAATGCCGTAGGCGCCGCGTCCCAAATCGCAGATCTTCTCCAGGCTGTCGGCATCGATGTCGAAGGTCTGGTCGCCGATTTGGATGGTGGCGCGCGAGTCCAGGTTGCGCGGCGGTACACTGCAAAACAATCGGAGGTTAACCAAAGATGGTTCCCGTTCCCGCAAAACCCGGGCGAGCGTATGCAACTTACATTGCCGGCTCTGGCTCTTTGGAGATGGAAATGGGCACTGGGCGCGGACGTTTGGACATGGCGTCTGGGTGGTATGGTCTGTTCTCGGCACTGGTCTCTGCTCTGCTCCGCTTCTCGCTCCTCGGGGGGTTTTGTGGCGCCGATTCTGTGGATGGCGGAACTTAATTCATCTATTTTTACCACATTTGGTCAAATAAGAGCGGTTCGTGGTCGCCAAAATTCCGTTGGTGGCGCGTGTTTCGGGCTAGTCCCGTCGTCCGCTTTCCGCACCTTTCGCACTCTTCGCCTTTCGCGTATTCCGTTTAACCGTTTCTCGTTCTATTCGCTTTTCAAGCTTTTCTCGCTTTTATACCGCAAAGAATTTCCTCGCAATGAAAAAAAGGAACACAAAACAGAGCCAGTGTTGCCAGTTTAGCCATTTTCCCACTAGATGTAGATAAATAGCTAAAAATAGCTAGAAGTAGCTAAACATCTTAGCTATTTTTCTAGCTATTTTTAGCTAATTTTCAAAGCTACTTCTACCTTAGCTTTTTCATGGCCGCGCCGATAACGATTAAATATACCGGGCCCTTAGAAATATACTGAAATATACTTTCCAATTGGAAAAATATAATTTTGAAACATCATCCAGAGAGCCTGCCCTCTTTTGAGGACGATATTTGTGGCAGTGTTTGCGTTCGCTAGCACGATATTTTTTGTTGTTGTTGTTGTTGAAGTAGTAGTAGTTGTAGCTGTTGTTGTGGTTGTTGTTTTTGTTGTGGTTGTTGTTGTTGTTGTGGTTGTTGTTGTTGTTCTTGTTTTTGCGCTAGCTAGCATGATTCTCTGAGAACGGAGATAGTAAAAGCTGAGAGGGCCTCTCCAGTATTGGCGCACTTATCGCTTGCGTTGCTCTATAATTCCCAACCAGTTCTGGCTGTCAACAAGTGGTAACCATGTAGAATACTGACGAGGAATACCTATTTCTTCCTCTTCCTCCCTCTCCCTTCTCCACCCTCTTCACCTAACCCACCTCTTCCTCTTCCGTTCTCTTCCTCTTTTGGAGCGCTAAAAATTAATCGTCCCGTAATAATAAGACTATCTTGTATTATTGTAATATGGCCTGGAAGATTTTAATTTTGGTCTTGTTTATAATGCTCTATTGTTTCCAATTGCATACTTTTTCTATTTTCCAATATTCTGTGGGCTAAATTTTTAAATATAATCATTATTCCAATTGGGAAAACATCACCCAGAACTATCGAAAGAGATGGTATTTTCCAGAGGCACTCTTCTTTGCCAATGCGGTATATATCGAATAGTGCCTGGTATTTTTTAGGATATTCCGTGGGATGGCCGCGGTATCAAGTCAGTGGTCTCGCCGCGGTCACACTGTTTTGGATTGTACACGCGAAATCGCAAATCGAACAAAATCCAGTGTTAGAATTGTGCAAGTGATACCGCCGCCCGCGGCCAAAAACCCAACCGAGCGCAGGAGTCGAAATCCCCCAAACTAAATTCTTCGTGTGTGCCAAGCGAAAATTAAAAAAAAGTTGCGAGTTGTTGTTGCTATTGCCATTGCTGCTGCTGCTACTGCTATTGCCGAGAGAGCGAAAGAGAGCGCTGTCCGTGTTTGCGTGTGTGTGTGTTTTTGTGTCCCTCTCTGTCACAGTGACTGTGTTTTCCTTTTTCGATTTTGTTTTTTGTTTTTGTGGCCGCCAACAACAAAATCCAGCTATCCGCTATTTGTGCAAGTGGGAAAGTTCAAAAAGCGTGTGTGTGCTCGAGTGTGTGTCCCGCAAAAAACAAAAAAATTATATCAAAACAGCAGCAGCAACCACAACAACAAGAACCCCCCCCGCCAGCGCCAGCGCCAGTGTGCGTGTGTGTCTGTGTGTGTGTGTGTGAAAAATCGAAGAAGTGTTCGCCGAAAAGAAGAAACACAAAAACAATAAAACGGCTTGAAAAGTGCAGCAACCATAATAAATAATTGAAAACATACAGAAATATATATTTAAATACATACAAGGAGCGCGTAAGATGTCGACCATTGAGTTCGAGACGATTGGCAGTCGCCTGCAGTCCTTGGAGGCGGCCCTCCAGGCCCAGAACGAGTCCCACGAGCAGATCGTTCTCTCCAAAACGCGCCGTGTTCCGCCACCCGCACCCACATCAGCGTCCACATCCGCCACCTCGCCCGTGTCGTCCGCCGGCATCAGCATAGCCCAGCGGCCAGCTCCTCCAGTTCCTCAGTCAGCGCAAGCAGCCGCCGCCGGCGGCTCATCCGTGTTTGCCGCCTCCTCCACCACCGCACCGTCCGCCGCTATGGCTCCATCCTCCTTGTCGTCGTCGACGACGGCGGGCACCTTCAGCGGATCCTTTATCCCGCCCACAACCAGGAGTCCGCGCCCCACGCCCAGTCTGCCTATCGGTAAGTCTTTGCTAGAGATCTTAAGGGGGAGGAAAGGAAACCCTTATTTAGGCCCACTTTCCGATTAAGAATAACTTCTATATTGAAAAAATAACCCTTAGAACTTTACTGAAAGCATCCTTAAAGGAGGATAAAGGAGGATAACACACGTTATCTCTGAGTAAAGTCAAGAAAATCCTCTATAGAAGTACTTTTAGAAGTTGAACAATTCAATTTCAAGTCTCTCGAGGTGAAAACCTCGTCAGGTGCGTTTGTTTATTCAGTTTAATGCTTGAAAAGGGCTATTCTTGTATACAATATATCCTATTTCCATCTTTCTTAGAGAACTAATGTATTCTCTGAAATTAATTTCTACCTAACATGGTACAAACTCATATTTGAAAGGCATTAAAAGATCTAAAATACCCAGAGACTTAACAACCTTATTTAAAATAATAAAAATGCCCGATATATGATAATTTTCTCACAATTAACTCTATAACCAATTAGATCTTGGCTCTGGGAGCTTCAGGTGTCTAGAATTCGAGACGCCTTTACCTTGGCTCTTTTGTATACAAACAAGGAGCAATGGTGTAGAGTTCTAATTGAAACTAAACAAAGAACGGATATTTGATGTCTTTAGGTCAATAATAAAGTCCAAGGAAAGGGCATTAGTTATGTACTACTTCCAAAGAAATAAGAAATAAATAGAACAGGACCCTGCAAGTTCCTAGGAAGCTTATAACAGCTTAAGTTATATTTTTGCGAACGCAACTGTAGGCGGTAGTGGTAGCAAAAGAGGTCTGGGAAAAGTCGTGATCCCCAAAAATGGTCACAAAAAAATCTATATATAAATATCTATGCCGCCTATTGGCTCTTCTATGGCCGGAGCGCCAACCGCAAGCCACAGACCCATCTTTTGTGCGCTTTTGTGTCAATATTTTGTTAATAAATTGTCATTGCCCAATAAGCGGCGTGTGTGTGTGAATTGTGTGTGCTGTTGTTTGGCTTGTGATAAGGGGAATGCTCGTTTCGTTTCGTTTCTTGGCTGGCTAGCTGGCTGGCTTTTGAGCATTTGAATTCCGCCAACAAAGGGCAACCGCTATCGATTCCCGGACTGCATAACAGCTGCTCATAATCCCCCCGTTCCAGCACCAGCCCTGAACACCGCGAATCCAGCGAAACACCACCCACCAACCCCTGAGTTTTCCCCGCATTGTTTTTCCGATTGCATAGATAAGAGACCAGGACAGGACAGGCGGCCAAGTTCGAGAACCCAAATGCGAGGCAAACTCGTTTTCGGCCAAAATAAATAAATAAACGTGCGTGTGCACAGTGGAATTAACAATTATGCAGCTCGGCACTTGGCGATTAGATTAGTGGCAGTAGTTCCAAGCACTAAACACTGGTTCCCTGAATTCACATCCAAATTAGACCACATTAATGGGTTTTCGAGTAGTCCAAGACGAATACCGCTCGTAGAACAGTTTGGCAGTGCCAAGAGTCGATAAGATTAACCATATTCCCAGGTATAAGAATGAGGGAATTCCTGCCTAGTTCGAGGTTTAATAATGCAATTGAATTTTTACGAAATATATACCGAAAATGAAATGAAATTCGAGGCTTTATGAGGACTCAGCCCAGATACTTTTATAAACTATATCTTGACCTCTTTTTGAATCAAAAGCAAGCCAAAATCATACCGAAATAAAACCCACATATCCTAGCATCACGAGGGATTTGAAATAATCAAAAATATAATACCAAAATGCGTGCTCTGACAATTTCTCCTCCTGGCAGTGCCAAAAATTGATAAGATTAACAACATTTGCAGGTGACCGAGTTTTCCACGAATTCCACCGAGTACTTTTAGTACTCAAAAGCAGCCAAAAAATTATAAAATGTTCATGGGGTTTTGAATAATTGAGTACAAAAGTTGATTAGATAGTAATTCCAGGTATAAAAGTTTTTCATGAATACCAAAATCCAATATAAAAGCTACCGCGAATATTTACGTTTATTTTTGGGGGCTTCATCGGGACTTCAAGTAATGAATGTCTAACATATTTTTATTTTTTTCTTTATTTTACATTGTTTTTTTTTTTTTCAATAATAAAATATTAATAATGAAATGCATTGTTTTGTGTAGAGTTATTACCTTTTGTACTAATAAGAAACAAATAAGAAAAAGAAACATATTTTCAAAGCAATTGCTAATTTGTTTAACATCTGCTTCCTTTCCTAAAGTATTGTAAACTCCTCATAATGAATTGGAAAACGAAGCAAATTACAGATTCTGCAATATGAAAGATATCAAAAATATTCTAAAAAATGTCCAATAATAATGTGTTTATTAAATTTATTTATTCATTGACCGAAAATTTAATGAAGACTATAGGAAAAGTCTAATTCAAGATATCTTTAAAAAAGAGAGACTAGTTTAAACTGAGAGACTGAGAGAAACGTACGGACAGATGGACGGACAAAAGGACGGGCGGACAGACGGACAGACGGACATGATTAGATCATGTGACTCGGCTGTTGAGGGTCGAAAGGGTCTCCTTCACAGCGTTGCAATCTTCTGATTTATATAATTATCTTATTTTTTTACTAATTTCAAATTTTTATAATTTAGGAAGTTAAAAAAAAGGAAAATTTGTTTTTTTGTTCAATATTTTTGAATGATTTCATGAACTATCATAGATTTTGAGGAAACTAAGAAGATATTCAATGCAATTCCCATTGAAACAATGTTTTTAATGTTAAACAAATTACTTTGTGTATAAAAATAAACACTTACACTTTATGTATGTATTTATTATTGTAGTTACACATTGTTTTAAATGATATTAACTTTGTTTATGATCAACCTTCGTCGAATCGTCATGTTTATGTCTTGTTTGATAAATATTCGTATTGGATTTTCATCGGCCATCAAGTGTTTGATTATATTTATTTATGGTGTGGGTGTGTGTGTGTGAGTCTCTGCATTTCCCTCTCTCCGTCTCTCTCTGCCTGCCTGGCTTATGGGTTACTTTTTTGGCATTTCCGGAGTAATGTCTTGATATGCCCGCTCGCTCGCTCGCTCTCATTGTTTACGTGTTGTTGTTGTTATTATTATTTCGGTCTCACATTTCTTCTGCGCCTTCGCCTCCTCCTTCGCCTCTCCCTCCCCCTCTCCCAATCCACACTCATTCGACGTGTCTCCTCTTTCGCATGTTTACAAATAGCGTTATTTTTTATGACTGCCTTTTGTTGTAGTTGCTAATTGTTGATTTGAATTGCTGCCAGCGAAAATAACTTCGCAAACAAAAACAAAATCGCTCTAATTCTCTCTCTCGCGCTCTCTCTCTCACACACACACACGCGCACTCCCATCTAACCGTACCACCCACAGGCAGTCTCCAATACACTCACGTGGCACAGTGGGCACTTGTTCGAACTTTTAATCCTTTCTTTTATATGTGAATTTGTAAGATCGCTTGATACCACTATTTTATGGCCACATTAGCCCTTTCTTCCTTTTCTCTTATTTGTGAATTTGTGGGAATTGTAATTTGAGAAGAAATGTCGGATGTAATATATCAAATTTATCGGAAAACGTGAAAATTAATCGTTTTTAAAGATTCTAAAAATAGGAAATGGCTTTCTCCAGACTAGAGGTTTAAATAATTAAAACAAAACGCCACTTTATCTTCAAAAAGTATTTTTTTTACCTGTGCATTTGTTATATCGCATAATATTATAATTTTATGGCCACTGTAACCCTTTCCTCCTTTACCCTTAACCGCGAATTTGTAGAAAATCCGATATGATGTATCGAATCTATCGAAATACGTGAACATTAATCGTTTTTAAAGATTCTAAAAATACGAAATGGAAATAAGGAAATAAGGGTTGTAATTTGAGAAGAAATGTCGGATGTAATATATCAAATCTATCAGAAATCGTGAAAATTAATCGTTTTTAAAGATTCTAAAAATAGGAAATGGCTTTCTCCAGACTAGAGTTTTAAATAAATAAAACAAAACGCCACTTTATCTTCAAAAAGTTTAATTTTTTATCTGTGAATTTGTTATATCCCCATAATATTATTACTTTATGGCCACTGTAACCCTTTCCTCCTTTACCCTTAACCGTAAATTCGTAGAAAATCCGATATGATGTATCGCATCTATCGAAATACGTGAAAATTAATCGTTTTTAAAGATTCTAAAAATACGAAATGGAAATTAGGAAATAAGGCTTTTAATTTGAGAAGAAAATCCGATATGATGTATCGAATCTATCGAAATACGTGAACATTAATCGTTTTTAAAGATTCTAAAAATACGAAATGGAAATCAGGAAAGAAGGGTTGTAATTTGAGAAGAAAATCCGATATGATGTATCGAATCTATCGAAACACGTGAACATTAATCGTTTTTAAAGATTCTAAAAATACGAAATGGAAATAAGGAAATAAAGGTTGTAATTTGAGAAGAAAATCTCGGAGCTATTGCCTTCAATCTTGAATATTTGCAGAGGTAGCCTTCAAATCTCTAATTCCAAGAATCCATAATAAAGCCACCGTATCAGTGCTTTAATAGTACTAAGGCTTCTAAGAACAAGCATAAACAAGAATAAACTTCAGCTTGTAATCGTAAATATTTACAAATTTACAAAGTATACTTGACAATATTTACAAAGGCTCACATTTCCTTTCCAGCAAAGCTTTTCTACTAATTGCTCTTGAAGCGAATAATGCCAATGAATTTGATATAAATTAAATAAACACTGTGACTTTTAAGCCAAGAAAATAGCGCCTCATAGGTCCTTGGGATATTAAATTATATTTTCTATTAATTATTATTCTAATCATTATTATTCTATTCATTATCCCTTCCAGCCGGCGGTAACTACCGCGACCGACCGCGTCGCATGATGCTGCCGCTGCTCGCACACTCGCATCCGTCCGAGACGGAGACGGACAAGAAGCTAAAGATCATCATGGAGCAGACGGGCAAGCTGAACATCAACGGGCGACAGTATCCGACGGATATCAACGACCTGAAGCACCTGGGCGACCTGGGGAACGGGACCAGCGGCAATGTGGTGAAGATGATGCACCTGTCCAGCAACATGATCATCGCCGTGAAGCAGATGCGGCGCACGGGCAACGCGGAGGAGAACAAGCGCATCCTGATGGACCTGGATGTGGTGCTCAAGTCCCACGACTGCAAGTACATTGTCAAGTGCCTCGGCTGCTTCGTCCGCGACCCGGACGTGTGGATCTGCATGGAGCTGATGTCCATGTGCTTCGACAAGCTGCTCAAGCTCTCTAAGAAGCCCGTGCCGGAGCAGATCCTGGGCAAGGTCACAGTGGCGGTAGGATCTGGTAGTTTTTGGAGTGATTTTCATCGATTTATTACCATTTCCCATTTCCCTTTCTTGCAGACGGTCAACGCCTTGTCGTATCTGAAGGTCAAGCACGGGGTCATTCATCGGGACGTGAAGCCCTCGAACATACTGATCGACGAGCGCGGCAACATCAAGCTCTGTGATTTCGGGATCAGCGGTCGCCTGGTGGACTCCAAGGCCAACACACGCTCCGCGGGATGTGCGGCGTACATGGCGGTGGGTTTGTTACGATAGGTGCCTGGGCCAGAGTCCTTGAATCCCTAGATTTCTTGACTATTTGCAGCCGGAGCGCATCGATCCAAAGAAACCAAAGTACGACATCCGCGCCGATGTGTGGTCGCTGGGCATAACGCTGGTGGAGCTGGCCACTGCGCGATCCCCCTACGAGGGTTGCAACACGGACTTCGAGGTGCTCACCAAGGTGCTGGACTCGGAGCCACCCTGCCTGCCCGTCGGCGAGGGCTTTAACTTTAGTCAGGAGTTCCGCGATTTCGTCAAGAAGTGGTGAGTGCTGTTGCCCTTAATTTCGAGACTGGTGTAATCTCTCTCCCTCCGCTTGCAGCCTCACAAAGAACCATCAGGACCGACCCAAGTATCCGGAGCTCCTGGCCCAGCCCTTCATCCGGACCTATGAAATAGCCAAAGTAGATGTACCCAATTGGTTTCAGAGCATCGTCGACAATCGGCATCGCGCCAACGGCGATCCCACGCTCAAGAGGTGAGGGTAAAGCCAGGGATCTCTGACAAATCCAGATCCTCCTCCCCATGAGCCCCCGTCCGCTATCCTCTCGGCTGATGTTGTGTCTGTGCGCGGATGAGTGTGTGCCCGAGTGTGGAGTGTGTGTGTGCTTTGTATTTCCTTCCGTTTTATTTCCATTTTCCGTTCTCCGTTCTCCGTTCTCTGCTTTCTGCGCTTCTCGAGTCCAACAGGTAGGAGAAAGGAACAGCTGGGAAAGCTCCAACCAAGCCCGATCGTAGGTCGAGTCTGCTAACTCACTGTCTCTTCTAAGCTAGCCAACTAATGTGTATAATCTGCTTGTTTTTTATATCTTTATTCCCTTTATCTTTACTCCTTTCTGTTTTTTGAGTAGCTTTTGTTTTACTTGTTTACTTCTTTCTTAAATTAATCTTAAATTAATCTCACTCCAGCTCTCCCTCTCTCTGTATTTAATTTGTACCCTTTTGGCATGTCTTCTAGTTGTATTCTCCCTTCTTCAGCACACTTAGTACACCAAGACCTTAGCCTCTAGCTAGTTATTAGATCTAGCATAAAATATTTGGGATTATAAACAAATTAAATTCAAAAACTTGACTGTGGGTTTGCTGAAACCAATTTAAATCGCTTAAGATGTGTATATGTTTGGCGGAAAAGGAGGGAATGTAGGTTTTATAGGGCCTGTACATTGTTTAAACTTTCTATCGAGTTTTTAAGTGAGTTTTATAGCTGTTTTTTTTTTGTTATTTCATTTTCTCATATGACATTCACCTCCCAGAGGGTTAGTATAGTTTATATTGGCACGAGGATCCACCAAAAATACTCATTTACTATTAAAATTACTTTGAAATGTTTTCTTAAATGAATTCTGTAAAGCGGTCCCAAAATATAAGACGTTTACATGTGAGTTTTTGTAAAAAACTGATTTTATTTAAAACGATCACTCCTTTATATAGGAGATTGGCTTCTAATTTTACTCTATGACCTACGCAGACACATCTGCTCGTCTTATCTTCTGGGGTTCCACGCAGGGGTTTCAGATTACATTTACAATATTTGCCAAAAAAGATAAAAC
Organism: Drosophila triauraria; assembly: GCA_014170255.2. Taxonomy (NCBI): domain Eukaryota; kingdom Metazoa; phylum Arthropoda; class Insecta; order Diptera; family Drosophilidae; genus Drosophila; species Drosophila triauraria. The sequence goes on along the minus strand of CM024333.1, from coordinate 3,871,243 downwards.
TCTTAAACTTCACTGAGTTTCCCCTGAACTCCGTTTGTTGGCCTTCTATTTAAAAATTTCCCTATAAATCTATAGTTACAAGTGCAATTTAAGCTGTGTTTTAATTTACTTTCAATTAGTGAGACCTACAAATATAGGCCTTTTTTCCACCTGATTTTCCTTTCGTGGCGGGTGTTTTTCGCTTGACAAGTGCATGTTGTTCTCCCTTTGGCCCTGTAAAGTCTGCTACATCCGTCTCTTTACTAGAAGTCTCTGGCTATATAAAATATAATTATTATAAACATTTACCACGTACTTTATTCCCTATTTTACTTGGCGTTTCGTTTCCAACAATTCTGTAATTCGAGTAAATTTGAGTGTGTGTGTGCGCAATGTTTTTATTTTCCTTTTTTCATCTTTTTATTACCATTTTTTGTAGGTTACCTAATTCCTAATAATAATACCATTTCTTAAACAATAATGACAAAGCAAACATAAAAAGTAAAACATAATCTAACAACAACAACAGATAAACAACAGATAAAAGCAAACAAAAAGCGAGAAAATGAAGAAGACAAAGCTCTATAAACATAAACACATAAACAACCAATATCGACATAAAAAACTGAGAAACAAAACAAACTTGCAAGCAATCAACTCTATATACAGAATATATACGCTATATATGGGCTATATATGAAGCCAACAAAAAAGAAAACATAATAATAACAACCCAAAAACCATAATAATGATAAAACAAAAGAAAACTCCTCCCAATTAAAAGTAAAATTCAGTAAGTACGACGAGTTTATTATTATTCACCTTATTATTAGCCCTCTAATTATGTTTTTCTGTTTTTTAAGTAGTTTAAATCGTTAATTGTTGTAAACACCACGCCCCCCCGCCACATGCCGCCCTCCCGCTAACCTTATTTTATTTTCCTTCAAGCCTTGGAATTTCTCCTTCTATGGTTTTGGTTTTTCCTGTGCATGCTCTTGGCTTTAGCTTTGGTTTTGGTTTCACATTTAATTTATTATTTGTTTATTTACCCATCCAGAAATGCTCATACACCGAAAAAGGTAATTCGACATTGTTATTTAATTATTTTATATTTATTATGCTTGCATTTTAAGCTTAGTTATTCTGTTATTCATGTTCATTATCATTTTGTGTGCTTCTTCGACATGTTATATTTATTTCTGAGTTAACAAAAGAGCTAGAAGGGTTTCCTGGCCATAGTATACCTCGTTTAATGGTTTTAGAGTGTTCCTAGCATATTTTTAGCTTGAGTTTTTCATTGCTAATTCTTAAAATATATTTTCCTTGAACCTCAAGCTTATTTTCCTTAAGTTTGGCCTTAATTTTGGAACCTACATTTTATAGAAAAAGTGTTAATAATAAATTTTACCCAGCAATTTCCGAGGAAGGATCGCGCGAATCGTTTTTGCAGCCGCAGCTCGCAGCTCGCAGCTCTTGCTTTCACTCTTGCTGTGCCCTTTACCTGTGTTTTCTGTCGCTTGATCTCTGCAAAACACACACTCATTACACACAACACACCACACACACACCACACACACTCCACACACATTGTATATACACCTCACACATATTTATTACAAAATGCGATCACACACTCAGCTCATCTAAATGTGTTTAGATATGTTTGCCATGGCTCTGTCAATCTCTGTACATACAAGTACCCCAGTTACCAGTATCCCGGAAACTCCTCCTACCTACACACACCTCCCACACCCACACACACCCCTTCTTTCTGCCATTGGCGTACATTTGAGTGTGCTCTCTCATTTATTTGGTGATTCAAACAGCCTAAGTTCCAAACTCATTTATCTTTCGTTGATTTCAGGGCAACGGCGGCTGGGAGTGGAGTCGCTGCTGTGGCAGGATCGGCAGGAGGAGCCAGCAAGTATGGTCGAGTGCCGGTGCAGACTCAGAATCCTGCGCAGAAGACAATAAAACCCTCACAGATACCGAGTTACCAGCAGCAGCAGCAGCAGCAGCAGTCGCAGTCGCAGTCGCAGTATTTCATGCAATCAGCCACACAACTACCTCAAGCAACAGTAACAACAACAGCAGCAGCAGCAGCAGCAGCAGCAGCGGCAACGACACCTACAACTACCAACTGCTTTGGCAGCAGCAGCGGCAACGGAAGCGGCAGCAGCAGCAGTGCCAGCCCCCTGTCACCGCCCTCAGTCGGCGGCGATCTTAACAAGCTCTACCGCAAGTCGCCGTTCATGCAGCGCAAGCTGAGCAACGGCTCCCAGCATCATCCGCACTACAAGTTCAACGACGAGAGCCCCAAGAAGGAGTCCATGTTCAGCAGCATTGGTGAGTGGCCTCATAACTTAAAACATAATAAAAGAATTAAGTAATAAGACACCTCTCCCCTTAGGCCAATCGATTCTACGCAATCTGACGACCTCCCCCTTCAGCCAAAAGAAACACAACCACAACAATTCATCGACTGCTGCTGCTGGAGCCTCAAGGACACCGACACCGACAACAGCCATACCACTGCCGCCGCACAACAATCAGACCCTGAGCCCGGAGGATGCAATCACATCGCCATGTTCACCCGGAACACCAACGACCACGCCCACGCCCACGGGATGGCGCCTGCCAGCACCGGATAGCAATTCCGTAGCCTACGACAGCTGTGATAGTAGTACTAATGCGAACACGACCGCCCCTCTGACCCTCAACCTGAACCTGGCCCATGTTACACCCTCTCCCCTGCTGCAGCGCAAGCCCTTTGCCACTGAGTCGCCGCCCATCCTGCAGCTCAACAACCAGAACCAGCAGCAGCAGCAGCCACATCGAGTGCAGCCGGGCAATCAGAGCCCCATAGGTATGACGACGCCTTTCCTGTGTCAAATTCTGGAGTTAATCCCCCTTGTTCTTGCAGTGCTTCAGCGTTTCTACCACCAACAGAACCAGCTGCGCGAGAAGGAGGCCGCCGAGCGGTACCAGCAGCAGCGCCAGCAGCCACCAGCAGTCACCAGCACGAACCCCTTTCACAGCAACTATGTGGCGCCGCCGCCCTCGACGCACTCCACTTCTAGTCAGTCGTCCACGCAGTCCACCTGCTCGCAGATAGCCATGAACTCGGCCAGCCTATCGCCCTCAGGTTCAGGAGTGGGAGCTGCCTCGGCTGCTGGCCACTTTGGCTGTGGGGGCAATGGTGAGCCGTTGCAGTACCAGCCTCTGCCCATAGCCGCCGAGACGACAGCGGCGGTGGTGAGTCCCAGATCGCCGGAGCAACAGCAGCAGCCCCTAGCCACGGACTACACTGGTACCAGCTCCACCATGGTGGCCAGCAAGCTGAGCAAGCTGTACGCGCGTCGCCAGCTCTTGGGCCAGAGCTCGAGCAGCGGGGCGAGCAGCAGCAGCCTTGACGGCTACAGCCGGGAGCAGCACGATGCAGGTGAGCCTTTCGTAATCCTCCATTAAATACAGTGATTGCTTGTTTTGTTTTTCGCTTTGAAAGCCTCTAAGTTGCGCTTGTTGTACTCATCTTTTTTCCATTTCCATTTTCGTTTCGTTTCTTTCTCTCTTGGTTTGCCGCACACACACCGCACCGCACTCCAACCACGCACTGAACCACCAAACCATTATCACTCTTCACTCATCTCATCAACATCATCCATCCAACCAACCGAACCGCACACAGGCTGGTTCAACACACTCGCCGGCGCCATGAAGCGACAGTTTGCCACCTATGTTAAAACCCAATTGAATTCCACAGCCACGTCGCCGGTGGCGGCGGCCAGCAGCCTGGAGCAGGAGCCAGCCGGAGGAGGAGTGCAACAGCCGCAACCGCCGGCCTACAGGAGCATTGTGACCAACAATGGCAGCAACGGCGGCAAGTCCTACTACTACCGCACCCTCTCAGCGGCCAGCAGCAGCAGCAACACCAGCCAGAGCACCTCGCCGACAACAGAGCCGCTGCCTGGAGGCGGCACCAGTAGCTTCCTGCGCCGCTATGCTAGCAGCGGACCTGGCAGCGGAACCGGCGGCAGCATCAGCACACCGCCCAGTCCCCACATCCTGGCTGGACTCGATCGGAGGCACCGCAGTCCGGATCCGCCGCCGCGCTACAACCGGGGACAGTCGCCGCTGCTGCTGCGCAAGAATCTGCTGGAACTGAGTGGCCAGCCCCCGGGCTCGCCGCTCCTGCACCGAAGGTGGGTCTCTGAGATAGCTGTCTCCCTCTGAATCGTGTGCTTATCTCGCTCTCCCTCTCACTTTCAGGTACGTTTCGGCCTCGCCGCCACTGCCGCCACCGCGCCGCGGCTCCGAGAGCGTGCCGGGCTCGCCGCAGCACTTCCGCACCCGCATCCACTACACGCCCGAGCCCCAGAGACGCATCTACCGGACCATAGATCAATGAGTAGCGCTGCAAATCATGGTCATGTGATGTTGGTATGGCTTCGACGACGATGCCGCTGGCGCTGCTGCCGACGACGACGACGAGGAGCTGCTGGCGTCTGCACCCGTTTCCGAATCCTTTTCTGCCAGCGCCTCCGCAGCCTCAGTCGTCGGCGCCGGCGGCTCGATGTCGATGCCCGCCTGTCCGGCCAACCTGGAGTCCAGGCTCAATCGGCGACTCGGTCTGGGTCTGGGGCGGCGGGCGTGCTCGGCGAGCGGCTCGTATGCGAGCTTGTACTCGGATGTGGATGTGGAGCAAACATGGCCACGAGGCGGAGCAGCAGGAACATCAGCCCGAGCCGGGTATCCGTGGCGCTGTGACTGATGACGGGCGGGCAGCAGCCGACGGCAAACGAAAGTGTTCAAAAGTCTAATAACGTTTAAGTGCTTGCTGCAAATACTTAATTTATGTTTTCGGTTCGCTTCCGGATGCAAGCTCCAACTGTACATAGCGACGTATATATCTGTATATCTGTATATCTGTAGGGATGTCAGCCGATAATAGTGCAATAGTTGAAAGCAATTCTGTTCTGAACCTGTATCCAGTTCTCTTCCCTCCTATATAACCCCCAAGCCGTGTCTGTGCTGTGTCTGTATCTGTCTCTGTATCCGTATCCGTATCTGTATCTGTATCTGTATCTCTCCTGTAATCAAAAGTTGACACGTAAATTATTTAACCATGTAGCTCTTAAACAGAATAATAATAGCTAAATCGAAGGAGGCGGAAGAAGGAAGGAATTCAATTGATTTTGTAGCTTTGTATATAGAGAGATGATTGGAGGTGAAGTGCAAGCACTCGTTGCATTTGCTGTTTGTAATTTGTTTTAGTTTATAATAAACATTTCATCCGAAAACACCGACTTGTGCGCTGAGTGGAAGTGGAAGGGAAGCCGACATCAAAACAACAACACAACAATAAACAACAAACAACAACATTAACAATGGAATTATTGTACTGATTATTATAAATGTTTAATTTATTATGTAAGCGGCAACAAGCAAAAATTCAAATTCAATTCATTGTGACTTTTCTTTCAAAAGGGAGGGTTCTCCTTTCAGATGGTGGCTTGTGACATAACTTTTGTGCTGAACATGATTCCTTTTTGGCAAGGATTTCCATCACGTTACGTTCTTTTAGATCAGTGATGCCCAAGCCCACGCCACATGTGGTTGGTAAAAACTCTGCCGGTTCTCTGCCGCTACACAGACAGTGTAAATGTGACGTGAGCAGCAGCAGCAGAGAAGAGAGAGAATGAGAGGTCGAGTCTGCGGTTGCCAGAGCAGTGCAAAGCATTAAATTTTAAATTTAAATTTTAATGCTTTGCACTGCTCTGGCAACCGCAACGTCTCGCGCGAAGCCAACTTCGTTTTTCTCTTACGCACACAAATGCAAGTTACATGTCATTGAATTTGTGTGGGCATCACTGCTCTATAGTTTTAATTGTGTATTTTTCAGTATTATTTTATACGAATCTACATGAAAAATTCGATAACATATCAGAATTTAGAGCTTTATTGTTTGTCGCGTTAGTGATTTTTGTCAAGGTTTAGTGCAGATTAGTATAATGTTTATACTTTCGTGGTATCAAATTAATAAGCATCTTATTAAGTAACTTTTAATACTCAAAAATATAGAATTCATGTAAGAATAGTACAGTTTCTATGATGATTTTTGTTTTGGGAGTAGTTCTCGCTCTGAAAACAAGGTGTTCCTAAAATAATTGCAAAATAATACATACTTTTAGTGAAAATACCCCACCACCATAAATAAAATACTAAATTTCTTTTTATCTTGCTGCTTTATTGTAATGTTTACTGTATATATATATTTTTTTTTGCTTTTTTATATTTTTTTTTTGCTGGGCCCTGGCAATTACAACATTTATTTAGCAATATTTTGCAATCAATTGAGTTTTGTTTTCCGATTAAACAACGTTTTATATTTTTTTTGGTATTTTTTTGTGTTTTTTGTTTCTCGTTATGACATGTCTGGACATGCTTTGGATCAGCTCAAAAGGAGTCACGGATTTGGATATTGGTTAGCGTTTTTCCTCAGTTTTATTATCAAAAGAGTGCCGCCAGTGTGAGGCCTCGGAAAACCCGAAGTCCGAAATTTTGGCCGCGTTGGTTACAGTACGGAACAAACATATAGAAACGCCCCGTCTATCATCGCCTGTATGTATGCTGGTATGCTGGATATACACATTTATATTAATCAGATTACATTCAGTTCGAACAGTAGGTTGAGTCGGTAGAGCGACGGTAAAAATATAGGTATCTTTGTAACCCTTTAGCTATTTGCTATTTGCTATTTGCTATTTGCTGGTTAATATCAATTAACCAAAAATTCATCATCATCAGCGTTTGTTTCTTGTATATTTTTTTCAGTTAAATCGTTTCAAAATATGTCAAAGAGTTTTCGGCTTGAAATCTCCGGGAAAAGTGGCCGAAAGTATGCTAGATTTCGTGTATATGTTGCATACTTTTGGACAGCTTGCTTTTAAATCGCCAGAGATTTCGTTTTTTTGCGTTATTCACGCTTTCAAAAGATTTTTCAGATCATTTCTGCTTGATTCTATTTTGTTTTTTGCTTTTTGTTTTTGTTTGGCTTAAACCAGTCATCAAATATTTGTTTTCACAAGCCTGTAAACAGTTTCAGGCCGTGTTCAACTTGAGTATAGTGTATGCTGTATTTGTCTTAATTCAAGTTATTTTTGCACATTAAAAGCGTTTAGTTAGTTATTGCTGGTTATTATTTTGGGGATTTACTTTGCATATTGCGTTGCTTTGCTTTTGCTTTGCTTTTCTGGGAATGTAACTTTAGGGGTTTACTTTTAACTCGCTTACATTTAATCGCGTTTTAAGCACGGTTCCTTGATCTTAAATGTACTATGTATGACCGACCTGTCGTCTCTCTTGGACTCTAGACATTTGATAAACTGGTTGTACAGTTAGACACTGAAAATTCTGAATATATGTATGCGTTTTTTTGAACATTTAAGTGAAACCCTTTGGAAATGCTGCCGTTTACATTTAGTTTTTCTTTCTTCTCCTTTCGAATATTATTTTCTTTAGGAATCCTTGAAGCTCAAGCTAATTGGGTTATGACACAGCAACCTAAGAGTACTGACCTGAATTTAAAGAAAAATGAAAACAGTATAACCGTGTTCTCGTATGCCAACCTAACAGTGTAGTGTCATAACACCATAAGAAACATAACTGCTGTGATGCGTTCGTATAATTTAATAGGGAAAAACAATTTTGGACCATAACAAGTGTGTGTAGTGTGTAGGACTGACTGATTTCCATGGGGATTAACTTGTGATCAACTATTTTGATTCGGTTTCAACTGTACGCTATTAACTGGACACTGATAGGTTAATATAATTCGTATGCGGGCACGCTACCTTCACATTCACGGTTGTATTGTATTGTGTTCCTTGCTCGGAGCTAATCTATCGGTTAATAATATGTTTAGGGTTTTAGGGTGCCCTTTATAGGGTTTTCGGTTTTCGGTTTCGCGGTTTTGTTTGGATAACTCCAGCAGGTGTTCTGGGGCTTCTTAGGTTCCAATCTGTTGGAATTTCATGTGCCGGTTCTTATATTTCGGGATGTGGCTGTGTTTTTTTTTTGTTTTGTTTTTTTTTTGGGTTTTCTGGGAATATACTCTCAAACATTTGGGTATTCCAGATCCCTCATTTTTCGCCTGCTTAAGCCAAGGCTTCGTTTGCTTAATAAAATGTAGATCCTTAAGCCTAATATTCATCCTTTCCCTTTGTTAGGAACAAATTAACAGAAACAAAAAACGGATAGTAAAAAAAAAAACGATAAATAGGCAGCCATTCAAACAGTTAGATTTTGGTTGCAATTCTCATAAACATTTAGGTATATAATATATAATATATATAGTAGTATATAGAGTGTGTAGAGGAGCTGTTCTGCTTACATTTTGTTCAATAACATTGATTAAAAAAATTCTTTATTCTTTATTCTTTAACCGTTACGTTCACTTTTGTTCATATATATTTTTTTTGGGTTTTTCTTGTTTTTCTCTTGTTGTTTTTAGTTTTGTTTTTAGTTGATTAAGTCTTTGTTTTACATCAGTAAGCGTTTGTTTTTTGTTTTCTTTTCTGGTTTTTCCCTTCCTTTCCTTCCTTACTTTTTTCTTTATCCTTTTCCTTATATCCTTTCTCCTTCGATTGTGTGGAATCAAAAATCGAATGCCACAGTGGTTCCTAAACATACTACAGTCTACGCCGTAGCACATCGTCATCCTAGGATAATACTCGCTAGAAAATACGTATTCCTTCTCGCTTTCGCCTCAAATCAAGGATCATTCTCAGTCCTTTTCGGCTCTGTAGAGGGGGGCGGGAGGGGTGGGGGTCTTTGTTGGAGCCGCCGTCTCCTTCCGCTCTCTCTAACCCTCAAAGTCAGGGGCTTTTGTCATTGCGCGGGGTGAATGTAAGAGTTAACAATGTCAGTTTCGATTTGGATGGTTCGGGCGCCTCCTCGACCGGTGGGTTTACACATGACACACGCACACATGACACACACACACACACTCTGATACTCAAACACTCAGTTGCGGGAAGTATATCCTCCTATAACCCCGATATTTACCTTCTTACCGGACAAAAAAAATAGTATCTTTATCATTATTCTCTTAATGCTACACCCAAACGAATCACCTTTCCTATTTACCAGCTAAGTTACGAGTCCTTAAACTGAATCAAATTCGTTTCTCCCCCTTTCCTTATAAGGACTATATACAAGGTATACAAGGATATCCTTCCAGTGCTGCCAAGTAGCCTATTTTTTCTAAACTTAATAGTGATTTAATTACAATTTAAAGAACAATCTCCCTGAGAAGCAATTAAAAATATTTAAATTTTAGGAAAAAATCGTATTATCTTCATTTAAAATGTAAACAAACTTCAAAGCAAGTAATTTTGCTTATAAATTAGATTTTTCTATAGTTTTTGTTATGTAAAATAACGTATTTATTAAATCTTAAGACTTTCTGACGGGAATTTTGCTAACAAAATAAGATTCTTTTGATTTAAAATGAAAACTTAACAAATTTTGAATAACATTATATTATATTTTGAAATAATAGAAGATAAATGTCAAAGAAAAGTTATCAGTGAATTATTGAAAGAGAGCTAAATATTTACAAAAACAGTTGGACCATTTGTGGTATTCCGACAACTGTTAAATCAGGACCTTAAAGTCCTACAAAGGGAGAAAAGGTATTGGAAATAATATTATAAATATTTAAAAGAACATATTTCTATAAAGACTTTAATACGTTAATTATTATAATAACTCAGAGGTAACTGTGACTGAACTATTAACATAATGAAAATGAAACAAGTTGGAAATAGACATCACTGGACAGCACTTGCATCCCCTCATTCACACTCTCCCGAGACATAGAGCAAGTAGCTCCCAGAGAGGACTTTCCTCATATATTTACAATTTGTGAACAAATTTTCAATTAAAATAAATTAAATTAAATAAGAAATTAAATAAGCAATCAATATTAACATAAAATAATAAATAAAGAGAACATCTTACAGAAAATCAAACCTTTTAAATAAAAGAAATCAACAATTTATATTTTAAAGAATTTTATTAAATATAAATAAATACAAATAAATAAAGATAAATATAAATAAATATATAAATAAATATAAATAAATATAAATAAATATAAATAAATATAAATAAATATAAATAAATCTAAATAAATCTAAATAAATATATATAAAATATATATAAATACTTAAAAATAAACATAATCTCATTTCAGACTCCCTGGCTGCTCTACCTGCTCTATCCTCGGAACCTTCTGATAGTTAGATCCCTTCCCCCTTAGTAGCGCCGCCCGCTGCCGCTACTGCCGCTGGCACAGCCACCGTCCCCACTGCTGCCGCTGGCCCCGTCCGCCTGCCAGCGCTTGCGGCGCGCTTCCTTGGCGGCCTGCATCTGGGCCGCCACTCGACTGGTGCTCGGCGTGTTGTCGAAGCTGGCGTACAGCTCCACCTCCTCGTCGGTGGCGTCGCGGGGGTAGCTGGAATGGACCTGCACCTGGACCTCCTGCTGCTGCTGCATCTCGAGGGCGGCGGCCAGGGAGGCCATGGCATAGGCTCGGGCATCGGCACGGGCATCGGCGCGGGTATCGCGGGCATCGCGGACATCAATGGATGGCGGGTGGCTGGTGGCAACGGCTGTAGCGGTGGCGGCGGCAGCGACGGATGTCGAGGTGGATGTGGAGTAGGACACGGACTGGGATGTGCTACCGGGCGGAGCTGCGAACTGTGTGGCCTCCGAATCCGATTGCTGGGACTGCTGCTGCTGCTGCTGCTGCTGCTGCGGCTGCTGCTCCAAATCGAAACTCACATTCTTACTGTCTCATCCACCCCGGTGGACCTGGACGGTGGCCTCGGCGGACTCCTGCTGGCGCAACTGCTGACGGTACGCATCCAGCTCGGGCATGCGATAGGTGCCCAGGTTCACCTGGACCATGAGCGTCTCCATGATGCGTTCGTTCTTCATCGACTTGGAGGGCAGGACGACGGTGAGCAGCTCGCTGGGCGAGATGCGGCACAGATTGAGGTCGCGCGTCAGCCGCTCCATGATGCACTCGAACTCGAACTGCGTGTCCTTGTTCGGATGATTCTTCAGCTTGCCCACCTTGTGCTGGGCCCACGCCAGCATCGCCTCGAACTTGCGGATCTCCGGCGTCTGCAGCTCGCGGCACATGATCATCTGGACCATCGACTCGGACAGGTGCAGGAACTCCGGGCACTTGAACAGCGCATGCGCCTTGCTCTCCACGAACGACAGTATCATGTTGACCAGCTCGGAGGCGGATGTGTAGCGCCAGTAGTAGTTCTCCAGCGAGATCAGCATGGGGCAGACGACCTCAATCCGCAGGAACTGCTTGCAGTGGTGGAAGCAGGCCTGCAGCAGCTCCGGCAAGTCGTAGTGCTCGGCGGCGCAAAGGAGGCCTAAATAGGGAGAGATTTTAATCAAGGAACTCTCTCCTTTCCTAATGTATATGAACATTACCTGGTATGGAGACGCAGGTGAGCGGACAGGTGCCCGTGTGCAGGTAGTCGAGCAGTACCCGGAACGTGTCCGGATCGAACTCGATGATGTTGAACTCGGTCTGGGCCAGCTTGGCCCGGTCCACCTTCTGGGCATCCGCGCAGACGGAGAGCCGCGGCACGGCCAGCTGGTTGCTGCCCGGCTTGTCCTTGTCCTTGTCCTTGCTGTCCCTATCTGCAATCGCCATTTTGGGTGGTGGTGTTGGTATCAACGCGCGCGGTTATCGGTCAGAGTTTTAGTCGATAGTCGGTGGTCGGTGGTCGAAAGTAACGATAACGATAAATCGAAGGCAAAGCAAAAACCGCAAATCATAAGCCGAAATCAAAGCCAAGTGAATGTTAAAATCAATTGTCAGTTGTTAAGGATAAACCGAAAAACATATTATCGACGAGAAGTTTATGTTTTATGTTTATTTTATATATTTTTTTTGTGTTTGTTTTTGCGGGGGAGTGGCAGGTGGCGAGTCAGGTGAGATGAGAGAATGACAAAATTTTGTTTGTTGTTTAATTTAAATTATTTCGTTTGTTTAAAGATTTTTATAGAGTAAAAGAAGAAGTAGAGAACAGTAGAGAGGAGCAGAGAACGATAACAAATAAAGTGTCGAGACAGGCAGAAGGAGAAGCAGAGAAAGAGAGTGAGAAAGAGAGCGAGAGCGAGAGAGATCAAAACAGTGTGGTGAGTTTGAATCCAATGGCAAAGAGAGAGACGCATAACAGTAAAATGCAAGCAGTTTTTGGTGAGCAGAGGTGAGTTGTGGCGAGTTTCATGGTTAAAGGTGAGAGATTTATGCAAAAGGCATTTATTTATAATTATAAAAGCAGGAAAAGGGTTTAATTTAAAGGGATTTGTAAGAGATGGCACGATATTTTAGGCAGGCAAATCAAAAGGCAAAGCATTAAGTGAGTGAATGTTAAAAGGATATTTAAAGTGCATTAAAAATGAAAGAGGGATGCACGTCCAAAATATTTGAGGCGTTGAACCAAGGTTATTGTAACGGAAAATACAAAATAAAAAATATAAAATACAGAAGGTGTGTTCGTTCGCAATTACAATATTTATATATTCATAGGGAGACATAGTATTTAATTATATATATTGAATATTTAAGTCAGTTGGAATCGGGCGATATAGTGGCAAAGAGCACGAGTACGCAGAGCGGTTTTAGGTAGTTTTTTGTTAATTTTTAAGGCAAAGATGTGCGGCGTGCGTAAACATTAGTTGGTTGAGTTAGTTTAGTACGAGTATTTTTACAGAGGTTTGGGATCATGGGAAAAGGTTAGGTTTCGGGTTACGGCGCACGACGGACGTATACGTAATATTTGTGTGGACGGAAAATTCAAGACAAATCGCACAGCAGAGAGCGAGAGACGTAGAGACGGAGAGAGAGAGAGAGTGGAGAGAAAAGAGAGAGCGGAGAAAAGAGACACGCATCGATATGGTTGCATTGCACCGACTGAAAACCCTTACTCGAACAGTCCGTGGACGAGATCCACTTCTTCTTGTCATCCGGATTCAGCTGGTTGGTGTTCTTGTTCCGTATCGATCGACCCCAGCCCGCCGTGATGGTGCCCAGCCGGGAGAAGGCGCGCTTCACCATCGGCGACGACGGCACACTCTTCGGCCGTATGGAGTCCGAGTCGGGAACGGTCAAGTAGTTGTTGCTCTTGGGCTTCTGGTTCTGCGGCGACACCAACGAGGGGGCGGGACGCGCAAAGATCTCCGCGACGGGGATCTGCGGCGAACCAAAGCCCGTCTGGATGCCGTAAAGCATTTCCTGTGGAGGATTAAGGTGAGTTTTTAACGTATTTTTAATGCATATTCGGTATTTTTAAGTTCCTTTATGGCCTATCTGAGGGCCTTTTCCAATAACTTGTTAAGGGAAATATTTCTATAATTATTAGAGAGGGATTGACTTGATTTATAAGATAATTATCAAGGAACAACGCTGCGTATGAGTGATTTTTGTTACAGAAAGTCATAGTTCATACGCAGCGTGGACAAGGAATTTTTTTTTTCAAGAAATACCATAATTTTTATAAAGAAATTGGCTTGATTTATGCATATTAAGTCTATAAAATCAAAGGACAACGCTGCGTATGAGTGATTTTTGTTACAGGAAGTCATAACGCATACGCAACGTTGTTAAGGAAAACATTTCTAAGAAATCTTATTATTTTTAGAGAGATATTGGCTTGATTTATACACATTTAATGCTTAAAATCAATGTACAATACGGCGTATTAGTGGTTTTTGTAACAGGAAATCATCACGTATACGCAGCGTTGATAAAAATTATTTCTAAGAGAGCTTATTATTTTTAAATGAAGAATTTGGTTAATTTATACACACTAAATATTTAAAATCAATGTCCAACACTGCGTATAAGTGATTTTGGTAATAGGAAGTCATAACGCATACGCACCGTTGTTAAGGAACAAATGTATAAGAAACCTTATTATTTTTTATAGAGGAATTGGCTTTATTTATACACTTTAAATGCTTGAAATCAATATACAACGCAGCGTATGAGTGATTTTGTTAACAGGAATTCATAACGCATACGCACCGTTGATAAGGAAAGCATTTCTATGAAAATGTATAATTTTTAGAAGGGAATTGTCTTGATTTCTACACATTAAATTAGTAAAATTGAAGGACAACGCTGCGTATGAGTTATTTTTGGTAACAGGAAGTCGTCACGCATACGCACTGTTACCCCACTGCAATTTTAATCACTGAGTAAGTACATTAAGAACAAATTACCTCGATACAAGAAGGTAATCATAAAGTTCGGTAAATGGAAAAGGTTTCCCTAGAATGTCAGCAAATAATAATGATATATTTACTATACCCTTTCCTTTAGGAACAATTAATTATTTAAAAACCGGGTTAGTAAGCACTCACCTGAAACACCCGGCTGCGCACTCCGAGAATCGCCCGGACGCCGATGAATCGCGCCTTCTGCTTGGACTGGCCCACCAGGAAGACGACGTCGAAGAGGTGGGCATTGGTCAGGCACGATGGTTCTTCGTTTAGGAATACGCGGGTAAAGTCCTTGGCCAGCTGGTCGTAGTCCTCGAACTGATCCCGCACAGAGTCGAGCAGGGGCGACGAGGGTCTCATGTGGCCTGTGGATAAACGGCGTTGGATTGTGGGTCATTCGAGGGATCTAGCCCATGTCTAAAGGTTATCGGTAATCGGTAATCGGTAATCGGTAATCGGTTATCGGTTAATTCTATGTATCAGTTGGGAACTTTGTGTGTTTATCGCTGAAAGAAACGTCTTTGAAAGATCTATGCATGCGTGTATATATTCTTGCTAGATGTCGCTCTATAATAAGAAATATTAGTAAATTGCATCTATTAAATATTTACAAAGGTGTCTAGGTGTGTGGTGTCTCCAGTGTTCTGTGTTTAATTAATTGCTTAACATAATCAGAGGATAATCATTGAAGCGAGAGGTTCATACACACAAATCATATATTTGTACAACATTTTCTAAGGTGGCCATGACATTTTTGCAAATAGAAAGTGTACAAAATGACAGGAACATAATGGGAGGAAAAGTTAAAGGTTAATAATAATTAATTGCAAGGGGAATACAGTGCCCGTGTCAATGTCTTAATTAAATTAATTAAATTAATTTCTCAGTACTTTTGGCCATGCCATCTTAGAGAATCTGGCAAAGTTGGGTACGCAAAATTTGGAAAAGTGTCTCTTTTTTTTTTTGATCAACGAAGGGAGCCAATTGGGTTTGAGCCTTTGACAGGCTAAGAATTATATATGCATGTGGAATCTTTAATCTTTAAATGATTAACACTCCTCGAATACACTTTTTGCATTTGAAGCCTTCACAGCTCACCGCATTTAGGATTTGTGGTGGCTGCTGGGGGGGAGTTAGCAGCGATGGATGGGGATGGCTAGGTTTGATTTTGGTATGCCATCGATCTTGGCCACTTTAGCAGCTCCGCCAGGCTCTAAAGAGTTTCCGGAAAAAGGCTAGAATAAGGCCAAATAATATCAAACTATAGCGAAAGAGAGGGATGTTCCCGAAAGACGCAAAGACACACACACGCAAATTTGTATATGTACATATTTTGTAGGCAACAAAAGACATAAGAACTTAAGAGTTAATATATGTTACCAAATATGAAATGGTTTGCTTTTTAAAAGCCAAATAATATAACTTTAATAATAATAATAACTTTATTTTAATATTACTGCATTGAGTATTTTTTATATTTATTTGGCTTATTTAGTTAAGCGTTTAGATGCTTTTGTTTTGTATGAAAATGTTGCTAAAAATATTGTTCAACAATCTTTGATTTAGGGCAGTGATGTCCACACAAATACAATGACATGTGACTTGCATTTGTGTGCGTAAGAGAAAAACGAAGTTGGCTTCGCGCGAGACGTTGCGGTTGCCAGAGCAGTGCAAAGCATTAAAATTTAATGCTTTGCACTGCTCTGGCAACCGCACCACTCGACCTCTCATTCTCTCTCTTCTCTGCTGCTGCTGCTCACGTCACGTTTACACTGTCTGTGTAGCGGCAGAGAACGGGCAGAGTTTTTACCAACCTCGCGAGGCGGGTGCTTGGACATCACTGATTTAGGGAAAATAAGTTAGAAAGTAAAAGTTTATTTTTATTAAATATATTTTGAAGCACAACAAATACAAGAAACTATTAACTACCATATTTAATATAGTTATTATAATAATAAGCAATGTTTAATTAAACAAAATAGCAAGAAACTGACTGCAAATAATTTCAATCGAATGAATTGAGTAATCTATGGCAGCAGGTATATATAGCACAGCCTGGAATTTATGCTTTGGGAATGGAAGATGCTAGATGCTAGATGCTGGATGTCTGATGCCGAACTACAGCTGGAATTTGCATAACTTTAATATGCATAGTTCGAAGGCGGAGGTCTTTCCCTTTGGGGATCACTTCAATTTCCCAGCCACAACCTCAACCTCTTCCTTTGAGCTTCGACGGCGGTGGGTGGTGTGCTTAAGTGTGCGAGTGTGCGAGTGTGCGAGTGAATAAATCAAATTAGATTTGTGTGTTGTCTAATGCAACAAATAGCAACAAATAAATAACAAGAAATCTAAACAAAATCACAACAAGCAGCAACGACACCAACAAACAACAACAACAACAACGAACAGCAGCCGAGGGTGGGTGTGTGTGGGTTTGTGGCGGGGTGGCAACAATAGATTTCCTTCCACTGATAAAATTATACAAACATGAAACATATTTCTTAGCCGGACAACGGACGACATACACACAGAGAAAATATATAAAAAAAAAGCTTTATTTTAAATCCTGTTCTTAATAAATATTTCTAGAATATTTTCCATGTTTAATTCTTTATAACAAAAGGCTTATCTAGTCAGAAGCTCATAGACAACAGCTGTTCGAAGCATTAAAGTGTCTCAGTGTATGCTGTGTGTGTGTGTGTGAAATATACAGATAAAGGAAGACCAGATTGTCCTGACCGAGGGAGGAGTGTGTGTCTGTGAGAGAGCTGGCATAGAGAGGGATTGTGTGACATGAGGCACGTTTCCGGTGGGCACAAACACAGCCGGATGTGTTAATGGCGGAAGCGGAAGTGTCAGTGTGTGTGTCTCGCTGTGTGTGGGGCATTTTTTGGTGAAAGTTCAACCGAAAGCAAGACAAAACGATTAATCAAACATACTCGTACAGGAACTGTGTCACAAAAGGAGCGCGCGCCAAATGCAAATGTCTCCGCCTCCGCTCCTCCTTTCTCCTTTCTACTTTCTCTTTTTTCTATTTTCATTTTTTTTGGGTCACAGTAATGTCGGCAATTTGTTCTCGCGATTTGTTTATAAATCTCCTTAAGGTCCCTGGCCATGTTAAGTCGAAATGATGGGCTTTAAAGCCTCAAAAGGTGATGTGCGAAACGGCAAAGAGGAGAGAAAAATTCGCAAAAATATTCCAGATCTTTTTTAAGAGGATTTTTTTGATGACAAATGACAGAAATATTTTTAAAGAGTGTGGCCGGCGATAAATGTGAATACAGGGTTATTAAACCCTTAAAATAATTACGTAAAAGTAATCGATAACATTCAGAATAATCGCTACAATCGATGGAAAGTCGATTGTTGTAAACATTGATATTATGAAATTGCAAAATTCTCGAAAAATGTAATTAGAGTTGCCTTAGATGCAGTGCAGGGTTGTCAAACCTTTCAAATAATTACGTAAAAGTCATCGATAATCGTTTTTATCGATGGAAAGTCGATATTTGTAAATTTTAATATTTTAAAATTGCAAAAATTACGAAAATGTAATAAGAGTTGCTATAGAGGCAGGGCAGGTTTATTGAACCTTTTGAATAATTACGTTAAAGTCATCGATAACATTCAGAATAATCGTTTTTATCGATGGAAAGTCGATATTTGTATATTTTGATATTTTGAAATTGAAAAAGTAGGCAAAAATGTAATTAGAATTGTCTTAGATGTAGTGCAGGGCTTTTAAGCCTTAAAAATAATTACGTAAAATACGTTAAAGTCATCGATAACATTCCCAATAATCGTTGCAATCGATAGAAAGTCGATATTTGTAAATTTCGCTATTTATTGCTTGCATTGGCGAGCCCTTCTAATGCGCTTTTAGAGAGAAATTATTAAGGAATAATCTAAAGAAGCTAATTATCTAAGAGACAGGCAAAACATGCGGGGGAACCGGGGCTGTGAGAGTGCCAGGGACTAGGGGGGGGAGGGGGGGGCACACATACTATGCCTCACACACAGGTGCAACATGGCACAACACGACGTGTGTGTGAGTGACGAGGCCGAGTGATGTAGTTGCAGTTGCAGTTGCAGTTGCAGTTGCAGTTGCTGTTCCAGCTGTGATTGTTGCTGCAGTGGCTGTTGTTCAAATTGATTGTTGTTCTTGTGGTTGTTGTTGGTGTGTCTGTGTGTGTTGGTTGTGTTGTTGTTGCAGCTGTAGTTGTTGTTGTTATTGTGGTGGCCCTGTTGCAGCATCGTCTCGGGCTCTCGACTGTTGCTGGCCGCTGCCTTGCAGTAGGAGCAAACCGAGGCGTAGGGCTGCGCGTGCAGCAGGTGCTCCTGCTGCTGAAGCCGCTGCTGCTGTTCGTGGTGTGTGTTGTTGTCTAGGACACGGGCATGCAACATTTTGAAATATTCATCCTCACCGATGGGTCGCCAGCTGCCGCGGCGATAGGGCTTCGGTATCTGGCCAGTCTCGGCGTGATTGGACAGATTCATCACCAGATCCTCGAGCATCTGCGACCGGGTGCGCTCCTGCATCCGTGCGAATTTCGGTGCCGAATACGAGGCCCTCTCCCCGTTGACGATCTTGGTTAGCAGCCACTCTCTGTCGAGGATTACGGATGGATCATTGTGGGGTTCAAGGGGACTTCTAGAAAGGTTAATGGCTTACCGGAACATGGGACCCTTCTCGAAGACGGACTGCTCCCAGAGGTAGGGCTTGTAGGCGCCCACCTCGTCTCGGGTCACCACGGACACTTCGTATCTGGTGGGTTTGTGCTTGATCCTGGCCGAAACGCGAACCTGTAGGAGGAGGATGTATAGTTAGTAGAGAGAGCAGACAGGCTGAGGTAGAGAAGCTTACCAGGATAAAGGTGTGCAGGAAGTGGCTCTTGATGCAGGCGGGACTAAAGCGGGTATTGTCCGCCTCCAGGAAGACCACGCACACAATGTCGTTGCCAATGTGTCGCTTCCTCTGAAGCTTTTGTGGATCGTGCTTTTCGTAGGGCAGCAAAGTGGACACGTGAAACATGATCTCAATATTACGCCAATTGGTGTAGACGGAAAAGAGACCTAAAAATTGTATAGAAAATATATAAAACAGATATAGTTATAGGTAAAGCTTATTCCAGTTACCTGTTAGATCGTGCACAGTGTCTAGGCCGCCTTTGTATTTATCAAAGCCGCGAAGCCGGACGCGATCGCCCAGCAGAGTGAGGAACTCGTCGAAGAGCGGTGAATTTTCATTATTGTCCAGAATTTGCTCTTCGGTGTACTGATCCTCTTTGACAAATATGACGCCAACTTTAAGTTCGGATTTTATAAAAACCTGCAGGGAGAAGGGTATAACTATCTCTGGCTCTCTATAACTCTCTTGAAAACCAACCTGATCTAATTTTAAAAGTTCTTCCGGCGTATCGGGTAATTGTCCTAATGTTAAAGGTGGATTTAAATTAACTTCTTTACCTAAAGATCTAACTACCTCCTCGCGATTATATCTGAAAGATAAAAATATTACTTAAAAGTAATCGATAACATTCCAAATGATCGTTACAATCGATAGAAAGTCGATATTTGTACATTATCATATTTTGAAATGTAATTAGAGTTGCCTTAGAGGAAGTGCAGGACTCTTAAACCTTTAAAATAATTACGAAAAATACGTTAAAGTCATCGATAACATTCCGAATGATCGTTTCAATCGATAGAAAGTCGATATTTGTACATTATCATATTTTGAAATTAAAAAAATAGCAAAAAATGTAAGTAGAGTTGCCTTAGAGGAAGTACAGGACTCTTAAACCTTTAAAATAATTACATAAAATACTTTAAAGTCATCGATAACATTCCAAATAATCGTTACAATCTATAGAAAGTCGATATTTGTAAATTTCGATATTTTCAAAGCTCGATTTCCGATTTCAGCTATCGATCCTTTACCTATCGGCAAACACACAGGACGCCGGTATCAGTCCATGCACGGTATAGGAACCAGCTCGCACCAGGATGCGGAACTGATCCCTGCCATTGAGCGTCTCCTGCTTGATGGACAGGATGACCGGGCCCAGGTCCTCGTCACTGGTGAAGTAGTTCCAGTGCTCGGTGCCATAGAAGTACTTCTCGTATGTCTCCTGCTCCACGGAGATCAGCTCGAAGGCGCCCTGCTGGTCCCACTGCTCCTCAATGGTGGTCTTCTTGCGGGGACTAAAGGTAAGAATTTTAATACAATATAATTTTGAAAATAATTAAAACAAACCCACCTGGGCGTGGCCTCGGAATCCTCATCATCCTCGTACAGATCGCTGCACTCGCGCTCCAAGTACGCATCGCTGGCACTGCCCGCCCGGATGTCCTCGTGCTCCGAGTCGCTCTCGTCCCAAATGGTGTGCGGGGTGGGCATGGTGATCTTCTGCCGCGAGCACTCGATCCAGTAGCCGGGCGTGGGCATGAGATTGTGCGGATACTCCTCGCAAAACTCATCTGGAATTATCGAAGAGGGGCGAGAGTGAGTTCAAAGAAATCCAAAGTAAAGGTAAAAAAGTATTCCCATAAAAGGGATTTCAGTTTCGTTTCCTCCGATTTGTGGCCGCTTTGCCAATCATCGTTACTCCTTCGTCCTGCGGCCAGGAGTCTTGTGTCAAAGTTTGCAAAGTTTCAACTTTTTAGCGGCTTGTGGCTTTTGGCCATGCCTTTCGACTCTAAACAAAATAATTTAGTTCAATTCAATTAAAATGCAAATACCGTAAATGTTGGCGTCGCGTCGCCTTTGCCTCGCGTGAGTTGCCAGTCACCAGGCAGAGGGAAAGTTTTTCCCGGCTCCCAGCTGCCTTTCCCCACGGACTTTGCCCCATGATTGAGTTGGAAATTCGATGTGGCGCCTTGTAGTGAGTCAATAATGTGCCACAAGTCTCCGCAGAAGGGACAGTGGGTCGAAAAGGGATTTTATTTTGAAGTAAAGTAGCTCGAACTTGCTTCTAACCAATTTTCTAGCATTATATTTATATTTCTAGTAAAGAACTCCCCCAAGTTGTGTCCCACTGTGCCATGCTATGATGATGGGGCCTGACGTTGATGGGTTTCTGTGGGTCCTGCTCCCCATCCTGCTCCTGCTCCCGCTCCTGGCTCGGCAGTAAAACGCTGCCCTGCTCTGAGATGGGAACTATGATCTAATTAAGGAGCGCTCACCGTTCGCTGTTCGCTGTGTTCGCCCGTCACACATGTGCCACACATTTTATGCCGCAAGTTTTGCTGCTTGCCACGCAGATGCTGCATATTTTTCGGGACCGCACAACGACCCACGCACACACACAGAGCCAGACAGACACTGAGAGCCATAAAACGGTGGCCCTGCCTAATTCAAATTTGAATAACTCGCAGCGTGCGCCGCTAAGTAGGCAATGAAATGGCTAGCAACGGGGATACCCTGTAACCAAGGCATTTCCGGTCCAGAAAAAGGTAAATATATAACCAAAACTTAAGAAAGAATCCTATTTTAAAGAGAGTGTTAGCTTAGTAAACTCATTTAACTCAGCAATTATTTCATTTGTTAATCAGAAACTTCCTCAAGTTCCCGCCCAACTACTTCCAAAAAGACTTCCAGCCTCGTTAACCCATTAATTCCCTCAGCCATTGAATGGCAGCGATAACTAAATCAGTGAATTGGCTTTTGGCCAAATAATCCTAGCCAGAAAAAGGGGGAAAAAAACCCCGAACAAATACTGACTTGTTAAGCTGGAAAAACACACACGCTTCAAATTCCAGGAACATTCGCTGACTGCTGGAGGGTATCGGCTAGGTCGGTCGGAGGAGTGGCAGGAGGAGCGCCGGAGGAGGTCCTGGTTACGACTCTACGCAGGATGTTCGGTCAGGCTGTGTGTGTGTGTGCGTGTAAATTGCGCGCAGCGCCCGCGGATGTGCAATATATTTGATTTTTTAAGGCCAGTTAAGGCTAAGGCCGCCCTCGCATCTTGGGCCATTTTGGGTCATTTGGATTTAGGCATCCCTATTATCTTGGGCTGCTGCCCATTGTAAATAAATCGTGTCCGCCTAATTTTTCACTTGAAACATTCCCGGGAATACCCCAGCAACTGTGCTCTTGTGTTGCAGCTGCAACATGCAGCACGAAAATAGCGGAGGACACAGAACGGAAAAAACAAAAGCATCCGAATTGATGGCCATCGTTTGAGGAGCCTTCGGGCAGTGCTGGAAAAACAAATACTCAAGGCAAACAAGTCACTGAGAAATGGTTAAAAAATAATAGTTAAATCTACAAACAAAAAAAAAAACAGCAAAATAAGTGCTTATTTTCAGGAGCTACTCAAGCTCAACCCCACGGAATCCTGCACCTTTTTGGTTGAATTTTTAACATTCTCTTCTAATTTTAATTATTGATATTTTTAAAACAGAATTACTGTATCTTTCCCAAGTTTTAGTTTTTATTTTAGGCTTTTGTGTTCTTCGTAGTTATCGATATGGAAAATATAATCAATTTAAAACCCCTAAAATACGCAGTTTTAAGGACTTCTAGAGAACATTTTATAGCCAAAAAAGGAGTAAAAGCCAAATGTCATACATATACCGATTTGCAATTAAAATCTTAATTTAAAAATAAAAAAATATTGAAAAATTTTGGAAACAAAAATTTTACCAATTTTTCAAAATTTAGAAAGGGGTTACATCATTAAAATTGTCAAAAATTGAGCAAAATTAAATTTTTTTTTTAATTTTAAAATTTAGTAAGCAGATTTATTACCCTAATAAAAACTAGCTTAGAACTGTTTTGGCTGTTTTGGCTTAGTTATGATTATTTTAAACTTTGATTTGTCCAAAATATTATCACATTTTTCGAAATATATTTTTAACCCAAAAATGTGAAAATTTGAGGTTTTCTTAAGAGCCTCCTACGTGGGCTGCTATATATATTTCTGGCCTAGGCAACACTAAGTGTTGTTAGGTGGAATCTGACATTTCCATTGAAAAGTTCGACATTTTTAAGCATAAACGTACTCAGAACGGTTTGACGTACGACTATCATTTGTGTTGTTTCCAGATACTTAAAAAAATCAATTTCGCAAAAAAATGGAATTAACTCGTGAACATTTTCGTGCGATCATTTTTCACAACTTTCGGCGTGGATTATCACGACAAGAGTGCAGCGATGAACTTAAATCTTTGTATGACTATGAAGCACCATCCTATAGCACTGTGAAAACTGGTACAACGAATTCAATCGTGGCCGACGCTCCCTCAAAGACGAATTCCGCGAAGGTCGTCCAAAACAGCCGTTGTGCCAGAAAACATCGATGGCGTACGTGAACTAATAATGCAAGACCGTCATGTGACATACCGTGAGATAGAGGCATCCCTAGGCATTTCTTCCACCAGCATACATTCGATATTGCATGAGCACCTGGCTGTAAAAAGGTTTGTTCTCGTTGGATCCCGCACAATTTGACAATCGCTCAAAAGAAGGCTCGTGTGGATTGGTGTAAAGAAATGCTGAAAAATACGATCGCGGTGCTTCAAAAGACGTTTATAAGATCGTCACAGGTGACGAATCATGGATCTATGCGTATGAGCCCGAAACAAAACAGCAATCGACCGTGTGGGTCTTCCAAGACGAGCCAAATCCAACGAAAGTTGTTCGTGGAAGAAGCACTTCGAAGCAAATGGTCGCCTGTTTCTTCGCAAAACTGGTCATGTGGCTACTGTTCCTCTTGAGCAACGTAGGACGGTCAGTTCTGATTGGTACACCACCATTTGTTTGCCTGAAGTCTTCGGTGAAATTCGAAAAACGAACAAGGGAAGACGAATCATTGTGCACCATGACAATGCGAGCTCTCACACATAGGCTCAAACCAGCGCCTTTTGACTGGCCAAAACGTCGAATTGATGGGTCATCCGCCGTACAGTCCTGACTTGGCACCAAATGACTTCTTTTTATTCCCCTCACATCAAGAAGAAAATGCGTGGTCAACGATTTTCGTCGCCAGAAGATGCTGTTGAAGCATTCAAAACCATGTTTTGAGGTGTGTCAATCAGAGTGGAAAAAGTGCTTCGAAAATTGGTTTGAGCGCATGCAAAAGTGTGTAAATCTTGATGGAGAATATTTTGAAAAACAATAAAACTATTTTCCTTAATAAATATTCGTATTTTCATTATTAGGCCAGAAATATATGTAGCAGCCCACGTATAGCCAAAAGGGGAGTGATAGCCAAGAGCCGTGTATTTTCCGATTCTCCATTAAAATCTTAAACATTTAAAACCAAAAAATTGAAAAAAAATATTTGAAAAAAATTTTTAATCAATTTTTCAAAATTTCATAAAAGTTTCATTAAAATTGTAAAAAATTGACAACAAAATTAATTTTTAAACTGAGTATGCATATTAATTAACCAAATAAAAACTAGCACAGGAAAGCTTTCCGATTTGAAATTAGTGATATTTTGCCTGAGCTCGCCTAGTACCTGAAACCCCAAACAGTCCAATTTCTCTAAAATTTCCCCCATCGATGAGAATGAAATACCAGGGGAACAGAAATAGCAGCAGGTAGATGCTGAGCTCTGCGAACTAACATTTTTATAACAGTTTTCTGGGCGTTCTCTGGCTTAAAACTGTTATATTAAGTTTAAGTGCAGGAGAAGCCGTTCTCTATCTAATATTTCACCCTGTCTCTCTCTTTCTCTTTGGGAACTCTCTGGATCTCTCTCTCTCTCTCTCTCTGTGGATGATGTTGATCGTATGTGGATCCTATGTGAATTATTTTTAGCTTAGATTTGCCCCAAAAAATAGAGTTTCTGGGAATAATAGTTTCTAAGGAAATCAGCATTGTGCTAAATGCGTTTATCCGTTTAATATTTAAAAACTTAATTACAAATTAATTTTATACAATTTTAAATAACAAAACCATTTATATTATTTCCAGGAATTCATCGCTATTATGGAAGTGCAACTCGGTAAACATTCCAAGGCGGTGCGCAATGCATATATTAGCTGCGGAACACCGATGATATGTGGGACCGCAGCAAACACACAGAACCGCCAATTGAGAAATTGAGATGCAATTGATTTGTGCGAAATTTGAATTCCATTTTCGACACACACACAACACCCCGCCAATGGAGGTGCAAACATAAAGTGAACAATTTTCCGCCGTCCCCTCTAGCCGCACTCGTATTTGCAGAGGCCAGAGACCAGTTGAAATCCATGAAAAACCCATTGGATTCGCGCTCAATTTTGTCGGAACACAAGCTTTTCTAATATTTAGTGGGATTTAAGAGCCGAGAAGGAGAAATAACATGAAATAATTAGAGACAAAATGCAATTTGTTCTTTTTGTTTCCTACAGTGGCCATAGAAGGGTTAAAATTGCACCAACTGGCCATCGTATTCTGTTTGTTTAATGTCAGTGCCCAATTAAGGCCATTGAATTATTAAATACAAACTGAATAGCATTCAGCTGTTGGGTTTTGAGTGGAAAAAAGGTAGCTGACACTGACAAAAATACAGTGAAAATTATATTATAAAATCTATTTACTTTTGCTCCTTTGAGATATACATTTAACTGAACCCAATTATGGTTTGATTCTATGTTCTGCCAAGGAGTTTTTCTTCTAAGACTTCGATAAAACTGTTATATTTATTAATTGTATTTTTATTTAAGAAATGGTATATATTTTGTATATTTAGTAATAAATAAAATATAGGCCTTATGCTTATACTTTAAGATGCTCATAAATCTATTTAAATTAATTGATTATTTAATAAATCCTTTCACTCGGAACTAAGCAATGACTAAAATACAGTTAATTAGGGCAACTATCAAGTAGTTCTCTAGTGCGGCACTCTCCAAGGGAATCTACCTGGAACCCATTTAGAAAATGAAATTGAAATCAATCAATCAAGAGCCCAATGAGGCGAGAATTAAAAAAAGAGCAAAACGCAAACAAAAAAGAACCCATGTTCCGATGGCAGGACGTCAATCCCTGCTTTCTGGCTTGGCGTTTTTCCCCTTAATCCATTCACCGTTAATTATGAGCGAGGCTAATCCTGCTTTCAGTTCCCGCTGCGTCATCCACTCATCAGGCAGCCATCCAACCATCCAACCATTCAAGCATCCAGCAATTCCATTGAAATCCTGGCCACAAGGATTTCCGCTTACACAACACAAAATGGCCATGGCCAAGGCCGCCTCGACCTTAGTCCTCCGTTGGGCCAACAATGCAGTTTGGGCCACATGACTGGGCGGGATTTGTAGCCGCATTTAAATGACACGGCAGCCGGCCAACTTTTCACCCAACTCTCTCTCGGCCGGCGCGCTTTTTATGCTTTGATGCGGCCTGGAAATCCATTAGCGGAGCCGGAGCCCTCCCAACCAGACATTCCTCCCCTGCGGCGATGACAATTCCTTTAAGGATCACGCAACATTGCATTAGCATAAAGTGCCGGCACAATGGCCTGACATTTCACAAATGACTCGCAGCGTAATGGACAGTCGGTTCAGCGCGGCGACATATGTAGGCGTTGGGTAAGAGAAATAAAAATATAAATAAAAATAAAAAAAGAGTGGGAAATACATGCATTTAAATGTCAAACTAAACCGAAAGGAGCAGCTGTTGGTTATGAGTTATTGAGGAGACCGAAGTAGATCTTGGCAGGACGAAAAAAATATTTTAAAAAATTAAATAGAGATTTTTCCCACTCAAAACTTATAAACATAACATCCTTCAGCTCTAGAAAACTTAAAGTCACACATGCTTTGTAACCTCTTATCACAAGTGTTAATATTTCATTAATTTCGCGGTGATTAATTCAGCGCTATTTTTGGCCTGGACTCTGGAGGATATTGTCTTAGCCTTATCCTTCTCCCTATCCCTATCAAATGTCACTCTTCATCGACCCCCGCCCTGGCCACTTTAACATCCATTTCCATCTCTACTTCCAGCTCTCCAGCTCCTGGTATTTCCGTGTCGAGGAGGGAAGCACACTTGACATTTTTTTTCTTCGTTTTTATCTCGCCATTTGAATTTGTTGCGCATCCAGTTTCGGGAGCTTGCGCTTGGACTTTTCAGGCATTTCCCTTTTAGCCACGGCTGTTTGCTTTGTATTAAGCGACGACGACGACGGGTTCTTGTTCCCCCCTGGAATTTCGGGGGGGACGCTTGTTCGGCCTAAATGGAGGACACTTTGGGTGTCATTAATGATGTCAATGGCGACAATAAGGTCAGCGAGTCAACATTACAAGGCGGGGCGGCGGCGGCGGCGCTAGGCGAGACCGGAGGAAACCCAACACTGGGCATGGATATGGCCAGAGTGGCCAGCCAGCAGGCCAGCCAGCAGGCCAGCAGGCCAAGACGGCCAAGAAATATCGCCTCAAATTTCAAGTAAATAAGAAGCCAGGATTTAATTATATAGAAAAATATCTGGGTCACAAAATTATGTAGGTTAGGCTTAATAAATAATAAGAACAATATGAAATGTCAACTAGCAATGTTAACTTACTTTAAGAATAGAGTAATTATTCGTTATAGAAGAAAAATCAATGTTATTATTAGTATTGTTTTCTTAAGTATTTTGAATAAATCGAAGATACTTTAAAAGCATACTTCTGGGACTTGTTATTTATTCATGTGGGAAAAACGGGCGAATCGGAAATATAAATATGTCTCTTTTCTAGGAAAAACCCTTGCGGAAAGTATATTTTTACATATCACCACGAATGAAATACCAGGCGAACAGAAATGTCAGCAAATGGCTTTATTATAACAGTTTTTAGGGCGCTCTCTGACTTAAAACTGTTATATTAACTTTAAGCGCAGGAGAAGCCGTTCTCTATCTAGTATTTCTGTTCGCCTAGTACCTGAAACCCCAAACAGTGGAGTTCCCACCCAATTTCCATCCAATTTCTCTAAAAATATCCCATCGATGAGAATGAAATACCAGGCGAGCAGAAATGGCAGTTGGTTGACGCTGAATTTTTCTCCCAACTTTATTATAACAGTTTTCTGAGCGCTCTCTGGCTTAAAACTGTTATATTAACTTTTAGCGCAGGAGCAGCCGTTCTCTATCTAGTACTTCTGTTCGCCTAGTACCTGAAACCCCAAACATTGGTATTTTCAGCTTATTTGCTTCAAATTTCCCTATGGATGAGAATGAAATACCAGGCGAGCAGCAAATGGCTTTATTATAACAGTTTTAGGGCGCTCTCTGACTTAAAACTGTTATATTAACTTTAAGCGCAGGAGAAGCCGTTCTCTATCTAGTATTTCTGTTCGCCTAGTACCTGAAACCCCAAACAGTGGAGTTCCCACCCAATTTCCATCCAATTTCTCTAAAAATATCCCATCGATGAGAATGAAATACCAGGCGAACATAAATGGCAGCAGGTAGACGCTGAACTCTGCTCCTAACATTTTTATAACAGTTTGGGATCTCTCTGTCTCTCTCTCTTTGGGAATTTTATAACAGTTTTATGGGCGCTCTCTGGCTTAAAACTGTTATATTAATTTTAAGCGCAGGAGAAGCCGTTCTCTATCTAGTATTTCTTTTTGCCTAGTACCTGAAACCCGAAGCAGTGGTATTTTCAGCCAATTTCCTTCAAATTTCCTTCAAATTTCCCTATGGATGAGAATGAAATACCAGGCGAACAGAAATGGCAGCACGTAGACGCTGAACTCTGCGCCTAACATTTTTATAACAGTTTGTGATCTCTCTGTCTCTCTCTCTCTTTTTGATCTCTCTGTCTTTCTCTCTCTTTGGGAACTCTCTGGCTCTCCCTCTCTGGGATCTTTCTGGCTCTCTCTCTCTGTGGATGATGTTGATCGTATGTGGACCATATGTGGACCATATGTGGATCATATGTGGATCGTATATGGATCATATGTGGATCATATATGGATCACATGCGGATCATATGTGGATCATATGTGGATCATATATGGATCACATGCGGATCATATGTGGATCATATGTGGATCATATGTGGATCATATGTGGATCATATGTGGATCATATGTGGATCATATGTGGATCATATGTGTATCATATATGGATCGTATATGGATCGTGTGTGGATCATGTGTGGAACATATGTGTATCGTATGTGGATCCCATGTGGACCCCGTGTGGATCGAGTGTGAATCGGGTCGATGGTGTGGATAGTGGGAGACATCTCTCAAAAGGCAAGAGAGATGACAGCCACTATCCACACCATCCATCGGATCCACCCGATCCACTTCAAGAGCACAAAAAGTGATCCTCTAGTATTTCTGTTCGCATGGTACCCAAAACCCCTAACCGTCGGTTTTCCAACCAATTTTTATCCTATTTACAGCCAGCAGGGTCGGATCCTCTCTAGAAACTGCCATTTCTGTTATTCTGTTGTTATTTAGCAGTTTTGCGAACAGTTCTGGTCGCCTGGTACTTTGTTCTTATCGATATGAGGAAATATACTCTCTGCAGGGGTATACAAATAGCGATAGACATATTTCAAAGTCCCCAAAATAGGTGCATATTTGAGGACTTCTTGGGAGCACTCCGAAGCCAAAGGGCGGGTGATTGCCAAATGTCGTTCATTCTCCGATTCGCAATTAAAATCTTAATTCATTAATAGTAAAATATTGATAAAAGTCGGAAAAAAAAATTTTGCCAATTTTTGAAAATTTAGAAAGGGGTTACATTATCAAAATTGTCAAAAATTGGGAAAAAATTAATTTTTAAAAATCTCTAAACGCAGTATGCAGATTTATTTAATTACTAAAAACTAACATAAAACAGCTTTTCGAGTTGAAATTAAGGCTGTTTTGGCTGAGTTATGATTATTTTTAGCTTTAATTTGTCCATAAAATTGGAACACTTTGGGAATAATAATTTATTTATTGCCTGATGGGCAATGGTTGAAATATTTTAAAACTAAACTTAAGAACTGATTATATACATTTTCTTTCCAATCAATCGATAATCGATTTGATCGAATCGAAAGCTATATACAAATATCGGCATTCGGGCCATCCCTAAGCGACACCACTCGTGCCACGTTCCTTGTTCGATTTGTTGTTTTCCTATTGGTTTATTTGCATTCGATTGCTTATTAATTGTTGCCAGGCAAGTTGGAAATTGGTTTCGGGCCACCGTAAGTTGAAATTGCTTTTACTTTCTATTTTCCTTTCTTTTTTTTCCACTTTCCACCACTTTTCATTGCTACGATTTCATCTTGATTTCAGCTAGAGCCTGGCCGCATCCCCGCAGGAGCTGCCATTTGCAGGATATTTTTCTCCGCTCTCCATTCCGATCCGATCCGTTGCGTTAACGTTCCTTTGGCCGCTATCAAAGTTGGCCGTGGGTACAAAGGCCGAATAACAATAGGGGCGAAAATAAACACGGCAACACAATCGAAACAAGAACAAAAGTTTGGCCAAAAGTAAAAGGAAACCAATTCCGCTAAGATGCAAAGGAATCAAACGGCAACGACAACGACAACGACAAGCGACAAACAAAAAAACAAATCAAGCAAACACAAGTTTTGGGGGGAAACTTCTCCTTCTCCTTCTCAGTTCTCAGTTCTAAATTCTTGTTTCTATTTGGATTTTTCTGGGACACTGCTCACTTGGTAACTGGCTATTAATAATCATTGAAGTTCGGAAATATATCCTTAGAATTTATTTCCCAACTTCTCGATGATAATAATCGGTTAAAAGTAACTATCTCCCTGCAAATATTATTTAATTTAATGCCTAGTTCGCTTTAGTTTTAGCTTTTCTCTTTTCTATATAGATATATTTTAAGTACATTTCCTCGCGGCAAATCTCTGAGATGGAATCACAGTTTTATGGCTTCGGCTCTGCTGAGTTCCTGAGAGCTTTTCAACTGTTTACAATCAGCGTCTGTTCGCCGCCACATAATCCAGTTGGGGAAAGCGAGCGGCGAACGTGCTGATAACCCTTTCCACATTTTCCGCATTTTCCACATGTCACGGCGAACGACTGCAACGTGACAGGAGTCGCCGCCTTCCCTCTTTGATTTTCGGGGGAACTGAGCTTCGAGTGTTGAGTGTTGACTGTGTGTGTGTGTGTGTGTGTGTGTGTGTGCGTACACCACGGCATTAAGCCTTTGAATTCCACTCCACTTTCACTTTCACTTTCACTTGCACTTCCGTTGCCGTTTCCATTTCCGTTTCCGTTGACGCTTCCGCTGACAAATCAGAAAATCCTTCTTCGAGTTCGAAAACCAGATTTACTTTTTTAAAATATTGTTCTTTAAAGATATTTCTCTCTGTGCATTGGGACTGGCACACTCACTGTAAGAAGTAACACCAAGCGGCTCTGAGAAAAACGCTTTGATGCTTACAATTTACAGTGTGCGCTGCCAGCCACGGAATTCCCTCACATGCAGCGAAGCAACGCGGCGTATGCGTGATATTTTCCACGGTTCGTATATGTATCTGTGTGGTTGTAGCTGTATTTGTATCTGTGTCTGTGCTGGAGCGGCCTTGACTTCAAGTCAAGGAAACAAATCTTAAAACGATTAAAATCCGTGCAGCGCCCCCGAAAAAAAACTGAAGCCTAAGCACAAAATTTCCTTATTAATAATTTAGCAGAAAACTGAAAAGCGGAAAAAAGTGAGCCAAAAGTCCGTAAAAAGAAATGAAGGCGCACCGAGCAGGGGCATTAAAATTCATTAAAGCGCAAATATCAAATAACAGAAAGCGGATAAGATATTAGGGAAGCATCCCCCAGCTTTTCCGCCGGACTGACAAGGGGTTACCTGGCCTGCAGATGGACGCGATAGGGCAGCCGCGACGCACCTCAACCCCTCACAGAGATAGAGGCGAGCAGCCAAATGGTAAAAATAATTCTGCCCCAGGAAAAGCAGGTCCACAGGTCCTTCGGTCGTTGGCTCTCGCTCCCGGGCCCAGGCTGGGTCCGTCATGCATTTGCATAAAAGCCAACTAATTTTTTCGGTGCCACCCTGTTTGCGTTTAATCAAAATGAAGACCAGAAATTTGCGTTGGGCGCCGTAAACTACACAGGCCATGTTTGACGTGTCAGCAGCAACCGGGGAATATGGCCCCCTTTTATTTTTTTAAGGGGCGGCAGGCCGAGGGGGGTGGGCACTTAACCGGGACCAGCACCAGGACCAGGGCTCGTTGTAAATTATAATTGGTCACAGAACGCTTAGCCAGCGGCCGGAAAAAGCTCGTTGGCTCGTTTTCGTTGGCCGTTTTTTTGGGGTTAAGCCCTCGAAATATTTAAAAATAAGAAAATACGTATTTTAAGCTTTATTTAATTATGAAATTATGAGGGAAATAGGTAAGAACTTGCCCATTTGTAACTAAAATATTTAAATGGCATATTAGGCAAGTTGCAAATGTTGAATCCTCAAACCAGAGAGCAGTTACATTCCTCTTGAATATTTTGCCAGCTCTTTGAAATATTTAAAAATAAGAAAATATGTATTTTAAGCTTAATTTAATTATGAAATTATGAGGGAACTAGGTAAGAATATTTAAATAGCATTTTATGGAAGTTGCAAATGTTAAATCCTTATCCCAGCGAGCATTTACATACATTCCTCTTGAATATTTTTTAAAAATAAGAAAATATGTATTTTAAGCTTTATTTAATTATGAAATTATGAGGGAACTAGGTAAGAATATTTAAATAGCATTTTATGCAAGCTGCAAATGTTAAATCCTTATCCCAGCATTTGCATTTTTCCTGAATATTTTTTAAAAATATGAAAATATGTATTTTAAGCTTTATTTAATTATGAAATTATGAGGGAACTAGGTAAGAACTTGCCCATTTGTATCTAAAATATTTAAATAGCATATCAGGCAAGTTGCAAATGTTAAATCCTCAAACCAGAGAGCATTTACATTCCTCTTGAATATTTTGCCAGCTCTTTGAAATATTTTTAAATAAGAAAATATGTATTTTAAGCTTTATTTAATTATGAAATTATGAGGGAACTAGGTAAGAATATTTAACTATCATATTATGCAAGCTGCAAATGTTAAATCCCTATCCCAGAGAGCATTTACATTCCTCTTGAATATTTTGCCAGCTCTTTGTTTTGATTTGCTTACAGCGCAAAAAATCCAGTCGCTGGAAATGTGTTGATCCATCGATTGAATTGGCAAATAATTCGATGCCTTTCCCTCACATTTTGCCCGGAAATGGGTGTCATTGAAGGAGCGAAGGACGAAGCCGCCCGGCCCATAAATGTATTTAAAGTGAAATGCGAGAAGCGAGACAAAGCGAGAATATAAACAAATAATTGAGGGTCCAGCGGGACCTACTTGTAACGAATATGGAATGCTCTCTATTATTATATATTTCTATATATTATATAATATATTTTTATGGCTATTAATACACATGAGATTTGCATAATTCGAGCAGGAGCAGGAGGAACCTGCTCGAAAAACGTGATGCACTTGATGCGGGAATAAAATGTGTGTTTTTGATTTCGCTGTCAACTTGATATAACCAATTGTGGCCAGATTATGAGATGAAACAGGGGGGACACACAAAAAATACATATAAACTGTGAACAATGCCTCTGTTTTTCCGGGGGGAAAGCGGGTGGAGAAGAGAAAATTGGAAATTCATGTTGACAAGTGGATGCTGCCTGCCGTGGCGTCGCTGCCGGCGTCCTGTACGTGATGGAAATTTCAATTTTCGAATTATGCGTCACTCGAAGGCGAGGCGGAACCTCGCTCGAACAAAGGATACCCTGTGGCTAAATGTGTGGGCTTTCCCCTCCTCGAAAATAAATTAAATGAAATCTATTATAGGTTAAGAAAAATATCCCTGACACTTCAAGGATATCTTTAAGTTCTCGGCATAATTTTTTGTAGTTCATTTTTATAATTTCTACCAGACCCAAGCTACTCCTCTCTTTGGCGCGAAGCCAGGACTTTCAGCAAAGCTCGCAGGATTATTGAAATATTTTTTCCTTTCTCCTCCGTGCGTGTGTGCTTGTAATCAGCAATTAAGGTTTATTGCCTTTAAAGTGCTGGCATTTCCCGCCATTCCGTTGACACTGCCATTTCATGCCGCTGAAAGTGCCACTGGATGGAGGAGACTCTCGAGGACGAGGACGAAGTCGCTGCATCGTAAGGATCGTAATGATCGTCGTCGGCGGCCCTAGTGGCTGACCTCATGCACTTTTGTTAATCAAGTTGCAAATTGGCCAATAAGCCGCAAAGAGCGGCCAGGACACGTCCTTAAAAGCCATTGGCAAGCAATTTTGCGGTTGGCCAGAGTCCAAAATGCAAATGTCGGGCAAGCCGAAGCCGAAACCAAAACCAAAACATAAAACCCGAAACTCAAGAGCAATTCCAAGCCAAGTGGACTCTTCGGGCTTGGAGTGGACGCTTTTCTTCTTATTTTAAAAATAAATTAAAGAAATTATTTACAAGTTGTACCTCTAGTTTTGTAAGGGTTTCATAAAAATATTTAATATATTCAATGACAAACTTCCTGGCGCCTTAAAGATGTTAGTTTTAATAGCAGACATCGGGGATAATATTAATTTTGGCTATTGTCTCAATTTCATAATGGAGAATAATATGAAAAACGATACAATAAGCCAAAATAATATTATCCAATTAATAAATCGTGGCTCATTATCTGTACTTATCTGCTGGCACTCCTGAAATATTAGATACTATCTTCACTTTCCATTCAATTTACCTGCAACGAGAGGAAAAAGGTGAAACCAATGAGTGAAACATAAATCACACATTTAATCATTCAATTCCACGCTCGGAACAAAAACTTTCCGTGGCATTTCTGGGGCTGAGAAGGGCACTGAGACTGGGAGGGAATAAAGTCAGCCAACCGCATGAAATTCGTGTGTTATGTGTGTGTACTTTTGATGTTGAGATTCGTGTCATCACAGCTGGAATTTGTTGCCCCTGACGGTGGGCAGAGAGAGAAATCAGGCTTAAATCGGTTACAATTATAAGTAGGCAGCCTTGAAAGGGCTTAGAATTTGAATGGAATTGTCTGGAAGTTTGATTAAATTAGGCTGCAAAGGATTTAATACTTAAACTATTATAAGATTTTTATTTTTGTATTTTTATTATTTATAATTAAATTATATTTGAAGGCTGCCCTTGGGTTACTCAATAATAATTTATTGTTTCATTATTTTTATTATTAACTGATTTCTAGATAATGCCTTTGGCTTATAAAATGTTTGCCCTATTTTATGTCTTCTTGAGATCATTTTATAGCCAAAAAGAGAGTAAGTTAAGGCTATTTTGGCTGAGTTATGATTATTGTTAGCTTTAGTTTGTCTATAAAACTGCAATAAATTGGGAATAATGATTTTTAAAGCAGTGATGTCCACACAAATACAATGACAAGTGACTTGCATTTGTGTGCGTAAGAGAAAAACGAAGTTGGCTTCGCGCGAGACGTTGCGGTTGCCAGAACAGTGCAAAGCATTACATTTTAATACTTTGCACTGCTCTGGCAACCGCACCACTCGACCTCTCATTCTCTCTCTTCTCTGCTGCTGCTGCTCACGTCACGTTTACACTGTCTGTGTAGCGGCAGAGAACCGGCAGAGTTTTTACCAACCACATGTGGCGGGGGCTTGGGCATCACTGTTTTAAAGACATCGGCTTGATGGTCAATGGCTTAAATATTTTAAAACTTAACTTAAGAACTGACTAAATACATTTTCTAATGGCTGGTTACCCTTTTGTTCCTCTAGCAGGGGATGTCATCAAACCCGAAACAACCCGAAACTTATCACACAAAATACCGACTACCCACCCGAATTTAAAGCCAAAATTTGGTTCTATTCTCTCAGTGTACTTACATCTTTTGCCGGGGATTTGGTGCTGTCTGGTGACATGTCGCTTGGGGCATCATAATCACTTTGCAGCCCAGTGCCAGGCCACCAGCCACCAGCCACCAGCCTCTGTCGTATCCATACATCTTTGGCCCCCAAAAACTTTTTCGCAGGCAGCTGTCGCGGCTTTTGCGCTTGCAAATGAAGTGCTAAATTATGCTAAATGTGCGCCAAAATGTGATTTGAATGTGCGGAGCAAGGGCCTTGGCCCTTGGCCCTTGGCCTTCTGAATAAACATACACACACCTGTGTGTGGGTCTCGGAGAAAGGATTGGCAGTCGATGATAATCGGCAGGGGCTCCTCCTCCGATCTATGGCCGTCAGCATTTAAGGCGCTTTGCATCACACTTTCCCTTATCCTTGTCGCGCGCAGACTTCTTCCATGTCGCATGAAAACAAATTACTTTCAAGCGAGTAATCTTGGGGCAAGTCAGGAGGGGGAAGGCATTGAAATGGCGCTGCGAGCGAGTTTCGCTTGCGTCATTGCTTCAATTACAGCAACAGTCGGGCGGGAAAAGTACGTATACGGAACAGATTCTGTGATTTGGATTTTCTCTTGATTTTCCTCTGAATGATATGCGAATTATGTGCGCCCCAAAAAAGGCAAAAAATAGAGTATGCAATGCAGGCGTTGCCCTTCCAGAAAGGACCAACGGAAATTGAAAGGTTCCGTCGTGGAGCAACCAACCATCAACCCACTTCCTGGGCGTGTGGTTGTGTGACGAAAGTGAAATCAAAGTTGCGCCAAGAAATTATTTCGTCGTTATTCCCGGGAAAAACACACACACTTCGAGCCAAGAAAAAAAGTAAAGGCCACAAAAAGATATTAAGGAAATTGAGTTAGGAAATAATAGCTTAAGAAACACACCAGAAAAACTATAAAAGAAAGGTTGTCAAAGGTAATTTTAAGGCTAAATAAAGGTAATTGCAACAAGCTTTAATTTATTTTTAACTTAAACAATTTATAATTTAATGTATTTAAAATATAAATAAAAGAAGGCTCTCCTCCTGACTTTTCGAGAAAAGAAATAACTTAAATAATTATTAAATTGTCGAAGGTAACTTTAATGTTAACATAAAGGTAATTACAACAAGTATTAATCTATTTTCAACTAAAATAATTATTTATTTAATTGAAGTGAAATATAAATAAAAGAAGACTCTCCTCATGACTTTTTTGGGAAGAGAAATAACTTAAATAATTATTAAAACAAAAGAAGCACCCATAAATAGGCATTAAAAAAATAATACTTAACTCAAAAAGGAATATTAATAAATAAAAACAAGAAGCTTAGGCATTTGATGGAAATTTTCCCCTTGAATAATTTTTAATTAAGCAAAAATTAATTAATTTAAAAGAGAAATAAGAGAAGACTATTCTCGTGACCTTTTTGGGAAAGGAAATAAATTAAATAATAGTTAATAATTAAATAGGCTAATAAAATAATCCTTTTATTAAAAAAGGAATTCTTTATAACTAAAAACAAGAAGCTTAGGCATTTTATACTCCATGTTTGATTGGAATTTTCCCCTCTTGAATAGTTTTTAATAAAACAAAAAGCCAAAGATCCCAAAAAAAAAATAAATACTATCAAGAAAAGGAAAGGAATACCCAAAGGACTTTGTGGGTCAAATTCCTGCATCTCAAATGCAAGTAAAAATAAAAGTAAAAGCGGAGAATGTAACAAAAACCCACACAAAGTGTGCAAATGGCAATAAAAGTGTGCATTTTGC
Source organism: Drosophila triauraria (assembly GCA_014170255.2). NCBI lineage: Eukaryota > Metazoa > Arthropoda > Insecta > Diptera > Drosophilidae > Drosophila > Drosophila triauraria. Next base: position 3,833,342 of record CM024333.1, on the reverse strand, counting down.
ATACTTAGTAAGCAAAAGCCAAAGGAATAAAATGTAAATGAAAGCCAGTACATTTTCTTAGACAAAAACAGAAGAAATTAAATCAGTTATCGGCCATAATTGATAGGGACTTCGAATGATTTATTACCGAAAAATTCGCCCAGTGCACTGAATGATTTTTTGCCATATCATTGCCTTCCCTTTCTGCCCATTTTCCTCAGCTTTTCTTTGCTTTCTAGTTTACTCATCCATTTCTATCCTTATCCCCCTTATTCCCCTTATCCCCCTCCTTATTGCCCTTCCTAGCCGCCTCCTTAGACCATTTTCGCCCCGGCTAAGTGAATGAAAACGAAACTTTAATTGAAACGAACGTTTGGTGTGCGTTTTTGGGTTAAGTGATTGATTATGTCTTGTTTGCCATTGTCCATGTATACGTGCACATAAGTACACTGAGCGAAAAAGGAGGAGACTTGGGAAATTCCAGAGTTTAAGCTAGAGTTGGGGGAAAATTCTACAGATTTTTGGTTAATTATTAAAGATCCCAAAAGCCTACTTTTGGGCTCTCTTTTGGTTCAATTTCTTATATTTATTATTTTTTTCACACCTTTTCTTGGCATATTTTATATATTTTTTTATATTTGTCACAGTGTAGGCTTTCGGGCAAAGGCACACATAAATTTTTTGGCCGTCTGCCGCTGTTATTATTGTTATTGTTATGCCAGGATCTGCTCCTGGGCGTGGCCCTTACACACACTCGCACACACACACACTGCGAAATTGGAAGGGCAACGTGACAGACTGACAGACAGGTGAGTGTGCGGGGTGCGGGGTGGGTGTGTGTGTGTGGCAGAGTGTCTGCCGCAAACTTTCCGGCTGCCAGAGGCCACAATTCATTCAGACAAAAAGTTCGCTACAATAAAAACGAATCGCGCGCGAAATCGAATCAATAATTTAATGCAGGCTTCACCTCCATGTCCCTTTTGATATGTATATGTATCTGTATATATGTATATATATATATATATATATCTGTATATATATACGATATATCCCCCGACTTGCCACTGCCTTTGTCAACGTTTGACGTACATAATAATAATGTCTCCTGCCATCGGACTCGGACTCGGCTTGTTTGCCGCTTGTTAAGCTCCCCGTTCGGCCCCGCCCCTGATTTGCCTCTTTTCCTTGGCCACTTTTCCTCACTTTTCCCCCACTTTTCCCCCCCTCATTTCCCCCCCCCCCGATTTCAGCATTTTTCCCTTGGCCACTTTCCCCTACAGGAGCAGCTTAATCTGACTGAAAAGTTGGCGGCAGCTGAGGACTTAAGTTGAACTAAGATGGGTTTAGTTTTTGTTTTATTTTTTGCTTAATTTATTATCAAACAAGCAGGGAATCTAGCTTTGGAAAGCCGAAGCTTACATACCCTTGCAGTTTGCTAAAAACCTTTGAGATTAAGTTAAGGTATAGGGAATTTTAATTCAACAACTTTTAAACACATTTCTTTTTACATTTATCTCTTTTTATGCATTTAGTTTCAGATTAAATAAATAGTTATAACTAAAAAGGCCGTTAATAAATATTTGTTTTTTCTATATAGGAAGCTTGAGAAATTTCTTGATATGAATTAAAAAATAGAAAGAGAATAGTCTTTGACTAACCTGTCACAGGTATTAGTATTTGGAAATGATATCCACATTAAAGCGAAGTAAGTAAATAGGAAACACCCCAAATATTAAGGAGCTTGGAGACATTATTTAATATTGCAAGAATTTCATCTCTCATCATTACAGATTTTTAAGACCAGATATAAAGGAGTAAATGAGGGATAAAAAAAGAGAAAATAATAGTTACAACTATCAGCAATAACCTGATGGCACTTGTCAGCATCAAATACACAAATTTCTCTCCTTATCAGCCTCTGGGCTTCCTTCCTTAAATGTTTCCGCTTCTGATATGAAAATATCGACACAATGTTTATTTAAGATAATATTTCTTTCATGCCATCTCTGATCTTAGCTGAATTTTGCACAAAAAAGAGAAAGTACAAGCTACGCTATCGCAGAAAAGAGAGACATATTGGAGACAAGCAAAGATAAGATCTACTCAAAGTCGGCGGCCTTGTTACCTCCCGAGATATCAGGTATACCCCGCAAATAATATATTCCGCTGCAAGTCTTGTCTTCCGGTCTCGGGAGGCTGCACTTAGCGAAATTGCTAAGGAATCTACTTAAGAGTGGCCAGAACAAAAGTGTTTTCTCTCAGTTCCCGCTCGACCGGCGATCCGCGATGGTCTGGAAGATGCTGCGCTCCTGCCGGACACCCCTCTGCCTCTGTGTCCTGGGCAGCCTGTTCCTGCTGCTGCTCTTCCGGGTGGCAGGACCCCCGCCCAAGGACCACAAAGGTTTGCCTGCCATTTGGGGTCTTAGTTGACTCACTCAGCCCTCTCTCCCCAAGCACAGCCCTTGTGGACTCGTCCCGAAGGCTGCGGGCTGAGCTGGATCTGCTCAAGCTTCGCCAGCGCCAGAGGGAGCTGGAGCTGGACAAGGACAAGGACTGGGACCTGAAGGCGCTGCTGCGCAGCAACGCGGACCAGGACTGGGCCCACGGACCCGAGTGCGCCCCCTATCCGCGCTACGAGGATCTCGTGTGGAAGAACCCGCACTTCCAGGAGACGCGGGCCGGCAACCTGACGTACTACCTCTTCGGGGCCTACTACGACTGGCGGCCCGCGGTGGCCGAGGTGATGGTCCTGGCCATGATCACCGCCTGGGAGCCGCCCTATCCGGACACCTACTGCCAGATGTGGTTCGAGGGCGAGCGGCTGCCGGAGCTGGTGCCGCTGCACGAGACCAAGCTGGCCTGGTACCCGCAGTGGGGCAAGGCCAAGGGCGTGGCCTTTCCCACGCTCCTCACCTTCCAGATGCGGTCGCCGCGCATCCCCCAGCTGGTGTCCCTGGTCTTCGGCAGCAGCTGTTCGGTGCCCCAGAACGCCCTGATCGTGGTCCAGCCGCCGGCAAGGGCGCAGGCGAAGGAACCGCACCATCGACGACGCCTCAGGACGGGCGTGTGCCTCAAGTACCTGCGCTACGAAAAGGTGGACATGTCCGAGCGCCTGGTGGAGTGGCTGGAGCTGATGCGCCTGCTAGGCGCCACCCGGATCCGGGCCTATGACATCGGGCAGCTGCATGCGAATATCTCGCGGACCCTGGCCCGCTACACCCGGCCGGAGGACGGGCTGCTGGAGCTGGTTCCCCACCAGATGCTGCGGACAGTCGACCAGCGGAGTTCGCTGTGCCGGCAGCTGAACGAGGTGCTGCTCTACAACGACTGCCTGTACCGGAGCATGTACGAGTTCGACTACGTGGCCATCGTGGACGTGGACGAGGTGATCATGCCGCTGGGCCGGTTCCTTAACTGGCCGGACCTGCTCGAGGAGCTCGAGGAGCTCGATGTGAACTGCACGGCGCGGTGCGGCTACTGCTTCAGCAACGTCTACTTCCCCAAGGAGCTGCCCCCCGATCCGGATCCCCGGATCCCGCCCGGCTTTCACATGCTTCGGCATGTGACCCGCGTGGCCGAGCACCTGCACCCGTCGCTGGCCGCCAAGTGCCTGCACAACACCGCCTACTCCACGGCGGTGCACAACCACTTTGCCCTCAAATGGCGCAACTCCTGCGGCCCCAAGCACGTCGAGGTGGAGCTGGGACAGATGCAGCACTATCGGCACGTGGACAAGGCGGAGACGCTGAAGGAGCCGCCGCCCAAGCTGGACGACAACATCAGGCGCTTCCAGCAGCAGCTCGTCCACAATGTCCTCGAGGTGCATCGCCAGCTGGGCTGGCGAGGAGCGGCGCCTTAACTAGCTCTCCTTTAATTTAATTGCTTTTTTTTTTCTTCTTTAATTTAGGAATTCCGAATTTAATTTATAAGCAGTGCATGTTCCACCTTAGAGGAGGTATCCTTCCCTTTTTCTATATATATTTATTTCTCAAGAATTTGAGAATATTATATGAAGCCAACTCTACCTTGAGTCCTAACAGGATAAACAGGTGTAGGTTTACTCCTTTTCCTCAAATAGTATTTATTTTATTTTCTTTTAATAATTGTCGAAACTATGCAGCTCCTCTTTAATATATTTTAATTGCTTTTTTATACCCTTGCAGAGGGTATTATAATTTTGCCATGATATTTGCAACGCAGTGAAGGAGGCATCTCAGACCCCATAAAGTATATATATTCTTGATCAGCATCACCAGCCGAGTCGATCTAGCCATGTCCGTCTGTCTGTCTGTCCGTCTGTCTGTCCGTCTGTCGGTTTCTACGCGAACTAGTCTCTCAGTTTTTGAGCTATCGGGCTGAATTTTTCAGCATAGTCTTATTTCTTTAGCACGCAGTATATATGTCGGAACGGCAATCGGACCACTATATCCTATAGCTGCCATAGGAATGATGGCGAAATTAATGTACAAATTTTTTTATTTTCACTGTTTTTCAACGAATTTCTATAAATTTCGAGATATAGTCGTTTTTTATAGTTCTATAAAATCGGTTTTAATTTCATTAAGATCGGACAACTATATCATATAGCTGCCATAGAAGGGATCGGTCGATTTATATGAAAATGTAAAATTCTACATGTAAAATGTAAAATTTACAAAATTTACATAATTTGACATTTTTTGTACATTACCAAATTGGATCGATTTTCAATGATCCAATTGCTGACTGCAAGGGTATATAAACTTCGGTTTACCGAAGTTAGCTTTCTTTCTCGTTTTTTCCTCAATTTAAGAGGCTTAAGTGGGCAGGACTTCCGCCAGGATTCCGAATTTAATTGATAAGCAATGCGTGTTCCTCCTTGGAGGAGTTATCCTTCCCTTTTTCTTTATATTTATTTCAATAAGAATTCGAGAATATTAAAGGAAACTAACTCGACTTTTTCTCGGAGAGAATTAAGTGCCTAACATGATTAACAGGGTTAGGTTTTCTCCTTTTCCTCAAATAGTATTTATTTTATTATTTATTTATTAATAATTGCCGAAACTATGCAGCTCTCCTTTAATTTAATCGCATTTTTCTCCTTTAATTTAAGGATTTCGAATTTAGTTTATAAGCAATGCATGTTCCTCCTTAGAGGAGTTATCCTTTTTCTTTATATTTATTTCAATGAGAATTTGAGAATATTAAAGGAAGTGCCTTGAGTTTTTACAGGATAAACAGGGTTGAGTTTACAAATATTATTTATTCGCCAAACCCTCCTACTATTTTATTTTCTATTAATAATTGTCAAAACTATGCAGCATTGCTTTGTGAGCTTTTTAATTTAATTCAAAATAATTTTGTAAATTCCCCAGTTTTGTACGGCGAACAAAGGTAGCCGAAGCAGATAAAGGCCATATCTATGTCCCTTGTTCTGTGTCCTTTGTCATTTGTCCCTGGACCAAAATTAATTTGATTTACATTGCATTTCTGGATGGACAACAGAGAAATTTATGGAGGAGGAGAAGGCGGAATAGGAGTTGCTGCAGCCTGGACACCTGACACAATCGTCTCGCATTTCGTACTGAAAGCCACACTTTAATTAGTGACGAGTGCATTTTTGCATTGGATTTTGGCTTATTTTCTGCCTGATTTATTTTTCAAAGGCTTCTCTGCTTTGTTGGAAAATGTCCAATATTTTTGCGCCATGCGGTGTTGCTTTGAGTCCTCGCTCTAATTGGTGACGAAAGAGTCAGGCAAAAGATATAAAAAAAAAAATGGGGAATTAGGTTGCATATCCCTGCATATTTTCATGATTTTCACATTTTCCGATTTTTTGATTGAGGGCTTTGACTTTTTGTTGAATGCCAAATACATTGAATACCAATAAAAGCTGCAGGAGTCCTTTGCCCAGAGCTAATACCCTGCTAAATGGTGGTATTATTTTTTTATTACGATTTTTAAAAATATTTATTTCTGATTTTTCAAATGTCAAAGACTGCCTGCAGGCCTGGAATTAATAAGTGAAGAGCCAGGAGCAGCCTCGGGAGGATTAAAACCAAAATGAAATTTTCTACTTGGGTTTTTCAATTAGACAAGTGTCCGACTTTGCCTCGCAGGCTTTGGGGACATGCAAAAATTGCGCATACGCCTCCAGATCTCTGTGGCCTGTCGCCGATCATCCCAGAGGCTTATGGCTTATGGAATTGAATAGAGAGCTCCTGGCTCCTGGCCCTGACTAAGCTAAAAAGGATGTCCGATTCGGTTAGTTTTGCTGCTGCTGCTGCCGCTGCCATAAATTTCCTAACTTTGTCCAGGACTTGTGGCTGTGCCGCTTTGTTTCTCGTTTTCTCGTTTTCTGCTCGATATTAATTAAAAATAGATTGCCACACACACACAGGGAGAGAGAGAGAGGAATAAATCGATGAGCTGGCTCTGTGAAAAATTACTTTTCAGCTGAGCTTCTTGGCCATAAATACGCTGAAGGAGGACTCGGACTCGTTGTGGTCATTAATGGCTATTACAACTCCATTTATTCAAAAGCCACACAGCGAGCGCCGGAGCTGTCGCTGGCGAAATTAAAATCATTTTTCACGAAACAAATGAGACACAAAATGCGTGCTAGGACATATTAAAATATTAAAAAATGGCAAGCAGAAAACAAGAGAGACACCCGGCTGACAAATGAACGTGGAAAGTGCGCGACAATGGGGCTGCTTTTGAATTTATTATGATATATATATATATATATATATTCTCGTGATGTATATATAGAGTGGCCAATACCCCGAAATGTTGAATGGCAAAGTGACAAATTGATGGCCTCCTTGCCTGGCTGCCTTTTACGGCTGTCTTTGTCTATTCTGGGGCAATATTCCCAAACAATTATCCCGCTAATAATGCATATTAAAATGTAAATGCCCCGGCCAGGTGGCCAGGTGGCCAGGTGGGCGTGGCTGCTGGCCCAGAATTCATGGCTAAATTTATGGCCAACAGCAGATGACAAAGCAGTGAATAATAGAAGATATATGCAGGAGAGACAGGGCCAAAATTGGATCTTGATAGCGAATATTCTAGGTATAAGGCAGGAGCCCAAGGAAAGGTAATTAATTAGTTCACAGGAGAAGGATCTGGACTTAAAGCTCTCAAATCCCTTTACCTATTTTCTATAACATTTAAATTTGAGTCAGCATCTTCTCTCGATTCAGGGATATCATTGTGTTGGCTGGCATCCCGCTAATGGCCCAACTTCCTGGCCATCGTCCTGGCAACAGTCACGCACCTACTTTCGGGGAGGGCGATAATTTGAGACCCTTGAACTGACTTTTCAACTGGCAACCGGATTTGGATTCGGCCCCAGCCAGTATATCCTAGCCGTGGCCTATAGGATTTCATAAATTTAATTGTCACGTACACACATGGAGCTGGCTCTGCTATTTGGGATGGCATATAATACGTGTTTATAACTCTGGTGCGCGATTTAGGCCATAAACGTGTGCTCCGTGACCTACGTGGCGTATACTTTACGTCTTGCCAGCGCTAAATGATTTATTTAGTGTATTTATTTAATCTATTTGATGACCTCCCCTTCTCTCTCTCTTTCTGAAACCGAAACTTAAAGGCAGCCAAAAATAGGAAATGGTAGTAATTTCTATTAAATATAATTTTAAATGCCAGCTTAGCTAGGGATTTCCCTTGCATTAATGGCAGCTTACATTATTTATTTTTCCCCTTTTTCCTCTAACCATTATTGATTGACAACTGTGAGCAGTTACTGCAACCAGTAAAAACATTAGAATTAATTGAGTTTTCAAGGGTAAGCCGGAATTTTAGAAATTCAACATTCATTTAAGCCTCTTAGGTAATTATAAATAATAATATACAGGCCAGAAACTTGGTTTATGTTTATTTTATGTTGGTTAATTCGGGTAATAAATTGCCAAGGCTTTTTTAACTCATTTTACTTAATTTAAAATGTCAAGCACATAAAATGAACTCCCGAGAGCAGGTTAATTTAATTTTTTATACAAGGTAAAATAAATCACAGCAAGAACTATGTTGTTCAAGTGATTTTCCCCCCTTTTTTTGTCACTGTGCTGGCCCAGGAGGCGTTCTAAGCTGAGCAAGTGCAGCACTCGAATGTGACACGCATCGAATCACTTTACTCGAGTGCACACTCAATGTCGCTTCAAATGAGCGCAGCTGAGTATTAATACGAGCGCAGGGAAGGCGCCGGAACCGGATGTGCAGAGTTAGAGGCCGAAGCGAAACGTGTCAAGTTCGCAGGGAGCCGGCTTTTGGCAGTCACTGGAGCTCAAAAACTATTTGCCAGAGTCATCCTCAGTTGGCGTCTTTTGTTCTCAAAGTGAGAAAAAAAATTCTTAAACTGAGAATTTTTAAAAAATACGTTCTCAAAATGAAAGGAGTGAGTATGCATAAGCTAAGATATTTGTTCTCAATTTTTGTGTGAGTACTTTTGTATTCATTTTGAGTTTTTTGTTCTCAAAGTGAGAAAAAAAAATTCTTAAACTGAGATTTTACGTTCTCAAAATGAAAGGAGTACCTATGTATAAACTAAGATCCCTGTATTCATACTATATTTTTTGCTGCACATATTATACTTTTAAAAAATGTATGCCTTCAAAAAATTTTAGTTTGTTTTAAGCCCTTAATATTATGAGTTTTATTGTCTCAACAAATGCCTTGATTTGTGACTTGCAGAAAGAAAGAAAAAGCATTAAGAGATTAATAATAAATTATAAATTAAGATCCCTGTATTCCTACTATAATTAAATATGTATTTGTTATATTTCTTTAATAAATTATAGTTTGTTTCAAGCACTTAATTTTATGAATTTTATTGTCTCAGCAAAGGCCTTGCTTTGTGACTTGCAACAAATTAACCATGAAGTCGTTGAAATTGAATTCAGAACAGGACTCAGCGCCATCATCAGCACCATCATCATGGCCCAAAGCCCGCTCGTTCTAGCCATAATATTTAACTGGCCGAAATGGCCTCGATTCGTTTATTTCGTTTATTTCCTTGATTTCGGCATATTGTAATTAAAATGGACGCCAAACGAAGGGGGCCCGGCCGAAAAAGTTTCGCAATAAAAATCCAGTTAATAAACTCTGCATGCCTCGGCGAGTGAATATATTCCATATATATAAAAACGAATACACGGATACACATATAGGAGAAACTGATAAATAATGTTAAGAAATGTTTCGTATTCCCTGTTTTTTGTCTTATTTTTTGGGGATTTTAATTAAATCGTTTGGGGAGCGCACGAAAAAAAAAAAAATGAAAGACAGACGGAGAGGAAATAAAGTAAAATGAAAGCCGAATTGAAAGTTTATGTCAGCGAAAAATGGCGGTTCTATCTGTCTGTGTGTGTGTGAGTGCGCGTATCTGTATGTATTTGTGTCTGTGTGTGTGTGTGTGCGCAACCCGACGTCAAATATGTTTGAACAACTTTATTATGCAAAATGCCAAACATTCTCCAACTTGTAGACGTGGCTCGGCTCGGCTCTCACTCTCTCTCTCCTCCGCTATTTTATTTGTTCTCCCCCTTTCTTTCCTTGCTTTTTTTTTGCTGTTGTATCTGTGTGTGTGTGTGTGCGGATGTGCGGAAGTGCGGGTGTGTGCGAGTGAGTAGATTGCTGTGCGCGCAAATCTCATTTGAATTATAATGATGACGCCACGCACACTCCCACACACACGGGGCAGGGAAAAAAGCGAAATTTATGGAAGGGTTTCGGCTTTCGCCTTTCGGTATTCGAATGGGAAATATCCTTAGAGAAAAGGAATGTATTCAAGAAATAAATAAAATTAAAATTAAAATAAATTACAAATAAAAATAAATAAATACATTAAAAAAATATATATTAAAGTCAATATCGATATTATATCAATCGAATTCGATATTAAAAATCAAAAGTATATAAATATATCAATAACCGGTTTCATATTAGAATAATATATTTGACATACAGACAAGTCCACAATATAAGGTGTGGTATAAGGCTTAAATATTCGATATACAAACGTATATATATATATCGATAACAGGTGTCATATCAGAATGATCTATTCGACATACAAATATTAAGATTGATATTGCAGTTAAGTTCAGACTGTTTGTAACATTATAAATTGAAACGATACAAATTTATCGATATCAGTTGTGGTATCAGGGTTAAACATTCGATATAACGACGTAAACATCGATAAAAACTATAAGTTTATACATGTTTTGTTAAAGAAAACCGAGAAGTTAAAGCTATATATTCGATATACAAACGTAAAAATCGATATACACAAAAAGTTTATATAGAATTTGGCATAACAAATCAAGAAAATATTTTTATATCGATACCATAGGTCGATAGACCAACGCTAACATCGACATACTCGTCGAATTTATACCCAATTCTGAATTTAAAATAGGGAAACCATCAATAAAGCGATATCTTGTTCAAAACTACGCCTAGAATTTCGATTTCATTGAGTAAATATAATTAAATCGATTAAATATCGAACCCATATCGAAAATGAAACCAAAAAAATTCCTAAAATTCCCCGCCCCCAACGATACAACACACAGGGTATTATTATCGCGCACAGGATGCGGCGGCCGCCGAACGCAATCAAAAACAGAGGAGCCAGGAACCCAGAAGGAGAGAGACCCTCCTGCTGGACCCGCAGAAGCGGAGCAGGTGGGCCGGGGCCGGGTCCCAGTGCCGATTTGGCCATAATATCGCGCGCAAATGTGCCGAGTACAGTGCGGTACATACCTGAACATGCTTGCGGCGGCAGTGGGAATATCAGCGTCGTGGAGCTCTTCCGCCTGGCGACCGCGCAGCCCAGCGACTGCGGCTTGAAGCTCCGCAGCTGCTGCATGAAGTCGGAGCACTCCATCAGGGCCACGTCCGCGAAGTGCAGGTCGCACAGGATCTGGTTCTGGAAGAGGATGGGGGATGGATACACTCAGAGGTATTTTGAATATATTTTGATGAAAATAAATTATAAGGAAATTAATTCAAAAATTCTGTTTACATTATTATTTTTTTAGTTTTAATATCAATTCAGGGACCCTTTTTTTTTTGACTAACTGCTGGCTTTGGCTTTATACTTAAATTTCCCTCAGTAAATAATTTATTCGGGCATCATTTTCTGTGCCCCTTCTCTCTGTTGATATGTAATTCTGATTAAGCCACTTGCCGCACATGCAACACACCGTGCAGCCACAGTCCCGCACGTCATTTGCCCCGTAATGAGTGTGGCTTTATGGGTCCCGGAATGAGCGGATGCATTTCAAATGAGTTTACAAAATAAAAGCCCACCAAATCGCTCATTATTTCTGCCTTTTTGCGGATCAAATTTGCTGTTATCTGCATTGTCCAAACTCAGTCATTATTTCGGGCACAGGTGCATAATGACACAGTATTTGTTTTCTCTTTTAATTGGAAAACATAGTCAGCCAGTAATTACGAGAATTCGTAATTAATGATGAGCTTTTGTGTTTCATATTTTTAAAATTATTTAAATTCAACCTGCAGCAGGTACTTACCTTGAATCTCCTGGCCCGCTTCTGGTTGGGTCCAGTCAGGTTGAGCCCGCAGGAGTTGCAGCGCAGACACTCCTCATGGTAGTGGTTGTTGTCGTACAGCGGCGATGGTTCTGCGGGGAGAAAAATATGCCAGGTTGAGACTCGTCGCAAGCATCGATTCAAACATGGAACATAAGGAAGCACTGCCAACCAGCGCACTACCCACCACACCACCCACCACATGCACCAGCTGGCGCTAGCGACTCAATTACAAACGGAAATGAGTTTCTAATACAAGCAAATTGGCAAAGGATGGAGGACATGAAATTGTTGCTTGTCGAGTTGATGAATGGCTGTTGATGGGCTTGCGCCGCAGCCATACCCTAACCGCAGCAAGCAGGGTCTCAGCTGAGAGAACTCACTGGTAACTAGCAACTAGGTTTGTTCTTCTCCTATAAATCAGTTATTTGTAATCTAAATAAAGCCTGCAATTATCGAGTGCATTATTATTAGCCCCCTTTCGTCAAGGGTATTCGCTTGAGAGTGCTTGGGTTTTTCGGGGCTGTCAGGACCTAGCAATCAAGTGGCTGTAATAATGAGCACGTGTGCGTGGCTGTCAGTTTGCTCCCGACACCGGAAATCATAATTAAATGAATCAGGCAAGCGGAAACACATTATGAGCTGACAGCCAGCGAGCATTGTCATCGCTGTCATCGCAGGACTTGCTGCTGGGGCAATCAACAAATGTGATTCGCATTTCATTAGCTGTCCCAAAATGGCCCTCCAATAATACGGATGGCCCGGGCATTGTGTGTGTATCGTAAAGTCATTACGGAGAGCCCTTGTGGCGTGCTGCCTGTTGCACGCGGCGTATGAGCAATATGCTCGATTTGCGAATTATTATGTATTTAAGGCAAAGATAATGATAAATGCATCGAGGCAGACAGCGGAAATATGAGTAATATTTTATATTTATTTCTTTATGCATTTTTCTTTATAAAATTTAAGCTCTCGTATGATTTTTCGATAACCAAAAGGAGTTTTGAATGGGGAGCCACCTAATTGGTCAAAATAAAGCTATGAATGTCGGAGCGAGTGTCCTGCGAGTAGCCCGCAGTGTCCAGGAGCTGGCAATCTGCATCTGGAGTCTGCAATCTGCCGCAAATTGCATTGTCAAGTGCAGGACAAGCGACCGAAATGAGCAGCACAAATGGAGCTTGGCTAGGAGAAGTCAAGAGCCAGCAGGAGCCAGGAACCTCTAAAGGCTTGTCATTCAGACAGGTTCAGGTATGGACACATAGCTCACCTCCAAGGCACTGGAAGAAAAGCGGTCAAGTTGCACTCAAACTTGCATACTTTTGGACAGATTTAAAAGCTGATAAAATATAAAAAATTATTTCTCTTTAGGAGTTTACAAGAAATCAGTCTAAAAGGTGTCCCTCTATATCTCTCTGTGTCTTGCTAGGACGACTTCGACTTCAAGACCCAATTGTTCGAGTTTAATGACGCATTAAAATGGGGCAAAAACTATTTACGCTGCTCGCGAATTTTAATCAGACGGCGCGCTACAAATTTGACTAATTGAAAGAGGACAAAATCGAGTCGCATTACTCGCCAGCTCGCCCTGGTCCGGGGCTCTTCATATTTTATTGCCTCCCCGCCTTAACTTGACTCTATACTTTCACTGAGTTTTCACTGAGTTTTCGCCCGAGTTTGGCCACGACTTTTGCCGAGTTGCCGAGTTGGTTGGCGGGGCTTCTTCCTTTTCTCATTTGCTTTTATAACAGCTGGCGCATTGAAAAGTTTGCATCTGCACTTTGCAGCTGCCGGAGGCGCTTGGCTCTGGCTCGGGCTCGGGCTCTGGCTCTGGTATAATATAAATTCATGACTTTGATAAATTACCAACTAATGACCCAAAAGAATGGCAAACTTCTGGTTTTTAGTGCAGAAATCAAGCGTTAACTTTTCGGTGGGCGAGGGCGAGGCACTGGGACAGGGCTTTTTCAAGGGGTTAGCTATTTGGCTTTTATTGTACACCAGCCCCGTTCGAAACAATAGCTGCTTAATGGGTCGTGACAGGCGCCCTCTTAGCCCCCTCTTAACCCTTGTTTCAGCCACTAGTTTGAATGGTTATATTCCCATTCCGGAAGCCCATAATCCGCATGATCTGAATGGGGAAACACATGCTAATCAGTTCGGAATATATTTTATAGAGTATGTCACTATGACACTACATCATATGCTGACATTTCTCTGTTAAAGAGGCTACGGTCACACTTGTTTCGGGGGAATTGTTGCATGCAACTAGCCTCCATACTGGGTCGAACAAGGGGAGATAAATGCAGGGGCGTTGGCTGACAGGGGGCCAGTGGGATGTGCACACTAACTTAATTGAGCGTAAATAATATTGGACCAGGGCTAGTGGCCCATGAGCAGCCACGGAGGCTACACAGAATCCAGTCAACTTCACTGCACTTTCATAAAAATTACACACAGGCACCCAGAGAGAACGGTGGGCCACGGAAGGGAGAGCCTTGAGGGTGAGTTTCCCCTTCTGTCTCAGGGAAAGGGAAAACCTGCGCTGCAACCCTGCACTAATACATTTTTCAACTTTTAACAGGGGATTTATGGTATTATGACACTACAAAGTTGGTGTTATACATGGGAGAGCAAAATGAGCAAGCTATTTGTGCTGTTAATTTGACATTTTTAGGATAACTTGGGCATGGTCACACGTTTTGGTTCAATACCTGCACTAACAGCTTAAAAATTAAATAGAAGGGTCACACTAAACGTTGCCTAGTATTCTTTAATTTTAAAAAGTGCGTAAAATAATAATATAAAATTCAAATTATAAACAGTGCCATAATTTTTGCGCTTTTGAGCTTGACATTGTTTCGGTAAATAAAGCATGGACACACTTTTTGCTTCATTACCTGCACTAACAGCTTAAAATTAATTATAAGGGTCACACTAAACGTTGCCTTATATTTTTTAAATTAAAAAGAAATTAAAATAGTAATATAAAGTTCAAATTATAAACTGTGCCATAATATTTTGTGCTTTTGAGCTTGACATTGTTTCGGTAAATAGACATGGTCACACTTTTTGCTTCATTACCTGCACTAACAGCTCAAAAATTAATTAGAAGGGCCACATTAAATGTTGTAGATGTCAAATATTTTTTAAATTTAGAAAAAGCTCAAAAATAGAATATAAAATTGAAATAATAAACTGTGCCATAACTATTTGTGCTTTTGAGCTTGACATTGCTTCGGTAAATAGAGCATGGTCACTCTTTTTTCCTCATTTATTTATTAGAACATTTTTTACAGATGCCAAATATATTTTTTTAATTTAAAAAGAGCTTCAAATAATAATATAAAATTTCAAAAATTAACTTTGGCATAATACCTTAATATCCTTAGCATGAAAATCATACAAAATTACTTTCTAAACTAAGCACCGACCGTTAAAAGGGAAATTTCCACTAGTGGTGGCCTATTAAGGGACACAAATTAAATATGCCGACAACACTTTCGCTTCAAAACTAAGCTAATGCGATTGCAATTGCCGGCGCCTTGAGCTCTCCGAACCCGACTGCAGCTTGGCGGCAACGGACCGCAGCTCGCCAAATGGCTATATATAGAAGCCGTCAGATCCCCCGTTGTGTTGGCCAATTAACGCTGACGGCAACCTGTCATTAGCCGTGTGAGAACCGCCATCGGTTTGTCGCATTTTGCTGATTAGTGCACGGCAATTAAATGGAAGCATATCCCATTTTGTCCACCGAGCGGAGCTGCACTTGCCGCAATGTGTCGCACGGCGGGTCACCGAGGGTCAGCGTGTGTACCGTGTACGTGTGCGTATTTATGGGTCAACCGGGACCAGAAAGCCACTCCCCCGAGGGATCCAAGCCCGCGCACACACACGCGATGTGCCAGGACTCACCCCTGGCGAGGGTAATACAAAGCAAGGAACAGGAAGGAACAGGAAGGAAGCCAGGAAGCCAGGAAGCCAGGAAGGAAGGGGAAGTTTGCGAAAGTGCAGCATTAGCGTGACTTTTTTACGAGGCACGCTGCTGTTGGGAGAAATCTGTCACACAGATCACACACTATATATCCACTGCAGCTGTTCCCTCGCCATCTCATCGAATCAATAATATATTGTGCATCAAGTATACGCCCCGTGTTCGCAGGGGGAAAAGTCAGCTTCAGGCTTTTGTAAATGTGAATGACACTTGTATCTACGTTAAGTCTCTTTAAAAGCTTAGAAAAAGATTAAGAGCTCAACAAGTAATTTTTTTTATTTGATTTAAAAGCAATTAAGGATTTACTTTGAATATTTTATGTAATAATAAGTTAATAGAGCGTCACTTTAACTTAGATACTTGCTCATATCTCAATCATTTTGCGAGAAATTCCAAAAACCCCATTCTTCATTCAAGCCTGAAACGATTTAATTATTTTTGGCGCGCTTTTGAAAATCTCCAAGGACTGTCTAGGAACTAGGAGAACCCAATGACTAGGCTATGCAACATAAATTCCAAAGTCGGCACGTAAAATGTTTTTCAGCGGCATAATGCGGCTTTTAATGGAATTAACGTGCGCAAAAATGTTCCGCAGCTCCGCCTACTTTTCAGCCCCATTTTCCAGAACCATTTTCCAGGAGCAGGCTATGGCCCCACATATATGTCCTCCCGAAAAGAGAGAGTAGACGGCGCCAAGCCAAATGGATTTAAGGCTCAGTGCGCACACCATGTACGAATGAGTTGTGATTAATTTTCGGGGCCGCAAATTTGATTTATAAACATGAACCGCACTTTGGCTCCGGCACTTGTTGAGTCGAAGGATATGGAGCCGAAGGATATGGGCAAGAATGTGCGAGTTGCGTGCCTGGCAATGATAATCGCTAATGGATCGAGTCACACATGTCGAACTCCTCGAAGGATTTATGGCTCGAGGCTATATGTATCTCTAGTTTACTCTTCCATAATATTTAAATAGGATTTAATAATTTTTACAAGTTTCCTCTGGAATACCTTTTCCTTTTCCCAAAAAGTTAAATGGAAAATTGTTGCGGATCAATGGGGAAATTTCGCAAACTAATCCCCAGACAGGAATTAGCCAGGGCTCCCTTTACATCCCCAGCTGTCGAGGGATAACAGAAAATGAAAGGAACGTGTGAATCTATCCGTAGCCGTATCCGTATCCGTATCTGTATCCTTAGCCGCAGCCGTATCTAACCTTCGCCCCGGGGCCGGGAGAGGAAGCAATTTACATAAAAACTTTCGTGAAAAGTGTGGTGAAAGTGGAGAAAGTGGAGCGTATGCGAGTATGTAGATTTTTGCCCAAAAGTGCAACAAAAGTTAATTCAGTTTTGAAATGGTTGCGAGAGAGCGTGCAAGTTTCCTACACACACCCCCTTTTTACGAACAAAGGGATGTGTGGTGTGCGTGTGTGAAAATCTTTTATTTTTTTGCCAGCGAAAAACTTGATCCAAACTTTTTTATTTCAGCCAAAGGAATTTCATCTTTTATTCTCTTATCTTCCGTTTATATTTCTTGTACTTGCGCCAGTTTTCGGGACCTGCGTGCCAAGGTCCTGGCCATTAGCCGGCCCTCTCTCACATCCTCGCTCAATCAATGTCAGCTCTGTGGACAACTTTGGGTCCGTGCCCGTGCCTGTCTCCGTCTCATGTTCCCGCAGTTAAATCAGTTGGAATTTTATTGAGTAAACTGTTTTGTAATTATTTCCATCATGATGCCACGTCATGCTGCCACATCCTTGCCATCCAATTAGCAGGGAGCGACAACATGTTGCGGTCCTCCCAGCTCCGAGCTCCAGTCCATCCATCCCTGCCCCTGCCACTCGTCGTTTTGACTTTTTGTGGTTCGGCTGGGGCTGATTTTTGGCCTGTTCTGAGAGGCACTAAATAAGCGGGAATTGTCTGTTTGATTTTATCAGAAAGATAGTGAGAGGTGACAAAGATTTTAATTTTACAGAAAACCCAAAAAAAAAAAAGAAGACAATTCTGTAGAAAAGCACAATTTCCTTAATTATTCAGTAAATCTTCAGAGGATATCAATAAATGGTACGATCAAGCGATTTTAAATGAGTGTTGCCATCTCTAGCAATCCGATATTTATCGATAAATACTAATTATGGTTTATAGCTTCTTCATTAATAGTTTTTGTTAGCCCTTTCAAAGGATTTATAGATCCGGTAAGATCAGTACTATTAAATATCAGACAAAAGGTAATTAGAAGGTTTTAATGAATCGTCAGACTGACCAGATCTCCGTTTAGCGGCTCTTAAGACTTTGTAAAGCCAAGATAATTCTCTAAGAAAAGCACAATTTCCTCAATTATTCAGTAAATCTTCAGAGGATATCGATAAATGGTACGATCAATCGATTTTAAATAAGTGTTGCCATCTCTAGCAATCCGATATTTATCGATAAATACTAATTATGGTTTCTTAATAGGTTTTTGTTAACCTTTTTAAAGTATTTATAGACCTGAAAGATCAGTATTATTAAATATCAGACAAAAGGTAGTTAAATGCATTAATGAAGCTTTAAAAATTGATCACCAGACTGACCAGATTTCCGTTCAAGGTCCTTTAGCAGAAGATATCGATAAACAAAGTGTTGCCATACTTATCATTAAAGCAAGGGTTTCTAGCTATTTCATTACTAGGTTTTTGTTATCCTGCTTAAAGTATTTATAGACCTGCTAAGGCAAATACTATAAAGTATCAGTCATTCAATTAATTATTAAATATCAAACTGATTAATTAAAAATGAATCGCCAGACTGACCAGATCTCCGTTCAAGTTCCTTTAGCGGCTCTTAAGACTTTGTTAAGCCTGACCGCTGAGCAGACAATGAAAGGGAATTAGTAATTGACCTTAAATAGTCGCCCTATTTATACGATGTACGCTGGCTGGACGGGCTTATCGTGCCAAGCCAGGAATTAATTAAATTCTTAGCGTCTGGGAGCGACGACTACAGACTACAGGGAAATGAAAGCAATAACTTCAAACTTCAACGCCAGGCTACAGGCTACACAGGATACACAGGGAGGCGAAGGAGCAGGAGCAAGAGCAGGAGCAGGAGACTTTGTAAGCATTGCTGGTTAATGGGTCAGGTGATTTTCTATTGTCCTCGCCCGTTGTCCTCTTTCCCGCCGGACTGCATGTTTAATCCAAATTACTAAAATACACACACAAGGAGACGAGTCCTTTGTCCTGTCCCCGTCCTGTCCATGTGTGAGCTAAAGCTAGAGCTAGAGCTAGAGCGTAGGCGTGGACAGGACCTCCATCTTGTCCAGCCTTGTTTGCTGTATTTTAATGAATCTATGAGTCGGCCGTCGTCCTGTGTGCGGTGTTAATTGAGCCAAAGTCAAACATTCTGTCTGCCGCTAACCCATCGCCCGCTCTCCATGCTCCCTCGCAGCCCAGCTGGGTCCCCCCGCTGCTCAGTTCAATTAGTGCGAGAGCGAGGCTTTCCCTGTATATATTTTTCCTTTTTTTGGTTTCGGTTTGATTTTGCCTTGCGTGCTTCGGACTCTCCTCTCTCTGTGTGTTAATTTGATTTTATGAAAATAGCCACAAGAAAATGCCAAAAGGAAACGATTTCACGGGAAGGTGCAACCAGAAAAAATGGGAGATCCATAAATAGAAAGAGCTGCGAGCTGCGAGCTGCAGGTGCATTTTCCTCGTATATCCATTTAATCTGCCATCGAATTGGGACTATTGATTGAATCAATTATAGTTATGTTCACCTTTTCCTGTCCCGGGACACTTGGTTAGATTAATAACTTTTTTCGTGGAGCCATTCACTGATTGAATGAGTTAGTAGATTCCGCTGACAGTTTCCTGAGTTTCCTCCTCCAGCATGTCAGTTTCCCAGCTCCAGCGGTGAGCTTTCCCTGTGGCCAGAATTTAGCGCAGACTAAGAAGCTTTTCTCCTCCGAAGATATTGATTTCCTCGAGGCATTAAGCTGACTTATGGCCCGCGGTGTCCAGGGGGTTGTAATGCGTACAACGGTGCGTATGATTGACGAAAGGCGTCGCAATTTGGATACTCCACCACACACACACACACACTCGTTATAAGGGAGCAAGTGGGCGAAAGGAAGGACTAAGGAATAACAAGGAACAGACAACAATTGACAGCCACCATCTTGTTTGGCAAATAAACGCGAGCCATTACCACGAAACTAAAATGCTGTCTCAATATTATTATTATTATTATTATTATTATCATTTCTATGGCCGCCGTTGTCTCCTGTTTTATGGGGCTCCTTGTTATTTTTCTTCCTTTTCTTCCTTTTCTCTCTCTGCCTTTCTCTGCTTTCCCTGCTTTCTCTGCCTCTTTTTGGCACTTTTTATGCGACACTCGTGTTTGACTGTCAAATATTTCAACAGCCCCAAAGTGACAGCTGTTAATGGCATTATACATTTGTGCGGTGGCCACGCCCCTGCCGGAGGCAGGCCAGGTAGAGTCCATCATCCCGGGCTAGCCTCCCTTCCTTTCCCCTCATAACAATTTGCATTTTACGAGCTAACCAACTGGTTGATTTGAAAACTTTCAAGCTGCCAATTTCGAATCGAATCGAAACGAAACGAAACGGAGCGGCGTCAGCTGCTAATTCCTTCGATTACGAACTGTTTTATGAGTGTGCCAGTGGCAGTGGCCCATCAATCAGGCGGCCATCCATCAAGAAGGAGCCCGAGTGCAGCCCACAACACTTTTCCGCGACACACAAGTACATCTTGTACTTTCGGCGAAACTTTAATTCGATAAATCAATCTTCAAGGCCGGGCGATCAATTAGGCGCCGAACAATTTCTGTGTCTGTGCCATTATTGATGCGTTCATGAAAATATTTAATATATATAACTGAAGGAGACAGCCCTCCTGAAGGGGAGAAGCTAAGGCTAGAGCTTGACCTTGTGGAGAGGTTATATTTCTCAAAGCTAGCTGGTTTTTTCTACTTTACCCTTCTCTCTCTTGCTAATGGCACTATGACACTGTTTTAAATATTAACTATGCACCATTTGTTGGGGCTTTAAATTAAGTTTAAAGAATAAAATTGATAAAAGAAATATTAAAAAAAAAAAAAGTGGAGCTTGTCCTTAAAGTGTCATAGCGCCATAGCGCCATAATATGTAAGGTACTTTAAAATATAGGGTCCTCCACTCTTTCTTTTGTTGCTTTAAACCAGTGATGCCCACACAAATACAATGACATGTGACTTGCATTTGTGTGAGTAAGAGAAAAACGAAGTTGGCTTCGCGCGAGACGTTGCAGTTGCCAGAGCAGTGCAAAGCATTAAAATTTAATGCTTTGCACTGCTCTGGCAACCGCACCACTCGACCTCTCATTCTCTCTCTTCTCTGCTACTGCTGCTCACGTCACGTTTACACTGTCTGTGTCGCGGCAGAGAACCGGCAGAGTTTTTACCAACCACATGTGGCGGGGGCTTGGGCATCACTGCTTTAAACTATGTTTAAAGAATAAAATGAATAAAAGAAATATGAAATAATATTTAACCAAAACCAAAAGTGGGTCTTATTATTAAAGCACTGTCATAGCGCCATAATATGTAAAGTATTTTAAAATATAAGGTATTTTATGGCACTATAAAAGCTTTACTTTTGTTATTGTTGCTTTAAATTTAAATTTATCTTATTTACCCCATAAGAAATTTACTCAATTCAATATTGTTCAATAAAATCTCCTACTTATGGCGTTATGACACTGCTTTAAATATTAACTTAAATTAAGCTTGAAGAATAAAGTGAATAAAATAAACATTAAATGCTATTTTACCCTTTAAAGTATTTACTCAAGCAATTATGGCATTATGACACTGCCTTCGCATTCATTAAAGGCTTCCTAATATAAAACAAAATATCGAAGTCATTATAGAACTGATATTATTATGACTTTATAGACCTTACAAAACTCCCCAGAAGTTGAAATTAAGCCGTACTCTTTCAGGGATTATGACGTGGTGGCCGTCCATCGATCCTAATTTGGTAATAAAAGTGTCCCCTCGCTTCTTTTTTTTTTGTGAGCTTTGTTTGGCCATAAATTAACATTAATTTCGTGACCCCTGACCCCCCTGTTGTTTACTCTGCGCGAGTGTGTGGTTGTGAGAGATCGTTTGCATCGTAAAAAAGCAATTATAAAAATTAATGTAATCGATGGGCAGTTGAGATACTAATTGGACTACAGCCCGGCAATTGTTGATAATCCTTTGAGGGACTCTAGTTAATGGATTGCCCTGGTCAAGGCAAATATTTAACCCTTTGAGTATTCAAATTAATTGGAAGGTAAAAGACCCTATAAGGTACTCGTTGCTAGATTTACTTCTCTTTTTTGTCAACCAAAAGTTGATAAATCGATGTTGTTGTCCTGTTGATTATCGTCTCCATTTGGATGGACTCTTTAAAGGACAAAGGCTGATTGGGACTAGCAGGGACTAATTGCTTGAATCGAATCAAGTGCTTGAGCTTCTTTTCGAAGCTCACACTCAATATTATTTAGTGAGTCCGGGCAGCAGCGTAAATCCTTTCCAGGACGCTTAATTGAAGGGCCATGTGGCATACGCAAAGAGAGAGAGAGATGACACTTGAACTTCTCCTACTTGGGGTCCTTAATAAACTGATTAAAATTCGTATGCAAATTGTGCCATTTCTTTGTTTCTTCCAGAGATCTGCCATTTCGTTTGATCTTTCGGTTAATTAAGGATTCGGTTTGCCATTCCCTCAGTGGCTTATCCTCTTGCCAGATTCAAAATATTATTCTGCCAACTTGGCGGGCTTATCCTTGTGTTTGTTTGCAAATTTACGAACAAAGTTAGGCAAGTCTTGGGTGCGGGAACTTGGTCTCCCAGCCAATTGAACTCTGACCTCGTCTGGCTGCGAGTGGAATCAATAAATTTTGCATTTCAATGCGCCAAAGTTGCTCGCGAAGTATCAACTTGTTGCTGCAACTGGGAAATGGCAAATGGCAAATGGGCAATGCCAGATGCCAGATGCGGATACTATGTAGCTCGAGAGGGGTCTCTGGCCAAGTCGATTCGCCTTTCACTTCATTCATAAGCGACCAGAGAGAGAGTCCTCCTCATTCATTTGCTGCCTGTCGTCTTCTCACACAGATACTCTCACACAGATACTCTCACACAGACACTCCCAAACCGACACACACACTCGGACAGCCAGCAGCCATTGCACTTTCCACTTTCATTCATTAAAAAAAGGGGAGGAAGGTTAGGACTTGTGGCTTTCGAAATTCTTGGAACATTTAACAGGAACCTCTGGGCTCTGAGGTTTCTCAGTAGTGTTTGAAGATGGCTCCTTTTCTTGGAGATTTCAAGCTATCCTTAATTATTATAGTTCTTGGAAATAGTGCCGAGAGGTTTGGGTTAAATAAAACGTAGAAGAAACTTGTTGCATGTGAAAAATGCTTTGAAACTTCAAAAATTTGCTTGAAAAAGTTAATGAAATTAATCCGAACAATTAGCTTACTGCTTTCTCAATATTTTATAATAAATTATTCAAGCTAAGCAATGGCAAAACAAGTTAATATTATTTATATTATTTTTCTAAGACTTAATTAAAAGAAATTACACTCATAGCATTTATTTTCTCATTTTTAAAATTGACTTTAGCCCATAATTATATTTAAAATTTAAGGGGAAACACAAACTCCATAATATATTTTATAATTATTTTATTGTGAGTTCAAACTCTATAATACTATTTATTTTTAGGGAAACTTAAATGAAAATGTTTATGAAAGTAACCAGAAAAATAAGCTTACTCCTTTTACATTATTTTGACATAAATAAGTGAGGCTATGGAAATATGGTTTTAAAAATCAACCAGAACCTGTTAATATTATTTATTTTACTTTTGTGAAAACTTAAACTCCATAATATTATTTATTTTTGTTTAAACTCCAACTAAATAATATAATATATTTTTAGGGAGATTTAAACTCCATAATATTATTTATTTTTAAGGAAACTTCAACTGAATAATATATTTTATTATTAGGGAAACTCAAAGTCCATAATATTATTTATTTTTATGGGAACTCCAACTAAATAATATAATTAATTATCAAGGAGATTTAAACTCCATAATATTATATATTTATAGGGTATGAAACAAGTCTTGAGAGTTTTCAGATGCCACAGAATCTTGCTTCCTTTTTGGCTCCCTTTTTGCACATGCAACAAGTAAGTAAATCGTTCTACAAATTTCAGGCTTTCCTCCAAATATATGTAGATATATTTAAGATGTATTATATATAGGATAAAACATATAGAATATTTTTCAGATATTTATACGGACCGCTGCGACTTCGATTGCTGCGATTGCTGCTGCTGCTGGCGCTGCTGCTCGACGGCTGACGGCGACCGCTGCGCAGCGGTGGGGCAGCAGCGCCGCCGTCGCTGTCGACGTACTCGGCCACGTTGTTGCCTCTCGTTGTTGTGGTTGTTGCAAGGATAACGCTGGTATATAGCGGCCACAGCAAGGAGGCTGCTCGCTCGCTCAGTTTCGATGCAACTTTAAGTCTTAACTCACACAAAAAAATATACAAAAAACAGGACGAAGGATTCGGCTTCAGGAAAAATATACACACACCGACACAGACACCGACACCGACACGGACACGGACACGGATACGCACGCACACACGCAGCAGTTTATGCGCACTGGGAGAAAAAAGCGCCAGATTGCCGCCGCTCTGCCCGGTAATTCGCTGGCCCTTGCATCGCCCTCGGATTTCTCTGCGTGTACTGCACAGAGTTCCCTGGCTTCTGTCTTATTTATCTGTCTTATTTTTCTCTCTCTGTCTTTTCGATTAATCTCGTGAGTCGCCGGCACTTTCAGGCGGAGCTCGTTCGCTCGCTTTGGGATTTTTCGTTGGTGTCCTGCGTCCTGCGGCGCTTGTGGCACGTCTGCGTCTGCAACACCGACTGATGGCGCTGCGTCGCAGGGAATCCGCGGAGTGGACAGCGCCGAGTGGACAGCCCTGGCGGGGCACACAGCTGTTTGCTGTGGCGGTCAGCTGGGCTTAGCTTTTGAGGGCGCCAACGCCAACAACAACAGAGAAATTTGGGAAAGCTGCAAAGCTGTGCCGGAAAAGCTTGCCGGCGAAAGCTCTGCAGTCGAGTTGGCAGGACTGGAGCAGGGGGTGGACGAATTCAAAACAAGGAAAACTACTGGAAGGTTCGTTTTTTGTCCTCTCCTTTTCTAAACTTAACAATATATTCTTTTATTTTAAATTAAGAATTTTGTTAAGAATTTTTTGAGGTGAACAAACTATATTTGGCAACCTTTTGAAATGGTTAAGGGTTTAGAAAATGGAAACGGGTCCTTAATAATATCCAATGTATAAGCTACTTTACATAAAAAATGTTTTTTTTTAAGTTATTTGTATATTTTTTTGTACAGCTGCTCTTTTTTTTATTAGCTAGTGATGTACGTGTCAGAAAATGGTATAATGATAAGCTGAAAGTGGTCAGAATTATCGAAATTACCCCAAGACTCTATTGAATATATTCATAAGCCCCCCGTTTAGCATCCTAAAAAATGGCCGATCGATAGGCTGAATGTGGTCACAGTTATCGAAAATACCCTAAGACTCTATCGAATACTTATTAAATTCCTATTTTTGTTTGAGCTAATGGTGAGCATATTTGAAAATGGCCGATCGATGGGCTAAAAATTGTCAAATTTATCGAAAATGCCCCAAGACTCTATCGAATTTTCATTAGCTCCCGTTTTGCATGAGCTAGAGGTGAGTATGTTAGAAAATGGTCGATCGATAGGCTAAAAGTGGTCAGAATTATCGAAAGTACCTTAAAAGTCTATCGAATTTTTATTAACCCCTATTTTTGATAGTCTAACAGTGGTCGAAATTATCGAAAATTCCTCAAGTCTCTATCGAATATTCATTAAATTCCTATTTTTGTTTGAGCTAATGGTGAGCATCCTAGAAAATGGCCGATCGATAGGCTAAAAGTAGTCAACATTATAGTAAGTTCCCCAAAAGTCTATCGAATTTTCATTCTAATGGTGAGCATCTAAGAAAATGGCGGATCGATTGGCTCAAAGTGTCAGAATTATCGAAAATTACCCAAGACTATCGAGTTTTCACATAACTTAATTTTTTTTTGGCATTTATAGGGCCCTAAGCTGAGCCTCTTAAATATTAATTATAATTAAATAATAAATAATTATATTGTTCTAGTCAAAGGCTCTTCCCCCCTTTTAAATCCTCAAATAAATGTTATAAATCTAAATATTTCATTTAAACTATTTTCAAACTCACCTGTCTGGGTGCTGGAGTCAAAGAAAGTGCTGGTGGTTTCCACAGTCATGGTGCCAATGGTGCCGTCAATTATTTGAGCGGACGAGTCACGTCTGCCACGATATCTGTAGTTACAAATTTTCAATTATTATCAGAGCAATATCCTTCTTTAAATAATACTATAAATTGTTCTCTTAAAGCCTAATTTATAATATTTATTTTAATATTTAATACTCACCGACAGACGTCGTCGCTCTGAGAACTTTGACGGCGAAAGTTACGGCACCGAATCATCTCCTCGGTGGTGGACTGTCGACGGAAACCACGAGCAATCAGGATCTCCTCGGTGGTGGACTGGCGGCGGATGGCCGGGCGCTGGTTCTGCTCCACGGTGGTCACCGTTGGACCGGGCCGGGAGCAGGGGCTGGGATCGCGCGAGGAGCAGCAGCTGTTGGAGTCCGGCGACCGCGGCGAACGGGCCGCGGAGCTGCTCTGCCGACGCAGCGTGTGACGACGCGGACTGCCGTCCCGCTCGTGGGACCTATCCGGCGATAGGTGAGTCCGCGAGTCGCGGCGACCGCCGCGCGAGGCGCTGTCCGGCGATAGGGAGTCGCGACGCGATGTCCGGCGCTCGCAGTCCTCCGGCGGATCCGGACTCAGGGCCGGCTGGGAGCCACGACGACTGCCCCCGGGCAGGCAGCCCTCGTCGAAGGCGGTGGCCTGCCTCTGGAGCCGCTGGAGGCGCGGCGCCCGCTCCGGACTGACGCCGGCCTTGGAGTCGCGCCGATTGACTCGGCCGCACTGCGTCTGCGAATCGCGACGTCCCTTCGGAGCCGTGGGACTCGTGGCCGGCGGCGTAACCGAGCTGGTGATGATCGTCGGCGGCGGCAGGGCCTGGCAGGCGGAGTCCACCTGCTGGTGGGCCAGGTGGTGAGTGCTCGAGTGCGACGATATCAGGGGCTGGGAGTGGTCCGAGCAGGAGCCGGCGGAGCTGGTGCTGGGCCGCTGCTCCTGCCGGAAGTTGGGGAACTCCGGCGCGGCCAGCGAGTCGCGCTTCTTCGCCACCTGGTACTTGCCCGGCGGCGGTGGCGTCGTCACCCGTCCGGCCACGTTGCTGTCGCGCCGGCTGCCGGACAGGTAGCTCTCCCCGGACCCGCGCCGGGAGGCCTGGTCATGGAGGTCAGTGGTGGTCAGGTGGCAGGCAGGCAGGCAGGCATCAGGTGGGTGGTGGGAGCGCGGGAAGACAGAGAGAAGAGAGCGCCAAGGATTAGGGGTGGCTGTGGCGGTGCTGGCTCTCAAGGATTAACAACAAAAGGATCCCCAATATGCCCCGATACTCACGCTCTTAGTGCACTCGATGACCACGGGCACCACGACGCAGCTGCTCGACGCCGGCTGATCCTCAACTGCGCCGCTCTCGCGCCGATTCCAGTGACGCACAAACTCCGCGGTGTTGGACTCCCGCCGGGAGCGCATGCTCCGGATGCCAGAGTCCGCGCTGGA
Source organism: Drosophila triauraria (assembly GCA_014170255.2). Lineage (NCBI taxonomy): Eukaryota > Metazoa > Arthropoda > Insecta > Diptera > Drosophilidae > Drosophila > Drosophila triauraria. The sequence continues at coordinate 3,805,990 of CM024333.1, read as the reverse complement.
CTCGCGACGCTTGCGCGGCGCCATGTAGGTGGTGCCGGAGCAGCCAGCCCCACCGCCCGCTCCGGTGCTGGCATCCGTGGTGGTGGACGTGCGCCAGGGCAGGCTCCGGGCAAGATCGGCCAGCGTCTCGCGCCGATTGAGCTGCGCCTTGGAGCGCGACGAGGCCTGCTGGGCCTGGGCCTGCTGCGACTGCTGGTGGTGCTGCTGCTGCTTGCTGGTGCCGCCGCTCCACTCGCGCAGGATGTCCGTCAGCTGGGCCAGCGAGCTGCGCCGCCGGCGCTGCAGTCCCGGCGGCGGCGAGGTGCTCGGCGGCGTGGTGATCTGAGCCGCCGAGTCGCGCCGGCCCCCCAAACGCTGACGGATGGTGGACTCCTCCAGCTGGAAATTTGAACGTTTTTAGTTTTCATTTTTACTACATTTTTTAGGGCTTTTTTTAAGGCTTTTATTTGAAGAAACAAAATTTTACATTTCCTAAATATTTGCAAATAAATATTCAAGAAATGTTTAAGGTTCTGGAAATGTTTGGTATTTTTTCTATTTTTTTAATAGTTTATTTGTGTTCTTGTTTGCTTTCTTAATAATTTTCCTAAATAATCGTTACATTTTTCCAACTTTTAATTTATATTTTCAAAGATTTTTAAAGGTTGTAATTGAACAAATAAAATTGTACATTTCCTAAATTTTTTTTAGCTTTTTTTTTACAGATTTTCGAAATTTGTTTAAGGTTCTGGAAATATTTTGCATATTTTCTATTACTTTAATACAGTGATGTCTAAGCACCCGCCTCGCGAGGTTGGTAAAAACTCTGCCCGTTCTCTGCTGCTACACAGACAGTGTAAACGTGACGTGAGCAGCGGCAGCAGAGAAGAGAGAGAATGAGAGGTGCGGTTGCCAGAGCAGTGCAAAGCATTAAATTTTAATGCTTTGCACTGCTCTGGCAACCGCAACGTCTCGCGCGAAGCCAACTTCGTTTTTCTCTTACGCACACAAATGCAAGTCATATGTCATTGTATTTGTGTGGACATCACTGCTTTAAAAGTTTATTTGCGATCTTCTTTGTTTTCTTAAATAATTGCCACATTTTCTAATATTTTTTACATTTAAACACTTTTTCATATACCATTTTTTTTTTTTACAGTGAAACCCATGTCTAAAATAATAAAATAATTAAAATTTTTCATAATTTGCATCCTATAATTGTGACTCTTTTTGCTGTCCTAAATATTTGTTATATTTTGTAGGTGTTACTAGATTTTTCAAACTTTCTATCTTTCCGAATCAATACTTCTTATATTTTTTAAAACTTTTCACACGGAAACTAACACCTAAAAAAACGGAGTTTGTGTTTTTTATAATTAAACATTCCTTAAGAAAGTAAGGTATTTTTAAACATTTTCCTTAACTTACTAAACTCTTATTTTTCAAATTCAAAACTTGTGTAGTTTTTAAAATTTTTCTCACAAAAAAAAAACGGAGTTTGTGATATTTTTTTTTTATTTTTTTTAAAATGTAAAATGTTCTTGATTTTTCACTTAAAATATGGCAGATTATATTTTAGTATTCATGAATTTATGTATGTATAACTGTGACCTAATTAATTTGTATTCCTCCTTTTTTAGATGTCAAGGCCACAGCATTAAGGTCTTAATATTTAACAATTTTGAGATTTTTGCTCCTCAAATTCAACTCACATTTCACTTAAAAAAAAGTCACTTGAAAAAAAAGAACACTCAAGTCCCACTAAAAAAAAAAATTGAACTATGACCTTTCAGGTGATAAGTGTCAACTGCAGGTAAATTCTGCAGAATGCTGAAACCAGCCAGCACCAAGGCCAATCCTGGTACCGGATGCTGCTATAAATAGACTGCACCTTTGAGCTCAGAATTTTCGTAATTTTCTCACTGGCTTTTCACGGGTTTAAAAATTATTTTTCACTGCTTTTCACTGCGGCTTTTTCGCCTGTATTTAGTTTTTAAACCCACCTGTTCGCGCACAAGATCGTCCCAGCCGTTGCCGCCCTGCCACACCAAGCCCACCTGGTGCGACATGATGGGCAGGTTGCACACGAAGCAAATGGCTGTCATAGTCCTGCAACGATATAAGGTCCAGGTTAGCGCGGAGTTCCAACTTTACACTTGCCACATTTTTTTTTTTTCGAATATTTACTTTATTCAACATTTTTGCGATTTTTCATGCAGCAGAAGGCGGAAAATTGAAAAGTAGAAAGGCAGAAAATCGGGAAAAATAGGTGGAACAAAATCGAAAAAATAAACTGGGAGGGAAGATAGGACAGAGTCATGCAGCGAAGAAAGGCTGAATGGCAAGAGTTATTTTTGGTTTCCGCTTGGCTGGGAAGCTGCCAAAGGGACAGACAGCTTTCCGAGCTGGCATGCAAAAGCCCGAAAGGCTCAAAGTTTCCCCCAAAGAGAAAAGCCGCAAAGAAAGTCTAGCATGCAGAGGCTTTTCGCCTTCAGGAAAGCCGAAAGCCGAAAGCCGAAAGCTCGAAAGCCGGTTGAGTGAGAGTCCTGGGTGCCAGGTATGGCCTCAGACTATGTAAAGTTAGACAGGTGCTTTTGCTTAGCTTAAAGTTTTAATTTAGATTTAAGTTAGATTTTAAATCTATTTATTTTTTATAATTTTTAATGTATTTAATTTTATAAAGAGAGCTGTAGGAAAGGTGAAAGCAAAGCAGGTTAAAAGCAAAGATGATCAAGTGTTTTTTACTTCTATTATATTTGTAATATTTTTTATATATCTTTATGTATTTTAAGAACTCAAATATTTAAATAGAATTTACATAGTCCTCGGCAGAGTAGAGAAAAAGCTTGAGTAGATGCGAGTTTCGAGTGTGGAAAGCTTTGGTGGAAAAGTGTGGAAAAGTGTGTGACTGGTTAGGGCATTCGCTGGTTTTAGTGGAAAGGTGAGAGGCTTTTTAGGTATGCGGATGCGGTATTTGGTAATTGGTTGTTGGCCAGGCCAATATGGGTTTGCTAACTTTTTGCGTATGACCACGCAGGTGCTGCTGGGCTGATCCATGGACCTGTAATGCCGCAGTTTTGACATGGCGCATGTTCTTCTGGCTTCTGTGGCAGCGCCCGCCGATCCTCGAGGTGAGCGGTATCCTTCGGCGGAGCTCCTGCTCCCTGCTTCTCCTGCGGCGCCCTCCGCTCCTCCTCCTCCTCCTTCACCTGTACTCTTATCACCTGTACGTTCTCCTACGCTCTAAACATTTTCTATATTTGTTTTTTTTTTCTTTTTTGGGCAGGGCAGGTTTTATGCGGGGTTTTTTTATTGAGGGGGGGTAGGTGGGGTAACTGATTGATTGATTGGTTTGCTACACACACACAGAGACACAGAGATACACTGGAAAAAACGAAAGAAAATAGTATTTGGTGGTTTTTATATAAAAATATCGGTTGGGGGTTCACACAATGGTCCGCAAATCTCGAAAAAAAAATGGTAAGGGGGCTTGGCCAAACTACTGATCGGGTTAAGGGGAGTTCATATCTTATAATTAATTATTAAAATATAGTTTATATCTGGTTTAAATCGAATATTAATCGTATAAATGGTAAGTCAACACAAGAGTTATTAGGAAAATAAAACATTTTAATGAAATGCATGCCAAGGAAAATGATTTCAAGTGAAGTTAAAACTAAAAACTGTATAAATTGTGCAAGGGCCAGCTTTAAATATATATTTTTAATATTTTATCTATCAGCTTTAAATATATTTTATTAAGTATTATATTTCTTAAAATATGTAAAAATTTTATCAGTTTAAAATATTTTTTATTAAGTATTATATTTCTTAATATATTTCCTGTCCTCTTATGTTTCTTATTTTCAAATAAAAATGTAGCATTGCCTATTATTGAATTCCTTTAATTTTTCTTCTTTTATTTTCCTTTAAATTTCCCTCAAATAAATACAACTTAATTCCAGGAAAATGTTTTCACCAACTAGACTTACAATACACGATTTCTCGGGGGGTTTCCCCCCATAATTCGATACTTATAACTGAGAGTATAGAAGCATGTAGCTCGTGGCCTGTATTTGGGCTTGTTAATAATGCACAAATAATTCAATTTAATTTTTCGGCCCGACCAGCGAATGTTTGCGCATTGAATTGCGGTGGGGCAAGGTGAATACACTGAGAAAAAATTAGAAATTAGAAATTATGAATTTTTAAGTTTCTTATTATAGAAAATATTTATAATCTAAATAATAAGCAATTATGACTTCTAATACCTAATAAAATTACAACTTAAACTCAACCTCACGGAATGCTGCGCCTGGTTAGGTTATATTTAACGTTAACAGACTTTCTGCAATTTTATTTTTAAGCCAGAATTTTTCTATTAATTTTTAACTCTTAGTTTTAATGTTGTCAAACTTTCTTTATAATTTTAGGTTCAAGTGTAATTGAGTCCGGTTTTTGTGGGCCGGCAAACGATGTGTTTGGGGTCCTCGTCCTCGGTCTTCCTGCACAAATGCCTCGCCAGCAGATGGCTGCACTCGAGCCAGATGACCGGCAAGAGGCAGTTGGCGCTGAATTCTAGATGAATTAATGCTCCAAGCCAATGGCGATGGCAATGACGATGGCCGAGGCTCCGGACAGGCAATCAAAATGGAGTATCAACTTATTTGGCCGCAAGTTTATGGCCATAAACTTAATAACTGCCAGACGGCAGGGCAGGGGCAGGGGCAGGGGCAGGGGCAGTGTGTTGTGTGTGTGTACCGGAAGTTGTGGCAGCTTCATAAAAGTTGCCAGCCAAGTTTCTCGAGTGGAAAAAGGGGGGCGGCAATACTTGGGCAAAGTTCCCCAAAGGACACAGTCACAGTTTGCAGTCCGAATTGGGTTGAAAATCCGACAATGGCAATGGAAATGGAAATGGAAATGGAATGCACACACACAAGGGGGGCAATTTCCTTCATTGACATCTTGGACATGGGCGGGCACACACAGGTAAGGTTTCCATCTGCATCTTGTTGAATGGCAATCATGCCCGGCATTCGATACATGTCTCTGCCTCTGGCGCAATCCGCAGCAATCTCTGTCTCTGTGATTATGTTTGTCATTTGAACTCGGCTCCCACTCAAAGGATTTCAATATGGCCAGTAGAAGACAGACAAATCAATATTAATTTGGTAGCAGGCCGAAGTTTAATGTAAAATAAAAGTTAAAGGCAGGTCTTTAAAGGAAACTATGCCTCATCATAATTCCCCACTATGGAGGCTGCACTGCAGCTTCCGGGGAAAGTTCGCAGGAAAAACAAGAGCGGAGCTTAATCAATTTCGAGTGCAGGAACAGCAGCTGGCAGCAGGAATCAGCAGCAGTGTCCTCCAGGAGCTGCGTCATTGTCCGGGACAGGAGATGGCTGGGATGGGCGCCCAGTTGATTGACAGCTGTCAATTTGCGTTGCCTGTGAAGTGTGTGCCATGAACAATTTTCAACTCAATTTTCGCCCCATCCCAGAGTCCCAATTCCATTCGCAGTTGGAGTCCGCTTTCTGGTCCGGTTTGCGGCTAAGCCGGACCAGCTGGACGCGAGCACGAAGCCGGCGAGGATTGGGCCCTTCCGCCTTTCCGCCCTGCCAACCCCGCTGCCAATCAGCCATCAGCCATCGGCCAGCGTGGCTTTGCCACTATGGCACCTGGCTGTCGTCAGACTGACCTTCGCTCTGAATGCAATTTCCCCCTCAAAAGTTCCCAGGCGGAGGTCCTTAAAAAGTTACCCTACACACTGTGGGCTAATTAAAAGTTTGTCTTCTCCCAGCTCCAGGCTCTAGGCTCCTGGCTCCACCCACATCCTGGCTTAATCCGCAAAAAAAAAAAGGTAAATGCTGCACATTGGCACTATTAATATCGATGGCAAAGCGCTTCGAATATTAAAAAACCAAATTCAAAGTCACTCAACACCAAGAATAACAGAGCGTTGGGGGAGTTCTTGTTACTGTTTTTAATATTTATTTATATTTATACTTTTTAGTTGAACTTTATTTGTTGTATTTATTTATTTCTAATTACTTTTTTTAAATAAGAATGAAGCTCAGTTGTCAGCTCACTTGTCTAGTGCCAACTACTTATGGGGTTATGGCACTGCATTGTTGATTTTATTAATTTGAATAAATTTTAGCTGACTTCTGGTTTCTTTGTGAGGGAAAAAATGTGAATCTATTAAACAATAATTCAAAAAATATTAACAATAAAAAAACTGTATAAATAACATTAAGATTTACAACAAAATGTAAACAAACAATATCTTTTTCCCTTATTTAAGATTTATAACCAATAAATTTAAATCTTTAAGCAAACTAAATAATAACAAAATAAGTGTGACCCTTTTTACCGAAAAATTGTTATATATAGTTGTCCCTTTCTGCGCTCTCTCAACCAATATCGCAGTGTCATAGCACCATATTTAAAATATTATTTGAATATTAATTGAAGAAAATGAATTGATGGTATTTTAAGAGCTGGTTAACAATTTTATTTTATTTTATTTATTTATAGTGCTAGAATATAAATAAATAAAACAAAAATAAAATGTATTAAGCCCTTAAAATACCATCAATTCATTTTCTTTAAGAAATTTGTTTTTCAGCTATTTAAATTCGAATATTAAATACATTTGATTACTTAATTATTATTATTATTATTTATTTTATTATTATTTCTTTTGATATTAAAAAGGTATATATTTATATTTAATTTGTTTGTCAGCTATTTAAATTTAAATATTAAATACATTGAATTATTTAATTTATGACACCTGCTAAATCTTAATTTATTTTGATCTCAAAGAGATATACTATTAGAATAATATTTATGATTGAATATCATTTAAAAATTCCCAGTTTTAAGGTAAGTTTTGCTGCCAAAAATTGGCAAATTTTATGTGTATAAATCTCACAAACCCTGCGCCATTTGGCAGCCTCAATACGTTTTGATGAACCAAATCCCCGCCCCGAGTCCATTAATCTGTATTATCCCTAAGAAGTCATTCATCTAACCGCCGCAGCTGCCAGTTCCACTTTGTTTCGTCGCTAAATGAAACAATTTAGTTAAATGGTCAACATTTTACCTAGCGCCGTCCTTGTCCCTGTCCTTGTGCTTGTTGCGGTTCTATTCACCAGGTTTTTCTCTACTTTCTCCTCTTGATTTTTTCATTTTTCCTTTTTATGTTTTTTTTTTTTCGCTGTCGTTGTCCTGGCAATAAAATGCAATTCGCTCGAAATAAAAAAAATGGGAAGAGCGGCGAGCGTTTTGGACTTTGGCACCTGGCAAGCCAAGCATCCGCCCCCAAAAGTGACATTTCATGTCCTGCGGAATGTGGGGTGGGTTCTCGGGCTGCTATTCTGCTATTTAGTTAATTTTAAAGCCAGCCCCCTTGAAATATTACTTGGGCTCCTGCCAACTTGGTTTCCTTTTGATGTAATTGCGAGGGGTGGCTCCCCAGCGTCCTCCCCCGGCTCCAGGCTGGGTGCGGCTATTCATTGATTAACTGCCAGGACTCGCTGAAGACATATGAAGAGCAGGAGGCGGGAGGCGGCAGGCGGAAGGTGGGCGGGATGCTCTAGGACCATTTTCATTTAACATTTTCATTTTCATTTTCATTTTCGCTGGCGCTTTCTGCCCCGTTTAAGGTTCTCTCTTTTTTTATTATTATATTTTATTTTATTTTTATTTTTTGTGCCCACATAGCTGGGAGCCGAGCGGTTGTTGTTGTCATCTTGGGTTTCGTTTTTGGCATTCAAAGTTGGAATACCTGAAAATGCTTGGTAAATTAGATCAAAGGACCAAGGCAGTACGTGTAGGCATTCCCAGCCCAGCCGCGCCCCCTTTCTCTTAGGGCCTTTGGGGACACAGTGAAGGCTCCAGGGAGTGAATCCTCCTGAGAGTTGAGTAATTTCAAGGGGTTTCCTTTTTGAGATTTGCTCTTGAAATATTTAGTAGAGCTAAACTAGTTTTTACAAAAATAAACGAGGCTAACAGCTGCTGTTGTGCGCACAAAATGGTCTATTATGAATTTATATTCCTTATTATTTTGATTTATTTTTTTAATGATAATAATAACATTTACAGGTTTGATAATAACCTGTTTTGGATGAAAAAACAGCTGTTTGGAGCACAACAGGCGCTCTTTTTATTTTAAATTAAGTCTAAAAAGAGGAAATTAAATATAAATAAATATAAAATAAAATGATGGAACACTTAATTTATTAATTACATTTTAAATAATTTATTTATTGATAATAAACTTGATTTTAGTTTGGTTTTGATCAAAACGAGCATATCTGCGCACAACAGGTGCTCTTTTACATGAAATTAAGTCCGAAAACAGGAAATTAAATATAAATAAATATAAAATAAAATTATGGGAACACTTAAGTTATTAATTACATTTAAAATAATTTATTTATTGATAATAGGTTTTATATTAGTTTGGTTTTAATAAACACAAGCATATCTGCGCACAACAGGTGCTCTTTTTACATGAAATTAAGTTAAGAAAACGGGAAATTAAATATAAATAAGTATTAAATAAAATTATGGGCAACAGTAGAACTTAATTTATAAATTACATTTAAAATAATTTATTTATTGATAATAGGCTTGATACTAGTTTGATTTTGACCGAAAACCAGCTGATCTGCGCACAACAGGTGCTCTTTTTCTTTGATATTAAATCAAATTAGGTAGTTTACCTTAGCCAAAGCTCACTGTACTTCCCCCAACTGTGTGTGTCTGTGTGCAATAAGTACTTGGAAAGTCGGATTAAGTAATTTGCGCGTGCCACTTTCAATTTCTTGCCGCTCAAGGTGCAGGAAACGCTCTCTGGCAGAAAGTTGGGAAAAAATGTGTGTGCCTTTGCCTTTGCTTTTGGCTTTTCCCCTTTTCGCCTTCTTTTCTTTCTGAATTTCCTCCCTTTTCCCCTCTGGCTTTTCCTTTACTTTGTAAAGGGCTTTTCGGCTTAGAAGCCAGGCTCGGTGCTCGGTGCCCGGCCGCCATTTGAATAAATAAATAATTAAAGTGTGTTTTATGGGCGGCGACATACATATAGATATTGAACCCGTAACTGACCTCACTAAGGTACACACTCCGTTAAGATTTTTTTTCTTTGCTCTTCGAGCGTAATATCCGCTGACAAAGTTGATAAAAAATGAAGGGGGAAAAAAAGTTGTAGCGACTGCGACCGCGACCATTATGCAAATCGAGTGAAAAGGCGCTGGCGAAACACTTAAGCCGTTTTGTCCAGGAAAAGCCGGCATTGTTGCCGAGGGAAATCTAATTTCCTTCGATGCCATGCTGCGCTTTCCGGGGCGATGACAACCCCTTTTTCCACAGTTCCCCACTTCCCCTTTTTCCCCCCTTTTTACTTTCCCAGTTAGCCGACCCAGCCAGCGTCTATGCATGCATAATTCAAGCGGACAGCTCCGGCCCTGGACTACAGGGAGGGATCTCAAGCGAGGAGGGAGCAGGCTGATGCTGATGATGATGGGCCATGCATATTTGATGGAATCATCTCGGTATGACTTATGGCCCAACTGTGGTGTAGTTTCGGATCACAGGGCAGGGTCGTAAGTATTTACTTATGTTTAGGCAGGGTCAGGCGGGCTCCTCCCTCTATATATATTCTTTTATATATATTTATCAATAGCCAAACTCGACTCGAACTGATTGCAACTTGTTTCATTAGTGCAAATATTTTTGCAATTTTCAGAAAGGGATTTTCCGGCTGCTGGCAACTTTTGAGCAAAAACTTTGTACACTTTTGTGCCACGAAACTCGATGTAAATTTTGTGGATACATTTTTCTAGCCAAAAACTCGGACAGAGGGTATTTTTATTTTAGTTGGCAATTAGCAGAATATATAAAAGGTAAGGATTTGATTTAAAATGTGGGTCTTAAAGCCTTTAAAAGCGGAGGGTCAAAGGTAAGAGTTAAAAACCACTTGTTTTTACTAGTTGAGGGCCTCTTCAAGATTTTAATTATTTATTTATTTATTTTACTCTTTTTCCTCCTTTTCTAACTAATTTAAAATGTATGTATTAATAATTTAAGGCTTTCATTTAAATATGATTTGTTTACCTTTCAGAAACACATAAATATTTGGCAAATAAAATGAAATTTGCCAGAAAAAATAAATTTGAAATGAGCTCAAGTCGGAAAATTAAAGAAAAGAAAAAAGTTAATGAGTTCCAAGCGATTAAGCCGAGGGATAACTTTGTTGCCAAAGCCGAGAAAGGGAAAAAGGCGGCATTTGGCGGCGTTGAATCAATAATTTTTGGTCGGGGAGCATAAAATCATTTCGTTGAATTTTTGATAAGGGTTGAGCAGCCCTTCAAAAGACTGAAAAAGGACGCGAAGTCTTGGTTCTTGCTGCTCTCGAAATGAAAATCGAGGACAACATGAGCAACAGTTACAGTGAGTGGGCAGAGCCAGTCAAGTGCTGGCAACAAGGACGATGTCAAAAATAGTGTCTCAGCAGGCAAGGGGTGCTTATTTTTTGAGGACTCTCCCGAACTCACCGCATCGTTTGCTCGTTTATTTGCTAACCAGTCTAAAATGAAATTAATTATAGTTACGCACAGTTTCCGTCCCCTTTCCCATTTCCCGAAGGTAAATGGTGGAGTGGCTGGCACTCATCCTCTCCCTCGCTTTTGTTGCCAGGTTTTGTTTCGGTTTTTTGGCCATTTTGTGGGGCATGTCCGCCTGATAAATGGCAGGTCAAATAGTGGTTGGAGTGCTTGAAGGCTATAGCGACTGCTTTTTACTGGTTAGTAAATTTCTAAATTTCTAATTTATAAATAAGTATTATTTCAGGGATTATAAAATGTGTAGATTGTATGTTTCCTTTTAGCAAAGTAGGGAATATTTTGTGACCTTAAAAACTAGAGCGTATTCCCTGTCATAACCAACCAGGAGCCATCATCACCGGTCAGGAGCGTAAACAAATTATGCTGAGGGCTGAGGGCTGGTAGCTGGCAACAAATATTTCCACTCTCTAAAAATAGCCCCCTTTCGAGCCCCCTTTCCGTAGATACATAGTACCCTCTGTGTGTTGTTTTTTTTCCCCTGCTGGCCCTTGTCCTGCCAGCTGATGTCTGTCTCTGGGCCTGACCCTGAACTTTTTAATTAATACGTGCAAGTGCGTGAGCATCGAGCATTGAAAGGACTCGTTGAGCACACTCACACCCAGGACCCTGCCCGCAAATGGCTGCCCAAAATGGCGGAAAAGGGCTGGGGATGGGGGAGAGCGGAGAGGGAAAGGGAAGCGGGAAAAGGGAAAAGGGGGAAAAATGGCGGTGGAAAAGCAGGGAAGCCGCAACAAAAACAAGCGGGCGAAAGACGAAACTCGTTTTGGCCTTTTGCTGGTTTACAAAACGCACCATAATTTCGAGTTGTGAGCTAGGCACTGGCAGAAAATAGGGGATACTTGTTGTTTTTAAAAGAATTTTCAAAGAAAATCAATAGGAAATATTTTTAAAGCCGATTAGGGCTTTAGTTTTGGCACACAGAGATAATTATGGGGTACGGGTTTGAGAATCCGCGTACTCAAATTCGTACTATTCTTATTTTGAGTACGGATTTTTTCAAAATTCCTAGATTATATTTATTTCCTTACTTTGAGACCAAAAAAAATTAAAAATGAATACAAAAGAACTCACACCAAAATTAAGTACAAATATTCTTGAATTAAAATGGTTTTATTCTTAAATTGAGTACGTCTGTACTCAAGTTTGAAGGAAAGGAATATAAATACTATGAGGTTTTTGGGGAAAAAAGTCTCTAAAAATATCTATGTTTATTATTTTCTTTCTTATTACCTATTTTCTCCCAGTGCCTTTTTCGCTGTGTGCTTGCCCGCCCTGCCGTTACGCTTTTGTTTACATTTTATATCAAAAACTTTTACGAGCTACAAAATATGCTCAGCCTGAGCCAAGAGCAAACAACTGCGGAGCGGCAAAAATAAATAAAAATAAAATTGATAGCATGTTCTTTGGGGTCCTGTCCTGTCCCTTCCTCGCATCCTGTGTGCAGGATACACACACGCCCCCCACACGCACTCACATTTGAATATGTATGTGCGCAGGGTAAGTGGATATATATGGCCGGAATTATTGGCATCCTCCGCCGCTTGCTACTTTTCCAATTGCAATTATCGCTTACGAGGGATTATTAAAGTGCTTAATCTTACGACTTTACATTTTTTGCGTTTTTTAATATTTTTTTAAGGGAGATAAAAGGGAAGGGGAAGGGCAGGGAATGGCTTATATATTTTATAAATGTTATTTCTTTAAAATTTCGACCCTATTTGGAACCTTTAAGCCTTAATCTTTTTTTAAAGCTATTTGATTGTCTAAATAGGGAACTAAAATTCTTACTTGATGAAAAATTAAGAGAGACATCTTAGTTTTTAATTATAATTATTATTTCCTTTTCAATCTCGTTATTAAAATGAGAAAGAGACTTTACAAGGCATCAAGGAACCCCAACATATCCTTAACTGAACTGCATATGGCACAAAAGCCACAACTAATAACCAAGACAAGTCAAAGGAATGCATTTGTGGGACCAACAAAAGGTCAAAGGTCCTGTTGTGATATTCCAAATGGAATGCTGCTGCATTTACCTCTCTCCGATGGCTAATTTCGAGTCAATATTTATGCTTTTATCCGAAAAAAAAACCTTTAACCCTCGAGTAGTTACTTCTCCCGTTGTTAAAGCTCTCCCCAAAATGCTAACCCGTACTCCCAACTACCAGATAATCGATATCCGGAGTCTGTGCAGGATTGTATGTGCCCGCGGGCCGAGTTGGCGGATGAAGGCTGACAGTTGGACAGGCTGCCAGGCGGCTTCAAAGGAGGCCCAGAAATTCACAGAAATTCCCAGAAATTACAGACACAACCAGAGGAAGCTCTCTCTTTGTCTCTAAACTGGTAATTTATTGAAGATGATTGGGAGTCGTCGTCGTCGTCTCTCTCTCTACTCATCAGCCTCGACCGGCGGCATTCGCTAGCCAGGAAGGGGATCTTGCCCAGCAACTGGCAGACGTGTCTGCTTCCTCACCAGAACGCCTCGGCTCCTCCTCCGGCTGGAAGACAGCAAGGAGCTGCCAGTCACCCGCCGACCTGTAAGCGGGCGGCATGGGCAGGACAATGGGATTTGCGCTGAAGTCCACCATGGAAGCCGGACGCATGCCCGAGCTGCACACGTTCGCCTGGACCTGGGACCTGGTACCTGGTTTCAAGAGCGACCTCCAGCGGCGGACCATCTGGTGGCGCTTCTTGGCGGAGGAGAAGATATTGGTCCTGGGACCCGCCAGCCTATAGGCCGCTGGCAAAGGCAGGACAATGGGATGAGCCGGACGGATGCCCGACTGCCACGACTGCCACTGGTCCCGGGCCCGCAGCAAGGCCTTCCGCCGGCGCACCATCTGGTGGCGCTTCTTCGCCGAGGCAAAGAACTTGGTGCTGGACTGGGCGAGACTTAGGGCTGGCATGCTCCGGAACCGCTTATAAATAGGATATATATTCGAGTGAAACTCCCAACGAAACGTGATACCGACTGGAGCTGGTCTATATCGGATTTTTGCGGCGAGGCCTGCTCCGAATGGAAACTTGTTTACATTGCTCATACGCCCGGGTAGCCCGCAGCAACAGGGGAAAATCCGAAAACCGAAACCAAATCCAAATCAAAATCAAAATCATCCATCGCCCGCGGCCGCCGGGAGCTGGGGAAAAGTCAGGGAAAACATGAAAAGTTTACCCGCACCCTCATGACACAGAGGAGAGTGTCCCAAGTTTGAGGCCGAGTCAACCCTGGAGCACAAGCAACCCTCAATCCACGGGCGGTTTTCCATCTTCCCGCTTCTTCATTTCTTCACCTTCTTCAAATGCAAAATCTAATGAAATTTTTACATATTTTTCCTTAGCTTTTGACTGGAAGTTTTAGCTGGGAAGTTAAGGCAAGGCAAGAAATGGTTTCTTTTTTATATACTTGATTTCTTTTTGGCTTTTTAAATCTGTAAACCTCTTATTAATTAAAGAACTAGCTGAAGCTGAGGCTAAAACTAGTCTAGAATTCTTGCAGCTTTTTTTGCAATTTATTTCAAGCCTTGTCCGCCCCAGGGTGCCCTGGCTGGACATCCCTGGCAAGCCTCCTGCTGGGAGGAAGCGATTGCAATGACAGATGCCGACTATCAAAGGTAAGAGTGGTTAAGCAGACAGCCTGGGAGAAAGGCAGGAAAGGAAATCTGGGCAAATTTGTGCCTCTGCCTCTGCCTGGGCGTGTGTGTGTGCATCGAGCCATTTTATGTTAACAACTTTGTTGGCCCAAAGCGCTGCGAAGCGGTCCCACTCCGTGTCATCATTATGTTCATCATTAACAACTCGTCAGCGTAACGATGATGCCGATGATGATGATGTTGATTATTCGGAAGTGAGTGCCATATGTTACCCACACACGGCAGCCGGAAAAGCGGAAAAACTGAGCCACATTTTGGTGGCAACAAATGGCTGAAATCAGCCAAAACAGCCGGCAACATCAAACGCCGACGGGGGGATGCCAGGCGAAAAACAAATCAGTTTTTTATTCAACGTGAGAGGGGAGAAAGGGGAGTCCCCCCATAAAAAAAAAGGGCAAAAAGCACTCACCAAGGAGCGAAAGTTTATGAACCATAAAACAGAGTGGAACGATGCATAGGCATGCGATTTTTCGTATTTTCCTCGAATTTTCCTTCGTCTGCTTTTCCCTGTCTCCACCTGCCCTCGCAGGCAGGTGCTTTGCATCTCGTTGGTGGCTCTTTAAAATGCCGTTTCAACCATTTCTCAACTCAAGTTGAGCTGTAAACTCCCAGTGAGAGCGAGAGATTTCCGAAAAGGAGCCCCGGCTTCGCTTTATTTATGGGCCATGGCCGCTTTAAGCGCGGCATATCGAATGTCTGGTAACAGGTAACAGTACGGAAAAGAACCACAAATCGTAAATTATCATTAAGATCGAGTTTTTCAATACTTGTTTCAAAAAACTTCTTATGGTGATATGACACTATACTGTTGGCTTTGTTGTTGACACTTTTAATGGTGAACAATTGACGGGAAATTTAAAATCGAAAAGATTTCTTAGAAAAAAGTAAGAAAAAATATATATTACATTTTAATTATGTAATAAATATATTTACTAAATTATATAAAATATTTTATCCATTATTTCATTCATTTTATAAGATGTAACACTTTTACTTATCTGTACTTGAAATAAAACCTAGAGTAAGTGAGTTCCTAGTAGAATATAGTATCATAACACCATAACGCGTTGTGAATTTAAAAGAAAAATTAGTGTGACTGTGTTTTAAACACCATTAATGCAGATAGTAGTTGGCTAGACAGTGTCATAATACCATTAAATTAATTAAAAAATAAGAACTAGTTTGTTTCTTTTGTTTATTATATAATGTAACCCTTTCACCGATCTGAATTTAAAATAAAAACTAGTGTGACTATGTTTCTAGAAGAATATAGTATCATAACACCATAACGCGATCTGAATTTAAAACAAAAACTAGTGTGACGGTGTTCCTAACACCATTAATGCAGATAGTAATTGGCTAGACAGTGTCATAACACCATTAAATTAATTAAAATGTGAAAATATATTTATTATAATTTGTAACCCTTTCACCGATCTTAATTTAAATTTAAAACTAGTGTGACTGTGTTCCTAGAAGAATATAGTGCCATAACACCATTTTTGTATGCAGATAGTAGTTTTACAGACAGTGTCAAAACACCATTAAATTAATTAAAATGTAGATACTAGTTTGTTTCCTTGGATTATAATATTATGTAACCCTTTCACCGATCTGAGTTTAAATTAAAAACTAGTGTGACTGTGTTCCTAGGATATTAAAGTGTCCTAAAACCATCAATGTAGATAGTAGTTGGCTAGACAGTGTCATAACACCAAAAAATTAACAAAAATGTAAATACTAGTTTGTTTCTTTGGTTGCGATGTAAACTTAAAATAAAAATCTAGTGTGACTGTGTTTCTAGAAGAATATAGTGTCATAACACCATTAATGCATATATTAGCTAATTTCTCAAGTTTAAAGGCGCAACACCTTTTCTTCGATTCCCAATGATTTCTGGGGGCATTTTCTCTGCAGTTAATAGCAAACTTCCCCTTAATCGAACCGAAGATTTCCGGGAAATGGGTAAACCTGCGGAAATTTCGCTCGGAACAGATTAATCCCGGGGCCATTTGTCAATTATCTAATGGCAAACGGATGGGGGAGGCGATCGGGCATATTGACATCGCTGGTTAGCAGTGCAATTTGTGGATTGCATGGCTGGGAGTGCCGATTCCCGGAGGATAAGTGTCAACAGTTCCTGCTGGCTGTGTCCTGGCAAGCCTTGGGCCACTTAACCCTAAAGGAATGGCAAAGGCAAGATCTCCTTGATTCCATAACTCATAAATGGGAAAGGTTTCGCTTAAGTTAAACTGCCCTTAAAGCATCCTTCTTAGTTAATTTTATAGAAAAGTTCGATTGTTGTTTTTTTTACTTGCTATTTTTTTGTTCCTTCTGCTTGTGTGCGCTCTGTGGGGGAAGTAAGTCAATGTTGGCTCGCTGGTCGGGCAACCGGAAACCGGAAGCGCCAAGCAGGCAGAGGACGAAGGGCGATGGAAAAAAGGTTAAACTTGTTGCAGCAACTTTCCCCTCAACACGATATGTTTTATGGGCAGCGATAAATGTTATTAACTTGGCTGGCAAAACTTTGGTAATTGAACGGCTCGGCGTCTCGGAATTAGTTGGCAACAAGTCCGCCGAGAATAGGCCCCAAAGGCGTATATATTTATATTTATCTTCCTCTACATGTGGCTCGTCCTAAACTATAAATAAAATGTAGATTTAACCCACACAAGGCAGGCTGAGTTGGAAATAGGACACTGCCAACAGCTGAACTCCTGAACTATCACTGATTAGCTGCCTGTCAGAGCCAAATGAAATGTTACAAAAAGGGCAAATATTAATTAAACCCGTTGAATTGAATTACTAATTAGACATGAGATTGCCATGACCATTTGACAGCTCTGCTTTTTTCGAGGGCACTATTTTTGCCCAGGTTTTCAGCGCGTGTCACAAATAATTAAAAATTATGAGGGGAAACTGGAAACCAGCCAGTTTTTCCACATTACCAGCCGAGGTCAGTTCGTGCATTGTTTGTATGTGAAAATTTTTGACAGAATTTTTGTAATGAAATATTTTCCAATGAGATATCTTCAGCAGCTGCAGGATTCCCTGAAGCCTGAAAAAGCTTTGATTAACTCGTTGTGGATTCCAGGGAAGTCAGTTTCCTTGAACTACCGACGGCGCGCGGCGGATTTTCCTGGAAAATTCTACAAGTTCTACTTTTCTGTAAGTAAAATTCTGTAAATTATTCATTTAACGAGCTAACGATTCAGGCTAACCCTTAAGGCTTTATAAGAATTATAGAATTAAAGGAAACTGAGCTTTGCATCCTTCTTCTTAATTTTTAAGAGATAGAGCCCAGGGCAAAGGTATTTATTTTAATAAAGTATCCAGTGACTAGCAACGAACTTGAATAAAATGATTTTATTTATCAGATAAATTCAGAAAATCCCTGGGAATTCAAAGGATTCAAGGGGGAAGGGAGGCTGATTATGGCTCAAGATATGGCGAGAGAAATGCCTTTGTATTTATTATGAATTCGTCTTTAATATGCGAAGGGCAATCGTGTGTACAAATAATGTACACGCAAATAAACACGCACACACAATCGGAGGAAGAGTGGGGCGGGAGGAAAAGCTGGGAAAGTGGAAGTGGCAGGTGGATAAACACCAAGGAGAATTGTTGCAAATGGTCACGGAAATGGAAACGAAACAAATCTTGATCTCGTTTTCGGCGCCTGTCACTTTCAGCCCCCGCCTCGCATCCGTATCTGCGTATCTGTATATTTAGCGGCATGCGTATCTTTTGTGTCCTGTGTCCTGTGTCCTGGCATCCTTGCATCCTCGCTCTTTCGGCTCAATTTATATGCAGAACTGTTCACAGTCAATTGCCAGTTACAACGCCCCGTTGTTCGCCAATGTTCAAGCTGTTTTTATTTATTTATCTTATTTTTATTTTTGTTTTCGTTTTGCGTTCAGCGTTCTTGTTTGCGTTTTCGTTTTCGTTTCCGTTTTCGTTTTTGGCTTTGTGTTTTTGTTTAGGGGAAACCCCGCATTGTTTTGCCTGCGTTGTGGCGCCATTTAGCATATTTATGCCCGAAAATCGCTCTGACGATTGGGTTTATTCTGATATTGAGCGCGAAGTTCGGTCTTTTTTCTAACAAATAGCCACAGAAATTGAAATCAACTTGAAATCCACCGAAAAGTATGCTACAAAATTGTACAAAATAAATTGATCATGAATTAGAAACCTATAATATATCTTTAAATACTTTTGAACACTTTACGTAAATGTTTTCAAGGAAATCAGAGTTTTAAAAAATATTGTTGCTTACTTTTATGCTTTTTAAAAAGTTATTTCAAATATCTAAAAGGTCAAATTGTGTTCTCTAATATATAAATATATTTTTAAACCTGTTAAGCCAAACCCTAAATCCTTAACAAAATTATTTAAAGCCCTGCTTATTAATATTATTATCTAAATAAAATGGTCTCCAAAAGTATGCTACAAAATTTTACAAATTAAATTTATCAAGAACTAGAAACCTATAATTTATCTTTAAGTACTTTTGAACCCTTTTAGTAAATGTTTTCAACGAATTCAGAGATTTAAAAAATATTGTTGCATACTTTAATGCTTTTTAAAAAATAATTACAAATCTCTAACGGGTCAAATTGTGTTCTCTAATGTATAAATATATTTTGAAACCTATTAAACCTAATTATTTAATATCTTGCTAATTAATATTATTAAAAAGCTAACAGTCTCTAAAATATTTCCTTCCTATTTTTCCCAGCCAAAGTACCTTGAGGATTGTTATCCTTTTAAGACCCATTATATGCATTTTAATTAAGGCTTCGAGTGAAAGCGAGACTCGGCTCTTTGAGGCGCCTCTAACCCATTTTAATTTCCTTTGCATTTTCAATTTTTTTATTTATTTTTAGCAGCCAAGATTCATGCAAATTGATTGCGAGTCTATTAAATTTGCATATTTATCAATTTGTTGTGCGTGTTTCAGTTTGGGTTGCGCTGCTTTTTGCTTTCGCGCTCCTTGCCTTATATATTTTTTGAATATATATCTTTGGTGTTGGCTTTTGTGCTTTTTGTATCTCTTTCGGTTGGTTGTTGTTTGTCTTTGGCAACATATTTTAATTACATCCTCGGCTGTGCTGTGGCCCGGAGATATTTCAACTCGATTTGCATAGAAAGAGAGCCCGAGCCCGAGTAAGGGCGAGGATCCGTGGCCAACTGTTATCCTGGCATCCTGGCATCCTGACACCGCCGCCTAATTAATAAGGATGCAATCCAATTAGGAGCGTGGCAACATCAAAGCGGCTCAGAGCACTCGCCTGGCGGGACGATCAAATATTAAGTAGGCGCAGAAACTAAACCAACTGTGACAACACTCGCCATAAGGCAATTACCATTAGCATTATCATCATCATTATGGTAATTAAAATCCATGGCTAATTGTAATGAGACGAGAGATGTCCCTTGTTAAATGCAAATAAATCTGCTAGCCATCAGGATGGATTCTGAGAAAACGTTGAGGAGAAAGTCCAGTCCAGTCTCTCCTTTCCGGCTAATGGCTTTCGGGGATGTGTCGTCCAGCCTAACCGCAGGCAGCAAATAGTCCTGCGACTGCGCCATACATATAATATAATTTCTTGATGAATATTTATGGAGTCGGGTCGTCACATCTTTCCTATTTCGAATTTTCGACTTGCAAACAATTCCCAAGGCTGAGAAAATCAGAGATTTATTATGTTATTTCACAGATACTTGATACGCATTCCTCCTTTGAGCTGCCACAAATAATAAATTCAAGTTATTCAATATGAGAGCTGCCTTTGTCGCGTCCCGACAATAAAATGCAATTTTCCTCTCCTTTTACACGAATGCAAGAATAATAATTTCAAGGACAGAGGTACACAATTCCCTCGAATTCTTCAAGCATATAAGGGTCATTATTTTCTACTTTATTTTTCCTATTAAAATGTAATCATAATGTCAGCCAATCTCAATTCCTTTGAATTCCTTGTTATTTACCGATGTTGATGAATTTTCAATAACAATTTCTAGGAAAAACTGGTAAGCAAATAAATATGAAAACCACTTGAAACTCGCTGGAAAAGTAATAATTGAAAATTGTATTTTATTTGAGGGTTTTTTTTACAGCCACATTTTCCGCGACTTTGGGTTGTGGTAACAAAGTTTCAAATCCGAATAGTTTGCAACTATGTAGCCCAGCTTCAGCTGTATCTTTTCCCTTTCTGATTTTCCGATAGTGTGAGTTTTCCTCTCTCTCTCAATGTGCGAGTGCACAATGTATGCAATTTGGGCTGGCTCGTAAAGCAAAGAAAATTCATGCGAACAACGGCTGCGACAACGCTTTCTTCTTTCTATTTTTTCCATTTCTTTTAATGCCTTCCCAACCTTTTTTTTCGCTTTTCCATTTTCCGGAGCAAAAACTAAAGCCATTAAAATGCATGTGAATGCGTTTCGCAAGGCAAGCATTGTTTGACAGCTGTCATCGCCTCGCTTTACCTTTTTTTTTGGTTTTGGGAGCTGCAAAATGGATGCCAGGAAAAGTGGGCATTGAAAGACAAAAAATAAATAGAACAATGAAAAAGTGAACAACAATTGGAGTTCAAAGAGAGGCTTCAAAGGGTTTCTGGGATTTCTTACAAAGATTTCGTTTGGAGAAGCCAAGGTATGGTTATCGGATGGCTTAAAAAGAAAAGAAATTCACTTTATAATCCGACAACAGCAATTAAACTCTTTTCAAGGAAAAAAATGACACCCTTTCAATACGTTTGGAAAATGTTTACCTTGGCAATCGCTTACAGTAAATACCTGCAGCTATTGATATGCGATATTTAACCAGGAAAATTGTGAATAATTTTGGACCAATTGAATGGCGTTATTGACACCAAACAGACGGTTTTTTTTTTGCCCGGCAACGGATTATGGTTTTTGTGGGCGATAGGTCGGCAGTTTTAATTGCTTAATCAATTGCCTTAATGTTGCATAACCGTAATGGGCAGGTGTTAAGTGGTCAGCCCGACAAGTAATCACCTTTAAGCCGGAATCCCGAGTCCGGTATGCAGGTGAAGGGTGAAAGTTATCCGCACAAAAGGCAATTAACTTCAGTGTCTGAGCGTCCTCGAAAGGACGATTTAAAACGAAAGGTTGCCATGGCAGGAGGCGAGTCGCGGCGCCAGTGTCTAGGAGAAGCGGAAAACAGAAGGAAATCAGTCGGAACAGGAAGGAAATGCTTAAACGATATGAAAATCCCCGATGCTGGTATTAAATATTATTACTGCTGTCCCAGTCGCTGCTGTCGCTGCCAAGCCCGGCAAGCCTGCCAAGCTGCGGCTTTTGTTATTTTCCCAACAAACAATAGCCAGGCTCACACACAGCCAGTGTTTCGCTCTCGCTTTTCTCTAAGCTAAGGCGATTTTCCGACTACTTTAAGTTTAAAGGAAATTGTGCAGCTTAATTTCGTTTAATAAAGTTTTTGGAAATGATTATTATGGGTAAAATGCAAAGAGTGTTGGCCCTTAATTAAGTCGTAACTCAGTTCTGGGGAAGTCTATATACAAGTGTGGCCGGAAAATGTTTACTTTCCAATTAATTGGAGTGTTCAATGGAAATATAAAATATTTACAATTAAAAGGAAGTCCAAATAGGGGAATAAAAATCAAAATAAATAAATGTATATGGAGTGCTTCTCTTTAAATTCTTTAATGGTGTTTTTCCTTGTATTTCCAAATATTTAAGCTTAAATATTTTATGAAAACAAGTGTTTTTCTTCTGATATTTATGTATTTATATTTCATATTTAATACCCTATCAGTTATCAGTTATTTTTCCTTGCCAAATGAAGCGTGTTTAACCCGTAAGTGTCCTTAATAGTATCAGCCCTTGTTAAGCGGTGAATATAATCAAATTAAATTTACTTTTTAAAGAGGACTTTAGTTTCCAGGACGACCGTAAGAGCATTGCCTGTGCCTGTGCCTGGCTCGTAAAATACAAAAATATATGCCAGAGTCGAGTTTTATTATTGCAGCCAACACACAGTTGGCGATGGGTTAATGCCATTGCCATTGCCAATTTTGCCACCGGCTTAGCACCTCCCTCCGACACCCATTTTTCGCCATTTCCCATTGTATCCGCTTCCGTTTCCGCTTCCGTTTGCTCTCTCTCTCTCTGTGTGTGTGTGTGTTTGCTGGGCAGTTTTTAATAACGCATCGGGCTGTCAGCTGGATCAGCAGTCAGAGCATATGGCATATGGCTATATACATAAGTATATATATAGTATATAGCCGGATGCTGGCCTCCTGCAGCGGCGTCATCAAATTTTATGATCACACTCAAACACTCACGTGCAAGGACAGCAATTAATGGATGCCGGGCGGCGTTTATGTGTTTGTATCCTGGCCAAACAATTCCACCTTCCTTTCTTTATAGTTGCCACATAAAATGGGGTGCCACACTGCCCGAAAAATATAGTTAAATTCAAGAGAACCTTCTTTGATTCATTTATTATTATTTTTAATCAAAACAAGGCCTCAGTCAGACTTTTCTTTCAGTGCCTGAGGCCATAATGCAGCATTGGTTGGACATTTCGATATTAATTCGAGTGCCTGCAACTGTCAGTTTAATTAATTTGGAAAATGTTTACAATTTACGCCCCGGGAACCCCGACTCCGATCCAGGTCCGTCAATTAGTCTCAATTAAGGACCCAGGCTCCGGCATTTGATTTTTCTCTGGCGGAGGATGAGGAGCTGAGCTGAGCTGAGCTGAGCCATTTCCTCGTGCTTGACCTTTCTTTCAACTTGACGCCATTAATGGTAATGTTGGTCTTTGGGGCACATTTTCCAGCTTATTAACTTGGCCATTCGCCGAGTTTTTCCTGTCCCTTTTTCGGTCAAAGCTCTCCTGTTGCTTTCCGCTTTTCTTTAAGGTTTTTTTTCCAAGTTATTTCTGGACTTGTCTTTAATGTTAATTTCTGTTCGCAACTGAAACTATGCCCGCTTTTCTGGGCCCCCCAAAACAAGGCGTCAAGTTGCCAACGATGTTTGCCCAGGGCCCAGCAGCGCCCACTGCCCCCATTTTGGCCCATTTTTTGCGGTCTTTCATTTTGTTACTACACATAAATTGAACATTTTGCCGCAATGCCGCACACATTTTGCCTGTTGCTCGGCCGGAGGAGCAACAGGGGCAGGCAGTTGGGAAAAGCGGCAAGGCTGAACAGATGGCAAACCACTCGACGCAGACAAGGACGATGTAATAAAGTTAGAGCCTGTCAGGCGGTGTGCCGCCGCCACAAAAGAAATGCGGTTAGACGGAACGGAAAGAAGCGCCGCCACACTAGCTGCGCCCCTATTTTCCGCCCACTTTTCCACCCACTTTTCCCCCGACTTGTCATTGTCAAGGCCTCCGTTTTCGCCTCCGCCCCCGGCAACTCAAAAACACAACTCAAAAATACACACACACACCCATTGCCGGGGCAATCAATAAGGAAGTAGCTCCGGACTCATAAATAAGTGAATGCCTGAATGAATCCAAAGATTTTCGAGACTCGAATTACCCGACTCAGGATGCTCAGGATGCTGAGGATGATGTAAGCCTGGTCGGCAGATGAAAGCCAGTTGCCAAAATCCGCTAACGAAGCAATTAGCATCTGTGCCAGGTGAACACAGCACTGAGATTTATGGGGAGCTAAGGAGAGTCCTTAATACACTTGAGTGTAGAAAGAATATTCTTTTTTTTTCTAGTATTTCAATACGAAATATAAGTGTTAGGTATTTTTATTTTAGTATTTTATGTGGTATTTTTATTAAAGTATTTTAAATAAGCAAATAATAGAAATATAGAGGAATATATTGAAGCTGAATACACTTGAGTCTAGAAAGAATATTCCGTATTTTTTCTAGTATTTCAATACGAAATATAAGTGTTGAGTATTTTTATTTAGTATTTTAAATACAAATAATGATATGTAGTATTTTAATAAGGTATTTTAAATAAGCAAATAATATAAATAAATTATTTAGAAGAATATATAGAAGATTCTGCGAATACAGGTAATAATTTGATTAAGAATAATCATAATACCTCCTAATATCAAGACAGAATTCATTTCAAAATAATTCTTAATATATCTTTCTATGAAATTTCATTGAGCTATGGTATTAAGTGGTATTAATTAAAAATAATCATAATAATACCATATATTAATAAAGAAAAGAATCTTTAATACACTTGAGTCTAGAAAAAATATTCTGTCTTTTTTCTAGTATTTTAATACAAAATATAAGTGTTGACTATTTTTATTTTAGTATTTTAAATACAAATAATGCTATGTAGTATTTTAATTAAAGTATTTTAAATGGGCAAATAATATAAATTTTTTTTATTTTATATAGAAGAATATATAGAAGATGAATACTTTTAAGTCTAGAAATTATATTCTGTCTTTTATCTAGTATTTCAATACAAAATATAAGTGTTAGGTATTCTTATTTTAGTATTTTAAAGACAAAATAATGCTATGTGGTATTTTAATTAAAGTATTTTAAATCGGCAAATAATATAAATAAAATATATAGAAGAATTTATAAAAGACTCTGCGAGTACGGGTTATATTTTTATAAAGAATAATCATAATACCACCGAATATCAAGAAAGAATTCATTTTAAAATAGTTTTTAACATATTTTCCTATGGAATTTCACATTTAAAAGCTTTAGATATGGTATTACGTGGTATTAATTAGGAATAATCATAATAATATCATATAATAATAAAGAATTAATTTAAAAATAAATTAAACATATAATTCGATAAAATTTAAATTGTATTAGTTTGTATTAATGGAATTTCATATTTAAAAGCCTAATTTATGATCTTAAAATGCCTCTTTTTTTAGGACAGTGTTCTCGATGGACATGTGCTGTGCCTTACAGTGCCGGCCATGGCTATAGGCACTTCCCTGGCAAGGGATTCACCATCATTAGACCGAGAAGGAGCAGGGCTCCCGTTGCCACGGATTAAATGGTCTCCCTCAGCTGTTGCCATGGCTGGGGGGGCTTATGAGACGGGCCCAGACACTCATCAAAAGAAGTGGAGTCGTCCGGCCAGGATGCGAGGATGCGAGGCAAACAAATTAGTTAGTTGGATTTTCCTCTTATTCGAGACTGAGAGTAAACAAAATCCGCACCTAATGCGGCTCAACAGGGGCCTCAGCATACATTTTGGGAATGGCAATGGAATGTAAGCGAATTCCCATGTGGATGCCATTTCTTGTATTGGAAATAAAATAAAATGGAAGTGAAGGCATTCCTCAATTAGTATCGAAATTTAAATGGCACTTAAGCCCCAGTTAGCCGAACTAGGCCATTACTCTGGCAACCGGCAACCGGCAACCACACCATCATCCTCCTCCGTCCGGGGTAATTAATTATGTATAAAAATATTCCCTGCTTCGCTCAGCCCTCCCCCACATCAATTAAAAACAACGCAAATCTCGCCCTGAGTCGAGACCCTTCGGCTTCGGCTTCGCCAGCTTTGTATTTGTTTTTACATAAACAATTTTTGGATTTTTCATTTTTCGTAAGAGAGAGTGAGGCTGGAGAGGTGGGCTTTGTTTTGTAGATTTCTAATTACGACAGCCTCTTCTTGGCCGGGGCTTTTGTGGGCTTTCCGCAGAAGTTCTTTTGAGACGCGGCTTAATTATGTCTCCCCAAGGCAGCCAAGGGAAACATTTTTTATATGCAAAATAAATGAGGGAAGGAGGAGCAGGAGGAGGGGTGAAAAAAATTCAACAAATTGAAATTTGATAGAAATATTTATGTACGTATGGAAATTTGAGAGCCGGCGGCGGCCCCGTAAGTTGGACTGTTGCGTGCGCAGGAGAGCCCGGATTTGGATTGGGGCGATGCTTTCCCACTTACCCACTTTCCCTCTCACTTTACCCATCATCAGCCACCCCCAGGCCCCGCAGGAGCCGGCGATGTTTGTACAGCTTGTGGCCTAAGCTCGAGCGTAAACAAAATTTCGAATTACATACAAAAATGTTAAAATGTTGCCTTGTCAGGTGAACGAACGGAACGGGCGAAACTCTAGCTCCGGGGCAAAGTGTATAGGAAAAGCTGCCAGCTCTCCTTTTTCCACGCTCCCCGCTCCCCGCTCCCTTTGGCAAACAATTCAATTAGCCGGCCTTTTCTGTGTGAGTTGCATTTTAATACGCGCTCCTAATTTGTTTTTATTTTTAGTCACCTCTCGGAGAGAAATTAAAAAGAAGTCCCCGAAAGATCTAGCTGAAATCGCTGGAGATTTCATTTTAATGAGTTCTGGGATATGCGGATTAGTATTAATAAATTTTTAAGAAAGTATAAAAGAACATAAGAGAATTAATCGATTTTTAAAAGACTTCCCACATCCGTATTTCCTCTAAGAATAGCTGCCTGTTGTGGGCCAAGCTCTTTTCTAAGCTATACATAATTTAATAAATAAAACTACTTAGTTTTTTATTTATTTAAGTAAATACAGGAGATTTCGTACTCAAAGGTGCTGCATTTCTTGAGGTTTAGCTTCAGTAGTCAGCCTAGTTCTATCAAAACTTTAAATTTAAATATTTAATAATAAAACCTTAGGTATTTGTATATTTATTAAAGTAAATACCAGAGATTTCCTACTCAAAGGTGCAGCATTTCATGAGGTTTTGCTTACATATTTGCCTGTAGCGGGCCAAGTTCTATTTTAAACTCTAAGGAATATAATAAATAATAATAAACTAAATAGAAACCTGAGATTTCTTGATAAAAAACAAGTATTTCTTTTTTAACAGAAAAAAACAGCTTGCAGTTCCTGCTTTTGGCTCTAAGTACATTCCAGGTTTTGCTGAAAAAGCTGCCTGGGCTGAGCCAAGTTATATTCTTAAATAATATAATGAATAATAAAAAATAAACTTACTGCACACTTATTTCAATAAATAAATAAAAGCAATTTCCTATTCAAGGGTGCAGCATTTCGTGGGGCTTTGCTTACATATTTGCCTGTGGCAGGCCAAGTTCTATTTTGAACTATAAGGAATATAAAAAATAATAATAAACTAAATAAAAACCTGAGATTTCTTCATAAAAAACATGTATTTATTTTTTTTTAACAGAAACAGCTTGCAGTTCCTGCTTTTGGCTCTAAGTACATTCCAGGGAACTCGAGTTAAGCGAAGCGAAAGTGATTCCTCAAAACTTTGAGAACGATGCTGAGCAGCCCCAGAAAAGTTTTTTGGGCCACAAACGCTAACCTAAATGAAGAGAGACTGAGAGCGAATAATGAGCGGGAAAAGGGGACGAGCCAGGGGCAGAGATACAGAGACAGGGACAGAGACCCAGAGAGATGGGAAAACTTTGCTGCAAACTTAATAAACTGTCTAAAATTTGAGTTTCCCTGCCTGGCTCTGGCCGTATGTTTGTCTGCTCCAGAATTTACTTTTGGCTTCCATTGTTCTCAGGTAAACAAAGATTCGGCGAAAGACTTTCATCTGGAATTTCTCTGTGTCGCTTCTGCAGATTCCACTTCGATTCTTGTTTTTATGACTTAACTTTAGTTCCGAAGCTTGAGAAGCTTGAGATTCAATTCGTCATAAAAAGAACCAGGCAAGTGGAGGCCCAATGAAACGCTCAACTACTAGGATTAGACCCTCGTCTCATATTTTTGTGGACTTTTTTCCCCCCCCCGAAATTTCCCTTTTTGTGGTTTTTCCTGACTGGCTAAAAGTTTCACCGTAAAACTGTTCAAATATAAGTTGTTTTCCCACCCGCAGCCCGCCCCGCCTTGTTTTTCAGTTCCATTTTGGCCATGTGTGGCTTCGGGCCAAGAAAGGAGGTGAGAGTGAGTGGCGAGTGAAAGTTTTTCAATTTGTTTATGCATCCAACGCAGAGATGAGTGAATTATTGCATTGGAATTATGAGGCCCCGAGTACGAGTCCGAGTCCGAGTCCGAGTCCAGGTCCAATCCATCAAAAGGAAAGCCGTTTTAGTTGGCCAAAACAGAAGTTGAAATATTCATAAGGCCACTGGCTCTCCTCCCACCTGAATTTATGGCCAACTTTGGGATTATTATTTTGTTTTCATTTAAAGTGGGAAACACTGCCCCTGGTTTTCATGTTAATTCCGCTTTAAAATTTGTTTTTATCTCTCTAAAACACACACACTCGCAGGCGCAATATGCTGGCTTAATTTCCACATTTTTCCGGGCCAAAAAATGAGTTTTAACTTTATTGATGTCGATGGCAAATAAATAATTAATTTATGTGGCAACAGCGGCGGCGGCGGCGGCTTTATTATTGTCAAACACAAAGCGCGAGGAGGGGCGAATTATACAAATATAAGTGCATATATACAGGGGCTGGCTGGATCCTGGCTATATCCTTGTTTGCCTTATTTGGTTTTGCTTTCAAAAATTATGAAATGACAGGCGGGGCGATGATATTTCATTTACTTTGTGCCGCTGCGGAAATGAGAAATGCGAAAGGGAAGCACAGGCACAGCAGGGGGGCTGAGAAAATTCGAGTGGGGGGGCCAGCGGTAGGAAAATCCTGGCCCTGCTTTGCGGGATGCTGTTTGTTTGGCGCTCTCGCTCTTGTTTCGCCATCGTCATCGTCATTGCCATCGTCATCGGCCACTGACAATGATGGAGGAAGATTGATTCCTTTCGTCCTGCCACCCAAAATGAGCACACCAATATATACAAATACACACAGGCACACACACACACGTATAGCTTTCACCCTTAGACTTTGAATAAAATACACGGAGAGAAAAAAAATAAAACAAATATCACTTTCCTGCTCGTCAGGTGAATTTCCTTTCAAGATATTCTCTGTTTTCCTTGCCACAAATAATTTGATCGATTTTAGGATCGTCATGGTAAACGGTTTCTCCCAGTGTATGCATTACATTTTGGCCAAGTTTACCAATTTCCCAGTGTCATTTGCTTTGAGCAAATTGTTGCATATTCCGGGCCCTGGGCAACCACCACCTTCAATGTTTTCTCGCAGAGAATTCTATTTTCTGCGCCAACATGATGGATCAGCGGAGTTGGAAACACACAGTTGGGGCTCTATTATAGTTTTCAAATAATTAACCGGGCTTGTTGGGAAGAGATATGGATAGATACATATATGAAGAAGAATTAATAAATAATAAAAAAGGAAAGCAGCTCCAGTTATTTTTATTTACCCTTCAAATCAAGAGCACCTTGAATAATTATGCCTTGAAGTACACAGTACACAGAAAACTAATTTATTAAATATTTTAATATTTTATCTGCCCAAGTTTAGTTAGGTTTAATAATATTTTATACAAATTTTCTTTGTTTTAATACTTATTCATATATATTTCAGAGTTTTTGCTTATTTCAAAAGTTCAAATCAAGCCGAAATATTAAATCAAGACTATCTTGCATAATTATGCTCTAAAATACACAAAAAACTAATTTATTAAATATTGAAATATTTTATCTGCCCAAGTTAAGTTAACTTTAATAATCTTTTATACACATTTCCTTTATTTTAATACTTATTCAAATATATTTCAGATTTTTTTGCTAATTAAAAAGTTCAAATCAAGTTGAAATATGAAAATAACTCAAATACTTGACCATAAATTATGAATACACAAAAGAGTTGGTAAAATTCCAACCATTGTGCCAACTTTTAACTCCAAACAATTGTAATAAACAAAAAATTCCCACCGCTTGAGAGCAGGTTGCCCCAAATTCCAAATTCCAAACCGACAATCCAGCAAACATGCTTTTTTTTAATTAGTTAACCTGTTTTCCCCATTGACAGGCGCTTAACAACTCAAATTAAAGAACTGCCAACTGTGGGCTCGTCCGAAGGACACACACCCAGCACACACACACAATACAAGCGTAACAAGGAAATGCAATTATGGAGCGAAATAAAACAATCAGTGGCAATCGCTTTGGGAGCGAGCCCCATGGCTCGTGTGTTTGGGGTCCAGCCAGGTCCTGGCTCCTGGCTCCTGGTCCAATTGTCCTGCGGCTGGGCTCGCCAAATATTAATCACTTTGATGGCGAAATCAATAATTAAAAGGCAGCGCACGCAGAGGGAAAGCCCAGGCCCGCCGAGGCCGAGAGCGAGGCAAACACACAGATGCTGCAGATATATCACGCATACGACCCGTGTGCGCTTTTCTCTCGAATTTCCTTCGAGTGGCGAGTTGCGAGTGCGAGTGCAGGTGCACGAAAGTTATTAATGGTTTTTGGCGGCTTACGCAATTTGTGCCGTTATTAAAGTTGCACCAGCAACGGGGATGAGCCGCAAGGACACACGGCAAACATGCAACACACGGCAGCAGCATTTACTTTTTCCCTGCACTTTCCACATTTCTACTTGCAGGCTTAACTTCTCCAGTGGCGAAGGCTCAGGAAACGGAAAGCAGAAAGCAGAAAGCAGAGAAAAGGGAAAGCAGAAAGCAGAGAACAGAAGCACAACTGGGCGCAAACAGCGTGGGCGCAAGTGGTCGCCGCAGACAAGTCCTTAATGAGAATTTCCCAGTCCAATCAGCCGTGCTGATTCCGGGAAAACTTGCCTTTTGTGTCGATGCGAAAACAATGCGCTTTCCCTTGCCCCCCGCCGCAGCAGGCGCCGCCAAAGGAAATTCGATGGAAAAACAGCCTAATTTGATATTTGCGAAAACTATCTGCGGTTATTTTGCTGCCAGTGGAAGTTTAATTGACTTTCAAGCCAAAGCTTTCATAATAATTTACTTTAAAAAGTAAGAGCTTTTACCTGGCTTACCTTTTCACTTTTACTTTTGTTTTATACTTTGTAATATTCCCTATTTTCTCGAGTTAATTATCTTTAAAATAGGAAATACAATCAGTATTAAATATTAAGACCTGCGTATTTTACTTTTACTATGTATTATTTATAATATTTTAATTATTAAGTTAATAAACTGAAAAATAGCAAATAAAAACAATAAAATCATTGAATAAATAATTTAAATAAGTAATATCCTTAAGTTGGAACAAATATTTTTATTTTCCACAGAATTTGCAATATATTTTCTTTGTAAATTAAGGAAAAAACTTATAATTGTCCGATTAACCTCTGCAAAGAAGATTCAGATATAGCTTGCAACCCCTAAGCACTTCCCCAATAACCTCGTCCAACTTGATCCAAGGAGTCTATACATATTTATTCCCTACAATAAATGCAAATAAATTCCATAAAAACTATGATAAATTCATTAAGCTTGAGCCTCTTGAAAAATCCTAACCGACTGCAATCATTATTCAGCTAAAAAAAAATGTTACTTCGTTACAGATATTTTTGACCAGCAAAAAAAAAAAAGAAAAAACCCTTTCTGGCAGCCAAAATTCAATTCAATGCTGTTTTGATTTCATTTCGCTTCGACGAAACACGCATTTGAATTTCCCAACTCGTTTTCCATTCAGAAATCGAATGGCAATGGAAATGTAGATGTACGGAGGCATCTGTGGAATGCGGCCCAAAACCAACTACACACATCTACGGAATTGTTCTCGGAATTGTGGCTCGAATCGGATCGAATCGAATCGAATTCGAGGTTGTCCAGGCCATTGTTGGCGCATTATTCACTCGGACAGGCCACAGATTTGCATGGTCGTAGGCCTTACAGGATATTTTGCCCGGCACTTGAGCCACAAGGACTTAAGTCGATAAGTCTATTCATTTCGACAATATTTATTCTTCAAGCCCCTGGACAGCCCCAGGACAAGCACTGGACAATTAAAACGACTTACTTAGTTGGTTCATTGAGTGTTTATAAACCGAAATTAAGCTTTAATCTTTGGGAAATAAAATTATGTTCACTTTGCCTGCGGAAAATCTCTCTCAAAGACGCATTTAATATTTTCCCAGAAACACACACACACTCAGAGAAGGGCCCCTCAAAATATGTAAACTCATGTCATAATTGAATTTTCATTTCAGGCTTCATTTGGCCCCAGAAGCCTGAAGCCGAGCGCCCCAACCAAACTGAATAATTAAAATAAAATGCAAAATAAAAAACTAATTTTGTCACCCGAAAAACGAGGCGAAACGAACAATGTGTGGACTGAGACTGAGATTGAGTCTTACGACTTGAGCCCTGCCTTGATTTTATTTCTTCGACATTGAAAACTCATTAAAAAGTTGTAAAAATAAACCGCCCTCGCAGGCAGCCACTCAAAGTCTCATCAGCTGGGACTCCAGCGCCTCATACCACACGGGAGGTGAAGTTCCCTTTTCTTTTGAAAATAAAATAAATTTAAAACACATGAGAACTTAAGGCAAATTAAGCTAAATTACTTGTCACAAAAGCAGCTGTATTGGCTTAATAGTTAGTCGCAGAGATTGTTACTAACAAAACATGAAAAACCAACTAAACTTTCCGACCATCCGGAATTGGTTCATCAATGTTTCTGGCCAGCCCTCGCCCTCTGCGCAGTTTGCGTTTCCGTTTCCGCTGCTTTGGCAAATTAATTACAATTACCTTTGGCTCCGTTCGATTGCACTTCGATGCCGAGGCGAGGCGAGTGTTTCTGACATGTCCGCAAAGCATTTTCAATGCGAATGGTTTTTTGGTTTCTGCTGGCTTTCCCTGCTGAAACTTTCCCTCAGAGCACCTGTCAGTGGCAAAATGCGGGGAAAGTTTCTGGGAAAAGCTCACTCACTCACTACTTGGCAACAGATTGAAACAAATGAGAGACGAGAGACGAGAGAGGGACTTGACTCTTGCATTTTCGACTTTTTCAAGTTTTTCCACGCACTTTCTGCATTTGTTTGAGTATTAACACCATTAAAACAAACACAAATTTAGTTTGTATAATTCTAAAAATATTTAAAATGAGGAATAAATATTAAAAACTCTTCTAAAATAATTATACAAATATTTAAAACGAAGAATAAATATTTAAAACTCTTCTAAAATAACTATAAAATATTTAAAATAAGAATAAATATTAAAAAACTCTTCTAAATAATTATAAAATATTTAAAATGAAGAATAAATATTAAAACTCTTCTAAAATAATAATACAAATATTTTAAATAAAGAATAAATATTAAAAACTCTTCTAAAATAATTATAAAAGCTTTTTAAATAAAGAATAAATATTTAAAACTCTTCTAAAATAATTATACAAATATTTAAAATGAAGAATAAATATTAAAAACTCTCCAAAATAATTATACAAATATTTAAAATGAGGAATAAATATTAAAAAACTCTTCTAAAATAATTATACTAATATTTTAAATAAAGAATAAATATTAAAAACTCTTCTAAAATAATTATAAAAGCTTTTTAAATAAAGAATAAATATTTAAAACTCTTCTAAAATAATTATAAAAATGCTTAAAATTAAGAATAAATATTGAAAACTCTTCCAAATAATTTTTGCAATCATCAAACATTTTATATTATTTTTTCCCGGATTTCACGGCTTGTTTGTGTCGGGTCAAGTGGCAGGCCAGGTGGTCAGGACATGTCCTGAACTGGACGCCTGATTAGCTTTCGGGGCCGTTTAATTGAATCGTTGGGCAGTCAAGCAGCCGGAAACACAGACTGCGAACTCCAGAGTCCCGACTCCGATGCCGATTCCGATTGCCAGTCCGTAATTTATGTGCATATTTACCTGCTGCTGGCTGCTGGCTGGTGGCTGGCTGGTGGCTGGCTTGCTGGCAAAAATAAATATGAGCTGAAATCACTTGGCAGCGTGTGTGTCACGTATCGGAAAAGCAAAGAGAAAACGGGAAAAATCGGAGGCCAAGCTGATCCGGGAAACTGTCAGCAATTAATTTGGTTAGTCGCGCTAAAGTGAATTAGCGCCAAGTCCCCGTCTGTCTCTGAAGGAGAAGGAGCAGGAGCACGAGAAGGACATCTGCCAGACTCACATCGATTCTCGCTACCCATTTCCCAATTCCCATTTGCTCCGGTCCTTAATCCGTAAATCTTGCTGTCTGTCGGAGGCTTTGATTTTGTCGGCGTGGGAAAATCAAAGCGCACTTTGAAGCGCGGGGATTCGTGGAAAAAACAGTACAGAAAATACAGACCGAGTTCGATGAGTCGAAACTGATTAAATAGAATTTTGGGGCGGGATTCAAGCTACAAACAAAATGCTTAATGAAATGCCGTTTAATTAGTTAATGGGCAACATTAACCAATTATTAAAAACCCTCACATTGTGTCTCATTATGTGCTTGAACAAGTGAATAAAAATGGCAATTATCGCCCTTTTGGTATTGTGAAAAAATTAACAACAAAACTATTAATTGCTCTAAGGATTTTTTCTGTTTTTCCCCCTTTGTATAAATATGAATAATTACCTTTATTGACATACTCAGGTAATTGATTCCCTTTGATCAAGTTTATTAGGCATTTTTGAATGTTAACTATGACAAGGCTTTGTGGCTTTGGATTGCTCTTTTAATTATTTTTTACTCTACGTATTTTATTTATATTTTTTCTCTCCATAAATTTAAGATCAGAGACTCACTTTATTAATTAAAAAATAGCTCTACATATACTCGAGTTGGAAAAGGTGTCTTGCTGAGAGATGTCACCTAACGAGTGGCTCTGATTAATTTAAATTATCCTTCCCCCACTGAGGATGTGAGCGCGTAAAGCATGCTTTTGCCGCCTGGCAGCTCGGCTCTCAGGTTAAATCGTTTCATTTATTCCGCTCATGTTTTAGCATCTCATCGCGGTGCCCTTCTCTGTTTACTTTCCATCTTGCCGGGGCCGTGGCCGTGTTTTTTTTCGCGGTGTACGGTTACGGTTACGGTTACGGAGAGCAAGCCGCGGGCAGGTGAAGACGGGACATGCGTAAATTTAATTACACTTATGCTCCTCGTCGTCCTCGACGTCCTCGTCGCCAGCAAGGTTTCCACCGGATTTCGAGCAGGATTATGCCAGTGGAAAATGGAAATATTGATCTGCATTTTTCCATTTGCAATTGCCAAGCCACCTGTCTAGTCTCTGCCTTTATTTTAATATATATATTTTTTTTGCTCTGTGTAGAAAGGTTTTCCCGTAGGCCATGCTCAGATAATGCAGCACAAAGCTTCAACTTCAATTTCGTTCAACAAAAGACTCTCGGGCGGACAAACAAAGGGACATGAAACGAGGGAAATTTACACTGAAACAGATTTTTATTTAAGGCAGTGGCCACTGCCATTTATAGGGTCCTTCTATCCCCGTTTTCGCCCAGTGTAAAGCAAACAATTACAGCCTTGAAATGTACTCGTAATCCTCAGTCAGTCAGCCAGCCAGTCAGCCAGCCAGTCAGCCAGTCAGCCAGCTTTTCTCTCTGCCGCAGCCATATTGCATATTTATTTTGTAAATTTTTAGCTCGCATTTTTTGTTGCAACACAATACAAAAAATATACAAGAGAGAAGCACAGACAAGGAAGTAATAATTTGATTTTTGAACATTCCGTCAGTGGTTTACTGTGGCGCCTTTGTGTCCTGCAAACTATGTACATTAAATTTAATATACCGC
Organism: Drosophila triauraria; assembly: GCA_014170255.2. Taxonomy (NCBI): domain Eukaryota; kingdom Metazoa; phylum Arthropoda; class Insecta; order Diptera; family Drosophilidae; genus Drosophila; species Drosophila triauraria. Next base: position 3,770,226 of record CM024333.1, on the reverse strand, counting down.
GCACGGGGCCTCTCCCTCTCTCGGCATACATATATTGCGTATACGCCTGGGTATCCATGCAAAATAAAGAAAGCCCAAATCCAGCATTACAAAAAACGAAAAAAAAAAATAAAAAGGGGGAAACGTTGGAAATTTTGCAGGGTGGCTGAATTTTTCGCTACCAATTTTCCGGGGTTGCTGCTGCTCATCAGCTTTGGGCTTAGGGCTTCAGCCAAGGCTCACTCGTTGCTTTTCCCCGGAAAATTGAAATACACACACCGCACACACCATACACACCATACACACAGAGAACGACATTGATACGAATGCGGCTTAAGTGGCTGGTATTGTTTTACATTAAAATATCATTAATTTTCATGCCTGCTACTGCTATGCTTTTCCACTTTCACTCAGCCCTCAAACGCAGACACCCCGCGTCATAAGTGTGTGTATAAAGCCATTAACACGAGGCGTGAAATGAGCGCATATGTATGCATGAAAGGGCAGGCCCGCACTCCTTCGAAGGAGCTTTCACGCCGACAGAGCACAGAGCATAATAACTGGCGCGGAACAGCTGGAATTGAATCAATTTTGCGGCCAGCCTAATAGAGCGCAAAATTATAGAATCATCTCGGCCATATCTGGCATAAAATGAAATCAATTTATTATAATTATGGCACTTGCTGTCTTTGAACTCATGATTTTATCGAATCAATGAAATTTCTGTTTAAATTTGAGCCTAATTGTGCCAGAAGCGAGGGAAATTGTAATTGTGGGCTTATGACACTGCCTGTTGCTAGCTCTTGACAAATAAAATGGTCTTACTTTTTTTTATACTCTGTTTATTTATTATAATTATGTCTTTGAACTAATGATTTTATCGAATCAATGAAATTTCTGTTTAAATCTGAGCCTAATTGTGCCTGAAGCGAGGGAAAAGTAAAGTATTTACTTGGAAATTGTAATTATGGGCTTATGACACTGCCTGTAGCTATTTCTTGACAATTAAAATGGTCTTACTTTTTTTTAACTTTTTTTCTTATTAAATAAAAGATTAAAGAAAATAATATTTTTTTGTGGGCTTATGACACTGCCTGTAGCTATTTTCTGACAAATAAAATGGTCTTACTTTTTTTAAACTTTTTTTCTTATTAAATAATTACTTTAAAATACTTAAAAGATTATTTTTTAGTTTAAATAATTTATTTTGTTTTTGTTTCCAAAAATATTTTAAATTTTAAAATATTTAATCATTCTTGCAAATTGAAAATTGTAACTGTGGGCTTATGACACTGCCTTTTGCTATCTCTTGACAAATAAAATGGTCTTACTTTTTTTTTGTTAATGTTAAATGTTTTTCTTATTAAAATAATACCGTAAAAATACTTAAAAGATTATTTTTTATTGTTTGAATTTAAAATATTTAATCATTCTTGCGCCTACTTAAAACCCAATTGTCTGAGAAATTAACGAAACCAATGAGAGAGTGTCATAACCCTATAAGATATCATTTTAAGCGAGTATTTTCTTAGCCCTAAAGACATATTTCCATCAAATGGCATTGCCTTGGCCGTCTTTTTTTGGGACAAATACGCTTTGCTCTGTAATCCGGCGGAAAGCAATTTGAACCAGTTTCTAATCGAACTGACCGGATAACGTGTCCTGGTCCAGTTGCCATTTCCAGGCATGGAAGAGAGGCTTTAAATGCCACACAGATAAGCTTACTGCCAATGCCAAGGCCAAAAAAATAAAGAAAAAAAACGAAAAAAAACGTGGCAACAGCCGATGGGCCAATAAAAAATCAAAAGGAATAAGTTGTTAATATTTTTTCGATTTGTTTTTCGCATTTTCCGTCTAAGCTGCCAATAATGACATACACACACAGTCACAGTCACAGTCACACACCCACACCCACCCAGCACAATTGGCTCCAAAGCTGGTGCTGTGCGACGTCTGAGTGCCTGGATACAGTGTCATGCGTGTCCCCGTTTTTTCTTTTTCGTTTTTTTCTGCGAGCTCTCTTTTATCGTCTCCCCTTTGCCAGGCTTACACGCTTGGTTGCCCTTTCCCCCCACCCACACACCACACACACATATGCCGCTCACCTGTCAATGTTGGCATTAAAATTTGCCTTTCGTATGACAACCCACAGGTGGAACATTCAAGAGCATCCCCTCCCTGGCATGCACAGCGAGAGAGTACATCAATATGTATACACACGTTTTTGCCGAATTTTTTTAAAGAGATTTTAAATCTTTTTCCTAGAATTGGGGCTGGGCTATCATCTTCTGATTGCCTGATATATACCCTTGATATTTTCCATTCCCTGTTCCTTGCTATTTTTTGTACCTTTTAGTATCATTTCAGGACTTGAGGCATTTCCAGAGATTTAAAATCAATTTGTTTGGCTGCCCAAAAGTATGCAGTAGGAATTAAAAATATTATTTTCGAGCTTAGTGTAGAGTTAAGGATATTTTTAGTAAGAAAAGGCCTAAAAAATATATATAACTTAAGAAAAGAAATGCATCTTATTTAAAATTGTTAGGGAAATATATAAAATAAAATATTCTTTACTATCTTTCACCTTCTAATATCATTTTAAGGCTTTAGCAATTTCCATAGATTTAAATTTAATGTTTTTTGCTGCCCAAAAGTATGCAAGGAATTTTTTATTCAGATAAGTGTAGAGTTTTCAGTAAGAAAAGGCCTAAAAATATATATAACTTAAAAAATAAATACATTTTATTTAAAATAGCTAAGAAAATATATAAAATAAAATATTCTTCACTATCTTCACCTTCTTATATCATTTTAAGGCTTAAGCAATTTCCATAGATTTAAATTTAATTTTTTTGGCTGCCCAAAATTATGCAGTAAAAATGTAAAGTATTTTTTTCCGAGCTGAGTGTAGAGGTAAATGAAAACCAGAATGAATTTAGAAAGATTTGCAGTAAGAAAAAGCCTAGAATATATTTCAGTTAAAACTGGTATTATAATGTTCAAGATTTGACCACTTGAAAATACAATCACATTTTCTAACCAATTTTGGGTACATTTTTTCCACCTGTAGCGAAACAGTAGTAAACATGTCGGCAACCGGGGTCAGGTGGTAAGGTGGCTGTTGGTTTTCTGGGTACTTTGCTCGCAGTTCCCCCTTCCATAGCTGCATACCTGCTTTGCTTCTGTTTGCTTCCTGTTTTTCGCCTCTTTATTTTTGTTTTTTTCCTGTTTTTGTTTTTTTTGTGTGTTTTGGAGTCCTGTGGTGCAGAGGAGTGTTGGAACTGCTTTTACGTTAACGCGATTTTCAACATGAATTGAGGCGAATTGAATCAGCGGGGGCTGGGGGTGCCCACTGCTCCACCTTTGGTGAGCACCTGTACAGGCCTCCAACAACCATCGTTGAACCAGGTAACCACCGAGGATCGGATAGGTGACGCAGTGTGGCTTTTTCACGTTCGATCTCGTTCAGGAAGAAGGGAGATCACGAGTTCCTTCAGATAGACACGAAATTCGTTACCATTAGTCTGTATTTTTTACAATTTTTGGGCAGAAAATTCAAGGAAAATTCAGGGTTTAAAGTTTGTCTCCGAAGTATTCCCCTCCCAAGGTACACAAAAATCTCCAGTTTTATCAGAAAATACCTCAGATTTCTTCTTCCGTTCAATAAATAAATTCTTTCATTAAATAAAACTTAAAGAGGAAACCTCAGAGCAATATAAACCCATAATAAAGGTGGAGCCCGCATTAAAATGCAAACATATACCGAAAATTCATTAAAAACCTCGAATAAGAGAGAGGAGAGCTCGACCACTTTGTGGCGGCAAACTGTTTGCCTTCCGTGGGGATATTGGGATATTGGATATTGGAAAATCCTATTTCATTCATGTCATATCCTGGCGCCTGGCGCCTGCGGCCGACTCGCAAACATACATGCGGAATTGATGGATCCGAAAAAGTGAACTACGGCTTCAGCTTCACCTACAGTTTGAGCTTCAGCTTCAGCCTCTGTTTCAGTTTCGGTTCGGTTTCAGTTTCAGGTTTTCAGGTTCAGGTTCAGCTGTTTTTGTTGGCTGCCTGGATGCTGACTTTGTCTGCTGTTCTTTTCCGGCCTTGTCGACATGAGAGTGGCTTTTGATATTTGCATAACATTGCCATGCGATGGCTGGGAGTTGTGACAGCCATATGAAGTGATGTTGGGGCGGGCCTTTCAGGGACAACCAGGATCGAATGGCAACAATAAAGAGAAATGAAGTGGCGCCCCTCACATATCCATAGCTATAGCCATTCACATTCACCTCCCCCGCAATTTGGGCAATGGGACACCGACACTCTGGCTGGGATGATGTTGCAATCGGATATGCAATAAAGTCGAATTGATTGCTGAAATATGTGTGTATTCCGGTCATAATTACCTGGCAGCGGAAAGTGCGCGAATTTCCCTCTAATTTTGACTTATTTTTGTTTTTAGGTGAAGTAAACAAGGTGAGTCACGGAATTTTCCAGTAATTTGAAGGAGGAACTTGAGAAGCAAATGAATAGTACTATTCTCTAATATAAATTCGATTTAAAAGCCTAAAAAAATGTTGTTGTCCTTGTAAGAGGCAAAATGAAACAAACCAACGTTGGTCACACTGGCTGATCAGGCTATCTTGCTCTAATTTTGACTTATGTTTGTTTTTTTCGTAAAGTAAACAAGGTGAGTCGAGGAAATTCCCAGTTATTTGAAGGAGGAACTTGGGAAGCAAACAACTAATACTATTCTCTAACATAAATTCGATGTAAAAGCCTAAACAAAATGTTGTAGCCCTGGTAAGAGGCAAAATGAAACAAACCAAGCGTTGGTCACACTGGCTGATCAGGCTATCCTTTTTTATATTTGACTTATTTTTGTTTTTTTGGTAAAGTAAACAAGGTGAGTCAAGGAAATTCCCAGTAATTTGAAGGAGGAACTTTGGAAGCAAACAAATAATACTATTCTTTAAAATAAATTTGATTTAAAAGCCTAAAAAAAATGTTGTAGCAAAACAAACGTTGGTCACACTGGCTGATCAGGCTATCCTGCTCTCTCGTCATAAGAACGTCCGACGAGAAAGAGTTCTACAATTTCCCAACTAGCTTTTCTGCTTTTCTTTAACAACAACTTTAATTTTAAGAGCTCAAGCTCCCCAAGAATATATTATTTTTTTATTTATTTAAGTACATTTTCCCTCTCATTCCCGCCCAAAGCTAAACAAGCGTAAATCTTAAGCCTGTAAAAAAACACATGTAAAACGCTCAAATAAATGCAACAAAAATGCAATCAAGCGAAAATGGATTTCAGCTGTGAACGATACACAAATAATTCGCTCGTTATATATCGAAATAAAAGTCGCAGCTCTACCGCGTTGGATTTTTATTAAAATCACTTTTAAAGCCGAGCAGAAAGGGAGAAAAAAAATAGCAGAGAAGAGAAACATGCTCGCAAAAATGTTGAAATCAAAATATTTTGTCACAAAAGTCGAGGTCGCCGTCGCCGTTCGCCGCTCGCTGCATGTGGCCGGGGAGGATGGATGATGATGGAAATATTTCCACGGCGGATTGGCATTTTGCATTTTGCGGCATTTTTGCCCCGGGCTCTCTCTCTTCCGAGTTCCGAGTTTGGAGCCCAAACTGCCCGTCCGAGTTGCATGCCACAAATTCATAAAGATATGATAAAGAAAAAAAATGCGAGCCATCGATTACCCAGACCATCGCAACCTCGTTAGCGAAATACTTTAAATGCCTGCTGGGTTCCAAAAAAAAAAAGAAAAACAAGGAAAAGTTAACCGAATTACCTAAATGTTGTAAAAATTCAATTATGCTTGAGTTCGGGGAAAGAGAATGCTGGAAAAATGCTGAACGAATTCCCCGATTGAAACCTCTTTGTTTAAATTTCCTCAACGATTTCGGAAAGATCTAGGAATCTAGGAGATTAAATAAATTATTCACACAAAATACAAAACATTTCAGAACTAAAATTCAATTGCAAATTAATTGCCTTGATTTCCAGGGACATTTGGAGAGGACACAATGGAACTCCAAGGAATTTCGGCCTGACCACATCTATGAATATATGGGGGAGTGGCGAGAATGGCCGTGGCAACCCATGGCATTCAAGTGTGGACTGATTCTCAGAAGCCCCTCTACCTCGAAACATGTCCACATTTCCCAGAGCCCAACCGCACAACACATAAATGAGATGTGTGTTTCAATGTTTGATATGTGACCCTTGTTGCCTGCCACTTGGCCCTGCCTCCTTGCCCCCAAATCATGCTGATTCTGATGATGATGATGACGACTGGCAGGACCAGTTGTTTTGTCTCCGTTTTGTAATTATCTCAAGTGCCATCAACAGCAACTAAATTAACATGGCAGGGAAGCACACAAACAGCACTGTGCGTAGTGTATGAGTTACTGCATTATTTTTTTGGTCCTTCGACATAAATTCCCTGCCCCGGGTTGGGGATTACCTCGTCGCGGTTTTGACTCTAATTAGCTGCTCCGATCGGAGCCTTCTCTTGGCCACCGGAATGCATTCGCAGCTATGCCAGCATCAGCACCAGCATCAGCATCGTGTTCAAGGATTAAATAGCGCAAATAGCGATGTAGTTGATATAATTAAACATTTTTCACAAATTCCATGCGGCTGTCAGCTTACAAAATAAGCTGCATTCCATTTGCAGTTGGCTGGAATTCTTCAACATTTTGAAATTCTAATTTTGCAAGGCTTTACCTTGGCCAGGCCAAGGCCATACGAGGAGTAAGTTTAATCAATTATTTTTATTATTTATGGTGTTTAGACACTGGGCTTTAATTAAATCTGCTTAACTGTGGAATATTTTCTACATTCCTGACACAGAGTAGAAGGTTATACTCCCCTTTTATATATATATTTTATTATTTATACTTTTTATTATTAATTATTATTTTTTATGGTGGTTAGGCACCAGGCTTTAATTAATTAAATGCCAGCAAATATTTTCCACATTTCCAGGCACAGATTGATAAACGACAGGCTTCCGTCAATCACAAATAAAATAAAAAAAAAAAAGAAAAAGAAAAAATAATTCAAGGAGAGTCCCTGAACGGACGCTGGGCTTACCATACGTAATTAGCCTTGGCGCAGGTCCTGTGGCAGTATTATTAAGCTGCCATTGATGACGATGCGGTGACCTTGGGCCCGCCTCGGGGGGCGGTGCCTCAGCAGGTGTGGAGGTGTGACGCGGGAAAAAGCCTTTACAATTTCTCTTGACATGCATTCAGCCCGTGAATTCTATGCGGCACACTTGAATACACCTTTTGTGTGTTGTGGCACCACCTGCTTTGTGGGTGGCGGTGGTTTCGTGGTGCCTTTGTGCCATTTCACCCGTGGCTTGCGTTCCGAATTTCTGCGTTTTGCGATGCCCTCAAGTGGACACAATTCAGGGGAAGCGGAGTTGCGTACTTGCATCAATTAAGTGTCGCGGCAATATCTCCCAGGACTTTTTGATGAAGTTTCAGAGGGAATTTATGATTTATTTGGAAGATTTCCCAAGAAACACAAGTTACTTTGGCAGATTTCTTGAGCGATTAAGCTCGATCTTTCCTTCAGAAAATTCTGTATTCAAATTGGACGGGAGCTTAACCCATTGGCCGAGCTTAACCCACCCAGAGAGAGGACCGCGAGACAGGTGTAGCCTGGCGTGGCGTTTATTTTCAGCATCAAATCGATAGGATTGTAACGCTTGAGTGCATTTTCAAGCATGTTTTCAGGATGCCGCTGGCAACCACCCCGAGCTGATGGATTGCCAGCCTGTTGGATTGACGAACAACCGCCGCCGCATCATTTATTTCTTGATTTTTTTTTTGTTGTATTTATAACAGCGGTTTTTTCCTGCTTTTTCACACTCCGCTGGGAAGGCAAATGAAATTACCAAACAGCAAACGATGCTTGTCAATCAGATTTCAAATCAAAGTCTATTCAAAGGACTCAAGTGGCAGGATTTTTGGGCGAAAACAATGCCATTTCAATCAGAGAGTTTGCAAGGAAAATTTAAGAAAATTAATTTAAAGAAATTAATTTCAATTTAAACTTAAGCCCCTCGATTTCTTCAGCTCCTAAATATATTGTATTTCCAGCTCAGCCTGCCTCTGGCCTGTTGACGGGAATTATGGTTGCCAGGATCCTGTTTTTCCTGGTCTGCCTGCCAGGGCCACTAATACTAATTCTAATCCAAATCCAGATCATAACTTACTTACAAGTAAGTCCCTCAATGGTCTCAGTCGCTGTCTTTGTATTTGCAAATCGAAAAGAGGAGCCATTGTTGTTGCCGCTGGACATCGTCCTTGCTTGTGAATATGTGTGTGGGGATGGGCATTGGGATTGGGCGGAGTCCCCTTGGGCAATAATAACTTGTAAGTGCTGAGCCATACATGTGTGTGCTGTGTGTGCTATGTGTGTTGTGTGTATTATGTATTATGCAGGACCCCTCTGTGAGTGTGCGAGGTGCATTACTGCGAGTTCCCCCTAAGCCCAGTCAAAGTCAGTCAGAGTTGCATGTAGTTCTGCTAGTTCCCAGCTGTTGAATGAAACATAAGTGCTGTCGTGCTTCGTGCTCCGGTTGCGAAACTCTAAGAGATTAAAGCCAGGTGGAGAGGAGCCAAGACGACGAAGAGGACCAAACCGAACCGAACGGACCGCAGAAGAGGACCGAAAAGGACGCAGTTCCCTGCAGATTTGAGTAGCTGAGCGATAAGTTCAGCTTTTAATCAAGAGAGTTGTACACAAGTGCTTTCAATGACAAAAAAAAAAGTCTAGCAAATATTTTGGTCAATTTTTCTTTACTTTATGTTCAAAAAATATTTATACATTTTTAAAATAGTTGCAACTCAATTAGTTACGTTATAAACCCCGCCCAGTCACTTCATTTAATTTGTATTTTATGTAATTGCCAAGGATACACGTTGATGTTTGGCTTTTGGTTGAAATTCGATTGGATTCGATGTCCCGGAAATTGAAATTGATATGTGTATTTTGTAAACCGCAAACTAGCGATTGTGGCAGTCAACTGCTCCACAATTAACCATAATTAGTTTGTGGGGGCGGGCCATATCTATTTTCGTTCACCTTATTGTCGTCTGGCTGCTCATGTCGTTTTTTTTTTGTGTGTGCTGATTTTATACCCTTGTTTGGGGTATTATGGAGTTGAGGTATTATAGAAATTAAGATTTAAATAAGGATTAATTATGTTTTTATATTTAATGTAATGTTTATATAAAATATGAAACAAAAATCGCAATCGTTCGAACTCTACTTTTTCGTTGCTTGCTCGTATTGACTAGTTTTCTTTCTCGTCGTCATTGCTCGTTTACTTGTGATCGTCAGTAACTCGCTCGCTAGATTTACTTTTTACTCTTTTACTCGCCCACTTGCTCTCTCGTTTTTCGCTGTTTCGATTATTTACTCGCTCTTTTGCTCGCTCGATCATTGGAACTCAACTATCTCGTTGCTTGCCCGTATTGACTAGTTCTCTTTCTCTCATTGCTCGTTGCTTTTACTCATCATCTTAATCGTCAGCAACTCGCACGCTTGATTGGCCTTTTGCTCGCCCGTTTGCTCTCTTTTTTTACTGTTTACTCGATAATTTACTCGCTCTTTCGCTCATCTGATAGCTCTTTTGCTCGCTTGATCGTTCGAACTCAACTCTCTTGTTGCTTACTCGCTCTGACTGGTTTTAATTTCCGTTGTCATTGCTGTTGCTTTTACTTGTCTTTAAATCGTCATCGTACTTGATTCTTTCGTTTGCTCTCGTTTTGTCGCTCGTTTGAACACTGTTTTGTTTTATTCGATCGCTCGTTTGTTCTCGCTTTTTAGCTCGTTTGCTCTATCGTTTGCTCTTTCGTTCGTTTGCTCGTTCGTTTTTCGTTTGCTCGCTCATTTGCTCTTTCGTTTGCTCTTTCGTTTGCTCGCTCGTTTGCTCGCTCGTTTGCGCGTTCGTTTGCTCGCTTGTTTTTTCGCTCGGACACATACTCGCCCGCTTACTCGCTCGTTCCTCCCTCATCTCTATGGTTGTTCTCTAGGGTATTATTTGGAGCAAACAAACCTCATATAATTAACAGGTATTAACACCTGAAAGGGTATGCAAACTTCACCGAGCTACAGGCTGGCTACTCTTCTTGTTTTCTGTCTTTTTTTATGGCTACTGGTTTCACCTGAAAGCGCTTGTTGACGCTCCCGTGGACAAACGAAAGCCACAACATTGCATAGCGAAAATACACACGCACCCCCATTCGAAGGGAGAGGAAGGAAGGAAGAAAGGAAGAGAGCATCAGGAAGCCATGATAAAGAATATATGACAATGATGGAGGCGCCTGTGTCTGTGTCTGTGTGGCTCCGTGTTCTTGTTTGCTTAGTTCGTGTCTGTGTCCAGGTCCGTGTCTGGCCTCAGCGAGTGTGTATGGGTGAATGGAGTGACTGGCCCACTTCCGTTAACGACATTCGCTTCAATTTGGTGAATTAAGTCTTAAAGCGTAATTGAGTGAACATTTTCATTGAACCATAAGTGTGGCGAGGCGAGTGGATTTTTCAGTTTCAGTTTTTGTCCAGCGGAAGGAAGGGACTCTGTGTGTGTAAATCAACTTATCGCTATCCTAACTCTCTCTTGCTCGCCTTGCCTTCTCTTGCCTTTCTTTCCACCGGAAACGCCGCCATGTGCCGGAAGTGCGACAGCCATTGATCAGTGTGTGTGTGTGCCTTGCCAAGTGCCCTGCCACTTATCGATGGAAGTTAACTGGCAGCCAAGGAATGCCCTGGTCCTGGTCCTCCCCAAAAAGATACTGTCACTCAGGAGACAATAAAATAGAATCTCTTCTTTCTGTTCCTGTTTCGGACTGTTTGGACAGTGACTACAACCATTTTGTTACCGAAACTGACAAGGCAAAAAAATTACAGTTTTTACAGTGAAGCTTCTTAGCTTATATATTTACAATTTAATAATGTATCTTCAACTTAATTTGTTATATTTTTAGTACTTCAATCCAAGTAAAGTCAAGGTAGCTTGCCTTTTCTACCATTAGACTTGTGTAACATTGCACACCTGTGGTATGTGTGTGTGTGTCAGCAGCCACTTCCGTTTACCCTGCACTTTCCCCATTGCCCTGTGTCCATTTCCGTTTCCGCTTTCACCTACAACTGCAGCAGCAGCATAGCTGCGATATGCAAATGCTAGCGAAGGCCAAATACCGAACTCCCTCAAGCCCCAGTGACACACAGACAGACGCACACGTGTCGGTAGAGGATATGTCGGTAGAGGATATGGGATATGGGAATCTGGCGGGTATCGGGATCGGGGGACTATAACAAGCAGCCAGCCAGCAACCAGCAACAGTTATCATTATGCTAGGGCCGGCAGCCAGTGCTGGGGTCGCTCGGTCCTTCGGTCCTTTGCACATTTGCAGCTAAATCACGTACTCGGTAAATGTGCTACTAATGAGCGCAGGCAGAGAGGGCCCGTCTACACTGCTACAAAAATAGAGTTCATACCGGATTAAGAACTCTAAAATTGAGTATTTTAAAAGGATCTGTGATTTACAATCAAACAATGGGTAAGTTATGGGGAAACTGAACAAGAGAAATATCAAAGTAACTTCATTGTTTTTCGTGAAACAAAGATTTTTCTTTATATTGCAGAACAAATTTGTAGCAATTAAATATTAAAAATTAACAATAAAAAATTCCCAATAATTTCTTAAAAAATTACGAGCAGTGCCTGACAGCATAGGCAGTCATGGGAGCCTAATGTCTCTGATTTTACAAATGATTGTCGAACGAACGCCCCCACAACTTGCTCCTTAACCCATATGAGGCGCTCCACCTTTGAGCTGGACTAACACACACACACAGTTCCCAGTCGATTCAATCATTGTGTGTGTCTGTGTAAACAGGTTCTAAAAATAAATGCTCATTTCTTTGGGGGCCACAGGAACAATGCCCCCGTTGCGGGTTAATGGTGCACGGGGGCGAGTGCCTGTGCCTGCCGGGGGGGTTAATGGTGCCATTGTGCCACTACCAAGGCTCCACCAGGTTGGCCCTAAAGTTTTCAACAATTGGTTCGGCGCCCGAAGGCCATTCTCAGCCTCTACCAAGGGCTAGACTCTAATCAGGAGCCGTATTTTTGGACTTTAATTAATTAATTTATTGAGAAATATATATTTTTACTTTGAGGTAATTAAAAAAGTAAAGGGAAACAGTTAATATATGTTTCGGTAAATTAATTGAATACTCCCAAATTTCTTGATTTTTTATATATAATTTCCTGACAAGTTATCTGATCTTTTGTTGAGTAAAAGATTAGCAGCATGCAGTTTGTCATTTAACTCTAATTATATTTCGACATATATTTATTATATTAATATAAATTTGACGGGTTATATATTATTTATTATTATGTATATAAATATATTTGTAATTATGTATATAAAATATATTTTTTTCTTTCTAATATTTTCTTTATAAAGGTAAAAGATCTTAAGAATTCTGTGTAGTTGTCAGGTATTTTTTCTCATAACGGAAAAGTCAAAATAAGAAAACTTAAATAAAAATAATATCTTTCAATAACTAAATTATAAACCCTTTTAAATGTTTACCTTTGTAAATATTGATTTAATATTTGTGTATGCTTCCTTGACCCTTCAATCATTTATTTATAATATAAACTAAATTTCAATCACTACAATTTAAATTTAATATAAAAAAAAAAGTAAAATAAATTGAGAATCAACTTAAGTTTTAGTATTTTAGTTTTATAATTCTTCTAGCTTACTTTGAACTTTTTTTAACTTTGTCAGGGGAAACCCAGTTTTCAACTTATTGGAAACTTGACTTGTAAATTGTACTTACCTGGGCGCAGGTGACAACAATCGAGGAACATAAACCAACAAATAACAAACGACAAGTGAGAGGCAATTGGAAACAAAAACTGAAAGTGAGAATGGGACCAAAGCTGACTGAGACTCTGAGACTCTTGGACTGAACTTGGCGAAACTATTTAAACGAAATGGCGATGGAGGCGTGTTTCCGTTTCCGATGACTTGCCAAGTTGTTTCCCATTGAAAACAAACTCGGCGAAAAGTGCCCAAATTTCGACAGAATTTTGATTGGATTTGCAGTGTAAGTTTGGCATTAAAGCGGAAAATAATGTTCTTCATCTTCCATCTTTTATTTTTTCGAGTCCCCAGAGATTCCAAAGTTGCTTTGCTTTGAAGTAAACATCGCAAAGGGAGTTTAAACGAAGTTATAGATATATTACGAGCAAAGCTTAGTGACTTTTAATCAATTTGAAATCAAGTCCCCAACTTATCGTTTGTTGTTTGTTGACTTTCCCACTGATGATTTACAGGATATGTTTGTGCGATTAATATACATATTTAAGTGCGGCAAATAGTGCTTGTAACTAAATGGTAAATAAATACTAACATAAAGGCCAACAAAAACAGGAAATGCTCCGTGTAATTTATTTAATGCATTTGGCATTCTGCAATTTGCAATTTGCAATTTGCATAACAATTGCCACACAATCGTTAATTGCCAAGAACAATTGCCGCATTTTGAGTTGGGTTTTGGCAACAATTCGGGCCAAATTGGTTGTGCATTTAATGGAAATTATTAAATTAAAATAATCAATACAAAAAAAAATATAAAAAACAAGAAAAATCAAGCTTAGTCTAAGTGCTAGCAACTAGCCTGTACTCACATGTTGATTCTGTTCTGTAAAGTGGTTCTCCTCGGGGATTGGGTTGCTGCTCTTTAGCTCTCCTTCTTCTGGGCCTTTGCTTTAGGCATTTAAAGTTGCTCTGGCTTATTATCGGGGATTATTATCGTTTCATTGGATATATATAGTGGTATATGGTGTATAATATAAAGCATCTGTTGCTTCGGTCCTTCGGTCCTTCGGGGGCTTTCTTCTCGCTCTTCGCGCTCTTCTCTCTCTCTGTAGATCAGGTATTTATATAGCTTCAAGGCTTCTGTCTGTTGTACTTTGGCTGCTCTTCAGGTTCAGTTTCGGTATCAGTTTCAGGTTCAGGTTCAGGTTTCAGGTAGTTCGAGTGTTGCGTCGGATAACTATTGCATTTTTTAGGTAGAACACACAAAAAAATAAATCTCTTCTACTAAGTACACTAGTAATACTCGTCACAAACACAGTTTATCGGCACTTTCAAAAAAAAGTATATTGTCTTGACTTGTTGCATGGATTATCGCTATCGCCTTCGGTTGCCGTTTCCGTTTCCGTTTCGGTCTCAGTTTCGGTCTCGGTTTCGGGTTGCTTGGATGCTTCGATGTCCTGTTGGCTGGCTCTCCTGTTGCTCTCCTGTGTGTGTGTGTGTTGGCTCCTGATGTTGCGAGTCGCACAACCGTTGGGCTTGGATGTTGAACAGCATCTGTTGCTCTGCCGCTGGCCGACTGACGAGGACACCTCGTGTCGGTCGCTTTCGCTCGTTCGTCCTTACCCCCGAAGGACGGCCCACCCCCGGAGCAGCAGAGCAGCAGAGCAGAGCCACTGTGCCTGAGCCACCCTCCCCCAAAGGACCCGAAGGAACAACAAGTGGAAAGTGTGTAACTGTAACAACGACCATGACGACGCAGCAGCTGCTGCGAAGACACACCATCAGCAGCAACAGGCTTACGTGGCCAGGTTCAGGTGAGACTCGGGGGTGGCTCTGCCCCGATTCGTATTCGCATTCGTATTCGTATTTTGGACTCGCATTGGGACTCGCACTCGTATCCATTGAAGGGGCAGGCGCTCTGGCTCAGCTGCGGCTGAATCGCTGACTGAGGGGCACAGGAAGGCTGTTGCTTCTAGTGATGTTGCCACCGATGTTCGATTCTCTTTATCTGTGTAAATATATATAGGAAATATAAGAGATCGAAAACAAAAATTAATTTGGTAATAAAAAGAATTAAAGATTAATAAAGTAAAGGTATGTAAAATAAAAATAAATAAAATGTAAATAAATAAAAATATTATAAATCTAAATAAAATAAATATAACATATAAATAAAATATTTAAATTATAGGATCATTTATTTTATTTATTTAACAAATTAAGTCTAGCATACAATGTGAAAACTTAATAATTATTTAACCGAGCACTAGCAGCGGTGGCCTTCGACTAGGAGCATTTAAATATTTACTATATCTCTGTAATTATCACATTTAAAGGCATTCAGTTAAAGAGAGGGTATTTAATTAGAGATTAAAATCGCCATGTTATGTACCTTAAACAGGTTTTAATGAAATATTTATAATCCTTTTCTTATAATAATTTAATAAAAAATAATATTTATAACAAATAAATAATAAATATATAATAAATAAATTAATAATATTTCTATTAATAATATTTAAAACATTTAATATTGAATAATTAAATAATAAATAATAATAAATCACAAATAAATAATAAATGTATAAAAATTAAATAATAAATAATATTATAATACTAAAAATACTATTTATACTAATTAAATACTAAATAATATTTATAATATCTAATATTGAATAACTAAATAATTAAATAATAAATAATATTTATAACAAATAAATAATAGATGTATAAAATAGGTAATAAATAATATTATAATACTAAATATTACTAATTTAATACTAAATAATATTATAATACTAATAGTACTATTAATACTAATGAAATACTCAATAACATTTATAACAAATAAATAATAAATGTATAAAAATTAAGTAATAAATAATATTACAATATTTAATAATACTATTAATACTAATCAAATACTAAATAATATTATAATACTAAATAAAACTATTAAGTACTAAATAATATTTAAAATATTTCATATTGAACATATTAACATAATTCCAGCGAGTTTACATTTAGCCTTAAGCTTAGAGGTTTTTTTCAATAAGGTTATTGCTGTTATTAAACTTAAATTGCTATTATATTATTTATATTATATATTATATATTACATAATAACATATTATTTTATATATTCTATATTCCATATTAAACTAAATATTCTATTGAATAAATTTCCACTCAATTTTTACAGGTTATATATAAGTTAATAAATTAAAATCTCGCTTGAATAAATTATGACAGAAATCAGACAT
This sequence comes from Drosophila triauraria, assembly GCA_014170255.2. Taxonomy (NCBI): domain Eukaryota; kingdom Metazoa; phylum Arthropoda; class Insecta; order Diptera; family Drosophilidae; genus Drosophila; species Drosophila triauraria. Next base: position 3,754,106 of record CM024333.1, on the reverse strand, counting down.
TCTTAAAGTATTACGAAAACTCACCTTAGCCTCAGTAAAGGCAGTACAATCACTTATAAATATGAAATTATTACTTTTTTATCACTATATTCATTATTTTGCATTCATAATTAATGACTGTCCCATCATTGTCCCCCCAAATACTAGCTGAATGCAGCTTGCATAGGGCAATCGAATCAGGAGCCGGGGTTGGTGAGTGGGTTCAGGCAGATCATTTCGATTGGCGAGCGGTTTTGGCAGCCGCTGCGTTCCTGCCTTGCGCTGTCCGCTGGCGGCAAGGCTGTGGGCGGGCGGGAACCCTCCCACCGCCGTGTGCTGCACTTACCTACTGCATTTCGGGGGCGGATGCTGGAACGCCTACGCCAGCGGCTTACCTGTTGGACTCGTGCGCCGTACGGGGCGTATGCGCAATGGGCACTTGGTCAACAGGTTAGCCTTGGGGCCGCGGCACGAGCCAGGAGCAAGGAGCAAGGACTTCGTCGGCCGCGGCCTCTCGCTCGCACTTGCGCCACATTCAGCGCATGCCCCAGACGCGAAGGCGGCGAAATTTCGGCGGAGCGACGTCGTCTCCGGCCGGATTGGTCCGCGGTATTCAGCGGATCCGTGGAGGATTTTGGCGGGGCAACCGACAGGCGCCGAATCTCAGCGAGGCTCTGAAGATTTCGGAGGATTCTTCGGTAGGGAAATCTTTGAAATTCGGTCCTTAAAAGGCAATAATGCCTGACAGGGATTTTTGTGCATTGTTTTCTATATATTTTTCACAACTTTCGTTGCCTGCAAGAATTGCAGACAGAAAGGTAAATGGTTTAGTTATTTTTAATGAATTTTTTATTTATTTTTTACAACTTGCAAGCGTCGCAGCAATTAAATAAAATTGTTAAGGTATTATAAATGTATTTAAATTATTAATTCTTGTAATTTTTATTCGGGTAAGAATCGCCTTTTATCAAGAGATGTTGGCTGAACAAGGAATTAATCTGAATTTTTGGCACAAATTGGTCATTTTAAATAATTTGCCATAATATATCCACTAGTCTTATGATAAAAAATATATTATATTTGTAAATATTTGATTATAAATTTTCTTAAAGTAAGTGTGGGTAAAAAATTACTTAAATGTCTCTATTAAAGGTGACCATTTAAGTATTAATGACAATGCCTGTAAAATAGTAATAGTTCACTAAAAAACCCTTGTTTATAATAGGAACAACTCTTAAAAATATTTAGAAGAGTGAACAACTGAATGTCTGCATTGAGAAAAAAGTCTGCTACATTAAATAGATTTTACTTGATTTGCTTAATAAAAAATATAACAGTAATTCTCGCATAATTAAGAATGATATACACAAAGATACACCATTATTCGCTTTTAAATATTAAGAAAACTGCTAGAGATTTCCGTATAAATTTCAGCTACAAAGGCTATAAAACTCCCCTCCTTGTCCTGCCCAGGTGACGGATACTTGTCATCGAAATGATTTTGCATTCACTCTTCTTTGCTTTCGATTTTTTCACCTCCTTCTTTTCGTGTTGCGTAACCTGTCCAATTAGAGGACAAAACTGAACCGTTTCCAGTTCAGTTAGCTCCGGCAGAGAGCCCAGGTGTTTACGCGGTTCGTTTCTCGATTTACCGCTGCCTCGGCCAGTGCCACATGCGGCAAATAATTGGCTGTCATGGCAATGGGAGCGGCGGCTACTATATGTATTTTCCGATGCAATGCAATGTATTTCCCAATCTCAAGGCGGTCAGGTCCCATCCTCCTCGGTGGACACTCACTGTGACCTGTTGCCATGGCGAGGGCACATTAAATTTAACATATAATACCCGCTCGGCCAGGGGCCAGGGGCCAGGGAGCGGGTGCAGCGAGTCATAAAATTACGGGCGGCCAACGGGTCGGATGGGTAACGCGAGCTGCAACTGCAGTCCAAGGGCAAGACCACCTTCTCCAGAAAGTCAAACTAATTGAGCAGACACCAAATCTGGGTTTAATGAGGCTGCAATTAGGGCAAAAATAAACATTATATCATAATATTGATTTAGTTTTTTTTTGGGTGAGACTTTTGGCCTTTAAAGTTAAGCCAATGAGGCTGGGGCAGCGGGGAAGATGCAAGAAGCAATTAAGGATTTTCTAAATATAAATAAATATATTTTAAGCAGCAGAAATACATTTAAAGCAAATATCAAATTCATTTAATCCAATAAAATATGTAAAGTACTCCACAAACAATTAATATAGGTCATTACAAAATTCAGAAATCTGTTAAAACCTTTAATTCCTTAAAGTTATATTAAAAACAAGTGTACGTATTTGTAGAAATATATTTTAGGCAGCAGAAACAATTGTTTAACTAATATTTTATTCTCCATAAACAATTATCATAATATCATATCATAAAATATTCCAGAGACCTTTTAGTAACTTTATTTCCTTAAAGTTTCATTTAAAAATAAGGTGTACAAATTTTTATAAATACATTTTAAGCAGCAAAAGTATAAAATAAAATAAAATATACTAACCCAATGAATTACCCTTCAGAATGCATTATATAAATTCAAAAATATTTCAGAAATCTGTTAAAACCTTTAATTCCTTAATGTTCTATTAAAAACAAGTGTACGTATTTGTAGAAATATATTTTAAGCAGCAGAAAAAATTGTTAAATAATAATTTTTTCGCCATAAACAATTATGTAAGTCATAAAATCTTCCAGAGACCTTTAGTTACTTTACTTCCTTAAAGTTTCATTTAATAATAAGGTGTAAGTATTTTATTAAATTTATTTTAAGCAGCAAAGTATAAATAAAATAAAATATAATAACCTTATGAATTACCCTTTAGAATGCATTACTTAAATTGTAAAATATTCCAGAAACCTGTTAATAAAGTTCTATTAAAAGAGAAGTGTACACATTTATATAAATTTATTCTAAGCAAAATAAATATATTTAAAGCAAATCAAGTTAATTTAAAATTAAAATCTTATGAAGAATACTGTACAATCAATTATTTAAGTCCTGAAATATTTCCTTAAAGTTCAATTGAATATAAAGGTGTGCATTTCTTTCCTCCTTCTTATTCCTTGTGTCTTTTTGCATTGCCAAGTTCTGGGTCGTTGCTACTCCTTGGTCCTTCCAGGAAATAAGACAGCAGCCATTCAAATGGCAATAATGGTGAATGCATTAAAACTTGGGGGTCATAAAAACCGTCGGCAAACCCATTATGCACCGCCAGATACAGGATACAATATCTCCGTAATACATGCAGATGCAGATGCGGAAATACAAATGCATTTACAGCCGCAACATATGCCGATGCAAATGTAATTCGTTTTCCATTTTCCATTCTGCATTCAGCATTGGCCAGGCAGCAGGCAGTAAACAAAAAAAAAAAACACACTAAGGCTTACGCTTTTTCGCAAATTGTGACCAGCGAGTAAATACCAATATTTCATCACTAGAACGAAGAGAACGAAGTGGCTCATCCGTTGTGCAAAATCCGATGAAAAAATGGCCAACAATTTGCCAGAAGCCAAAAAAACAAGCAGCCAAAAAATCGAATAGAGCTTCATGCAAAATTTGCAAACAAATAGAAGTTGAAACTTGGTTTTATTTTTCCTTTATCGAATTCGTAGAGCTTCGATTGAGTGGAAATAGAAAGAAGAGTCTACAAAAAGTTGCAATCTCATAAAAATATTACCCAAATGTGTTGGTTTTCAAGGATATTATGTTTAGAAAGGCTTTTGTTTATGAGTTAATAGGGAATAATAGATAGAATTTTCATAAAACTATATTTTTAAGCTGCAAATAATTTATTCAACTATTTTTAATACTGTTAAATTTCATAAATAACTTAGCCAGGCATCGGCAACACGGCGAATATATCTGCTATAAGCCAGACATTATTCCTTCAATTTAATTAATTATTAATTTTGATCTTGACTCCAACTTTACTGCATGCACGATGAGGAGGGCAGCTCCCTGGCGAGATTCGGCTTGGAGGCGCTGCTGTTGCTGTCCTGGCCGAAGGACTCCCTGAGGGCCGCACGGTAGTCGTCGCCGGAGTAGCGCATGTGCTCCAATAGGCGCCCTTGGCTGTCGATGACGTACAGAAAGTGCTGGTCCCGCTCCTCAAGGACCTCGGTGACGCCGCCTCCTCCAGTGCAGGCCGCCACCGCCGCCACTCCGGCTGCCGAGGGCCTGGGCTTGGCCTTGGGCAGGACCTGGATGCGATCCTTCAGAGCATAGCTGCCGCCGGCGAGGCCCAAGGGAGTAAGCTCCGGAAAACTGCTGATCGGCGGCACAAAAACGTTGATGCTATTGTGGGCCATCCTTGTGGGAGAGAGCTCGGAATTTTCGGGAAATTTAAATGGGAAAAATCAGAGAGAAATACTCGGAACTGGGGCAACTACAACAGGAAGCTTTAGAATAATGACTTGAAATCCAGGGCATTCCTTAAATATGAAATAGAAATTAATGAGCTGACGCCCAGGAATCTGGTTACATTTTACTTATGGGTTTGGTTTTTTTTTTGCGGCCTCAGCATTTGCATTTTAATTAAAACGGCAACTAATTTAATGACACTCGGGAGCTGGCGTGGCGCGTGTCCTTTTTTGAGTCTCATTATTAATATACTTCCATCAATTTTATGTGTCAATAATTAATGAGATATGTGTGCGCTCTTACATTGCATTTGATCAAATAATAAAATCAACATTGATTGCCTCTGACAGCAGTCATAAATTGGGCCTATTGTTTCCTTCTCTCGGCTCGTGTTTATTTACATATTTGCATTTCCAAACAAATTACACATTTTACAGCAACAGCGAGGGGGGATTTGGAGTTTATTTTATTTATTTTCTTAAATTCGAAGCGTCAACGAATTTTTTCTATCTTTAAAACCTTTTTTAAACGTTTTCCTCAGTAGTAAATAATTGAATAAAAACATAAAAAGAACTAACTTATTTGTTTTATAATTATTACTTATTTATTTACATTTCTTTTCAATACTTTTAAGGCTACCATCTTTCTTGTTGTTAATATATCTGACACCTTGACTTGTGTCCAGCTCAGTAGCCACATTTTGAATTAAAAATTCCCTACACAAAGAAGAGTTAACAAGACCATATAATAAGTCATATTTTTTAAAAGATAACCCTTAAATATTTAATATAATAAAAACCAATTACAGGTCACCAAAGAGCAAAAACAAATAAAATAAAGAGCATATTTCAAATAAGCTTAAAAACCACTCAACAAAATATAGTCTTCAATGTGAAAAACCCACTGCAACATCGTTGATACTCGAGTTAATTTTCCCTCATTTTTTTCTGCAACGAAAATTCATGGGAAATGTCCAACTTGTTTGGGAAATTGAAACACCGCAAAGTTTGTTGTATTTTTTCTGCCCGAAAGGTAAATAATACAGCCACCGTTTGATGAGTTTTTCCCCGACCAGACCAGGAAGAACTTAATGTAATTTTTTCAGGCTCGGCTGTTTGGCGGTAAAATCGCTGGAATCAAGGACATATATCGGATTCGGCAAATCAACTGACGGCGCTTATCAAATTATCGTGTGCATCGCTGCACATCGAAATCGAATGTCACGCAACGCAGGCTCTGCTCGGCAGTGAACAGGACAAATAATTAAGCCAGGACCAAATCAAATTCCAGTCCCGCTGAGGCGCATTTAGGGACAAATTTAACCGGGGATCCTGCCTGGGGAGCCGTCAAAGCAAAAACCAAACCACTGAAAGGCGAATTCCTCAATGCGGGCCCCGTTGTGGCCGCAATTATATGTAAGTTTCGAGAATGCACTAATTAGAAGGCACTCCACTCCTGGCTCTGACTCTGGCAATTGTATCTCTGCTTGAAAAGCGAGGCCAGGACAAAGGACCCGTGCGACGGCTTCCCGGATAATAATCCAGCCGGCAAAGGTGGGTGCCCACGGTGGCCCACGAAATATATAATAACTATAATAAATAAATGAAATACAAGTTGCGAAAGCTGCTTGCCAGCCCAGGCAATGGCAACCGGATATCACGGACCTATTCCCCAGTCTAGAGAAATAATTGAGTTCTTTGAGCTTGGCAGTATTGGGATATTGGGTTTCCTTTACAAGTTATTGTTTGTATATTAGACAAAAATAAGAAAAACAATGGGAAAACAAGGAATTTAAAATGAGACCCTGCTCTTTCTCTTTCTCCTTTTAAATTCCTTGTTTTCCTATTTTACCTGCACTTCCTCATTTTATATTCCTTGTTTTTCTATTGCAAAGCGAATTTTAAGTTGATATGAGTATGTTTAAGTCTTTGAATATTTCTATATTATTTATATTGTTGAAAACTTAGTTTTTATAAATATTTAAATCTCTCTTTAAACCTATATTTAACTTAGTTTTTAAATCTTTATTGAAACTCTTTATTTATTTATTTATTTAATTTTCTTTAAACTCTATTTAAATATTTATTAAAACTCTATATTAAATAATTCATTTAAACTGCTTTAAGTTTCTATTTAAATATTTATTAAATCTCCACTGCAAGTATTTTTAATAAAAATATCTTTTTAAATATATCTTTCAACCTCTATTGATGTCTCCTTTTAAATATGTTCAAGTCGCATATTTGAGTATTTAAATTAAGAAATCTAATTAATTCTTCTTATAAATCTGCCTTAAAATCTCTCTCCTTAGATGTGTATTTAATTCTGAATAATATCTCCTCTTTGAAACACTTTATTTTATTTATTTTTTTAAGTCCCTTTTGAAGTCTTTATTTATATTTTATTAACAAATCTATTAATGGCTATTAACATCTCTTTTTAAATCTTTATTTAAAGCTCTTTAAGTCTCCATTAAGAACTCCTCTTTAATTAATTATATTTTATTTATTTGCTTATTTAAGTCTCCTTATTTTAATATATGTTCAAGTCTCTGTCTATATATTTATGTAAATCTTTTTATAAATGCATTTAAGTCTTAATTTAATATCCTCTCTTTCTCCCTTTATTAACTTAATGTAAGTAATTTATTAATATCCCTTTTAAATCTCTCTTAAAATCCATTTTTTAAACTCTCTTTAAGTCACCACTTTGATAAAATATTTTAAATATTAAATAATCAATATTTTGATAAATATTTGAATGAATTAACCTGACCTCTTCTTTTACCTCTTCTTACATTTAAATAATTTATAATCCCTTTTTTTTGTAATTAAATATTCAAACTAGAAAATGTATTAACTTTTTCCGTGATGGCGCTCACCTTAATGGCGAATTAATCCCTACTTCCGGAACACATGCACATATATTCCGATGCATATGGACGATGGCGACCAATTATGAGCGACAGATGAGTGAAAATAACATCCTTTTGGCCCCGTGCCTCCTGCGCACATCCTTTTTCAATGGCACGGGCAAAGCCACGGACAGCGTTTGCACAAAGCACTAATTGGACACTCTCTCTCCGCTCTGGCATGGACTGATGAAAACAACAGCAATAAAAACCAAAACAACGGACAACGGACAGCGGACAGCGGCCATAATTAATTGGATTTGGTAAACAATTTGTACAGTTTCATTTTCAGGCTAAACGAAGTTAGTTGCCAGCAAAACTTTCGCAAAAACACACCGTCCGACCCAGCACCGACCTTCCACAAGTGCAGATAACCGCAGAGAGTCCAGCACTCACTCTGCGTTATCCTGCGCAGCCTGATGCACTTATTGGCCCCACTGCACAGTGGTTGGGCTTGTATGGAGACACGGCCAAAAATACTTCTAGTGGACATATCCTTATGAAATTAATACCAAAAATCTAAAAAAATATTTTAAGTATATGATAAAAAGATTGGTCATATAGGACGTCTATCATATAGCTGCCATAGGAACAATCGGTTAAAAATAAACATTTAGTATGAAAAACTTTTTTGTTTTTTAAGGTATCTTAACCAATCTTTCAGATTATATGTTTGGAGCAGGTTTATATATCCTTACAAAATTTGGTTAAAATCAGAGAACTATATCTTATAGCTCCCATACAAAAAGATGGTGCAACTTTTAAAAAAATTTTTCTTTCCAAGGCCTATATTTAATATTTGACCTGTACATGAGAACGCTGGTGAAATCTTAGTCTCCAAAAGTAAAAACAATCACGAATTCATATAAAAAGTATTTTATTCATCTAGCAACAAATGCACACCGCTTAACAATTTTGTTTTTTTTTTGTGCATGGCAGTTTTCTTTGCCCAGTTATGAAAGGGTCTGAACTTAAGAGCAATCTATTAAATAAATCCCTATTTGTGTCAACTCGTGACATTAGTATGATACTCTCTAAATTTTTGTATGTCTTTATTTTTGGATTCGGCAGCTTCTTCAGATAACTCTCCTATCGAAACAAGCGCATAATTTATAATTTCCGGACCGTGGACTAAAACTTTATGCACTGAAGGTGGAAGGTAATACCATGGGTATAATTTAATTAGCATTTTTGCGGTGTCAAGTGCAAAGCTTCCAAGTTTTCGGTATTTATTTTATATCCAGATGCCATGCATTGCAGTAATGTTGCACACCTATTTAAAACATGTTCATCCAATCCTGTTATATCAGCAGACAATTTTGTATCGCTAAAAAACCTTCTTGCCGTATTACCGTCATTTGAAGTTCCACTACTTCCACTTCTTGGTTGGTCGACATTTAATCCCATTTGGGTGCGAAAGTCTGCTTGAATTTGTGTTTTCCTATCCTTAATGGCTTTTTATCTTCTGGGGTACAAATTCGCCAAGTTTTCAAATGCAATCTATATGCTAAATGCAAGAAATATTCAAAAATCGAATATATGAGTGCAACGGAGACAATCCAAACTCATAATGTTTTTCGTGAACTTTTTTGCTTAAAAATTGAAAAAATAATAAACAAAATTTTCGGTAAACAGAAATGACAACACAAATGACGAACGCAAAAGAAACATCACAAAACAAACGAAGAACAGCAGTCTGCGTCGAAAATTTGACCTTGAAAACAGTAAGAGAGCTTGAGATTATTAATGATTATATACAAATCAGCAAATATCAGCAGCTACACTTAACATTTTTATTACCTTAAAACATTGACAAATACACTGATAACACTTATAAAGGGGGGGATCGGGGGCAACATATCTAAAAGTCTACATAAACAGGCAATATGACGTTCACAATACACAGAAAAGTAGTATTAATTAAAAATACACAATAACAAATAATAAATAAATCAAATTAATTTCAGTAGAAGAACTTATTAAAGTAAATACCTTCAACTTTAAAATCCATTTTAAATAATTGAAATCGGAGATAATTTGCGTACGTTTGTCCACTTTAAAGTGCAGCTTTGATGTGACGCAAAACCATTTTAACGTCGCTGTGCTGTGAAATTGAACACGTGTGAACGCATTCCATTCTATTTTTAGAAAGTCGCGTTAGAATTCCGGGCAAAACCGGTTTGTCAATGCAAAATTTGGACAATTTGGAGCTGATTTGCTTACATTTTGACTTAATATTTTTAGATGGATTTTTTGATTTTTGGCCTATGGACGCAACCACTGTGCACTGTCGGTGCATATTTTTGGGTTTTCGGCTAATTTGCCAGTCAATTCATCGAAAATATGAATTCAAAACCAATTTTAGATTGATTTTTGAGCGCCCCCGCGCACAAATCCAATTACTTTTGGCGAGTTTTGAAAGCGGAATGGTAACTAAATTACAAATATTTATTAAATACATTTTGCTTCTCTGAAACTTTGATTCTCATTAAAAAAAGGAAAGGGGAATGGTAAATATATTTTAAATATATATTAAATACATTTTGCTTTCCTAATTATCACACATTTTATATTTAAGAAAGAGGTTAGGGTTTAAAAAATATATAAATTAAAGTACGACTCTATGGCAACCAGACTTAGCCAAGGTCTGTCACCAGTAACTCAGACTCCCACTCATTCTTGCTATTTACTGCAAGTCCCACATTGCCCACATTAATTTCAAAGGATTTTACTACTGAGAATCCGTAATCCTCACTTCAATTCCCCTTCAAATAAACAAACAACAAAATATGTTGAAATTTCCGTGAAAAGCCGGATAATCTTGGCCCCACAATAATTGGCCACAATGCAAGCCGAGAGAGTTCTGGGAATTGTGTCTTTGGCCACAGGCAACCCCTGCTTGAGTCCCGAGTAGGTTGCAACCATTTTGCATTTTGCTGAGGTGCCACGCGTTGCGCTTTGCTGATTATCTGTGCAGTGTCTGTGCCCCAACAGTTGCAGCATCCCGTATCTGATTCCGAAATCAGAGTGGGCAGAGTGGGCAGAGTGGGAGGAGCTTCCTGATATCCCGAAATCCTCTCGCCCACAGCAGCTGCAGCTTCCCCTTTGAGTTCGTCGGGGCAACTTGATAAAATAACAGCCAGGGAAGTCGGGGAAGGCGGAGCTTATTAGCAAGTGGGCTTATATTACCTTAGCTATCCGAAGGATACCTGGCTGCAGTCGTCAACTAATAACCTGGAAAATTACAAGCTGCAGGCGGAGATTACGAATTGCGCAGTTTGTGGGCCTTAAAGTGACTTTAAAATGCAACCAAAATGCAGCCTTGGCTTGCCAAGTCCCCCAACTGCAACATTTTCATTGGCTTTGAGGGAGAACACATATTAAAATTGAAGAAAAAACCCCGCTGCGCAATGTGTTGACTCGGCACAAATAGTGGGCTGGCAAATAAATAAAAGCCATTCGAAGCCCTGCCAGGGGTAAGTACGTCACGAATGCCGCAATCTGCGGTTAAATGTCCCGCAGACAGTATCCGAAAATGGTTATTGGCCGCCGTAACTTTTATTTAACATTTATTTAAGGCCTTTAATTGCTGCGAGTTGTGCATTCCGCGGCGACTTGGCGACTCCGAGACTCGGCGACTCTCACCGGGATTACCAAGGTGTGCCAGCGTTCACATGAGCTTTATGACAACTCACGACAATAAAGCGAAATAAATATAATAAAAAGAGGAATACATATATATGTGTGAGTCCTTTGTCCTTGCATCCCTTCATCTCCCGGGGAGTCGCAACAACACTCGGGGAGTCACACACACAACCTGCAGCACATTGTGCCATTTTAAGCGGAAAATATGCCGCACTTCCGGTGGCTCTCACACACACAGAGCTTGAGTTGACTTGGTTACCTTTATAAGACACAGGCCAAGATGGCTGCCAGGGCTGTTTAAAAGCCAAATTTAAAGGAAATGGGGAAAAAACGGATTGAGAAATATTAAGAAAACATTATAAATTGTATCTTTCTCGCTTTACCTAAATTAAAAAACTTACCTAAAAAAAAACTTTACTTATATTTTCGCACTGAAAACAAAGTGAATTTTGTTATTTTATGCTTATTCCCTGCACACGCTTGTCTATGCCTCAGTTTTGTTGCCATTTCATGGTCAAAAATAATACATTTAATACTCTTTACTTTATCTATATTTTCCCACTAAAAAACCCTGAAACTCTATCGATTTTACACTTAACTCCACTTTATGGAGGAAAACTCTCTCAGAGATATTTAGAAAACATTTATATTTCATTTTAATAAATTATAAATTTTATCATTCCCACTTTACTTATATTTTCGCACTGAAAACAAAGTGAATTTCATTATTTTATGGTTATTCCCTGCACACCCTTTTTCTATGCATTTTTCGCCATTTATGGTCAAAAGGGCCGCAAGAAATTTATAAATTTTATACTCCTTACTTCAGCTGAAACTCTATCGATTTTACACTTAACTCCACTTTATACTTTATGAAATAGAAGAAGTAAAAATGTATGGATTTCCTAGAGAGAAAACAACAAAAGAGCGCTTAAAAAAAATATCAGAGCTGTCAGAACCCAGAAAAAAAGACGGCCAGAACTGACAGCCCTGGGTGCGTGCTCCTCTGAAAGCGGGAATTTACTGCCATTATATTTATATATTATTATAATGCCAGGATGGCAAACAAAGTGTTGACAGAGCCACAGGGCTGCTAAAAAGGAAGCAGGAGCAGGAGACAGGAGCCAGGAAGGAGCAGGAGCCAGCGCTAACCAAATACATTTTCGTTTCGTTTCATATTTAATTGCCTAATCGCACTTAAGACCGTCACCGCCGCTGCCGTCGCCGATTCCGTTTCCGATTTAAGGCCAAGACAAGGCGACAGGGCCGCTGAGCTCAAAATCTCGGCTTGGGCTCACTTTAAAATTGAATTTCCATTCATTCAGAGGGAGGAGAGCCAAGTATTTGTGAATTCCACGGGGACCAAGAGCTATTTAAAGGCAGCGCAGGCAAAGCTAATTGAATAAAGTTAATTTAATCGATATAAATACTTGAAGCTTGTTCCAGGGATTTTCTTTGACTCCCTTTAATTCATCAGTAAAATAATTGAAAGCCAAAAATGAAGCAGCAGCAGAATAAAGAAAGCAAACTATACCTTTTGAGAAATTAATTGCATTTTTCGCTCGACCTTTACCCTTTTCTTTGCTTTCATCTCTCGCAGCTTGACCTCGACTTGTTGGCCTAATTGATTTGATTTGAAAATCCTTGATTTAAATGCTTGACGCCATGGATTTATTACATTTATTGTGCCCTTAATTATCGAGTAGATAATGTAAGCAGAGTTTTATTTACCTTTGGCCTTGCCTTTACCTTTGCCTATGCCTTTGCCTCTGCCTTTGCCTTGGCCCTTATCAGCCTTTCCTGGCCGCAGTTTTGGGGTTCTTAATTGGATCGGGTGGAGGGTGAAAATGGTAGGAAAAATGGTAGGGAAAAGCGGAAGTGCCGAAGGGGGGAAATCGAAATGAAATCCCCTGGCAAACAATGGACCAGTTGCGTTCATTATCATTCACCGCAATCGCAATCGCAATCGGAACGACACAACACGACATGGACGAAACATGGTCAGAGACAAGAGAAAACTTTCAAAGGAAAATTGCAACAACAACTGGGAGGAGGGAGCAAGCCTGGGAAAATCGAAGGGAAAACCAGAAAACCAAGCGGTGGCGACCAAGGAGCTTTGCCAGAGCCTGGTCCAAGTTTTGGTGTGAAATTAAAATTGAAATTAAAAGCACAATGAGGCCAGAGACAGACAGAAGATAGAGACAGCTACAGCAGAGCAGAAAGAGATAGAGAGAGAGAGTGAGGGGGCGTGGGGTCTTAGTGCTAAATGATTTATGGCTGTTTGCATGCCACCGCCCCTGTGCCTGTGCCTGTCCTTTTGCTTGTCCCTGCCCCTGTCCTTGTCCCTATGCAAATTGTTTTCGAGAATCTGACAAAACGATGAAGTTTTCATTAGGGTGCCATTAGAACTCCGTTTAAATTATGGCCCAGCCTCCTGCCTCCGCCCTGTCCCGGCCTGTCCTGTCCTCTGCTCTCTGCTCCTGCTCCATCTTGACACAAATATAAGCCAGACTGGACACGTCGCCTTCGGTTAGTTGATAGATCGTTGGCCAGGGAATTTGCCTTTCACTGGAGGACAAGGCATAGGGAAATTGAGAAACTAGGAGCTGGAGAGGATTTCTATTAAGAAAATATATATTTTATATATAAATTAATTAATATAATTATTTCTAAATAATAATAAGTAACTAACTAAAGAGTTTTAACCATTAATGATTATATAAAAGCAATATATGTAACCTATTAATATGTTTTAAAACCCTATTTAAAAAAAAATAAACAGTGTGACCATGCAAGCAGCATATATCATCAGAATTACTTGTCTCTTCCTGCAACTCCAGTTAAATTATAATTTTCAATGAAAGAAAGCTAAATTATGAAAGTCCTAATATTTATAAAGCTCATAAAGAGTCCCTATTTTTATACTATACTATAATTAATTCATTTTAAAGCAACATTGCAGTGTCATAGTGTCATGATTGATTATCTTATTATGTAGAAATCAAAGGAACATCAAAAAAGAGGATTTAACTATTAACTATTATACGCAAGCAATATATAATTAACATTTTTATCTATTTGTATATCTCAATTAAAAAAAAAAGCAAAAAACAGTATGACCATGTCTATATATGTATAGTTGTTTCTTTTTGACCTCCAATTAATCTATCGCTAAATAAAAATCCCATTATCAAGCTCATACAAAAATTAAAACTACCCCATTTTATTATACTCCCAATTCATACATTTTTTGTAGAGAATAAAAGCAACATGACAGTGTCATAGTGTCATAGGTAGTTCAACTATTTACTATTCGGAAAGCAGTAAGTATTTGTTTTAAGTATTTAAGCTATCTTCTATTTATCTCTTAAGCTCATAGCTAATATTCAATTTAACAACGACTTTCAATCAATTATTAATTGCACTCAATAGCAGTGTCATAACCACATAATGCACTTAATAAATATGCAAACTAATAGGAGAGCCTTGCTTTAAATGGCTCTTGTTAGGACTTATTAGGGTTTATTAATGGCTTAAGTCCAAAACAAACCATAATCGATCGATTTCGAAATGTGTCATAATGGTTTTGGCAAGGACACGAGGCATGAAGGATTCCCCTAGCGAGTGACTGCCTCATCACTCGAGCGCTCCTTGTGACGCACCTGCGGAAACTAATTTGAAAGTAATTTCACAGAGCCCCAGAACATATAAGTATATATAATCAGTTGCCGAAATTGTGATCGATCATCCCACGCACACTTCCAATTTGTATAAATTATTTACATATTGATTTATTAGTTGAAAATTTAACATCTAATTTAATGGAGGGGTTCCAGGGGAAGCTCGCTGCTCGCAGCTCGGAGCCTGGAGATTGAGTAAATTTATGCGGCAATGCTAACGAATTTATCATTATCCTTGGGCGCATAAATTGAAAAATAAATGCGGCTGTCGGTTCTATTTTTTATATATATTCTTTATTTTTTTTTTTGTTCTTTTCCCCTGTTTTTTATCCCCCCGATAACCCTTTGGTTAAATCTGAAACGTGTTGGTGTTTGTTCGTGCTGCGCTGAAGCTAAATGAAAGTGCTCTGAATATTCCCTTTTTCGAGTGTGTGTGTGTGCGTTGGAGTGTCCTTGTGTGAGTGTGTGTTTGCGGGTGTTTGTGTGTGTGCGAGCTTGTTTGTTTACTTGTGTGAGTGCCTTTTGCGAGCGCAGAAGAGGCCGTAACTCAAAGCAAACGCCTCTCGCCGCCGCTTTACCGAGTTTTTACCCGCCCCTGGCTTTGGCTTTACGTACACACACACACATACGCCCTATCCACACACACACCCACATAAGCACACATACGCCCACACATCACATTCAAAGTTTATCCAGCGCCCGTTTTGCACATTAGTTTACTGACCTTTTTGCACTTTTTCCATAGTTTTGCAACCGCACCTCCCCTTAAAGCTGTTTGCACTGAAGGAAAATACTAGTTTAGGGATAATTTAATCTAAAAAAATCATCAAAAGTTATATTTTTGAAGTAAAATATTTAAAGAAAATACTCAGAAGGTTGCAAACACTAAATAATAATTTCTAAATAACTTGTCTTGCATTTTATTTCTCTAAAAGAGGTTATTAAGCTGTTTCTGACCCTCCCAGGGTCTTCATGAGTAGCTTTTTCATTCAGTAACAATATTCAAGATTATAATGGATTCGAAAAATTACCAAACGCAGTATATTTTTGGTACTAAATTACAATTACTAATTTTTAAGCAATTTTCTTGCATTTTCTTTTTTTAAAAATAATTATTAAGCTGTTTCTGACCTTGCTAGGGTCTTTATCAGTAGCCTATTTCGCACAGTGTGCCCATAATAAGCGGCCTGCCAGGGAAAACTCGCGATTGCCTGTCCCTGTCCCGGTCCTTGTCCCCTGTCCTGTCCCTCACTTGCCCATGGACCAAGAGAAGGATAAGGAAAAAACCAGTGACTAGTGGCCAGTGACCAGTGACCAGTGACCGGGCTGACCGGTGACCAGTGACAGTAACCAGTGACTGGGCCAGGGAGGGACGAGGCAGAGGCAGAGGCAGGGACAGGGGCAGAGGCTGGCTGTGTTGGTCCGGTCCACAGGCATATTACAACGTATGATGAATGTGTGACACTTTTGCAGCTTGTTTGTTTGTTTATTGTTCGTGCCACAACCCTCCTCGCCAGGCAGGGGCAAACACTGAATGGGAAAATCAACAGTCAGCGGGGAAAACGGCCACGAATTGGGAATTCTCTTTAACGGTCTGTCTGGAAATTCCATCCAGAATACGCAGGGAAAAGCAAATATCTTTAAAAAATATATGAAAGAATCAAGGTGCTGCATTCCGTGAGGTTGAGCTTGAGTAGCTTCTTAGTGAGAAGAGAGATCTTATAAAAAAATTAAGAATCAAGGTGCTGCATTCCGTAAGGTTAAGCTTGAGTAGCTTACCAGTCAAAAGAGAGATCTTATAGAAAAATGAGTGCTACATTCCGAGGTAGAACCTGAGTAGCTCTGCTGCGAGACCATGATGAAATAACATAAGGTGGTCCCGTCGGCAACAGACATCCACTTATTGTATGCTTGCAAAAAGTGCGAGTTAAAGGAACATGAAATAAGTGGATACTTTGTAACACTTCGGCTCGCGACGGAACCACCTTATGTTATTTCATCATGCGCGAGACGTGAGTTCGTTGTGCCAGTGTGCCCGTTCCGTAAAATAAAAAAAAATGTTGAAAAGTCCCTTCAGTCAGAGGCTTCCCAGGAATTGTAATCAAGATTCTCCTACTCTCCTTCTAACTAGCCAATAAAAAATTAAAAAATGTCCCTTCATTTTTGTCCACTCAGATATTCCCAGGCTATTGGCAGCGCTTTATTTGATTAATCAGCTCAATTCCTCTACTTTTCAATTCGCTTTCACTAATTAAGCTCTTGCGGAATCTGGCATAATCTTTGCAGTTTTTGTCATCAGAAAAGAAGACCCATCGATGATCCCTTTGTTATTCTTTTTGCCAAGTCCAATCCTGCATTCCTGCATTCTTGCATATTCTATTTCCGCTTTTCCCTGTGCTTCCGCTTGCCGGTTGCCTGAATGACTCCATTGTTGCGAAGGACCCGTCATCGTCGTCCTGCCAAGTAAGGGAATCGGGGAACTTTTGTTTGTTTGCTTTTCCCATTTTTAGCCGCCGCCGCTGCCAGCCGAGGGGAGAGTTTTATAAATTGTATCTTCTGGTCCGCACACACATAAGCATATGCAGATTACTTCGCCAGTGTGTGTGTGTCTTTGTGTGTGTGCTCCGTATTGTTTGCGGGGGTCCTGGCAGGAGCAGGACCTTCCATTTTCAATAACGGCAAAGCAATAAACTTGCCCCGAAAATAAGTTTGCCCGCCTGTGTTGATGCTGGAAACTTGGCACCACATCTGAAGCTGAAGTTCGTGGAATTTGGATTGGCAAGGTGAGGTGGTTCCTTGTTCCAGGTTCAGGGCCAGGCGATCGTCTGCTTGAAGTGTAATCCACGGATGCTATGTGTGTGTGTCGGACTCGAAACAAGAAATAAAAGAAAAAATAAAAAATAAACGCCAAAAGTAAAAATTAACAGGCTGGAGCCGGTGCTAGCGGCAGAGGCCTATTCTCCCGGTGGGTCCTCAGCGTTTCCTGCAAGTGGTCCAGCTTCTGCACCATGTCGGCCACCTGCTTGAGAACCTTTGATCTTGGGGATTCCACATCATCGGGCTGCTCTCCAGGGGAGTTCTTGGCATTCTTCATCTCCTCCTTGAGATCCCGGCTCTCTTCCATCAGCCGCTGCAGCTCCACCTCCATCGCATTCTTCTCCTCCATCTCCTGCTCCAGCAGAGCGTTCTTCTCCAACTCCTGATGCAGCAAGGTCTCGATGTCCACATTGGTGCCGCTCAGGATGCGGGCAGCCTGCTCCAGGTTATCGTTGGTTTGCTCCAACTGGCGCAGCTCCAACTTCATGGCCTCGTACTTCTGGTTGACCGTGGCCAGCTGCTGGTCCATGCTGGCCAATTCCAGGTCCTTCTCGTCCAGCTTTAGCTGCAAGGCCTCGCGCTTCCGGTCGTACCAGACCAGCCTGGCTGTGAGCTCATAGATGATCTTCTGCTTCTGCTCCAGAGTGGCGTCCATTTCGGCCTCTATCTCGCGGGACTGCTCCATGAACTCATCGTACTCCTGCTGCAGGTGCTGGCACTGCGGGCACTGGTCCATCTTTCTTTCTTTTGATTTTTTCTGATTTTTTAAATAAAATAATTTTCAATAAACTATAAACTGAGCTACGAATTTCTCGATCCTATAGGTTCCAGAGGGTGTGACTTTCTGTGCTTGCCTTTCCCTTGAAAAGGCTCTCGGACGGAAAAGCCAAGGCTTCTTTGTTGGCCTTGATTTTCATTCTCATAAATTCTCTCTAATTGAAAACTGTTAGTTGGGGTTTGAGAGCAACTTTTGTGTGCAGCCAAATTTCAGGAAGTTGAATAAACTATTTGCACTTTCTAAACTAATTAAACTACCTTTGTTTTTTAGGTTTAACCCAAAGCCAGGCAAAGTTTTAATGGCTGCCATAGCAAGAGTTTATAAACAAAGGTATAAAGCCTTGCTAATGCAAGAATATTTTCATATTTTCTAGATAGAAAAATAAAGTAAGTAAAAAATTTATATTTTCAGGAATTAAAGCTTGGGAAAAAGCTGTAAAAAAGCTTTAAATAATGTCTGACCTTGAAAGCTTTGGCTTTTAAGCTTTAAAGTTTTTCGAGGGTTTTCTTAGGAAACCCAAGACTTTAACGGAAATTTAGAACCCCTTTTCTTTTCTTTTCTTTTCAAATTGTTTACGAATTTAAATCGTTATTTAATGCATGTGCGAAATTTCTTGTGTTGCATGCCCCTTGTCTGGGGCGTCGCCATCACGGGCATTGTGTTTGGCAGCGCGGACTTCATCATTGGCAGCATGGGCTGGCAGATGGTGATCGAGGACCATTATGCGGACTGGCTGCTGGAGTTTTTCCGCAAAATGCCCGTCCGCTACTGTGTTTCGGGATTTTCCGTGGCCTTTTACCTCCTGGCCTCCGTTCACTTCATGCTGACCTATGGGGCCTATACCGTAAGTCCTTGTTAAGGGAGAGAGAGAGTCCTAGCCTTAAGAAGCATCCCCAAACTTTAGGACAATCACCTGCTCGTCGGCACCTGGCTGCTGGTCAACTTTACCATGTTGTTGTTCACCCTGGTCACTGGGCTGTTGAACGGCTATGCCATCTTGAGGATTAGTAAGCTATTCCTTAGGTTTAAGGTCGTAGTTATCTGAGTTTCCATATAATTCCAGTTGCCGTCGGCTATACCATCATAGTGGTGAGGTCGCACTATGAAAATTTGGTCACCTTCAGCTCGGATGAAGAGTCGGTTGTGGAGTCGAGCGAGGAGCATAGTGATGACGATATCTAGGGAAGGTTGCAGAGAACCTTGAAGCTAGCTTCGACTTCGAGACGAAGGGAAAAGCGTATACACAATAAATTATTAACACAAGAACCTAAAAAATATAAAAGCTTAAGAGCTTGTGCTTTAGGGGTGCTTTCCCTGGCTTAAAGCTTAAAGCTTGAAGCTTAGGTTAAAGTCAAAGCTAAGGAGCTTTGAGTCGGGACACTGCGCTCGAGTCCTTGCTGTACTTGGCCTAGAAACTGGCCGCTATGGGAGGAAGGACCTGACCCATTGGGGGCCCTCGACTAATCGATGCCTGGCTGGTGTCCTGCAATCGCGCCTCCTGCTGCCACACACACACACACCACGAGTGGCCAAGGCCAAACAAATGAGCGTAAAAAGTGCAAGAGGGACCGACACGACCCGAAGTTCACTCCGGTTTAGGCCAGGACGAATACCAGGAGCTACCTTTGAGGTTGGGATTGTAAAAAAATCACTTAATAAACCTGGAAAAAATTATAACCATTTTATTTATCAAAGTTATTATTAATGGGTATTTATTGAATTTATTTCTTGTTAGTTTTCCATGTAGCTTATGAAAAATCCGATGGAGAAGTTAGTTTCTATTTTCTTTTTAAATAAATTCATTTAACAAGGGTTACTGATGAAGGAACTAGAGACTACCTACCGAAACAGCTGTAAATTCAAGCCTTTCTCTCTGAAAATAAATAACTGAACTACACCTTCAGCTATATTTCCATATATTTTTTAAAATAATTATAAAAATATTTCCGCCTCAAAAATCCTTACTTTTCCTATTAAACCATGAGCCCAGCCTCTCCCTACGTACCTCATCTAGTCCCTAAAAAAAAAATAGAGGAAAACGGAGGCAAAGAAGAGGACAATGTCTTTTTCATATCAAAACAGACGCAGGCGCACTTGGGCCCACGTTGCGTATGAGCCATGCGAACAGCCGTGTCTATGTGTGTGTCAGCCGTAGTACTACAGCACTACACACACCGCACACACACCGCACACACACCGCACACACACCACACACACACTGCACTGTACTACAGTTGTACGTGCACTGGCCTCGTGCTCCGGCCGGGCTTGCCTTGGCATTCCTTGGCCTGGCTGGGGTCCCTTCGTCAGCGGGTCAGCGGGTGGCGGCCATAGATGTAACCGTGCCTCCTGGCGGGCTCGCAGTGCCACACGAGCCTGCCACACGGCCACTTGCAACGTGCCGCCAACCGAAAGCGAAACCGACAACGACACCGAAACCAGAAGTTTTGTTTTGAAATCATCATCGGCTCTCCGGCCGGCATTTAACGGGCTAAAATCCTGGAATCCAGCAGCGGCAAATCAAATCCTGGGAATCCTAGCATCTATACGTATGTATATGTGTAGTTTGTGGTACATAAAACTATGGCAAGTAAGCAAACAAGCACACACACTAAGAAGGAGTGCACTCGCACACACACGCAGGAGCCGCGTGACCTTGCACGCTTGGCGAGGGGGGTTGCCCCCGAAAGGTGTAAGAGTGGAGTGAGTGGCAAGACCATAACAGAGGAGCCAGTAGTGATATAATGGCTAGCAAGTATCAACAATTGGGATTATCTCTGTTATTAAATCGGATTAAATGAAGCATTTTAGGTGCCTTGTTTTTACTAAGGAATTATTTTTGAATTAATTCTGTAATTAAATAGGTTTAAAGAGCGAGTCCTGGGCATAATATTTAAGCTGCCTAACGTACTCAAAATGAGATTTATTGACACAATTTCATATTTAATTAATATTTATTTTCTATTTCATTTTCAAGTATTTTTTGCAATAATTTTTCTGTATTTAAACTGAGAAAATACTGTTTAATATGAGAAATCAAGCAAATTCCTTATCAAAATGAGAAAAGTATGCTCTTTTTGAGTACATAATTCTCCCTAAATAATCTCTGTTAATTTCCACCCAAAACCTTAATTTAACTCGTTATCTTGCATTAATTTTTCATAAGAATTACAGAAATATTTACATTATTGTTTATGTTCTAAAGTTTAACCATAATATTTGTTGTTTTCTTTTTCTGTAACAAAGGGAAGTGCCCAGCGCCACTGACCCACATCCGCGCCCTGCTGCCCCGGCTGGGTTTGGAGTTCAAGATCAGTGCCAGCAGTGATTCTGCAGAAACCACATGGTGACGGCACCGAAAGAATCCCGTTCCAGTTCCGGTGAGATAAGCCCTGGTCACAAATATAGCCTCCAGATAAAAAGCCGAAGCCGGGTTGGAGACCGAAGCCGGTGCCCGTAGAACCCAGCATCGCCGCGCCATGTGGGCGCGCACAGCATAGCCGCCGATAAGCCTCGTGATTTCTTTTCAATTTTTATTTCTTTTTATACAACCGAGAATCAGAGGGAATTCTTCGGCTTTTTGCATGCGGGCGAGCGTAATCAGCGTTCGAAGAACTCGAACCCCACAACAGCCTTTTATCGGCTATCGGCCGCATATATCCTAATGTGTGCCGAGCAACCGTCCGTCCGTTCGAGCGGGCTTAAAAACGCCGCCGTTCCGGTGGACAACAGTTAGTCGGCTCCAGGCGTCGCAGCGCAGCGGTTCTCCTCCGAATCATCTCCTTTTTTTTCTCAGTGTGTGCCCAAAGGAAGTGCAAGTGCAAGTGCCAGTGCAAGTGCAGTTAATTGTATGTCAGTTTTTCATTTGGCCTGCCTAGCTGACTTTCATTAAATATCGCTAGCTGCCTTGTGAAGGGCTTACGTGTGATTGCGGCTCAACGGAAAAGGATAAATTAAAGTGTCTCTCTGGCTCTGGCCTTGAAATGGAAACGGAAACGTCTACAACAGTGTAACGTTTAACCAGAAAACGATTACCATACATATTTAATGCGGATTGAAAGCGGGCAATGAGTGTTGAAAGCGAAATAATTAATTTTTTAGGGCCCTTAGCTACCATTTTCTGGAACCTTGGTATTAGAAAGAAATTAAATACCTGATTTTCGGATCTTCTTTCAACTTAGCAATAAAAAATTTATTTAAAATCGATTAACAACAATCAATATCTATGCTTTCTATTTATTTTGTATTTTTTCTTGTGATTTATTACTTTTACCACTTTGCTACGTTTTTCTTATAAACTTCTAGCATTTTTTTGCTGAATCAAATTCAAATTTTAAATCTTGCCGCCAAATGCAGTTCAACCGATTAATCGAATTGTTAAAAGAAAAATCACAACAGAGGGCGGCAGTGTGATGAAGGGAAAACATCGATAGTGCCCTCACTCGATAGTATCTGCTCTCTTGCTCTCTTGCTCTCCCAATTTTTATGTTCTCCCTCTCCCAATTTTGATGCTCTCCCACCCTTTATTGTGACTGTAGTTGTTGTTCTCTTTGTTGCTGAAATTCCACTTGGCGCGAACAAGCGTTAATTTAAAATTAAAATTTAAACTTAAATTTAACTTTTATATTAACTTATAAAGTGATTAAATTAAGTGATTAAAACCAGTGGCCTTTGGCAGTCTGAGAAAAAAAACAACCATGAATTCGACTGAGTGAGTTAATTAAATGTTATTAATAGTAATTATATTAAAATAATTTGATATAGTCGTCCGATTCGTATAAAATAAAAACCGTAATTTTAAAATCATACAATATGGCAAAATCTCTGAATAGATGAGAATATGTTAAAAACACCGCTGCAATATATTTTCGATGTATTTAAGAAAGCAAAATAAGTGAACAAAATATTTTGAAAAAATCTCTTTTTTTTTAATATCAATATATATCACGTTTTAAAAGTATATTTATACTCTTAATTACTTGAAATTAACAGTTTTTTTTTTTTAATTTAGGGGGAACACTGGATTTTTTAGGGGGAAATATCGACTCTTTGAGATTTTTTAGGGGGAAAGCTAAATTTTCATCTGGCAACACTGCGAGAACGTCCCGTTCGAGGAATTAAACGCGAAAATTGCGTGAAAAATCGAGGAAAAGCGCTGCAACGGGGCGGCTAACGGGCAACGGGAAAGTGCAATAACACCCAGCAGGCTTAGGGGCAGCAATTGGCAGCTGGAAAAGCGCGACAACGGCGGCAGTGCGCAAATGTAAAATGCACGGAATATTCGCATGTGCAGTGTGATAATAAATAAACGCCACAAAATTCGGAGCGACGACGCAGGGGCAAACACACCAATACACACGTACGCCACACACTAATACCAGGCCACTGCAGAGCAGCAGCGGCGGCGCGTGTGTGTGTCCTCCGATACTATTTTTTTGTTGCTTCGTGTACGTGTGAATGTGTGTGTGCGTGTGTGTGTTTGCGCCGTGTTATCACAAAGGAGCTGGAAATCCAGGAGACAGCAGCGGCAGCAACAACAAACACAACAACATCACGCAGGTGCGTATGTGAGTGTGTGGCGTCCGAGTATGGGAAACGCGACGCAGACGTGAAGTAAAATCTGTCGATTTTCCACTGCTATTTCCTTTAGCGCGCAACCGAGTGCATATCGCTAATATATACATTCGTGTATATATACATTGATGCGTGTGGGTGTATATGTTCTGATTAGTGTGTTAGTGAGTGCGCAAAAGTTTTAGAGAGCGGCAAAAATCGAAAATAAGCGTAATTAAAACATGCGCCGCAGCGAAAAACTGAAAAGCGCGATGGGGTCGTGGGGGGTGGGGGGCGGCGGTGTGTCGCTGCAAACATGGCGTATGCGTAACACTTATCAAATCCAATTGGGAGCGCCACCCAGTTCCAAGTTGCAGTTCCAGTTCAGCGAGACACGCATATTTTCAATTCGAATTGAGGCCCCTGTGTGCCTGTGTGTATGTGTGCCTGATGCCTTTGGGGGTTGCAACCACCCCCTGCAGATGGAAGTGAAAAGATACAGATACACATACAGAGAGGGAGAGCGAGAGCACAGCATCCGCTGAGACGAGATTTTTCAACAGCCTGTCCCCATAATTCAGGACACCACTGTACTTACGATTTTCGGGGGTGGCTGCTGCTGCTTGTTCTTCTTCCCAAATATGTACATTTCCCAAAAACCAGAAACAAGTACAGTTCCAATTGGAAATGAAACGTAGCCCCGTGTGTATGTGTGTTTGTTTGTTTGTTTAATCTGAGGCCCTGCATGTGTGTGGGTGGGTGGTTGCTGCGCCGTCGCCACCGCCGCCGCCGTTGAATAACGGAAAGTGAGAACCGCCGCCGCATGCGTAACTTATTTTTCTTTCTTTTTCTGTTCTGCTCCTTATCAACGCTTTGTTTTTGTCAGACTCTGCGTCAAGTACAGGCACACACACACGCGAAGAGAGATAGAGAAAAAGAGAGCAGTGCTCAATTGAGCGAGAGATGGAAAATAGCTATCGATTATATATTTGCGAACGGGCGGGGGAGCGGAAGAAAGCAGAAGAGAGAGAGAGAGAGCGGGAGAAAGAAGCGTAGACAGAGGACGCGCACGGTGGGGTCCATTCTTCATGCAGTTAAATTCTTTCAAGGGCTCTCTATTTAGTATCATCAGGAGTAGCTTAATTTAATAAATATCTCTGGATTCTTAAGGTAGTCAGCGTTACTCAGAATATTTGCCAAGTTTTCCCACCACTTTTCTTAATACCATAAATAATATTTTTTGCGATACAGAAAAACTACAATTTCCGTTTAAATTATAAATATAAATTCATCAATTGACTAACTTAAATTGTGAAAAGGTTTCACAGCCTTCAACCAGGCACCAAGTACTGTAATTATTTGTAATTTTTACAATGATCAAAAAACGGCTGAACTGATAACCGCAAGCCACACACTATAATTAGTTACATGACCCACGACAATCGCAGTCACGCCCACTGTGCCAGCCGCACTGATTCCCACCACATATCCCATTCCCTTTCCGATTCTGATTTGGATTTGGATTCTGATTCGATTCTAGCATGCGTCGCAGCCACTGATTGCAAGGGTGTGTGGGTGTGATTGGGCGCATGTGTGCTTTGTCCGTGTGTGTGTGCGCTGACGCAGTGGGAGTTTGTTGCAGCTGTGTGCGGTTGCAGGCGGTGGGCGCATGCACCCACTAACTCGCCCGAAACCGCAAGTGAAAGAAAAACATAAGAGACACTCTCTGTTCTAAGCATTTTCAAATGCTCTCCTCCTCTCTCTCTCGCTCGCCGTGTTTCTTAAAATAGATAGATCACAGCGAAATAGTATTTTTTACACAGAAATAAGCAGCAGAAGCAGCAGCAGTAGTAACGGGACCATATGCGCAACCGTCCAGTGTGTCCCTACTGAATAAAGCTACAAGGAAATGTATCCCATTCAAATATTTCCCAATCAGACTAACTCCAGTGTGTCCCTAAACCTTAACACCCTTTATTGCTTAAAGATGGAAACACCTTTCATAGCCCTAAGAATACAACTTTTAGTTAATTATCTTGTAATTTGTACAAGCTTTACGCATCGCTAGCTGCGTAAACGGGTGCGGGTGCCCAGTAGTTGCCTTGACACAAGCTTATAGCTTATAGCATGCATCTCAGGGCACTCGGCGCAGTTTTTCCAGCCAACGCTTCGAATGAAAAATGCTGCGCACGCAACCCCACAGAGAAGAGATACAAACTGGGGCTAACCACACTGCAGGCCATGCAGATGGGTACGCATGCTGAGTATTTAAATCGCAGCTGCGCATAGTCCCGAGCTAATAATCACAATTGCTGACATCGAAGTGGATTAAGGGAGAATGTTTATAGCATACATTTTACTTTTTATAATTCCCTCTAATCTAGCTAATCTAAAATACAGTGTTCCCCTTATTCAAAAAAAAGAGAAAGGCATAAAAAAAGTCAAAATAAAGTGTCATTGCCTGGCCAACCAACAAAAGATCCCCCTTCCCTATGACAACAACAATAACAGCAGTAAGTGTCGCAAGGGTTGATAACTGAAATCAGGTTGCTGTCTGTACGGATTTCATCCCAGTTTCCAGTTCCAGTTCCCAGTTTCCAAGGCTGTTCCACTCGCCCGACCCGCGACTGTCGGCAGCGTGTTTGGCACGCGCAAGTGAAACGAGCTTACCAACACAACAACAACCCCTAAACGAACGGGGGTGGTGTTACTTTCTCTACTTGTGCGCTCTCTCGGGGTGGTGACACTGACTCGGGGCGAACAGCTTTGCCGTTACTCTGTGCTGGTGGTGAGCAAGCAGTGCATGCGTGGCCATATGGTTAAGGTTGATTGCGAGCCAGGGTGGGGGTGGGGGTGGTTTTTTTAAGGCAGGATAAGCAGTAAGCAGAGCGCTATCACAGCCTAAAGCTGCTAGCGGTGATAGCGTGTGTGTGTGTGTGCGCTGTGTTGTGTTGTTTGTGACGCGCTAAGGGTGGTGATTTTTCCACCTTAAGGGTGGGTGGCTTTCTCTCTCTAACTGTCAGTCTCAGTCTCGGTTATCTTGTATGGGGAAGCGAGTGTCAAGTCAGTGCCATATTCAGTGCTAAGTAAGCGCTTTTTCACCAGGTTTTCTGTTTTTTTTTTTTAAATATATTTCAGTGGGTTTTGTGGGGAAATTCGAATAACACACACGGGGCGAAAGAGAAAGAGAGAGCGACTTTATATATAGCCATTTCATGCGGCGCGATGTCGACGCATGGGCGCAGTATTGATTTTTCACTGCGTCGACGTCGCTGCTTTGTCGCAATCACTCCATGGGGTGGTTTTCTCTCGCCCCCCCCTCTCTCGCTCCCACTGGCGGCGCAGTCTCTGTCCCGCTCTGGCGTCGCCGCTGCGTTGCCGTCGTTGCTTTCCGAGTTTCTGAGCAAACGCAAATAGAACTTGAGCGCACAGAGCAGGCACATCCACAACCACATCTCACGTCCCACGTCCACTTCCAAAACTCAGAGAGCCACAACAAGCGGTGCGGTGTGGTTCGTTCGATACGCTCGGCTCCCGGGAACGATTCTACTCTCCGTTAAAATACAGCAAAAATCGTACTTATTTTACTTTATTTTCTGTGCCCAAACAGTGTGTGCGAAAAACAAAAGGTTTTAACAAATATCGAAAGCAACCCCAGAAAGTATCATAAACCAAAAGCCAACTGAAAATCGCCGAGGCAAGCAATAAATCAAAAGACACAACAAAAACTTATAAACATTTACGAGTACTTGACTTGGTGTTAGTTGTTTTCTTCGTTGAAAATACTGCTTAGTGAGTAGAAATTATTCGAAACTTTATCAGTGCGCACGTGCAGCGGCCCCCAAGAACGGCATTTAGCCCCAAGAGAGGTCTGTATGAGAGCAGAAAGAGAGGGAGAGCCAGAAGAAGCTTGGGGATTCTGCGCACTGGAGAACGGAGAAGAATAGAGAATGCACATGCTCAGAGCTGTGAGAGAGTGAAGAAGTGATGAGAGCTTGGTTGAACTTAATCTATTATAATATATGATTTATAATCAAACATTATATTTTGTTTCTAAGAAAAATCAAGAAGAAAGCAGTGCATTGATCACAGAAGAAATCAACACAATTCTTCTAGTGTCTTTTATGACTTTCTTCAAAGAAGAATTCAACTTAAAAAGAGCTTTGCAAGTCTTCAAACTGAAGATAGTGAAGAACAGATACTGCAGAAGCTTTAGAGAAGAACAGAAAGAGACGTAACGCTCCATCTGTTTTGGATTAAGTCCCAGGGTCGCTCTTCAGCTTTATCGACCGAAAGTCTCCTTCCACCCCGGTTTTTCCACCTCCACCTTCTTTTTTTTTCGAGCTACCTGTGCCACATGCGCGACTGTGTCCGCTCACCTTGCACCCCTATATGTATTTACATATGCTCAAGTTTATCGTTGCCTGAACCTTATGGACGAAGCTCTCCTCAATACATATCCCCACCGATCCGATCCGATTCGAACCCTACAACGTCGCTAATCTGCGACTGTGGCCCACTCGAATTACAAACAGTTGTGCATATGTGTACCTTCGTGAATATGGCGTGTTTATATACACTATATGCACATATATTGTGCTGATCATGTTGTTGTTGCTGCTGTGGGATTGTGTTATAAAACACTAAATTGTTCGCTTTGTGTGTTCGCTTCTATTATTGTCGTTGTCACAGCTGTTGTTGTTGTGGTGTTGCGCATGCGCGCTTTTGACCTGATTCACTTGCCCCTTATCAGCTTTGGAAAAAAAAAGCGATCCAAGTTCTGGCTCTCGTAGAAGTACCCCCTACTCTGCATGATATCGGGGTATATTAAGGGGTGGATCATAGTTTAGTATTCACTTTATTCAACTTTTTGGGAACCGTTAAGGAATAGGATTTCCGAATTATAATTTTTTTTTTTTTTTTAATTATTTTGATTTGATCTTAACCTTGGTTGGAAATTCATATTATTAATTTTTTGTACAGTACATAATGCACAGTAATCGTTTTAAGGTTTTCAAATGTAACCAAAACTTTTTTTTTATACCCTTGCAGAGGGTATTATAATTTTGCCATGATATTTGCAACGCAGTGAAGGAGGCATCTCAGACCCCATAAAGTATATATATTCTTGATCAGCATCACCAGCCGAGTCGATCTAGCCATGTCCGTCTGTCTGTCTGTCCGTCTGTCTGTCCGTCTGTCTGTCCGTCTGTCTGTCCGTCTGTCTGTCCGTCTGTCGGTTTCTACGCGAACTAGTCTCTCAGTTTTTGAGCTATCGGGCTGAAATTTTCAGCATATTCTTATTTCTTTAGCACGCAGTATATATGTCGGAACGGTCGAAATCGGACCACTATATCCTATAGCTGCCATAGGAGTGATGGCGAAATTAATGTACAAAAATTTTTAATTTCTCTGTTTTTCAACGAATTTCTATAAATTTCGAGATATAGTCATTTTTTATAGTTTTAGAATTACGGTTTTAATTTCATTAAGATCGGACAACTATATCATATAGCTGCCATAGAAGGGATCCGTCGATTTATATGAAAATGTAAAATTCTACATGTAAAATGTAAAATTCTACATGTAAAATGTAAAATTTACAAAATTTACATAATTTGACATTTTTTTACATTACCAAAATGGATCGATTTTCAATGATCCAATTGCTGACTGCAAGGGTATATAAACTTCGGTTTACCGAAGTTAGCTTTCTTTCTCGTTTTTTTTTTTTTTTTAATAAATGAACATTATTTTTGTTAATCTTAACCTTGATTTAAAATTAATATACATTAATATAATTATTAATACAGAAGGCACTGTAACCGTTTCAAGATTTTCATTCAACTATAAAAATTAAAAATTTTTTTTTTTTTTATAATTCTTACTTTTTTGTAAAATTTCACTTTGTGTTTTTCCTTTAATTTTTTGTATTAAAAAGACAATAACTTATATATTTCATATATATTTATGCCTTCTAAACCCACTTGAGCCGTAGCTACAGGGTATATTTAGTGCTCCACGGCCCCCATTTGTTATTCTTTGCGCCCAGTCGTATAATTAGTTCGCTATCAATGAGCTGAGAGGGAATGAGGGAGCAGGGAACAAACACTTGAGCACACTAAAGTGGATTCCGAGTTAATTGCTGGCATTCCTCTCTTCTTCCAGCTCTTATCACACTGCGCATGCGAATAGGACCGCCCGCCCGGCGCCACTAAGGGACTAAGGCGATCCTCTCTCTCTACAGAGAGGACCGGACCGAGGGGACACGGGGAGTAGCCGAGTAGCCAAGTAAGCCACCACACAGCCAAGCTGGCCACCACAAGCTATCGGCTCGTCGTAGCGCCGGCGGGAAGCCAGCGCGGAACGGCGGGCAATGTGGTGGTCACCACCACCACCACCTCCTCGGGCAGCAACTCGAGCGGCGGCGGCAATGGCGGCGTCAGTGGCGCGGGGAGCAGCAGCTCGGGCAGCGGCGGCATCAACGTGACCACCATCACGACGACCGGCGGCAACGGCGGTGGCAATCAGGTGCAGAGCGGCGGCAACAGTTCCCAGAGCAACGGCACCACCTACAAGATCGAGATGCTCGACGAGGACATCCAGAGTCTGGGCTCCGACGACGACGACGAGGATCTGATCAGCAGCGATGGCAGCCTCTACGAGGGCGACCTCGGCTCCATACCCGTCAACGACGACGTGGCCCATCAGCTGGCCGCGGCCGGACCCGTGGGCGTGGCAGCAGCGGCGGCCATTGCCAGCTCCAAGAAGCGAAAGAGGCCGCACTGCTTCGAGACCAATCCCTCGGTGCGGAAGAGGCAACAGAACCGCCTGCTGCGCAAGCTGCGTGGCATCATCTACGAGTTCACGGGCCGCGTGGGCAAGCAGGCGGTGGTGCTGGTGGCCACGCCCGGCAAGCCCAACACCAGCTACAAGGTGTTCGGGGCCAAGCCGCTGGAGGATGTCCTGCGCAACCTCAAGAACATCGTCATGGACGAGCTGGACAATGCGCTGGCCCAGCAGGCGCCACCGCCGCCGCAGGACGATCCGTCGCTCTTTGAGCTGCCGGGCCTCGTCATCGACGGCATACCCACGCCCGTCGAGAAGATGACCCAGGCGCAGCTGCGAGCCTTCATCCCGCTGATGCTCAAGTAC
Organism: Drosophila triauraria; assembly: GCA_014170255.2. Taxonomy (NCBI): domain Eukaryota; kingdom Metazoa; phylum Arthropoda; class Insecta; order Diptera; family Drosophilidae; genus Drosophila; species Drosophila triauraria. Next base: position 3,723,186 of record CM024333.1, on the reverse strand, counting down.
TCCACCGGCAGGGGGAAGCCCGGCTGGGGCCGCGAGTCAACGCGGCCGCCCTGGTGGCCCAAGGAGCTGCCCTGGGCCAACGTCCGGATGGATGCCCGCTCCGAGGACGACAAGCAGAAGGTGGGTGGGGTGGGTGTTCGACAACCGCCCCCAATCTCCCATGGACTGTACTAACTATATGTATTTGAAACCTTTAGATCAGCTGGACGCATGCTCTGCGCAAGATCGTGATCAACTGCTACAAGTACCATGGCCGGGAGGACCTGCTGCCCACCTTTGCCGACGACGAGGACAAGGTCAACGCCCTGATTTCGCAGTCGGGCGACGAGGACGAGGACATGGAGCTGTCCAATCCTCCCACCATACACACGGTGACCACCATGACGCCACCGACAGGCAACAGCAATGTGAGTTGGCCTTTTGGGGACAGGAAGGGATTGGATTGTTGGGTTTCTTGGGTAAAAACAGGATTTAGGAGTGATTGAATCATAGGAGAGAAAAGGGAACCCCTAAGAAGGTGGTTGGAGCCACGTTAATGTTTAAACCAGGAAAGGCACGCAGCACACTGCTCTTTCCGTTATAAATTTTGGGAGACTACCTGCTCAGCTGCTCTTTCCGTTAGGTTTCGTACCCAACTCTGGTTTAAGCTTTAAAGGGAACAGTTCTAGCATGTTTTTGGGCCTTAAAAGTAGAAGAGTGATGGAAAAAGACCACTCATTCCTGACTTTATGTCCTCTGTCCTACATTTTGTGTCCACATTGCTTGCCTTTCCCCGGGATAAACTAACCCCTGCTCCTTGCCACACATTTACTAAACCCGCACTCACTAATCCGGCACACACACACACACGAACACTCTTGGAAGCAATGCATATCAGCGACTAATCCACATCCACAAATCTACACCGAATCATCATCACAGCAACCGCAGCAGGTGAACGTGGTGAAGATCAACAGCGCCGGCACCGTGATCACCACGCACACGGCCCAGAGCAACACGCCCGCTCCGACGATCATCCAGAGTACCAACAACCAGCACGTGACCACCACGGCCACGCTGCCCGCCTCCACCAAGATTGAGATCTGCCAGGCGCCCGCCCAGCAGCAGCATCACCAGCAGCAGCAGCAGCAACATCACCAGCAGCAGCAGCAGCAACACCATCAGCAACAGCAGCAGCAGCATCACCAGCAGCAGCAACACCATCAGACCAGCGTGCCCAGCACCGTGCACATCCAGCCGGTGAGCGGCGGCCAGCCGCAGACGATCCAGCTGACCACGGCTAGCGGCACCGCCACGGCCACCGCTGTGCCGACGACAGCTGCCGCCGTAAGTGCCGCGCAAGCGGCAGCGGCCGCCGCGAATGCCCAGCAGCAGCAGCAGACGGTCACTGCCCAGCAGATAGCCAACGCCCAAGTCTGCATCGAGCCCATAACGCTGAGCGACGTTGATGTTCGTACTAATCCACTGACCACCGAATCGTTGCCTCTTGAGTTGCCACTAAACGAGCCGGGATTGGGTGGGAGATGGGGATGGGAGAAGGGAGTTGTTGGGCTATGCACGAAGTTCTTACTTTCATAAATCATAGATTTCTTAGTTTATTTCTACAATTAATGTGAACAAGAGTCTATAAACCCAAGAGTTATAGGAATATTTATTCTTGAAACCCTTTTCTAGGGAGTAGGTTTAGCAAATTAGCTTATAAAGGACCTCCAGCTTTATCTCTACTTCTTTATAGAGAAATATGTACAACTCTTATGAGGAATTTCGTCAATGAATCCATAATCTCTTAGAAAATAATATATAAACCAAGTATTTCGAACTTCTGAGTACTCAAGGGACTTCTAGAAGCATAGTGTAAGAACTGTATAAATGCAAAACGTCTACATTTGTCGAGTCGATATTTAAAAACTCAAAATTTACTCCATTAGACAGTTCTTAAATTTTGGTATCCGACTCGAAGGACCAAAATGTAAGTACTGTCTAAATGAAAGATGTCTACATTTCTTGAGTTAATATTTTAATTTATTTTGAAAGATCTCTGCTTTATATAGGACATTTGATTCAGAAGGTGCATAGTCAACAGTTCCCGACTCCGATTCTCTTTCTCTCTCACTTTCCTTCAACACTTTTGCGTTTACCAAACTTTTCTGTTGGCTCAAATCTTCGTTTTAAAAGTACTTGATGTTGTTGTTGCTGTTGTTGTTATTCTTATATTGTTAATACCTGCTACAAGCCCTAATTTTAATTAAACCCTGACCACTAAGTGCTCCCCAAAGAGTGTAAACCTTATAATTTTATACTTTATAAATTTTTTTAAAATTTTTTTAATTTTTGTTCGTTTTTTTTTCTGTGAATGCAATTCTTTCTCTTGCAGCTGATTTTTATTGTTGTGCAAGTGCAAGTCATCGAACTATTGGTTACTCTCATCATTATTTGCATCCACATCCCGCACAACATCCGAACCAAACACGCACAATCACGTCTCGACATGTAAATACGCCCCCAGACACGAAAAAGTGAAGAGAAACGACCGATTATGTTTGTTCTCACCTTAATAATATGATTTATGTTTATTGTTAAGTTTATTTCTGCTTTGTTTTTTGCATTTTCTACGTTTTTGTAATATTTGTAACATTTGCTGCTTTTTCTTTCGTAATTATTCTGGATTTTTCCTTGTTTTCGACTGAAAAATTAATGAATTAATCATTCCACAGTACACCACGCAGACGGTTCTGTCGCAGAATGCCGATGGCACTGTGTCCCTGATCCAGGTGGATCCCAACAATCCCATCATCACGCTGCCGGATGGGACGACGGCCCAGGTGCAAGGTGTTGCCACGGTGAGTGCTCCTTTGGCTTAGCTTGTTTCTCTCTTTAATTTAATTTAATCTAAAATTAATTACAGCTCCATCAGGGCGAGGGCGGCGCCACCATCCAGACCGTACAGAGTCTCACCGATGTCAATGGCCATGAGAACATGACCGTGGATCTCACCGAGACGCAGGATGGCCAAATATTCATCACCACCGAGGATGGTCAGGGTGAGACAAGGATAATTATCCTTCTAAGAGATCGTTTTAAGCTTAAACTTCTTACCTATCATTCCACAGGCTATCCTGTCTCAGTGAGCAATGTGATCTCGGTGCCCGTCTCCATGTACCAGTCGGTGATGGCCAACATGCAGACGATCCAGACGAACAGTGACGGCACCGTGTGCCTGGCGCCCATGCAGGTAGATACCACAGCCACGCGTGGCTCCGCAGCCAGCTCCACGTCGCCGTCCTCAGTGGCGACGGCGGGCTTGGCGGGCGGCGTTCAGTGTTACTCGCTGATAAGTGCAGGGACAGCGGTCCTGAGCCGGCGCAGTCAGCAGGCAGCTCCGGGGGGGCGTTACTACCTGGCAGCAGCCACCACCGCCGCCAGCAGCTCCTCCAGCAGCAATGCCAACAGTGGCGGTTTTAGTAACAATAACAGCACCCTCACGAACAATAACAACAATAATAGCATTAAGATGCCGTTGCCCATAGTGTTGGCCACGCCCGCAGTGCCGCAGGCAGTGGCCAGCACGAGATCCACCAGGAGAGGAGGCGGTGGGAGTGCAGGAGAGGGAGCAGGAGCCGGCTTGCTGATGGTTCAAAAGCGGCGGAAGCTGGGCAATGCCTCTTCCAAGAGTAAAACCCATGCCAAGGCCAGCGAAGCAACTGGCTCCGGTTCCTCCTCTGCTGCCTCCGCCTCCATTCGGTGCGTGAACAGCGACAGCTTGATCAACGTGCAGCTGCAGCTGCCCACCAAGAGCATCAAGCAGGAGCACCTGGAGTAGATCTCCCAGCCCCAGCCCCCAGGAAACCAGCCCCCCATCTCGAATCTAGTCAAGGGAAAGGGATGCACACTTGCCATGTTAAGCTTAGAATTGAATTTAGGGCCGAGAGGAGAGGAGAGGAGGAAGTAGAGTTAAAACACCAAATCGAAACCAATTTGTTGATAATTGAAACCAAAAATAGGAAAGCAGCAAGCATGCATAATTCGTCGTCATGTTCCTAGTTAACAGAGCTACAAAAAAGCACCATTTAAGCATAGGAATTGCAATCGTTTAGTTTAGTTAGTTTGTCATAGAGATCGTGCACATAATCTTGCAATACAAACCAAATATTAACCGTACGTAGTCTGGAGTTTAAGTTTGTTTTCTTAGCCAGTAAGTAGTAAAGCCAACCAACGCACACAGGGATCAGCCTTCGGTACAACTTGTGAATTTTAGGTTCTCAGACCCCCCCCCCCAAAACGTAGTCAATTCGCATTGAAAATGCAGCGGGTTTCTTGTGGGAATATGCCAATAATAGCCTTAGCCTTTAGTCTTAGCCTTTAGCCTTAGCCTTTGAGTGTGCTTGCAATTGAATTTTATGTTATAATTACCTTTACCACCTCTACTATTATTGCTATTGTGTTTATACCCCCACCACCACCCGAAAAACCATTATTATTATTATTGCTATTGTGTTTACATGTTTTATTTTATTATAACATTGCCTATTGTATAATATGGCAATTATTTTACGTTGTTCTAGACCAAATTTTTTGTTCAAGACGAGAGTAAACTGAAGCCAACAAATTTTATTGAATAAATCTTTTGTTGTTGTGATTTGATTTGAGTTTGTTTTTTTATTTTGTGACGTCACGAAAGTGAATGAGATGTGTGTAGAGGTCTAGCTATGATTTTATGACTGATTTTATAACTGATTTTATAACAGATTTTTCCTAAATTGATTTGAGTTTGAGTTTTCATTTTGTGACTTCACGAAACCGAACGAGATGTAAGTAGAGTTATAGCTATGATTTTATAACTGATTTTATAACAGATTTTCCCCTAATTTATGAGTAAGTATTATTGCTTTAATTATGGCTTATTTATTATCATTTGTTTGCCTTGATTTTATTCTTTTTCCTTTAGATCCCCAGGCATATCGAGGAGGAAGAGGGTCTCAATCTCAGTTACCAAAAAATACCATTTAAACTTAACTCTTATACTAATCTCTCTTATTTTTTATCAACCCCCCTCGCTCTCAGGTGGAAAACGGCGACCAACTAGAGACCATTACCATGTCGCCCGGCATGCACCAAATGATGATCCAGGGCGGACCCGGCCAGGAGCCACAGCTGGTGCAGGTGGTCAGCCTGAAGGATGCCACGCTGCTGAGCAAGGCCATGGAGGCCATCAATTCCGGCAATGTGAAGACCGAGGACACGATTATCATGGAACAATAGCTGGAGCCCATAGACGGCATGATCTCGCCCGGACTGAGCGAGTGACTTGGCGTACTCCCTGGGCACAAAAGCACCTCTCCTGGCTTTACTAACTAACAGCTGCCCCACCAGCATCATCTAGTCAAGAGAGCGTACTCTGTAAAAAGCGATCAATCAGTCTAGTCTTCGCATAGGAAATTATCTATTAATTATAAATAACTCGTAACATTCTATTCGATTCTCGATTTTTTTTGTGTGTTTTTTTGTGGCTCTATAAATAGTTCAATTCTGGGCTGGATACTCATAGCTATAATATCGTAATATGCCTATGTCTAAGCATTATAAGCGTTACTTGTACGTACAACCCATATGTATCTTATATATAAATATATATATGCGAGCGGACCACCTTCCCTTCGAGAGGTCTCGCCAGCCAGTTTGCAATAATTAACCGAAATGAAACCGAATATTAACGAAAAACGAGAGAGCGAAGATTACAAATTAATTAATTAATTAACATATACAATCTAGGACAACCGATTCCGAATTTGAATTTGAATCCGGATCCGAATCCGAATCTGAATCTCCATGCAATGTAAACAGACAACATCACTTTAAACATAATTAAATTACCTAATTATTAACGATTAACGAAACTATGCTATAACTCTATCGAATAAAAAGACCCAAAAGTGTACGGAACAAAAGAGGAGTGATTAAGGGGAGAAAGGATGGGCAGGATCTCTCGATACCCAAGTTTTGGCTTCACATTCTTTTATACCCAAAGATTCTTTTCATCCTAAACCAGTTTGTTGAAGACAGAGACTACTTTTGGGAGCTCTTAGCTCTAGCTCCATCGTCTGCGCCTAAAACTCTCTTTTGAAATTATTTTTTAAACATCTTAAGGTGGTATTTTTAATAGATTTTCAACGGATTTTAATTGGATTTACAATATACATATATAAAAACTGGAAATGAGAAGTGACCCAGAACATCTATTTTTTCCAAGCCAGTTTCAGGTGCAGTTACTGTTTTTAGTTCCACAAAACACCCATAGGACACCTGGAAGACTCTGTTTTTTTTTCCTATTTTTGTAAATCATCTGAGAGAAAAACAAAGAAACTTGTAATCGAAATCGATTTCAAGACGATTAAAGCGATTAGTCCCGCGGCAATTAATGGGACCAGCTTGCTGGAAATCTGAGATTTTTATTGGATTTCTGTTAAAAATAAACTGTAGCTATGTCGTGGCCAAGATATTAGTTTTTTCTTAGCCAATTCCAGGTGCAGTTACACCCAGAAGCTGGTAGGAAACACAGGACTTTTGGAAATCGTATCTCTTTCTATTTTAATTCCCCAGTCTTATAAGTTTCCTTGTAAATAAAAAAGTATGTCATCGAACAACTCTGTGCTCCAATTAATGTAACCAACTAGTCTGAGGGAAGCAGCCGCAGGACTTCCGGAAATCTCATCTCTTTCTTTAATTTTTGCCTCCTTTTGCAAGTTATTTTGTAAATAAGAAAAAACAGTTGTAATCGAAATCGAAATCGAGTCGATTAATACGATTAATGCAGAAAAAATACAGCTCTGTGCTCCAATTAATGTGACCAGCTTGCTGGTAGTCTGAGAAAAGGAAGTGCAGCGGCTAATTTCGATAGGCAAAGTCAATATAAATATTTTGATTGCCATAAACACGTTTCCCCACATCCCCAAACCCCCTTCTGTGCTTGTGTTTTCGCACAATTTAATAATGACCATGCCCACATATTTGCTGAAAAAAACCAGTTTCGACCGGGCAACGTGTGTTGCCTGGCCTGGCTGCCTGCCTGCGAAAAAAATGTAAACAAGTTAAAAAAACAAGACAAAAAAAAGGAAGACAACAAACAAAACATGTTCGAAAAATGCCAAAACAACTTTTGCAATGGGTGAAAGATATTTACAACCAATTTCGTGCTTTCCCCGGGTCCCCATCCCAAGCGGAGTCCTCATCCCCAAGAGGTTTTTCCATTTTCCTGCCATTTAAGTGCGTGGGTGAGTTGAAAATTAAGGAAGTTGGAGATGTTTCTCAATTAAGACGGTTTTCCTTGGTACTTTTAGTAGGAAAATATTTCTGGAATAATTTGAAGGCTCAGTTAAGCCCGACTTGTCATCATTGTCGTTGCCCTCCAGTGGGTTTTAATGATGAAAAGGTTATTGATCGGTTCGGTTCCCGCCTCCAGATTCTTGACAACTTCTGCAACGCTCTTCTTCTGTGGCAGCTGCGGATGAGGCCGGATTCCTCCTCTAGCTGCCAACTTCTACTGGAAAAACTTGTTTCGCATTTCGCGTTTTTCCTCGAGAGCCTAAACCAAAAAGGTAACTCCTCCTGGCCACAGCTCTTCCCCCCTGTCCAGTCTTGCCAATTCTCTTAACGATCGATTGAAGACACAGAAAGAGATTGGTTTTTCCAGGCACTGAAGGAAAATATTGAGTTTAAAAATGCTCTAACTTTGACATTATTTAAAGCAAAACCTCCTATTGTTTCCAGTGCATATTTCCCTCTGCTGGCCTGACTTGAGCGTTTTCCTTAAAACGTCAACAGGTTTTTCGGTCAACACTTGGCCAATTGCAATTGGAACCGAACCAAGCCGAGCTGAGCCCGCTTTTCTTTTCTTGCCTTGCAGGTTTTCCACTGGCATTCCAGGGGGAATCGATCGATTTTCTGTTCCCATTCTATATGCGGCTAGCAATCCCGTTTTTCCCAATTTTCTGCATTCCATCTGCCAATTGGCGATTGACGATTGGCGATTCTTTGTGCTCCATTTTCCAACTTCTTAATTTTCCAAATAATCCAATTAAAGCGGGAAAATGGATGGATAATCGCTGCGAGAAGAGAAAGGAGCCATTAAAGATGCTGCAACGGGAGTGACAGGAAGACTGTGGCCATTATGAATGGCAAGGCAGTAATCTTAGTAATAATTACAGTTCTCTTGAGGGTATTTTTAACAGAAAATATTCCTAGAGATTAGCAAATTTTATGATCTTCTGTTCTTATTATTTTTTATCAAAATAAAATCATAAAAAATCCTCCAACTGAAGCTTCCAAGTTACATTTGCAAAAAACCAGTCGCTGGAACTCGAATTCCAAGCGGAGGATTCGCGACAAAGCGACGATCGTTTGACATTTTGTCGCCTGGAACCGCCGACGATGACGACGACCCCTCCTCCCGAGGAGGCGGCACGCACGATCGCCAAAAGACTTCGGCTGGCGACTTCGGCTCCCAGCGAGACTTCGGCTCAAAGCGACTCAAGCGAGCCGAAAATCAAGCCACCAGTCTTCGGTTCGAGCTCAGGCAACGAAGTCGCAGTCGGAGAAAAGCGGGTTACCGAGAAGAAGCAGTTAAAGAAAGAGAGAGAGAGAGAGAGAGACCAGAGGGAGAGAGACAAAACAAGCTGAAACTGTGCGTGAAATCGGTAAACCAAAACCAAAATCAAAAACTGAAAAATTGAAAATCGAAAACTGAAAATAAACGAAAATTAAAAATCGAAATCTAAAAACTAAAAACTAAAATTGAAAGCAAAAATCGTTATAAATCAAAATCCAACTCAAGCTCCCTTAATCCAACCTCGCGTGTTTATTTTTTACTTATTTTTTTATGGTTTATATAACAAAGTTTCGTTTTTATTAATTTTTAGCCAACAAAACATATAAATTTCAAATTGGAAACATAGAAAAAGGTGAGTTGATACTGTATACGGGGCCCGTTTATAAACCATTTATAGTTTGATTAAAGAGTTATTGGCTCCAAGACTAGTTTTTAGCAGGCTCTGCGGCGGAACGGGTCTCAAACTCAATGCCAGGCCCAGAGCTCGGCTTTCAAATCGCTGGGCTATCGAGTGTATTTATCGAGTGTGGAATTCGGTAATTAGCATACCAAGCAGGCAGATCTTTAAGAGATCTTTCTTCTTGGCTTGGCGTCGCCCATCAATCTCCATTAAAACGCTCGGAGAGACAATAAAGCGACAGATGTATAATTATGCGAAAAGCGTTCTTAACAGAATGGAGTCTAAGGCGCGACAAGGTCGACAATGAACTGTAGAATCCATACATAACTCTTCCAGATTCCCGTATTCCCAATCCTTTGTTTTTCTGGGTAATTTACAGCCAATCGTTAAAATTCCCAAATTCCAGGCTTGAGGTCATTCGCTTACAAACTCATCAGAGGTTTCTTCTTTGGAGATTTCCAAGACTTCGGGATTTAGACATCAAAGACCCAGCTCTTCTTCCACAGTCTTTTGTCTTTCTTCTGTGGCTTTTGACTTGATTTGACTTCACTTATCTCACTATGTACTTTATGGCCCAGTCGACGTTGACGTGACTTGAAGCTTGGGCTAATTGAAAGGCAGGGAAGACGAGAATACCCTCAGATCTCTTAGGTTGTTTAGATCAGAAGAAAGATACGCCACAGAATACTTCATTCTTTATTCAGTATTAATACATTTAGTATTCATTTTAAATGATTTTAGTATCAAAACCCTTTATATTTAGATTGTTCATGGATATTACTATTCCTTATTAAATTTCTTGATTTAATACTTCATTTTTCATTCAGTATTTATACATTTAGTATTAATTTTAAATGATTTTAGTATCAAAACTCTTAATATTTAGATAGTTCGTGGATATTACTATTCTTCCTTCAATTTCTTGATATAATACTTCATTCTTCATTCAGTATTAATTCATTTAGTATTAATTTTAAATGATTTTAGTATCAAAAATCTTTAGATTTAGATAGTTCGTGGATAAACTATTCCTCCTTAAATTTCTTGATATAATACTTCATTCTTCATTCAGTATTAATTCATTTAGTATTCATTTGAAATGATTTTAGTATCAAAACTCTTTATATTTAGATAGTTCGGGGATATTACTATTCTTCCTTCAATTTCTTGATATAATACTTCATTCTTCATTCAGTATTAATTCTTTTAGTATTGATTTAAATTGAGTTAAGTATCAAAATCCTTTATATTTAGATAGCTCGTGGATAATACTATTCCTCCTTAAACTTCCTGATATAATACTTCATTCTTCATTCAGTATTAATTAATTTAGTATTAATTTTAATTGAGTTAAGTATCAAAACCCTTTATATTCAGATACATCATGGATATTACTATTCTTCCTTTAATTTCTTGATTTATTACCCAAAAATGCATGCAGTTACAGCTTCCCTAGAGCATTCCCACTTCGTTCATGGCCTTTTTCGTAATTTGTTCGTGTTTTCTTCTCTTTACTTTGTGTGGTTCTTTTTTTTCATCTATGCTCTGTGCTCGAGTGAATGGCTTTGGGAGAGTGGGAAGAACGGGGAGGGAACCACACCTGAGGCAGGTAGGTTGATCTCCAGCCAGATAGAAAGATGCTCAGGCATCTCTATTTGGCCTGCCGTGCGCTGTGTTTGGAGCTGGCAGCCAACTGGGTGTGGTCCAAGCCAACAGGAGATCCTGGTGAAAGCGCAGATCGTGGCTTTAACTTGGCCCTAAACACAGATCCTTAGTAAAGCCGAAAAGTGAAATTGCAAACAGCTAAAAAAGTGCAAGAAATGAGCAAAACAACAAACGACTTTGGCCATAATAATTGGCGGAAAGAGCAAGATAGAGAGAGAGAGACGCCTGAGTGGCTGCCAAATGCCCGGAATCGATCCCCTTCCCTGCCATTCAATCCAATCCAATCCAATCACATCAAAATGTTTACAATCCAAAACCCAAAATTAAGCCAAAATAAAGAAAAAATTAACTGCCATTAAAAGATACTCTAACTAATGCTGATTATTTAAGCTAACAAGGAAAGAAAGAAAGGAAAACCATCAAGAAAAGTAATTCCAAGGCACTATCATCAACTTTACAGCCGATAGTTAAGTCTACCTCAAGCTGAGCCGGTTTTTACAAGTACTAATCTTGGTTTTTAATAACAATTATACGAAGTAATAGTACAAAATTGCCCTAATAAAATATTAACTAACATAAAGCATTTATGAAAGTTGCTTTAATATATTTATTATAGCAGAACCCAATGCGATTTGTTCTTTTAAAGCATGAAAAAAGCACAGATTCTGTACAGATTTCAACACATGAAAAATTCACTCATTTAAGGACATGAAAAATGCACAGAATATGTACAGATTTCCAGCACAGATTTGACGACATGAAAACTGCACAGATTTTGTACAGATTTTCAGCACATGAATTTAAACCCAATAAAGATGCAATATTTCAGTCTTAAAAACTGCGCAATTGACTTCAAAAATTAAAATCAAGAAGAGAGTATAATATTAACAAAGCATAATATTAATTAAACCTAAATTCCTAGCCTAAAAACTCACTATTTCTACCCCTAACATTCAAGACCAATTTATCGAAGGGTACTCCCCACTTCGACTTGAATCCTTCGCCCCTCGCTGGCTTCGTTAATCGAATCGAAGTGGAAACCAAATTGGTCGGGGCCTGGTGGCAATGCCGAATGAGAAATAAAAACCGAGAGACGTAAAAACAAATAATTAAGCATGTACAAAAAGAGAAATATGATTAAAATTCCCGGGGCATACGCAGATCACCCCGAACACCGAGCACCGATCCCCTAAGCCCCCCCCCAACAATTTAACACATTATCGTTTCTGTTTCTGTTGCTGCTGCTGCTGCTGCCCCCCAAGAAAGGAAAGCGGTTGAAACGAAAATTATTTCAAATATTTTTGCAATTATATTGAAAGTGTTTTCGATTTTCTTTCAAAGCTGACGTGCCAAAGCGCACTAAGCTGAGCTGACTCAGAGCTGGAATCCAAACCGGCGGCGGCAGGTGGTGTTAATGGGGGAGAATACGCCATGGAAATCGTTATAGCCATTGTTCGCGTTGAGCTATCTGGCGGCACGATGCCAAGTAATTTTAGCGATCCAAAACTTAATAGATTTGCCGTAAACCTAAATGGCCAATGGAATTGTGAGATAAAACTGAGGCTCTAAAAATAAATGATATTTTTACAGTCTATCTGTAAGCATTGTTGAAATTAAAGCAAGAAAGAAATGAACAATAAAAATCGCAGGCAAAGTAAAGTTTATTTATATTTAATAGCTAATATTCTTCGTACAATATACTTAAACAACCAAGAATGCTATTTTTTCTAAGGGTAATACGAGTAATTTTTTATCGATTTAGTAATCGTACGATTTACATACTTGTCGAAGACTTTTCTGTGTGATTCTAAATAAATTCCTTAATTCCTGCCAATTTCTTTATCGTAATTTTATCGTTAACAAAATACTTCGACTATTTGTATTGTTTATTTTCAATCCTCTTCCTGATTACCCGATAACCCTAATTCATTCGATTACTTTCGTATATTCAAACAATCGAACCGATAAATTGTAGGATTTTCCTGTCTATCGAAAATATCAATTATTTTTTATTTTCTCTGATTTAAAACCTAAGAAATACCTATATCCCAGACAATTCCTTAAATTCCTTCAATTTTATTATAAAATTTCTATGCTTACTTCATTTTCTATTCCTTTTCCTGAATACCCGATAACCCTAATTTATTCGATTACTTTCCTATATTCAAACAATCAAACCGATAAATATCAATAATCAATCCTATCTATCGAAAATATCAATTATTTTTATTTTCTCTAATTTAAAACCTAAGAAATACCTATATCCCAGATAATTCCATAAATTCCTTCCATTTTATTGTAAAATTTCTATGCTTAATTCATTTTCTATTCAAACCTGTTCCTGATAAGCAAAGTTCGTTGAATTCCTTTCCTATATCGATAAAATCGAATCGATTAATTATAGGATTCCCCTATCGATCGTAAGTTTTAATTATTTTTCAATATCTCTGATTTAAAACCCGAGAAATATATCCCATATAAATTCCTTCCATCTTTTTTGAATAAAAATTCGATCCCTGATTAATTTTCTTTTCAATCCTCTCCCCAGCATTCTCGATAACCCTAATTCGTTCGATTACTTTCCTTTATCAACACAACCAAATCGATTAATTATAGGATTCTCCTTTTTTTGGCAAATATTAATTATTTTTATTTTCTCTGACTTAAACCCAAGAAAATGTCATATTTACTGTTACCATTTGCCTAACCGTTATCCCATTTCCGTTGGTTCCAAGCCATTGCATCACTTGATTCATATCAATTTGTTGGTCATTTTTTTGCTCTTCGCTTCTGTGGACATTCGATGCGTGACATTCGTGACTTTAGCGGAATTCCCTCTATTGGCAGACTAATCCCACCTGTTCCAGTGTTTTTTAGTTTAAAAAAAAAGCCATAAAAATGCATAGGAGCCAGTCTAGTCCAAATGGTTGCAAATCAGCGCAAACCAAAAAAAAAGGAAAAAAGTAATAATAAAACAAGAAAAAAACTAAAAACAATCAACAGGCTGGAAGGAGGAGACTGAGGAGAAGGCGGGCGAAGAAGCAGCCGAAGAAGCTGTTGCTTTTGTGGCAGTAGAAATAGCTTTGAAAGTGGCACAAAGTAATTTTAATGCTGAATGGAGCGTAAAGTTGTTCAACTGCAATTGCATTGGATTTTTTCTGTTTTTTTTCCTCCGTTTCTGTGTCTGCTAGCTTTTTGTTTTTGGCCAACAAAAGAAGCAGAAATCCAAAATGAAAACCAAGTGCAATTATATTTGACACACAGACTGTTGTGTGTTGTATGCCTCTCGCTTACAAAATCGGATTTTTTGGATTCAGAATGGGAATCGCTTTGCATAATGAAAAACCGAATAACCGAATCAATGACCATCTCCAAATTGATCGTAAAATGCTTGGGTTTATTAATACCTTTCATTGGATCGAATGGGATCGATATGTGAATATATTTGCATGAGAAAGCAGAGACGAAGATGGGAGGCAAGAGAGTTCGATTCGATGGTGAGGTAATAGGCCCAAAGAAATGCTTAAATTAAGCTTACAAACATGACAAATTCGGGTCCCCAAAAAGAGAAAAAAAACAAAGATTGGTCAACAAATGGGGAGCAGGGACTATATCGAATCTGTAACTAATTATTGAGTGTGTTTCTGTGTGTAAAGTGCATAATCTGGGAGGCAGGTAGCGTGGGACCCAAATACTTGAATTCGTTGAGGGAATTACCTCATCTCCACTGCATCGCAGCAGCCCCTAGATGATGATTAAGCTCATGAGAGGTATGCAGGTGCGAGTCACCTTGTGTTTAGCAGGTTTTTTCGCGTTTTTAGTACCTCAAAAATTGATTAAAGCCAAAATAAGAAGGAAACTCAAAGTAAAACAAATTTTAAATGGGTTTAATCCCTTTTATCAGTAGCTTAAAAATTGTTTTGGCTAAAAATAAAATGGAACTGAAAGTAAAACAAATCTTAAATGAGTTTAAGTTCATTTTTTTAGTAGCCTAAACATTTTTAAGCTAAAAATAAAAGTGAACTTGAAGTAAACTAAATCTTAAATGAGTTTAAATCCCTTTAGCTAATAATAAACATACGAATTCCTATCAAAAATACCTCAGAGGTATAAGAGCACTACAAATCCCAATAATTGCTATTCCATCAAGATAAGAGCCAGAAATGGAAAAGGAAATGGTTTTTAGCAGGTGTTTTCTGCATTTTCAGTAGCTTAAAAATTAATTAAGCTAAAAATAAAAGTGAATTTAAAGTAGAACACATTTTAAACTAATTTGTAATCCCTTCAGATAAATTCCTATCAAAAATACCTCAGAAACTCAACCAATTTCGTTTGAAATATCTATAAGAGGATTACAAATCCCAATAATTGCTGTTCCATCAAGATAAGAGTCCGAAACGGAACAGGTTTTAGTTGGGTCTAGAGAGCAGAGCCTCCTCTGTGACCCAATTTGGCTTTGGAAGCTGTTTGTAGCTTCTACAGGTTTCTAATTAATTGTCTGTATTTTTCATTAACACTTTCATCGAACTTTCTGATCCTAATTTAGAGATAAGTCAGAGTTTTCTTTAATTGAAAGAAACTATTTATATTTTTAGATTTTTCCAATAAAGCAAAGCCCCTTAAATTCCAAAATTCTTGCCTGACATTCTTGAACCCACTTAATAATATTTGCTTATTTATGGTTTGCCATAATGCTGTCATCCCGCAGCCCCCTTTCGGAGTCAAAGTCAGCCCACTTGGTGCTGGTGCCGAGTGCCATCATCGCAAACGCCCGCGCTTAGCTCACCGATGATCTAATCTTGTGATGGGAGAAGAAAAAGCAGAGAAAAAGCATGCTTTACATCTCTGTGAACTTGAAACTTGAACTATTCGGGGGGCTGTGTCTCCTCCAATTTAAAAGAGACAATGCCGCAGACTCCACGGAAAACGGCGAAGATCTCTGTGGTTAACTCCACGCGCTGATTGTTGTTTTTAGGAGGAGGAAAAGTTCATTGCTCTCTGGTGAAAAATCGCTGACTGTTTATTGCTGTTATTTGTTGTCATTGTCATTGTTGCCATTTTGTTGCTATTTTGCCGTTGTCTCTCTGTGCCGCCCCTCTGTTTTGGGCATCTCTCTGAAAAGTAGTTGTTATTTCTGCAAGACCACCTTGAAAAATTGCAATTCAATGACTCGAGAAATTCGAGTTTAGGTTCAGGTGGAAGCGAAAAGGAAAGTGCTCGCTAAAGGCATGAAAATGCAATGAAATTTTGTTAAAAAATTTATTTTAATATGGCTTAAGGTTGGTGGGGAATTAGAGCCAGAGAAGGGGATTGCTTTTTGGAGGTAGATAGGTAGATATTCCTCCCTCTAGAATTGTTTTCCTGCAGCTTCTGTAAAAAAATCCTAATTAACATAAAATCCAGGAAGCTTAGGCGCAGAAAGTGCCTAAAAAATTTTCTAATAATTAAGAAAGCCTAAAATAAAATTAATAGATAAATAATACAGGAATTTGATACCTTAAAAGCAAGAAAGTGCCTTAAAAATATTCTATTAATTAATAAAACCTAAAATAAGGTTAATTCCATATAAATAAAAGTGGAATTTGTTCCCTTTAAAGCAAGAAAGTGCCTTAAAAATGTTCTAATAATTAAGAAAGCCTAAAATAACATTAATTCCAGATAAATAATATAGGAATTTGATTCCTTTGAAGCAAGAATGTGCCTTAAAAATATTCTATTAATTAATAAAACCTAAAATAATGTTAATTCCATATAAATAAAAGTGGAATTGGTTCCCTTTAAAGCAAGAAAGTGATTTAAAAATATTATAATTATTGAAAAAGCCAAAAATAATATTAATTCCAGATAAATAATACAGAAATTTGTTCCCTAAAAACCAAGAAAATATTATATTAATCAAAAAAGCCTAAAATAATATGAATTCCGATAAATAATATAGGAATTTGTTCCCTTATAAGCTATTAATTGTCTTAAATATTTTCTATGAATTAATAACACCAAAAATAATCTTAGTTCCAGATAAATAATATACAAATTTAATCCCTCGAGAGCAAGAAAGTGCTTTAAATATTTTCTATTAATTAAAAAAGCCTAAAATAACCTTAGTTCCAGCTAAATAATACAGGAATTTGTTCCCTTAAAAACAAGAAGATGCCTTAAATATTTTGTATTTATTAAAAAAGTAAAAAACAACCTCAATTCTCGCTAAATAATATAGGAATTTATTTTCTGCAAGCCCACCCATTAAAATTAATTGCATTTCGGCCTTCTGCCTACTAAATATTTGCAATGCAGCACAAACATGGCCAATATCAAGCTGAAATGCAATGGCACTCGGTGGCGTTGAGACAGTCACGTTCATTTAGGCCAAAACGTATTCCTTGGTGGCCAATGGCCACTGGCCACTGGCCAGGAACGAGTGTTTAGCTGGCGCATGCCAATGCATAAAATATCAACAAAAAAGTGAAGAAAAAAACAGAGAATATGAGAAAAAGAGAAAAACAAGAAGCGAGAAGCGAGAGACCGAAAAAACACTAAAAACCCAAAACACGAATTATTGAAATTCATGCCACCTACACGGACCGAGAGAGACGCGCCAAAACAAACCGAAAAACAAAAAGATTTTTGCATATTTTCACCTTTTAAAAAGGCGAATGATTCGATGATGGCTTGGCCATCTCGTGGTATTTAGGCCAACAGAGCCACTGCCTCGAAATTAGCACTCGAAGTCGTCGTTGTCTGGAGAAATGTGTTAAGGCGCGGCAGAGGCAGAGATCTCGAACTCGATCGCACCTGAACACGAATATATATATGTTATTTCTTACTGCGCCGAGGTGCCAATTAATTGGGGCTACTCCACTCCGGCCGGCTCTCTCGATTCGCTTCGTTTTGGCCAGCTTTTTTTCTGTCTTTTGTTTCTGCTTTTTGCTTTTTGCTCGCTTATTTCTTCGATCGATTCTTCAATTATGGCAATTAGCCAACGATTTTCGCTTTGCATGTGGAAAATCAGCAGCAAAAAGGCCAAGCCCGAATTGGATTCAGTTTCGTTTCGGTTTCAAGCTTGAATATATATCGAATATCAAGACCCCCCCTTCCCCCTTCCCCACACACACACATTTATCGCTTGGCTGCATTTGAACTTTTTTTTCCAACTAATTTTCGCCCATTTCGCCATTTAAGGCGGTGTTTATATCGGTTTCTTGCTTTTCTGCATCCCGATCCCTCCAGTGAGTGGGTCGGGCATTGATCTATGGGCTTGGATGGGATGATGATACATGAATATATCCATATATAGCAGAAGGAGAAGTAGGAGTAGGAGAAGAAATGGAGGTTGGGCCTTAACGCCAGTAGATTCCCCAAGGTTTCTTTTTTCGTATGAGGATGGATGTGTAATAAAAAATATTACTTTGCGAGGCATTCAAGCGAGAGCTACAAGTTCGTTGACCAACATTGTCTTAGCCGAGTCATATAAATTGCACAATAAATAAATATAAATAGCATTTGAATTGGGATAATAAAGCTAGCCAACATTGAGCTGAAGGGAAAATATAAATTAAGTTATTTACTCAACTTTCGAGGTAATTTTTATTGCTTATAATAAAATAAAGCTACTATTTAGCAAACCAACACTGGTCAAGCTCTCGTAAGAAAGTTGCCAGTGTTGTAAAGCAAACAACGATTCAAGACTTTAAGAACAAGACTTTACCAACACTTCATTATTGACTTTGCTGCCTTAAATAAAATAAAAGTAACCAAAACTTTTATTACCATAAGTTAACCAAGTACAAATAATAGTAAATAAACTTCAAGAAATAACTTCCCAGCACCATAAAAAAAAATTAACTAACAAAAATGAATTTAATAAATTGTTGTACAAGAAAAATCGATTCTAGACTTCTTTATAAGGTTTACCAGTACTGGCCCATTACCAATGCTGCCTCAAATAATATATAGAAGGTTACTCTACACTAATTTGACTATTTTAAGCTAACCAACACTGGAAATGCTTTCATAAAAACGTTTCGCACAACTTGGAACAAATTAAAGAAAGAAAATTTAATGAAAAAAAGGAAGTTATCAAGTGTTTTTAGTCAAACTGCGATATTATAACAATTTGCTATGGTTTACCAACACTCTATGCCGCCTCAAAAAATAAAAGAATATTTTGCAATATTCTTATATTAACCAACACTGGTAATACTTTTACAAGAAGCTTTAAGAAGCAACTTCATAAAATAACAACAACATAAAGGAGAAAAACTAAGAAAGAGACAAATTATCAAGTGTAGCAAAGCAAGTTACGATTTAAGAACTCTTTATTGTGGTTTACCAACACTATATATTTAACTTAAAATAATATAAGAATAACCAACACTACTTCCGGAAATGATTGTTGGCATTAAAAGCTAAAAAAAGGCACACTCTGAAGACTTCAGTCTTTAAGAAATTACCTAACCTGATGCCACAATATATTTTGTATAAATTTCGCTTTAAAACAAATTCAGTTTTCGTTTTTCGGCAAGTTAGCAGCACTTTTTAGTGAATTTAGTGAATTGCATAACACTCTAGGGGGGGCGAGGGAGCACACCACACCTTCTCCGTTAGACGAACGAGGCTTACACACTCCCCACACCACACACACACGATCACACACGAAAATGACTCAATTTATCCACGTAATTTGATCCGTACCCCTTCGTGAATCGGCTCGAATCATTAATCAAGAGACCTCCAGACTTTTAACAAACTGCATTCATAATCGTGGCCCGCCGAGAGCCACTGGCGGCGGACAGGTTGAGTCCGCTCGGGAGCCCATGCTGCGTATACATAATGTCAGCGCTCATACGTACAGTGCCCGCCATATGGATATCGATCTCACGCCATTGGGATGCCTGCCTGCCTGGCTGCCAGCCTGGCTGACATATTTGGGTTGAATGTTAACAGAAAAAATAAATAGCGAAATAACAAAAAAATAACAGAGGAAAACGAGAAACAAAAGTCAGGCGCAAACAAATGGAAACCAACTCGCGCGGCTTATGAATGCCTGACCACAGCAAAATCGGCAAATGTCGCAATTAACATATTTCTTATGTGTGCAAGTACGAATGCACACACTCTGGGTCGTATTTGGAGTTATTTTTCAAAGGTTTAAGGGGGGGGTCTTTAAGCCAAAAACAGGGGCTAAGGCCAGCGAGAAAGAACGAACAATGCTGGGATTCTGAAGGGAACAAAGTCAAGACTTGGTCAAAATGGTAATAATAATAATGGGTTCTGCTAAACTGTGACTCCATACCCCCTCCAGCCTACGCCCCTGTCCAAAACATACACCTGACATTGTCTCAAAAATGCCACAGGTGCGTGTGTGAGTTTGGCACGAATTGCGGGGTCGACACAAGAAACAAAAGCGTTTGTTCAAGTGATTAGCCCAACCCTGAAAACAGTTTTTTGGACCAACCCCTTGAACGAACCCCTCCCTCGAGAAACCCAACGAAATTCGCGAGCAATCAGTCTGAGAGGTGAGAAGATCAAGTAATACACGAACTGGTGACTGGGCCAAACAGTCCCAGCCTCACATGAATATCTGGGTAATTGGGTATGATTTGGCGGACAACTCTCTGTTGAGCGGACAACTATTTTGAGGTTTTAAAGGGTAAATTAGTTTTAAAAGGGCGAGGGAATTATTATTTAATGCAGACTAGTGACTAGGATGCAAATAATAGGGATAACTGAGGTTTGTAAGTAGGTTTTGGTACATATTACTGGCGGACAACTCTCTTGGGCGGACAACTACTTTGAAATTTTACAAGTTTAATTAGTTTAAAAGGGTGAGGGAAGACAGGCTTGTGTTTAGATCACAAATTACAGCTTCTTACAGGTATAACTAGAAATTGTAAGTAGGTCTTAGTGCATATAACTGGCGCACAACTCTCTTGAGCGGACAACTAGTTTGAAATTTTACACAAATTACAGCTTCTTACAGGAACAACTGAGTTTTGTAAGTGGGTTATAGTATAATAACAGGTGGACTACTCTCTTAAGCGGACAACTTGTTTGAAATTTTACAAGTTTAGTTAGTTTTAGAGATGATTTTAATACAGACTAGTGACTAGGACACAAATAACAGCTTTTTACAGGGTTAACTGAGTTTTTGAAGAAGGTTTTAGTACATATATCTAACAGACAACTCTCTTGAGCGGACAAGTTTTATAAAAATTATATAAAACAAAGATTTAAATTAGCAAAAGTCAAGAATTTCACATATTTTAATAATTTGTAAGTCATATAACGTCTAAGGGATCCGAATCCTTCAAGTAATGTGAGAAAAATAAATTACAATTGGCGGGCAGCTGTCCTTATCGTTTGCCTTCATGTTCAGACATCATAAATCTGAATATAAGGTTTATCTAGCTATCTGTAGCCTCCAGCTAAGTGTGTCTTCCGCTTTTTGTGCGCCATCCTCGGGGCGAACGGCAAACAAACAAAGATTTGTTTTATGTGACATTTCAATTAGCGCAGTGTCAAGACCTGACATCAGCATAAAAACAGTTCAACTATTGTTGAATCACGGCCCAACCGCTACAGCTCAGACAATAGACAGATAAACATTGAAAGATATATACAGATACTTACAGATATATCTATGTATGAGTATTAATGCAGGCACATACCCCAGAGATAATGCGAGCTAGTAATCAGGGGTACAGTCACCTGCTAATCACGACGGGGCACGTTCCACGCATTCCGATCATTCCGGATAATTGCAGCGTCCCCCGGGGGTGCGTTGATATCGATCGGATTGCAGTTCACAACACACTCTAATGGCACACAGTTGGCTCAGTTAATTCGAGTTGATTGAATGATTGGTTTACTTTGATCGAAGCGATTTGGGTCAGGCCACGGACTCGGACTCGGTCGATGTGGACTCTCATTAGAACTGTCCAAGCCGGCTTGGTTGACATAACCATGGCCAACTTGCGCAACTCCAGAGACCAAGTTGCGAGTGCTCGGCGTTCCGCTGATGCAACACCTGCTGTGTCCGATCTTGGCTCTTGACTTGCGCTGGAAAAAATATAGGAATTTATCTATTAAAATGTTTAAATTAAATCGTTCTTCAATAGCTGCCAGATCTCTAAATTTTCTCCTCAACTTTTCACCAATTTCCACTTATCGTTCGCTGACTTTCGTTTGTATTTGCTGTTTGTTCCGCTGTTTGTTTGTCCAATTACGCAACTGACGGCGGATGCCAGTGCCGCTGCATTTTGTGGTTTGACCAAAAGCGATTCCGATTCCGTTTACCGCAGCCCCAGGCCCAAAAGCAGCGGCAGCGGCATCCACATGCACATCGGCATCGGCATCCACATCCACCGCAGTGCAACAAATATGGCAAGCCCATTTCCGCGTGTCAACAAACTTCTTCTTCGGGTGAAATTTTCGTAAAAGAAAAAGGCAGGAGCTGGAGGTGGAGGTGTTCAAAGCACAGAAGGGGAACCACCGGAACCTGGAAAATGTCCGCTCGAGTAACTGCACCCACTGTTAGTGCACAGCAAGAAATTTAACTTAATTTTTAGGCAGAACTAGGGCGTAATATATGAATATTTAAGTATTTTTCGGATAAAAAGAGATTATAAAGCCAACAGAGTCCGAAAGGAGGTAGGAACATAGCTTTTTCTAGCAAAACCTCACGGAATGCACCACCCTACAAGGACTTTAACAGAAGCTGTAGAGCTAAGGAGGCAGTAGAGGCAATGAAACACCTTTCTTCCCTCTAGACCAGTGATGCCCACACAAATACAATGACATGTGACTTGCATTTGTGTGCGTAAGAGAAAAACGAAGTTGGCTTCGCGCGAGACGTTGCGGTTGCCAGAGCAGTGCAAAGCATCAAAATTTAATACTTTGCACTGCTCTGGCAACCGCACCACTCGACCTCTCATTCTCTCTCTTCTCTGCTGCTGCTGCTCACGCCACGTTTACACTGTCTGTGTAGCGGCAGAGAACCGGCAGAATTCTTACCAACCACATGTGGCGGGGGCTTGGGCATCACTGCTCTAGACTGATACCTTACAACTTCAGATCACTAACTTAAGACACCCTGAAGGCGCTATAATTTTCTCCAGTGCATGCTGAGGATGGATGGACGACTTTGAAGAAGAAGCCCTGGCATAGATCACGGCTTAGCTTGGCTAGGCCTAGCTCCGGCTGCCAAAAGCCCAAGAGTCGGTCCAACTTTTACTTTGGTTCATCCTCCTCCAAGTCCGCCTCCGCCTCCGCCTCTGGGGATGGGGATCCCTCAACGCGTGCAGTGAAAACCCGAGAAGCACGTAGACATAATTTATTGCCAAATGCATGGTAGACTCGCGCTGGACACGCCTCGCTGGCCACGTTCGTGTGTCGTGCCATGGAGCGTCATAGATACACAGATACCTCTGCAGATACAGATATATCTTGGAACTTTTCGATTTCTTCGAGGGCCAAAGCCGGGAGTAAATTGTTGTTAAAAACTCGTCGAAAAATGTGCAATAATTAAAGCGTATTAAGCGCTGAAAAAACAAAGGTTTTCAAGTATAAATAATAGAAAGAAAGAGAGAAAGACAGAGAGAAGGCAAGCGTAAAGTTGTTACCCGATGCGTCGGCAGCTAACGAGTGCCTTAAGTCTTAATTAAAGTGAAAATGCCAAAAGATCGACATGGATATGGCTATGGATATATATCTTTGGCTATATAGATATGCACTCACTGCGTCCGCCAGTTGCGAGGTGCACTCAGTCAGTGTCTGGTGTCTGGTTACCCAACGCCACATGATGGTGATGAAACCCTTCCTCGCCTGGTGACGGGCGGGAGAGAGGAGTCCGAGTCCGAGTCTCTGTCTTGGAGAGAGTCTCGTCCATTGGTGGGTTCATAGGCGGAGGCGGAGAAAGGGCTTTCAGATGTCACTAGATAGTGTCCCACATTTCAGGGAACTCTAACTGATACAAACACCCTTTAGCCGGAGAGACTCTGTCCGCTCAAGAGGGGGTCTGTCCGCCTAAGAGAGAGTATCTCTCCGCTTAATGTTTTGGTGGAGAAAGGGCTTTCAGATGTCTCTAGATAATGCCCTAATCTTTCTGGTAAATCTAACTGCATTTAATGGTCTTCCCTTTACCCAGAGAGACTTTGTCCGTTCAAGAGAGAGTGTCTGTCCGCACGGGAGAGAGTATTTTTCAGATCAAGGGAGCTTCCTTTAAAGTGAAAGGTTAAAAGACGATATCTTTCAAGTAGCAGAACATACTTCCGTTTATCTTACTAGAAATTTCACCATAAACTACGACTCTGTCCGTTTAAGAGAGAGTGTTTGTCCGTTTTAAAAAGTGTTTGTCTGATTAGGAGAGCTTCCTTTAAAGTTAAAGGTTAAAGACGATAAATTTTAAATAGCAGAACATACTTCCCCTCATCTTAGTAAAAATTTCACCATAAACTGCGACACTGTCCGTTTAAGAGAGAGTTTGTCCGTTTTAAAAAGTTTTTGTCTGATTAAGAGAGCTTCCTTCCGGTTAGAGACGATATATTTTAATTATTATTACACACTCCCCTTTATCTTAGCAGACATTTCACCTTAGCCTGCGTCTCTGTCCGCTTAAGAGAGAGTGTCTGTCCGTTTGAGAGAGTGTTTGTCCTATTAAGGGAGCTTAAATCAATCTGTCACCTAGAAACTTAGCTTAACTAAGAACACAACCGTAATATTTAAGCAAAGTCACATGTGCTAATTATAATTACATTTAATTTGCACTTTTCGATAAAGTCCGTGTCCGATTTGATCAGGTCTTGCCTTTCTCTCGATAACAAGTGACCGAAATGTGTCAATTTATTAGAAATTATTTACAAATATTGATACTCTATGAACCTAAGCAATTGAAGCCATGTTTATAAGCCCTAAAAGCAATACTCAATTGATAAAAAATCAAAATAAAAGCACAGACACTAAGCCCAGGAAAAGAAATAACAAATTTACAAAAAAAAATCATAAAAATAATATATAATAATAATTATATGTATATCCTAAAGAGAACCTTAACACACACCTGACCCTTCATTTCCTTTCTCCCTTCCAGCGATGTCATAATGGAGCCAATGACCATGCTGGTGTTGGCCTTCCAGCTGCTGGCGCTCTTCTCGATCGCCGGCGCGCTGCTCATCTACCTGATCTGCAAGGTGCGCGAGGATAGTGCGGCAGCCAGTGCCGCCGAGTCGCAGCCGAGCCGCGTGGTCCTGGTGACGAGCGCGGACACCGCCCTGGGCCTGCAGCTGTGCACCCACTTGGCCAACAAGGGATGCCGCGTCTTCGCTGGGATGAAGGAGGCGCACGATTCGCTGCCGGCCAAGCTGCTCTGCGGCTGGATGAAGATCCGGGAGTACAGCGAAGAGCCCATTGCCGGGACCATCATACCGATGAGGCTGGACGTGACCCGGGAGGATGTGCTGCGCGAGGCGACGGTGGCGATGGGCGCCCACCTCAATGCCGACGAGCGGGGCATTGCGGCCGTGATCAACACCAGCGGCAGCGTGTTCCGCGGCAAGGTCGAGTCCCAGGACGTGCAGCAGTGGGAGCACATGCTCAAGACCAACATCCTGGGCACTTTGCGGGTGGCCAAGGCCTTTGTGGGCTTCCTGCGACCCACGCGCGGACGGCTTCTATATCTTGGCGGCGGTGACAGCAGCGGTGGTGCTCGCACTGGTGGCGATGGACTGGTGGCCTTCAACGCCTCCCGCGTGGCCGTGGACAAGTGCGCCGAGGAGCTGCGCAAGGAGCTGCAGCCGTACGGCGTCAGCGTGGTGGCTTTGGATACCTGCGGCATGACGGCCGAGTCCCTGTACAAGGCTCCAGTGGCACAGAGTGAGTTTCTTGATGGCGGAGAATTCCTGCAATAAATAAGATACGAGATTAATCTGGTTTCCCTTCTCCCAGCCATGTCAGCCACCGCGGGAGCACCCACCCAGTACACCGCGGACGTGCTCAGTCCGGGCGCCCTGCAGGTGATCGAGCGGGCCCTGTGGGACTTTGCGCCGCAGCAGCGCTACCCGCTGCTCAGCCACAACAAGTACCAATTCACGTTGCCATGCCGCTCCTCGCTGCGTCTCCAGCGGCCCTCAGCAGCCGCTTCACCCGCCGCCGGCGTGGCGTCCGCCGCCACGCAATCGGTGTGAGTCCGCCGGACGACGCCCGCTGCTGCTGCTGCTGCTTCCCCACGCTTTCTGTATATACGCTCCTTAATCCCGACCCCCGCAACCTGCAACCTGCAACCTGCGTCCTGATGCACTTGCTCCCTGCTCCCTGTTACCCGCTGCCCAGCCTCCTGTTTTTAATCTTTTCCGCTAACCACGCGCGGCAAATTATTTTGTTTTACATCTTCCTTTTTTTGGAAGGAAAGGAAGAACGGCGTTTTTTAATATTATTTTATACTCATTTTTTGTACGCACCGCTTCTGTATGGTGACAACTCCAAGTACAGTTACGAAATTTTGACAAAATAAAAACTTTTGTGCTAATCAACCGGGTGCAGCGCGCTCCTTTTGTGTATCTCTTGTGAGGGAATGATGATCGGTGTCCATGGGAAAGAGTCTTGGAAGGAATTTCAGAGCCAACAGCACAATGTGAAAATATTTCAAACAATACGCAAATTTTACCGCCGCGACAAATAGCAGTGTTGCCAGATGAAAATTTAGCTTTCCTTCTAAAAAAGCTCAAAGAGTCGATATTTCCCCCTAAAAAATCCAGTCTTCCCCCCCAAAATTTTAAAAAACTATTAATTTCAAATAATTATGAGAAGAAATATCTTATTATTACGTGGGAATGTTGCAAAGCGAATAAATGTCGTTGGAATAACAGTTCTAAGTATCTTAAAGGCGCCAACATCAGCTGGCAAAACTTATAACTTAAAACTGGAAGCTTGCGATAGTTTTATATGCAACAATCGATTAGCATCGATACTTTTCCAGCTCTAGAGATGAGCCATGGCCATGATACAAGTATATAAGGTATCTCAACACCTTGACGAGGCAATATATTTTCTGAGAGGAATTCTAGAAACTCGTTGAAAATTGTGGCGCAATACTGCAGAGGGGCCTTGCCTGGAAGAAAAAGAAAAGAGAGAAAGAGGAGAGAGTAAAAAGAGAAGAGAGGAAGAGAAAAAAGAAAAAGCAGAAAGGAATAAGAATAGAAGAGAAGAAGAGGTGCTTCTCATCAATATCCAGTAAGGTTACCACTTGTTGACAGCTATAACTTGTTGGGAATTATAGTACAACGCAACCACAAAGTGCGCCAATACTGCAGAGAGCCCCTTTCAACGATACCATTACATACATATATACGGAAGTCTCATCAGCTTTGACAGGGCGATACATTTTTAGCTCTCTCTCTCTCCGCTTTGAGCGAAAAATGCTAGAAAGTAAAATTCCATCCTCATAAGAGGAAAGCTCTATTGATGAGACTACCTTATATAATTGTATCATGATTTGGGCAATTTTAGTGAATTTTAACAGGAAGCAGAATTTGGTGTGTGCACACTGTTTTCGCCGGTTGAGGCCTTAACCCTGCAATGGTTATGCGAGGCCTATTGGTTTGTTAGGTGGCTAAAAATCACAACAAATACACTATCCCTTTGTAGTCATATAGCTAGATGGTTTGGTTTATTTACACTACACTACAAACAGTAAAAAAAAAAACGGCCCAAAACAACAAATGAGCGACTGCAAGCGCTCCAGCTCCATCCTGTCCGGCGATTACTTGCCCGGCTGCTGGGCCTGGGCCTTTGTGCGCTCCTCCAGCGGATCGTAGCCGGTGGCCATCTTCTCCTTGAACTGCTCGTAGGTGCGCTTGCGGTCAAAGTGCTTCACCCATTGGCCGGGACACGATTGCTCGAAGAGCTTGCGCAGGCTCTGGCAGGCGGAGGGCACCTTCTCGCCGCTGGTGGAGCTGTGCTTGGGCGCGTGTTCGTCCAGGCACTTCCAGTACTCGTCGCGGTTGCTCCAGCACTTGGCCCGCTCCGCCTTGTCCGGAAAACTCATCGCGCAGTCGGGTAGAGGCAGTGGTTCTTCTCTCGGGTCAGTCCCGGTTGCTCCTCTGGATTTCTTTAGCTTGGAGCTTTGCTGTCGGCGGGGTTTTCACCTGATTTACCAGCGGAGGGCTTTGATGTTAATTTATTTATTCCGCTGCAATTAATTTAACAGCTTTTAAACAGTTTAATTAAATAAATTAGCCGACAGAAACCAACCTCAAAATTACAAAACAAAAAAGCAGCTGTTCGATTTCGATAAATAGCGATGGAAGTGTTGGAAAGAAAAACAGCAAGTGTGGCAACACTGGCAGGCGGTATACATGAATTGGCGCGAAAGTTTAAGTCCCGCTTCGAAGGGTGGTACCAAAAGCTAAAGATATATTTTTGTATTTTTTAATTTCCGTCTTCACTTAGCATATGTAGGTAATTTGGAAGGATATCGTTTCCCCTGGAGCATAATCGATAATCATATACATATATCGATTTCATTTTTATTCATTTTTAATACTTATCGATAGTTAAGTAAGTTGATCAACACTGTCAGTGGGCGCCAGTTTTAAATTCAAGCTATGCAATTACATAAAATGTTTACAAATGGAATAAACAAAAATACGATTACCTTGTCCCCCTCCCACACAATCAGTCATTAATCAATACTTGTAATTTGTGTTAAGTTTTGTGATAAGTTTTGTTGATTTTGATGGCTTGTTGTTGTTTACTCTATTTTTTTTTTGTTTTACAATTTTGTTTACGCACAATTTTTTTTTGTTAACGTGCCGCCGGCAACGTCGGACCCTTTTTCTTTCCCTGCTTCTTCTTGGGAGCCAGATAAAGCCAACAAAAAAAGTTCTATTTGACAGTTAAAAATAGTTTTCCGCAGCAAAGCAAAAAACAATTTAAAATTATGCTGATTGGGAGTTGTTGAGCTGTGGCACCGCAAAAAACTGCTTTAAAATTAAAATAATATTATTAAAAAAAAATATATGGAGAATTTGACTTTTTATTTCCTTTAATAGTGGCATAGTTTCGATTATTATACCAAATACCCCTTGAAATAATTGAAGGAATTTATAATTATTTAAATATTTTTTTTTTTTTAATTCTCAGTGTTTTTGAATCCCCACTCGGCTCTTGAGGAGCTTTCAATCGCACGACATCAGGGTTAAATATGTTAATGTATGGGGCCGGTGTGGATTACACGAAAAAAATGAAGACTCACATGCTTTTTGTGTTTGTTTAGATTTTTCACATGTTTTTGTTTTGGTTTTTCTGCTGTTTTTTTTGGGGCAAAGTGTTGTTGTTTTCTGTTTTCTTTCCCTTTTACAGAATGTTTGTTGTCGAAGGTCAATTGCACAAGCCCCAAAAGTGTGTTTATTGGCCATAAATAAAAGATTAATTTAATTCATTTATCATTACCGCCGGAGGCGATAGAGCCAGCGGCATAAATCTTTCAGTGCTTTCAATTTAAAATATCTGCTTATTGTTAAAGTTCATTATAACGCTTTATCTTATCTTATATTAAAGTATTAAAAAAAATAAATTATTCAATTACCAAACCCCTTTACGTTAAAGTCCCCCTCAAACTGTAGCCTGGCAGGCAAAGTTCATTTCAAACTGTAACCGGTACTCAAACTGTAGCCCCGCTATTTACCAAACATTTTCGAATTTACGAATTTCCAAATCTGTGTTTGCGTGTTTGCGTTTCTCATTTTCATTTCGTATTTACTTTCGGGCCCTAATCTTCACAATAAAGTTTGGGTCTGTGGGGGCTTTTATCTGTAGATTTTCGGGTTTTGTAACCCGCGATGGTCAGAAAAGTCATGTGTTGTTTTTATTTTCCTTATTTTTTTGGGTTTTATCAGGCCATTGAAAGCAGGTCGCTGATAAGGCGACCGTCAGCTATAATTTAATTAAATACACACAGAAAATATAAATCTACAGTTATGTAATACGAAATTTGTAAGTCATTGCTAAATAAATCTATGCTCTTTTTTGCGATTTTATTTTCATGATTTTTATGTAATTTATCTAATTTTTACTTGCAAACTTAAATATCCTTATTTTCTTTCAGTGTACTACACCTTTTCCTAAGATCGTTCTGGAATTCCGCCCTTAAATGCAAATTGGAAAAGTGGAGCAGTGGAAAGTGGAAAATGGAAAGGCCATGGGAAGGCCTACCGCAACATAGCAGAAAAAGGATGCGTTGCAAGTGGCACGTAGTCGCTCTACGTTTTTGTTGTTGTTGCTCTCTGGTGGTGCAGGGGACTGGAAAACTCACACACACAAAGAGACACACGAATGCACGACGCAATTAAATTTTGTGTCATTTTATGTAAAGAGTGGTTGGGCGAAGGAGAAGAAGAGGAAGCCCAGCACGACAGCGCTGCTGCCGGCGTCGCTGCCTCTGTCGCCGGTGTGACGACGTGCCAAAATCCGCATAGAGAAAAAAGCAACAACAACCCTAGCAAAAGGGGTGAACGGCAACAACACCAACAATAAACCGGCGCACGCTTCTCTGTCTCTTCATCTTCCTTCTTCTTTTTCGTTTTCTTCATTGGATGCGCTGCACTATAACGGTTTGATGATTAACCCATTGATGGGCACAATTTATTTATTCAGGAATTGATTTGAATTGTGTAATTTAAATTATTATAAAATAATAATACTTGCTTTTTTTTTCTCGAAGTTAAGAGAATAATTTTAAAGGTTCCCGATTTTTACAATAAACTTAAAATTGGTTTTTCATATAAAAAAACTCAATCCACAAAAACATGCACTAACAGAGGGTTAACAAAAACAGCATCCAAGCAGGCAGCGACCTCTACTGGCTCACATGTTGCTGTTCTTTTCCCCCTTTTTTTCAGAGCCGGCGTTGGGGCGCAACACGTACGCCAAAAACAGTAAAGAAGAAGAGAACTACAACGAAAACAATAACAAAAGCACAGCACAGGCGAACGCACAATTTAAATGGCGTTGCGGAAATCTGAAATGGCATTAACAAAAAACTATGGAGTCGCGCGGCGGGGGCCTTGAGAAGCGAGACGGCAAGAGTGCCGAAATCCGAAATTCGAAATGGAAACGCAAAAGCAGAATTGAAAAAGAGTCAGAAAGCAGCGAATTCTACAATTTGGGGGACAAGACAAGGCTTCCCTTTCGAGACGCTGTAAGTGTAGCTCCCTGAGAACACGTGTGTGTAAACAAGCTTCCCATTCTGATTAGACAGACGAAACGCCGGCACACGCCCAGAAAAACTCGAAAAAATTTACGAAAAAAGGCAAAACAGAAGCAAAACTGTGGAGCGGACTTACAATTACAGTACAGTGGGCATTGGATAAGGTGCTCGTCTGAAAAATATCATATTACTTAATAAAATTTATGAACATAACCCTATTAAATGTATTTCAAAGACCTTAATACAAAAGATTAAATAAAATATTTCATATCCTTTTTAAACTTTTAGTTGATTTCCCTCGAGTTTTTACAGTATTTTTCCACCGTTTTTATAGGCGCGCGCCCACTAGCTTATTACGCATTTTAATTTTTTGGCAATTGAAACTTTTGGAGTTCATAGACTTTGTATTCGTGGGTGTGGTGACGTCGTGTGGCTGCAATTATTACCTGTCTGTTTGTTGTTTATTCTGTTTAAGCGTTTATTTATCCCATGCCAGCATTAAACGAATTATAATTTATGTATTTGTAGCGGGCACATGCTAAACTGCACACCCTCCATGCACTTGCATTCGAATGAGACCCCGTTTTGGTGGTCATTTGTTTGCAGTTGTGTTTTGTGTTGCTTTTGTTGTTGTCCCTGGACCTGGCGTTACGTGACGTTATGACAGTCAGCCGATGCCGATGCCGTTGCCATTGCCGCCGCCGATGCGCCGGTTGTTCTCGCACACGTCCACCCCAGAGACAAGTGACGTTTATGCGAGGCCTAAATCACGATAACTCGAATTTCGCAAAAAGTATCCTGTCTGTGTCAATTTTCCCGGAAGAGTTTCTTAGAGCCCTTGGATCCAGCTAGGACCAGCAGTACTTGAAATAATCACAAACTCAAGTGGAGTTATCCTGATTTGAGCTGCGCATAAACCCTGTTTGGAAATTTCCCGGCCCGCACACATACACATGTTTCGCCTGTTCGAGCCAAAGTTTTTGCCTCCGCAGAGTGCAGTGCTCCCGACGTCGACGTCGATGCCGACTGCGCAGCTGGGGGTTGTCTAACTCTTCCTCTCCCCCTTTTCTCTCTCAACAAAAGTGCAACATTTCTTGGCTTGGGGCCCAGTGGCTGTCAAACTGCTGCTGTGGGGCCTTCGTGTGTTTCATTAATGGATGCACTTTCAGCACTTCATTGATCTTGATGGCAAGTGAAGCGAATAAAATTAACGAGATTGGAGATCGGATCGAGATCTAGATACTACCTTTTAATTCCCACCGTTCGAATTCATTAAAATCACTCCTTCTCTCACTATTCTTCCATTGTTTTGGCTTTTTTCGGTAGTTGTTATACGCATGCACACATGTGAACATACTTATATGTATGTATGTATGTGTATTTTTTGGGTCCAAGTCCACTGGCGCTCTATTTGATCAAGACTATTATACAACCGCCAGCCCCACACTTACTCCGCTGTAAAGTGTGTGCATAAACAGTGTGGGTCCCATAATTAG
This sequence comes from Drosophila triauraria, assembly GCA_014170255.2. NCBI lineage: Eukaryota > Metazoa > Arthropoda > Insecta > Diptera > Drosophilidae > Drosophila > Drosophila triauraria. Next base: position 3,690,823 of record CM024333.1, on the reverse strand, counting down.
AAGCAAAACGTAAATCCTGTTTTATAAATGATTGCTAGAATATTTAAGAAATAAAAACCTTATTAATAGACACAATTTCTCCTATAAAATCTCTTAAGACTCGTAAAGAATACGATTTTTAATTAAATATTAAGTAATTCTAAAATTTCAACCGCAAGTGTGTGTAAACATGAGGCAATGAAGTAGAACAGAAACTGAAAAACAGAAACCCAAAACTCGCTCACTATTTCTGTGTGTGTGTTAGAGAGTGTATACATATGTGTGTGAAGGGGCGAAGGGTGATTGCGGGCATATTGTATTGGAGCGACAGTTTGTCACACGCAGCGACCTAAATACGCATTTTTTATGATATTTTGTTTTTCTGGTTGGTGGCTTCTTTCGTTTACATTATCAATGAGAAATTGACGTGCGTCGGGTGTGTGTGGGTGTTTACATAATGCATTTTCGGTTCTTTTTGGGCATTTAATTTAAGCGAGGTTTGACAGTCACTGGACGAGTATTGTTTGTTTTTTACTTTTTCTGCTTCTCCTTCTTGCTTTTCTTTTTCTTCTTCAACCGGCTTCCAGAGTCTGCTGGCCTGCGCCTTTATGTGTATACGTGTATACGTGTATGTAGATACAGCTGTGATCAAAATATTAGGACGTTTGGAAGATTTATAATTAAGAAACTAATTCTAACTCCAAAAACTCTCTATAAAAAAGCCCCGTTTAAATATTTTGGAAAGTTGTGTAAATAAAGTGTCTATGATAGATGAGAACATTTATTTTTATTAATGGTATATTTCTTTCGAATAAAATAAAACAATAATTATTATTTGGTTTTTGATTTCCTGCATCGAGCGCCCAATGCCGACCCTGCCATAAAACATTATCTGCAACCCAAGTCCCCAATAATTATGCAACTATTTTTGCAGCTTCTCATTGTTTTGTTGATTTTTCCTATTTAGATTTTAGATTTTTAATGGCTTATCACTATTTATTTGGCCGCCATGGTCGTCTGGCCACTGTCTGTTTCTGGCAACAATTCGAAGTAGCAGCTGTTTGTCCCCCCTCTTTTATGCTTTCCTCTCCCTCACTCGCACACAAACACACCCAAACCATTCTGCCGTTACAGGCGTCGCTGCCAGCTTCGAAGTCAACTTCTTTGCGCAGAGCGGCGAGTATTTTCAAAACGAATTCGAACGCTGAAGCGAACGGTTGTGTTTCTTAAACAAAAAATAAAACAAATCCAAATAACATTCGAAAGAGATACAAAGAAATCTAAAAAGAAGTAACAGTGTGTAAAACGCAAAACAAAAACAAAAATACAAAAACAAAGAAATTTTTTTTTCTACATTTGTTTGGTTTTGGTGCATCTTCGGCAAAAACCGGTTATTAAATGCGCGCTGCAACAAAAACAACAAGAGCGGCCACACTTACAACACAACAAACGACAACAACAACAAGAAGAGCAAAGCAACGTTGCACATTTTCTTGAGAGCAGCTCAAACTGTAAAAGAGCAGAGCACAAGAAGAGGCGAAGAAAAGGAAGGAAGGCAAAAATCGCAAGGAAAATTAATCCAGAATCGAGGATAAACTAGCCTAAGATGGCGTTTTCGATTGTGAGCCGTGGCATTTTGCGCACTTCGAGGGAAATCCTGGAACGCAACATGGCCGCAACTGTCGGCGCCCTTCAGCAGTCCGCCTCCCCGCCCCCTTCCACAGCCCACACGTCCATCAACCACAGCGATTGCCATGTAAGTTATTGTGAGTTTGTGTGTGTGGTTTTAAGTGGCGTTAATTCAATTACAAGAAGTTTTCAAGAAGAATAAGAAGAGAGAAAGAGAGGTTTAAAAATAAAGAAGATCCAAAAAGAGAGGCTCAAAAAAAAGAGAGAGGTTTCAGGAAAACAGGCCAAAAAAAAGGGAGTTAAAGTAGGGAATAATACTTCTACTTGAAGAAGCAAAAAAAGAAGAAGTAGCAAAGATCATGATCATCAGAAACAGCAAATTTTAGCGATTCAAAAGCAGAACTTAAAATAAATAAAGCTCCAATGAGAAAAAAACAGCGACAGAACCGAAAGAAGGTGGGGAGTAACAGGCCAAAACAAAGAAGGAGTGGTAAAAGAGAGGGCAAAATGGGAGAGAAGAGAGAAGCAGGAAGGAGTGTGAGTTGTTGTATCGAGGCCAGTTCCCTGTAAACTGTAACAGTTGCCCATAAACTGTAGCCATTTATTGAATAAACAGCAAAATATTATTTTAAAAACTGTAAGTATTTGGCAAATATTAAAAAAAGAAACCATTAGGTGTTGAGTGTTTTTGACTTACTTAAAAATTTTTAAAGCAATATTAAATATAATTAAACTCTATATTTCGATAGAAAAGGAAGGGAAGGGAAAAATCACGGTTTTTTGTATGATGTGGGAAATTATTAAAATATCAATCATTTAATTGCCTAGCAATTCAATCAATCGATAATCAAATGGGGAGAAGAGGCGCTGAAATACGCACTTCCCTCAATGGAACTCATGAAACATAAGCAGCAAATGCAAACAAAAGAAAAGTACACAGTGAAAAATGTATGGGGAAAAATATTAAAACGATTCATAGCTCAATTCAAAAAAACTATTATGTAATAGATAAAATAACAAAAAGGAATATGCGAGCAAAGCAAATAGCAGTCCGCATCCGCGCGCTGTATTTCCTTCTTTTTTTATTTGTATTTATTTTTTTTTTTAGTAAGCTCTTGTAGAGGTTTATTTGCAAAATTTAAATTTCCAAATCATATTGTTTATGTTATTTATGTAACCATCTTGGTACCTATTTGCTTGGCATTTTTCTCTGTGTGTGTTCAGGTGAAAGCTACGTAGTTTTTCGAGCCACCAACACCAACCCCCCTTTTCTTCTTTTTCCGAAACTGCGCAAATTCTGTGGCAGGAATATCTTGCGCAAAAGCATAAACACAATAACAATAGAAGGGACTTCCTCCCCTCGGTTCTCACTCTCTCGAAAAATATATATATATTTTCCAAAAACAGCTGATGGAATACTCAGGAAGTGTTTTTTTGCAAGGAATACCGCTTTTGTTTTTGGGCTTCTGTGTTTTTTTCGCGATTTTTCTTTGGCGCTGATTAACATTGACCTGTTGCTCGAGTTTGATGTTTATTCGCAAACTTCTCCACGTTTCTGCTTCGAGCATAAATCATGGGCGTGTGTTTTGTTTCTTTTTTTATTTTATTCAAAGCTTAAACGTGTTTTTCTTTGTGTTTTTTTTTCAAGTCTCGTCCGCAGACCATTAAAAAGTAAAGGAGGCCTGTTTTTTTTCTCTTTTTTTTTGCATTCATTAACTGAAACGTGGCTCGCTTTTTGTTTCGGAGAAACTTGTTTACGAAAAACAATCCAAAGTTCGTTTAACCACGCGAACAAGCTCCGGATCTCCGAGCCCCAAAAAGGTTCCAAATACCATCCAATAAATGAGCTGCGGGCTCGTTCGCATATGATAATGGGCTGCGCACATGATATCATCGGCGGTGGCTCGGTGGCTGCTGCCAACATCTGTATTTGAATTCGTTTCGGTTCGCTTAGGTTCCTTCTTATCGAGCCATTGAATTGGAAGCGTTCTTTACAAGAGGTTTCTTGTGGTTTCTTGTAATTAAAATGAGTTCGGCCCTTATCTCTGCCGGCTGCTGCTGCCTAATGGCTATGCCAGAAGCTGTCAGCAGATGATGGAAAAAAACAAAGCATTTTCTCTGTAGAACCTGTTTTTCGGCATCTATAATTATTGCTTACTATTTTGTTTCAATGTTGCAAGATGGTAAAACATCTATGTTCCCTTTTACATGAAGATTAGGTTTCAGTTTTGGTTAAAAAAATACTTTTTCTATGCCAAGAATCACAGAAATTATATTTACAAGTATATATAACATGCTTTCTTTATTTATTTAAATAAAACCTATTTATAATCTTTGAAGGGTATTTTCTACATGGTTTCTATATGATTTCCTTTATATATTATATGTTTATTGATTAATTCAAACATTACCAGAACAGGTTTACCTTTTTTTAAAGATTTCTTTCGGTTACTTGATCGCCACGTGGTTTTTTATGCTCATTCTGAAGGGGCACTCTTTTTTACTTCAAACATACTTAACTTGGAAATAAAAAGAGTTAGCTATCGGGGACTTGGAATTGTTATTTGTGTGTAAACAGAACTGACCTTAACAATAGCCAAAATAACAACAATAATAGCAGGAAAAAACAACCACAATAACAGAGAGCACCAGCAGTGCAGAGCACACATAAGATGTAATTAAAAAAACAATGATTGTTTACAAGTCGAAGGGCATGGCACAAAAATACAAATAAATTGGGTAACACTTAAATGCAACTCAGTTAACAGGAAATATTGAGGCTCTTTATCAATCAAATTCACTAATTTTTCCCTCTAATCCCTGCAGCGCCTTGTCCTGGCATCTGGTGGTAATATATGCGGAAATGGGGCACACTCCCACACACTGCTGTGGCATCAAATGCCCACCGCAGTGGTCCAGGCCGTCCGTCAATATTCCAAGAAATCCGCCGGAGCGGCCAAGTTGCGGCGCGAGGTGGAGAGTGATAGCGACTCGGATTCGGACGATGAGTTCGAGCGACGTCGCCAGAAGATGGATTCCAAGCGCAGCGAACGGGTGAGTGAACTTCCGCCAAGCCTCCCACCAAAAAAAGAGAGACCCATAAATATATACACGTCTCCACGTGGCTCATCAGAAAATTTCAATTCAATTGTCCGCTTTGGCTTTGGCCATAAACGTGTTACGAAATTATTTATTTTCGGTATTGTGAAAAAGGCCAGTTTTCCCTGCTCTCAATGTCGTTTTTTGAACCTGCTCAGCTAACATGGTAACCCGGTTAACAGTGGCCACTTAACAGTGTAACAGGTTTTCTTTTTTGTTGTCAGATCAAAGCTTAAGTTGGAAATTAGGTATGGATTATAAGTATATATTATGTTTAGAGCTATTTGACTTATTTTAAATAGGAGTTCTATACATTTTCTAAGAAATATTGCATGTTGAACCTCTTATAATTCCCAAGTAATGAGTAGCTTATAGTTCAGATACAAAATCGGATGTACAAGGAAGTACAATTTATCCCTTACAAGCATCTAACACTTAAATGTATAATTAACAATTAAAATTAATTTATTTACCATTTCTGTAAAGGAAATAGAAAGCAGTAAACTGCATGTATTAAAGCAGTTGTCCATTTATGTAAAGGCAAGCAGTAGCACAGCATCCTGAAAAGAGCTGTTAGAAAATTAGAAAACAAGCAGTTGAGGCAAAAAGCAAGAAAGCAGTTTATAGAAAACAGTTACCAGGACATGCTTGAGCTAAAAGCAGCTTAAGCAGTGGGTGGATCAAGCAGTGCAAGCATAACACTAAGGCATATGTATAACTGTATAAGCAGTGTGAAACAAGCAGTGCATCAAGGACACTCTGTGTACTAATACGAAAGCTCTAAAGCAGTTCCCAAAACGCTTTTTAAATAAAACTTAGACCTTTTATGGCAAAAGCTTTCAAGGAATGAAAGTTTTTCAAAAATCCTTGTTAGTTCAAACTGATTTTAAATATATTTATTTTATTCATTATTTTCAGGGCGATTCAGCCTTCTGGCGTCGCAAGATGCGCACCCTGCACCGCATCCTGGACGTGAACCACGATGGCGTCGTGTCGTTCGACGACTTCAGTTTGCTGGCCAAACGCTTTAACGACTTGGGCCATTTGACCCCGGAGGTGGCCGCCGAGTTTAACGATGTGATCAAGCATACGTGGGAGGAGCAGTTTGGGGAGATAACCCCCTACAATCTGGTGACTGCCGAGCAGTTCCTCACCGATCTGCACCATCGTCTCAATGACAAGAAGATGGCCAAGCGCATCGGTCGCTTCCTGCCCTATTTGTTTAAGGTGGGTTTTGTGTCCTAGCCTGCTTGCTATATAATTAATAATTTAAATATATATTCTTTACAGGCTGTGGACTTTGATCACACTGGCCATTTGGATCTCGAACAATACAAGCTCTTCTTCCGCTGTCTGGGACTGACCGAAGACGACGCTGCCGTTTCATTCGCTGTGATAGACAAGAACGGCGACGGCCAATTGTCGCTCAAGGAGTTTGTGCATTTGGGCCGCCAGTTCTTCCTCACCGAGGACGACTCAAAGATATCGAAGATGTTCTGGGGACCGCTGGTGGCCGATCATTGACGTGTTGCAGTCACTGCTGTAGATCATCATCACCATAACCACACAACATCACCACAACAACTATCATCATCACGATATCCGCAGTTCATTTTCAAAGAAGAAGAAGGAGGAGAAGATCAAACACAAGGATGCAACAACAACACCATCAATGAGCCAATGCTTAATACACTGAAAACGACAACGAGGCGGCCCGAGGCGGTGGCCAAAGGCAACTCGTTGCCAACACGCGTGCAGACGGCATGCGGCAGTTGGCCCAATCTACAGCATGTGGCGCCGCATAAATCGGGAGCGATGAACCCCAGCAACACCACCACCACCACCACCAACAGCAAGACCATTACGAGCAGCAGCACGATCGTTACCAGGAACATGAGCATTTACGACTATTTACGCCAACGCTTCAGCACGGCCAAGCGCCAGCGTGATCCCCAGCCGGCCCCAGCCCTGCCCGCACCCAAGTTGCGCAAGCACAACTACAGCAACTACCAGTGGGAGCGGGAGAGGGAGAAGGAGAGGCAGAGGAAGGAGGAGCGGCAAAGGAGCGGCGACAACGCATCAATGGACGACTACGACATAAGATTCTTTTTCTACCTTAACTCGCTAATACTATTCACCATGTCGTGCAGTCGGCAGGGCGATGACCTCAAGCACTTTGTATGCGACCGCATCCGGAAGTTCGATCGGCTGCGTCGGAAGGCGCGTAAGCGCCGCAAGCGAAGGCCCAAGCAGCTGCAGCTGTAATTAACAGGCGGGCCCTCAAGCTACATAACTTTATATATGCCCCCCAGCTATGCTATATACTATATATTACTATCCTTTTTTTTTTTGCCTAGTTAAGAGTTATGTTTAACTGAATTATATACACCAACCAACAGCAAGCATGATATAACGGAATAAAAACTGATTTTAAATACGTACTCGTAGTAATGCAAAAATTAATTGGCTGTGTATTGTTTTGTTTTATTTTTTAAGTGTTTAATTGAGGATTGAGGTCTTCGAGCCGGATTGTTTGAATGCTGGTTTGTTATGGAAGCTTGGAAGTTGTTGGGATGATCACCATGTCTGTTTCTGAGCTTCCTCCAGGCTCCGAACCCATGGGAGCGTGTTAATCCGATTCTAGACCCGCTATATCTTCGTCGCCCGGAATGTCTGGATTGACCGAAACATTGGTCTGCGTCTTCAGTCAGCAGGAGACAGGAGCCGAAGGAAGAGATAAGAAAATATTAGTTTAAATTAAATTATAAGAAAAGCTACTTAAATTAAAACAGAGCTGGCCACACAGGGCACCCCAAGTCACTGAAAGCTGAAAGGCCGAATGGCTTGAGGTCCACCAGGACATACTTACATGGTTCGAATTCAGATTTTCCTCAGTTTGCGTCTGGGATGACAGTTGAATCTCCTTGGCGGCTTCGATTTTGGTCAGTTGCCTTTGGAGGAAGTTCACACGACCCTGGAGCTGACGCACTCTCTCCTCGGACTCTTTGCGCTTGTCGACCTCTTCGGCCAGATTGCTTTGTGCCTCGGAAAGCTCCAGCTGGCAGGTGGCCAGCTGCCGACTGAACTCGTTGCATCCGGCGACTGTCAAACCCAGACTACGTTCTGCCTCGTCGAGGGCCAGCTGGGAGGCGGTGAGTTGCTGACTGAGATCGTGGCACTTGTCGACCTCCTCTGCCAGTTCCATTTGTGCCATGGCCAGGTCCAGCTGGGAGGCGGTGAGCTGCTGACTGAGATCATTGCCTTTGGCTACCTCCTCGGCCAGATTGATTTGTGTCCCAGAGAGCTCCTGTTGACAAGTGGCCAGCTGCTCACTGAGATCGTGGCACTTGGCGACCTCCTCGGCCAGATCCCATTGTGCCTCGGCCAGGGCCAGCTGGGAGTCGGTGAGCTCCTTGGCCTGCCCTGCCATCTTGCGCTTCTGTTGCTCCACCTCAGAGTTGGCACTGCCGATCTCGAGGTTTCTCCCATAGCTCTCCAACTCGGAATGACTCAGCTCTTCCTCAAGCCGCTTAAGCTCTCGCTCTCGACTATTGCAAAGCTTGAGGAGGAAGTCTTTTTCCTGAAGGGCTTTGGCCAGGGTTTCCTCGAGAGCAGACTGCTTTGCCTTGGAGTCGTCAAGGGCTCGGGAAAGGGCCTCCCTGGACTCGACCAGTTTCCTCTCTTGTTTGGCTAGCAAGCTCTCCAGCGACTCCTTTTCGCCACAGGCTTGGGCCAGCTGTCCGAGCTTTAGGTTCAGCTGACCCTGAAGTTCGGCCAAGGCTTGGGCTGATTGCTGCTGGAGTTGGGCCATGCTTTGCTCGGCAGTGAACAGTCTAGTTGACAGAGAAGCCTTTTCTCTATGGGCCTGAGAGACTTGCTCTCGCAGTGCGACGATTATCATCTCCGACTCGGCCGTGGTCCTTGCGTAGAGATCTTGCATTTCTGCAAGCTTCCTTTCGGACTCGTTCCGTTGGGCTTCTTGCATCACAAAGGCTTGCTCTTGGAGAGCGGCCTTCTCCTCCTTGAGGCTCTCCTGCAGCTCCTCGCTTACCTGCAGACGCTGTCTTAGCTCGCGAGCTTCCACGCCGCTCGCTTGGAAGCGCCTGTCCTTCCTCCTGCCTTCAGACTGCAGAGACTTGATGGTTTCGTTTTTTGCGGCGACGATATCGTTAAGGCCCAGGACACGGTTATCTATCTCAGCAATACGCATATTGAATTCGTCGATTTGTTTCTTGAACATGATCTTTTATTTTGGAAAAAAAAAACAGGAATTGAACGAATTAATCAGATTTTTGAATAATATTACTTTCTAGATGTTGTTTACTCACAACAAAGATTTGCCACGAAGGTTTGAAAAAAGGAAAATGAAACTTTTTAATATCTAAAATATTTTTCGATGTTACTTTTACGGCTTTCGGCTTCAGAGTGAAATAATATTAGAGACGTTGCCCCAAGCTCTGACAAAGAAGTGCCTGGCCTACTTGGACACAGAATGTTTTGCTATTTTGCTTTAAAAGGCGACTTTGTTTAATATTTGGTGCTAGAGCCGGAAGAGTATCAAAGCTTTCGATATTTTAATATGAAATCAGTATTTTAGTATTAAATATATATTAAATTTAGTATTAAATAATCAAAAAAGGCATTAATGAAACGTTTTCATTTCATTTAAAATGCTAGAACTACTTCACCCTCAGCTGGGACATAAAAATGAGATCTGCACATTTCAGGGTATCGAAGGACAGGCTTGGTCCTGTCCCCACACTTTGGCGCAAATTGCATGCAAATGCAAAAGGCGAGCAGACGGTGCTTCCTTCCTTACTTCCATCTACTTTGTATGCTTTTTTTTCGTGCTTTCCCTCACTCGGCAGCTGCGGCCACATATCATTATGTAAGCGCCAGCGAAAAGGATTTGCGATATCAACTGAAAAGTGTTTAGCTCGATGTTGCGAGCACAAAAAAAGTGGTCTCTAAAAAGAGCGATTGGCTGAGGAAGGTCCTTGGAATACCCTAAGAATTTCTAGAAATCTAAAGAAAAACTCAGTAAAATTATATTTATATTTATTTATTTAGTTAGAGACCCTCAAGAAACACAGAACAATCTTATAAACCTTTAAATATCATTAATAGAGTGACCAGCTTAGTGCTTGCATCTTTTAGTATGGCCAAGTTTCATGCGTCAGTGTGCCCAAAGCCCTGTCGAGAGGGCATTAAAAAGAATTACGCTGTGCGGAAAAGGGCAAGAAAAACTTGTCGCGCGTAAATCTCTGCGATGGCAACCTCCCACACGACGGCCTCCGTCTAGGCTGGCTGACCAGAGCTCATTATGCGCATTTGTTTCAGGGGTTTTGGGGCATTTCGGGGGCTAACGCCCATATCTTCTTTCACTGCCAGTACTTTTCGCATTTTTTTTCCAACCCCAGCTTCCTTTTCCATTTCCATTTCTATTTCCCCCCCTTTTTTTTTTTGTATTCATTTGTAGCTAATAATTTTAATGCTATTCAAAATTATGTTGCGAAAAAAATGTAAAAGCTGGTGGGTATGGGGTGAGTGGCCGATGGAAGCCATGTGAGAGCATTTTTTAGAATTCCTCACACACGAGCTCTGTGCTTATAAATTGCATTTGTATCTAAAAGGACATTAATTTTGGGGGCACTGTGAGAAAATAGAGAGCAATTTGCCTTATGTAAATGGTGCTTAATTTAATATATATTTTATTTATGCAAAAGTTTATTTAATATAAATATTTTTCTTTATATTTAATATTGGATTTTTTATTTTTTGACATTTTAAAACTATTTAATATATAAATATTTAATATATATTTGAAGTAATACCCAATGTACACCTTACATTAATCGTAATGCATTTTCACCACTGTCTGTCTGTTGGCAAGCAGTACCCGGGGGCTGCACTGCTTGCCGTCTCTCGCTTCAATATTTTATAATTTAATTTTTTTCCTTCCCCCCGCTTTTTTACTTTGCCTTATTTTCTATATATGTATATATTTTATTTTTTTCTGGTGGTCACGCACATGACGACCAGCGCTAATCCCTTTGCCTCACACACACACACACACATTGCTACATCTTTCATTATGTAAATGCACGCTTTACACATTTTTTACCAGATGCACCGTCGTCCACTTTCGTCCACTTTTTAGCCATTTTTTTCTCTAGTTTTTTTATCTGGCAACTTGGGATTTGTTAGCGGGTGGGTTGAGTGTCCATATGAATAAAATATCTATATATGTATATATATAATATGTGTATATGCGAGCATGTAACTGGTCAAGTACATATGTAACTTGCTCTCGACTTCTTCTGCTTTATTTTCGTCCTTACTCTGCCCCCTCCCCACTGCCATTTGCCATTTCAACGTGTTTTATCGCGTTTTAAGAGCAGTTTTTAAAAATTAAAAGCACGTCCTAAGTCCACATTTGGCCAACAGCTGCTGCTCCAAGAAGTAGCAGGAAGCCACCCGTTCTCTGTCTGAGTTTTTGGGGAATTTTAACAGCAGTCTATGGGCTCGATTGGATATACTAAAAGGAATATATGGTTTTAATATATATATTATGTACTGCTGATTAAATATTAATTATTAACTCGATGGAGAAAGAACCCTTATTTTAGACCAATCGGAAGATGACAAGATTGAAGCCCAAGGAAAGTCCTGAAGGAGTAGCTAAATAAATATACATATAAAGGTGGGAAAATAATTATAAATATATTAAAAATATTACTTTACATTTGAAGCTCCGGAAAATCGATATAAATAAATAAGCAGAAACTCATTCAGAGTAATAAATAAAACAAAAATATGAGGCCCAGCTTAAGTATATGTTTAGGAAAGTGAGACTGTAAAGCGGTCTCAAAATATAAGACGTTTACTTGTGAGTTTTTGTAAGAAAACTGAATTTATTCGGAGCGATCTCCCCTTTATATAGAAGATTGGATATTAATTTTACTCCATGACCTACGCAGACCGCACATCTGCTCGTCTTATCTTCTAAGGTCCCACGCAGGGGTTTCAGATTACATCTGCATTTGCATTTGCATCTGCATTTGTATATATATATAAATATATATATACGTGTTCACGTGTTCAGAGACCAAGCGCTAATGTCTTCTTCCCAAATCTAAAAAGAATAGTCCCGTCTGAGGAACACACAAAAATAACTAAATAAAAATTAATGTGAATGTAAATGTGGCGTCCAAGTGAAAAAAGAATCAACTGACACAGGTTAATTATTTATCGATTTGATTTGAAAATTAGCTGATTAAATTTGAGGTTCCGATTTCCAGAGTTAGAAAGGTTTTTTGATTATATTTCATAAACAAATTAAATTAAATTAAATTAGAGTTGCAGTCCTTGTTGTCGCTGTTTCTCTATTTTTTTTTTTAGCTGCTCGCCACGAAAAGCCTTTGCGGCTGGCATAAATCTGCCAGCTAATCATAGAAAAAGAAACAACACACAAACAGGAGTTGGGGAAAATATACTTATCCTGCAAAGGCCATAAAAGTGCGCTAATGTTAACCCGTTGCGTTGGGGCCCCCGCTTGAATTACAACACCGCCGCCCGCCCCCACACCCACCACACACATGAGGCTATGGCGCTATGCCGTTGGCATGATAATTTAATTACAGCCCTGGGATTGGGTTCTGCGGCAAAAGGCGGCATCAATCTGAAGCTTAGACCCAGCAATCTTCCACATGACTATATGGCATCTTCGTCTTAACACCTTTCTGGCCAACCTTCGGAGTCGGATAAGACGCCACCGAAATCAGGAAAATCACTCCTGGCGTGGCCGTCATGGGACTTCAAATGGAACGAAGTTGGGAATGCTCTGCCTTGAAAAATAAATATTTATGTTGAAATTATAGCCAAGGTTCTGTTTTTATCAAAAATAACATTAATATTTTAGCATTCGAAATTTTTATAAAGCACAGAGTTTGTTTTTTCATATATCGATATTTTTATCGATGAAATGGTTCAATATAAAGTTTAAATTGTACCTAGGGAATTCTTTTGGCTTGATCAAGATTTGTATTATTTAAAATTATAATTAAGGTTCCGTTTCATAGAGTTGCTTTTTGATTAAAATTAATTTATCGATAGATTTGTCGATAGGATTATTCAGTATTGAGTTTAATATTTTTCTATTGAAATCTTCTGGCTCTCAAGGTGAAATTTCCTATAAAAATAAGTTCTTTTATTCAGATTTAGGAATCTTTGGCAGAGCTTGAAGCACTTTTTTAATAATATTAAATGTATCGATGTTAATATCGATAGGAATTAAAATTAATCTGAAGGTTTAGTCATTTAAAAATATGGTTAAAGTTCCCTAAAAGTGTCCTAAAAATAATTTGATTCCAACAACTTTCGGGACTTTTAGCAGAACACAAAGTTCTAGTTGATTATTTGTTATTTATCGATATTTGTATCGATATTAAAATAGGGTTACCATTTAATTTAATGAAATCAACTTTAATATAAAACCTTGGACTTGGTGACTTCTTTACCTTTTGAGAACTTTTCATACATCACACCTCAAATAAAGTCCCGATATTATTTTTATATTTTATTTATAATAAATAATATTTAAATGTAGGACTTGAGATTTAAATGGAAGCACGTTTGAGGCCCTAGCTAAGGGGACCCTTTGCTGGTGGGTGCCGCGTTGCTGCGTTGTCAGGGTATAATTATATATTAAATTAAGCCATTTGCATGCGCGTATTTTCGGGCACCGCGCCTCCTTGGCCCCACCGCCACCCCCTCTGAGGCCGGGGCTGTGTTGTAGATTATTAAAAATTATGTCTCACAGTAGGACATGCAATGCCGCGGCAATGGCAACAGCAACAGCAACGGCAGCGGCAACCCTTCCTTCCAGATTTTTTTTTTTTTGTACTTTTTTCGTGAGCCACATAGGCCACATTAACGTGCCCGAGATAAGAAGCAGGCAGCAGTTGCAAAAATTATTTCACTCTTCTCTTTCTCTGCCCCCCTTGACATTTATTACTCTTACTTGTTGTTGGGGCCAACGCAAATCCACGCAAAAATTATATTTTGACGTTTGTCAGCGGCTGAGGCGGCGGATTAAAGGGGGGCGGCATAAATACGAGCCGGAGAAGAAGCCTACATGGCAAAAAGATAAAGAACCAGAACAAGAAAGTGCAGAAGAAGAGCTGGAAGGGGGGGCAGAGTGGGGTTAACCTACACGTAACCCTAACCCTATAACGAACGAAATGCACTTTGGGGGTCTGGGGTCGCGTTGGCTCTGCGTTTGCCCTACAGTCGGATTTTAGGGAGCTTCGATTGTTTCCTATAAGAATAATAGGAAAATAATCGTCAAAAACAAATTAAACGATAAGCGACCCATCGATAACTATCGATAGCGGATATATATTGTCGATGTAATTGTCAATAAATTGATAAACAAAACTTGGAAGCTCATTTTCCTTTTAAACTCAATACAGAAAACATAATGAAGAAAGTAAAAAAGTAAATAGTTTTGAACAATCGATAAGTTATCGATTTTACAGGATTTCATCAATAAAATCATGTTTTGTATTAATATTATTATTAAAATTACTAATTAAATTATTGTTATTATTAATTATTAATTAAATGTTGTTATGAAAGCCTGTACTTGACCGTTTTGCTTGCAGTGCATTTCCCCATTTCCATTGCCACATCCACGGCACTCACACATGACGGTGGCAACTCTGGCAGCCTTCTGCCCGGCACTTGTACCTTTGGGAATGCCTCGTCCGAGATTTGTTTAACTAAATTTATATTCTAAATGCCGTCTGTCCTGCGGTTCTCTGGGCCTTTTCCCCGTTTCGCTTTGTTAACGTGTGTGACATAAGCCGCTCGCGCTCTGCTTAGTTTTAAAAACTTATTTTAATGTTGGAATTTAATTCGTTTTTTTTTCTCTGTCGTGCCATTGTTGTTGTGCCATTTGTGTGGCGGCGGTGGCCTTTAGCGATTTGAGCCCCTGCCAGATGTCCCAACTCCACTCTTAATACATTTAAATTGCAAAAGCTCAGGCTAGGGTTTCAGGATCTAAGATCTAGTGGATTTTTTGGATCAAGAAAATTTCTATTAATTGAGATTTAGTTTTATTTTGAATTTGATTTTATAAATAAGTATAAAATATTTAACAGAAAGTTTATGGTTCTGCTTTTAAAATATTTAACAGTATCTAAATTATAATTAATTGAATGAATCTCTTAGAGAAAGGCTCCGTTTTGTATTCTTAAAATAAATAATTGAGTTTCTCTCATTAAAGTAGCTCCCATAAACCGAAATCTTTTTATCCAAATTAATTTGCCAAACCCTTCTTCACTTTTATATATCAAAATATACCAGAGACATTATGCTACTTCATTAAATATTATTTATCTAGTGAGTTTTCTATGAGAGTTACTGTTGTTGGTTGGTTCATTGCCTTTTCTGTTGATTTATTCATGAAATGTGTTGGTCTCTGCTTTATTTTGATTTCATTACGCTATAGTTTGTTGGATTTTTATGGTTTTGACCTAAACAAATAGGCCAAAATCGCGAACAGCAGCAGAAGCAGTAGGAGTAGGAGCAGCAGCGAATGGAGGTGAATGGAGGTGGTTGAGTGGGTTAGCACGGCATTCGGGTTCATAAATTTCCAGCTATGTTTGCTGTGGATGCGGCTGTAAAATCGCAGCGGCGTCCCTTGTTGTTGGGCTATTTGCTAATCGTTGGTGGATTTTTCTAGGGCACTCTGCACTATACGATTTTATGGGGGAATATATATGGCTATTTTTTGCAGGGAAATATTGAACTAAGCAACTTAACTTAAAAAAAACATATTTGATCATTTAAAATAGCAAAAAAAATCCCAAAAAAGTGCCAATAGGTATGCAACATATTTTAATATATATTCTGAAGAGGGTTTTCTAGGGACTTTCATCTGTTACACTTTGAGAAGCACAGAGGGCAACCTCTACAGGTAAAAATAATTATATTTTGTTTTCCTATTTTATTGTAACATTTCCCAAATCGTATCGTGTGTATGAGGCCCTGAATGGTTCGCTGGCATTAGCTAAGCTTGGCTTTTCTTTGTTCCTCCACTGCTGGTGCGTGTGTTTTTGATTTTTGCAGGTGTTGCCAGGTACAAAGAGAGAGTGAGAGAGAAAGAAGGCGAGTGAGAGGGAGGGAGAGAGAGAGAGCCAGGCGGCAACGACACCTTTGAGTGAAATAAATGATAATGGCCTCAATGATTATGCATCGGCACGTTTCTCATCGCGACAACGCACACACTCACACACATTTACAGGGTGTGTGTGTGAGGGGGAGAAGGTGGGGGCGGGGTAAAGGATTCAGGATGCCGGGATCCAGGATACTGGTGGCCGCCGCTGGTTTACCGTTTGCCCGTTAGCCGCTCTTGGCTTCCTGGCTTCCGTTGTTGTTGTATCGATGCACTGGGAATAATATTGAAACAATTCTTAAATTAACAATAAATTAGAAATAAAATCTCTGTAAGCAGCATTAAAATTCCCAATGTGTTCTATCAATAAGTTATTGATATTCACGCTGATACTTTAGCGGAAACTGTTGCCCCTCTTCCTAAATAAGCCTCTAAAATTATTTAAAAAATATCTTTTATATTCTAAGTATACATTTTTAAGTATAAATATTTTCAGAAATTATAAAAATTGTATAATGCTAGATTTTTTTGCTCAGTGCTATTGTTGTTCTTATCGCTGCGGCTTCTGTTGTTGCTGTCTTTTGCCGCCATTCGTGCGATTTGCCAAACAAATTACAAATTGGGTTTAACTACTATTTTTTCCTTGTTTTTGTTTGTGTATTTTTTTTTTTTTTGTTGTGTTTTTTTTTGTATTTTTTTCCAGCTGCCTTCGCAATTTGCTTGGTCCACCTTGCTGCGGTTTATTTTTTATTGTTGTTTGATTTTCGCGGTCGCGCGTTTGGCTTTTCATTTCATTTAACACGCCCGCCAATGTTTTTGCGGCGTTGGCTGTGTCAACAAATCGCCCCAGCCACCCCCCTTGACCCCCTTTTTAACCCCAAATGTTAGAAATGCATTAGAGTCCGCAGGTGGCGGCCCTTTTTGGCCAGTAAAATATCAGCGTTGGATAACATTTAACAAAAAAAAAAAAGAAAAGGGTTTATCAAAAAAACCGCTTGTTTGTTGATATTATTCGCGACTTTAACTGGTTCAAAAAACGAAAAAACAGAGAGCAGGAAGTCAATTTTAAAATGGGGTAAGAAGCAGGGATGATGGTCAAGTAACCAACCATTCAAGATAAATATTTACCAAGAATAATGGTTGAAATGGAAAAGGGCAGGGGTGCCACAGGAATTGGTATTGATTTAAAAATTCTTTAAGTATTTATAGAGAATTTTTAAAATTAATTCACATGACTAGAAATCTCTAAAGTGTAAACTTTAAAGGTTAGCAATAGAATTTCCTTTTTTATATTTTTCCTAGGCGTAATATTAGTAAATAACTATATAAAATAAAGCCACCTCCCTTCCATATCAAAGGAATTTATAGAGCTGACAAATACTATAACTATGAATACATAAATTTTATAGTAATTTGCGCATTTAATTAAAATGATGATAAAGGCATGCAGAATATTTCACAAGCTGCCAGACATATGTATATGTGCACATCCAGATGCTGCATATAGGAAGAGAAGAGAAAAAAATGAAAACGAGAAAATAAATGAGCAAAGAAGGCGGGAGAAGAAATTAAAATAAAAATTGCTCATAGCAAAAATCTTGCGCTGTAATTACATCATTTATGCAGGACGAATATGTCGTTTTGTTCCTTGCTTCAGGACACAAACAAAAAAAAACCCAGTGAGTGCACATGTGTGAGTGTTGGTTGGTGGCAGCCGGCAAATGCCTTTCAAATAAATACGAAACGGTCAGCGGAATAATAATCAGCACTCTCTCGAGGAGTCCCAGTGTCGCGCTACACTGAGATATATCTCGGTGACAAGGCGACACGTACTGCCCAGCCAGGGGACGAGCGGGGGAGTGCAGGGGGGTTGTGGAGAAAGGATGCCATAAGAACAAAACGGAGAGATCAGCGTT
Source organism: Drosophila triauraria (assembly GCA_014170255.2). Lineage (NCBI taxonomy): Eukaryota > Metazoa > Arthropoda > Insecta > Diptera > Drosophilidae > Drosophila > Drosophila triauraria. The sequence continues at coordinate 3,673,021 of CM024333.1, read as the reverse complement.
ACAGGAAACGGATATGAGGGGGACACCAGAAAAAAATGTATAAATATATGAAATGGGGGAGAAATTTATAATCTTCTGAATCTAACTACTTTTAAAAGGGTTTTTAGTTATTAAAAAATGTCACCACACTTTGTAATCAATATTGAGAATAATATTTATTATATATTAAATAAAGAAATACATTTAAACTTACCCCAAAGCAATCTAAATACAGCTTAGTAATGGTATATATATCCCTATATATTTATAAGAATCTTAAAACCCATTTCGTACTGCTTGCTTGCCTTTCTTCCCTTGGATTCTTCCACTGCTTGCACTCGGTCTGCTCCCGAACTGCTTGCTTTAGCTTGTGCCAGTGTGCCAGCCGCCCGATGGGTGGCGCTGCGCGTACTCATTATTAACTACCACGCCCACACCACCGCCGCCGCCGCCGCCTCTTCGGTCGGCACACATTTAATATGAGAAAATGGTTTCAATTTTTTATACTCTGCCCACTGTGTGCTCCACGCTTTGCTAAACACACAAAAAACGCATAATGTGGTGCCAGCAAGGGGTTAAGGCACGGGCCATGGGCTAAGGGAAAGATGTCGCTGCGATACTTCCGCCAAAGTGGCACAAACAGTTGCATAAAAAAAATTAATATTATATATCAGCGTTGCGATTGCTGTCCGCTCTTCCCCAACTTTTGTGCTATTTTTTTTCGAAATTTATTTTTTTTATGAAGCAAGATGTACAACCGAAAATAATGTACGAGTATTGTGAAAAAAAATCGCATATATATTTGGTATATATAGCCTTGTCGCATATGAATGTAAAAGAGCACTAATTTTGTAAGGACACGCGCTCCCTTGGACGGACAGCGGAACGGACAACTCACGTAGGAAGCAGGAGCAAGCAGTGCGAGGGATGGGTTGGGGAAGCAGGGGAAGCACGGTGAGAAAATGCAGGGAATTCGATAAATTTGGTATCGAAATTGCATTTAAATAATTTATACCACAGTTTTAACCTTTTAAATATCATTAATAAATCCAAAAAAATTGCAAACAAGTATTTTCTTCTATAATAAGGAAGGTAATATTTCAAAATATATTTTTTATATTTAACTAACAGTTCAATTATGAAAATATATTTTTAAAATCACAAAATTTAAGCTTCAATTGACTTTTTCGGTGTGCCAGGCGAAGCATGTGGCACATAAGTAGACGACGACTAGGACGATGACATAAAAAACGCCAAGCTAACGAAAAAATAAAATAGAATAAAAATAAAAAAAAAAACTATAGAAAAAAGGACACCAGGACACCACTCACACACACAGTTGCGTATGCTAAATGGCCAGCGGCCCTGGGTTTTGGTCATCGTCATCTCTCGGTGGCGTACAAATGACGGCTTCCGCTTGTGCATATTAAGCGTGAAGGATAATAATTTTACACACACCCCGCACACACCACACCACACCGCCGCCCACACATAATGTATATTCCTCACATTTTTTCGGTTAACAAAAATGGGTATTAATATTACTTATGGTTAAATATACGCGAGAGCTGTGCGACGTCTGTCTGCGGTCTGCAAAAAAAAAATATAGAAAAAGAAGAAGAAGCGGAAGTGCAGGCACTGAAACCGGAAAGGGCGAGGAAGAGGAAGATAAGTAGAGGAAGACAGGAGGGAGGCAAGAGTGGGAGCAAAACTAAAAATAAAATAGAGTATTTTTCATCAGAAGAAGGCAAGCTTTGTGATTTAACTTAATTAAGGCTTTTAAATATATTGGATTAAATATTTTATGTTAAACCAACCTTTTTCCATATTTATAAATATTATTGGCAATATATCTTACAAGAAACTAATAAAAAAGGCCTTAAAAATAAGTCTGGCTATGACTTTTCCACTTGGCTTAATCTTTATTCAATTTATCAACGAAAAACGAATGGTTTTTGCCTGCGGGAAAGGCAACAATTAACCTAAAAATGTCAATTAACCATCAGGGGACAGGACAGAACAGGACTGCAGTACAGTTGCGGCTGGGAGAACTAAGCCACAGTCTTCCTGTTGCTGCTGCTGCTGTTTAACCAATTCGAAAATGCTGCAGCTAATCACATACAATTCAATTCGTTTTACAATTTCAACTAATTTCCATTTCAATTAACTTGCTAAAATGTAATTTAGCAGGACCAGGGACCAGGACGAAGCCAGGACGAGCCCAGCCCAGGTGAGCTGCTGGCCAAAATCCGCGTGCAAGCCGGTTCGGAAGGCGTATGACCGACTGAGGAGGACGAGAAGCGAGAGAGACAAGGACGAAAAGGACGTTTGCTGCAGTGCTGACAGACAGTTATGAGCACACAAACACATGCGAGTAAACAGTCGAGGCTAAGATAATAGTGGCAAAGAGAAATATATAAGATAAATATGTTTATATAGATTAACAAAGAAATATATTATTTGTAAAAGATAAATAAATATTATTCTTAATGTAATTATTAATTAGGAAAAAGGAACAGGGTTTAATATATCAGAAAAGGCTAAGCCATAAAATTAGGGATAAATTTAAGTGCCTAAAAATATATTTTTAGTTCCTTTATTTTTTTTTTATTAAAAAAATGCCTCTAAATAATATTTATGATAGGCAATGTACATTTGTACATGTATGTACATTTTTGGCTTATGTTTGGCCTGTAAAAATTGTATTTATTTAATATATAAAATATAACAATCTAAAATATTTTTTTTGTTTTAATTTCAAGCCCTAAATCCTTGACCTCTGCTGTTCTATAGCTGAAGGCAGAAATCTGTGCGGTTGGTATGCGCTCGAAAATTGTAATTGGACTACAACTGTAAAATCAAACAACTGACTCGACGGGCAGACTGAGAGGGCAGGGCTAAGAGGGAGAGTGAAGGGTGAAGCGGTGGCTGGCAGGGGGAGGGCGTAACTGGCCGCTACTTGGCAGGACAGGTGCAGCATTTATCCCAGCCTCCTCCTCCCTCCTCCTCCTGCTGCTGCTTCTGCTCACTGACGAACCTGACAAAGGCATAAGCGAATCATTCACATGGCTGAATTTTCGCCACAGCAGGCCAAGGATATTTGCTGATCGACCGAAGGACTTCCTAGAAAATGAAGAAAAAAACTTGACCAAATGAAAAATAAGTAGAATTAATAAAGAAAGAAATTTCTAGCAAATTTTTGAAGGAGTTTTGTGATAAATTAAAGAAGATTAAGTCCCTTTGTTTCAAATTATTTATAATAAAAATTATTTATAAAAGAAAAAATTTAAAACACACTTTTAATCGATAAAAAGTATTTTTGGAAGAAATATTTACAACGAACTATGTTTCAAATTGATCAAAATGATTTTGGCTGATATGAAAAATAAAACAAATAATAAAATAGAGGTTTTTAATAGAAGAACTGTTTATAAACAAAGTTTAACTTTTTTTGCAATTAAACAAATACATTCTTTGTAATTTTTCAAGGATAACAAACTACAAATTCGGCCAAATAGAAATACTCTTCATATAAACACATATTTCCCATGATCTATCCAGGTTTTTTCCTTTATTTCCCCCTCTCTGAAGTTTCATTTAATGCAATATTTATTTTCTTGGCTCTCTCCAGAGCTTCCGAGTGAACCGAAGAAGCTCCGTGGATCAGCAATCAACAAGGACTGCAAATTGCACGGCACAAGCAGCCAGGATAATGGGGCGGCACTGGCAGGGCAATTTCAATAAATCAACAACATTTTGCAAATAATTCAAAAATTTGTCTTCAACTCATTTGCGAGCACATTAAAATGCACATTTCACAATTACGAAATTTATGAATCCATTGTGTGAGTGCCGGTGCCGGTCCCTGCCCTGTCCTGCTCTTATGTATATTTATGCCAGAAATACACAAAAAAAAACAAGAAATAAATAAATAAATCCAGCAAAGCTCAGAGGGGAATGGTGGCCAAAAGTTTATTTAAGCGTTAAAATGGGCAACGCCAAGTCTTTCTTGCGCAGGTGAAATTTTACGTGTAATAAATTTTTTGGCTTTGCCAGAATGTTACGGCGACATTGAGGGGGCCGAAAAATGGGGGAAGGATATATTCCCAGACGCCACAGCGGATGCGCCCCTTACCCTCCGCCAAAGTTACGAACGACTAATTTTAATGCAGTTCTACGAGGAAGGAAAAAAAGGAATGGTGACCACGAACAGGGTTGTCAGCTGATCTCAAGGGTTCGTAGATCAAGGTTAAGTCCTCCATAAATCTCCAAAAGATCTTCAATAGTTATTAAATGGATCTCCACCAGATTCCCATTAATCTTCAATAGATCTCCACCAAATCTCTAAAAAAATCTCCAAAAGATCTCAAAAAAATCTCCCAAAAGTCTACAATATAACTCGATTTATAAAGAAAATATCTCCAATGGAGCTCCTACTGATTTACAAAAAGTTACCAAAAAAATCTCCAAAGAACCTCCAAAAGATCTCCAATAAATATCCAATGAATTTTTAATACATCTTCAATAAATCTTTAATAGATCTCCAATAGTTCTTCAATAGATTTACAATAAATTTTCCCTAAATCATTTAAAAAAATAATCTCCCATAATTCTCCAATACATTGGAGATCCATTGGAGATGTATTGGATATTAATTCCAATACATCTCCCATGGATCTCTAAAAGATTCCCAATAAATCAAATAGGTCTCCAATAAATCTTAATTAAATTTTCAATATATCTCAAATAAATTTCAAATAATTTTCTAATTTTGCTCAAATAAATCTCTAATAAATGTTTAATAAGTCTTAAATAAACCTCAGAAAAATCTCCAATAAATCTCCAAAAAATCTCCAATAAATCTCCAATAGAAATCTACCTCCAATATATGTTAAATAAATCTCCAAAAGATCTTAAAAAAAAATCATCGAAATCATCTTAAAAAAATAATCTCCCATAATTCTCCAAAAGATTCCCAATAAATCAAAGAGGTCTCCAACAAATCTTAATTAAATTTTCAATATATCTCAAATAAATTTCAAATAATTTTCTAATATTGCTCAAATAAATATCTAATAAATGTTCAATAAGTCTTAAATAAATCTTAGAAAAATCTCCAATAAATCTCTAATAAATCTTCAATAAATCTCCAGTAAATCTCAAAAAAAATCTTCAATAAATCTCCAATAAATCTCCAATAAATCTCCAATAAATCTTTAATAAATCTCCAATAAATCTCGAATAATTCTCCAATAAATCTTTAATAAATCTCCTATAAATCTTAAGTAGATCTCCAAAAAGTCTCCAAAAAATCTCTTAAATATCTTTAATAAGTCTCCAACAAATCTCCAATAAATCTCCAATAAATCTCTAATAAATCTCCAATAAATCGCCAATAAGTCTCCAATAAATCTCAAATAAATCTCCAATGAATCTCCAATAAAACTCTAATAAATCCCCAACAAAATCTCCAATAAATCTCCAATAAATCTTAAATAAATCTCTAATAAATCTCCAAAAGTCTCAAAAAAATCTCTTAAATATCTCCAATAAATCTTAAATAAATCTCCAATAAATCTTCAAAATTCTCCAAAAAATCTCTTAAATATCTCCAATAAATCTTTAAAATATTCCCAATAGATATCCAACAGTTCCCCGATTATTTCTGTTTATTTTATCAAGCTAAGGTCAGGCCCTTTCCCAGGCCAGGTACAGTTGCCAGCCGGCTTCCGCGTTCTTGGGCCTGGGCGGGTGCTTTTCCAAAAGAAATATGAAAAGTCAAAGTTTCCACGGCGCTGGCAGTTGAGGAGCAGCCCAGCCAAGCAATGACAATGTTTCCGCTGCGAATAACTTTTGCCCAAGGATTTATAGTTCGAGAGCGAGTGGGAGCAAGGAGAGCTGGAGAGCTGGAGCTGCCAGGTTGGGGATCCTGAATCCTGAATCCAGGATTCTGGTAGCTGAAACCGAGTTGTCATAGCGACGCGGCACATCCATAGGCCAAAAAGGAAGGGGCTGAAAGGAAGGGATGGATCCAACAGCCAGGACTACGTGTGCCCGCCTCGAAAGCCATTTGTGCTTAATTGCGTGTAGGGCAACTAATGAGCGGAGTTATATACCCAACCAGGAGTCGTAACCGGCGGGCAAGGACACCCGGGGACGTCCTGCGAACTGAGAACTGAGAACTGCGCCTGTTTATATTATTTTTTTTTTTACTTTCACCAAAAGGGCGAACTCTCCTGGCTGGCAAATTTATTTGTAGCGCAGCGAAAAATATTTATATTTTCTTCTTCAAATAAAATGTAACATTAATTTGCGAATGAGCGGCGGGGCAAAGTTTGCGTCGTTTGAATTATGCGTGCCAAAGGGTTTTGCCAGTTAGCCAGTCTGCCGGCCATGGCCAAAAGAAGTCTACAGCGAAGAGCCATTAAGCGCAAATTATATTGGCCGAAAAAGTGCTGTAAATTGCCAGACAAATGACTTGCCAAAGGTGTTAAATATTGATCACGATTAAGGCTGAGGAAGGGGCAAATAATTAAGGGTAATTGAAAGGAGAAAGAAGAAGTCATTTTAATATTGAAAAGAAAATATATAATATAGATCTTTGTAAAAAATGTGTTCCTTATAAGTTACATTTTTTTTTACCTGTGTTTTTTATTTAGTAGTGAAGTATCATAGTTAACTCAAGTTATCGACACTAAATATTTTTTAATGTCTCCCGAAACAGAATATTCCTCAATTGTATCAATTTGATCGATAAATGGATCTTTTACAGCTCAAAAACCCATAACCACAAGTACAGTTGCCACCGGAAACGTCAAACAACTGCTTGACAGCAAGCAGGGCATGACTGTACCCCGAAAATGGCGACGACAGGGCGAAAAACCAAAGCATTATTCAGACAGATCCAGCGGATGTAACACAGAACTTGCGGTCACTGATTCATGTGACCCCCCACCCCCCATCGCTAAAAAAAAAAAAAAAACAGGGGGTCGAGATAGAGATTTTTCGGGCGGCGTTAGCAGCTGGCTGGCTCTGTCCGAGAACCTTCTTACGAATGTAATTTTTATTTACACAATTTTAAGCTAATATTACGTTCGAGCTACGCCCCAGAATATCCGAGCCGGATACGGAATACCAGAAAAAACAGAGGCAAGAGTGGCAAAAAAAAAGAACAAGGGCCACAAACAAAACGAACGAAAGACAAAAAAAAAAAAAGACAGAGAATTTGTCCCAAAAAAGGATTAATGAAATAAAATTATCTCTTTTTCGGCGTAACGTGAGCCACTGCCAAAGAGGGTGAAGTCGCGGGGGGGCTTGTAATGCGCTACCCCCCTCCACCATGTACTTCATTTCTTTTTTATTATAATGCCTATTTTGGTACACAGAGAAAAATATTAACTCTAACGAGTTTTAATTAAATTTTTGACAAAAAGTATGCAGAACTTTTTGTGGAATAGTTTTAGACATTAAAAATAAGGTTTTAAAGCTTAAATTAATGAAAAGAAGTATCTTGGGCATTTAAAAAATACAAACCAAAGACACAGGAAGCTTTAAAAAATCTAAAATTAATTTTTCAAGGCAGTTTTTAAAGGTTAAAATATGGACTGGCACACGTAAAATATTTTATAGCCTACTTTAAGGCCTTAAAATTAATTTTATTAAATCTCTTAATACGTAAAGCAGTAAGAAATACCAACTCTTGATTTTTTAAAATATTATTTGACTGAGAAAAACCTACTCTTGGTTTTTTAAATATTTTTAGAGCATACTTTTAGGCCTTATAATACATCTTATTGAATCTCCTAAAATATAAAATATTTTTAGAGCATACTTTTAGGCCTTATAATACATCTTATTAAATCTCCTAAAATATAAAGTAGTTCAAAAAACCTACTCTTGATTTTTTTTTAATATTATTTAAGTGAGAAAAAACCTACTCTTGGTTTTTTAAATATTAAATATTTTTATAGCCTACTTTTAGACCTTAAAATATATTTGATTAAATCTCCTAAATTATAAAGCATGAAGAAGAACCTACTCTTGAATTTTTTAAATATTATTTGAGTGAGAAAAACCTACTCTTGATTTTTAAAATATTTTTTCCCATGTTTCCACCTCCGTTACCCACTTCTTGGTCCTTATCCTTTTCTAACTCTTCTTCCTGCCTTGTGGGTATGTGTGTGTTTGCTTTTTTTTTTTACGGAATTTTTGCGCGTAGTATTTTCCAGAGGGGGAAGGGGTCGGCCCAAGCCTCATCAAGTGGGAACACGTACAAATCTTTTGTGTACCGAGGCCGCCTTCCCGAACTAAAGTGCGTGTCTCTGCAGATAAATTCGGTAAGCCCTTTTTTTCAGCCTCCATTCCGTACCGGCCTGGTGGTAATTCTCATATTTTAACATTTTTAAATGCATTCAAATTAAGTAGAAAGGCAGAAAGGGTTGCACAAGCAAATGCCGAAGAAAAGGCAGTAGAAGATGGCTAAATTGCATATAAATAACAGGGGAGGGCAGAAAAAAGTCACTTCTATAAAGCCGAGCATTCCATTCCAGATGTTCTCGCCACGGATCGACGTTAATTGGTTGGGTTGGGGATATATATACGCGGGATATAGTACCCAGCAGCTGCTATCTAGGGTGCCCTTCAATTACTGGGCTGGAGGAATTTATTCCGTTAAATTATATAGTATTTTGAATATTGATTTGGTATTTAAGTGGTACCATTTCCATTAAATATTAAAAAATACTGAATATAGTATTTTTGACACTTTTTTATCGATTAATTAGGAAAAACTGTCATATCTAATCGATAATTAATTAATCTGCGTCAGTCGATTCCCACTTAGAGCTCATTAAGTTTTAGCAGTTGAGGAAAGAAGTCGTCCTTCATTCTGTATTTATTTCTTTTTGGTTTATTCTGTTTTTGATTTGTGCAAATTTTTTAATTTTTATTTTCGCTGCTTGATAAGGTGGTAGTTTGGCCTTTTGGACTACCCTTTTTTGCTCCATCTATCTATATTTATTTTTCTTTCTTTTATTATTATTTTCCAACAGTCTTTCGCAACCCACTGTTTTTAAGCCGCAGTTGGAACGGCATTCCATTCGTTCTTATAATTATTTTCAATTGGATCCTGCTTTTAAATATTTTTTTATTTTTAATTACAAGCTAAAAGTACCTGCTGTTTTCCTTTCTGACATTTTTCACTTGGTTTATTTCTCTTCGAATCCAATTTTAAGCTGTTTTAATTAATAAAATCTTTATGCTTATCCAAAATTCCAATTTTAAACAGCCGCTTCAGCTATTTCCCACCAGCCTCGGCTCCCATTTGATGTCTGAATTCCATTTCGGAATTAATTCAATTATGCACAAATGTCAAGATGAAACTGCGGTTGGATTGAAATTTTCGCTGACACATAATGGGTTAATGGCACGGCGAATTTACCTGGCCCCTCACTCCGGCTCCGCGTGAAAGTTGATCAAACAAAGGACATAAAGATTTGAAAAACTCGCGCATCATTCCGGGGCAACCAAAATGGTCGCGAGAGTCCTTAAGCCGAGTCCTTGGCTCTGGCGCTGGCTCTGTCTAAATGAAATACATAAATGTCATTCATTCATTCATTTATGCAAAACTTGTAATAATGACAATCGTCTTAGCCAGCGAGACGTTGGAAATTTGGGGATAAAGAAGCAAAGATGCGGCTCCACAGAACGCCTCCTTGCCACCCAGGCTTCCTCTACCCTTTGCTGACAAGGACCAAAAATCCAGTCAAAAGTAAAGAAGCAAAAAAAAAAAAGAAATTTTAACAAGAAGCAAGGACCGAAGGCTGGAATACCCTTTGACAGCAAATTATATTCCTAGAATCTAGTTTCTTTCTAGAATATTCTCAGTATCCGTATTCCTATTCCAAAACATTTATTAATTTAACCCACAAATAAAAAATATATTTCTAAACAACATTGGAACCTTTTTTAATTAATATATCTAACAGATATATTAATTTTAACCAATTCCGCCTTGGTATATATTCTTTATAAATTATAACACTTTCTGGTAAGGGTAAACAAATCCAAAGCAATATGAAAATGAAAATTTTCTGTTGACACCGAAAGATTTTCATGGCGAATAATGCCTGTCAAAAATTTTGTGTGTACGCTCGCTAAAAATTGTTCAAGCCAAGGTGCGACGATGGCTTCTTCACTCTTCTTGCCTGGATTTTTGCTTTTTTTTTTTTGTTGCTATTTCTGTTGTTGTTGTGCGGTAATAAAATTCTTAATGTGCCATTAAATCCTTCCACTGGCAACGTCATCAGCGCGTCATGACTTTTGTCGTCGCCAAAAAACCAAGGAGGTAGTAACTGTGCCGGTGCCTGTGCCTGTGTCCTGTTCCTTGTGCTGGGTCCTGGCTGGAACTGACTGAAGTTGTCTTGGAATTCCGCCAGGCGAATGGGGAGAATCTAACGAAAATCTTCGCTACGAAATGGCACGTAAATAAATTGCAAAGATTTGTCGTTTCCCTCTCTCTGTTCTTTCGGCAAAATGGTTATGGGGAAATTTTGGATAAAGGGTATAGGGAGGTGTGAGGTGGGGGCAGGATTTCCACCTGCCTTCTGCCTGTGCGGTTTGTGCCTGGAACTGCAGAAAAGGACAACAAATGAGTTAACATTTTTGGTGGAAAACAATTTTCATCATGCCCGCGCGCTCTCGCTGGTCGACGACTGTCATTATGATTATTGTCATTTTGGTTGAGGTGATTCAATGCATTTAGATTGCATAATTAAGTTATATATATATATCTAAGGATATATCCAACCCGGAGAAAGTCCTTTTTCAAAGTAATTGTTGGTCAAAGATCTATGGATTAAGAGTAAGGGTGGTACTGGTCTTAAGTCTGCAAATGTAATTATTTAAAAGGTTTTTTTAATGACCAGAAACTGTTAGGAATTTCAAATCAAAAAAATAAAATTTAATCGATAACTTAAGTCTAGGTCTGTACAATCGATTCAGTGGAAAAGTATCGCTGTTATCGATGAATGTGTGTATAAGATTAAGATGAAACTTAAAGTTAATAACCAAAAATATGGCCAATTTGTTCAGGGATTTTTAAAACATTTTTACAGAACAAAAAGTAATTATCGATTTTATATTTTACAAATATATCGATTTTCGTATCAACTAAATATCGATACTGTATCGATAAATGCATTTCTGAAGACTGGATTATATGGACTTCAGCTTCTATAAACTTAGCTTAGAAAAAGCTTTTTTTCCCAAATTATTTCTGATACTTACTACTCCGCTTTGCAATATAGTTTTTTATAAATTACCAATCGATACCTATTTGCGATAGTTTCCCCCTGTGTAGATCTGCACACTTAAGCCCCCATTTGGAGTCCAGGTCCCAGGCCCTCACCTCAACCTCTTTTCCTGGGCAAGAATTTCGATTGTTAGGACGACGACGAGTGTTTAATATTTCAACAAAAGCGGCGCTTGGATGGCCACTTGTCGATATTTAACATAATTGTGCCATTGTGTTTCAGGGGAAAAAAAAAGAAATAAGAAGGAAAAAAGGGCACATACATGGACGAAATCAAAAAGAGTTCAAGTGTCAACGTTTAAGCTCGAAAGTACCGGCTCAGGCAGTTAATGGTCGGCCGTAGGGGTTTTTATTTCGTTCTCTGGATTTTTACCAGGCGGATGTGCTGCCAGAAAATTGCAATTCCTTCAAGACCGGCTCCCTATAATTACGCACACAAGCAGGTCTACATACATACATATATAAATATGTTCAGGTGCATTCAAATTATTGCCCGGCTTTGTTTGAAGGAATAGAAGGTCCTGTGAAGGAGTCAGAACAGGTCTTAAAGATTAACATTAATACAAGAGCTTGAAAAATTAAATATATGTATTTTTAAAATAAGTTAAAAGGTTTTTTTTAGTGTATTATTAAATGTTAGGTAACGTTGCACGAGCTTTGACATTTATAGTTGCTTGTTTTTATTTTTATACCCTTGCAGAGGGTATTATAATTTTGCCATGATATTTGCAACGCAGTGAAGGAGGCATCTCAAACCCCATAAAGTATATATATTCTTGATCAGCATCACCAGCCGAGTCGATCTAGCCATGTCCGTCTGTCTGTCTGTCCGTCTGTCTGTCCGTCTGTCTGTCTGTCCGTCTGTCTGTCCGTCTGTCTGTCCGTCTGTCTGTCCGTCTGTCTGTCCGTCTGTCTGTCGGTTTCTACGCGAACTAGTCTCTCAGTTTTTGAGCTATCGGGCTGAAATTTTAAGCATAGTCTTATTTCTTTAGCACGCAGTATATATGTCGGAACGGCCGAAATCGGATCACTATATCCTATAGCTGCCATAGGAATGATGGCGAAATTAATGTACAAAAATTTTTAATTTCTCTGTTTTTCAACGAATTTCTATAAATTTCGAGATATAGTCGTTTTTTATAGTTCTAGAAAGATCGGACAACTATATCATATAGCTGCCATAGAAGGGATCGGTCGATTTATATGAAAATGTAAAATTCTACATGTAAAATGTAAAACTTACAAAATTTACATAATTTGACATTTTTTTTTTACATTACCAAATTGGATCGATTTTCAATGATCCAATTGCTGACTGCAAGGGTATATAAACTTCGGTTTACCGAAGTTAGCTTTCTTTCTCGTTTATAATTTATTTCTCCCAACATAGCAACCTTTGCGTTTTCCTTAAGGGCCAGACTTTACCTGGCTCTGTTGAAGCTGGCTTTGATTTTAGTTTTACTTTGCCTTTTGAGCCCTTCGTTAGTGCTCTGGATCACTAGCATTCCACATTGGAAATTTCTACCGTTAACACCAGAGACAAAATTTTCTAGTTAAAACCTGAAAATAAAATTCCAAATTGATCAAGCCTATATGGTGACAGAAAAGCAGCCGATTTTATAGAGCAAACAATAGAAATATTCTTAAGGTAAGGGATTATAATGAGTTTCTCAAACATATTTGGATACATTTGTTGCAAGACTTCCTTCAATATTTTATTTTTAAATTTTTTTTTAAATTATTTGTGAACAGCAATCATGCAGCGTTCCTCTCCTTTGATGGTCAAGCACCAGGTGCGTGGACACCTGCGCGGCCTGGTCGGCAACTGGCGCGACTTCCGACGCTCCCTGGCCGCCAGTTCGTGGGGTAATCCCCACCAGGGCGGCGGAGCATCACGAGGTGGTTCCAGTGCTGGCAAATCGGGAGGAGGATCTGACCAATCCGAGTCCCCAGCCAAGGGGGCGGCAGCGATGAGCGGACCACGGGCCAGCGCCACATCCAAGGTGATGAGCGATGCCAGCTACTATGTGCGTGGCGCCAACGCCGGCGCCCTCGAGCGTCGCATCAATCGCGAGGACAACATGTGGCACGATCGCGGCCACATCGATACCAAGTGGCTGAATCCCCGCGATCCGCTCGCCTACCGCCCCAACTTCCGCCAGACGGAGCCCACCATGCTGAGGAAGCAGTTCATGCGCAGTCCGGACGAGGTGTCGCGCGAGGTGCTCGGCCGCGACTGGGAGGAGGCGGTCAAGGCCTATCGCCGCACAGCTATGGGCGTTGTGCCCGACGGATCCCGCAAATCTGGCTGGGAGCAAGACAGCACACAGAAGCCGAAGAAGCAGCAGCAGCACACGCAGCAACACTCACAGCAACAGCAACAGCAACAGCAACAACAGCAGCAACAGCCACAATATCAACACTGGGGCTTGAAGCCACCGCAGGATCAGTCGTAATAGCGCCCACAAATTGAATTCAGACAGGACTTTGCTCAATCAATCCGACTGCGTCGATTCCCATACTGGAAACATATGCAAATACAGACTTATATCCACTTATATTCAGATCCAAATCAGAAGTGATCCAGTAATCGCTCTTCATTCGTTCAGATATTTTAAAGCTGCAAATTAATGTCATTGCGAAACACTTAAATAAATTCTAAAATTATAAAGCAGGCCAGTGTTTAGTTTTGAAAGATTTAAAAATATTAATTTTTAAATCATTTCCTCAACAATTTCTTTCACAATTTCATTTACAATTTGTTTAGCAACTTCTTCAACAATTTCTTCAACAATTTCTTCAACAACTTCAACAATTTCTTTAACAATTTCTTTAACAATTCCTTCAACAATTTTTTTCAACAATTTCTTCAACAATTTCAACAATATCTTCAACAATATCTTCAACAATTTCTTCAATAATTTCTTAAACAATTTCTTCAACAATTTATTTAACAATTTCTTCAACAATTTCTTTAACAATTTCTTCAACAGAAACAGAGTTACTTTCTCAAAGGAAAAATCAAATAAAATTAAATTTTAATATAATTGCAGTGATAATCCAATCTCTTAGCTGTCCAGCACTGGGACATACATTATCGATAGCGCGGAGGCGGCGCTGAGCAAGAATCCTTCTGGCTTCTGGCTAGGATGATGCTGGAAAACACCTTCGCTACGCCCATTAATTTTTAGTGCCTTTTGGGTTTTCAATTTTCCAGCGGCGCCGCGGAAAAGCCACGTGGACCGATGTGCTGCGGATGCCATTTAACGCTGCATAGGAAATCAAAAGGTCAGGGGCATGAGGCATGAGGCAAAGGGTGGTGGTGGGTTCTTCGTTATCACCTTGTGATATATGCCAAGGAGCGGAGCGGAGTGGGTGTGTGTGTGTGTCTTGTGCCACCCAAACACCTACTACCTACAACCAGTAAAAGTAAGGACCACTGAACCACCGAAAATGGTCCGAACCAGCAGCAGTAACCCTTTATCGAGTCGGAGTCGGTGGGGTAGTGTTGATTTAGGGTTGCAAACAGAAATTATGATAATGCCTGTGAAAACAACGGGAACGGGAGATAGAGTCCCCGAAAGCAAAGGAAAATATATTAAATGTTATTGAGAGGAACTAATTTTCATTAAAAGGATTAAAAAGCATTTGGCGAAAAGGAGTCTGCGATGATGATGGGCTTGAGGATGGGCCAGGATGGGGACTTTGAGATCTGGCAACCGCGACGTCGTCGTCGCTGGTTATGAATTAACATAAAAATCATAAAAATATGACACTATGGCAAGACGGCTACCTACCACCGCCAAAAACAGCAGCGGCATGGCCATCAGCAATATCATTATTCGCAAGGGCGGAGCCAAGAGGGTTTTGTGAAGGAAAGGGGGTTTCTGTGGTTTTTAGAATGCCATAGAGTTGTTGGAAAGTTTCTTCAAGACGTTTCTTTCTTTTTCTCACACATCTTTAAGTTTTCCAAATATCCTTTCTTTAACAATTTTTACAAAACTTCTTCAACACTTTCTACAACACTTTTACAACACTTTTAGAACACTTTTTACTACACTTTCTATAACATTTTGCTTAACACTTTCAACTCTTTTTTTTTTTAATTTCTTCAACACATTTTTCAACAATTCTCCAACAGTATTTTCAACACTTTCTTCAATAATTTTGTAAAGCAATTCTTCTGCAATAATTTCAACATTTTCTTTTATCTAATTTGTTGTTGAAGTTCTTTTAAAATTTTTTTACACTTTCTTTAAAAATTTCTTCAACAATTTCTTCAACAATTTCTTCAACAAGTTCTTCAACAATTTCTTCAACAATTTCTTCAACAATTTCTTCAACAATTTCTTCAACAATTTCTTCAACAATTTCTTCAACAATTTCTTCAACAATTTCTTCAACAATTTCTTCAACAATTTCTTCAACAATTTATTCAACAATTTCTTCAACAATTTATTCAACAATTTCTTCAACAATTTCTTCAACAATTTCTTCAACAATTTCTTTAACAATTTCTTCAACAATTTCCTGAACCATTTCTTTATCAATTTCTTCAATTATTATTGGCTAATTATTAACAATTTCTTGACTTTTTAAAGCCCCCTTATACCTTCTGATTAAAGAGCCCCCCTTTAGTTTGTAAGCCACTGACCGCCATTGTCATCATCACGAACGCATGATGCTCATTAGGCAAGGGGCTGCGAAAGGGGCAAAAGAATGGCGGGAGGGCGGAAGGAGTTCAGGAGAAAGTCCAGGGGCAAGCAGGGAAAACCAGGAGGAGGTGGCATTGACGGCAATGCGCGACAATCAACACGAGGCGCGAGTGGCAGTGGCAGTGGCATGGGCTCGGCTCCAAGGGAAGACCGGAGGCTGAGGAGGATTAGTAATGGCCGTGGCTGTGGGTTTTGGGCCAAAGGTGGGCCAGCAGCTCGGCGGGCTTGGCATCATTTTGATGATACCAAATGCTGATGACGACGATACCACCACCCAAACCCAATGCCGATCCCAATCCCATCGCTGGTGTGAGGTGAGCCGTTGTTTGCTTTTTTGTGGGCGTCGGGCGTCGGGCTGGGCGTCGCTGCTGCCACTTAGTAACTCACCCGCAGTTTATTATTTTCAAAATATTCAAATTTTTTGGTAATAAGCGAAAAATGGTTTTAATATAACCGAATGGGCGTACCGAAGCGGACGTGCTTGATGACGACGACGATGGCGATGGCGATGGCGTGGTAGAGGTAATCCACCTGGCGGATCTCAGGACGCCGGAGACATTTCGAGGGATGATTGGTTTACTTTGCACGGACGGATTATCCGGTTCATAAAGTAGAATCATAAAGAAGCAAGTATTAAGTAGCATTACTATTAAAAAAATATTATTAAAAATATATAAATATTTTATATATTTAATTAAATGTTACAAGCGCCATTGGTTTATTTAAATTACAAGACAAAATTAATGGGAATTTAATTTATGTAAAAAAGACTTTAATTTTAAAATTCCCTTTAAGCTTCGAATATTATATTATTAAGAAGTTTAATATTCTAATGGAAGTTCATCAAATCTTTATGGCAATAAATATATATAAAGCAAAAATATACATATATCTACCGGCTAAACATTTTTCAACAATTTCTCCAACACTTCTTACAACACTTCCACTCTTTTTACAAATATTTCTTTTTATATGTATTCCTTTTAAAAATCTTTAACAATTTATTTAATAAATTCTTTCCCAAAAAATTAACTTTACAAATAAAGACCCGATTACTATATATTAAATTTTATTGTATTTAATTTTCCTAAAATTATTCGCTGGCATTTTCGAAACATGACTCGCCTTGAATTTGCATTCAAACGGGGACTGCAAACTGGAAACAGAGGAGGAACTGGAACTAGAACTGGGACTGGGACTGGGAGTGGATGCTATAGACACTCCGAATTAGCTATGCGAATGAAGCAGCCATAAAGAAGTTCATTAGATGCCGAAGAACAGCGGAGGAGGACCGAACCGACGTCCATGTCTGGATGGTTCGATAGACAAAGAGAAGACAAGGCATCTCCGGGTATATTTTGTTTCATGCATTATAATCATTATCATTATTAGCATTATTGTCAGCCAGGACTCGCCAGGACTCGCCAGCCAGCTCGCTGAATTATGCAATGCAGTCCTGGCACTGAGAATGGCTTTCAGAATGGCACCGATGGAATGGTGAATGGTGACCCAAACCCAACCAACACAACTCGTTCATTTCGTTTTCGTTGTCAAATGCAAAAATCGCGGGCAGCTTCCTTTTCCTTTTTCCTCTCCGTCGTCGTCGTCTCGCTGCAAAATTTCCAAAAATTCTATTATTATTAATAGAGGCGAGAGGCGAGGAGGCGGCGAGTGTCCCGGCGACCATGACGACTGCCTTGGTCCTTGTATTTGGCTCTGCGTCCTCCTCCTCCTCCTGCATCCTTGGCTCTGGTATGCGTTTGTCTTTTCGCAAAGGGACCCAAGCAGAAAGCCGACTACAATAACCCCGAAAAATGCACACAGTTTGCATTATAATGCGAAATTTTCGATTGCTCATTTGTGGCATTTACTTTTTACTATAAAAGTTTTATAGCCCAGCGCGAGCGCGAGTCAGTCGAGAAAAGGCGTCACGGCACTGGGAAAAAAAACTAAGGGTGTATATGGAAAATTAATAAAATATTTATGTTCCATTAAAAAATATAATAAATAAATAAAAAATAAGAAAAAGCATTCCACTAGGCCTAAACAACAGAGAGATATAGACAAAGACAAGGAGCAGTCTTGGCCAAGCAGCTGTTTCAGAAGGGAGCCAGAGTAAACACTTCCTCATTAGTATCAGAGTGAATAAAAATATATTTTTTGTACTTTTTTTAACATATAAATATATAAAATTAAATATATACATTTTTTACTCACCTAAAACCATTAATTAATTTGTTTTAATTTCTTATAGCTCAAAAAAAGTCTTTTCAGGCCCCTAAAAAATGTTACAAAATTTAATACAGAGTTTTCTCTTTGATAATATATTTTCTTTACATTTTTAAAATATTTTTTAATAATTCTTTCAGTGTATAATATTTAATATATAATACTAAGTATACAATTATATGTTTCTCAATTAAAACCATTAATAACTTTGTTTTAATTTCTTGGAGCTCAAAAAAAGGTTTTTCAAACCCTTAAAAAATATTAAAAAAATTAAATGCAAAGTTTTCTCTTTGTTTATATTTATAAAATATTTTTTAAATATTTCTTTCAGTGCAGCAGCGGCAACAACAACACGAAGCGACGACAGCAGCAACAAAATTTTACACAATGTCATCAACGGTGGCTGACAATGTTGGGCGGGACGTTTTTCGAAAGGATGAAGGACGAAGGCGACGGCGACAGGAGGAAGGACACTGAAGACACTCTGACAATTGTGTGCAATTTTTGGGCACTAAACTTAAAGGATTACTTTTGGCTAATTTCGCACTGGTTTTTGCCAATGCCAGAAGGGGGGACAGAGCTCCTTCCCTTGTTTAGGCCGAATCTTTGATGTAGCTGCTGCGATTCTTTGTCTCGCAGAAAGAGAAAATGGAAAACGGCAATGGGGGGGTTGCCTTTTCCGAAATTCCGAAATAATTCCACCAAAAATGCAGGTAAAGAACTGTCCGGAAACTATGGACCATGTTCCATTGTCACCATTTGAAATCGTTGGAATTTTAAAATTAGAAATTATGGGATTTTTAGAGAGTTGATAAGAAAAACTCATTTTTTATTTTTTAAGTTAATCTTCAATGATATTTAAAGCATTACTTAATTAATTTTAAGAAAATATAATTATTAAATATTGATTGATTCTCAAAAAGAGTATAATAAATACATAAATAGACTCGTTAAATATTATTTTGCAAAAGAAACTCTTATGGCTTGCTTTATTTTTTTCGGGAAAATGGAAATTACTCTGTCTGGGCAAAAACTTTTTACTCGAACTTGAGGAGCAGCGGGAAAACAGCTGTGGAAAACCCCCTGGAAAAATAGCATCTTTGGTGTCTGTTCATAAGCCATAAAAATGCCAAAAACTCATTGACTTATGAGGCATTAGCTGGGCTGTTGGGCTGAAAAATAAATTGGCAGAAGGCACAAATTCAAATTGGATTCCCCGAAAATATATACACAGCCAGATATTTATATTACCTAATACTCCCTATATAGTATATGCGAGAGAGTACATCTATCTATAAGTATATATATAAATTAGCATTTTTGGACGGTCCGACCGACGGTCGCCTTGGAATGGTTTATTAATGGCAAATTAAAAGCAATAAAAAACAGATGTGCTTAACGTGGCACATTCCAAAAAGTGGAGCTACTCCAGGGGTCCGAGGGGGGGGAGGGGAGGCTTCCTTTGGGGAGTGGGAGGTTTTTGTTTTTTTTTTTTTTTCTGACTGGCTGGCGCGCACCTTTTGGCAAGTTCGGCGACTTTGTTGTTGTCGTTATGAAAATTACTTTGCTCTTTGCTGCTGCTGTGGCGGCATTTATGGAAAATGGCGGGCGGAGAGTGGGGATTCCCCTTTACCAACACACACAGACTTCTGTGTGTGTGTGTGTGTGCGAAAAGAAAGTTTTGCATTTGAAATTCAGGTTCTGTTGGCGCTGTAGCTGCCTTTCGCCTCTTGCCTCTTGCCTCTTGCCTTATGCAGTTTATCATTTTTGCAAGGCCCCCCTTCGGAGTCCCCATTATCCCCCCCCACTGTTCCCTTATCCATTCAGGTGGGTAATTTTAATTTTAAGCTTGAGTAATGACAATATTTACTTCCACTTTCGCGTTATAGTCAAGCGGTACACGCTTTAATGGCATTTTGATTTGAGATTTTCCACTTTGGCCCCATCCCCAGTCTCCCAGTTCTGGGTCCTTTAGCCATAGTTGGCTCCAGCTGTCGTCCTGCCTTCCTGTTCCCTTTTTTTCTTCCTATTTTGCATGTGGAAAAAACTCTGAAAATATTAAGAATTTAGCAAGGAGCTGCTTCTGGTCGAAGTTATTTTTAGGGGAATATATTATTTATTAAGCCTGGGAAATGATTGTTTCTTATTTATTATAATAATTATAAAATATGTAGTTTATAAAATATATTTCAGGATTTTAAGGACACATTGTTCGCTTTTTACAATTAGTATTTTAATTCTTAAAAATTTCCTTTGGTTTAAAAATATAATTATTATTTCGATATATTTTACTAAGGTTTTCGTTTTGTTTAAAAGCTTAAATTATAATTTAATAAAACTAAAACCTTTTTAGGGGAATATATTATTTATTAAGCTTGGGAAATTATTGTTTCTTATTTATTATAATAATTATAAAATATGTAGCTTATAAAATATATTTCAGGATTTTAAGGATACTTTGTTCTCGTTTTACAATTTGTATTTAATTTATTTAAAAATTTCCTTTTTGGTTTATAAATATAATTATTATTTCGATATATTTTACCTAGGCTTTCGTTTTGTTTAAAAGCTTAAATTATAATTTAATAATACTAAAGCCTTAAAATAAATTTTGTATGGTACTTAACTCATTAAATATATTTTTTATTGACTTTTCTATAATGTTATAATGCTGTTGAAATATGAGAATGAAATATATATACATTATCATATATGATATATCCCCTACCATAATTTGTGGAAAACTCCAAAGTTGCTTGGCTAACTTTTTCGCCGTCTTAAACAATAAGATGCATCCGTTTATGGAACTTGCGATAGGGGATTTCGGAACATAAACAAGGCTGCCCTACCCATTAGCCCTTTCTTTTTTTCCCCCCCCCAAGTATGAGCACAAGTACTCGCTGCCAAGATCAACAGAAAGTCATAAAAAATATAGATACGAGTTTAAGAATGTGTACACCCACCCACACACACACACCCCCCTAGCACACACATATTCAGTCCTGACAGGACACTCGAGAAACGTCGACATTGTCTATAGAAATTTTTGTGTCTAACAGAAATATGAGAAAAATTTTCTGCGCTTGTTAACAATGCAAACACACACAGATACTCATAGATTCGCATAAATGTATATACAGATGAGGTCAAGATAATGGAAACAGGACATTTTATATATAAGAAGAATATTTGAAGATTATTTAGTTAATCATGATATAGTTCGTCATTATGATTAAGAACTTTTTCTTACATTTGATATAATTATTTCTTGAAATATTAAATTAAATATAATTATATATTTAATTTAAATTCTTTTATTTCTTCTTTGCATTAAACAATATTAATTTATTTTAGTTTTTATTATTTATTTATTTATTTAATTACAAACAAAAGACAGAAAATATTTTTTTGACTAACTAAAAGCAAAGTAAGGCCATTGAGTAAGGGCAAAAACTCTATAAGGTTATTAAACCTAAGATCTTATAACTGTAAAATTATCTAAATAGTATTTAACTAATAAAACCAAGGAAATTTCTTTTTTTTGCTGACTGTAGCTATATCTAGTGCTATTATTTTGACTGCAACTGTATTTATACATATGAGAATAACCTTGCCCCCACAACAATTACACAGATAGGTTAAAGGGGGATGGGGAGGGAATATATGTATGGAAATAGGGGGGTGTGAGGGGTATAGGGATGCGGAAAAGTTCAAGGCAAGTAAAAAACAAAAGGCATTGGCGGCCAACCCCTTTTTTGTGAGAAGATCCAACTCCTACTTCGTTTTATGTCAGGTTTTATACCTTTTAATTGTGAGGTATAACGATGAGAAGTAAATAATAATAATAACAAAATAATAATAAATAATAAAATAATACAAAATAATATAATTTAATATAATACTAAATACCAAATTTCGTCAATACAAATAAAAGGTAATTGCAAAATTTGTAGAGTTGAATATACCAAAAAGTGCTATGAATTGAATGACTTGAAGCTACCTAAATATTATTTATTAATATATCAGCTAACATATATTTTAAACAGCATAAATACTTAACTTATTTTTCTTTAAACCTTAAATAAACATTTGTTGAAATAAATATAATTTAAATATATTTTATCACAAGGTATTCTCCCAGTCGATCCCCTCAACTACCGACTTCCTTCTTGCTTCGAGTCGTATCTTAGTCAAGTTCTTGTCTAGTTAAGGGGGGACTGGAGTCTAAGATAGAACACAATGGGCGGGGAAAAAAGGGGGTTGGACTTCGTCTAAAGTTTCGCTGTTTCGTCTAAAATGTGAGCGGAGCACTAATCTCGTTTATGTTGCGTAAAATGCATGTAATTCGTGTAAACAAAACGCTTCACGTAGGCTGCTCCTTTTTCTTTTCTTTTTTTGTATTTTTTCGATGGGCGGTGGGGCGTGGCATTTGCTGATGCATAGATACAGCTTTGATAATTGTGTGACATATATGTGAAATGAATGGAAAGAGTTTTCCGTGCTCTTGGATAAGTTGAAAGTCAGTTTCGGTTGGTTTGGTCCGGCAGTGTCCTGGCAGCTAGGGGAATACTCTACAGAACGGATATTAAATATAATTTATTAATATTTTCATGTTATCGATAAATATTATAAACACAGGATATTTAAAGTATCAAAGATTGTTATCATATAAATCGAAAAGCAAATAAAAGCAGGAGAAATAGGATTTCGGTTCTAAATAGTTTAATTTTTCCTTAATCGATACATGTACAATTTATTAAATATTGAAGTTTGTTATCGAACATTTTTTTCTTACCGAAATTGATATTTTTAGGCTCTTCTCTAAGTTTGGAAATATTTTTAAAACCTGCTTTATTTATTTTCTTTACCAAAAATCCCTAA
This sequence comes from Drosophila triauraria, assembly GCA_014170255.2. NCBI lineage: Eukaryota > Metazoa > Arthropoda > Insecta > Diptera > Drosophilidae > Drosophila > Drosophila triauraria. The sequence goes on along the minus strand of CM024333.1, from coordinate 3,649,906 downwards.
AAAGGACTTCCCACTTGAATCAAGTAAGGGCATCGAATCCCCGCCCTGTTCCGTTCAATGTGTTATGGGTGAGAACATCAATGGGCAGGCAAAAAATTATGAAGCTCATCAAAATGTGCGCTGAATTGTAAAATTGCCCTTTGCAAGGATGAGTGTGACGTGGCAGGCAGCAAGTAATGTGTACTTCTTATCTGAGGCAATTAAAACATTTCTTTTTTCTCTCTCGGCTTTCTCTGCTTTCTCTGCGTATTCCCCGTCTTTTTGTTCCCGACTTCCGTTCGCAGCAACAAAGAGACATGTGTGAGATTCTCGAGAGAAGAGCCAGAAGAAGGGGTTAAGGATGGGGCTGGCAGGCTGTAAAACTTTTGCCTTTTGTGTTGATGTGTTTATTTATGCCAACTCCTTCGCCTTTGCTCATGATTTTCACTGATTCGCAGAAACATTTCACACGGCCAGCTTTCATTTTTGTATTCAGTCCTTTTGTTGGCAACATTTTTACGATATTTTACATCTTTATCGGTGTCACAAAGGGGACTTTGTTTGGAGTAAAAGGAAATTATGTGCCTTTAGGTTTGAAAATCATAAAGTAATGTGGATATTCCTATTATTTTCCGATTGGAGTGTGTCAGTGTCATATCCCCATCAGTGGAAAACTTATTATAATAATATTTAAAATCGATTTATTATAAAAAACCTTAATTAAATTTAATTTATCTGAATTTTGTGACCCCTTTAAGGTCCTGACAAGCGAATAAACCTGATATAAGGCTAGCTATCGATAGTGTCATACGCCAATAAGTGATAATTCTTTTAAAAACTCCTTGCAACTAAAGCCGATTTAGTGAATTTAAGTTTTTTCAAAAGACTCACCCATCCCATTAGCATTTTTCGACCATTTTAAGGTCCTGACAAGCCATAAATCTGGCGTTTAATCAAATGGCCCGGACCAAAGTCGGCTGATTGATTGAAATGTCACACTAAATCGCTTGAGAGAAAAAAAGAGAAAAGAAAAAAATGAAAAGGAAAAGGAAAACGCATCAGAAATGCCAAATGAAACATAAATGTCACAAGGGGGAAGTACGGGCTCAACCGCAAAAAGAAGGAAAAAGTCCAACCCTGCTCGTGTGCGTTTGTTTTGTATTTGATAAGCATGAAATAATGCACAAAAAAAGCACAAAATTGTTTTAGAAAAAAAAAAGAAGAGAGCGGACCAACTGATGGACTGATGCCTTCGCCCAAAAACAGAGAATCCTTAAAAAATAGTGCTACTTAAAAGTGAAAAGTGAAACAGAAACGGAACCAGAACCGGAGAAATGAAAAGTGGCTGCTGCTGCCGCCGCTGCTGCTGCTGCTGGGTGGAAAAATCCAATGGAAAATGGAAAATGGCCATGTGGGGTGGCACTGGCCAGCAAATGTTTTATCGTTTATACTTTTTATTTCTGCGTTTGTTAAGTTGGAAAAATGAGCGTCGATTAATTTAATAGAGACAAAAAGCCTTCGCACACAAACGAGCCTCGAGTTCCCAGCCGTAAGCGACTCCGTGGTGGGAGCTAAAAATATTCGTAAAAAAAAAGCACAAAAAAAATTGACTTGGCCTAGTGTCAGTACACCTAGAAACCTCATCTAGATTCTAGATAGACATAATAAAACTCTCTAAAAATTAAATAATTGCAGGAAATGTACTTTTAAAAAGTATAATAATAATGGCCTAGGCAAGAACCCATTTTATTTTATTTTTTGAACTTTTATTTGCACAAGAAAACCTTCCTTTCCTTCAGAAGGTATTTATTTTATTATATTGATATATTTTTTTGTAAAATTCTCCTTCACTCAATGCCCTCAACTTTTAATCAAAATGTATGCAAGATAAGCCGTGAAACAGATTTATGTTATACGTATATGAATCCCCGAATCCGATTTCCCGGGTTTTCATCCATAACGAGCGGAGGGAAAAGCATTGTAGTGACTTGGAGATTACCCAGCTGACCGCTTGAGTGGCGAAAGCTCCCAGCAGATTTCCCCGCCAGCGCCGGCGGGGCAACTTTTCATATCAAACAACAACGATAATACAAAATAACAGACATTTGTCCAAACGTTTAGTCATTTATTAGGGCGGGTGTCCGAATTTAACCCCCCCATCCCCATGCCATCAGAGTGGCAAGAAAAAATACGAATGGAAGCAGCACAACTAGGGATGTCTATCGACAAAATGTGTGTTTAATTTTAAATCGAAAAAATCGTATATCGATAATATCGTTTTTTTAATTTTAATTATTTCTGTTTCAAGGATATGAACCAATAACATTGTAATTCAAGGATCTATAAGTACTACAAATATAAATAAGAGAGTTTAGTCTTTCGATTTACCAAATATCATTTTTAAATTTTCAAAATATCGATTTACCTATCGAACAATATCGATTTATTGTTGCCCACCACTAGTTAAAAATAAAAATACATACAAATAGGAAAAAAGAGGAATGCAGATTGTAAAGCGGAATAGGGATGTCTATCGACAAAATGTGTGTTTAATTTTGAATTGAAAAAATCGAAAATCGATAATATCGATCTTTTAAATGTAAATTATTTCAATTTCAAAGATATAAATCTATAAATATAGATATATAAATAATATTGTAATTCAAGGCTCTATAAATACTACAAATATCAGTTACAGAGTTTACTCTTTCGATGTATTATTTTATATCATTATTAAATCTTCAAAATATCGATTTACCTATTGAACAATATCGATAAATTGTTGCCCATCACTAGTTAAAAATAAAAATACATACATATAGGAAAAAAGAGGAATGTAGATTGTAAAGCGGACTAGGAATGTCTATCGACAAACTGTGTGTTTAATTTAAAATCGAAAAAATCTAATATCGATAATATCGATCTTTAAAATTTAAATTATTTCAATTTTAAAGATATAAAAAAATAATATTGTAGCTTAAGGCTCTATAAATACTACAAATATCAGTTAGAGAGTTTACTTTCTACCAAATATCATTTTAAAATCTTCAATATATCGATTTACCTATCGAACAATATCGATATATTGTTACCCATCACTAGTAAAAAAATAAAAATACATACAAATAGGAAAAAAGTGGAATGTAGATTGTAAAGCGAAGCATATAAAACTAATGAAATCCTTATTAATATGCCTTGGACCTTTGCCGACGGTCCTTGCGGCGTCGTCCTGTCCGGGGAGAAACCCCAAAAACTGAACCCGAACCCAACCAAATTGAATATGCAATGAATTGTAAAACGCAAAAGTTTTGCATAAAACAAGAAAAATATATATGGATAGGGAGCAGTCTCGGCTTGGTCAGCTTTTCGGATGGAAAAAATGTACGCACATTTCTCAGCGCATATTATGTAATTTTTCACATTTCTCCACGCTCGACCCAACTGACCATTTTTGTGAGTTCTTCTTTTTTTTCTCCATCAGCTCCATCTTTTTTTCGGTGTCTGTGTATGTGTGGGGGGAATTTTCCGCTTTTCCTTGCCTGCCGTTGCGAGGAAATGCGCCCAATCAGCTGCCTGCAGTCGCACGATTGGCTGTCCTCGCACTCGTGGATCCGAAATCGAAGAGAGGTCCTGTCGAAGAGAGGTCCTGTGCCGCAGCACGCCGTCTCTCTCACATGTGCGTGTGCGAGGGTGTGTGTGTGTGGGCAGCTATTGATATCTGATGCGAATTCAATAGGCTTCGATGGAGGGGACTCGCGCACGCGTCTCCACACATCCTTAGTCCCTGCCAAAGGGGGTGAAATCGAGGACTCAACTGCACGCGTACACGCATTCAACCCTTTATCTGGGACAGAAGGCGGTGCATGCGTGGGCCTATAAAGGGTTAACTCTGGTGCTTTATTTATATTTATTTAAGATATATTTCTTACAACAAAATATTCTCCCACTTGCTATACTCGTAATATCCCTTGTCTAGGCAAATGTGCCAATAAAAATACTTAAACTTCATTAATAAACAATTATGTGCCCCGTTATTGCGAGCTAAGCGCAACGAATTAATGGCCCTTTGTCGCCTTCAATAATTTTAATGTCCTGTTCTGTGCAGACTCCTATTCCAGGATAGAACTACGAGTACCACCCCCGCCCCCATAAAGGTCCATTAAAATGCCGATGTGTTCGCTACAATGTAGCAGGCCATAAATTAAGGGGCACACAAACACAGTCAAAATAAACGGGGGAAAAACCTAAAATAAAAAGAAAAAAACAAAAAAATTATTAACACACGGAGGGTGTGTGTGTTTAAGGCATGCATAAATAGGAAATTCTAGGAGGCATTTAATGGAAAACTGGACTAGGGATTACCTAGGGTTCTGAGAGGGAAAGTATAAGTTAGATAAAGCTTTTTAAATGGGGTTTTTAATCTAAAAAAGGTATTAGAAGTTATACCTTAAAGGGGTAATAAAGTACTTACTTTACAGAGACATATTTTAATAATATTAATTGAGTCATTTCTATTCCTATTCCTTCTATTTCCTTACTAATATTCTTTTTATAAAAATAACCAGGTTACAGCAAGGATTTATTAAAGGAATTATAGAGTTTTTGTTTAAAAAAATAAATGAAAATACCAAATACAAGGCAGAGACTAATTTTAATAATATTATTTCTATAACACTTTCCTTTCTAAGTTTATTTTTATAAAAACAACCAGGTTACAGCTACGATTTATTACCAAACATGCGTAAAAGTTATGGACTAATAATGAAAGTGCTACCCTGGACCACTAAAGGCGTCCCAACGCCCCAACAGAAATGATAATACATTATCAGGCCTGAGCATTAATGAGCTGAAGCTCAAATAGAAATCTGCCGAAAAAGGGTTAAGCGTGTGTGTGTGTGTTTGTGTGGGTTTTCGGGCGAGCCATTAAATTTATGGGCCGCAAAAAAAGGACCAAAAATCAACGACAGCCAAACCAGATGAGAGCCAAGCCCCAGCCCAAGCAGCAAGGAGCCAGGACCAAGAACCAGGCCTCGCCTCGCGTATCAATGTGTTTTCAGTGCTTTTCATAGGGCCAAATGAAGTTTCGGCGAGCATCTTGGCTGCGAAATAATTTTATAGCATATTTTTTGGCTGTTTTTATATTTATTACATTGGGGACTTTTCATTGTTACGCATCGGTCGTTTGCCAAGGCCCCCCGTTCCTCCTGCCACCTTCCACCTCCCCAAAATGTTGACAATGTCTTGGAAGATGTACGGGCCCGTATCCTTCCTCTCTCGGCCCTGTTTGTTTTAGCTTAAATTAACAAATGTGCTTTTGTGTGATAATTATAATTTTACATTACCTTTTGTTAATTGTTCAACGCTATAGCGGCGGCGGCGGTGGCGGTGATGCCCAAAAGTGGGTGGTCCAAAGGTGTTAAAAAGACGTAAATAAGATGGCGATGTTGCTGGGTATTAGTTTCACGCACACACAGAGGCACAACCCTTCCGGGGGATGCGTGTGACATATTGGCAATTGGATCACAGCACAGCTATGGGCAAAATATTAGCAGTCATAGCCTTAAAGGGTATTAAAAAATAATAATTAAATAGGGGCACACTCATTATACCAATAATTTCTTTTAAGTAGTAACTTATGTGGGGTCACACTGATCAGTAGAAGTTATATAGAATTTATAACAAAATAATTATATAAGGGGACACTAACTATAGCAATATTTTCCTTTAAGTAGTAACTTATGTGGGGTCACACTAACCAATAGAAATTATATAGAATTTGCCAAAAACGGTCATCGAAAAGAGACGAAATCTTAAGTTAACTTATTTTAAATAAATTTCTATATAACTTACTTAGCTAGAACTAATTGGGAATCATAGTATCAAAGGGGGCAGAAGTACCTTAAACATGTATTTGTTATATAATATATAATATATGTGTGGTCACACTAATAAAAAGGGTAATATTAATATTTATCGGAGGGGCAACACTGTTCAGAGTTAACTTGCCTATGGTGTTATGATACTGCACCAAAAACTTCTATAATTAAAGCTTTTATTAGAAAAATATTTATTTCTGACCAGCTTGTAAATTATGTTATAAATATATATATATAAATATATAAATAAATACTATTTTCTTTTCCTAAACTGTATTTCTTTGCTCCTCTTACCCCGTTGTGCGTGTTCCTGTCCGTTTGGATGTGTGTGTCTGTTATGCATTAATGGCACAAAATTTTTAATGATGTGCTACGTGTTAAGTCATCTCCAGAGTGCCGCAAAAGCCTAACGTAACGCACAAGTGGAACGTGCAACAGCCAGCAGACACAGCGGCAACGCCATCAGCACATCAGCAACATCACCAAACCATTGCCAAGGTAATAATCGTAAGCAACAAAATTGGTAATTTTTGGGAATATGTTTTGCTGCGGGACACCACCCCCTTTATATATATATATATATATATATAAATGTATATATAAAATTGTAATAAGTAAAATTATGGATGTGCGAGGCGGCCTTCGTTCATTAGGCCCACCTTAAAAGGTGTTGAATGTTTTCGGGTATTTTTTGCTGCCGGTGTTGTTGCCGTCGTGGCTGCATCTGCTTTTGGCTAATAATAAAATAGTGTTCGTTGTGTCGCTGCTAATAGGCTTTTTTGGTTAATTAGAAATTTTATGTGGCACCTGCTAATGGCTGTGGGCACCAGTTGGCGTCACATTTGCTGGCATTTGGTGGCAACACTGATCGGTGGACAGTGTGACTCTATTTTAACTTCATATTGAAATAGTTTGAGTATTGATAAAAGTAAAGAATTAAGTTTTATATTTCGAGATAAATATTATTAGCATATGATTACTTTATTTTTTTTTATAAATAAGAATAATATATTAATTATAAATTTAACTTAATCTGAGTCACCTAATAGGTGCCCAGTGTTGCCCTTCTTTTTAATTATTTATACTGATCAGTACATAAGCTTCAACCAGTGTTGCCCCATTCATTAGTTCCTAATAAGCCAGTGCTGTCCCTCTAGGAAATCCCAGGACTTGAAAAGAATGTAGCAATCGATATATAACTGCCAGTGTTACCCTCCTCCCCATTCTCCTAATTAAGGTGGCCAGTGCAATCTAAGAAGTACACCCATCAAAACAGATAAAAGCAGCGCTGGAAGGAGAAGGGCGAGAGCATAGCAAAACTGTTTGAATTATTTGCAACATTTGTACAAATTAACTTTATGACCGCTGGCTAAATACAGTCAAACATGGCACGGCTACGAGGGGGGCACAGGTGGGGCAGGTGCAGGTACAATGTGTATACAACACACAAAGCATAACAAGGCAAACACAAAATATGAACCAGCTGAAATAAAAAAAAAGGAAAAAATACAAAAAAATAGAGAGAAAACGTACATATATATATGTATATATTCTGTGTGTTTTTCGGAACCGAGAAAAGCGAGAGACGGACGACGAGCGACGAGAGAAGAAAGAATAAAAATTGTAAACATTGTTTCCGCTTCATTGTTGGGAGCTCGGGGTTCGGGCGGGTCTCAGGGCCCAGGAACTGTCACGGCTCTCGGCTGAGATTCAGAGCCGTTCCAACCAATCAGCCACCCAATCAGACTAACAAGCCCCGACGACTACGACTCAGAGTCCGAGTCTGAGTCCGAGACCGAGTCCGAGTCCCAGGCCCAGGCCCAGGCTTGCATTTCATAGCAGATGTCCTGCTCCGCTACCCACCACTGGCACAAAAGCGAGAAAAAAAGAAAGCCTTGTTAAGACTACTATTTCCAAAGAGGTCAGTCAATAAGCCCCATCAGAGATGGTCCAGGGGTTTGTGAAGTTAAATCAATATTTAAAATAATTATTTGTAATATTTCTAATATTTCTTTGAGGGTATTATTAGCATATTTATATTTAACAGAAAATCGAATCTTAATGAGCAGTTGGAAAAAGTGTTATTAAAATATGTATAATTATTTTTAATATTGAATTCCAGTAGGGTGACACTGATCAATATAAATAAATAAAAAAAGGAGCAACACTGGTCACGTTGCTAAATAATTAAAAGCAAGAGCAACACTGGTCACGGTGCTCTTGCTTTTAGTTATTTATATTGATCAGTGTCACCCTACTCTAACACTAAAAATAACATTAACTTTAACCAGTGTTGCCCTATTCACTAAGTCCTTAAAAGCCAATGCTACCCCTAAAAATATTAAAACAAATAATTAATAATCAGAAATTGAATTGAAACTGAAATTTAATTCATTTAAATAGTTTTGTGACGCTTCTTCCAGTGCTCCCATTTCGCTGGCACCTTTATCCCCGTGTCCAGAGTAGCAGTCACAGTCACAGTCAGAGTCAGAGAGTCGCAGTCACAGTTCACATTTTGTTTTCTTACCGCGTGCTGACTTTATTTGCATGGACAGTCAAGAGGCAGAAGGCCGGAGCAGGACCAGGAGCAGGACCAGGAGCCGAGAGCAGAGACGTGGACGGCGAATTGAGGTTGATATGAGGTTGGCAGCGTCGAATGCCGTTTGCCAAACTGCAGCAAAAACCCAATGATTTAACAATGAATGCAGCCAGCCAGGCAGCCAGGCAGCCAGCCAGGGCGCGACGCACCCAGGACATCATCAGAGCTGCAGGACATTGGGACATCATCAGGACATCGGAGCAGCCAGCGAGCTATACAAATATATGCAAGTCAAAGAATAAAAAAATAAAAAACGAGAGAAAAAAATGAAAGCAAAACATTGACAGACAACATGAAGGACCAAAAGGATGATGCTGCCAGTCAGCCATGCACTGAGATAATAAAAAAAGAAAGGAAAAGAATAACTTAAAAATTATTAAAAGGATTTATATTTTATTTAAAGATTAATATATTTATTTACAAATTAACAAATATTTTATTTTAAATCTTGTTGATTATTTTTATATTTTTTTTATATTTATTTGAAGGTCTTGAGGTATCTAATTTTTCTCAGCGCTCATCGGCTGTGTGTGCGTGTCGAAGGACGACCCACTCAGGGCTGCTGCAGAAATATGAATGCCTCACCGGTTCAAAATGAATTAATAATCAGTAATTCTTGAACAAAAAAATGATGCAAAAAGCAGTCTCTTGGCAAAGGTCGGTCGCTCGTCGCTGCTCGTCTGCCTTTGGGCCTCATTGCCACCCCATCCCATTCCATTTTCCGCCGCTTTCCCTTCCGCTTTTCCACCTGCAGCCAGTGACAAGTACAGCCGGACCCAGCTTCGGTGGTTGACTGGTCTGTGACTGATTGGCGCAGCTGAGCACCTGACTGAGCCACCCAGGACCTCCTCCTGGCCAGGACCTAAGTGGGCTGGGGACTGAAAAGGCCATGGATTTTAATTACAAGAAATTGTTTGCGTTTTTTTTTTTTTGCAAGGCGAGCACAAAAGATTTCGGGGGGAACTGAGGTTTCACTAAAACAAAAGACCGCGTTATGATATCTATATACACATATATTCCCCTCACCTATTTATTATAAAAGTACACAGAGAAAGGGCTGGAGAATTACTACATTGTGAAAAGAAAAACAAAAGAAGTTCGATTTAAGTATCGATGAATTATATAAATAATTAAAAATGTTGGTATTAACACTAATTATAACGAATAAATAAACCCTTATTAAGAAGTATTAACTTTCAGTTTGATACACATCGATATTAACCGATACTTTAACTATATAGTTATATATATAATATTTTTACTTATCTTCTCGCTACAATCTCCATCCCATCACTTTTCCCATTTCCACACCCTGTTGCTTCTTTGATAAAACAAATTGCATTTTATTACATAAAATACAAACACAAAAAAATAGAAGGAAAAAAATAATAAAAATAAGTGGGGGATAAAGCAACTATTGTCACATGATTTGGCCCGACTTGGGCAATATTTTTTCGCCGCCACGCCCTGTCGGGATGCGGATCCGCACAATGAAAAGGGTTCGACACCGGAGCAGGAGCTGCCGTACAAAAGGACTCCGGCAGCAACCACAATGGCATCCAGAAGGGGGAAAAAAACGCAACAAGAATGGAAAGAAACCGTAACCGAAACCCAAAACCGAAAAAAGGTGTCTCGAAATATATAAAAATAGCTAAATTTATTGGACAGTCGCACGCCACCCATTTAATTTATATTTATAGAAAATAAACACCAGAAATGTGAATAAAAGGCGATGGAGGAGGAGTAACTCCAAGCCTGCCAAAGGATCACGCAGGAGTTGAAAGGGAAAATTATACGCTTCAAGAACTTTACTTATTTAAAAATGAACAGGAATTTTTTAAACTAATAAATATTGTAATAAAAATAAATAAATTAAGAACTTAATTAACCCTCCAAAGAGTAAAAGAAATAAATACAATTATTATGATAATAAACCTTTTAATCTTTAAACAACCTTTATTTTCTCTAGCAAAAAATCGCCCTCAATCCAGAAAGAAGCAGCTAGTGTCCTGCAGTCCTGCAATAAATTAGCCTTCATTCTTGGCAAACTCCTTTTGGCCCCAAATACAAGAGCAACAAATTAAATGTCAAACGACAAGGGCGCCCCCCGACAAATATAATAAAAAAACGAAGAAATAACGCAGAGAAAATAAAGAAAAGTTGCCACTTTTGTGGCCTTTTCTTTGTATTAAAAAACAATTTGCAGGCAACACATGGGAAAAGTTGCGACACGCGTCACAAAAGGACACGAGGGACACCAAGGAATTGGCCACAAAAGATGCTAATGATTTATTTAATCGATTTGACCATGAACATATGTCCTCTTTAGTCCGGAGCGTGTGAAAAATGACCGAAATTCCGGGACATCCTCTTCAATTTCGGTCGTTTTTTTTCCCGCCCCTTCTTTCTTTCCTTTTTTTTCTGTTCAAGTGTCCTGTCCGGCTGATCTTTTTAATAGTTTCGGTTACGCAATGTTGACAAGGGTTTTCGTCGTCCCACGAAAGGCAAAGGGCGAAAGGGTCAATACTGGCCAGGATCTGGTCGGAATATAGGGGTTCATTGGCTGTGGAGTGGTCAAGTGTAAGTCGTTTCGGCTTTGCCGTGTAAATTATGTTAAACGTTTGTCAATTTGTGTGATTTGTCTTGTCGAAGGTGCGAAGGGGTTCGGATCGGGTTCAAGGGGCCCCCAGACACGCGCTATTAACCCCAATAAGTGACAAGCATCTGGGGGTGTCCCTGTCCGAGGTGTGGATTTGTGGCCTTGTTCGATGATTTTGTGGGGCCGGAAATCCCTTTAAAAATTTCGTGTTTTGTAACATTTTTTGGCAAAGTCGTATGTACATTTTCGTCAAATATTAATATTTTTCTAGGTCTATATGTGAGTTTAATTATTTATATAAATTATTTTTACTAGAGTCCGAAATAGCTCATCTCTGTTTCATACAGACAATAAATAAGCCGCGAGTTTCCTTCATTTTTTCAAACAGGAAAATGACTAACAATGGGTGTGGCTTAAAAAAAACAGAAAAAGAAAAGGGGGCGGCTAATAAATCGGTTTCAATCTATCAAAGACTTAAATTTCAATTTTTTTCAAATTTCCTGCCATTTAAATGCACTCCTTCGTCCGGTCGAGGGGGGTCCAAGGAGCCCATTGTCATGGTTGGCTGGTAAATGATGCGCAAGGGGGTTGGGTTGGGCATTCGCTGCAGAATTGTGCCTTTTTGAGTGAGCCAAGAATTGAATATTTTTCTTTGCCTTGCCTGTATTTCTCCTTCTCTTTTTTTTACACTTTTCTACGGTATTTGTATGCCCTTTGAAGGGGTTATTACTGTTTTAATAGTGTGCCCGTTTGTCCGGTTTGTCCGCTTGTCCGTGTAACCGTTTGTCCGCCAAAATTGTATTTATTTTAAATTAGGTGAATACACTTGAAGCTATAGCCTTGAAATTTAATACATAACTCTAATAGGATGGTATGAAATATATAAGTTGAAGCAAAGGAAATCGGAGGACTATATCATATAGCTGTCATGGGAATTATTTAAATGGATGACCATAGCTGCGGCTTAATAATATTTTAGCTAATGTAATTTTATAACTCACCTAAGAAAACTTATTACACTTGAACGACTATGCAATCGGGCTTCTTTCGATTTCCTACACATATCCCTTAGGGTATTTTTAGCTCCATCATAGCCAGGGTTTTTTTTCTTGCCTTCTGCTTTGGCGACAGACAACGACGCAATTCTTTAGCATTTTATTTCAATTTTCTTCATTTTTTTCCGCGGCCTGGGCGGCCCGGGAGTCGAAGGCAACGCAGTGTACAGCACATTTACTGCCTCATCTATTTAATACCATAAATAATTGCATCTAATTAAATATGCTCAAATGAAAATGTCCGCTTTTCTTTCTTATTTTTTTTTCCGCTGCTTTCCTTCTTTCTTTCGCGTTTTTTTTTATACTCGAAACCATCCCGGCTACGTGCCATGAGTTGGCTGCAGTTGACGCGTGATGGAGCGAATGTCATTCGAAATGAAATTCAAGTTCCAATTTGGACCCGGCCAAGTCCGAGAGGGAGGGCAAGATAGAAAGAGTGAGAGAGAGAAAGAGATTGGGTGCCAAGAAGAAATTAAGTAGCAGCGGGCAAAGGGCAGAAAAAAAAAGAATTTAATAGTTTTCAATTAGGAATCGTTTGCAGCCTTTTCTTTTCGCACCCTCTCTTTTCGAAAAAAAAAATACCACCAACATCCCGGCACCTTTCCCGCCACTTTTCCCCAACGCTTTTCCCCATTGTCCCCACACTTTTCCGGGCCAAGTGTCAAGCAAATGAAGTCACGACTCGTCCTCCACAGTTTCGTTATTTCGCCCTTGTGTCTGTTCTGGTTTCGCTCATCAGATACCCTGTAAGCCTTTAATTAGGGATTGAAAGGGGTATAACACATAAAAATATGCCAGGGATAAAGAGCATACAAAAAACAGGGAGGGGCACCGAATTTTGGGCTCGGAGCCATCATGAAGCTCAGAAGTTTGACGGGTTAGCAGTATTTGTCGTTCAAAGTGCTCTGGTCACTCTATATCTCCCTGAAAAAGGTAGCCTTGTCGTTCAAAGTGCTCTGGTCACTCTATATTTTCCTAAAAGAGGAAGCTTTGTTGTTCAAAATGCTCTGGTCACTCTATCTCTTCGTTCAAAGTGCTCTGGGCACTCTATATCTATCTGAAAAAGGTATCTTTGTCGTTCAACGTGCTCTGGTCACTCTATATCTCCCTGAAAGAGGTAGCTTTGTCGTTCAAAGTGCTCTGGTCACTCTATCTCTTCCTAAAAGAGGTAGCTTTGTTGTTCAAAGTGCTCTGGTCACTCTTTATCTCCCTGAAAAGGTAGCTTTGTTGTTCAAAGTGCTCTGGTCACTCTTTATCTCCCTGAAAAAGGTAGCTTTGTCGTTCAAAGTGCTCTGGTCCCTCTAACTCTTCCTAAAAGAGGTAGGTACGGAGCTAAAAATTTCCTATTTTTATTTTTTAGATTTATAGAGTTACTGGCAGTTACTGGTCATCAACTATTCGTTACACTCTCTCGGAGAAAATGTCTTCGCATTCTTCTGAGCTCACCCTTGCCAACACTGGCCCACCCCTGTTGTTGCTTTGACTGCTTCCTTTTAATTCAACGTAAATTTTATTTTATTTTAATTTCGCTGCAATTCTTTTAACACACTCCTGTCTATTGCCCCCTCTCAATCTCTCTCTCTCTCTCTCTCTGTGGCCCCCCTTCTGGTGTCTTTATAAAGTGAACGCCACTGAAAGTGCTTGGCGTATTTTGTTCTTATTTTGCTGGTGTAATTTTTTTTTATTGAAATGATGTCCTGTGGATTTTATTTTTTTTTTTCTTAGCAGGTGATTGTCAGGCTCCCAGGAAGTGCGTAATTATTGCTCGCATTCCTTTAATTAAATAAATATATCTGACTTGATAGTATTTTCACAAAGTGTTCAGGCTTGAAATTTAATTGAATTAAAATATAGTCAGTGTATAGCATTGCTTTATCTTTAAGCTAAATAAGTAAATAATTTCTAGTTCCAAAACTAGTTTTAGTAAGTGCGGCTAACTAGTTGCTCGCTTCCTTTCGATTAGAAACCCATAAATAAGCCTGAAATATTTGCAGCAAACTTCGAGAGACACTTAACTTCTGGACGGAGAATATTTACGGTGGCCGCCCCCCTCTTCGAAACTCTGCATTGATTGCACGAAACAAGCCAAGACCGAGTTGGCCAAATAACTTTGGCCAAGAGCAGGGAAAGAGAGCGGCAAACAACGTGCAGGAGTTCGCGGGAAATTAACGGCTGGACAGGTGGTGAGGTGGCGGGAAAATCCAGGGGAAAAAGACCGCCGGAAAGTTATTGAGCAGAGCGACGACCTAAAACAACAAAATCCAAGACACCGAGACACCAAGACGGTTCCTCTGGCCTCCTCTGTGATGGTTCGATGAATTTATTACTTTTGATGTTCAAACACGAAAACTGCTGCAGGCCATAAAACAAGGTCCCAGACCTCCGCCAACCGATTTTCTCCTCCCTTGGAATTACCCGTCAGACTTCCGTGGAGTGGAGCAAATGCTATTAAAAGTTTACACGTCTCAATAGAGTGTTAAGAGATTAGTTGCCATCAAATATTTTCAGAATTTCAGCGGCAAAAGCGGCAAAAGTTTCTGTTTCAGGCTGAAAGGCAACGGAAATAAAGTATATTCGAAGGGGAAATGTATATAATATAACAAGGAACTGGGTGTATATAATATAAGAGATTACTTAAACATATTTCCCTATCGAGCTTTCCCCTAACTCCAATTTTGTTCTGCCAATAAATCTGTATTGAAAAAGTAAATAAAAATAGATTTATAAAAATGCAAATAATAATTACACGAACCACTGGCAACCTTGTCACGATAACAACCAGTGAACATTTTTCGAATTAAAATGGATTAAACAACATAATTGCCAATGAACAGCGATATGGCGTGAGAGATTGCATTAAACTCGAGTAATAATATATATATATATGGGCAGATTCCAACGATCGGCGGACAGTATAGCCACGGCAGCAAGATGGCAGGGCGTCGTCATCGGCTTGTAATTTTTCTGCTCTTCGCCATCCTCTCTCTTCAAAATGTTTGTGCAACCGAAAAGCCCTACAATGTGGAGCTCAACTCCTTCGAGCGGGATCAGGCCATCGATAATCAGGATAAATGGGTGGACTGGGGCAGCCTGAGGATGAAGAAAATCGGCAGGAATAAGTTCGCCGTGGCCGGGGACTTTGAGTTCAAGCTCAACATGGGCGATGAGCAGAAGGTGAGAGTTTTATCTGTTATATTAAATTAATTTTAAATTAATATTGATTATAAATTATATATTAGATATCCCTGCGAGTCTTTGTCTACGATTCCAATGCCAGTCAGAAGGGTCCTTTGGTAATGAATGTGAACAAGCCCTTCTGTCAGTTCATCAACGAGGACCAGGACACATATCCGCACCTGCAGAAGGTCTCCAACATGCCGGAGCAGGGCAAGTGTCCCTTCCCGAAGGGCAAATACAAGATCGACAACTACGAGATGGAGACCAACTTCTTGCCCGACAATGCCCCGAAGGGGGATTACCTGCTGGAGTTATCCCTGCAGGATCGCGAGATACCAGTGGCTGGACTAGTGGCCGTGGTCACCCTGACCTAGGCTTAGCTTTAGTTTTTTCTATCTTTTTTTTTCTACTCTGTTTTTTTGTCAAACTATTTTTTTTTTCGGGTGGATCCTTTTGACACGACAAGCGTTCACATAATATATGTCTGTAATTAACCAAGGTTGATCAATATAACGATTTCGCTTTCAAAGACAGCTCCTTCTGGCATCTATATACATATTCCTGGGTTGAGTCACCATTAACCAGTCATCAAGTGCAGTTTGCTTGAAATGACAAACACAAACCGAATCGCACCGCAGAGTTTCAGCTTCAACACCTCATCTAATTGAAATTTTCAGCGATATTCCCCATCGCATCGAGTGGGTGGCATTTGTCAGGGGCAACCACGCCCGCGCATCAGGAGGCCACAGCTCAAGGTCCTTCAGAAAATTTAATGATATAAGCTCGTTTGGGGTTTTTGTAAAGGGTATATGGAGTTCTAGTTAATATATATCCTTATAATATATATAGTTAAATTATTAAAGAATTTGTTTTGCCTATTTCATGGAGTAAATAATTAATATTTGCTTACTTTTTTGCACTAAAAAATATTCCTATTTATATACAAATCAGCAATGGTTTTAGTGGTTTCATAAATAATATTTGGTAATTTTCTCACTTTAAAATATATTTCCAATTAAATACAGATCAGCAATGGGCACCTACTTGGGCTCCCAGAGCTCCTTAGTCACTGTTTTCCCGGTATTACCATGGTCGAGGCTTTTTTAAGGTTTCTTCTTCGGGGACTGCCCTTTTTTATCCTGTAATTAAATAATATTGGCTCATTTTCTCACCTTCAAAAATATCCCAATTAAATACAGATCAGCAATGGGCACTAGGTGGCTCCTTAGTCGCTGTTTGCCCGGTATTACCATGGTCGAGGCTTTTTAAGGATTCTTCTTCGGGGACTGCCCTTTTTCATCCTGTAAATAAATAATTTTGGGTAATTTTTCACTTTAAGAAATATCCGAATTAAATACAGATCAGCAATGGGCACTAGGTGGCTCCTTAGTCGCTGTTTGCCCGGTATTACCATGGTCGAGGCTTTTTAAGGTTTCTTCTTAGGGGACTGCCCTTTTTCATCCTGTAAATAAATAATATTTGCTAATTTTCTCACTTTAAAAATATTCCCAATTAAATACAGATCAGCAATGGGCTTCCAGAGCTCCTTAGTCGTTGTTTGCCCGGTATTACCATGGTCGAGGCTTTTTAAGGATTCTTCTTCGGGGACTGCCCTTTTTCATCCTGTAAATAAATAATATTGGGTAATTTTCTCACTATAAAAATGTCCCAATTAAATACAGATCAGCAATGGGCACCTACTTGGGCTCCCAAAACTCCTTAGTCGCTGTTTGCCCGGTATTACCATGGTCGAGGATTTTTTTAGGCTTCTCCTTAGGGGACTGCCCATTTTTCATCCTGTAAATAAATAATTTTGGGTAATTTCCTCACTTTAAAAAATATCCCAATCAAATACAGATCAGCAATGAGCACTAGGTGGCTCCTTAGTCGCTGTTTGCCCGGTATTACCATGGTCGAGGCTTTTCCTTCGGGGACTGCCCTTTTTTTATCCTGTACTTTTTTCCATCCTCCTCCAAAAATGATTATCTCTGCATTACAATCCATTGATTCCACTTAAGCACCGCTAGAATTGCACCACATGCTGGGCGTCGGCAAAGGGGGGCGGCTGTTAATGGGGGTGGTAGTAGCTCGACTTTACACACATGCGACACTTAATTAACAAATATGCATTACAAACACCCGCAACGAACAGCAATTGGTTGGTCGTGTCATCGCCGAAACCCCCTCTGCCACCAGCCATGGCTTAACCCCTTATTTGCATCCCCCAGGGGGATGGGGGGATGGGGGAGGGAGGGGATTTGGCCTCTTCGAGGGGCGGCTGCTTGCCAACAGGGGGTTGGCATGTGTTTAATTGAAAAATCATATGCAGCGCGCATAATTATGTTTATTGCAATAATCCGATGCAAATTTGCGAAAAACTCAAACTGACACAATCACCGAAATGCTTTGCACTAGATAGGGCAGGGTCGTCGAGCCTAAGAGGGGTCAGTAAAATATATTTTTTCCTTTTTCTTTTGTTTTTATTGAGCTGATCAAGCTAAGTAACTATTATTTTTAATATTAATTGTTGAAATAAATAAATGGTTAATATTTAGGAATATTTAGTATGTGGCTTCCTAATTCCGCCATCTGGCAACACTATCTCTTGTTTACTTGGTCACACTTACTGTACGAAAGCCACGCTACAAGAAAGACTATTCCTAATTCCGCCATATGGCAACACTATCTTTTGGTTGGTTGGTCACACTTACTCTACGAAAGCCACGCTACAAGAAAAACATATTTGATCTCTGCAAACATATTAAGTTCAAATATTTTATTTCTATCTAAAAACTAATTCTCAATAAAATCTATATTTCATTAAATAATTAAATAAATAAGTGTTTAATATTTAAGAACCGTCAAAGTATGTGGCGATCTAATTTCGCCATCTGGCAACACAATCTTTTGGTAAATTGGTCACACTAACTCTAAGAGAGCCTCTATACAAGAAAATACATATTTGATCTGTGCAAACATATTAAGTTTAAATATTAAGTTAAATTTATTTTTATCTAAAAACTTATTCTATATTTCTCGTTTGATTTTTGTAGAAATTTATCCCCTTTTGCCAATTCGAAAGCTACGCCAGTGAGCGGTGCCACCCCCATGCAACCGGTTGCATTTCGTATCTGCATTTGTATCTGCATTCGTAACCATAACCATAACCATAACCATAGCCGTATCTGTATCTGTATCTGTATCCGTCGCGCTGTTACTGTGACTCTCTGCATCTGCATCTGCATCGGTGTATCTGTATCTGCCACGTTGTTGTTTTTAGCTGCTGGCGCGCATTAAATTGCACTTTAAATTGCACATTTCAACGCCTACTGATTATGACAGATAATTATGTTATCGAGTGCCGCCACACGCCGCCTTCAACGCCATTAAGAGGGATGCTCACTTCGATTCCAAGGGATATGTGCGGATGAGGACGAGGTATATATGAGGAAGATATTTTAGGATATTTGGGAGATTTAATAGATTTTATGAAGAAACCCTTTTAAAGTCGCTTAATATATTATTATAATTATTTCATTTCCAAAAGCAAGTAACATAATTTTAATGCCTTGTATTTTCTAGCTCACATTTACCTCCAAGCCAAAGACAGAATAACCAGAAGGTGTTCCCTTTTGGGGACAGGACTCCCATTACCAGGACACATTAACCACCCGGCGAAAGCCACCTTTGCCGTTTCATTTCCGCAGGTACACATATTTTTAATCATCATTAACAATAATTCGAGAAATACTTTTAATTTTCAGGACTCAAGACGACGCAACGCCTTGCCACATGTGTGGCGGCGTCGTGGCCCGAAGGGGGCAGCCCTCTCTCCCTCTCTGTTTGCCTCAATGACATTGCACTTACTGTCGCCGCCTTCCCCACACCTCCCACCCCCTTTTCACGCGCCTTCAAGATTTATGAAAAAATGCCCAACCCCCCTTGGGGAATTGTTTTCGACGCCTTTGCCCGGGCTTTCTTTCTTGCTTCCGCCACTCTTGGGTTTGTTTTTTTTCTTCCTTTTTTTTTCTGGTATTTCCTTGTGTGCAATATTAATTATTATGGGCGCCGAGCCCCTCCCCCTGGCCACCGCCCACACAAATAAATCATAAATTAAAAGCTGGGAAAGTGGCCACCACTCGCTGAGACAATTTTTATCATTAAACGCATTTGATAATTAAAAATTGTCATTTTTTAGCAGCCCTCGTCCGGGGAAAATTTTGGAAAAAATGAAAAATATTAAATTACCAAACGCTGGGCTGGGTCTTGTTGTTTTTTTTTTTTTTTGTTATTATTTAGGGTGAAGCGCATTTATCATTTTGCCAACTGTTTGTTTGATAAGGGAAAAAAAAGAGCGACACAGACATAAATAAAAATTAATTGGGAAGGAGAAGGAACGAAAGTGAAGTCACATAAATATTACTTAAAATAGATTCGGAAAAGCCGAAAAGTGCCAGCGAATCTGTCTCCATTCCCTACCAGTTTTTCTTTTGGCTTTCTTCCTATGGTTTCATTTCATTAACTTTTACAAGCTCTCTTCGATTGCCAGGGAAAATACTTGGAATTAGAAACAGAGACCTGAGGAAAAGCCGAGTAAAAGCCAAGTAGACAACCGTTAAAAGTAATGCCAAAAGTGGAAACCATTATAATTGTTGTTAAATGAACCAAGAAAAACTGGAGAAAAAAGCAAGGCAGACAGGCAGACAGGCAGACAGGAGAGGAGCGGGAAGGGCTGGCCACAAATGGCTTTCCAATTGATGGAATTGGCAAGGTTTCCCCGGAAAATGCCGGTGGAAATGGCTACAGAAATAATCATTTCAAGCAGATGGCAGTTCGAAGGGAGCTAGGGATATCCTTTATGTATTTTACTCTTAAATTATCCCTTTTCTTGAACTAAATATTTTATAAATAATATTTTTCCCTGATATACAACAGCAGTTCCAAAGAAATATATATTATTATATAATTTAAAGAAACTAAATTCAGTAAATGGGATTTTTCAAAGCTCAACTAACTTTAACCTTTAAAGAAATTAAATTTATTACTATTTAGACCTTAAAGGTATTTTTTAATATTTATCCCTTACCTTCTTTACCGTATAAATAATATTTTTTCTCTGGTAAACAACAGCAGTTCCCAAGGAAACGTTTTTAAGTTATTTTATTAGATAATTTAAAGAAACTATTATCTGTAAATGGAATTTTTCAAAGCTCAACTAACTTTAATCTTTCAAAAAATGAAATTAAGGATGTCTTCGGTCTTAAAGGTATTTTTAAATATTTTTCCTTACCTTCCTTAAGGTGGGCCTTGGCATTTTACGCGCTATTACCACTTTTCGAAGCCATAAAATATTATTAAAATTATGCCCTACCCGCGAGGCGGATGTAAATCAACGTCTCGATGACATTAAAATAAAATTTTAATGCCACTCCATGAGGGCTCCCTGGCTCTCTTTTGATCGAAAACTTTTCCACGTCTGTAGTTTTCCTCGTGTCTCATCATTTTCACCTTGGTTACTCAGCCAGCCGTTTGCCGACGCGAAAATTTATTTGAATTTATCAGCATTGCAGGCGGCGTCGAGTCGCGGAAAATGACGCTTTTCCGCCCTCTCGGTGCTCATTTTCCCGGGGCGCATGGCAAATAATTGTAAATATTTGATACACAATAAGGCAATAAAAATAAAATTGAAAATTGTTCGCTTTGTGCTACGTTGCCTTTTATTATTATCATCATCATCAGCGGCAGGAGCGGCGGCAGGAGCGGCAGGAGCCGCATCCTCGTCTGTCTGGGATCTGGGATTGTGTCGTAAAGGAAATTGATACATAAGTCATTTTTATTGGCATATTCTTTTGTGTAATTACGTTGCAGGTAATTTGAATTTCCGCCTCGTGTTTGCTGCCCTCGTCGAATGGCCGCTGCAAAAATAATTTATGCCTGATGAAAAGCCCATTAAAAATTATACGTAATTTACGTAAATCGCATCGATTTTCAAGTTGAATAAAGACGCTAGCGATTCCGACTAGAAATATTATAAGAAATATACACATTTTGCCATAACAGTTGCTTTATTTGTATTATTTTCCCGATATCTTCAACATCCCTCCAGGGCTGTCGCCTCGCTTTATCTCTCCTGTATCCGGTTGATCACATGCTCCAGGACATGCACGCAGATGCAGTAAATGAAGATGATTTTGAAGCAGTGCATGCTGAACTGCAGCAGGATCATGTTAGCAGGCGTCATGATCGCTATCCTTGCAGTGTGGCCCCAAGCCTTTGCCCGAAATCGAGGAGAACAGGAAACCAAATCAAGCGACAGTTATTTTAAGGATAATTTTCACATGTTTTTTTTTATTTTATTTTTACCTAGTTTGACGTCAGAGGCTAAGCTAATATGCTAAGATTAAAGAAAATATTCAGGTGAGTTTTTCAAGGGAATTATCACTGAAAGGCTTTGGGTGCTGGATTCCATGAGGTTTAGCTTAGATTATAAATAAATATTATTGACAACCAATTTATTTTTTATTTGTGAGAACGATTCAAGAATTCTTTGGAATTTTCCCTCCTTCTCTTATAATTTTTTTATTTACCTGTAATTTTTTTTATTTTCTTTTTTAGTCTATTACCTGTGTGTGTGTGCATTTTGCGAGCTTTTTTGGTGCAAAGTTCTTGCGGCTTTTTCAATATTTTATGAGTCAAGCTTTTGCGTTAACACCTTAAGTACGGAGGGCATTGCGGTTGGCAGTGGGGTCCTTTTCCCCCCCAATGTATGAGTGTGTGTGGCAGGAAATAACGCGCAAGTTGTAAGTTTTAACTAGCAAACAACTTGCGTTGGACCAAGACCCGGATTCGGATTCGTATTCGGATTTGGGCTTGGGTTTGGGTTCGGATACGGGTTCGGAAACCGCACGGGAAGGGGGCCAAGGAGGCTAGGAAGGATGTCGGTTAGGAAGGAAGGAAGGAAGGAAGGACGACTGTTGCGCCTGTTGAGCAAAGGATGTGTTTTTGTTGTTGCTGCTGCGGTTGCAATGAAGCATCGAAATATCCTCCAAAAACCCAACCAAAAAACCCTTTGAGAAACTCCACTTTCACTTGGAAAAAAAGAAGAAAAATATGTTTTAATTATTTAGATTAGAATTTAATTAATGTTAACTGCATTATTTTGATTGTTTTTTTAAGTTATCTATGTTGTTTTTTATTTTTTTATGGTATATTTATATATTTATTTTAAATTAAAGCTTAGGAACAGAAAACAAAATAATAAAATTTGCCAAATAAAAATAGAATATGCAATTTTCTTTTTTTAAATCAAAAGTATGCTTATTTTTATTCAATAAATTTTTTCCAAGCTCATAATTTAATGAAATAAATTAAAAAATATTATAAATAAATACTTACAAGTTCTAAAATTAAGAAATAGTTATTTTTTTTTATAAATAAAATAATTTTTTTTGCCAGAATTCTATGTTGTTGGCTGCGTGTAGACGTCGACAACGATTTATTTCCCAGGCAACTTAAGTGCCCCCTACCCCCTACGCCCTCGGCGAACAATGGCCATTCATGGGGAGCCACGCCCACGCGCCCAAACACCACACACACACAAACACACACACACACTGGGAAAGGCGATGGTGTGAGGTATTTTTGGCGCTGTAACTCAATGAGTCGAAATTAAACAATGCAAAAGATTAAGTGCAGATTTGGGACTTTATCTGCTTGTGCCATAAATTGGTATTTAAGGGATACCTCACAAATGTCTATAGCACACACACACACACACACACACGGGGAGCTGCAACCCTGGATATCCTTGGAATAGCGGCTTATGTGGGTGGCGCCGCCTTGAAGTATGCAGCAAAGTTTGCTCTGCCAACAATAGATCGGCACCCACACAACCGCACACAACGCACACAACTACAACAAATACAAATACAACTCTGTAAATTGCCTGCTTCCTTTTTGCAGGTGGCAACCCTGGCGGTTACAGCAAAAAAAGGGGGCAGAGGAGGCAGAACAAGCCAAATGCAGCGCAAGTTTTCCGTTTTGTTCGTTGTTTACCAATACAGTTTACCTCAAGGGGGAAAATCGAGGGTACTGAGCAGGGGCTGGGGTGCCGTGGATACCAAAACATGCACAAGATTAATTGCAATCGGTGTTTTGGCATATGTTTTATACTTTGTCTTCGGCTTTCGCCTCAACTTGTGCCTTCAGTTGTTGTGCCGAGTGTTTGGGTATTCTTTGTGCAGGTTTTTTGCAGGGAAAAACCGGGGAAAAAGTGGGGAAAATGGCAGGGAAGGGCAGGTGAGTGCACTTGGCACTTGAGAAGGTAATTAAGCAACTATTTATGGGGTTGGCGTAAAGACACAAAACACATGTACCGGGGAAAGTTCCTCCTGCGCGGCAAAGCGTTCGTTATAAGGTTTGTTTTCTTCATAAATAATATAGATAATTTTACCTTTAATTGGTGATCTTTTTGGGTATTAGATCTATCTTATCACGATGGAGAAACTTAGGAGTAACTACCTACCTAATATTTGGAACTAAATACAACGTGAATAGATTTAAATATATTTAAATTCCCTTTAATTTCCTTAATACATTATATATAGTTTTTTCAATTAATTGATGATATTTTTGGGTTTTAGATTTATTTTCTAACAATAGCAAAAACTAACCTTATATTCTAATCAAAATATAACATAAGTCTTATAAAAAAGATTACTTTATATATTTAATAAGAATATTCGGAACTAAATACAACGTGAATAGATTTAAATATATTTAAATTCCATTTAGTTCCCTTTACACATTATGTATATTTGTATTCAATTAATTAATGATATTTTTGGTATTTGATTTATTTTCTAACGATAGCAAAAACCAAGCTTATATTCTAAACAAAATATAAAATAAATCCCATAAAAAAGACTACTTTATATATATTTTTTTCCCACAACCTATAATCATTACAGCCTCCTCCCGATGCCTGATGCCTGATCCCTTCACCAGATTGGCCTCTTAAATGCCTCGTCCTCGTCCTTTGTTCCTTTGCCGCTCAGCTGGGAGATTCTCAGTATTATCTCCAGTGCCATTCCTTATTCAATTTCATTTGCAGAGGCCAGGGACCATAATTCGATTGCCTCATGTCTTAATGGCATAATCTGGGGGCTGTACCTACATATCCTGTGTGTGTGTGTCCTGGCAACAATAACAACAGCATTCTTTTATCCCCACGCCCTGCTCCTTGCTTCAACACCATATCACTTTGATTACTTTATTATTGGTGGGCATGCACACACACACCTTTGTGCCTCGATTTCCTCCTTTTTTTTCCCCCACTGATTATGGGGGGGAAATTCCCGGCATTATCCCACTTTACTTATTAGAAGCAATCATATAACACTCCATCCCTTGGCTGTATATATAGGGGTTGGGGGGGTGAATGAACAAGAAGAAGAAGCCGCAGGAAGCAGCTGAAGGGCAGCCAAGAAAAATAAATCATTTTTTCTGTTTTTGTTGTTGATTTATGCGTTTGTTCGATGTCTCTCACTCCAAAAAGGCACTCCTGCCGCTTCCTCTTTTGTCTATAAATGTATCTCTGCTGCTGATTACACTAGGAAAAATTCAGGAAAATTTATAAATAATTAAAAAACATAAAGAAGGTAAAATAGATACCTTTTACTAAAAAAATTAAGTCTAGGTAAGCCTTCTTAATGTTTTTCAATAACCTTTTCTAGGGATATGAAATATATACCTAATTTTTTGTTCCACCTTTTAAGTAACTCATTAAATACTTATCTTAATTTTAACATATTTTTCCCTCTGTGCATGGCTGACTGCACTTTAGCTCCTGTTGATAATGAGCCAAATCATTTTTCGTGAGATAAATTTGCCCTCGACTACTGCTGGCTGCTTCCACAACTACGGCGGCATATAAGTAGCCGGGAAACTTATGCTTGGACCTCCGCATCCTCTTCTAAGCCAGTTGCTATGCCTTTGTCTGCCAAGTCATTCAGTGTCCTTCCCCACCCTGCAAGCCTCCTCCACCTGGAGGAAAAGCGGGAAAAGCAAGAGGCAGAGAGAGAGTTGGCGTCGACAAGTTCGAGTTTGGTGCTGGGTCCTTGGTCCTTGAAAGCGTTATAAATCATTGACATGATTAAGCGAGGCGGCACGACATCCTTTTGTTGTAGTTGTAGTGGTGCCTGTGCTGGGTGAGTGTGTGTGTGTGTGTGTGCTTGCCAGGGCAAAAATGATAATTTAATATCGAAAATTGTTTTATTGAGTTGATTTGGTTAGTGGAAGAGGGAAGCTACTCAAGGAATTTGGCTTTAAGAATATTTCTTTGGCCTTGAAAAGAGTTTAAAAAAATCTCAGATTGTTAAAATTACTTTTTCCTTAGTAGAAGTTTTATTAAATATTTTTTTTTTCTGCCCCCAGGACATGGCCACTTTGGAACCCCGGCATCTTACATAATATTCCGTTTGCCTTTGCACTTGTGTCGCTCACTCGGGTTTTTCCCCGGATTTTCCTACGCTCTCTCACATCAAACATATTTATGTGTACTTTAAGAAACTTTGCTAATATGTTAAAACTGTTCATTGACACCAAAAAGTGAGCAAAAAGCAAAAAGCGTGGCGCGGCGGAATGGAAAAAAGGCCAAGACTCAAGTGTTTCCGAAACCCCTCCGCGTCGTGTTTGAGTTTCTGGCTTGGCTGGATTTTCCTCATATATGTTTGCAGTGTTGGAAAACACAAACACCAACTGGGAGCTTATTAAACGATGGCTGTGTCCTTCGTCCTCCTGCGCCGCTCCTGGGCAAGAAAGAGTTCTAGTCAAATAGCAGAAATAGAAACAAACTTCTGCAATATTAACTGTTAATTATGGCCGGGATTTCCATCTACCATTTCCCATTTTCCATTTCCCATTTCTCGTCTGTCAATATTTGTTGAAACACTCTTTCTGATAGGCGAAAATGGCTTTTGAATATGCCCGAAAAATCCAGCGCAAAAAGTTGGCTTCCAGCTTGGCTGAAAATTGCAATTGCAGGATTGCAATGCCGCCGCCGCTCGCTCTCTCACTATTTTATTAGAAAATTTTCCATCATCAACGATCCGGAGCCCCATCGCCCAGCCAATGTTTGACTTTTTGCGCTATTTTTTAATATTTATTATGGCTGATTGCGACAAGGGCGCCCCCCTTTTTGGCCATTCTGTTTGCTCTGCGGCGAACAAAACAAAACCAAAAAAAAAAAAACGGAGGGAAATGGAAAATGTAAAAGTTTAGACAGAGGGCTGACTGCATTCACGCATTATAATTTAAGTGAAACATAAATATTGATGCAATAAATTAATTTCTGTTAAATGGAAAGACCCAAGGAGCAGCCCCAAGGCACCCCTGGTAAGGAATAAAAAAAAGCCGCCAATTCGCTGTGATTGGAAATTAAACAAGGGAGGTTTTCGCCTTAAATAAAATGTTCTCTTCCTCATTGAGAGATGTTTAAAGGTGGTTTTAGCTTGATTATGTATTTAAATAATTTAAAAATAAAATAAAATAAAATATTTACAGCATTAAAAACCTTGAAACTTGAGAAATGATTTATTTCCAGGCGGAAAAAATACTTTAAACTTGTGAATTTATTTATTTTCACATGGAAAAATTGATTAAGTAAGTCCAAGAAAGTTAATCAGTTATTTTACCCTTTATATTTAAATATTTTTAAATATTTAAGCACTATTTTTACTTATTTTCTCTACCTTCCCGAATCAATAGACTCCTGTAAGATTTTTGGCAAACCCATACCGGAAGTCGTCTATGTTGTTTAAGGTCCTTCAGCCGCCGTTTGGAGAATTGCCTTCGCTGCCAGCGAAGAGAGAACCCGCTGGGAATAATATTTTCATTTTTCGACAAAATAACAAATGACGACAATGGGCGGCTGAGTTTGCCTTCAAATTTGCCCAGCCATTGTCTTTAAATGGAAAATTCAATTTGTAAAAGGGAAAAGCAGGGAAAGAGAGAGAACAATTCTACATTGCAGACGACATTTGATGCCATTGCATTTGGATCAAGGATACAAGGATGCCAGGACCCAAGGTGGGGTAGTCGCAAATCTTGAGTGTCCGGCCCCCGGCCTTGTTTCCATTATTTTGAAATTCAAATTGATTCCGCCATCCTCCAAACCATTTTCGATTCGCCGCAAATTTCTGTTTGTTTTTCATTTTTATTATTTATATTTTCGCTCGCAGCCTGAATGAAATTAATTGGTGTGAAAATGCAATTATCCTCTTGAGAGTCCGGGCCGGAGTCCTTTATGGGGTTCACCCGGCATAGTTTATGAACTATTTATGGCCCAGAGGTCAACTATGCAAAGTTCTGGGCACATAACTTCGATGATGTCTTCGACATTCAGTTGCCGGAGGAGACAACAAAGAGCTCGCAGCCCCCAAAGGAGCCGGGAGAGGTTAAAAAACAGTCTTCGCTGGCCTGCAAAGTTTGCAATTCTTGTGGGAACACTTGATCATAAGTTGCACATTTTTCACTGATTTATTCCGGGTTTCCCCCTTGCCTTTACTTTTTTTCTTTCTTTTTTTTTTCTGTGTTCAGTAGCAGGAGCATCATCATCTTCTGCATGCTCTCAGGTAGCTGGCAAAAATTTATAGAGTCCGCCGGAAGCGGAAACTCCTGCATTTTCTACCTTTACTCGATACCTAGAAGAGCCAGGAAGGGTGTATTGGGATTTTTGAAAGGCTTTGCTATTTATTTGAAAGTTTTTACAGGTAAAGTAACTTTTATTCTTCGATTTTAATTCTTAAATTTAATTAAATTCAAAATTTGTTCGATTTTATATCGATCTCTTGTTAATAGATTTTATCGATAATTTTCTCAAAACTTTTATAGATTTTTCGCCATTATTGCTTTTATTTGTATCAGAAACTTAATAAAATTCATCAAATAATTTTTATTTTAACTTCAAGTTATCGATATTTTGCCTCTCGATTTTTTCGATATTTTTAAAATGACTCTTCTTGTATTTTTGGTACTATTGCTATTATAGATCTCAGATTCATAATTAAATTCATATAGTATTTCGATATAAAAATCGATAATCGAGTAACGATAAAATAAAGTGACCAGATATCGATAATGCAGACTAAAATTATCGATATCTGGTCGACTGTCGATTTTTATAGCTACATTTAGCATTATTTCTTATTACTAGAGGTATCCTTTTAAGGAAAATATTTTTCCTATATTCGATTTCTCGCTGGCCATCGGGTATTTAGTAGTCGGAACCCTCTGGCCGCCCAGCAAGCGTTCCTGCATGTTGTTGATGTGATGCCCCGGACATTTGACTTTGGCCAACAAGCTGAACCTCCTTTGGGCCATGAGCGATTTGCAAGTTTGCAACTTTGGCCAAGCCGAGGAATTCCCGGCATGGCCGCATAGCAGGGGTTAACTCGTACGCCCAGAGCTCGTGCGGGTTAATCCATCGATTGGAGCGAGGGGGGGCTTTGGGGCAGGAATTCCAACCAAGAAGGTCACCCGAAGAGGGCAGGAAAATTCTAAGGGAAGTGGATTAAGCAGGTGATATGTAGGGTGCTATCGTGAGGGTTAATCAGATAATTTCAAGCTCTAAAAATTGTATTAAAACCTACCTAATATATAAGCATAAATCAGTAAAATTTTAAGCCCCACTCACGATAAGTTTATTGACTAAAACTCCTTGCAAACAAGCCAGGAAAATGTCGCTAAAACCCCGGCGCAATCTTTGGCCAAGTCTTTCTGGGCAAATCAATTCCCTTTAGTGGCATTTGCCACTCCCTGCTCCCAGCTCAGGAGCTTGCACCTGGCAGGCACGTCGCCTTAACCCACTATGGATCCCCGTCTCAAGTGCGGACACAACAACCCACATGACACACCGCTGATATGCCACAAATTTGTCGTTGTCTTTGTTGTTATTTTGGTTATTTTGCAGCCAAGACAAACACACCTTCGGGGTTTTTCCCACTTTTCCAGGGAGGAGGAGGCAGTTTTCTACGATACAAAGTTGAGGCGAGGCGAGGCGGGACGAGAGACGAGCGGCAGATAAAAGTTAGTTTTTTGTTGACTTCAAATGCACAGTACAAGTCCCGCTCTCTCTCTCTATCTTAGCTCTTAGCTCCCTGCCAGCCAGTGCTTTTTTGGGACTGTCATGTGTCTTCCACACACTCATACACCTAAGAAAACACACACACACCGACTGAGAGAATCGTGTGAATTATTAAAATCTAATAAACCACAAGATTTTATGTTACACGGAACTCGTTCATCGTCGTAGCCCCGTCGTCTTTGCCAGCCAAAGTTTCGTGTGGCTTTCTTTGGTTACGCTATTGAACCTTAAATTAAGTTTGAACATAACTTCCGCCCACACACACGCACACCCGCACACCCGCACACACACACAGGATACCTTTTCTTGGGCTTGTTTACATAGGTAAGTTTAATTTTCCTGAAGCATACTTTTCGGCGCCATGCATGAAACATGTGCGTCCCTGTGTCTTATACCCGGTCTTTTTGGCCAAGAAAAAGGGTATACTTATAGGGATTTTCATTAGCTAAGGTATATATATTTTTTAAAAATTAGAAATTCTTTGGATAACCTCTTAAAAACCCAAAATAAGTAATACTCCAAGGAGTTTTTATAAACTTTCCTTAATCGGGGTAATTTTTTTATATTAAAAAATTGAGAATCAATAGATGACTTTTTATATTGAAAAAAAATACTGTAAATATTTGGAATCTATTGAAAAATGGAAAATATTTCCCCTATTAATTAATAAGAATTAGAAATCCTTTGGATAACCTCTTAAAAAGACCAAAATAAGTAATACTACAAGAGGTTTTTATAAACTTTTCCTTTATCGGGGTAATTTTTTTATATTAAAAAATGTAGAATAAATAGAGGACTTTTTGAATTAAAAAAAATTCTCAAAATATTTAGAATCTATTAAAAAATGGATAATATTTTCCCTATTATTTAATATTAAATATTTCCCTATATTAAATATTAATCCCAAAGAATTTATATACTTTTTCTATTTCCCGCCTGAAAGTATACCATAATTTTTAGACCCACCAGAAGCCCAGGTATTCCATGGTCGACTCTTGACTCCCACCTCGTGGGTATGTTTGCCCATAAATTTCCTTAATGTCTAAGTGTGAAAATCTTTGCCGTTCGATGGTGCTTTTCACACTTTCCGGACCCTGGGCTGGGCCCCCGGACCTAAGTCCCGACTCCGACTCCGACTCCGGCCCCATTGGCCCAGTGAAATCAAGCAGCAATGTGTAAACTTTCAATAGGTTC
Source organism: Drosophila triauraria (assembly GCA_014170255.2). Lineage (NCBI taxonomy): Eukaryota > Metazoa > Arthropoda > Insecta > Diptera > Drosophilidae > Drosophila > Drosophila triauraria. Next base: position 3,619,284 of record CM024333.1, on the reverse strand, counting down.
GTTAAAATTTTATGATTTTCCTGGCTGGCTGCCGGTGGAAAACGTGTTGAAAATTGTTGAGCCACTTCCGCCCCCCGCCCCCGTTTCCCTTGCCATTTTCCTTTCAAGTTGTTGCTTTCCACTTTGCTGTCGATGCGATTTTTAAGTTTTCCAGGCCAACTTTTTTTTTGTGTTTTTGTGTTTTTGGTTTCTTGTTTTTATTTTTGGTAAACTTTTTCATGCACTTTTATTGGTATTTATAGAATATTTATAAGTTTCGGGGGTTCCGGGGGAAAGTTGAAAAAGTTTTGTGTGTGGAGGGGAGAAGTCTTGCCGATTGGGTCTCGTGTTGCTGGTCACTTTTTTGAGAGTGCTCCTTGATTGTTTTGTATATTTTTTGTGGTTTGAAGAAACACAAGGAAAACGTGTTAGTTATTGATTAATTGTTCCAGATTTTATATATGGTTTATATTGCTTTTCTTTTATCTTTTATAATTTATATTTAGGAAAAAACCCCCCAAGAAAATCCCTTTTCTTCTATTTCTACTGAGTTATCCTTTTCTCATTTTTCTTGCTTTTTTCTCCAACAAGTCGCTGCCTGTGCACTTTTGCCAAAGTTTTGCCAACTGCAACTTGGCGGCTGGGCTTTGACAGCTGCATTTACACCGACCTGATGTGTATGTGGTCCTGCGTCCTGCGTCCTGCTGATTTCCCCCAAAAAATAAAACAAGTTAAGAATAAGAATAAGAGCTGAGCATGCAAGGTAACAGGTTACATCAGAAGCTGAAGCAGCTGTCAAAATGACAGTTGAGAAAACAAGCAACTCCTCTGAGAAACCGAGAGAAACTCAGGTGAGACTTTGGCGCCGACGCCTGCCTGCATGCAACACATTTCTGGACATGAAAGGGTCGAGCGAGGGTCCTGGGGCCTGGGGCAGAACACAATGCAGCCGTCAGTTGGTGCCAACTTTTGACTAAACTAATTATATGCGAAAAGAAATCAAAGCCCCGCGCTCTTGCCACTCGAGAACTTCTGCCCGTACACGCCCACAAGTGGACTCGAGGTCTCTTTGTGCCACAAGCCACCCAAGGCAGCCAACCCCTTAGCCCAGCGTTTGATGTGCGGCCCACAAAAGGCGATCATCGGCAGCCGTGGCACCACAACAACAATCGAAACTCACATCCACTTGACTTTTCCACAGAAAATCCGAAAAAAAAAAATCCAGAGAAAACAAGGAGAAAATCAAATGTTGTGTGTTGCCTTCTCGAGGGCCTTTTGCACGCATTTTCAATAAATTCTCGGATTTTCAAGTGTTTCATTGTTGGTTTCCCCGTTTGTATATTTTTTTTTTAAGGTGCTGGGGATTTTTGAAGAAGTGTTCACGGCTTGCCTAGACTTTGATGGTTTCGTTTTGATTTTGTACAATTATTTGTTATGGATTTTAATTGTTTTTAAGAGCTTTTCAATAGATTTTGGTTGGATTTGCTTTTTAATTAGGTGTTGGTGTTGTTATTTTATATAATATAAATATATTTTAAACGATTTTCAAGAAAAAGAAAAACACCAACCTAAAAATGTATCAGAAATACCAAGGGTATGCCACTGGAACCCTTTGGGACTTTTAGGGCAAAGCCTGCGGGTCGCTGGCGTTGTACTAAAATTTCGAATACCCAATGCTGGCTCTCAGAATTTTCTCAGAATTTTCAGAACCCCATTAGGAGAACCTGTTGCCTCCCAAGTATGACCTCTAGTTTCCGATCTCCCTCCTGCTTGGAGGGGGGAAAATCCGCTTTTCCGCCCCACCACCGCCACTCGAACACCAAATCAGCCATGCAAATTTCCCAAGTCCCACCACAAGACCCACACCCACAGCCCGCCCATAGACAAAAAAGTCCGCGAGGCAAGAATCAAGAGTTGGGGGTGGAACAGCTGATGCGTCAACTTAATTAGCAGCGTCACGTCTTGCGGCAGGCAGGGAGGCTTTTGGATTGGCCAAGCATATTGTTTAATATTGCTGTAGTATTTTTTTTGTTTCACTTTCCAAAGCCCCAAGCGCGAAGCTCGAAGCTCGAAGCCCCACGATTCGGTTTCGTGCTAATTGTTGCGCCTCGCACAAAATTAATGAACTCAAGTTGTTTGCCGTTGTTTTTCGGGCGGGTTTTCCTTGTTTTTTCCCTGTTGTTATTTTCGTTATTTTCGGGGAAAATTCCTTAACGGAAATTGATACGTTTAATGTGGCCAGAGGCGGGGGAGAGAGCCTTCCTCCTGGCACTTGAATGACATAATCTAATTGAAAAGCCATTTAAGCGTGCTGCATGATAATTTTTTTCCTCCCCGAAACGTTGTAACGTGATTTGAATTGATAATTTGAAACAATTAGCAGGAACTTGGCATTGAAGGCGGAGAGTGGTGGCCTTAATTGAATCGAATAAAGTTTTGACTGCGGACTGCCGAAGCCAGAGATTACTAATAGCCTAGACTTTTAAAATTTATACAAGAACTGCCTTGTGTATTTTCTTTGTTATTAATTGATTTACTAAAAAAAAATGTTTCTTACAAAAATAAATTCAAACTCTATTTTATGCAGTAGAATTTTCAATGGGTTCTAGTCGCAAATTAGCGGCTTTCCTCGAAGTGAAAAAGTTTAACAAGATTAGCAAACGCGGCAAGTATTATTTTATAAATCAAATAAATGTAAGACAAAAAAAACTTTGAAAGATAATAAAAAAAAGAACAGAATATATAATATTTAATAATATATATAAGTAAATAAAAATAACCAGATATTTTTAGCGGGAAATTAAAGCCATTCTACAGCGTTTCTCAAACAATTCCAAATGCGGCAAGTAATATTTTATAAATAAAACCATAAAAAAGTTCAAAGTATAAATAAAAGGCCAAGGAGGCGGCCAAGCGCAGTCCCACCGATAGCCACAGGCTTTCGTTTAAGTCTATAAAATAATAAATAAAATAAAAAAAGAACAGGAAATATAATATACAAAAAAAAGTGATATAAATAAATAAACATAACCGTTATTTTCAGCATCAAAGTAGAGCCTTTCTTAATTTCCAAGTGCGGCAAGTAATATTTTATAAATGAAACCAAAATAAGTAGTAAGGTAAGGAATAGAAATGATAGTACAAAATAAAAAAGCTAGTATTTCTATTTTATTTTATTAACAAATGAATTGATAAATATTATATATATGAAGAAATAATTAAAGTCAATAAAAAAATAAATAAAATAAAAAAAGAACAGGAAATATAATATACAAAAAAAGTGATATAAATAAACATAACCGTTATTTTCAGCATCATAGTAGAGCCTTTCTCAATTTCCAAGTGCGGCAAGTAATATTTTATAAATGAAACCAAAAAAAAGGAGCTTTTATTTGTGGACTTTTCCATATTCTTTCGAAATCAAAGGTTAAGGAATAGAAACGATAGTACAAAATAAATAAAGCTAGTATTTCTATTTACTTTATTAACAAATGAATTGAAAAATATTAGAAATGTGAAGAAATAATTAAAGTCAATAAAAAAAAGATAAAATAAAATAAATAGAACTAAATATTAAATAAAACAATTAAAGCTGGCTGGAAGCAGAACCTTCTCTGCTGGTAAGCCAAAACCGACTAATTAAACCTGTCGAAGTCGATAGGCAGCAAGACTTCAGTGTGACCGCATATGCCAAGGCTAAGAAGATTTGGGATTTTGGTAATTTAAATTATCAAAAAGCAGTTAGAACTCAAAGCCAAAATTCAAAATTTTACGACTTGTTTTGAGTTTATTTCTTAATTTTATTAATAATTAAAAACTTGGCCTGAAAACCTCTTTACTTGACAATTTCTTCATGAAAATCGAATTTCTTATTTAGTTAAAAGTTAGAAAATCTATAAATAATGTTATTTATTATTTATTTCTTAAACTTTTAATTAATTTAAATACTCTAATCCTTAAAATAAATATTTACGAAGCTAAAAATGATTTAAAAACCAAAGGAAACCCCTTTCTAATTTAATTTTAACTCCATTTTCATTGCACCCTTATCCGCAGCTGCATGCATGCTGTGTCCTGTTGGCGTCCTGCATCCTGTGTAGCCTTCATGGGCGTTTTGTTGTCATCGGATTAATTGAAAAATGTTGTCCCTGCTGCTTGTCAACATTTTGATTTCCAATATGTCGCCGTCGTCCTTGCCAGTCCTGGCCAGTCCTCGCCCTGTTATAAATGGCCAATGTGTGTCTGTGGAGAGTGCAACATTTTTCGGGCTAAAAATTTCACACGTCGCCCCGCGACAGATGTTGCTGGGCCGCCGCCTCCCCCCTTTTGACCACACCCCTGCCCCTGCTCTAACCACTTCCGCACACAGGCCGTCAAACGCAGAGGTCCTCGCTCTACTTTGCCCCCCTTTACCGTTAGCATATCAATAACACACACAGAATTCCCTGGACAAGGACTCGAACTCGAACTCGGCCTCGGCTTTGGATCCGCATCCTGATCCAGACGGCGGCGGCGGCGGCGGACTTGTAAAATATGGCAACGGGCGTCCGTCAACCTGCACGTGAATGCGAACGTGACACCAGCGACGCCTGCTAGTGAGCCACTGCCACTCCCCCGAGGAGGGTACTGGGAGAAAAGGGGGTGAAGTTAATAATAAATATTTAAGAAATATATTAAGAAATTTTAAAGGCATTTATAGTGAATAATTCAAGCCAGTTGTGGGTGGCTCAAAGTTTGCCTTGGCATTTTTCTAGCCTTTATTTATATAATAACTTAAGTTCTTAAAAAGTATTTAAATTTAATAAATGTTTAAAATTTGAATAATTTAATTTAATAAATAAACAGAAATAAATAAACAGAAAAGGTAGAAAATTTAATTACTATTTATGGTAGAAAGTAACTCTCTTAAATACTTATATGACTTTAGAACTGAAATTTTGTTATAAAATACTAAAAAACATTTATTTTCTGCTCTTTAAGTAATTATTTTATGTATAAATTAATAATTTAAAATATTCTTATATTCTTATGAATATTTCTTATTATTTTTACATATATAACCCAATTTTCCTTGCAGTGTTTTAGTGCCTTATTTATGGTAGAAAGTAACTCTCTTAAATATTTATATGATTTCAGAAATGAAATGTTGTTATAAAATACCCAAAAATATTTAATTTCTGTTCTTAAAATAATTATTTTGTTCATTAAATAATAATTAAAAATATTCCTATATTCTTATGGATATTTCTTATTATTTTTACATTTTAAACCAATTTTCCTTGCAGTGTTTTAGTGCCTTAGTTCCATTTTGTTTTGTAGAGCCGCCCGCGAGCCGTTTGATTTCACATTTCATGCAAATTTTTGGTGGACAGACGTACGGGTTCGAGGAGGGGGAGGAAAATGGGGGGGGTGGAAGGAAAACCTGGCCTGGCCCTGCCTGGCCTGGTCCCTGCAAGGACGCAGGTCGCTGTCGCATCATCGGAAATGAATCATTTGCTTCGTTTGTTGGCATCCGCTTGGCGCTTATTTCCGTTGCGTCCACGAATTTTCCCCCGGCCATTCCTCTGGCAGAATTTTCCCGCTTTTCTGGCCTAAAACGTAGCCGGTTTTTCGGGGCCAGGACATGTGTGTGCACGGCACGCTTCCGTGACAAAACATTAACCAAAATCCAGGATCAGGTAGAGGCCCAAAAAAAGCCTGCCTTTATTTTCTGTAAAATCTTTGCCAGAGTTTTGCTCTATTTTTTGTTTCCTTTGAGCGAGCCAGGTGGCGGCTATCGGAAGTGTTGGATAGTGTCGATCCGAAGGGACCCGCATGTGTTAAGGCCCAACCCCTGGGCTCCTTCTTTTATGTGTCTGTGTCCCGGTCATCCATCCATCCATCCATCCATCCATCCATCCGTTCATCCATTTGTGTCCGCACTCATTTGAGTCCCGCATAAATCAATTGCACTTGTCATCAACTCAATTAATTTTTGGCAAACAAAGTGCAGTAAATCAATTGCTTTGGCAGCTGGGCCAACGGGTCATGGCGTGGACATTGCCACTGTCCTTTGACCCATCCTTCCACGCTCACAGCGCCGCTTAACCCACTGCAGGAAGCGTCATTAAAAAGTATATAACTTGAATTTGCGTTTTATATATTATGAGTAATTTTATGAAATATTTTAAAGGGTAACTTAAGGAGGTTTTTAATGCCACTAATAATAATACCTCGGTATTGCATTTAATATTTATATTATAAATGATTTTATTAAAAATGTTTAAGGTATTTTAAAGATGTCTTTTTGTATCCCTTAAAATTACAAAAATTATTATAAGGTTGAAGAATTTAAATAATATATTGTTTAACATATTTAATAATATGTATTTTAAAGAAGGCTTTTATATGAAAACATTGTACAAGAATTATTATTATAAGGTTGGAGATTATAAATAATATAAGATATTATTTTTGAGATTAAATAAGGAAGCTTTTTATACTAATTTTAACTTTTATATTAAAGGGAAGGGTAATTTATTTTATTTAATTAATTTTTTGATGCTATAAATATGTATTTCTTCGTTCTTGTTTATTGCTACTAGCATTCAATATTTTTAAAGCTGCTTAGGGTGCTATAAACGTTCAAAATTAAATAGTTTAAGTTTCAGAAATGGTTTATCTTATATTATAATTAATATATTAATATTCCTATAAAGTACTAATATTAAAAATAAAAAGCCTATACCCCTGGCCATAGTAGGGTTAACTTCCTTGCCTGGACACAAGTTTTTTTGTGCAGTGCCCTGTGTCCTGTGCTGTTTGCTTTTGTTGGTTTTGCTTTCTTTCTGCATTTGTCATTGGCATTTTTTTGCGCCCTCAGTCGCGAAAAGGACATTCGGGCAGCGGAGAGGGGAATGTCCATTTTATGAGCCGCCCCATGCATGTTGACACTGTATCAAATGGGGTTAAAAAGTGATTAAAGTAGGTTTGGCAAATGTCAACAATGTTTATACCATCGGCAGGCGCAGGCAGGCAGGCAGGCAGGCTTTCCTGCCAGCCAGCCAGGACCTCCTACCCAGGGCTTAGGCGTGTAACTGTCGTCGGAGTGCCGCTGACGTTTCGGTATGTAATCCCCATACCCCTGGCTCCTGTATCTGTATCTGTATATTTTTTTCACAATACCAATGCGAGCTGTTCGCTCGTTTGGCGCCCCGATTCGATTTGCAATTTTTTACAGGGGACATGGCGTGTCCTTTGGGGAATTTCAGGGAGTGTCAGCGTTAAATTATGCAATTTTTTCGTTGTTTTCGCTTTCGGTAAATTGAATTTATGCATTTGCATTTGCATTTGATGGAAAAAAAAAATGAAACCATATCGAATATCAATTTAATGGGCTGCCTGAATGGATACTAAAGTAATTGGTTTTGTTCAAGGCATTATTTAATTTAAAAACGGGATAATTATTCTCTTTTTCAATATATTTTTTGATTGGATATTTTCTATATATATATACTTTTCCTTGGCAAATCTCAGCTCTCTCATCTGCAAAGTATCTCTGGGCTGATGGCATCTGAAACTATTTACTTAGCCGTCTCCGCTTTTGCACCCTTTGGGGACGAGGGACTTCCCCTCGTTTCCCATTTTCCCCCAGCTTTTCGGTCATATGTCATGCTTGGGCAGGCGATTTATTCTCAACGAAATATTCTTAAAAATGTTGCGTATACGTACATAAAATGCAAAATGCACAGAGAGGGCCCGCCGTCGAGAGATGAGAACCCAAAGCCAAACAGACAGCAGGGCAAACAGCTTGGATCAGGATCTGGATCTGTGAGTGTGTGTGTGTGTGGGCCTCCAGGATAGTTGCATATATAAATTACACACCCACATATATAAATTACCTTTTGATAAATCTGAGTCGTCAGGCCGAGAGCCGAAAACAGCAAACAGAAACAAAACATATAGAAAAATGTAAGCTGTAAGTAGGGCTGGGCCTTGAGATATCGATAATTCTATACAGCTTTCTAATAAAATATCGATAAATATGTCTAAGTAGATTTGATTGATACTTTTAGTAATTTTAAAGGAATATCTAGCTAAGCTTAAGGTTATATTTACATTTTATTGATTTATTCTTAAGTAATCACGTCAAAATAGCAATTTGAAATGAAAACTTTATTTAATCGATATTATACCGATATGTATCGATGCTGATTTCGCGATATTTTATCCAATTTAATGTTTTTTTTTATAGATTTTATTTACTTAATTAATATAAATAGTTATTCTAGATTAATTACATTGAATGTGCAAAATAGAATGTAATTTTTATTAAATCGATATTATTCCGATATGTATCGAAGCTAATTTCACGATACTTTAAATCCAATTTAATGAAGGGTTTTTTTTTTATAGATTTTATATTTACTTCATCAATATTAATAGTTATTCGTAAGTAATCACATCGAATTTGCAAGATAATATGTAATCCATATTAAATCGATAATAAACCGATATGTATCAAAGCTGATTTCTCGATATTTTTAATCCAATTTAATAAAGGGTTTTTTTTTTATAGATATTATTTACTTAATCAAGATCAATAGTTATTCTTAAGAAATCACAACGAATTTGCAAAATAATATGTAATTTTTTTTTAATCGATATTATTTCGATATGTATCAAAGCTGATTTCACGATATTATTAATCCAATTTAATGAGGGATTATTTTTAGATAAATATTAACTACCTTATCCCTATTATACTTATATTATTTATGAATTTATGCAACATACGATACGATATCGATAATAACCAACTTGATAATTATTCAAAATATATTTTTGTTATCGATATATTTTAAAGCTCATCTCTAGAACCCCTTCGTAGGGGCAAGCAAGGGCAAGAGACCTCTGGCTGAGTTGCACAGTTGAGAAATCTTTTCGAACGTAAATCAATCCGTGCAGCTACATCATCGTCCGACGGACGACGTTCTTCCGGCTCAGGTCCCCACATTTGGGGGCCCATTCCTGCTTGGCTTCGGAGTGCACCAATTGCTTTTCTTGATTGTTTTGTGGGCTGGCCCTCTCTGGACCAGTGCCACATATCGAAATGCAAATTCAACTTGCAGTTAGAATATCCTACGGAGCCCGGGCGGTAGGCATTAGGGGGAGGCTCCTCCGACTGGTAAACAAAACTCCACAAAACGATAACGACACTCATCATCAACCAAAGTCGGATTTCGGGGACTGGCCGGGGTCGGAGTGCTCCACCTTGGCCCCCCGCCTTTCGCCTTTCGCCTTTCGCATGCATTTCAGAAACGCAACAGTAAAGGCAATTTTTGGGCCCTGGCCACAATTCGTTTACTTTCTGCAATGGATGCCCAGTCCGAGTCCGAGTGCGAGTGCTTCTCCGAGCTTTCCCGCTTTCCCACTTTTCCCACTCATTTTTCCTAGGGACAATCATCCTCCTCAGACGTTGGGCCTGGCCTGGGCTGGGCTGGGTTGCATTTTCCGTTTTCGTTTACGCATCGTTTGAAATTTCTATGAATTGTAGATGCAATCGTCCAGGCCATGGGTCCTGCCTAAGACTCATGTGTTACATGTGCTCCTGCTTACTCCCAGGACCAGGACCAGCACCAGGACCAGCACCAGGACCAGCACCAGACCCCCCGGTTATGGTTCACGAACCCAACCGACCCCAAAAGTCAGTGGAGTGCATTTCACTTGCAGTGCATTTGGTAAGCTCACGACGAAGGCAAAGTTGACGATTCTCCAGCTCTCTGTTTTTGTGGCCAGGCTTCGGTCCAGGCAATGCAAATTGAAAACCTCCAGCTCCTCCTGCTCCTCCCAGGAGGGAGCTTGCCCCTCCACAAGAAGCTGAAAGCCGGAGAGAAAGAAATGTACAGTTGGCCCCGTTTGCTGGCCGGCCAAAGGGATTAGAGTGAGAGGAAATGGTAACTGGTTGCTGGAAAGTGGGAACTGGTAGCTGGTAGCTGGGAACTGGGAACTGCTACTGGTACCGGTAGCGGGGCCAATCTTTCATGACGAAACAAATATCCTCATAATTCAACAGGAAAATTGCCCCGCAGTTGGCAGACCCTGAAGGATGCACTCTGAAAAAATATCTTTAAGGGATTTGCAGTTTTAATTTGTCAAAGAAGAGAAAGATTTCATTATATAATAATTTATTTCTTTGGCAAACAAACTATCTGTTAACTAAACCTGCACTTATACTCACTTTTTATAGTTTTTAAATTAATTATTATAATTAAAATAATGAAAAAAAAAAATCGAATTTACTTAACTGGAGGTTAGACAGGCGTCGAACTGTAAGCTTAACAGGCACTTATAATTCCCAAGTTGTAGCGGAAAATGTGAAATATATTACAAATAAAAACATTATTATTCTTAAGCAATTAGAAAAATGAAATTAACCAAAAACAAAGTAATAATAGACAAAAAAATATAAACAATGCAAGTAGCTGAAGTTTGCTTAAGGTAATAACTTACTTCTTTGCCAAAAACACTATTGGTTAACTTAACCTGCACTTATAATTCCCAACTTGTGGTGAAACATGTATTGTTATCACAATAAACTCACTTTTAATAGTTTTTAAAATGTTAATATAATTAAAATAAATAAAAAAAAAACGAATTTACTTAACTGGAGGTTAGACAGGCTTCGAACTGTGAGCTTAACCTGCACTTATAATTCCCAAGTTGTAGCGGAAAATGTGAATTTATATTTATTATTATTATTTTAATACCATTATAAAAAAGAAATTAACCAAAAACAAAGTAAAATTAAACAAAAATAATATAAACAATATAAGTATCTGGAGGTTAGCTTAACCTACACTTATAATTCCCAAATTGTAACGGAAAAAGTGAGTTTATAAAGCAAAATAGTTGATACTTAATTACAATTATTAAAGTAATAAAAATAAACCAATTAATATAAACAATATAAGTAACTGGAGGTTAGCTTAACCTACACTTAAAATTCACAAAAAATTCCAAGCAATTTTTAACCCTTCTAAGCTGCCTTCTCTTCTGCCAGTGTACATCAGGGGCCTGAAACTGAGCCCGGGCCTATGAGGTTTTTCTGCGGCATCGTTTGTTACGCCTCGTGTTGCGGCGTTACGGGGCTATCCGAGTGAAGGAGTTGGACTGGAGGACTGAGCTGGGAGCACCGGAGGCCGAGACCCTTTGTTGGTTTCTGGTGATTTGCTTTGTCAGTGACAAAAATAATAACAGCCAGCCGCAGGCGAAGCCAAAGCTCCTTGCCCTGGCCATGTCAACCGGTGCAGGACCTGTTTCTGCTCCTGATTTGGATGCGGATTCGGACTCTGCCTGGCTCTGGCTCTGATTTTGATGCTGGCTCCCATATGTCAAGTCCCCTGGCCCAGCATGTGTGTGTGACCATTTTTAATTACCACAATTTGAATTTCTTGAATAACTATTTGGCCAGCAATCTGGATCTGGCAGGACTCTTTTTTCTCTGCTTTTTCTAGGCAAACAAATCGCTCTGACTGTCTGGCCAAGTCGCGTCCCATAAATAATCAAGCAATTATTTTGCTGTCAATTTCAACACGGCCGCCGAAAACGCACGAAGGACGAAGGATTCTCGCCGGTTCTCAGGTCTTTCAGTTACCAGTTCCCATGACTAAGGAATCCGGAGCGAGCAGCAGGGAGCGAGGAGCGAGGTTGGAACATGCAACCCGCTGAGTCCTTCGGACACGCTACACGGCCTTAAGGGGCAATAAATTCTTTTTGGCTGTGCCGGCCAAGAAATCTTAGAGGCACTTTTCAAAAAATTGTAAGGAAAATGCAAAGGCATTTAAAATAATTAGAAATATATTTTAAAATCAAAAAATGAAGCCTAGAAATTTATTTTAAATTGATAAAAACAGGATTTCTTGGTGGAACTAATAAAAAACTATTCCTGGCATATTTTCGTGAACTTCATGAATGCAAAGGTATTTAAAATATTAAAAAATATATTTTAAAATCAAAAAGACATGTCTAGAAATTTATTTTAAATTGATAAAAAAGGGATTTCTTGGTAAAAATAAAATAAAAATATTTTTGACATGATTTCTTGAATTTTTTGCTCTTTTTTTAATATTTTTTGCTTTTCTTCTAGTGCACTCAATGCCTTTGTGCAACGACGCCAACTGAGAAGTCTCCAAGTCTGGCGGGCCTTTGGCCATAGTCTGTTGATTTTGTCGAGCGGCCCAAGGAAGCCAAAGCAATGTCCTGGAGGATGTGGAGCTTGGAAGCCTTTTGTGCCGTCCGTCTCCGTCCCCGTTTTCGATTCGATTTCACGGCCGTATATCATTGCGATTTCAGTTACAGTGCCGTGCACTCTCTCCATCTCCTTGGATATCTCTCTCTGGCTCTGTCTCTGAATTTCTGCCCGCCGTTCCCGGGGCGGAAGTCCTTTAGCAGATTATCTGCGCAGCCGAGTCCTGCCCGTGAATATATCCCGTGATTTGTAATTGAAGGGCGTGTTCGCTGTTCGAGGAGGAAAAAGCACTCGAAATAAAACCAGGATCCTCTGGCTGATTGCATTCGCAGAAAGGAAGACGGAGCACGGAAAAAGGAAGGCGGAAGGGGCCGTTAAGTGATGCCAATGATTAACAACGGAAGTATAGATTTGGCCAGACTCTGGAGCTGCAACGGGAACTGGAACTGGAACTGGGGGGAATCGATGGCCTTGGCAGGGCTCTTAATGGCATTTGGCCATAAATCAAACCGATGCCTAATTGTCCAGCTTTAAGGGTTTCGATGGCTTCAAAGTAAGGGAATAAAAAGGAGGGACTTTTAAAGACAAAAGATATATAGAAAGAAACTTAAATAATAAATGAAATAAAGAATATTATGTTTTAATATTTAGAAAGATTTTCTTACTTTGCTTTTCAGTTTCTCATATTTATTATGGTTTAATTTGATTTATTTACCAATTCTTAAATATAAAACCATGGCTATAGGCTTATCTGGGAGGAAAACAATAAACGTAAATAACTTTCAATTGAATAGTTTTGTGGCGGCAAATTTACGTTAATCGTAAAATGTTTTGCGCAATTCTGGGCCGGGAAAAGGACTCGGACGAGGACGACAATGGTCCGCCATTAGCAGCATTATTCTTCCACTTCCCCGCCATAAAACTTCTCTACAAAATCCCCCCTATAAACCCCCAATGAGAGACCCCAACTGGACCCCTTCTATGGGTTACGCTTCCCTTTCCCATTTCCCATTTCCCATTTCCATGTTTGATTGTAATTTTGTAATTTTCCCAGTTTATTATCTGACAACATTATCGCACACACACTCGCATCCAAAAAGGACCCTTGTAACGGGACAACAAAACATTAAATTCTTGGCCGTCGCCATCGCTCTTATCTTGTGTCGCATAAAACGCCGAGTGAATTTTCCAACTTGCACACACTCGCCACACACTCGCACACACACGCACAACAAATAAACTCATCGAATTTCTCTTGTTAATTGAAATAAAACTATTTCCATCTCCAGCCACCCCGAGTCCCGAAAGTTTTCACTGCCCGGGCTTCGAGGGGGGAGGAACGGCAAAAGGGACACCCGAAAATATCAGATAATGCTAAGAAATAGGTCCTTTAAGAGATCTTAAATAAGATTAAGTCCACATGTTAATAAATAAATTAAGTAAGAATTAATCAAGTAAATGATAACAACGCCTAACTTAGGAAATAGACAATTAAAACATTTTTATTTGTAAAAAAATAAGGAAAATATTTTATCCATTATACAAAATTTAAATTATTTTTAACATTAAAAAAAAAAAATAGTGTGACCTTGCCTTCTTAACCGTAAACAGTAAAAATACAGTGTCATAACGCCTTAAATATATTTATGAAACAATAAAAGCTTACAAATTAAAACTAGTCTACATTAAATAAAGTTTTAAATAAAAATAAATAATTAGGAACATTTTTTATTGAATTTAAAAATTATATAATAATATTTAACATTTAACATTTAAAAAAATAGTGTGACCTTGCCTTCTTTACCATAAATAGTAAAAATACAGTATCATAACACCATGAATATATTTATAAAACAAAGAAAGTTTACAAATTAAAACTATTTCACATTACGTCAAGTTTAAAATAAAAATAAATAAATATTAGTGCTGGAAAGTAGACCTAGAGCTTATCAATCTTAGATCCTTTAATCCTTCAGAAAAAAAAAACCAACAAAGTGTTCAATAAACTGCAAACAAAAAGCTTTAAAAAAGGAGGAAAAATCACGACAAAATGTCAAGTGAGTTCCGTGGCCCTAATAAACTTAATCAAATTTCCAGCATCTACGTGCACTTGCTGCAGGCAGCTTCATCGTCCTTTTCCTTCCCTTTTGGTCCTGCCAATGTGTGACGTGACATACGATATTTGAGTTTGGAGTTTTGTGGCTTTTAACTTGATTTTTCTCCTTTTTTTCCGCTGGCCCCCGCCTTTTGTGTCTGCCATCTATGAGGTGTTAATGCTTTGTAAAGTTTTTTGCACGAAAAGCAAACAAAAAGCCGAATCAAAGGCCAAAGGAATGGGACACAAGAACCTGAGAAAAAAAATGAAAGAGCAAAGAAATTGCCAGCCACAAAGCATTTTTATGAGCTTCGTGTGTGTGTCTCTCACTTAGTTGCTGCACTTTTCTTTTGTTTTCAGCATTTTAAGTGGCTTTTACTTAGTAAAGGCCAAAAACTTGGCCTGAAGTTGGCCTGAGATTGGTAGAAACGGACAGGAAATTGAGGGGGGAACTGATTGGGTAATACAAGTAAATAAATAAATGGTTAAGTGAATTTTTAAATATTATATTAATTATTAGGAAGCCAAGGAAATTCCTTAATAAGTTTAAATAAAAACCCAGATCTGAGGTCACTTAATGGGTAAATATTTAAATATTAAATTAATTATCAGGAAGCCTAGGAAAACCCTAGATTAATTTAAATAAAAACCCAGATCTGATGACACTTAACAGGGGAATATTTAAATATTAATTTAATTATTTGGAAGCCTCGGAAATCCCTAAGTTAATTTAAATATAAACCCAGATCTAAGGACACTTAATAGGAGAATATTAAAATGCAAAAATAATTATAAGGAAGCCTTGGAAATTAATAAATTAATTTAAATAAAAACCCAGACCTAAGGACACTTGAAAGAAGAATACAAATAAATAAATAAATGTTTAAGTGAATCTCGAAATATTAAATTAATTATTAGGAAGCCTCGGAAATCCCTAAATTAATTTAAATAAAAACCCAGATTTAAGGGCACTTAATAGGTGAATATTTAAATATTAATTTAAATATTAGGAGGCCTTGGAAATTCCTGAATTAATTTATATAAAAAACCTAGATCTGAGGACACTTAAAAGGTGAATATTTGAATATTAAATGAATTATAAAGAAGCCTCGGAAATCCCTAAATTAATTTAAATAAAAACCCAGATCGGAGGACACTTGAAACAATAATACAAGTAAATAAATAAAAGGTTAAGGGAATATTAAAATGCTAAAATAATTATTAGAAAGCTTTGGAAATCCCAAAATAAATTTAAATAAAAACCCAGATCTTTCCACACTTGAAACAATTTTGTAATATTTGGAAAATACATGGAATTAATGCCACGGTAACGGAAACTTAAAAACAAGGAGCGTAGTTGAGGGGAAAGCTCCCGGATGCTGCTTCATAGACTAATAGATTCTCCCTAGATTCTTCCTAGACTCTTCATTCTTCCTTCTGGCCCACCTCCGCCGGACAGCTTCCACTAACAAAAGCCCAGGGAGGTGGTCAGTTGTCAGTAAATGCTGCTGGGCGGGCAGAGGGGCTGCCTCCCCCAAACACCGATCCCCTGAAGGATGTCAGATCACGCTGGCCAGGACGACCGTGATGTCGTCCGGCTTGCCGCCCGGCGCCACGATATTCATCTTGCGGGCATTCTGGCTGAACGGCGAATCGTACTCCTGATTCATGCTCAGGGTCCTGGCCATCAGGGCCAGGGAGTTGGCGGCCATCTGGAGGCGCATGGGATCCGCCACGCCGGCCACCGAACTGAGCACGTCCAGGAGCAGGTCCTGCGGCACATTGTCGTAGACGCCGTCGGTGGCCAGGAGCAGGACGTCGCCGCGCCGCGTCACAAACTGCTGGCAGTCGGCACAGTCCGGCGAGTCGATGAGGAAGTTCCCGTTGAGGGACGGCGGCGGAGCGGCCAGCTGGTAGGGCGTGTTGAACTGATGCTGCTGCTCCAGGGAGCGGCAGAGGACGCGGCCCGAGCGCACGGCCAGGAAGCCGCTGTCCCCCACGTTGGCCGTGTAAATGGTGCTGTCCTCGCGGTTCAGTCCCACCAGGCACACCGTGCAGCTGCCCAGAACGGGGCACTTTTGCTCCAGGAGATCCAGGTAGGCGCGACTCAGCAGCTGGTCCATGCGCCGGGCATCGAAGTGGCGGTAGGTGGACAGGCGATTGCAGGATCGCATCAGGAACAGGCTGAACTCGCCCGGGTCGATGCCGTAGGTCCGCCACCCACCGACGCCGTCGGCCACGCCCAGGGTGTCTGCCTGGGGCGAGGAGCTCTGGAACCAGGCATCCTCGCCGAACTTGCCCCGTTCGTACTTCGGGTACATGGCGTGATCCTTGGGGAAGCCACATACCACGCTCACCAGCCGCGGGTAGCTTCTCTTCCGCTCGCCCAGCAGCTTCTCCTCGCAGCGCAAGAAGTCGCCCTCGCCGCCCTGCGGCTGCTGCTGCTGCTGGTGGGGAGTCAGCTGCTGGGCAGGCTGCCTCTGCTGCTGCTGCTGCTGCTGCCTCCTCCTGCGAGGATTGACTCTGGTCAAGGATTTAGGTTTGGGTTTCAGGAAATTTCTAGGAGCTATTCATTTACCTTCTTTCCTCCGCCGAGGCCTCGAGGACGTTGCCGCCCATCAGCTGCCAGATCGTGCGCAGGAGCTGGCCGCCCATGTAGGTGGCCATGATGGCCATGCCCAGCAGCTGCTCGCAGTAGCCGCGCAGGCAGCGCTGGAGAGGATTGCGGTTCCCCTGGATCTCCAGGCTCAGATCCACGTCCATTCTGTGTCTCTACCTTGGGTAGGTTTACGGTTACGGACTGGAGGTTCAGGGATATGTGAATATATGTGTGTGTTTCTCAAACGAATACCGAACGAAAACTGAATTTTCTGAAGGGGAATGTGTCTCTAAGTGTTCAGACCAGGATTACACATCAGGCGGAGCCTGCTCTTTTCTTAAAAAAAAATATTTATTTAATGTTAAAATATTCATAGAATTTTATCTGTATTTTATATTAAATTTTAATCAGGTCTTCCCTTTTCTAGGCATTTATCTTTGTACAAAAAAATATTTATTTAATATTAAAATACTCTGAGAATTTAATCTGTATTGTATTTTTGATTTTAACCAGATCATCCATTTTCTAAGCATTTATCTGGGCATTATCTTTGTAAAAAAAAAATATTTATTTAATGTTAAAATACTTGGAGAATTTAATCTGTATTTTATATTTGTTCTTAAACAAAACTCCCAGTTTCTAAGCATTTATCTTGGCATTATCTTGTGTAAAAAATATTTATTAAATATTAAAATACTTGAAGAGCCTAATCTGTATTTTATTTTTGATTTTAATCAGATCTTCCATTTTCTAAGCCTCTATCTTGCTATTATCCTGCCATTTTAAATCCCCCAAAACTCCATGCTCCATTTGATTTGTATTATAATTTTTGGTAGAACCGATACGAGTCCTGGCATCCAGGGTCCTTGCTCTCCCTCGCCCTCTTACCCCAAAAAGAGCTCAACTCAATTATGCACAATTACGGGCGCAAACAGATGCCAGAAGTGGCGCCACATGGGAATTGCCCTCGCGGCCCCTGGATTTTTCGGGGCTTCCCCCCCCGAAGGACTGGGCACTTTTTTGGGGTTCCCTGGGAATCGGAAAGCAGTCGCTGCAATTGCCATTACCATTGCCATTGAATTTCCAGTTGCAGTTGCAGTTGCCGCTGCCGGTTGCCGTTGCAGATGTGGCACTTGAATTGCATGCATAGCTCATTGCTTGCCACTCGACGGGGGCTGAAGTGCCGCAGCTGTTGGGTGGTGCGGGTGCACTGAGGAATAAATATAGATACTGTAATTTTCTAGAGGAAAAATAGGGATTTTAGGGGAGAAGTAAGAGTAACTTAAATAAAGGAAATAAATTATAATCTAACTTTAATTAGATTCTTATATTAATTACCTTTTCTTTTTATTTAAAATATAATAATAACACCGAAAAACGAAGATGGCTTCGCGCGAGACGTTGCGGTTGCCAGAGAAGTGCAAATTAAATTAAAAATTAAATTTTAATGCTTTGCACTGCTCTGGCAACCGCACACTCGACCTCTCATTCTCTCTCTTCTCTCCTGCTGCTGCTCACGTCACATTTACACTGTCTGTGTAGCGGCAGAGAATCGGCAGAGTTTTTACCCAAGCGGGGGCTTGGGCATCACTGATTTAGATGAAAGAAATATCACTTTTACTTACTAGATAATTTAAGAAAGTATCCTTCACCCTCTAATATCCTTTAATAAATCCCCTAAGAATCAGGTTATTTCAGAGGAAAGCCAGAGTCAGCTTTTCCTCATCAGTTTCCTTTTAAACCCTTTGGAAATTCTAGTCCAACGCAAGCCTGGGGCCTTCTTAATTTTTCTTATTTATTTTTTATTAAATTTTCTCGCAGTGTCCCAGGTCCACAATGCCATTGAATTGCTTAAATACTGGCATCGTCGTCATCGCTTAATGGCTTTGCCTTTTTTGGTTGCCATGTCTACTTGGGGGATCCCCCGTTACCAGTTCCCATCGCCCAAAAACGATGATGCAACATATGCGAGTGGCATGAATAAACGGCCTGCTTGACTGACTGAATGAATGAGCGAATGAACGAATGACTGACTGACTCTGGCCTGATATGAAGTGCAATCGATGCAAAAACGCTTTCGAGTGCCCAGCCAGTTAGTCAGGCATCCAAACCAACCAACCAATCCATCCATCCAACCATCCATCCATCCAGACTAGACAATCCTGCAGCAGATGCAACTCCCCAGAGATGGGTGTGTGTGTGTGTGTGCGTCGGTGTGAAAGGATTATTCACACACTATTGATTTCAAATTGAGTTGACTTCAAATCCGTCTGAATTGACAGCAAGCAGCACATGGCAGCACACACACGCAGCCCTTTCCCTCTCCCCTAAAAAGGCAGGAAGTTGACTAATGAATTTAATTTGCACTTGGGTGTTGAAGCAAATAGAGCAGCTCCGGCTCGAAGGACTCAAAGTCAGCCAGAGAGAGAGAGAGAGAGAGAGAGGAGGAGCTGGCAGGAGCTGACTGATTGACTGCCTCCGTCTTGCCTCCTGTAAGTAGGCAACTGTCTTGGCTTGAAGGACCCTGTTGTAGCCACAATTGATTGACATTGGCTGAATGCCACAAAATAGCTGACAAGCCTCCGCCGGATATTGGATTGCATTTACAGGCTCCTTCGATTAGGAAGCACCGTAAAAAAATATTTTAAAAGTAATCAGAAGGGTTTAAAGAGGTAATAAAAGGAATTTAGGGAAAATTTATCTGTTATTATATTTTAAATAGAAAGAAAACATAATTAATATAAGAATCTAATTTATTTAAGCATTTAAAGAAAGGAAGCACCGTAAAAAAATATTTTAAAATCAATTAGAAGGGCTTAAAGATGTAAAAAAAGGAATTTAGGGATTATTAATCTATAATTATTATATTTTAAAAAGAAAGAATATATAATTAATAAAGGAATCTAATTTATTTATGTTTTTATAGTCAGGCATTTTTTCTGTTTTCATTTATAATATATTTCTTTTATTAAGACCGTTCAATTCAAATCCTTTTTATTATAACAAACCCTTTAAATGCCTCCTCATAAACTTCCCTATATTAAAAGTTTCCCCAACTTTTTATGCCCAGTGCCTGGCTGCCGAGCAAAAGCACAAAAGGACCTCTGGGCAGCCGCAATTGTTGACTGACCAATGATCAATTTAATAGGAAAACAATATTGATAGCCGAGGACAAGAAGGAACAAAGAGGAGGAGAAATAGAATACCCAGTGAATGGACAGGATGGCGAGTCCTCGGACTCGGACTCGGACTCGGACTCGGACTCTGGAGGAGCGGAAGTGTTGCGGTTTCTGGCGGAGATTGGGGCAAACTCCTGGGCTTTGTTTGTTTGCCAGCAAAACTTGGCAAACTTCGGTGTTCCGAGTGTGTTTCGTTGTAACTAAATTTGAGGAGGACGAAAAGGACAAAGGACAACACTTTCCCTTGGAGAGCTGGGACTCCGTTTGGTTTCTTGTGGTTTATTATTCACGCCTGAATTGATTGTAAATTAAAGTTTGCCCATGTCTCGGCCTGGGCGCTGTGCATTTTGAGGTCAGCCTATGGCAAAGTTTTCTTTTGTGGGTCCTGCGTGCCGAGTCCGGCCTTTGTCCTCGGCCACTCATCGCCCGGGTCCTTGATCCTGGCCGTATTAGAAGCCAAAAGGCATTCGAGTGCACATAAGACGATTACACATCATTTAACCGACGACGACGACGACGCACTGCAAAACTATGGAGCCCCCAAAAGGAGCCGTAATTGTTGCTCCTTCGACTCCCCGCCCCCGACATCCTCAAGACTTTATTGACTGCGCCGCATATTGATTATGGTCCCCATATCCTGCTTGGGCTCCTTGGGAGTTCATTTGCCGTTTTCCTCCTCGACTTGGCTTGACTTGATTGCCGGCATTTGTCGTTTTGTGTTTAAAATTCAATCGCTGCGCTCAAGTGTGTTTGAAATGTATTCATGTGCAAAGCTTCAGTCTCTATATATATTTCTATATATATATACATCGTATCCTGTGTGCGTGTGCCCTCCCCCTGAGACGAAAATTAATTTGGTGTTAATTCAGTGAAAGTGAAAGACTTGAGAACTTTAAGGAGGCTTCAATTGATTGGCCTCAGAAACTTTAAAGGGAGAACTATAAGAGGTAATAATAAGAGGATTTAATATTCTAGTGTTTTGTTTTAAGCTTTTTTTGTACCCTTGGAAGGTATTATTATTTTAGTCAGTCTGGTCACTCTTTAATTTACTGAGGAATTCGATTTTCAAGAAGAAATGTAACAAGTTCAAAGGTATTAATAAAGTTTAGAAAAATAAACCCTAAATAAGCGTTAAATTTTGAATTTTGAATTCACTTTAAACTGTTTTTATACCCTTGCAGAGGGTATTATAATTTTGCCATGATATTTGCAACGCAGTGAAGGAGGCATCTCAGACCCCATAAAGTATATATATTCTTGATCAGCATCACCAGCCGAGTCGATCTAGCCATGTCCGTCTGTCTGTCTGTCCGTCTGTCTGTCCGTCTGTCGGTTTCTACGCGAACTAGTCTCTCAGTTTTTGAGCTATCGGGCTGAATTTTTCAGCATAGTCTTACTTCTTTAGCACGCAGTATATATGTCGGAACGGCCGAAATCGGACCACTATATCCTATAGCTGCCATAGGAATGATGGCGGAATTAATGTAAAAAAATTTTTAATTTCTCTGTTTTTCAACTAATTTCTATTAATTTCGAGATATAGTCGTTTTTTATAGTTCTAGAATTACGGTTTTAATTTCATTAAGATCGGACAACTATATCATATAGCTGCCATAGAAGGGATCGGTCGATTTATATGAAAATGTAAAATTCTACATGTAAAATGTAAAATTTACAAAATTTACATAATTTGACATTTTTTTACATTACCAAATTGGATCGATTTTCAATGATCCAATTGCTGACTGCAAGGGTATATAAACTTCGGTTTACCGAAGTTAGCTTTCTTTCTCGTTTTATATTATCTTTCCTCTTAGCTTCTCTTTCCTTTAGTTTATTTTGTTATTCAATAAAATATTATTTGCCGCATTTGTGAGTAGTATTGTAAAAATTCCAAGCTGTTTAAATTTATTAATAATAAAAAATATAAATAAGTATACAGTATGTATACCTTGTGTGTATAATTTTATTATTTAAACATTTAAGACTTTCTATTAACGATTGAACTTAATGTTTGCAGAGAAGCTTGACTTCCGTGGAAATAGTGTGACCAACGTGGCTTGTGTTAAACTGTGCCCAACAGTGTTAGTGTTGCCAGATAGCGAATATTTACCAAGAAAACTCGAAATCCGAATTTAAAATATTTTTTAAAATACTATTTCCAATAGCAATCCCTGAACTTTATTTCAAATTCCCTTTTCACCTTACCTAGGGCTCTGATGTCCCATTTTCACATTCAAAAGCAAAGGAAACACAGCATTTTCTCGACGACACTGAAGAACAGTGGCAACTCCGATCCCGATTCCCATCCGAAATGCAGACCAGCACCGGCAAGTTAACCGGCAAGGCCGTGGGCCAGTCGCGGTGGCTCCTGGTGGGCCTGGGCCTGGGCGTGGGCGTGGGCCTCTGCGGCTTGGCGGCCCAAATCTTTCTGCGCCGCTCGCCCGCCGCCGCTGCCACGGCCGCCACTCGGATCAGCCAGCTGTGGACGCGTCTCGGGACCCTCGGGGCCAGGCGGTACTATATCGGGGGTTTCCAGGTGAGCGGGGACTATAGAAATATTATCAGGAATATATTTATTTATTTAATAATTTGTTTAGGACCGGATGACGCCTCGCGAGGCGTCTCAGATCCTGGGCACTAGCCTCAGTGCACCTTTGGCTCGCATCCGCGAGGCCCATCGTCGGGTCATACTGGCCAACCATCCGGACCGCGGCGGCTCGCCGTACCTGGCCTCTAAGATTAACGAGGCCAAGGAGCTGCTGATGGTCCGGCGGAAGAGGGCCGGCTAGAGCTGGGACCCGGGGACACACGCACATATTTGTAGTCAAAATTTTTGAGGACTTTTTTTTAGGTGTTTAAATCAAGGCAAAGGTGTACATATATATAATAAATTTGGCTAGATAATCGGTTTTAATATAATTAAATATGTATTTAGTATAAACAAGGAGTTTATTATTTTTCCTTGATTTGATCAGAGACTCTTTAATACATTTTAAATAAATAAATAAATCGGGTTTAATATAATTAAATATATATTTGATATAAACAAGAAGAATCTTTATACCTCCTTGATTTTTAGAGTCTCTAAAATACATTTTAAATAAATAAATATGTGGAATTGGCAAGTAGTTGAGCGCCTTTTCTGTGCAAATCCTTGGGGAATCGCTTAGCCGTCTGCTAATGTGAGAGGTCCTTTCCACCCAAGTCCTGTCCCACGCACGCCACAAAATACCTGTACTTGTTGTCCTCGGGTCAACTGAATGCTGAACTGGCCAGAACTGCTCCGGCTGCTGGTGCTTCTTAAGCTGCCAAACTTTTGCACTTGGCCACATTTGCGAGTTGAGTGTTCCAAGGGGGCTTTGTGGGGTTAACCCACTGAAGGAAATGTTGGTATTAAAAGAAAATACCTAAAGAAATATTGAATTAAAATAAACTAACCATAAAATGCCTAAAATATTATTTTTAAGTAATAAAAAATTCAAAAAAGTAGGGACATTCTAACGACTATTAAAAAGAGTTGGAATCTTTTATAAACTCCTAAAGACCATGGTTATTCACAGGGTTAAGGCCCAACTGGCCAATGTCCAGGCATGCACTTGACGGTCGCTGCTCCTGCCGCCCAAAAAATGCATCCTCCTTTTCCAAGTTCTTGGACATCAAAGTTGGCAACTTTCGAGTTGAGGAATTTTCGACAAGGCGACTCGCAGAACTTTTGTTACTTTGCGAAGGCGAAGGATACCTGAGAAAGGAGACAGGAGCAAGGAGCCCACCGAAAAATGGAGGCAGGTTTAATTGTTGTGTGTTGTCCTGCCTGTCTTCCTGCCTTCCCTCGTAAGCCTCGAAAGCCCCGAAAGGTAGCGAGTATAAATTCAGCCGGCGCTCAGGTGTCCTTAGTGGTGTTCTAATTACTAACAAACTTAATTTGCTACAAGTTATTTTCTTGCGGACACCGGGGCGTCCATGGCCACTTGACTCGCCACTCCTTCCTCGCAGGACGACACTTAAGCCCACGCGAATCCCCGAAAAAAATAAACTCAAGAACTAAGTCAACAGATAGAGGCCGGTAAGAAGGTAAGTAAGTAGTTGTGACAGGCCATGCAAATGAGTCTAGCGGAATATTAAGTATTTCTTTTTAAATAAATATATAGATATTTATTTCATCAACAAATCTTTAATGGTTTTTCTCTTATTTAATACCCAAGGTTATATTTTGTTTTCCCATTTATTTTGGCAATTAATTACCAGTCTTTGGCTGACCACAATCGGTGTTAGAAGGACATACTCCGGACACCTTCCAGCGATTTGGACTGGACCCATGACAAGTGCAGCTCCTCCAATGAACTGGCCGCAACCGACACTTCATTGGCCAGTGTACGAGGAGTACGAGGAGTACCTTGGGGTCTGGGGTCTGGGGTCCCAGTCTCAAGACCCCGACGACTAGAAGACGTTGTAAATTATGCGCTTTGGCTTACAAATTGCATGTGCCTGGCAGCATGAAGCAATGTGGCCACTCAACCAGCCAAGGATGCAGGTCCAGCTCCAGCTCCCTGACTTGGCATCGTCACCTAGGAGTTCCAGCTTCTTCAGTTACACTCCTTAGCGTGTTTAAAAAGGGTAGTTATGAGGACTATCGACTTAGAAAAATTATATATTCATAATTGAAATTCCTAATATTTTATATACTTCGTGAAAATATTGAAAACTAACTTAGTTTTAAAGATAAATTAATAATAAATATAATATAATAAATATTCATATTTAGAGATTTTTAATATTTTTTAAACTTTGTGAAAATCTTCAAAACTAACTTAGTTTTAAAGATAAAAGTCTGAAACTTTGGAATTTTAAGTGTTCTTAGTTTTCAAAGCATCCTGCTGAAACTGGCTCGATTTCTACTATTATTTCTTATAATATTTAAACCCAAAGGTGATGGGTTCCCAACTCTAACCCTTTACAACACTCTCATATATTTTAAAGAATTTTTGTAAGAGTATTTATGAGTTTGTTTTTTCGGTTTCAACAGCCTCCAACAAATGCGTGGTCAAAGTTGTTTGCATGTCCGTTGCCTGCCGTTGGTATTCAAATGAGAGGCGGCCTGGCCGGGGCTGCAACTTGTTTTTGCGGCACTTTCGGGGGCTCCAACTTCTTGGACATACTTTTCGGACTCGGACTCCGACTCAAAGGCAAATATTTTATGCTTTACGTGGTTGGGTTACTTGAGAAATTACGTGGCCAGCCTCGGCTCGGTCCGAGCCTTTCATTGTCTTTTGATGGCGTTGCCTGCATTAGTATTTAACATGAGAGCCGGACCGCCGGACTGCCGGAAAGTATGCAAAGTTATTTCTTGTGTGTGCGGGTTAACTAAATGCTACATTCTAACTCTAAACGCATTCAACTTGACTTTTTATCTTTCGGCCGAGCAAAGCCACCCCCGAAAACCCAAGTACACTCTTGTGTACTTAGCGCCAAACCGCAAAAAAAGTTGTAAAAATCGTGTAAAAAATTCTCGCACACAAGACGTGCAAAATGCGTTTTAGTTTTGTGGCCACACTGGACTCGAAATAATTTATTTTAATGATAATGCATGGCAGCCATTCTGGTCGGTCAGCCCGGTCCCCGGGGGGGGCTAAGTGTAACCTCCGTGAGGGTAGCCCCGGGTGCCGGGTGGAGTGTCACACGCGCCCCCCGAAAACTTTGCTCTCGAAATCAGTTTCAGTTTTGGGATATATTTTCTTACATATATATTGTTCGCCTAATGATATGCCAGAAATATTAAGTGCTCGACACGCCCACTTGGTCTCGGATCGCATCATTGTAAAACCCTTTCGGGCAAGACAAGTGCAAAGTTTTGCCCACAAAAACTTTTATGCTACCATAAAACTTGTGCATTTTTTCTACAAAACAAAGAAGAAACAACCCGAAAACAAAGAAAAAAACGACGAAAAAAAACGAGAGAAAAACAGGAATTATAGAAGAAAAAAGCCCAAAACAGAAACACAGTTGGTCTCACTTTTCTTTCCTTTTTTTTTTTTGTTTTTTGTTTTTTGTCTCCTCTTCCATTGCTTAAAACAAAATGCAAATAAAAAAGTTTTACCCCAGAACGGCCGCTTTTTTCCACAGTTCTTGCGAGAGAGTCTCTTGTTTTTTTATTATTACTTTTCTAAGAACTACTGGGACTCAGGGTTGGGGGCTGATTGGCTGGAATAGCCCCTGGGCCGTGGGCTAAAAAGGTTTGACCCAAAACCTCATTGGGAAGTGCTACTTGAATCAGAGGATTTTTTCATTTACTTTTAAAAACTCAAATTAGTCATTTTAAAATTTAGTTAATTAGCTTAAAATATGTTCTGACTAAATTTTATTAAAGAAATATTATTAAAAATACCTCAGGGTTTTTTATATACTATTTTCAAGCCACAAAAACTTAATTTTGCTTTGTAGTTTAGCTTTTTCCATAATTTATTGGATTATTTTAAGAAAAATAAAAATAATTTCATTCTTTTATATATATTTATATATATTTATATAGATATATATTTTTTTGTTTCAATTTTAAATACATTATATATAATATATGCGTTTCCTTACAATTTAATCACGAAGCTAACTTCTCATTTTTGTTTATTTCCTATTTGGTGCTGACTTTGAGTACTTTCCGTCTATCTCCGCTTAATCACATCGACTTTCTGGAGAGGAATCCGCTCCCACTGCTGCCGGAATCCTCCGTCCGCCTTCCTGGGACTAAAATGGGCTATGGTGTCCCTGGTGTAGCCCGTTATCATGGCTGGCACCTCGGCGGAGGACTCCTCCTCGTTCAAATGGTGAGCCTCATCGTTGGCCAAGGCACCCTCATCCATGAACTCCAGGGAGAGAGTCTGCAGAGGAAAAAAAGATCCTAAATTAAAATAATATATAAGGAATTTAATTTCTGCTTGGAAAACCCACTTTCTTCTATTGATTTCTGCAAACCGTCCAAGGACTTACCACGTGGCTGAAAATAGCGGCCAGCAGAAGGGTCAATACTACGCGGCGAAGGGCCATGACCAGAGTATGCTAATTCGGGTACGGAGCGGATTGAAATCGGGGGGCTATATAGAAATTCCTCGGCGCCTCACAACATTTTTCGCTGAGCTGCGGAACCGAACTGAAGCCGCGAAGCTCAAAAGCCGCAAATCGACTCAAATCGTTCGGAATCGTCATTATAATCGGGGCCCGCTCAATCGGCTCCACGTGTTCGGAATGCCCAAAGGCCCACCGTGTTGACCCTGCCACCGCCATATACTGGGCTTTCGTTAACGTTTCGTCTATTTTTAGAGCCACTTCTCTCACCTTTTGGGCCAAGCTCACCTGCTGACTCATTCAATTGTTGCTGCTTTTATTTTTTTAATGATGGAAATTGCTCATTCCGCCGCTGGCTCTCGTTTGATTTGTGTTTTCATTTCCATCAATGGCTGGCTGTGCGAATTATTGACCAGAACGTGACCATATAAACAATTGAAAAAATAAATTGAAAAAATACAAATCGAGCAAAAAAATGTCACCTGTCAGCTGTGATTTTAACGCCAACTTGGCTGGGTTTATAATTGGGGAAATAAAATGCTGTAAGGTCTGGAAAATTATTCAGGCTATTAGGGGGGAAAGTTCTAAGCATAAATTATACAATTTAAATATTTAAAATATATTATGAAAGCCTAGCCGATTTAAATGATTTTCTAGCAACTATTTTCCATCGTTTTATACATTTAAATATATTTAAATATATTACTAATAAGGAAATACTACTTTTTAAAATATTTGCCAAGAAAAAACCAATTTGTGGTTTTATTTTAAGCTTTAACAACTCACGACCCCACGACTTTCGATAAGTTGTTATCTATACAAACTAGAAATTACCAATTTCCCCATAAATACCGCCAGTCTTTGGGCCACAAGATCACTCTTCAAGATGTCCATCCTCATAGTGGTTCTTATCCTTTTCGGAAGTTTCTCGCACAGCCTTTCTACAGGCGAAAAGTGCCGCTTTAACAGGATTCAAAAGGAGGTCCTCAGATTCTGCAAGGGCTCTGACTATCCAGGTTGCAGCAACGACTTAAACGTAAGCAGAATCCTGAATATCCTAAGTTTCCAATCCTTTTTCTAAGTGGAGAGTCCTTACAGAACTTAAACACCTTCCTGGATTTTTTCCTGAAACGCACAGAGTTCTTTTGTCAATTACCTCGAATTAAGGATAAGTGCAAGTCGTGCTCATTAAATGTGAGTGATACTGGAAATGGATCGGCTGCTACCGGAAATGGAACGAATGCTGCCGGAAATGGTACGAATTCTGCCGGAAATGGAACTGCAACAACTCCATAAAAGACCAGAGTACCAGAAGTTAACGCCTTGCCCAAAATAAATATTCCATACAATTGGCGGAATATTTTTATTGTCTTTAAAAATCTGTTTTATAACTCCATATTTTAATTTTCCTAAACCACACTCTCCATTTAAAGTTATTTTAATTTTCTGATTGAATAAAATCGTCTAAATTGATTTTTATAATGCAGTACAAGCTATAATATTATACCCTTGCAGAGGGTATAATAATTTTGTCATGATGTTTGCAACGCAGTGAAGGAGGCATCTCCGACCCCATAAAGTATATATATTCTTGATCAGCGTCACCAGCCGAGTCGATCTAGCCATGTCCGTCTGTCCGTCTGTCCGTCTGTCCGTCTGTCGGTTTCTACGCGAACTAGTCTCTCAGTTTTTGAGCTATCGGGCTGAAATTTTCAGCATAGTCTTATTTCATTGGCACGCAGTATATATGTCGAAACGGCCGAAATCGGACCACTATATCTTATAGCTGCCATAGAAATGATGGGGAAATTAATGTAAAAAATTTTAACTTCTCTGTTTTTCAACGAATTTCTATAAATTTCGAGATATAGTCGTTTTTATAGTTTTAGAATTACGGTTTTAATTTCATTAAGATCGGACAACTATATCATATAGCTGCCATAGAAGGGATCGGTCGATTTATATGAAAATGTAAAACTCTACATGTAAAATGTAAAATTTACAAAATTTACATAATTTGACATTTTTCTTTTAACATTACCAAAATGGATCGAATTTCAATGATCCAATTGCAGACTGCAAGGGTATACAAACTTCGGTTTACCGAAGATAGCTTTCTTTCTCGTTTTTAATTAAGTTAGAAAAACATTTTTTTACAACATTTAGAACTTACAGGAGATCAAAGTCGCCTCTTAAAGAGGCAGAAAAAGCGTAAACATTCAGTATCAAAGTAGGCCAGGCTCTTGTGTCAGTGTTTGGGGCAACGTTTCTATACTTATTTCATTCTGAGGCAGTCAGGGACCTAGGAAAATAAATACAAATATTGTAGGAAAATTCCGAACATATATTTTATAAACACAAGAAAATGTTTGCCATAGGCGGTGGTGATCATGATGAATGTGTCTCGGATCTTAAAAAACGCATCCTGGATTTAGAAAATGAAATACGAGGAAAGACAAGCAGAATCCTAGAACTCGAAGCCTTTAAGGAAGAGCAAAGGGCGAAAGAAGAGCAGTCTCGGGTGGATAGATCGAAGCTAGAAGAAAATCTTAAGAGGACTCACGATGCGAAAGTCTACTTTGAGGGGAAATTGGATGGGATATCCGAAGAAATGGACTTAAGATGGAATCGCAATGTGAAGCGCACCGAGCAAACATTGGACTACCTTATCCACCTACTTGCTCATCGTTTTGGGGGTAAACCCCTGCCCGAAAATATCGTAGGAGAACCCTTTGAGCAAAATGATTTGTGGCCAAAGCTATCTGAATTGAAAACCCTTGTGGAAAATATCCTCGAGAAGCGCTCGGAGCAGATTGAAAGCCTGGCGTGTGAGAAGGCTGCACTGCTGAAAGAAATCGAGGAGCTCAAATATGGACTCGAGGTGAGTGTGGCTGCTCAACCATTAATAAATAATCCCATATTAACTCTTACCTGTAGGAGCGCCTAAAGGAGGAGTTGCTAGAACTTGAAGAAAACCTGGAACAGGTAATGGAGGAGAACAAGACCCTTGTGTTTAACCTGAATCTGGAAATAACTCGATCGGCAGACAGCGCCATGAAGCAGGAGAAGCGCCTTAGTGAGCTTGAAAGAATCTTCAGAACCCAAGCTAGAGAAATAAAGCAACTGCAGAGTAAGCTAAGGAGCTCGGAGGAGGTGGAGTACGCACGTTATCTACAGATTGGCGCTCTCAACTTGGAAGTCAAGCAGCTTAAGGAGCAAATAGAACAGAAGGCCGAGGAGTACTTAGCCGCCCAGCAGATGATTGCGGAATTGCAGGCTTGCGACGAGATCGGCAGCAAGCTGGCCGAGGTGCAACAGGGTCTCTTTTATGCCAATGATTAAGCTGGGCTTCTAAATCAATCTGTTATAAAAACGGTTATACAAACTGTTATATTATCATAATCTCTATCTTATTACAATATAAAAAAAATTTAAGTAATATTAATGTATATACTTCTTTTTTTCATTTACTCTTATCTAAAGTTAGCCTTCTATTTTACGAGCTACTAATATTCTTCATTAAAAGATATCATATATCTATATAGCCTCACGATTCATATTGGATCACGACTTTGGCATATCTCTTAATAACTGAAGTTCTTTCTGTATAAATACAGCTCTGTGGGGCTTTTCGAAATCACTTAAAAATAACTCTCAAGCCAAGATGAAGAATTGCGCTTTGGGTCTCGTATTTTTGGCAGCTCTCTTCTGCAGCTTGCAGGTGGCCCCAACGGCTGTAAGTTTATTAAAAACTTATTTAAGGTTGAATAATAATAATATTAAATTAAAATTTTTAGGGCTTAAGCTGGTCAGATCCCTGCAAGTTCGTTTTCTTTCCGTTTTCAGTCTTTTGCAAGGCCGCCCTACAGGCTGTCCCTAATCCTGGAACTGAAAACAATGCATCAACCGGAAGCGGAAGCGGAAATGGAAATGGAGAGGCAGCTAAGAATGCAACTGAGACAGCTGGAAATGCAACACGATCTTTGCCCATAGTGGGCAAACTACCTTTGGGTCTGCCCTTACGGTAATTTTCTAAAAGTCTCCTTTCACTAGGACTTTGGCATGCCAGATTCTTAAATATATATCTACCAAGCAATGCAAACTATTGGGTTTTTAAATATATTGGTAAAGAAAATTTAAAAAATATACACTTCCCAGAAGGAGAAGGAAGTAGCCTTCCTAACTCTTGGAATAGTATAACCTTCATCCCCTGGCCCAAATGAGGTGTCCTTATAGTTAATCACTCCCTGGGATTCCACACACCTTTGGCTCGCTCGCGGTGGAAATTCAATTAATCGCCGGCTTATCGGGGAATGCAATCGCTTATGAACTCATAAGCACTGCTATATATATATATATAGTATATGCCGCACACTGAGAGCGTATTTAGTGGACATGGTTAAAGATCGTTATCCAATTAGTCAAAAGCTCGTGTAATAAATTGCCCGAATTAAGGTGCGGAATTTTAATTACATAATTTACGCGTGCGTTGCGTGGCCATCGAAGATGCGAGGGATGGTGACATTAGCATTAGCATTTAAGCCCCCCAAATCATAGGGAAAAAAAGAGAAAATGAACTAAATAAACAAACAAGTCAAGCGCAGTTGGCCAGAAGTGCGTTTGATAGCTCATCTTAATAGAAAAGTACACGCAAGTCATTAGAAAAATGACAGTAATAACAATAATTATGAATTTTATCCGATTAACGGGAAGAGCCCCACACATACCTGCGTATATATATATATATATATTCAAATATTTAGTGCAATGCGTGCCATTGAACAATTAATTCTTATCTAGTTGGGCTGATGCAACAGTCCCTCCGACTTTTGACCCCTGACTCCTGCCTGACTTCTGACTTCTGGGTGCTGACTGAATGGTGACCTCGGTGGCATTTCTCACATGTCATCGTTGGTCACACTGTTGGAAAATATTACTAAAAAGTTCGGAAGCTTCTTAGGAAATTTTTGGCTTATAAAAACCAAGGTTAAATATTATGTATTACATTTTAAATAATAAAAGAGGGACAAAATATTTAAAATATATTTTTCTTGTAATAGTTTCTACTACTAGAGTGCACCTAAAATATTCAAGTACGAATTCGTCGTTGGTCACACTGTTGAAAAATATTACTAGAGCTTCTTAGGAAATTTTTGGCTTATAAAAACCAAGGTTAAATCTCATGTATTAAATTTTAAAAATAAAAGAAGGACAAAATATTAAAAAATCGGTTTTTTTAGTAGTTTCTACTACAAGAGTGCACCTAAAATTCCCAAGTACGAATTCAGCTACACATAACTGCTCAAAATTAAGCTCTGGATGAAGCTCTTTACCTTTGGGAGGTATTTTTGGTATAAAATCCTATAATATATTTAATATACATATTTTCTAACTAAAAAATCACCCATTTCTCCCTGTGCACCGCCAACTGTGGGGCAATTGCGTGTCAAATGCGCTCAATTTTGTTATGACAATGCGATGTAATTAGAGGCCACGCATAGGCCCGATGACGATGACGCTGCCAAAGCCCATAATATATGGCTCCTGCTCCCTCCCAGTTTTGGTTCCAGTCCGAGTCCGAGTCCGAGTCCAAGTACCGGGCTAATCGCCAGCCCAGTTTTGGGTGTGTCCGCGCACTTGATAAATATTGTAAATGGCAGTCCCCATTACGCGCCTTTCCCACTGATGATGACCGAAGTGTGAATGACAGTGGCTCGAAAAAGGAGGTGGACGGGGACATTTGCATATGTGTAAAGGGAGTGTTTCGTTTCGACAGATAATGTGGTAATAATGTTGCAGTTCCTGCTAAAAGTGAATCTAAGAAATGTCATATTTAACTGGGAAAATTAAGGTTTCGTAAATAAATCGAATTGTATTATAATTTTTAAACTTTAAGTCATTTAAATATATTTTGTAGATGAAGAATCCCACTCCCAGACCTTTATTATTTATTTTTATTATATTTATTAATGAAAATCTATACTGGAAACAATATTAAATTAAAAATAATATCTAATATTATTTAGTTACTTTACTTTTAATTATTTTCAAGTCCTGATTGGGGGAATGTGTAAAATGCTGAAAGGCTTATGAAAAATCGGCTGCTGGCGGATGCGAGTCGGCGGAGGCAACTAATTAAAACCACTTAACAAATGCTTTCTCAACTGTAAAGTTAGCTATAAACAACGAACCACACACTCACACTCACACCTAGGGAGAGACATATGCAACTTGAAACAAAAATTAAAAAGCAAATAATTTTCATAGCATTTCCCGGGCGAAAAAACACACTCACACTCGTGCGCGGAAAAGAAAACAAGAAATTCCAACATAATTCCAAATAATATTACAACACCTGCGAAAGCGTTTTGAGTGCCCCCCCCCCCCCCCCCCTCGGAGGGGGTTGTGGAGGGTGTGTGCGGAAAAGGGCTTTTTCTTGAAAAATCGCTCCACTGGAATTAATTAATTTGCCGTTGACGCTGCAGCGCAAAATAAAATATATAAAAAAGACCATAACACTCACATACACATGAAAATAAATCAAGAAATTGTGAGGGAAAAATCAGGCAGTAAAAAAAAAGAAATATGCATAAACATCTTAGGTGAGCTCCCAAAAATAATATAAACTTAAAGGAATATACGCGAATACTATAAACAAAAATTTGTTACAGCTTTCTGATTTTATTAATAATTATTTTCTGTTGTTGAATGTTTAATATATGTTTACCATTTTATTTTTAATTTCTTAAAAATAATTAAAACATTATATTAGAGTGTGGAAATAAAGGTGAAATTGCTGTATTCAGTTTGACGAGGGGCGTGAATGTAAAAAAATGCGCTGAAAGCTGGCTAAAACGCATGTTCAAGGTGCAAAACGCATACAAAAATTTTTGATTCTGATTCGTGTGTGTGTGTGCCTGTACAGGTGTGTGTGTGTGTGTCTCCATATGTGTAGTGGCACTTGCTGCTCATTTTATGCTTCGATTGCCGCTAAAGTGCAGACGCTTTTTGCCACAGCTGAAGCTGAAACTGAAGCTCCCTGGCATCTGCACTCGCATCTGCATCAGATTTTTCCAGTTGGTTTTCCAAAAAAAAGAAAGGTGCAGGTAACATATCAAATATTTTCCTCCCTTTTTCCGTTGCATGCATTCAGGCAGAGGTCGATTTATCGTTGTTTCAGAGTGACCATGCTAAGAAATGCATTTCAATGTGGACTTGCTTACGTAAAAAAAAATGGAAACTGTGCCTTTTTATAAAGTCGGAATTTTAAATATATAAATGAACAAATATAAATATATTAATAAATAAATATACATAAATATATAGAAATATATAAAAAAGTATATATGCATCAGATCTTTCCAGTTGGTTTTCCAACAGGTAACATAGCAAATATTTTCCCACATATTCCGTTGCATACATTCAGGCAGAGGTCGATAAATCGTTGTTTCAGAGTGACCATGCCAAGGAATGCATTTCAATGTGGCCTTGCTTGCGTAAAAGAAATGTGAAAACTGTACCTTTTCATAAAGTCGGAATTTAAAGTATATAAATGAGTAAATATAAATATATAAATGAATAAATATACATAAATATATAGAAATATATAAAAGTATATATGCATCAGATTTTTCCAGTTGGTTTTCCAAAATAAAGGTGCAGGTTGCATATCAAATATTTTCCCCATATTCCGTTGCATACATTCAGGCAGAGGTCGATAAAACGTTGTTTCAGAGTGACCATGCTAAGAAATGCATTTCAATGTGGCCTTGCTTACATAAAAGACATGAGGAAACTGTACCTTTTATAAAGTCGGAATTTAAAATATAAAATTGAGTTAATAGAAATAAATAAATGAATAAATATACATAAATATATAGAAATATATTAATAAGTATATATGCATCAGATTTTTCCAGTTGGTTTTCCAAAAAAAAGAAAGGTGCAGGTAACATATCAAATATTTCCCCCCATATTCCGTTGCATACATTCAGGCAGAGGTCGATTAATCGTTGTTTCGGAGTGACCATGCTAAGGAATGCATTTCAATGCGGCCCTGCTTACGTAAAGGAAATGTAGAAACTGTACCTTTTTATAAAGTCTGAATTTTAAAAATATAAATGAATAAATATAAATATATAAATGAATAAATATACATACATACATATATAGAAATATATAAAATAGTATAGTATATGCCTCAGATTTTTCCAGTTGGTTTTCCAACAAAAAAAAAGGTGCAGGTAACATATCAAATATTTTCCCCCATATTCCGTTGCATATATTCAGGCAGAGGTCGATAAATCGTTGGTTTAGAGTGACCATGCTAAGAAATGCATTTCAATGTGGCCTTGCTTGCGTAAAAGAAATGTGGAAACTGTACCTTTTGATAAAGTCTGAATTTTAAATATATAAATGATTAAATAAAATAAACATTGAATAGAAATATACATAAATATATAGAAATATATAAATATTCAAAAATGTATATAAAATAATACTCTAATGAGCTTTTGCTGTTCAGCATATTAAGCCGAGATACAAATCAGACTCAAAATATTCAAGCTTTCGGTCATTTGGCAATCATTGAAGCATTTCGGGCAAGTCCACTTACCGCCAGTAATCGACCGTGTTAAGATCTTGATAGAGGCGCCTCTATAAAACCTTTGGGACCCCAAACACTTCATACCATTCGATACACAGTTCTGCTCTCCAATGGAACACAGAGTTTTTGCTTTTCTCTGCCTAACTTTGACCCTCCTGCTCGTTGTGGGTCAGGATCAGGTCTGGGCGGCTCCTTCGACGGAGGACTTGGCCAAGTTCGGGGAGATGGAGCGAACCATCAAGGAGCTAACCAGTTC
Organism: Drosophila triauraria; assembly: GCA_014170255.2. Taxonomy (NCBI): domain Eukaryota; kingdom Metazoa; phylum Arthropoda; class Insecta; order Diptera; family Drosophilidae; genus Drosophila; species Drosophila triauraria. The sequence continues at coordinate 3,583,283 of CM024333.1, read as the reverse complement.
TATTTTGGCCATGAGTGGAGCCAGTTCCGGTAGCTCTCCCTTTAATTATAAATATGGAAATAATATATACATTTTTTGATTATTTCTAGGTTATAATACCGGCGATGCTTTGGCCAACAGAAATGGCAATGGTATTTGGCCTGAAGATCTGCAGGCCTAAGTCCGGCATATTTCCACCTGGCTCGGTCTACTAAATCGCCTTTAGCAGTTCTGCAGTTTGGATTCAAGTTTTTTTTTTCTTTGGTTAATAAAATATAAAATAAAGAGGTCAAGGTCCTGAAATATTACAAACTCTACTAGAGTTTTGTTGCTTCTGTAGAAATTTTACTATGAAATTGAAAAGTACAAATATCTTGTTATTAATTCTAGAAAGTTCAATAATATTCACCTTTAGATATTTCCCTTGATATTCCAGAATCTTGTACCCGCAACCCACATAGGAAAACAAAAGAAACAAAAATGCTAAAAAAAAAAATGTCATAAAAATCCGAGAACGCAATCCAAGTGCTGATCGTTTTGAGGGAAAATGTGAGTGTGGCGGCGACGGAAGGCGGTCGCAAATTGTCAGCTAAATCTAATCAAGTTAATTTACACAGTGGCACCCATTCCCAGTGCACTGAAAGAAAGGAAAATAATAATAAAATAAATAAATAAAATAATAAATAAGAAACAGAATTCGAAAAATCACCAAAACCAAACTCTGCGACTTTCTATTTAAATTTAATGAAAGCCTTTAGCCTTATATCGATTTCTGGATATATTTTTGTTATAATTTTTCTGGTCACTATTAATAATTTACTCTTTTTTTTTTTTTGAGTGCACCCAATTAGCCCTCGAAATCCGTCGATCTGTGGAGTCTCGAAGGCAAAGACAACGACGACGCCTGGGCCCAAGTGCCTCAATTTGCTGACTCAATTAGCCGAGATCGTGGTGGTTCCGGGAGGGTTGGTTTTCCGGGCGGGATTGGGACCGAGGATTGGACTTTTCCTCGGTCTGGGCCTGTGGGTGGCTGCTTGTCCGAGATCAGCTGTCCCTCTTTGGGGCAGTCAGCTGTTGCCCGGGAAGCCACACAGAGACGCGGACGACAGTGTCGAGTGCGCCAAGTGTGTGTCATAATATCATTAATAAAAATAAAAATATAAAACAATAATAGACGCCGCCACCGCCGCCGTTGCCACGGTTGCGATTCTGAATCCGAATCCGAATCAAAGTCAGGCCCAGTCACCTCTGATGCGTGCCTCCGAGCGGTGCGCTTTCCTCTGAAGTCTTTAAATCACTTCTTCTTTTTTTTGTTGATATTTTTTTGTTTTTGTTGAGTGTTTGAGCCGGGAAAATGCACGTGGAGGAGCTGAGGGCCAGTCTCCAGAGCTTCGGCTGGCAGGACTATCTGGTCTTCTGCCTAATGCTGGCCATCTGCGCCGTGATCGGCGTCTACTTCTGCCTGCAGCTGCGGCGGGAGTCCCGGAAGCAGAAGTCCCACGGACCCGAGGAGGCGGCCACCAGCGCCGCCTCCTACTTGGTGGGCGGCCGGCAGATGAAGATCTTTCCCATCACCATGTCCCTTATATCCAGGTGAGCTGGGGGAGCAAAGGGAACCCTGTGGATATATATTAATTTTTAATAAATTATTTACATTGAAATCTAATCAGTTTTAATATTAATAAAATTATTTAAAATAACAAAATTATTTACTAGTTCTTCAAATTTAATATAAAGAATATAATTGATTTATTAACCCTTTATTAGAATTTAGTACATAATATTTATATCTAAAATAAAAACCACTTGAGCTTGACTTGCGCTTCCAGGTTCTTTAATTAATAAAGAATAGCAGAGTTTACGGAAGCTGAGAAAGGAAAGAAAGCATAGTTAAAGTGACAATGATGATCAAAGCAACTTAATAAAGAGCAAATTCCATTTAAATTAAGCCACTCACTCGTCCGACCACTTTTCTTGTTAAGTATCTTACGAAATAGTGAGGAAAAAACCCTTTAATCTTAACTACTTGCCAGAGATAAGATTAAGAACGGGTTCAGGGAGGAATCTTTCAATTAAGATAATTACTACATTAATATTACAATAATAAAACATAATAAATTTATTCTAATTAAATAGGTTCTTTAATTAAAATAAAAAAAATTGGCAAAGGTAATCACTGATTGATTAAATCTGTACATTTAATTACAAAATTAATATAGATAATGTTACTAAAAAATAAAAAATATATATATATATTTGTTATCATTTTTTTTATACCCTCCCCAGCTAGCTTATATATTTTTTTCTGCCATTTTTACCCGTACAAATTTTTTAAAATTGTGAACATAATTATATTACAATAATAAAACATATTAAATTTGTTTTAATTTAATATTTTCTTTAATTAAAATAGAATAAATTGGTAAATGTAACCACTGATTGATTAAAGCTATACATTTTATTTCAAAATTAATATAAACAATGTTTCTTAATAATAAAAAAAAAAATCGATATATTTCTTAAGTATTTTTATTTTATTTTTATATTTTTATCAATATTTTTAGGCCCTCCCCAGCTAGCTTATATATTTTTCTCTGCCATTTTTACCCCTAAAACCGAACCCTCCCTTAGTGTAGGTCGTACAGCTTGCTCTACTTTCCAGTCGTTATAGTCGTTTGGGGTATTTTTAGCATAGCTCGTAGTGCTCGCCGGTAACTGGTAACTCAACTCAACTCGCAGAGCTCCTATCAACGCACCAAATCATAATTAATAATTGGCTTCCACGCCAGGCGAGCGACCCGCATGCAGGGCATTCAAATTGACGACATGGCAATTGTAGACCACAGACTACTGCGAATCTGAATCTGAATCCGAGTCGGAATTCGTAAACCCACAGTGCCCCATCCCGATTCCGATTCCGATTCCGACTTAGACTTGGACTTAGACTTGGACACCAGGGCATTACGACAACGACCAGCGACGACATTGGTGCTAATTGAATTGTATAAAACGCACTTTGATCTCACAGAGATGATGGATGCGACGAGGTGATGGATGTGGGGCTGGAGGCTTCCAGTGAAGGTCAAGGCAGTTGTGCACAGTGAGAAAAGTGGCAGTAAATCATGAAATTAAGGCTTGTGATTAGAGAAAATGAAGCAAGAAGTGGGTTAGGTATTTCTTATATTTTTAGATTTTATATAAATGTTATTTTTAATATATTTGCAAGCCTGTAAATGCCTAAAAATAATATTTTCGTTATACTTTAACCTCTATAACCCTTGTAAATACCTTTATTTATTCAGCTCTGATTTTTTTTCCTACTTTCCAGCTTTATTTCGGGCATCACACTCCTTGGTACCCCCACCGAGGTGTACCTATATGGAGCCCAGTACATGTACATTATGGGCTCCCTGGTGCTGATGGGCTTCTGCATGTACTACTTCTTCCTGCCGGTGTTCCATGAACTGAATCTGATATCCACCTACAAGGTGAGTTGTTTCCCCAATTAATTAATAATTAATAATATTTAAATTAATAATCAACAGTACCTGGAGCAGCGCTACAATCGGAGTCTGCGGCTCTTTGGTTCCGTGATGTTCATAGTGGCTTCGGTGAGTATTTCCTTTAGAAGATTCCCAAAGCAAAAAATAAATATGATACCCAATCTGGTAGCTCCTTTGGCTCCCCATTGTGATCTATGTGCCGGCCATAGCCTTCAACCAGGCCACTGGGGTCAACATCCACATCGTCACCCCCATCGTGTGCGTGGTGTGCATCTTCTACACCTGCATTGGCGGCCTCAAGGCTGTGGTGTGGACCGATGTCATCCAGACGCTGATCATGTTCGGGGCCATGGCCTTGGTGCTGATCAAGGGCACCCTGGACATTGGTGGACCCGGCGTGGTGTGGCAGCGGGCGAGGGAAACCTCGCGGCTGGAGAGGCCCAACTTCAGCACGGATCTCACCGAGCGCTACACCTTCTACTCGCTGGTCCTGGGCGGCGTGGCCCACTGGCTTAAGTCCAATGCCATTAGCCAGAACATGATCCAGCGGTACCTGTCGTTGCCCACTCTAAAGGATGCCAGGATCGCCATCTGGACATTTATAGCAGGGGTGCTGGCCTTCCTCATGATCTGCGGCTACACAGGTCTCCTCATCTACGCCACGTACGCCCAGTGCGATCCCCTGGAGACCAAGTTGGCGCAGCGCAATGACCAGCTGCTGCCGCTCCTGGTGATGGAGACCCTCGGGGCGTATCCGGGTCTGCCTGGGGTCTTCGTGGCCGGCGTCTTCAGTGCTGCTCTCTCCTCCCTCTCCACAGGCCTCAACTCCCTGTCGGCGGTGGTTCTCGAGGACTTCGTGAAGACCTTCCGGAAGAGTCCGCTGACCGAGGGCCAGACGGCCTTCGTGATGCGCAGCGTGGTCGTCGTCTTTGGCATCCTGTTCGTGAGCCTCGTCTTTGCCGTGGAGAAGCTCGGGGCGGTCCTGCAGCTGACCATCACCCTGTCCTCGGTGGCCAATGGTCCGCTCCTCGGCATCTTCACCGCCGGCGTCATGCTGCCGTGGGTGAACTCCAAGGGCGCCCTCCTCGGAGGCGTCAGCTCGCTGCTGGTCATGGCCTGGATGTGCGTGAGCTACCAGCGGGATCTGGTCACCGGGGATCTGGTGTACAAGCGGAGGCCCTACTCCACGATGGGCTGCAACTACACCTTTGCCGGAGAGCCGCGGGAGTTTGCCAGCTTGTCACTGGAAGAGCTTCATGGAGGAGCGGCCATCAGGTGAGCCACTGCCAAGTAGGAGCTTTCCAAATCCTTTTATTTCTTTCCTCCAGTTCCCCCAGTGGTCCCTTCCAGCTGTACCGCATCTCGTACCTCTACTTCACCCTGTTCGGCGCCCTGGTGACCATCGTGGTGGCCTTGGTCACGAGCCTCCTGCTCCGCGAAACCGACCTGGACTCGCTGGACACTCGCCTGCTGACGCCGTTCGTGCGCCGCTGGCTGGAGCGGCGTCGCCACCGCCACCGATCGCAGGTCCCAGATCCTCGCCAGAAATCGGACAAGCTGGAGACGGCCACGTGAGGCAGGCAGGCGGAGACGCAGGGGAGAAGGATGTGAAGGCTGACCGGCATCATCCTGGCCATGTTCCTTTCGGTAGCTTAGCAAATATATATTTTAAAATAAAACACAATTCATAATTTGGGTGTCCTGCGTCCTGCGTCCGAGAGAAATGGGTTCAAAGCAGTTTTCTGCCTGTAATTAGAAAAATGCCCGCAGTTATGGCCAAAAGGAGCCGGGGGAAGGTCCCGACCCGAGAAATCAAAGCAACGGCTGCCCAAATAGAGGGAAAATCACAGGGGAAAAAATTAAGGAGAGGGTTAAGCGGGTTTTGGAGTGAATAACGACGATCTGGGTACTCTTTTTTAGAGAAAAATTAAGAAAAGTGTGTGTTTATTCAGGTTTTGGGGATTTTAAATTATTAAAATGGTTAGAAAATATATTCAAGGGATTTTTTAAATTTAAATATTATTTCTACTGATAACAATGAGCTGTATATATTATTTGTATATTATTTTCTTGTCTAAATTTATATTTTTTATTTATTTCTTTATTTTTTTCTAAGATCTCTGTACCATCTTAGTTGGAAAGTGTGGGTTTATTCAGGTTTGGGGATTTAAAATTATTAAAATAGTTAAAAAATATATTCAAGGGATTTTTAAAAGGATTTATCTCCTCTTTTTTATTTCTACTGATAACTAATGAGCTTTATATATTAATTACATATTATTTTCTTGTCTAAAATTATATTTGTATTTATTTTTTTTATTTTTTCAAAGAATTCCAGCCATTCTTAGTAGGAAAGTGTGGGTTTATTCAGGTTTTGGGAAACTTATATTATTAAAATGGTTCAAAAATATATTCAAGGGATTTTTAAATGGATTTATCTCTTCTTTAATATTTTCTATATACTATTATGAGCTTTGTTTTAATAGTTTTTAACTATTTTCTTGTCTAAGATTATATTAATATTTATTTCTTTATTTTACCTAAAAGGGGAGTTTTTCTTAGTTGTTATTTAATTACTAAGAAAAATCTCCCCAGAAAAATAGAGCTATGTGATCACCATACCCCCCGGGAGAAGGTAAAATAAATGCAAAAAAAGGATCAGAACTAGAGCGAACCGAACCCCTTTTTTCGCCAAGAGATGGAGGCGAGGGTGGCCCGCTTTCAAGTGCCAGGCACAAGTGATTGGACTGAACTCTGTCTGGGGCCCAAGGTCAAGTACGGAGGAGGAGGTCCACCCCAAAGGGTTACGTTTTCACATTTAGTTTTTAGAGCCCCGTCTCTGTGCGTTAATTGAATATTTACTGCTTTTCATGTGTGGCCAGGCGATGGTCAGTCTGCATCCGAGTCCCAACTATTTTCCCCGCACACTTTATTTGTATGTTTAGGTCGTTTATGCAGCAAATTGAATTGTTAATGAGCTGGCAAATGTTTGCGAAATTAGTTTTTTGGCTCTTCTTCAACTTCCCAAAGGGGGAACTGTTCTTATCGATGATGAAGACAAAGCCAAGTGCCATATGTCCCTACTACCGGCTATTTCTCTCTTAATTAGCCGCTTGAAAAAATAATTTCTACACAAAAAAGAGACAGCGGCAGCGGCGAAATGTCATCAGAATGCATAATGACAGTTTCCGGACTGTGTGTGGCTTTTGCTGAAAATCTGGACAAAAGCAGGGATGGCACAGGTGCGCCACCTCGCGGCAGTGGCTGAAAAAGGGGGTGCCGAAGCGGTGAAACGGGCACACCCGGTGCCACGGGGAAGGGAGAAAGGCAGGGCCTGGGCAGGGAGTCCTACACAGCGACAGTTGTCATATATGGGTGGATTGTTTTTATTCTTTTTTTTCTTTTTTTGGTAAAACAGGAAGCGGAAACGGAAGCTGGAAGCAGCGCTAACGTGCCAAACTGCCAACCTGCCACTAACAGCAACGAGCAGAACTACACAATTAGTACAACAAAAATAACTAGAAAAATTACTACAAAAGCATACAACTCCTCGCTCTGTTAACTTGTTTATGTCGCCGTGTTTTGCTTTTGTGTTACTTTTTATCCCGAAATATAATTTGCTCACCCCTTTGATTTACTCTAAAATTTTGGAAGGGTATATGGGTTAGGGAACTGTCTGAGAATATATTTTTTTAATATTTAATATATTCTCTTACCATTTCCCGACGAATTTTTATAGCTTAATGAGTTTAATAATTTCCTTTCTGTGGAGTGATGGGTAGTGTGCTGGACTATGAATCTTTTTTTGTTTACGTTTACGTTGATCTTAGATACCTTCTGGTGATTAAATTTAGTTAAATATATTTTTAAGAGTATTTCTGGTATATTTTTTACCTCAATCAAACTCAAGTCCCATGTAGTGCCTTATTTTTTGTTTTTTTTATTTTTTGGAAGCCTTGCGGCCATATAAATGCCAGTGACAATTTGCAACGAGCTAACCTCCAGCCCTCCTTAACCCTCCCCTTTTCAGTCCGCAGGAGAACAGGCACAAAAGTCATTTTTGATTGTTTTCATGAAAATGAGCATAGAAAAATTATAATTAAAATTCATATGGAAATTGTCGAAAAAAGAGCCACTACAAAATGGAGGCGAGAACAATGGCTATGGCTCGCTGTTGCTGCTGTTGTTGTTGTTGTTGACCAAAAGATTTCATCTAAAAGAGACCCAAGAAATGCAGTGGCCAAAAACGGGTTAAGGGGAGAACGCTGAGCGCTGCGGGTTTATTGTTTGCGGGGAACATGTGTTCGTTCCTCTGGCCCTTGCCGCCCGCCTCAATCTTTTTGCCTGCCAAAACAATGTCAGCTTACAGAATTAGAAGAGCACCGGGCACCGGGCACCGGGCACCTGGGGGGGCAACAAGGGGTTAAAAGGGGCCAGCCAGCACGGGCTTAGAAGGCTGTGGGGGTGGACTCTACCTGGTGGGCAGCACATGTAAAAAAACAGAGAAGAAAACTATGAAAAAAAAATGTTATTACCAAAGATAAATATTTGAATTTAAGAAAAAATCTTAATGAAATAGTAAACATTCCAAAAACAATCTAAAATATTTAAAAAATAATTTAACTCCTTATTGAATTTAATGATTATAATTTTACATATTTTTATCAGTGCCTCCAAAGCACAATGGTTGTTCGGCAGCCAGAAGGAAAAACGCATGCCGGCTGCTCACTTTTCTTGTTGTCGTTTCATTTTTGGCACTTTTATGCGATAAAATATTTAATTATATTCGGCAGCTCCGTTTGTGCATTGTGCGGTGGCTTTTCTCTGGCCCTTTTAGCCCATTTTAGCCCCTTTTCAGCCCATTTTACATCACCTTGGGGAGTGGGCGTGGCGAAATTGCATTTCGAGTGTCTGACCAAAAATATGCAATGATTTGGCATGCCGACTGCCAGGTTAAATGTTTAAGTTAATACAGAAGAAATATATATTAGAATTATATTAGAACATATATGTATATATTATTACATTATATTATATTATATTTTATTTATTATATAATTATATTATAAATGTTAGAATAAGTGGAGAAAGAGCAACGATTGCTCTATTATCAGATATTTTGTATGCAAATCAAGAATTAACTGGAGGTTAAGTATTATTCTTACCATTAAGTAGCCTATTATTTCATTAAAAACTTGGTAGGAAGGCAAGATTTCTCTGGTAAACAATTGATTTTAGTTATGCATATTTAAGCTACTTAATATTTAGGAATCTTTTCATTTTTTAACCCGATGTTAAATACAGTTTATATATTATTGTATATTCCAAAGTTTATTCTTTCTTAGAGGAAGTAACTTTAAATATTATATAATGTTCTTTTCTTCATATTATACAATCTAGGTACCTTTTCACTTTAACCTGAGTTTAAGTAATTATATTATATTATTTAATATAATATTTCCTAGTTTATCCTCTCCTAAAGAAACAAATATTAAGAGACCTCAGGTTAAAAGGTTAAGTAAACTTTTAATGTTACTATTCGAAAGGTTGTCATTTCCTCAGCAATTTAATACTTTTTCTAACCTGAGGCTAAAGGTTAGGTTAACTATCAATATTATTTTATATTTCTAAGTTCATCCTTTCCCGAGGAAACAAATATTAAGAGACGTCAGGTTAAAAGGTTAAGTAAACATTAAATATTATCTGATATTCCTTCTTTAAGGTTCAAAATATTTAGGAATTCTTTTCTGATTAACCTCAGGTTAAGTAAACTTAATAAAAATATATTTTTCAATATTCCAACAAGGTTAAGTAAACTTTAAATATTATCTGATATTCCTTCCTTAAGGCTCCAAATATCTACGAATATTTTCCTCCTTAAACTCAGGTTAAGTAAACTTAATAAAAAAAATATTTTTAAATAGTCCAACGAGTTGTCCCTCCTAGCCAGTGGCCACTGTGGTTGCATTCGTAGGCCTGGCCGTTGTCGTGGTTGTAGTGGTCGTCGTGGTCGTTGTGGTGGTGCCCAAGGGTCGCTTGACGATCGTGATCCGAATGCAGCCGGCATGATCCGGATGGTCACCGATGGGCGCCTGACTGCCCAGGCTCAGGCACTCCAGGGCAATCAGCAGGGCAAGCAGATGCGAATATGTGAGAAACTTTGACACCATAATTTTTGTGATTTTGTGACGATCCTCGTCGGCTCCGATCGACAAACTAATGTGAGAGCCCAGCGGCAGCCCAACCATATATATAGAGGCGCTTCGCTCTTCTTGCAGTTCCATTCAATTGGCAACAATAATACGAGTTATATGACGATTTATATGCTGTATCAACAAATGCGATTTCAAATTGCAGCCTCACCTCACCTCGCCGCGGTCACGGGTCACGTGAGGCAGCCTCCCATATTCCACATTATTAATGTCATATATTCCGCTGCATCAGATAGCCTTAATTTCCCCTATTTCCCTTGACTTTTGGCGCTTTAATGCTGCAAATCGAGATCATGGAATTCAATGGAAGTGCTGGAAAAAAATCCCTTTAGGTGGGAAAATGAAGCTGCTTTTTACGCAGATCGTGCGAAATTAGCAGAGATATATCGAAATAGTTTGGCTTGGTAATTCCCTAGAATTTCCACTGGTCACGTTCCTTTTTAATAGAGGAAATAAGCTTTTGTTGGCCTTAGAAACAATTAAATAAAATTAAAACAATATGTTTTATTCGGGTAATTATTTGAAAAGGGGTTTTCTGCTTCTCCAAAAACACACGAATAAATATAAATTCATTTATGAGTCATTTTGGCTATTAGTATATGAAGATAAATATATATAGAAGTCTGAAACCTTATTCCTGAATGTCTTAATATTTTTTAAACATTTTTAAAACAATTATATATTTGTAAAAAATATTTAAAGCATTTTTCTTCAAGTTTTTGCTGCCATTTCTTATAGTTATTTAATTTTCAGCCTTTAAAATATTTAGAAAAATATTGTAAGTAAGCTTTTTAGTCCCGGTTTAGTTTAAAAGTCTAATTTGGTTTGCTGAAAATTTTTATTTATTTATATACTGAAAAACTACATAGTTATAGGTTTCACATTGTGGTTCGTTTCCAGGGTTAAGCAATGGGTTTTTTGCAAGGATTTAGTCCTGGAACTATCCCGAGCTAGGAGTCGTGGTGCGAGGCGGTGGTGTAGAGCCTCCACGTGGAGGTCCAGTTCCGTTGCGATGATGACCGGCCTCCAGGCTATGAACCAAGTTCACTCCAGCCGTGGAGAGGTGCTAAAAAAATAAATTGTATGTTTAAATAAATTGTAGAATATTTAATTAAGCCTTTGCTATATTTTTAAATATTTTAAAAGGGTTATTATAAATTTTAAAAATTTTTAGCAAGGCACTAACTAATTTTGAAACTTTAAAAATGCTTTAAACTATTTTAAAAATAAAAAAAAATGTTTAAATGAATTTTTTATTCTTCAAATTAATTAAAGAATTTTAATTTAAGCCTTTTCTTTATTTAAGAAACAGGAATAATCATTTTTATAAACTTAAGCAAGGCAATAATTAATTTTCGTAGATTAAGTTATGCTTTAAATTATTTTAAAAACTAAAAAAAACAATCTGAAATGATTTATTTATTTAAAAGACTTCAAATTAATTGAAGAATTTTAATTTAAGCCTTTTCTTTATTTTAAAAACGGGAATTATCATTTTTATAAACTTAGCCAAGGCCATAATTAAGTTTCGTACATTAAATTATGCTTTAAATTATTTTAAAAACTAAAAAAAAACAATCTGAATTGATTTATTTATTGCAAAAACTTCACTCACCAACAGAGCACAGCTCAGGGCAAAAAAGAGCAGCAGATAGAAACGCATCTTGATGTGGAATGGTTGACATTGGCCTCGAAAGGCCCGCTTTTATGGCCCCGCACTTTGTTTACCTGAATATATATATTATAAAAATAATATATAGCGAGTGGCTCTGTAGTTGCTTGCGTAATTGCCATGTCACATTAAATATCTAATTGAGGTGTTGATTTTGTAATAATATTATTTCAACTGGCCCGCAATTTTCATGTGCACTGGAGCTATCTTTTCCGATTAGAGAGATTTTGGTTTTATGGCAAAGACTCGTTTATAGTCACCGAAAATGATTTAATAATTTTGCTGACATAATTCAGCCAAAATGGAAGCCTCTTTAAGCGCAAAAAAAGAAGAGCACGTCCAACACCAACCCCCGGCTAATGCCGTAAGCCACTCAAGATTGCGGCACTCGTGACTTGTCGCCAGATATTTGATGAACTGCCATGGGATACACAGGATGTGGATATATATTTGGATTGGCATTGATCCCAGCATCCAGATAGAGGCATAAATGTCTCGGCAAACTTTTATGGCCAGTTCCTTTTACCTTTTGGATCAAACACACGACACACGAGCTCCCCCCTTGAACTTTGTTATAGTTGCAACACTCTGAAAAAATGTATTCATTATTAATTTATGGTAAAATAATAAATATAATAAGAGTTCTTAAGCTACACAGAATTGATAATATAATAAATATATTTCTCTCTCTCTGTTTTGATTATTTATTTTATTTTTTAAGTACTATGTTATTATTATTTTTTCCTGTGCATCATTCCCTCCCATAAACGACATAATACCCGAAAAAAACAGCTAGAATGAGAGGAATAATAAAAGTCCCCGCAAAACCAAAGGTTTATTGGATTTTTACGATAAGCCACGCAGCCAGGATTTCTCGCAAAGATTTTTATATTTGCCATCGCCAGAGCCAGTGACGATGATGATTCGAAAAGCACTTTCCTTTGCAAATTGCAGCTGTTATCGCTGATCAAATGGGGGACTCACACGAAGAGAGAGAGAGAAGGGGAATATATATATGTTGGCCCCAAATCTGGCGACTGTCTCCGGTCAGAATGCAAATCAAACAAACAATAAATTGAATCAGGACATCAGAGGACATTGTTGAGTGTAACAGATAGCCCCGAAAACAATGGCAAGCCGAACGCTCTCGCATATCCTGGAGACATTAAGGATATCCTTGAGTAGATGCAATTTTCTAACCAATATAATTCATAAATTTATTTTCAATCCTTTCCGCACATAAATTCTCATATTATGCGCACACACACACACACACTCCCCGTAGTTTTTCCGTAGGCCTATTGTCCTGCCATGTCCTGTGTCCTGCCTCCTCCGTCCTGCGTCCTGTGTTGGTGTGCATTATTATTTGTCGTCGTGCTTGTCATTATTTATATGGGCAGGCGAGAGATAAGTTGCTGCAATTGTGGCACCCCCAGGGACCCAGCCCCAGCCCCCGGCCCCCAGACAGGATGCAGTGCTGGTCCTGGCAATTACACAAGCACTGAGATACCAGAGATACACGGCGATGTCCTTCGGTGCTGCTGCTGCAGGTTGTTGGCCCAAAATTTTGATTTATAAATGCCAACACCGAGCAGGTTGTCTAAAATGCCATTCCCTTCGCTTCGACCACCCTATTATCCTGCCATCCTGCCACCCGGCCACCCGGCCACGTCCTGCCCCCGGAAGTTGCAGTTACTTTTGCTGACAAACGGCCCCAGGACCTGGGCAGGTCCTGCTGAAATTTCAAGGAGGCGAGTGCAACTCAAGTGGCCATTAATATATCAGTTCAATTCATATTTGAAATTTTGCATTTCCTAACAGGAACGAGAACGAGAACGAGGACGAGCCACAGATCCTTGTCCAGCTGGCACCTAGATGCACCTCCCACTCCACCCCCTCCCTGCTGCATTTGGAACGATTATGATTTGTGTCTTACTTAATGCACAGAGTCCTGCAAGTTTTGGGACACTGAGCGAAGTTATTGTAGGATAAAATTAATGAGGAGCATTAAAATAAAAATATTTACTTAAAAATGAATGAATAAGGTTACATTTAATATATAATATAATAATAATATAAATACAATAAGATTTAGGGCATGGAATAGTTATAAATAATTTTTTAAAACAAAATAATAAATAATTTTAATTGTTAGACGAAGATAAAGTTCTAGGAAATAAATATAAATCATTTTTAAATTCGATTAGGTTCACAAAATAAATATAAATAGTTCTTAAAATGAAACTAGGTCCAGGAAATAAATTTAAATACTTTTTGAAACTTGATTTAGTTCGAAGAACTCATAAGAATAGTAGTTAGAAGTTGATAAAGTCCAAGGAACTCAAAGAAATAATTGTTGAATTAAAATGAAGTCTAGGAAATTTATATAAAATATTGTTTAAAATAATTTGATCTAGGAAAAATAATAAATAATTGTAGAAATAATTTTAGATGCATAAAATAGAGTTAAATAATTGCTAAATGAGATTTAGTCATACAAATAATTTTAAAAGCAACATAAAGTCCGAGAAATAAATTTAAATAATTATTAGAACTATAAATTCAAGAAATCATCAAAGAATAATTCTTAAGATAAGGTTCAGTCCAAGAAATAATGATTAATTATTTAAAAACTATATTTGGTTTGAGGAAAACAATTTAATTTAATTTAATGTCTGTATATCTTTGTATAAAACCAATTTCCTATTGAAAAAATTTGTGAAATGTTTAAAATTTATCTCTAATTTACCTTTGATATTCCCCAAATTTCTCTCCGTGCACTAAACGGTGTCCAACGGCACAGAACCAAAACTGGTAGATGGCAAATGGCAAATGGTAGATGGTAGCTGAGTGGAGCCCGGCGTCGTCTCAATCTGATTGATTTAGAATTCCAATTGAGACTGCATGAAATATGTTTGCTTCGTGTCTGGCTTCTGCTGTGAGTCCTGCGAGTCCTTCCTGGGCCTTCCCCCTTCGGTTATCCGCTGGCGTGGCTGCATTTATGCATGGGCATATCCTTTTGCGAAATTTGCATTTTCGAACAATTGCAAACGGCAGCAGAAGGAGCAGCAGCAGGAGCAGCAGCAGCAGGACGACGACGACGACGACGACGACGACTTATTGGTATTTCATTGATTTATGACACTTGTGAAACAATTTGGAAAATCACAGATTAGCAGCCCAGAGAGAGGGGGGAGAGCGGAGAGAGCTGCACTAATTACACCCTACGCCTCATCGGGTCAGCCAGCAGCACCTTTGCCCAAAGCCCGGTGCAACTTTGTCATGTAAATCCGAAATCCGGGTAATTGCAGGACCAAAACAGGACTAACTAGAGGCTAGAGAGAAAAATCTCAACTAAATAAATGCAGTACGCATTTTATTTTTATTTTATTTCATTTTATTTTGTCAGTTACCAGGCCTTACTTTTGGGCAAAGCACAAAGGCTTTCCCTTTGGCTTACAGTTTTCTTTATAAAATGTAAATTTCCCAAAAGTTACTCTACTTCAAAAAGGAAATGCTTATAAAATGGAATATTTATATTTTAATAAATATATACTCATTAAATATGGTAACTTATTTTGCAATAATTAATCTTTGAAGGCTTGCATAGTCAGTAAAATGTTGTCATAAGTCGGGTTCTTAAATAAAGCTTTGTAATAATTATTCGGCTTAATTTTCTTATTATTTTTTTATATATAAAATTATTTTTAAATATTCCAGATACCCTTTTTTGTCTGCTATCGTAGGGCATCCCCAAAGCCCTGCAAGACCGAATCGAATTAATCCAAGCGCAGCTCCAGCTCCTTCATCATCATCGTCGCATCGTGTGCGTCTTCCTGGGTGGCCAAGTTCCCTCTATCAGACCTGCTCCTGACTCCGAACAATTGAACTTTTGGCCCCTTAACCCGTCACTGCCGCTAAGCCTTGCCTCCTGCCTC
This sequence comes from Drosophila triauraria, assembly GCA_014170255.2. Classification (NCBI taxonomy): domain Eukaryota; kingdom Metazoa; phylum Arthropoda; class Insecta; order Diptera; family Drosophilidae; genus Drosophila; species Drosophila triauraria. The sequence goes on along the minus strand of CM024333.1, from coordinate 3,567,979 downwards.
CCGCCTCCCTTTAACCCCACACACGCACGCACTTTCTCTGCAATTCCTCTGGCATCGTCTTTGCCAACTGCGACTCCAACTGAGATTTATATATGTCAGTTGGGGGGGCGACGGGGGTTAAGCCCGCTTAACCCCTGGCCCCGGAGGACGTGCAGTGATTAGGCTACCAGTCTACAAGCGATTTGTTGCATGTTGTTGCAATTGATTGTTGCAATTTCAATTTTGAATTATGAGGCCTGCCTGTGAGCTTCGTCCTGGCATCCTGGCATCCGTTTCCTGTCCCTCAGCTACTCTCCCTCTCCCTCTCCCAAGCAGGATCACAGGACGATGTGTCTGCCGCTGTGCAATGTGTTGCAAGTTGCATTGGCAGCGTCATTCAAGTGTTTAGTGATTTATTGAATGCCGTTAGAGTTGTCGTTGTCGTTGCCGTTGCCTGCATCGTTTCTGCATCTGCAATTTCCATTGCATTGTTGCAATATTGCTGGGAGCTGGGAGGGCGAACTCTGAGATTAGCACAATGGCTTTGAGCACTTTTGACAGCTAAGATTTGTTTATGCCGAAGCTCTCCTCCTGCCTCGAAGAGAGAGGCACGGGTGGTGTCCTTATCTGGCCAGGAAGCTGGGGGGGCACTCGCTGTGATTCATGTCCTTGCATATTGGTAACAAATTTGTGGTAATTGATTTGAAATTGATTAATTAAGTCTCCTTCCTCTGCTTTAATGGGGGTATAATGTTCAGGGAGGGTGTTTTAGGATTTAATTTATCATTTTTTATAAAGCAAATACCTTTCTAATTGATATATAAAATAATTGTCGAAATAAAATGAAGTCCTAGAAATTGATATAAATTATTGTTAAGCAAATTTGATTTAGGAATAATAATAAATTATTGCAGAAATAAGTTTAGGTCGAAGAAATAAACTAAATTAATTTTTAAATAAGATTAGGTCGGAGAAATAAATGTAAATAATTGTTTATTCACGATTAAATGCAAGGAACTTATAAAAATAATTCCAAAAGCAAGATAAACTAAAGCAAACAATGTTAAATAAATATTTGAAGAATTTTAATTCCAAGTAATCATTACAAACTAATTTTTAGGATAAGGTTAAGTCCAAAAATAATTATAAATAATTTTAAAAATATTTTTATTCAGGAAGAGTGTTTTAAAATTTAGTTAATGGTTTTTTATAAAGCAAATGCCTTTTTAATATGTATTTAAAATAATTGTTGAAATATAATGCAGCCAAATAAATTTAGGAAAAATAATAAATATTTGTAGAAATAGCTTTGAGTCCAAGAAATAAATTAAATTAATTTTTAAATAACATTAAGTCGTAGAAATAAATGTAAATAATTTTTGATTCACGATTAAATGCAACGAACTCATAGAAGTAACTCTAAAAGCAATACAAAATCCAAGAAATAAATTTAAATAATTGTTTAAAGAAATTTAATTGCAAGAAATCGATACGAACTAATTTTCAGGAAAAGGTTAAATCCAGAAATAATTATACACAATTTTTAAAATATATTTATTCAATAGGAGAGGTTAAGAATTTAATTTATAGTTTTTCTAATATATATTTAAAAGTTCATAAACTTTTATTTAAAGCCTACGATTGTGTATTAATTTGCGCCACCACAAAAATCAAAATTGAGGCTAATGAAATGTGCGCCAGCTAATTTTCGCCATATGTTTGCCCTTTTCTCTCTCTATCGTTTTGGTCCTGGCTTTAACCGCATTTTCCAGCCACAAATGGCGGCAACATCAGCCTGCCTCCTGCGAACTCTCAACTCTGAGCTACGAACTTTGGCTTGTTTGAACGTTATCGACACGATTTTGACATATTGAATGGCACAGGCACAGGCACAGGCATAGGCCAGACAACATGACAGACTGTCGGCAGTCTGGCAGGAGCCAGGAGGCAGGAGGCAGGACTCTACAAATTCCATATCCTCTTGCTCTGCCTTTGCCATCGAAATGTTGCGGCTCCACTGGCGCGCATGTTTGCGGCTGGCATTTTGGCATTCAGCTGCCAAATGGTGCACATGCAAAAATATGCCAAAATTCATCCAACCATCCAGCCAGTCAGCCAGCCATCCATCCTTGTTGACACATGGCCTCTCCTCCGGCTCCTGCTCCTTGCTCCCAGCTCCTGGGTGTTAACACACATCAAATATTGACAGTTTGCTCAACTCTCACACCGCCAATCGAACCCGTTCCCCGATTTTGGCACCGCAGGAGTTTGCGGCTTTGAGTTTCGGATTCCGGATTTCTGATTTCCCGTTTTCGGGACTTGCAAACTGTTGCATCCTATCGATCGAGAGACCAGGCAAGGCCTTTCTTTTCAAAAGCATTTTATAAATATATTTTACAATTTTGCACTAAAGCCAAGATAAGGTAAGGTAAATTCTTAGAACAACTTAGTTCTAGTTTCTCCACAAAAGTTGCTCTTAGAAACCCCTTTTTATACATATCTGATTTACCAAAAATGGAGCCTTTCAAAAGGTAACCTTTGCAGGCCAAAACTGTTGAGCATTTCTTCTCTTTTTTGAAAGGAAACGAAATGAAATCTGTGCCTCAGCTTTTTGTGGTTATGATTTATCAATGCTTTTAACTGCAGGACGAAGGACATCATTTGCATAAGACGCCTCCGCCTCCGCCTCTGCCTTGGGAAAATGGAAAATGTCAATTGGGGCTGCAGTTGAGTGGGAGTGGGAGTGGGAGGATGTCCTGAAGGATGTCTTGATTAATGGCTGTGATTTTTTCACATTATCTGTGGGAGTTTTGGAATTGTAATTTAATTTAGAGGCATCAGTCGAGGCCAGGGGCCACGGGCCATATGCAAATGAGCAGCAGCTTTGTGTTTTAAGCCGAGACTAAGTACAAGGAATCGAGGGGAAGGAAGGACGATTGTCAATTGCATATCCTTTTCGCATTAATATTTCATTAACAACATTTGGCGGAAGCTTGATCTTCTGCATCAATGGCTTGTAAAATTGACTTGGCAACAAAGTTCGGCGTCCTAAGGACACAACACTGTTGCCTTATTAGATTAATTTCTTTCGAGTTTTATTCTCTGAATCATCCTGTTGATTCCAGCCCTTATCTGTTCCCTTTCCGTTCTCTGCCCTTACTGGGTTATGCAAATTTCTTTCTCTCTTTTTTGGCAACCCCCAGAGCTCGGAGCTCTACTTTCAATTTGGCTGAGCAATTTTCATTATTTATATTTTTTCCATTTTGCTGATTATGATTTAAGGCCGCGCCGCCGCCTCGCCGCCACTCTGATTGCCGCGTATCAATTTCGCCAGCGGTTTGCCAATTTCTCGAAAAACCAGCGCCGAGCATCCGCCGCAATTTTAAATAAGCCATTAACCGCAGTCGGGCCCCGGCCGAGGTCCTTCTCGTCCTTGGGTCCTTGTTTCGCGCTCGCCAATGTTCAATATATCACAAGAAGTTTAAAAAGGTCGCGAGGGTTAATGGAAGCTGTTTTTCTAGGACTTGTTGCTTATAATAAATATTTTTTTATTATTTTGGTAATTTTTAAGAAGCTCTTTGAATGGTTTATATTTTATTAAAATATATTAATGATTTTCTTACATTTAAATATTTAATAAAAATGAAAACCATTCAAAGAGCTTCTTAAAATTACAAAAATAGTTTATAAAATATTTAGTATAATATTTAAAGGTTTTATTTCAATTTAAATAAGTACAAATTAAGGTCTAATAATTATTATTTGTGCTTTTATATTTTCTGATTAGCTGTAATTCTAAATAATAAGAAAAATAACTTTCTTTTCATGAAATATATTATAAATAAATAATAAATATAAATATTATTATTTACTTTTTTTTTTGGTTTTTTATGATTTAGAATAATTTAATTATATTTAAAAATATAGTACCTTTCATATATATCCTTGGCAAGTCTTGCTCTTCTTTTTGTACAACTTTCCCTTCTCTCCATTAAATCCTCGTTAGATCCCTGAAACTCCAAGAGCAACCCTCGTCGGCTGTTGGCAACATGACTGATATTTGCATGATGCCCGCTAACTACGCCTGTCAAGTGGGATTTTGTGCGATTTTTCTTGTAAACGAGCTGTGCGCGACCCCCGCGAATCGAACGTTGCCCCCGATCCCGAGATCCCAAACCCAATCCCGATGCCGATGCCAATCCACCCCCGACCCCGGCAGCGACCTTGGGGTGGCTGTTTGGGCTGCCACTTGGGTGGTGCTGCGGCGGCATGCATGCCGAAAATTGCGTTGTTTTGCGTGTAACCGCGCGTGGTAATCAAACACGCAGTGCGGCCCGCGATCCACCACAAGCGAAAAAAAAAGAAGAAAAAAATAGGAAGAGGGGTAGTTGGGGGTTGCCAGTGGGTGGGTGGCTCTGCCTGCGCCTTTGCCTTTGGCCCGCAGCCTTGGCTTTGGCGTGCCGTCGTCAATGTCGCTGCTTTTCATTTTTTAAGTTGGCGAAAAAACATACCCCTCAAAATACGGGGTATATCTACTCTATGTTTCTGAGGAGAGGTCTTCCTCACAATTTAAATAGAGAAAATATATAAATAAATGTACAAAAATACCAGCAGTTTGCAGCTGGAACCCTTTAGAAGTTCTAGTGTAGAGGATGTAGTAAAAGCGCTTTGGTTCCTATTAAGTCTACATTTTTATTATATTTTTATAAATAATTTTAAGCGTGTGCTAAGCTTAGTTTTAATAATTTCATAATTATTTTTTCCCATGACTTTCCCTTTAAAATATTCCTCTGTTCCGTAGGTATAAATATATATTTATTTATTTTATAAATATTTTTAGGCCTGTGCTAAGCTCAGTTTTCTTCCCCTTACTTTCCCTTTAAAATATTTCTCTGTTTCCTAGAGAGTATCACCCACTTCGTCACCTTTTTTTCCAGTTAAACCTTCACAGTTCCTTTCGCACAGCTTTGTTTTTTTTTTTTTTGCTCGCATATGCCGCGGGGCTTTGCAAAAACCAAAAAAAAAAAAGGCAGGAGGCGGAGGCAGGCAGGCTGTTGGCAAATATGTTGCCAATTCGGCGGCGCATTGACGTTTGCCTTTTGTTTGACGACTCCGCCCCCTGACTTGCCCGCGATTTTCATCTTTACGTCTACTTGGGTCCCGTCTATATACACAAATATATACACAAATATAAAGTATAGCTTCGGATCCAGGGCCATATCAACAGCTCGACTTAAGTTGCTAACGAGCTGCTGCGCGGCTTTTCGCCATCGGCGGCTGCCGCAACATTAATAAAAATAAAAGGAAGCGGGCGGAGAAATTTTGCCATTCTGCCATATTTTGCTGCTATTTTTTTCGTTCGTTCTTGTAATTTTTCAAATATTGTTCAATTTGCAAAAGCGCGCTTAACGATGTGTGCGTAATTTAAGTGCCGCTGCAGGCGGACGCGGACGGGGAGGTCCTTTCAGGATATTCACTTTGATGCTGTTCAATTCGACATTCGGTGCAATCATCGCCTGTGCCCTCAATTGAAAATATGATTTAATTAATTTGTTTGCCATTTTTTCAGCTCAATTTTATTGATGGCCGGAATCAAAGGCTGACGGCCAGTGGGGAATAAACAAAGAGGTGAGTGGGTGCATAAAAAAATATTTAAATAAATGTAGGAAAAACTTAGAGGGTCGGAAAGGGGCTAAAGAAAATTGGTTTAACTTTAATTACGGGTAATTATTAAATATTAAATAAAATGGGATGGTATTACAAGGAAAGTGATGGCTTTTCGTCAAGGGTAAAAAAATAATAAATATTATTAACTTTAATTAATAAATATAACATTTTCTTTGTGCAAATAAATAAATATTCTTTTCAGAAAATTTATTTTCTCATTTTAAATTAATTTATTAACTAGGAAAGGTCCTAATAATAATTATTTTAATACAGAATTCCATATGGGATAATGGGATAAAAAAAAACCTTCGTTATTTTTGGTAATTTAACCACAAATATTATTATTAATATATTATTTAATAGACTTAGCTTAATATTTATTAGGTTGTATTCCACCAAAAATAAAAATACAGATATTATAATAGATATATATTTTTACCAGCATATATGTGTCTTTATTTCGAAATATCCTTCTCACTTTTCAGCCCTTTTCCACCCGAAAATCCGTTGGCTAACCACTTAAATAGTTTTTATCTTGTAATTACCGCCATCGTCATCCAGCAGACGCATCCTGCTCCCGGCTCTTGCCTCCACCTCCTTCAGAGCATCGCAGCTTCCGGCTTGGATTTTAACTTCAACTGCGAGTGTGGCGCTGATTTGTTCAGCCCACGACCAGGGGCAGTGGGCGTGGCCAGACCAAAGTGTCCACCAACTGCTGGGCATTGCGTGTGTATTACAATAATTTTTAATTACCGGCGTAAACGTAATTATGAATTTTTATTTCGCATTTCGCTCGCCGCCGTCGCCGCCGCCATCACAAATTTTCCTTTTTCTCGTTTTTCTTGGTTGCCCACACACACATTTTCCCTCTGTATTTTTTTTTTGTATTACTTTGCCTTAAATATTTTTATTTTTTTTTTATTTTATTTTGTTCTCTGTGTGACGTTGGCCCTTTTCTACTGCCTGATCCGGTTGCCTGATATGCACAAAGGGGCTTCAGATGTGTGGGCCCCGGAAGGCGGCGACGGCGGTGGTGTGGCCAGATTTTTGCGAGTTTCTTAGAAATGCGGGGAAGCCCCCTCTTGGGTGGGAGCTGGGTGTAACGGGGAGCGATGTCACAATCACAAGGCGCGACCGGTTGCACGCAATTATCACAAGTGACGTGGAGCGGATATGCTGGGCCAGCAGTCTCCAGGACCTCCATCCAGCCTCCAGCCTCCAGCCTCCCCCTGCACTTTTTCTTCAGCGAATAAAACAATAAGTGCTGCATGCTTTCAGGCGCCACTGCGCCAAATGCTTCACGGCAGCCAAATGGCCAACGAAAAGGTTGGGGCTGGGGCTGGGGCTGGGTTCAGAGATTTTTATGGTTGCCCGCAGCGTTGGGCGCCTCATTACTGGCTACTGGAGCAATGTGGGTGGCGCACGGACAGGGAACATGGGGCAGCGGGCGAGCAAGTCGGGCTCATCAGCCTTAACCCTTTTCCGCCGGCCGGCTAAAATGCCTTCACCGCTCAGCCGCTGCACGGGGAGAAATATTGGGAGGTATTAATATTTAAGAACATAAATTAAATAGAGAATTAAATAGAGAAACATAGAGAATAGAGAATTTATTAAATGTTAAATATAGTATATATTAAAGAACAGCTAAGAAAATATAATATCAGGGTTTTATTTTTTATTTTAAATGGTTAAAAAAATGTATAAAATAATATAATAAATAACAAAAAAATGTACAAATATTTGTAAATATATAAAAATATAAATAAAATAGTGAAAAAATGAAAAGAATAATTTTTTAACTGTTAAATAAATTATTTGAAAGAACAGCAAAGAAAATATATTTTCAAGGTTTTGTTTATTGTTTTAAATGGTTAAGAAAATATATAAAATAATATATTAAATAAATATAAAATTTATAAATATATAAGAATATAAATAAAATAGAGAAAAGGTAATAATAATAATTCTTAACTGTTAAAAAAATTATATGAAAGAACAGCAAAGAAAATGTAATACCAAGGTTTTATATATTATTTTAAATGGCTAAAAATATATATAAAAATTATTATAAATAACGAAAAATGTATAAATATTTGTAAATAATAATAGTAATTTTTAATAATAGTTATAATAATAATGACAATGGTAATTTTTAACTGTTAAAAAATTATTTGAAACAACAGCAAAGAAAATATATTATCAAGGTTTTATTTATTATTTTAAATGGTTAAACATATATATAAAATTATATAATGTGGTTAATAATAAAATATATATAATAACTTGAGTTTCACTGAAATTCCCAACGGGTTCCAGAAGCAAATGGTAAAAAGAGTTACTGAAAAGAAAGGCACTCTTCCAAACCTTTGATCTTTTTGCCCTTTTTTGGCTACAGATAGTTTCATTTTTATTTTTTCATCAATAAAGTATTGGGAATCATGATTTCCCTTATATTTAAATGTTTTCAAATCTCTTCTTAATCTTCTTTTTTTTTTCCTGTGCATCTCCTTTCCCTCCTCCCATTCTCCTCGCATATATATATAATTTTTTTGTAGTTTAAGCTGACGCTGCCGCGTTGCATTTTTAGCTTCTTCATTGCGCTTAAGGACTTTTGACTTTTGTTTTATTAGTTGTGACCCCACCCCCCGACCTCACCCCGACCTCCTACCCCTAATGAGGTGGAGGAGACCAACCGCCCACCCTGCCCCCGCCCGGTACAGCGGACTTCTTACTTAACCAACTCGCGTTTTTTCGCTTTTTCGTTCCACCAACTCAGTGTGTGTCCCCCTCCCCCCACTGTGTTGCCATCCCTGTCTGCCGTAGTATTTCTCATATTTTTAATTTCTGCACTTTGTCCCTATTTATCCTGGCGTTGGCAGTTTTTAATTTCTCTGCTTTTCCGGTGCAAAGTTAATGAATAATTGTGCGCACTTTTGCGGCAAACGGAGACGGCGACAACTCTGGCGCTCCGTGGAGAGCGTGTGTGAGTGCGAGCAGGACGGCAATAGAGTGGGGTTAAGCCAAAAGTGGGGGGAAGGAGGGGGGGGGGGGCTATAGTGGAGATAGAGTGGCGCGCTGAATGGCGCAAAGTGTGATTGCATCCGGCGCCTTAATGAGTTCTTGATTTAATTCTTTTTCAGCTGCCTTTCGTTTGGTTTCCTCTTCCTTCTGCCTCCTCTCTCTCCCCTCCCTCTCTCCTCTCTGTCTCCTATTTTTCTCCACTATTTTTCCTTGTATTTCCCCGCCCTCCCCGTCCAGCTTTTCCGCGAAATGACGTTGATTTCTTGCCATTCGCAGCAGCGTCCAGTGCCGATGTCGCCTTTCAGTGTCATTGTGCCTGGAAATTGGTTGACACGGGAAAATGTGGCAGGGAATTTCCCAAGGAAAGGGGGAGAAAGAAGGACAAGGAGCGCTGGAAAAGCGCAGGTCAACGGAAGCGGAAATAAGCCAGAAATAGCCCCGAAATAAATAAATAAAATAAATAAATAGAAAAAGATCCAAGAAGAAGTAATTTCAAGAAATAAATCTTTTAAAAATTTTAAAAAATTATAAGAAATTTAGAACAAGCGGAAATTTGCTATATTTTATATATATTATCTCTGCTTAGGCCTCGTACCCCTCACCTGACACTCCTCCAGCCCAAAAACTGCAACTTCTTCGACACTAATTTGTCTTCAATGAAGAACAAAATGAGCCGCTCAAGTGGGCACTTCGTCCCTGGGCTTTTCCTCTGGCTTTTCCCCCTTGGGCCGCCCCACTTGACTCGGCGAAAAGTGCGTGACCAAAGGCAGGACAACAAAGGGCAGGACAATGGCCAGGCGACAAAACAAAATCCGCATCCAAAAGACTCCTCGAAGGCCCCAAACTGCCCCCCTGGAGTGCGGAACGCAACGAAATCAAACAGAAGTGCCAAAAGGACAACGGAATAGAACAGAGAGGGAATGCCGTGGAATGGAATGGACTGGAAGGGAGTGGAAGGAGTCCCCAAAAGGATAAGGAGTCGCCGGGAAAAGTCGGGACAAAGTCAATGCGTAATCAAAGTGCTCGAAGTGGTGGCAATGGCGGTGGGAAAGAGCTGCTCTCTTACTGCGAAATCCTGCCAAAATTACACTGAACAAAAATCTAAGGAAGTGCTGATACCTAGAGTTTAATAATGGTTTTATTTTTCGGAATTAATACTTCTTGAATTTGAAGACAAAAATATTTTCCCAGTGCCAACCAGACGACGCCACATCGTCGTCGTCGTCATCGTTGTCGTTGTCGTCTTCTTAGGTGGATCAGCTTCAGCATCAGCTATAGCCCTGGCCATATCTGGATCGGGGGAGTTAGGAGTCAGAGTCAGCCTGCATGGGGGTCCGTTCGTCGTCTGCCTGTCAGACACAATGAGCATCATTGTGTTTTAAGTGCGTTTGTTGTCCTGCCGAGGCAGTCCTTTTCCCTTCTTGGCCACCTCGGCTTTCCCCTGCCAGTGCCTGTGCCTGTGCCTGTGCCTGGCCAGCCCGATCCTTGGTTCGTTGGTTGTTTATTTATTCTTTTTCCTGCCCATCCACATTTTTGGCATCGGCTTGCCAGGGACTTCCGTTCGTTCGCTTGTCCTTTTTTGGCGAAGAAAGACACTTTACTTTTGCCCATTGTCTCCGTCTCCAGCACCGACCGAACCCCACCGATTGCCAAATGAAAAGCGTTTTCAAATTAATTGATTAAAGTCCATTACAAGTTTGCTGCGAAATGACAGTGGCAATTGTATGAGAAATGACTGCAAAAGGACACTCTGGACATTGAGGGACTGGCAGGGAGGGAAGCTAGAACATTGGACACTGTCCTGAGGAGTTGATCCTGCGGAATGAGGGATTACACATATGGCAGGGCTCATTGATTCTGGGCAGGCGGCCAAGGATATTGAATTGAAGTGTAGATGTGAGTCTTGGGAACACTTAGGAATACTTAAGGAAATAATTACTAAGGCTTTAAATATATAGAGAATATTTTATAAAATATTTAAAAAAGGTATTTAGCCTCTTAATACTTTAAGGAAGTAATTACTAAGGCTTTAAATATATAAAGAATACTTAAAAATATATTTAAGAATGTTATTTAGCCTATTAACACTTTAAGGAAATAACCGTCAAGGCTTTAAATATGTATAGAATATTTTATAAAATATTTTAAAAAGTTATTTAGCCTCTTAACACTTTAAGGAAATACTTACTAAGTCTTTAAGTATATAAAGAATATTTAATAAAATATTTAAAAATGTTACTTAGCCTATTTACACTTTGAGGGAATCACCTTAAATTCTTTAAGTTTGAAAAGAATATTTTTAAAAATATTTAAAAGTCTTATAAGCCCATTAACACTTTAAGGGAATAATTATTAAGTCTTTAAATATATAAAGAATATTTAATAAAATATTTAAAAAGGTTTTTTAGCCAATTAACACTTTAAGGGAATAACCGTCAAGGCTTTAGATATATAAATAATATTTTTTAAAACACCTTAAGGAAATAATAACTAAGGCTTAAAATATATTAATAATATTTTTTAAACTATTTAAAAATTGAAGGTGAAGCCGAAATGAAGTTATTTCTTGAAGGAATCTATTTCCTTCTTTCTTTAGTAAGTTCCCTGATTGAATAATTAGGTTCCCAGAATATACATTTATTCTAATACCTAAACTCCCCTTGAACCTCTTCGATTCCTGTATAGTTTCGACCCCAACTAAGGCCCAACTTACACCAAACTAAGTCCCTCAACCTCGGCACGGAATCCATTCGGAATTTCCTCATTTGGCCAGCTAAGTGGCCAGCAGCAGCAGCTGCAGGTCGAACGGCGGAATTTTGCCGGATATAGGTAGCAGAGGAAGACACCTCCTGGGCCGGAAGAGAGTTTGCCTGCATCTCCGGGCCTTATTTATGTACGGCTGGCCAGAAGAATGCCCGGCCATTTCTCACGCTGGGAAAACGGTGAGTGACTGTCACGGGAAGGAAGAGAATAGCGGAAGTGGAAGTGGAAGTGGAAGTGGCCGGGGGATTAAGGATTGCGATGGTCGGTCGTGCACGCCGAACAAATCAAACTTGTAAATTAGCAATACTCATTGACAAATATTTCATTCAGACAGTCGACGGTCGACGGTCGACGGTCGACCTGCCATCTGCCTGGCTTCCAGCATCCATCCATCGGTCGTCCTTTGTGCAATATTTCAAACACGAACTTTGCGCGCCAAAGATTAATTAACTTATGTCAAAGTAATTTTCAACGTTCGTTAAGGCGACACGAGCCTGTCTCTTCGCCGCTCCAAGGACTCGGGACCAAGGAGTCTGCAGCCAGGCGAAATTGATTGTCAGTCATTCAAAGACATTTTTTCCCATTTGGCCAAGGCTTTTCTCTCGGCGGTGGGGGTTGGCCCAAAGATATTGGCTTTTAATGGGGGTTGGCCGGCAGTCGCCTTGCGGCTTACCAAAGGTCAGGGGGTGGGGCCTCGGTCTCGGTCTCGGTTCCGGGGAATATTGTTAGTTATTTGGGGACGCAGGAGCGGGAGCGGGAGCCGCAGACACAGTCAATAAGTAAATAAATGAATGTAATTACAAGCTAAATAAACACCAATGCGATTAATGGGGATTTTCCCCGCACACACACACGCGCGAGGGGGGGAAAAAATACACAAACAAATGGAAAAATTTGTCACTAAAGCGTCTTTAGCTTGTGGGTTAACTTTAACTTTAACCCGTACCTGTGTGCCTTTTATTTTCAGCTTTAAAATATAATTAATATTAAAATATAATAATATTAAATAACACGCGAGGGGGGAAAAAATACGCAAACAAATGGAAAAATTTGTCACTAAAGCGTCTTTAACTTTAACTCGTACCTGTGTCCCTTTTATTTTTAGCTTTAATTTAATCTTTTTATTATGTATTCTTTTTATTATTTTAACATTTAAACCTAAAGGCGTCTTTAGCTTTAGCTGTATATTTGCATTTTTAATATTAACTTGGTTAACAATTACTTTTTAACTTTAACTTTAACTTGTACCTGTATTCCTTTTATTTTCAGCTTTAAAATTTTATTAATAATAATATATAATAATATTAAACAACACGCGAGGGGGGGAAAAATACACAAACAAATGGAAAAATTTGTCACTGAAGCGTCTTTAACTTGTGGGTTAAGTTTAACTTTAACTTGTACATGTGTCCCTCTTATTTTCAGCTTTAATGTATTATATTTTTATTGTAAAGTGAAAAACACTATTCTTATTTATTATTTGTTATTATTTTAACATTAAAAACTAAAGCTATATATTTTTTATTTTATTTTTTATTTTAACTTTTACTTGCACCCTTAACATGTACCTGTAAGCAATTTATTTTGTATTATTATTGTGACAGTTTGTTGTTCAATCTTCGCTTTTTTTATTTTTTATATACATATTTTTTAATACAAATTCTTCTATAATAAATAAATTGTGAATAAGATAAGTACAAATATTTAAAAGTGTCCATATCATCTAGCTTAACTCGAACCTATTCCCACGTTCTTCAAAGGCATATTCCCCGTGTTTTTCTTTTATTTTATTTCAATTTTTTTGGGAAAGGACAAATATGCTAAGAAGTCGCGGCCGCAGCTTTTGCATAAAGTAGAAATTTACACATTCTTAACAAAATAAATACGCAGCACAAAGCCAAAAAATAAGGAGAGTAAGAAAAAAATCCAAATAAAATAAAAAGGATAACGTGAAATGTGGCAAAAAGGCAAAGGAAAACATGCAGATCTTCTGGCGAATGTGGAAAAAAATCCGCGGCACAAATGGGAGAAGCAAAGTAACCAACTTGAGTGAAAATTCTTATAATTTTTACAGCCCCGACGGTTGGTTTCTTTATTTTTATTTTCATTTTTTTTTTTGGGTAAAGGCTTAACAAAAAATGTCTTGTGAGGAGTTGGGGGGCAGGTTAAGAAAATGCTTTGGTTGTGCAAAAAAGGAGAGAGAACACACTCGCAACATAAAGAAGATTTCAGCTCGTCATTTATGCGTTTATCTGCGGCCGCCAACAAATGCGCAATGTGGCAAGTTCCCTTTTTCTGCTCGCTTTTCAGGGGTGTGAGTGTGGCTGTGTGTGTGGCTGTGTTGTATGTGTGCAGGTGTAGGGTGCAGGCTGCAGGATGTGCCCTGGTGACTGCAGGAAGGAAGTCCTAAGATTGAATCGTTCTTATTATTATTTCTAAGCTGGAAAGTTTGGGTATACTTTAACATAATTATATTTTTTGTGGGTTTTTTATTTATTTAGTTTAATGAATATTATAATTACAGAATATATATATTAACTAATATTTTTTTATATAATTCAAGATCGAAACAAGGATAATATTTTAGAATAAGCAGACTCTGATTGCTTTCCGAAGGAAGTCGTAGGGTTGAAGGCATCTTATTATTATTTCTAAGCTGGAAAGTTTGGTTATATTTTAATTTAATTAGAGTTCTTGTGGGTTTTTTTATTTATTTAATTTAATGAATATTATAATTACAAAATATATAAATTTAGAAATATTTATTTTTATATTTAAAGATTGAAATAAGGATTTTAATGAGAATGAGTAGACTCTGGTTGCCTTCCGAAGCCAGCTTCTTGTGCTTTTGGCCTGTTAATTATTTCTTTAAAAGTTAAATAGTTTTTATTTATTTTATATATTTTTATATGAATTTAAATTATTTATATTATAGATTTAAAATATCTCAAGAAAAGGTATCAAGGATCAGCCTAGCTGGCTCCGAAATCGAGGCGGCTAAGTGACAAGCTCCGACAGATGCAGTGCGCGCCCAAAAATTATGCAACTGCAGGCTGGCAGGGGGGGAAAACCTGCTCCTGGAAGGATGCGAAAAGGACATGTGCGACCGCTTGCAAATCTTTTCTTTTTCGGTCTAAACAAACAGGCAAACGTGGCCAAAAGGGAAAACACGCGAAAATTATATTTAAGATGACATTTTGCAGTTGGCGGCGGAAGTGGAAGCGGAAAAGTCCAGGGACAAAGCCCGCGCGCTTCAGCTGCGGTTCCCCGTGCGTGTCCTGGCCCGGCCTCAGCCTCAGCCTCAGCTTCGGCTTCTTTGTTTGCCGGCCGTCTGGCAAAAAGAACGTTGGCCAATTAGCCCAAGACTTGGCCGAGAGAGAGGAGTGCGCGCCTCTTAATTAGGAGTGTTTATGTTTATTTGCCAAAGGATTTGGCCACAAAAAACGGGGGCCCGGCACTAAGCCGCGTGTCTTGGCCAAAATCTTCTAAGCCCAAACAACTGTTCCGATGCTTTTTTCTCTTATTTATTTTGTTGTATTTTGTGCGAGTGTCCTGTGCCGGTGCCGGTGCCAGTGCTGGGTGCTTTTTAATTAACATTTAACACTCCTCCTGGCCGGAGAAGTGTGTTCCGGCGAAAAATGACATACATCAAAAGCGAGAGGCGAGTACGAACGGCAGACAGATTAGGACAGTGGGCGTGGCAGCCATTACACGCGTTAATTTCATTAAAATTAAACACATGCATGGCCAAAAACAAAGGCCGCCATGGGTTAAGTAGCCCTTTGCCGGGTAATATAAAAATAACATTAGCCCCGAGTGCGAGTCTTCCATGTCCTTGTGCAGGACACCTTTTTTATTTTATTTTATGTATTCTTTGCACCTTAAAAAATAGAAAAAAATACCTTTTTGTGCTCCGGCAGGAGGGCGACAATGAGCTGCGTTCCTACGTGTGCATCCTTGCGGTGCCTTCCTGCGCTGCGCTGCGCTTTTTTGTCAAACGCTGCCCCTCCCTGCTCTTCTTGCTCTCCTTGCTAAATTTTGTATCTCTCGGATCCGTCTGTCAAACGTGGACTGCATACTTTTAGGCTGGCACTGCTTTTCCCCCTCTATTTTCCCCCACTGCCATTTTCCCTGTTTTCCCCGGGATTTGTCGCCGCCACAAATGAAATGCGGAACAGGATTACACGGCCTTAGGGCCCCGAGTTTGGTGGCTGTGTCTATAAGTGAGTGAGGGCACTCGGCGAGCCAAGTGTCCAAGTGCATTCCGCCAGCCAGAGGTGGCTTTGGGGAAGGCAGAAAAAATATATAATAAATAAATAAATAATGGAAGGCCTTTCGGAAGAGTCTAGAACAGCCACTGAAAAATATATAATAAATAATATAAAATAAATAAATCAAACCAAGGTTCCTCTATTAATTTCTATTAATTAAATTCCATTTTATTAACCCCTTCAAGGCCTTCGACGGCAGCCTTTAATAATTCCCATTTTCCCTTACTTTCCTCCCCAGAAACCGCAGAAACCCCACCGATTCCGATTCCCAAATCAAAATGGGACTAGCAAATGCCCAGAAACTTTAAAGCAATCAATCCCGCACCCGGTTGAGGCCCCAAACCCCAGCCAAGTCCATTGAAATCCACAAAACAAATAAGTGAAAGGCGGAGAACTAACAGAGAACGTCGCGTTTTCTGCTGGCAAAAATTAAAAGCAGCTGTCAAATGCATTTGATAGTTTTTAACCCTATACGGCTTCCGGATTCCCACTCAACCCTTTTGGGGGCCCTGTCCGCAAAACAACAAATAGAAAATTATGCTTCAATAAATAAATTTGCCTATGAAATCAACTGTGTGCGTGTGGGCTGGAAATGCGGGGGATTTTTCGAGTAGTTTTCCTCAGTTTTCCACAGTTTTGATTTGGGCCAAGGAAGGGGGGTGTCTGTGTGCGGAAAAGGTGCGATTAATTGAAGAGATTCCGCAAGGGGAAAGGGAGACTACGAATTTCAGAACTAAACTACTTGTGCCGCACACTTTCAAATAGCTTTTGGGATTTCGGTGAAAGGAGCTGTTCAGATGCTCTTTTTTAAGATATTTAATATATATTAAGAAAGATTTATAAATAAATTAAATAGAAATGGTATAAATATAGATGAATAAATAGTAAATACTAAAGGAATATGTGTTTGAAACCTCCAAAAATAAAATAAAATTATATAGAGCTCCCAAGAAATTCAGGTTTAAATAAAACTTAATTAAATTGAGATTCCGTTTTAGTATTTCCCTAAAAGATATAAAAAATTATTAAGAAATAATTATATAATGGAAATGGTATAATTATAGATGAATAAATAGTAAATACTAAAGGAATATGTATTTGTAACCTCCAGAAATAAAATAAAGTTAAATAGACTTGCCAAAAAATGTAGTTTTAAATAAAATTAACTTAATTTGAGTTTCCTTTTTAGTATTTCCCTAGCAAGGGTATTATTTGCCAACGGAAAGGACGAAGGATAACTGGGAGACTGACAGCGAAGACGGCTAGTTTTTTGTTTACTCAAGCAGCCCGCGCACACACATGTGCCACACCATGTCTGTGCCCTTCTATTTTCATTGATAATAAAAGGATAATAATAAAGTGCGCGTCGCGGCAAATATTTGGCTGTTCCCTCCCCCTCCTCCCTATATATATATATATTTATAATCAGAACTGAATCGGAATCAGACAGGCGACCCTTTCATCTGAGTGCGCCCGAAAGTATGCAGGGATTCCGTGTGTGTAAGTTCCCTTTGCAATTTATTGTTTTCGACATATTTGCGGGTCTGTTTATTTGGCGCGCGATTCCCTGAATAGTCCTGGAATCCCTGCCCCTGCCCATCCCCAGCCTGTGAAATCCTTCAGTTCCTGGCTCTCAGCGATGGCATTGCTTAATTAACGTGAACACGATTGCATCTGGTTGCTGGCGATGGGGGTTACGGACTCGGGTTCGGATTGGGTTTTAGCCTCGGGATAGGCCGCGATGAGTTGCCGCAATTTGATGTGCATCCCAGCGCCGCTGTCACCAGGATAATGACAAAGGACAAGGAAAAGCTTCTTATAAGCTCTGAATATACTTTATATTTTATATATATTATATTTTTTCGATGCCATTCGCATATCTCCTTCGATACCTGCATTTCCTGCCACTAAACTAACCTCTGGTTAACCTCAGACTCATCCTTATTCGGGGTCGCATTATCGGGGCGACAGGAAGTAAAACGGAGCGTTGACAGTGGACAACATAAATTAACCAAAGTTGTATTTAAATCGAAATGCGATTGCCATCTACAAGCGATGATTAAGCAAGGCTTCTTCTACACCGGTTTTCCTCCTCAAGATGACCCATTTTTGGGCTTTTCTCCACTCTCAACCTCTGTTTTTCCATTGTTTTGTTTCGGTTTTCCTGCTTTTTTTGCCTATCGCAAATGTGCGATGCGAAGAGGCCTTTTCTGGCCACAGAGCCTCCTCTAATGCACTCTAAGAAATATGTTAAGTGCCTTAAATATTTAAGACATCATTTTATCTTGCAAAATTTCCTACTGGAACTAAGTAAAACTTCTTAAGACAAATACTTAATTCAGTCCTTTGCCTTTATTCAAGTTTCTTGTGCATTTTCCCAGTGCATTTAAAAGGCAACATCTATCAGCGGCCACAAACATAATTTGCCATTTATGACAAATTGATAATCGTTAACAAGTTTTGTTCGGGGCACGCACCAACTGCCTTGGCTCTCCGCTCTCCTCTCTCCCTGCTTCAGCATTGCAAAAATATGGCTAATTTGCATACAATGGCCAAGAGCCACGAGCCTTTGGTCAGGTTGTCTCGGCATTGTCGGGATTGTACGCACTTTTGGCCACATCGATAAGCGCCACTTGTCGCGGGTTAAAGTTCGACAACAAAAATGTACAGAACAAGAAGTCCGGAAATGGTTAATCCACTCTATATCGAGTCTTTGTACTTGATAAATGGAAAGATATATTTTAAAATAGGTTAATAATAAGGTAAATAGTGGAGAAACTTCAGGGAAAAAACATTTAATAAAATGTATGGAACTAAGTTTTAAGTAAGTCAATTTTAAATAAGTTTTGCAAGCGGTTTGGTGGCTGTAGTCTTGGCCAAACTTACCTTAATTATCTCTTCTCGCTTAAATTTGTGCTTAAAATATGTTTTAAAAATTGTTACAAACGTAATTAATAATTTTATTAGCTGCTTATGACTTCTGTTTGATTAAAATACATTTTATATTTTTTTTTAATAAAGAAAGTCTTATATATATTATATCTATTAACAAATCCCTGCTTATTTTATGGATTCACTCAATTTAATACTCATTTTTTTAGACACTCTCACTCACTCAATTTGGCACTCTCTCGGCCACTCACTCGCTCCGGGGATTTCCCCTCTTTGAGTGGAAAGCCAGCCAAAGCGGCCTTTTCCACTTGAGAGCTAACGAACAACGCGAGGGGAAATCTAGTTCGAAAACGATTTTCACTCAGAGAGAAAGACAGAGAAAGATGCACACAGGAAGAGAGAAAGAGCAAGTGGGAGGGCAAGTGAACTGAGAAAGGGGAAATCCCCGAGTGGCTTAGTGGTGGGTTTGAGTGGCCACAAGCAGTAACTAGTCCGAGAAAAGACCTCAAACCGCCAAGAGAAGAGACTATTTAGCTCAAAAATAAATTATAATTAATAGAACTGATGTTCTGTGTTTTTTAAAATTAAAATAATTATTAAAATTAATTGGTAAACAATATAACAGATTAAAAATCTGTTCTAAATGGTGGTTTTAGCTTAGCTATTTTCATATATTCTCATGGCTTACAAAAACACCTCTATTTACTTCTTATATTTAATTTATAAAGCAAGAGAGACCTTAGGAATTTAATTTCTTATTTATTTTAATTTAAATTAATTTATTTACAAATTAAAACGCCTTTGAACCGCAGTTAAACCCTGGACTAGGCTCATAATTTCGCATTTGCAACCGGCAACTGCAACTTCATTAGATTGGCACACATATGGCCAAGGACACTGGACAAGGCGCAGGCTGCACTCCTTTTT
Source organism: Drosophila triauraria (assembly GCA_014170255.2). Lineage (NCBI taxonomy): Eukaryota > Metazoa > Arthropoda > Insecta > Diptera > Drosophilidae > Drosophila > Drosophila triauraria. The sequence continues at coordinate 3,548,459 of CM024333.1, read as the reverse complement.
GGCAGCCGGGACGGGGTGAGGCAGGGACTGAGGGACAGGAGACAGGGGACAACAGGACTCCGAAAGGACGCGCGACATCATTTGTCAAAACAAACTTTTTGACATTGCCGCGCTTCGCAGCGAAAGTGCGTGGCCTTCGACGCCCACCCCTGTGGCATACACCCCCCCTCCCCCTAGCTGGGTTGTGTGTGTGCGTGTGGCAAACAACAACAAGAACAACAATGGCCACTCGATTGTCCTCCGACTGACCGGAGAGCGATGTTTATCATTATTATCGCCACTCGCGTCCACTCAGCGAGCCGGAATCATAGACTGTCTGTTCATCGCGACTTGACTTTTGACCAACTTGGTCTCTGCCCCGACTCTGGCATGCCCTAATTTATTAGAATGCAACTATAATTCCCAACTGGTTGGTTGGCAAGAAGAAATGTGATGGGAAACACTGGTTATGTCTGGAAAATAATGGTTCATTAGCCTTGCTTGGCGTTTATTTAAATATTTATATATTTATAGTAATCTATAGGTTTAAAATTATTAATTTATTTATTTACTTTATACTCTTAGAACTCTTGATTAATTTTTGGTATTTGTGGTTAAGCTTCTAGGGTTGCCGAAAACCACCAATAACTGCCAGGACCTCCTCCTGTTCTCCACTTCCTTCTCCTTCAGCCAGCAACAAACACTTTCATTTAATTTCATAATTATCAGACGAAACCCGAAAACCATACGAAATTGTGACACACCAAAGGGACTGAGACTCCAGATATTTGCAAATATATACACACAAATATATATATAGATTTTTATAAATATATAAACCCTTGCAGCCGCCCTTCAGAGCCCTCCTTGGTGCAGAGAAAAAAAAGCATTCCGTTGAGTTCAGTTTTTGTTTAGTTTTTGGTTCGAGTTGCCTCATCTCCCAACTATGCGCCGTTATGGACACGTACTCCCTGGCCAAAGGCGAATTAACCCATTAAAGCCCACTTTAAGAACACAACAGAGACTGCAGAAATTTTCACCATATTTTTTATAAATTTTAAAATATATTTTATTAATATTTTTGTATTTAAATAAATAATTTTTCCTTGCAATTCTTTTTCAGACGCCCTACCCAATGGGTTAAGAGTGCCTTGTGGGGGGTTAAGGATACCGGATGTGGGGCTGTCCACTCGTGCAAATTATTGTGAAATACGAAAGGCGGAAGGAGGAGGCAGGAGGAGTGAGAAAAATAAGAGAAGCCATTGCATACTTTACCGAAAAATGAAGTCATCGAGCAGGAGATGTTCCCAGAGAGAGAGAGGGAGAGAGAGGGTGAGTGTGAGTGTGTGTGGGTTACAGTCCAGTTAGTTTCGAGTGTGTGTGTGTGTGTGTGTGCTGCTTGGAACCCTTAATTAAATAAATTCAATATGCGCAACGGGCAGCCAAGAGCCACCCGAAAAGGAGTCCCTGCTCTCGTTGTTCCTCATCAGCAAACTGAAAACCCAAATATCGTCCTCGTCCTCCGTCCTCCGTCCTCCGGCCAACTACAAAATTATATGGCGAGAATGTTCGTTCGCTGGAAATCGTCATGGATTTTAATATTTAAAAGCGTTTTCAAAAATTGTCCCCAGCAGCGAGCGGGGTGGAAAAGGGTTGGCTGGATTTCAGGACATTTGCCGCTGACCAACAGGGTCCCAGTTCAGAGGGCAAACGCATCGACTCCGTCTCCGCCTCCGTCTCTGTCTCTGTCTCTGTCGGTTGTGTCCCAAAAGTCGACCCGAGTCCAGACCCAAACCCCTCAGACTCCGGTTCGACAGGCAGCGGCAACATTTTGATAAGCGCCGCATGGACAGCCTCCACCCAGAACTGACCAACCAGCCAACCAGGCTGGGAAATAAAAAAGTAACTGCCTGGCCCAGGACACTCGCAGCGAGAGCTCGTCGCCAAAAAAGGATATTATTTAATGAGCTACACTTTAAGCATTGGACATGGATGTGGGATCTGGGATGTGGGATGTGGGCTCTGGGATGTGGCCAGTGGGAGGGGGCTGAGCCTCCTGCGGAATGGGGCTGACCAAATTGAGTTGACCTGTTCGGGAATACGTGTGTGAGTGCACTGCAAATGTGTTTAATTAATATAAATTATTAAATTAATACAAGAACGGGAAAAAATAATATTAAATATTGGAGAAATATTTATTTATAAATCTGAAAAGCAAAGACTATCTTAGGCTGGTAGTTTTCTTTACACAAATACTAGTCTTATTAAATATTATAATAATAATGAGTAAGAATAATATATTTATTTAAAAATTATATGCATTTTAAGGCAGGTTTCAGTGAATGAATAACTGAAAGATCGTTATATTCTTACTTTTCCCCTTAAGAAGTGTGTTTAATTTTGTTTATTAATTTATAAAACTGAAAACTAACTTAAACTGGTAGTTTTCTTTACTTTTACTCACTTGCCAACACAAATACTACTCTTATTAAATAATATAATATTTAATAATGATTAAAAAATAGTAATAATATTTATTTCAGTTTTGAAGAAATAAATTAAGACAGGATGCAGGGAACTAATAGCTGAAATGGGTTTATATTCCGACTTTTTCCCCCTAAGAAGTTGGTTTAATTTTGCTTTCCTTTTCATATTTCTGTGTTTAATTATTTAATTTCTCTCAGTGCCCATATCTGGCCATGCTTCTGGTAGTTTTGGTGCATAGTTTGGCCAGACTCAGTCGCTTGGCTTGCATATTGAATTGGAGGCTTTGCTCCTGGCCCCAGCTTCTGACCCCCAGATCCTTGCGATTGTCGTCCTGCCAGTGAGCTTTGGGGTCAGGCGTGTGTGCGTGATTAAAAATTCAATATCGAAACGAATGTGGAATTGAACGGTAAATTAAATGAGCCAAAAAAGGGGATATAATAAAGGAAAAAACAAAAATAAAGCCAAAGAATGGGAATCATAAATTTAATAGGTTTCTTTTAGGTTTGTTTTTTGTAGAACTTTAATTTTAAAATAAAATATATAAAAAGCATAGCTGAGTTTAATATAAAAATCCCTTGACTTAGAGCATCTTAAGAGCAGGAGGCTTAGGAGTGGGTTAAGACTGGGGACTTGTCTCTTATCGTAATGCCCACCTTGGCAGTGCCATCATCAGTCTGTGGATGCCGGCGAGGAATGTTTACATAAATTCATAAAATTATTGCCATAATCAACATTATGCATTTGGAACAAACAAAAAACCAGAAACCGCAAAAGAGTTCCAGAGGGTGGAAAGCGGTAAGTGGTTGCTGTATGAGAGAGGGGTTTGTGGAATACATATATGCAGCTTCGTAATTATGCTCGCTTGATTTGCCCAGCAACATTTTCTTTTTAATTATTTATATTTGGGGATTTTTAGGCAGAGGCCGGGAAAGGCGATTCAAAGGCTTTTCCAAGTTCCTTGCCTCTCTCTCGCATGTGTTAGGGATGGTATTTGCATACATCAGAGGCTGACTGACTCCCTGACTGACTCCCTGACTGACTGCCTCACCGACTGACAATATCTTTTTATGCTTTCGGCAGCCAGCAGCAACCCCTCAGCATTGGTTCGCTTTTTGGCCATGTGTTTTATTAGGCATGTTAATTAAAAGACATGAAATGAAAATAATTAAAAATATGTATAAAAAAAACACACACACTCGTGTGCGATATATGTGGGGCTTATATGCCACATAAACGCTTTTTATATAGCCAAGTATCTATGTTTCATAGCTCTTTAGAGCAGATAGCCGTTCAATGGTGGCTCTAAAATATCTCAAAAATATAAAAGTATAAAAATATTCCAACATCCAAGCACCCCTAAGCTCATCCCTTGTCAAAAATCATATGTGAGCATGTGTAAATAATCTAAACAAGAAAACAGGTTAAGTTCGTTTAATTATTAACAAGAAAGAAGAGGAAAAAATACAAAATTGATCCAAAATCGGTTTTACTCCCTTCACTTCAAAAGATCGCCTTATTAACTCATTGCTGCGGTGTCAATTTACACAGAAACCAGGCCAGAAAGCACTGAAAACAAAAGGCTAAAATATGGCAACATTACTGGGGGCCCCTTTGTCTCGAATTTCGAGCGTCTTAAGTGTTGCTAATAACGCCTACAACTAAAAAACAGCTGCGGGGTCAGCAGGCAGCAGGCAGGCGGCAGGAGGAGGTCCTGGTTGAGCGACACTTTTAAGAAATTGCAAAGTTTTCGTAACAAAAGGCAGTCGAGGACGAAGGCGAGGGGACTTGAACAATACTTTGATGCGATTTTGCGGATATTAGGTGTTAATTTTTCAAAGAGCCAAACGACATTGTACGCCGCCTGCTTACAGCTTTTATTAGGCTCTCGCTTCCCCATTGCCATGGAGCCCGTTGCCTTTTGTAATTTTAACTGCTTTTGGTTAACACTTTTACGCATTGCCAACTGTGGTGGTGGTGGTGGTGGGGCCACCCCCAGCCTTAACCCATTGCCATCGATATCACATGGAAGCTGGGGGCCCCTTTGTCTTGGCAGCAAGTCATCGATGGGAAAACTTTTCGGCAACTTTTTCTTGGCGTTCTCTGGCCCGGTTGGCCTTCTTTTCTGTGTGTGTATATATTTTAATTGCCCCCCAAGGGGGGATTCCATGGGCGTCGCCAAAAACAAGCTCTGAGTTACCGTTCTTCGCTGTCAACACAAAGCGGGGGGTGGCGGCATCGCATTTATTGAGCATTTTAGCCTTTCATCGATGCTTTCAGCTGAAATTATTTTGCTCATTTTAATTATTATAACCGCCAAGTACTACAGGCAGGAGCAGGAGCAGGAGCGGGAGCGGGAGCAGGAGCAGGAGCAACAATGGAACAATGCCATTCGAAGGGGGGCGAGGGAAAGGCACCATTTGCAAGTGCCGCAAAAACACAAATTTTAACGGTTATGCCACGGCGAAAAAGGGTCGACACAGCCGAGGGGGATGAGAGTTAGAAGGGTGCTTGTGGCCCCCTCAGTGGGGTGGCTCTACGCGGGAGCCTGCAAGGGGAGCCTTCATTTTGTGGTCACGTCTTCAAGAAAGGGAAAGTGGTCTTAGACTTGGGGGGATATATATATTTAGTGACTAGAAAAATTAGTAATATTTATTATTTATAAAATAATATTTGAAGCAAATTTAAATTTTAGCTTGAGATCAGTTTGAGCCACATATAAGCCTAGATTGAGGAAAAGGGGGACTAATCCAACTTGTGGCATAAAACCAACACAAACTCTCGCCTCTCTTCCTGGCTGCCTGGCATTAGATAGCCGGCAAGTTTTTGGTGTTTTATTACCAGAAAGAAGCATTTGCATACACTGCTCTCCGCTCTCCGTGGTAACTATAATTAACTGAATATTTATTACTGCGGTAGATAAAATGTTATGCGGCTATTATTTTAGTTTTACGGCCAACCAAGAAGCCAACAAGCCAACAAGCCAGCGGGCCAGGCTAACGCTGAGCTTAAGCCTCAGACGGAACATGAACATGGCAGGCAACTGGCAACCAAAGTGGCGGCGGTCGTACATGAATATGCAATCCGAGCCAAAATGCAGTCAGCACCCCTTTAGCCACCTGAAGCGCCAGGAGCACACACCTGAGAGCCAGGGAGCCAATCCCAGCAAAGATTCAAGCCATTGAACAGGCGGCGCCAATTAAGGTGTTCCGGGTGGGGCAACTCTATAGATAACCTTGGGACTAGTTCGATATTGGATACAAATTATTTATTTATTTTATTTATTTAATATAAATTAATAATTGAGTTTATTTAAAACAATTTATGTATACATTTATTACAATTAAAACTCTCGTGGTTAAACCTTTGGAGAACTTGGAGCTCTTCATCTTTATTGGTGAACTTTATTGGTGAATTCATTGATGATATTGTGAAATTCTATCTATATTTATACCCTTGCAGAGGGTATAATAATTTTGTCATGATGTTTGCAACGCAGTGAAGGAGGCATCTCCGACCCCATAAAGTATATATATTCTTGATCAGCGTCACCAGCCGAGTCGATCTAGCCATGTCCGTCTGTCTGTCCGTCTGTCCGTCTGTCCGTCTGTCCGTCTGTCCGTCTGTCCGTCTGTCCGTCTGTCGGTTTCTACGCGAACTAGTCTCTCAGTTTTTGAGCTATCGGGCTGAAATTTTCAGCATAGTCTTATTTCATTAGCACGCAGTATATATGTCGGAACGGCCGAAATCGGACCACTATATCTTATAGCTGCCATAGAAATGATGGGGAAATTAATGTAAAAAAATGTTAACTTCTCTGTTTTTCAACGAATTTCTATAAATTTCGAGATATTGTCGTTTTTATAGTTTTAGAATTACGGTTTTAATTTCATTAAGATCGGACAACTATATAATATAGCTGCCATAGAAGGGATCGGTCGATTTATATGAAAATGTAAAACTCTACATGTAAAATGTAAAATTTACAAAATTTACATAATTTGACATTTTTCTTTTAACATTACCAAAATGGATCGAATTTCAATTATCCAATTGCAGACTGCAAGGGTATACAAACTTCGGTTTACCGAAGATAGCTTTCTTTCTCGTCTAAATAGATTTATATAAATAGTATAAAATTATAATGATTTGTATAAAATTACCTCATCTGTAGATAGCCTTCCTAAACTAAAAACATTAATCTTAACCCACCTAGTAAATATGCAAGATAGCAATCGAGCTGCCTGATAGTAGTTTATATTTCCTCGCATTCTTTTTTCTATACTTTCCTTTCGCGCCTATTTAACACCTAACCCTAACAAGCCCGGGCTTGGTTTTAAATGGCCACTTGAGTGTACTGACCGTAGTGCATCTTCAACGCCCAAGAAAAAAAGATATATAAATGATGACCATTGGTGAACTTATTTGAAGAATTTCCTGACGAAATTTTTAAGTATTTTTAATAAGTCATTGGTGAACTTTGTTGGTGAACTTCATTGGTGAATTTTTTAAGCAGAATTCTGAAGTATATAAATATGCTTTTCTTATAAATGAATATTATGGGCTAGAGTTCCTTTATAAAATCTTTTCTTATAGTTTATGATAGATTTTTATCATTTGTGAACTTTATTGCTGAATTCATTGGTGATATTGTGAAGTATAATATCTAAATAAAAAATGTATATATTTTAATTTTTAAATTATGACCAGTGGTGAACTTATTTGCAGAATTTTTGATTTAATTTTTGAGTATTTTTAATGTCATTGGTGAACTTTGTTGGTGAACTTCATTGGTGAATTCTTGAGGTAGACTTTTCAAGTATATAAGTATGCTTTTCTTATAAATGATTATAATAGGTTGGAGTTTCTTTATAAAATCATAAAAAAAAATTATAAAGGCTTTTCTTATAGTTTTTAATAGATTATTAGCATTGGTGAACTTTATTGGTGAATTCATTGGTGATATTGTAAAGTATAATATCTAAATAGTTTTATATATATTTAATTTATAAATAATGACCATTGGTGAACTTATTAGTAGATTTTCTTGATTAAACTTTTCAGTATTTTTAACAAGTCTTGTAATATTTTTATTGGTGAACTTTATTGGTGAACTTCATAGGTGTATTTTGTATATAAATAATTATTGTTAGTTAGAGTTCCTTTATAAAATTATACAAAATATTTTAACTGACTTTTCTTATAGTTTTTTCATTGGTGAACTTTATTTTTAAATTGGTGAACTGTTAAAGAAATTGTTGATGTGAAAATCAGTGCGCTCTTTAAGAAATTTCCATTAAATAATACTAATATTCAATATTTTATAGACTAAAAAAAGAAATTAAAAAATAATATACTTAAAAGATAACAACATCTTTAGGCCTTCAACCTCCGAAATAAAAGCCAGAATACAGCCAAGGCTGGCAGCACAGACTCCGATGTCGACCCCGAGACCACGTTCTTTGAGAGGATTCTCCAGGACTGGGGAGGAGGTGAAACAATCGCTAATTGTTTTAGGACCTTCGCTCCAGATGCGAAGGCAATAAGGTGTGAAATTCCAGCCAGCGTTTCGACTTTTGCTCGCGGCAAAGAAAAGTTTTTAAGCCAGCCAAGCGCAAATTACGCATACGCCGCGTTGTCTTACAAAAAGGCGGGCGCGAATATAACTCATACGCCACGTAGCAGCTGCCGGGTAATTATAATCATTTAATGAAGAGCACTGGCAGTGGCAATGGCGCTGGCTCTTGGACTGCCTCTGGATCTGGCTGGCAGAGGGAAAAACAACGCCACTTTGGCGGGTTAATACGCAAATCTGGCCACCATTCAGCAATTGATCTATAATGATTTAATACCGCCGGAGAGAGATAGTTGGAATCGAAATTTAATTGGATTCGTGTCGCCGCAGCACGAAAACAATTTCCCCCAATTTTCACACCACGGCTAAAAACTCAATTCGCATTAATTGCTCAAATTCGAATTGGACTCGAATTGGACTCTAATCACTATTAGACACGCTCCGACGGCACGGCTGCTATAAAAGCGGAAGCCGGCATCGAAGCCAGTCACAGTTGACTTCCGGACTAGCGACAAGATGCATCTGAACCTCAGCTACTTCGTGGGCCTGCTGCTGGTGCTGCTGTGCAGCTCCCTCGTGGTAAGCCAGGTTATAGGATTAATTGAACTTTAATTCATTTCTGTGCCTCTCCCGCAGAGCGCCTTTCCTCAGGGTCCTTGCGGACCGCCGCCCAGCGGCACGCCTCCTCCGGGCGCCCGCCCGCCGGGACCGCCTCCGGGCTGCACACCGCCGCCGACTACGGCCAAGTCCGGCTGAGTGGCTTCCGATACCGCCGATACCCAATACAGTCCACCCACCCGCAGGCTTACGAGGCTCCCAACTGAAAAACCCCCTAGCTAAGTCTCTTTTTTTTTTCTGTGAAAGTGTTGTAAAATGTAAACTATAAATGTGTGTATAATTGCTGAAAAATGAGGATTTATTTGGCGATCAGGCAAAGGTGGCCACAAAGGCAGTGGCGCTCCGCCGTGGCTCTCCGTCCGAGGCCATGCTGGCACGCTCCACGAATTTCTCCTCCCTGCACTGGTGATAAAAGGCGTGGGCCACAACCCAAAAGTAGAGGCTGAGAACTGGGAGATAAATATAAAAAAATAGAGTAAAATATGGAATATATAGAATATATATAGAACATACAAATGCCGCCAAAGGCGATGCCCACATCGACGGGATCTGAGCCCCAGAATAATAGCTCAAAGACCAGAAAGACGGGCGTAATGATTATGTGAAGAGCGTTTGTGACCAGAAATACCCGAACAAGGCCAGCAAATTTCTGGGTATTAAAGGATACATATTAAGCATTAAATATAAATATAAACTAATATATAATATAAGCTAAAATATATATATTTTAGTTAATATTCTCCCTTAAAAACTCACCACAAAGTAGGCCACCAGGAGCACCAGGCAGCCGATGGAGTGAAACATATTCAAGAGCCTATAAGCAGCTACCAGTATTCCCTTTAGGCTCTCGGGAGGAGCCGGGTTCCTCTGGGGAATGGCGATCAGTTCGAAGAATATCAGGATCAGGGCAATCATCAAGCAGCCTAGTCTCAAGGAGATGGAACAGCAGCATTTCTTCAAGCGGGGCTTCATGGTGAGAAAACTAAATATTTAGAGTGACAGGTAAGGCAAAGGCTAAAGGTTATAGGAAAAATACTAAAAATAAATGCAATAAAAATAATAAATAATAAAAATAATAATAAATACATTAAAATAATAACAATTTCCATGAACTCGAAGTACTGAAATTAATTAGGTTTGATCCAAAAATATGGTTACATTTTTCCTCTGCTGTTGCACAATTTTTCCCGCCGGAGCCGAGGCCGCCTCGGCGTATTCCCCAGTCAATATATACATGCGACTGGCTGAGGAATTTCCCTCGGCTTTCCCCCGGCTTTCCCCCGGCTTTCCCCCGGCTTTCCCGGCAGCTCATCTATTTTGCATATTTTGCCAAACTTTTCTGCTAGTTGGCTTGTACTTGTACAATGAGTAGACGTAAAATTTGCGCAGACGACTGGCGACTGTAAAATATTACACGAAGGCCCCTAAGCACCCACCAGTCGATATTAAAAAAGATAAAGTTTTATTAGTTCTGCGGTGAAAATGGTGAAAATTGGAAGCAGGGGGAGCTGGGGGAGGAAGGTGGGAAATATCCAAGAAGCGAATATAATAAAAGTAATAAAAGAAAATATGCAACAAAAACAGGAGGCGGCGGCAAATGAAGATGCAGATGAAGTTGAAATGTAAATTTCTGGCCGAATGAAAAGTTCCGTTTCAATGATTGCAAACGGAAAACGGAAAACGGCAAATGGCAAATGGCAAGCGGCAAATGGAAAATGGAAAACCCAACCCCCCAGAGTCCGTGTGGTAGCCGCATCGGAAAATACTACCCCGCCAGGGCAAATGAAACGCAAGTAAATACGATAAATAAATGTTTAAATAAATAAGTAAATAAATATGTGGACAGCCAGTGGTGGCGACCCAAAGAGGAGAGGGAGCTGAGGGGACTCCGAAAACTCCAAATGTAATAATTAAATTGCATTTTGCGTCTGCGGCCAAACAAAATGGCGGCCAGCGTTCGAATAACTGAGTCCTGGAAGGGTTTAGTAAACGTAGTAAATACCCTTTGGGGATCTTTGAAAGGTCAGAATTAAATATTTTCTTAAATACGCAAGAAAAACAAGGGGTAAATAAATTAAGAACTAAGGTTCTGCATGTACATTTTAACTTATAATGAAATATTAATTATATAAACAGAAAACTAACTAAAAGAGATCATAATTTATGGCAGAATTTAATGGTTTCTTTTATAATTTGTATCTCTGTTTAGTTTAAATATATATTTTAAACTTTTTTCCAATTATAACTTTAACAACTTACTTATTAATTATAATTATTGTTATAAACCCTTAAACCCCACTTGAAGATATTCACCCTGAATATAGAAGTCCCTGGCTATCGGCTACTGATGAGAAATACAGCTTACAGCATTTTCATGTATTTTTCTTATTTTTTTTATAAATCAAACCCTTCCCCCAAGTCCATGTAACCCCTCGATGACTTCCTATAGCGGAACCCTGTATAAATATTTATATGCCTTGGCCACAATCATTGGTTCGCTTAAACACACACACTCTGGCGTCCATAAATGTGATTTTTATCTACTTTTTTTCGTTCAGATTTCCACATCGGTCTTTGTTTCTTTCTCCAGATTCCATTACATGCCCCGTAATTTGCGCTACTGATGATGGTGCGCATCAATTGTGCTCTGGGGGCGGCGCGGCGGGAAAGGCTTACATTTATTTATCATTCAATTAAATATTTAAAATACCAAAAAATGCTTTCACCGCCAGCCAACTTATTTAAATTTGCCGCCCACACACACGGGGCCCACACCTTTAATATTGAAATTGAAATCATAAATAAATGAGAAAATTTGCGTGGCTTTTCCGAGCGGGTTTTCCACGAACCCAGGCCGCGTGTGCGCTGTAAATTTTATTGTTATATGTATATATATTTATTTTTTTGTTGTGTATTTTCGCCGCTGCAATGTTTGTAAAATTAATTGACATTTTATTTGTTAATTAATTGTTATGGCCGTGTGTGTTGTTCTGAGGCCCAGTTCAGGGTTCATAGCCGGGGCCAAAATGGCCAAAATGGCCAAATGGCCAAATGGCTTTTCATTATTGTTATTACAAATGCCGCGGTCATTATTATTTGCTCGTTAAGAGCGCAGCACCTCACTGCAATGCATTTGTAATTTAGTTTTGTAGTTTTAATTGCAAAATCTGTTAATTTTCTAATTATTTATTTATGCATTTATTTATGCTTAGCTCGGGCATAAATTTGGATTAATTGGAAATGCTACAGTGGGTTCTACTTGGGCTTATTTATAATTTAAAATAATAGTAAACAAATATTTGTATATAAGAAATACTATTTATTGTTGTATATATTTTATTTATTTATTTTGAGGCACATACAATCAACTAACATATATTTAATTTTGGATAACTACCTTTCTGATAGCTTTAAAAATATTTCAAAAAATCTCTAAGTGAAAGACGTTAATACAGAATTTTAAGACTTCAAAACTCTGCATTTATTAATATATTTTTAGCTAATATATTTTTAGCTCATCTTCTCCGCTGCATTTACCATAAAAGAAGCCCCGAAAAAAGTGAGATTTTCTAGGCTGCTCACTGCCTTGTTGCCCGGGGCAAAGACCCATCAATTTTTACAACTTTAAATACCAGCAGGAAGTAACTTAGGCATTCACCCCACCCCCGCTCGTCCTGCAGGATCAGCTCCCCCCTAGAGCAACATTTCGAATGCGTTCGGCGAACTGCGAATGGCAATAAGAAAAAAGTCATAACAAAATTTTACGACAACTTTGGCGGCGTTTTCATTTCGCCGCTGCTGGTAGTTGGAGCTGGAGGACTCGGATTCGGATTCGGATGGATGGACCGATGCAAAATGCAAAACAAAAGGAAAATTACCAAAGTCCTGGAGGAGAGAGACCAAGCCAGACGAGGAAGCAGTATTCTAATGGCCGCCATCCCGCTGCTTTCTCCTCTTTTTTTTTGTTCCTTATTTTTCTTCTCCTCGGCGGATAGGGGGAGTGGGGGGCATATAATAATCATCTATATTCATGGATTAGGATTCAATTTTTATGCCACACGAGCGAAGGTGGAAGGAAGGACCTTCGAGAGAGAGGGAAGGCAACAATGAGGGTTAAATTGAAAATAAAGCGTTACCCAAAGAAGACACAGACACCAAGCGCGGAGGAGGGAGAGGGGGAATTTGCACTGAGAACATTTATTTGCCTTTTAAAAATGATTATTTAGTAAACTTCAAGGTGAACTGCTATATTTTTTGCTCTAAATTATTACTATTAACCTTATATGGGGTGTAGCCTAGTGTTCTGAGTGCCGGACTTGCGTCGTTTTTGGACAAAAAACTATTAACCTTATAAATACGTATTTCTAATATATTTAAGTTGATGATAATAATTTAAGGCTTATATTTAAAGTGGATTCCATCTAAAATATTAAAAAAAAGTAAAAAAAATATTTATTTTTAATTGTCTAAATCTTTTCTGGTAAAAGACTCTTTAAAATGACTTCCTAAAAATATACCTCTTAAATTAAAAGCAAAAATTTTAATTTCAATAATTTTCCCCACAAATATTTCCATATATTTTTGATCAATCTTTTCCCCCTTTGTTTCTCTCAGTGTCTGCGGTGGAAAAAACAAAATTATTCAAAAATTTATGCAAGAAAATATTACCAAAGAGCTAATAATTTTCCCCATCCACCCGTGCTCCGAAAAGGTGGCAAAGGCGCCGCGTGGGGCTGCCAGGCACTGGCTGGGTGGTTGGAGTGGGTGGATTGGGTGGTTCAGTGGCTCAGCGGTTCAGTGGGCGGCTGTTCCCCGGGCCGGGTTTTGTATTAATGAATAATATCGCGGCTAAGGCGAAGGCGAAACGCGTTTTGTATTTTTTTTTTCTCCTGTGGCACGCCACAGGGGTTAATAAGTAATCTGCATTTTTTGACATTTATTTATGTCTTCAAATATGTGCGAGGAGTTTTCCCCCGTCCACATTTTCCAAGCACCCCTCCCCTCTCTCTCTCTCTCTTTTCTCTCGTTTTTGTCGCCAGAGAAATCTAACAGCTGTTCAAAGTGTCATTAGAGCAAAATATGCCCGCAATGTGGAGATCTCCCCCCTCTTTAATTTTCCCACTCGCTGTGGCCATGGAGAATGTGAATTATATGCCGAGATATATATTTATTTCTCCTTATTCTTGGCCTGAGCTTGATCGTTATTGTTTCCATTTGATTAGCCAGGAAGGTGAGGGAAGTTTCTAGGAATTGAAGCAACATTTGCTAGCCAACTTGTAAAGTTTAGGGGATATATAGATGAGTTTAAGGAAAGATCTGGGTTAAAATGAAATACAATCAGTAACAGGTAATATTTTAATATATATTTAGAAATTTTCTGGCTTATAAAATAGAGAACAAAAGAAATGCCTTTGCTGAGAATATTATTGCATGATTTTCAGGTAAATATAAAATCTTATATAAATTGTAAATTAAATATATTTATTCATTTTGTAGTTATATATTAATCTCCTTCTGCTAAGTCAATCTAACTTAATTTAGATTGTATTTTAGGTCACCTACGTGTCGGCACAAATCTATATTTACGATTATGGAGGCTTATGGCTGTGGCTGCCGTTGACGTTTTAGTGTCATTCTGCGCTGGGCAGTAAATGTCCTGCTCCTGCTCCTGCTCCTGCTCCTGGTACTTCTCCTACTCCTTCTCCTTCTCCAAAACGGGGGGTGCCCAGGCCTAATGACAAATGCCTAATACGGGGAATGGTCACACACGCAAGGACCTGCTCCTTTTCGCTTTTCGGGCGAAAGTGAAATTGTCATAAAAAGTGAAAGGCAACTGGGGGATGCCCTAACCGAGGGGGTGGTGCTCACATGTCAAGGTAATTTGGGCGCACTTTTTGCACTCCCCCCGCCGCCTGGTTTTTATGGGCGAATTCAAATAGTGCCTGCCACGCCCACACGCACACACAAACACACACATGTAATTACTTAGTTTATTATATTGCAAGTATCCAAGTGGACCCGCCTCCCCCCACCCTTCCCTCTTTTATAGTTTGGCAAATCGTAAAAACTTTTACAACATTTACATGCAGGGCGAGAGAATTTAGAGGCAGGGTTGCCAGCCCGCCCTACCATTCGCGTGCCAGAGTTGTCGCCGCTGAAAGTTTGCTTTAGAGTTGCGCTCTCTCTATTTGTCTTTCCAGTCCCTGCTCCCGAGGACGATGCTTTTTCAATTACTCAGCCTCAGCCTCAGCCTCAACCTCCGAGGGGAGGTCTGACCAAAAAATCATTAACTATTTTAATTTCAGTTTGCAAATTCCATGCAATTTAAATGCACTTTGGCCGGCAAATGCTCGGCAAATACAATTAAAGCCTCGAAGAAAAAAGCCAATAATTAAAAATGCACAAAACCAAAAGTGAACCGGCTGCCCTTCAAAAAGGAAAAGCAAATCCTTTGTCCATAAGAAGGAGGAGGAGGGTCTGCAGTCGGTGGAGAGAGTCCAAAGTAAACTCATTTGTTGGCTTAGCTGGAAGTTCGAAAACTCCGCAAGTGCCAAGCAGACTTTAAATAGAATTTCAATTTCTATTTAAGACAACTTCTTCGCTTTTTTTAAGGAGTCTTTTTAAATATTTTTTAAATGAATTAAAAGTGAGTATAGATTTTTTTTAACCATTTGTATTTTTGTATTGAATTTTCTTGGTTAGCTTTTCCTCCTTTCTCTCTTGGACATTTTCCAGCTAATCTAATCGAAGCCATCGGCCATTGACGATTTTCCAAGCAAACGAGAGCTGGCCCGCTCGAACGGATGCGGAAAAGGACACGGCATATTTTCCAAGCAGTTACTTGCGTTAATTTCCACGGCCAAGCCTGGGCAAACAAGAGGAAAATAGACAAAGAGCTGAGAGGGGCAGGGCGGCGTGGATAAGCGTGGAAAAAAGGGTCGCCGGTCGCTTCCGTTTTGTCTCACGCGTACTTCTCTTCTATCTTTTTTTTTTTATTTACTCGGCGCGTTTTTCTCATTATTTTGGTCAGGTGGCTTGAGGTTTTCAATCCTTTTTGTTGTTTTTTTCCTTCAGCTATTTTTATGTTGCATACTTTCCGGTGCGGTTAGCTGGAGGGTCACAAAAATATACATACAGATATATGGATATATATACAGGACACCGGAAACACCAAACCCGAATGGTAATAATTTAAAATTAAAATTTTCTTCTCTGCTGCTGTCCCGCCGCCGCCGCCGCTGCTTAATCGGATAATGCGAATTTTCGTAATCGAAGTTTGGTCGAGTCCTTGTAGTTGAGCTTACTTTTGTCCTTTGGCCCCCACCCGAGTTTCTTTGATGCCCTTTCAAGGGGTCTTACGAGTAAATATATTTTATAAATTAATTATTTGCTTAAGAAAATATGTAATAAACTTTGTAGTTTGGAAGAAAATATTTCTCCTCTTTATAAACTAACTAAATAATGATATTTTAGTAGTAAAAAAATATATATTATTATTTTCATATATTTCCTAATATATTTAATTAATTTAAAAGCACTGGGAATTATTTTTCTATTCTTTCTCTTTCTAAACTAACTAAATAATGATATTTAAGTAGTAAAAATATATATATTATTTATTACAGAAATTGCCTAATATATTTAATTAATTTAAAAGCGCTGTAAATTATCTTTCTATTTAATTTTTTATTTCTTGCCTTCCTTGGCCAGAGCATACCTCTATCGGCTTGCCTGGCTTTAACCCTCTCCCCTCTTCCCGGTAAAGTTTACTTTGGTGTACATGACTTGAGTCAATATATGCAGTATTTTATGGAAAGTTAACCCTTTTCTCCATTTGCATGCCGCTGAGCAGACGACCCCGAAACCACCGGTTTTCCTACCCGCCGCCGCCGTCGTCGTCGTCCGACTTTTGTTTTAATGTCAGCGACGTCGCTGCTCAATTGTCTAACATTATCTGATTTAGCGTTTAATGCTTAACCCTTGCCGACACACGCTCCCGGAAAAAAGTTGAAAAAAAAAAACGAAAAATAGAAAACAAGGAGTACAAGGCGCAAGGATAACGAATTAAAAAATTAAAAATCGAAAGGCAACGACGACAACGAGACGACAACAAAAGGTGGAAAAGGAGAGACACACTCGCACGAAAGGGGTGAAATGTGATTAGGCCGCGGTGGCTGGGGGGGGATGTCCTTGGCAGGAGGCAGGAGGCAGGAGGGGGTGGCAGGACTCCTGCTTTTCCCCGATATGCCGCCGCTGATTAGGCAGCGCTTCGGGGCGAAAAAAAGGGAGGCGAAAGCATAATTAAAACTCGCAGCGCCGTGTAATAAATGCCAAGGCAGGCACAGCCAATAAATAGCAACAAGAAAGGACTAAGGACGACGAGTAAGCAACCCTTTTGCCGAGCCACACCACCAACCCTTTGGAATAAAAGAAACAATCGAATTTTAATCAATTCGCACACCCCGTCCAGGCCCAGGTCCAGGTCCTTCTGCATTTGCATTTGGATTCTCCGGGCTTTGTCTCCAGGCAACCAAGCATCCAAGAAACACAAATCCACCCAGGAACTTGAGAACTCCATCGAACTGGGAAAACAGGAACTCTGTTTCTGGTTCTGGTACCTGGTTCCTGGGGGGAACTGGGGAACTCAAGAGCCCTGATGGTCTATGGGTCTAATTTCGATGGCTTCACGCTCTCGAAAACCTCAAGGATCTCTTTCTCTTCAGAGCCTATAAAAAAGAGCTCTAATTGGGAATGTAAATCAATCGAATATCATTATCTTTTCAAGGGAGTTCTTAAAGGTATTTGAAGGTATCTGAGAGCTGGATTAATATTAATAATTATTCTAAAAATTAAATTAAAGATTAGAAATATAAATAAATAAATAAGTAAGTTCACTTTAAATAATTTTCACTTTTCGTAGTTGGAAAATTGTTAAATCCAATATATTTAATTTCTTTAAACTCTTTTAAGTTGGAAAATTTAGTTTTAAAGGTATCTAAGAGCTTGATAAATATAAATAATTATTTTAAAAATTAAATCAAAGATTAAAAAGATTATCTTTTATTCTGTTGAGTGCTTAAATATAAATATAAATAAGAAAGTTCAATTTAAATTATTTCCTTGGACTTTTTGTGATTGCAAAATTGCTAAATACAATTTATTTAATTTTTTTAAACTCCTTCGACTTGGAAAATTGAGTTTTCCCCACTAAATCAAAGGCTGGGCTTCGGTCTCCCGCTTTTCCCAGCCATTTGCCTGGACCATTTGCTTTGGCAATTTCTATTCATTGCAACTCATCAGCTTGGGCCTCCGTCTACATATTGCACCTGCTTTCTTTTTGGTCCTGACTATATAGAGTCATCATCTGGTCCAGGGCACCTTTTCCTACTGCATTCTCCCCATCAGAGTGTGCGGCGGCTCATCATCTTTTGGCCGGCCATTCTTCTGGGCATCCCCAGTTCCATTTCCATTTCCATGCCCACTTCCACTTCCTCCTTTCTCCATTTTCCATTGCCAGTTGCTGCTCTCGTTGCTGCTGTTATTTATAATTTTCGTTTATTTGCATTCGCATCCAATTTGTTTGTTCGTACCTGGTCGGTGGTCCACAGGTCTCCTCCTGGTCTCGGCTCTGTCGTTTTTTATTTGGCTCCACCCCTCGGATTTCCACACACACACATTTTCCACTAGTTTCGACTTGTATTTCCCTGCCGTTGTCCTGGCCTTCTGTCTGCCCTCAACCATTTTACGCCATTATCAACGTCATCGTTGCTCTCGTTCCCATTCGTTGGCATCTTCTGTTTGCGTTTTGTGGATCGTCTGCACTGCTAGAAATATTTCTGTAAACTAAAAGGAAATTTTCTGAAGAGATTTTGGCATTTTAAAAGGTTTTCTTGGTCTGTGTAAGACCCAAGGTCTAAATGCTGGAATTAATGGTTTTATAGTTTAAGATTAAACACAAATCCAAGTTATTTTTTCATCTCTTTGGGTTCTTGGGAATTTAGCAACTTAACAAACATTTTATATATATTCTCAGTAGTTTTTTCCTTGCCTTGAAAAATGATTTAAGAATTTTACAATATTTTTTTTGAACTCTCAAATTTCAAGGACCTTCGCTTGGTTTTCCCCATTTTTTGCCAGTGCTTTGAACCCGGCATTGTTGGGCTTGGCTTGGCTCACCTTTGCCGGTTGTTGTCCCATTGTTGTCGCAGTCCCTGCTCCTCCTCCTCCGCCCACTCCGATCCACATCGTCTCCCCAAGAACCACCAAGGACCCCCGCAGAACCTGCCTGTCCAGCTGTCAGAGCATATTATTGGTGTGCGGAAAATGTTCGCGTAATTGGAATGTTGACATTCGCATTTTCAGGGGGCTGTCTCTGTCTTGCCCCCTTAAGTTTGACTGACATGGACTCCTATTCCTATCAAAGTGCATCCAATGACGCCCCGCAACACGGATATGGCCGCGAGGCGAGGCCAGCCGGAAAATCTTAGCCCGCGATTCCTGTTGACTCGCACCCTGGTCCAAGCTTCGACAACTTGTCAAATTATACCTTAAGCCACCCTGTGACCAACCCCCAGCCCCTTGGCTCGTTTGTCAATATTTAAAATTGAAAAATACAACCCCGATCCCCGTTGCCCGATGCCTGTCAGGTATTCCACATCATTTCCATATCATATCGCTCTGTTAATGTGCAAAGACAAAAAGCCCAGTCAATGAGAGCGAAAGATTGGGCTAGTTGAAGGGGTATAGAGTGCTTTAGTACCCTGTAGGGTTTTCTTAGAGTTTAATTTTGTATTTTAAAAGTATAAATGAAGCTACTCCTTTAATTTCTACTACTGGCTTTAATTTCTAGTTGAAATTTTATATAAAACATTTATAATATTATTTATAGAGACTTGAACTCATATCCCCATTATCTTTTCTAACAGAATACTTCCCTTTTAGGTAAATATTTAGTTTCCATTTCCACTGAGAAATAAATTCCCTTAAAAAATTTCCTCAAAGTCTAAGCCAATAAATATGATACCCTGGAATTAGCTCTCTCATATATACAAAGAGGAGAATGAGGCAGTGGGAGTTATGGCAAAGACATGCCGAGGACAACGTTGACGACAATCGGAAGACACCCTTAGACACGGAGTCACCAGAGTCACCGAAGTCACCGGGGGTAACCATTAAGGAAATCCACCCAGCCATCCATCCATCCATCCATCCATCCATCCATGCAGCCATTCATGTCTATCTGTCGCATGTATATTTCATATGGATTGGGATTGGGATACGGATTGAGAGTGGGAGTGGGAGTGGGCGTCTTAGCATTTCCCGATGTACTCGAAAACGATTTATTAAAAAATATCTTTGGCACGGCGGCGGCGGCGGCGTCGGCAGCGAGCGAAAACAACAAGCGAGCTTATTAAAAATTTATTACCAAGCTTAAAAAATGTTACCCCAGTCGTGGGTGGGTCTGTTTCCCTGTACATATTTGCTCCTTGGGACCCGCAGGGCACTTCCTTTCGGTGGAAGTTTCACCTTCGACGACAGACCTGCGAAATGCGGAAACAAAAATCGCCGGGGGCGGAGATATTGAAAGGTATTTTGGCTGATTTGCTTGAGTTGGAAATTTAATTTACAACTGTAAATGGTTTTAAGCGGGCCACCCCCCTGTCAGTGCCCGCAGGCGGAAAACTTTCAAGGCAGGGAACCGAAATACACACCTGGAAAACTCTGGAAACTTGTATGGGAATAAATATATATTTTTAAAATAATATAATAAAAGATATCCCTTTGTCACAGCAAGAAATCAATGATAAATAGTCAAGTATTCCCTTCATAAATCCTAATGACCAGACCCCCAAATGTGACCCGAAAAAGGGATCCCTTCTGCCAGGACATTAAGTGACATATCAGTGGCTAGCAGGAGCTGTAACCTTTTTGTTTGTTTGTGTTTTTTCCTGGCTCTTCCTGGCCATTGGTCATCATCATCATTAGTAATGAGCGAAACCCGAAATTGAGCCACTACCACATGGCCTCCGCTGATTGTGATTCCGTATCCGCAACCGAATCCGAATCCAAGATGACAAATGATCAAATGTCACACATGGAATTTAAAGTAGCTGCAGCTGTGCAAGGACTCGAGTGGAGTTTCTAGGGGTTGGTGGCTGCCACTATTTTTTGATAACTGAAACTCATCAGCCATGAGGTTGTGTCATCATTTTTATGATTTAGCCAAAAGCCCAGGAAGGCTTAAGTGTCGAAGGCAGGCACCACACACACACATGTCCTGGCCACTAAGCTCCTCGACAGTTTTCAATATTTGACAGTGTTCCAGTTACACACACACACTGTCACTGCTGGGCCTATGAAAAATGGCAACTTTGACAGCTTGACACTTGAGCCAGTCCTGGGAGTCCTGCGGGGTAGCCTTACAGTGGTGGCCAATACAATAATAAATATTAAATAATAAAAGTTATTAGGACAAGCTATATATTTTTATACATACATTTTAAGGTTTAATTGCTCAAATATAAGAAAATTAATGTATAGTCCCAATGTTATATTTTCTTTTTTATTGTCCACACAAATACAATGACATGTGACTTGCAATTGTGTGCGTAAGAGAAAAACAAAGTTGGCTTCGCGCGAGACGTTGCGGTTGCCAGAGCAGTGCAAAGCATTAAAATTTAATGCTTTGCACTGCTCTGGCAACCGCATTACTCGACCTCTCATTCTCTCTCTTCTCTGCTGCTGCTGCTGCTTACGTCACGTTTACACTGTCTGTGTAGCGGCAGAGAACGGGCAGAGATTTTACCAACCTAGCGAGGCGGGTGCTTGGACATCACTGGTTTAAATCCTAATTCATTGCTAACAACTTGAACTCATCTGTGGTAAGAGAGAGACACACATGAGTCCCAGCAGTTTGGGGAATATTTTAATTTAAACGCTCTTCAGCCTCTCTCCCCCCCTCGAATTTTTGGGGTTACGTACACGGCATTCTTGGAGCTATCCTTGGCTCTGGCTAATGTATTACCCCTAGCAATACGAAACATCCCCCTCCGCTGGCGATTGGCTGATATTTTGACAGCCAAACGTCACAGCTGACAGCTGAACCATTTGTCAGAGTCCTTCGCCGAGCCTTTAATTAGTCGATGCCCAAAATAAAGATGTCCTCGAAGGGAGAGGGTGGAAGGAGTCAGAGTATTTACTTGTTTATATTTATTATTATTTTTTGTAAAGTAAGAAGTATATTCTTGAGTTTAATTGTCCTAAAAAATACTACATATATTCTATATATTTTATTTGCCTGCAAAAAGTGTCGCCTACATCATCATCGTCATCTTCTGCAGCAGCAGCAGCACCTTGTATCAACTCATTAATTTCTATTTCTGTTTGTCTTCTTGGGCCCCCGAGAGAGTGCAACGAGCTCTGGCCCCTCCAGAGCCACCCTCTGACCCCCTACGCCTCTGATGTCGCCCCTTTTCTAAGGGCCAGCCCCGCCTCTTGGGCGCCTGCTACTACACATATCTGAAATTATACTTTGTCCTTTCTATAACAATAATTATTATTTTGCTTCAAGCATCAGCTACAGCTACAGCTACAGCTGCCAGGACCAAGGACCAAGGACCCAAATAGGGGTTGAGGCGCCAGGGAGGACCAAAAAGGGGGAGTCGGCCCGAACAATCCGAATGCTCTCTGGGAAAAAATGCGGGGCGGCGGAGGGGCCGGGTGTCGGAGAGCCAGCAAACACTTAAAAATGCTAAATAAAACATATTCCACTTACACACACACACACACACACGCTGAGGAAGGGGCGCTGTAGGGTTAAGAGGGGGGTGGACGACGGGCGGCGACAGGGGGTTAGGTGCCAGCTCACAGGTGCCGCTTGTTAAGAAGCAACTCGGCATGCACTCGGAGATAAAGAAAAATATTTGAACTACGAAGAAAAGTATTAAAATTATTTAATAGATTTGGCAGCTTAAATCTGGATTTAATTTTTAAAAATACAAATTCTTAATTATATAAGCAGAAGGATTTGTTAACAGAATATAATAAATATAAGCTAAAGGTCACGAAATGGAAAATATAATTAGTTTTGACTTAAATTTCTGATAAGTTTACTCTTTAGAACGTAGAAAGCAGCTATTATTTTTTAACTATATAATTTTAACAAGTTTTAAGCATCTAACTTTATCACAGATATTTATTTTATTTTGTTTTTCCTTAAATTTATAAAGATTTATAATTAAATCTCTTGTAATATTTCAGAAAACATCAAGTATTATGCATTAAGTATATTTATTCAGTCTAAAATAAGCCATAAAATTGATTTCTCCTTTTTTTAAATTTCTAAAAGCTCTTAGATTTTTTTTATAATTTTGTTTTAGTATTTTTATTAATTATTTTCGTTAGTTTTACATTTAATCAAGCTTTGGCTTGCCATTTTATATAATTATCTCTTGTAATACTTAAGGAAACATTAAGTATTATACATTAAGTGTATTTATTCAGTCTAAAATAAGCTATAAAATTGCTTTCTTCTTTTTTTTAATATTTTTATAAGCTCTTAAATTGCTTTTTTAATTTCTTAAAAATATTTTTATTAATTATTTTTGCTAATTTAACATTTAATTAAGCTTTGGCTTGCCATTTTCGCTTTGTGTAGGCCCCAAAAAGAGGCTGGGAGAGATTGGGTTGGCTTCGTTTTCGTAGGGGCTTGGGCATGGGCTTGGGCTTGGGTTATTTGCAATTCATATACGGCAGACGTCGCACACCACACACACACAGACGCAGTGAAAAAAATAATTTGCAAAAGTAGCGTCGTGTGACAATTGCCGAGCCTCAGACCCCGGCCAGATCTTGAGCCTAGGACGAGGACGAGGACGAGAAGGGGTGCCGGTGCCTTTCGTGCCCAACTACAGATGCTGTTGTTGCTGTCGTTGTTGCTGCTATTTGAATTTTGAGGACATTGTGATGAGGCTTTAGTTTGCAAATCTCCTGTACACACACACACATGGCACATGGCCCTTTTTTACAGCGCCCTCCCCTCCCTTCCAACGCTACTTCTAGCCATGGCCAGAATGGCAGCTCCTCCTAGCCATTCCTACCTCCTTGATGTGCCTGCTTGCCATATTCCCATTTCCATTGCTGTTCCGTCACATGCCTGCCCCCGCTCACCTTTTTTCCCGTTTTCGTTCTGCATACTTTCGAGGGCCTTCCAAGATGAAATCAACAGAGAGTCGGAATATGTTCCAAAACTACATTTTTTGTAAGCTATTTATTGGTTTTAAGCAAATGTCAATGGATTAGTAATATTATCTCTATATTTCTTAAGATTTCTACAACACTTTACCCCTTGAAAAGTTCCAGATTCTTATTATGACCTTAAATGACTTGAAAACCCTTTAAAAGTCGCTATTATCTTTATTAGTTTTACCATTTTCCCATCAGTCTCATATATATCAATAAAAATATTGCCTGACTGAGGATTTTCCTTGAGAAAAGCTCATTAGCTTGGTGTAAGAGCCTCTGTTTTTCCCCCCTTTCTCTCTTTGGCGCTGCCGTTTCTAATTCTTTAGACTTTCTGCGATATTTTTTATAATAATAATTTTTCGCCCGTCTTACTGCGCAGTCGGGGGGAAAAAAGTGTGAGGGGACAGGAGGTGCTCGGTGGAAGTGCCAGGTGAGGTGGTTGCATCATCAACGTGGTGCAGGTGTCACGCCCAGTCCGGACTGTCGAGTGCGCTTATGGCTGTCATGACGCCCATAACATTGTCATCAACATTAGTTTTCCCTGCCTCTGCCTCTGTCCGTGTGTGTGTGCGAGTGTGAGTGTGTGGAGTGCGTGGAATGGCCGCCAGGTGGCGTTCAGCGCCCCTTTCCTTAGCCGGGCTTGCTTTGCTGTTGCTGTTGTTGACATCGTCACAAAAATTGGTGCAAAACGCTTCAGTCTCCTGCTGCGTGCACTGCCAGAAATCAGCGAGGGGCAAGAGAGGAATTTTAGAAATTAATGTTGCTTAAAATTAATATTTTTTAGGCTAGAAATATATAAATGCTTGGTTTTAGGCAATTTTTTGGGATTTTTTAAAAGATTAAACAAATTTATGGTTGCATAAATAAAACAATATAAGATGTAACAGGCCAAATAGATGTAAGAGGAGTTGGTCACACTATAAGAGCAGTGGCTCTCTCTCGAGTTCCTCTCTCTCAACAGAGAGCGCCAGAGAGAGCTGCGAACGTGCAGCGAAGTTGTGTTTACTCTCGATCGAATAATAAAGCGAGGAGAAGAGATAAAGCGAAGTAATAAAAGTAATAAGGCGAAGAGAAGTGAAAGACAAAGCGAAATAAACGAGAGACTTGTTAATTCCTGCTACAAGAGGACGCTCTTTCGTTCCTACATCTTATTTGTTCCAGTGTTTTCTTGGCTCGCCTTTCGCCTTCGCACTATTTATTGGTAGCAGCAAAAAAGTAGGCTATGCTCACACTTGCACAAATCGCACACACACTATTGCAGGCCAGGGTGGACCACAAATAGAGAAAATAAGTAAATAAATAAATTTTTTAAAACTTTAATATTTATTTAATAATTTAAATAGCAAAACAAGGCGACAACAGGGCGGATGAGTGATGCAAGCTAAGAGAAATTTCATTTTAAACAGCAAAAAATAAAATAAAGCTAATACCAAATATTATTTGGACTAAACAGTGTTGAAATATGGTTTATTGTGGCTTTGTTTATATTTTTAAGCATTTTCCTTACTTAGGGAATAGTTGCCTTTGGGTTTAGCATTTATCTCCTGTCTCCGGTCCGTCCTAATCTCACACACTCACTCCCATAATTAAGCGCTGACTATTTGTAATTTTTAATAAGACAGCCAAGGGTTCTGTTCTGTTTTTAGCCCCCGTCCCCCCCCGCTTTTAAAAACAAAGCAGCGCCCATACACAATATAAAATAAGCATGAATAATTAGAATATGTTAAGTGTTTGGTGGGTGGCACCCTGGCACCCTAGCACCGTAGCACCGCATATTGTATATTTATATACAGTCAGTCAGTCAGTCAGTTGGCGGAGCCACGCCCACACACATACAAACAAAAAATACAGGTGCTTGAGTGGTGGCCCACCTGACTTTTTGTCATTCAAATGAAAACTGTACATACGTTGTCGTCATCGTTCTCGGATTCTTTGTCGTCACAGTCATCATCAACAGCTCAACACACACGCACACACCTATGCCTGACACACACACACACACAGTGGCACCTGCTCTGATTGCTTTGTTCAGCGCATTTTTTATCCTTCTTTCGCTCACAATTCCTTTTCTCTGTTTCAGTTTCTGCATCTTTTCGCCTTGCATACACTTAGGCGCGACTTTTTCGCTCGTGTGTGTGTGTGAGCTGGGCATGTGTGTGTGTGTGCGCTGCATAGAAAAATTTACAATGCAATTGAGTATGCAAATATTGCCTACTTGTCATGTAGACAAATACACAGTCAGCGCGCGTCTCTCTCTCGCTTTCTTGGCAGAAGAAATGCATACGCATACATATGCATGCTGGGTGTGTGTGTGTGGGTGTGTGTGTGTTTGTTATTGTTGGAGGCGCTGCATTGTGATTGTCGCAATTTTCCAAATTAAAATAACAATATGGCTAAATCTCGGCGAGCACAACTGTACCCCAGCCTTTCTTAGAAAAATAGAAATAAAAGAAGAAAGCTACAGTGGACTCTTAAAACGTCATATTTATCGATAAATAATGATGAGGTTTATATTGTTAACACCTCACTTTGTATAACACGCCTTAGTGTGACCAGTATGCTGTGATGTTATCGATAAGAGTCCTAACGCACAGAATTTGACTGGATTTTAAGAAAAGAATATACGGGCACTTTGGTTTGGCGAATAAGAACGATCAGCACGTGAAAAGTGGAAAAAAATACCAAATCATTAAATATAAAATCAATTCGACGTTATTATATGAAAATAAAGGCCTGGAAGTTTACAATATATTTATTATTTAAATTATTCATTACTCCATATAGCATTAATATAATTATTTCTATTTCAATTGATTTATTTTAAACCTCTTGTAATTACACATTATAAATATTTAAGTTCTCAATACTTATTAAAATATGAATTATTTTTAAAAATTAATAAAGAATTTATTTTGCCAAATAAAACTTAAACTCACAAGCTTCCATGTAATATTATTAATATAAAAATCCAAAGTCATTTAATTGACTCTGTATATTTTATTGAAAGTCACTAAGCTTGCCTAATTATTAATTATTATAAAGGGTTTCCAAGTATTCGATTTTCTATTTATATTTAAATATTAAATAAAGAATTTATTTTGCCAAATAAAACTTAAACTCACAAGCTTTCATGTAATATTTTTAATATAAAAATCCAAAGTCATTAAATTGACTTTATATATTTTTATTAAATGTCAATAAGCTTGCCCAAATATTAATTATTGTTAAGACTTTTCTAATTGTTCGATATTCTATTTATATTTAAATATTTTTTCCCCCCCTGTAAGTACCAGCCACCACTGTACCCCGCATTCATCTCAAGTTTAGCATCCTGTCGTGCCTGACATTTATGTTGCTGCCATTTATTTATTACAAATTGTTTGATATTAAAAATGTATGCCAGCGAAACTTTTCGCAGCGAGTAAATCATTATTTCCGGGGAGGGTCTCGGCTGTGGAACAATGGCCATATTTGTTTATCGGGGATGGGTCCATATATGCATATAGAATGTCAGGAAATTAATGGCACTTGGCGGAATTTATGGGCGCTCTGATATTTATGCGTCTTCTTCGTGAGAGGTCCTCGGAGACCGACTCGATATGCCGTTCAAAGACTTTACACAGTCATCGCCAACCACTGGCAGCCCCAACCCCGTTCATTAATGGCCTTGTTAGAGTCCTTCCTTAGTTTGGTAAAAAAGGATCTTTGTTTTTTCCTGTAAATAAATTCAATTTGCAAAATGCTTATGCGTGGAGCTACATAATGCAATTTATTCGGACTCGTAATAAAAATTAATAACGAAAACGTGTCGGGCCAAAAAGTTGAGCCTGCCACTAATATGACTTGGCACAAACGGAAAAAATAATAATAATAATAGAAAAGGGTTTTGGGGTTGGGGCTGGGACTGGGATGGAGGTCACTCAGTCCGGTCACATACTATCTAATAAAAATCAAACAAATTATGCCCAAAACAAACTAGATATCATGGGCCCTCGTTTTTATATATGTTCCCCTGTCGCTCGGTGATTTGCTCAATAACCCTTGTAATATAAACACAAAGCCCACATGTATGCCATACCGCTCCTTCACTCCCAATCCCACTCCCAGTCCCAACATGACATGACTTCTTTTTTGGCAGCAGTCCATCAGAGGGTGCAAACACCAAACACCCAGAAAAGGACATGACTTGAAAATCACTTAATCTACTTGGCCAAGGAAGCGGGCCGAAGGCGGCAGGGCAAACAAAGAAACCGAAACCGAAACCGAAGCCGAAACTGAAACCGAAACCCTTTCGACTTGAGGGCCATTCGCCCCCCGCAAGAAAGTGCCAAGAAAAAAGGCTAAAAAGGGCGAAACATGCGGGGCTGCACTCGAAAATAAAAGGTGTAACTTTGGGAGGTTTTATTAAGGGAAATATAGCTTACTTTCTATTCAAAGAGTATTTTCCACTATATTTTAAGAGATTTTATTAGAAATTACAAGGAATTTTTATTCTTTATTGTATTTATTCAAAAGGAAAACAATTTCCAGTGCCTGCTTGGTCGCCCTTGAGTGGGTTAAGGCTACTGGGGCTTAGCCAAAGGACATCCGCACTGAATAAACAAACCATGACAACGGCATATTTCACATATGAGCTTCGCCTCGCCGGGCATCGCAAATTATTGCAAATCACTAAAACCAACAACGAAAAAAGAGCCAGCGAACAGCCAAAAAAAATACCCGAAAGGGGTTGGCGTCGTAATTGAATTCAATCAAAATTGTTTGGTCCATCAAATAGACAATTACAAGCGATACATTCTCGGGGAATTCGCAACCCCCGGGGGTTCACAGAGTTGTCAGTAGTCCGCACACGAACTGGCATTACTTGGCCAAGAAACCGAGGAACACACACGTAGACAAGCAATTTGTCAATCTCGGGGCTTCTATATATTATATCACAACCCTCACGGCCAAAAAGAGTTGCCAGTTATTGGCAGCACGCTCTATAATCCGATATGGTTTACGATTTATAGAAGGAATCTAAGGAGGCTGGTTTCCCCAAAAAAACCAAAGCAAACACGGTCTTAACTGTCACTTCACCGAATAAGTCATAGCCCTGCCTTAGCCCAGAGTTCATTCCAAAAAGAGCTTCTAAACAAACACAACATATTTGCAATTTAAGAACGTATGAATAGCTATACACATTTTAACTTTTACATTATTTTTCCAACACTTATGTACCGGGTTTTATTATTGTTTTCAAGTCAAAATTCAGTATCAGTTTCAGTGCCGGTATTATTTTCGGTTTCATCGCCTTGGAAGCTATCATCGCTGTTCTCGCTCTCGTAAGCCTCTGGTCGATCGGCTCCTCTTGGGCGTCCGTCCTCTGACCAGCTAACCTCCTTGGATGTGCAGGGCAGCGCCTCATCAAGGGACATGCTGGCTGGCGACAAAGGAAGCAGATGAGCAGCTCTCTCTAGGATCTCCTTGATCTTCTGTTCCTTGCTGGACCTTAGCTTCATTGTGGAGCTGCGCAGACGCCTTTCCACAGTCTGTGGGGGCTGCGGTGAGCTGGAGCACAGTAGGAGATCTTCAGGCCTGTGGTGAGGACTCAGTTCCAAGGATTGCCTTGGCCGCCAGATAGTTCGCAGAGCTGGAGGCCGAGTGTCTGGGGCACACCAAAAGGGAGAGCATCCAGGAAACAAGAATGATCCTCCGTCTCCCTAGAGTTCCTAAATATTCCTGGAAAAAATACTAGGTAAGTTTCTAATTACTTTCAATCCGAGGTCTTAGTTTGTACTTACTTCTCCTTCACATATCTCCAGCTAGGCTTCCGTTCCGAGCCTCCAAGAGGGACTCCCAACTTCTTTCGGATCTGCTTCAGGCCCAGCTTCCCGGAGACTTCCATGACTTCCTCCAAGCCTTAGAAATAATACAAATTCAAAGCTAATAAGTTGTTATTTTATTTATTTAACCCTCGCCGCTTGCTTCCTTCATCGCTTGACCTGCTGCCCTCCTGCCAATTTCCCTTACATGACCGAAGGACCCACTATGTGGCGCCCACTCCCAGTTCACCCACATCCCAGGGTCCATTTTTTGTGCAAAATCACTTGACCAATTTGTCAAGTGGCACTAAAAGCGGGGGTGCGTCTGCGTCTGCTTCTGCTGGATTTTTTGTGGATTTTTTCGGGGGTTGCGCCTGCCCGCCGCGTGCTACTTTGTCGTCATAGAGTCGTCTTGTCGTCCTGTTTGCGGTGGTCTTTTGAGAATTTGCCATTATCCTTGTTACAATTTGCATGCATTGTGGTGCCATTGGCAAAGCCACACCCCCAATTCCTCAATTCTTGTGCAGAGAAAAAAATTGTGCAACTTTGGCTGCAGTTATGGATAATAAATCTAGAAAAAAGCAAGCTTGAAGCTTGAAAAGGCTTGATATTATTTTAAGATATATTATTAAAGGAGTAAAAATCAAGTTCAACATTTTTGTAGTAAGATTTCTATATATTTTTAACAGTGCCCTCAACCTCTCATCTTCGAAGAAAAAGAGCAAGCCATTCATCCATACATCCATTCCATTTTATTCCATTCCTTGGGCTATCTCGCCGAGGCTAGTGATAAAAAATCCACTTGTCATTGCTACCCTTAACCCCTGCCTGCCCTCATATTCTTTTCTTGGCCACTTATGCTCGGCTATTTGCTTATTTTTTATGATTTTATTAGCTGCAAAAACAAGCAATCCTGCAACAATGTTTATTGGTTATATAGTGGGCTTCGGGGAGCTCCAAGCAGCGCCAGAAAAGGGGTTCGAGTTCGGTCTCGGTCTTTGATGTGCCCTTAAAAATCATAAGCGTGAGTTATGCTTTATGCCCAGGATCCGTCCGGGGTTGTTGGCCTATATGCCTCATGTGGGGCATATTTGCCCAGGGCAAATTGCGACAGCGATTTGGCCTGATTTGTGTGATTTGATTCCATTTGATTGTGCAAAGTAATGTAATATGGAATATATGGGGGCCCCGAAGGAGAGTGATCCTGATTTCGGGATATTTTGGGTACCCAATTGGGTGAGTCCCTGGAGCCAAGCCTAATCAATGCGGAAGTTTAGGTGGAAGTTATTGATTCAAGTGATTTGAAATAGAGAAGAGTCAATGGGAGAATATGGGAATATTATCAAACTATTTCTGAGGCAAATTCAGGTAATAAATATGTGCCTTAAGGCATTAGAGCAGTGATGCCCAAGCCCCCGCCATATGTGGTTGCTAAAAACTCTGCCGGTTCTCTGCCACTACACAGACAGAGTAAACGTGACGTGAGCAGCAGCAGCAGAGAAGGGAGAGAATGAGAGGTCGAGTGGAGCGGTTGCCAGAGCAGTGCAAAGCATTAAATTTTGATGCTTTGCACTGCTCTGGCAACCGCACCGTCTCGCGCGAAGCCAACTTCGTTTTTCTTTTACGCACATAAATGCAAGTCACATGTCATTGTATTTGTGTGGGCATCACTGCATTAGAGGGCTTAAACTTATCTAAATAAATCTAGAAAACTTAGTTCTGGGTAAGAAGTAAGAATAGAGATTGCTTCCTCGGTAGGAAACCTTCTTCCAAGAATCTAAGTAAATTTTTAAAACATATTCTTATGTATTCTTCAGCCTTCGGCTTTCCAAAGTTAGCTTCCTTCCTCATTTAAATATAGTTTCTTTGGACTTTAATTTAAATTGATTTCCAATTTAACTTGCGGTACAAATACTTCTCTAAAGACTTTAAGACCTTAAGACATTTTCTTGGGGCCACAGCAGCTGACCCAGCTGACCTTTTGCCAAATGTCTGCAAGACATCTTCATTGCGGGGGAGTCGCCGGGCGAATTTAATTGCTCTGCGACCAGAGCTCCGGCTCGGTTCAATTTTCCTTCTGCCCGACCCCCAACCCCCCTTCGAAAAAAGACCAGAATTCATTTGAGCCATGGCCATTTCATTAACTGGCCGAATGGTGAACCGAAAACGCTGCGGCGATTAGTTCACAGTCATAACACACGGCTGATTCGCATTCGCATTTCCCTGCCCCCTGAAACTATAAAATTTTATGACTTTCTACAGGCTGGCCACACTCGCTCGCTCGCTCGCAGCGAGACACGGCCACACACTCACGCTCAATTGGTTTCTGGTTTTTTCCATGTTTGCAGGTAGTTTAAGCCCCATTCTCACTCCCCCGATGGGGGGTGCC
Source organism: Drosophila triauraria (assembly GCA_014170255.2). Taxonomy (NCBI): domain Eukaryota; kingdom Metazoa; phylum Arthropoda; class Insecta; order Diptera; family Drosophilidae; genus Drosophila; species Drosophila triauraria. Next base: position 3,516,367 of record CM024333.1, on the reverse strand, counting down.
CCGGTAGCCTTTGTTGGCCAAATTGCGCAAAATGTTAACAAGCAATTGAGCAGACAAACAAACAACTGTTGCCCTCCGGGTTCGGGGTGGGTGGAAAATTGCAGCCGCCCCTCGGTTAAGGGTTGGGGTTGGGGCCAACCGGGGGGTGGTGCCTGCCGCGTTGATTAGTTTAACGCGTCCAACGTAGCGGAAAGTTGCGACGTCTGCTCATTAAATTGAACCAGCCTTATTAGTTTGAATGTCCTTGCCGCCTTGCCGCCGCCCCTCGTTTGGGCGCTATAAAATGTAATTTTATATTGAGCCGAGCTACTTCATCTGGCCCTGGCCCTGGCCGTGTGCGGTTTTTATGGCCTCCAAGCGATCAAGCACAGTCCAGTGGCACGGAGAGAAAAAATCTAGGATGTCTTGGGTCACCTTTATGGTACTTAAAATACTTGAGTAAATGCTATATCAATAATAGAACATATTAGATATATTTTGAAAGAGTGGCAACACTGTGAAATCGAATTTAAGCTATGATTCCCAGCTGGTTTTGCAGAGAGCTGGATTAAATATAATTCTTAAAACATAAATACCATTTAAAAAGTTACAATATTGATTTATTCTTTATTATATTTATTTAAAACTCAAATATGTCTGTTTCGGATAGTCTGGCAATACTGGGAATGTGAATTTAAGCTATAACTCTCAACTAGTTCGGGACAAAGAAGGATTGAATGGAATCGAATAATAATAATGGAAAGCATAATTACCATTTGAATAGTTACAATATCGATCTATTCATTATTATATTTATATTTATATATATATTTATTTATAATATTTATCTTATCTTTATATTTAAAGCACAAATATGTCTGTTTTAGATAGTCTGGCAATACTGGAAATGTTAATTTAAGCTGTAATTCTCAACTAGCTCGGGACAGAGAAGGAAGGAAAAATGGAATATTTTCAATATAATCAGCAATACCTTACAATCTATTAATCTATTAATGAACATATTCTATATATTTTTCACAAGTGAATGCAATCTATGATAACGTTGCCATACGGTGAATGATAATCAGTTATAATTCCCAACTGGTTTGCGACAGAGCTGGATTAATATTACTAATTAAAATATTATTAACATATAAATAGTTGCAATATCGATCATTTTACATATTCATATTTATATTTAAGTTTTTGATAGTCTGGCAATACAAAGAGGGCAAATAATCAGCTATAATTCCCAACTGGTTGGCGGAATAACTGGATTAAAATGAATATTTATATTATTATGAACATATAAATAGTTACAATATAGATCACTTTACATATTCATATTTCTATTCATTTAAAGCTTACAAAATTAAAACTTTTGATAGTCTGGCAATACCAAGAGGGCGAATAGTCAGCTATAATTCCCAACTGGTTGGCGGAAGAACTGGATTAAATTGAATATTTACAATATTATTATATATAATCAAATATATAAATAGTTGCAATATCGATCACTTTACTTATTAATATTTATATTTATTTTAAGCATCAAACATGCAAACTTTTGATAGTCTGGCCATACTTAGAGGGCGAATAATCAGCTATAATTCCCAACTGGTTCGCCACACAGTTGGATTAAATACAAAGCGACAAAGTTAAGTAAAGGGGGAAAGGGGGGAAGGGAGGAGAGCGAGCTTAACTTTCAATATTGACACAAGTTTCAGCGCTTCAGCTTCAGTTTATCCACCCGCTGGCGCATAATAACTGTCAAAAATCTTTCAAATTTTAATCAACTTTATTTTTGGCCCAGACACACACAGGCACACATCCTTTTGAAAGTTGGTTGGCTTCTTCCCTTTTTTTTTGCGTCTTGTTGGCCAAACAAACAAACACACATGAACATTAATGTAAATGTGCGTCGCAGGATGCCAGGATACGCTCTCCCTGCGCGCCGGAAAAGTATTAAAGGCGCATTTAATTAAGTTGAAATTGTTGGCTGAGGTTTTTGGGCGTGTGTGGTGGTTAAACAATCAGCAAGTTACCTGGCCAGGTAGCTAACTAATAATTTTGAGTTAAATAATATTAGTTTACGCTGCTTTCTGACCAATTTCCATGTTAAAATTTCCCCATAATTGGCCAGTCTCAGTCTTGGGCCGTACTGTAATTGCTTTCCCTGGGTCCCTGGGCTTATCTACACTTGCCTTAGCCCGGGGAAACCCCCTCGACGAGAGCAATTACAATAAGGCATCTATCTCCCTGCCACTCCGCCGAAGATGCCAGAAAACTTTGATATATTGTCAACTATGTTTGCCCAGCGCTTAGGACATCGTCCAAGGACCAAGGCCCACTCCATTGGAGGTATATATACAGCCATATCCCCTCTGAATCCGTCGCTACTTTGTCTTGTGCATGCCAACAATAATTTTTGATTAAAGATGAATTTTTAATTTAATGTATCTCGCAGATAGAGACGCAACCGTTGGCCGCGGCCGCCGTATCCGCCGTATCCGTATCCCGTATTCCGTATCCCGTATCCGACGACGACCACGACGAGGACGATGGAAAAACATCAGGGAAATGAGGGAAAAAACGCACGAAAATGTTTTTTAATCTCAACGGCAAACGGAAGCGGAAATCAAACGACCAGAACAGCGGCCGAAAAAGCTAAAAAAAAACCCGAGTTGGAGTCGGAATCGGTGTCGGAGTGATGTCAGTGGTGGGCATATGCAGCCGGGGGAGGGTCCGAAGTATCAAACAAAATTTTTAATGTCTTCGTCCGAGTCTCGTTTGGTGTCTTCTGCCTGGGCGCCCTGTTAAAAAGCCCGCGAAATTCCGCCCCAGCTCTCCCAATCCATCGAGCCGCCGCCGCCCACCACCCATTCACCCCCTCAAACCTTGACCCAAGCACCCCCGACTCCGCGGGAAACGGCCTTTGATTTTTTCCGAAGTTTTTTAACTTTTTTCGCTGGGCATTTTTCGTGTTCTTGCAAGACTCAAGGGTATATAGGAATCCTGTTAAAATCCTGAGCCCTGAACTAAACTCTTAAGACAGTTTAATTTTATTTTTTAAGAGCTGCTAAAAACAAGTTTCCAAGGTTCAAAAATATATACAAAATATATAAATATAATGGCATTTATGTAAAGAATTTAACAAAAGGTATTTCCTAGTCGAGTTCTTTGGCCAAAGCCTTATCTAGTTTTTTTTTTTTGGTGCTCTTGCTCTTGGCTCATTAGGAATTTTTCTTCGCCAGTTTGTTGGAAAAGCGATAAAAATTTTAAAGGCCCATCCCCCAGCCCCGCAGCGCTCCCCGGCGCCTGCCAAATGGTGTTTAATGATTTATGAATAATCGCCATTTTGCATTTGAGTATTTGAGTATTTGTGAGTGGTGGTAAGTCAGTCAGTCAACGCACCCGAAAGTCCATTTACACGTTTCGCCGGGAAAGGTGAAGGCTACTTTTTTCCCATCCTATTTTTCTTATTTTTTTGGAGGGAGAAGGAGGCGTTATCAGTGCTTTTCTGGGTGGTTTGTGTACATTTTCTTTTGATAATTTTTACATCGAAATTTGTTGTGTTTTTTCGGTGGCAATTTTCCACTTGCGCGTTAAATATTTTTGACAAACACGCGCCCGTCTTACGACAGGCCAAGGAGGGGGTGATAAAATGGATCGTTTGGCAATTAAGAACTTGTCTTAATTGAATTCGCTGCCTTTTGGGACAAACTCGGGGAGTTTTTGGGGAGTAAAATATGTTGATAATATACAAAAATATAATATATAAAAATATATATAAAATATGTAACAGATAAATGATAAATTCACTCTTTAAACTCTGGGAGTTCTCAGGGAGCACAAAATATTAATAATGATATATAAAATATATATAAAATATATAACAGACAATAGATAAATTCCTATTAAAATCCCTTTAATAAATGCAAAAAAACTCCTCCTTATAGCTCACACTTAACCCCCGTTTACACCCCTCTTAACCCATCAATTAACCCCCACCAACCAGGGTTTTCCCGCCAGTAAAGCGATCAATTCCGTTTCGAATCAAAAGTCAGCTGCCATTTAACTCCTGACAGTAACGCGACTTAACAAAAGAAAAAAAGAAAATTGAGGAAAAACCAGCGTAATAAAAGTATTAAGGAAAACACACACCCGGCCACACACAGCCACACACACTCCCCACCCAGCATTGTAAAAAGCATTTGCCTATCAAAAGTTTTGATCTTTGATTGTCTGGCTTGGCTTTTAACTAATTTGCGGCACCAAGGAAGTCACCTTGCCACACACGCCCCACACACACCGCACACACACCCGTACCCGCTCAAACGCTTGGAAAACGCGCTCAAACCGCATGCAAAACGCGTCACATGCAGTCACCAGGGAATTAACGCCCCACACACACGCCTACACAGAGAGAAAATGGAGGGAACAAATGTTAAGGGTAAGAAAACGATATTTACTTAACATGCCGCTTAAAAAAATATTTTAAAAGCAGTAATATATAATAATATATAATATCTTTCGAACAATATCTATCGAGAAATATCTAAACTCACATGGTCACACTGCAAACAGACGATCAGCTGTTATAAAAATTTTTTTTATACCCTTGCAGTTTATTACTAATATTAGCAACCTTTAATTATGAATAAATCTTTTTATCATTACAAATTAGCATGAATATTTTAATATTAGTTTTTGTATTGGAAATTCCGTGAAAATGCCAAGTTATTTGCATTTAAACACACATTTCCCAGCCTCAAAAAAATTGCAAAAAATTTGTTAGTAAACCTTTTACCTCAGTGTTCTCCCCCCTAACCCCCCGTCGAATATTTTGCATACGTTCGCCTCGTTTAAGCTGGTGGAAATCCCAGCCAAGAGCATGCCCATCGCCTAAGACACACCCTCTGGCTTTATTTGCGCAATATTTTTCTGATAATAACAAATTCGCGAATATGTTTATCTGCGTTTTCATTGCCGTCTGTTTTTTTTCCTCCTCGTCCTTTTGCCACCCGAATTTTCCCCGCTTTATTTTTTGTATATTTCTGCGGGGCTTTCATTTGGATTTGTCCTTTCTGCATGTCTTTGCCGCCTTCGTTTATTTTACATTTTTTTTTTCTTAGCCTGCCACTAATTCCATTTGAGACGTAACGAAAACGAAAATGACATCAATTTATTTGTGTATTGTTGTTTACATCTAGCTCAGGGTATTCCCCTTGCCCCGTCTCGGCGCTTTTTATTGGCCGGGACCGCCCTCGGCTTTTCATTTCTTGGTGACAATATCTTGAGGGGCGTCGCATAAAAAAGAGGGTACCGCATTCGCAATTGTTTGCCAAAGTCAGTTAATTGTGTTTCCTCGTTTTGGCAGAGCAAAAAAAAAATATATATATTTCGGGCTGGATAAGCCAAAACCACTGGGAGGGAAAGGTAACTAAGGAAAACGCCCCAATGGAGCCCTTTACTTTTTCATAATTGGCTAAAGAAATTATTAAAGAAGATATTGAAAATAATTATTACAACAATATATACTTGCAAAAAAATAAAATAGATCTTAAATATATTCACTGTTATTTGCCAAAAAAGTTATTAAGCTTTTTCAAAATATATTTTGTGTCTGTTTATCTCCTTTATTATCTCCTTTTCCCTTCTCTCAATGGAGAGTATCTTTGGGAGTTTTAAAATGCAAACAATAACAACAATTACACCCAAAGGATCAGTTGAAAAGTCAATAAACTGCCGCCGCGGACAGGATGTATCGGAAAATGGGAAATGGGCAAAAAGGGAAAAGGCGCCAAAAAGCGAGACCGCGAAATAACCGCAAAAAGTAAACAACATTCGAACGAAGAGCTTTGCTCCCTCAAGCCTTCCCGCGGTGCAACCTTTCTCCTTTATTCTCTCGTTTTTTATTTATTTATTTTTTCGTTATTTACAAAAACCATAAATCAATTGGACACGCCACACACACACACACACACAGACAGAGTCAGAGTCGAGCAAACAAATGCAAATCTATTTTTAAATGCGAAATAATACGGAAACCGGCGGAGGAAGACAGGAGCAGAAGACAACCCCTAAGGGCCATGCGTTGAAAATCGCGAGCCGAAAAAATCCAAGTAAAAAAGGGAAAATACACGTATATATATAAGGCAAGGGACGTAGGGCAAAAAAGGTGGCAAAGGGGTCGAAGAAATCCAAGGGGGGGATACTGGGCAAAAGCCACGCGGGAAAAGCCGCTGATACGACATGTGGGAAAAGTCGAAAAGTCAGCGAGCAAGGAAAGGTAGCTTCCTTTATTAAGCAGAAGGTTTTTATACCCTTTCGTATGTTTATTAAAATTAATAATAAAATTAAGAATAAATATTTTAATTCTCTAGTAAAAACAACAGAAGCTTAAAATAATTTTAAATTATTTAATTTAATATTTAAACTTGTTTTAAAAATTAATAAAACCCCTCAAAGAGCACCCAAAGAGACCGGGTTAAGTTCGGTGGAGGCACTGTGGCTGCCAAAGGGGGCGTGCCAGATCGAAGGCTGAAGATGCGCCGCCGCCGCCCGCTGGCAATAAAAGCGAACCCCGAAAAGCGAAAAAAAAACACGAACAATAAAAATTTTACATTTTTCAGGCCCAAAAAATAGTGAGAGAAGCGGGCAAAAAGGGGTTCGGATGCGGAGGCCGATGGGCTGCCCATAAAATGACACACTTTAAGGTCGAGTTGCGGTCTGCCGACAAAAAAAAAAGGAAGAAAATGAAAAGAAATATAATAAAATAAATAAAATAGCAGAGTCCAGAGGGCTACGCAGATCAGATTTCCAAGAAAATGCCGGTGGGAAAAGCGGAAAAGGAAAAGGCAAGGAAAAGGGGCAACCACATTAGTTTTGATAGACTTGCACGCATGTCCTTTTGCCAGCCTTGGACGTCCTTTTGTTATGCAAACAAATCAAGCGCAAGAAATGCCAGACACAAATCTGATTTCCGTTTGACGTTAACCCCTCGGCGCCCAGCTTTCCCACATCTGCATACCTTTTAACCCAAGCCGACACCCTTGCTCAAGCTTATTGGCTTCCGGAAAAGGGTTTCCCCCATGCAAGGGGTTTTTAGTTTTCTTTTTTTTGTGTGTAAGACACTCCCCCATAATTGTGGCGAAGCTTAGAGCCAAGAATGGCTTCTTGTTTATTATTTATTTAGTTAATATCAGCTTAACTTTTTTATTTATTAACAATTACATTAAATACTTAAGTTTTATTTATTATCAGCCATCCAATGATATTTCCTATTTAATTTCTTTATTTTCAGGCCAGAAATAGGTGGAACTAGCTGAGGGACTAAGGAGGAAGACGAAAGGTGAAAGAAAACTGGTGACAAGAGTTGCAAAAAGAATGAAAAATTGGCGCAGAAAAAAAAAAATATAGTACATGATGCGCACTTATTCAAACTAACATAAATCAAGAGAATTTTCCAGAGCAAGTGCAGGAAATGTGAGATTGAGGTGAGCCTAAGCTAGTTTCCAGTTAATTTTTGAGAAACATTTTCTAAGCTTTTACTTCTCATAAATTTCCTAATAGAAAAAATCAAAATAAATAAGGAATATTTCTTAAATTTCACATAGCACCCATATCGAGCGTTGAAAACACCTAAAAGACTCCTCGCTGCCACATCCGCTTTTCCGCTTTTCCACCTTATAAGTCCGCTGTCTCTGTGTGTGACTAACGCTAAAAATTTTTGTGATTTTTCATCTTCATCTCTGTTTGCTTTTTGCGTTTTCCGCTGCGCTCCTTTTTTCTGCTTTTTTTTTTTATTTTTTCACACCTTTTGCGGCTTCGCTTCATTCGCCGTCGCATTTTCATTTCCATTTCCATTGCCACTTCCGCTTCCGTTGATTTGTTGCCGCCGCCCTCGGAGAGCGGAGAGCGGGGCGTGGCAGGAAGTGGCTGCTTAAAAACGCCGCACGCAGAAAAAGCGCGCACTTTTTGTTAAATAAAAAAGAAAATGTATAAAAAATAAGAACTCGGCAGCGTCAGCTTATGCTGCACATAATTTGTAACCATTTCACACCAGCCCAGCCTCAGCCCTACCCCTTCCGCTCGAATAGGTGAAAGGGGGTTGGACTTGTCCAAATTGCTCCAAATTTAAAATAAACCAAAAGCGGGAGCTCCGCCGCCGAAAAATGTCCCTCAAACTTTATAACATTTCTCGCCCATTCTTCTTCTAGCCATTTCTTCTGAATATTTTTTTTGTGCTCCTCACTTTTTCGTATATATGCGAATATAAATGAAATTTTTGTTGTTTGGACGTGACACATTTAGTTTGAATATATGGCAACTCAGTCGTCGTCAGTCGTCAGTCGGGGACGAGCATCGGAACGTAGATGCCTTTTCCGGGGGTGCTAGGGGTGCTGGGAAATGGAAAATGGGGACTGCTGATGACGTAAACGCAATTTGGTTTACAAAACAGAAGGCAACCGAAATGCCAGCAACTGAAGATGTCGATGGTTTTTGCTTTGGTCCAGGTGTGGTTTCTAAAAGAAACTTAAATGGGAGAAAGATGTCATCTGCAGTGAATTCTGTTCCTCTTTTGCAAGATAAAAATATGTGAAGGAATTTTATTTGAAAATATCAAAAGGTTTCTTATTTAATTTTAACCTTTTCAGAGTCGGTACAGTCTCGGCATAGTGTGGCCATAGTGTAGGTGGCATTTTTATAGAAAGGTGGCAACTCCAAAAGACTCTTTGTAACTTTTATTTTCTAAATATTTTTAAAAGAAACCTTAATGGGAGAAAGATGTCACCTGCAGTAGTTCCTGTTCCTCTCCTCGTAGATAACAATATGTGATGGCATTTTATTTAAAAATATCAAAAGATTTCTTATTTAATTTTAACTTTGTCAGAGTCGGTACAGTCTCGGCATAGTGTGGCCATAGTGTAAGTGGCATTTTTATAGAAAGGTGGCAACTCCAAAAGAATATTATTTACTAATATTTAAATATATATTTATTTATTTATTTGGTATTGTTTTCCTGTGTTAACTCCCCTTTTCTTGCCTCAACAATCGCCTGCCAAATGTTGCACCTTCTGTCAGTCGCCGCAACCCTTCAAGTTCCCATCCCTAACCCCTAACCCCAATGAAAACCCCATTCCCCTGGCATATTTTGCGCTTGTTTTTGGCAGGCAATGGCAGAAAGAAGTGGCAAAAATCCAACATAAATCACAAGCACTCAATGTCAACTCAATGAACTGCTCATGCATGCAAGGACCCTTTCCTGCCCCGTCCTGCCAAGGAAAGTCGAGTGCAAGTGGAGCTGGCATCGCGTTATTTGCGGAATTTCCTCGAGTACATTTCGATGATAAGCAGCACACACATGTCGAGGAGGTTGGGGGGGAGCGGAAAAGCGGGCTTTCCACTGCGCTTTCTTAGCAATTTGTCATGCATGGAGCGCCAAATATGCCGAAAAGAGAAAAATGTATTAAAAGCAGCTGCGAGTCCTGCGTGGAGGAAGTCCTAGGAATGCCACAAATAAATCATTTCTTTTTCGCCATCGCCATCTTCAGATGCGTGTGTGCTTGTGTGTTTGTATACAGATAGCAGGGACACACACACAGGCACAAAAATAGCAACGAGAATTTATTTAAATTTATTTATTTATTTAAAATTCCAAATTCAAGTTTTTTTTATAGAAAATCTAAAGAAAAATCCAGAGCTAACTTAGAGTATCTTTCTTTTTAATTTTCAAACATTTTCTTTCTCTCTTGAATTATTTTTAATACTAAATGTAATTTGAAATAAATATTTACAAGCCAGAAAATCATTTATAATATTCACAGAGAAGCCTAGGAATATATTTTATAATTTAAAAAGCATCTAAATAAAGAGTTTGTTATTATTTCAACCCCAACTGTGGGGGGAATGGGCTTCGAGAGTAGTTTCGGATTCCGATTCGAAATATTTTCACGTGTCCTGAACAAATGTCAAACGCACACACACAGGACCGACTTTCCTCACACACATAAATCAAAATTTACCAAAGGAAAACACAACAGAAAAAAAAGGGGAAAAGGGGAAAAGGAAAAGCGCAGGAAAAGGCAGGAATGTATTGAAATGTAACGCATTTATTTTCATTACAAGCGCCGGCCCGCCGAAGGATGCTATGCAAAAATGTGAGGATGCGTCGCTAATGTGACAGCCGCAAGGAGAAAGGGGAGGAAAATTCGTGGGTGTGGGCTAAGCCACCGTTGCGATATAAGCACTTTATTGGATCATCAGACTTATTTTGATATGTGACCAAATAAATATGGGGAAAGGACTACGAGGACTCGGCATTGACATTTTGCAAGCGACGAGGCCCATAAATTCTTGTCAGGGAGGAAGGCATCAACTTTGCTCAAGTTATTTTCATTTGTGTAACATTTTTGCATACTTTACGGCGCATCTAGAGCACGTCTGTGTCTCGGCCAGGATGCTCCTTTTGCCTTTTGCCGTTTGCCGACTACTTTTTGACAAATCTACTTAGGCATTTCTTTGGTTTTGGTTTTGGTTTTGGTTTGTTTATTTATGTTTATTTGTGATTTATTTCGATAACATAATAAATATCAGTGAGCGAGCGGGTGTGTCTGTGCGATAATGGCATGTGTGTGTCCTTCCGAGCTGGGAATTCATCTGCTTGAATATTCAAATCACATATTTTTGAATCCAGCAACCAAGTAGGCCTTGAAGCCTACCTGCCCCACCTGTCAGTGCTCGTAGGCTCGTAGAAACCTAATGTATTCATTCTACTTTCAAGCTCCATAGAGGCAACATATAATATATAAGTTTCTAGCTACCGAAAACAGTTTTCCAAACTTTTACACAATGAATAATATTATTAATGATATTCTGAACGAATTAAACCAATTCAAAGATGAAGGTGAGTTTATAAAGATATAGTTAGAGGCTTCCCATCCAAATGCAAACCCTTAACAGACCCCCTTGAGGCCTTCACTGAGGATGAGCAAGTGCTTCGATTGATCTGCTACCTTCAGGAGGTACGCGACCGCCTGGAGAATAACCTAAGAGAGCAAAAAGCCTTCGTCCAGGAGGCCGTGTCCTTAATCAAGGAGCTGAGCTATGTCAGCGGCAAGTTTGCCAATCACAGCCCGCCGAAGCAGGCCAGCTGGATCCAGCGCCTGATCCTTGGATTCGAGACGCTGAGCACCTCGCAAAATACCAGCGTGTGCCAGGATAAAACGCTGCTTAAGGAGTTTGCCCAGCTGAGGGAGAGCCAGCAAGCCTGCAAGCAGACACGGGATAAGTTGACAAAGGTCCTGGATCTACAGAAGGACAAGGCTACAGAAACCAATGATCAGTCAAGCTCTGACAGTGTGTCCATCATTAAGCCCCGCTTTGCCTCAAAATAGGTCTCTGACTTATCAAGGATCTCCCTCAAAATTTGTACAAATATGTTACCTTTAGAAGCCCCAGATTTTTAATCTTTCTAAATTCTTTCGTAAGACTTTCCAAGAGTTATGTAAAGGGAATCGACAACCAGATGAGCAAGTACAGGAGTTACATAATAAAAACTACAAAGTATTCCCTGTCTTTATATTTATTTCCCTTAATTTGCATATCAATTGCCGCCAAAGAAAATACATTAAAAATTAGACACTAATAGGGAAAATCAAGTTAAGCAGGACATCAACTTATCTGGGGCCCTCTTCCCCCTGGCTTTTCCCCTGGCTTTTCCATTTGCATGCTTCATTAGCGCGGTCCAAGGCGCTCGGCGAATTAAAAGTAATGTTAATTGCGCCCGGTCCACGGCGGCTGCGTTCATCCATAATCAATTTTAGCCGCCGGCCCGGGCAACTGAAAAAAAAAATAAAGAAAATATATATATATGGGGAGGAAAAAAAGCACGAAAATATGACATAAAAATTTTTCATTTCCTTGAGGAAGAGAGTCGCGCAAAGAAGCGTAAAAATCGACGTCGCCTGGTGGATTTTCCGCGCTCAGACGGAATTCCCAGCGGACGACGAACTTTGGCAATGAAGTAGAAAATGAAGTAGCGCCACGCCCACTTTGCCCACTTTGTGAATGTATTCATCAATGCAACGCATTTGCATATTTTGAGCGTAAAAATTAATCACTAATTTTAATACGCAGCGGGGAAAAGTGAGTCAAAAAAAGCGCAGAAATCGAGAAACAAAAAATGCGAGGAAAGCCCAAAGAAGCTCTGGAAAACCTTGTTAAGTGGGCAACACTAATGTAGCAATTTTGAAATTGATGAAAAAAAGGAAGGAAAAGGAAGAGGAAAGAGGGATGCTGGCCAAATGTAAGGTAAACAAATTGCGCGATGAGGCGTTGTCATTTATAAGACCGAAAAGCAGAGCGAAGAAGCCGGCGAAGGATATTTCCTGTTCCGCCGCTCTCTCTCCCCCTCACAATAATAATAAAAAGTAAATAAATGGAAAATGAGAAAAACGCCAGCTCGAACATAAAAATGACCAAATCGCCGGCGGTGGGCGGCGGTGGGAAATTGTCTATCGAAACGCTCGCCGCATTTCGCATTTCACCTGCAGCGCTTTGATAGCCGCCGAGCGCGCACCTCCATTAAAACTAATGGGAAATCTGCTATAATTTGATTCCACCAGCCAGAGAGAGCGAGAGAGAGTCGGAGGAAGACGTCGCGGGGGAAAATGGAAAATGCGATGCGGTGAGACGGTGGGAAATTGCTCAAGATTTGATTAATGGCGGAATTGGAAATGGCAATTGGGCACGCGAATCAATCCCAAATTAATTGGCAGGCAAATGGGAGCTGTCCCGATCGATGGTGGGGTTGGTATAACGAGGAAGAAGGATAACTGTTCTGCAAGGACTTTAAGTTAGAGGAAAGCTTACCTCAATAAATGAATAAAATCTTGGGCTTTGTTCAGTTAGGCTTAGAGTTCAGCGTCCTTACTTTGTTGGTCATTAAATTGCATTAGAAAATGTATATATTCAGTTCTTAAGTTAAGTTTTAAAGTATTTAAGCCATTGACCATCAAGCAGATCTCTTTAAAAATCATTATTCTTAAAGTATTCCAATTTTATGGGCAAATTAAGGCTGTTCTATGCTAGTTTTTACTATAAATAAATTAGGATTTTAATTGCGAATCGGGAAATGTATGACATTTGGCAATCACACGCTTTTTGGCCACGAGATGATATCAAAAATATTTCAAAAAATCCAAATATTCTAGGGAACTTAAGTCTATGTTTTTTGGTATTTGTATACCCTTCCAGAAGGTATATTTTCTCATATAGATAAAGATTAAAGTTCTTCTTGGAAAGCTCTCAAAGTGCCTTCAAATTGCAAAAGAGTTAAAAAAGAAAACAATATTCAGCCAACATTTGCGAGCATTAATCAATCGAGGAGGAGTTGGCTTCTTGGCCAATTCCGGAGCAAGCCAATTACCCCGCGATATTCGGTGCCACGTCCTCCGCCGGTGGAGGGGACCCAAGTGGGGGGGGGGAGTGGCCTGGGCTAAGAGGGTCACGAGGGGGCGGCAAGGCAACTTGAGGCTGGAGGGCCAAGAAACACGCGCCTGCACATGCGAAATGAGAAAACTTTTCGACCACAACATCGACGCGGTGGCAAAAGCGTTAACAGCCGGCGGGCTACAACTACAACTGGCGATACACACAGGGCCAGAACAAATACAAACACACCCCCTTCTAGCCCCCCCTTCAGTTTTTCCCGAAGCTCCCCTGCATCGCCTGTTGTCTGCCCGCAAAAGATTGCTTTTAGAAATTTATAGTTTCAATAATGTGGCGACCGCGTTCCACGAACCGTTGCAATGCTTTTGGCGGGGTGCGAGGAACGGGGAAAATGCGCGAGGAAAGCCGGGAAAATCGCGGTGTGTGTGTGTGCCTGTGTGCATTCTCATGTGTATTTTCAATTTACGCGTCCATAACTTCAAGTTCTGCAAGTTTACCTACCGAGCAGCCGAGCAGCAGCAGCACCAAGACCCAAACACCCGAAGGAGCAAGTTGTCGACGGGCCGCATATCGAACACTCGAGCTCTGTATATATATATTTATATATATATATGTGCATATACTTGTCTGTACTTAAATATATTTATAGTGCTGCAGCTGAAATCGGAGCTCAGAATGAAGCTGAGCCAACAAGGGATTTACACGGAGGAAAATTAGAGGGTTTAGTCTGTGAAAAATTGTAAGGAAATGTACTCAAAAATGTATATAAAAGCATTAAAGGGTTTTGAGAGGGTAAAAAGATCTGAAAAAATCTATAAATATTTAAAAGAAAAATTATTAATGCTTATTTAAATGTTTAAGTATAGTTTACATGAAGGTTTCAAAGAATTAAAGTATTTCAAATCGTAACAAAAATTGTAGCAGGACCAGGGAGGGTCTCAAGATATCCCAATTTATTTTGAAAGGTTTCTAAGGACCTTAAGTCTATGTTCATCGTTATTTTTATAGTAAAATATATTCTCTTTAAGTCAATTTAATTTTGTAATTAATTTTAAAAACCCTTTTTTTTCGCCCAGTGCACAATCTGGCGATGGGACTTGGGACTAAGACTGAGACTGAGGCTGAGGCTGCAACTGAAGCAGTTGCCGTTTCCGCAATTACAAAACTTCCGCAAAAATAACAAAACACTTGCGCGGCAAACACCGCTGCTGCTCAGAGGGGGGCGGGGCGGAGGAGTAAGGGCTTTGGAAAATCTAGTACGAAGCGGGAAAGTGGGTGGAAAAGCAGGCACCAGTCGCCAGTCACCAGGCACCACATGTGCAGCTCTCCAGCACCAAACGCTTTTCCGTGCATTTTTCTAGGGCAGATTTTAATTTCTTAATGCAGAAAGGACATGCCGAAAGGGCAGGCATAAAGGGGTTAAGTTGGTGCCGAGAAGTGGGAGCTTCAGAGGGTTAAGCGGCGCCTGGACAACTTTGTCTTTGTGCATTCGCAAAGAGACAACGCTGGCAGCTGCTGCCAGTCAAGCTGCAAGTCAATTTTTCCGAAAAAATAATAATAAAAACAAGGAAAACGAGCTGTGATGGATGTGTGCAGGTTTCCCCCAGATTTTCCCCAGCTGGCTGCCATTAGCCTCGTTATCCCGGCTCAATTTCCCTCATTACCTTCCATATTTCTCCTACACACACGTCTCCGGGCATCAAAAGAAATTGATAATCTCTTAATAAGCCGGCCGGCAAACTCCGTCTAAGGATGGTTATTTTTCTTAGCCCAAAGATCAACAGACAGGAGACTTCAAAAGGAGTGTCTGCCAGTGTCCAGTGAGTATCCCCAACTCGTACTCAACTCCCTTTTGGCACGCACACAAATCACTTGATTCAATCATCTCGAAAATTGATAACATGCCATTTACAAATGACATCACTGATAAAAAGCAAACTCATTGAGCAGCGTCTGCCGCAAATTATTTATAGGCCAACACAAAAAACCAGAAGGAATCGAGATACCCAAAAAAAGAAAAAAATACAAAAAATTAGGGCACGTGCCGCCGGTTGACCAGCCTCTTCTCTGCTCCTTGCGGGTGAAAGTTGCACTGCCGACAGTGAAAGTGGAAGTGAAAGTGAAACCCTCTAACCGCACACGGCACGCACCCAAAAAAAAACAAAAGTTAGAAGAAAGAATACTGAGAGTGTTGCGACTATGAGATACCCGTTACTCACTTATTAAATTTAATAATAAATAGTATTTATAAAAATAACAGTAAATTATTTATTAAATATTCACCTATATCTCTTTTTACTCACACTTTTACCTAAGTAAATTGAAATACTCGGTGTGACCATGCTCACAGTACAGATAGAATCCCAATGAAGCAAGGTACAGTGTCATAACCGCATAATTAATCCTGAAAATTTTTTTAAGCTTTTTAAAAAGTAAACAATATTTTTTGAAAATGCAAAAATTAGCAAACAAAAAAATAAAATAATGGGAAAAAGAAATAAATAATAAATACAAAAAAAAAAGACTAAATAACCTTTAAAAAAATTCCATAAAATTCCCGAATATATATATTTTTTCCTAAACAACATACCCTTGTAAAAAAGGCAAAGAAAATTCCAGCAGCAACACCCCCACTCTCTCTCTCTCTCTCTGCCTCATTTGGGATGCGATGCACGCTGAGCTTTTCATTTCAATTTGAACGCATTTTTTGCGGCCAAAACAAGGCTCGAAGAGAAAAAAATATATAGACAGGGGGCAATCTGAACAATCGGCGCAATCGGACAATTGATTCGAACGCATTTGCGTGTTTGCCCCGAATAACTGCAAATTATTTCCAGTCTCCCAGTATTCCATTGTTCCCGGGGATTCCCCATTGTGCCATCAGCCTCATCAGGGGCGAAATGGGAGGCGGTCATGGAATCAAGTTAAGTGATTCGCTACGTGATGCTCTTTTGGGGACCAGGGAAAAGTAAAAAGGTTCACAAAAAGTGGAGAAAAAAACGCAGTGAAAAATCGAAGGGGAAAAGCAAATGCCAGGAACTATTCTAAACAAGGGAATTACCAGATACATAGTTGCAAATATTAATCATTAGTTTAAAATGCCAGAAAAAGGTTACAGTTCAAGAGTTTCTATTCACCAGTTGGTTTTTCAATATGTATTGTTACTCCCCATTGACCCCAGCCAATATGAAACTCACATTATGACCCCAGGCCGATCCATTGAGCATTAAACAGTTGGCCAAACTTTAATTAAGAGCACAACAGAGGCGGCTAAACAGTAGCCACAAACAGAGCAAAAACAAAGAAAGAACTGACCGAAAAGTCAGCAACACTTGAGCCAAATGTCAAATACACAAATATCGCAAACTAGTGGAAGTGGAAATGAAAATGAAAATGCCCTCCGGGGTGCATTTGCCGTCCCGACTCGATTGAATAGAAACTATAACGAGACAAACAATAACTGGCTGGGGCCCGGAAAAGGTTGACTCCCAAAAACCCCACAAAGCCCCCTTAGCCGATATTGATATCGTTCGGACACAAAAAACGGACAAAGAAGAGTTGAAAGTGACAATAACAAGCACAAAATGGACACCACTGATGATGACAATGGCCGAGGACCGACCCTCTGCTCCTTATACTTTTGGCTACTTGGGACACATCCTTGGACTTGACATCCGGCATAAATGTCAAACGCCAACTTTGACCGCAAACTATGCTGCCCTGCTGCAGCATATATACGAACGAACTTATATATCGACATCCGAAATCCGGCGGAGGAAGGGGACTGCAAATATATTCATGGCCAGTCAGTCCATCAGTGGCAGTGCCAGTCCCCCTTTAAAGCACATCCCATGGCCATTTCCATTCCCATTTCGTATCCACATCCAAATCCAACCAAGTGCGTCGCTTAATTACAAAACGAACAACGCATAAAAACCAACAGAGACAGGGTTCGTCGATGGGCCACCACCAGCTCCTCCTCCCAAACAGATTTTGCCCCCAAGAAGGCAGGACACTATTGTCTAACGGGGACTCAGTGCCATGCTGTGGTCCTGCACTCGGGGAAAATTTAAGTAAGTTACTTAAACAAAATAAATAAATACAAAAACCTTTTATTCAAGTTATTTGTTATTTCTATTCCTCAAAATAATTATTACAAACTAAATGTTTAAGCACAAAGCTTCTTTTATTGAATAAAAACGTCTTTTACATAAATTTGCAAGAGTTTATAATTCCCAAGTGTTTATTTTGCTAAATATTTAAGAGGTTTGAATAAATATATAATATTTTTATTGCTCAAAATAAGTTTAAGAAATGGAATTGTTATAAAAAAAATCGTCTTTAAGTCCAAGTATTTTTTTTTCTACATATCTAAGAGGTTTACAATAATAATTATTATTATTATAATTCCCAAGTTTTTATTTTGCCAAATATTTACGAGGTTTGAATTAATAAAAGAATTTTTATTGGTCAAAATAAATTTTAGAAAGGGAATTGTTATATAAATAATTTTCTTTACATCCAAGTATTTTTTTCTTTTTGCTAAATATGAAGGAGGTTTGCTTTGGTACTTAATTTTTCCCCAGTGCACCATCCCAAATTCCTCGCCATTTGCGATATTTGACATTTAAGTAAAGGCATAAATTTGAGTTTAATAAAATACAAGTTGGCTTTTATTTCCATGCGTTTGTGGCAGCAAGAAATCAAGAGACTGGGCAAGTAAAGAAGCTTCCATTAGTGTTCAGTATAGTTAATACGATCAGAGTGTTGATTGTTTTGGGTTCAGATTGGAGTTGAATGACCCTTCCTGGCTAGGCAGCATCCGCGCAACGCAGCAGTGCGGACAAGATGCGATACTGGCGCTCCAGACGATCATAATCAGCAAGAAGACGGGCCTCAAGGATGACCTCAGCCTCCTCATCTGGAGGAATTGGCATCTGTGGCATAAAGGATAAAGGATAAAGCAACCATGGTTAAGTGGGTTCTGTACGTACCTTTGGGCGGCGCTTACGAAAAAAATCTATCAGGTACATTGCCAGGATCATGACCACATGCATGATCAGCAGATAGTAAAAGGAAAGGTCCATCAAGCCATCCAGTTCCGTGTCTGGCAAAGTCACTGTTGCGTTGGCAGGAATATCTAAAAAATAAAAAATAATAAGTTTAAGATGCTTCAGTTACCAGTAAGAGTAAGAGAGAGAAAGGAGAAACCCCATATAGTTAGAAGGGATTTGCAATTAAAAACTTGAAATCTGCGCGGCGAAAGCAAATAAAATGCAATTAGCAAGATTTGAATTAATTAAGTAGTAAGTACAGTCGTCACCGGCTACGAAGGCAAACAAGTTGATATGGAAACCCCAGACCAGGCCCGAAGTTTTGCTCTTTATTAATAGCTGGGCCAAAGTGGGTGGAAGACATGTGCCCAGACACAAGCACACGTGGAGCCGGAGCCGGAGCCGGAGCCGAGTTGTGTGTCTTTTGTTTATCTTGGGCACAGACACAGTTGGCAGTTGGGGGAGTTGCCAACTCTTTCTTCGCCCAGGACGACAAGGACGCCAAGGAGCAGCAACGGAAGCCGAGGAGCAACAACAGCAAAGTGCAATTATCGCAAAATACCTTAAGGTTTACATCGTCGAAAGCGGTGAGTGAGGGAGGAGGAGGAGACCCCTTAAGGAAACCAGGAAAATTCGGAGCAGGTCCACAGGTGTGCCTGCCGCCTCCTCCTCTTCATACCCCCTTGTCTGGTGTGTGTGTTTACCCAAGTGCTTTGTATTGAAGTGCATTTCGGCATGTAATTTGTAGTTCTTTGCTATTTGATTTTTCCAGGCAGAGAGCTTAGGCTCCAAATTGAATTTAAATATATATCAATCTCGGCAAAACCCAATTAAATCGTTTTAATATCCAATAATCAGCCTGAGATTCCCAGGCTGCGATCCATGGAGAGGAGGATCCTTTGATGTTCGATAATTGCAAATTCCTTGTGCATGTTTCAGTTCGCATCAAATCGTCGCGCAATGATCGGATTTAAATCAGCGGCGAGGTGAGGCTGTGCCGCAACTAAATTGATCTTTTATCGCTTCAACGACGACGACGATGCTCGTATCGGATCGGATTGGATTGGAGAGGGGACTGGGACAGGGAATGGGAGTGGGAATGAGGCTTCTCCAGCCTCTGGTAGCCGGCGCGTAAAAGCTTACAAAATACGACAACGCACAGAAGCGCATAACTCAGCAGATGGACCAAGGAGGCAAGGCACAGAGAGAAAATGCTGAGCATTACCTAATAAAATATTAAAGAAAATTCTTAAGAACAAAATTAATAAGTAATAATATTAAATATTATTTATTAAATTTATATTTAAATTAATACTTTTATTCCTATTATTTCCAGCTTAAAATTAAAGTGTACTGAGTCTTAAGATTGGGACATAAGGATGAGGATCGACGACAACGACAACGTTCACGCGCTGGGATTAAATCGGAAGTTATGCGAATGTCAAAAGCTCTCGTCTCTTGATTGGTGTGGAAGCCGAGGGAATATCTGGTCAGAGTCAGAGCCAGAGCCCGGCCAGAACCAGATGCTTGGTGATGAGGTAAAAAATTGTTACCGTATCGAATGCGGATTAAAATCAGCTAAACAAGTTGCCAGTCGCATTGGTAGCTCAACGTCTGTCGATCTTGGCTTTTGGCTCCTTTTTTTTGTGGCTCACAGCGAATCGATAACGAATCAATTAAGAAAAGAATTTTCTTGAATTTAAAAATTCAGGAAAACTGCGAGTGAAGCCAATATAAAATTCCAAATTAATAAATGTTAAGAAATGAAGCTCATCCAATTTCAGGGACAACTCCCAGTGCCCTTCCGGTGCCTTTCCTCTAATCAGCAACATTTCAAGTGGCCGGGCAAGAAAATAAATAAAAGAAATCGGTTGAAAACGAAAAGGATTAAACAAATAAATCACTTGGCTCCGTTTTCAGGACATTTTCCTTCAGAAGGGTGCAAAAATCACAAAAAAAAGGGGACTCCAGAGAAAAGGGTTGCGCCCACACCAATTAATGAGTTAAAAATTGTGCAGCATTGAATGAATTGGAAAGGATGGAGGCTGAGGCTGAGTCTGAGTCTGGAGGATGTCCCGCAGCAAAAGAGCAAAATTAATGAAGATATTTCGCTGTCGTCGAAGAAGAAAAAAAATCATTTGATTTTTAATTACGCTGATTTTTTATATTAGAACGGAAACAGCTTGGCATAGCAAACACCTTGGAAATTAACACGCCCCCGAGTTGGACGAGTTGGACTCGACTTCGGCGGCCACTCGACTGGGCCACTTGCACTTGGAGCCGAAGGATCTGGTGGCACTGCTGGCACGCACGAAAGGGTTTCAACTTAATTAAACCATTTCGTTTCTCCTTTTTTTTGGTTTTTTTTGGTTCTTTTTCTTTTTTTTCGCCGCCTGGCTTTTGATGGCCCAAAAGCGGGCACCGACAGGACTGTCATCGCATTGGGGCAGTGCGGAAAGTGGAAAGTGGGCACAAATTGACATCTAAAGTGCTTAAAATTTTCTTTAATTAAGTGTGACAAACTGTGGGCAAAATAACCCTGAAAGAAGGCCGGCCAAAAGGAAAAGCGATTGAGGAAAAGTTGAAGGCACAAAAATAGGCAAAAATATCGAATTGTGATTAGCAGTTAGCCGACAGTCAAGACTGCTTTTAGTTTGCTTTGAGCACATGTCAGAATTAACTTAAAAATCACACAAAATATTAAAAGAGGAACCTCTGTCAGCAAGAGCCTTAAGGGGGTCCCCCTTTCAAAGGGAGAATGAGAGCCACGCAGCGAACGAGAGACTCAGGCTGCCCACGCAGAGCGCTCAATGGAAGTCATTTGCAGCTCGTAAATAAGCAAAGTGCAGCATTAATAGTTGCTGATTAAGCAGCGCCTACGGAAATTAAAATTAAGTAATTTAGGTGGGCACTCCTGAAGGGAGACGAGACCGATACCGAAACCGAAACCGAAACCAGTTTTTGTACTCACCAACCAAATCCCACCAAGGCATCTTGCTCCGTTTCACCAGTTATAAATGGCCACAAGTAGACACAATATTATTATTTTTTTCTTTTCATAAAATATATAAATTTTTAGAAAGTTTTTAGAAAAAATATGCAACCAACCCCATTGGGTGTTCGTTATAGAATGAGAGTGTAAGGCTTTCAGTTCCGTAAGGTGAGGTGACAGTAGGGTTCAAGGCTAACTTGAAGGGAAATTTTGGCTGCTAGTTCAATATTTTAAAACTAAAGAAACTTTATATACATTTAAAGCAGTGATGCCCAAGCCCCCGCCACATGTGGTTGGTAAAAATTCTGCCGGTTCTCTGCCGCTACACAGACAGTGTAAACGTGACGTGAGCAGCAGCAGCAGAGAAGAGAGAGAATGAGAGGTCGAGTGGTGCGGTTGCCAGAGCAGTGCAAAGTATTAAAATTTAATACTTTGCACTGCTCTGGCAACCGCAACGTCTCGCGCGAAGCCAACTTCGTTTTTCTCTTACGCACACAAATGCAAGTCACATGTCATTGTATTTGTGTGGGCATCACTGATTTAAAGGCAAGTAATATTGAAATCCCTCTAGAAGTTATACTAAATTTGAGTAAAATATCTTCCCAATATCCCTTTCCTTCCATTTCTCTTGGCTTTTGCCACTCCAAGGAGCCAGACAATTAGCCAGGATAATAGCAGGCAGTGCCGACATAAATAATAATCAATTTGATATCAAATCGAGCCGCCAACAGACGGCAATGTCCTTGCCGAAAAGCAAGAGAAAAAAAAGGAAGAAAAAGGAATCAGAATTGATGATTATTGCTTTTTGACAGAGATTCGCCAAGGCGACAATAAAAACGAGGGAAAATCCCCGGCAGAAATTCACTCCATGTCCTTTTATGGGGGCGCGTGTATGCCTGCCTGTGTGTGTGTTAGTATCAATAAAATAGCCACACACACAAAATGGGGAAAAATATTTATGTGCATGTTATAGTAAGTGCAAAATAATAGCCACTGGTCGAGGGGGTTGGGTCGAGGTTGGGTCTCAGGACACGTAGCACGCAGACTAGCACTAAAAATGTTTCAACAATTACCAGGGAAGATGATATGAGCATATGTGTGTTGTGTGTTGGTTGTGTGTGCCGGCGAGTGTGTGTGGCAATAATGCACTCGACACTTTTATTTCTTTTTCATTAGCCAAAAAGCGAGGACTTTCCCTCTCGACCTTTGGCGGCGTGACCTTCACAAGAGGAGCGGCGGTCCAGCAACCCCAGAAAAAATACAGGATGGGTCATCGATATCTGGTAAATATCTGAAAGATATGTTTACAAAAATAATATATAAGCTCCAGAAAAAATGTGAGTATAAAATATATAAGATTCAGAACAATCTTCCAGTTCCCTAGACCACCCACCGATTAGCAGGACCTGCTCCGTCTCACAGGGATCTCACTTTTATTGTATACTTTATGGCCACCTATTTGTGACTTCCGGAGATACAGAAATGTATACATTTCTGGCTATATGGCACAAAATACACTTAACAGACAAAGTTCCCGTCATCGTGCTGCGGCGTCTCTCTATAAATTCCAGGATTTACAGCCATCGTTGTCTGCGTCTTGCCCGGGGGCCCTGTCATAATTTCTAATACCCCCGGAACCAAAATCGGACATCACCATAACCCTACTTTATGGTATCATAACGGGGCAGGCAGCGTGTGTGTGTGGTGTGTGTGATCCAATAGTTTGCAATTAGCTGGGCGGCCAATAAAAACGGCAATCAACATAAAAATAATCGAGGGAAATCGGATGATGGGCCTGGCTCCCACCCAGACTCATCCCATTTTTCTTGGATTTAATGCCAACTGCGCACATTTCCCAAAGCAGCGAAGAGAGAGCGCGGAAAACGCGGAAATCTATTAAAAATTTCGAGCAAAAGTAGCCCAAAAAACAGAAAATGTTTCGTGTGCGCGTTGTAACGTACAAATTATGTAAACATCGCGGGGGTTCGGGCTTCGGAGCTGGAGGATGGGGGAAATTATGAACCTTGAGGCGGATTGAAGGACAGCAGGGACTGAGCAGGGACAACTGCGGGCCCAGATGAAAAATTCGACCCTGGGCAATATTTACAATTAAAAAATTAACGTAAAACAGAAGAACGAAGAAGGTCCGAGTCCGAGGGTTGGGCCCTCTTGCGTTTCCGGGTTTTTCCTGGGAAAAACTGTGAAAAAGCCCTAAAATCAATAGGAAAAAACCTCAAGTGGTGGGGGGCGGTGAAATAACTGACAATGTGAAATTTCTGCATATATACACTGAGAGAATTAGGTGGGAATTGGGGTCTAGGTTGAGAACAAAGTATGTGCAAGTTGTAAATATTTTTCTTTTATTTTTTACAAGATTATCTAAGCATGATGTGTTATTTTATTGAAATAATTCAGTGATGCCCAAGCCCCCGCCACATGTGGTTGGTGAAAACTCTGCCGGTTCTCTGCCGCTACACAGACAGTGTAAACGTGACGTGAGCAGCAGCAGCAGAGAAGAGAGAGAATGAGAGGTCGAGTGGTGCGGTTGCCAGAGCAGTGCAAAGCATTAAATTTTAATGCTAATAACTAAATATATAACTAAATAAACAAATACATAAATAATAAAGAATTGTATTTAAATAATATAATAAAGAGGTTGAAATTTTGATTCTTGGCTAAAATAATTTAATGTGAAACCTAAAGTTATCCCACAACAATAATACGTCTCATATTTTCTATTAAGCTTAAAGTTTTTTAATAATTAAGGAATTTTCAACTCCCTGAGCCCCCTTTTTTCTCTCGGTGTACTTGTATATGGATAACAAGAAGTATGAATGTGGTTCGAGGGGATTTTCCGCGAGGCCTAATGGAAATTGTATTTATCTCGTTTGAAGTTTGCCTCGTTCCACCACCAATGTTACGCCGCTCATGTCTCGCACCTTCACCGCCCACTCACCCCCGCCAGGCGACACTTGGCCTCACCTTGGCGCCCCCCACCACCGCCTCAAGCGTTTTTTATAAATTAACAAACGAAGAGGCAAAAAGAGAGGAAAAATTATCAGAAAAAAGCGAAAAAAAAAGTGAAATGAATATTTTTTTCTGGTAATTTCTCTACCATTTTCCATCCTCAGTTTGCGGCTGTCAAGAACGCGCCGCCGGAAAATGTTTAAAATATTTTCATAGGTAGTGGTGGTGGCGGCCACTTTCCGGGGGTTGGGATATGTTCTGATCCTTGGTGTTTTTTGGACTAATTTAAGCGTTAAACCGAAGCAAAAAAGCAAAAAAAAAAATAGGAAAAAAAAGGGGAAGCTGCAAAATGAACAGTTGGCTGAGTGATTGGGCGGATTTCAGGTGATTTCAAGGAGGGTTGGGCCACCAGAACTGATTATTCAAATCCCAAAAAATCTCCAACCCTAATGGAAAGGTAGTATCGATAAAGTGACGCCATTTAGCCACAGTTTTTGGCTGTTAAAAATTGTAATTAAACCTGAGTATCAATTAAAAGTAAATTTGATGAATTTTTAACAGTCATAAATATTTATCAATCATTAAAAAAAACTAACTCTAGAAATGATAACTCAAAAAAGCTCGAAATAATTATTTATTCTCGCCTCTAAAATGCCAACAAAACTGCGAACACGTTGCAAAGCTTGCTGGAAATTGGCCAAAAATTGCCAATAAACTTTTGCCGGAATATGCACAGAGTTAGTTAGTTAGTAGTTGGCAGTCTGGGTATTTATAATGGATATATTCCCATTCACAATCGGACACGTAACCGTGCACGAAGGGTGGGAAAAACGTGCGTTGTTTGGCCAATTGCCGCTTGCGCTTCGATGATGGGAAAACTTTTTCGATAATACTCAAAAATAAGTGCGAAAATTGTTGAATATTGCACATGCAAAATGCGCAAGCAGACAGTGTGTGCATTAGATTTTATTGTTGCCTACTTTGTGGGGCTGCCAGCAGGCAAGCCAGCGAGAGCTAAATTCAAATGAGATTTTGGCCAGAAACTGCAACTTGTTGCTATTAAAGTAAGGAAAATAGCAGGGATATATCTGTGAATATATATATATTTGGTTACGCTGTGCGAGTCGCCTGAAGAAACCCTTTTCACAATTTTTGGCAGACAACTGCGCCACATGACGTCATTGATTTTCAATAAGGATGCCGAGTCGTCGAGTGGCGCACATCCTTACCCCGTGCTCCTCGTGCTCCGTGCCATTTACCCAATAATCCCTCAACACTTTCACTTGATGCACTGACAAAAAAAAAAGCCTAATTATGACTAAAGAATAATAGAGAATATTTATAATAAATCATGGAAGCTTTCTATTTTCAGGATATATAGGCAAGCATGTAGAAGCCCTCTCTCTTTCTACAATTAAATTTGTTTTAATATATTTACTAATAATTTCATTTAATTTACTAATATATTTACTATATTTCCAGCACCCTTTCCTTCCAGTGTAGGCATTAACTTCGAAAGCAGACACTTTGAGAGTGAGCCCAAGAAGAAGGGGAGCCTTTCTTAAATGTGCGCTTCCGCTTCCGCTGCCGCTTTCCTCCACAAGCTGCTGACATTTGCATTTTCCGCGCGGAGGGAGTAGCCGGAAAATCGGAAATCGGGAGGAGGCCTGTCAAATTTTATGATAGCGCCAAACATAACTCATTGACAGCTTTGCATTTTCACATGCGCCGCGGGTGGCTGTTCCCCGATTCGCCTTCTGCATATTGCACAAAGTTATGAGCCGCAAATGATAAACGGCCTTGAGAGTTTTCCTCCGGGAATGTGGTGGGTGCCAAAAAAGGGAATATTAAAAACGAGAGGGTGGCGAAAATATTGATTTTTATGTCTTGCCAATATTTTAAAAATATTAAAATGAAAGAAAAAGAAATAAATAAATTTTTAAAGGCATTATAACCTTGACACCGCTTTAAATTTACATTTTCAATTTCCATTAGTTCCTTTTCAGTTCGAGCTCATCAGCAGCGAGTTTGTTTTGTCATCAAGCTAATTAATTAATTAGCAGCCACCAAGCAGCAAGTGGTGTGAAAAATCGCCGGGACACACCTCGAAAGGCACACACACCGCACACCGACCAGTGAGTGTGCAATAAAAGTGTGTCCCCAGTCTAATTAGATGTGTAGTTGAATGCGTGTAATTCATCAAATGTCAAAGCCAAAAGCCAACTGACATCGACTGCACCTTTTGGGCGTGTTGTTTTATTATTACCACCACCCCGATTACCCCTAAAACGAGCTCTAATTTTTACCTTTCGCCAACCGAAATTGGTAAAACCCAATGGCATTAAGTGACGCGGAAATATGTACGTCTTTAATTGGGCTTGTTTTTTTCTAATATATAAACGAGGGTCAAGCTAAGCATATGTAATTTTCTAATCAATTTAGAAAGGTGTAAACATTATTAATAAAATAGAAACAACTCAATGGAAACTTAAATAAAATGCATAATAAATATAACTAGAGTTTTCTTAAAGATTTAACCTTGCAAGTTCTATTTTAATTTTTATTTTTAATATTTTAATTATTGAACCTACTAACAAGTCAATACCAATTGCCTTATATAATAACGTATTCCTCTCCTTTATTTATTCTAATAAAATCCCTTGACATTGCCAAATCCCATGCCATAATCCACCCCCTTCGCTTTCCAACTTCGAATCCAACTCAATCGAGATGACTTCATCTCGACTTAAATATGCGATCAATCTGGAGCAGATTGCCGACTTCTAAACCCTTTCCGATTCAAAAGGCCCCCCTTCGAATATCCACAAAAAAAGGAAAAGAAAATCCAGACAAACCGCAAAATGCTGTTAAATCTCTCGCTCTTTTGGGCGATTTCCGCCTTTATGTAGATAGCATATTCTCATATATCCGGAGTTGTCGCCAATTCATTTTTATTGCCTCGCTGCCGGGTATTTCTTTATATTTTTTATAGACGTTTATAGTTCTTTATGTGGCATAAATTTCATTGTCGGGCAGCACAAAGGGGTAGTTGTTCAATTCGTTTTGCAAGGGGTTGGGGTTTTTTTTTATCAGCAGATAACTTTCGGTTTTTGGGGCATTTTTGTCAATTTCGATATTAGCGCGTGCGCCAAAAAATATGCAATAACAATTGTCATGCATGCAAATGACTTCATTTGTTGGCAATATTTTCGTCAACCCCTAGCCCTTGGCTTTCCCTCAGTTTTTCCGCCGTTCCGGTTTTTTTTTGTAGTTTTTCTTCGCCACTTTGCATGATTGAACCGAACCGAACTGAACCGAGGCGAGGCGAGCCGAACTCTCATTTGATTTCTTCACTTGCTGGCCCGCAGTTTTATGAATTCTTGCATACCCTCAGGCGCTGGAGCCCCCTCCTCGAGGTCCTTGAGCGCCGAGTTATGTATGCAGATTGCGTGGCGCACGTAAATTTATTTAATTGTATTATTTGCAACGGCTTATAGAATGGAAAAATGTGTGAGTGGAGAGGGTCGAGAAAATAGAGCAGATGAAAGGGATAAGTTTGAGTCATTGGGATCGCAGCTAAGCTCTAGGATTTATAGTTTTTTTCTGGAAAATGGTTTAGGAAACGGAGAGAAACAATTCCAAAATGTGACCTTATTTAAATAGATTCATAAGCCTTTGTTTAAAAGTAATATATAATTATTTAATCTAATTTAAATTTAGCTTAAGCTGAAATTGAACACAAATACAAGTGTGACCATGCCCTCATCTTACTGCGCTCCAGTGAGACCTTCAATGAGTACAAGCAACAGTGCAGTGTCATAATGCCATAAACATTTACAACGAAAAGCAAGTTAATTTCAATTTTCCTTTTTAAACCCCTTAATTTATTTCAAAACGCATAAAGTTAATAGTTTTCAGGTGGCTTGCATTTTATTTGGTATTAATTTTAAGCTGAAATTGAAAACAAATACAAGTGTGACCATGCCCTCTTTAAACTGCGCTCCAGTGAGACCTTTAACGAGTGAAAGCATCAGTGCAGTGTCATAATATTTCCAACCAAAAGCAAATTAATGTTTATTTTCCTTTGCAATCCCTTTAATTTATTTCAAAACGCATAAAGTTTAATAGTTTTCAAGTGGCTTATGTATTATTTGATATTAATTTTAAGCTGAAATTGAATACAAATATAAGTGTGACCATGCCCTCTTCTAACTGCGCTCCAGTAAGACCTTAAATGAGTGAAAGCATTAGTGCAGTGTCATAATGCCATCAACATTTCCAACCAAAAGCAAGTTAATTTTAATTTTCCTTTGCAAACCCTTTAATTTATTTCAAAACGCATAAAGTTTAATGGTTTTTAAGTGGCTTATATTTTATTTGATATTAATTTTTAGCTGAAACTGAAAACAAATACAAGTGTGACCATGCCCTCTTCTAACTGCGCCTCAGTGAGACCTTCAATAAGCAACTGTGCAGTGTCATAATGCCATCAACATTTCCAACCAAAAGCAAGTTAATTTTAATTTTCCTTTGCAAACCCTTTAATTTATTTCAAAACGCATAAAGTTTAATGGTTTTAAGTGGCTTATATTTTATTTGATATTAATTTATAGCTGAAACTGAAAACAAATACAAGTGTGACCATGCCCTCTTCTAACTGCGCTCCAGTGAGACTTTCAATGAGTACAAGCAACAGTGAGACCTTCAATGGGTACAAGCTACAGTGCAGTGTCATAATGCCATAAACATTTCCAACCAAAAGCAAGTTTATTTTAATTTTCCTTAGCAAACCGATTAATTTATTTCAAAACTCATAAATTTTAATGGTTTTCCAGTGGCTTATATTTTATTTGATATTAATTTAATGCACAAACGACCCCTTACTTTGTCCATAACTTGCCCACTTCTGTTAACCCTTGTCGAGGAGCTCTCTGGATTTTGTAAACACAATAGAGTTGGGGCCATGGCTGTGGCTATATCTGCCCCGTTTCATCGCGCTTCATTCATCATCCAAATCGACTTCCGTTCCTGTTCCGTTCCGACCCGACCCGACGCGACGCGATGCAAACTATCGATAAGGCGCGCTGTGGCGGTGCTTTAATGGCAATTTTATCGATAATGTTCGTGCTGAATTTTCGATTTTGTTTGCTTGCATGTCCAGAGCCGAAAGCGAATTATGAGCGATCGACACGCCAACACATATACCAAGAAATTGTGCAAATTCCCAGTAAGTCGGGCTACGCTGGAATATATATGTATAAACTGACCCTTACCGCTGAAAATCGCGGCTCGAAGAACCACCCCTTTGATTTAGTAATTTAGCACACAATGTGTTTGTGGATTTTCCACGGCTTTTCGGGCCCCCTTTGTATTTTTTTCGTATTTTTTTCCCTGCTCAAATTATGAGCACGCGAATATATCGAACGCTTTGGGTGGGCGAGAATGTGGGCGTGCCCGCCCTATCAATTAGAACTGGCGACCGAACATCTTGATAAGGAGTTCCCCAACCGAAGCCGAACCCCACAGAATAAATAAAAATAAAGTGCCAACAACGAAATGCGCTTCAAATGGTCATTAAAATCGCTCGCCTTTGGCCAGTTCCTAAAAGCCTGCACCGCTAATTGCCACATAAATAATAAGCCCAAACCAGGATCTGAATCGGGAATCAGGGAATCAGGAAACCAGTCCGATCAGGGTGGGGAGGCCCATTATAATTTATCGGTCCGAGATTATCGATGTGTCTGGGCATATATCATTCGAAGTAATTATTGGCAGAGATCTTGGGTTACCCAAGGAGTTTGGAAATGGTTTCATGTTTGATATTTTAATTTTTATAGTGTGCTTTATTTATATTTAACAATTAATGTATTCTGTAATTTTTCAGTTTGCTTGCTTCCATCTTTTCCATCCTTGAAGCGATACTGTACATCCTTTTGGCCATTTGGTGCGGTGTCTATGTCGCATTAAGTTCAATTTCGGCTACCAGATCAGAATTTATGACATTGACGAAACGATAAAACTGTTAGCCACATAAATGTGCATTACACACAGGCGGCCAGCAGGCAGCCCCCCCTATATAACTGACCAGCCAAACAGGAAGAGCAGAAAAAGCAGGAAAATGAAATGCGATGCTGCCGAGGACGAAAGCCTAAAACTATTAATTTCAACCTACAACGAAGGGGGGAATGGGCAACGGAGAAATCTATATTTACGATTATTGAAGTTTATGACGAAACGTTTTCGTATCATTCTGCGTCGTCACATAAAGACAGAGTGGCAAGGCCCATGTCCATGTCCACATCCACATCCCTCCTGGCCATCTCCTCCTCCTCCTGGTGGGGTGGGAATTTCATAAATGTTTTTGCACGCAAGCTGCTAATAACATTCTTGGGACAGGGACGGCACTCAAAGAAATACCATTGGTCATTTTATTTTGATTTTTAAAGTTAAAAAAGCAGAAGAACTAAACTTACAAGCTTTGTTTTAAATAAATCAATAAATAAGTAAATAAGTAAATAAAAAATATAATTATTTGAGTTCTTGAGATATTCCTAAGGCAGAAAAAAATTTAAAATATATTTATATCTTAAGCTGGAAGCTAGTTCTAATCAAAAAATAAGCACACATTTTTTTCCGCTTTTGTTTTAAGCAAGCAAGTTATTTTTGAGCCTTTGAAATAACTCCTCAAGGGGTCTAGAATTTTTCTAGTTTTTCCATTAATTTCTTTTTAATTTCCCAAGCCCATTTTCCCGCAGTGCACACCCACACAATCGTTTGGTGGACAGGTGGCACAGCCTCCAGTAAACAGTTACAGTTACCGCTTCGGTTATTCGGCCGTTCGTTCGGTTATTGTGGGATAGTTTTTCGGGGTTGCTGATGAGGCTGGTCTGAGGCCGGGCTGCTGGGCTGCCGTGATGTCCTGATGCTCTGATGTCCTGATGTCCTGAATCCCGATGATGGCCGCAAAAGTGCAGCACGCTCGTAAAACCAATGGGCAAATAGCCACTGGCGAAATGCCCGGGCTAAGAATGTTGTGTAATTACGTTGCGTTACGCACAGATAGGCGGACACAGTGGCCACTGGCCACTGGCCACTGGCCACTGGACAGGGGTAAGTCCCCCGGAAAAATGGACACACGGCCGCCGCCGCCGGACGGCTGAGGGAGCCACCCCTCGATAATAACCTCCCAAGGCTGTTTTGACCGCTGTCAGTTTGGAGAAATCATAATTAGCCGTCCTTCGGATCCGTATCTCCGTATCCGCATCCGCATCCGTATCTGTATCTGTATCTGTGTATCTGTAACCGTAATTCGCATCTGTATCTGTTTCTGTTTCTGCCCGCGTGTCTGTGTGGGTTTTCTTTTTATTGTTTTAATGAACACACGAGTGCAATCTTCCGTCAGCTCCTTTCGTCTCTTCCAGGGGGCTTTTCCCAAAGGGGGATGGCCAGATATTTATATATCCCCAAGTCGCCGTGTCGATATGAAACAATTTGAGGCACGAAATGGGTTTGTTCGGCACGAATAATTAACATCTGACGGAGCTGAACAATTTAATAAATAAAAAGACAGGGGGAGCCACTAAATAACCCAAGAATAATTTAATTTAACAATTTTAATATCCTTTTTATATAATTATTTTATATTTTTCCAAACTCTTATTCCAAATAATCGGCTTTTCACAGTCATTATAAGATTAAATTGCATTAAAAAAAGTATATAATTAGTGCTTAAGTTAAGTTTTTAAATATTTAAGCCATTGACCATCAAGCCGATCTCTTTAAAAATTATTATTCCCAAAGTGTTCCAATTTTATGAACAAATTAAAGTTGAAAATAATCATAACTCAGCCAAAACAGCCTTAATTTCAACTCGGAAAGCTGCTTTATGTTAGTTTTTAGTATACAAATAAATCTGCAAACTGCGTTTAGAGATTTTAAAAAATTAATTTTTTCCCAACCTTACACAATTTTACTGATGTAACCCCTTTCTAAATTTTCAAAAATTGGCAAAAAAAAATTTTCCGACTTTTATCAATATTTTACTATTAATGAATTAAGATTTTAATTGCGAATCGGAGAATGAACGACATTTGGCAATCACCCGCCCTTTGGCTTCGGAGTGCTCCCAAGAAGTCCTCAAATATGCCTCTATTTTGGGGACTTTGAAATATGGCTATCGCTATTTATATACCCCTGCAGAGAGTATATTTCCTCATATCGATAAGAACAAAGTACCAGGCTACCAGAACGGTTCGCAAAACTGCTAAATAACAACAGAATAACAGAAATGGCAGAAGGATCAGGCTTTGCCGGCTGTAAATGGCCAGTTTCTGGGCAGGATCAGGCTCTGCCGGCTGGAAATGGCAAGATTCTGGAGAGGATCGGGCGCTGCCCGCTGTAAATGGCCAGTTTCTGGAAAAACTCAGGCAAAAAATCCTCTTTAGCAGGGTTTTTTAAACCAGGCGAACAGAAATACTAGGTGGAGGTTGACTTCTCCTGCTCCTTATCTTAAAATAACACTTTTAAGCCAGAGAGATCGCGAAGGGAGAGGGCCAGAGAGATCTCGATTGGAGAGAGGAGAGAGCCAGAGAGATTCCATAATTGTCATAATAAAGTGAGGCCAAGAGTGCAGCTGCTACCAGCTGCCATTTCTGTGCGCCTGGTATTTCATTCTCATCAATGGGGAATTTGGGTGGAAATTGGATGAACACTTAATGAGAAAACACACTCTAAGGGGGTTCAGGTACTAGGCGAACATAATTATCAGCAAGTAACTCTCCTCTCATTACTAATCTCCCAAAATTGAGATATTTTAAGT
The DNA here is from genome assembly GCA_014170255.2 of Drosophila triauraria. Classification (NCBI taxonomy): domain Eukaryota; kingdom Metazoa; phylum Arthropoda; class Insecta; order Diptera; family Drosophilidae; genus Drosophila; species Drosophila triauraria. The sequence goes on along the minus strand of CM024333.1, from coordinate 3,483,102 downwards.
TCAACTCAAAGTATTCTGCGCCTCTCACAAAGTAATGTTCTTTTGAGTTAAACTCAAAATTTGTGAGTTTTAGATTGCAGAGCTGCCTACTGACATTTCTGTTCGCCTGGTAGTTAAAAATTCAGATGGGCTGAATTTGCCTATAAAATGACAAAATCGGAGCAACAACAACTATTACATTCTTAGGCCTTGTTGTTGTCCGAGTTAGTTGTTGTAATTTCAGCTCCGATTTTAACGTTTTATAAGCAAATTCAGCTCCTCCCATTTTTAAGCTACCTGGCGAGCAGAAATATCAGAAGGCATCTCTGCAAATATTATGAGACTCACAAATTTTGAGTTAAACTCAAAAGACCATTACTTTGAAAGAGGCGCAGAATACTTTGAGTTATACTCCAACTAGCCGCCAATTGTGGGAATTTAGTGATACGAGAAGAGCTTCCTGCTGATATTTATGTTCGCCTAGTACCTGAAACCACTTAGAGTGTGTTTTCTCATTAAGTTTCCATCCAATTTCCACCCAAATTCCCCATTGATGAGAATGAAATACCAGGCGCACAGAAATGGCAGCTGGTAGCAGCTGCACTCTTGGCCTCACTTTATTATGACAATTATGGAATCTCTCTGGCTCTCTCCTCTCTCCAATCGAGATCTCTCTGGCCCTCTCCCTTCGCGATCTCTCTGGCTTAAAAGTGTTATTTTAAGATAAGGAGCAGGAGAAGTCAACCTCCACCTAGTATTTCTGTTCGCCTGGTTTAAAAACCCTGCTAAAGAGGATTTTTGCCTGAGTTTTTCCAGAAACTGGCCATTTACAGCGGGCAGAGCCCGATCCTCTCCAGAATCTTGCCATTTCCAGCCGGCAGAGCCTGATCCTGCCCAGAAACTGGCCATTTACAGCCGGCAAAGCCTGATCCTTCTGCCATTTCTGTTATTCTGTTGTTATTTAGCAGTTTTGCGAACCGTTCTGGTAGCCTGGTACTTTGTTCTTATCGATATGAGGAAATATACTCTCTGCAGGGGTATATAAATAGCGATAGCCATATTTCAAAGTCCCCAAAATAGAGGCATATTTGAGGACTTCTTGGGAGCACTCCGAAGCCAAAGGGCGGGTGATTGCCAAATGTCGTTCATTCTCCGATTCGCAATTAAAGTCTTAATTCATTAATAGTAAAATATTGATAAAAGTCGGAACAATTTTTTGCCAATTTTGAAAATTTAGAAAGGGGTTACATCAGTAAAATTGTGTAAAATTGGGAAAAACTAATTTTTAAAATCTCTAAACGCAGTATGCAGATTTATTTGTATACTAAAAACTAACATAAAGCAGCTTTCCGAGTTGAAATTAAGGCTGTTTTGGCTGAGTAATGATTATTTTCAGTTACCTACCTACCTACCACACAGAATAATAAATTAATAATAAATTTATAAATTTATAAAACGCATAATTTCAGACACCAGGCGCACAGCGAGCAGCAGCAGGCCGATTTACTTTTGGCTAACAAATATTATAACAGTTTATAACAGTTCATGTCACCAGCAAAGTCAGTGATTATTTATTTGAATAAACTAAATAAAAATAAAACTTAAAAAAAAAATGTAAATACAATAACAAAACTCCTTCAACAAGTGGTTACTTCTCTCTCTCGTTAAGATATTATTTAATAATTAACATTATTTGGCACCAGAAAATTGCACCGAAAACAAGGAACACCGTGTAAATGTAATCACATTTTGGCCACCATGAAGGTCCTGTCAGTCAGACAAAAAAAAACATAAAATCCCCTCAAATCCACTAAAGTCCTGTGTCCTGGCAACAACAACAATGCAGCGATAACATTTAAGCGAAATCGCTTTAAAATCAATTAACCGTAAAATCATTCGCCTATTTGCAACAACAATCGAGGGGTCAAAGGTCCCGAGGGCAACGGCAACGGCAGCGGCAATGGCAATGGACAACAATCCAATGCGGTGGCAATAACATTAGCTATCGCCATAGGACCCACAGCCCTGCCCCCCGCAGGAAATGCAGATGCCAACCCCAATTTAACCCTTTAGCTGCGATGCTGCACTTGTTGACCCTCCTCCGGCCGCCGCGCACTGGACGGACGTGCTGCCAGGTATTAACCTCCATTTAATGTTAAACAAAGCCGCGTTACACAGGCGAAAAAAAACAGCGAGCGATATAAATGAAGGCGAAAAAAATGCTGCGAAATAATTCCCATATATGTATGGACACATACGCCCCCCATTCAGGCCGCCAAACATTTCGATTAACATACGCAAACACGGGGCCCGAGCCCCACCGGGCGAGCGAAAGAAAAGCGCGGCGGAAAACGTGGGAATAGCGGCGTGGCGTGGCGTGGGTGTGGCAGCAGTGTGCGAAAAAAAATTGAAAATGAAAATGGAAATGGGAACGGGAACGGGAATGGGGCGACGAGTATGGAAAGCCGGCAAATTGAATTGCTCGCAAACAAGCAGCTCCTGCAGGAAGTGAGCTGGCCAGCAAAAAATACAAATACACATTCACATTGGCTTCGAAAAAGGGTAGCCAAGAGGCCTCGAATACCCTATAAAAGGGTTAAGAAAAGCTATAATTAAGCTCAATATATTAAATTATGTAGTTAAATATTTATGTATTTAATACTTTTATGGAAGTTGAAATATAATATTTTGTTGGAATAATCATAGTACTATTATTTATAGTATTTCTTACTTCTTTAATGTACACAGAGATAATTATGGCGTTCGGAAATTGAGAATCTGCGTACTCAAATTCCAACTATTGTAATTTTGAGTACAAAATTCCTAGATTCAATTTTTTTCCTTACTTTGAGACCAAAAAAAAATTCAAGTTAAATACAAAGGTTCTCACACCAAAAATAATTACAAATATACTTGAATTGAAATGGTTTTATCCTTAAATTAAGTACGTTTGTACTCAAGTTTGAAGGAAAGGGGTGACAGGGGAGGAGCGGCAAAGCAGTGTATACTTCACACTTTCTAAAACATTCTATAAATGATTAAAGAGTATTTTAAATTCGGTAAAACCCTTAAGGATCCCGTGTATATGCATTTATCTGAATATGCACACGTTCTTCATGCGAAGAACATGAGAATCATCATCAGCTCCATGGTCATCAGAATCGTTTTAAACAAAACGGACTAATTAAGCGCACGTTGGCCGTGTTGGGCGGTGGTCCTTGAGTGGCTGGCTGCCGGCTGGTTCGGGAGGTTCAGGTGGTTCAGGCAACTCTGTTCAGGTGGAGGCCAGCCAAGGGCGTCAGGTGTTTGGGTGTGAACTGGCTTATTAATGGCGAGCTGCCATTCAAAGGGAAGAAGACGCAATTGGCAGGCCACTAAAGGCTATGCTCTCTCTCTCTTCACCCAGAATTTTCCTATTAATGAAAATGGCTTCGCTGGCACAACCGAGACAGACGGAAAAATCGCTTTTTGAGCAGTCGGAAAAGTCTCGGCACTTAAGACGCTTTGATGTATGTGTGTCAGAGTCCCGAATCTCCCGAATCCAAATCCATTCCCATATGTATCGTCGCCACTAAATCCGCCTTTGAATAATGATGCCGTTGATAGCCGGGATTATTCCCAGGCCCAGTAGTGGGTGCCTTCGTCGGGGGCCATTTATTTATTATGCCACAATATTCAATGACCCTTAATGGCATTTCGTAATAAAAATATTGGATTAGTTTGTTAGTTCTTCGAGAGACAGCCGGCCATCATCAAGCACGGTGGTGGAACCACCAGCTGGGGCACAACCCGGCCGAAAACCCACCCAGAAATCCACACAAGGTCCACCGTCCACCACTCGTCACTTTATCAACTCGGCCCAGGCACATTACATATTCCATTAAACGACTAATGAGCCCATTGTGCCGCTGGATGGCATTGCGGAATCGGAATTATGGGCGGGATGCGGTCCAGGTGACCAGGAGATCAAAGGGAGCACTATATCGGGCGAATAAATCAAGGATCTAATAAGGATATGCCACAAATGGAGTTTTACTTTTAGTGAGGAGATTTAGCAGAATATATCAAGAATATATATCTTCGATTTAACTCAATACAATTTCTAAACATTTTCCACATCCCTTTCCATCTTATAGTACCCAAACGAGGGCTCTGAACCCGGGTTTTCGGGTCAAAGTTGAAACTAGTTAGCATTGCATCCCCCATTGAACATTTCGACTCCAAGTTTGCCGTATTCATGCGGCCTATTAAAATATTAAAAACAGTTGGCCCGAAACTTCTTGGCCAGCTTGCTCCGGCACGTAGGATTTTGGTAGGAGTTTGGACCTCGGACCTCGGACCTTGGTAACCGGATCCACATCCGCGCGTCCGCATCCGGAGTCGAAGTCCGTGCATGCATGTGACATAATAAATATTAATGACAGCAGATCTCCCACTGATGATGATGGGTGGTGTGTGTGGGTGTGCCGGGGGATGCTACTACTACTTTTGCTACTCTGGGTTGACGTTGACACACATTCGACATGTGACAGATAAATTATGGCAATTGGACGAGTTCCGAGGCACACCTACAATAGAGTTGGCAACAGTGGTTAATATTTCGATATTTTATCGATGTTTCAAACAGGTTTCCTAGGCTTTAAAATAAATATAAATGCTTTAAATAATATAAGCTATAGGTAAACAACATTAATGTCTCACTTAAATTAAGTTTCATATTATATTTTAAATAATTTATCGATATAATTTATATTTCGATTTTTTTTTCGATATTTTAAAAGGGTTTTCTAAGCTCTAAAATAAATATAAATGCTTTTAATAATATAAGCTATAGGTAAACAACATTAATGTCTCACTTAAATTAAGTCTCATATTATTTAAATAATCTTTTCAATAAATTATCGATATAATTTATATTTCGATATCTTATCGATATTTAAAAAGGGTTTCCTAAGCTCTAAAATAAATATAAATGCTTTAAATAATATAAGCAATAAGTTAACAATATTAATGTCTCACTTAAATTAAGTTTCATATCTTTTAAATAACCTTTTCCATAATTTATCGAAATAATTGATATCTATGTTGTCTTACTGAATCGATTTTTTGTTTAATTAATTTGATTAGAGCTGAAAATAATATCTAATACTCGTATTTATCAACAAATAATATATTCCTTGAATATTTCCTATTAAACCTCCCTCCCTTAGCGAGTCCTGCCATCTCCCTGTGTGCCATATGAGATCATTTTTCATTTTTCCCTCTCCTTATTGGCCTCGGGGAATGGGTAGGGGGTTGTGACATATGTGTGTGTTGTCCTTGCCCAGCGGAGAGGCTACTGCTAATAGTTTTTCTTTATTCGCAGATAGGTGTGAGTCCCAGTCCCAGTCCGAGACCGAGCTCACTATCAATAAACGTCTCTCGTAATCGACATATATTTAAAAGTGACCCGGGGTCCTCTCCATTTCCATTTCCATGTCCATTTCGATTTCCTCAGCGATTGATGACAGGCAGGCGAAGCCACCCACTACCGGAACCCATTCCAGCGAGTCATTAAGGAGCCAGGTCCTGCGTGTTGACTTTCATTAGAAGCCACCGTCCAGGGTCATTGTCAGGGCAATTTCTCAACCTCCCGAAGATAAATGCGAAGTCATCAATATGGAACGGAATAAGTCGGCGAATGCATATGGAAACTCCTCCTAGGACCAGCTCCAGATCCACATCCAGGTGGAACATCCTAGAAGAAAGTACTAAGGAGAATCTAAGATTAATATTGAACATGAAAAAAAATGTGTATTAAAATGTGAGCCTTAAAAAACTTGAGGATTATTTTGTGTTCTTATATTTTCTTTCAGTGCTGCTGCGCCGCCAGCCAATAATGTAAAAAAATGAATATAAAAACGGCAATACAAAAGCGTCGCAGATTTATTTACAAGCAACGGGCTTAAAGCCAATTTCAAAAGAATGGCAAAGAATAAAGGAAACCCCAAGCGGACGGCAAACAAATAGACCCCGGCCCCGGCCCCAATTCCAATTTTATCTCTGGGGTGAAAGGAGACCGGGTAATACGCGTGTATAAGAGAATCAAAAATCTAGATTTTGATTTCAGATACTCCAACCCTCCAACCTCCAACCTCAGACCTCGGATGGGGTGCGGAGGTCAGCGACGGGGACACAAGTCAAGTGGCGCTTAGTATCCGAAACCGAGTCCATATCCAAGGTCCACGGAGGTCCACGGAGTCTCTCAAGTCCGGGGCTTCCTATGAATTCCACTTCAATGAATTGAAAAATTGCCTCGAACAAATTTGATGCGCTCTCAGTCCCAGGTCTCGGTCTCAGCTGCTTTGCATTTCCAGTATTTCACTTGTTTTTGAGATACGCGAGATGCTCCAGATAGGGGCGGCGACTGGAAGGGGGTTTCGGAAACAAAACAAAAAAAATAAAATAAAATATATAATGGGGGGCTGGGAGAGGAAGAGCTCACCGAACATGACATTTGACATTTGATAATGTCATTTGCCGCGTAATTGTTTTTTGATTTGATGCTTCGCTTTGCTTACTTTAAATTTTCCATTCTTGCTTTTTCCTCCTTGCTCTGATTGTTTTTCCAGCGATAGCCAGAAGATGTCTGCTTGGAAATAAATGAATGCTGGGCACTTGGTTTACACTACAAATAAATCTATGAATATACAAATTAAGTAATTGAAACATGAAAGAAAATTCAGAAGTTAGATTATGGAATATATTCATAGTTTTATTTAATAAAATCTTTTGGGGATTAACAAATGGGAATAAAAAAATATCATATATCTGGGAATGACGCGATCGAAGGCCTTCTGCAAAAATATATAATTAAAATCATATATCATATAGAGAATAAAATCCCACCTAGGAGTACTCCCGGGAGCAGCTTACGATCCCAGGATATTTCATTCTTCATTTATTCGTCTTCTTAATGCACGGAATCAAGGTCGTCTCTTGATTCGATTGATTGATTCGATGGGCCGGATAAATTATAGTGGCTCCCGTTGAAGTCGTGTATTGATAGTTACGCTTTCCCGGTACGATTGTGATGCGAGTGGGAGCTGATAGAACCACCAATTAAAGCTCATTTTGAGGAAACCTCTAGGGCTAGACACTCACCCGCTGCTGGTGTCATATTAAAGAGATTCTCCAGTGTCCTCCTGTGCTTGGTGTCCCTCTTTTTGGTCGCTGGCCAGTCGGTGGTGGGGTCCAGCAACTGCTCCAGATCTCTGGGTCTGTTGGGTCTTCGCAAGCCCTCGGGCGTGCAGGGACGTGTGCTCGGAGTCAAGGTGGCTGTCGAGGAGGAGGAGGAGCTGTCCCGGCCATTGCTGCGACGCTTGTGCGGCAATTTGGAGGCATTGGAGTAGTCGGCGCGAGACAGGTGGCCCCTAATGACGTCCAAGGTTCTGCCGGCAGCACAGGCTTCACAGCCTGCAAATAAAATATAATATAAAAATTAAAATAAAATAAAAAATAAATAAAAATGGATTCTAATTATTTTCTTAAAATTATCTGATTGTCCACAGAGAAATTCTTTGAAACAAATGTTTTCTATCTGGCAAAACATCGATAGCACAATCGATAACATGGCTCTGAAGCAAGAGTTTTTTTTTCTTTGATAAATAATAATTTTGGTTTAATTTACAATAATAACAGCGTCTTTTATATATTTTTAAATGTATTTACTTGCAGCAAGACCCATATTTTAATAGAAATGAGCTATATGATAGTTTCATATCGATATATTGATATCCATAGCCGCTATCGATAGTTTGTCATCTGAAAGCTAAGAAATATTGGAAATAATGTTGCTATAACAATAATTTAATATTCAAACAACGCCTAAGTGGTACCTTTACACTTTAATTAAAAAGCCAAATGTAAAATCAAAATATTTCAATTTTTTGTTTTGTAATTTTGTGTATTTATGAATATTGTATCCCCTGCATAACAGAAAATATGTTTAACATTTTTTGTAACTATGTTTACAAGTACATATGAAGGTTTTGAAAATATGAGGATACATAAACAATATAGAAAAATAATTAATAATTCATTTAGATCAATTTCAGTGATCTTTTTCGTTTTTTTTGAGGCAAATAAATCCAACTTGCGGACTTAGTTACCTTGGGAACTCTTGCCCCTGCTGAGCAGCCATTGATTGAACGTCTTTTTGGTAGTAACTGGTTGCTCAGCGGTTGCTTTCTCCGCTTTCTTTGCTTTCTCGGCCTGCTTAGCCTTCTCAGCTTCCTTGGCCAGCCTAGCTTTCTCAGCTTTCTTAGCCTTCTCAGCCAGCTCAGCCTGTCTAGCCTGCTCAACTTGCTCAGCCTGCTCTTTTCTCTCCTTTAATATCTCCCATACGGCATCTTGGACAGGATCCTTGTTATCAAAATAGTAATGGGACCCACCTCGAATTCTGTGGGCACGGAAATCATCGATCTGGTCCACGCATAGCTCGTAGTCCATGTCGTACTCCGGCTCCGGCTGCGAGTGGGTCTTCTTCGAGTGCTTACCCTCTGCAGGATTTTTTAACTCAAAATTTATTTGCATAAAAGCTCAGGGAAAACTTACTGGACTGGCTGCGCGACTTTGAACCAGATCTGGCGCTGGTCGACTTATTATTGTCCTTGAACTGGGTGTTGGCTGACCGGACTTTGGGTATTGCTCCAGTGGAAGGCTTCGCCACTGGTGCCTCCTCTTCAGGATTCAAAGTCAGTTTTCCGAAACGCTCCATCTGCAGAACCAGGCTGTCCACCAAAGTAAAGATATCTGACAAAAAATAAGAAATCTTTAGGTTATGGTGAACTTTTCAGTGTGACCAGATTTCGTACTTACAGTTGACGCGGCTTTGTTGATTTTTGGCAATGAACTCCGGATAGAGGAAGGGCGGATCGTAACCCTGGCCGGAGAGCTTGGGCGGAGTGCACTTGCCCACGCGCAAAGCTAGGGGCAGGGAAACGGGAGCGGCGCCGGGAGATCTTGGGAAGTTGTTGAGATGCGAGCACGTGCGCGGTGGCAGGGACGGCGGAGGCAGTTGCTCCAGCGGCGGTAGTGGCGGAGGAGTCGATGGCTCAATCAAGACTTGGTCGGCAAAAGTCACGTGTTTTGGACGATTCTCCGGTTGTTGCGGCGGCGGCGGCGGCTGCTCCTTTGGGGACTCGACCTGAACGCGGAGAAAAGCACGAAGAATTGGGGTTAAATCACTTTTCCGGTCTGGATATTGACCTTAACTAAGGCTACGGGAAAATTTTACAAATATTTAAGCTCACCGACGAATTTGAATTGTAAAAATCTATCAGAAAGCTAATTCAAAACAAAGCCTCGTCGATTTGCTCGGAAATTAAAAGCACGAACTGGTTCGTCGAATTTTGGCGCTGCCAGTCTTTTTGAACATTGGCGTTGCCACCCTTTTATTGAACTAGTTCAAATTTTTAAGCAATGAAGATTTGGTGTCAATTAATATTTAAATGTTTCCAGTTAAGTTATTTTTAAATTTATGAATTTCAACAAATTCAGTTAAAGAAATTTGCCAAATAATTACCTTAATTCTGTATTAAATTGTATTAAAGAATAATATTTCATGAACTTGCCTTCAACTTTCCAAGCACACTGTCCGTGTCCACATCCGTGTCCTGCTCCTGGTCACAATCCTCCGGATCCGGATCGTAGCCACTCTCCTCGCCCAGATCCTCCTCGGGCGGCAAGTGGCTGAGGAGCATCTCTTGTAGCTCCTGCTGCTCCTCCAATAGCTGATCCAGGTGTCTCTCCAATCGGTCCTCGGGCGTGGAGGCCCTTGCCCTTATCCTAGCCCTGTTTCGGATTTTTTGGCGTGCTCGTGATGGCTCGGAATTCTGCATTCCGTTCTGGGTCGGTGCTCCGCCTACAAGATAAATATATATAGTCATGGCCTATTGGGTATTGGCTATTGGGTATTGAGTATTGGGTATCGATTGATTCGGTGGACAGGCGCAGTAGAAGCCCGAAGGCGGTTCCCTACAAGCAGAGAGTCCGAGGCCGAGGCCGAGTCCGAGTCCTCCTCCGTTCTCTCTGCTAGCCAGAGCTGGCGCTGTAAATTTAATCAAACACCCAACGAGCACATACATATCGTATATTGCAAGTGCATCAGAATGTACATCAGCACGTACATCACGATGTGCGCAGCAAAGAGTGGGGAAAAAAAAGTGGAGAAAAAAAATATAGAGTCGACCTTTGAATACCCTCTAACTAAAAGAGATGTATGCGGATAACATAAAGTAAAGATATGTATTGTTTTTAATAGATTAACTAAATTTGTTATTAATTTACATATCATCCTTATATAGGTACCAATATACCCCACACGGGGCCACAAATACAGGGTATTCGAACAACTCAATGGGGAAAATTGAGGAAAAAATAGGAGCAGCAGCAGAAGATTGCTGTGCGAGATGAGAGCGCGATGTGAACAAAAGAGGGAGAGCATAGCATGAAATTGGCAGTCGTTTCGCTCGCCCTGCTCCTTACCTTTTGCCTTTAACTCCCCCTCCCCCTGACTTTCACCCACCCCCCGGCTGTAACTGTAAATTGCGCTACATTTTTATTTAGTTTTCGTTTTCGCTGGTCAACCAGCCGATGTCAATTTTGGCGCTGCAATCACCGATGGAAGGCGGCATTTCATTTTGCCAGTGTGACCAGATGGCACAGCTTCAATGCGAGCCAAGGGCACACTGGTCAGTCAGCTGTTGCTTGCTTTAAATTTAAAGTATTGAATTAGATTTTTGTTCTTTAATGATTTATAGCTAGCTTTCTTCAGGGAGACTTTTAATTTTTTTTCCGCTGCAATCACCGATGGAAGGCGGCATTTTGTGACCAGTGTGACCAGATGGCACAGCTTCAATGCGAACCAAGGGCACACTGTTCAGTCAGCTGTTGCTTGCTTTAAATTTAAAGTATTTAATTCTATAGATTTCTGTTCTTTAATGACTTATTACTAGCTTTCTTTAGGAAGACTTTTAATATTTTTCTCTTCTTTCTTTTCTCTCTCCCGTCTTGCCCTCGTTTATCAATGTTTCCGCTTCCACCGCTTTTCGGGATATTATTATTTTTTTTCGAGTGCTGAACTAGACATTTATCGCCGCTCTCGTGTTCACTCAACCCGCAGAGCCCCCGACTAATAACTAACGTGGCCAGCTCAGCTCGAACTCGGGTACTACCCCCTCTTTTTTTCTTTTTTTTTTTTCTGAGTACCCTACGGAACCCCCTTCTATCAACCCCACCGCCCCTGCGCAACATCAATTCTCCTAGACACTATCAAGCCCCACCCGACAAAGTTAGTTTACGGCCAAAGTTTAACATACAAAAAAATAGTAAAAAAAAGGCGAACAGAAAAAAATTACGAAAAAAGGATATCATAAAAAAATTGTGTGCAAAAAAATACAAAAATAATAAAAAAGGAGGGGGGGAGCGAAATTTTTGGTCAAAAGCTAGTCAGGAACCATGCAGGGAATCATGGGAAAAGCTGTGCCGAAAAAAGATTGGGAAGAAAAAGCGCAATGGCAATGCCGATGGCGATGGCGATGGAGGAGAGAGGAAAAAAATTGGTTTGCAATGCATTTTTTTTCACGCCAAGCTTTTCATTTGGCGCTAGCAGCCATTAGAGCAAAAATCAGCAGCATCCATCCCATCCAGGGTGGAGAGCCAGGGAGCCAGGAGGGGGATGGGAGTGGAAAGGTGGAAAAGCGCCGTAGTTCTTGCTGCCGCACACATGTGGAAATTGTGCGCGTTTTGCAGTTTTTTAATTGACCAACAAATTTATTTGATTCGTTAGCAACGCGAATATTTTCTTCCACTGCCATGGCTCTCACCTTTCGACCCAAAGCCCCCTTGAATTTATTTCCACGTCCATGTTTTACCGGACAAAAGAAGAATATATCTCGGCGAAATGGCAAGGAGAGATCAGAGATCATTTTATTTTAAATTGTTGCTTTGAAAAATGTCTTTGAAATCTTAGAACCAATAATATTATATTATTTAGAAATTATATTTTAAATCCCTGAACTACTCCGGATTTATCCGCTAACACAGGCTAAAAACTAATGCCCAAACCCCCTATTTCGATAGTCGAGAGTCGTCGAGGGTAATTGAAATTCAAGGCGAGCCCAGACCCAAGCCCAAGCCCCAAACCCAAGCCCGAAAACAAGGATACGCACAGAGGACAGTGGCGGAGGACAGGCCAGGCGGCCAGGCGGCCAGGCGGCCAGGACTCTTGTTGTTTCTAAGGATTACATATTGGTAAACAACGATTACAACAACCAAGGAGGGCCCCCGATGGTAACGACAACTTATTGTGCTACAAATTGGTTTGTTTGCCCGATTTTGGACTTCGGGGGTTCGGGGTTTATTTGATTTGATTGTTGACTTTATTGGTCAGCGCGGCAGCGGTGGCGGCAACGGCGGCCTTTTGGGTGTTGTTCTTTGGCCTTAGCCTGGGCTTGGGCCTTGTTGTTTTACGATATTTAATCTATGATTAAAATCAATTAAATGCTACACTTGACTTAATTTATTGTCGCTGCCCAAAATCAGACAAGAGGAGGTTCGGTTTTGGTTTTCGGTGTCAGTTTCAGTTTCAGTTGCGTAGACAAGTAGCCGCTCATATATGTACACTGGGGGAAAAGTAACAGAATAGAACTATAAATAAAAATTCTGTGGCTAATATGGGTTCTAGAAATTTCAAGAAATTTAAACATAATTATTCGGGTTTTCAAGAAATGAACTTAGCTGCCTTAAGGTGGTTATAAACATCATCATCAGCCACTGTAGTGGCTTTTCTAAGCCCTGAAGACGCGGGTTCGAGTCTTTATGGTAGCTTTCTTACTTTTAATAAAATTGTATCATATTTTATCAAAGAATAATTTTGAAAAATATATATATATAATATATAATATAATATATAATATATTAATTACCGTATTAAACTTTAAACTTTGGTTTCCGTGCATAACTGATGCCAAAACGATATCACCAGACAAGGCTCGTAAAAATCAAATTGCTCTCCCTCTCTTTCTTTCCCTCTTCCTCTCTCTCTCTATCTCTCTTTCTGCCAATAAAAATCTGGCAGCAAAATCTACGAAAAAGTCGGAAACACTTTGTCGGTGGCTTCGCTTGTTTTGTTTCGAGGCTTTGCCTTCGGTTTTGGTTTTGTTTCTGTTTCTGTTTCTGTTCGGTCTGGACTTATCTTTATGGCTCGATCTGGTCTCGGGTTCTACCTCTCTCTCTCTTTTCTCTGGCATTTTTCAAGCATTGCCATCTCTTTCGAGTAGGTAATTGTCCAACGGGAATCGGAATCCGTATTGCCAAATAAACAGAGCCGAAACAAGAGATAAAAATATACTTATATGAAAAGATTGAGAAATTTCAGAGCTAAGGTAGTGGGAATACCCTTAAACAATTATTATAAAAAATATATATTTAATATTTAATATTTAATTTATATGTATATATCACAAATATATATAATACGTTTTTAAATGAGAAAAGACTGACATTTACTTGTACTCAAGACAAAGCTTTGCTATTATATGAAACTTTATTAAAAGAAGATCTACTTATATGGGAATATTGAGAAATGACAGAGTGTAGGTAGAAATAGTATAAAAAATATTTATATTTAATATTTAATTTAAATATATAATTGAAAAATATATTAACTGCGAATTTAAATAAGATAATACTGACTTTTAGTAATAATTAAAACCCTGCTTTGCAATTATATAAAATTCTATTAAAAGAAGACCCTTTTAGACACTTCAAACTAATTTTTATTATAGTAATTTGGCAAATATATAGATAATACAAATTAAATCTTAATTAAGAAGGTAAAAATGTGCCTAAATAAAATATTATTCTTATATTTTTGGTAAACCAATCAACAAGTATAACTACCTCTTTCCCTCAGAGTAAGCCACTTAATTGCTTTTGGGGACGGGCTTGCTGGAATTTGTATGCCTGATTTGCTTGATTTTTCGCGAATTGATCTGCCCAACTGATCTGATAAATCTTATAAATGCAATGAACTCCGAGGCGGCCTTGAATCAGCCCGAAATACCCGCCATATATCCCATCATCAGCAGTATCAATCTGCCGATGGGGAAGCTCAATCAAAACGCAAAATGCAAATGAAAAGGTGGCGGGCTCATCTGAAATTCCGTTTAATGATGCAATTGGAATTTGATGAGTTGGAAAACTGAAGCTCTCACATCTCGCTGGATGAAACGCAATCAATGCAGGGACACTTTCATGCCGCGAGCAGGAGGATGCCGTTCGTTGGCCGCCAGGTAAATTGCAACCAATAATAATGAATAATTGAAAATCCAATCAAACACCAAATGAAAACGGGGGCCGGCTTGGCCCCAAAACATAGCCCATATCCATATCCCATAGCCTATACACGGTCTGAGTTCGATAAGGTGAACTAACACTCTAAACTATACCTAAATAAATTAAATTAATTTAAATAAAAAATATTTATGGCATAATTAAAATTCCCTTTTAAGTTATTCCCTTTTTATATATATTTCTCACTGCTTTTTCTTCTCTTTTAAGAGCTTCCACTGTACTATCACAGCGGGCAGTGTGAGTGTGTGTCCTTTGGCGGCTGGTGTTGATTTTGCCGGCTTTATCGAAGGACATTAGCAAACGGTCGTTGGGTTTTCGCCTGCAAATGCAATCAAACGCGTGGGGCAACAACAGCAGGAGCAGGCACAGGAGCAACAGCAAGCAGCAACATGGAAGGATAAACCAAAGCAACCTGCATAGATGACACCCCAGGGACATGGCCAAAAGTCAATGAATGGTAATAGGTGTCGACATGGCCTTCCCATTCGACCCACCGCCCACCTTGGCCTCTGCTGGGGAGTGGCAACAGCAACAGCAACGTGTGTGTGTCCTTTATTCGTGTTGTTTTTGCTGATTGCCACTTTCGGCAATGGATCGAATGCCAAGTACTGGACCTTGCCACCGAAATGGGAGTGGGCAGTCGGCATCGGAATGGAAATGGCACTTCGACTTGGTCTCCACACACACCCATTAATTGTCTGTTAAATTGAGTCTGACTGCAGATTTAAAGGCAATCAAATGTGGCTGAACTTCGATTTTTAATTGATGTTCTTTGAGACGAGGGACTTGTGAGTATTTTTTAAATAAAATATAAAATAAATCGTGAGGTTTCCTTGTTTATTTTCAGTAATTTCTAGGTATAAGAGGTAAGAGCCTCTAAGTTAAACCGATCTTCTTTGTATTCCGTATTTCATTATTAATTTCTAGAGATCCGAGAGAGCTTGGATTTCTAATTGATGTTCTTTGAGACGAGGGACTTGTGAGTATTTTTTTAATAAAATATAAAATAATGTTCCTAATTTCTCTATTAATTTCTATAACCGAGAGAACCTTGATTTTTAATTGTTGTTTTTTTTGAGACAAGGGAATTGCAAGTATTTCTTAAATAAAATATAAAATTAATCGTGAAGTTTCTTGGCTTTTTTTCAGTAATTTCTAGGTATAAGTGGTTAGGCCTTTACTAGAGTGTTCCTATTTCTTTATTAATTTCTAGAGATCCCAGAGATACTTCCAATATAAGGATTATATTTTCCAATTTCCCTGTTTTTTGCTTTGCCAATTGTTTGTGTTCATAATTTGATTCGTTTCTCTTACCAAAAAATAAACAAAAAAACAATAAACAAACACAGGCAGGGGGGCTGCATATTGAAAGTGCCGACGGCGGCAACGTTTTACCGCCCGATTTCCCTCGAACTCGCACACATCCATATGTATATCCTCGTATATGTATTTTTGATAGATGTAATTACAAGCAAATATGCTGGGAAAACTCACCTCAAATTGAGTTTCCGTATCTGTTTGGCGTTTCGGTTACAGTTTCGCGTCGAATGTTGTTCAATTAACGTGGCTGCCTGCCTGGCTGACTGCCTCGTTGTTTGTTTTCGTTTGTCCCGGCCACGCCCCCTTTTGCCATTTGCCGCCCGAAAATTGGCAGCAAAATGACAACCGCGAGCGATTTCCGCTGACTGCAGTGTGCGGCATGCGGCATCAACATGTTGCACAAATATAAACATAAATCAATTAACATTTTTCGCTCAGCCCGGCGATGACGAGGAGGTCCTGGCTCTTTTGGTCCACGAAAAGCCGCGACTGCTGGCCTGCGGCGTCCATTTTCAGAATCGAGAGTTTGTGTGAGTGTGTGTGTGTGTGGCAAGGGGAACCCCCTGTGTGTGTGCTGCCTACTTTTAGGCGCCATAAATCCACGGCGACTAAATGACTTTCAGCTAGCATTTAGAGCTGCTGGAATTGATGAAATTTCCAGGATATTCCCCTTGGAATTCTATTAAAAATCAAGAAAAATAAATACAATTTAAGCTGCCCTGATCCATCGCCTTGCAGACTGCTTTATCCGCACTAATTATAAGTAGTTGCCTCTCCCTCCTCGCTTCGATATAAAACAAAGATTTTTGCGCAATTTGCCAAAGGGCACTAGGACCAAAAACAGACGCCAAAAAGGGATAATCGGGCGCAGAAAGGCGGAGAGGTGGACATTGAATGTATATACAAAGGACTATATAGAAACGGAGACAATCGGGCACACATGCCGACAATGCCAGATGGTAACTGGAGAACCCAGAGAGACAGAGACTCCACTCGGCTGAGAACTGAGACCGAAAAGCGAAAAACTTGTTTCATAAATTTCCTATTCAAAATGTAATTAAACCCTTGCGCTGCTTGCTGCTCATCTAATTACAACGCAAAAGGCATCCTTCGAGGCGAGGACGAGGGACGGATACGCAATATACTCGATAATTGCTAACGAAATGGAACTGGAACTGGAACCGGGACCCTTTGGAGCCTTGGTCTATTTCCATAAATATCTTCAAAGTCATTAAATTTCACACATGTTGCCGAGAGAATTGTTTTCTCCGTTTTAATTTTAAAATTATTGTCATTAATTGATTTTTGATACAGCCGCCCATAAATTTCCATGTGTGTAAATCTAAAAAGGGGGTTGTACACCGCACTCCGCACTCCCCGCAGCAAATAATCACTGGCTCCGGGAAAAATGCGAAACTGGCAACCGAAAAACCCCGAAAAGGGGTAGCTGCCTTTAATGGCTCTTCCTTGATTATTGAGACCATTATTTTTGTTTAATTACGTTACGGGCGTTAATGTGCGGAGAGCACCAGCTCCCATCGGCACAGGGGACCTCCAGTCCCGACTCCTCCAACTCTTTTAGCTTTAACCAGAACCGCATTAATTCCAACAGGACTTTCTCTTAATTGAATAACAGGTTTTGTCTAGGAAAGGGCTCTAAAAGCTATTGCTTTATTTTTTTACCTTTGAAACAAAGTAAAACCTGATAGATAAATATGGAAACTTAATGTTGCTTATTCTTAAAATGTTAAGGAAAAATAAATGCAATGATTCTTTGTTTTGATATGTCTTTTAAATATTTTTAAAATATTTAATTTCAAAGAAAAAACTCTCTATAAAATCCGAAACAGTTGGGAAAATGTCTAAAATATTTTCAGAACTTCCCTCGAAGCCTCAGCTATTTATCCTCAATACCCGAAGGTTAATTCCCGGAAATCGCCGCATAACCGAAGGATAATCCGGCACTATTTTAAAACAAAGCCCGGGCAATCTGTAACTATACTTGGCTCTTGGCTTTCTTTTTTTTTTTGGTAGTTTTAGAGACCTGGTTTATGCATACAGATAGGTTTATATACATATGTGTATGGGACTGTAATGGACCGCTCCGTAATCCCGGAAAGTGGGCGAGCCGTACGCGCTGCCATTCCGATTCCGGCGGACAAATTTGCGACACGTTTCCGACACGTTTGCCATGTCGATTTTTCTTGAGCTTGAAACGTTTGTCGTTTGTCGCTTCTACTCATATATATTTTATAACTGTAGACGACAAGGGCGATACATATCAGGAATGGGAATGGGGATTTTCAGGGAGGAGGAGGAGGAGGTGGGTGGGTGCATATGCATACCTGTCTTCTCTCCGATGGGCGGTGGTTGAAAGATAAACGTCGTTGCCGTTGACTCATACGCAAATTTTTACTCACACGACCAGGGGGAGGGGGGGTTACAGGGAGAGAATATATTGAAGACTAGATGAATCACGAAATATAATAGCAAATTTGAGTTATTTTTAAAATTTAGAGGCATTACTTAAAGCCTTGCGGTATTTTGTTAGGAAACATGGGATGGTCACACTGCTTTCTCAGGGTTCCCTGCATTTTAAGCACTTTCTTTAGGTTTTTCGATATTTCTTATGGTAATTCATAAGAAATTCCTTTAGGCTTCTGATGATTAGACTTTTAACAGTGTTTTCTGTTAGTTTTTTTTTTAGTTTCTTCTAGTTTTTGGGTTATTTTCTCAATTTAGAGGCATTACTGAAAGCCTTGTGGTATTTTGTAAAGAAATATGGCAAGGCCACACTGCTTTCTCAGGTTCCCCTGCACTTTAAACACTTTCTTTTGATTTTTAAGATATTTCTTATGGATATTCATGAAAAATTCTTTAAGGCTTCTAATGATTAGACTTTTAAAGGTGTTATTTGCTAGTTTCTTTTAATTTTTCTCAGTGTGACCCTGGTAGGTGGAAGAACTGTCCCCCGTCCCCATTGTTGTTAATGGTTTGATGGGTTTAAAGTCGTGTAGCTCCGCTTTCCGAGGGGGTGCGTCAAAAATGTATCGCTCAGAGAAGGCACACACACCACACACACACGTACTTGCCAGGATATGTACAGAGTACGGAACGGTATATATGTACATATAATTTTTTTTGCATATGGACGCCCGGCTGTGCTGGTTGGGCATTGAGATTGGATTGCGGGCGCCCGTCCGCCTGGCTGTGTTTCTTATGGCTTTAATAACTTTAGTGCCGCTACGTGCCATTGATCCTTGATGTACGAGCAAGGATGTGGCCCATTTCTGACTATATCCGAAGGGTATATGCCCGGGGCTAGCTGGATAATATATACTTGGCCCAGTTAATATCTTAGAATTTAGTTGTTATTACTTAAATTTTATTTAGTCGTTAATTTTAAATATTTCTATATTTTTTGTTAGAGTCTCAGGGCATATATGATTCGTTTTTAATTTTCAGCTGCCTTCTCGAAGTCAAGTGCTCTTGTTGCCACCCCCAAGGCGGCACCACCCATCAATTCATCCCAATTGCTCTTCCTAGCTTGGAATTTTCTTGCCGTTTTCCTCGTATTTCCTCGCTTTTTTCGCTTTTTTTTTTTGGCTTGAGTTTGAGTATTCCTCTTCAGTTTGTTGCTTTTATTGGGCGCCTTTTTGATGGGCCATTCACCTGCTCGCTTTTCGGCATTATGCATAAATTTCATTTTCTCTCTATCGTCTATCGCCCTCCCCCGCCCCGCCCTTATTGTTCACTTTTTGTGCATTTTGTATTTCCTTTTGTTATTTATTTACGAGTGTGTGAGTGCGCCTCTATGTTATTAATCTTCGTGGGAGTTATTGCTCTTCCCCGGCATTCATCCCGCGTTCATTTGTGTATGAAATTAAAATCACACCCATGAGATGTCCCAAAAAAAAGAAGAAACGAAGAATGCGTCTTCCGCGGGACTTTGGATATTTCCTCAACGAATTTCCAGCTAACAAAAAATGGCCGACCCGTGGGCAATGGCATTCCAGTTGGTCAAAAGGAAGAAAAAATAGAAAAAATACAAAAAATAGAAATAAGAAAAATCGCCAGTAAGAAAAAAGGAAGAAAGAGAAAAACGCCAGCAAATATAACAACTGTAAATTGAGTTGTTGCCCTTTCGCCACCGAGAGCCAAACTTTGCCCACCGCCTAATTCATTCATGAAAACCGTTGCCCCGGCCCCGCCCCCTATTTTCCAAGGCCTCCTTGTTCCTCCCCACCACCTGAGTGGAGAAAAACCATTGCATTTGCTGCTTAGCATACAATTGCCACATTAACTTGCCAGCCCAAAGATAAATCGCATGGCCAGGCTGCAAATTGTTGCTGCACCAGCGAAATACACTGGGCGAAAAATTTGAGGATTTATTGAGATCAATTTGGAATGATTCTTGGGTCGTTAGAATGAATTTCCTACGGTGTAGGGATTTTCCAGAGAGAGAGAGAGAGGACTTACATTATAAATATTCTTTCTTAGGAAATACCACTTTAAATTTTAAGGCTCTGCTAGAACCCCTTGGGAATTATATGGTGTAAGGGGAAATACCCTTAATATACCTTATTTTATATCCATATGATTCCATAACACAATAAATATCTACTATTAAGTATTTTAAAGTATTTTAAACTATATTTCTTCTATTTAATTATTTCTTATTTCTTTTATTTCTATACTAAACAGATCTTTTAAATATTATAACTATTTTAAAATAACAACTATTTAAAATTTTACTGTAATATAATTTATTAAAAGCTCTCCCTGATTTTTCCCAGTGCATCAAGCTCGCAAAACTGGCAGGTTTACAAACTTGCTAGCTATTTCGCACTAAAATCGCCGCGGGGCAGGCAGCAAAAATCGAGACAAGTTTGGAGGAAATGCTTTTTTCGCAAAGTGCATTTGCGGCCTGGGGCTCAATGGCTCAAACTTGATTACCGAAGCTAACGAAAATCTAATACCCTTAACACTGGTCTAATATAATATTTTATAAATTAAATTAATAGAAAATGAATGAAGACACTTTTTAACAATCTTAGATTTTTGTTATTTTTACCAAGACGTAGTTCAAGTTGTTGGTGCTTAGTTACTACCATTTTCAGTCGCTCTTAGAGTATATCGCCAAAGCACCGATAGCAACAACAATAGCAACAATAAAGACAACAACAACAAAAACAATTTAAGGCAGTTTTCAAGAAACTAAGAAGAAGACGAAGGAAGGAGCAATTTTTAATGTGTTTGCGCCTTAGCCAAAAGTTGGCGTTGGGCCCATTTTTCTTAGCCTTGTTAGACGTTAGCAACCGAAACGAAACGAGACGCGACGCGACGAAGGAGGAGAGATTCCAAAACACTTTGCTCAAAGGTTCCACAGAGCAGTCAGTGCAGTGAGAGAAAATTTAATTAAATGTGTAATTATTAAAAGGTTTACATTTAAACTAGAAAGCAGCCCCAGGATTTCTTAAAAGATATACAAAAATTAATGTTATACTTTTATTATATTAATAATGTTCCCGCTTGAACACTTGGGCACTTGACAAATATTGTAAATGTAATCGGTAACCCCTGCGTGGGTCCTCAGAAGATAAGACGAGCAGATGTGCGTTCTGCGTAGGTCATAGAGTAAAATAAGAATATAAATCGGAGATCGTTTTAAATAAAATCAGTTTCTTACAAATACTCACATGTAAACGTCTTATATTTTGGGACCGCTTTACAAATATTATATTATATATTTTTGTAGGGCTTTTTTTAAGGGTTCATATATTTTTTTGTCAGTGCATTTGGCAAGTTGCAAGTGCAAGACATTGCCATGTTGCTGTTGTTGCCTCTGATACATCAGTTGTTGCAGTTGTTACTCGAAGAAGTTGTAAGAAATAGGCTTGCCACAGTGGAGCAGAGATAGCAAGGGGACAGTGGGACTAAACATAAAAATTATGACTAATTAAGCACAAAAATAAACCGAAAACTAAGCAATATCAAGTGCAGGTCTTAATATAATTCCCTCTATTTAGCTTCTAGTTGGTAACTTGGGAAATTTCTCACTTTTTTTTTCTGCCAGTGCTGAACTGGGAATGCAAATGCAACAGAAACCGACCTGAAGCCCAAGCAAAACGAAATCTGGTGATGGATTACGAGCTGCCTTTGGGCAACGGGAAGTGCCCAGTGCCAGTGCCAGTGCCAGAGCCAGTGCCTCTCTTTGCATGCTGGAAATTCTGCGGAGGCTGCCATGGAATGGCACGGAACGGGGCTTGGAATGGGAGACAATTCATTTATTAAACTGCACTTAACATCAACACCACATCATCATTAATATTAACCGGGCGGAATTGGACACGGCCAAGGTGTTAACACCGTTTGGGCCGTGTCGGGGAACCCAGTTGACCATCAATTTGGTGGTACTACAGCGATTTGTACTTGGCATCGGTTGGAAAAATAAATAATAGTGGCTCAGGGAAGAGCTTAAACATCCATGGGAATTAACGTAAAGAAAACATGGATTTATATTTGAAAAAAAAGAAAAACAAAGTAAAAGGAACTGTGTTATTATATATTTATTATTATAATTTCTATATTATAGGTATAACTTTCTTAACTAATTATTTATTAAACTTAACCCCAATTAAACCTTCAATTTATCAACAAAAAGTAACCTATACTTTAAATCAAATCCAGCACCCCAAAAAAATTAAGTGGAATTGGCACAAGGTCAGATCAAATCAATAGGCTGTCACCGCCCCCTTAGCCCGGCAAAAAAAATCCAGTCTTAACCCCTTGACGCCCCACAAAACGGCAGAGAGAGAGAAATGTCAAGAACTCATGTTCAAATGTCAAACTGAACCGACAAACCGTTAATTAGCAAATCAAAGATATGCCACGCCACAGACACACATCCGAACAACCGAACATCCGAGGGGGTTACGTAGCCAGAGGGGGGGCCTTGGGGGGCAGCCACAGGAGGATCCACAGTCTCGCTCACTGACAGCTCACAAAATCCGACAGTTGCGCACATTCGAAAAAAGATCAATGAGAATTGTGAAAGAAGCTGAAGAAATCCAGCAGACGGCGAGCAATTAAAAGGCGCGGGGCGGCCGGCGGAAGCTCAGGTGAGCTGTCATGCACTGGAAAAAAAAATGGGTTGTATACAAAAAAACTCCAAGGTAATTATAGAAAATATTTCGGAAAGTTTCTAAGGTTTTCAAATGGTATTTTATGAGAGAAAATCATGAGCTTTTTGGGCTTTGCATAAATATTTATATTCTCTTTAGATTTTCAGAGAAAAAAAATTTTTAAATAAATGTTGTAAAAAAAAAATATATTTATATACCTATTAATAGTATTTAAGCATAAAAATAAATTTTAAGAGGCAAAATATTTGTGTTTAGAGGCATTGTAATTTTTGTTCTCTAAGAAAAAGCTTGGTAAATAATTTCTTAAACTAAAATTAAGTATAATAAACCCTTTCTTTTTGGTTTAAATATTTCATTATTGAAATGTTTCTTATTGGTATTTATTTCCAGTGCCAGGAGCGGAGTGGCGAGGGAGGTAACCGAAACGTTTAAAGCGCCCAAAGGCCGTCAAGCTGTCAGGGATTCGGATTCGCAGATCGCTTTTCAGTTCAGTTCAGTTCAGTTTCAGGGATCGGGGGATCGGGATTGGCTCTGGGATTGGGATTGGGAATGGGGTGCTTACAGCGCGGCTCAATCCAGGCGTTGTCAATCATAAGCGAGGTCCAGTCCTCGGAGCACCTCCACCCCAAAAGTCCAAGACACAAGAGCCAAAGTCAGAAAAAATACAGAAAAAATCACAAGTAGATAGAATGAGAGCCAGGAAAAAGGAAAAACGATCTAAGATCTTCTAACAGTCGTCGGGGCTGGATTGGAGCTGGAGTCGCATCTGTCGGATTTGCATTACCGCGTCCGACTTGCCTTGAAATTATGTGAAATTGATCAATTTCAACGTTGCCGTGGCCACTGCCAGAGAGCACAGAGCACAGAGCACAGAGCACCGAGAGCTCGGAGAGATCCCCAGAACATTTAATGTAAAATGTCAATCAAAAATCGCACAGAATGGCAAAGCAACTTTGAAAATTTAATTAGAAATGTGTACACGTCCCGAGACCGGGGACCGGGGACCGGGATCGGGCCTGGGCCTGGGAAAACGGGCAAATGGAAAATCTCCTGCGACTGCTCAATTGAAGCGATGAGAACCGAGCTTGAGATGGGCAAGAAATCCAAAGGAAAGTGTCAGGAGAAGTACTAATTGTCGGTGGAAATTTGCTGCAGCCAATCGGGGAAATATCTTGGGGAAAATTCAAGGCAGAAAATAAGAATAAACTTTGCTAGCTTTTAGTATTTATTCCTGATAACCAGGGGCACCCTTCCTAAGTGATTTTGATTTTCTCCTTTGATTTCCCTGAATTTCCCTCACACTCTCTGCAAGTCCAACATGGATTTATAAAGACATAACTCAGGCTATAATGACTATAAATTTATGCCCGAGTAGTTGCTCCATTCACTGGAAATTGTAAAAAAAAAACACAGACGAAATACTAGTAATAATAGTTGTAAAAATAATCGTAAAGCGAGAAGCGAACAAATGGTGAGAAAAGCGGAGTTTGAAGTCGTTGGCAATCAAAATATGGACTCGCGCAGTCGGAACCTGGTTTCTTTATAGCGCTTCCCAATTAGAAATCCGGTCGGTTGACTTCAAAAAGGGCTAGTTTTGTGTATTAATTTGTCAACTTGACAAAAAATACAACGAAAAAGCTGCGAAAAAAGGCAAGGAAGCAGCCCAGAGAGTGGAGTTATCAATGGGCGATGGCTTCAGCTTCAGCTTCAACTTCAGCTTCATGCTAATTTAGTTATAAACATATTTTTGCCTGTTCCGAGTGTGTGTACTTGACTCGGCCATACATCATGCCATATTTCTTGTTTCGGTTTAATGCTTCATTTCTTTGAATTTCATAATTACACGGCTTTGACCGCTCAACGAGCTGAGCTGAGCTGCTTTTTGTGGTAACTGTTTCGGTTTTTGTCACTGTCAGTTTTTCCTGAATGAACTTCGGCTTTGGGCCAACTGGTTTCGGCTTCGGCTGCGGCTCTTCTTGGCTTAATTAATTATTGTTGTATAATTTGTAGCCGCTCGCTGTTGCTGTTGCTGTTCATAATTCATAAGAAGTGCTGCTGAATGCTGAATGGGCCAGCATTTTCACACATTTCCGGTACAGTTGGCCGCAAAAATAGAGCCCCTGTTCGGGGATCGACTTTGGTTATTTCGGGCTGACTGCTGGCTGGTGGCTGCTGGCTGCTGGCAAAAAGGGCGTTGTGGGCAATGTCAATCAATTGGTTCGCCAACTTGGTTGGCCAGTCTGCGGATTTCAGTTTCCAGCCTCGGATCCGGACTCTCGGACCCCAGTCCCAGTCCCAATCCCAGTGCCGAGTCTCTTGGGTCTCGAGCCAAGCAAAAATGGCAGCTGACTGACAGACAGATCGAAAATGCTGTTCGGTGTGCCTGGACCCTGGGCTCTTGGCCGGGCCAACAACAACTGGCACTACTACTACTGCTGCTGTTGCCAACTACCAACAGCAACTGTGGCAGCTAACTGAAATTGTGCCGAGGACTGGCCAGAAGCCAGCGATGGCAGCGTGGCACGAAAGTTAATAAATAATTTTTAAAAATAATAAATAACCAAAAATAAAATATAAAACTTGACAAAATAATAAAGGAAATGCTTACATAGCTCCTGAAAGTATTTTCCTTAAAAGGAAATATTTGTAAAGCCTTAAAAAAGAAATAACTAATTTATAAAGCAAGTAATACCTATTTTCCTTCTTCATATTTAATTATTTTATATATATTTAAATATCAGTAATTAATTTATTACTTATAAATTATTATTTCTATTTAAATACTCTGTAAAAGTCCCCCTAAATGTGCCATCTCTAGGATTCGGATCTGCAACTGGAACTGGAAATCGGGGCGTCCCGAGGAAGGGGCGCTTTCGTGGGGCTGCCACGATTCGCTGCCAGCCAAATCGATCGAACTGCCTTCATTAAACAGAAAACAGAGCGAAAAGTAACAAAAAAAAATAAAATAAAATAAAGCTGGACTAAGGCAACCTCTATGGCGGCTATGGCCATCCCGCTCCGTCTTAATAACTCCTTTCCTGCCGCCGATTTGCCAGCAGCCAAGTCATCGCCAGTGCTGGCAGCTTGGCTCTTTTATTTTTTAGAGAAAAATCCTATAACTGGAAAAACAGTATTTTATACATATTTAAAAACAAAAACTATATTTAATTATAAAGAAAAGATTATCCTTGATTTTGCAAAGATTCTTTAATTATTAATGGTCAACAAATCTGATTTCTATATATGAAGATCGGGTTGTTTATAGACTTTGAGTTGGCGCAAATTACGAATGATTCTTTCAATGATTTTTACTATTCATTAATGATATATTTTATATATTTTAATATTAATTTAGCTAGGTAACCACTTTCACTGACATTAAATTATTTCCTTTTAAGCCTGGCTTGATTTATTTTTTGCAAGAAAGTCCTTACTTCTGCTTGTCTTCTAATAATATTATTTATTTTTTTAAGCATGTTGGCAACACTGAAAAATCAGCAGCCAAAAGTAGCAACGACAGCAGCCGTGATCTCTTCTCCATCTCTCCGATCTGCGATCTCCGATCCGGATCTCCGATCGCTCCATTGCTCCATTAATTTCCATGTTGGCCACAATTTGACTTCTGTTCGGCCCTCCGTATCGTTCGCTCTGTCTCTTTCTCTGGGCCTCGTGCCGTCCCTTTCTGGTAGCTTACTTTTTTTTCCAGCAAATTTGCAAATTTGCGAACCGTGATTGCCAGGCACGCAATTTGCGCTTGAATGGAACAAAAAAAAAACAGAATCTGCAACAAATTGGAAGCCAATAATCAAATGTCAGTCAGGAGCGAGCCCCGCGATCTCTTTCGGAGTTCTGTCAGTCAGTCAGTCATTCACTCAGTCATTCAGTCGGCCATTTGGTCATTTAGTCAGTCATTCAGTCAGGACGGTCAGTGGAACTCCAGAGCTCATTACTCAAACTCAGAGCAAAGGCCCTATCGACTTTGTATATGCACTGTAGGAAAGTCTTTATAATATTTAAAAGCTTTAGAGTCTCAATAAAATAATCTAAACAAATTCTTTATAATATTTAATAGCTTAAGAGTCTCAATAAAATAATCTAAGTAATTATTTTATAATATTTAGACATATTTAAATAAATTCCTTAAAAAATAGAGGACCTAGGAAACACAGAAATAATTTCAAAAGTAAGATGGTAGGCTTATGATCTGTATTCTAGCCGAAAACCTACAACCTCTTTCTTTTTTTACCTCCACTTAATTTTTTAATAAAAATCCCCTATGATCTCCACATTTTCTAACTGTGTAGAGCCTTGCATCTGTGTAAAACTTGGACTTCAAGCTGGCGGCCTGTCCGATCCGGCTGTCTATTCATTTGAGCGATTTTCGGTTTTCGTTTTTCGAATTCGATTTTGATTTGGCTTCGGTTCGGTTTCACGCTTGCCCGCCTTTACTGATACTTTAATTAGTTGGCCAAATTAATTCCCCGTATTCCACTGAACCCAAAAAATAATAACAAAAAAACGGAAATCAACAAAGATTAACACCGAATTCCAATTGCGATGGCGATATTGTTTATTGGTTCCACATTACGCCCGCCGCGTATAATTAACAATAAAAAATTTCAAACACATTTTGACACAATTTTAATAGGCAATAAAACTCAATGGAGAGCGTGAAGAAAATTAAGGGGGTCTCAGGGGGGGAATTCGGGGATACCAAAAACCCCCAGAACCGAAACACACAGAAACAACAATGAAATGAAATAATTTTCGCCGCTGATGTGGCCATTGTTCGAGTCGCTTTCGCGGCTTATTGTTGTTGACAAATCGATAAACAGCTCAATTAGCATTTTTGATGCTCAATCGTTGAGGAACTCCAGCCCGGCTGGGCCTGGATGACGGGCAATCATAAATCAAACCATAAAAAATATATAAACGCGGCGCATAGCCAGGAATTCAATTCGGTTCAATAATCAATTCGTATGCGCCGCCCGTCGCCCCGCACAATTATGCAAAATGAGCTGTCAAACGAGTGAGTTTGTATGCCCTTGTCCAGTCTGTCTCTCCCCCCCCCTGACTTTGATCTACAAAAAGGAAAATCCACATGTTTATTACTTGTTCGTACACGTGTTTGCTTAATTTTCAATTTATTTGCTCCTCCAGGGGAGGTGGAGCCTTCACAAGGGAGCTTCAGAGGCTACGAGAACTATTTCATGTAGAAATTATGCGGTTGTGACACTGGTTTTTAGTCGGTGTGACCATACTCGCCAAGAATCAAGCGATACATGGCATAAACGTGGCTTTTTCGGTTAATTAGGAATTAATAAATTATTATAAATAAAGTCACAGTGTCGTAACCGTATAAACAATATATTTGATATTAAAATGATAATATCAAGTTGGTTTGGTCGATAAACTTGAATATTTTAACAACAAATATTATTCACCATTAGTTATGCTTCTACAGAAGCTACGATAAGTATTTCATGAAGAAATTATACGGTTATGACACTGGTTTTTAGTCGGTGTGACCGTACTTGCCAAAAACTAAGCGAAAGATGGCATATATGTGGCGTTATTCAACTAATTAGTAACTTTTTAATTATTTTGATAAGTTTATTTATAGTATTATCGAAAACTAATAAAATTTTAATTTATATATTTCCAAATAATTGATATGATATTAAAATTATAATGCAGAGATGGCTTAGGTCAGTAAACTGGCTCCTCCAGAGGAGGTGGAGCCTTCACAAGGAAGCAAAAGAGTCTACGATAACTATTTCATGTAGAAATTATGCGGTTATGACACTGGTTTTTAGTCGGTGTGACCATACTCGCCAAGAATCAAGCGAAAGATGGCATATATGTGGCTTTTTTCAATTAATTAGTAACCTTTAAATTATTTTATTTAGTTTGTTAATAGCGAGTTACCAATACAATTTAATTTTTATATCTCCCATAGATGAATTAATATTAAAAAAACAATGTATAGATCCCTTGCTCAATAAACTTGAAGATTTTATTAACAACTATTATTCACCACAAGTTAATTCTTTGAAGATCAAACTAGAATTGAAGAAGTGACCAACAAAACTTGCAGTCCCTAGTCCTTAGCCTGCTCCCGACTGTCTCTTGCCAAGGCCTCCTCTGGATCTCCATCCCCGGGCTTCTGCATCTCCGGACACCTAACGACCCTCAGATAGTCGTCCAGGCTGAGAGACTTGACTCCCTTCAGGCTGGCCAGGAACTCCCCAATTGTGGCATAGTGCACGGAGTCGCGGCGATGACGGCTCAGCTCCAGCTCCTCATCGCTGCTGGTCCCGTGCAGCTCATCTTCTGCCATTTGCGGCGTAGGAGGATTGGGAGGAGAAGGGTCCATTGAAACGAGTAATTTTCTAAAATATTTCCTTTTGTTTTGAGTATTTATTTGAGGTTGTTTGGTTTTGAACTGAGAACTAAGAGAAGGTCAACTGGGATGTACTTATTTATTTATTTTGATTTTCCTTTCTATTGTTTTTCTATTTTTCAATTGCTTCTTGCCTTCATCGAGTTAATCCTCATTTAAAATATATTTTTTACACAAATTCCCACCTGTTATTTTGGTGTGTTTCCCTTCCACTGGCTAGGCTATGGCCCACATGTTCCTCAATCCCCAACCGCCAGTTAATTTCAATAATTCAATCACGTGGTATTCGTATCGAATAATTGAATAAGTCATCGTGTCGAGCGACACAAATTTCATTTCAATACGCAGAACGTTTAACGAACGAACGAACTCGAACTCAAAGGCGATCTGCCGATGATTGAACGCTCGAGGAAGGGATGTGGCAGGGAAAGGGTCCAAGGGGGGGCCCTGAGACGGAACCGCCAAATGGCAACGTGAGTGATTGTCGCAAAAGCTCAAAGGCGACAACACAGCTCTTCGAATTGTACTGATTTTTATTTATTTTATGTTTGAACCGAAACGCTCACGGAATCCCAAATGAAATGCGACTGCGCTTTTTTCTTTCAGGGGCGGGGCACACAGGGGGGGAGCACCGATATTGGGGTTCATAGCCCCCGTTCCCGCACCGCACCGATCGCCAAATTGGTGTGGGAAAAATTAAAGGCGAGGCGCGGCGTGGCGTGGCGTGGCATGGATCTGCCATTAGCATGTTCACCTCGTGGCGATTTCAATCGAATTTTAATTGCCCGAAAGTGGATCTAACTGATTGGGAGAGTTTGGGGTTTATTTGGTGGATTATTTTTGGGAAATATATTATTTAGGGGGTTTAATTTAAGGGGGAAAATAGCTTTGCCAAGAAAGGAAATGTAAATTAAAGTTTGTTAGGAAAAAATGGAAATATAATTAGAGTTAGGTCTTTGTTTTTTGAGTTCTACAAATGATTTTAAAACCCTGGTTTATAAATTAAAGAAATTTAGAAACCCAACTTCCCTAAATATTTTCTATTAAAATTATTTTAAATATTTTAATCAAGCGATTAAATAACCATTTAAATCACCAATCAATTACAGACCCCTTTGCCTTTCTTTCAATCCCCCAAGAATCCCGGCTGATTGCGTCACGTAAACTGGGTCGATAACTGACCTACAGAACACTCGCAGGAATGCACTCGATCGAAGGGGCAGGTATCGATGAGGGGCATGCAATCGATGCCGCCGCTCCCCGATAGATTTTTGACATATTTTTGATCGGATGCGCACATTGAACTCCCTGCCATTCACACGCTTGGCCGTGGGAGAAAAATGCAAGAGGATCGATCAGATCTTGGCCAAAAAACTCTGCACGGAGCACAAGAGTTAAACAAATCAATACGAAATACAAAATACGAAATACAAAATACACAAAACGATGCAAATGGCAAAAGGCATGTCAGCAATGCCGGCGAGTAATTGGCAGTGCTTTCGGCTGATGACGCTCGCTCTGAAGTTGATGATTGCACATCGCACTACTGCCGCCTCTGTCCTGGGACTGGGACTGGGACTCGAACCTCGAACCCAGCCAGGAACCGGGAACCTGGAACCCAGCCCGGATCCGATTGCGATCGCTGGCAGCTCTGCTTCTTTGAGGCTCCTCAGCGGCTAAACATCTGGAGCAGGCAGTGCTCCGAGCCAAGGCAGCTCCACCCATCGGTTGCCGATCACTGATCTTTTGCCGCCGAGCACACTGAGCGAAAATAAATTAAAGCAAGATTTTTCCACTATTTTCTTTAAGCCTAAAAGTTTCCTCGAAGTCAGAGAGAGCTTCCCTTCATCGTTAGCTAAATTATCCTTAAAATTCCCATGATTCAATTATTATTCCCTCTTCCCGAGGGAACTCCGCAATCTAATTTAGCTTGTTAATTATTCACACTTAGAGGCCTTTAATTTTTAATTTTCTTATTAATTTCCCCCTCAGCTCTAACATTTTCTCTCCGTGTATCGAGCACAACTTTACGTCTTTGATCTGTCACCGCTCGCCAATCGAATCACGGCAGACGCGAGCGGCGGCAGATAAAATTATTGAAATTACATTGGCAAGACGCCGTCGATCGGCATCAAGGGGGAGGGGGGGAATTCCGTAGGGGTAGGGGGGGTATATGTACCCAAGAAACAGCTGCCGCGGAACACGATCGCCGACACTTACAGCTCAGCTTCAGCTTCAGCTTGGCCAATAATTATCGCTTTTAGCCCCGGCCCGGCCTGTCAATGCGATTCGAAAAATGTCGTCAGTGTCGCCCAGTGCCGGGAGTAGTAGCTCATCACTGGATCCAGATCCGAACCGATCCCGAGGATACCTGTGTCTGATTTCCCATTCGATTTCGAGAGCCGCCGCCGAGCAGCGCTCGTTTTTAAAATGTAATCATCATTAAAATATTTATGGGTTACCTCTCGCTCTAACTGGTCGGCTTGTAATGACCATACATAGCAATTGGTTCTCACGTTCGGGCCACAAAAAAAAAAAAAGGCAGCCAGATACCGACTTGGCCAACGACCAGCGACCAGAAACGCGTTGCCAATTTGGCGTCATCGTTCGGGGCTCAAGTTGAAGTTGAAGTTGCAGTTGCAGTTAAGGCTGAACTGCTGAAGTTGTCATTGTCATTGTCATCGTCACCTGTGCCTCTTTCCAGATTTTCTCATTTTTTTTTCCCCGTCTGCTGTGGCAGCTGCTGCGAGTATCTTGTGGATATCTGCTATCTGCGAATCTGCTGGATGCCCAGATTGAAAGTCAATTAATTTGCAAAGGTTGCAAAAGGGAGAATTCGAAGAGGTATTATAAGTAAATATATTAAAACTGGTTGATAGAAATAAAAGTTCTTCGAGAGAGTTTTTTGTTCAAATTATATTACTAAAATAATCATAATTATTTCAACTTTGGGTTTAAAATAATTATTCGTTTACTGAAATTCTATATATATTTTTTTTATTCAATTACACAAACTTCTGAACTTAATTTTGAATTAAAAGTCAAATAATATGCAAAGGTTGCAAAGGGAGAATTCTAAAAGGTATTATAAATAAATATATAAAAACTGGATGATAGAAATAAATACTGATAAAGTTAATATTACAATTATATTACTAAAATACAGATAAGTATTTACACTTTGAATTTAAAGTATTTATTTGGTTGCTGAAATCTTATATTTCTATTTTTTAATCACCCAAACTTTTGAACTTAATTTCCTTGAAAACACTTCTTCCTAAATACTTCTTTTAAAAACCAATTAATAAAGCAAAGTTTCCTTTACTAATAAATTTTACTAAAATTAGCTTTAATGATTTCCTTTTATTTTTCCCTGATTTCTATCTAAATAGTTTTTCTCTGCTCTTCGATTTGTATGCTCGGCGAGGCATGATCTTGAGATCGCCGCTCGGTCCACCCCTAAAACTTGTAGTTTTGGAGGAGTATTTTCCTTTCTTGTTTTTTGTAACAATATTTTCTTAATTTTCCTCTGTGTCCGCTGTCGTTTATCAATTATGACAAATCTTTGCGCATGCGTGGCCAGCGGCGGCGTCGTCAACGCAGCTATTTATAAACTTGGTAAAACTTGGTAAAAACCTCTCCTCAGACCGCAGACCCCAGGCCAGCCAGCCAGCCAGCCAGCTCTTCCTCATGTGATGTGTCTGTCCCATTCCGTGTTTCATTTTAATTTGTAATTATTTCTTCAGAGTTTTTGCTGCCTCTCGCTGCCTTCTGCCTTCTACCGTCTTGCCTCCCTCCGCTTCCCCGCGAGATTCAAACGATTCCGTGGACGCTTCTCGACGCTGCCTTTGCATGTCGCTTTTTTCGAACTTCATTTGCGCTTCGGTTCGGTGACAAATAAATTAAGTGGCAGCCTCAACCAGAGAGGGAAGCCAGTCAGCCGGGTTCGGGAAAAAACATCACAAATAAAACAAGAGAGAGAAATAAAACTAAAACAAGAAATAAAGGCTGCCCCAAGGCTTGGCCCTATTATTGCAACAGCAACAAGTGCGAATATGGGCTAAAGCAAGGGAAGGACTGGGAAATACCTATTAATAAATTTAATAAATTAAAAAAGGAAATGATAATCTTAAAATTATATTTAAAATTGTTCCTTATTTAATAATAATTAACGAGTAAAGTATTTATATAGTTTTATCAATTAAATGAAAGGCACAGCTGGATTTTTACCAATCACTGGAACAAATCGCAATTATTTAAAGTACAATATTATGATAAGAAACTCTTGAAACAAAACGCCAGAACAAGGTCAATAAATAATACGAATATTATGGAAAATTCTCAGGAAACTAAAGTAATTCCCTGAAATAATACCCCCGTTACTACCCCTTAAAATAATCACTCCAACTAGCAGCAATTAAGAGTAATTCGCTGGTTCGCTGGAGCTTCTTAAAAACGCCCCTTTGGGATTTATTAAATGTCCGGCGATTGGAAGCAGGTAATTACGCGCAATGGCGGCTTCAACCTGGGCCAATAAGGCCTCAATACAAGTAAATAGTGTAGAAAAAATACAAATACTTTGCAAGCCAAGTTCTTAAGCCGAAAATAATATAAACAAAGGCCCAGACCTCACACATTTCAAGTGTCAAGTCCCTGAAAACTACTCTCGGCAGCAACAGCCCACTCGCGCGGAAATTATAACAACTCATCCACTCAATCAAGGGAGCCCGATGCCGGGCCAAAAATCAGCTGCTACCGTTTTTGCATCTTGGCCAAGTCGCTTATTAATTTGGCATGTGACAAATTGTGCGTTGGCCAGCAATTAGAACAAGTTTTCGAGGATTGTCAGGCAGCCTGGCAGCCAGCGCAGATTTAACAGAATTTCACTGCCACTGAGACACGTACAAAACGGCTTCGATTTTGGATAGAGGACGAGGACGAGGCCCAGGACGAGGACGAGGAGCGTCAACAGACGACAAGTGGCACTTTGGCGCATTAAGAAAATCTGTACAAGTGTCACTTTGGCACAAACACACTCGCACAGAGGGAACAGAAGCCCAGACGGAGGAGGAGAACTGTCAGCTGGAGGAGATCGGGATTGGAGGTGGGCCTGCGGCTGGCTCTGGCTCTGGCTCTGGCTCTGGCTCTGGCTCTGAATTATAACGCCAACGTTCCGCCGCTGTCTGGAGACCGAGACCCAAAGTCAAATGCAATTCCACTGCACAACAAGGATTACGCTGCGCTTGTTTAATCACTTTTCATTCGAGTTTCGAGTTGAGAAAAAAAAGGAGGAATACGAATACGAGGCATACGAATTTGTCCAGTCATCGGCATTATTTAATGAGTTGCCAACAGGTTGCCAACAGGCTCTGCCAGCCAGCCAGCCAAGCCAAGCGGAAAATCATCGGCTTCGGGTCGAGCTCCAGCTCCAGGTCCAGCTTGGAGCTCCGAGCTCCATCTCCACGCGAATCCAGATGCAGATTCAGCTGAGTCAGCGCCGCAAACAGAAGCCAACAGCCAAGTCCCTCAGTCAGTCAGTCAAGCGGCCTACGCCCGGACGCAGACGAAGGTGAAGGCGAAGGCGAAGGTGAAGGCTCAGTCGAAGCCTCAGACTCAGACTCAGACCCCGTTTCCAAATCCAAATCCGCGTCCAAGACCAAGTCCAAGACCAAGAAAAGCTCCAGGTTCACGGTGGAAAATAATAGGGAATGTTCTAATAGAAACCATCAAATTTTTAACTGTTTCAGACCGAAGCCATCTTCACTAGAAGATAATTCTGAATTTCCATATTTCAATAGGGAACAACCCCCTTCAGTATTAAATGTTATAAAACTGCATTCAAGTTTTCATTAATTAAAAGTTTTATCACACAAAAAAAAATAATAATAAAATAGAACCTTGAAAAGAACAGCTGTTTGAGGTTAGGATTTTATTTTATGCAACTAAGGTCACTCTGATTTAAAAGGTAAACAATTAAAATGGTTTGAATTCGCAGTAGATAATTATCTATATGTAACAATTAATGGAAATTAATAGGCATCACTCCCTTTTATCTCTCAGTGTCCGAGTCCATGTAAATGCAACTTGTTGGTGGCTCAGCTTCTGCCGGCACTTGACTTGCCCTCTGCCAGCGTCGCAGTCGCAGCGCAGCGTGTAATGTCACTTTGACAGACAAACTGTCGACCGTTTGAAGCGTATGCAGCTACTGTCTACCAGCCACCGATTATGATTTGTGCGCTTCCCCTCGAAGCCCAGGGAGTATGGCCTCTCGGGAAGAACCACAAAACATCTCCAAGGACTTCGAATCAATAAAAGTTAAGACCAAAAGTAGGCTTTAAAAATAGATCAATTGAAAATCGATTTTTAATCGATAAATCGTTGATTTCGGCCATCCCTCGAATCAACATTTTCGCATCTTCTTGAGGGCACATTATGACTGGTTTGAGGGAGTTATGGTTACTTTTACTATGGTAAATACTATAAATACTACCTTTTAAGGATAATTAAATAATAAAACAAAAAAAATACAAATGCATACATTTAGGCAGTAATTTTCAACAGATTTAAAAGCCAAAGCCAATCCTGATATAATTCTTACATAATTTAAGATATCTTTTAACCAGAAAAATTACAAAATTTAAGTTTAAGTAAAGAACACATTTTTTTAAATTAATAAATAAACTTTTATGATAAAGAATATTCAGAGCATTACTTCTTTTAGAAATTCCCTTCCCTACAACCACCTTTTCTTATTTGTGATCTTCGAGAACTCCTTGAAGATCCGCGAATTCCCAATAATCCATCCAGACCCCTTGGCGCAGATCTATTGCCGTGCCCGCAGCGATCCGGTGGAGCGGAATGGCAGAGGGCAAACGCTGCTCCTCCTTCAGCTGGAGTGGTACTCGAAGTGCTACTTGGGCCTGGGGATTACACACATCGAGGGGGAGAGATTTCTCTCTCTCCCTGCATGTCTGTGGCGTTGGCATCCACAGCATTCAATAAAGAATGTTTGCGATTTTTATCTCGCAAACGCAAACGCCGCGCGCGCGCCCTTCGCATTCGGATTCGCCTTCGATCGCAGATACAAAATACAAGATACCAGATACACACGGTCCCGCCGAATCCCCTCCAGAAGAAGAAGAAGGAGTCCGTCGTCCGTCCAAAATCCCCACAGCCCCATATGGCCCCTCGGCTTAATACTCATAATTGATTAAAAAGAAAATTTCCATGGCATTTATGCGTACCACGCCACTCATACACACAATGTCGAGTTGTTGACAGCCTCCGATGGAGTTTTGTTCAGGGGCAGGGGTTACACGGGGAGAAATTGGATAAGTACTTGAAAGTTCTATATGTTATATCCATAAATAAAGTTTCTGCAGTACGGGAAAAAACTATTCAGGCGGTAGAACGGTTTAGAAACCTCAATTTATGTTTGAAAAATAGGACATTAAAATATATTTAAATTTTCTTAGGTTAAATTAAAGATTTTAGATTCCAAATGTATTAAATATCAGTTTATTTATTATATATATATATATAAGTACATATATATTTAATAACTTATAAATTCTTTATTTATTACAAACAATATTTAAAACATTTTCAACGACACATTTTTAAAGTTAAAAACAAGTGTGACCCTGCCTGTAATTGAAGCAATAGTGCAGTGTCATAATTTCATGAGATGTATAATTTTTTTAAATATTTTTCTATCCCTTTATTTGCAGTGTAACCAAATGGAGTGTGGGGCTGGGGCTTCTTCTCCGTTTTGTTCTGAAGTTGGCACTGCTGTTTCGCGGACTGCTGGGAGCGCGTTCGTTGGAAGTAGTTGTCGAAATGTTTTTATTTGTTATCGATTAATCGCTTGAGTCAACAGAACCAACTCGTATTCAAACTCGGACTCAAGCTCGTACCCAAACCCAAACCCATACCCATACACAGACCAGTGGCAGAAATACTCGAGAGCCGCTCTGGGAAATGTTGCTGTGTAATTGTTTTGAAGTCTCCCTGCTCGCAGATTGGTAGCAGACTGGCTGTCAGCCAACTCAGAGTCCGAATCCCAGTCCCAATCCCGGTCGGACTCGATTTAGCGGGCCTGTCAAATGCTGATTGATCGATTGCCTGCACACGTTTTTGTGAGCGCATTTATTGAGTATTTTATTAATATCAACTGATCGATGAGTCTGCCGCCTGCCGCCTGTTACAATTGCCGCCGCCTCTCGTGTCTGTGTTTTATCTCAACTGCTGGTCTTGTTAATTGCGTGAAATCGCCGGTATGAGGGCTTTTGATAATTGAATATGAATATTGTTTTGGAATTTCATTTCGAAAGATATTAGAAATGCCGTGTTTCTGTCTGTAGAAAAGTGACTTGAATTTGTATCGAAAAATCGTATTAAACGATGTGTTATTTATAAGGCTGCCTTCCAGAGGACATCCTTTTACTCCATGCTCTTTTCCAGAGCGAGGAACTCCATGAGACTGGTGGTCGAGACGTCCGAGGAGTAGCCCTCGGCCTCCTCCAAACACATGTCCTCAAACTCGTTCAGCACCACCTCCATCTCCTTGTCCTGCTCCGGCTGGGGCTCCAACTTGGTCTTCTGTGGCTTCTTCTTGTTCTTATTGAGGCGCAGCCACTTCTTGCACCTCCAACTCCACATGGGCTTATTAAGGACCTTCTTCTTTGCCTTGGCCTTGGCCTTGGGCATCTTCCTGGCCTTGGCCGCCTGCCGCTTCCGGTCATCGGCGATCATCTGGGCGCAGCGCCGGGCATCCATAATAGAGGGTCCTCTGTAGGCCACCGACGGTGGCTTGCGACGGCCCACACGCCTGATCAGGTAGGGCGTGGCATAGTACTCCTGGTCGTAGCCCACGGCGCCCTCGCTCTCCGGCGGCGGCGGCGGCTCAAGGAAGGCCTTGGCCTGCTCAGCCAGCTCGGGATACACTCCCTTGAAGATCTCCCCGCTGGCGGGAGGTGGACCGAACATGGGTGGGTCCTTCACCTGTTCCATCTGAACCCGCGGCAGCGGTGGGGAGAACACCTCCGGAAAGGGTGTCTCCTTGATGGCCTTGATACGGTCCTGGACCCAGTTCTCGTGGCCGGGCGGCAGGCGCCAGTCGCCGTAGGCTTTCGGGTCTGCCAGCTGAGGCATAGCCTTGGGCTCCGGCAGGGCAGCCATCTCCAGACGCCGCTTCTGCGAGGAGACCTTGGCGCTCTGCTCCACCTCCTCGGGGGTCATCAGGAACTCCTCCAGCTCGCGCACTCCCTGCTTCTTCTGCTTGCGCCAGTGGCGCCAGCCCTGGTTGCTCTTAGCACGACCCATGGCTGGTATTTGAGATTTCCAATTTACAAAAAATGAAATGAACTTTTTTATAAAATTTTTAGGTTCACTCTCGCTTGATTTTCCAGCTCGAATGAAGTTCGCAAACGAAAAACCAGGCCACAGACTTTGACAGCTTCGTTTGGCCTGGGTCAAGGCTACCTTGATTAACAAATTTTAAAAATTGAGAAAGAGTGAAATCCCTATTGAGCTTTAGGCTATCGATATTTCTGGCCACCTTAGACCTATCGATTGGTCAGTCATTGACACGCTCACCCTTAACTCATAAACAACAGCTGTTCTTCTGAAGAGTTTTGACAAAATAAGGCTAAATAAAAAGGTAAAACTGTACACATAACTTATAAAAGAAAATATTTTTAAATAGGGTAAATTTCTGTTATACGGGCCCCTTCAATTTTTTAATATCTGGAAGGGGCCCGTATAACAGAAATTTACCTTAAATAGTTTTAATATTTTAAAGTTATTGTGAAGTTATTATGAAGTTATCTTCTAAATCTGCAATCTTTCAAAACAAATTCTGTATTTTTTGTTTAGTTATTTCATGTTTAAAAAACATTATTATATATTTAATCTATTTTCTAACAATTCGAGCAATTTCTGAATTATATTTATAGTTATTTTTATTATAAAAAATATTATTAAATAGTCTCAATATTTTCTGAGCAATTTCTGTATTTTTTGTATAACTACTTCTTATATGAAAAATATTATTAAACTTTTCAAGAAATTTCTGAATTATGCTTATACTTATTTCTTGTATAAAAAGTGTTATAAAAGAGTCCTATTATTCTGCAAGCTTTCCAAGCAATTTCTGCATTATTTGTATAGTTTTTTCTTGTATGAAAAATATTATTAAATAGGATCAATATTTTAAAACTTTTCAAGAAATTTCTGAATTATGTTTATAGTTATTTCTTGTATAAAATGTATTATAAAAGAGTCTCATTATTCTGCAAGCTTTCCAAGCAATTTTTCCTATAGTTATTTCATGTATACAAATTTTTTTAAAATAGTCTAATTATTCTTCTAACTTTCCAAACAAGTTCTGTATTTTTTGTATAGTTTTTTCTTGTATAAAAAATATTATTAAATAGCCTCTCTATTTCTTAACTCCTTAAGCAGTTTCTGTATTTTTTCTATAGTTGTTTTCTTTTATAAAAAAATATTATTAAAAAGTATCAATATTTTCTGAGCAATATCTGTATTTTGCGTATAGAAATTTCTTTAAAAAAAATTAAATTATTAAAATTTTCTTAGTACTTCGCTGCCAAAACATTATACTCAACAAAAGTCTAGCTCTATATACCCCAAAATACCCCGAAATCGATTAGGAGAGGCCTCGATAAGATCGGCCAGAAGCAGCACCTCCTATATAGGCTGTAAGCTCCGGACTCCGGAGATCGTGACTTCTGCGAAGAGCGATTGATTGTGTGTGGCTTCCATTGAAAATCGGCTACCAACTTGGCCAAACTAGATCACATTCCCAGAGACTCGTGTCGCGATGGGGGTCTCAGATAACCGGCGGTTAGGCGGAGAAGAACCAGCGGTTAGTGGGTTAAAGTCAGCTCAGAGGCGACATTGTCGCACCCGAAAAACGCGGAAAAAACGTATTAAATACAAATTTCCTGGTAATAAAACAGAGACGGAGACTGGCTGCCAAAATAAAGAAATAAATCTTTACACCCAGAAAGAGAAGAGAGAGAGAGAGAGGCGAGTGACTAAGTCGAGTGGGTTTTATTGTTGTTATTCCGTATCTGTATCTGCGTGTAAATCTCGCTCACATCCAGATGAAATACGGAGAGGCAGAGCTCAAGCCGAAGCCGAACTCAAGTCGACAAAATTTTTATTGGAAATCTGTACGCAGAAATAGTCATCATCCCCGCCATCATCATCATTGGGTTTGGGATTGGGATTGGGTTCGGGATCGCATCGCATCTTTTTCTTGTTTTCTGATGCCTCAGATGCATATCGCTGTCCGCGCCGGCAATAAAAATATATATGAGCTGTTGATGACTGCATATAAAAATTATACAAAACTGCCAGCGAACGAACGAACCCTCGGATATACCATGATATATGTGATATATGTGATATATGTGTGTCGAACGATGTCGGTAACTCCTGGAACAGGCCTCTGAATAATTTCCCAAACAAGCGCCGGCCGAAAGCTGATGGAGAACTTTCAGGGAACTGAGGCCCATCGCTTGGTTAGAAATATATCTTAAAACAAGGTACTATAACCTAGGAAATTCTCTAATATCTTTTATATTTTTCCTAGGAAATATAACTGGAAGGAATCTATAAGCACCCAGATTAATCGGAAGTTCAACCTCAGGCAACTCAACTGGAAAACCACCTGGAATATCGAATGGCCGGGTTTTAGAGAGGAAAACTGTGAGTTTTCGCAACCGCAGAGCAGAGCTGAGCTGAGCAGGTGAATCTAATCCCATTTCGCATTGCCAAACCAATCTGGACCTTGGCCGGTGTTCGGCTTAAATCGGTCTGGTTTGGTCTCGTCTCGGGGATTGCATTTAATTGCTATAATTTTTCAATTGCAACAAAAGGCGGCCCAGAGACAATGGCAGACAAAAGGCAGGCGATGGAGTTGGAGCCAAATCGGAATCCAAAACCGAGATTGTATATATTGCAAGTGCGAGTGCGAGTGCGAGTGCATTCAGGCAGGTGGATAAAGTTGAGATGGGACGAGATGGATTTCCTGAAATCAAATCTAGCAAATCAGACCAAAACCAAACACCGAAAACCAAACTAAGACCGATGTCTGTGTGTCTGTCTCTCTGGCAAAATGCTAAATGCTAGTTGTCAGCAGAAACTAAAATTTTAAATGCCAGACGGAAGGGGGTTGCGAAAAGTGGGTGGCGTTTTCGGCCGGGAAATGGGGGAAAGCCAGCCCAGGCAGGCGCAGGCGGCGGAGCGTGCCATCAATATGGCAAACGACGACAAACGCAAACTTGGAAACGACTGAGTGAATCGACGACGAGATGGCATTGAACAGAAGGCAG
Source organism: Drosophila triauraria (assembly GCA_014170255.2). Lineage (NCBI taxonomy): Eukaryota > Metazoa > Arthropoda > Insecta > Diptera > Drosophilidae > Drosophila > Drosophila triauraria. Next base: position 3,441,496 of record CM024333.1, on the reverse strand, counting down.
CTATCTATCCGAGAGATACACCTCCCCCTCTTACAGTTACAGATACAGATACACTTGTGCACTGAGCGCAAAAGTAAACACTAAGCTATGAGGCTTGATTGTAATTATTTACAAAATGAAAAGGGAATGGAATTTCCCCGTCTGGTATTCTGATTTCAACTGTATCTAGTTTTAAGAGGAATTTATTGTATATAGTTTGATTTTTGAAGGAATGTAAACTTTAAATTTCCTAGACTTATTCTGGATTTAAAGCTGTGACTTTATGGTTTATATTTGTAAGCCCAAAAAGTGTGTATTTCCTTCTTAAAAATTCCTTAAAAGTCTATTTCAATTCCAATTTTAAATAGAACCTTGAATAAAAGTTAAAAATCCTTATAAATACCCCAATAAAAATTAAAAAAAAATCCCCAAGTATCTATTTTTCTTAGCAGTGTTGCCTTTGGCTCGGCCTTGCTCCGCTCTGCTTTTGGCCAGGTCCGCCTGAGCTGCTGGCTGTTGGCTTGGTGTACAATTACCTTAACGCATCGACAATTATACGAATGGCTGGCTGCTGCCAGAGAGGGCCCAAAGGGGCGCGGGGTTGGGGCCAAGGGTGGGGCGGTCTTGGCTGGTTTAGCTGTTAGCTGTTAGCTGTTGGCTGTTAGCTGCCTTAGGCCTGCCTCGGACCAGCCCATCAGGTGCGATATGCGATACGCAGGCGACGCGTCGACGGTTGAGACAATTGCGCCACAAAACGGTTGCGACTGGATGCCCCAGAAGATTGCCCCCGAATCCCCCACAGAAGTGCGGAGGAAGACCACCGAAGAACCAACGCCCCCAAAAAAAAACAAACTAAAGGAAAATATAAAATAAAATAAAAAGAATGCCCCACAAAGCACACACACACGACACACATGAGTGTGACAGGTGGTTGGATTTCAGTGAACTTGTCCTCAAGTGAAAAGTAGGGGAGGGAAAAGTCACCTTAGATATAGTTTGGAATATATAAAGGCATTTAAATTAGTAAGCAAATAAATTAACGCTTTTTTTAGAGAAGGAAAAGGTAATTAATATAAAAGTATCTAGAGAAAATATTTAAATAAAATCTAAACACATTTATTTATTAATATTCTCTTTTCTCATTTAAATTAGATTTAAATTAGAAACTACTTTATTTTAAGGAATGAATATTGCTCATATTATTTCCTAAATATCTTCTATACCTTATATACTTTTAATACCTTCTCACTGGCCTGCAGCATCCCCTCGAAAATATAAACGAAATGATTGCCTCTATCCAGGTGGAGAGGCAGCAACCTGCCTGAAACCTGCCCTTCATTTTATTGCGGTTACCATGGCCATCTCCAGCTTCATCTGCGGCTTCCCCGGAAAACTGATTGAATTGAGCCAGGCACTTGGGGCAATAATTCCAGAATTTCACAATTTATTCGTGGGGCGGATGGGGCGTGGCCCTGGCCTGGGGCCACATCCGCCCCCTCATCTCCAACTCCATCTCCATCCCCATCTCCATCCATATGTGTTGAGATTGGATTAAATTGTATTGAAAACTTTTGCGCGCCCACAACAACCGACAAGGCCTCACTTTCCGAAAAAGGATGCAGGCTCTATTTACTTTTTAATTGGCAAAATTAATGCAATGCAATGAAACGAAGCCAGATATACGCGATGGGGATAAAGTATCCATCCAGATCAAATGGGAATATATGCGGAGAGGAGCTGGATGAGGCTGACATGCCAACGGCACTTTGTTGCCCTGCTGGGGCTGTGCCCGGGCTGCCCGGGCTGCTCCTGCTGTTTTGTAATTCTTAGAAATTCAATTTTCAACTTAAAGAATACAAAAACAACTGAAGCAAGTGATTAAGTGAAAACCAACAACAAGAACAATAACCAGAGCACATGCAAAAACAAAAACACAAGTGGGGAGAGAAAACTTAAATAAATATTAATTCCTGGAGATCGAAAGGGGAAATACACTATTTTTTACAGGTTTTGGTTAAGTAAAAAAGTAAAAGAACAAGGGTTCTAGCTAAGAAATAACTGAAGTTGAAGGAGACAGGCTTCTTGACACAAAATGTATCTATGAAATTATTATTTGAATACAATTTCTTCTAAAGATTTTCCTATAAAGATTAACCCTTAAGTTAATTATATTATAAATAATTTAGAGCCTTTCTCCTATTGTTTACCTTTATTCCAATCCCACTTTCTTCTGAAAATCGAGTCCAACCTCTCCTCAAATTCGCCATACCCCTTCCAGAGAGTTTGCAAAATAAATAAATAAATAAGAAAGAGACTGAACTGATCCGAACTGAACTGAAATGTTGTTTGGCGGCGTCGCGGTTTTGATCCACTCGCATAATGATAATGAAGATCATCACGATGACGATCTGGGACGACGGACGACGCTTTGGCTTTGGCTTTGGCTTTGGCATTGGCATTGCCCTGCGCCGATCTCAGTCCGTCCCTCTGTCAGTCAGTCAGTCATTCGAGCAAGTCAGTCACACATATTGAAATAATTATTATCTGCATTTCGAGATCGGCAGAGCACAAGACTCCGACTCCGAGGAAGACTCCGAGTTCGGAGGAGTTCGGCATTTGCGGCCCCACAGCCATCCACGGCGAATTGAAGGCCATAAAAAATCAACGCATATTGCACACTGTCAATCCAAAAGCATCTACAGCCACATGTACTGAGAAAAACCAGGGGGAGGAGGGGGGTCAGCACTGGGAGAAAATAGAGGGAATAAGCCAAGGGATATTTAGATGGGATTTGTAAAGACTTCAACTGGTGTTCTATGGTTTTTATGCATCTTTAAATAGGAATAGAAAGGAAAACTTGAATAAATCTTTAAGAGAAACCTTCTATATATTCGTTTATTTTTTTTTTTTTATTTTAAGATTTTTCTTGATGCATATTTCAGTTCTTAAATATTTCTATATTCATTTGCTCCCTTTTTTCCCAAGTGCCCAGAGAGTCAGTTACGGGCACAGCTCATTAGCACCAGAGTCCGCTCTCCCGCTATCTCTCCTTCTCGCTGCCTCCCTCTCGCCTCCGCTCTTTTCCTGCCATATATCCCTTTGAAAGGAAGTGATAATCCTTTGACAAAGGCAAAGGCGACCCCCCGCCCAAGTTTGATGCGAAAAAACCTGAGGATTTCGCGCGCATTTCGAACGGCGCGTGAAGTGAACAAGAAAATCCGTGCAAAAAAGGGCCGGGAGCCGGAGAGGTTTGGAAATTCCCCAAAGAACCAAAAACCGAATGACAACAAGCCTCCTCCCTACGTCCCTGTGTAATTCGACGTGTTTGCCTCAATTCGAGCATATGAAAACGGTTTATTTTGCTCGATTAAGTTGCCTTTTGAAATGCGATTCAAGGCGGTTGACAAACGACAAAACGACAAGAAAAAAAAAGAAAAACTGAATAAAATCAAAAGGAAAGCGGGGTCCCAGGAAGCTGGAAAAGCGCGACAGGAAGCAATAAAAAACGGGAGCCATCGGAAATGACGGGTCCCAATAATATGGCCAAGATATTGAAGGCCGCTTTCCTTTGATGCGGTCGAGTGGACGCAATGACAATGGGCCCAGATATTTAAGGGATAGGGTAGTAGAATCCTTTAAGTCCTTTACTCAAAACTGACAAGGAAAAGCCAATCAATTATTTGTGATTTATCTGGTAAATCAAAGAAGAGAGATTGAGCTTGAAAATGGCATTTACTAAACTCCTTGAAAAACAATCATAATTTTCCTGCTTTAAAATGCATTTTTACTATAATTACTTAATTGATTTATATATTATATAATTGTTATTTCTATAATTACTATTTAAAAAGTTAACCAAACCCAAGGAATAAATAATATTCATAATTTTCTTCCTTTAAAATGCATTTTTACTATAATTAAAATTTAATAACTTAACCAAACCCAAAGAATAAATAACAATACAGCATAAAAGAATATAATAATAAGGATAAGGAGTTACTCCCCTTTATTATTATATAATACCCATAAAAAGTCAATAGAAAAGTCTCGGTAGCTAGCCCTTGGCCCTCGGATGGATTAGATAGCATCTCGGGGCCATAAAGGGTATATATAGGGTAGCCAGGAGGATAGTTACGAGCGTAACAAGCCATAAAACTTTCACCGATAACCCGATAAACATCAATGGGCGGCCTTGCGCTGGCATTTCCCTCAATGGGCGACAGGTAGCTAACCCGATCCATGACTTTACGATCGCCATAAACCGATCCGATCCGATTCGATCCGAGGAAAGGTTTCAATTGCAAGTACCTAGCACCTGAGTACCTAGCGTCGAGTATCGACAGAGTATCATCGATCCTCAGACAGTAGCCGCGGCGCCATAAAAAGTACTTGAAACTCTCATAAATCCAAGGGAAACTTTTACGAGTGCGTGCGATATTTTTACGACTTTATTATTAAATGTCATGGTTTTTAGGAAATGAAAGGAGAATTTGGAGAATCGGGAAATGGCAGGAGAGAACTAGAGAAAGAGGTAACGCCTCTATCCTTTAAGATATTGATGGTTGCAACTGCAACTCTTAATTAAAAATGTAATAAAAACCAAAAGGAATGGGAATTTCTTTAAGTAGGAAAATAATTTCCTCTTAAAGATAAATTATATTAAAATATATAAAGAATTAACTCACTTATTAGGCCCCAGCAGCCAGGTAGGTGAGGGAAGTCTCGGGCATGACGGTAAATCAAAATACCCTTCAGCCAATTTCCTGTCGCCGTCCTCCTCCTCCGATATTTAGCCCATTACTGCCTCCTGATTTCGCTGCTCCTGCTGGATTTATATATACATTTTTTTGTGATTTCTTCTTGGGACGCCCACACAAGGATCTCGCCGCACTTTTGTACGACGCCTCTCTCTCTCTCCCGGGGACAATATTTATAACATTTCGCGGCGCGCGTCTCAATTCATTTGTCGTGTGTTCGAGTGCCTTCACTCCCCGGGCCCGAGGTCGTCTCCGATCTGCCCCCGGTTTCGGCGAGTGTCTGCCACCTACGTAAGCGTATAATTCGTTTAGCGTCAAAAGGCAGCCAACAACAACGGCTACACAAACTTAATCAGTCACTTTAACACCCAGCAGCCGCCACTTACACACTGGCACACAGTCACAGACGCGGGCAACGCAATACGATTTTATTTCGACGCTTGTTTATTTTTATAATAGGAAACCGCAACTTGATTCGGCTGCTGGTAATTTCGCACTAATACATGTCACTTGAATGGAAGTTTAAGAGAGCGCACTGTAAAAGCTATTCGGACTGGAAGGCTGGAGGGAGAGAGAGGAGCGTGGGAGAGCGATAAGCCTTGTACAATGGGAGGAGATCACAATATTCATATTTGAAAATATTTAAATAATGAAAATTTTAATTTATGATCATAAACTATAACTATTTAAATAAAACCGAAAAACAATATTTATAAATTAAAAACTGATAAAAGTTACTTATAAAGCATAAAATATTAAAACCTTTATTTAAACTGAACTCCTATCATGCTGCCCGCAGCTGTGCACGCCAAAGGTAAGCGAGCGAGAGAAAGAGTGGCAGAGAGAGAGAGAGGCCCCAAGAAGTGCGTGAGCGTGGAGAAAGAGAGGAGGAGGAGGGAAAATTGCGAATGGGCCGGAGTCTGGAAGACTGGAAGACGGGAGGACGGGAAGAATGGAGGAGCGAAGAACTGCGTCTGTCATGGTCGATATTGCGTTGACACCAAATTTGCATTAAAATGCAATTGTGAACGCAGAACTCGCGACGCGACGCGTCTCGTCTCCGTCTCGCATTTGGATCGGATCGGTTTGGTTCGCTTAGGCTGGATACACTGGGAGAAATAACTTGTTTATTTATGAATTAGAAAATTAGCTAAAGGCAAATAATTGAAGCAATATAGAGACATGGTTTTTGAATATATTTTTGAGTATAATTTTTTTTTTTTAAATATATTTTCATTGGCTAGAAATTTTCTCTCAGTGCCTGTACCCCAGTCTGTGGGTAATGCATCTTTAGTGTCTATTGAGCAGGACATTAGTCACGTGGTTATCCGTGGGCCGATGAGGAGTAGCGGAGCCTGCGGAAGGCGACAGACACAACGCCGCGAAATATCAATTAAATCGCAGAAAATAGAAAGTGAATTCTTTCCGCTTTGATCTTTGCCTGGTTTACGATCTTCGGAGAATCGCACTCTCTTCTGACTAACTTGCGACCGGCGGCGACACCAATTAAAAATAGTTTTGACACATCGCAAAGTCGGGCGACAATTTCAGCAATAAATTAATTACAGCAAAAGTGCACTCTTCGGGAGAAAGCCCTGAAAGCTGAACTGAATTCTTCAAGGGGATTTCAGATTTTTGCAGATTTTGCAGATTTTCAGTCTTTATGGCCCCTGGAAAAAGGGTGGGCGTGTGTGTGCGCACTCCAAAAAAGAGCTGTGTGGCTGTGTGTCTGTGTGGGCGTCTCTCAGTCTTCCCCCTCAGTCTGCGTATCCCTTTCTTCGGCTCTTTAACACCGCAGAAGAATTCAATGCGTGCACAGGGAGAAAATGTGTTTTTTTCTTATTAATTCTATAGAAATTTCTTACATATTTATATATAAATTGAAAGACGTACTCAATTCAAGAATATTTGTACTCAATTTTGGTGTGAGTACATTTGTATTCATTTTGCATTTTTTTGTTCTCAAAATAAGAAAAAAAAAACTTAATCTAGGAATTTTTAAGAAATCCGTACTCAAAATAAGACTAGTACGAATTTGAGTACGCGGACTCTCAATTTCCGAACCCCATAATTCTACGGTTATATTTTTTTAGTGCTTTTACAAGGGCCTGTTCCTCTTCCTGGGTGATAGCCAAGCCAGGGGGCAGTAGTCCCTGCCAGCGTTGATCTCGAGGGGCTTTTTATGGAGTGTTTGCTAGCCTGTTGTTGGCAGACAGACTCAGCCACTAGGCTTGAAAGTTAAAGCAGCGGCTCAAGCTCAAGCCGGGGAAAAGCTCGTGCTTCCAAAAAAAAAAAAATAAATATAAATAAAATACAACCTGCTGCCGCTTTCAATTATTCACACATCATCAATGGGGGACTATATATACACGACTTGGCCAAGAAGAGGCGATCTCTTGGCCACATTTCATGGCCAGGCGACCTTCCTTAGCTCTGTCTGATTTTATTTTTTATTTTTTGCGAAACCCCCTTGCGAACGTGAACGTGTCTGCATATTGTTTCGTTCATGTCAAATTATTGACCCGCGCCCGGCATTTTGAAATGTTTATGCGTTTTCATGACTGAGATGTGCAATTGATAAATCCTGTGGAACTGAAACTGGAAATTATGAATATGCAACGTGCCGGAGATGGAGATTCCAGCTCGGAGCTCCCAGCTCCCTGCCAGTTCCCAGGAGATGGAAGGCACCGCCCGCTGACTTTGAGCCAGGTCGGTAGCCATCGCTAGACAGGGCCCAATGTTTATGCCGCGAGGAAACCCCAAAAGAGGCTTCGGGTTTCAGGTTAAAAATATTTATGCCCCGGCCAAAGCCTGAATAATAATTGAACTTAATTTCTAAGGGGTTTTCCTTTTTTTTAAATAATTTTTAGACGGCATAAACGTGGCCTTTGGAGGGTCTTGGCTCATCATCATAAAGCAAACACTGTGTCTGTGTCAAGGAATTCCGAAGCCCGAATCCCACTGAGCCAGCCCCTGGTTATCAGCGACAAGCGATCAATACAGCAGCAATCAATATGGTCAATAAAGTTCAGGCCTATATAGTTTTGGGAACCCCGAGTGGGTAGGGAAAGGCTCTCGCCTGGAGGATGGAGCCTGGCTGGCGAACAAGGCGACGTGATGTACAGCGCTGAAACTGAAACCCAAGAAGCCTGGCTCACAGATCACACTGTGTGTGCTGCTGCTGCTGCTTCCTCGAGGGGGTTAAGCCTCGGGCTTCAGGGTGTTAAGAGCACGGGGAGGGGGTTAAGACAGCGGGACACTGGGGACGTCGGGACATGGGGACACGGGGACACCGGGCGTCCCGTCACCGGCTCTTGTTGTCACTGTTGTTGTCGCTTGATCGCAAATTTGCCATGGCAAGCTTGACAACTTGCAACGAGCCAGCAGAAGGGCACTGAGAAAAATTCTTGGAAATGATTTAAATCAATAAAATAAAGGAGAAAGGGTATCTGCTAAAATTACAAAACATTTTATATTTTTTTAAGAGATTAAAGCAATTGAAAGTCATTTTCTCAGAAGAAACTTAAAGTGAGTCCGTGGAAAGCCTAGAGAATATCTCAAAATACTTTGTATAAGCCCGTATTTTTTTTCAGTGCCGCAAGACTGGCAACTTAGCAAGTTGGCTAAGAATCGGTTAAGCAGGCAAGCAGGGAAGACGGGAAAGCATGGTAGCAAGGCAGCAAATGCAGTCGCAAAGCCGGCACCTTAAAATAATGTTACAAAACTTTTTTTGGCATGTTGGCCAAGTACGGCCCTGTAACCAATTCGAAGCAACGCCATGCCAGACCCAACCCCTGCTCCGATCCCGATCTGCGATCTGCGATCCTCGAACCACCGAAATCCCCGAGTTCCTTCGGCAACAACAAATTGGAGATCACGGTTTTCATGTACTACATGCAAATTCATTGCTACTGTTGCTGCTCCTCGCCGGAGCTACTGTACCCATAACCATAAAGCCAGCAGCCAGCAGTGGCCAGTGGATCCAGCAGCCAGTAGCCAGTAGCCAGTAGTCAGTAGCCGGAAGAGCAGCGAGTTAAATAAACAATCCGAAACAACAGAGACCGAACTCAACTCTCGGAGTCATTCACAAAAGAAGCTGCGCTACGCACCAAGCTTGCAGGCATTTGCCTGGGTCACTTACCCAAAATAAAGCCCTCTGAGTGGGGTTTCTATTTCACATTTGAGTGGAAAAATCCTCAGGTGATCTGCAAAGGAAAAGTAATAATTTTATAAATAATTAATAATATTAAGTTGATAATCACAGGAATTTTTCAAAGTTAAAAAGGTGAATTTCCGAGAAAATTCCTTTGCTTACTTCCTTACTTATTTTCCAGCTTCCGAATCCCTTTGAATCAATATACCTTTCAGAATCCCTTGTAGCTCCCTTAAGCTTATGCTAAGTAGCTGGAATTGTTTGATCAGCCTGTTCAACTATCGAGTATTCGTCGCCTTTTTTTTATGGGACAGGAAATCGTAGACGCCACCTCGTACCTCGTACCCTGTTCCCTGCTCCCTTCCCCAACCCATGCCCCCGTCATGGGCCCACCCCATTCTCTGCCAAAAGCAAGGAACAAAGCACGTGGCGTCAGGACCAAAAATCGCAGACAAGGCGCCATCATCCCCCTTCCCTGCTAAATAGTGATATTTGGAAAATTACGACCCAATTGAACACTTGGCTAAATCGATTGCCTCGGCGACAGACTTCCGAGGAATCTGCGGCTCTAGGGATCCGATTTCAGTGGCGCGTCTGCCAGGCACTCACCATGCAAATGGGAATTTTGTTTGTTTTTTTTGGAGCACGTCGTCGAGAAACTTCACTCGCGATCGAAACTGGGACACTTGCCGGTGCCGCTTGCCGTTCTATTTGGACTGACAGCTGGACTTTGTGGGGGTATCGATTTGCAATCGTTGGCAATAGTTGCAGTCGGGGTGATATCGATGTTTAATCGCTGCTAATCGATAAAAAAAGGGTTGCCAGGGCGTATAAAAAGAAAGAAAGCTTAGCTTCAGAGTTATAAATTTAGCTTATGAATTATTTAGCTGTCGCTTCCGTTTTAATTATTTAAAAAGCCTTGTAAATGTTTTTATCTTTGCCATGATTTTTTAAGAAATGCATTTATTATTAAATTAATTAAAATTACCACAAATCGAGTTACCAAATCATAGTAAGCCATTAAGCACGTCTGATCCCAAAAATAAAAATGTGAGTGGATCACTTAACCCCTTTTTGGCTCAACCCACTTATTGCCAAGGATATTCCCCCAAGAAAAGCAGATCGCCTGGGGCCTCAGTTTGGGTCACAACCTTTTTGCTTTTGCTTTTCTTTCCTATTTTTTGCTGCTCTTGCTTTTGCTTTTGACCATAAATTGCCGTTTGTTGTTTACACTCTCCGGAAACGCGAGCCGAGAAATTTGTAACAGCAGAAACAGAGAAACCGAGCCGAAAAAATCAACAGAAAACAATCCAAACATTTCCTGTGCTCTCATACCAGGTAGCCGCCGCTCGCCGCCGCTCGGCTCTCGTGAGATTGGCCTTAAAAATTATTTATATATTTTTTGTTAGAAAATCAAACAATTAACCTCGAACTTGCCGCCGCTCTGTGCGCGCTTACAACATGTTTGAGACATAAAAATTTCCAATTAATTTTTGTTCACCGGCTTGTGTTTTAGTGGCGGCCGAGCAACTTCCACGGAAATAAAAAAAAGCAGAAAGAGCTGAAAAAATTGTCACAGCCGCCGTTTACAAATAATTTCTGTGGCTGCTCGTTTTTTTTTGGTCGGCTCTTTGGGGTTTTCAATGGAAACGAAACACATAAAACATGGCCAAACAAGACCGGCCCAAACCAAACCGAATGACTGACTATCTGGCCACCGGACGGACTGACAGCCGAAGCGACCGGAATGCCATAAAAAATAAAAAACGTCAAGCACTCGCGCGGCAATTAAAAGTTTGCTCTGATTGACCTTTTCTGACCCGACCAAAAATCGGTTGATAATTCTAAATAAAAATTGATTAAAATAAGCAGGTTTTTAAGGTTCTTAAAAGTGCATTCTATAATTTTTAAAAAGCTTAACTAAAGGTTTAGTTGTTAGTTAAATATTATATACATTTTTGGGAGAAGATAAGGAATATGAAATATTTTACATTTAATTGTAAATAAAAATTGGTTAAAATAAGCAGGTTTTTAGGGTTTTTAAAAGCACATTTTCCAATTTTCAAAGAGCTTATTAAAAGGTTTAAGTGGTAGTTGAAAATTATATACATTTTTGGGAGAAGATAAGAAATATTAATTATTTTACATTAATTTAAGTACTTTCACTATTTAATTTCTTTCTATGTTTTATGTTACTTAAAACTCCTTGAATTATTATAGATAGCATAATAAATTACATTTTTAAAAAGCTTTTTAATGCTTACCAAATAATTCCAATAATATTAAACTACTCAAAAATCATTAAATTATTATCAGTAGTTCAGTTAGAAATTTATTAAATTTATGAGGGTAATATTTATAAGTATTTTTTCGCTAATATTTACAAAAGCAACTCCCGAGCTGCACTTGACATTTATTAAGTTTAATTCGAAGCAAAATCGAGGCAGAGACCCCCCACATGGAGATTCCCAATTGATTTTCATTAGTTTCGAGGGCCGCACTTTGGCCACTGAGGCGAATTAACCCACATGTTGGCCATGTGTGCCTGTACCGGCGATGACAAAAGTTCATTAGCGCCGCCTCAGTGGGTTAAGCAGTGGACACACATCCGGTGCGGCGGCGGGGTTGATTTTCTTCGGATTTTCTTCTTCTGCGCGCCTGCTGGACTTTATTGCTAATAAATATTGGATCATAAATTCATAATTAATATTGTGGGCGAATTCCTGGGACGACACTGGCTGGCACTGTAATAATGCCCCCCTGTCTGGGAGTCCCGGGACCTAAGCTTAACCCCTTCCCCGGCGCAAATGTAATTTAAGCAAATATTTTAATTGTTTTCGGTCCGGGAGAGAAAGCACTGTCATTGTCATTGCCATTGCCATTGCCGGGGAACGGCACCTGACGGCCCAAGGACTCACATGTGACAATTCGGGGCGTCTTGGCAATGGGCAGGATAAAATTTTATCGCTTGGAAATTTTTCAATTTCCAAATGAAACGACTATGGATATGGAAATGAAGATTTAAATGCCAGCAGCCCTACCCCTCTCTATGTATACAAAGGAATAAAAATAAGGAGTGAGGGGAGGCTGGGACTGGGACTCTTATTAAGGCTAACAACCCGCAACAAAGCGGCCATGTCGAAGCCCTCAATCTTGGCAAGTTTCCTCGAAAGGACATGTTCCACTTGAAAATAACAATTTCATTCAATTTTTGATCATTTGCTACCAGAAATGGCAAATCAAAAAGCCATAAAAACCGACAAACGACCGAAAAACCGAAAAAGAAAGGCCCAAAACCAAAAACGGACAACCCGGCGAGTGTCCCGTTTTGTCCTTCTCAATCCTGCCTGCCAGCCTGCCGTGTGCCTCCTTCTAGCTCCTTGAGCGGTTACACGGGGGCGGGTTTCGGAGCACTCTCCATCCCTGAAGGGTTTCTGCCTTTTCGGGGGAGGTTTGCCAGGAGAAAATATTATTTTTAGCAACGATTTGTATTTAATTAAATATTTTAAAGATTTCTTAACTTAAAAAATATAATATAATATATAATATAATATAATCAACTTAAAAAATATTATATGTGATATTTAAAAGTTGAAAATAATATTTATTTTGACTTATTTAAGCAGGCACTACTTTAAATTAAATTAAATTAAATTAAATCCAGGAAAATACTAACGGAAAGAGCAATAAAATATTTTTTAAAACCAAACCTTATTCCAAAAATAATTATAAGAACCTTATTATATTTATATATTTAATAGTAAATATTATTTCAATAATTGAATGAGAGTATCTACCTATTCGAACTTGAAAATAATTTCAAAAACCTTCTGGTACTTGTGGTTTTTTTTTTTTCTTTCTTCCTCAAGTGTGTGGGCCGGAGGGATGGAAGGGTCACGGGGTCGTCGCTCGTTTGGTTTTAAAATTGAAATGATACACAACCAGAAGCACACACACCGCACAGTCCACTTGCATGTGATTGAGTTTTCCTTCGCCTCTACCCTCCGTTTATTTTTTTGGGCAAATCCTGCACGCAAAATTTATGTTGCATAAAATTTTTCAATGAATTTTATACCAGGAATTTGACTTGCTTTCTCTTCCGTCGGCTGTCTTCTTCAATTTTAAAACGGCTTTTGTGCGCCTGCACGTGGCATATGGAGCGTAAAGGATTCGGATTCGGATTGGGTTTGGGTTGGTGTCACCCCCCAAGGACTCGTTGTGGGAGGGGGAAAAATAAGCAGCAAGCCGGCGGGAAAGCACCACGAAATCGAAGGACACTTTTTGGTCTTCGGTCAATCGATGGCTTAAGACCTTAAAATATCTATTAAATACCCCTGGCTTACCTCCTGGATTTCTCTGGGAGATCGTGTCTCTAAATTTATGTCTGCACAATGCAAAAGCATAGAAAAGGACACTGGGAGAAGAAGTAGGAAGAAGTTTTTAATGCAAAAATATGGATAATATTTATAGAAATAGAAGAATATAATAGTTACAATTTAGATATGAATTAAATAGGGTTTATCATTCATAGAAAATTAATAATTAAGTTGGCAAATATTAATTAATATTTCTTTTCAAGTGGTTTCTAAAACAATATAGTTTCTAGTTAAGCAAAGCCTAATTTAAGAGATCTTTAATCCCTAAAATATACTCCCTAAATTACCCATAAATATTAGTAACTTTTCCCTGAGTACCTTGCTTGGGTGCAGCTACAATTATTGCATTTTGCTGTTGAACAATTGGCCTGGACAAGTGGCCACCATCCTGGCTAGAAGGATCCTCCACCTCCTCCTTGGCGACGTGTAACGAATTTGTCGCTGTCTGTTGCTCGCCTGTTGGCCAGTTAGTTGCTGTTGGCCAGAAGGTGTGAACACCAGGCAGGGTCTAAATATAGGAGGACAACAACAGAGGCGCATCCACGAGATAAATCAAAATTTGAGGCACCAAAAACAGAAAGAAAGAAAGAGAAGCGGGGACCACCAGAGCGTCGGATAAACAAGAGGGCAGAGGGCAGAGGAAGAGCGACCACAGACAGGCATATTTAGCCCCTGGCTAGGGCTGGGGGTTAGGTAGCCACATCACAGATCCCAGATCGATTTCCGAGCCCGTAACTCATTCGCTGGCCCAGAAGAAAAGAAACAATGGAAAACACCAGCCTCGGCCCATCGATATAAAATCGATTTGCCAGCGATTTCCCACTAATTTGTTTTTGGGAAATATTTTTTCTATAGCTAAGCACTTGGAAAAATAATAAAGAGCTGTAGGGAATTTTTAATTAATTTTGTTTTAAAGGTAATAAGCAATATTTAATATTTATTAAGAGTTTTTACCAGTTTTTATTATTTATTTAAGTTATATATAATTTAGAAGCTATGCAAACTTAAATAAATCACATTAATTTAATAACTTTAAGTTATAAAAATTATTTGGGGACTTTATTTATTTTTCTTCCAGTTATTTCTTAGAAATAAAAATCCTAAAATAAATTAATAAATAAATAATAATACTTTTAAACTAAACAAAATTAGTTTTAAAATTCATATAAAATTTTATAGCAAGTCTTGTAATACTTTCTCCCAGTGCCTGGCCACGCACAGGTAAAGGATGCTCATTAGAAAGGAGAAAAGTGAAAGTGCCGCTTGCAGGAGAAGGTAGGCAGCCAGGCAGGGCAGGCCATCAATAAGAACGGACAGGAAAATGCCAAAGGAAAATTGGTAAAAATAGTGGCAACACATTTTGACTTATTACAGGCTATTTGTCAGCATCGGACATGGCCTATCGCCATCCATCTTGGCCGCCTATAACCATACGGATTCTATGAACTTCGGTTGGGAGATCGGTTCTCCGTTCTCCTAATAAGTTTCCGTTGCAGAGGCAGAGACGTGATCCACATAGATCCCCTGAAATTGGGAGATCGCAGATAAATCTCAGGGGCCCCTGATCTTTCAGCATTTGGTTCCTACAAAATGAATCGTTTGTCGTTGGTAAGGCGATTTTTGAGAGTCTGGGAATCGTGATCAGCAAAGAAATACAAAAACAAGTGAGAAAGCTACAGTCGAGTGACCGACTGTGAGATACCCGGTACCCAAAGTACATGGACATGGAAAAAACAAAATGTTGACAAATAAAGTCAAATGTTACTAAAAACATATTGAGCAACGTTCAAAAAAGACTAACTCTGCAGCTGTACGCAGCTGCATTGCGAATTAATACAGCGCTCGAAAGCACGCAACACTTTTTTCGCTATTGCCACCCAAAAGCTAAGTGCTCAGACACGCGAAATTATTTCCAAGCAGTGCGATAGAGCGAGAGAGCATGAAAGCATTAATTGTTTAATAACTTCCATGTTTATCATCCGATTTTACTCAAATTTGCAGAGCACGTCCGCAATCGCCTACTTATTAAGTCTATCTTTTTACTTTAAGTCGAAAATCACGTCTATAGCTAATATACCGTTTTTTATTATTTTCGGGGGGGCGGAAGTGGGCGTGGCCAAATTATATAACAAACTTGATCTGCGTGCAACAGATTCCAATGTTGTCACCAAATTCGGTAACTCTAGCTCCTAAAGTCTCTGAGATCTGTTGTTTCACACGGACGGACGGACGGACAGACGGACAGACGGACAGACGGACATGGCTAAATCGACTCGGCTGGTGATGCTGATCAAGAATATATATACTTTATGGGGTCGGCGATGCCTCCTTCTGCCTGTTACATACATTCTCGATTGGCACTAACTTATAATACCCTTGTACCCTATGGGTACCGGGTATAAATATATTAAAGGTGATCGTGAACAAGCAATTAGTAAGGTGATTGCCATAAATCAATCAGAAATCCGCAGCTTATTATTTTATGATTTAAATATATTTATTTTTAAGAGAAAACCCTGAGCCCAAAGTTCGTTTCTGCAGTCTTTTAATTACTGCCAGAGTTGGCAAATTTTCAACCTCTTTGCTGTCGCTGCATTTATTATATTCTGGCAAAGATTGCTATAACGATGAGTAGTCGTCGGAGTCCCCCCCCCAAAAATTCCCGACGATCCTCCCCCACAATTGTCCACCGATTCTCGAAGGTTTCTCCCTTTGATTGTTGCTTTCTCCTGCCGCTTACTCACTTTATGGCCGCCGCCAAATAAACAAATTACTTGTTTGATTTCTTTTGAACGAGCCCCGAATATTTACCGCAGCCTCAATAAATTCTGCAGGCCCCAGAAAATCCAAAAAAATATATATATACAGAGAAAAAAAGAGGGAGAGAGAGGGAGACCGGCTTCGTTTATTGAAACGTTGTCTTGTTTAGACAACAATTTCCATTGTTGACTTTACTTGTTATGTTAATGAGTGCCGAACCGAGCCCCGACTTCGGATCGTTTGTCGGAAAAGTGGGCGGGGCATGGTCATGGGCAGCAGGGGCATGGGGGCCAAATATTGGAGGGGGTCCCCATATGAACTGCTCTTGACGCGTGGCCATCCATGCAGCCAGCCTGTTGACATTCCGTTTGACATTATTGACACACGAGTCAAGCCAAGGGAAGAGGTGGAGATGTGCACCGAAGAAAATCTAAGAAAAATATTGAGAAAAAATTGTCTTAAAAATATTTGTTCATTAATTTTAATCTCAATTTTATTTATTTATAAAATTTCTTTAATAAAAATTAAGCATAAGTTTTATAAAAAGGTTGGAACTGGGTAATACTTGCTACTTTGAATATTTACATATTTAACATTTGCGGCTAGAACCCTTTGGGAATTTTAGTGCTATGCAAGCGATATTTCTTTCCTGGCTTATATTAAACTTTGTTTCGTTCTAAATAATTTTCTAAATAATTTAATTTAGGAAAGTTCATTCATATATATATATTTATATAATAAATTTATAAAAAAAAAAACTTTTTATGGGCAATCTAATTATTTATTAAAATTTGATAAGTTAGAAGAATATTTTCCAGTGTAGTAGACAGCTTGGGTGCCTTAGCAGTGAGCTTTGGTGCCACTGCCAATTAACCGGCGCAGAGCTAATTCATATTCACACAAAGCCAAGAAAAGGGAGAGTAAGCTCTCCTCCAGCTGAACCTCGACGGTATCAAGATATTCAATAAGTTTATGACACCGAGAGAGGACAGAGTGAAACAACAGCAACAACAGCCAAAGAAAATATAATTATAAAAGACGGCCTGCCGCCGTCTGCCGCGGCTTTAAATTGGGATCTGAGGACTGAGAACCGAGGACTGTGGGGACTTATCTGCAATTTGGCGATCGTAACAGTTTTGACAAATCACACACACATTTAGGATTATATATGTATATGTGGAAAAGGTAGTCCCCGGAATCGGGAATCGTAATCGTAATCGCGCGGGTTAAGCGGTATCGCTCTCTTGGCGGCTTTGGGCTTTGAGCTTTATTTTGATTTCAATCTAAAACACACAAATCGTTCATTCTTCTGCCTGCTTCTGCCGCGTCTTCGCTGATCTTCTGCACAGTGGGGCAAGTTGGGGAAGGGAGCTCGAAAAATTTGAGAGTGGATATCGATTATGCTATCGATATTTAATTTTTAAAATTTTAAAACCTGGAACCTTTGATAAAATATATTTTGGAGTAAACAAGAGAAATAAATAAAAGCGCTTAAGAGTCAGAGTCTTACATCTACTTCGGGCTTTCTACTTGAAAACGAAATTATTAAGCTTTCGATAACATATCGATATTATCGATTTTTTTAAATTTACTTTATATTTGAAAAGAAACCATATTTTAATAAGCGTTACCTACTGACTGTATATTACATTAATGTTAAATCGGTTTTTGGTAAATATTTCTGCAAATAAAATAACTTCCCAAGTTTCGTTCACAGGCTTTCTATTTGAAATCGAAATTAAAATGCTTTCGATAACATATCGATATAATCGATTTCTAAAAATTTTCTTTATTAATGAGCTTTAACTAATTACTAAATTTTACATCAATATTAATTTGGTATTTGGTGGATATTTCTGGAAATAGTTATACATCAAAAGTCTCTGTTACTACTGACTTTCTACTTAAAATCTTAATTAAATAGGCTTCGATAACATATCGATATAAACGATTTATTTAAAATTTACTTATTTTTCAAAAAGAAACCACAGATAAATTATCTTTACCTACTTACTATATTTTAAAAAATTATTTGGTGAATATTTTTGCAAATAAAAATATTTCTCATGTATATTTTAATTAAACCAAGAATCAATAAAAGTGATATTATATATTTAACTCGATATTTATAAAATATATCATGGGCTTCTTACCATACATCCCTGGGCCACTTTGGAGTGACATTTTTATGATGCTGACGCGCGTTCCTCAACACGAGGCGGCGGACGACGGCAACGGACGACGGACGACTGCTGGCCGCATCCGTGATTTGCATGCTTAAGCAGCCGCCAGAAACGAGCTGGTTATGCTCCTTCTTCAGGGGAGTGGAAGGGGGGGCGGAGGTCTTTAAAGGAGTGGCTAAATGGGGACCAACAAATGGGGTTCTTAACCGATCCGCACAGATGCCACAGATGCGGCTAACCTTGACTGGCTCTCACTCGCAATATATTTCCCTAATAAGGTCACCTTTTCGCTGACAAAAGCCCCGTCAATTTCCAGATCGAATGCCGATCACTAGTACCCGAGATCTGTCAGAGGAAACAAAGTAGGGAAAAGATAAAAGACAACGGCGATGACTGGGACGAGGACCAGGACTGACCACATCGAATTCGATTTGGTGATGGATGTCGTCGCTCTGGAACAGAACTCTCTTCCCATTCCCCACAATAAACAATTTGTAGCGCCTGACGTCGTTAAAAATTAACTGCAGACTCTCGGCTAACTCCGGAGAGGAGAGGACACACCACCACCTCCACCTTGTCCACCTCATTTGGCGGCGTTGCATAATTTGCATTTCGATTCGATTTTAGAGGCGCGTGTCCGCCGACACTTTTTCGTGATTTACCAGGCCGAAACCGAACCGAACCGAACCGAAGACTGTTCTAGGAAATCACAATAAAAATTAACGTTGACGGGATTCGTTCTAGGTAAGCTTTTCGGTTCTTTTGGCTTCGACATCGGCCTGGGCATCCAGGCCTCAACCCAATTCCACGTACGTGACACGATCACTGGAACGCTCTTATTTGCTTTGGCCGCGCGATTCGATTTGCCTCGACTTGGCCTCTGCCAGTGGGGCCTCTGGGGGCCTTTGATTGATTCGACTATGGCAAATCTCTGGCCAAGATCAGGCCGATCCGGCCCGGGCCACGTCCAATTGTGATGACAAATCAATTGTCAGCGCCTGCGGTCGCTACGTGGGATCGGATCTGATCGGCAAGGGTTTGCATTTTGAATAAAAACCATTAATGAGTGCAGAGTCCTCTAGAGAGGCTCCATGGAAGCTTAGGAAATATTTATAAATTTATTTAAACCAAGTACATTATGTTGCTCATAATTTATTTAATATATTTTCTCGGTTAACCTTGTTAACAATTAATTAAGAGTCCAGTCAATCACTGACCTTTGCCCTCTTCAATCAGTTTTCCAACCGAAATCATTAGGTCATGTGGTGGTTCCTCCTCTACCCCTCATTGGATGTCAACCGGAACGGAAGCGAGAGGGTAATCCTTTCGTCCTGTTTGCTACATTCAATTAGCCGAAATGAATTGAGTTATCGGCTAATAGGGCTACGTTGCCATCATTAATAATGCTCAAGGCGAGAGTACACACACATTACCCCCGGACTTTCACCCACCCAGACTTGATGGGGAGTCCCATTCCGGCGTGGCCGATCGCCGTGGATTGAACAGATCAATTACCCTTGCCGGATGAGGCTCCTGCCTCGCTGGTTGGCTGCTTCGCTGCCTCTTCGCTTTCTGCTCCTCTGATTTTCTGCTTTTCTGCTTCCCTGCTTTTGGGCATTTATGCTCTGTGATGCCAACGTGCTGGCCCAGCCAATGCACAGCGAAAAGAAAGTAATCGATAATCAATAGCTTTATATATCGTTAATGTATTTCCGGTTTGTTTTATTTGAAAATCGGATTTTTTTTTATTATATTGGCAATGACTGAAATAACAAGAAGAACCAGTTTCATTTTAAAGTAAGAAATAAAAGCGATTAATAGTATATAGAAAGTTTATCGATAAACATTTTAAAGAATATGGTTAAAAGGGAAATAATCGATAACAAATATCGTTAATATATTTCTGGTTTATTTTATTCAAAATCAGTGGTCAAGAATATTAAAATAATCAAAGGATCAAACGTAAAAAATAAAAGCGATTAATAAAAAATCGACATTTTATCGATTAACATTTAAAAGCATATTATTAAATCGATAATAATCGATAACGCATATCGTTAATATATTTCTGGTTTATTTTATTCAAAAATCAGAGGTCAAGAATATTAAAATAATCAAAGGATTAAACGTAAAAGATAAAAGCGATTAATAAAATATCGACATTTTATCGATTACTTTTTGTAGAATTTTTTTAAGGGTAAAAAAACGATAGCAGATATAATGCAAATCGTATATTTATTCCAGTGTTTAAAGATATTGCAAGTAATCGAAATAGAAACACAGTAATATCGATAAAATCGATAAATAAAATCTTGCAATTATTTGATAAATTAGTGATTCCTATTTTCACTTAATTTACTTTATTTATCAACTAACTGATATATTTTTTTCTCCGTTTCGCTCCCCATTTTCTTGCCGTGTATGCCGCATAATCAGGAACACATACAATTTCGATGTGCGCCTCCTGCTCGCCTTGGACGTTTTTTCGGGATAAATCACGCGAGGTCCAAAAGGCTGCTGCATGAACATCGGCAGCACGCCAGCAATAATCTATCACCTGTCAGCACCTGTCATTCAAGCGTCGCAGTCGCGATTGGCAGGCCGACATGCACCTACTGGAAATCTGGCTGGGATCGAGCATGGAGATGGAGATGGGGATGTTGCTGTTCCTGTTGATGTGGCTCTGGCTCTGGCTCTGGCCGGAGTACCCGGAGTTCGCCTCAAGTGTCAGTTTGACATCATTAATCATGCGATTAGTTAAGTGGGTGTTCGCTCATACGACTTTGGGACTGGGACTGGGACTGGCACTGGGACTGGAGCTGGGGAGGGGACCCGCCGACGAGTTGCCAGTTTCTGTTGCCCGAAATCAGTTCCGAGCTGTTTAATTTGACATTTTGGACGCATGATTGCGTTCCCAGGCATCGGAAGTTCCTCTCCTGTCAAAATAATCACACGTACAATTAGCATGACGACGGGCCCATCAATTTCTGGTACTGGGACTTCGAGCGAGACCTGGCCCAATGCCAGGTAACTGAATTGATTGGTTTGCTGGGTAATAAATAGATGGAAATTATTGATGTTGATGGAATAAGGAAGGATTTAAATTCTATATGTTAATTAGGGAATTTATGGTCACTCCAAAAATAATTTTTAAAAAATCTCTAAGCTTAATAATGAACTAAAATAAATATATACATTTATTGTTACCCAAGACAAGTACTTCTACAAGCTTAATAAATTCCTTTTGATAAGGTGTTTGTCCCTAAACGCTTTTTGGTGACCCCAAGGACCCCCACCTGGGCTGTCCCCAACCCCTTTCCAGGTACCAGAGTCCAACCACAACCGACAGCATTCGGTGGCTGGGTGCCCATCAATTTTGCGCATCATCATCGGCATCAGCAGGCGCGTCGTCTAACGTGTGGACCACCAGCCAAGCCCATGCAACACCTACAACGACACCTCATAGACCATCGAAGCATAGCGGCATCGCAGCATCACGGCATCGAAGCACCAAAGCAGAGAAGCATTCAAGCAGGGCTGCACACTTTAAGAAAATGAAGCGAGTATTAATTTAAGAGAGTTAAAAATTTCCATTACATTTTAAAATAATAAATAAACACAACAAATAGCTGCAAATAAAAATTAAATTGTATTTAAATTCTAGTATTAATATACTGTGATACCATATTTTTAAATTTTAAGATTTAATAAATCTACCAGGGACTTTGATATTTTTTATATATTTGTATGTGTTGCAAACAAAAATGAAATAGTATTAAAAAACTAGTATTAAAATACTGTGGTACCATTTTCTGAAATTCAAAGATTAAATGAGCCTACGAGGGATTTTAATATTTTTTTTTATATTTTTATGTGTTTCAAATAAAAATGAAATGGTATTAAAATACTTGTATTCAAATACTGTAATACAATTTTCTTAAATTTAGGGACTCAATAAGTCTACGAGGGATATTGATATTTCTTTTATATCTTTATGTGTTGCAAAAAAAGCTAGTATTAAAATACTTTAATAGCGTTTTCTTAAATTTAAAGATTTAATAAATCTACGGGGGACTTTGATATTTCTTTTATATTTTTACGTGCTGAAAATAAGTCTACGAGGTATTTTGATCCTTGATGTATATTATCTAAAGGTTCTTATGACTATTTAATTGATATAAAATTCCCCAAGCATATTTTTTTCCCCTGTTTTATTTTTTACTATCATTTTTTCTCTCAGTACCTCGGTGGCATCGAAGCCAGCGACTTGAGCGAGTATCAAGTGTGTAATTAATGTTTTATTAATACAAGCGACAAGCGATCGCTGCCAGAGCTTTGCAGCTCCGACTCTGGGACTGCCTTGGCCCTCCGCTGGGTGAGACAGCAAGGGGCCAGCACACCTTTCGATCCGACTCCTGCTCCTGCTTCCCACCTGTTGCACTTCCCCCCGAGGCTCCACTGAAGATGAACAGCAGTCGAATTGCAATCGATGCGATGCGAGGCGGCAGCAACCGGCCAAGATTCATATGCACAATGCCATAAAATATGTGCACACCAGCCTGGTCTCTGGACTGGTACTCCAACTCCGACTCCGACTCCGACTGCGACTGGATAGCTGGGATACTGGGATACTGGGATAGCGGCTCAGTTTCCTGCGCTTAAATGAATTACCAGATTAATGGACGGCATAAATCACATTATCGCTTCGCTTGTGGACCAACTTGGCTGCGGTCGCATTTAGAAGCTGCTCATCATGCCAGTCCAGTGCCAGGCGGCCTTTGTGGGCGGCCCACTGTCCACTCCTCCTGCTCCTACTCCCAATACCTGCTCCTCTTCCTTTTCCTCTTTCCCGACCAAGTCCGTGTTGTGTCCGTGTTTGTGTCCGTGTTTGTGTCCGCGGACGGTTAATGATGCTGCCAAGTGCGTTGGGAGCGAGGAGAATTTATTGAACCATTGCCTAAAAGTCCATTCAGCCGACACCAGCCGAAAGCCAAGAGCCAGAGTCGGAAGGGCACTGGGAAAAAATACCTAAACCTAGAAAATTTAGAGGAAAGTTGAATTTTAAAAAAGTTACAAAATTAAATGGGTTTGGAAATAAATTATATAAATTTCAGTTCATAAAAATTAATAATATAAATAATTATATGACTAAGCTACTTACATTTATTTGAGGTAAGTCTTCATATATTCCTGACTCGTACTCGTTGGGAATTCTAGTCTTACGCAAGAGAGAGGTACGCTTATGCTTTACAAATTCTAGTTCGAATTTTTCCATAATATAAGTCATAAAATCATAAAACAATTCATAAACGAGAAAGAAAGCTAACTTCGGTAAACCGAAGTTTGTATACCCTTGCAGTCAGCAATTGGATCATTGAAAATCGATCCATTTTGGTTATGTAAAAAAAATGTCTAATTATATAAATTTTGTAAATTTTACATTTTACATATAGAATTTTACATTTTCATATAAATCGACCGATCCCTTCTATGGCAGCTATATGATATAGTTGTCCGATCTTAATGAAATTAAAACCGTAATTCTAGAACTATAAATAACGACTATATCTCGAAGTTTATAAAAATTCGTTGAAAAACAGAGAAGTTAAAATTTTTTACATAAATTTCGCCATCATTCCTATGGCAGCTATAGGATATAGTGGTCCGATTTCGGCCGTTCCGACATATATACTGCGTGCTAAAGAAATAATACTATGCTGAAAATTTCAGCCCGATAGCTCAAAAACTGAGAGACTAGTTCGCGTAGAAACCGACAGACGGACAGACAGACGGACAGACAGACGGACAGACAGACGGACAGACAGACGGACAGACAGACAGACGGACATGGCTAGATCGACTCGGCTGGTGATGCTGATCAAGAATATATATACTTTATGGGGTCTGAGATGCCTCCTTCACTGCGTTGCAAATATCATGGCAAAATTATAATACCCTCTGCAAGGGTATAAATATGTGAGGTATTTATAATAATATTGAAAAAACTAAACTGCAAATATTAGAAGTAAGTCTTAGTTTTTTTTTAACCGAACCCATTGGGAATTCTAGTGTCTTGCCAGCGATAAGTGCGCTGATGCTTTTCCATTAAATAAATCATTAAATAACTAATGTATTTATAATAAAATCTCATATTTATTTTTTTTAGCCACAAACAAAGATTATTTTTATTTATTATACCCCAAAATCCACCTAGCTTTTCTCTCTGTGCACCTCGCTGCCTCCCTAATGCATGATTCACTCAATAAAAAATAAATACCAAGATCGGCGAGCAGGACTGCTCTGCGACTGTGCCTGTGATCGGTACAAAGACAAATCACACCTTCTGCATTTGTTGAACAAAATAAATCTCGTAATGAGTTACGATAAGACGACGATTTCGACAGCTAAACAAATCACCTGCAATTGATCTTGTGTATGCAAATCGCAGGCAGAGAGCAGAGAGGCAGAGGCAGAGAGCCCATGGCAAAGAGGAATGCCTGCGATTCCGAATACTGGAGCAACTCCTTCCTCTTTTTTAGGTCTGGTTTCGGTTCTGCAGTGCTGGACTCTCTGGTGTGGACAATCAACAACACAAACATGACATTTATTGACTGCTTGGCTGGTAAGTATAAATTACAAATGAGTCGGAGAAGGAGCTGGAGGAGGAGGGCAGCCGATCGGATCGAACTCACCTGAACCTTGGCTCGATGTCACACACAGCAGGACATTGGCCCAGTGCACGCGCCGCGGGCATAACTCACTTTCGCCTCAACAATTCATCCATAGAGAGGAGATCCCTTGGGATGCCATAGCCCAGAGCCGGAGACCAACCACAGCGATCTGGAGATGAGCTGGGATTACAGTGCGTGCCGTTGCCGTTGCCGTTTCTTGGTAGGCTGAATATATATAGTCATGTATACCTAAACATACCCTCACTTATTAATATAAGATCCAATATGTTATGTATGTGCATGGCGCTAAGCTTTCACTTGTAGCTTTTAACTCCAAGCTTAAGCTTAGCCGTTGCTGGGCACTAGAGAAGAAGACCTGAAGCAGAACGCATCGTACCAATAAAACTCTTTGTTAAGACGAAACCTTCGTTTTTCGTTAAACCCTTTTTACTCGACAAAGAAGTCGAAGGAGGTGTTTTATCGAGGACTCCCACAATCATCCTACAGACGACAACGAAGTCGTGCTGAGAGCATCGATCAACGCTTTTGGGACACAGAAGTCTCGACTCGAAAAGCGGCTATCAACCTTCTCATCTAACGGACGCAGAAGTCTCGGCTTGGAAGGCAACATTCGACCTTCCATATAACTATATTGCGATAATGATCATGACAGCCTATATAGTCGCTCGAATGCTGCCAAATGACATTTGTCTCTCGTCTCTCGCCCCTCGGACGACCTCTCGCTGTGCCTTTTTATGCCTGGGCAAAATCAAAACCAGTGGCTAAATTGCAATAATAAGCCACCTTTATAAATCGACCAGCGCGCGCCTGGCCACTATTTCTGTCTATTTGTCTATTGCCCAGAGGGGTCTGGGGGCAGGAGAAGCCGATGGTGGGAGTTGGAGCTCGGATTCTGGCTCGGATTCGGTTGTGCTATGCGAGAGAAACGCCCTCAGTAGGTGGGCCCCACCGACTACCGATGGCCACTCTCTGATCGGAACGGTGGCGGAGTTTGATTACTTGGATTTTGTGGATTAATTTTATATATTTTGAAGTCACTTAAAGGCTTACGGGGATTTCCTTTGAGTTTGTAAATTTAAAAATATATTTTTGATATTTTTAGGTATATAAATTCGATGAGAGTTTTAATAATGCTTAAAGAGTGTTAAAATAATTAAAATAATAACAAAATAAAATTATTTCCAATCTATTTAAAGGTTTATATATTCAATGTTTACATATTATAAATAATAAAAGGGGTTCCTTTGAGTTTGTGAATTTAAATAATATATTTTTGATATTTTTAGGTATATAAAATCTATACGAGTTTTAATAGTTCCCAAAGAGTGTTGAAATAATTAAAATAAAAGCAAAATAATATAACTGCTTAAAGTATTTAAGGGTTTATAGATTTTAAAATATATTATTGACCAGCTAGCTATGTGAAATTAATAAAATATCAACTAAAATACCTTAAATAAAAATAAAACTTACCTATTTTGCCCCTTAACCGCTCCTGCTTTTCCTTGGCTTCTGCTTCTTGGGCTTCTGGCAGAGACAGGCAGCTCGAACTATAAATTTTTGACAGTTTGAAAAAATTGCCATTCATTGTGACCCCTATTGTGTAGCCCGGCTGGCCGGCGATCGCTGATCATAGAGAACCTAGAAGCTGGAACCTGGAAGAACCTCGAACCTGGAGCCTGGAACCTCGGACTGTGGCTGTAACACGAGCCAGAAGCTCAGTTCGCTTTATAATGGCACTTTTGGTGGCCAACGACAACGACAACGACGACGACGACGATGTCGTGGCTGTGTTGTTCAATAGAATTGTTTGCCAGGAATTATGCTTTATTGATGATGATAATGATGTCCTTTGGTGGCTCCTGCGGCCCACACCAGCGGCGGAATATAAGCCTGAAAAATTCCCGGAATGCCAAGCTTAAGGGGGTTCGGGTTTTCGTGCTGGTGCTGGTTCTGGTTCTGGTAATAAAAATGCCATAAGTCAATATCAGAAAAAGGGAGAGCAGGCAAGAGCATGGGTCTTCTTTGCTTAATGAGTTCCAAGATGGGCATTGTCTCTGTGCCGGGGTCAAGCTTGGACCAATGCAGCTGCCACAAAGGGCACCGGGAGAAAAGCAGAAAAACTTATAGATAAATTAATACAGAAATATATATAAATTAAATAATATATTTAAGTAAATAAATTCAAACAAAATTTTTGAGTTTTATATTTTTATGTTTGAATTAAGTTTGATTAGAAAATAAAATGAGAAAATTAGAAATTAAAATTAAAGCAGGGAAAAATGCTTATAAATTAATATATAAATATATATACATTAAATCAAATAATAATATATCTAGGAAAATAAATGCAAACTAATTTATACACTTTTATATTTGAACTTTAATTTGATTAGAAATTAAATCTTTGAAAAGAAACCTATAACAACCTTTTTCTTTATATATTATTTATAATGTGATAAAGGCACTTAAAATTATAATTTGAATTAAAGTTTAATTATTTTTTCTTTCTCTCAGTGCCCCTGGACAAAAACGATAATGTGCCAATGCCGGACACTTCGGTTTGATATCATCAATTAATGCAAAGATCTGGCTGCGAGGGCGCTCTGATCGACGCCTGAATTATGTTTGCTCAGCAGTTAGTTTTAATTGAAAGTGACATTTCAATAAATTGCGGGACCGGGACTGCGACTGGAACTGGAAATATGGATATGGCTAGGGCGGAGGAGGGAGTGTGTGCATATATCTCTCATCTCCTCGCAGAGTCCGATCATTAATGCCAATGATCATCGTTCCACTCCGCTTGGTGTTAATATGATCAACGGCAGCTCATCAGCATCTCAACTTTATTTGTTTTTTGTTCGTTTTTTCCTTGTTTTTTCGATCGGCGATCGTGTGGCAAAAGGGCGTGTGAATGCTTCAATTCAATTGAAGCGGAGTGGAAATTTAACTTAATTGAAAATGTTTCTCTCTTCGTTTTTTTTTTACACACTTTGAGAGTTTCGTTTCCGTTAGGAGGAGGCTCCGGGCTGCACTTGTTAAGTGATCACTTGATCACATCGCCTGCGGATGCTGGATATATTTGATTATGAGGATCAATTAGTGGGGCGGAAAGACAGCAGCCATGATCTCTGCTTAATTGGATTAGATAGGTTTTGTTTATGGACTTTTAGGGAATTATTAAGTGGAGATTGGAGGAGGAGAACTACAAGTTTTAATCTAATAATACCTAATACCGCTAAGCTTTATTTCCCATAAATCTCAACATATTTTCACAGACCAAAAGTTCAATTATCATTTAAATATTTTACAGCCGCAATAATTTATTGATAAAAAGTTCAAAAATCAAGACGTTATAATGAAGATCCTCCTCATGGCGCTTCCAAAGATCTCCCCCTGAAATGAGGGAATAGATCCGATGGATGGATGGCCACCAAGGTGGTCCGAGCGGCTGCCACCGGGTGGTGCAACGCGGTCGTGTGTCGGCTGCAATTTTTTATGATTGTTCCCTCCAACCCCTCATCTTTTTTCTCTCTATTTCGTTTTTTTATATGTTTATTTGTTGCTCTCGTTTTGTAGCCGTGCTTAGTTTTTGGTCTCGGGATCTGGCCCGTTGTGCCCATCATTAACCCATTAAACTTCCGATTTGCCGACAGCGATAAACGCCGCCCCGGGTGTATGTACGTGTGTCTATATATATACCCTGTAACTTATATATATATTTCCTTTGTGTGTTTTTGTTTTTTTTAATGACATATCGTAAAGATTTTGTTAAAAGCCGACAACACACAAAGATCTGTTGGAAGACGTTGCGCTTCCTGCATTTCATGGGTTCAATTTTAGTTGATGCGTGAAAACGTATCGAGAGTCGGAGATCCGAGATCTCTGGACTGGAGGAAAGAATAAAGATCGGAAGGGGGCAAGTACTCGAAGTCGAATGCCACCCGTGGGTTAAATTGATCAAATTTTCGCTATAAATTATGGGCCGACAAATGCATGAAGGAAAACCTCAAAATATTGGAACGTGATCGGATCGAACTGGGCCACCCCAGCGCCGATTTACAGTGCGTTTCATGGGGATCAATATATTAAATAAATAAATATATATTAAATTTATTAAATTTAAGTTAATGTAAGAAAAGTTTATGGTACTAGAAATGTTATAAAATAAAGAGAAAAAATTATTAAAGTTGGTGAATATTAATAGTATGCTTGAACATTTGAAATAATTTATATACTTCATATTTCTACATTTTAAAAATGTTTTTTTTGGTTAAGAATTTTCTTAGGACTTGGCTTTAAAGTTTACAACAGAGAATAGAAGTTCAAATAAATAAAGTAAAGTACTTGACATTATTTAGGCATCAAAGTTAAAAAAAATTAATTTATATCAGCTTTAGCTTGAAGAAAAATATACAAATAATTGCCTAAACTTTGATATTAATATTCTTATTGATTTTATAATATTATCGATATGTTTGGGGACTTAAATTACTATTTATACTTGGCTTTTGGCTTTACTTCTTTATATTTATATTTTATATAGACTTAAATCTCAAGTAAAAAATTTAAAATAAACGTATAAGCTTCTACATATATTCTCTAATAATATAATATGATATAATCGATATGCTTAAGACTTTTAATAAATATTTTAACTTGCCTTTGGCTTTACTTGATCATATTTATATTTAATATCAATTTAAGTTCCAAGTACATAAATTTAAAAAATTGTTTAAACTGTGATATTTATTCTCTTATTGGTTTCAGCTTTATATTATCTATATTCTTTATGATCTTACATCTCTGATCCACACTGTAAGCCCACCTTGTGAGCCTGGCTAACCGCAAGGCTGCAAAGTAATCAATTTCGGTTTCGTTTTCGTAGCCGCATTTCCTCCAGTTCTGGCCACGACTTTTGATTGAAAATTGCAAATAAATTGTATAAGCGGCGGTGCCAGGCGAAATGCAAATATTTGTGCTCGCATTTTGCGGTGGTCCAGTGGCTCTCCAGCTCGGTGGTTCGGTGGTCTGGCAATTGAGCAATTTGCCAACGCACATAATTGTGGCACGTTCGCCTTTAATGGGTTAAGGTGGAGCCGTGGAGCCGTGGAGCCGTGGCTCTCCGTGCCTCCCATGGGATCCCTCCCTGGCTCATTTCGGAAGCCGCTCGCCAAACCGCAGATCCCATCGTGAGTGATTTTGCCCCGGTATTCCTTTAAATCGTCATATTTTCCATAATTCCTATGGAAATCTTCCCAGATCTTCTTCGTCTCTGGTCAAGTGTTAGTGGATAGTTTAGCATTAAGCCTTATAATGACTACTGCCACCGGTCTTGGCTTGGCTTCAATTTTGAAGTGAGTTCAAAGATCGCCTTGCTTTTTGCCGCTAGTCGGACTCTTTAATTCGCTTAATTCAGTTACTAATTTCTTTTGAAAGGTGAAAATAATACAGAGGTTATGGCCATAAGAAAGGTGTATATATCTTGAATAACCTTTGACTCTGTCAGAGAGAGATCTCCGTAAAAGAGGTGGTACATGAAATTAGAAAGCAGGGAACTTAAGTCTAAGAAGCTAAAGAGTTGAAAGTAAATGTTTAAATTAAATATTACTGATCTGAAATGCCTTAAAATGTTGCCTTTTAATTTTTCTAATTTTTTTTCTGATCTTTAAAGAGTCTAATCAGTTCCAAAAAAGACTCAAGTACAAAGCAGCTTTGATAAGTGATCTTTTTCCTATGTAATCTTTCGAATTAAAGTCTGGAATCTGTTATTGATCCCCTTACTTTTAAAAAAAAAACCCAAAATCCCATCCACTCGCACCTATTGTGATCCGTGATCACTGATCGCAGTGGGCTCCTTCCGCAGAGCGCAACGCAATCTGAGATCGCGGCAATCTCTCAAGCTTGAAAATCCGCAGAGCCACTTTGCCTATCGGCTGGCGATCTGCCGAGGAGGAGGTGACCCCAACAACTCTCTGGCGGCCCCGAGAGGCGCCATCGAGGGCAGGTTTTATGTGATTTTTTACACACTCTTCGGGTTCGATGATGATCGCGAATCGCGAATCGCAAACCCGCAGCCCCGAAACAAATGAAATGCAAACGAAATTAAATTAAAATGCCTCTGCAAAATGGTGGAAATGGGAATGGAAGTGGGAATGGAAATGGAAATGGGAATGCGAGTGGAAGGTGTACTGGCGGGGCAGGGAAGGGAGAGAGAGCAGCGACCGCCTGCGAAAACAAAAGACGGCAAAGGCGGCAGCGACAACGCTAACGACGATGACGATGACGACGACGACGTTGAGCGATCATCAGCGGCAAGCAGCCAACACACAAGTACATAGAACCGATACATATTTACAAAAATTACACAGGGAAAAAATATGTCTGGTTAGGAAAATGTATATAAAATGTATGGGTATGTAAAAACATCACTGGGTTTACTGGATATTATTTTAAAAAGTCTCGAAAGTTGGGTAAACAGTAAAGCTTATTTAGCTGTTATTTAAATAATATTAAATTATGGATAATGATAATAATAAACTGTACTACGGATTATTTTATAGAATATTAGACAGTGAAAAAATATATATGGCTAGGAAAATATGTTTTTTTAATATTAGAGAAGTTTTTCACATCATTGGGATCGCTGGATATTATTTGAAAAACTCCGAAAAGTTGTGGCCTTACTGGCCGTTATTTAAATGATATAAAATTAATGATAATGATAATTATAAACTGTACTATGGATTATTTTATAGAATATTAGACAGGGAAAAAATATACATGGCTTGGAAAATATATATATAATATGAGGAGAATTTTCTACACAACTGGGACTACGGGATATTATTTCAAAAGCTCCCAAAAGTTGTGTAAAAAGTAGAGCTTACTAGCAGTTATTAAAATGATATTAAAATATAGATAATGATAATAACAGGCTGTACAATACATTATTTTATAAAATATTTATTATTAATCACTAATTTCCAGTGGCTCTAATTATTAGGAAATTAAATACCCAATTTTTAAACTTTAATAATAATATTTCTTGGCGTGTAAGAGGCCCTTAAACTGGAGCTCAAGTGTGGCCAAGTCTTAGGCAAAGCTTCAGTAGTTCCCTCTGGTTAACCCCTTGCTGGCCGCGATCCGCTCGATCCCCTCGCTCAACTTAACCCCCCTCGAGTGTGTGTGTTAGCTGTGTGTGCTGTGTGTGCACCCGTCGTCCCTCCGATGATAACTCGTATGTAACAGGAGACATGCTCTACTGAACATGAGGTTCGATTAAATGTTAATGTTGGTTAACTTTGGGGTTTTTCTTTGCCTTGTTTTTGTTGCTGCTGCCAGTTACTACTGCCTTTTGTTGTGCTTGTGTGATTGTGCTTGTATGTTTGTGCTTGTGTGTTTGTGCATCTATTTAACTACCGAACTTGTCTACGTTCACACATAAAAATCGCATACATATCGGGGGCCTCAGCCGCTTCTTTATTGTTGCCTCTATATAGCCTCTATATAGAGTATATATCTTTTTTCTCCATTGTTTTTTTTTCTCCTTTTTTTTGGGGTTTGCTGCTTGGTTGGCTGGCGCACTGAAACGTAATGGGCGACTCCGACTTCTTGCGTCGCGACGGCGATGCGTAGCTCTCACTAGTTAGTTAGTCAGTTGGTTAGTTAGTAGGCAGGCCGAAAACGCATGAGAAACACCTTGCGCAGGGGTGCACGGGAAGAAAAGTTTACAAATTTAAATTGGGAAGAATTTAACAAAGATTTGGAGCAACTGCATTTACTTTGATAATTAACTGAATCAATAATATGCTGATTTTACTTTTTATGGAATTAAGAAGACATTATTTAATGCTTAGTTTTTTCAAAGAATTTGTTAGACATATTTTGCAGAGCTTTCTGAGGTTTTAAAAAATTAAAATACTATTTAGAGTGCATTTTAAAGTTACAATTTCTGCTTAGAAGAAAGATTTTATGGACAATTTCAATTTTAAAGACTTTTTTGTTAAAGAAAAGAAAAGAAATACTATAAAAACCAGAAATCAAAGTTAAAAATCAAAGAATCTTGAAAATTAAAATCTTTTGCAATTTGTCGCGTTTTTAAATTATTTAAAAAATACTTTACCAATTGTTCTTAATAAATAATATAGACAACAATTTAAAAGGCATACAAAGTTATTAAAAAAAAACATTACAAAGTTTAATTGTTACTAAATAATTTAGATATTAATTTAAAAGGCACAAATAAAGCTCAGAATGTGTCCTTACATTCACACAAAAATAGCCAAAAATGTGTCCTTGCATTCTTAGCTATTTTAGTGCCTTTTAAATTGTTATCTATATTATTTAGTAAAAATTAAATTATTAAATTACATTTTCCAGCACCTTTATAAGTTAGTAGCAAATTTTTCTAGTGTATTTTATTGCCCCTGTTCCCTGTCGCCTGCACCTTTGGCACCGCCCACGACTGCGCTTTCGTCTTTCGGCTGCGCAGGCGCAGGTGCTTCGGTTCGGTGTTGCCTCTGCCACTGTGGCTACCTTTATATCTTACCTTTATTTTTATTTTTATTCCTATTCCTATTTCGAGAGTCATTGTTGTTGCTATTGTTGTTGCTGTGTTTGTCTTTTGCACTTCACTTCACTTCAATTCTGCAGCGCTTGGATGCTCCGCTCAGTTGGGCTCAAAACGCTTGCCTCAAAAGCTCGGCTCGGTTCAGTCTTTTTGTTAGTTTGTTGGGGGTTTTCTTCTCTGAGTTTTCTTTTCGGGGGAGTCTGCGGGTCGTAAATTTCCGCAGGCCTGCCTATTAAAGTGCGATTTGTTTAATGATTTTCTACAAACTCGCTGCATAAATTTCCCATTTCAAATTACATACGAAGATCGGTTGGGGTTTTCTATTATTTTTGTAGTTTCGCTCCTGCTCTTTTTTTCTATTTTTTTTTTTTTTTGGAAATGCTCATGGAAATTAAGTGTTTTATTATGCAAAAATCAGTCGGCGGTTTGGTAAAAAAAAATACTACAACTGCGCTGATTACGCTTATGGCCCGTATTTTCAATTTTTATCCACTGGCTAACTGAGTCACGGCTCTGGCTTTTGTGCTTTTCTGAACTTTGCCTGAGACTTTTAATTTCCATTTTGGCCCGGGCTCCGGCTCCGGCTCCGGCTTCGGCTTCAGCTTAATTCGGTTCGGTTCGGTTCGGTTTAGTTGGTAATATTTAGTGGTTTTAATTAACGACTAGCTGCTCCTCATTTCCGTCTCGTCTCGAATGAGTGTGTGTGAGTCTGCGTTGGGCAACGAGGCGATTTGCATTGAGTTCGCCATGAGAAATTGGCATTGCGTAGTTACACTTATATAACGCACTGTTGCCACGCTGCGTTTCAAAATTGTAGGGCCTTAGCCATGGAGTCACAGGTGTTCTCTCCATATTTTTAGATCTCGGTTGAAACAAAAATAAATTAAATAATAATTAATTGATTAAATAAATGCATTTATTTATTTATTGTAATTATGTTTTCTTTATTTTTTATTTTTAATTTTATTTATTTTTATTTTTTATTTCTTTTAATTTTTAGTTCTATAATCTTTGCCTTCTGATTTTAGTTTCTCTGAAAACTAGATTAAAATCGGATGATAAACATGGGAGTTATTACACAATAAAGTGTCAACCTTCTATATACATCTCGCTCGCACTTACCTTAGGTGGTTAGTCAAGTTTCGAGCAGTGGTTTTGAACTGGGCCATCCGAAATTCAACTTTTAACTGTTTTTTAAATTCTATTTTACTTTAGATTTAAATTTAAATTTATTCTTATTCTTAAAAAAAAAAAATTGAGCCTATCTACATCTCGCTCACACTTACCTTAGTTGGTTAGTCCAGTTACGAACCGTGGTTTTGAACTGGGCAATTCAAAACTCAACTTCTTATTATTTTTTAAATTTTACTTTACTTTTGACTTTAAATTAAATTTATTCTTAAATAGATCGAAGTTGCCCGACTATTAAAAACCCAGTAGCCAAGCTTAAAAAGTCAAATTAAAGAAATTTTTTTTTTAATTTAAATTTTAATTTTTAACAGGAATTTAATTTTGAAAACCAGAACAACAAATCTTGTGAAAGTAAAGAAAATAAAAATAAGGCAGACATCTCAAGTATTGCAACAGCTGCGCCCATTCGCTGGACGGCTACTCTCCCCCAAGGTAATTCCTCGACGGTTTGGCTGGAAAGTGTCATCGTCGGAGTCCGGTGGTGGCGGCGGCTGTGGCAGTGCCTCGAGCGGGGGCAAAAGGCGCCTGCAGATATGCAAGGCCAGGGTGGCGAAGACTGTTTTCACGTTATCCCCACTCATGGCGGAGGCCTCGCAAAAGGTGATGCCACAGTACTCGGCAAAGCGGGATCCCTCCTCGTAGGGCACCTCACGGCGCTCCAAGGCGTCGCACTTGTTGCCCACCAGCAGAATGTTGGCCCTCCGGGGACAGTGGTGACGCACCTCGTGGAGCCAGTGGGCCATGTTGCGGAAGCTGACGCCCCAGGTGATGTCGTAGACGAGCAGGATGCCATGCGCGCCGCGATAAAAATTCTGGCGCATTGAATGGTAGCGCTCCTCCCCGGCAGTATCCCAAACCTCTAATTTAACTTTGTTCCCGGAGACCTCCATGGTGCATGTTCCAAAATCACAGCCAATTGTGGTGTTGCTTTGGTAGGAGAAACGGTCGTCAATGAAGCGCCTCAGGAGACAGGTCTTGCCCACTCCGGCCTCTCCCAACACTAAAATCTTAAATATATTTTCCATAGTTGGAATGGGATCGAAAGCAGTCTGAATGTGGCAGTGGCAAGGTTCGGAGTGAGAGACTAGAGGTAGACCTGGGTTGACACTTGCTTAGACTTGCTTTCAAGGCATGCTTTTCGGTCAGAAAATTTCTGGAAAACTTCGTGGGTAACTAGATTTGAGATTATTTTGAATTAAATTGAATAAATATTTGTATTAAATTTAGCTTTACTTTATTTACTTTAAATAATGATGAAGTGTCATAACTTTAAATACAATAAAAATATTGATTTATTTTCTCCCTTGCTCTGTGTATTATTTTATTGTTAAATAAGCTCTTGAGAAGTTATTGTTTATTAAATAAAATAAAAATATATATTAAACTTTCCCTTTATTTACTTTAATTAATAATGCAGTGTCATAGCGCCATTTACAATAAATATATTGATTTATTTTCCCCCTTCCTTTTTTATTTATTTATTTATTCTGTCCCTGGCTCTGTGTATTAATTTATTTCTAAATAAGCTCTTGGGAAACTATTGTTTATTAAATAAAATAAAAATATATATTAAACTTTCCTTTACTTACTTTAATTAATAATGCAATATATTGATTTATTTTCTTCCTTTCTCTCTGTATTTTTTTTATCGCTAAATAAGCTCTTGAGAAACCCCCTGTTCTCCTCAATCAGTCAATGCCCCGGCAAATCGGAGCAAGTGCCTTCGCTCTCCCTCCACCTGCCACACCCCCTGCCCCTTAAAATCTCACCTGTTCAGGTGAGGAGTTGTGCCAATTGCCGCTATTTACCACACACATTACACGATGCGAGCAAACCAAACAACGCCAATCCACATATATATCCATGTGGCCAACAACGACGCACTGATGATGATATATAGTCGGAAATGGGCGGGTATATTGTCTATACAGCAGGGATCAGAAAGGTAGGACCAGCTAATAGAAATAATAATAAATAATAAGAACTAATAATTAATAATAATAAGTAATAATAAATAATAATATATAATAATAAATCCCTTTATTGAAATTTACCATCAAATTTGCTTCAATTATTTTATTCACATTTATTTTGGGGATGAATGTACCTTGGCGCATTAGGCAAAGACCCTAAAATATTCCACTAAAGGCTCCCATTTCTTACTATATAATATTTCTTATGAAACGATTATTGTTATACATCCTTTTATTTAAATTTACTTTCCTTTTTGCTTTAATTATTTTATTCACATTTATTTTGGGATGAATTCACCTTGGCTCATTAAGCATAAAACCTAAAATATTCCCTTCAGTAGAATACCATTTCATCCCAATTTTTTTAGCCCCAACTGTAGGTACATGCACGGACACCCATAACATATAGAAGCCAGTATATGGCGCTACGAAGAAGTTGGCAATCAAAGAACCGAAGCAAACAAGAAACAGCGCCATCGTCCAATGCTAATAATTCAAAATGCTGCACATGCGACGACGACGACGACGCCAAAGGAAAAGGAAGGGAACGGAACGGAACGGAAAGGTATTCGGTTCGGTTTATAAGAAAGTAAGGTGGCAACTTCTGATTTATGCCCAGGCCCCCTAATGACTGAAAGCAATGGAGTATGCATTACATGGGGCCAAGGGAAAAATAAAAGAAACTGGGAGCTGGAGCTGGGGCTGGAGCTGGCTGTTCGAACCCCGGGTTTCCTATAGGCCATACATGGGGATCCAGTCCAATTCAAGAACCCGAGAGCCGCCGATTCGCGTGATAGAACAATGTAAAAATTATGAACGTGTAAAATATATGGGCAAAAGTTGCCATAGCCCATAAATATGCATGGGATTTCCGCAGGGACTCAAGTGGATCGGCGTGGTGGAGCGTCGAATCTATGACGATGATGATGAGACTTATACGAAAATAATTGATAAAGCCGCGAGGGAGCACAGGCAGAAAGTACACAGCTAAAAAAAATTATCAAGGCCAGGAAGGAGTTTATTTTAATTATTAAATAAATATTAAAACGAATATAAAATCAAATGAAGCTAAAACTATATTTTGTGGCTTTGATTTTTTTATTTTAATTCTAGATTTCGAGTTTCAACTTCTGAAAAACGCTAAGGCCTGGATAATAAGTCTTTAAAGGAAATATATTATTTTATTTATTAAATAAATATTAAAACGAATTTAAAATTAAATGAAGTTGAAACTATATTTTGTGGCTTTGCTTTTATTAATTTAATTCGTTCTAGATTTCTAGTTTCACCTTCCAAAAAAATCCTTCAAGTGTATCTGTAGTCCCGACTGAAGCTATAGCTGTATAGATTTCATTATGATTCAACTTAATAAGCTGCACGCCCGGGTGTTGATGTGGTTGAGTGGTTTGATTTAATGGTCCCCGCTTAGGGCTCCCAGAAGTGGCTAGATACTTCGAACCTAGTCCAGCCCCCGGCGGAGGAGACCCATAAAACGTAAAGCTAAAAGCTGAAAGCTGAAAGCTGAAAACTTAAAACTGAAAACCTTAGTCGGTGCTCGCGGTGCCCCGGAAAGCGGACGAGTCATGCTGATGGATTGGAAATCAAGACTGGCTGCAGCCCGCGGATTTTGGATTCGTACTCGCATTCGTATTCGTGGGAAGAACGCTGGGAAAGAGGTTTTTCCACAACACACACTGCACACTACACACACACAACACACATTACATATAATGATGGCAGACAATTGCAGAAACGCTGCCGGAACCACGAGGGTTACGACTTAGGGAAAGCTTAGTTGATATTAAATCCGATGGGGGAACCACGTTCAACGCAGAGGCACTCGATTATTAATTTATTCGTGGATTTACGGGAAATCTCTGGGATTTAGATTTAAAATTAGCAGATAAAGAGTTCCTAGCAAGCTTAAATAATAATAAAATAAATTTAATTACATTTAGTTTGACATAGAAATTATTTAAATATTTATTTATGCTTTTTTGAGATGCTTTCTAGCATTAATTTAATTTTTATTTAATTTATTCGTGGATTTACTTGAACTCTCTGGGATTTAGTTTTAAAATTAGCAGATTAAGAGTTCCTAGCAAGCTTAAATAATTATAAAATAAATTCTTACATTTAATTATATAAATATTTATTTATCAATATAGAAATATATAAAACAAAACCCCTTAAGATGCTTTTTAGAAATTCTACGAAAGACAGCCATCTGGCACTCGATTATTAATTTATTCGTGGATTTACTTGAACTCTCCGGGGATTTAATTTAAAAATTAAATTAAAATTAAATAAAGAGTTTCTAGCAAGCTTAAATAATTATAAAATACATTCCATAACATTTAGTTTTGGCATAGAAATTATAATAATATTTTTTTATTAATACAAAAATCCCCTTAAGATACTTTCTAGAAATTCCTTGAAATACAGTCCACCTTCCACCACCTTTAACCCATATTAATATCCAGATTAACTGCCTAGTATTGTTCCTATAAGAAGCCATTAACTTAATTTCATTTGTTTCCATCTTAAAGCCATTTCCTGTCTGTCTCTTAGAAATTCCCGCATTTCTTTGCCAGCTTTCTTGGCTTCCGAACCTCTGAAATTTTGTAGAACAATGGATCATAGATCATATTTTAATGTCGCTGTCGCCGGTCTTCGGTGTTCGGTGTTCGGTGTTCTTCCGTACAATGAACTTTCGATATGAATATCTAATGTCAGCCACGAAAAAGTCGCACATTTTCACCATATTTTTGTGATGCGTTACCCATTTTTATTATATACTTACCTCTCGAAATCTTCCTTCTATCCATCTCAGTCGCACTCTTTTTTGTTTTAATAATTTTTCGCCTGTGTCTGCTGCTTGTTTATTTGTTTGTTTGCTTGTTGTTCTTTTTTTGTGTGTTTTTTTTATTATTTTTATGGCCCACAACGATGGCGGCATCGTCGTCGACGACGGCGCGTCTTTTGATTGGTTCAAGTTGAGCGTTTTTAACGAGCTCTGATTTCTGCCGCCGAAAGAAAGATAGAGAAGCCGAAGCCGAGAGGCAGAGAACAGAAACAGAAGAGAATCGGAGAATGGGGGGCCTGAGACCTGGAGACTCCATAGCCCGGGGATTATCTGGCCAGCGATCAGCCGCCGCCGTTGGAGCCATAGTTTTGCCATATTTCTGCCATAACTCCGCAGGGCTTCTATATCATAATTCACCTATACGTTGACGCTCGGCAATTAGGTTCCCTCAGATGTCGTACACTCAACTCTGGGGTTCATTAGGGGTGATGCCCGAAAAATAGTAACAAAATTCTTGAATATTAGATGCGTTTTCTTTGAAGGTATTTGGTTTTTAATTACTAGAAATACTGCTTTGAAAATAATTTTAAAATAAATATTGGAGACTGAGAAGAAGTTACAAAATTATTAAGTTGCCATAAGTTAATCATTTTAAAGTAAATTCTCTATGCTTTGTATTTATAGGAATTATAGGAAACCCCTTTAACGATCAGAAACTTTTTTTTTAAATAATTTCTTGAGTTCTTTATATATTATTTAATTTTTTTTAACATTACAAGCCAATGTTACAGCTTTTATTAAATAATTCCGAATGTTTCCCTTTTCCTTATTTGTTGTTTATAATTTTCCTTAAATTTTCCTGCGAGTGTCGCTGGCTCCTAGAAGAGCTCGAAGCTGGCGTGGTCGGGTTTGGCAACGTGACTTCGATTCGCTGGCTAAGATTAGCGGAAGCTGGCTGGGATTGGCCAAAAGCTGGGATGCAGCCCAGATGCAGCAGTGAGTTCCTGGAGCCATCGGAGCTGATGGACATGGCCAGATAACTGGGAGCCACTGGGCCGTAATGAAGATCTCCGCCGGATCTGGATGGATGGCCTGGGAAAGTCGCTCGTCTACTGCGGATCACGAGTGGCCACTTAGGGCTGTCATGACTGGGCCGAAATGGCAATGAAAATGGGAAATAAAATAAGAAAATAAGAAAACAGAAGCAGCTGCCGAATGACTTCATTCCGGTGATCCGATCGATCCATCCATCCATCGATCCCCCAAATCGATAGGCGCTCTCGGGGAAGTTCCTAATTACATGACACAACCGCAGGTCGGGTTACCTGGTGTCCGTTCGCACCTGTAGCTCACCTCTGGCCTAGGTCGAGTCCCGAGTGGCATTTTAATTGAAATGGTTTTGCCAACGAACTTAAGGGTATATAGGTTTTTGGGTAATTTAATTAAAAATATTTAAAATAATAAATTAAACTCCAACGTGATGAGTGCCTCAAGAAGTGCCATGTCTTGAAAGTCCTTGGCAAAAATAAAATAAATTAAATAAAGCCATAAAGTAAATAAAAAACCAATTTCCAAAAAGATCACAGAAACGAGGAAAAGTATAGTTGCATTAGATCGATGGGCGGCAACTATCTAAGGAAATCAACAATTAGCCAAAATCAACACAAAAAGCAAATATTTTAAATTCAATAAATAAAAAATAAATTAATAATTAAAAATTAAACTCCAGCGTAATGAGTGTCTCAAGAAGACCTAGGGTGGCAGGGTTCCCAAGTAGACACCAAAGACACTGAAATTAAGAAAAAGTTATTTAATTTAAAATCAATAAAAAAAGAAAAACGAAATAAAATAAGGAATTCTATGTGTGCAATCAAAGACTGCGCAAAACAAACTGAAATGCATACCAAAGTCACGCCTTTTATATAGTCAAAAAAAGCTCGGACCTAATTGGATTCGCCAAAAATCTGTAATTCACAAAATGCAATTAGCAGAGATGCCAGATGTGAAAGCAAGGGTCACACTGGTACCTGGGCGTTGCCACCTGATATGCACATTTATGTTAAATAAACGAATATTTGAAAACCTTAAAGGCCAGGGTATTTAATGAGTCGGTTCTGGGTGGGATGTATGCTATTTTTGGCTGTTTTCCTTTTTTCTTGTTATTTACAGCCGCGCTTGATTGATTTAGCGAGCGGCACTGACCCGCAGCAACAGGACTTCCAAAGGAGGGTTAGCCACCACCACCACGAAGACATGTTAGTGGCTATCTCAAGGGTTCCCAGTGCACCTGCCTGCCCGCTGGCCAAGAGAGAGAGCTCTTTGGTACGGGCCAATGGATAATGGAATTCCGAGCGGCATGCGATCGACACTCACCCTCGATTCCCCAGGTTCCCCCTGGACATTATTACATGGCCCTCAACCCTCGCCAGTGGCAGCGCGATCTTGTCCGTTGATCTTTTTGGTGCATTGGCTAAGTTAATTGGTTGTAAAACAATTTTTCGAATTAACATAAAAATGTTTCATTGGAAAAAATATTTATACGACGAGGAGTCAGTCGTCTGCCTCCCTGCCTTCCTCTCTTGGAGTGCAATTAACCATCGGTCCTCGCTTGGGATGGCTTTTGTTTGCGGTTCCCGATCGCGCCCGCATATATCTCTCTCATACTTATATATATATATCCGAGAAGGGGGAGTTGGAAGCATAGTTAGGCGGAAATATAGAATGAATGAATGATATATGAGGGGATTGCTGGTGAACTGTGATCTCTGGAAGCTGAATTTTGATTTCTGTATACCTCATAATAATAGATCGATTATATATCGACTATATATCGATATATAAATTAATATATAATATAATATATTATCTATAGCTTGATCTGATTACAACTGATACCACATACTACCAATTATTTACCATTCGGTGCAGAACGAGCACAAACAGAAGTCGCTCGACCATCACACAAAAGTCATCGCCACCGCTATCGTCATCGTCATCGTCATCGGAATTGGAACTGCAATCGTCATTGTCATTGGCAGCGCTAATGTGCGATGTGTGAGATGCAATGTACCGCAACTGACGGACTGACGGACTGACAGACTGCGGATGGAACAGGAAAACAAGAAAGCCAACACCGAATATGCCCAACCAGCCGGGGCAATCAGACAATTGAATTGTTTCGGCTCCCCCCGGCTGGCTCTTTTGTTCTACCCCTTTGGGAAACCGAACCGAACCTCCCCCACCCCTATCCACACCCCCATATGGAAGTGGAAGTGGAAATGGAAGTGCTGGAGGAGGAGGAGGAGGACAGCAGCACCCGCAAGACCATTCAACCATGAGCTGGCCACAAATGCAAATTGAATGAAATGGGAAATGGGATGCACTCGGGGAAAAACAGGAACTGTACTGGGAATGTAAAAAAAAAGGGTATAACTATCGATACATATATCGATAAAAAAGGATACAATTCCTTAAGGAATCTCTGATTTTACCGTTTTATTAATAACATTTCTATATATATATATATATCTCCTTGTTTATTATTTTAAAGAATCTTTCTGATGAAACATCAATTAAATTAGGAACTGTATTGGGAATGTAATTATATCTATCGATGCATTTATTGATAAAAACGATAAAATTCAAAAGAATCTCTGATTTACCTAAATTATTGAAAATATAAATATATATTTTCTGGTTTCCATTTTACAAACTCTGTCCATTGAAACATAAATTAAATTAAGAACTGTACTGGGAATGTAAATAAAAATGTATATCTATCGATGCATTTATC
Organism: Drosophila triauraria; assembly: GCA_014170255.2. Classification (NCBI taxonomy): domain Eukaryota; kingdom Metazoa; phylum Arthropoda; class Insecta; order Diptera; family Drosophilidae; genus Drosophila; species Drosophila triauraria. Next base: position 3,398,261 of record CM024333.1, on the reverse strand, counting down.
GATAAAAAGCGATAAATTTCCTTAAGGAATCTCTGATTTTACCGATTTATTAATAATATTTATATATTTATCTCCTTGTTTATTATTTTAAAAAATCTTTCTGATAAAACATAAATTAACTAAGGAGCTGTACTTGGAATGTAAAAAATGTATATAAAAGATACAATCGATTAACGGAATCTCTGATATATCTAAATTATTAAAAATAATCTAAAAATAAAAAAATTAATTATTAATAATATATATTTTGTGGTTTTCAATTTAAAAATTAAAAGATCATTAGTGACGAAATATAATTTAAATCAAAATCTTCGATATAAGTGGAGTTTCGATATAATATCGATAATATTTTATAAGCATTACTAATTCATGTCACGATAAAAACAAATACCAATTTCGCACTTATAAGCCAATTTTATTGTTCCAAAAAAGTAAAAAAATTATAATTATAAGACAAAGCGGAAAAGATAAAAACAAAAACAAATACAGAAAGAGGTATCAATAAGCAAAAATAAAATATATAAAAACCTTAAAAGCAAGTTTAAATCTTTGTTTTTAATTTCAATTTAAAGCATGCCCCCTTTCTTTTCTCCGAGTGCACGCGAGAGGGCCGCCGCGCGAATAAAGACAATGGGAAGGCGACTTTTATTGGTTCCATTCGATGATCAGAGCGCGGCTGGAAAGGCAGCCAGTTTGCGGCGTACTTAGTGACACCATTAACGCCAGCAGCCAGCAGTTTGCCAGTGTGTGTGTGTACTCTTAACCCCCTCCACCACGGCTTAACCCATGCCGCCGCCTGGTAGCCTGGTAGCCGTTTGCCAACACATCCACATCCGGCGTGCGCGCATGCGCAGCCCGTCGTCTGTTTGATTGATTTTGTTCCATTGCAAAGGGTTTCTTCTCGCTTCTCTCGCTTTTCTGGCCTTTCTCTCTTTAGTTTTGTGTTTTTTCTGTTTTTTTATTTTAGTTTTTTTATTGTTGAATGTTTATTGCAATCGGTGTGAAATTTCACACCGCAATGCTTAAATGATTCCCGGTCGCAAGTCGCTCCCCGTCTCCGCAGCTCTTCTGGGTTTTATTTTTGTTATTTTTTTTGTTGTGGCTCAAACAAGGCGCAAATGGGCCAAAAAGTACGGAAGAAGGTCTGGGAACCAGCAGGAATTATGTAATATAATATATGCCAGAAGTTGAGAGCAATAAATCTTTAAACCTAGAACTACTTTGTATTTATTTTTGATCGGAATTAATATTATTTAAAATTAATTAAAAAATGTGATTATTATTCTTGAAAGATCTATTTCAATCTCAATTTAAAAGAGAGCATAATATATACCAGAATGTAAGAGCAATTAATCTTTAAAACTATAACTACTTTGTATTTATTCTTTATCTGAATTAATATTATTTGAAATTAATAAAAAATATTTCTGATAATTCTTTAAAAATCCCCTTTCAAACCCCATTTAAAAGAGAGCAAAACAAGGACGTTCTGCGGCTTTCCCACACGATTTTCCCGACCTCTATTTTTCCCTCGACCAACAGGTGAACTCTGTGTGTGTTGTGTGCTTCGATAGGTTCTTGGCTCTGTAATTGCAAAGCCCTTCAAGTGCCACCATCCATCCCATCCCATCCCATCCCAGAGCGCCCTTGGAAGTGCAACTGCCTCGGCAAGTTGCAACAATTGGCGTCACGCTCCGCTGGCATCGAGGGAGTCCCAGGGATGGATGGAGGTGCCTCTGGTACACCATCCACCATGTTGCGGCTGGCCATAGGGCTGATTGAAAGATTATTTTGCACTGATAACGCTAAAAACGTATGGATGGATGGCTGGCTAGATGGATGGATGGCTGGATGGCTGGATGGCTGGAACCACCACCAAAGTGCAAACAAACAACGAGAGTCAAATAGAGCGAAGAGCCACAAAGCGGCACAGAAATTGCTATTCGAAAATTGTTGCGCTTTTGGGTTTGCGTGTTTGCATTTTTGCATTTCTGCCTTCATTGTCCACCAGTCCACCGTCGTCGTCATCAATTCGCAATGCATTTCCCACATTTCCAGGCCAGACCAGCGACCATCATCATTAATAATATTGAAAAGCCCTAATTACGGTTAAGTGGCCCAAACGAGGCAAAAAAAAAACAGAGAGAGAGAGACAAGGGGCTTCCGTATTGAACTTTGCAAAGGGTTTTCTGTTTTTTCGGGTTCCCTAACCTCCACTGAAGCGGATCATCATCATCAGAGTCACTCGGAGAGGGCTCAGAGAGCTCAGTGTGTGTAAATCATTTTTCCCACCCCTAGAGCTGGTAACCTCTTCGGGACGGACACTCACCTGCCCAAGGTGCACCAAGTGCAGGCCAGGCGATGCAGGTGCTTCGGCTCAGTTCCTGACCTACGACGACCCTCGTTCTCGCCTTAATGAAATCATTTATAATTTTTCCTTCCTCCCCTGATGTGTCCGATGTGTGTCCGATGTCTCTGCGTTTGTTTTGCGGTCGAAGCCGGGCTCAGCAGCTCAGCCTGCTTTTCTTCTTCCCTCTCTCAGGCAGGTACTTCCCCGACTTCCCCCGCTGACTTTGTGTTTTCCAACACGCTTGATTGCCCATTTCGGGGCCCATTGATATGTCCCAGAGCCAGGAGCAGGAGCGGGTCAGGAGCGGGAGCAGGAGGACCCTTAGCACGTGGCTACTGATCGCGGCGGTGGTGGTGGTGGGGCAGCTGCTCGGCTTTCAGCTGTCCTCAATGATCGGCAGAGGTATGTGTATGACCCCAAAGGTTAATCGAAATGATGATTTAACAGAGAGTTTTCTCTTGAATATTAAATATAAAATATTACACTATTTTCTAAGGTTAAATTTAAGTTTTCTGGCTTGTTAGTATTTATTTCTTATGAACACTTCCTCATACTTTATCTTGAATGATTCAGGGAACTGGAAACCTTTTCAAACTGAATTCCTCAGGCATTCCACCTTGTTAGATTTAAGTTTCCTTGCTTGTAAAATTATATTTATTAATGGAGATTCCAAAATATTTATTATATATATTTAATACATTTTAATGAAGACTTAAAGGACCTTGATACCTTGATCCCTGCAGTTTAGAATGAAGTTTTCTTACTTATTAATATTTTTCTTTTAAGAATATTCCCTCATACATTATCTTGAATGACTAGAAAGCATTTAACGAACTTAAAACCAATGCAAAACAAATTCCTCAGGCATTCCACCTTGTATAATTTTATTTATTGAAGAATATTCCCTAGTACTTTAATATATTCATTTAATTTATAGTTTATAATTAATTTATATTTCTAAATTGTAAGATTACATTTATTTAATAATATTCCCTAATACTTTAATATATTTAATATATATGTAGATTCCACCTTGTTAGATTTAAGTTTCCTTACTTGTTTAATTATATTTGTAAAAGAAGATTCCATAATACTTTAAAATATTTATTATATATATTTAATACATTTAAATAAAGACGTAAAGAACCTTGATGCCTTGATCATTTGATCCCCTTGTTAGAATTTAATTTTCTTACTTATTCGTTAAAGTTTTTAAAGAATATTCCCCTTTAAGAAACTAATAAAACTATACAAATATATAAACAAATAATAAGGAATAAATTCCGCTGAGATTCTGTCAGGCTATATAAAAGTTTTCTTACTTGTCTTATTATATTTGCAGACATATACCTATAAAGATTTTTAGGGAATTTCTTCCTATACAATTTATATTTTCATTTTATTTTCTTTATTTCTAAAGAACATTTTCTGCTACTTGAAGCTATATTTTTATGGAGCCTTTAAGGGGTTTACAAAATAAATTCCCTGAGACCATTGTATCAATTAAGAGTTCCTAAGCTTAAGTTTAAAGAATTTAAGAGACTTTCTTCCTTAACAATTTATTTTATTTTAATACTTTTTTAATTTTTTTATTCTTTATTTTATACAAAGAATATTTCCTGCTACTTAAAGCTAAATTTTAACGAAGCCCAAATAAATTCCTTGAGCCTCTGCCTTCTTTTAGGTTCAAGTTCCTAAGCTTAAGTTTCCTTACTGGAAAGCCTCTACTTTTTTAAGAAAATTTCCTTACACCTTTATCTATTAATTAACAAATTAAATTCCTACAGACTCTTAAAATTTCTTAAAAAATAAAACCAATTTCCAGCTAGTTTCCCTCAGTAATCCCCCAGCAGGCTGGCAGTTTGCCGGCAGTCCCTGTCACCTGGGCGCCGTTCCCAGCACAATATCGAAGTGCCCTTCAGAATATACATCCGATACAAGTGTATATATATTTTTGGTAAAGGCAAGATTTTCATTTTTACAGCAGACTTCATAACCCCCAGACACCGTTCGACAGTAAGGCAAAAAAAAAAAAAAAATAAAAATAAAACATAAATTGGAAACAAAATTACGGAAAAAGGGAAAGGAAAATATAAAGCAAACTCTTAACTCTTTCGGCTTAAGTTTAAATTATTTGTTCTCGTTACGGGTCCAGAGGCACCAGTCACCAGTCACCAAGATCAGTCACCGATGCAGTCCCGATCCCGGTCGCAGTCGCCCTCGCGATCCCCGCCAGCCACGGGACGCAAGCTGCAGAACATCTGGACGATGCGGCCGCTGGGCGGCACGGGCGGCGCCCTCAAGGCGCTGGCCAAGAACGTGGCCCAGCACATGAACCTCAACCGGAGCACCCTGAAGCGGGTGGTGGCCCAGGTGGTGGCCGAGCACCACAACCTTGGCCAGGTGGACGACTACAAGGGCCACATGTACTATGCCAAGCCGGAGCGCCTTAACTTTCTCAACCTCATTGCCCAGTCCAAGGAGGCCCTCGACGACCTGCTGCTCCTCGATCCGCGCTTTGCCAAGAAGCTGCAGAGGAAGGATCAGATGCGGCGATTCCTGAGGCAGCACCAGAAGCAGGCCAAGGTAAGCTCCAAGCCTTCCAAGAAGTCAGGACAGGCCTTGCCTTTGCTGAAGCAGAAGACGCCGGCTCCAGCGCGCGGCAGAGGCAGCTCCTCCACCGCTCCACCGACGGTGGCAGGAGCCGCAAGTCGCCGCAGCTTGAACGGCGTCGTTTTGAGCACCACCCACGTGGTGCCTCCCCGGGTGCCCAAGGCCAGGCCCAATGCGTTGCCTCAGAAGGTTGAGAAGGCTCCGGAGCCTCAGCAGGTTCCACCTAGATCCCGCTCTCCGGCTCGCCAGCAATCCAAGTCCGCGGTCCGCTCGCGGCGTTCCCAGCGGCAGCTGAACACCCAGCGCCTGCCCGCCGGAGGCTCACCCAAGAGAGGAGGAGGAGGAGGAGGCGTTCAGAAGAAGCCACAAGGTAGGGCTTCCAAAGTCTTGGCCAAGAACCGCTCCAAGGCGAGGCCACCCGTTAAGAAGGCTCCTCCGAAGCCCAAGGCCCAGAAGCTGCCGCCAAAGCCCAAGCAGGAGGAGAAGGCCAACCAGACCAACCTGGCTGAGAAGGAACCCGTGCCGGAGAAGCAGCAGGAGCCGCCTCTCCCCTTCCATTCCAACTCCCGCTCGCCCTCGCCCATACCCTCCAAGTCCTCGGTGACCGGCACCACCATCCGCTCGCGCAGATCCCACAAGGAGCTGACGCCACCAGCCAAGGCTCTCACCAAGAGCCGGTCCAAGCTCAGGGAGAGGGAGAGGCCCAGGCAGCGCCAGCTGCCCATCTTCCGAAACTACGACAAGCCCTGGCTGGTGCCGCGGATGAAAAGGCGACGCCTGGCTGGCGGCTACCAACTGGCCAAGAAGGAGAGTCCCAGGAAGCAGCCTTTAGACCAGATCGAGGTGGAGTGGGTCAAGAAGGACGCCCGGTCCGAGCAGACTCCGCGGGCTCAGCGCAAGGCCAGGTCCCATGTGGGCCGGCAGATGCGGAAGGTGGACTTTCCCTGGTACACGCCCTACCAGTTCCAGGGAGCCGCCGGCGCCACCCAGCGCCCCAGTCCCCGCAACTCCTCGCCCCCCATGATGGCCCGCTTTGGACCGAACCTGACCAGGAGCCAGCGACACCATCGCCTGATGCAGGAGCGCCTGAACCGGGACCTGAGGCGCGAGGAGGCCATCGACACGATGCTCAACTATGGCTCGGGGCTGTTCCGGCGCCACCGCGGCGAATGGGTGCCGGCCATGAAGTCATCCTTTCACCAGTTGCGCCGAGAGCTGAGCCCCCGGAGGTCGTCCTCCCACCACATGCGCAGGGAGCTGAGCCCAAAGAGGTCGTCCTCCCAGCATCTTCGCAAGAATTCCCCGAAGCCAGGCAAGGAGCAGTCGGCCATTGGCACGGTCCAGGGAGCCCAGCTCACACCGCCGCCACCGTCGGCCGTCAGCTCCGAGGCTCCGGTCCGTCCGCGGGCCAGCTCCATGATCCGGCGCAGGGCCAGGCGCCAGCCCGCGCCCGCTCCCGTGGACAGCAGCCTGGGCAGCTATGCCGACCTCCTGCCGCCCGCCGACTCCAAGGAGATCATGACGCGGGCCAAGCGCCGCCTGAGCATCGCCTTCATGAGCAAGCAGGCCAGGGGCAGCAGCCCCCGTCGCCGCCGAGCCACGCCCATCTGGAAGTAGAGCCATCAGCCCCTTGATCCCGGCAGGACCTTGCACAGTCCCTCATCCTCATACTGGTCCTCATCCTTTACTACCTTTGACAGCCTTGCCTATCGATTCAGTTTGTTAATTGAAGCTTAATAAATTCCAAACTTGGGACAGTACGTGTCGAGGGGTTTTTCTTAAAATTAAAATTAAATTTATATTTATTTATTAATTAATTACAGTAAATTAATTAACTTTAAAGTTGGTGAGAGATTGCTAAGCAATCGCTTTTTCTGAGCCAAAGGATATGGCAAATATATTTCATTTCGTCGTTGGTGGATCAGCTGAATGTGCGGTGCAATATACAGGGAACACAACAGTTAAAGAGACGAATTATTGAAAAGTTGCAAGCATTTTTTCACTCTAATAATGCTGTGGTTAATATGCTCGAAACAGCATAGGAATGAATGCCATTGGATACGCACGAACTTGATTAAGGCAACCATTATTATTATTATTAACCGTGACAGGTACGCTCAGGAAAACTTTAAAAGGGTATTTTCTGAAGACAAATAATTGTGAAGGAAAGACCTAATTTAGAGCCTTTAGTTTTTCTTTTATATCCTTGCAGAGGGTATTATAAAACAATAACTCACTTCGATATTTTCGGGTATAGCTTTCTTTCTTGTTTTTGGATTTAATTTGAAACACTTTGAGATCAGCTTGATGCTCCATAGTTTAAGTTCGCTGAATAATATTTTTAAAGCTTCCTCCGAGCTAAGCCCCAACACATGCTATTCAGGTCACAGGTAAGAACTGGAGGAGTTGAAATCAAAACCCACTTCCAAAAGGGATTCAGGGTCACACCAATCAAGACCCTTAAGCTGGCGCTTAGCCCCGTGTCAAATGTCCTCAACCAAAGGCACTCTTTCTCTCTCTGGCAAATATCAATATTCAGGGAAAAGGAATTTGAAAACCGGGAACTGCGAACTGCGAACTCGGTTGTCTTTAACCCAGCGCCCACCCTCGCCTCGTCGTTATGTCAAATATTTTTTCATGCATGCAACAAATTCCTTGGGGAGTCCAAAAGTCAGTCGATGAGCTCAACACAAGTCACAAAAAAATTACAGAAAAAATAATACAAGAGACGAGGACGAGGACGAGGACGAAGACAAGGCCCATAATTTAAGTCGCTAAAGTTTTGCGCCTTTTGTTCGGCGGGGCAAAAGTTATTGAAAATCGCGCAAAAGGGCTGACTGAGGGTTGAGAGCCTGCGAAAGGGCGAAAGGGTTCGAAATTGAAAAAGAAAGCGAATGTCAGGTGGCGGCTCGGCGGCGGTTGCCTGGATCGTTGGTGTGGGTGATTTAGTGTTAAATAAAAACTTTTAAATTGCCATTTGATCGTTTGTTTAGCGACAATAATGTCGTCGTTTTCGTTGTCGTTGTCGTTGCTCCTGCTCCTCGTCCTGCTCCTGCCTTCAATTGAATGTGCGCCCGGGTCCTGTGACAGGTTTATAGGTCGCTTCGCCTGGCTTCGACTTCGGCTTCGTAGAGGAAAAAATAAGAAAGGGCTGAGGCCTCCAGGACCCCGGCGAGGGCGTCGTGACAATGACATTGTTTCGCTGACAGTTGTAGCAAATTTATTGAAAAGGTGTTCCCTGGTATTTGTTACGCTCTCCTCCGGCCATATATATATCGAAATTTCGTTTCCCCGCCTCAGTCGCTGTCTCTGGGAATTGTCAAAAATTTATTGATATGTTGAAATTGCTTCTCTCGGCATAAAAACTTTGACAGCTCCATTTTTTTGCTCTGCTCTCTGCTCTGCGCTTTCTTCTCATTGTTGTAAATTTGACAGCAATTGTTTTGTTTGACAGTTTGTCGTCTCCGGCAGAATGATGATGTCAATATGCAAAGCAGTTCTGCGAGGGCGAAACCGAATAGGAATCGGAATCGGAATCGGAATCCATATCGAGGGGTTCTCCCTGGTTGGACTGAGTGCCTGAATGACTGAGTGAATGACTCGCTCTCTGAATGGGTTATTGGTGAGCTGACAGCGGGCGTTGATGGGCTGCAGAAGGTTTTTGCATAAATTTCGATCAAGTTTTAGGCATGGGTATAGAAATTCTAGGTATTTTAAGTATTTTTTTGATATTTATGAAGTAATACCAGGCATGGAGGATAATAAAATAAGCTTTTGCTTCATTTAAGTCGGTTTTATATTTTTAATTCTTGTAATATTAGGTTTTCACAGTTTTTTTGTTTTTTTTTTTTCAGTACTTTTATACACGTGTTATAAGAAATAATATAGGAATCTTTTGAAGCTTTTCTAACCTTGTAATAATGATAATCCCGTACAAAGCGTGCATGTCACGGTCGCCAAGAATGAATGCTAATAATATAAGACATATTGTTATATTTATAATTCAACTCTTAAGTCATTTTATTTAGTTATATTTATTTAATTATTATAATACTTAATAAATATTCCATATTCTTTATAGTTCTTTGCAAGTAAAGACTCCTTAATATATTAAGCAATGCTTGTTCATATGCCATATGTCACGGTCGCCATTAATGAATTCCAATGAAATATGAGCTATATATATTTAATTCTTATTAAATTAAGTATGAATTCCACATTCTTTTCATTTTTTTTTAGTTAAATATATATAGAAATCTAGTTCTATATCCTAGCTTAGTAGTATTGAATATTCCCCATCAAAGCTTGTCACGGTCGATATTGAACTTCACACTATTTGCCATTGAACTTGGGCCCAAGCCCAAGTTGGGAGTTTTTCAATTCCAGGGCCGGAGAGCCACCATTTTCCCGGCCATTTCCATTTCCACGAATATTTATGTATGAACCAAGAGGCTCTCTCTTGGCCAGAGAGGGAGAGGCATATTTTTTATGAGACTGTTTCGTTTTTCGCTTAATCGCACTAGAAAATCTCTAGAAATGGGCAGAAGCCGAGGCAGAAGATGGGTAAGATGGTAGGAAAAAAAGCGCGGCGAGCGTTCAACTTGAAAATATGCCAAAAGACAATTGGTTGTTCGGTTGTTCGGTTCTTCGGTTGTTTGGCTCTTTGGAACGCTAAGGGCACGGCCCAGTCACCAGCGTCTTCTCAGCGAGGCTTCGGCGTCGTCTTCGGCGTCTCCGTCGTCTTCTTCAATGCCAAGCGAAGCGTGAACACTATTAGAGGGCATGGTCCGCGGGACGCAGGTGGGCAGGCATCAGGCATTTATTAATAATTACCACACAGAGATGGGAAGAGAGCTGGCAGAGGTAGCTGGCAGTACATAGTAGGAAATTTATTTGTTATTTATCTTTTTGGCATTATGCATGAATGGCAATAAAACATACACGAACGTGTATATAGTTCTTCTACGAGCTTGGCTTGAGTTTGAGTTGGAGTTTGAGTATCATAAAAGCGAGTTCTCAGTTCTCGGTTCTCAGGTGTACGAGTCTCTATGGTAGGGAGTTCGTTCGGTCAATAGATTTAGATCACTTTGCTGGGGAAGAGACGGAGCACAAAGAGTCATAAAAATAATGAGCTGGGCACGACGACGATGGCGACAATCATGATGGAGATGATGAACAGCCAGTCAAGCCCCATGGCCTGGCGATAGTGCGTAACGAGAGTGTAAGGCGTCTTATTAATATATGTATTTATCCAGGGAGTAGAAGCATTACCATAAATATTTCTTCAATTCTAATTAAAAAATATATTTAAATATATTATTAAAATTATTATATATTTATAAGCCCAAAAACTTTAAGTTAATGAATCTTACTTTCTAAGTAATCACTTTTCGAGAACATTTCTCTGATTTTGATGATGTGGACTGTGGACTGATGCTAATCTTATTGACTTTCCTAACTACCCTGGCCACATGTCACTGCCTCCTCTGGAGGAGCTTCTCCTTATCGCGGGGGGCAAACAATGAAATAATTTCTGATTCCGAAATGTGAAGTGCTATTATTGTTTAGCCATTCAGCCCTATTTACCCAACTATTTACCCAGCCAGCAAGCCAGAAAAAAAAATAGGGAACCCAAAACGAAATCACAAATTATTCTTGGAAAATTGGCCTCATGGCTTTGGCATGAGGCTGCGGTTTGGCTGATGAAACCCAAGCTGCAAGCCAGTTTTTTCTATCTTATCGCGGAGACCAAATAAGCCCCGAACTCGGAACGAACACCCCCGCCTGATAATGAATTTCGCTGGAGATGGATATGGGTCTGGCTTATCAGGGACACCAAGTTCCCTCCCCCGAAACTGGCTGTGTGTGTACCTTGGGATCGCATTGTTCTCGGGCTGGAAACTATTTTCGGTATTTGCACAAGATCAACAGGTGCCATTGCCGAGCAACAGCGTCAGCATCCCGAAAATGGGAGTGAGAGCTGGACAGCTATGGCGCAATCATGCCTTGATATATAGGGCCCTGATCTTTCGACTATCTAGAAACTATATTACAAGTGAGAGAGATTTGTTGGGAGTATTTTTATACCCTTGCAGAGGGTATTATAATTTTGCCATGATATTTGCAACGCAGTGAAGGAGGCATCTCAGACCCCATAAAGTATATATATTCTTGATCAGCATCACCAGCCGAGTCGATCTAGCCATGTCCGTCTGTCTGTCTGTCCGTCTGTCTGTCCGTCTGTCTGTCTGTCCGTCTGTCTGTCCGTCTGTCTGTCCGTCTGTCTGTCGGTTTCTACGCGAACTAGTCTCTCAGTTTTTGAGCTATCGGGCTGAAATTTTCAGCATAGTCTTATTTCTTTAGCACGCAGTATATATGTCGGAACGGCCGAAATCGGACCACTATATCCTATAGCTGCCATAGGAATGATGGCGAAATTAATGTACAAAAATTTTTAATTTCTCTGTTTTCAACGATATTCTATAAATTTCGAGATATAGTCGTTTTTTATAGTTCTAGAATTACGGTTTTAATTTCATTAAGATCGGACAACTATATCATATAGCTGCCATAGAAGGGATCGGTCGATTTATATGAAAATGTAAAATTCTACATGTAAAATGTAAAATGTACAAAATTTACATAATTTGACATTTTTTTTTACATTACCAAATTGGATCGATTTTCAATGATCCAATTGCTGACTGCAAGGGTATATAAACTTCGGTTTACCGAAGTTAGCTTTCTTTCTCGTTTGGAATATTTTTAGGAAGAGGTAAGCTCTTAAGATTATCTATGTATCATTAAAACCTGGCAGAGAGGATTAGTCAGACTGAAGAAGATATTTCTAGTCTATAATTCTTGATTATCAACAACAGTCAAGTCAAACATGATAACTTTCTTATAATTTAACATATTTATAATTACTTTAAGAAAATGTATTTAAAAATTTATATTTTATTTATTATTTACTTTAAAAATATTTACTTTAAATCAGTGATGCCCACACAAATACAATGACATGTGACATGCATTTGTGTGCGTAAGAGAAAATCGAAGTTGGCTTCGAGCGAGACGTTGCGGTTGCCAGAGCAGTGCAAAGCATTAAAGTTTAATGCTTTGCACTGCCCTGGCAACCGCATAACTCGACCTCTCATTCTCTCTCTTCTCTGCTGCTGCTGCTCACGTCACGTTTACACTGTCTGTGTAGCGGCAGAGAACCGGCAGAATTTTTACCAACCACATGTGGCGGAGGCTTGGGCATCACTGCTTTAAATTATTTTATTCACATTTTATTAAAAACAGTGGTTTGTTTAAATCAAAATATGAACGATCGTAAAAAAATATCCCCTTAAATCCACAATTCAACCGCTTCCAAAAAAACCAAAAATCCCACCAAATATTTTCAAGGAAATACTCACAAGTACACCCGAAACACCTCTCCAGAGACTCCGCCTCCGTCTCCGTCTCCGACTCAGTCTCCGTCTCCGGTCTCCCATGGGCCGTTGCATTCGAGAAATTTCAATAATTGCGGCTCATTAAAAGTGCTCGGCTAATGGCAGCCGAAAACACACTCCAAAGTCAACGACTAACACTTCCGATTATGAAATTTCGTTCGTTTTTCGTCTTTCGTTGACAAAATGCCATCATCAGAGGAGGAGAAACAACAGTAATCACAATCACAAACATGGAAATATCTATAATGTAATTACGGACTGGGATCGAGGTGACTGTAGCAAAGCGCCAAAGCGATCATAGGAAAAGGCAGCAAAAGTAACAAGTAACGAAGACGGCGACTCATTAAAACAATTTTAAAAAATAATACAAAATAATTACAATAAATTATGATTATGCTTGACAGTGACAGTGGCCGGCGGTATCGGTGTCTCTGGCCCAAGACTGGGTACGGGGTACTAGGTACGGCGTGGTGAGTACCTAGCTGCGAGTGGGGTAAGTACCCAGTAACGCCACAGGTGCCAGGCGAAGAAGCGGAGGAAATAATACCAGAGATGGCAGAGCAAACCGAAGACCAGACCAAGACCAAGACGACGATGACGATGACGACGACACCCAGGAATCACTCAACTGTGGCCAAAAAGTTCGTTGTTCATTTGCGCTCGACTTCGGCTTCATTATGCTAGGTGAGATTAAGGGGTAGCAGAGGGTATGCAAGGCTAAGGGAATATTTAAAATAAAAAAAAAACTAGAAGAGAAATAACATTAATTCTGAGGGTATATGGTCAATATTTAATATAAAAAGAGAAATAAATAAATAAAAAGTTAAAGCCCAAAAATCACGGACTAATTAAGAGGTATCAGAGGGTATACAAGTTTAAGGGAATATTTAATATAAAAAATATATATAAAGAAGATATCGGAGGCTATATTAGGCTAAGACAATATTTAATATTAAAAAAATTTTTTAAAAAAGTAAATAAATGAAAAAATTGAGACAATAAATAAAAAATAAAATAAAGGATATCGGAGGGTATATTGAGCTCGGGAAATATTTAATACTAAAAGAGAAATGTGAAGAGTTTCTAGCAGAAAAAAAGAAATAAAAAGATAAATTCCAAAGTTCACAATGGAAGCCTGTGCAGCATACTTTACTTTGCCTTAGAATTCCCAAGTGAAATTTCCGCTAAATGTAAAAGATAATAAGCAGTTAATTACTAACGAGAAAAAGGGGACTCTTGCTCTCTTCCAAAACCCTTTTTCTTGTTTCCCTTAAAATCTAAAAATATCTAATAATATTTTAAAAAGAACAACCTCAGTAAAAGGGTATTAACCGGTCGAGACCCCCTTAGCTTCCTCGTTGGAACCCCCAGACACTGCCCCGTGATGGGTTTCTGCCATTGCCCGCCGTGTGTGCACTTCACCTCTTCGCCTTAATTCAATTCAATTTGGCCACAGAAATAATTACAAACTGTCCAGGCTAACGCGCAGCGTGTGAGCGGCTGCAAAGTGGCGCCGCCCAGCGCTGATGACATGTACTGCTCCGACTCCGGCCAAGGGCAAGGGAGCAGCCAAGCAGCCAAGCAGCCAGGTTCCTCCCGAGAGGGCAGAGAATTTATCAAAAGGCCATTAAAATCAAATTGAGGCGCAGACAAGCGACAAACAAGTCCAAATAAATGGAGATTGAGATGGAGATGGAGATGGCGGGGCAGATGGAGATCTGTCGAATGTGATGGAGTGATGGGAGGATGATGGACATGTGTATTGGAACATACATCAAGCCTCCGCTCTCGATGCATTTCTGGCGACATAAAAATCCCAAGTCGAATCGTTAAAAATGCATCATCATCAATTTTTGATGCATATTTAATGTAACGAGAGGCTCGCGCGGAGTATCTTTGTATCTTTGCATCTTAGCTGAGCTGCACTGAGGGGAAAAATGTAAATAAAACAAGAAATAAATAAAAACAAATAACTTAAATTAAATTAACATCTTTTTCTAAAGGTTTTCAGTAATAAAACTCATTAAAAAGCATATAAAAACCTTATTTATTAATCTTTTTGTATTTTATTTTATTTTTTTATTTCTAAATTTAACTAAATAATTTATCTTTGTATTTTTGCATGTGGCTGAGGAAGGAAAAATATAATGTTTATAATATAATATATTATTTCAAACAGATATTAATTAAAGAGCTCTTTTTCCAAAGGTTTTCAGCGAATAAACTCATTCAAAAACCTTCATTATTTATCTATTTGTATTTAATTTTTATTTTTTATTTCTCAATTAACTAAAAATGTGTATCTTCGCATGTGAGGAAGGAATAATATATTTATAATATAATATTTATAATTTAAAATAATATTTCAAATAAATATAAGTTAAAGAGTTCTTTTTCCAAATAAACTCATTTAAAAACCTTCATAATTAATCCTTATTATTTTATTTTTATTTTTTATTTCTCAATGAACTAAAATTGGGATAAATTCTTTGCCGTGTCACCCAGAGTCTCCCCATTTTAGCTGCTAAGTGCGGCATAAAAATTGATTTACTCCCAAACGCTGCGGCGGGCCAGACGAAAAGCGAGCCACAGGCGATATTTTTCGGGGGGCATTTTATATCGATGGCCGGCAGGGCATTATATGGCTCAATTAGAGGTGTTAAATCGGCCGGAGATATGCACCACATTCCGGATATCCTAGCCCAATCATCGGCTTGCCTTTGTACCTGTCGCAGGTCGGAGGTCGGAGGTCGGTTAACCTCAGGCCTGCTGCTAATCGCTGGTTAAACACAAAAGTGAACGCGAAATTTCACAGGCAAATGCGAAAGGTACTCACTATCCTGTTCCTGGAATCCTGACAGATCCTTAGATCCACGGTATCCTTAGATCCTCGGCACTTGTTTTCTTGTCGGTGAAAGTTCTTAGAGAACTCTAGTTATATTTGCCTGTGAACCACTTCGGTGGTTTCCGGCTCCCTCTCTCTCTCTCTCGGGAAAAAATAATATGAAAAACATAGTCATGTCAGGGCAACTTTCATAAATTAGTCATTGAACCCGGCAAATGGGCAGTGGCTGGCGTGAAAAACACACAAAAATCATAATAATAATAAGCTAAATGCGAGCCTAACAAAGCAGAGGAGCAAAGCTAATTTTTTATAGTGTGAAAAAAGGCAAAAAAAAGCAAAAAAAAATATAAACTAAAACAATATACGCATCGAGAGCGGAGTCTACGCTTTAATAACTTTTGGATTTTTGGATCTCGATGGGTTCGCTACTGGGCTTTTTGAGGGGTATGCCGATTTCTATATTATTTGGATTGTTTTTGAGATTTTTTAGATTTTTAAAATGAAATATAGAGCTCTAGAAAAGGAAATCAATTTAAAGGTAAAAATATGTTTAAATTTCATAGGGTTTTCTATGTTTTTAAAGCCTTAAACTATAGCCTTGTTAACTCTTTAATTTTTCAAGTTATTTTTTAAACCAAGAAATCCCTACTTTCCCTAATAAAATTATAGTTAATCTCCCTATTTTTACTCTTTATAATTTATATTCCAGAGTCATATTTAAGCACCATATCTCTACCTTTAATCCCCATCAATGGCCTAGGAATAATTACCCCTCCGGCAGCACATGTCTTGTGAATTAAGAGCAGAAACCTCTCAGCCAGAAACCCCCACCGCTTTTCCTACCCCGATTTTCCCCCGGCGAACTCTTGAGATTCCCGAAATGCTCTCGGCTCACCTCCGCGATGCCCAAGTCAGACTTCAACTGGGCCAAAAGCCAAAAGCCGAAAGCCACCCACCTGGCAAATGGCCGGCGCACCGAAAAGTATTTAATTTATGCAAAACAGCGACTATAACCTGGATATATACTCGCATTCGAGTATTCGTATTCGTATATGTGGGATTATGTGTGAGACCACGAGAGCTGCGGGCGGAGGCATTTCCATTTCCATTCCCATTTCCATTTCCCAGGGGCTACGCTAATTAGCCAAAAACAAAAACCCCAAAAATACATAACTAACAATGAGCATAAAATTTTGAAAAATGTTTTCATTTCTTTCCAGTTTCCAGTTTCTATGTTCTCTTTCTCTATTTTTTTGTTAACTCATATTCGAGGCATTCGTCCAGAAAACGAAATTCAAAAATGGCGCACACTCGAAAAAATACAAAAAAGAAATATATATTCGGGCGGGGGTTAAAAACCCAAGAGCAGGTGGAATTCGAGATAAGAAAAGTTGAACTCGGAGACGCTTGGCTGGCTGACTGATGGAATGACTAACTGATAGAAGGAACCAACCGAATAGCCGCGACTGTACTAGGTTTCTTCTGGGCTTCTTTTTGGATTTTATTTCTGCTTTTTTGGCAGTGCTGTGATCCATGACCATGGCGCCATTTTTATGATTTGCCAAAAAAAAATAAACACAAACTTTCTTTGCCCGCGAAGCTGCGTGAAAATCAAACTGGCGATCAAAGTTCGTCTGGGCGTTGGAAAGTTTTTTACTTACATTTTTTAGTGGCCACAATTAAAGGGTACAAAGTGTAAGCTAATTTGATTAAATTAAGAGAGCTAGAGGGGTTATTATTTATGCCATAAAAAGGGTTTAAAATGGTTAGGAATATCTTATTAAAGCTTAATAAATACATTCTTTAGGTAAGAATTTATTCTTAGTGATTAATAAATTTAATATAAAGCTAAAACAAGAATTCCTCTTTAGATATTAAACAGAAATTATATTTATTATGTTTTTCTTTGCATACATACATTATCTTGGCAGAAAATAGTTTGTTTAAAAATCTCCAAAAATTCGAATCAAGCAAGAAATATATTTTATTTTATTTTATTTTATTTGATTCTTAGATATTTTCCTTGAATTATTTGACCCTTTCTTTAGGTAGGAATTGATTCTAACTAATTATTTAATTTAATTTAAAGCTGAAACAACAATTTAATTAAACAGCAATTATATTTATTATGTTTTTTTTTGTATAAATATAAGTATAATTTGTTTATCAATCTGTAAAAATTCGAAACAAGCAAGAAATATATTTTATTTTATTTTATTTGATTCTTAGATATGTTTCTTAAATTATTTTACCCGTTTCTTATGCATATTAGATAATATTGCTTACATTTAAAATCTCATAGAGCGGATGCGACTCACAGGATGTCTTCAATAAGCAAACTCAGTATCTGTATCTGCATCTGTATCTGCGGCGGCGGCTAACGAATGTATCTGTATCTGCGGCGCTCTCATATATTGTGTATCTGCATCTGCGAGAGCATTAGCCTGTGCCTGTGCCTGTGGCAATGCAATGCAATGCATTTTTAGTGTAAGCAATAAAATTTACTTTTATTAAAGCAAAAACGAACCAAATTCAAAAGAATTTTTCGCGACTTGTTTTGGCGTCTCGCCGACAACACGGACAACGACAACGACAACGACAACGACGGCAACGACGACCGCATAAATTTAAAACCACCTACACATAAATTTTTAGCTAGATACCGCGTACGAAAAAATATAAAAAATAAACTGCAATATTCATTGCACTATTTGCACTATTTGCAGTATTTGCAGTATTTGCAGTGTGCAACTGTCAACTATTAAATGACATTTAACATGCCCACCAAGTTGGGGGGCCGGGGTGGCTCTGGCTTTTGGGTAGCCGAGGGTGGATAAGACACAGCCCCATCCCCAGCCCCATACCCAACCCCATACCCATCCCTCCCCATTCTTAAAATACCACTTCAGATTTCAAATCAAGTCATCAACAGCCGAGCACCGCGCGCCGCATCCACTTGTCGCTATACGCGATTCGCGATTCGCGCCTGGAACTGCCACTGCAACGCGCTCTTTATCACGGCGACTGTATGGATAATTTCAATTATAATTTATATGCGATCATGGCGCTATTTTTAAACCAGTGACATCTCTGGATCTTTGAGATTTCTAGGGTATATGCCGGGAAAAGCGAAGAAAAGCCGGGCTTTCCTAAGGGGGGTTAGAGAAATAATATCCTTTTCTCAAAAGGAAGAACAACAATTGAAAATTATTTTAAAAATGTGGATATAAAATAATAGAAAAAATATCTGCAAATGTATAAACATTGTTTAATAAGCTGTAGATTTTTGAAGTAAAGATTTTCCCAGAAAAAATATTCTTAAAAAAGGAAATCAATACTATTTTTCGACCTCATACACAGACTTGGCTACTCAGCTTTTCAGAAGGTAGCCAGTTCCTCAGTATCTTTTTCAAAATATTTGTTATTATTAAAAATACATTTTTAATAATAGGAATATTAATAATAAATTCTCAAATATGCTATATATTTTTCAGGTAAAGATATTTTTTAATTCAGTATTCGTTCTAGAGCTCAGCTTTTTAAAAGGCTGTCAGAGCCTCTTCCTTTCTCATTTTAAAAACATACTTTTATATATTTAAAATTCATTTAATAATGTGGATAATATTTAAAAATAATAAAAATAATATTTACAAATGAATAATTCTTTGAAAAGCTGTAAGATTTTTAATTCAAGATTTTCCCATTAAAAGTATTCTTAAAAAAGGAAATCAAGATTTTTTTAGAGCTTAGAAGGAGGCTTGCTTTTCAGCTTTTTCGGAAGGTAGGCAGAGCCTTTTCCTTCTGTATTTTAAAATACATATTTTTATATATTTTATTAATTAGAATAATAATTATAAATTCTCAAATATTCTGTATTTTTTTTAAGTAAAGATTTTCCCATACAAGATATTCTTAAAAGGAAATCAATATATTTTTTAGAGCTAACAAGCAGGCTTGGTTATTCATCTTTTTCGGAAGGTAGCCAGGGCCTTTTCCTTCTTTACTTAAAAATACATATTTCTATATATTTTTTAATAATAGAAATAAAAATTATAAATGATGTGCTATATATTTTTTGAGTAAAGATTTTCTATAAAAAATATTCTCAAAAGGAAATCAATATTCTTTCTAGAGCTCAGTTATGTAGCTTTTTAAAAGGTAGTTAGAGCCTCTTCCATTTATATATTTATCTACTTACTTT
Organism: Drosophila triauraria; assembly: GCA_014170255.2. Classification (NCBI taxonomy): domain Eukaryota; kingdom Metazoa; phylum Arthropoda; class Insecta; order Diptera; family Drosophilidae; genus Drosophila; species Drosophila triauraria. The sequence continues at coordinate 3,378,795 of CM024333.1, read as the reverse complement.
TATATATTTTCGTATAATAATTACCCACAATTTCAATAAAATAAATTCCTGTTTCCATTCTTAAAAATTATTTTAAGTTTTTAATTGTTTTTGCGTTGGTCCACAACTTGTTTTTTTCACAATTGTTATATAAATCATCAAAGTCCAAAATAAGTAGGCCGAAACAACACCTAAAATTTGTACCTATGAAGTCGGAGATGTCCAAGAGCCAACGGGTTCACTTGGTCTTGGCACCGGGCTTGCCCTGGGCTGTGGAGCAGGATGATGAAGCGGTCACAGGTTTGCCCTTAGATGAAGAGGCGGCCGATGAGGCAGCCACAGGAGCAGCCTTGCCTTGGCATGAGGAGGTGGCCGATGGGGCAGCCACAGGAGCGGCAGTTGTGGCAGCAACAGGAGCAGAATCCCCTTTGAAGGAGGTGGCAGCAGGAGCAGGCGGAGCAGAGGAGGCATGATTCTGGCTGATCGTGGCGCAGTGTCTGGCATATAGTTCCGCCTTCAGCTCCAGGTAGTTCTGTGTGATGATCTCCGACTTCTCCCTCTCCGCCTGCAGCTCGCGCTTCAGCTTGATGAGGCCCTTGGCGAGCTTAAGGGGATCCTGCTCCTGTTGCAATAGCTCCTCCGGGGTCTCGAAGCAGCGCCTCAGAGGATTATCAGAGGCCTGGGACATCTTGACAAAGGGGACACACTGAACGGTGACCTCGGAGCTGGTGTTCCGCTGAACCATCAGGTCCTGGAGGTGATGGGCGCACTCCGTCTTCCGGACCTTGCGCTGATCCAGCTCGCTGCGCTTGGGGCCCGTGGAACTGGCGGCGGCGGCAATAGCCACCGCGGGATCACGCAGCTCCTCCGGCACCAGCTCGGTCTTCTGGTCACCCTTCGGCAGGCTGCTGGCACGGACGGCGGCCGAGACCTTGGAGTCGCCACGATTTCCGCCCGACTCCTTGGCGAGGGTCGGGAGCTGCTGGCCCAGGTGAAGGTAGCGGGTCATGCCCAGTTGCTTGACGAGGAAGGTTTTGGAAATCGACTTCATGGTTCTGTGGCTGCCAAGAAAAAACCAAAACTTATATTTAGATAATAGAAAATTTCCAAAATTTCTTACCACAAAAAAAAAGTGTAGCAAAAGTTATATTCAAAAAATGATATATACAAAAAAACACTTGAAATTTTTTCAACGAAAATATTTTGATTTTTTTTTTTTAGCTCAGAGCCGTGTGTGCTGTACGAAATGCTAGACTCGAATGGCTCTCGGCTGGTGGGATACTACTTTGGATGGGAATTTGAATCCAAGGCCTACTAGAGCCTTTAAGGGGGATTCCCAAGGCCTACTCCATATGGTTACTTAAAGCACGCCATCTGAGCATTACCACCCCAAATCCGCAGTCCTCGAGCTCGAGCTCGAGCTCGGGCGATTATTCATTATTTTGAACGACTTCATCAGCGGCCCAGGAAGCGACAGCAGTTCCTGCCTGAACTATAACACATTCGATGAAAAATTAGATGTACGTTTTGCATACACAGCCACAGCCACAGCCAAGGGCTAAAACCGATTTGCCCCACCCACTTCGTAGCCAGAAAAAATAATAAAAATAAAACAGAGAAAAACCCAAACAGTTAGAAGTCGCAGTCGCATTTTGATTGATTTGAATGTTACGTTGAGTGCGCAGCTCTGCTCCGACTTGGATATGTGACTGATGATTGATGGACTTGCCAGTACCCAGTACCCAGGACCCAGTACACCCCCCAGACCACCCTCCCCGCACATAGGATATTCTTATATCCGAAAAAAATACGAAGGAAATTCGCTTCCTTTAACCGAGAGAGATTCGAAGAGAGAGAATGGAAAAAAATAAAAGTAATTTCCAGGGTCTGACAGGCGTATGTCAAATTCGACGACATGCGAATTTTAATAAACAACAAATTGGCAACAGAAAAAAGTTCAGAAAATAAAGAAATGGGTGTAAGAGTGCCTCGGGAATGGAATACCCGGTAAAGGCGCTAACTTGAAGGTAAACTGAATGTAGATAATTATAATATAGTTTGTAGAATTTTATTTATTGCCATAAACTATACATTAAATATGCAGCAAAATTTAGAAATGAAAGAAATACGAGTAAGTGTGCCCCTACAATGAAATATCTAAGAAAAACACTATCTGGAAGGTATAGAAAATGTAGGTAATGTGTAGGTAATGCCTATAACATAAAGAAACAATAATTCCGACAATGGCATACCCGGTAAAAGCACTAATTGAAAGGTTAATAGGCTACATTTTTAAATAAGTATAAAATTACAGAAGAAAAAAATGCAGTAATTAAAGTAAGGTGAGTAAGAATGCCCCGACAATGAAATACCCGGTACAAGTACTATTTTACAAGTAAATGTAGATAATATGGAGATTATATGTAGATCATAAGTAGATTTTTACCTATATTTTCCATAGACAAAATTTAGAAATACAAAAATGCAAGTGAAAATGCCTTGATAACGAGAAACCTTACAGAAATATATATTTATGTGTGGATATCATGTGGATTCCATTTCAAATATTATAACAAAAATTAACAAGTGCTTAAATATATATACATATACTTTTTTAGGATATTATAATAGTATTTTATTAATTATTTAATAATTTAATATTTATAAGAAATATATAAAGGCTCGTGTCTGCTTATTACATATAATGTTTGCACACAAAGATTGGTTTTAAGGAAAAATAGACTCAAAATGAGAACATTTGTACTCAAATAATGACCGAGTCCATTTGTTCTTACTTTGAGATGATTTTTACTCAGTTTAAGTACATCTTTTACCTATATTTATTGCGTAGACACTGCTTATAATATTAATATATAGTTTTATGCTATAGTTTCTGGAGTCTTGATATCTTTCCCTCACCTACAATAAGCTCTTCGATCCCCACTCTCTGTTGCCTCTACCCCCACGGAAGTTGACATTAGGCCAGATAGATGCCCAGGAAAAGGCCGAGAAGAGCAGAAAATAAAAGAAAAGAAAAGCAACGAGGGCAAACACCGAGTGGTGGCGAGAAGAAAGGTCTACACATGGAAATTAAAAAATAAATAAAACGAAATGAAATGGAATGAAATAGAGTGGGGAGAGATAGGAAAGACATTCACCCAGACAGAGAGCTGAGACTTGAGACCCGAGATCCAAGACCCCAACATCCACCTTTTAATTGTGGTAAAAATGGAGTAATGACGGCGTTCGGCTTTCGGCTCTCGGCTTTCGGAAGTTGGCATTTTGACTTAGTATTATGTACTATTATTGTTATTATTTTAGTTGCCCGTAGCGGCCTTAGACAAACAGAAAGTCGCATTGCATGCCGCTGACATTTTCAGTGGCTCTCTGTAATTTCTTCCTTCTTTTTTTTTTTCTTCTGTCATTTTTCTTGTTTTGTCTTTCAAATTTAACATTTTTCTGTGTATTTTTCGGTGGCCCTCAAGAGGCCACCTCCGGCTGCTCCAGCTCCCGGCTCCCGGCTCTTTCTACGCAACCACATCCGGCCCCCGATGCCCCGACTTCTGGGCAGGGAAGTGAGTCTCGGTCTCGGTTTTGGGCCTTTAGTTTTCGGTTTTGAGTTTTGCCGTTTGAGTTGCAGTTTTTCGGAGTTTTCGGCTCCCACACGTGAGCCGCCGCCGGCAAGCTCCGGGAAAGTTCACTGGGTCACCACACCGAGGGAAGGGCCCCCAGTTATCACTTGAAGATAACATCCAGAACATTGCATTTTCTACCTTTTTTTTTGGCACTTTCGCCAAGGAGTCGTGGGAAGAGTGTGAACTTCGGTGGGAAAAAATTGTGGCCTAGGGATTTAGGCACAGGAAATATCAAGAAATAAATGTAAATAATTATAAGAAAGCTTAAATAGTGAAATATAGAATATTAATTTCAATTACTGTGGAAATTTATGGCCCTAAAAAATACTTAAAAACCTTTTAACGAACTGAAACAATTAATTTTCTGGCAATTTACAAAATAATAGACATAGTTTTGAGAATATAGTGAGAGAATATCAAGAAATAAATGTAAATAATTATAAGAAAGCTTAAGTAATGAAATATAGAATATTAATTTCAATTAATGTGTACTTAAAAACCTTTTAACGAACCGAAACAATCAATTTTCTGGCAATTTACAAAATAATAGTCATAGTTTCGAGAGATATCGTGACTATCGTGCTGAGAATAATGATGTTTCTATTGAAAGCTAACCTATGCCGAATAAAACAAATACGCAAAGTGTTGACAAATAAACGAGGTGTTACTTAAAGTAAATTAAATTAATAATAATATGTTTATACAGCAACGAAAGCCCCTACCAAATGGGGGAGATACTCACGCATTTCCCTGGGATCAGGTCGCATCTATCCCTGCTTTTTTTTACGTTTTGGTTCCCAGAGCAAATTACCGACCACGTTGGGATCCCCAAACCCAGACCCAGTCCCGGCTTCGTGCGTGTAAAGTTTTGCTTTTGTCGCCGGCATTGTGTTTCGAAAGTCGCTTAACTGACAATTTAAGCGGAAGATAGATGGAAATAAAAATAAAACGCGATCCCTCGCACGCAACAGATACAGCCCGACTCTGTCTGTGTCTATAAAAAATAAAAACAACAAGAAGGCAGAAAGGAGAAAGGATTCAATATAGAAATTAATGTTGGACCGCCCTGCCAGGACTCGCGGCTGGCGCTGCCAAATGAATTACGATAAGCAGCAGGCGGCGGGCGGGCACCAAAAACAACAGGGATAAACACGGCAAGTCCTGCGGGGGGGCGGCGGCCAAAGGATTTCCACCAGCAAAAGGGGCGAAAAATTGCACCAAAATTAATAAGGAATCCAGGGGAAAAAAAAACAATAGAAAGCAAAAAAAGAAACAGGAAAAGCTAAGAAATTTCGACTTGGGTAACAAAATCTTTGGCGGAAAATCAAAAAGGATTCGGGCATAGAGAACTCTTAAGGTGAGCTACAATGGGTTAGTTTTAAAGCAAGAAAATGTCCTCAAAAAAATATGTATTAATAAAGATTATTATTATAATTATTATTCTAAAAAATATATACTAAATATTAAAGAAATAAAAGAAGATAATAATTCAAGAGGTTTCTTGATTGAACAATAAAAATAAACAAAATAAATTATTGATAAAGATCAATAAAAAAATATCTGGACTCTTAATTAACAAATAATAGTGCTTAAATATTTATTTGTATTTATAAAAAATTATATAAAATATTTATATATTCCATAAATTATATTTCTATCAATTTAAAATATTTTTTTATATTTTTAATAATTAAATCAAGCCCGTAAGTGACGCTGCCTCTTTAGCTTTATTTTAACCCCACTAAAAATTTTTTAAAAACGTTTTCTTCTTTAAAAAAAACTACCCCAAGCATTCGATTACACCGCCAGTAAAAAATTATTGAAAGTTTATGAAAATAACAAGAGAGAGGGCAGGGAAAAAAATGAAGAATGAAGAATGGAAAACCCGAACCGAACGGAAAAATAACCCAAACACAGCACAACAATTGCTGGTCGGTGTCGGTTGTGGCTTTCTTTCTATTCTTTTTTTTCTCAATTTTTCCCCGTTTTCCCCCATTTTCCTCCTTTTTAACTACAGCAACAGACGGCGTAGGGTTAAGACGGCGGCGTCAACATTGCTGGGCGGCATATTGCAGCCTTTGATTCCTTTTCATTTACTTTTCTTCGCTTTTTTTCTGGCTGCGCCAAAGGATACAAAAAAAATACATATATTGGCTAAAAGGGGGGCAGGAAGGGGGGTAAATTTTATTGTTACACCAGAAAAATAACAACAATCGGAGGGGGTTAAGGGAGCCAAAGGACCGACTGCAGGGCGTCGCATTTTGGCTGCGTTTCCGTTTCCGTCGAAGACGAAGGCATATCGAAGGCGATTACTTGGGGAAACGGCAGAAATTATAAAGACCACCGCGAGTTGCTACGAAAAAATAAAAGGGAAATTATAATAAACTTTTTTCCCTAATTTTTATATATTTTTTCTTGCTGCCTGCTGCTGGTCAAACGGCAGCTGGCGAGCCGCGAGGGGTTAAGGCGGCCTCGACGGCGGCAGATTGTTAGTCTTGCTTAAGAAACGCTGTTTACATTTTTAATAATGCAAAGGCAGAAATCGAAAGGCAGCGAACGGCGAAAAAAATTAAAATTAAACATTGAACATTGAGCCGAGAGACGAGAGCCGAGAAAAAAGGCGGCCAGAAAAAAAAGCAGGCAGGAAAAAAGGCTGTGCACGGAAAATAATTGTGAACTTAAATGGAAATTTTCAAAGGGTTTATATTTTCATATTCGTAAAATTTTTAAATATTTATTTTCTTAATATATATATAAGGTTTTATGGGTACTAAAGTTTTTTTTAATTAAATTCCTTAATAAAAAGAAGCCTTACGATATAAACATATATTTTTGTATTGGTTAGTTTTCTATTTTATTTCTATATAAATTTATATATATATATTAATTTTTGTTTTTGTGTATAACTCGGTCTTTGAAAAAGGCTCAATAAGCCCGCAGAAAAATTGCCAACCCTCCTCTGCCCCCAAATCCTTCTAGCAACTAATGATTGAATTCTTTCAGGCCCAAAAAACTCAACCCCAGTGTCCCCCTTTCGGCTGACCACACCCCTCTGAACGTAGCTTTTGCTACAATTTACAATTTTTATTACCCAATTTCTGCGAGTCAAATTAAAAATTAATTATATACAGCAACAACAACAACAACAAAAGCAAGAGCAAAAAAAAAGGAACAGAAATATTCACGAAAATCAAGCACAGCAATCTTTTTGATTTCTTGACGACGTTTTTGCGTTGATTTCTGTCGAGTTTCTTCGAGCTTCATCGTTATTATTGCGATTGTTATTGTTGTTGTTCGAAATAATTCAATTAAATGACGCCACACGATGATTGTGTAGGGTAAATGGTAAATGGGGGGAGGGGGGTTAATATGGTTAGCTGCCAGTTAAAACGTACGACGCAATTAAAAACTTCCTGATTAAAGCCCCAAAAACGAAAGCAACAAAATAATGAGACATCGCCGTGGGGAGTGAGGGAAGCAACAGAAACACAAACAGAATCTGTATCTGAATCCGTATCCGAATCCGAATCCGAATCTAAAGATCACAAGGCACACACACCACTATATATGAATATATATAAATTAAGCATGATGAGTAAGTGAATGTGAATTTTCGACTTTATTTGAATTTGAATTTATGATGCAACCCAAGTCCCGCATTTCGAATCCCCGTGGCAGTGGCAGTAGCAGCTACTTAATAATCCGGAGGAGTCTGCCGAAAGCAACTATATAGCTTAATTAAATTGAAGGAAGTGAAAACATAAATAATTAATGGAACATTTTAAATGGAAAAAGAGTCAAGATACGAATTGATTTTAGCATTGGGTTGAGCTTTTCGACTTAACATCAGGATAATACACTTTTTGACCTTCTGATAACTTAACAAAATTGTATAGTTTCCTTACCTAAAATACTCGATTAATTTCCAAATGCCTTCACATATTTATACAATTTATGTTCAATTTTAACCTCCGGTTAATAATTTAGAGAAGCTTGACAGGAGATGCTTTTCGATTTAACATCAGGATAATACACTTTTTAATAAGATAACTAAAAAAAAATAGCATTTCCAAATGCCTTCACATATTTATACAATTTAAGTTTAATTTTAACCTCCTGTTAATAATTTAGAGAAGCTTGGCAAGAGATGCTTTGCAACTTAACATCAGGATAATACACTTTTTGACCCTCTGATAACTTACCTAAAATACTTCTTTAATTTCCAAATGCCTTTACATATTTATACAATTTAAGTTTAGTTTTAACCCTCGGTTAATAATATAGAGAAGCTTGACAAGAGGTGCTTTTCGACTTAACATCAGGATAATACATTTTTTGACCTTCTGATAACTTACCTAAAATTCTCTATTAATTTCCAAATGCCTTCACTTATTTATACAATTTAAGTTTAATTTTAACCTCCTGTTAATAATTTAGAGAAGCTTTATTGGAGGAAATAAAATGATATATTTGTACTTTTAATTTTGTAGTTAAACATTTTTAAAGGGATAGAGCTGAGAAACAAATTGATTTCAACATCAGGTTAAGGTTAAATATAACACCAGGATATACAAATTTTGTTAGCCAAAGCAGCCCATTTTGCCAAGAGTTACCCTTAAAGCCTTAAAGATTTTTAAAGGGAAAGAGCTAAGATACAAATCGACTTTAACAATTAAATTGACAGGAACTTTCGTTAATTTTAACAACAGGATATAATAGTTTTTTGGTAACCAAGCTGCCTACTTTATTGCATATTAATTCCAAATTAATTAAATTAATTTAACCTTAGGTTAAGGAAATATTTAGAATTTACTTTGCTACAGGAAATATCTATTTATATTTTTTATAGGCTATTCCCATTTTCTATTTTTCTTTTTCCTTAAAAAAAAAATAAACTATTCCCCAAAACGAAATCACATACAATAATTTAACCTGAGGTTAAGAAAATATTTTGTAGACCTTAATTTGCTATAGGAAATATCTATGTAAATATATAATATATAAACAAATATTTATTGTATTAAAATTACGAAACTATTTCCAAAAACAATACAATACATTTTGTATATTTTTTTACCGGCCTAAAACTGAGGCAACATTTTTTTAAATTAATCATTTAGCAGGTAATGCAATAACAATAAAATATTATTATTATTAACAACCAACCAGTTTGCCCCCGGCGACTATTATTATTATTGTTATTGTGATTGCTGCCTCGTTCATGAGTTTTAAGTTGTGACAAAAGTACAGTCCCAGCTTACTTATGGCAGTCTGTCTCTCTGTGTGCTTGTGTGCGGCCAAAGTCATGACAATAAAGCAAATAAGAGTGGAAAAAAGTCACCAGTTTATGACAGCAATTAAGTAATTTTTTAAACACTCTCCGCACTTGGCCAATAGCAGTAGCAGGCCGAAAACGAACAAAAAACCCGGCCCAAACGTCCCCCGTCCCAAGTAAAACAAATATGGATCTCGTATCTCTGTGTGAGCGAGTGTGTCTTACTTAAGCAACATAAAGCAACAAAGATTGTCATAAAACTGCCAAAAATATACGTTAATTACCTTTTAAAGGTTTTTCAAATTAAACTCGTTAAAATATGAGAGATTCCCCCCCTCAAGCACCGTTCGAAAAAGATCGGACAGAGGCGAGACAGCCCCCTTTTTAGGGGGGGCCACATTGCATATATAACGTGTGAAGTTAATTAAACCCGTGTACAAGTTTATTACAAAATATGATTTTAGTTCACACACAGCCAAAGCCAGGGCCCTCTGACTCACCAAGACGGAGTTACTTTTCGGCTTTCTCGTTTAGTTTTTTTTTCGGGGACTTTAGCGACGATTCTACGATTCTTACGGGAATTCTCTGGAATTCTCTCTCTGGTGGGAAAATTTCTTGTGTTGGTGAAAGAGGAATTACAGAAACTAATCATAAATGTGCCGTAATTATTTTTAATAAATAACATATAAGAGTTTACCCTTTGGTCAAGCGAATATATTATAAAACTCTCGAAACCGGGCTGGGGTTCCTGAAAAAAATAATTTTATAATAGAAAACCTTTTACAAAGATGGTTAGTTAAAAGACGTTTAAAAATTAAACCTTTTAGTCATGAAAATATTACTATTTAAATCGTAAATCAATAGTTTTTAAATTTCTTGTGTTGGTGAAAGAGGAATTACAGAAACTAATCATAAATGAGCCGTAATTATTAAAAACAAATATTAGAGTTTACTTTTTGGTTAAAAAAATATATTATTAAATATTTCATAATAGAAAACCTTTGCCAAGTTGGTTAGTTAATGAAAATATTCCTATTTAAATCGTAAATCAATAGTTTTTAATTCCTCTTTCTCTGACCTTAAAGCAAAAGTCAATTTCTTTCTAGCTCTGACCCTGCAAAAAATAAGGTAATAAATATAGCGAAAAAAAGGGGAAAAGAACTCGCAGAAGAAGGAAAAAACTGGCCAGGATACTGCTGCAGGCAAAACACTCACACACTCATATGCACTGACATATGAATACCAGTGTTATTAATAAATGAATTGCATGTTAACAATAAAAGTTAAGAGCGTGGCCAAAATGGAGCAAAGCGAGCAGCGCCAGCGCCCAAACATGGGAATGAAAGGCAGCTGAAAGTCCGTGAAAACGTGAAAATGACGAAGACTAAAGGGAGCTAAAGGGAAATATATATATATACATACATATAGTACTCGTACTTGTTACCGGGTTCCGTTCAGTTTTCGGTTTCGGGTATCGGGTTAAAGCCACCGCGAATAGTTGGTAATAATAATGAACGAGGAACGCTTGGCTTTGGCTTTTGGCGTCTCCCTCGGCGGACCATAGGAGTACAAAAAAAGTAGATTAATATCTCCCTCGAGTCCTTTTAGTCAAGTTTATACCCATATATATATATAGGTATATATACATATCTGTATAAAAATATATATGCCTGGATATGTGCCCCTCCGAGTGTGTGTATTTCGAGTCGCTTTGCATATGAATTGTATGCGCTTCACATGTTTGGGAAGTGGGCAAAAATTCGAGTCTCCAGGGTCCTTAAATTGATCCATGGGGCGTTTTGTATAAAGCCACAGGATAGTTACAGGCTGCCAATAAAAAAATTAACCCATCGGTTGCCGTAGGATTTTCAAAAATATTAATAAAACTTTATAAAGAATTTAAAAACAAATTTTAAAATCTTCGATTAACATTTTCGTCATCGTACCGTCATCGATTATTGCAATTTAATTAATTTTAAAGGCATGTTATTGATAATTCGAAATATTTATTATTGTTTAATTATATATTTTTATATTTTATATATGTATATTAATATTTCTCAATGTTATATTTGCATAAAATAAAAGAAATATGAGCATTTTGTCTTAAAACATAGCTTGAGCTTTATTATCGATACACCATCATCATAATTGCTTTAAAAATGTTGTCGATAATACTTACTGTGTATTTAAAGCTTCTGAAACCTGAAATAATTTATTTATTTCATTTTATCCACATATTTCCCATTAATTAACCCACAAAAAAAAATTAGCATTTTGTCTTAAAACGTAACCTTAGCTTTATTATCGATACACCATCATTATAAATGCTTTGAAAATGTTATCGATAATATTCATTGTGAACTTAAGACTTCTGAAACCTGAAATAATTTATTTATTTCATATTATCCACTTATTATTCATAAATAAAACAACAAGAAAAATTAGCATTTTGTCTTAAAACATAACTTGAGCTTTCATCATTATTGCTTTGAAAACGTTATCGATAATATTTACTGTGAATTTAAAGCTTCTAAAACCTGAAATTATTTATTTATTTTATATTATCCACATATTTTCCATAAATAAACCCTTAACATAACTTAAAACATAACTTTAGCTAGATTATCGATAACACCATCATCATAGTTGCTTTGAAAAGGTAATCGATTATGTTGTTATACATCTTAATGATTAATTTATTTTTATTTATTTAATTTGATTTCTGATACCGTAAATAATGGATATTTTGTATTATTCACATATTTGCCACATATTAACCCACTGTGCCGCTGTCGCCACCAAATTTTCGGACTTCTTGAACAAAGGCTAACGAATGAGTTCTCACATGCAATGTGTGTGAGGTGGCCACATCGACTTTCGTCATCTATTGGCTCTATATGCAAACACCGCACACACAACACACAAACACATGGAATATGTAAATATATATGGGATATATATAAAGCCAACTATTATTGCAAACAGAGGTAGGGTTTTAAGAGGGGTTTTTTGGGAGTTTTGCTATTTAAGTTCTTAGAGTTCAAGCTGAAATTTATGCTTAATAATTTTTTTTCATAAATAATTTCCCAAAATAATTATTTAATATCTTTTTATCCCTTCCCTAACCCTCCTCTGATCCCACAACTGTAACCTACAAAGGAAAAAAGTTTCACCAAAGCCAGCGTCGTCGTCGTTATTCGTTTTAAATGAAAATTAATTTATGCGAATCGATAAGCCGTCGGCGCCAAAGGGGGGGTTACTCTTGGCGGAACCATTGGGCCAAGTTATTTCCAGTCGTCGTTAGTTAAGGCGCCTCGATCATTTGGCTCGGCCACCCGGGCAAAGGACATTTAATTTCAGGACCTGTCAACCCTTCAACCCCTGTGCCGTGTGTGCGTGTCACCCTCCCCCTCCTTGGACTAACAATTTTTTGGTTAGTCACTGGTCAGTCGAATGGTTAATTGAAGTCATTTTTCTAGCCCTAACTTGACTCCTGTGCCTTTTATTATTGAAAGGTGATAACGGGGACCGGGACAAGCTAGGGGTGGCTGGCCAGAAGTGTTAAACGGGGTTAAGTCCCAGGTTCGGACTCATGTCTGGGCTTACCTTTGGCTATTAATGGGGGGTTAATGCAGAGCCCATCAGTTAGCCAGAGTTTGTTTTGTGGGTATTTTAATTGCAGAGATAAATTATAAAACAATTTGTTTATAATATTTAAGAGATAGTTAATAGATAAATTATTTAATATTTAATTTACAAAATATCTTTATTATTTTATTACATATTTCCGCTGAAGCTTATAATTTTTTTTTAGTGATTTCTCAGCCTTCTTTCTAGTAACCTTTATTAACCATAATTTATTTAATTTATATAATTTATATTAATACAATTTATTAAATAATTTATCTACAAAATACCTCTATTATTTTATTTCCTATTTCTGCTGAAGCTTATAATTATTTTCAAGACTTTTCTCAGCTTTCTTTCTGTTAAGTTTTATAAACAATTATCGCTTTTTGGCACGTCGATCGCCGTACTTTTGCCTCGTTAACCCCGAAAAATCGATAGCCGAACGATCCCAGATCCCAGAAAAAATCGGCTGGCCAAGAATACCGACACGTGCCCCCCGTCAAGTCAAAGGCAAAGCTAAAGCTAAAGCTCGGAACCGGACGGGGCCAGAGGAGAGTTCCGCGTAGAGATTCCCATCTCCTCTTGGGTTCCCAGGTGATCACGACATAAGTCATAAGGGAAAGGGCCAGGGAAAGGGAAAGGGGAAGTGGACTTAATAAAAATTATTACACCTTTATGGGTGATCACGTACGCGGAGGAGAGCGACCCATAAATTTTCAGCTAGAAGAGGCTGATGACAGATAAGACCGGAGACCGGGAGAAGTCAAGAACAAGCCTCTCTAGCCTTAATTACGATATATACTTACATGTGTGTATATATAGAAATATATGTATATATATATATGTGTCACGTAATGAAAATCCTCCCCGATATATGGCATATGTCGGGGGAACCAGTAATAACGTAATAAATATTCAAATTACACTATTCCTTCTCCATTCGAGCGGCCATTTTTTCGAATTTCCATTTTTCCACCTGGCCCTGCCAAGCGGGCCAAGCGGGCCAAATAGCCAAACGTCAACATTAACACAACTAAATGTATATATCAAGCGACCTCCCCATCCCCATTCCCATTCCCATTCCCATTCCCAGCTATATATACGTATATATCCCAAATAGCCACGACCCCCGGATAAATGCACGGCAAATAAAATCTATTTGTTTTTCTTGATTAAATCTTGAAAAAATAAATTATAAGAACAGAATTAAATTAAAGTAAAAAAACTATAAAAGGACATACTAAATTATCAAATTAAAAAGTATATCCCAACCCCCCTATGTAATCTTCAGAGCAGAGCAAAGTCCAAGGCACAAAAGGGAAATGTTCCTTAAATAATTTTAACTCAATGAAAGGATTAAATTTAAAGTAAATAAAAACATAAAAGAACATATTAATTCATTACATTTTAAAGTACTTCCCAACCCCCCCCCCCCCCCCCCTATGTAATCGTCAGAGCAGAGCAAAGTCCAAGGGATTACCTTGCTAGATCTTTGACCAGATATTCCATTAAAAAAAATAATAAGACAATAATTAAATTAAAGAAAAATATATATATAAAAGAACATACTAAGACCTCATATTTTGAAGTATTTCCTAACCCCCCCTAGGTAATCAAGTGTTCAAGCTGAGAAATCCACTTAAACTTAAGAATTTGTAACCCTACATAATATTAATTATTAATTCCAACCAACAAATATCGAGGTATTTTAGGCCTCAAATATTTATTCCCTGTGTAACCTACCGAGGCGCGGCTAAAAAGGTCGCGCGGTATTGGTAAAAAGTAAGCTATGGCACATTTATAGTTGCATTATGCTAATCAAATGACACCCATGGTGGCATATCGAGTCCCCGAGAGCTGGACTGACCCCTCCTGGGCTTTGTTTCGAGTCGAGCCTGAAGCCCGGTGAGTTCTGACCTCCGAATTCTGGGGGTTGCTCTCGCTCCCCCGGTCGCATTTATTTTGACATTCAAGTTAATAGATCGGTTTTGGCCATAAATTAGCATTTTATATAGGCATAGGTGTGTATGGTGAGCATTCGTTATGTATATATGTATATATATATCCGTCTCCATCGGAGTTCGTGTGAGTGGTCAAGTGTGGCGGTGCCCGGTGGCGGGTTTCCTTTCTTTTACCCTTACTTTCGGGATATATATGGTATATCCGAAAGTTATCGCCACTTGGGGGAGTTGTTAACTCTGCTCTGGATATACGATAATTAGGTGGAAATCGAGAAGGGAACACGAGCTGCCAATTAGGCTTTAACGGAGAGTTTTTAAAGGTTGTTAATAGGTTTATATATATTTAGTTAAGGTTTTGACATAGATTAATTGATGTTGGAATATATATTTCGACTTCAATTTAATTTAAATAAATTTCAAGCCATGGAAAAATATTTTAAAATTTATTTTAGAGCCTTTTACTCATTTAAGAATTTTAAATAAATATTGTAAACTTATCCTGCCATTAAAATTCTTTAATAAATAATTTTAAATATTTTTTAATACATTTATATACTTTTAGTAAGTTACTTTGACATAAATTAATACGTTTTGGAATAAATATTTCGACACAAAATTAATTTGAAAGTATTTCAAGCCAAGAGAAAATATTTTAAAATATATTTAAGAATTTAAAATAAATATTGTGAGCTTAGCCTGCCATTAAAATTCTTTAATAAATAATTTTAAATATTTTTTAACACCTAAAAACCCATGAGATAATAAATAATTATGCTGCCAACGTTCCTTAATCTCAATACATGACCATCAAGTGGCATTTCTTGTGGAATTTCAGCTGCTCCTTGGAATTTACATAAGAAACAAACAGACGAAACTCCAACACACACAAGGGAATATTTTTTAAAATTATATTTCCAGCAGAAAGGTAGCAGAGATCAATCAATAGGAGTTTGGGTTATGTAAATGATCCATTTTTCCATTACCATTTCCATCTGGAGTCCGTGAAATATCGACTCGGGCACCGACTTGGCCTCAGGAATGGGCCTGCATTTATAATTATGAGAAAATCGCACTCATCATCGCATCGCATCGATCCAAGCGGCACATCTGCACCCATTACTCTGGCAAAATTTGAAAAAATTCAACAAATACCTCCTGGCTGCTGGAAATAAATAATATCCGCCGACGGCATTGATATGCAAATGATTCCTGCCAGATCGGA
The DNA here is from genome assembly GCA_014170255.2 of Drosophila triauraria. NCBI lineage: Eukaryota > Metazoa > Arthropoda > Insecta > Diptera > Drosophilidae > Drosophila > Drosophila triauraria. The sequence goes on along the minus strand of CM024333.1, from coordinate 3,363,090 downwards.
AGTGTATTGAAATCGGAATCAAGAGGCAAGGGATCGGCATCGGGACTGAGGCTGAGATTGAGATCGAGATCCCACCCTTGGAAGTACCTGGCCCCGGCCTTCCCTCAAGATTATGATTATGCAAATCGGCAGCCGGATTTGTCAAGGGTGAAATTCTATATCCTCGAGGCGAGGTAGAAAAAAAGGAGAAAGGATTTGCGCTGCGATTTGTGCAAATTTGCCAAAATCAAATTGATTGTTCGCATTGTGCGATTTGCGACAATTTCGAGTGGCATTTGTGGTAATTGATACGAGTCCGAAAAGGAGCCATTATCGAACCCAAATCCCAAATCAAAACCTAACCCTTTGCCGCTGTGTGTGCGAAAATATTTGCCAGGCCAGAGAATGGCAAGTTGGCAAAACACTGGCGAAAGGCGAAAGGCGAAAGGCGAAAGGGGTGAAAGCGATGCTTTCCCCGATTTTCCCGATAGAAAAGGCAATGTATCATGTAATGAGATCAACTTGGCATCGTTTAACTGCCGTTTTCCAGGACGCATTGTGATCTGGGGATCGCTCAGCATGTGCCAAAATAATACAACCCGCTGGGATTGTGTTATTCCGGGAGTTAATCTGCGTTTACACTTGATTTTTAGATCCCTTTTTATGGGCTATTATACTTCACTAAGGCTGTAAGGGATATACTTGGTGGTTTATTATTGAGTATTTTTGATTCTTTGATTTTTAATATGATTTTTGGGTATTTATTTAATACTTTTAATTAATATTTATATATTTAGCAGCCTAGAAATTTATTTAAAAATGATATAATCAGTTTTTCATATAAATCTGCCTTGGTTTATAGAAATTATAGCTTCAGCTTTTTAAAACAAAAGAATCTTTTCAAAATATATGCTTTTCCTTATTAAATAAGCCCCTAGAAATTAAAACCGTTCCTTAAGCTTTTCTTCAGTAGATTTTCATTGAAATATTTAGCATTTTCTTATGATTTTATGGTTTTCAGATTTTTTAAAGGATTTTTGGGTATTTAAATTATTATTTTTAAATAATATTTACCTATTTACAAGCTTAGAAAATTCTTTAAAATAACTGCCTTTCTCATAATTACCTGCCTTGTTTTATAAAAATTATATCATTAGCTATTTAAAAACAATAAAATCTTTTCTATATATAAACTGTTCCTTAGTAAACAAGCTCCTAGAAATAAACACCGTTCCTTAAGCTTTTCTTCAGTAGGGTTTCATTGAAGTATTTAGCATTTTCTTATGCTTTTATGGATTTCTGATTTTTCTACAGGATTTTTGGGTTTTTAATTATAATTTTTAAATAAAATTTACTTATTTAAAAGCATGGAAAATTCTTTAAAAAATCATGTACTCGGTTTCCCTTATTTTATAAAATTTATTTTGTTACCTATTTAAAACCCTTAACAAATTGTTTCATATATTACCTTTTTTTTACTAAATAAATCCCCTTCCTTATGCTCTTCTCCAGCCCAAGTTATTTCGATTATCTCTTAGTATTTCCTCAACTAGTTGGCATGATCTTGTGGTATTTGTATTTATGCCAAGTCCAGACTAATTTCTCTCCATATCTCCGCTTGGTATTAAGGTATTTTATGGCAATTTCCATCATAATGACAATTGCGGCTTAGACTTTTGATATTCATACTTGCTATGGAGTACGAAGGTTATCTCTCGCGGTTATTCCCACTTTATCTGCGCTTTCATCTTTATTTGTCCGATGAGGAATGCCTTCCCAGATCCACCCACTCCCGGATACTTGTCTCTCCATTTTTATGGCCGCTCTAGATGCATCCATAACCAATCTGGCTTCCTCGGCAGATCAAGATCCAAGATCAACTGTCGATGGCAAACTCTTGGCGAAGTACGTGTGTGAATTTCTTGTATTTTTTGTTACCATTCAGCTTTTATTGAGTGTATCTGCGAGTACGTGGAGGGGGGCTCTGGCAGGGGAAGCCCGGGTTCACGTAAGCTTTTGTGGTCGCAACTGTTTTGTCTATTGTTCTAGACAACTCCGACTGTTGCACGAAAATTAATTTCCAACGGCAAGTGCAATGGTTCTAGGGCAGGGGCACAAGAGGGGGAAGGTACTGGTGCAGTGAAAAAAAATATAATTAAACTTAAAGCTACAAAATTCGATTTAAAAATGTTAACAAAAAGTTTAAGCATCATTAATAGGTTAGAGGAGCTAATTTATGTTTTTTTATAATACATTTCTGGTAAGAACCTTTGCTAAACACGTATATGTCTTTGAGTTTTCCATCTTTTCACATTTTCTTGAAAAGAAAAAATTTAAAAACATCCAAGAGAAACTTTAGCTGAACACGAATTTTGTGCTTACGTTTTATATCACATTTTTCTACGGCTTAGAAAATGGGAAAACTTGTATTTTATTTTTATTTTATATTTTTTTAAAGCTTATAAGCTTTAATAATTATTATACTTTATATTTATATCAGTGATGCCCAAGCCCCCGCCACATGTGGTTGGTAAAAACTCTGCCGGTTCTCTGCCGCTACACAGACAGTGTAAACGTGACGTGAGCAGCAGCAGCAGAGAAGAGAGAGAATAAGAGGTCGAGTGGTGCGGTTGCCAGAGCAGTGCAAAGCATTAAATTTTAATGCTTTGCACTGCTCTGGCAACCGCAACGTCTCGCGCGAAGCCAACTTCGTTTTTCTCTTACGCACACATGTCATTGTATTTGTGTGGACATCACTGATTTATATATTTATATTACATATTTTTTATTATGAATATATTTTTTTCTCTCTGTATTTTGGGGGTGTAAGCACTAAGGGGCCTAGTGGTGGGGCTTTGGATTGGCGGAGGGCATTGCAGATTTGCCAAGCTCTGATAAAAACCAGACGCTAAGGCTTGAAAAGGTCGACGTTGGTTGTTGTTGCTGCCACTGCTATTGTTGCTACTTGTTGTTGTTGTTTTAGTTGCTGTTGTTGCTGTTGTTGCTGGCACATAGCTGAAATGCACCGTTATGCGAACGGCCTGGCCCGCGCGTATCTATGAGATACAAATACAAATACCGACTGAGCGAGGCAAGTTTACATATGCCGCAGCTCACTGCCACGCCCCTCTCGCTGCCCCTGCCCCCTATCCTTGTTGGCCAATGTTATTTAGTAGTTAATAATGAGCATGTTGCCGCTGTCGCTGTTTGTTTTTCGCCTTTTCCCTGGATTTTATATGTGTGTTTTTGGGGCTAAATAGAGGTTATCACGGGGGGTATGCCGGACTTTATTTGGATTTTTGTGAAATAATATAAGGGTTTTGGAGTTTAGTTTTGGCCAATTTCTAATACATTTATTCATAAGGAACAGATTTTTTAAAGACCAAATGTGGCTGAAAAATAGGTAAAAATGGTAAAAATATTTATAATTATATTGCTTCGGAAATGAGACATTTTTAAGTAATTTTATTATTTAAATATGATTAACTTTTAAGTAATTTTATTAGTGTTGGGTTGCTCATGAGTGAGTGAACAAAAAAGAGTTGTTCACTTAACTGAGTGAGTTTGGTCACTGTTCAGTTTTGCTCTCTTGCTCACTATTGTTCAGTTGTTCAATTTTGTTCTTTTCATTCACTTGTTCATGTTTGCTCACTTGCTCATTTTTACTCATTTATTCAGTTTTGCTCTCTTGGCCATTATTGCTCAGTTGTTCATTTTTGTTTAGTTACTCTTTTTTTATGGTTTTTTTATTTCGTTAAAATGTTTATGAACAGTTAATAAAGAGGCAATGAACAGTAAACAAGTGAGCAAGTGAGCAATGAACAAGTGAGCAAAATGAGTGAGTTGACTCTTTTGAAAAAAAAGAACAAGTGAACATGTTCACCCAAATGAGCCGTATTTACCCAACACTAAATTTTATTATTAAATTGGCTAAACTTTTAGGTAATTTTATTTGTATATTGCTGATTTTTGTGGGCTTTCCTAGGACCTTAGAGAGAGAAGAACCTCCTTTGGGAGGAGTGCCTTAAGAAAGGTCTTCATATTTTGCTTTTTATAATCCCTCCTTCAGGTTAACTTTCTCCAACTCTCCTTTAAAGGGTATCCCTCAAATGCAACCCCGACTTGGTCACGCACTTGTTGCCCTGCGTTTTTGTTGGCATATCGATGCGTGCATCCTGCCAGCCAGTTTCCTGCTGGAAATTCGCAGGCAGAGTCCTGCCTGGCAGCGCCTTTGCCTTTGCCTGTCCTGGCATAATGTCATGCCGGGACGGGACTCCAGTGTGTGTGTTGAGTGCGGAACTCAAGGACAGGCCGCTTCTCACGGACACCGAGATAGGCTCTCCTCTTCCCCTGAATGGTTATGCAAATTTGGAGCCACCGCCGATACCTATAATGGTCGCAATGGGAACGCGGGTCCTGCGCCTGGGAATTCCCACAGATAAAGTCGCCAGAATACATATAGAAGTCGAGCGGCATTGATTGGCTCACGCACTTGTTGTTGGCCATTAATCAATGGCCTGAAAACGGGCTGACGGCGGCTTCTTATGCTAATGTCCTTCAAGGATTCAAGGATTCCTTTTTTCCCTGCTAAATGCCAGAAAATGCCAATAAATCACATACACATACGAGAGTCTACGAGGACTGCTGCGGTTCCCTACACTTCACTTGTCAGCGGCATCATTAATAATCCTTTACTTGCGTTGCGCCATAGCCTACTTAGAGCGGGGAAAGTGGGGGGAAAAGTCGGTGGAAAACCAGGGAAAATCGTAAGGTAAATGATGCAAATAAACAAATGTCATATGCGCTGCGCATCTGCAGAGGAGAGACGGCATTGCGAACCCTTTTTCTGTCAACCTCAAAAATGTCATTAGGCAAGGACGTGCTCTGCTTTCTCTCTCTCGAGGAACTCCAGGAACTCACATATGCTCGATTCATGTAATTCGATTCGAAAGGACTTTCGCTCACATTCCTTGATTCGGAATTAATGCAAATTAATGATGCCCAGAGTCCTGTCCCTGTCCTGTCCTGGTTTTTCTGGGCTTGCAAATAGTTTTTTAATGATTTCTCTCAGCTGGGAAAATTCTTTGAGATTTTTATAGAAAAAACCCTAGAGAGAACTCAAGATCTGTGGCAATTTTTGGCACTTGAAAATTAATAATCCCAGCCTCGTCTCACCTAGCAACAAAAAAATGCCCACTTGAACCCGCGAATGGCACTTTGGAGCTATAGAAACCGAACAATCAAATCTAAATTATTGTCTAAAGCCATAAATGGGAATTAACTCAAAGTCTGAGCGGGCCAATTTATAGTTTGAAGGTGGCCCAAAGGGGAAATACTGGCTGAAACCATTTCAAGAAGCCCCATTAACCTCAATTAGTGACTTTGCCAGATGCAAAACAATGGCCCAGGCTATGTATCTATGTATCTGTATCTCTCGGAACGCAAAACGCGAAGCTGCTAATTAAAATAATGTCAATAAAAATTGTTGTCCATTATATAGTGTATGGCGAACCGAAAATTGCAGCGAAACTCGAGCGATTGCCAAACGCTGAGAGGGCCAAAAGTCGAACGAGAAAAAACCAAAAAAAAAATACGAAAAAACCAAAAAAATTAAACAACAGAAAATAATCACAAGTTGGCCATAAAAGTCAAACTCAAAGTACAAAGCAAGCCATAAACGAAAAACGAAAGATGAAAACAATAAGTCAAGGAGTTAGCATATTTACTCACACGACTGCGGGTCGTACAAGTACAGTGCGTTTCGTGAGTGTCAGTGGAGGGTAAGTGGCCAAGCTAAAGCCTTAATAATCGTTATATTTTATTTGATAAAAATACCAGAAGAAAGGCCTTGAAAATTGCTTTTATTTAAGGCGAAAAGAAATATCAAAAAACCACAGAAACGAATTTAGTAATAATCTATAAATTATATTTATAAAATGTTTAATTCCTCCTTTGTATATTTTATTTTAAACTAATTTAAGGAGTTTTTATTTAAGTAATATAAGCTATTTATAAAAGCCCTGAGATCTTACAAAAAAATATAAAACATAAAACAAAGGCCTTAATAGTCGCTATATTTTATTGGAGAAAAATATCAAAAAGAAATTAAAATACTAATAATAAAAATACTAAAAAATATATACAAATACTAAAAAAATCCATTTAATATTTTTAATAGTCGCTTTATTTTATTGGAGAAAAATATCAAAAAGAAATTAAAATACTAATAATAAAAATACCAAAAAAAATCTAAAAATACTAAAGCATACTTTAAAAAAATCCATTTTATATTTGTTTCAAAAACTCTGTTTATAAAATGTTTAATTTCATCTTTAAATATTTTATTTTAAGCTTATTTAAAGGCTTTTTAGTTCGGAAACATATTAACTATAAATAAAAGCTTTAAAGAACATTTTAGATTTGAGCTTAAGCCCTAAAAATATATAAATAAATCTTTAGTTCTTGCTCACATATTTTCCTATTTACTTTTATATAATAAAATATTTAAAATTCCACACAAATCCCCGACTTAACCCCCTGAAACCCACCGTCCACAGCCTCGCTCATATATAAACTGAAACAATCGAACGGCAAAATATTCCCACAAATTTCGTAAGCTGAAAAAAAAGAAGGAAAAAATACGTAAAAACGAAGAAAAAACGAAGAAAAAAGTCTGCAATTGCGGGCCGCTGGCAGAGAGCTAATTATTAGTTAACTTCTATCTTTAAGATACGCGGCCCCAGGTCGCAGCATTGCTTAATAGACCAGAACACACCACACACAACACACCGAGTGTGTGCGAGTGTGCGGCTGATGGCTCCTCCATTGTCATAACACGTTTCCGTGCAGTTTGTCGCTTAGAGGGGCTTTTGTATCTCATGGATGCACAGAAACACATCCAATAGCACAATTCATTGGCTTTCCCAGCCCTGTCAAAGGCATGATTTTCACATGTATCTATTAGATACGTTTGTATCTGCCGTTTCTTTTCTTCTTTTTATTTTTTTGTATTTTTTCTATTAATATTATTAGGTATTTGCGAGCGGGGGGCGAGCGTCAATGCGTAGCCAACGACACAGTTTACTCCGTCAGCCCGCCACGCCCACACTCGGACAAATTACAGGGTAGCCAGGCTCTGGTCGGCAATTTAAGCAAGAAAGTTTTGCTGTGTGTGGGAACCCTTGAGGTATGATCACTTGGTCTTGATCTTAAGCAGTTTTGAATAATGAAAATAATACAAATTAAGTGGCAGCAGAGAAGCTAGGGGATTTTTTGTATGATTTATATTAATAAATTCTGTATTTATTTATATTTATTTATAGTTATTTATAGGTATTTATATATATTTATATTTAATTATATTAATTTATATTTATTTATATTTATTTATATTTATTTATATTTATTTATATTTATTTATATTTATTTATATTTACTTATATTTACTTATATTTATTTATAATTATTTCTATACATTTATATTTATTTCTATTCATTTATATTTATTTATATCTATAAACTGTTCAATATTTAACTCTACAGCAAAGGTTGAAGGTATCCTGGAGAGCCTGAAAATCGAACAGCTTGCTGAAATTACTGAAAAAAACGACCTCTCAGCGATCATCACTCGAATGGAGAGGAAATTTGCATATTTCAACTGATAGCAGGACACACAGATACTTTTCAGCCACAGTTACCACAGTGGGGCAGATAAGGGAACAAAATAGAAAATTAAAATGCAGTTTAAAATGAAATACATAAAAATTAATTAAGAAAAGTTAGCCGAAACTTACATCTTAGAAATCAACAAACTAAAGTGCTTTAAAAAATTTTTTTTAATTATATACTTTATTATAAATATTATTACATTATTATATACTATAAAATATATAAAATGGTCTGTGTTTTAAATATTTTCTATTGCAAACTAACTAAGGTTTTAAAATAAATCTTAAACCTAACATCAAACAATTAAAGGAAGTTGTAAAACATTTTTAAATAACCTACGAAACATAAAATATAATATAATCCAACATATATAACATAAATTTAACAGAGAAATATTTGTAATATATTTAAATAAAATCCCTAGGCATTTTAGAATTTAATTAAAATATTTAAGGCACATTATTTGACACAGAAGAAAAAATACCACAAACAATATTTGAAAACTATTAAACAAAATCAATTTTATATGTGTTTCAAAAATTCTAATTTTAAAATATTTAAATCTCTTATTGTATATTTTATTTTACACAAACTTAAAGAGGTTTTATTTTAGGAATATAGACAATAAATTAAAGCAATAAAAAAGTAAATTTTAGACCAGAATTTGTGTTCTGAAACCTTAAACATCAAATATTAAAAACTCAGACAGATGCCACTGTTCTTTCTCTACAAAAAAGGGGGTTGAGGCTGACTGCTGGCTGCTCATTAGGAAAAGGTCAGAAGTGGGTTGGAAAAATCAAACATTTGTGCATTTTGATGTTCCCGCAGGACTCGCCGCTATCTGTAATGTATCTGTATCTGCGATTGGTAATTGCACAGATATATATTTTAATGCCAGCAGCCTCGGGCCCGGGGCATATGCAAGAGTCATAAATCTGAATTCGAAACTCCCGAAGTGCTGATGATGAGCTATGCTATTTCTATGCAAATTTCGGCGGGGGCTTCTGGCCTTAATTGAAATGCAAATGCGAGGAGATTGTGGCCACAAGATCACGCTTTTTCGCAAAAATCCAAAACAGATCCGCAAGCAAATCCAAAAAACACGATCAAATGCGAAGGAAATCCGAGACCGAGCTGACGTCGGTTCTATCTATCTGTGGCTGTAGCCTGTATCTGTATCTGTATCTATTGCTGCCGCTGCATCTGAATCTGTGGGCTTGTTTTTACTTTATTTTTTTGTCCCAGGTATCGGTGTCCATTGGACGTAATTAGAACGAAAAGCTCGAAAAAGATGCGAAATGCATCTGGCGGATTCCAATTAAAGAGGCGCTTACCCAGGCGTTGCAGGAATATTACCAAAGCGTAATACGATCTGAAGGCAAGAGATGCACTGAGAGAAACCTTGGTTTATTAGGGAATTGCTAGCAAATATTTCTTAGAATTTTTATAGATGATTTCTAGCATTTTCTAGGTTGTTTTCTTACTTATTTTAATGAATTCTTAAGTTATTCTCGAGACTTTTTATATATTTCAGCTAATTAAATATTTTAAAACTTAATAAATTAGTTTACTTAATTTATTTTAATTTACTATTATTTACTACTATAACTTTTAATTTCTTAGAATTTTTATAGATGAATTCTAGGCATTTCTAGGTTGTTTTCTTACATATTTTAATGATTTCTCGAGTTTTCTCAAGTTATTCTCAAGACTTTTTATATATTTCAGCTAATTAAATATTTAAAAATTAATAAATTGGTAAATTTGATTTATTTTAATTTATTTCCATTATTTTCCCTTTCAAATACATATTTTTTTTCGAGTCAGTGCCGCCGCGTGATCTTCATTCCAATCGGGATCGAGAAGCAACGTTGCCGATTTTCGCGGCGATCGAAACTTGAGGCAGCTGGCGGAGATCGGGACTGGTATCCGCACCCTCCTGTCACCCTAGACACCCCTCCTCCCCGCCTCCCCACCCCGCCTGATTATAATAATTTAAGCCCGAAGAAGCCGAGCGAAGAAAGCGCCCCGAACAAAGGGACAAGGAAATTGTGTGCGCCTAGGAAGTGGAAGTGGGATGGTTTAAGGAGTCCGGTCTCGGTCTCTGCAATATGCAAATTAGCACGAGCCGAATCCGAAATATACAAAAATACAATATCCAGCACAGGGAGTACTGTACACCCGACACCCTTTCGATTTCCTTCAAGGAACGCGGACATACCCCCTCGAAGGCAATTCGAATCGAGTCCGAAGTCCTCCGAGTAATGAGCAAAAGGTGTTTAATTGTCGGGACACGGAGGGCGAAAGGCGAAAGGCAGCTGGAGATCGAAAACTTTAACAAAAAAATAGAAGAAAAAACAGTATCAATCGAGCCCAGTGGTGTCCAATTTTCTGAAACGTAGTTTTCATGGCAAAAAGAAATATTTATATCAATCAAATAGGGGTGAATGGTTGAAGGTAACTTAATATTAGGAAGGAGAAATATTTAAAATATCTCAGGGAAATATCTGTGAAGGGAAGTGTATTTTTAGAAGGCCTCAAAGGATATGTTTTAATATCCTTGGAGAGGATTAAATATATATAAAATTAGTCAGAAGCTTGCACTAAAGTGAAGGATACATTTATGTATAAACATAAAATATATATATAATATCTCAGGGATATATTTGTGAATGGAAATTTATTTTTACAGGCCTCAAATTATACATTTTTATGGCTTTCAGGAGGGTATAAATATATATAAATTTAGTCAGGAGTTTTTACTGCAGTAAAGGAGACATTTCCGAGCCCATAAAAAAAATTGCAAATATTGGAAATAATTAATATAATATAAAAGTCGGAATCGGGCTACTATACCATATAGCTGGCATGGAAAAAATCTAAGAAATAAATGAAAGAAAATTATGACTTTGTTGTTTTTTAACATATATTTAACCACTTCAAGATATGAAAAGAATTATAGTAATAATTTTATAAAAAATCAAAGAACTAGCCATAGGAATGGTTTAGCTCAGCTTACAAATAAGAAGTCACTCCATATCAATAAATATTAAAAGAAAAATGTAATATATTTTGTTGAAAAGATTAATCCTTATTTAATCGCTCATTTAGGAACTTTAGGGATTTATTTATAAACCTTAAAACCTAAAACATAACTTTAAAACCCCCTAAATCGCTTATACAAATTTTTAATTATATTCTCAGGACTCCAGAAGGTTCTTCTACCTAGTACATAAGTAGAATCAATCAAAATATATTCTATAGAAAAGATTTAGCATTATTTAATCGCTCATTTAGGATCTATTAAAATTTATTTATGAACCCTAAAACCTAAAACCTTATTTTAAAATCCCCTAAATCGCTCAATAAAAATTTAAATCTTACTTTCAGGACTCTAGCAGGACCTGCTACCTAGTAAATACATATAATCAAGGCAACCCCCGCCAACTGTTGCATTTTTTGGATTTAATTCGCGAATCGTTTATCTATTACGCAATTACCGCGCGGCGCAACAATTGCTGCCGCCTGTTGCTCCTTTTATTTTTCTCGTTTTTTGTTGTTACCCCTTTTTTTTTGCAACATCAACACAACCCCTTGTGCGAAAAATTCGCACTGCTAAATTTGGTGTAATTTTTTTGTTGCAAAAACCACCAAACAATGCAGGAGAGCGGCAACAACAATGGCACGCACTGCTATTACCCCGTGTCTTCGGGCGCGCACCCCACTTTCCGCAGGCCAGGTTCACCCCTTTTTCCAACCCCTTTGCGCCGAGCGCCGAGGTTTGGCCTTGCAACACACTGCAACACCTTTGAGCCATCCCCACCCCCCTCTACTGCTACCGAGTCCCTTCAACCCCTTCCCTGTCTCACTTTCTCCTCATGTGTGCAATTATCGCGCGTTTATTGCGAAACAATGCAAAATACACGACGGCAACAACAAAGGTCCAGTTCTATCAAACTGTTGCTGCCTCCTCCTTGGATGTGCACTGCAAAAAAAAATTATTAAGTGAGGGAATTACATTTTTAAAGAGGAAAAATTAAGAAGGAAAGGAATAAGGGAAGTAATAAAGGAAGAGGAAATCAAGGAAGCAATAAATAAGTAAAGATATCCAAATAGAAATAACAAGGAAAGAAATTAAATAAATAAAAAGATACTGATGGAGGAAGTGGTGGAGTCTTCCTCTTGAAACGGCTTTAAATCCAAGAAATTCTATTTGAAAAATTAATACAAAGGGAATAAATTTCGTTGGGAAATGGGGAATATTTAATTTAATTTAAATAAAATGGTAATTGAAACCTTCTTTGGAAAAATATTATCCTCATTTCTTTATTGTTAATAAAACTAAGCAATAATAAATAATACAAACTAATATTAATATTTTGTCCTTAACCGTTTTTTCTTTAGTTCTTTTTTAGTAAATTTCTGCTTAGGTAAAAGGTTCAGCTTCTTTGTAATAATGAATCTATAGACAGACGTACAGACGTACTCAATTTGAGGATAAAACCAATTCAATTCAGACGTACAGACGTACTCAATTTAAGGATAAAACCATTTCAATTCAAGAATATTTGTACTTAATTTTGGTGTGAGTACTTAAGTATTCATTTTGTTTTTTTTTTTGGTCTTAAAGTAAGGAAAAAAACTAAATCTAGGAATTTTTAAAAAATCCGTACTCAAAATAAGAATAGCACGAATTTGAGTACGCGGATTCTCAATTTCCGAACCCCTTTAAATAAACAATTATTTTTGTTCTTATTCATCTCTGTATATATTTTAATTTTGCAATTTTCCTTTCTATTTCTATTTCAATTTTTTTGGCTTCCTTTTAATTTTTGGCAAAAAGGTCAAAGGACAGCCGATGTCCTGCGGCGCTGCTGACGCCGGCTGAGGCGCAGCCAGCGACTCCTGTAATTGCTGTCAATTCTGCAGTGTTGCTTGTTGTTTTTGTTTTTGTTGGCATTTTTTTTGGCTGCCAAAGGGAAAGCAACAATTTTTGGTTTTCGGTTTTTTTTTGTCTGATTTTTCATGTTTACGTCTAATTAGCAGTAATTAACGCATTAAATGGGCGTGTGTATGGGTTTTTTTTTTGTTGTGAGCGAGTGAGAGTGAAAGTGTTTGGCAGACCCTTAAATAATTATAGAAATGTGTGTGAAACAAACAACAAAAAAAGGGAACAACAATTAGAAAATAACAAAAGAACAAAAGAGGAAATGTGAGAAAAAAAAGAGACATGTTTTTAGCCCCGAAAATTGGTAAAAATAATTCAGAACAATAAATAAAATGTAAAATTTGGAAATAAAATAACTACAACTTTCTATTCGAAGAGTAAATAATAAAAATATTAACAAGAAAATCTAAAAAATCGAATTTTTATTAATTAAAAAGATTTTAAGGTATATTTTTAATAATAATTAGCAGAATTTAATATATAATAGGTAAACCTTTAAAAATATATTCATTATTTCATTAATTCTTCCAAAAACTTGAAAAGGAACTCAAAAAATAATAAAATTTATTAATTTTAACATTAAAAAATCAATCAAAAAATTAAAACTAATTAACCTAATTATTAAATTAATTAATAAATTCCCCAAATACCATTTTTTAACAACCTGAAAGCCAAAAATCAAAACAAATCAAGCGAAATGATTTGTTTCGAACTCGAAACTCGAAACAAATCAAATCAATTTGCGTCACTCACACACGTTCCCACACACACACACACATGCACGCACACACGCTCGGAAACATGTCGAATCAGCCAACCAAAAACAACGCTAATATGACACTTTAACAGTTAGGCCGACGCTCGCACACACACACACGCACAACTAATAATAAAAAATCATAATTTCAATCAGCGACAATAACAACAACAAGAGTGGCGAGGCGAATAAAAACAACAATGAGAAGCGAGCGAGCAGGCAAAAAGAAGCAGCAGCAGCAGCAACAGCATCAACTCATCGGCACCTGCATATCGCTCGCTCGCTTGCACCTATGCAGTCGGCTGCGGGAGCGGCAGCGCTGCCGGCAGTGCAGTCGACGCAGCGCGCCCGAAAAGAAATAAAACAAAAATAAATAAAAGTAAAGCAGCACAACAAAAAAAATAGCACTCAAAAAGGCCGAAGAGAGAGCGCTTGCGCGCGCACATCGAAGAGAGAGAGAGAGTGCGGGAGAGTGGGAGGCGAGGAGCGTGGAGTGAGTGAGTGAGCCAGCGGCAGAGCGAGAGGGCGACAGAGCGCGCGCGACAGAGAGGGAAAAAAGTAAACTTGAAAGCCAAAGAAAAATCAAAGCCAAAAGCTGTTCGAAAAAAAAACGAAGAAAACAAAAAGCGAAGAAGAAGAAGAAGAAGAGGCATTCAATGGCGTTTGGTGCGAGCGAGAGGGAGCGACCTTAAATGCGCTTGTTAGTCTATATCCCCCTCTCTGTCACTGGTTCTTTTATTTATTTATTTTGATTTTGGGATTTATTGGGGATTATTGATCTTAATGTTTTGTAAGTTTTGTTTTTAGTAATAAAAATTAATGAACATTTTTAAATTAATATTAAAATAAATTAAAAAATTTTTTTTTTTTTTTTTTTTTTTTTTTATTTAAGTTTATTCATAGTTTACTTCTGTATTATGCTTTTCATCATCAACTATGCCTAACAGATAATTAATGTGTCTGATACTTATATTAATATTAAAATTCTAATTATTGTTTTTATTATTAAATGTATTATTTTTTATTTTGTATATCTATTGAATACTATTAGTTTTAGATTATAATACAAAAAATATTATCTATTTCGAACGTTATTTATTTATTTATTCTGAAAAATTGAGCATTAAAAAAAAAACACACTTGTCATAGCAAAGAAACAGGTGCTCTAGAACTCTTTGGGAATCATAGACGTTTTCCCAATTTTAACTCTTTGTTTTAAGTTGTAAGCATTAAGGCTATGGATTATTTTTTAATTATGTATTCTTAATTAATATATTTACAGTATGTAAGCCTTTAAAGTCCTTAATAATTTTATTATGTATTCATTTTACGCTTGACTTAAATTTATTAATAACTTGTTCACGATAAATATACAAATTCTGAAGCTAAAATGTCAATATTTAAAAAGAATGCAATGCCAAAAATAATATTTATAATTAAATATACATACATAATTAGGAAAATATAAATAAAATATGAATTACATTTTTATATTAATATAAATAATAATTATAATATATTTTATTATAAGCAACAACATCCACACTACTACAATTACAACAACAACTACAACAAAACAGATGCTGCGTCTCTTTTTCCGATGAATGATGTTGCGACGCTCCTCTGCCGCAGCGCAGGTAGCTGCGGGCAGCGGCCGAGGCAGCGGGCAGAGCCCCACACACACACACACACACACAGACACACATGTGGGGCGCGTGTGTGCTTGTCGTTGTTGTTGGCGTTGTCCATTGACGTTGTCGTCGTCGTCTGTTTTTCAGCTTTGCCTCCTTGCTTTGCTTTTTGCTCGCCAATCAAATGGGGCGGGGCTTAAATCGTTTGCTTCGCTTTTTTTTCCCTCGCTGTCTGTCTTGCTCTGCCGCTGCCTCGGCCGGCGTCGCCGTCGCCTCGCTTCTTCTTCGACTTTTTTTGTGACACTTGTGCGCGCGTGTGTGCGTGTGTGTGTGTGTGCTTCGGATTTGGTTTTGGTTTTTATTACGGGAATTATCGAAAATTGAGAGCGACTTGTGTCATTGTGAGTGCTTTTTTTTCTTGCGTGTCTTCTCGCCTCGGCCTTTGAGTGAGCTTTTCTTTCTTGCTGTTTGGAGTGGAGCTCAAAGACGCGAAGGGGAAGCGAGTGTTAAGGAGGAAGAAGTGTTGCCGAGGAAGAAATACGATTAGTTTTTGAAAATTTCGGCAATTTGGGTTTTAAAAAACTTGCTATAGCTATAAGCATAATTATAAAAAATTAATAATAGTTAAATATCTGCCAATCATAAATGTAATCAAAATATATTTATAAATATTAATAGACACAAACATTTTCAAAATTTTTAAAAAATTTAAAACTTATTTTTTATGTTTTTCCAACCTTTTTTGATATTAAAACTCATGTATTTTCGATTTGTTTTTATTTCTTTAATATTTTTGAATAAATATCGAAACCTGTAACCGAACAGGTACGTTAATTTTCCGAGTTTCCCGCTTGAAACCCGCGGACTGAACAAGTTCGAAAACGGTTCGAAAAGCATTTCGAACTGGCTGCGCGCCCCTGCGCTCGCTTGCAACTGCAACTCAAACGGTCAGAGTGTGTGAGAGAGCGGGCGGAGAGTGTGAGAGCGAGTGAGTGCTATGGCATTGAGTGGTTTCTCCGAATTTGCTTCGGTGCTCGGCTTGCGCCTGCATTTTTATCCAGTTGGAATTTTGCTGGTTGGCCGACACTTGTCCATTGTTGTTATTGCCGCTCGCTTTTTGTTTTTGCGTTGGCATTTTGAGGCATTCCAATTGCATCCCATTGATTGTCAATCGGTGCGAGCGAGAGAGAAATGGTTGTTATTAAATATTATTCGTTTTTTTTTTTATTTTAAAGCAAAAGTAGTTTAATTCCTTTAAATATTTATGGTTTTGTAGGCGAATTTTTATTTATTTTTTGAAGGAAGGATTCTTTTATTTCTGAAAAAGCTTGAGGAAAGTTTTGGATTTTATAAATAATAATTTTTGTTAAAGTAATTTTATTATTTTTAGTATTTTTATTATTAATTAAGAATAAATACATTAATTTTCTTATATTTTTTAAGAAAAAAGATTAAAATTTCCGTTGGTCCGTCTGATTTCTTGTCCGTTGTCCGTTTGTCCGTATAAACAGTTGGATCTCAGAGAATATTAGAGACTATATAAATAATCATTTAATCTTAATGTAATTTTACTATATTTAATATTATAATAATTAATTGGCAATAAATACATTAATTTTCTTATATTTCTTAAGAAAAAAGATTGAAATTTTCGTTTGTCCGTTTGTCCGTCTGTTTTTCTGTCCGTTTGTCCTTATAAACAGTTGGATCTCAGACACTATTAGAGGTAGAATTACCAAACTCACAATATTTATTTATTTTAATTTTGATATTCTTTAGGGGGGCTTATTAGGGATTTAAAGGGTTAAGGGGATTTCTCAGCGACGTCGACGTCAGCGGGAACAGCGAGCTTCGTTTTTAAAATATTTTTTTTTTTTGGTCTTCGTGTAGGTGGCTGCTGCCCTTTCTCTCGGCCCTCGGCCCTCGGCTCTCCCGTTATTTTCGTTATTTTTCACACAGCCGACGACAAAGTCCCCGAGCAGATTTAACCTCCCCCAACCCTCAGCCCCCCTGCGACCCCTTGGATTTTCCATACATTTTCCCCATTTTCTCAGATTTTCTCTCAGACTGCAGCAACGCATCTGCGACTGCGACTTCGGTTCTCGCTTCTCGGCCTCCGTTCTCAGTCTCCTTGCAAGGTGTAAGCCATAACCATAGTCCGCCCCCTTGGGCTAAGGTTGTAGGGGGTTAAGCCAGCTGGGGCTGGGGCTGGAGATGCGTCTGCATTGCACTTGGCGCTTCGATACAATTTGAACTTTTCTTTATGCGAAATTCCCTCAACGGCAGGGCGACGGGGCTATTTAATATTCCGAAGGATATTTACAAAGGATAATAAGCGAAAAAAGTTACCGAATTTCAAATTTAAGGTGCATCCAAAGGGGGCTGAGGGGGATTTTAAGCCAGAATAATGCTTTCAAAGGCGGGAGAAGGAAAGGGAATTTTCAAAGCAAAGATTATTAAATTATATAACCGGTACCGGTGCCCCTAGGGTATAAGGAGGAGAAGGAGCATCACTAGGAGAGTATAGATTTTAGTCATGTCCGCTTGTCCGTTTGTCCGTCTGTCCGTTTAAATACTTACTTAGGAGGAGAACAAGCATCACCAGGAGAGTATAGTTTGAGCCATGTCCGTTTGTCCGTCTGTCCGTTTGTCCGCTTGTCCGTCTGTCCGTTTGTTCGTTTAAATACTTAGATCTCAGAGACCATAAGAGCTAGAACTACCAAACTTGGTAAGAATATTCTTGTTAGGTTGTTATCAAATTATATTTATTTTACATTTTGGTTACGCCCACAAAAATCATAACTCTGGCTTTCTTACTTGTTTTTATTATTTATTTTTATTTTACATTTTTTAAGAAATATTTCTTTGGTTATTTCTAAATCCTAGAAGGCTACAACTTTCACCTGTCTCTTAGTACTCCAGTTTATTTCCCCAAAACTCTTGACCTTTGGCCCTTGCCCAATTGTATCCTTAAATAAAAAATGCACAAAGTGCCTCTCCTGCTCGGCAATTCAAAAAACAAATAACTAACCAAAGCCCCAGACACAATAATAATTTGAAGTGGGCCCTCCATCCTCCTTCAAAAAATAAATACAAAGCCAAAGTTTGGAAAAATCGCCATGCCGAACCCGAGAGATACTCCCGAGATCCCAAAATCCCGAAAGCCGCAGCAAAGAAAAAAAGAACGCTCAATCTGCGGCTCAATTTTTAGCTCCATAAGTTGTTCCCAATAAGAAAAAAGGCGAGCGTGCGAGCGAGTGCGAGTACCTTGAATGAATGAATTTCAATACATGCAACTGACAGCGGCGGCGCAGAAAAATACTCAAAAAGAAAACAAACCGAAAAAAAAGGAAGGAAAAGAGGAGGAAAAAAAAACAAAACAAACAAATGGGAAAAATAAGAAACGAGCTGGGAAATCAAAATCTATTGAAGAAATCTAAGGCAGTGCCACAGAGCGCTGAAAAATTGAGTGAGTCTTTCTCGGCTCGCTCTCAATCTCTCGCTCTCTCTCTCTCGCTCTGGCGCTCGGCTTCGGCTGGCTTCGTGTGTGTGCGGCGGCGGCAGCAGCAGCAGCGCAGCAGTTAGGCGAACGAGCAAGCGAGCGAGCGAGCGCGCGCTCGTGTGTGTGTTAGTGCGGCCAAGGCAGCAGCAGCAGCGCCGTTGTGCAGGGTTGTCGGCGCTTCGTTAGGGTTCGATTTGTTCAGTCATCAACAGCATTCGTGACTGGTAACGTCGCCCCGTGTGAGACGAGACGAGAGACGAGACACGAGACGAGACGTCCGAGAGTTCGAGCCCAAGCCGGAGCCGGAGCCAGAGCCAGAGCCAGAGCCCCAAAAAGCCCCCAAAAAAAGGCCCAGAGATTTGAGAAATCGCACACGCCGTTAGCCGCTAGCCGCCTACTTCTTCGCGCTCTCCTTCCCTCCTTCCCCGCTTGCCGTAGTGTGCGTGTGGTGTGTGTTCTTGGCGCGGCTGTGTGTGCGGTGTGTGTGCGGCGCGATGTGTGTTGGCTTTTTCGCGGTGTGATCGCTGAGAAATTATAATTGTAAACGCAAAATCAATCAAAGTTCTCAAGCAAAGAGTTGGCATGCCCACTCGAAACAACGGTAAACCGAAATAACGGTAAATCAAAATAAAAACAAAGAAAGAAGAAGGAAAAGGACACAAGCAAACGCTTTATGCTTTTTTTTCAAGTGATTTTTTGTTGTTCGAAATCGAAACCGAAAAATGTGCGCGTGTATTGGTGACAAGTGTAAACAACAACAAGAAGAGCAACAACAACAAGCCGAAACATGTGCAAAATAAGCAACAACAACAACGACAACATCATCAACAACCACATCGATGGCCTGAAGTTCACACACAACATCTACAACAACACCCATCACCATTCAACAACAACAACTCCCAGCACACATTCAACAACAACAACAACAACAACAACAACAGCGCCAACAACTCCAACAACATCAACAACAAATCAAAAACCACACCTTTAATTCATCGAAGAAATAGCAGAAGAATCCAAAAAGTAAAAAATAAAAAGCAAACAAAACACGAATTGGAAATTGGCTTATTTATGTATTTTATGAATTTTTTTGGGCACGTAAAAGCAACAGTAACAAATAGCATACTTAAGGTGTAAATGTGATGACAAAGCAGTGACAAAAACCACACTAACAAAAGCTAAAACTAAAACTAAAACTTAAAATAAAACTAAAACCAAAACTAAAACAAAACTAATTAAAAATCAAGTACGAAGCAGGAGGAGTGTGTGTTTCCCCCAATGCCAGGCCTTAGCCAATCGAATATTGGCAATAATATTGGCAATCGCTAGAAGGAACATCCCAACCAACCGAAGACAATTGAAGAAAGCAAGAAAGAAAGCAAGAAAGAAAGCTACAACACTGACTGAGAAGAACACTGGAAGAAAAGAAAGCCCACGAATGCAGCCAACATTGCCACAAGCCGCTGGGACAGCCGATATGGATCTGACGGCTGTTCAATCAATCAACGATTGGTTTTTCAAAAAGGAGCAAATTTATTTATTGGCACAATTTTGGCAACAGGTAAGCCACCCACAAAACACCAATTCTTCTCCAATTCAGGGAAAGAAAGTCGAGTCGGGAGAAGCTAAAAATATTTGGATATCACATGCTCTTCGCTCTGGTCACATGCCTGAGAATTTTGGAATTTTTCCCTGTCTTGTTTGGCATTTAATGGGAATGGGGGATAGGGTCTCTTGGTGAATTTTAAATGAATGAAAATGCAGTGTTTATAAACAAAAATAAAGCAGAGAAAAATAAGAGAAATATGTGAAGTAGGATTTTTCATATAGTGCTTGTGAGGGAGTTAAGGAAAAGTGCCTTAAAGAAGAAATTAGGAAAATGTGGAATAGGGGAAAAATTGCCTTAAAGAAGAAATTATGAAAATGGGGAATATCTAGAAAAATGTTCAGTTAAATCTTCGTTTGATTCAATATTTTATGAATGAAAGAAATATTCTTCATATAAGAAAAGGTGTCATAACACCTGCAAGCAGTAGTTTCTAAATATTTCTAATCATTCTAATAAAATATTATCGCTCTTAAAAAGGTTTAAGGACAGGTGAAATTTATTTAGTTAAATGTTTTTGGCATTTAATGTGAATAAAAAATAAACTTGCATTTGTAAGTAAGAGTTTCTGCCAAATTATATACAAACTTACACCTGCAAGCACTAATTTCTATAACTTACTTGGTTGGCTGGCATAATTTCAAAGCATTTATATTTTTTAATGAAAAATAACTAAAAGCAAATAAAAATAATACATATAAATATTTGTCAAGTCTTTTTAAATACAGTTTCTCATTAATATTTACTAATTGCCATTTTTTAATGAAAATTAAATGAAATGACATTTAAATAATACAAAATAAATATTTGAAAAGGTGTTTTAAATCCAGTTACTCATTAATAATGATTAGTTTACATTTTTGTATTGAAAATTAAATTAAATGACATTTAAATAATAAAAATAAATATTTGTAAAGCCATTTTTAAACCAATTTCTCATCAATAATTACAAATGTACATTTTCTTATTGCAAATTAAATGAAATTCCATTTTAATAATATAAATAAATACTTGTAAATCCCTTTTAAATTTAGTTTCCCATTATTAATTATTAATTTACGTTTTGGTAATGAAAATTAAACTAAACTACATTTAAATAATAACAATAAATATGTATAAAGGCATTTTAAATCCAGTTTTTCTAAATTTATCAAAAGTAAACCCCCCAATAGCCATCACAAAGTTCAAATAATAATTTATTTAAACCCAATTACAACCAATAACTTCTAATTGAATTCCTATTGAATTCCATGCCCCAAGTAGGTGACTTCCCTGAATTACATATATCCAATATATCCATTGCGATCGCATCCAACTCCCACAACTGACAACAATAACCCCCGGGCCGCCCCCAAGAGCCGCCCCCTGGTAACTGCTTAACTTAACTTAAGTTAACTAATTGAGTTTGCGTGTCTACGGCAAATGTGTTTTTATTGTTGTTGCTCATCCGGCTCAGGCCGGGCTGCTCGGGCTCCCAGTTATTGTTGTCTAATTTCTTGTTGTAAAAATTATTTATTATTGATTTTTGCACAAAATTTGTTTACAAAACAAAAGGAGAAAAATGCAAAGTGCAACAAGCCCGCAATAAGTGAACAATTTATTGCTTGACTAACTGAGATCCGAAAAAGATCGTAGGAGGGAGAGGAGGGGGAGCTGTGGAAAATCGGAAAAATTCCGGGAAGGGGGCCACCAGACGACGTTGCGAAAATTTCGCTGGCCAAATGCCAGACTCTCAACAAATAAGGCGGCAAAATAACATTAAAAACAAAAAAAAAGAAGCAAGAATTGCTGCCAGACCAGACATGGAAATATCAACTCATATATTTGAGTATTCCTATATTCTATATATATATATAGTAATGTATGGGCGGCTTGGCAAGTTAATTAGGTTGCACCGCGCGTCGACAGCCGGTGCATTTTTAATTGGAGTTCTTCTCGAGTTCTTCGATTGATCCTGAAAAGGAAAAATAACGCAGACTCAGACACAGACAGAGGGAGATGAGGGAAAATATTATTTGCCGTCGGTGAATGGCATCGCCATTTTCTCTGTGGCTAAATTTTTGCAAGCTGCTGCAATCAATAAGGTAATAAAAATAAGCAAAACCGGCTTATAAATCTATATTTTTTTCCGCAGAACTCGTTAGGAAGGCCAAAGATATATGGAGAGCTGCTCCTCCTTTTTAATATATTTTTTGTTGTATTTTTTCTGACTTTCTGTTCCTAACGAGCTTCTGCCGATGATCGATTGCAATCAATGAATCAATACCGATCAGCTTGTATCCAAATTAGAACTCGGGGAACTCTCGCCGCCTTTATTAATTTGCCAAACCAAAAATAGAAGTTTATTAAGTAAATTAAACAAAACCGCAGACGCCGTCTACAGCTGTCCAAATGAGTTGATGAAATACTTCTTTTTTTGTATCAGTTATTTATTTACATTGAACGAAGCGAGCCGTTCAAGAACAGAGAGGAAAAAAATTGACACAAATCGAAATCGAAAATGTGCTTGAATTAACATAAAATTTGGTCATTAAAAATATAGAACGAGCAACGAAGCTTTGCTATAAAAAATAAAAAGAAAAACAAGAGCAAGTATAAGACAGTAAAAAAACGAATTTCCGTAATGCAATCTATAAACTTGACCCATTAACATCGAACCGAGTTTTGGCTTCTATAATTACTAGAAGTAGAAGTAGAAGTAGAGGTAAGAGGTAAGAGGAGGTTTGTCATTGATTTCTGCTGATCCGGAAAACTGGAAAATGGAAACAAAACAAAGCTAATTGCCAAATGCATTTGCTGGCAGAAAGAAAAAAAATATAAAGTAGAGCCAAAACCCAAAAAAAAGATGATAGAAATTCGAGTTTTTTGGGTTCCGTTTTAATCGAATTGAAACCGGTTTGTAGGGTAGCCACCACCAAGTACCACGAAGTAGCATCGCAGATGCAGATGCAGATACAGATACAGGGGCATTGATAGTTTATAGGGTATAAAGTTTTAATTTTTTCAAAGATGGCGTCCCGAGTCCTGCCGAAAATGAGCAGCCCGGCCGGGCAAGGGGTTGTCTCTCTAAGCCCTTGAGCACATAGAACTGCAGAGATACGGAGCTGCGGAGCTACATAAATACAGATACGGATCGGCCGGCGTGTGTCGTATAATTTTTAGCGTTTTAAGTGCAATTCACCCACCAGGCAGCAGCAGCGGCAGCAGCCCGAGCTAATGAGTCACAGAGAGCGGCAGAGGCCGGAGGAAATAATATACAAAAAATATACAAATAAAATAAAGGGGTTAATATTAAGAATCACAGAAGACCGAAGACCGAACTCGAACCGAATTCGAAGCAACAACCACCCACACAGAGCGAGGCAGCGACGAAAATATTTTTCAGTCAGTTCAATCGTTCGATCGCTGGAAAGATATGTTAATATAATTAAATTAATTTGTCAGCACGGAAATTAAAACACAACGGAGGCAGTGGCAGCCACCGAAATAGCTGGTATCTGTATCTGGCAAAAGTATCTATAACAACGCGACGAAACGAGACGAATTCGAAATGAAAATCGAACAATTAAAAGCTTGCTTCGGTGGTGCTTTGGTGGGTGGAAGCGATGCCGATCCGACCCCAACTCGAACTCGATCTGTGAGCCACGCAACAACTAATAATGTGAAATAAAAAATCATTTGGAAATTATTATTAAAAATTGAGTTCATGAACTGTGTGAGTGTTGTGTGTGTGCTTGCTCGTGTGTCTGTGTGCTTGATCAATTTTTATTATGATCATTTGCCGTTTCCCCTCTTTTCCTCTTTTCCGGTTTTATGGCATTAATTATGAATAGCCATTGAAGCTAATTGAAGTCCTCCAGCTAACTTGGGGCAACTAATCATCGAAACGCACTTCTAAACTTCCCATGTGGATATAATTAGGTGATTTTCCAATAGTTCGGGACTTAGAGTGACCTCAAAGAACTCATTGAATATGTTTTAGGCAACCCTCTTGTTAGGTTTGTGATGAAATATATAAGATTTTGATAGATTCTTAAAGTATTTTGATGATTAAAATATGTAAAACTTGTATATACCAAATTTGGTTCTATTTAGGCAATTTCTAACCATCCTTACCATTGAAAAACCTCATGTAACTCAGCTGGGAGTCACCAAATCGAGATTCTTAAAGTATTCCGATAACCAGTAAAGTCTAAAACCTTGTCTATACCAAATTTGGTTCTATTTAGGCAATTTCTAACCATCCTTACCATTAAAAAACCTCATGTAACTCTCCTTCCAGCCACCAAATCGAGCTGAAACTTTACATAGTTTCATTAAATACCCTAATCAGTAAATATATAATGGTATTCAGTTGGAATTTCATATAAAATATTTAAAATTATCAGATTCTTTAAGTATTCTAATAACCAAAAGATCTGAAACCTGGTATATACCAAATTTAATTAAGATCAGGCAGTTCTTAACCATCCTTACCTCATGTAACTCTCCTTCCAGCCACCAAATCGAGCTGAAACTTTACATAGTCTAACTAAATACCCTAATCAGTAAATATATAATGGTATGCAGCTGGAATCCCATGTAACTCGGCTTGGAGCCATCGAATCGAGCTGAAACTTCACACTTTCGTAGAGCTCTGGGAGGAGCAGAGAGGGGGTAGAGATCCAGCTAACACTAATTGAGCATAAATATCATAAATGCTAAATGCGCTTTGCGTGGTGTGCATCAATTGTCATTGCATCATTAATTCCGCATCTAGACGAACCGTCGTCGTCGACTGACGAGAGTCTCACAAAAGCCTTGCCTGGCGATGCCAAAAATGAAGAAGCGGCAAAGAAAAGATTCGACGGCTTTTGTGTACAACTTAATAACAACTAATTGTCTTTTTATATGCATATATATATATACGGGAGGTATACGGGAGGGATATAGGAAAAGTAAGAATTAAGAAGGGGTACAGGATGGAGAAACCTGTCTTGGAAATCTCTCTTTGTTTTTTCTGTGTGCTGTGCGCTGGTTCCTCTTTCATCTTTCAGTTGTCAGTAATTTGTGCAGCTCAATATATCAGTCGATATCTTATGAGTTTTTAATTTCAGGTTTCTCATGTGCGCCATCAATGGATGGCAGTACCCAGTGAGTCTCCGAGTCTGAGTCTGAGTCTTCCATCAATTTGATTTCCTACGCGCCGAGTTTTTCTCGCTTGAAAAGGACAAATCGTTAAGAGGAGAACCCAGGCCAGAGTCTCAGTCCGAGTCTGAGGATATTGAATAAAATATCATTTTGTGCACGCCCCTTTTTCGAGAGCCGAACTGACCACGACCCCATGATGATGATGATGAGTTTTGAGTCTCAGTGCCGGAGCCCCTGGAGGATCCGTTGCTATATTGGCAACATTTTGTGTTGTGATCGATACGCTGAATGCTAAAAAATAAAAAATACTACAGAAAAAATGCTAAAAAAGAAGCCAAGTCCAAGTCCGTTTGTTGAGTAATGACCAACGCCCGAGGAGTGCACATTAAAAAGGAATCATCATTATTGGCAGCCACCAGGCCGCCGAGGGGATCAAGGATCCATTAGGCCAGAGCCAGAGCTCCTCTCTTGATCTTTTTACGCAGAATTCCGGGCCCCAAAAATTTTGCACAGTTACATTTACATTTCAGCTGCTTTTCAGTGCTGTTTAGATGTTTTTACAATTTTTTATTGATGCCTTAATTAAGTTGTTGGCTTTTGCGCCCAACACACACGCCCACACGCCAACGCCGAACGCCAGAAGACGACGGACTCTTCAATATGCATTCGTCTGCCGTCTGACGGGCTCTTTTTTTTTCGCTTTTTCCGATTTTTTTCTTTTATTATTTTTGGCACGACATGAAAATTAGTTTAGAATTTAATTCGCTTTGACTTTTGAGTGCTTGTTACCATTTGCAATCCATTCCCATTCGCATTCCCACTGGCCGTGTGTACAAAGCAGTTTTATGTTTAATTTGATGTTATTGAAATATTTGATGTGGCATAACTTTTGCTGTGTGTTTACCTTCTAGCCTCTAGCCTCTAGATTCGAGCTAAATCAACATTTGGCCATTTTTTCCATTTTCCCCATTTTATTTCAGCTTTTCATTGGAATCGACAGACGCTCGATTGAGCTTTATAGTTGCAAATACACAAATATGGCCCCGGCTAGCGCCTCGAAAATGTTTATATAATTAATTATGTGAAATTTCCCCAAGATTCCGGTATCCCATTATCCATATCGGTCTTGCGGTTTTGCACTGCGGCCGCCTCAAGGGAATCGGTTATGTGTTTTGATAGCACATAGTTTTTACCAGGAGAGTTCACCGATAAGGGAGAGAGAGGGTTTATTATTATAGTTTTTTTCGACCTAGAACTCCTGTTTATAGTTACTAGTTTGTGGTGTTAATTTTTCAGTACAATCCATCGAGGTTTGAAGGTTGAAATTTACAGAAATTCTCTATGGTTAACCTAAGCGAATTAATATCATTTGTAAGAGTTCCATAATTATTATTATTATGGTTTTTTTCGACCTAGAACTCCTGTTTATAGTTACTAGTTTGTGGTGTTAATTTTTCATTGAAATCTATAGAGGTTTAAAGTTTGAATTTTCTTTAGGAAATTCTCTCTGGTTAACCTAAGCGAATTAATTTCATTTGTTAGAGTTCCATAAGGATTCCATGTGATTTGCATGATATATATGTATAATCCCTTCGAACCGGTCCCGCATCTTGTCTCGATTAATTCCCGTAGACTCTCTGACCAAGAAGGGGTTAGAGCATCTTCTGACGCTGCTGTTTGACCCTTTCACATGGGTGGTTGCTCTTTTCCCCCTGCCGAGACAGAGAGAGAGGCCTAGAAGGGTTGCTCCTGGGATTGGCTTCGACCTGGGCCTGGGCCTGGGCCTGGGCCAGTTTTGTCAATTGTCGGGCCTGTTTCGCTATAATTTATCAGTTGGTATGCAAATGAGTTTGATTTATTCAATGAGCTGAGCACAATTCCAAAAATTTTCGAAAAAAAATCAAACGAAATTATATATTCGATGCCTACGCGACCCTTTGCTTTTTTCTCTCATTTTTTTGTGGACAGCTGGGATTAAATTCAGTTTTTTGTGTGCGTTATTTGTTTTTTGCATTTTCTAGCTGCAGCCTGCCACAAAATGCTGCGCCTCATTGCAAGGCAACAGACGTAAAAAATAAAAAAAAAAGAGAGAAAAAAACAAAGCGGAAAATATATCTGCGGCATATGCGATGGGAATGGGAATGGGAATGGGAATGGAGAGGGGATACCGATCCCGATCCCGATCCCGTTGCCGAGTAAAATAAAAACACATTTATGCGTTTTATCTCCGAGAGAGCGAGAGCAGGGCCCCACTCAATCATAAAGCATTGGCAGGCGTAAATCAAATCAAGTAAGGAAAGAGGATGAGGCAGGGGCAGGAGGCAGGAGCTTGCTGCATGTTGCACGCACACAGACAATGATTAAGTAGGCAAAATACCCTTTCCTTTCTTAGCCCTCCCTTTGAGTTTCTTGAGTTCTTTCCAGCGTTCTTTAGTTTTTTTATGTTTTTAATTATTGCCGCACGGTGGCTGAAAAACACAGTGACAAACAATGCGCACATGTGGCTGCCCTCTTCTTCCCTATATTTAGATTCTTTTTCTGGGCTCCCTTTTACTTGACTTCCCCGATATATATATTGATCACACGATTTTTTTAACTCGTCAGTTCTACTTCTTACTTCTTCTTTGCTTACCATATCGTTTTTCATCTCTGGCTGCTTTTCTGTGAAATGCAACTTCACAACGATTGATAGAAGGGAACTCGAGAGGCGAAAAATAACTCAAGAGTTCGATTTTCAGATCTCTGGCCTGCGATACCGCCTACATACGAGCATGCCACGGAAAAATTCTCATCAAGCAAGTGATTTTCAGTGGAGCTTCTGAGCTGGGAAGACTTGTAAACTCCAGACCCCTCTTCAATAGATAGATTTCTGCTGCTGCTGACGCTGCCTTTTCCAAGCTGCCTTTGTGAGAGATCATCTCCGTCTTCGTCTTCGTCTTCGGTTGCTGTTGGTGTTGTGCCCAAAATAATGCTTAAACATATGAATTATTATATAGATCAGAGCTGCAAATGTACAGCGACAATGAGATGGGGAGACAGAGATCGGGAAGGCACTGTGAGAAATTAAACAAAAATAAAAATAATTAAAAAAAAAATAATAATAAAACTGTAACCGAATATATATTTATTATATTTCGTTGACTTTAAAACTATTTCCTAATTTGATCTGTTAAATCTTGTATTAGAAGAACTTAAGAAGGAAATAAAGTTCCTCTAACGTTGCCTTAAAATTCTCAACCAACCAATTGGGTCTAGCGCCATCTGCTGGCATTTACTCTTAATAAGGTTTCTGACATTTAATTTATTTTATTTTAATTAAATTCTCATTAAAAACATAAAACCTCAAGTAAAGTTTTGTGTATTTTCTAATACCCCCCTAATTTCTTAAAAACAAAACAAAGTTCCTGAAACGTTGCCTTAAAATTCTCAACCAACTAATTGGGATTACCGCCATCTGCTGGCATTTACTTAAAATTTAGAAACTTTTCATGAAAAAGAGGTGTCTTTGGCTTCCTTCTAAAACATTTAAATATTTCAATTAAATTCTAAGTTAAATACATAAAAATCCTAGACAAAGTTTTGTATTTTTTGAAGTAACAAAAAACCCTCTAGATATCCCCCTAATTTCTCCCAGTGCTCGGCAGCAGTTGCTGGTAGCAGTGACAGCTCTTCTTGGGGATATTTGTTGGTGCTTGTGTTTTACTAAATACTTTGTCTGTTTAGATACACACTCGCACACACTCGCGCACACACACAACTTGGCAGCCAGCGATCAATGTGATCAATCGTGCTTCAATTTTTCTTCTTTTTTGTATTTTTTTGTGAAAGAAGAAAGAGATTTTGTTCGCTGCTGTTTTTGTCAGCGGAAATCTTTTGTGCCACTCTACTCTCTACGATATATATGTGGCCTCAAGTGGCCCGAGCTTGTTGCTGTTGTTGTATTATTAGCTAGTTCGGTTTCTTTGCTTTTTGTTGTTAGTTTTAAAGAAGAATGTGGGGTTGTTGTTGGGCCTCCAACAAGTGGCAGTTGAACGGTTGCTAAGTAGCTTGGATAATGGCAGAGCAGAGAAGGCATTACTTCACTCCCCCTATATATATTTCGAATAATTGAGTGTCAATTATACACGCACACACCACACACTCTCGAGTGTGTGTTTCTCAGCTGTTGAAAATATTAGAAGAAATTATGGACGTAAATATTTATGCATTTCATTGATGGTTTTTCTTGGGGAAGCAAATATATATCCAAGGCAAGGGGGCGTGAAGCAGTTTTTTAATGGGCAGAGGAAAACATCTTCATTTATTAATTTATGGCTTTTCGGGGGCCCAAGGAAAATGTGTTTTGGAAAGAAGCAAGAAAGAACTCTAACTAATTCTTAAAGAGTCTTTAAGGGTAAGTTCTGGTAATCCTTTCAGCTTGTCACTTGCCAAATTGTGATGATCTCAGTTGCATCTGCAACTCTACGTGATTCAGAGATTCTGAAAAATAAAAAATCAAAAAAGCAGAAATGAAATTCCCAAAGAGCAAGCACGAACAAGGAACATATATAGCAGACCGACTGAGATGCATAAAATCAAATTGCACTTGTTGGCAGCCATCGTCACTGGGGAATGAAGAGGCTAATAAAAAATTTTCGCTTCGGCCATATCGAACGACATAAAAACTGATCGACAACGACAAATATAACTCGGTGGCTGGCTGCGCTTTTTCAGTGTTTCTGAACTGAACTGAAAAAAAAATAATGCCCAGAACCGATGGCGGAATATCAGAGTATCGTTGGGGCTCTATATACGGGGTGTTGTTGTAAATTTTAATGATCTGTCATTTCGATTTATTTTATTTTCAACCGAAAAACCCGAAAGCCGAACAAAGCCAACCGATCGTAGATCGCAGAGCGCAGAGCGCAGCGCACGTCAGCTGCATATTAAATTAAAAGGTATTATATTGTACTAAATATATATATATACAAACGTATACGTATACGTATATATATGCCTCTCGATTTCGATTTCGATTTCGATGGGTCTGAGAGACACATGACAAGGCGATCAGATGATCTCAAAATATCCAACACACATCGATAGAATTTGAATTTCAGTTTCGGTTTCAGTTCCTCGAGAGTTCTTTGAGTTCTTCGAGTTCGAGGCCCAGTTCTCCACCAATTTGGCATAGTTTCGGTTCCCAGACTGGGGTTGGGGTTGGGGTTGGGTGGGGGGAGAACTAATTCTTCTGATTCTTCGATGGGAACTAGAGCGCACTGCACGCTTTGTTCTGTCGTCTGTCGCCTCGCTTGCCGTTCACATGTCTCGCTGCTGCCTTTGCTTTGGTTTTTATAATTTTTTTTTCTATATTCATTCTACTTTTAATTTATTTGTTTTTTTGATTTCACAATATTTCGATCGGCCAGGCAAATAAATTTTCAAACACCTCACACACTCAGCCTCAGGCCAATAATAATTTTTACTGGGCTTTCAGAAAACCCGAAAATTTATTGAAAGTCTTTTGGGCTGAAAAAAAAAGACAAAGGAAAGCAAAGTTTGTCATAAAATTTTATAACTTTTAGCTATATCTATAAGTACTCAGATATATAGTATATCTGCGCCACAGTCTAGGATATCAGTTGTGACAATTTATGGTGATTGCCAATAGTGGATGCTCTGCTCTTGGCATTGCGTGGGCGCTGGCCCATTGTTATGTTTTCGGGGATTAGTTGCCACTGTTAATTTGTTAAAATTTATTTCAAATAGTTTTTCTCGTTCCCCGTTTCTTGTGGTGTCTGATTTTATTTTCCGGCCCATGTCTGGGGTAAGGGTAGGCTTTGACTTAATGGCCGTGTCCATGATAGTTTTGCTCATTTGGCTGCGGTATCGGGGCATCCATAAATATTTAAGAGGTCATAAAAGCAAGGTCCCCCCTGCCCTCTCATAATTGGCAAGCACTGATAAGCACATATACTCCTCGTATTCCCTTTAATTATGATATAATGTTTTTGGGGGCCAAACTTTTCCAGCCGCCGCTTCTTAATTGCCAAACATTTTTGGCAGGGTCGAGGGTCTGAGTTCGAGCCGAGTTTTCTGGTAAATTTCTATTGAATCCTCTCCGGCTGTGCTGTGTGTGTTTATTTATTTATTTATTATGATTTTTCGCTTCGAGTAAACCGTTTATGAAGTCATAATTTCTGTCATATCATGCTCTTGGCCCAGATCGGTGGCTTATGATAAGCCAAGCCATCCAGCCAGCCAGCGGCTTCCATAAAACCAAGAAAACAACGAGAGGGTCAACTCTGATGAATCTTAAGTGGCCGCCGGCCTGTGCCGAAGGGTTTCGAGTGTTTAATTTGATTTTTCGGTCGAATCATAGGTTTCAAGTTAATAGTTTTATAGTTTTAAAGACTAGTGGGGTCATGCTTATTTTTATTGTTAATTTAAAGTTTATTAAATTACATATTTAAATGAATTAAATATTATTTCTTATTGAAGAGGCCAGCTAAGGTTATTTTTTTAATATTTAGTGTGGCCAACTGCCTTTCTGTTACAGTTAGTGTGACCAAGCTAAAGGGTTAAGTTTTAAATGGTTATTGTTTACTTTAACCTTTAGATACTCAGGTAGATTTAAGGTTAAGTGTGACCTTAAAGCCTTAAACCCAATGTGACCAGCTGCTCTTGCTTTTCTACCAATGTGTCATTAACCTCCACGCACACACACACACAACATAGAAGGTTTTTAGAGAGCATTAACTGCTTTGGCCTGTGTTTTGGTGCCAGCCAAAAACTATGCCAAAAACTTTCAAGGACACATCCAATGCAGCAGCAGTAGCAGCAAGGGGGCGTGGCTGGTGGGGGGCGGTGGGCAGAATCATGCGTTTCATGCGGCATTTTCCGAGACGCGCACATGCAGCAGCAGCAGCTGCCACCCATCTCGTTCGCACTGCCTGGCTTTGCCCACACACAGTCGCTGTCTGTCTCTCTCTGTCGCCACCGCAAAACGTGCGTAATTAAAAGTGCTTCAGTGTGTGTGTGTGTGTGTTTACAGTTAGCATTTGCCGAAAGAGTCTTTAAGCAACAGTTACAATATCTTAAAGATACATATTTGGTACTTGGAAATAATTAAAAAGAAATTAAACCAGAAAGAGCTTGCTAAAATAAATTAAATAAATTATATATAAAAACTATTTTATATATTTATTTATTTATATATTTTATATTTTATACAGAAAGTATTTTATTTTTAATAAAAAGGAACTACAAACTTTCTCTAAATTAAATTTAAAGGCTATGCTTTTCTAAAAATAAAAGCAAGCTGACAAATTCCAACAAAAAAAATTTTTTTTTTGTTATTCGTAAAAAAAAAAATTTTTTTTTTTATTTGAATAAAGAAAAATAATTTTCTTTAAAAAATAAGGCTTTCTTTTGGAATTATTTTTAGGGAATTAATTGTGACGCTAGGTATTTCCTACAAAAATAATAAAATACATTAAAAACTACGAATTTTAGTAAGAATTATTTTTAAGCAAATAAATTTGACACCAGAAATTTCTAATAAATATAATAAAATGCGAAAAATAACACCTTTTAGTCTGGTTTATTTTTAAGAATTATCTCTGACCCACAATGGCCGTAAGGATAATTCCCCAGTTAGCCTTCTGCCGCCTTTAAGCTGTTGCTTTTGGCTTTAAAGTTGTCTCAGCCTTTTAGATGTAGGCTCAGGTACACACACACGGACTTACCCTCTCTCTCTCTCTATATATATACGTATATCCTGGCATATTGAAGCTCAAGGACGTGGTCTAAGTTTAAGACAGGCAACAAACAAACACAAAAATATTTGAAAAAAACACTGAAACAACAACGAGGAGGAAGACTAGTACAAAGCCAAAAGTGCCTTCTGTCTTTGGGAAAACCCCCCGCATTTTCCACTACTCCACACGGCATAGCGGAGTCCCATGTCTTCGTCTTTTGCTCGGCTCCTTTCTGCCTTCCTGCCCTCCTGCTTTCCTGCTTTTCTGCTTTTTGCTACTAATTTTGCTACTTTGCCTGCCACAGAGAGCGAGCGAGCTGGAGAGAGAGAGCTGGGAGAGCGTTTAATTTACTCCATGGGCGCCTTACACTAGGCTAGGGTTTTCCTCCTTTTTTTCGGGCCCAGGACTCTTTGCGTTCTCATTTTCCTTTAAATTTAATTTCTTTTGCTAGTTTTTCGCCAGGCCAGGCCAGGCCGACGACGTCGTCGTTGTCGGCTTGCTTAGAATTTTCGTTATTGTTTTGTTGTCTGAGGTTAGTTTTCACTGCCGACGACGACGACGATGGCAACGGCAACGGCGTCATCATCATCGCCCGGCATTTGCCGTTGCCTCTTGGCACATTTTCCCCGTCTGGTTTTTGGCCCTGTGTGTGTCTGTGTGTGTGTTGTTTGTGCCTTTTACTGCTGGCTTTAATTAGAACATTTCACTCTTTTCGGGGTGGCAACAGTTGGGCGGCGGCTTTAAGCTTTAAGCCCTCTTTTCAAACTCCCCTCAAGGCCCTTTAAATTCCCCAAGAAATTTAAGAAATATTAAACTTGAACTCTAAACTAATATGTTTTATCCTTTCTTTAATTTATTTGCAGGTATGTGTAACCCTATAACTTAAAGAGACCAAAACCTACAGAAATAAGTAAGTAATTTATAAAAGAAGGCCAGGAAATGAGGTTAGCTCAGGGAACTCCATCTATTTATTTGTTTTTAGGCTATTTTTGTAATTTTTAGTGTGGCCAACTGCCTTTCTGTTACAGTTAGTGTGACCAAGCTAAGAGGGTTTATATTTAAACTTTATTTAACTAGCCTGCTAATGGTTTCTGTTTACTTTTAACCTTTAGATACTTAGATAGTGAGGCGAATTGATCGCCTACACTTAATAGCGAGTGCAGCAAGTGGCAGTTGCCTTAAAGCCAGTGTGACCAGCTGTTCTTGCGATTAACTGCTTTGGCCTTAAGTAATTTATATTTATAATTTATATTTATAATTTGGCATTAAGTAATTTATAAAAGAAAGCCAGAAAATGAGGTTAGTTCAGGGAATATTTCATATTCAAGGGGAACTCCATCTATTTATTTGTTTCAAGAACTTTGCTTAATAGTTTTTTATGAGACAGAAGGAGCTACCCCTCGAAATGATTGTTTTGGTTGCACTTATCGAACATCTGTTGGACATAACACTTCCCCAGCACAGGCAGCTCAGCTCCTTGGTTCCCAGATCCAGATCCCAGAGAGATCCCTACTCCCCGGCGCATCTCATTGAATTCGTCGCAGATATGATATATGACCAGATCCGGAGCACACCTTTCACAGAGGCAGGGGGGAGACCCCGAAAATGAGCTCTGTAATATTCCAAAAATAGACGGGAGACGGTAGACGGGAGAGAGGAGCCTTTAATTGGGAGGAAGTCATTGAATCACATATTTCATTGTTGAAGAAACATAAGTCCGCACTTTGATTTATATGCACGCCCGCGCATCTCACTTAATACCCAGAACCTGGCAGTTAATGTTCGATCCGCACTCTGGCCACGGCATAGAGGTTCTGTCTTATGCAAATCCCAACTCCAACTCGACTGGAGAAATCAAATTAAAGGCGGGCGCGAAACGCATCATTGTCAGGAGGAGAGCCAGCATCAGCATCAGCATCATGACTGGAACTGCACTCTCCCTATGCCTCCCTTGTGGCATTCAATTTTAATTTGAATTTCCGTTGAGCATAAAAACTGAAGCAACAGAAGGGACTACCGACTACCGACTACCGACTATGGGGCCTAATAAATCTATAAAGTGGCAAACGCAAGTACACGCATTATTACTTTGATTTTTTATGATGAAGACAGGAAGCAGCCTCTGCCCACACTCTGTGAATGTGGATTCAGATGTGTCTGCCGGAGTAGAACAATAAAATGTTGGCCCCGCTTCTGTTTCGACTTTTGTTTCGACTGCTGATTGCCTTTGATTTTCGGAGGCTGAAGCTGAAGCCTCGCTTTCAATTTATTTTTGGAGCGACTTCCGTTTGTTCTACATTGACATGCCAAAGTCGGAGCGGACTCAGTGCCCGCTCGTCAAATCGAATTCAATTAAGTGTCTTTCCGCTGGCCAACGTCCGGCGTGGATCTCTCGTCTCATCACACATCTCATATCTCGGACTCTGACTCGCGGTAGTCGAACTGATTTACCAGTTAAACGCAACACTTTTTCTGCCCAGCCTCAGCCTCAGTCCGGCTGCGAGCAATTGATCATACTAATGATTATTATCTGGCCGCCGGACGAGACAATCCCAATTCCCATTCTCATTCCCATTCCTAAACCCAAAACCCAAACCCAAACCCAAACCGAAACCGAACCGAGTCTGATAATTGAAGTCAACTTAGCCGAGCTTAGGCTCATTGTAAGATTGTTTAACTACCGGATGTTTTAAGCTGCGCGATCGCCATAAATGTGGCTTCGCTTCTGTTTGTTTCTCTGCCTTTTTTCTTTGATTTTGATATATGTTTCGGGTTTTCCAATCACTGGCAAACTTTGGGTTGAGTTATTAAGGCTTTGCATGTGGCTATTTCATTGATTTGTTTATAGGTTTCAACCTCTCAATCGAAGGTTTGATTGTGCCCAGTTTGATGGATGTGGCCTAGACGGATGTTGAGTTACTTGAGGTTAGGTATCTTAGTCTTATCATTATTAAGTCTGCTCATGTGGGAATCTATTTATTTTTTGGTATATATTAGTTTACTTAACTTAAGGGTTAATACTGCCAAGTTTCAGATCTATAGGTGTTATAGAAGTCGAGTTACTTGAGGTTAGGTCTCTGGTTTTTTATCATTTTTAGGGCTTTTCATGTGGGAATCTAGTTGGTTTTTGGTATATATTAGTTTTCCTAATTAAAGAGTTAATCTTTGCAAGTTTCAGATCATTACCCATGACAGAAGTCGAGTTACTTGAGGTAGGGTATCTTGTTTTTGTCGTTATTAAGGCTGCCTATGTGGGCATCTATTTCGTTTTTGGTATATATTACTTTATTTAACTTAAGTGTTAACATAGCCAAGTTTCAGACCTTTAGCCATGGCAGAAGTCGAGTTCCTTAAGGCTAGGTATCTTAGTTTTGTCATTATTGAAGTTCCTCATGTGGGAATCTTTTTCGTTTTTGGTATATATTAGTTTACTTTATTAAAGAGTTAATCGTGACAAGTTTCAGATCTTTAGGCATGACAGAAGTCAAGTTACTTGGGTTAGTTGCCATAAAGATGCTTTCTGCCCCCTAAGCCGGCTAGAGCTCGCGAGACTCTCAGCTATTATTGATGGACCGGGCGGGGGCTTAAGGCCAAGTCAAGTCTCAGCCTCATAGCCACTCAAGTAGCCGAGTTACGTGAGGTTAGTCCGTGAGGGGACTGGGTTCAGGTTCAGGAAGTGAGAGGGATAGGCGATAGGGATAGGGATAGGGATAGGGATAGGGAGCATTAAAATCATCAAATAGCGCGTAGAGGGCAATTGCCATTCAGAAAAGTGCTCCAGCCATTCTGGATGGTACATAATGGCATGCACACAAATATCTATATATCTATAGCCATATACATATATATGCTGGCCCATGTATACATATATATATATAGAAAAGTCCTGCAAAAATTCTTATTCCTCTTTATTTATTTTTCCTTATTCCATTTTATTTCTTTTCTTTTTTTTCTTCTTTCAATTTTCCTCCCTTTTCTGCTAACGCTTTTTTAGATATATTTCCTCCCACACAACGGAGCAACACAGAGGCAGTTCGACTCTAGGACCTCCCGAAGTCCTCCCGGTTCCTCCTCCTTTACTTCCTTTGCCTCGAGTTTCGAGTTTCTCTTTATTTTATTTCACTTTTTTTTTTCCCGGCTCCCGGCTCCCGGCTCCATCTCTCTGCTGGCTCTTCTTTTTACACATATCGGGAAATATCCTTGAATCGGAATGTACGATGGCGATGGCGACGATGGAGACTCCTCCTTCAGCCCCATCAACCCCCTTTCCTGGCTGTGGCAATCATCCCTACCGAACACAAAAATCTATACACGTCAGAAAGAAAGAAAGAAAACGAAACCCGAAAGTGAAGATGAAATGAAATAAAGCAGCAGCCGAAAAAAGAGTAGGGTGTCGAGTGTAGGGGGTGGCCTCAGCTAAGGGTAGCACCAGCAGGGAGTGAGGTTATGTTCTGCCGTTCTCAGTTCAGAAAA
This sequence comes from Drosophila triauraria, assembly GCA_014170255.2. NCBI lineage: Eukaryota > Metazoa > Arthropoda > Insecta > Diptera > Drosophilidae > Drosophila > Drosophila triauraria. The sequence goes on along the minus strand of CM024333.1, from coordinate 3,325,654 downwards.
AAAATAAAATAAAAAAAAGCGACGTAGGGAGCGCATAAAAATTGGCAGCAGTTTGGGGCAGACAGCATCGCAGACAAGTAAACTTTTTTATGCCGCCCCCTAGGCAGCCACCCCCTCGGATACACACAGACAGACAGGACATGGACGGGTCGAGGGACAGGGGACTAAAGCTGAAGCCATCGTCTCGGGCAAAACGACAAATGTGAAAGGACATTGTCGTCGTCGTCGTAGTCGTCCTCGTCCTCGTCGTCATCATCATCGTTTGTAGTCCTCGGCAGAGGAGCCTCTGGTTGCTGGCTGCTTCCCTTAGCCCCCAACTCGTTACGAGTACGAAGGACGACGCCTGCACTGAGTCGAGTCGCGTCGAGTCGAGTCTCCTCTTCTCGCTGCTCTCCATGGCTGTCCATGTCCATGTCCTGTTCAGTTCAGTTCAGTTCTGTTCTGTTCTGAGTGCGTCGACACTGACTCCCTCGAACCCTCCATCCTGCCAAGACCTTGCGGCTAAGGGAAAATGGGTAGCTAGGAGGCTGACTCTCAGTACACCGCCTTCTTTTTGTATTGGCAGACTTCGTTTATGGCCATGGGGATAAAAGAGGGATTTGTGTGTTCGTGCGAGGAGGAGACTCTCGGGCAATCGGAAACCAATCGGAATTGGTAATCGGAAATGTTGGTAGGAACAAAGGACCTCTCCCAAGATGCATTTCCAAATAGATGCAGCTTAAAACCAGAGAGATTCTTAAATATGGCTCATAGAAATTGAGCTACCAAGATGGAAAGCTTACTTAAAGTAGATAGGGACAGTAGTATTTATCGCTGAAAGTAGATAGGGACAGTAGGAACATGAGTACAGTTCCCTTCAAAGAACTCTCTTCTTTTATCTTGAATTTTTATAGGATAGAACTTATAATAAATCCCCGTAAAACCCCCTTTGATGGGTCCTTGACTTGCTGGAACTCTAGAGTATCCACACATAGATGTCCTATAACAACAACAAGGACACATCGACAACTGACTAACAACAACAAGTGGCGAATATATACCTCTGGATACATATCCTTGCACATACACATATCTGTAGATATATATAGTGGCAAACGACGCGAGTCCTTTCACATCCACTTTACTTCATACGTATTTTTTTTTTGCCCCGAATGTCCTTCGGTATGTGAGTGTGTCCTGGGAGGGATCTATGTACGAGCCAGAGCCACCTCCCCACCCCGACCGTCCATTTTCGTACGTTTCGTTTCGATTCGTTTTGCTCCGTATTTATCGACCAATGATATTGGAAATATGTCAGAGATGCGCACAAGGAGCCGGCACTTGCTGCGCTCGGACCTCCTGATATTTCGGGGGGTTGGGTTCTGGTTCTGGTTCCTGGCTGAATTAGGGGTGGGGTCTCCTTCGCAGGGTAGGTGGCGGAGATGGTGGGCAGAGAGTGATGTGGGTAGTATTGAGTTTGGTTATAGTTTGGGATAATATTAGGTGGGAATATGGAGTTAAGTAAGGATATAGTAGGTAGATAATACTCATTGGGATGAAAAAGTTGCATTTATAATCAGTTACTAATAAAATATGGTAACTATATGATATGATATAGGGGTGCCTAACATCATTTGAGGGAGATATAGTAGAAAGATAATTGGATATGGTAATTAAAGGTGAAGTTATAGGGTTTACAGCCTCAGTTGGTTCGGGGTATAGTCCCCTTAGGTTAAAACTAACTTGAGGTTATATTTAAAGGGGGATAAACAGGTAAAAGAATCAGATTTAGGGGTAAATAGTAGGAAATAGGAACTATAAGAAAAGATATAGTATCTATTTACTAAAATATAGGTAATACTAGCTAGGATATACGGAGAATATAATTATTAGGGGTAAATAGTAGTAAATATGAACTGTACAATAAAATATAGTATCTATTTAATGGAAAATACTAAAAACAAGCTAAGAAATAGCGAGAATATAAATATTAGGGGTAAATACGAGGATATAGGAACTATAAGAAAAGATATAGTATCTATTTAATAGAATATAGGTAATACTAGTTAGGATAAACCAAGAATATAAATATTAGGGGTAAATACGAGGATATAGGAACTGTACCATATGATATAGTATCTTTTTTATAGGTTATAGTAAATACTAGTAAGGATATATGAAGAATAATAATTACTGGAAGGAAATATAGTAAAAATTTCCATTTCTAATACCCTCAAAAGTAGTATTTCCTCCTTCAGAGCTTCCCAAAAGAAAACAGAAAAAACGCAGGGTTGCATTACCCCTATTTGCACCTACACATGTACATCCACCCATATTTGTGTGTGTGTGAGAGCATCCCTCTGCCGCAGCGCGTGCTGTCGTTACCGTTGATTTTCATTGTGTGCCATTTTGATTGGAAAATCGTACGCAATTGGAAATTTTTGCGATTGGCCAAGAGTTCGATACACACACACACACACACACACACACCCGTTCTGCCACACGGACACACACTCGCATCGCAGGCAGTGCTGCCGCCGCCGACTTCGCTGCCTGGGGTTGGATATTATGGAAAATCAATCAGTAAAAAAAGCAACAAAAAGACACAAACCGAAAAAAAAAGAAAGAACCGCGCGCTCTCTCCTGGCAGCTCTCTCTCACTGGTTCTTTCTGCCTCTCGCTCACACTCCCTGGCGCTCGCTCTCTCCGAACTGCAGCTGCAAGTTTTGGGCCAAGAAACTGCATGGGCAGCAGGCAGCAGGAGCCAGCGTGCGAGAGGGAGAGAGAGGGTGACGAGAGCATCCCGCGAGAGAGCACTCAAAATAAGGCTCAATACCCAGCGAATCATTGAGTGAAACTGCCAAAGCGAGAGAGAGAGTGAGCTCGAGAGAGCGCCTGCTCGCGCGAGAGAGCAGTTGCAGCTGATAAGACAGCACACACACTCACACAGACACTCACTCGTATGCCGTTCAATGTGTGTTCGATAACCCAGAGCAAATGAATGAAAGAGCCCGTCGTCGACAGCGACGCCGGCTGAGGCTGAGCGTCGAAGCGGGGAGGGGCGCGCGCCTGCTGCTGCACTCGAGAGGGGTCTCTCTCGCACTCACACGTGCACGGCGGCGGCGGCAGCGACAAGCGTGTGAGTGTGCGGACATCGACTGCGTCGCCGTCATCATGAACATCATATATAGATAGATTTTTAACAAACCTGATTGGATGTTATTGACTGGCGCACACACACACGCGCCCCGAACGGCCACCGGGCGATGATTCGTTCGCTCCGCCTGACTGGTTTCCACACACACACCCAGAGCGGACACCCATACACGCATGTGTGTATCAGCTATCGACAGGCGAACCGAAAAGAAAATAAAATAAAAGAGGGGCGAAAAAGAAACGAGGCGAAGCGAGGAGCGGCGAAAGGGAGAGGCAAATAAACGGAGGGGCCAATGGACACAGGCGGCGACGAGAGCCGAACTCACGAGTTCAATACGATACGATATATGTTACGATACGATACGATATCGTTACCATTACGATCTCGCAAAGCATGCCAGCGCTCTGATCCACGATCGATATCGGGGGGCTTAGTGCGCTAAAGATAAAGATGCAGTGAATCATTACGGTACTTGCTCTCGCTGGATAAACTCGACGAGTTGCTGTGATAACGAGAACTATAAAATACTATATTTAAAACCTAATAATAATCAAAATAAGAAAACTAAATAAAAGAAAAATAAATAATAATATATCTGCTTTCGTTTTCAAATTTATACAAATTATACGAGAGTTATAGACATAGTCCTAAGGTGCCCGAATTTCCCAGAGATCTATATAATATGAATTAATAAAATGATAATACAAAAATATAAAATAGTAATACTTTAATACTAAAAAAATACTATATAAAATACACAAACACTAGAAAATATTCGAAATATACCAGAAATTAATATAAAACTACTAGAAAACAATATTAAAATACTAGAAAACTATAAGAATACTATTTACTAATAATTTCTTGCAGTTTTTCATAAAATGTTATGAAAATATATACATTTTAAGGATTTGTAAGCCTTATTGAACCTTTTTAATGATCAGAAAATTATAAATAAAGCTTAGAAAGGGGTTTCCTCATATTATTCCTTCATTTAAATTCATTTTTACATATATTTTGATTACCTTTTAGGCAATTCAAGTCCCAAATATTATTATTTAACACTAAAATGCTTGCAATGCAAAAACCAAATGTAATCCCCAATTTAATTTCATGAAAGTCAGCTGTTATAATCGCCTCGCTTTTAATTACAACGCCGAGGCGGGCGAAATAGTGGGGATTAGGCCACCAGGAGCCGTACATGGGGTTTATCTGGCCACCCAATGGCCGCATTTTGCTGTTCGCCTCAAATTCGACGCATTAAGCCCGGCCAAGGGACCTGCTAAAGTTTCATCTGCCCAGCTCTGGTGGAAGTCGAGTTACTTGGGGTCAAACTAGTGCCTGAATGTAGCCCCTGTCCTGCTATATACACACAGCATATATAAGTGTGTGTGTGTGCGGTGAAAACCAATCACAAGTGGGGCCCCGAAAGGCGTTGCCAATATGTATTGAAAGCAATCCATATAAAGCACACTCTCTGTGTGCCTGTGCGGGTGTGTGTGCCTGTGTGTGTGTGTTTATGTGCGAAAGGTTAACAGCTTTTCGTGGCTGCCGACTGCGCTGCCAGCAGCGCTGCCCTTTTTTTTCCTCGCTCCCTACACACACACACAGGCACAGCGTCTCTGGATTCGTCCAATCGAATTCAATTGACGCACAAATTTTTATGTGCGGAAAAAAAGGAAGGAAAAACGCAAAGAGGAGAGAGAAAATGCTGCCACCCTGTGTGTGTGTGTGTGTGTGCGACATCCAATCACCCAAGAACCAACCCCCCACCGAGGACACCCAAGCCCAGACCCAAACCCCAGACCCAAACCCAAACCAGACCGAAACTGAAACCAATCCAATTTTGGTATTGCCCGTATGGGTTTCTTTTTTCTTTTTCTCCCGCTTTTCCTCTGTCGCTGCTTAGCTTTTCCCACCCCTTTGCTTTCTTTTTTTCTTTTTGGGAAACTCTCTTTACTGAACCACTCGCTGTCCTTTTCATCTTGGCACCCGAACCCAAAAACCGAAGCTTTGGCGTCACAAAAAAGGAAATAAATATAAAAAGGAAAAAAGGAAAAATAAAATGAGTGAGAAAAACCAATGAAGGGGGAGGGAGTGGGAGGCTAAACCAGACAGCCATAAAACACCCAGAGGGTGGGGGTGAGAAAAAAAGGAAGAAAAAACCGAAGTACAAGGCGGCACTTTCACTCGACTCAATGCCGAACATCGTTGAAGCCTTAAAGTTGCCCAAGGAAATGTCAACCCAAAGGCACCCAAAGAGCGAGAGGAGAGACTGCCAGCGAGCGAGAGAGAGAGCGAGAAATTCCACTCGTCGGCTCTATCTTTCTCCTTATTTTAGGGTGGTTCGGTTATAAAAAAAAAAAGGAAAAATATGTATAAAAACCGAAACGTAACCGAGAAAAAGGAGCGAAATACATACGAACATCGATTTCGATTGGGAAGCCATCAACAGCTAGAGCTCCTGAGAGCGGGAGGCTGCCCACCCATGGCACCCAATACACCCCCCATCCCCTTTCGAGAGGAGCTTCGTTTTTCGGCTCGTGTGCTGTCGATGGCGAGTCTCTCTCTCTCTCTCGTAGCGCCCTTAAAGCTTCGGTTTTTTTTTTGCTTTCTTACTTTATTTTTTTTCCCTCTCTTTTTCAACCCCCATCTCTCCATTTTTTGTCGTGCGTTTTGGGGCATTGAATTGGGGGTTTGGGGTGGATTGGGGATTGGGATTGAGGATTGGGTGTGGAAGGTTGACAAGTTCCAAGTTCCGAAGGCGCCCAACCAGCGATGAGCGCTCGGGTGGGTGGGTATGGGGGAGGTTACGTCAATATATTATATACATGTGTATAGGGAGCGAAGGGAAAAAAATCCAAAGAAGAGGAAAAAAAAAAGCTGTAGCTCTCGGAAGGAGCTGGGAAATGTAATCAAGTGCACACACACAGATAAGGCCGCCGCCGAGGGGGATGTGTTGGTGTAAAGTGTTGGTGTTGGTGTAGGGTGTTGGTGTTGTTGAAACCCTTGTTGGTGTTTTGTTGTTGTTGTTGTTGGTGAGAGCGCTCGACTGTATAAAAATAGTAGCATGCTTTTAGATGCTAAGCAGCGCACTCAACAAGCAAATGCAGCCAGGCAGGAGGCAGGAGGCAGGAGGCAGGAGGCAGGTGCCAAGGCAGGTGCGTCGTGTATTTATGTCATTATTGAATATGCGTTCGAGGCGCAGCCAACCCAAATCCAGAGCCAGAGCCAGAGCCAGAGCCTGCTTAGACATGTGTATCTTATGGATACAGCAGCATCCAGCATCCAGCATCGCTTATGTACTCACCAGGCATGGCTCTCACACACAGACTCACATGCGTTTTTATGCTTATTCGATTTTATTCGAGTGCTGGCAACTACAGATACAGATACAGCTGAAGCTACAGCTACAGCTACAGCTACAGATACACAGATACACAGCCAGCAGCGACGATAGGGAGCCACAGATACAGAACACACAGCTACACAGATACATTGGCGAGGAGCATCAGGATTTGCTGAACGCTGAGGCTCTGCCACCTCCCGCCTCCCTTTTCCTTTTCCACCTTGCCATTTCCCATTTCCCATTTCCCAGCTTCAGCTGGCTCCGATTTCTTTTCACTTGGCAGATTTTTCTTCTTTTCATGCCTTCCCTCATGCCATTTCCATTTCTTTTTCGTTTTGCTTCTGATATATTTTCCTTTTTTTCTTATTTTTTTTATTATTGCTGATTTTTTCTGCCACTTGTGCTCCGCCCCGTTTTATTGTAGGGACTCTGCCTGATACATATATAGATATATAGATACATGTACGTTTATATATTCCCCCCGATTGTGTGTATAGATAGATGCGATATATAGCATTCTTCTTTCTGTTTTTTTTTCTGTATTTCATTTGGTTTCTTATTTATTTATTGTCAGGTGGTCAGGAGTTCAAGATAGTCAGCCATATATTAGAATTATAGGGGAGCCTCGGGTGCTATATCTTTTGTAGAGTGATGGATATGGGTTTTTGATGGATTCTTGATATATATTTTAGAGTATTTGCTGGGATATTGTTTCTAACTAAAGGAAATAATTAAATCAAGCAAGAAAATTAGAAAAAAGTAAGTTTTTGGGTTTTTTTTTGGTAACAAATAAAGATAAATTCCCCAGAAACTTTTCTTTTACTCAATTTCTTCTTTGGATATAGGTTTTTGATGGTTTTTTAATATATTTCCAAAACTATTTGCTGGGTATTTTGTGTTTAACTCAAGGAAATAATTAAATTAAGTTCAACAAATCAAAGAAAATTCAAAAGAAGGCAACTTTTTGGGCTTTTTAATAACAAATCATATCTAAACCCATTTTAGGACGACAAAAATAGAGATAAACTCCCCTAGAAACCCTCCTTTAACACCATTTTTCCTAAAGACCCACTGCCATTGGCTGGTGGAAACCTCCAGACGTCGCCGTCAAGAGCAAACAGAGATGATGGCCTGTCCAAGTAGCTCAAGGTTTCCAGTTTTCACACCCAACTAACTAGCCAGCGACGACGCCATTGCCTAATCGGAGCACGGCACATAGTCACCTCGCCATACGTATGCATATATCTGGCCGATTTCTTACAAATCACTATATGATCGAGTATAGCCCTCCCATAAATCTTTCAACATGTTTAGCCAACAACTAAACAATTTATGACGATTGTCTCCGTGTGTGTTGCGGCTTGCGTGTGTGTATATGGCCCCCGCCGATTAACTGATATCTCGGCTATATCTATGGCTATATCTCTGGGCTGCTCGTCAGGCCCTGCCACTTCTTGAATTGCCTGCTTATCATCGCTTTATTCGCTTTCTGCGCTTTTTCTTGTTGTAATTCGCCTTTATTTATACACCTATTTGTTTGTCCACTAAGCAGGCGGAGATATCTCCGTAGATATATATATTTTTATATGGCCAGATAAGGCAGATACAGCTCTTATCTCCTGGTATATATATATGTATCTATGAAATACGCGCGGGGTACAGTACGCAGTATCTTCGACCAATGGAGGACACTCCACTTGACTGACTTGATTACGTCTCTGTTTAAATATGGCAGCTATATGTCTAGATATCTTGAGCACACTTTCGGCCCTAATCTCCAACTGTATCTGTATCTTTAGCAATATTTAAGCACACTTAAAGTATGTGTGTGTGGCCTTTATAACACCTGATCCCCTTCCCTTGCAGCTGCTGCCAACTAAATAAAATTGATAAAAAAGCAACAGGAATTTAATTTTATAATTATGATGATGATGATGTATTTGTTTAGAAATTGTTGCTCCTCCAACACACACACACAGCTTCAGTAGCTCGCCTCGCCGCCTTGTGATTATTTTATTTCGTTCTCTCTTTTTTTTTCTCGTTTTTGGGAGCTTTGAGATTTGATTTTATTTTGTTTTCGTTTATCACAAAAAATGCTGCGGCCATTGCGTGTGTGGGGCCATACACCCATACACACGCTGTCGGATTTAATATGAATTTGATATATATATATATATGGGGGATATATATATGTGGGTATTTGTCTCTCGGTGGGCTCGAGTTTTTTTTCGCGCTCCGAATATTTTGTCCAGTGATTATCTACATCAGTTGTTAATTGCTATTTGACGCGTTATATCGGCTACCGACGTGTGTACTCCCATTCGAAGGAAGTCTCTGTTTCTGTGAGTCGGGCGGGGCCCCCATGGCGGATGCGTAATAAAGTTAGTTTTCCTTGAAATGTGTACAAAAATCAACAGAAAAAGCAGGAATGTGTCATATCTTGTATTGATTGAGTGAGTCTAGTTAGTGGCGGAAGCGGAAATTCATCGAAGAGTGATTCATTTTTATTTGTATTTATTTTTTGGTTAAAAAAGGTTGGAGATTTATTTAGATTTAATTTAGGGATTTAATAATACTATAATTGTGGTGTAAACTATATTTACTACTTGATTTATGGGGGACTTTAGCTAGGAAGTTTTCTGTATATTTTCTATGAATTTAAGGCCTTACAAAAAATATCAATAAATATTTATAAACTATTTTTAAAGTGACAAAACATTAATGTACTTTAAATTGGCACTTAAAAGTCATCATAAAACAATTAAAGAGCTAATCTATAAATATTTTATACCTTAAATACTTTTTTTTTACCTTGAAACCTTTCTGTAATATTTCTACAGATTTAAAGACTTGCAAAAAAATATCTATAAATATTTATAAACTATTTTTAAAGTGACACAAATTGAATAAACTTTAAATACATAAAATTGGCACTTTAAAGTTATCAAAATACAATTAATAAGTTAATCTGTTAATATTTTAAACTATTATTGCTATTTGTACCTTGAAACGTTTCTGTAATAATTCTACAAATTAAGAGACTGGCAAATAAATGTTTGTAAATATTTATAAACTGTTTTTATAGTAACATAAATTAATTTAATATCAAGGAATGATATTTATAAATTTTAGAAGTTCCTCTTAAAATATTTTATTTATTTTGAAAATTATCATATTAATCTCTTTAATATTTTTAATTAAAAACCCAACTAATAATTCATTACCTTTCTTCTCTTTGCAGGTAATATTCCCCCACCTATTCCTTCCTTTGCTACCATTCAAAATTCGTAAGTTTAAAATATAATAAACAGAAAACAAGAATTATTATTGCCCAGACACAGGGCCTGTGCTCCACTTAAGACGGTGAGCAACTAATGATGTTTGTCGCGACTGGCATTATAATGATAACTACCTCACACACACACACACATGCGATTCGGGGTCCTGTTCTCCTTTTTTGCCTTTATTTTTAGTTTTACAAAAATATATATTGCGCTTTTTGTTTGCCATGTTTGCTGGTTTGCTGCGAGCTGCGAGCTTCGAGCCGCATTTCATTCATTTGCGTTTCATTCATGTCGCTGCCGTTGCCGCTGCCTGCCGCCTGTCCTCGCCATCCTCTCCTGCAACAAAATATGTCAAAACTTGTCTCGTCTGTCTGCCATTAGCAGCAGCAGCAGACACACACCACACACACACACAGTACACACACTGCCGAGGACAACAACAATACGCCCACACAAAGTGGGCGCAACGGCAACGGCATCATCACGCTCATTACGCGATGATCATCAATTTGCAGACCAGTTTTTGGGCTTTCGCCTTGCGGGGCCTTAGGGTTTAAGGTTTAAGTTTTTCAGTGTTCAGTGTTCAGTTTTTCAGTCTTTTTTAGGTCTCCAGTTTTCAAGGTGAAGTGGCAGGGGGTTCTCGGTTACTTCACCTTAAATGTAATTTATGTGCCCCGAGGCTCTCACAATAGACTGATCCTGGGGACCCAAAGAGTTGGCACACGACTTGATTGCAGCTACTGTGCATTAAATGATTCATTCACAAAAAGTTTCAATAAAAAAAAGCCCGCATATATGGAGAAACTAAGGAAAATAGGGGATATTCTTAAGGTTTTTATTTAGAATACAATTTAAAATAAGAAAGAGGCAAGTTCGGGCTTTACAGAAAGATTTTTTCCATCATAAAACCTTCGTTTTGAGTGTTTTTCGCCTTTAAACCCTTTACTTAAACGCACAAAAGTATGCAATGATTTTTAAAGAATTTATTTTGAGTATAAAATCTTAAGGAATATAAAAATAAAATACTTACCTTATCGAAAAACTACAAAAATAATCATAAAACCTCCTATTTAAGTGCCTCTCCTTCCGAAACCTTTTACTTAGACGCAAAAAAGTATGCAATGATTTTTAAAGAATTTATTTTCTTAACTAACTGAGTGCTAACTGAGTTTACCTGAGTTTCTCTCTGTGCACTTGTGTGTGTCGCCTTCATTATATGCAAATTTCAATTATTTGCACAAATCAGACGCTCAAGATCTGCCAGAAGATCCCCAGAGCCACGACGACGCATTATTATCAGTGCCCCTCCCCCGCAGAAAATAAGTCGGAGGAGAGCCAAAGCAGAGAGCGGAAAAAATATTGTTCAATTTCGTTTTCTTTTTATTTTTTTTTTATCGGAGCAAACAGGAAGAGCCATAATATAATTTATTGTATTAATGCTGTCCCGCATAACGTCAGCATCATCATCATCATCATCGCCGTCGTCGTCGCCGTCGCCGTCGTCGTTCGAGTTCGTTCAATGGAGAAGCATTTCATTGATACCTCGATATAAAAACTTCTTTCTTATATTATGTGGCCCGGCTCTCTTGTATTATTATTAATTTAAACATAAACATGGATTTCCTGTTTGCCCTTGTCGATATGCAAAAACCAAAGTGAAAGAAAAAATAAAACCAAACTGAACCCCGCACAAATTGAGCTTTAGCTTTGAGCGATTCTTTGTTTGGCTTTTTGTTTTTGCCCATACATAATTCTTTCGATCGAATTTCACATTTTGTCTGGAGGAAATTAAATTAAGCGTTCGCCTCGTTTCGGTTTTTGTCGTTGTTTTTGGTTTTTTTTTTTTCGTTTTGTTGGAAAGATCATCAAGCATTCATCCATTGAATGCGTGGGAGCATTCGATTTTGATTTTGATTTCGCCTCGAAGGTCACACAGCCCGGCGGATGCTTGACGGCGACAGCGGTTGAGGGAATGTCGAATTGATAAACTATTTAGATATTGAGAATTCCCATCAAATGCAGTTCAAAGAATTTCCCAGATTCACAGGAAATTGATATAGGAACCTCAAAAGTCTCTAGTTTTGGTTGAACAATTTCAGTGACTACAAACTATTCTGATATGTTATTAATAGAAATACATTAAATAAGTGCCAACAATATTTAACCTGAGGTTAAGTCTAGTTTTTAATAAAATACAAGTTGTTAGGCATAGACTTTATATTTTTCTATTACAAAATTCGTTTAATGTTCAAAGCTTCATTAAGAATTAGGCTTTGGTACTAATTTCGTTAAATTTTTAAAATATTTTAAATAAGAATATTTAACCTGAGGTTAGTTAACATGGACTGCCTATAACCTTTGTTGTTAAATATATTTTTGAAGGTAATAAGTAATCATTTTTACAACTAGAACAATTTAACCTGAGGTTTATTAACAAGGACTGCCTGTAACCCTTGTTAAAAATATATATTTTTGACTGGGAGTTAAACTGTATTTAACCTGAAGTTAATTAGGTTTACCATGGACTTGAACATGACTAACTTTAACCTTAACTTGACATTGAAATGCCATAGGCCTTGGACCTTGGGAATCCCCCGAAAAGCCAACAGGGCCAGTGGTCGGTCTGTCTCTCCCAGCCCATATTTTAGCTTTTTGCGAAATTTTCGCGCAACCTGCGCATGTTGTTGACATTGCGTTGAGTGTGGACAATGTGTGTGTGTGATGGGTGTTGGGTGTTTGGGGGTGGTGTGTGCGGACATCTCTGTCAGCGGCCACTGCAATTGACACAATTTCGCAGGGAGACAAGGCCGGCTGAGTTGGCTTCGGCCTGGCATTGACCAAAAGGCACTCGCAATGGGTTAATATCTGTGAGTGCGTGTGTGATACTCACACAGCAGCAGCAGCATACACACATGCAATTGATTTGTACTTTGGGGTCAAAAGCATACCAAAAGCATGCCAACGCAACAGTTTGTCTGTCCATAGTCCATAGCCCTCTCTCTTTCCAGGCAGCCAGCAGCCAGTAGCCCTCTCTTTCGCACCATGTGTTGTGCGTGAAAAACCGCAACATTTGCAGATGAAAACCACCCACCTATATTACCCAGCCTCCTTGCCCCCTTTGAATACACTCGGTATTTGCTGTGTGAGAGGGGTTTTCCTTTGTTTTTCCGCGATTTTTTTCGAGGGGGACTTGAGCGCATATTTTGTTCTTTATTTTTGTGAGTGGCTTTAAGTCGAAATTGGGTCAGAACTTAAGCCAGGATTGGGAGCAACTAGATGAGAGAGAAAGAGCGGGGAAGGGTTAAACCTAAAGCTATATTTAATATATAGAAATTTTAGAGAATTTAGAAATTATATCGATTTAAAACTGAAATTATTCTATGAATATTAATAAAGATAGTACAAATTGTACAAAAACTAAATAGTAAATAATAATCGATAAACATATCGAACTTCTCGCTTATGCGTCCCATCTCTGATTCGCATTAAAGCATTTAGGGATAATATCGTTTTGATACTGAAATAATTATATTTAAATTAATAAAGATAAATATTTCTATTAATACAAATTTTACAAAAACTAAATAGTAAATAATAATCGATAAACATATCGAACTACTCGCTTATGTGTCCCATCTCTAATTCGCTTTGCCTTTTGTCGTCTGCTCTTGCTTCGTCTCTTGTCAATTAGTGAAAATCGAATTAATATTGTAATTCTTTAATGAAATAATGCCCAGACAGAGAGATCGCGAGAGGGAGAGAGTGGGACAGTTATTTATGCGGAACGACAAGATGAATCTGAATATGTCTCGCCCTCTCGCTGCTCGCTCCTCTCCACTCGCTCCTCGCCTCTCGCTCCTCTGCTCCTTTCTCGCCTTTCTCTGTCTGCCGCATAAAGGCCCAAAAACTAAAGTTGATAAAAATAAACGAGAGCCAACACACATCACACAGACAGTGCAAAAAGGAGTGCGATGTCTCGTCTCTGACTGAGCAGCAGCCTTTGTGCAACTTTGTCAATTGTTAGGGCGGTGACACTTGGATTCTGCGGGGGTTTCCTTCTCGGAGCACTAAATGGCAAGGTGTGGAATGCGTGTATGACAGGAATTGGATATAAAATATGCTAATTGCCAGGCTAGAGATAGAAAGGAGCAGGCTGCGGTGAATAAAATCGGAGGACAGGGTGTTCGGATCAATGATCTTGATTAAACTTATATTTATTCTCTCTTTGTTTTAATTTTAGAAGTTTCTTAATAAGAAAAATAATTACTTAAACTAACAGGCAAGCATTCCATTAAGCTAATTAGTGACAAATGTGCTTTTCAACTGGCTGAACTGCATTAACCCATCATTGCATTGTTTCATCAAATACCCAACTTCATTCCCCCCATTTATCCAATTAAAATTTCCCATTAAAATAGCTCTCTGCCTCGCTGTTCGTAGAGTTTGCAACTAAGTTGCAGCAACAGAAAAAAATTATAGAAAACAATTGCAAATGTCTTTTAGAGTCGCTCGCCCGCCGTTTATGTGAATTATTGGCAAAAATGCATAACGGCAAACAATTGAAAATGCAATCAAGTGTTGGCCAAAATGTCTCATCAGTCTGTCTCTGTCGCCTGCCCCTCTGTCTCGCTCACTCAACGACGGCGGCAACATTTGCATGCCCCAACAACAGCAACAACAACAACAACAACGTTGCCAATTAATCAAGAAATTCTTAAATAATTATTTGCCTATTTTTATAGCCGTGGCGACACAAGGAGAGAATCGAGGGATATGAAGACACAAATGCATAAATATATATATATATTTCTGTGTGTATATATCCCAGCCGATATGGGGCTTATAGGCTGCATTATAGACAGCCGCTCTGGCTGACTGAGTGACTGGCACGACGACATCGTCTGTTGGAGTGTAAATTTGTTGTTGCCACACCACCATCCCCGCCTCTCTCTCTCCGGACTCTAGGATACAAAGTATATAGTATTTTGATGTACATATATGAACATACAGGCGCAGATTTGAGCAGATATAGCCAATATCTGTATAGTAAGGGTTCGATGGGGTGGACCAAAGGGAAGTCAAGGGGTTTAATTTTATTTTTTTCATGTAAAATATTTAAATACTATTCAGTTTTCAAAACATAAAAAATAAACTAGCTAGAGTCGGTTTTCACCTAAAATTCCCAATTAGTTCTAGCCTTGCTTATAGAATATTTAAATTTTAGATGTTTATTTATATATTTAGCCCTTTTAATAAAGTCTTTTCAAATCAAAATATCCCTGAATTCTTCAGTTTTCATTTCGACTTTCCGAACTTTAAAATAAACAAGCCAGAGTCCATTTTTGGCTATAATTTTCAATTAGTTCAAGCAGGGCTTATACAATATTCAACTTTTAGATGTTTAATTGTAATTTTAGCCCTTATAATAAAGTCTTATCATTTCAAATTATGTTTTTACGCTACAGCTTTCATTTCGCCTTTTAAAACGTTGAAATAAACAAGCCAGAGTCCGTTTTTACCTATAATTCCCAATTAGTTCTAGCATGGCTTATACAATATTTATGCTTTAGATATTTATATATATTTTTAGCTCTCAACCTTTAACTCTTATTATAAGTAATAATATTAATTCAATTAAATTCTATAAAGTAATCAAAAATGCTTTAAAATAAGTCAACAATTCCCAAACAGTTCAAGCATATTCTCTTTAATAACCATGTAAATTTTTTAAAGGCCTTACTGTACCGTTTATATAGATATATATTAAAAGTACATATGAATATTTGTGCCTGTTTCTTCGCCTGATATTATATGGAAGAAGCAGAAAAGCATGCACTTTTCGATTTTCATTTCTGTGATTTGTGTCTCCGTCTCCCTGTCTCCGTCTCCGTCTCCGTCTCCCCCACTCTCTCTCGGTCTCTCTAGTTCATTGTTGTTGCAAAAATAAGTTGCCCGCCAGCCATTCCCATTCCCATTCCCACACATCCATCCCAGCCCCCCTCTTAACCCCATAATGCTGCTCCCTTTTCCGATACACGTTCCTCTCCATATAGAAGAAGCATACAAACAAATTTCTATGAAGCATTGCAGTTAGATGAGCCGTTTAGTGACAGTCAAGTCGTTGAGGGGGGTAAAAAAATACAAAAAAAAAAAAAAGAAAGGAAAATGGGGAACCGGGAACAGTGCGAATCAGTGGCATGCATTTTTATGCAGATATATATTCTCATCATACTTATATACGAGCACATATATCGAGTGGTGGCTGGCCGGGTGCATTGCCATCGCCATTTGCGGGTCGACTAATAATAATAAATATTTTTACAGAAATTAATTAACAGCGGCGGCATCAGCAGCAACAACAATGGGGCAACAAAGTGTTAAAAGAAGTCTGTGGAGGAGAGAGAGGCCAGATATTGAGTGCTATATGCGGTTATACTGATTATCTGCCAGTAATTCTTAGTGAATCAGAGAGGGGTTAATGTATGACAAGTTTTGCTAATGGGAATTTTAGAGGAGATTTAAAACAGCTTTTTAAGAATTTTAATAAAAAAATTTAGGAAAGAAAATATTACTTAAATATGTTAAACATAAAAAAAGGTTCCCTAAAATCTGAAAATTACCTAAATATAAAGGTTATCCCAATACCTTATAAGAAAAGCAAAATATTTAAGCAATAATCTGTTTTCAACTATAATTCCCAATTAGTTCTAGCATTGCTTAGCTGATATTCAAGTTTAAGATGTTGATTTTTACCTTTAACCAACTTAACTTTAACCTTTACTATCAGTAAACTTCTAAATATATTCTTTTATTACAAATTGTCTAAGAAATACCCCAAAAATAGATTATAATTCCCAATCAGTTCCTGTAACTATCTGGCTTTAAGTTTTTGCCGAAATTGGAACGTTATTTCCTCTTCGAATTCTCCTACTTGGCCAATTACTCAAATTCAAATTAAGTGGCAGCCGCACACACACCCACCCACACACATGGCCCACAAAAGGAAAAGCCCACCCCTCCCCCATTCGGAAAATTCCGAAATGCCGCCGCAACTTGTCTCGTTTTGTAAATAACAAATCAGGCATTTATAAATGATGTGAGCATACAATTTTTGGCGCCACTAACCAAAGGCAAGGCAAGGCAAGGCACCACCCCAGGACATTCCTCAACCACCCTATAAAACCCCAAAGCCTCCCCCTCCTTGTCCTGAATTTAACCCACTAAAGCTATGCTCCGGCAGCACTTGAAACAAAAGCGAACTCTTTGGCAGCTGACACGCGCTGTTGTTTCATTTTGGCAGCAACAAAACTGTCGCCCAAATCAGCCCCCAAGTCCTCTAGCTTTTCCTTGATTTTCCCAACGTCTTCGTCGTCGTCGTCGTCTTCCTTCCTGCCTTCATACGTCTCCTAATAAGACATGATTGTAATTAATTAAATTAATTCGTTTCGGTTTTAATACACGAAATGTTTTTCGATTTTGCCAGGACAGCACAGGAGCAGAGGCAGCAACCCCTGGCTGCGAGCACAAAAGGATTGCCAAATGAAAGCGAAAGATTTCTGATTTACGTTCTCAAATATTTGTTTGTCACACACTCTCCTTTCCTCTGGCGAAAAGGTGAGCTTCCTTCCCACTGGAAACTATAAAATGTTGTCGATTTTGATTAGGCAAAAACTTGACAGGCAACTTTTTGGGCCACCGTCGCCAGCGTCGTCGTCGTCGTGGCTTTTCATTAAAAATGCCAACTGAGTTTTGTCTTTGGGGTTGCTTTTTAAGGCTCCCGAGGAGAGAGCAAACCCTTCGGTTGCCTTGGTTTTTTGCCAGCAGAGCATCTCGTTGGCATAATGAATTGACATTGATTGGAAATTTTGATTGAAAAAGGGTCTCGTCCTTGGAAGCAACTTGTCTACAAGCGCAAATAATAAATTGCTTCATTTTCGGTTTAATTAAGAGAGACTTCCTCTACTCCTCGGGCACTCAAAGAATTATTGATTCGCCGGGAGCCCTTAAACATTAATACGTTCATTTATATTAATGCTTTGGTCTGATTAAGGATTTTGGCCATGAAAGGATTGGAGTTTTCACATATTTTTAATTAGGCCTGGCTCCTCCTTTCGCTCACATGTTTTGTGGCCAACTGTACGCCTTTGTTTCAAGCTTTTCCTTAACCCATGTGTGTGTGGAGGGTTTTTGAAATCATTAATTTCGTTTAGATTTTAAAATGTCAAATTTATGTAATGGACAACCCTTAGGTAAGCCCCCGGTCTTCGGTCTTCGGTCTTTTTATCTCCGCACTGAAAGCATTTTGAGGCCCGCATAAAAATGTCAAAAATTACACACACACAGGACTCGGGATTCAGGATTTCTAATCATTATTTGTACGGCCTGACCGAACATCCAAAAAAGGAGTGAACAAAAAAAGGGAAACCCCCCCGCACGCACACCGACAACAATGCCCACATATGAGTTATATTTATTTGTATTTGTCTGGGTCCCGCTTTCTGCCTTGACTTGACCGTCCTTTGTGCTATTTGGTCAGTGTAATGCTTAATTATTTACTTAGCCGGGATACACACACACATATATATATTTTATATGTATAAAAATAAAAATAAAAAATAAAACACAACAAAAGTCCTTGCGAAAAAGGCCTACGAAACAAAGTGACCAAAAAATGGGGGTGGTGTGTGGTGTGTGTGTGTGATTTTTGGGGCTGGGGCAGACAGAACAATGAGTCCAGTCCACCCACTAAAAAAAAGGGTCATCATCCATCCACACACACAACACACACATGAACATGTTCATTTTTGATGTACGATTGCTCCCGTTTTGCCGCTTTCCGGGCGGGGAGATGGGCACTTTTTGGGCCACAAAAAAGGTATGCATACGTTATGTAATAATAAGGATAAGCCAAAAAATTATTATTACTTTTGGTCACTCAATGTGAATGGTTTTGGCCAGAGGGGAGTGAGGCCACAATGCTGCCAGCAAAAAATAAAATAAAAGGGGGTTGTGCCTAGGAAAAGGCGGATTTGCTAAGTCTCGTCCGTCGTTAATCACCAAATGGCAGTAGAGTTCGGGCCAAAGGAATTACAAATTTGTATATCTAATGAGGGTTTTCGGAAATTTTAACTGAGCTCCGACTGTGAGCCTTTATTTGGCTTGGGTATGCAGGCAATAGAAAATTCTTTTGAGAATTTTAATGCTTAAAAAATATATATAAAATTTAATAAAAGAAAAAATTATATTTTAATGACTCTAGTGGATATATAGTGACTAATCAGCCAGAACTAGTTGGGAATTATAGTGTCACAGTTGCTAGACTTGTTTTTAGTGCTTAAAATATATAGTGTTTGGAGTTGCAAAATAAATTTAAAGCAGAAACGGTTACAAGTAAGTTTTTAAGGGATGTAACGAATTATCTGTCATATTTCTGACTTGTTTAGCTAGAATAGTTTGGGAATTATAGTGTCACAGATGCTTAACTTATTTTAAGTGCTTAATATATATAGTGTTTGGAGTTTAAAGTTAAATTTAAAAGCAGAAACAGTAATAAGTGACTTTTTAGGGGTTATAATGAATTATCAGTCTTATTACGGACTTGCTTAGCTAGAATAGTTTGGGAATTATAGTGTCTCGCAGCTTTTAAAATATGCCAATGCTTTAAATATATAGTTTTTTATGGTTAAAGATAATTCTCAGAGTAGAAAACAGTTCTAAATGACTTTGGAGAAGATTTCATATTAACCAATTGGTGACTTGGGAATTATAGGGTCACCCGAGCGTTAAAGCAATGTTTCTTTGAACGTTTCCTATCGGTTTATCATGGCTTATATTTGATCTATGGAATCCTTGAATATTTTTGGTATTTCCAGCCTAGATTGTCTCCTTCTACGTTACCCCCCACCCCCACCCAAAGCCTTAATCCATCGTTTTACCCCATTTTTCGCCTTTGGCAATTAGAAATCGTCTAATTTAATGCTCACACACACACGAAAAACGAGGGAGGTGGGCAAAATCGTGCCTTTGAGGGGAAAAAATGGCACAAACACATACAGTCCCTTCTTTGACACTTTTTGGCTTGGAAAAAAGTCGTAGAAACTTGAGTTACATCCCCAAACCCCCTCCGTCATGTGACGCATTAAAAATCGAAAGAACCCCGCCCTCTATATGGGAGGAGGCCTGCCTCCTGTCTGTCTTCTTCTTCTTGCACGCATTAATCCTTTTTTCCAGCATCTTTTCACACACACACACAGAGAGACAGACAGAGACACATATGCGAGGCACGCGTGTACATAATCCTTTTTTTGCAGAATCGGGGGGAGCCCCCAGTTCCCCCCCACCCCCTCGAAATCATCTCATCTTCGTCAGCAAGCCTCGCATATCAAAGCTAATTTATATTTCGTATAGCATACATTTGGGCGGGCAGGCCCAGTTTACAGTTACCAACCCCCCTTGGCAGGAGGAAAAAAAAAACAGAACAGAACAGAACACAAGAAGAAACACTCGTAGCTCGTGTGTAGCAACCCCTTCTCGATGCCTTTTCGCCTCTGATTTTTGATAAGTAAATAGAAAATTTTATAAATTTACATACACATGTGTGTTGGTGTGCGGGTGTGTGTGTTTGGGCAATAAAAAAGAAACAGAATTTTAAATTAGAAAATATTAGTTAGTTCCAGAAAGAGAGAGGAGAGGAGAGGAGGCAGAGACGTGGCTCACACAGGCTAGCGTGTTATCTCTCGTCGAATGTACAGTTATGTATTTGCATATCTGCCTCTCGCTCTCACCCGGCTCCTGCTTATTCTTCTTCTTCTTCATGTCTTCTCTCTGGATCCCCACATTGCCACCTTCTTGCTCTGTCCCTTCTACTCGTTCTCCTTCTCCTCTGGCAGCATCAATACATCATTTTCGTCTTTTCTCTTGCTCGCATGCAAGTGTGTGTGTGTGTATTTCTCTTTGGACATGTGTGTGTGTGTTGATTTTATGCCACTCTTTTCACTTTGTTTTTTTTTTTCCAGCTTTTTTCGGTTTTTTGTTGCAGTTTCGTGAGGAAGAAGCAGGGGCAACTTTTCACTCGCTCTCTGACTGTGTGTGTGTGTGTTTTTGGGTATTTTTTGTTTAATATTTAAATAAATAATTAGCAAAAAGGGATATACATGTGTGTGTGTGTGGGGGGTGGGGGGTGCACAGGGTACTGTGTGTGCTGTGTGCGTTGCTAATGATGTTTGAAATTGTAAAGCAAATGCAAAGGCATGCCCCGAATCCGAACCAAAGAATAATGGGGAGCTCCCCGAGTCTCGAGAGTTCTTTCTGGTGTTTCCCCTACCGA
Organism: Drosophila triauraria; assembly: GCA_014170255.2. Lineage (NCBI taxonomy): Eukaryota > Metazoa > Arthropoda > Insecta > Diptera > Drosophilidae > Drosophila > Drosophila triauraria. The sequence goes on along the minus strand of CM024333.1, from coordinate 3,304,559 downwards.
AAATCCTGGAAAATATTTAGCCAGCAAGAAGAAGAAGAGCGCCCAGCAATTAATGGCCAACAGTTTGAGCCGCTTAAATGCGGGAATTAGTTAGGGAAAGAAAGGGTTTAAAAAAGGAGAAAATATAATATTTTGGGTCTAGTTATAATAAGTGATAAAAGATAAATAAGATAAATAAAAAAATATATATTTTTTAAATTATGAGAGTCCCAAAAGAGGAGTTTATCTATTAAATATTTGGTTTCTTGGCTAAGGCTAGTTGGGAATTAAGGGTTTTTTTTGTTTTTGGTATTAAATTAGTGTTGGTATCAAATAAGTTTTTTGGTATTAAATGTATTAAAAAAATACATAAAATATTAATTTATAGATATTTTTTTCTTAATAAGATTATTTATTCATTTAAATAGTTTTGTAGATATTTATGGATTTTTACAGATATTTATAGATTGTTACAGATATTTATAGATATTTACAGATATTTATAGATTTTTACAGATATTTATATGATTTTAGCATATATTTTCTTCCTAAATATTAATTATAGGTATTGCTTTTTTAGTATGATCTACTTTTCCCTGTTTTTTAATTCCTTCAGGCATTTATTTCTGCATTTGTGGCTGTCAAAGGCCTTCGTTCCCCAGTTTTTCTCACTTTGTGACAGGAAACAATAATATCTGAGTTACATATCTATGTTAAACCCCTTCTAGAACCTCCTTTTAACAAATATATACTTTTTCTATAATTCTTTAACTCTGACTGCCGCTTAATGTGTGTGTAATTGTAGCTTTCCCCTCATTTTCCACATCTTGTAGGCGTTCAAGGGGCAGTCCTGGGAAGTCCTTTGACTTCCGGAACTACTAAACAGAAAAGGGAAGAAAATAAGAGAAAAGAAGGGTACAAAATCGTTACTCCTGACTACCTTCAAAGGAGTTAGCGGCGTGTGCCACCTTAACCCACATTGTGGCATTGATTTGCTTTGATTTATTGTCCCGAAAAAAATAATGCAAAAAACCGCACAATACCGCGCCGCGTTAACCCTTTCCATTCCGCAAGAAACCGCCGCAGGGGGTTGATATATAGTATAAATCCCCTTTCGTTGAATCCGAAGAAGCACAGGCACTCGAGCTTAAGTTGAAGCACAATTCATAACATTGCCTTCGTACTAATTACAAAAAGTGCTCGCCCAACCTCCTGCGGAAATCCAGAAATCCAGAAATAAGGTCCTGAGATCCCGAGACGAGGACGAGGACGAGGACAACAGCTGCTGCGAGTCTTGAGCTCTCTCTCCGAGCTGAGCCAAAAACCAAAAACTCACTTCAGACAAACAGCTTGAGACAATGCCGCGCCGCGCATGCAAAGCACATGGGCGGCGGTGCCGAAAGGGGGGGCTGAACGAGTGAGTTGACATGTGCCAAGCACACGACAATTGTGAACAAACACAACTCAAACACACACCGCACACACACGACGAGAAAAAAGGGTAAAATATATACAATATATATAGAAATGGAAGAGTGGAAAATGGGGAGTGGTAGGGTAGGGACATTCATTGATACAATTGCCAATGAGGTGGAAAAAAAGGGGGTTTTGATGGGGTTTTAAAAAAAAATAAATATGGAATATTAGATATAAAATACAATTTAAATAAATATTTAATATAGATTTATGAGAGTCCCAAAACAAAAATTTATTCATTAAATATTTTAGGTATTTGAAGATTCTTGGTTTCTGGGGTAAAGCTAGTTGGAAATTTTAGTGCAACGCAGGTGTTACCGTTTGGTATTAGATTTTGGTATTTTATAAGTATTGGTATTCAATAAATTGATATTAAATAAATTGGAATTAAATAAATTTACATTACATATATTACATATATTGGTATTAATTAAATTGGTATTAAATATATGGTATTAAATAAATTGGCGTTAAATAAATTGGTATTAAATAAATTGGTTTTAAATAAATTGGTATTAAATAAATTGGTATTAAATAAATTGTTATTAAATAAATGGATTTTAAATTAATTGGTATTAAATAAATTTGTATTAAATATATTGGTATTAATTAAATTGGTATTACATAAATTGGTATTAAATAAATTGGTATTAAATAAATTGGTATTAAATGAATTTGTATTAAACAAATTGGCATTAAATAAATTGGTATTAAAATTATTAAGAAACATACCTAAAATTTAAACTCTTCCTCGAATAAAAATAAAAACAGAGAAAAGAGTTTGGTGATATTTAAACTAACATATGGAGACCCTCAAACTTTCTCTCTCTATCCCTCTCTAACTCCCTCTATTTCTCTCTCCCTCTCCCCCTGAAAAGGTCAATTCTTTTTAGTAAGGATGGAATTTTAACATTTCACTTAACATTTTTGGTTCGCGCGCGAGAGATTTTTACCCGTTTGCCGCCCGGCTTGTGTTCGGTTTTTATTCAATTCTTCATGGTTTCTGTGTGTTTTTTTTTCTACTCACTTTTTGGGGAAAAAAGCTCCTTTGAAGTGGCAACCGGGGCAAAAATATTAAATGAAACCCAAAAATAAAAGGGGGGCCACGCTAAAAGGGTGCTCGATACGAAAAATACGAAATGCGAAAGCCTTGCCAGCCATAAGCTGACCACACACACGGACTGAGGACGAGGACGAGGACGAGGGCCATTGAAGTGGGCAGAAAAACCCAAAATAAAAATTACAAAAAAATAAACCCTCCAACTTTATAAAAAAAAAAAAGCAAAAAAGAAATGCCCGGCAAAGCCACCCGCATTTTAGTTAATTAACTCATTTGGTTTTGGCAACTGCTGCTAAGCCCAAGTGGGCCGCAATTTTCCCCGCTGCTCGTATTAATTGATTTCAGTTACAAGGAGAGAAAAAATAAGCAAGGAAAAGTGGGAAAACCTGGCCAAGAAAACTATTTTCGTCGGCGGTGGCGGCCAACAAGTGCGCGGCTTCCCACGGGGATTGCTGCGTTTCAGTTTCGAGAGCCACTGATCGATTTTCGGCCCAGCAAAAAGTCAGCGAAAGAAATGGGAAATACCTCTGGCGACGGGAATCAAAACTGAAAATGAAAAGTATCCTTCTGCTCCTGCTCCTGCTCCTGCTCCCCTCTCTTGGCCATTATGAAAACAATTTTCAAGCTTAAGCAGCTCACGGCAGCGAGGTCTTAAAACACAGAGAGAGCAACCACTGAAAGCCACCCACTGCCAGCCACCTTTCGGGCTCTGTCTGTCTGCCTGTGTGTCTGGCAATCGAGAAAAGGACTCGCAGGACTCGCAGGACTCGCCTGGTGGCGGTGCAGCCTCCCCGCCTTGTCTGTTGTTTGTACTTAAGAGCTTTTAAATATCATAAATATATATCTATGCGACGTCCTCCTCCTCTCGTAATGAGGACGATGATGTTGACAAATATGCCTGGCGGGGCGAAGAAAAATGATTTGCTTTTTGCCTTCGGTTTTCCCAGGGATATAACTTGTATATATATATATATATATATATTGTCATTAAGCGAGTCCTAGTCCCCGGCAAAATAATCATTTGGAAATTGCTTTAATATCGGAATCCAGCCAAACCCGAACTTGCTATCTAAAACTGCCGCCTTTTCCACCCAATTTCTCCACTCGGTGTAACGACTTCCTGCTTAACTTCTCAGAGGGGAGACCCTCATCGATATGAAGCAGAACTTGGCAGAGGCAGAGGCAGAGGCAAAGGCTTAAGCCCCAAACCAATAGTTGTTGGAGCAGCAAATAGCCCATCGACTAATTTCCAAAGTTCTTTATTGCCTGCAACGCCCCGAATCCACCTCGGGATCCTCCTCGGAATCGGAGTCGGAGTCCTGTTTTTTGCTAGCTTCCGGTATTTATACAAATAAAATTGCACAGAAAACCAAACCAAACCAAACCGAACCAACAAGTACAAATCAACAGAAAATCGAAGCCCAGCAGCAGCAGCAGCGGCAAAAGTCATTGCCATTTGCTTGGGCTTAGGTCGCAAAATGTGGAAGCCTTAAAACTTGGCTCCAGGGCCTGGGGTCTGCAATCCCAGACTAATTTGCCAAAAAAGTTTGCACCGCATATTTTTGTAACCTTCTTCCTCGGTGTTTTGTTGTTTTAATTTCTCATTTGGCATTTGATTCCAGACCCCAAAACAAAAAGCAGAAAAAAGAAAAGGAAAGGCCAACCCCTCCGAAGGTCAGCACTAATAGCAGGCGAACATTTTCAAGTTGGGCTTATCGATACGAACGATAAACTATAAATTTGTTGGTCCTGGGCTCCGTTTCTCCGCTTCTCTGTGTTTTTCCTGGTTGCCAATGCAGACGGGGAAGTGCTCGCCTCGCCGGCCGGAATGTTTTTTAAGCCTTCCGCCCGGGTCGCCGCCTGCTTGTTGTCGTTGGGCCGACAAAAGTTTTTGCAACGTATTAATTTGGCTAAATTTAACCCGTAATGACTTTAAAAGTAAAATTAATGAGGGTCGATAGTTGGCTGTGGCGCTGGGTGGCATGAGATCCCAACTTTTAGCAACATATGTGGCTGGCGTTTGGGGGTGTGGGAGGTGATATATTTTATTATATATTCAATTCTATATATATAGTATATATCTGGCTCATTTTAGTTTTTATAATATTTTTTGTATTTTATTAGAATTTTTAAAGCAATTTTAGGCCTTTTTTGGGGTTTTTATAACGATATGACACTGTTTTGTAATTTAATGTAATTTATAAAATATAAAAATATGTATAAAATGTTTATTCAATATTTTCATTATACAAGAAATGTATAAAACATTTTTAACCATTTGAATTTGGAAAAATAAAAACCAGTGTGACCATGCCTTTTTTACCACGCAGTGTCATAGTGCCAAAAATTAGAAAAATCAATGTAGAGCCTATAAAATAATAGCAAGAGAGCTGTTCTTTGTACCAAAGTAATAACTACTAAAGAAACTTTGTTGTTTAATTTTGAAATATGTAAAAAAAAATTAAAAAATAAAAAATATTTAATTATTTTTTTCTTTTTATTCTTACAGCGCGCTACCCAGGCCGAGAAGGAAGTGAACACACTCAAAGAGCAGCTATCCACCGGCAGCAGCGACAACAGCGATAACAGCGACACAGGTGCAGCAGCAGCAGCAGCAGCAGCGGCAGCAACAGTTGCTGGCACAGCAGGAGCAATCACAGAGAACGAGGAGGAGGAGCAGCAGCAGCTGAACAGCTCCATCGTTGCAGCGGCATTAACGCTGCAGCAGCAGAACGGCAGCAATCTGCTCGCCAACACAAATACGCCGTCGCCCTCGCCGCCGCTGCTCAGCACCGAGCTGCAGCAGCAGCAACAGTTGCAGTTGCAGCAGAGCGGCGGCGTCGTCAGCGGCGGCGCCTGCCTCAATCCGAAGCTCTTCTTCAGCCACGCCCAGCAGATGATGATGGAGGCGGCTGCAGCGGCAGCAGCGGCGGCCTTGCAGCAACAGCAGCAGCAGCAATCTCCACTCCACTCGCCGGCCACCGAGGTTGCAGCAACAGTGGCTGCGCCGGCCGAGCAGCCGATAGCCAATGAGGCCATGGCCAGCAGCAATAACAGTCACCAGGATCTGCAGCTGGACGAGGATGAGGATGATGACGATGAGGAGGAGGAGGATGAGCAGGATGAGCAGGAGCAGGAGCTCGAACAAGAGCCAGAGCAGGAGGACGACGATGAGGATGAGGAGGAGGAGAACGCCTCGATGCAATCGAACGCTGACGATATGGAGACCGAGACCAGAACTGAGCCAAGTGCGACAACGCAGGCGTTGGAACTTCTAGAGGACACCAACAACAAGGATGTGTCGTCGTCGGTGGAGGCTAGTTTAAATGTTAGCAATAATCATGCGACAACCGATAGTAGCAATAATAGTTGTAGTCGAAAGAACAGCAGCAACAGCAACAACGAGAGCAACACCAACGAGCAACATGGTGTTGCTGTGGTTGCCACCAGTGCCGAGGACGATGATTGCGCCAATAACAACAACACCAATACCACCACCACCAGCAACAACAACAGCAATAGCAACAACAACAACAACAACAATAATAATAATAACAACAATAACAATACAACAACAACCAGCAACACAGCCACCAGCAACACCAACAATAACAACAACAACAGCAACACCAATAACAACAACACCAACAGCAACAACAACAACAGCAGCAGTGGCAACAGCGAGAAGCGCAAGAAGAAGAACAACAATAACAACAACGGCCAGCCAGCTGTTCTATTAGCTGCCAAAGATAAAGAGGTAAGTTAACCGGGGGTTAAGGGTGAGGGTTAGTGTTAAACTTAAGGTTTAAGTCTTACTAGACTTACTTTTGAGCTTAAAAATTATTTGTTAGTCTCTTTTGAAAAAGTAAAACTAACCTGAGGTTAGTTAACCAACGGTTAGGAGTCAGTTTTGTTAGAATTTTAGCCAAAGATCGAGTTTTAACATTTTCTTTTTAGTCTTGAAAGTATTTGGTACTCTCTTGAGGAAAACTAAAGTTAACCTGAGGTTAAATCATTTTATTTTAATTTATTTCTAACCAGCTTTTAACTGTAGAAGTTAAAGTTAAGCGTGGGTTTGAATTGTAGAATACTTCTTTGATATTGTATTCAAATTTCATAAGTTTTGTCTTTATTATTCAAATAAAGTAAACTTAACCTGAGCTAAAGATATTCCAATCAGCTTAAAGTAAAGCACGCTTTAGCTTAATGTGCACTTTTTTAATCCTCGCATTAAGCAACTGTGGTTACTCACAACCCCTTTTTGGACTTCAAAAGCAGAAAAAAAAGCGAACACCCCGACTTTAAGTGACTTTTTAATTTAATAAACTGTAGCGGACTAAGGTCGAGTATCCCTTAGAAAAGGGGATCGGGGATCCTTGTGGGTGCAGACCCAACCCCCCGAAGGACAATTACCCGGCGCAATGAAATGTAAAACCGTTAAGATTAGACAAACGTCGCCGCCGCCGCCCAAAGAGTGTATGTGTGTGTGCTGGGAAACTCGGGGAAAATCCAGGCTGGCCAAGGAGACCCAAAAAGGAGAGAGGAATTCCGACCGCAGACGGCGACGCACGACTGACCGACCTCCGTCTGCAGATTCGCCACTTCGCCACCTCGGGAAGGGAGTCCGTCCTCCTTTCCCCCTCTGACCAGCACGCACAATTGAGAAAACACTTGCACAAATAAACAAACACCCCCTGGCCCCCTGTCCCTTGCCTTTCCACCCACTTTTCCGGGCACTTTTCTTGTAATTTTCTAGCCAAACAGAAAAAATGTTGCCCGAGTGCGACCGAGAAACCGAGACCGACCGAAAAAAAAAAAGGACTGGAAAATACAAGGCAAACAAATGAGCGGCGGGACTTTTGACTTCTTCTTTACACGCCCAAGAACAAGAAGGGCAGCGGGAAAAAATTCAAAAAAAAAAAAAGTATACAAAAATGGGGGAAAAGGAAAAACATAGAGCCTGGGATTTCCAGCCTTTTCCTGGGGACAGCAGGAGCAGCAGCCAGGGAACAAAAGTTGAAGGGAAACTTTTTCGCCACAGACAAGGACAAGGACTCGGGGCAGGGAGTGTAAAGTGATATCATTAAAATATTGACAAGACAATTTTTACGCCTACAAATTTGTTGAATGCCTTTGTTTACACAGGCCCGGCTACAGGAAAGATAAAGGGTTGGGTCACCCCCAGGGAATTAAGTTAAAATAAACTAGGTGGAAGAGGATTAGATATAGATATTTTATTATAATAAATAAATAAGTGGGGGATTAGATATGGATATTGTAGGTATTTACATATTTAGCAAGTGATTTATATAAATATTTTAATGGAAACTGGGAAGGCATAACAACCCTAGCCACCTTTCCTGGAGAAACAAATCCTTGCAATCTGCCTAATGCAAAAATAAGAAATAAACTCCTTTCCTCTAAGGTTTTCAGATTTTTTATGATTTTTTCTGTCCTGTTTTGTGTTATTATCCACACCGCATTGAATGATTGCTTATTGCCGGCGAAGAACCCCAACCCGAAAGCAACCAAACTCATTAAACCGCCCACGACAAAGCTTCCCCTTCGACTTGGAGTGCTTCGTGTGGCTTTTTGTGCTGATTTGAAGAAGATTCACAGAGAGAAAAGTGGGTGAGGTGGGCGGTGCATTTGCCTTGCATTTTAGCATCAATCATTATCATTTGCCATTAAGTGCAACGGCAGCTTCCTCACTTAGCAACCCCTAGGTGTCGCAAGAAAAAGTGAGACAAAAAAAAAATAAAAAACAACCAGAAGAAGCGCATTTCTTTAATGTTTTATCACTTCACTTCACCACCCAACCACCCAGCCAGGGGCGTCGCAAATCTGGAGAAATGTAAACTTGATTGTCAAAGGGAGTTGCGAGCACGCCACTGCCTTGGCCGCGTTTTGTGTGCGTTTTTTTTTTCGTTATTTGAAATCCATTAAAAGCTATTTTTGCCACCGCCACCCGCTGGTGAGCCCAGGCTCATTAGTTTGATTACTGGCGCCCTGGCAAACCCAGGCACCCCCAGTCCCCAAAACCCCCAAACAGCTGTGATAAATGCACTCGCCTGACAACTAAATCACTTATGTGTGCCCCGCCACTGTCCTATGTGTGCTGAGTGTGTGCTGTGTGTGATGTGTGTGTAGATTCAGATTTATCTGTTACACATGTTCATAAATATGCGACAATATTTTCTGCGTTGTCCTCTCGGGACAGCAGCCAAAGATGATCGACAGGAATATGAGCGGCGGCACTGCGATGAAGTTCACAGTGAGTGCTCGCAGTGTGACCAGACTGGGGAAAATTAAGACCAGTGTGCCCTTGCCTAGCAGGCTAATTTGAATGTTATCTCTAGAATTGCATACAAAATGCTTTAAGAAGCAAACTCAGAGTGACCAGTCTTAGGAACGTTATGACCAGTGTGCCCTTGCACATCATGCATTTATTTATTATATTTTTTTCCATGTATTAAATTATCTTTTTTAGTGAAATATGCTTCTGATGATAATATATCTAAAGTTCCATAAAAACTGCTTTATAAAGCAGACTCAGAGTGACCAGTCTTGGAAACATTATGACCAGTGTGCCCTTGCACATCATGCATTTATTTATTTTATTTTTTCCATGTATTAAAATACCTTTTTTAATGAAACCTGCTAATGATAGTGATATTTCTAGAGTTACATAAAAGCTGCTTCATAAAGCAAACTTAGAGTGACCAGTCTTGGAAACATTATGACCAGTGTGCCCTTGCACATCATGCAAATTTATAAAAATACCTTTTTAAATCATTATAAAAATCCAGAAATGTTCCTTTCAACGAGTGCCCTCTGTATTTTCGAGAATTTTTGCCCAGAAATCATGTTAAATGGAATTGCAACAGTTGTTTGTTGTTAGAATCCAGAGTGCAACAGCTCTGGCTACGAGCTACGAGCTACGAGCCTGTGCGTTTGTTTTGGCTATGAGGCATGTGTTTATTTTTTCGCAGAAGTGCATTTTTATAGACAAAGTGCTTTGGGCCGTCGCGTTTCCAAAAATAAACGCAATACGGCAAAAAATAAAAGCGAAAAGAAATAATCGAAAAGAAAGCAAAAATTAAACGCTTCTTGACAGCGCAAACAAATGAACAACAAATTAGCAGCCAGCCAGCGCAGCGCAGCTTCCGCTTCGATTTCGATTTTGTTTTGTTACTAATACTAAACAAACCAAACGACACGTTCCATTGCTTTTTATATTATTTTTTTTTTTAGTTTTTTATCACGCCGCAAACAAAAACAAACCACAAATAACTGGAGAGAATGTATTTAATAAATAACAAATTCAACTCGATTTCGTTTTTTTATCTACCGGAAAATATACATACCCATGTATATATTTATAGAATTTCTTTATCAACAACAACGAGAGCCAAAACCACACACAAAAAACGAAATCAATTTTTTATGACCTTTGTTTTGTGGCTAGATTTAGTTGTTTATCCTAACACTAGGGGACAGAAAAAAATAAATATATATAAAGGCATATATATATATCTGATTAGCAGCGGAGAAAAACCACATACATTTACGACCCATTAGGGGGAAATTCATTGATAAGTTTTTGAGGTTCTCCGATATGTGAATGTTTTTTGAGGTCGTTAAGTTAATAGACTTGTGAAATTAGAAGCTCATTGGTAATTTACATAAATACTATATAAAATATGTTATATCAGCAAACATAATTTGAGTTTAATTTTAGAACCTTTCGCGTTGATAAGCGAACCGATTATTGAGCACCCGCATGGACCAGCATAACTCTCGCAGCTCACTGATAGATAATCGCTTTGGAAACACTTAATAATCTTTTTTTTTCTGACCACAAAATTCGATTTGAGCTTATCATCGCGTGACTGGGATGGGAACCCAACTTTTGGCTCTATTAATTGGGAATTGGACCAGGCGGGCCTACGTCAGAGGCAAAACCCGGCAGAAACTAGAGTTCCAAGGGGGTTATCTGTATCTAATATCTGTGGCAGGGCACAAATATTTGGATACACGCTCCAGACGATAGACAATGGCTGTGTGTTATTTTTAAATGCAAATCAAGCGGAAAATCCATCATCATGTCTAACGCAAATGTTCTAAAATTAAAATCAACTGTTTAAACAACAAAAACTTCGATCGATTCAGTGAGAAAGTGTCACTCTCCGCTCTCCGCCGTAATCTTTCGAATCCCAAGGCAAAGAGCTCAATTATTTTAGATTTTTGTCATTAATTTGAATCTCATTATGATTAAAATTTGTTTATTTGCTTTTCTCGCTGGCGACCAAAATTATTGGCGATTATTCGAATTTAGTATGAGTTATGCCAATCGAAGCAAAAGTTTGACTATAATTTTCGGTGCCGCCCTGAGAGGACAACAGATCAAGATCAAATAATGAGACGACGTCGGGTGAGAATGGAATTTTCCTGCAAACTGCATTAGCATCCACTCATGATTGAGGGGCTTTAGTTATTGAAATGCTCCACAAAAACCGAGGGAGGATAAGGCACACAAATAATACTAGTAGCAATAATAATAATAATGTACAAATACAGGCCGCACAATTGCAATTATTCAATTCAAATCAATCAGCACACAAATACCAGGCTGGAATTGGAATAAAAAAAAATAAATATATGCTGGAGACATTGAGCTTAGTTAGGACAAGCCTGCAATGATTGCTGACTCTGCCTGTCGTCGGGCTTATCGTTCCTCTTGTTGCTGGATTTGTTCATATTTGTATTGCTGATTAAAGTGAAAATAAAAAGAAGAGAAAAACGGTCATTATCGTGCACACACACAACACACCCACTACCCACTACCCACTACCCACTACCCCTACCCTGTGGCTTTTTTCCACCAATTGCGGATAAATTCAATTTATTTATCGCATATGGATTCTGATCGGCGCGAGCAGTCCCGCCATAGATGGTATCGCCCCCTCTCTATCTCCCGGACTATCTGCCTCTCTGTTTGTGGGTCTGGCTCTGCCTCCGACTGACTGAATGATGCGATGATGCTTAGTATAGCTTTGTTGTTTGTTTGCTCTCGAAATGGGTAAATGTGTGATTTTGATTTTTTTAAATTGATTAGTTCCTTATTTTCGTTCGCCGCAGAGGCCTTTGTTGTTGCGTGAGCTAGTTCAGTTCAATTTGGAATTTAAATTCGTAGTATAGTCACTGGTACTTGTACTTGTAGTTGCTGGTTGCTGGCTGGTTGTTGCATCAGCAATAAATGCCTTGATTGAGGCTGATTTTTTAGCACTTTTCCAACGGGAAAATTATTACATATCAAAACTGTCCTCGGTGGGAATAAAAGAATGACTAAGTTTCATTGATCCATTCATTCATTTAATCTAAAAATATAATCAGTGTGACCTTAAGGGTTTATAATTCAAAACAAGGTCACACTGGCTTTTAGTTAATATTAATTTCAAAAGATTACCCAAGAGTCTAAGCAATAAAAGCTAATTTAGATTAAATAAGCATTTCCTCCTTAGCTGTTCTTTTCTTTTCTTGCCAGTGTGACCTGATTTTAGCAAAAAATGCTTTAGATAGGCTCCTGGTCACACTGATTTCATAGTTTTTAGTAAGAACAATTGTAATTCTTTCCCCTAATCTAGACAGAATTCTTGGAGGCACTTAATCTGCTCCTCATCTGGCTTGGCAGCATGAAAAATAATGAACATGCACGCCGGCTACCATCTAATTGGAGGCCATTAAAACGGTGACAAGTCGAAAATGCAATTGGCATGGCAAAAAAAAAAGGAGGAAGGAATATTAGAAGAAAAAAATAAGGAAAACCATCCGAAAGCCGCCTGATTTATGGGCAACAAATAATCGGCGAAGAGTAGGTGGGCCGCTGCTGCTGCTCTCTAGATGAAAAATCTGCCAAGTCTTGGCCCAAAGTCTTGTAGCCATCAATTTCGGGCCAGAAGCCATATATATATATGCATGCACACAGTTTCTGGCAATTTGAAAATTGTCAATTTCGATTCCACACTCGCACCTCTGGGCGCCACGAAGTCAATTACAGGCATGAACGGAAATTTAGCATTTCAATTAGCAAAAGGAGCTGAGACGGAGACGCTGCCTGTCGATAAATCAAATTCCATTTCTTTTTTATTAATTTACCATTAAATTGAGTTTCGCCTGCAGCCAAAGCGGCAGCCAAAGAAGCTGAAACATCAGCAACGTGTTGCTTGGCCACTCCGGTAATTAATTAAGTTTGCATTTGAATTTATTATCTTGCAGATAGAGATACACTCGTACGTTTGCAATCCACTACAGATACTTTTTTTCTTTAAGCTTTTTTAGCAGTCATGGCTAAAGTTGTCGCTGATGTTTGATTAGCCTCCGTTGGCGTTTTTGTTTGCCAACCTTCGGCGCGCTGTTTGTACGTGTGACAGTCCACAGCGATTATTATGATAGATTAGCCAAGAAGAAAACCCAGAACAAGAGTTACGCGATTAAAAGGGGGCAGAAAAAAAACACAAAACCAGAACTAGGGAATTGAATATAAATTAAAGGTCACACTACTTTGAGAGAAACAAGGTAGAAACTACCTGGAAGTGTCTCAAGTTGAAAATTATTTGTTATAATATTATTTATATTTATTTTATTTGAATTAAGAATTACCTAAAAATATTTATTTTATAAGATATAGGTATTTTTGTAGGAATACATGTCATAAGGCCCAGTGTCATAACGCCCTTGAACGATATGACACTAAACAAAGTGTGTATAAATACTTTATCTCTTTTGAATAGTTATTTCTTACGAGATGTGGATAAACCTGGTAGAAATAAGTCCACTGTTAGCCCAAAAGTGACCTAAAAATCCCCAAAAATACCCCAAACTTATCAAATTTAAAGCCAAATTTTCTCCAAGTGCTTCTCTTGCTTTGAATGTCTCAAGGAGAAGCCAAGCAATTAACTAGATCATTGATTTCAAATTAAAAACACCCTGATGAAATGCCATAAAATTTGGGGGGGCGACAAAACCTTGGGTTAAATATGTCTGCATTTAAGTTTTTTTTTCCTTCTTTCTTTGCAACCATCAAACGCAGGTCCAGCCAGGGCCCTCCTCCCCCCCAATTTGGACAATTAAAAAAGGCTAAGCGTAAAAATCGTTCAATTTTTCCGGGGCGGTAAATGGCCAGAGACTTTAATTAGTTTGCCATGCTGTCGCTTCAATTTTGATGCAAGTTAACCGCGACGTCGTCTCTCAGTCTCCATCTCTCCTTCTTCTATATAGTCTCCTATATAGTATCTTCATCGCCATCGCCGTCTCCATCGGCGACGCTTTCGTTTTCGTCATCGTCACCGCCATCGTCATCATCATCCGCATCCGAGAAATCTCCAACTCAACGCAAATTAAGCGTCGTCAAAATAATTGCCGTGGCTCGGTCAAAATGCGACCGCAGACGCACAGTGGGCGTGGTGGGGTTAATTTTAAATGCTCAGCCACGGCACACAGTACACAGCTTTACACACAAATTAGTAACACTCGCGCTTTTCCGGGTATTTTCTTTTCATACAGAAAATTCTTGAAGAGGACTATAAATTAATTCTTGGCTTTACTAGATTGTTAAATACTTTAAAGTGGGTTTTTCTTGGTATTTAGATTTGAACGGGAACTTATTTATATGATGACTAGATTTAATTACCTTGATTTAGCCTTGAAAAATATGAATATAAACTCTAACCCTCAAATTAATAAAGTTTTTAAAGCAGTGTCATAACACCATTACTATATCTTAGGCTGTCCTAGAAAAGGTACATTGATTTAGCCTTGGAAATAAAATCAAACATCCCATTAACTTTGTTATATTATATTAAAAACTCTTCTAACTCGAGTTAAAGCTCCAATTATTGAAGTTTTTAATGCAGTGTCATAGCACCCTTACTATATCTTAGGCTGTCCTAGCAAACTTACATTGATTTAGCCTTGGAAATTAGTACAAAAATTCCTCTAACCTTGTTATATTTCATTAAAAACTCTTACAATTTGAGTTATAACTCCAATTAATTAAATTTTTAATGCAGTGTCATAGCACCATTACTAAAATTTACACAGTTTTAGCAAAGTTAGCTCCCTTTCTTATTTCTATTTCCTATTTCTCGCCAAACTTAACCCACTGTTTGGTCTAAAACCGAACCCACCACCTCCGCCTCCTCGAAGGGTAATTAAAATAAGCTGGCCATATCTTTTTTTCCCCCGTTTTTGCCTAGTTTCCTGCGGGGGTAAAAGTGAGGCTGGCTTTTTATGCATTTCCAGTGGCATTTAATAGAAATGAAATTGTCATCAAACGAAGATTGAGTTTTCGGCGGGCGGCAAAGGCGAGTTAATCGATGCACAGAGACCCACACACACAGGCCCCGCGATGATGACGGGGCCGGAATTCAATTAGAAGTTGACGCTGATGTCCAAATCAAATTAGTGTCTGCCCCGGCAAAGTTCCTTTGGATCGAACAGAACTTGCAGTGTATCTGTATCTATATTTCCCCCCTTAAGTAGCTTTCTGTGAGTTGCACACACACCTGCCTTAAACCCTCCGAAAAAAGCGAGAGCTGGGAAAAAGGACAACAGCAAGCGGAAGGAAGTTGAAACCATTAGAAGCTGGCAAACTCCCGCATCCTTCGTGCAAAAAATTCATATTTTTATATCGAAAAAAAGTGCTAAAAAAATGTCCAAAAAACTCACAAAAGGCAAGAGGCACAGGCACCGGCACAGGGCACAACAATGACAGACCAGCACCGAGCTGGATCATCATCAGACAGGACGAGAGGACTTTCGGTTCGAGCCTTACGAATGTTTGCTCGAGAGATGTTGATTGGCATCCGAAAAAGGGGTTAAGGGGCCCACGGAGTGCCGAATCTGGATCTGAATCTGAATCCGCGCGCTGCCCGGGCTCATAAATTATTGTCTAGACTATGATTTTAACGTTTTTTGATTATGAAAGAGAAGAGAAAGCCCCGGCCCGAACCCGGGCAACCCCGCAATATATAAAATAACCTTTTTTTATTGTTTCTATTTTTTTGTTGCTGCTTTTATTTTGGGTTGTGCAGATATCATATCAATAAGCAAAAGGATTAGACATGTGACTGGGCTGCCCCGCAGTCGAGTGCTTATCTGGGCACAGAGGAAAATATATATATTGAGGGGCAAAAAAAACATAAAACACATGACACAAACAAAAAATTGAAACAGAATTTGCCACGTTCCTTTATTTATTTATTCGGCAATATGAGTAAAAGTCAAGTTGAGGTTGGGGGCCAGACAATTATTAAGCAAAAGTTTAACGAATTAGAAACAAAAGTGGGACGCGGACCGAGGTCTGATGAAAAATATTCCGAAAGCATATATGCAAAGGGGGTAGAAAAGGGTTCAAAACGGGGAGGGAAGAGGAGTCCTTGCCCATTTATTATATTCCTCCTGAAAGAAGAAGGAGCAGGAGCAGGAGGCACACGCACAAAATTCTAGACAATAAAATCGAAACATAAATCGAAAATTGTAAAATTCTAATAAGAAAATACTCGCGACGCGGCGGCAAAGTTGGGGGGCAAGATTTTCCCTTTTGAGTGATGGTGGGGCGGGGCCAAGGGGGATCCTGGGAATTGTAAAGCTGTCAAATTTTAATTACAAAACTTTATAATCCAAAAAATACAACAACAGCTACAGAGAGCGTGGGAGAGACAAGGAGGAAGGAAGACCAAGAACGAGTTGTGAATTGCGTGCCCCAAGGGGGGCCCAAACCCCCTCGGAAGCCCCCTTCGAATCAATTCAATAACTCTGCCGGCGCTGTGTGCGTGTGTGCGTAATGACTGAATGACTGAATGACTGAATGACTGTTTGACTGACTAACTGACAAAAACCTACCCATCCCCCCAATACCGAAGCCGATTTCGTGCTTCCAACTTCAACTTGCAAAATGTTTGATTTATGCCTTTGAATTGTTGTAAATTGCCAAGTGCTCCTCTTCTGTGCCCTCTCCTCCCCTCCCCCTCCCTTTGGGGTTTTCCAACCCCTTTCCGAGGCCCCCCCCACACGCAGAACCCCCTCTTAAATGGCCCGCGGCAATTGACAAATAATGCAAAAATTCTGGCGAAATTACCTGCGATTTGAGGTCTTTAAGTTGATGAATTGTCTGTCAGTGAGGAGAATGAGTGATTGAATGAATGAATGAGTGAAGGAATTAGGCGATTGACTGAGTGAATAAATTGGGTAAAAGTGTGTAAATATTTAATTTAAGAGATATTCAATTATTAAATATAAAAAAAGAATATAAATAAAATTCAAGGAATAAAAGGAGCTTCAGTAAGCAGTCTGGACACACTTACAGCTTGCATTGCCCTAAAAATCCCAACGGTTTATAAATAAAATTCAAGGAATAAAAGTGCTGCAATATGCAGTCTGGGCACACTAACAGCTGGCGTTGCCCTAAAATTACCAACAGGTTCCCACCTCCCGCGCCTGCTTCTTGTTTTTAAATCTTTTAACAGAAACTATAAAAAGTAATCAATACATTGACTTCTTTATATTATTTTGTATTGATTTATAAATTCCCATAAAATATAAAAAAATATTTAAAAAGAAATCCCCGGCAAAGGGTAAAAGTTAAACGGCGGGGAACTTATACTGAAGGGACTCCCATATGTGACCTCTTTCGGGGTCTTTGTTTCAGCTTTGTATATTTTTGTTTGCCTTTCTCCGCTTTTATTTTCTTTGCTGTATTATTTTGTATTTTTTCCTTCGCTCGCCGTCATATTCTTTGTTATCTTTTGTTGCAAATTGCCAACTTGGGCATTGCCAGTTGCAAAAAAATGCAACAGCCAGAAAATGCTCTGAAAACAAAAGCCTTGGCTTGGCTTGGGCGTCAAAGCTCTGGGGTGCACTTGGCAGACTTTAAAGCGAACTCCTGCCTCCTCCTCCTCTTCTGGATAAAAAAGGGGAACCCCTTATCACACCAGCAGCTCCAGCAACATCCTTGTTCCCGAATAAAAGTGCCCCTCCTGCCCCGTCCAGAAAAACATCGCGAGCTACTCCTTTGCCAAAACACTTGAAACAATCAAAAATCAATGACAAGCAGCAGCAAGGCAAAATAATAAAACAAGTGAAGTAGAGATACTGAGAGAAAAGAGGGGTATTGTTTTATAATTATATATTTAACAGATGGAGAATATAAATAATTATATATTTATATTTAAAATGCAGGGAGGAGTACATACTTTATTATTATAAAAAGAAAGCAAATAAGTTTTTCTCTTTTCAATATTATTCTTTAAAATATTCTATAAATAATTCTATAAACTAAGAAATTAAATTATTTTCTGGCTAATTTCCTATCAAATATCCCCCATTTCCCCCTGTGCATTATCACATAAAATCCAGCAAGAAGCACGAGAACGAAAAAAAAGAAACCAAACAGTTGACGACATTGAGACGAAGCTTCTTTTCTCCCCCCGGTCTGTGTGTTGCCTTTTACTCATTTGTCTTTTGGCTTTTTGGAAATTAACAACAGAGAGTCAACCCCCTTCAGAGTCAGAGCCCAGCACTCGCACTCGCACCCAGCCTCCTTTTGCTTGGCAAAAGTTACCCCTTTTTTATATATGCGCTATCTCTATCCATCACTCAGAGCCCCTTCACCCGCCTGCCAGTCATATATATATTTTAAAATTTTTATGCCCGAATGAATTTTAATTCCTTTGACGGTTTTTGCCTTTGCCATTGGCAGCTGACGGCCTAAAAGTCTGCAGGAACCAAAAAAGCACAGAATAAAAATAAAACAAGCAGAATTATTTTATAAGCAAGCCCTGAAGAGCTTCTCTTCCGACTCGGTGTGTATGTGTGTGTGTCTTTGATTGCTTATTGTTAATTTGTATTTGTAGATTGGTGTCTCTGTGTGTGTGTGTGAGGGAGTGTGAGGGGGAGATGCTGCTGCTCGCTGATTAAACCCTTTTTTTACACCCCCAACCCCAAACACCGCCGCGACGCACTCCAGTTGGAAAACCCTTTGCCTTTGCCTCAGTCTCAGTCTCAGTCTCATGTGGAATATGTAAAGAGAGAGAAAATATTATATACATTTTTAGACAATTTAACAACAAGAATAATTCATATTTTACAATATAATATAAAAAAACATCCGGCTCGTAGGACCAAATTAATGAAAACCTTGATTAAACTCCTTCAACAGGCTTGATTCGTAAGATCTCTTTCTTTACCTTTTTGAATTCTTTTTCCTATTATTTTCTCCCATAATATAAAAAAACATCCGGCTCGTAGGACCAAATTAATAAAAACCTTGATTAAACTCCTTTAGCAGACTTGTTTTGTAAGATCTCTATCTGTAACTTCTTAAATTATTATTGCTACTATTTTCTCCCAGTGTCAAGTGACAGCAGAGACAGAGGCGGTGGCCGTGGGGGGCGGCATAACCTTAATTCCTTTTGGCATTTTATGCTTCCTTCATCTGCTAACCGAAACTCCTCACGCGCTTCTCTCGTCTTTTGCCTTCGAGTGTTTGTTATTGTTTCCCATCATCCTATATGCATGTATATATATATAAATACATATATAAATATAAATATATATATCCCTCTATCGACTGCTTTGTCAATTGTTATGCAAAAGGGTAAGATTCTCTTGGCTGCTTGGCAATTTTGTTAATTACAAATCGTTTGCTTTTCACTCGCTGCCTTTCCCGCTCCTCCTGCTTCATCGAATCATTTTTGCGTGTGTTCCATTTGGAAAAATTATTACCCAAAAAGTGAGGGGGTAACCACCCCCACCCACCTCTGTGTGTGTCCGAGTCTTTTGTCCGGCTTTGGTCCGGGAAAAATGTAAATTTTCATAATTTTACAGTCAATACAGGAGGGAGAGCGAGGCAAAACCAACATAGCCTCCATTGTCCTCTTCCCGGGACCAAAAGTATTTGTTATAGTTTGTTTGATTGCTGTTAGATGCTACACCCTGTAATGGGGGGAATCCCCCCCGAGCCATCGCAGCCTCATCAACCACAGAAGAGTTGCAGAAAGTTTCTACTTTTCAACCCTTGAAAATGAAAATGATTTCTGCTGTCTGTGTGCTCGTCGTCGTCCTCAGCGTCGTCGTTGTCGTTGGTGGAAATCCAAAAAGTTGATTTATCGTTTTAATATTTCTTTCATTTTTGGCTTTGGCTTTGGCGCAAAATACTCCAAAAATCGAAATGACAGTTTTCCCTGCTCATTTTTGGCATTAATTTGCATACGAAAAGGGGGCCAGTGGCATTGTTGCCAAACTTCTAATTAAGTTGGGAGTTGCAAATAAATACTTTCAGGAATTTATAGCCTTTTAATAATATTTATAAATTGAGTAAAAATATCTTTAAAATTTAAGAGTACAGTTGCCACATGTGTGACTCTTCTTTCGCTTGAGGAATATCCTTTCCCCCTGCGACTTGCGCTAATTACGTTTATTTAAGAAAGCTGCGAAAAATTCCGGCAAGGGGTTGCTGCTCGGCTGTGGCTGTGGATTGTCTGGCAATTAGAAGCCACCCTCTTGGGCACGGGCACGGGCTGTGCCTTACCGCACCCATAAGATTTTTATGCAATTAATTTGAGTCGTTTGTCGTCTTGTCATGTCTTTCCTCCTCTGCTTTCCTCCGTATATGCTAATGAAAAATCGAACACGCATGCCGGCATTTTCCCAACCCTTCCTGACATGTGGGGTTCCGGGTTCCGGGGTCCCATGTCCTGGATCCTTTGATTGATAATAGAATTAACTGGCTCTAGTCGGCGGCTGTTTTGCATTTTTCGGCATGCCACACGCATGTTGTTGATGCTTTTTTAATGCCAATTATGTTCAGTCGTTCGGAGCCATTGTTTATGGCCAATAATCATCGTACGGCCCCCATCCACAAATATTGATAAAATAGACACGTGAAGTCCCAGGTTCTATGGTGTTCCCATGTTGATGAAATTATTGTTTATGCCCATGTTCGACACAAATCACGCAATGACACGCGAATTTGTAGTTAGAATTATGTTGATTTGTCTTGTGGACTCTTAGTTTATTTATTTGCATATGGGTTAAGTTCCGCTCGATATTGGAAGTTATTTTTCTGAGGGTTATTTTGGGTATTAAATTATAATTGAATTGATTAAATGGTAGCTATTAAATAGGGTATAAATATCGAAGATTTCAAAGGGGAAATAAATAATTAATAAAAAGTAACTACTTAAATCCGGTACTAAGACCTCTAGGCTATGCGCCTTATTTATTTATTACTTAAATAGGCTTTTATATGATTATAAATTAATTTTTTTTGTCAAAAACAACGCAAATCCGGCACTCAGACCTCTAGGCTATGCGCCTTATTTATAAAAGTAAAATAAACTACTTATTTAAAATTATTATGTATAAGATTAAGGGAAATATAAAAAGGTTACAGTTCCTATGATAGAATAAAGTTAATACCTTAGATTCCCCTACCTAATCAATCGATTACTTTTGGAATTCTTAGGCAAACTTTCGCTGGCAGCTGCGTCAATTAAAAACCGCGCCATAAAATTAATTTTAATCACATAATAAGAGATACACACACACGCCGCACACCCCCACATGTGTGTACCTGGGCTGTCATTAAAAAATTTCGTTGCATACCACACGGCGCTGCCGAAAAACTTTATCTTGTCAACTTTGCCACCAAGAAAGGGGATGTTGTGTGTGTGTTGTGTGTGTGTGCGACGCTCTTAAGAAAAATTCCCTTGTCAAATTTGCCAATTATCATATTTTCATCAAACAAACAAAGTTCCAAACAAGGCGGGGGGCAGGCAGGCAGGGATGCTGATGATGGTTCCTCGGGGCCTGGTTGGGGTGGGGTTTGTACCTGCCTTGAGGGGAGCTGGAGCCATATGTGTGTGTGCTGGGGAGAAGACGTGTGCCAGGACCAGCATCAGTCGCTGGCAATCACCGCCAAGCCGACATTGACGTCGTTGTTAATTTTATTAAAAATTATTTTATAACTCTCGAGGAGAACTTTTACTGCGCGCTCACAGAAGAAATTCCCTGAAGGTAAAAGCTGAAAGAAAACAAGGTACATCGATAGATAGATAAAGTCAGGGTTTATGAAAGATATAAAATCAAGGGAAGAGCCCATTGAATTTTGTGCTATTTACAATTTTAACTTGGCTAAAAGTTACAATGAAAATATTTCTCCTTTTGATCTTGCAGATTAAAGCCTTGCTGGAGGAGCTGCAGCGCCTGCAGGCCCTGGAGCAGACGCATCTGGTGCAAATCCAGCGGCTGGAGGAGCACCTGGAGGTCAAGCGGCAGCACATCATCCGCCTGGAGGCGCGCCTGGACAAGCATCAGATCAACGAGGCCCTGGCGGAGGCCACTGCCCTGGCAGCCGCCACAGCCGCTGCCACCAACAACAACAACAATAGTCAGAGCAGCGACCACAACAAGCTGAGTGCTGCCACCGAGGCCTCGGCATCCGCCAGTGAGCCCATGGAGAACAGTAGCTCTGCTGCCCAGGTCATCGAGGATGAGGATGAGGAGGAGGATGAGGACCAGGCCATGCTCGTAGACACCACCGAGGAGGCCACACCGCCGGCGGTTAAGACGGAAGAGCGTCAGCGGGAGGAGAACGACGACGAGGAAGATGAGGATGAGGAGGAGGTCACCGAGGATCGGGAGATGGCGGTCAATGTCAACGATAGCAATGAGATCAAAGTCGAAAAGGAACAGCAGTGAGTACTTAAATTTATTTAATTTTATTTAATTTATTTTATAAATTTATTTAATTATTTATTTATTAATTTTAATTCTATAATTTTCAGCAGTCCGCTGGACCTTAATGTCCTCAGTCCGCAGTCGGCCATCGCCGCTGCAGCTGCCGCCGCCGCTGCCGCCGCCTGTGCCAATGACCCCAACAAATTCCAGGAGCTGCTCATGGAGCGGACCAAGGCCTTGGCTGCGGAGGCGCTCAAGAATGGCGCCAGCGATGCCGCCAATGCCATTAGCGAAGGTGAGTCCTCCTGTATTTCGAGTTATATGCCATAAAGCCCATTCATTTAGAGAGGGTGGATCGATAAAAAAAAGGGGAAAAATATAATAATTAAATAATAAATAATTTCTAAAAGAATTTCTCTAAATTTAACTCTTAAAATATATTTAAAAAATAATTAAAATTAAACTAAAGCTCCTTTAATAAGCTAACTTCAAGTATATTCTAATTTGTGCCTTGATTTTACAAAAAAACACAAAAAAAATATATATGTATAATAAATAGACTTTAATATGATTATAAAACAACGCAAATCTGGCACTCAGACCTCTAGGCTACTCGCCTTATCTAAAGCTCCTTTAATAAGCCAACTTCAAGTTTATTCTAATTTGTTTCTTGATTCTAAAAAATAGCACAAAAAACCCTTAACATCTCTATAATAAATATGGTGAAAGTCTAAAAAAATTTTAAAAATGTAATTTATTAAAAATCCGGATCTTTAATATATTTAGAAAGTAAATAAAATAAAAATAGTTGTCAACTTCAAGTAAATTCTAATATATTTTCCACTTTATTTCACAAATAAAATAAATACTTTCCTTTGGCTCTTAAATATAGCAAAAAATACCTCTAAAAATCTCTATAAAAATCCCATAATTAAACCCCATCGATCCACCCTGTTGCCCACTCTACTTCCGGTCCGTCTTTGCCTTGAAGAAGCCTTCTCTGATTTCTGGGCTTTATCAATCGCTTTGATTCGAAACCGACACGCGCCTTTGCCTCTTTTATGGTTTATTTGAGGCCGCTTATCGCTGGCCAGAGGATAAGCCCTGCAACACAGAGAGGTTATATATCGTATATATATCGTATACATACAGCAGAAATCAGAAATCAGCAAAGGAGACAACGGCGCCAGATTTTATGGCCCGAAGAGGCGGCGGCAAACACAGAAAACTCGCTTTTATTTGCAAGCCGGAACGATGTGGCTTTCATTATAATCATTATTATTATTCATGATCATCACCTTCATCATTGTTGTTGTTGTTGCTATCGTTGTTGTTGTAGTTGTTGTGTTCTGCATGTTTATCGATAGGCAGAAAGACACTACTACAAATCTATATCTTATTTATATCCATTTATATACATTTATATATATAATCACCAGAGATTCTTTGTTATTTTGTTGCACTACCAAAATTGGCGAAACTAAAAAAAAGAATTCCAAAACCGATAAACAACAAAGAAATTTTCGATTAATTTTTGGCGTTTTGTTCCCTGGATGTGTTGTTGTTAAAAATAAATAAAAAAAAAACAAAACCAAAAACCTTGCCCAAGCAGCAACAAAACAAATAGAACAAATATTTGTTTTCGTTGTTATCCCGCAGAGAAACCGCAGCCAGAAGTTATCGATACAGTTATCGATGAGGCCTCGCCTGCAATCGAAGCAAAGGCCCAGAAAATGGCGCCCAAAGTGGAGCTACCCGATGACGATGACGATGACGACGATGATGAGCCGGAAGTGAGGCTGCAGGAGCAGCTCGTGAATAGCTATTGGCGCCGCGGCTTCGATGCCTCGGGCCCAGTGCCAACGCCTCCAGGGAGCAAAACGCCAACTATTTATCAGGGTCTTAGACCCGATCCTCAGCAGCAATTGCTGCCGCCACCACCACCGCCACCGCCACCGCCGCCTGCCTCGGCCTCGGCTCAGGCTCAGGCTCAGGCTCAGGCTCCTCTACCACCGCCGCCGCCGCAGCAGCAGCAGCAGCAGCATCTCTTTGCAACGCAACAGCAACAACAGCAGCCACACCATGGACCCTCGTCCACGGCCCTGCTTAGCCAACTGGTTAACTCAACCTTTTCCAACTCCTCCGTCTCCCCTCGAACAGATGCCCACCGGGATCAGCAGCAGCGGGAGCAGCACCACCACCACCAGCGGGAGCGGGAGCATCACCTGCACCAGCACAGCGGCAGCAACAGCAGCGGGAACAGCAGCTCCTCGAACCACCACCAGCAGCAGCAGCAGCACCACCAGCAGCACCATCAGCACCAGCAGCAGCAGCGGGAGCAGCAGGAGGGAGGGATGAACCACCATCACGGGCTCAACCATCACCTGCACGGCGGCCTGCTCCATCCCTCGGCGGCCCACCACCTGCACCACCAAGAGTCCAGCTCGAACTCCAGTGCCACCAGCACACCCAACGCTGGCGCTGGGGCAGGAGCTGGCGCCCTCAATGGCAGCAAGTCGCTGCTGCAGCAGCAGGGCGAGGATGCCACCAATGGCCTGGCCGCCGCTGCAATGGCCGCCCATGCCCAGCATGCGGCCGCCGCTGCCTTGGGACCGGGATTCCTGCCTGGACTACCGCCTGCCTTCCAGTTCGCCGCCGCCCAGGTGGCCGCTGGCGGGGATGTGGGACGCGGCCATTATCGGTTCGCGGACGCGGAAATGCAACTGCCGCCGGGCGCCTCGATGGCCGGTAGATTAGGTGAGTCGCTCATCCCGAAGGGCGACCCAATGGAGGCCAAGCTGCAGGAGATGCTGCGCTACAACATGGACAAGTACGCCAACCAGGCGCTGGACACCCTGCACATCTCGCGACGCGTCCGGGAGCTGCTCTCCGTGCACAACATTGGCCAGCGGCTGTTCGCCAAGTACATCCTCGGCCTCTCCCAGGGCACCGTCTCGGAGCTGCTCAGCAAGCCCAAGCCCTGGGACAAGTTGACGGAGAAGGGCCGGGATAGCTACCGCAAGATGCACGCCTGGGCCTGCGATGACAACGCGGTCATGCTGCTCAAGTCGCTGATACCCAAGAAAGGTGAGTGGATTTTAGTGAGTAAGGTGGGGCTTCAAGGGGGTTGCTTCAAGGGAAATATATAGGAAATGGGTAGGAATATTTAAAATATTACAAAATACTTCATTTAATATTAACATTTCACTTTGAAGAGTAAAAACTTGTGTTTGCAAGTTAAATATCTTTTTTAAAAGTGCACAAAAGTATGCTACAAAAAATCTGTAGGCAATTTCCAGCGTAAAATATTTCATTGCCTACTTTTTGGAGCCCTTTTAATTGATTTCAAATCTTTAGGAAGGTTTAAGACAGTCCTGAGCCTTTGATTTCATTTTATTTCTGCAAAAAACTTTATTTAAACTTTTTTCAAATTAATTTCCACCATTTTTGACATTAATTAAGATACCAGAATACCTTCTTTGATCAATTGGTTTAATTTTTGTATTTAAAAATAGTTGTGAGGAAAATTCCTAGATAGGTTAAAGATAAGCTTGATATTCGCTCCTATTTATGTATGTTTATGGAGGAATGGACCCTATTTTTTATATGTGTAGAGAAATGTAAAGAAATCCTGGCAATGAGGTTTAACAAGTTGGACAGGTGGTGGTGTTTGGGGTCCATTAAAAGTTCTGCTGTCGGTCTGACTAAAGCTGATCTCTGGGTTTTTTTTATTAACGGATTTAATGCCAGTAAAAGAAGATAATTAAATGGATTTTATGGGAATAAATAAGGCAATCGGAAGAAAGTTTTAAAATTAAATAAAGAAAAAAATAAGGGGATATTTAGATAGTTTTTATATATTTAATATATTAAAGGAAACAATTTTAAAGTCAAGTCAGTGGGATTTACGTGAAGAAATAAATAAGGCAAAGAGGAAGGTTTTAAAGTTAAATAAAGAATAATTATAGTTATTTTAAATATTTAAAATAAATTATTAATAAAATGAAGGAAACAATTTTAAAGTAAAATCAGTAGAAGCTATGGAAGTTCATTGACTTAGTTTCAATCCCAAACAGACAGCGACAGAGTCCTTCAACTCGAACTTCAAACGATGTCCTGCCTCCTCCTTTTTTTGCCTCAACTCTCCATTCTCCACTCTCCACTCTTTCTCTGTGTGTCGCCTATTCTCTCCACGGGCTTTTTTGCTGCGGCTTTTGGCGTTTTTCATTTCGTTTGGCCGCCGGCCAAAACATTAAATTGTGAAATTTTAATTATTTTTGATTTTTGCGTATAATCAACGTGCCAACAGCACACACACACCGCCGAGGCGACAAACTTGACGACGCCCGAGAAGTAGGGAAGTAGGGGCACCTCCCAGGGGCGTCACAGAGGGGTGGGGGGGATGAAAAAGAGACATTTGCGGTGCAGTTGGAGCGGCCATTTGCCTGTCGCCATAAATTTCGGCAAATTCGCACATTAGGCGTGAAAATGAACAGGAATTCGTTTCATTTTCTCTCGTTTTTTTCTTGTATTTTTTTTTTATGCATTATAGAGTCTATATAGTTGGGGCATATATATAAAGATAGTAATAGCACCGAAGCCCTTGTTAAATCGCCGTTGCCTGGGTTTCCCTGCATATTGATTAGTCATCAATTTCCATGGTCGGGAAAATGGTTAAAGCGGGCAAAACTTCGGGAAAGCGAAGCCCACAAATATGTCAATGCAAAAGTATGTTTAAAATGTGCTAGCACGCACCTCCCCTACCCCTCTATGCGTGTGTGTGTGTGTGTGTTGGTCTAAGTGCATGCAAATGTTGACAATTAATTTATGACGATTACTCATGGCAGCTAAACTAACTGTGACTGTTTATAGAGAGGGGAGAGGGTTCTACCAGGGACAGGGAACAGAGCAGGGGTTAAAGTGCAATCGAGGTTATGCGTTTTTTTTTATTTAAGCTTTACCCTTTGCTAATTATAAACAAATATAAGAACAGGAGTACAGGAGTTGGTCTAGGCTCACAGAAAAGGATTGAAAATTTTACTTAAAATCCATTCGAGGATTTTTAAAGTCTAACAAATTTTTTTTTTTTACGAATTTATTATGTATTTGATGAATTTATATTTTTAAAATTTTGTTTCAAGTAAGAAACGTAGTAAAAACAATTAAAAAATATTAAAAAAATAATAAGAGCAAGTTAAAATAAAATTTTTTTCTAACAAAATTTTGTTTTACGAATTTATTATGAATTTGATGAATTAACATTTTTTAAATTTTTTTCAAGTAAGAAACTTAGTAAAAACAATTGAAAAATGTATAAAAAAATATTAAAAGTGAGTCAAAATAAAAAATTTGTTATTAAAATTTTTTTTTTATCTTTTGTCTCTTTCTAAATCTTTAAAAACATTTTTTAAAGTGTTCTCATATTTTGTTTGATTCTTTTCTTATTAAAATCAATAATATATAGCCCAGAAGTGTTTAAAAAACTATAAAAATTTAATAAAAAAATTTAATTTGCAAAAAAAAAATTAAAAATCAAAATCAAATCAATAAAAAATTAATATACATGCATAATTAATATATCGAATGCTCAAAATATGCCTCCTTATTGGTTATTACTTTTTTATTAACCCTTTTTCTGTGACAACTAATTTCTTTAACCACCCCCTAAAAATACAACCCCCTCCTAGGTTAAAAACTCAGCTGGTTAACAATACTTTGAAGTCATTGTGGCAAAAGTTAACCCAGGATGCGCGTCAATGAATTTTGAATTGTAATTGTTTAAAGCGCTAAATAAATCGAGGAGGAGGGAGGCAGGGCAGGGGCTTCAGAGGGGCTGGGGCTGGGGCTTAATAGAAAAAAAGGTGGCAAAGGTGGAGGAGGTGGTTCGACGCGGCGACGACGACGACGACGACTGCCGTGACAATTGGTCTGTGAAAAGCTTGAAACAAAATACAACGGGGGAAAAAATCAGAAAAAAAAAATTAAAAATATATATTTCTGTGCAGGCAACATGAAGTTGAATTAAATGTAAACAACAAGCCAGCAACAACAACAACAGCGGCAGCAAATAATAATAAAAATAATAATAATAATAAAAATACGAGTAGAACTGCAACTCTGCCTTCAACGAGGCATGCAAAACCGTTGACGTGCCGAGCGTTTGAAGTCGTCTTTGTGGCAGGGACCTCCCTCTCAGCCCCCTCTGAAAAAAAAGGGTGGCAATGAGGCTCGGTACGGGGGTAATCCCCTCCTTTTATAGCTTGACGCAAAAGTTTTTGCGTTTTCGGTTTGTATTTCCCTATTTCCCCCGTATTTCTTTTGCGGGCTTCTATTTATTTCTGCTACTTCTTTTTTTCTTTCTTTCTTCCTTTTTTTTTTGCAATTGTTGCATATTTAAATGGAGGGGGGAGGTGGGGTTAAAGTTAGGCAATATTTATTGATAAATAGGGGGAGGAATATTAGGCAGTAAAAACTATTAAATGGAACAATTTAAAGCTTTAAAATGGGTGATTAATGCGATAAATCAAAGATAAAATCAAAGAAAAATATTAAATTAATAAATTAAAAGCCTAAAAAAGGTTAGATATTTTTGTATTGTTTAGGAACAAAAGGAGGTATATTAAAGATTTTTAAACTAATTTTTTATAAGCATTTAAGCCTTCTAAACATTTGCAAAATTATTAATTTTATAAAAATAAGGCCTTAAAATCTTTAAATCCTTTAAAATCTTTTTCCAACTTAAAGATTTAATTGAATAAATTATATTAACAAGTTTAAATAAAGTTAAACCATAAAATGATTTTTTTTTTAGACCTTACACTGCCAGGACCTTAGCCCCTACCGCTCCTGCTCTTGGCCAAAGTTTACTTTAGCCACAAACGCACACACAGAAAAAAAATGCTGTTGACAGGACTCTTTGGTAACAAAAACTAGAAAAAATAGGGGAGAGTTAAGTGCTCAATTGAAACTCGTTTAGCAGGGCGCTCAAAAGAAGGGAACTACGCGGCGTATACGTAATGACAAGGGAGGCAAGTGGCAAGTAGGGAGAGGGAGTGCACAGTGCAGAGTCAGAGAGTGTGGGGCAAAGCGGAGCCATTATAGCAGCTAATAATACTAGCATATTAACACATAATTCTCAGCAGACACCGCCGCCGCCGCCTCTGCCTCTATTTGCTTTTATTTTAGCCAGGCCAGCGCGCGGGCCAGGCCAAAACAGAGTGCGAGTGTGGCCAAGAATAGAACCGAAACCAAGACGGAGATGGGGGAGATGGGGAATGATGGGGACAAAACAAAAGCATTCCAAACGCCACCAGAAGATGCGGCTGAATAAAAGGCAAAAAAAAGTAAAGAAAAGAAAGGAAAACAGACGGCAGACTGCCACACATTTATTTGCGGCCTCTTCACAAATTATTTGTCACAAGCCATAAAGCGGGCTAAAAGTGTGTGTGCGTGTGTGTGTGTGTCTAAGGAACAACAAAAATAATAATAATATTTACAAAAAAAAAACAAGTGGGAAAGCTACAGTCGATTGTGACCCACTATGAGATACCCGGTACCCAAAGCATTGTGGGTGAAATTGAATAGCACATGAACATGGAAAAAAGAAAATGTTGACAAATGAAGTCGAATGTTGCCAGAAACATATTCGGCAACACTCAAAAGAGACAAATGTTGCTAGGAACATGTTGAGCAACACGCACGCGCTCTCTCTCTCTCTCTCTCTCTCAATACCTCTTACACAGAAACTTTATTGTTTAATAACTTCTATTTTTATCATCCGATTTTACTCAAATTTTTAGAACACGTCCGCAATTGCCTACTTATTAAGTCTATTTATTTATCTCAACGTTTAACGTTAGAAACTCGCAGGATTTGTTCGAAAATAATTCAAAATATTCTCAAAACTTGATATTTTGGCGGTGATAAATATTATTTAAAATTATTTTAATCTTCCTCTAATCAATCCTAACCAAGAAAACCCCCTTAAAATATTATTAATATTATTTAAACCTTCTTTTAATCAACCTTAACTAAGAAAACTCACTTAAAATATAATTAATATTATTTAAACCTTTATTTAACCAAGAAAACCCCCTCAAATATTATTACATAATTTAAATAAATATATTTAATATTATTTAAACCTTCCTTTAATCCACCTAAACCAAGAAAACCCTTTTAAAATATTTGTAATTCATATTACAAACCCAAGAACCCCCATCTAGGGTATCCCCTAACTAAGTGAGCAAGTGAGCAACGGGGCGTATCAATTCTTTCGCTTTTACGCGATTTTTGGCCCCATATCTTGATTGTGTTTGATTTTATTTGATTTTATTTATACACACAAACACGAGACAGGTACACACGCAGCACACACACGCCACACACACACTCGCTGTGCCTGCTGCAGCCATTAAAATTGTTCATTGAGTGGCATCGTTCATAAGTGTGGCCAGTCATTGCGGTGGCCCGCTCTTGCTTTATTTTATCTTATTTATTTATTTATTATTATTTTGTTGTTGTTGTTGTTCCTGTGGCTGTGGCTGGCGGGCTGGCTGCGTGGGCCGGGCAAACAATACGCATAAATTAGCATAAAGCTCGCTCAACAATTTTCATAAATCTGAGCGAGATCGCAAAGGGAAATTTTAGACCCGCCGAAATTTATTTTATTTTGAATTTCTTTTGATATCTTTTGTGATGAACGAAATGAGGCAATCAGGAATGAAAGAAAAGCAAAAAAAGAACCGAAGAACCGAGGAACCGAAAGAGTAATGGGCCCCGATCAGGGAGTGCTAATAATTTGATGAGGACTACTAACCGAAAAACCAAAAAAAAAAACCGAAAAAACAGGCCGTAATAAAAAATAAATAAAAACAGAAATGGGTTATAAACAAAGGGGGAAATATTTGAAAAAAAAACCTTAAAGGAAGACAGAAAATACTGAAAAATGGGCAAATGTTGCACATGTCGTGTTCGTGCTGGATTTTTGTACTTTTTATTTTGCATATAAGCTGGCTAATTACTTTGTAATGAACTTTGACAACACAGTGGGGGGCAGGGGAGAGGGTATACCCCCCCTAGGAGTTGCAAGAACAAAGCGAAATCCATGACGAAAACAAATTAAAATGCAAGACAAAGTTGCCTCTGCACGTTGCCCATTCCCCAATGCTCCATACTCTCCTTACTCTCCTTACTCTCATTCCTACTCTCTACTCTCTCCTTTCCCATCTCTCTTCTGTCTGTCTGTCTCCCTCTATCGCTCATATATATTTTCTGCTTAATTGCAAGACAAACAAAGGCGGAACACGGATTGCAGAGGAAGGGGAGCAGTGATAACAGGTGACTCTGCACTGCAGTCCCCCCCCTTAAGAACTCCCGCCCTAAGCCCCTGTCGAAACTCTTCAATTTGCAATGCTACGTTTGCTTTCCGCTCAGCTGGAAGAAGAAGGAGACGAAGGAGAAGCCTCCAATTGGAGTTCCTCTTCCTCTCTGTATTTTTTTGTTTTTAATTGACACTTTTGCTAATACCCCAGGAACAAATGGATAACTGACAAATAGGAGTAAGAGTAAGAGAAGAGAGAAAGGCAAGGAATACGAAATGACTGGCATTTTAATTAGAAAATTTTTCTTGCAATTAATGCAAATTGCGTGCGTGTGCCAATTTCAATGTGCCAGCCCTGTTCAATTCCGTGCGTTCCCCCCGAACCCCCACTGCTCAGTGCTGACTGCTATGAAACCCTTTTAGATCGACGCGACGCGACATGTTGAAGTATGATTACATATTTGTGTGTGCGGGCAAATATTTATTGTATTAGAATATATAGAGAGAAAAAAAAAACAACAGACAACGGAACAACAGAGGAAACGAAGCCAACCCCAAGTCTGGGGACTTCCTCCTCTGAAAAGGGAAGCAGGAGCCAGGATTGTTCATATAAATATATCTGCTAGACACAAATATGATAGCTCATATCTCTGGTCCGAAAAATCCCTTTTTGAATGACAATTTGGTCAACATGTTCCTCTCTAATAAATTAAAAAACAAAACCAAAAAAAAAACGGGATAAAAATGGGGAGAGGAAGGTTGGCTAACAGAAAATAATGTAAATTGCAGACAAAAAAAAAACCTGGCTATCTATATCTGTTTGTATATATAACAAAAAATATATATATATATAGTAAAAAGCTGAATGATGGCCATAAAGGATGCGGGCTTACGTAGGAGGAGGAGCTGGGAGCTGTCTGAGCTTCAAGTGAGACTCTTGTTGTTACCAAAAATATTGAAATTATGACTAGAGGAGTTGCCAGTTAACAGAAATGAAAGTTTGCTAAATATTAAATATTTTCAATATTAAAATTATTGTTAGAGAAGCTGCCAATTAACAGAATTCTCTTGTAAGCTAATTAACAGGAGAATTTCCTCTATTAAAACCTTAAATCAGCTTCCAGCTTAAAAGTGTGACCTTCTCTCTGTCTGTTAAAACCTTAAATCAACTTCCTGCCTTAAAGTGTGACCTTCTCTCTGTCTGTTGAAACCTTATATCAACTTCCAACTTTAAAGTGTGACCTTCTCTCTCTCTGTTAAAACCTTATATCAACTTCCAGCTTTAAAGTGTGACCTTCTCTCTGTCTGTTAAAACCTTATATCAACTTCCAGCTTTAAAGTGTGACCTTCTCTCTCTCTGTTAAAACCTTATATCAACTTCCAGCTTTAAAGTGTGACCTTCTCTCTATAAAAATCGATGAATTCCCCTCTGTTTCCTAGCCACAATCTTCCACTAAATCCCCACCTAAGCTGTCTGTGTCTGACCAACTCCCACTCTCATCTCTCATCCCGCTCACTCTTTGTTCAATCCAAATCCTCGCCTGGCTCTGGCCTGGGTCATTCCAGGTGTCATCAATGTCATCTTCGACTTTATAACACAAAAACACTTTGTAATCCCCAAATGAAGCGACGACAAGGAGTCCGCCAGAAAAAAAGAGGAAAAAGAGGAAAACCTGGCACACAAAATGATTTTTCCACCAGCTCTTGGGACATTTGTCATTCATGTGTTGATTTCCGTTTCCGCTTGCAGGGAAGTGTTTGCTCCTTTGGGGCATCGATTATGCTTTTGGCAATTGTAAAGCGATTTTCAGTTATTTCATTTCGCTGATTGATGTGTTGGTGTGCTGTGTGGCTCCATGTTGTTGCCACAAAAACATGCCGCAGGACATCACATACAGGATATTCAATGGCAACCACTTGTGTGTGATTATTTTGCAATTTACCACTCGATGCGATGCTCTGTCACGAAAAAAGCAAAAGCAGAGTCGAAAAAGCAAAAACGGGCTTCTCCATTTCATTTTCAATTGAATTTTGCATTTTTTTGCAATGTTTTTTGCATTTTTTTAGCCTCTCCTGAAAGCGTCCCGCTCTCAATTGCAATTGAATTCATTCATTTATTCATTTCGTTTGGTTTTCGTTTGGTTTTCATTCAACTCGCAGGACCTCAGGCAGGAGAAGGTCCTGGCGCGTGCCAAATTAGCGCAACGCTTTTGCATCGAACAACTATTTGAGGTCCTGGGTGAGGACAAAAAAAAAATAAGCTAGAGGCAGGGAATGAGGGTGAATGCCACACGAAAAATTCATTCACCTTCCCCGTTGACCGTTTGACGGTTGATTCTCATATAATTGGAGCAGCCCCTGTCCCCCATCGAAATTTTAGGGATACGAAAGAAGGGTCTAGGGCTTGGGCTCGGGTTCGGGTTCGGGTTTGGCGGGGAACCCTTTCAACTGCAGCGCCGCCTTTATGGTCGCAAATTCGCTTTGGCTTTTTGAACGCTTTATGGCTTAATTGGTTTCGGTCTGGTTTGGGTTCGAGCTGGTCCTCGGCCCCATCCATAAATGAGCATAAAGTTTACAGCATTTAATGGGCATCTCTGAGCTTTACGATCCCCCACCTAATCTCGAACATCTTCCCCTCTTTCCAGACTCTGGCCTGCCGCAGTACGCGGGTCGCGGTGCCGGCGGCGCTGGCGGCGATGATTCCATGTCCGAGGATCGCATCGCCCACATCCTGAGCGAGGCCTCCTCGCTGATGAAGCAGAGCAGCGTGGCCCAGCAGCGGGAGCACGAGCGCCGTCACGGTGGCGGCGGCGACGACTCGCACAGCAACGAGGACAGCAAGTCGCCGCCGCAGAGCTGCACCTCGCCCTTCTTCAAGGTGGAGCAGCAGCTGAAGCAGCAGCAGCAGGCGCAGCAGCAGCACCTCAATCCCGAGCAGGCTGCCGCTGCCCAGCAGCGGGAGAGGGAGCGCGAGCAAAGGGAGCGGGAGCAGCAGCAGCGGCTAAGGCACGAGGATCTCGCCCAGGACAAGATGGCGAGGCTCTACCAGGAGTTGATTGCTCGCACTCCGCGCGAGGCACCATTCCCCAGGTGAGTGTGAGGAGGAGGAGCTTGTTTTAAGGTGTTTTTTCCTTTTAGATATCCTTTCCTTAGCCTTTTCCTGCCAGTTACCATTCTATATACTTGATAGGACCTCAAAAAGATTAATTTCCTATTTTCTTCATCCTTAAATAAGACCTAATTACCCTTTAAAGTTCACTTCCTAATAGTTTTCCATTTTTAATTATTATTTTTCGGCTAAAAGAACTTAGTTCACGGTCGCCAAAGGATTTTTTTACTTATAAAATCGTATCCCTAATCAATACTCCTTCAGAAAATGGTGTTCCTATTATTTTGATCCCCACAGAAGACATATTTATCCTTTGAAATTAACTTCCTGATAGCTTTCCTATTTTAATCTCAGTTCACGGTCGCCATATAATTTTTTTTCTTATAAAATCTTATCTACCATAAAAATCCCTTTCAGAAATACCGATCAACCTCAAAGGTTCCATTTCCTATTCACTTGTTCCTAAGGAAATTTCTGTTTATCCTTTAAAATTAACATCCTGATAGCTTTCCTTTATTTATTTATAAATGTTGCGTCCAAAATATGTGTACATTTTTTTAAATAAAATCTTATCACTATTTAAAAAAATAAATAAAAATTCAAAAACACCATTACCTATCTTTTTTAGCTCTAAAAAATACTTATTTATCCTTTTAAATCAACTCCCTGATAGCTTTCCCTTTTTATTTATTATTTTCGGTTAAAAAAATCTTAGTTCACGGTCGACATCTAATTTTTTTTTTATAAAATCGTAACCCTTATCATTAATTTCTCAAAAATACCATTACCTATCTCTTTGATCCCTAAAGAAGACCTAATTATGCTTTAAAATCAACTTCTTGATAGCTTTCCTATTTTATTTATAGTTTTCGCTTTCAAAATATGTGGTCACGGTCGCCATATAATTTATTTTTCTTTTAATTCGAATTTTTTATTAGTAATCCTTAAAAAAAACCAATCACTGACTGATTAAACCCTGCTTTCTCTCCCCCCACCAACAGCCTGTTCTTCTCACCCATCTTCGGAGGTGGAGCCGGCATGCCGGGCGCCGCTGGAAACGCCTTTCCCGCCGCAATGGCCGACGAGAACATGCGGCATGTGTTCGAGCGCGAGATCGCCAAGCTGCAGCAGCAGCACCAGCAGCAGCAGGCGCAGCAGCAGTTCCCCAACTTCTCCAGCCTGATGGCCCTGCAGCAGCAGGTGCTTAACGGGGCGCAGGACCTCTCGCTGGCCGCCGCCGCCGCCAAGGACATCAAGCTGAACGGGCAGCGCTCCTCGCTGGAGCACAGTGCCGGCAGCAGCAGCTGCTCCAAGGACGGCGAGCGGGACGAGCCCGCCTACCCGGCCTCGCTTCACGGACGCAAGTCCGAGGGTGGCGGCACTCCCGCACCGCCGGCCCCGCCCTCCGTGCCAGCAGCGGCCTCGGCCGCCGGCTCGACCAGCGGCGGAGCTGCGGGCGGAGGAGCCAACAGCAACTCGGCGGCGCCCAGTCCGCTGAGCAACTCGATCCTGCCGCCGGCGCTGAGCAGCCAGGGGGAGGAGTTTGCGGCCACCGCCAGTCCGCTGCAGCGTATGGCCTCCATCACCAACTCGCTGATCACCCAGCCGCCGGTGACGCCGCACCACAGCACGCCGCAGCGGCCGACCAAGGCGGTCCTGCCCCCCATCACCCAGCAGCAGTTCGACATGTTCAACAACCTCAACACCGAGGACATCGTGCGCCGCGTCAAGGAGGCCCTCTCCCAGTACTCGATCTCGCAGCGCCTCTTCGGCGAGTCGGTGCTTGGGTTGTCCCAAGGCTCCGTCTCCGATCTGCTGGCCCGGCCCAAGCCCTGGCACATGCTCACCCAGAAGGGCCGCGAGCCCTTCATCCGCATGAAGATGTTCCTGGAGGACGAGAATGCGGTGCACAAGCTGGTGGCCAGCCAGTACAAGATCGCCCCCGAGAAGCTGATGCGCACCGGCAGCTACAGCGGCAGCCCCCAGATGCCCCAAGGACTGGCCAGCAAGATGCAGGCCGCCTCGCTGCCCATGCAGAAGATGATGTCGGAGCTGAAGCTCCAAGAGCCGGCCCAGGCGCAGCACCTCATGCAGCAGATGCAGGCGGCGGCCATGTCGGCGGCCATGCAGCAGCAGCAGGCCCAGGCCCAGGCCCAGGCACAGGCGGCGCAGCAGCAGCAGGTGGCGCAGGTGCAGCAGGCCGCCCAGCAGCATCTCCAGCAGCAGGCACAGCAGCATCTCCAGGCGGCCCAGGCGGCGCAGCATCTGCAGCAGCAGCATCCGCACCAGCAGCACCACCAGGCGGCGGCAGCGGCGGCCGCGTTGCATCACCAGAGCATGCTCCTGACCTCGCCCGGCCTGCCGCCACAGCATGCCATCAGCCTGCCACCCTCGGCTGGCGCTGGCGGAGGCAATCCTGGCCAAAATCAAAGCCAGGCAGGAGGAGGAGTTACTGGCAACAGCGAGAAGAAGCCCATGCTGATGCCCGTCCACGGGACGAATGCCATGCGCAGCCTGCACCAGCACATGTCGCCCACCGTCTACGAGATGGCCGCCCTCACCCAGGACCTGGACACCCACGACATCACCACCAAGATCAAGGAGGCCCTGCTGGCCAACAACATTGGCCAGAAGATCTTTGGCGAGGCCGTCCTGGGCCTCTCCCAGGGCTCTGTCTCGGAGCTCCTGAGCAAGCCCAAGCCCTGGCACATGCTCTCCATCAAGGGCCGCGAGCCCTTTATCCGCATGCAGCTCTGGCTGAGCGACGCCAACAATGTGGAGCGGCTGCAGCTGCTCAAGAACGAGCGCCGCGAGGCCAGCAAGCGGCGCCGCAGCACCGGTCCCAACCAGCAGGACAACAGCAGTGATACCTCCTCCAACGACACCAATGACTTCTACACCAGCAGCCCCGGTCCGGGGTCCGTGGGCTCCGGCGTGGGTGGAGCTCCGCCCAGCAAAAAGCAGCGCGTCCTCTTCTCCGAGGAGCAGAAGGAGGCCCTGCGCCTGGCCTTTGCCCTCGACCCGTACCCGAACGTAGGCACCATTGAGTTCCTGGCCAACGAGCTCAGCCTGGCCACGCGCACGATCACCAACTGGTTCCACAACCACCGCATGCGCTTGAAGCAGCAGGTGCCGCACGGCCAGCCCGGCCAGGACAACCCCATACCGAGCAGGGAGAGCACCAGCGCCACCCCCTTCGACCCCGTCCAGTTCCGCATTCTCCTCCAGCAGCGCCTCGTCGAGCTGCACAAGGAGCGGATGGGCCTGAGTGGGGCACCCATCCCTTACCCTCCCTACTTCGCTGCCGCCGCTTTGTTGGGCCGCAGCCTGGCGGGGATTCCGGGAGCAGCAGCGGCGGCCGGAGCAGCCGCCGCAGCGGCGGCCGTGGGAGCCTCCTCGGGCGACGAGCTGCAGGCCCTGAACCAGGCCTTCAAGGAGCAGATGAGCGGCCTGGACCTGTCGATGCCCACGCTGAAGCGTGAGCGCAGCGACGACTACCAGGATGACCTCGAATTGGATGGAGGCGTGGCCCATCACCATCAGCTCAGCGACAACGAGTCCCTGGAGGGCGGACAGGACCAGGAGGAGAACAAGGCCACCAGCGACTACGAGAAGGCTTTGCACAAGTCCGCCCTGGCCTCGGCGGCGGCCGCGGCTGCCTACATGTCCAACGCAGTGCGGAGTTCGCGCCGCAAGCCAGCTGCCCCCCAGTGGGTCAACCCTGCCGGTGCCACGCCCAATGCCGTCCTGGCGGCCGCAGCAGCAGCCGCAGCAGCAGCGGCGGCGGCAGCGGCAGCAGCCACGGCGGAGAACGAACGAATCATCAACGGGGTGTGCGTGATGCAGGCCTCGGAGTACGGTCGGGATGAGTCCGAGCAGGGAGGAGGCAAGTTGCCTGTGGAGAGCTCTGGCGGCGACTCGGAGCACGAGCATGCCCAGCTGGAGATTGATCAGCGCTTCATGGAGCCCGAGGTGCACATCAAGCAGGAGGAGGACGACGAGGAGGAAGAGCAGCAGCAGCAGCAGCAGGGCCTGGAGGATAGCCAGGAGCAGCTGAAGCAGCAGCTCAAGGTGGTCAACGAGGAGAAGCTGCGCCTGGTGCGAGTCCGCAGACTGAGCAGCTCGGGCAATGGCTCCGCGGATGAGATGCCTGCCCCAACGGCGCCTGTGGCCTCAA
The DNA here is from genome assembly GCA_014170255.2 of Drosophila triauraria. Lineage (NCBI taxonomy): Eukaryota > Metazoa > Arthropoda > Insecta > Diptera > Drosophilidae > Drosophila > Drosophila triauraria. The sequence goes on along the minus strand of CM024333.1, from coordinate 3,265,696 downwards.
CTGGAGCTTCAGCTAGCTCCGAAGGCAGCAGTCAGCCAGCCAGTCCCCTGGTCAGTGCCTCGCCAGCGGTGGCCGCCAGTCCCGCCTCCGCGGCAGCCTGGAACTACTAGGAAGAGCGAGGAACTTGGAATAATCAGTGCAATGTGTTGAGAGGAGGCGCGTTTACTTGTGATTAAGTTTGAATGTTTGGAAGGGAGCCGAGGGATCGAAGGATCGAAGGATCACCAGGAGACACTCTATATATATATATTTGGTTTTTTAAAGAAGCATTAACTATATAGGCGTTAGTTGTTAGCCCTAAGGTTAGTTGTAGTAGTTGTAGCTAAAAGTTTAGAGACGCTATGCGATCGGAGAAGGAGCAGCGCAAAAGTATTACGAACGAGGGAAGCCCCCAGAAGAATCCAAAAGAATCCACAGAAGAATGCAGAAGAATGCAGTAGAAGCCCAAAAAGAAGAGTTAAGATATCATAGAAGAGAAGTAACCCCCGACTTGCCGAAGAACTTGAACCAAAACACATGTCGAGATCCAATGTTAGTGAAGAAAGATTTGATCTTGCGAGGAATCGATAAACGATAACCTTTCGATAACCGATTTTTTCGATTTGTTTCTACTTGAAGACTGTAAGCAAAGGCACACACACGTAACTCTATTCTATGTTTTTTTTTTTTTTGTAGTGAACTCGAGCTAGTTAAGTGTTAATTCGTTAAGTGTAAATAAATAAATTAATTAGTGTTGAGAAGAGTGTAAATAGCGTTTCTGTCGTTCTTCCTAAACCCCGTAAATTCTTAAATAATTAATTTTCCAAGCCCGCAAAACCGCAAACCGACTTGTTTAACTATCTTTTGATCTCAAACTAAAAAAAAAGAAAATATAAACAAAAACGAAAACGAAAAAATACACTTTTCAAGCTAAATTGAAAGCAAAAACGTGAAAATCCAAAGTAAAAGATAGTTAAAGGGCAGAGAAAATACAAGTGTGACCAGGTTTTTCCCCTCTTTGTTTTTCCAACTGATTTGAGAGCCGAGCAAATCGATATAAAAAACAACATAATAACAATAAATTTTGTAAATTCTGAATTTACATAAAATCACACACACCAACAACACACACACACGATAAATCGATACATTGAGTAATTCATAATTATAGCAAAAATAAACACATGCAAAATGCACTAAATTATTTATAATCTAATTATTCTATATACAATAATTATATATATATCTAATATATAATTACGCATGCAAGGACGTGTATCAACTTAGCCTAACGCTAATTTAAATTTACATTTTGCATTAAACCCTAGCATAAATAACAACAATTTTTTTCTGTGACTCTAAATAATATAATATTTAAACGAAAAATGACCCGCATATCGTACTAAAGAAATTACCCAAGGAAAAGCCACAAAAAATAAAGAAAAAAATCAAGAAAAACCCTAAGCTAAGAAAGCCAACTTTTTTTTTGCCTAGCCCTTAAGTTTATATATTAATCGTAATATTAAACAAATTACAAAAAACATTATTATAATAATAAAAACACAAAAAAAACCAAGAATCTGTTTTCCTACCACAAAACCCAAGAAGACGAGCGAAGAAGCAAATTTTTAAGCAAATATTTAAACGTTTTTTTCCTAGGCTAAATGTTTAAGATAAAAAACAAAACAAAACAGATTTCTCCAAAAAACAAAAACGAAACGAAACAAAAATCTAAATAAATTAAACACGAAAACCATTTTTGCATAGGCCCAAAATTTGCCGCGTTATTATTATTATTATTATTATTATTACATACATACATATATATGAGAAGAAAAGGATAAAAACATATACCAAACACACACATTTCAAGAAAACCCAAAAAAAAAAAACAAACAATTTGCGTCTTCAAGCGAAATTTATTCAAGAAAAAAAATATAAACAAAAAAAGTATATAAAGCAAGTAAAAATATTTTGAAAAAATATGCAAAAACACAGAGCAAAAAAAAAAAGAAGAGAATTTGTTAAATAAAAAAGATCTTTAATTTATATAATTTCCCCCCTAAGTTACATCGAGTTTAAATACTTTGCATTTTCATACGCTTTAGCTAAAGAATAAATTACATCTAATACGGATATGAGATAGACACGAGTAATGCATAAAGAATATATATTAAATATATACAAAATATATGGAATAACGCGCCGCAACTTTTAGTTTTAGTTCCCACTTTTTTTTTATTACGATTATTATTATTATTATTATTACTACTATTATTATTGATTATTGTAATTATATACAACAAAAAATATACATATATCTCTAAAAGAATAAACGAAGATGGAGGAGGAGGAGGAGGCAAAAGCAAGAGCGACAACATACCAATAATACATGAACATGAACGAAACTTTATCAAATAAAAATGTTTTCTTAAACGAAAAAAAAACCCATCGATATCCTTTTTTATTTTCCGCCAAAAACCAAAGAAAGAAAACCCGAAATAATTAAGAGAAACCACCACAGAGGAACGAGAGTACTCGCTTAGGCCCTCGTAAGCCCCATCCCTACCTTCCCTGTATAGCTTACTTTTTGGGTGCCCAGCAGGTGAACAATTAGATATATATATCTAATATATATATGCATGATCAGCATTTTTATACACATAAAGAATATGATAAACAATATGCGGTGCTAGCCAACGTAACATATATTAGGAGGACGTGGGGACATGTCGGGATTAATATATACACCCCCTTAGAAGCGATGACAACATACGTAATTAATTTTAATAAAAGCAATTTAAACGAATCAAAACTTGAGCTGTAAATATAATATATGTAACCCCACAACTTCCACACTTTCACCTCTTTTTTTGTGGCCCAAAGCAGATATTCTAAACCCTTTTCTCCCAGCCCATCCAACCTTAGCTGTACATAATAAGTAAATAAATAAAATACACATTCTTAGCTGAGAAAAAGAAAGAGAAACAACAACCAGACCATATCAATATTATGTTTAAAGCATAAGAGGAATAGACGAAGTTATTTTAGCAGAAAAAGCAGGCCAGAGAAACCCCCCAGCAAACCCTTGACTTGAAATAACCGCATGACAAATAGAGCTAGCCAGCAGATATATATATATATAGTATATAATAACCACTAAGATATATATATATATGGGAGGAGGCAAGTCAAGAATGAATAGTTAACACACACAGAGAACCGAAACAGATCCAAGTCCCTGAGATACAGATGCAGTATCTCTCCGTTTTTCAGTTTGAAATCCGCCCAAAATGCAATGAGAAACCGAAACCGAAAGGAAAGCGAACGAAGAGCGATTGTGAAGAGGAATTAGCTAAATGTGCCCAAAATAAAACAAAAAAACAATTAATTAACAACAAGAAAGCAGCAAAAATATCAAAAATATACATATAAACAAACAAAAGTAAATACCAGAAACGAAAAAAACCATATATAGTTATGTATTAAACATAGATATTAAACTTAAGCACACATACAATTTTTGGCAACCTCGAAAAATCATTTTCTAATATCTAAGCAACAAATGGAAATTTAACCCCGAAAATTACACTAAAAGAAAAGCAAAAAACGTAAAGGCAAACATTTTTTTTTAGCATTTCTTGTATAAATGCACACACAAGCATTAAAAAATAACAAAAACAAATAATAAATTAATGGTAATATTTTTTTTAAATTAAGCTAAACTGTAATTGTGTTTTTGATTTCAACAAACACTCATTGAGCGTATTTCCGGCAAAATCAATTGCAAACAAAGAAAACAAAAAAGACACCAGAAAAATCAAAGAAAAAACAAAAACAGTTATCAAAGACAAAAGATAAAAGCGAGATAAGAACGAGAAAGCGTCGGCAAAGAGTGGAGAATGGAGAACACGGAAAATAATGCAAATATAAATAATAACAATATATGATTAATAAAACTAGTTTATATAGCATGTAAAACTGAACAGAAAAATCAAATTCAATAAAGACGAATCTACTGTATTCCAATCCGAACGATCTGCTTATTTTTTTGGGAGCTTGAGGCCTAGTTCCTAATATTATTTAATCGAATTTCAGCAATTTTAAAATTTTAATTTGTAACGTTTTCTTTTTTGCTGTCTGCCAAAGGCTGGCTGCTGCAAAACCGTTCTCGTTAGGTAGAGGGCGCCAGTAAGCCAGTTAACATTGCTGAGGCAGTTAGAGCACCACCTAGCGGAATTATGTATTTCTACTCTCAAGCAGTAAGACACCAGCGCCCTCTACACGGCTCACAGAAAGAACTCAAAATAAGTCTCCATTTGACTAAACCACCAGGGGTCGCCACTGGGTAGAGCATATTGCCGCCAGTCTAAGCACCACCTAGGGGATTATAACAATTTATGACAGTTCCTGAATGATCAAGCAGAAAATGTCCAGTTTCCCGAGAGAATCAGGCTCTGCCGGCTGTAAATGGCCAGTTTCTGGAGGGGATCATGCACAGCATTTACCTACTGTTTGCTTGGTATTTCATATTCTGTTCGCGTTATAACCACCCTAAAAGTAGGCTACACTTTTTCATTTTCGGATCTCACTTAGTTCAGCCTAAAAGATGCACGAATATTTAATAAGGAGCCCCAAAAGTATGCACTGGCTTTTTTCATTTTCTCCAGCTGATGGGAAAGGTGTACAACCTGGGAGGGGTATCCACTTAAGTTTCGAACCTTTGCGCCCCCGCAAAACATGGCGGAAAGGTTTTAAACCTGGGTGGGGACCCACTCAAGTTTCAAGCCTTGGCGTTATGCCTTGCCTAGAAGGGAGAGAGCCAGAGAGTTTCCTAAACTGATAAAATAAAGTGAGACCAAGAGTGCAGTGTCTACTTGCTGCCATTTCTGTTCGCCTGGTATTTCATTCTCATCGATGGGGTAAGTTGGTTGGAAATTGGGTGGAGTTTGGATGGAAAATCGCAATGTAAGAGGTTTCAGGTACCAGGCGAACAGAAATACCAGCAGGAAGCTCTGCTCGTATCACCAAATTAAAAAAAATTGCTGAAACCATTTTACGGCCGGCAGAGCCTGATCCTGCCCAGAAACTGGCCATTTACAGCCGTCTAATCCTGATCCTTCTGTCATTTGTGTTATTCTGTTGTTATTTAGCAGTTTCGCGAACAGTTCTGGTCGCCTGGTACTTTGTTCTTATCGATATGAGGAAATATACTCTCTGCAGGGGTATACAAATAGCGATAGACATATTCAAAGTCCCCAAAATAGAGGCATATTTAAAGATTTCTTGGGAGCATCCCGAAGCCAAAAAGCGGGTGATTCCCAAATGTCATACATTTCCCGATTCGCAATTAAAATCTTAATTCATTAATAGTAAAACATTGAAGAAATCTGAAAAAAAAAATTTGGCCAATTTTTCAAAATTTAGAAAGGGGTTACATCACCTAAATTCTCAAAAATTGAAAAAAAAAATTAATTTTTTTAAAACTCTAAACGCAGTATGCAGATTTATTTGTTTACTAAAAACTAACATAAAACCGCTTTCCGAGTTGAAATTACGGTTATTTTGACTGAGTTATGATAATTTTAAGCTTTAATTTGTCTATAGAATTGGAATGCTTTGGGATCGGAATGGTTTAAATAATTTAAAACTTAACCAAAGAACGTATATTATTCTTTGTTTAATGCTGAAAGCCTGGTATTTCATTCCTTTAGATGGAAATGGGCGATTTATTTAATTATTTTAAATGATAGAAAATCGAAGATACCCCCAAAAGTAAGAACAAATGCCGGGCGGGCTCTCATTTTGCTCGATATCAACAGATGGGTGGAGAGTAATTTATTTATTGTATTTCATACACAAAGATACAGGTCCAAAGATCAGTCCCAAATCTGTCTTTGTCTTAAGCTAAGTGTTTCCTTTGTTCATTCTATAAATTAGCAACAAACTAAAAACCATAAGTTTTGCCTTTACATATTTGTAAATTTTGTAATTTGTATTCTTTAGCTTTTTGCTTTTTGCTTTCGCTTTTTGTTTTTTCTTTGCACATTGTCCAAAAAGTAGAAAAATGTTATGTCTAAAAAAATACGGGGTAACATTTTGTTGTTTGTTTTGTCCTATCCTCCCTACGTAATACAATATAATATATCATGTATATATATAAATATAATTTATGTTTTTGATTTGCTTGATCTTTCGCGTTTCTTAGGGGTGTTGCTTGTGATTCTTGTAATATTTCTAATATTTGTATTTGGTGTTTGTTTGGTACAGAGGTTTGTAGTTTTTTTTTTTAGACATAAAAACAGGCGCTAGTTGAAACCTTTGGAGGGCAAGCAGAGACCGAGACCGAGACTGAGCTCGTACGAGATGTTTTCGATACCCTGTGGACTGTACATTTTTTGAGAGTGAGTTTCTAGAGGCTAAAGCAAGGCGGCTCGGCTTCAAGCTAACAACGTTAACGGTCAACAAACAAATCTATATTTTTAGGTATGAGAATTGGCAACAAAGCTCTACTCCAGGACGAGGGACAGAGAGGCGGCGGCGGCGGCAGGCAGGCACTTGCACTTACACTTACAATAGTTCAACAGAATCCGATCTCTCTCTATGTAAATTATGTTAACTACAACTACTTAGACCTACAGGCTATGCACACTTGATCCCTAAACTAAAACCCAAAGAAAAAAACACAAAAGGCCAGTAAAGATTAGGAAATATTTCACATTTTGATTGGTCTGTGTATTTGGTACGCAAAAAAAGGTTGTATAATCGATAATAATAATAATATATAGTAATAATAATAATAATAATGATGCCATATAATAATTAAAAAGTAGAAGAAAAAACACGTCAACAAAACTGGCTTATCTCTGGGGTGGGGGGGGACTGATATATTTGCTATTGCTGTGGGGGTAAGGGGTAAATATTACTTATGTGTGTGTGCCAAATAGAATTTGTTTAAACTTTAACTTTAGGCGACAACAGCACGCGGCCCCGGCGATTGTCTTTCACTGTGTGTGGCGTGTGTGTCGTGCGAGGAGGGGCTTGGGTAGCTTAGACTAAGTATACTATTATTTAGTTGTTCTCTCTAACTAACTCTACTTTTAGTTTAGTCACAATTCTTCCCAGAAAACATATAAACCTTCGGTTGCTCAAAAAAAACACTTTCAACACTCGTTCTTTGTGGTTTTCCTTGGTTTTTTTTTCGTTTGTAACAACTAGCAAATTGGTATTTCTTTGACAACGTTTTTAGTTTAGAGTTTAGTTGGTAATCGATATATATCTTATCGTATATATCTTTAATGCGATCTTTGCTTGTTTTGTTTTTCTCTTGCTTTTTGCTAAAAAGGTACATGAAGTGTATACACTTAAGGGTCAAGTTCTCTCATCGTAATAAGTATTTCAATTTCAATTTCCTTATTTCCATTCAACTAAAAGATTGGCGCTGCTCGTCAACATATTTCAACTAAGTAACCGTAAAGTGGAGAGCTTACAATTAGTCCGTTTGGCTTACAACTAAATATCTTTGATTTAACATTTGCTTGAGTGGGGCTTGGGGTCTACTGGGCTCTAGCAATATATATATATATAGAATAGAATATAGAATATATATAAGAAAGTTCAAACAATTCAACAAATGTCTCTCTCCTCTCGTTTTTATGTTTCTTTTTGCTAAAAGGACTCAATGTTTAAGGCGCTAAGTGTGTGTTTCCTTTGCTTGGCTTACTCTTAGGTTCCTATATAACTCTCGTTCTATATAATTCTTTAGATCATGTATGAAGGGGGGTAGGGGGTAAAAAAGATGTTCTACATATTTAGTTCTTGTTGCTCTTTGTACAAACGTTGCGTTTGCTGTGTGTTTGGTTTTTTGTGATTTTCTTTTTGCCATTTTTTTACCACTAATTATTTTCATGGATTTTTCTTACTTTAGCTCAGTTAGCAGGCTCGCTTTGATATATATTAACCTTTGTGTCCCGAAATAAGATACAAAAATGACCTTAGAGGCATTTTAAAATCCGTTGTCAAGCCTAGTCTGCGGTTTCTTCACTCTAAAAATCTAGTTTCGATTGGTTCTGGTTGCCGCACAATTTAAAAGTACAAACTTAAAAGCGAGGACTTAGCTTAGGCGAAATTGCAGCTAGGAAGTGGCTAAGTAAAGTAGGTTTAAATCGAATCAAATGGCCAAAATTATAAATATAATTACTGGCTAGGAATTAAAATAAAAAAAAAAGAATCAAAAAAATTTGTACAACAAACACAAGGGGAAAACAGTTAAAAAAAAACAAAAAAAAAACACTTAGTCAGGCGAAAGATAAGAAAGAGCAATATATATATATATATATATATATAGGTTGGGATAAACCCCTTTAAGGTTACGAATTTTAGTCTAAATGCTCTGTGATTTGAACAATCTTCGCTTTAGCTTTAGTGGGGCTGTGGGGTTCGGTTGTGGGGCTGGAGCCGGGCGACCAGGTCCGCCTGCCGCCATATTCACCGCATCCAGGCGGACTTGCGCTTGATCTTGGTGCGCAGCCCCCTCAGCGGCTTCACCTTGTTGTTCTTGCTGGCCGCCGCCGCCACGGCCATGGCAGCGCTCAGATGCTGCGGCAGCATGGAGGCAGCTGGCAGGCAGTGGTTCGGTCCGCTCAGATACATGCCAGCCGGGTAGCTGTAGACTTCCTGGTGGAGCTGCTGCTGCTGTGGGTGGTGTTGCTGCTGCTGGTGCTGCTGCTGTTGCTGTTGTTGCTGCTGCTGTTGCTGCACATTAGCTGCCGCACTGCTGAGCAAAGCCATCTTGCTGCCACTGCCATTGGTGTAGATCGCCTGATGGCTGCCAAACTGCTGCTGCTGCTGCTGGTGCTGCTGCTGCAGGTGCTCCTCCTCCAAACCATGGCTGGGGGGTCGCTTCTGCGGAGATCCGTGACTGCTGCCGCTGCTGCCGTTGCTGTGGTAATGAGTGGTGGCCACCGAGCCGTACTCCACGTTCGAGGAGCGCGACAGCGAGAGCAGGGCATCCACGCCGTCGCGATGACGCTGCTGGTCCAGCTCCTCGGGCGTGATGTTGTGACTGGTCAGGGGATTAAAGCCATATATAAGTAAGGTAAAGGTAAAGGTAAGGTCAGGATCTGCCACTTACTTCTCCTCGCTGCTGTCGTAGGCCGCATCCGAGCTGGCGCAGTTGCTGTCGGAGTTGCTCTGGTTGTTCTGCTGGGCCTGGGTCACAGCCTGGGCCACGCTGGTCATGGGCCCATTGCCATTGGTCACGGGCGTGGAGGAGCCGCTGTCCGCATTGCTGTTGCCGCCCGCCGAGTAGGTGTGGTCCTCGCTGGGCGAACTGGTGATGACAGGGGCGCTGCTTTAACATCAAAGATCAAGGATTAGATTAGTTATTCCCCTTAAGAGGATGCCAGCTCTACTCACCCATTCTGGAAGGCTTCGCTAAAGGCCTTGGGTTCGTGCTTGAGGCAGAGCAAGGCAGCCGCCGCATGCACATCGTCCATGCTGTCTGCCCCACAGTCGCGGGCCAGTCGCTCGAAATTGATGCCATCTGCAGGGGCTCCGCCATTGATAGCTGAGCTTCCTCCGCCTCCGCCTGCTACCCCGCCGCTGCCCGCATAGTTGTACTTGCTGCTGCCGCTGTTGTTGTTGTTGTTTTGGTAATCCCCGGAAGCATCTTCCTCCAGGAGCAAGGGCTGGTCATCACGAATATTGCCAAAAAGATTGCACAGATTGGGGAACAGCTTGGGATCGAAGCGGGCATGGCTGCCGCTTCCAGCTCCTCCTCCGCCACCGCCACCTCCATTCGGACTGTGCGGCCTTGTTGTGGCCTGACTAGCCCCATTGGCCAGCGCCAGGCCATTGCTTTTCGAGGGCGTGGACAGAGCCGCCACAGCTGCAGGCACTCCCCCCGCAGTCACTCCTCCTGCAGATACGCTGCCTTCCTGGCCTTCATACACCGAACCACCACTGGGACTCTTCAAGCTCGGACTGATCTTGTCCACCGCCGAGTTGGGAAAGAAGGGCGAACGATTGAGCGCCTGGATGAGATTCTGGCGCTGCTGCGGCTCCACGCGCCACAGCGAACCCTTGCCCATGTTCGGGGCCTTCTCCACCTTCACGAAGCTCTTGTTCAGCGACAGATTGTGGCGAACGCTGTTCTTCCAGCCGGTGGGCGCCGTCTTGAAGTAGGGAAAGTGCTGGACAATCCACGCGTAGATCTCCTTGACGGGCAGCGCCTTCTCGTTGGAGCTCTCGATGGCCATGAAGATCAGGGAACTAAAGCTATATGGCGGCTTGTTGTTGGTATGCACTAGCGGATCGTATGGCACGTTGTTGGGATGCTTCTGCTTCTGTGGCGTGGTGCTGGTGGCTCCTCCTCCTCCTCCGCCTGCTCCGTTTACGATGCTGGCATAGCCATTGGCCCCGCCCTTGGAGACCGTATATTGGGGCGTGCTTGTGTGCATCCGGGAGCTCACGACCAGATCAAAGTCCTTCAGCGAGTCCTCGTTGTCGTAGCTGGTGTAGCTGTTGGGGCTGCGCAGGTTGACTGCTCCTCCTCCTCCGGCTGCAGCGCCTCCTCCGAGGCTTCCATTGTGCGCGTGACTCGTGGGCGTCATGGACGGCGGCGGGGGCGAGGTGGACAGCTGCAGGCTGCGCGGCTGAAGGGCTGAGGCTGATGCTGTGGCTGTCACCGCTGTGCTGCTGCCGCTGGTGCTATAGTAGGTGCCAGGCAGCAGGGCAGCTCCCGGCGGCGTCTCCGGGGAGGCCACATGGGCAGGCGTTGATCTGAAAGAGAGAGAGAGGGAAAATCCGATCAATAAATGGACGAATCTCCGGACTACAAATCCCAGAAACTCACATGACGTGCGGCGTGCTGGCCACATGATTCACGAAGCTGTAGCCCGGCGCCAGGGAGCCGGCGCTAATCAGCGTGGTGGTGGTCACCACGGCCGGCGACTCCTGCTGGTGGCTACTGCTCGGCGTGGACACGGAGGTGGCATAGTTGACGGCCTCGAAGACCGTGCTGAAGCCGCCGCTGGGCTTGGGCACCGGGCTGCTGCCCCCATTGACGGCCGCCGTGGAGGAGGCCGAGCCACCGCCCGATATGGAACTAGAGCTGATCGAGGAGTTGTTGGAGGAGGCGGGCGAGCTGACCACCGTCACCGTGGAGGCCACGTGGCTGCTGTGGTCCATCTGGACGTGCATCTTCTCGCGCAGATACTTCTTGTGCGGGTGATGGGTGGTGCTGTGGCTGCTGCTGCTCGTGGTGGGCGAGCACAGGGCCTGCGTAGCTGCCTTGTAGATGCCAGCTCCTCCGGCTGTCGCCGTGGGTGTGCTGCCATTGCTGCTCACATAGATCTGGGTTGGTTGCTGCTGCTGCTGCTTGACGGGCGAGAGTATGGCTTGGCTGGCCGCCGGCAGGGGCTGCTGGGCGGCACTGCTGGTCACCACCACGGGCATGTAGCCGAGCGTGGTGCGCGCGGGCGTCGGCAGGTAGGCCTGCTGCTGGCCAGCCTTGCTGGCCTTGTACTCCACCACGGTGGTGGTGCCGCTGGGTCCCTTGTGCACCGTGGTGGTGCTGTACGTGGACGTGTCCTGGTCCTGGCCGCCACTGGGATCGTTCAGGCTGCTCGGCAGCTCCTCGATTAGGTCGCTCACTATGCACATGTTGCCATTGACAGCACCGCCAGCAGCTCCCGCTCCTCCCGCCGCCGCCTTGATGGCCAATGCTGTTCCCCGCTTCACTTGGGCGGCAGTTCCGGCAGCACTGGTGGTCACTATGCCCTTGATCAGGTTGCTGTCGTTTAGCCAGGACAGGGAACGCAGCTCGCCATCGTCCTCGGTGGTTCGCACGCCCGCCGCCGCAGCTGCCACGGCCAGGGCATCGGCTGAGCCCATTTCCAGGGGCTCGGCGGCCAGGAGCACTATGTTGCCGCCGCCGCCGCTTGCTGAGCCCCCGGAGGAGGGTCCCCCGTTGGCGGATCCAGCCGTCGTGGCCGCCGTTGCGGAGCCATCGTACGCCGTGAATCCGCCGTTGTGATTGTGCTGCAGAAATACGTATTTGGAGGCACTGGCCGGCATGTTGCTATTGCTTGTGGGTACAACTGGTGGTACAACTCCTCCTCCTCCTCCTCCTCCACCTGCTCCTGCTACTGTGGTGGTGTTGCTGATGATGCTGCTGCCGCAACTGATGGTGGCGAGTGGGGCAATGCTGCGATATCCATGGGGCGCCGTGGCCACTGACGACACGGCTGCCGCTGCCGCCGCCGCCGCCGCTGCTGCAGCCGCTGCGGCCACAACAGCGGCCGTTCCGGAGGCCGTGACTGTGGATGCCACCGCTGGGCCGGATTGCAGGTGGCCACGCAGCTGGCTCAGATCGCGGGTGGTCAGCAACTGTGTGGGATTATCTGTGGACATGCTGCAAGCAAAGAGGCAAAGACATCGAGGTTAGTTATAATTCACTTTAAATAATACGTTTTATTACTTGGAATAATTAGTTATCAAGTCGTTTAGTTTCATTTCTGATTGAAAATGTATCGAAATGTCACTTGTATTTATTTTGAATTAATTAATTGTCATTAAAAGCTAAGGATGTTTGTTCTAATTCTTCATACAGAATTTTTCAGACCAGCCTCTGCCGGCACACAGGCAGACCTAAAATATTGCCATAAGTTATGGTCTTATTTAATATATTTATATTGTTATTAATAAATTTTCATATAAAGCTAAGGATGTTTGTTATAATTCTTCATATAGAGTTTTTCAGACCAGCCTCTGCCGGCACACGAGCCTAAGATATTCCAATTAAATATGGTATTATATTGGGAAAGACTTAAAGTATTTTTTAAATTAATAAATTGTTATAAAAAGCTAAGAATGTTTGGTCTATAATTATATTTTATATAAAACTTTTCAGCCCAGCCTCTGCCGGCACACGGCAATACTAAAATAATGCAATAAGATATGATCTTAGATGGGGAAAACCTCAGAGCTTAAAGAGTTTTTTAAATTAGTAAATTGTCCTATAAAGCTAAGGATTTTTGTTCTAATTCTTCATATAAAACATCTCAGCCCAGCCTCTGTCAGCACACGGACTAAAATATAAAAAAAACCTCAGAGTTTAAAGTATTTTTTTTTTTAAATTAATAAATTGTCATATAAGGCTATGAATGTTTGTTCTAATTCTTCATATGCTTCTTAACATCTCAGCCCAGCCTCTGCCGGCACACGGACCTAAAAATATTGCAAAAGATATGATCTTAGATGGGGAAAACCTCAGAGCTTAAAGAATTATTTAAATAAATAAATTGTCATATAAATCTAAGGATGTTTTTTCTAATTCTTTATATTCTTCATTCTTAACATCTCAGCCCAGCCTCTGCCGGCACACGAACCTATAATATTGCAAAAAACCTGCTTTTATATTGAGAAAACCAATAACCACAAGAGAGCTCTTCATCCATAATCAAAAGCAAGAAGAACAAACTGTTACTAACATTATAACATCATCAGTTTTAATCATTGTTAATAAAGAGAGATGACCTAAAGTCAGTAAAGGGTTGTCTCTGATCTAAGCTGGCTTTTAAAATGCTTTATTTATTATTAATAAACTTTAGATTAACTTAAACAAAACTGGATCATTATGGTGATCTAATCAGGTATTTAGCTAAAGATACTCGTGATGATATAATACACTTATCGTTTGTCGATATTGTAATATCGGGATCAAGACCCCCATCATGGAGTTCAGATATTTATAGATTTGAACACGTTGACAACCAAAAGCAAACAGCGATGATGTTGACAGCCATTTTAATGAATTATTAAGCTCACTGATATTATTATTGCCTCATTATTAATACTGAAATTCCTTAGAAATAACTTTGGTGAGTTGGCATTAATTATTTGTAGCCAAACCCGATGATGATGATGGGGTGATCTAATGACTGATGAAATGATCGGCGTTTGTTTACTGTTGCACTTTGTTCGGTCATCAAATTGGCATTTCGTGACTAAATATTTAATTTAGCAAGCAGTTCATATTTATGGTTTGCCGAGTGTCCTTCGCCGCCTTTTATTGCCTGCTTTCGGGGGTAATAACCTGTTCTATCTCTCTCTCTCTCTCGCTCTTTCTAAATTGTATCTCTTGTAGCTATTTTTTCTCATTTTACGCAATCAAAGACATACTTTTTGGTTGCTAGTTTTTTATGTACTTTTTGTTGGTTCCAATTTACGCGTGTTTGCTTTTTGGTGGCATTTTTATGACGCCCTCTCGGGCGAGACCCGTCTCTTTCTAGTCGCTCTCGCCGTCTCTCTCTCTCTTGCTCTACGCGTGATTAGTGGATTATCTTATCAGCACTATTGCGTGAGTGTGTGTGGGTGAACTTCGCCCATAGTTTTCCAATTTGGGATATTTTCTTTTCAGCATAATGGAGGGACTTGGTTTTTAAGCGAGACTAAAATGAGGGTCCAAAGATCACTGATCGATTAGCGAAGTATCGATAACTAATTATCGATTAATGTAGAAACGATGTATTCACTTATTTTAGAACTGTTTGTAGTTTTCTAATTACTTATTTAACCAATACTTTAACCCATAATCAAGGGACTGACTCCAAAGATCGATGAGGGCCCTAATTCATCGCTTACTTCACCCCCTTACTACTCATCACTGGCCCATTACATCGATGGCAATTAACTGAAATATTCATTTTGCCTGAGGGACAACTTATTTGTCGTTGGGGGCACGCGAATCGAATGGGCGAAAGGGCGGGCTATTGCGGCTATATGGGGGTGGGGCGGTTGGCCAACAAAGCCAACAAAGTGTATTATTATTTATTGATTTTCATTTGAGGCAGACCAAACAAAAACAACTACTCAAACTAACAAAAAGTCAACAATAGAGAAATGTGTCCAAGAAGCAAAAATTTACTTTTACTTGCCTAATACAGTGGAGCTTCCGCAAGGAGAACATATGCATAAATTGCAGTCAAAATTTTGAATTTGATTTTAAATTTAAGAAATTTACAGTACCATATTTAAAAAATATGTTGACTATATGGTCACACTGTCCCTTGTTTTTCATAAGAAAAAGAACATATGCATAAATTGCAGTCAAAGTTTTGATTTTAAATTTAAGAAATTTACAGTGTTACCAAATTTAAAAAATATGTTGAGTATATGGTCACACTGTCCCTTATTTTTTTAATAAGAAAAATGTGTCTTTAAATTTAATAAATTCCCAGTGTTACCAACTAATAAAAATTATTTAAAGTATATGGTCACACTGTCGCTTTGTTTTCATGAATTACTAATTGTTTTAATATTCCCAAAATAAAGTCCATTATTATGTTCGATTAGTTAGAAGCTTCACTGTATTTCCTTTTCTACCTGATTATTGCCCATTGTTTTGCATGTGCAAAAACGATGGCAAAGAGAGGGCGACGAAACAACGTGAGGGAAAAGTGCGCGCCACAACAAAACCGTAAATGAAATGAAAACACAACAAACGCGACGAGAACCAAAAGCACCAGCAACAAGAACCATAACTAAAAGCAATATCAGTGAAACAACAAAAACAAAGGCAATAACAAAAACAAAAGTCAAATTGTGAAAAGCTCCGCTGCTGACCTCCAAAACGAACGTCGGCGTCGCAGCCAACGTCAACGTCATTACACTGACGTGCCACACAAATAGTACAGGCTGGAATTTATTTATTATTATTAAAAGCTTGCGACGCAGTTTTTGTTATTTTTTGAGTCTACCTTCGTTGTCTTGGCAACTTTTTATTTGCTCTTTCTCTCTCTCGCCCTTTTTATGTTTCGCTATTTCGGACAACAAATACAAAAAAATAATAATAACAAGACGCTTACGCGTGTTTTTTTGCAGCGTCGCAAGAGAGCAAATAAAAGCCAGAGAGCGAGAGAGGGAGCAAGCAAAACAACGTGGTTGCGATAAGGAGGAGGGAGGTGACGGTGTATTTGGCTAGAGGCGGGGTAACGGGGTGGGGTATGGGGTGAATTTTTCAAGTTGCCTTTGGCGTAATTAATTAGCAAATATGGCAGCAACAACAAATTTGGGCAATGCAACACTGGAAGCTCTCTATTGAAAAAATGCCGATACATGCCACATGCTCTCTCGCACGAGAGAGTGGCCTGGCCTCCCCTCCCACTCTCGCCGCACTCTCTCACACACTGAATTGTTTATCTGTGCTTTTATTGGCTTTGCATGTGTTTTGTTTGTTTTCCAAAGAGAGCGCGCGCCAGAGACGCCGTCCGTTTCTTTGCTTTAACAGTGAAGCTAAGGTAACATGAAACCATGGGCTGTGAGTTTTTTGGAAATGTTTCCAGCAAATCTTTGTTACTCTTTGTGTGTGTTTTTGGAGATAAAGAAGGTAGAGTTAAAATTTGATTTTGAAGACTTTTCTCTCGCCAACATAGCGAGGTCACACTGTACTTTGCTTTGAGATTAGTGTCGTTCTAGAAACGTCGCGCTTTTGACTGTGACCTGTGGACCTTTCCTCCGCGCCAAGTGGAAAGTCCGCCCGTCTTAAATGTCAACTGAGCCGCCCACCAAAACGGGGCTGGAGAGAAAGAGAGTGCAAGTATTGCATTTCGGCCTTTTCTTCTTCTTTCTCCAAGCCAATTAACCGGCAGCAACAACAAAAGCAGCGATAACTGTACCTGAGCAGCCGAAACTGCTTGCTAAAAAAGAAAAAAAGAATCAAAACGTAGAAAAAGCAGCCACGCTACGCTAATGAATCCGCGCCATATAAAACTTACACAGCGGAGAGGATGATGGCACTCTGGGAGTGAATCATCCAGATACATACTACATATAGTATGATAAATGCGGCACACGGATGCTTAAGAGCGTGTAAAAAAAAAAGAAATAATAATAATAACAAAAAGGGAGCCACTTTAGCAGCGAACCAACAAACCAACCGAGTAGCAAGTGAAGTTAACTCGTATCAAGTCCGGGTCGCAACTGGTTGATACCCCTTGAAGGGGGTTAAAGTAATACATGTAAACCAGTGATGCCCAAGCCCCCGCCACATGTGGTTGGTAAAAACTCTGCCGGTTCTCTGCCGCTACACAGACAGTGTAAACGTGACGTGAGCAGCAGCAGCAGAGAAGAAAGAGAATGAGAGGTCGAGTGGTGCGGTTGCCAGAGCAGTGCAAAGCATTAAATTTTAATGCTTTGCACTGCTCTGGCAACCGCAACGTCTCGCGCGAAGCCAACTTCGTTTTTCTCTTACGCACACAAATGCAAGTCACATGTCATTGGATTTGTGTGGGCATCACTGGTTTAAAAGTATAAAAAGAAAAATAAAATTGTAAAAATTTTAACTAAATACGTTTAATATATACTTGGTAATTCAACAATTACCCTAACAAGAATTTTAGTATTTTGTATTTATCGATTATCGATAAATTAAATCGATTTAATCCATAGAAAATTAGCTTTCATTCTTAATTTACAATGATATCGCATTTCAATCGATGTGAATGAGAGACCTCCCACTGGTTAATGGAATCGTACACAAACACCACTAACCCCTTTTTCCGGATAATTTTCGTGGCCCAGTTTTTTCCTCTCAGTTGTTGTTTACTACCGACAACATGCCCCTTGATACCCCTTCCTGCTACCTTCTAGCGTGCGACTGGTTCAATAATACTGTATACTATATATTACGCTACACATCAACAAATGGCGCTTCCTCTGGCCAGTTTAGCAACAACAATAATAATAATAATAATAATTGACAGCCAGCATATTTTCCTAGCTACGTTTGTACATGTTGTTGTTGTGAAAATGGTCGCCCAATTGAAAAGAGGGGCGGGAAAACGATGAAAATCTATGGAAAATATTAAATGAGTTGTTTCCTCTTTTAATAAATCTAACACAGAAGCGTGAGACAGAGAAACTGTGAAATAATAACAATAAATAAATAAATAAATGTGGAGCAAGAGAGTCAGCTAGAGAACGCAATGCCGGTGGGCAATCCTCTCCCTTTCTCTCACAATTCACAATCGATGGCTGAATAAAAATGTAATTGCTTTAATTACAACGCTTTGTTTGTGTTTTTGCTTGTCTACAAAACAAAATTTACAATAAACAATAGGCAATAGGCAAAAAGAAGAAATATTGCAACAGCTTTCAAAGCATTTCACGTAACAACAAAGGCACCCAGAGAGGAGACGAGTCTTCTGTAGAAAGAGAGGCCGCCGACGGCAGGCAGTGCGCGAAAGCTTTCGCATACTTCCGGCCATCAACAAGATAACAGAAAAGCAACAAAGAGAGAAAGAAATAGCGAAAAAATAAAATAAAATAAAAATAAGGAGAACCAAGGCAAAGGAAAAAGGCAGCGAAAGAATAGCGACAAAAGGAAAAGCAAGCCCAGCAAGCAGGCATTTTTTGAGAGAACGAACACCAACAAATCTTATGGCGGCAATAGACCACACGCTACCTCTCTTTTTCTAGCCCTGGCCTTCCCTCTCTCTCTCTCTTTTCTTTTGTGTTTTGATGAAATATAAACAAAAATTTCTGAAATAATTTGGAACAAAGGTGAGTTGGGAATTTTAATTGTTAAAACTTAACTATTTCCTCTATTTCCTCTTTATCTTTCCTCTTTGTTTCTTCTTAATTTTAATTATTACATATTTATAGTTTTTTGCGATTATTGCAATTATAAATAAAGTAAACAATCGCTCACTTTTATCGTACATATTTTAGCATTTTCTTGTCCCACAATGACAACAAAAAGAAGAAAAAGCAGTGGAAGAAATGCGATGGCGACAACCACGCGGCGTATACGTAATGCCCCCTGACGTTGTGGCCGCCATGTCTGTGTGACTTGCACTTGTGTGGGTATCAATGGGTGCTCATGTGTTTTTGCGCGCGTGTGTGTGTGAGTTCTCGCTCTCTGTGGCCCTCTCTTACTCGCCAGTCGCCTTGCTGCACATTACGTATACGCCTGGGTCACAAGAAATCATCGAAAAGAAGCGCCTCGAGGAAGTTCAACAGCGCCAACAGGGCGTATGTGGTATAAATAAAAAAAAGTATATTGAAAAATAATAATAAGTAAATATAAATAATAGAAAAATATGATTTAACCCTAAACATTCCATAATAACAGTCTTAAAATATATAAAATATATTATATATGGAAAGAGAACACACACATTAATATTATTTTCCCAATCAGAAAACTATACAAAAGCAAATATAAATAAAATACAACAAAAAAATCTATATGGGTTCAGTTTGAGTTTATTTATATGGTTCAGTTGTGTTTGTACTTTTATTGTTGTTTTCTCACCCCTGCACCCCCCTTGGTATACACTGAAAAACGCAACAAGGCCGCTAGAAAAACGCTTTTGGCGTTTATAATTGCCGATCGCCTTTGTTGTTGTTGTTGTCGTCTCGATTATGTTTGTATTTATTGTTATTTTTATTGTCAGCTTTTTCGCGACTCTTAAAAAAACAAAAACAAATGCCAATGCACGCTTGTGTGCGAGAAAGCGTAACAGAGAGAAAGAAAGAGAGATGAAAGGTGAAGGCAAGGGAGAAGAGCGTATTTTTTTTAGTGTGTCATCTCTCCACTTGATTCCTTTTTTCCAAACCATAATTATTCAAGATTAAATATTTTATTATTACAGTAAGGACTCTGAAACAAAGCCTCCTTGATTTTGTGGAATTAGCTGGCTCTTTAATGAGCTTTCACTGTACCAAAAGCAGTTAGAACTGCTTTGGCAAAGAGAGCCAGTCGCCAAAAGAGAGTGCCAAAGAGGGACCAACACACAGAAAGAGAGACGCGCTGACGTCGCTGGCCGAAATTTCAACGTGGTTTTCTTTGGCTTTTTTTTTCTTTTCCTTTTTTAAGTTGTTGTTATTTTTATACACACACCGCCGCCGACGCCGCCTGGCATTTAGTGGCTGTGTTTTAGGCGTGATTATGAAATCGGAGAATGTCGAGACATTACGCAAAAAAAAAAACAAAAAACCAGAAAAAAAAAACACAAACAAAAATGAGAAAAAATTAATTGCCAAGTCTAAGTGTATTTTCATTGAACAAAAACCAATTTAAAATTCAGATTGTAATCTGTCTGTGCCTCACTCTTTCTCCTTCTCTGTCTCTTTGCACTTCTTATTGTTATTGTTGTTTGAAACACACACCAACAGACACACACACACAATTACACTGTTTTTTTTTTATGTCCCGCTTTTTATTGTCTATTTTTCGGTTTGTTTAGCCAAAGTTTGTTTTTTATTTATTTATTTTGTATCTCCTCAGCTCTCACATACCTCCATACAAGGCGTTCTCAGCGTTGTTGTTGTTTGTTTTGCTGTTATTTTCTACACACCAAAAAAAAATTATATTCGAGAGGTTCTGATATTGGTAGATTTATTTTAAAAACTTTGTTTCAGGGATAAGATTTCTCATCCGGATTCAATTTGATTTCGGAATAGAAATTCGACTTTTTGTTAATCTCGAACCGTAAAGCATGCGAGCAGACAAACGAATGAAGCGAAGCGGCGGCAAACGCAATTGAAAAACCGACACATCCACATACATACATACACCCTCAACTCGCTCACACACACACACACCAGCCCGCTCTCTGGCCTCACACAAAGCTTTCATTGTGTGCCAGAGCGAGCGCAAAAGAGAGAGCCGGCAAGCGAGTAACAAAAAAAACAAAACAAAACAAATAAAATAAAGTAAAAATAAATAAAAGCCAAAGCAAAGTCAAAGCGTCGTAAACAAGCTTGTGAGTATGCATATAAAAGTGTATACACTTTAATACAGTGAGCGTTCTAAGGAGTAAACACTTGTATTAGGTTTTTCTTTACGTATTTACGTAATTTCACGAAAACAGCTGATCGCCAGCTGAAAGGAGCAGTGTGACCATGCAGAGAACAATTTAACAAACCCCGGCATGGTCACACTACGCCTTTTAACACAGTTATAAAAAGTTATTAACGAAAAATAAAATGTATTTATTTATTATTTAACGTTTCTGGTTTGCTATATCAAGCGTGCCCTGTATGTGTATGTGAGTGTTGTGCGTTCGCGCATGACATTGCCATTTATTGAAAAGTGAGCTACAACAAAAAATACATAAAATGGGAGAAAAAAAAACTATAGTACAACAACAAAAACAAACGATGAAATTTGTGCCCCATGGAGGCCAGCTCACTCTTTTTCGTACCCATTACACCCTTCTCTCAGGCACTCTCTTTGCTCACACCATAAACAACTTTTCGAAAAGGATCACAGCAAAAGAAGCAGAGAAAAACAAAAACAAAAACACAAATAAGGCACAACAAACAGCTGTTTGGGCTAGGCTTAAGCTTTTGCTCCCGTTCTCTCTCTCTGCCGCTCTCTCTTCGAAACCTCTCTTTGGCTGGCTCCCTCTCTTAAGCGTCAAATGACTCACAAGTGCTATCTGTATTTGCGTTACAAATCCGCTAAATGTTTATAAATAAACAAAATGGCACATCAAAGACAATGACATGGTATTTGTTTAAAATAAGTTAAGTATAAAGTTTCCACTGCAAAGCCATTGATCGTCAAGGTGGCGAATAAACAAAATAAACGTGGTTTCTCTTACAGAAAAAAATAAACAAAACTAACGTCATCATTTAGGGCAAAAAAAAAAACACATTTCCTTCCCTAGCAAAAGAACAAAAAACCAGCTTGATTAAATGCATAATTAAATTTATTAATAAGCGACAGCAAAACCCAAAACCAAGCTAAAGAAACTAAAACAAGCGAAATATACAAATAATATAGCGACACGTGCGACCAAAATCAGAAGATGGGGAGGTGGAGGGCGGTGGGAGGAGAGCCAAAGAGGAGAGCGGCAGAGCAGGAAATATACAAGAAGTCAAAATACAGACACATGCACACACTGAAAAAAAAACAAGGCGTGCGCAAATATTCCGAAAACAATCAACGCAGCAACAACAACATCGACTGCAGCCAGGGCCAGGCACTTTGATGTACAGTGCCCACTCGCTATGGTTGACCAATTGTAAAGGTGCAACAGATAATATAAAATAATAAAATCACTAAACTAATTATTATAAATTATATAAGCAGAGCTTGCAAGGTCACACTGATTTTTTTTGTGTTTAGTGTATCATTATAATGACTATGTGAACTAATAATAATTTATAATAATTTATATTACTTTATTTAACTTTAAAAAAGGCTAGATAAGCAGATCTTGCAAGGTCACACTGTGTTTTTTTTTTAATGTGTTTAGTGTTTCATTATAATGACTATGTGAACTAATTATAAATTATAATTATTAAACATTATTATTAGTTCACATAGTCATTATAATGATACACTAAACACATTTAAAAAAAAAAAAAAAACAGTGTGACCTTGCAAGCTCTGCTTATTTTTCGTGCAATACGTTCACACTGCTAACGAATGGATTTCGAAATCAGTTGAAGAAATCCCAAATACAATAATTGTATATATTTTTGTAAAATGTAAGCTTTCACTATTCCTGACGTTTTACTATAGTTTTCTTTTGTCGTTATTTTTGTTATATTTTTTTTTGTAGCTTTTTAGTGGTGCTGCTGCTGCTTAACCATATTTAATTTTAGCAATAGCAGCGGAAAATTGAACAACGACGGCATTGTCGCTGCCGCTTATGTACCTATATCCAATCCTATATTTGTTGAAAATAAAAATAAATTTATACAACTTTTTCCCCATTCCACGGCGCACGCACAACACAACGAAATGCTGATGGTTGATGATGAAAATGAAAACGCCGAATGGCAGAGAAGAGAAAATGCTAAGAGAGGCACAGCGCAAGAGCGTAAATAAAAATGAAGCCGGCTTTTTGGGCACGCAAAAAAAAAAAAAAATACAAAAAAAAAATACAAATAAATAAAAATAAATATGTAAGTAAAAAAGTAAGAAAAGAAATCAAAGGCCGACGGTGGTGGAAGGGGAAAGAACTGCAGTTGGAGAGACAACAAAAGAAAGAACTAAATATAAATGTATGCATGGCAGGCATGTATTTGTATAAATGTACATAAATACATGCATATGTGCATTATGTGTACATACTATGTAGGAATCTGCACACGATTGTGGCTACGAAAATAGTCGCACTCAAAACTATGTAAATATTATATTAATGTTATTTTATTTAACTTTAAAAGAGGCTAGATTTATACAGATTAATATAAATGCACTCATTCTTCTGTTCTAATCTGTGCATATTGTGCGTGTGACGGCAGAGGAACGACAGAGAAATTAATTCTTTGTCTTTATAATTCAACTATTAATGTTTATTTAATTTTTAAGGGTAGATAAATATAAATGCACTCATTCTTCATTTCTATTCTGTGCATATTGTGCGTGTGCCGGCAGAGGAACGACAGAGAAATTAATGCTTTGTCTTTATAATTCAACTGTTAATGTTTATTTAACTTTAAAGGCTAGATAAATATAAATGCAGATAAATATGTAAAAATGCACTCATTCTTTTGTTCTATTTTGTGCATATTGTGCGTGTGCCGGCAGAGGAACGACAGAGAAATAAATTCTTTGTCTTTATAATTCAACTATAAATATTTTCTATCT
Source organism: Drosophila triauraria (assembly GCA_014170255.2). NCBI lineage: Eukaryota > Metazoa > Arthropoda > Insecta > Diptera > Drosophilidae > Drosophila > Drosophila triauraria. Next base: position 3,242,103 of record CM024333.1, on the reverse strand, counting down.
ACAAAAGATACTCCATCTCAGAAAGGATACTCTATATTTTAATAATATAATATTAAGCCCCTCAAACACTAGGTTCTATTATGCCGAGTGGAGTTGTAGGTATGAATCCAAAGTACATACCCCTACATAAAATGCTTTGTACATACGAATGTCTTTATGTATTTATGCAGGCATGTTGCTTTCGTACATTTGTTTGCTGTTTCTCTGTTGCTCTGGCATTTAAGTTGCTGCGATGCGATGCGATGTGATGTGTTGCGATGCGACGACGAAAAAAAATTCGGAAAAAAAAGCAAAAATTCGCTGTTGCCAGGCAAACTGGCATCGAAAAACCCCCTTCTTGGTCCGAGGACTACGCTGCGCTACCTTTCCAACTGACAGTTTTGGTTTTATTTCGGTTTATATTTGATTTCGGTCGGTGGTCTCGCCTGAAAATTTCAATTTCAATTGATTTCGTCGTCGTCGACGACCAAAATAAACCCATCATGTGTTCTTCTTGGCTTCGTCCGTTGTCCTCTGTACATCTGCATGCCATCTATCTATATCTCTAGAGTCTATTTTATATTCTCACTATTTTTTCTGTTGTTGCCCCGCCGCTGCTGCTGGCGTTGTTATTTTTTGCTCTAAGCAATTACACAAGGCGACGCCTGTGTGCAAGAACCACAAATTGGGTCAGCCGCAATTAATACAACTAAATATAGCCAAAGCGCACATTTCCCTCTTCGCAAAGCCACAAATACGAATAATAATAATAAGAAAGGTATAGAGGGAAATGCAATAAGTAGAAATAATAATGAATAATGAGCAGTGTTGACCGAGCAGAGTTGTTTACCCTTTTGTGTGCGGACCCAGAGAGCAGGCTCTGAAAAGAACTGATAACAGCGAGAGCGATCTGCATCGGTGGCGTATACGTGATGTGGCTAAAAAAGGGAGTCAGAGCAAGGAACGGGGTCTCGAGATTGTGATTGTGGTGTTGCAGATGCAGATGCAGATGGGGATGGGAATGGGGAGAAAAACAGTTGCACTCTGCCGTGCACCCCACAAAAGTGTCGCCAGCACAATCTTAAAGCGAGTTGGGAATATATATTCCATCCACTTTTTATAACAAGAAAAAACAGTCTTGACAGTAGGTAACCGAAGTAATAAACGGGCCTTTCATTAAAAAAAAAAAAATTCCCTGTCCAGCCTCTGCCGGCACTCACAAAAAAACCATCATTCAATCCACTTTTTATAGCAAGAAAAAAATATTCTGGACAATAGGCGCCCGAGGTAATCAACAGGCCTTTAATTTAAAAAAAATTTCTCTGTCCAGCCTCTGCCGGCACACTCACAAAAAAATAAACCAGCACAAAAATTAGTGCAGTCAATTTATAAACGCGAGATGGGAATATATTATATATTCAATCTACTTTTTATAGCAAGAAAAAACAGTCCCGATAGTAGCTACTCGACGTAACAAACAGGGTTTAATTTTAAAAAATTTCTCTGACCAGCCTCTGCCTGCACACTCACAAAAAAAAATATAACAGCACAGAAATCAGTGCAGTTAAATTGTAATTTTGTAAAATAAATTCTTGCTCAAGTATTGATTACATAAGGGAAGGCATTCAAAGATATTATTTGTATTAAACCCATGAAGCTTAAGGAACACCCCTTTAATTTACCAAAATTTCTCTGTTTAGCCTCTGCCAGCACACGCACAATACAGGACAGCACATAAATCAGTGCAGTCAAATTTTAATTTTGTTAAATAAATTCTTGATTACTTAAGGGAAGGCTTTCAAAGATATTATTTATATTAAACCCATGATGCCTCCCATCACCAAAAAAATTCAACTTTCTCTAGTGCCCACTGTAGGCCTTATGTGCGTGCTGGCAGATGGTTAGCAATGGAATGAAAACTTTCAACAAACACCATTCGTTCGATTGCCGCTGTGCTCGGCGCTCCTCATTTGTTTGTTTGGCACACCACACACCAGCTCGTAGCTCGTACAGTGGGCCTGCACAGTGGGCTGCCCTTCAATCGGCCAACTAACACACGCACACACTGGCAGCAGGGCGATAAACGTTTTCCACTAATTAGCACATTCGAAGCGGCCGAGAGACCTGCAGCTACTTGGCCGTAACAAAAGCAAGCATATAAAAAATAAATAAATAAATAATGCAAACCGAGCCACGTTATTTTTTCGTTAAACATTTAGTTAAATAGATGAATTGATAATTGATGGAAATAGGAGCATGTCGGGGCGGCGTCAGGCGTTACGTATTCGAGCCGTTGGCTCTGGCGATAAAGGTGTTTTTATTTTTCTACTTTTTGGAATTTAATAATTTGCATAGTGCATTGATGGTGATAGGAACATGTGCTAAAAGCTGAAAAAACATTCCGAGCAGGTGTATTACGAATTAGAAATTACGTGATGCGAAATATTGAAAATATTTATGCTTCTCTCTCGGGCTAGAACATAATTTGTTATTATTCATCCTGAAACAAATCGAAATTATCGCAAATTAATGATGATGCTTATTTTGGGAACAAGAGAACGCTCGCTAGCTTTATCAAAACAGTTTTGAATCATTTTAAATTAATCAGGCGTGGCATTTGGGTAAATAGATGATGAAAAATAATCATGTTAAGTATTATTCACAAAATGCGGTTAATTAAACAATTTTAAAAATTAAAAAGTATTCAAAATTTTTGTAATCTTGGGTCTTGCCTTTGTTTCTTTATTTTAATAATGAAATCTGATCTTGTATTAGCTATTATTGATCTTTAGGTTTATACTTTCTATTTGGTTCTATAAATATGATCCGAATTTAAGTTTAATTACAATTTAATCGAAATCTAATTCGAATTCCCATGCAAATGCAAATGCAGACGCGTTGCTCTATTTTCTCCGCCTTGGCTGTTGTATAACAGTTTTGAATCATTTCACATTAATCAGGCGTGGCATTTGGGTAAATATATGATGAAAAATAATCATGTTAAGCATTAATCACTAAATGCGGTTAATTAAACAGTTTTAAAAATGAATTTAACCTCTCAAAGCGTGCGAAATCTTTGTGATCCTGGGTGTTGCCCTTGTTCCTTTATTTTAATAATGAAATCTGATCTTGTAATAGCTATTATTGATCTTTAGGTTGTTAATTTGTTTGCGGTTCTATAAATATGATCCGAATTTAAGTTTAATTACAATTTAATCGAAATCTAATTCGAATTCCCATGCAAATGCAGATGCGTTGCTCTATTTTCTCCGCCTTTGCTGTTATACAACCAGCGACAACAAAATAACTAAATAACTAAATAAGAAGGCAACAAACTTGTCGCGCGCTCTCCTGTTGCTACTCTTCAGTTTGTTTTTTATTTATTTGTATTTTTACTGTTTGCATTTTGCGCACTATTGCTGCCGTTTTTGAGTTGTGTGCGATGCGAGTATATAGCTGGCTATATCTTATCGCGCCCAGTTGAGTGTGTGTGCGGTTAGTTCAACAATGTGCCATACAGTGTGTGTACATAATTATTTTCATTTTTTATGTAATCAACAAACAGCAACGCCTCGCCTCAGCCTCAGCCTCAGCCTCTCGCAGTTCGTCTTCTAATGCTGAGGTTCTGCTGCTGCTTTCTGCCTTTCAGGAAAAAAAAAAAGCACACACGCGCCTGTTCCACAGTTGTTTTCAGCTAAATAGCAGTGGGGAAAATATAAATAAATTGAAAGACACTTTAGTGTTTCAATCGAAAACTAATTGGTTGTTTTAGTTACCATTTAGTTACAAATTTAGCTTGGCAAGACAAGATATCTTCCAAATATATCAAAGTTTATGCTTTAAAATTTTTTAATAAACTTTTTTTTATTTTTTATTAATTTGTTGAGCCTAGGTGTGGGTCCGCGTTCATTATTCCCAAGACACACATTCGGCGGATTGCATCAGAGACTTATTAGGAAAGATATGATTGAATTTTGTTGATATTTTCCCAAGTTAATACTAAAGCAGGTAAATACTTAATACTAAATACTAAAGCAAGTAAATTCTACAGCAAGGAAATACTAAATACTAAACCAAATAAATACTAAAGCAAGTAAATACTTAATACTAAATACTAAACCAAGTAAAAAGTAAAGCAAGTAAATGCTAAATACTAAATACTAAAGCAAGTAAATACCAAAGCAAGTAAATACTTAATACTAAATACTAAACCAAGTAAATACTCAAGCAAGTAAATACTAAATACTAAATACTAAACCAAGTAAATACTAAATACTAAACCATGTAAATACTAAAGCTAGTATTTCCATTGATTTAAAACCCATTTGCAGTGTTCTAGTTGTATCAGCTTTCCACTTAATTCCCTAGTTTTGGGTTAAACTGTTGGTATTGAGTAAATGAAAACCTCAAGGCTGACAAATAAAAAGTTAGGGAGAGAGTGGGAGAGAGCAGCGGCAAGTTTGGCAGCACGAGTTTCTGGGCTTTCTGCGTCGTCTTGCGTGCCGACACCACCCACATATTCGTCAGGCTACAAACTACCAAAAGGCACCCGAGACGTCGGAAATGTTACGGCCGATATTCAATTAGTTTTTAATCCAGCCCAGCGTCAAGGAATTTCAATTTCCAATTGGTTTTTAAGTCGGAAATTGCCACCACACGCACACACGCAACCAAATAAGAAAAATGGTACAATAAAAAATTAAAAAAGAACAAACATTAAACCGTACACACACGCATCGAGGAGCTTTTCAAGTTTTGAGTATTCATTCGGTTGACTTCTCAACGCACATTGCATAAAGCTCCCCGAGAATTGCATAATGCCAGTGGCATCTCTAGAGTTAGTAGGGCTAAGATACCAAGTGATTATACAGAAATCTCTATAGATATGGTTTCGATTTAATGGGAAATATAGTATTTTAAGAGTAAGTATCTCCACCAGATAGGTTCTTCATAGTTAGGACCTCTGGAGTTAGGATCTGCTTAAATCCAAGTTGGGATCTCCAAGTGGTTAAGATCTCACGTGATACCAAATCCCTATAGCTTTATTTACGATCTTTCGATGATACAATGGAATTAAGAACCAAACAAGACTGTTACCTATGGAGGAATACACAAAAAAAAAAGAAGAAAAAAAAAAGAACACAAATAATAAAGTAAAGCCAGGCAGAGGCAATAGCGAGGTCGCTTTATCAAGACACGACGCTATATGCTATATGTGTGTGAGGAGCATGCTATATAGCAGCACTAACAACAACAAATTAGCGTCTCGGTCAGATAGAGAAAGAGAGCGAGAGAGAGGCGGTAGAAAGGGGAATATAAACGGGGGAAAAGAGAGCAGAGCAGAGCAGAGTGGATCAGAGAGCGCACACTATTGAGCAGGGAGAGAGCCACAACAAATCACACGATCGCAAACTTACACATTAATTATGCAGGAGAAATAACAAAAACGACGCCAAAATAAAGCCTATTAGGGTACCGACTAGGAGATACCCTGTAGGTATTTATATTTATATATATATTTATATCAAATTGCAAGGAGCCTTCATAAATTATTAATTAGTTATTAATAAAATATTAGCAAATATATTATTATATTTATTTTCATGGCTCTAAATGCCTTATATACCCCGCTTGCTTCACAAATTACAGGGTATTTATCAACGACAAAGCGCTGTCAATATTCTGCGCCTCGTTTCGCTGCCAGAACAGCCGTGGCTGCCGCTGCTGCCTCTCTTTCTGCTCAAAATTCAATGTATTTTCTTGCTGACGCAGCGGCGGCGACGCACACTCTCCCCTCTCCCTTTCACTGGCTGGTGTATGTGTGTGCATGTAAGGGTAACAGGCCAACGCGAAACTGAACAAAACCGACAACAAACCCAAGTGGACTTGTACTACAGTGAAGCATGTAAAGCACTTTTTCTAATTTACTTAAAAAATGTTTCTATAGCTTTGGCTTATATAATGTTTCTCTACTTTGTGTCTATCGATAGAATTTTTATTTTTAAATTGATCAACAATTTATGACGTGTCCGAAAAGAACATTTAGTTATTAATGCTAACTTTGAAGATCCATAAAGGAAAACTTATACTCAGAAAATATCCTCATAAATTTCACCCTTAGGGAGCCTCGACTGTAAAGCCGCAAACGTTCACTTTTGCGATGAAAAGGTAAGGAAAATAATAACATCAAAAGGTAAAAGGGTGTCAAAACATTCGGTATTTTGGGGATTTGCATCAGAATCGAAGAAGAAAATACATAGTATAACCCAGATTTTGATTGATAAGCGTGCGTGAGCTTTTATAAAAGGCCAACAGGTGGCGACGCTTTCAATTTCCACATGATTGATTATGCTTGGATACCATGGGTCTTATGTTATGTTATGTTAGTTTTCCAATAAAAATGGAAAAAGTTTATGAATCTAGGTACTAAATCCTACTTTAACTCTTGATTTTAATTGCATTTGTAGACAAACTAAATTAAAATTTGTTTCAATGATTGCAATGGAACATATTAGAGTGACTTTTGATGAAAACTTCCCTTCCCGTTTACTCCTATATATTTTTGGCTTTTATGCGGGTGTGTCTCGCCTTCCTCCTCTTTTATTTTTTGTATTTTTCAACCGCCCCTATCCCTTTTCCTTTATCTAGGGATCATTGATAAATTTCGTTTTCGCTTTTACTTTTTGCTCTTCCCAAAATGTCCCGATTTTCATTAACATTCCTCAGGCCAAAGCGGGGGGCGTAAAAGAAGTGAAAATAACAGAAGCAACAGAAGCAAAAACAATAACAACAAGGCGGGGGACCCGCACGCACACACCCACACGCACGCACATTTGGTGACAAATTTGTACACAAACACACTAATACGGCGCAGCACTAAAAATATTTCTTCGATTTCAAGCGAAACTGTTTTTTTGTCCGTTTCTTTTTTAATACCACGTTGTTTTTGCGTAGCTTTTTTTCGGTTTTCTTTTTGGTGATTTGTTTTTTCGCCGTGTTTGTTTGTGTTTTTTCTTGTTGCTGCTTTCCCTCCGGTTATTTATTTTGCTTTGCACTCACTGCTGCTCTCTATCTCTCTCTTTAACACTCCTGTCCGCTCTCATCTCTCTCTCTCTCTCTCTCTTTCTTCGTGCGGCATTGTGGGCGGCACTTGCAAACTTTTTTTCGCCAATTTTGCGCTTTTCGGCTTTTGTTTTTTACGAGGTATTTATATGGGGGTTTTTTCGGTTTCTGTTCCTTATTCCTTTAATTATGACACTAATCGCACACTTGGAAAAAAAAAGGTTGTATTAATATGCTAGGCATACGTACTCAATTGTGGGGCATCAATTGGCGGCTTTGATTTGTTTATTCTTGCAGTTTTTGTTCACCGTTTTAATTGTTTTTTTTTTTTTCTTCTCTTGTTAGCTGATACTTTTAACTTAATAGAAACTTTTGGATTTTTTGGTTTTTCGCTTGCGTCCGCTGCGCTGAAAGGCACAATGCAAAATGAAATGCGGGATTCGAGAATGCCAACGAGACGGGCAGCGCAGTCTACGACGGCGTCAACGGCAGCGCAGTCGGCGGAGGAGGCGTCGCAGTCACCGCAACGAAACAAACAAAAAGCAATGCAAAGACAGTTGTGGATCGGTGATCATTTTTTACTCGTTTTACAACTATTTTTGCGTCTGTTCATTGCCAGTAGCCAGTTGCCAGTTGCCAGTTGCCGCCACTTGCCAAAAAAAAAAAAAAAAAAAAATAGCTTCATCAACTAATTGAATTGGATTTTGATTTGTTTTCGACACACACACACAAGGCAAGAAAAAACACATGGCAGCTCTGCCGCTCTCTCCACTATCGCGCTCTTTCTCCTATATCTGAGAGAGCTCGGGAGAGCGTAACGTAAGCGCGTGGCAAACACATGGTTTTTGTTTTTGCCAAAACGCAGAAGTAGTAGAAGAGGAAGAAGCAGATGACGAAGCAGCTAACGCTTACAGTTACCTCGCCGCAGTGTGTTGTTGTTCTTTGGGCAGTTGGCACAGTTGGACACAGTTGAAAAAAAATATGTAAATTACCTTAATTGTTAATGTTAAAAAAAAAAAAGAAAATTAAAAAAGCATAATTTAGTTGGAAATATTAATTTATTCTGCCGACCAATACATCTTTATATCCTATAGTTGGATTTCTATTTATTATCGACTATAAATCCAATTACCATTCCAATAGGGAGTTTTTAGTTTTTATAGTGTATTGATGAACATTATAAGAAGCGATAAGAAGTTTTATTTATCGTTTGTATAATAATTAGGCAGGCGGAGGAAGGGGAATAGTTCAGATCAAAATTAAGGCAACGATAGGAAATTAAGTCTCACTCGTGAATTATCCAACTCTGTTAGGTAATAAGGGGGGCGGTTCACTTTTCGTCCACTGTGCGCTGGCGTTTATTATCGGCAAAAGGTATTCATCGCATTTACATAAATGCTACACACAATCCATTGTATCGCCAGTGCCTCTGTGTGGGTTAACATGTGTCACACGCAGCGGCGAAAAAGTCAATCACACTAATACACTCGTAACCGTCTGTCTGGCTCTCTTGCTCTGCGTTGTTTTTGTTATTATTATTATTGTTATTGTTTTTGTTTTTATTGGTACCGCAACACCCGCGCGCAAATAACAAAACACAAACACGCTACAATGTATCGGCATTTAGAGAGCGGGAGCGCGAACGCTAGCGTGATCGAGAGATGCCGTTATTGTTTTTACGCTCCGTGCGTGCATATTTGTATTTGCATTGGTATTAGTTGCGCTCTAGATTTGGTTACTCTTTCATTTATATTTTGTTGGTCTATTAATGAAACTAAATTGTAATGCGAACGTGTTAATTAGACAGAAAGAGAGACAGAGAGCAAGCAAACAAAGTAAAAAAAATCGACGAAGAGCTGGTAAAGCGCAGCGAAAAGAAAGTCACAAAGAACAAGTAACAAAAAATGGAAGCAAGTTTCTTATCGTTTTTGTCACTCAATTATACGAATTTTATTTTATGACACACACGCGAACAAGGAGAACGAGAGAGGGAGAGAGCGAGAGTGCTCACGTAATTACTGGAAAATCTCCAATAGGAATTGTTTGCTCGCTTTTCCGGCCGGTTTTTCGCTCCAACAAACAGATTTTTCCAACAACGTGGCTTTGGCCAAAAATACGCAACAGAGAGGCAGAGAGAGCGAGATGGAGCGAGAGCGGCTTTTTAATGAACGAAAAACGTGAGGTGTGGAGCTATGTGTGTGTTGGAAAATAGAACACTCACACACACTTACGCAGTCCCGAAGCTCGTGTGGAAGCAGCAGAAAAACTAACAAACAAAAATTATGTGGGACAAACGGCATATAAACAAACTGCAGGCGGTCGCTCTCTCGCCGTAGAGAGGCGGGGAGAGAGAGAGTTGGGGAGCCAGCGAGAGCGGCGGCGACGGCCCCAATTGTTTACACACAACTTTTCGACGCGACGCCACTGTGTTGGCAACGCTCTCTTCGCCCCATCACCCTCTCTTTGTCAGCACCTCTCTCTGACGCTTTGCCATGCGGTTATCGCTGTCGAACAGTGGAACATGTTATACGAAATATATACCATACACAAATATACGAGTTGGATACTGAAAAGAAATCGCGATTCATCTTGAAATGCGATTTATAGGGAGTGGATTTTTTTTTATTTAAAACAATTTTAGTGTGTGGTGATTTGTTCGCTTTAACAAAGTCCCACTGTAGTTGCTGTTGTTGCCTGATCCACATATACGCTCTCACATAAATAGTTATACAACTCGCTCTGGGGGCCAAATACTACTACGAATACAAGTACAAATACCAAATACCAATGAGCAAGTGAAATTGCAGTGCGAAGGAATTTTGAAAAACCAGTTAGAACCATGGCAACGCCAAAGGGGGGGTCCCCCTACTGCACCTCCTCTCCCCCTTCGCCTGTTTCCACACCCCCAACCCCTTCCAACATCCAGCAAAACCACGCTCAAAACGGCGAAAAAACAAAAACAGTTAAACAGGTGCAAAAAACATAACAACGCCGGAGTCCAAAGAGAAGCGTAGGTAACAAAAAAAGAGAGCCGCAAGAGAACAATGAAAGCTTAAGCAGGGCATAGGTAGGTGAATGAGTGGGAGGAGGGGGATAAAAGAGCACTATCAGTGTGACCGAAGCAGGCGACGGTCTAAGGCTAAACAATAACACGTGATAAAACAAAATATTGCCTGTATGACACAAACCATCTTTAACTGCTTAAAACTTGAATGAGAATAACACGTATCTTAAAAATTGGGGACAGCTGGTGCAAGAATTTATATACTTACTTAGCTTTTAGTATTTATTTTTCTGAATTTCGTAATAATTTGTATAGAATAATTTAGATTTTTGAAGGCTAAACCATATCGCTGAATTTTATATCCACTTTTTTAATGCTTCTATGGTATACATTGAATTTCTGTATTTGAAATTAAATAATATATGTAAGTGTCATACAGCTTTAAGAGCAAATTCCTTGGCTTGCATAAGGATTAAGAAAATCATTTCATCATTTCAAATATAGGAACAGAAAACAGATTCAATTTATTCGAGATAATCAGTTAAACCAAGTTAAATAATTCAATCAGAAACCCAATTTATTATCCGCCTGATGTGATAACGGAAAGGGTATCGATGGGTCGAGCCTAACAGTCCCACTGGGCATCTAGGACTCAAAATTCATGTGCAGATAACAAAAGAACGAAGGTAAACTTTGACGTCATTATGTCGGCGACAGCGACAAATGTGGAGATCAACAGATCAGTCACTCAAGAACCCAAAACTGAAGAGTAAGAATAAAATAAAACAAAGAGATCGTTTCGAAAAGGCATTTTCCTCCGAGCACACTACACACACACACAGGCACACTCGCACACACACCGCAGGTATCTTTGGCAGTGTTGGGGTGTGTTTGTACAATCATGTGATACCAAAATAAAGAAAAATGTGAAAATCAAATAGCAGCGACAGCGGCCAGGGCACTAAACACAGTCACAAGCAAAAGTGGAGCAATAAAGCAAACAAGCCCGACAAATTTTCTGTTGCCATGTACCCTAGACCACAACACTACCAAACACCACATCGCCACCTCCTCCCACCTACTTCCCTACCCCCTACCATCCCCATTCCCATTCGCATCCCATGCCCATTCCATTCCCCATGCCGCGGCCACTGGTTCCCCACTCCTTACCGCACCGCCTAACCATCTCTTTCATAGTTTAACGCGACAATTCTGATCGGATCGGATAGGATCAGCCACGAAAATATGCAAATGCCGAATGCAGCACTGCCAGCAATTAAGAGGCACGCACAATATCACACACAGTTGACATCGGCATAGGTTGAAGAATGGAACTAGGGATGGTAGATTTCTAGATAGTATAATTCTATGCAGAATTAAAAGGAAATAATTAAAAAAATTTTTTTTTTTTAATATTTTTTTTTGATTAATATTTCTTTATTTCATTATAATTATTTTGGTAACCTTTAAATGCTGAATTCTATTGCCTGGAACTGATTTCATTTTCGATATATTTTCGATAAGTTTGTAATAATATTCCGATCTCGTGAATCGAGGCGTCTGCTGTATTAAATTTCAATGAACAGAGAACGAAACGATCATCAAATACGGCGCAGCTGAGAGGAAAATAAGCAAAGATACAGAAAAGCGAAAATCTGAAGGCATTAACAAACACATTTTTAGCAGCCAGTGGTGCAGAGATGCGGAATTGGTGGTGGAGCGGGACGGGACGAGGAGGCTATAGCCCGAAAAAGTTGTTGATGGGACGCCAACGAGATAGCTTCCACAGTGCACAGTGGGGCTAGGTGCTTGGAATACAAGATATTTAATTGTTTACTTGAATCTGTGTGGTATTGTTTTTTATAACTTCCCTCAATTGAATATTTATTGTAACCAGGTAAGCATCTTATGCATTATGTATTTTAAAGATACTTATGTATCTATAAATCGATCTGTATGCATAAGTACACACTTTCAAAATTCTTTTACCTCAGTTCCATTTGCATATTATCATGTGCGCTCCACTGTGCTTGTCTGTGCGTTCTGCTTCTTGCTCTTATCTTTGCTTTTGCTTTTGCCTTATTGTCTAGGTGAGGTCGTCGCAAAAGGCAGAAGCAGATAGGAAAGAGGAGCAGGAGAAGGAGGAGCAGCCAGAGGTGGTAGAGAGAGAGACAGAGAAGAATTGGGGGCGGGCGGTGGGCGACTCATTTAACGTTTGGCCATGTTTAATTTATAAAGACGCTCTCGCCGTCTCTCTCTCTTTTGGCAGAAAATTGCATAGAAGTCAATGTTTTTACACCGAGAACACCCTTTTCACAAGGTGATTAATCTCTTACCTTAGTTTATTTTCCTTGCATGTTTCCTATTAGTTTCCATTTTTCCTACACTACAATTCATTACGTTTTCGTTTTTGTTTGTATTCCTTTGTTGTTGCTATTGCTCTTGATAAATGTCAAACAAATGACGACGCTCTCTCCATCCCCGCTCTCTCGTTCTCGCTCGCTCTGTCTCTCTCTCTTTGCGCCGCTCTTGCTGTCTCGTTCGCTCTCCCACTTAGCCTCGCGTTGTCAACAGACGCAAAACGATCGTTTTGTTTTTGATTTTGCGTTACGTCTTCTCTCTCCCTTCTACTCTCCTTCTTCTTCTTTTTCTTTTTTGTATATTTTTCCTGAACCCTCTTTATTGAATATTTTACTGTAACTTGTTTTGTTTTTACAAAATGCGCAGTTAAAAATCTCTGCTCTGGTTTTTTTTTTTAAATTGAAGTGCAAAGAGAACCACAGCTAACGATCATGAGGTAAACGGTTCTAGGTTGGCGAAAAAACATAGCATACATTTTCGGGGCTCAAGTTAAATCTTAACTGTGATTAAAAGTGTTATTATATAATGTATAAATGTTCCCTTGAACCTCTGCAATAAACAGAAAAAATAAATATAAAACTAACTATAGTAAAAAATGTGGTTTCTAATTTTTTTTATTGCTCTAAAATGCTGCTTGTTTTTTTTTTTTGTTATTTCTGACGTGCTGCCACAATTAGCGTATTTCGCATGCGTAGAGAGGCCGCAGAAAAAGATACACACAAATGTGTAACGAACGCTATCTGGAAAATTTTCTCATAAATATGCATGAGCAAATAAAGCTTAGCTCTTATTATAATCTCAGCATTTGGAGCTTAAATTAAAAAAAGAAAAAAAATCAGAGAAAACGAAACGAAAAGAAGGAGAACAAACAACTCACAAACTAAATGGCAACAAAGAGCACTCACAATCACATGATAATTTGCCGAAGGCCAAAGCCCAATATCGTTTGATGGCAAATGCAAGACTTTTGTTAATCTGATTTAATTTGTTTGCTTAGTTTCGACTTTCGATTGGCTGTTAATTGCCTTGAGCAACAAAGCGCGGTCTGTGGGGGGCATTTTGAAAGTGCCCGCCCAACTGTGCGGCCCAGGCTTGACTATATCGTGATGGTCAGCACTGCTGGCGGTTGGGCAGCACTGTGGCGTGTCACTTGAAAGACAGATGGCGCTACTTGTAACGGTTTTTGGTTAATAGCAGAACAGAACCACAGATGGAGCCAGTGGTCATACTTTCAGATTGATTTTGATTTTAGAAACTAATTTAAAATCGATTTAATTAATTAAGTAAGGTTAAATTTTAAGTGGGAATAAATAAGAAATAAATAGAAAAACCAACATAAATAAGAACAAAGTGTAAAACTGAAAACTAACCCAAAAGGGAACAAATATTTACGATTAAAATGAAGCAATTACTAACTTAAATATAATTTGAAATTAGCATTAAAAAGTAGCCTTCGGGTATCAGGGAAATAAATAATAAAACTAAGAATAATTAACCATATAACCCCTTTTCCACTGCTTATCTCCTGTTTCTTCTTTTCTTGGATTGCAAAAAATAAAAGGGGGGGAATCTATCAATTAAGGAAAAAGCTTTAAGCTGTCAACACGCCCAAGTACTTGGCGTTCTTTTAAAAAACATGGCCCCTCCCTCCCTTTGGGATAACATAAGCTGCTGCATTCATTGTTTGTCTAAAAATCTTTCCCCCCCTAACTCTGACGGCTTTTCTTTGCCTTTCCTTCGGGTTTCCATTTCCAGTTTCCCTTTTTCTTATTTTTTTTTTGCGTTTTCTTCTCGTTTGGTTGGTGGCTTGCCGGTTAGCTCGTCTTGTCATTGGTAAAGTTGAGCGGGCTTATTGTCGGGGAACCCCCAACCACCGCCCTGAGTGGAAACCGCTGCCAATTGTCGACTGTTGCATGAATTATGAGCGTCTGCCAAGATTTATGAATTCGAGAGGATAACAAAAGTGGAAAGCAAGACGACGAAGGGGGGACCCTTCCTCTTTGCCAGCGAAAAAGGCAAAAATCTGTCAGCTGTTAAGTTGAGTTATAAATTTCCTGCAATTAGGTTGAATTTCAATTTTCTCTCTCTCTACCCGCTACTTACTTTGATTACACAATGATGACAAGGACGATGATGATGAGCTCTTTGCCTATCGACATCTCTTGTTCTGACTGTACTCCGCTTTCCTTTTTTTTATCGACTGTCGACTGTCCCTGCAATTGGCTTCCTCCGTCTCCGCTGCAGTTTTTCCACCTCAATGTGCAGAAATTTGCAAACTCATGGAAATCCATACGTTTGATAAACAATACACACACAGGCAGAAATAAACGACAAGAAGCAACATGAATAAAAAAATGAACAACAAGTAAGAAAGCTACAGTGGAAAGTGCTCGACTGGGAGATACCTGGAAGCCAGCTGAGACTCAAACCGCGGAGGAGAGTGTGAGCGAGATAAACAGAAGGGTAAAAGAGCATTTTGTAATGGAATTTGAAGAAAAACTCAGTCTCCTACGGACAAACTGCTTAACGGACAAACGGACAGACGGACATGGCTTATTAAGAATTTATAAGCTCTATATTTTCGGTTACCACTAACTGATAATCCCCCTGTACCCCCTGGCTACCGGGTATTAAACTCCCTCTGGGAACATGCAACTCTGGCAGAAACGGAAACGGAACCGGAAGTCGCCATAGCACTGCATGTGTTCATTAAGCAACGAGTAGCAAACAAAATCAATGAATGGTGTAAAAATTAATATCCTGTGGGCCTCGAAATGAAACAAAAAAATAAACCAAAAAAAAGGAAACAAGAAGAGAAGGCAAAAAAAAATTTGCAAAAGAATTGCGGAGAATCGTTCTGGGCTGGGCTGGCTGTGTGGGGGAGTCGTTGTCATCGCCATCGCAGCCATCCCGCAGCCGGCAGCAGTTTTAATTTACACAAAGCGTAGTCAGGCGTGTAATGCGCTTCGCAGGGGCGTGCAGGAAGGGGGTGGGGCCTTTGGGATGCTCCACAATTCGCGCGAGGACAACATTTAACGAATGCCTTGAGGCAGCAACAAGCAAGATGAGCGAACAGCGGCGACGTCAACAGCGTCAAATGATTTATGAAATTACTTTTGCCGCTGCCTACTTCCAGGGGCGGGAGGAAGCGGAAGCCGAGGACAAGAAGAAGAGCGGGCAAGATGGTGGCTGGCGAAAGAAAGCCAAAGACAACAGCGAAGAGGCGGGGCTGGCCACGATGATGGAAGGTGTCAAGTGATAGGTGGCTTCAGCACTTCTTCGGCTGCCCATATTCTGAGCAATGAAAAATAAATAAAACTTGTAAGTAACAAATCTGGTATTTAACAGATGGGGAATTCTTCCTATCCAGAATTTTCTGAATGTATTTATTCTGGTAACTATAAGGATAGAAAGCTTTCTTATTAGTAATTCACCATTTCATAATAATATTAATGGTTAATCAGTTATTCAAATTCAAATTTAAACAAAGTAATTAAAGTCACTTAAGGGGCCTGTAACACAAGGGAAAATAATAAGTAAATTAAAATTTAAATGAATTAATAATTTATAATTAATAATAAATAAATAGATAAATTAATTAATGTAATTACACCAAAATAATTAATAATAAAATAAATAAATCAAAAAATAATTATTCCGTGACACTATAATTCCCAACTGGGTCTAGCTGAGAGATGGTGGTATACCCGGTAAATGTTGACGTTGGTCAGCTTCGGGCAAGGAGGAGACATTGGAGAAGGAGAGAGGAGAGAGAGAGAGAAGAAGAGATTGAAGAAGAGGAGAAGGGAGAGAGAGGAGAGTCGGAGGAGGAAAGGATAGGGAGGAGGAAAAAGGAAGAGCAAGATCGGAGGTCATCAAAGATCAAAAGATCATCATCAAAATCAGATCCAAAGAGCCGAAGCCATCAACAGATCAATCGCTCGGCGGCTCAGAAGAAGCATCAGAAACTCGCGGATAAAAGTCAGGAACAAAAAAAGAATTTCAAATCAAGAAGAAGAAGGAAGTTGCGTAAGAAGAAGTGTCAGAAGAAAGGTTATAAGAGCAAGAAGAAGACTAAGAAGAAGACTACGAAGAAGACTAAGAAGAAGGGTAAGAAGGATATAAAGACCAACAAGTCGAGTAGGAAGAGAGTAAGACGAAGAGCAAGAAGAGCAAGAGGAAAATAAAGAAGAAGAGCCATAAGATGAGCATGAGGAAGAGAGAAGCCTGCTCCAAGGTCTGTGTGTTTCATTGGCATAAAGTCGCCTTGGCTCTTCCTAACCCCTTCGAAGCCACCCTTAATATCTTTCCAAAGTAAATACGTAAAAAAGTCATGGATATTTGAATTAATTTTTTATTTTATTTTATTTTATTTTATTTATTTTATTCAATAGCTTTCCCTCCCCGCTCCCCCTCAATCGATCTGCGTGATGGAGGCCTCGTCATTGCTGGAATAGCGACTGCTCTCGCCATCCGTCCGGTACTTGATGGAGTCAATGATCTCCACATCGATGTCGCAGTTGCCCTGCCCGCCGCCGCTCGATCCCTCCAGGCACCCAGCACCCGTGTCGCTGGAGCCCCTGCCCAGCGAGTCCTCGTCGCAGAGATCGGGCGCGGAGAGCGAGGCGCTGGCCGAGGCCGACTCCGACTTGGCGGACTCGGTGTCGGCGCTCTGGACCTGCTGGTGGGCCGCCTGGGCCTGGTGGGCCGCGAACTGGCTGTAGAGGCGCGGCAGGTGCTGGAGCATGTAGCTGGCACTGGACTTTGAGAGATTGGCGGCCGCTGCGGCGGCGGCGGCGGCTGCCGAGAGATTGGCCGCCGTGCTGGACGCCGGCTGGTTCTCCTTGGTCTCGCCCAGGTCGTAGTACTTGGCGTAGTGCTCGAACTTGCTGCCCAGCACGGCGCTGGAAGGGGAGGAGCTGCTAACGCCGCCGACTCCACCTGCTCCTCCGCTGGCATTGGCGCACAGATTGATGGCATCGCTCTGGGCGGCCTTTGGGATGGGCACCGTGAAGGCGGAGCCATGGCGCTGCTTGCTCAGGACACTCAGTCCGGAAGTGGAGGCCGCCGTGGAGGAGGAACACGACGAGGAGCCCTCTTCGGTGCCTCCGATGGCGTTGTTGCTCGTGGACAGTGGCGAGACATTCTCCTTCTTGCGGTCGTAGATGTGCCCGGAGACCCGCAGGTCTATGAAGAAGTGCAGCGGATCGATGCCGTAAGGCGCGTACAGCGGCGGATACCACACGGGCGGTGGTGGAGGCAAGACCAGATCCTGTGGCGGCAACGAGGCCGCTGGAGGCGTGTTGTCCTGGAGAGTGGAGTCCACGGCCCCTCCAAGACCCAGACCAGCCGCCGTCTTGGGTGGTGGGGGTGCAGGAGGAGCCACATTGGGCTTGGCCTCCAGCTTGGCATAGCCATAGGGAGCGATGGCCTTGGTGGTCAGCTCCAGAGGCTTTTCCGGAGGAAGCTGCTGCTGGAGTTGCTGCTGCTGCTGTGCCTGCTTCTCCTCCGCATCGCGTCGCTCCCGCAGCTGCTCGTAGTAGGGACGATGCGACCAGGAGCGCTTCCTGGGTCGCCGCACCAAGGAGGCCTGGTGGTGCTGCTGCTGCTGCTGTTGCTGCTGTGCCGCCTGCTGCTGCTGCTGCGCCGCCTGCTGCTGCTGCAGCTGGAGGACCCTGGCCGTCTCGTTGTTCCTCGCCTGGACCAGGGAGCGCAGCATGTCGCTGAAGAAGAAGTTGTTGGGGCCCACGGGCGCCGAGTAGAGGTACGGCGGAGTGGCGGCCATCAGGCGACTCACGTAGTCCTGGTTGCGCAGCTCGTGGATGTTGCTCTTGCTGCGCTGCTGCTGCTGCTGCTGCTGCTGCGAGGTTTGCTGCGGATCTGTGGCTGCTGCGGCGGCTGTAGTGGTTCCCCCTGCTGCTGCTGTTGTTGTGGTGGGCGTTGTGGGTGCCGTGGGCGTGGCACTGGCTGAAGTTCCCGCTGTGGCCATGCTGCAGGGCATCCCCGCCGAGCTGCTCGAGGAGAGGCTGTCCTTCATCGGGCTGAGCTGGAAAGAGGAGCGGAGAAGGAAGAGCGAGGTAAGTCTGCTGCAGTCACTCGAGATTTATATACATATTTGTATTGGGACTTTTACTTAAGGATATTTGCATTGTCTTGGTCCTGGGTCCACCTTTTCCATGCTACTCAACCCTCCACCTCCCCTGAGGGACAATTAAATCTGAATTTTCTGCTTTCTGCTGAGTGGAATCTGTCTTGGTTTTGTCTTGGGACCAAGAGTGTGTGAGTTTTCTTCGGAGCTTCCTCAGCTGTCTGGGGTGTGAGCTCAAACTTGGTGCTTAAAATCGGTTTTAAAGTGCTTAAGCAAGGTTTATAAATCATTTGTGTAATTAAATATTAGCTAAGTATTATTAAATGTGTGGAAATGTGTGCTTAAATTAATATACCCACTTACTTTCGGCAGAAACTCGAAGCTGCAGCTCTAAAAACTCGTTTTTTTGTGATATTTGTGGGCTGTAGTGGGCGTGGTCAAATTTAAAAATTAATTTGAAGTGACTTAGATCCATAAGAATGTGGTTACCAATTTTGGTGGCTCTAGCTTCTATACTCTCTGAGATATAGAGGCTTATACAAACGAACGGACAAGCGGACAGGCGGACTAACGGACAAAGGCTTCTTCTTCATGTTACCTGTATTTTCCCTTAAATCCTAGAGTAACAGCGTACTCTATAAAAATGTGGTTACCATTATTGAAAGCTCTAACTTCTATAGTCTTTGACATCTATTGGTTTATACGGACAAGCGGACAAACGGACAGTGGCCTCCTCTAACCTGTTACCTATATATTCCCTTAAATTTTATAGAAACCATGTATAAATATGCCTCAAAACCAAGAACCTGCCATCCAACATAATATTACCTATGACTGAGCCCCAAAAAAGTCGGTGGATAAAATCGCCAGCCACAACTTCCATGTGCATTGTTCCACACCTGATGGCGCCGCCTAAGCTGCCTTTGTTTTGTGACTTTATTAAGCCAACATCTGTGCTGTGGCCAGGTTTCAGGCTTCCCCTAACTGAAAAACAGTGGAAATTTGCATAGGAAAACAGGCGATAAGAGACCCATCCTCCGATCCCATTCCGTCAAGCTGTTAATAAGCTTACACACATCGCGCCAAATTCCAGTAAATTAAATGTTTCAACAGGGAAGCCCACGCCATGGCACTCCCCCACGAACACCGCAGGACAAACTCAATTGTTGTGTCGCCAAACTGCTGAGGCACTTGACGCCGTGTGCCGGCTGCCTTGTATCCTGTGGCTGTCAATTCTAACCAGGAATCAGGGGACTCAGCAGCAGAACCAGGAGTGGTCTCCATCTCTCTCCCAGCCAGCCAGTTGTTGCTCTTTCATTTTCGCATTTAAAAAAGTTTTTAACAAGCCACAGCCGTCGCCTGTTACACTCGCTGGCTGGGAATGCCCTGTAATCGTGAGGAAAGCGGGGTATGCACGACTATACAGGATCAGAGGAATGTTGCCTTTATTTATTATCTATTTATGGTTGTTTTTGTGATACAAGAAACTGAGGAAAATAACTAATAACGAGTTTACTACTCTACTAATTTTAATTTGTTCGAAAATGTGTCATGATGGGAAGCTAGATTCGTGATTAGCTACGAAAATTCTTGAGAAAACATAAGGCCTAGTGATACTTGTTAAATTTTAAGAAGTTTCCAGGTGTAATTTTCGTTATAGATTTGTAAAGAACAAAGAAATTACTTGTGGGGTTATGGGGTCTTTCAATATTTAGACAAATATGACACATTTAATGAGCAAAACCTTTAAAAAATTAATAATTAAGGTAGTTTCGTGATTAGTTAGCAAATTCATGAGAAAACATTAGTTATAGTTGCATTTGTAATATCTGTAAGCCACCTTCAGATGCATTTCTTATTATAGAATCGTAAAAATAAAAAAAAATCACTTATGGGGCTATGACACTATACAGTTACATCATTATTTACACTTATGAGACACTCTTAAAAAGCTAAAATGATGAAATTGTTCAAAATTAAGGTATACCCTCCTATACCCACTCATACACTTCTCCTGCGGCATTAATTTGCGTTCTTTCCGCTTTTTTCCGCCTTGCTCCATGTTGGATTTGTGGCATTTCAGTCGGATTTTTATTGTTCTTTCATTTCGCTGTAAAAATATATAAAGTTTTCAACTGTCGCAAAAGGAATATGTGAGTGAAGGAGCGTCAGAGTGGCAGGAGGGTTGAGGGAGTGTTGATTTGCATTTTTTGGCAGCCACTGTTGGTTTTTGGGGCCGAGGTGGGGAGATGATTTTTGCGACAAAGTTGAAATTAGATTATGCTAATTAAGGCGTTGGCCGTCCCCGCCACAGCATTCCGTTGATTTCAACGCAACTGATTGATGCTGGACAGGAGGCAGGAGGCAGGAGGCGAAACCGAGAGCGAGAGCTTTAATTGCCAGTTTCGAGGGGGAGAGAGCAACTGCCAGGCATTTTAATATTCAATCAGCAGCTGTCGGCCAACTTTTTTTATGGCCCACGCCCAAGTTTTGCGCAGAACTTTTACAGCTGCGAACTAACAACGGAACTGAGATTGCGGCTGAGACTGAGACTGGGCGAGGATTAATGCGCCAAGTGCAGTCCGACTTTTGTTTGTCTTTCGTCTGGGGATAAGCTGGAAACTAATTTTTTGCATAATTCCAGCCGAGCCACTCGCTTTACAAACAGCAGCGGCAATTAAAACGGGAGTACAGCCCATCCAAGGCCGCTCCCAGCTGATTGATGTCCCATCATCGGGGTTCGAAGCCACCCCCTGGCAGGGCAACCCTTGCCGGCACACACACTTAACTGGCACTTGGGCCTGGGCAACCTTATAACATAATTACAGCATATCAAACAACGATAAGTCGACCACTCCAACCCAACCCATCCACCCCAGCCAGTGCCAGTGCCCTCCTCCTGCGGGAGTTCATCTCGGCTAGCAACCCTCTCGGTGCGACCGAGCACCACCTGGTGTGTGTGTGCGTGTGCGTACCACCCCGAATGGAATCTGGTTAGAGTTCAGGTCTGGATATGATCTGGTCGAGGCTGGAAGCATTTAGCTCTTTGGGCGCCCAACGTGGGGCATTTTATAGTTGAGAAAAATATATTTATCCTTTTATGATTAATTTTAACTTTTTTGAGTGATTAAATCATTTATAGAGTTATTTTTAATTTGTATTTCAGATTAACAAAGATAAAGTTCACAAAATGGAAGATATTTTACTTGGCGCCCAACGTGGGGCACTTGAAGTGTTAAAAAGCAAAATAAATGCAGAAACATAATGGAAACTTGTGAGATTATAAACTTAATTCATAAATATTGATTGTGAAACATTAAAAATCATAATTTTATTTTTCTTAAATATTTTAATAATGATAAAAATCGTTCTTGTGTTTGTCAAACTTTCAGGATGTCAAAAAGCAACTAATCAAATTACAAAGCCAGCCATAAATTGTCCTGTTAATTGAGCCTGGCTTTGGGTCCCTTATTTAACCCATTCCTCTCCTGCTGCTGCTTCTGTCCCGTATTTAACCCATTCCACCCTGCAGCTCGAGCGCACACACGCAGACAGATGAACTTGTTGGCTTGTTGGTGACATTGTCGTTGTGGTGTTAACGTTACAGCGTTTGACTGCGAATTAAAATAATGTGCCACTTGTGGCTCTCTCCCTGTCCATGTGTGTGGCGGCAGACGGACACGGAGTCCTGTCCTCATCCGAAAATTTGACAAAATTTCATTTGCAACTTTGCTGCATCACATCCGTTGGCCAACTCCAAATCGAATTTGATTTGAACCCTTTTTTGGCAGGTTCTCTCTGTGCGTGATCCGAGTTTGGCAAACAGGAAAGTGCAAAGCGGAGGAGGAGTCGGGGAGGCGGGTGAGTGAAGTGCAACCCCTGGATGGATTCAGATGGATATGTGGAGTGCCTTTATTGAGTTCCTGCTGTTGGCTTTACTAAGGGAAAGTGGATAGTCGAGATATATTTCCAACAAGATCTTCTTCATCTAATATTGAAGTGATTGTACGCACTTAGAGTCATATTAAATAAATATTCGACATAGTTCTTACAACTATAATGTATATAGGTTGCTTAAAGCACGTTTACTTGAGGTTAAAGTCAACGGCTTATATATAATTTATATTTCTTTATGAAACAGATAGAGAGAACGACAACAAATAAGCTATTTTCCTAGGTTTTGTTTTTAAAACCTAATCCTTTACTTTAGAAACTGATAATTTTTATCTTATCTAAGATATTGATAATACAATTATAATGTTTTTGATATCAGATATCTTAAAGATCATTAGATGTCTCACAATAAATCCGGCTCGAAGGACCAGATGCTGAGGTTGAGACATCCAATCTGCAGATCTGCAAGTTTTTTGATCTTTTTATAGAAACAAATCGATTTTAAATCGATTAACATCAATGTTTATCTGGCATTATAGATCAAACTCTCTATTTTGTACATTTATTTTGAAGGATAATGTTTTATGTTTATTTAATTTATAATACATATCGAACAGGAATATCCGAATCACAGAGTTTACGAATTGTTTCAGAGTTAATTTTGATCTAGAATGTAGAATTCCCCCTTTAACACCGCATAATATTCTCCACGTTGTTCTAGATGGAAAATAACTCTTCAAAAACCCCTTGATTTTTCTTGGGTTTTCTAATTTTAATTCAAACACTTCCCTTGCACCGATCGTGTTACAATTTCTCACCTATTAGGTCTCAAGTTAAGATAGGTATTTCCTTGATTTCAGAGTTACTTCACATTCACTTGAAAAAAATTGTTAAATAATATTTATTAACCACGCAGAGGAGGACACGAGAACTGCCGTCGATGACAGTTAAAAATCAAATGAAATGAGTGCCAGCAGAAGCAGCAGCAGTAGCAGCAGCAGCAGCGTGAAAGCAGAGCAGCACGAAAGCAGAGCAGCAGCAAAGCAGAGCCAACGAGTCCTGAGGCCGAGACAGAAACAGAAGCGGAAAAACAGAGACCGAGAACCAGGACGATGCGGAGGCGGAGGCGGAGGCGAGAGTTCGGTGCGATTTTAAAATTATGAATTGTTGGAAATGAAGCGAGCCAGAAACCGGTGGGTGGCAGGCAGGCAGCAGGCAGGCAGCATCCGTGGATGCGCCCCAGTCGCTGTGGCATTGGTGGTGCGCATCAGCAGCATTCGCAGCAACAGTGGAAAAGTGTTAATGGAAACCACCCTCGGAAAGGTAACGAAAATGCTTTGAAAAAAATAGGGCTAAAGCTAGAAACTTGTTCTACATGGAGTTGATCGCTTTCGAAAGGGTTTACTCTTGAGATCAGAGATTATTTAAGGGGTTTCCAGTTTAAAATTTAATAAATATTTAATATTTAAAATATTAACAAATACTTTTACCTAAAACTTGTTGGTTTTGGAGACATCTTACAATGAGCAAGGGTTCTTATAGGTTTATTTTATGAAAGCTGATATAATAATTTCTCGAAACTATGATTCCTCTTATATTAATTTAATTAAAAAGCAAGTAAATAATTATTAAGATATCAGAACCATATCATTTCCTGATCTCAGAATTTACTGTTAACCAAACTTAGTTTCTAAGAATTATTTCCAGGGATTACCGGCCCTACAAACTTCCCTCAATCCCTTACTGGAAAATTCGCCGTAGCCTTCATTCATGCAATATCGTATGTAAAATATATATCCCCTTATATCCCCATATAAGTATCCAGCTAAATGGTGAAACTTTTACCCATATTACCCAGCAGTCCTGGCCCGTTTTCAATTACCATCCGCTGCTGGCGACGGCGCCTGCCAGTGGAACAATGGATGCGGATGCGGATGCAATCCTTGGCTACGGGCAACGTGTTGCTAGAACGACAGCGCTTATCCATGGGATGTGGTTGCTATTGCTATAATTTCTATTACAATGCGGATGTACGGATGTGCGGATGTGCGGATATTCGCCTTCTTTGCTTAATTTTTTTGCAGCAACATTAGCAGGAGCAGGAGGAGGAGCAGTGGAGGGAGCCAGGAGTAGGACTGTTTGCGACTTCATTAGCGACACCTCCCCGGCAAGCTGTTGCCAAGCAATTGTCTGTGTGGGATGCACTGAAAGTAATTATATGAAACATATTATTATTTATTTTTATAGAAAATAATATGTGCCAGCAGTACAAATGTAACTTTTATATTATGTATTTTTAATAAGTTTTCTTTTAAATTCCCAAATGACCTGGTTTCGGTCTTATTTCTGCCATTTAACTCTAAAATTCTCTAGGGGTTCTAACGCTGATTAAAAGAAACAGCTCTATAAGCCAATTATTTGATTTGATTTGATTTCTCTATTGAATATTGGTCTTAGAATTTGTCTATGTGCATGCCTACAGTCAAGGTCTCCTTTTGGCTGTTGTGACTCTAAAATTCTCAAGTAGTTTCAGTGTTTTATAGACATCATCGCTAGGAAAGCCAGTAAACGGCTAACTTCTTCAGTGAAATTTTGTCTAATAATTTTCTCACTCTAAAATTCCCAAGTGGCCCTAACGCTGGTTACAAGACACAGCTCTATTAGTCAATTAATTGTGATTTCTGTATTGAATTTTTGTCTTAGTATTTTTCTAGGCCTCTGTACAGCCTAGGTCTTCTTTTGGCTGTTGTGCCTCTCAAATTCCCAAGTAGTTCTAGTGTTCCTTAGACGATATCCGTTGGAAAGCCAGTAAATCGTTTACTTTTTGAGTGAAATTTTGTATTATAATTTTCTTACGTGCAAGGAAGCAGGTCCACCATTTTCTACTCTAAAATTTCCAAGTGGTTCTAGCGCTGGATAAATGAGACTTCACTCTGAGTGACTTTTCCAATGAAATTTTCTTACTAGAATTTTTCCATGTGCATGTGGACAGTCTAGGTCTTCTTTTGGCTCAAAATTCCTCTAAAATTCCCAAGTAGTTCTAGTGTTTCATAAATGACATCACTTGGTAAGCCAGTACATGGCTTGTTCTTCAGTGAAATGTAGTATTAGAATTTTCCCATGTGCATGTAGACTCTTTGCTGTTGTGACTCTAAAATTCCCAAGTGGTTACAGTAAATCAAGTAAATAGTTATATATTTATTAGAATTTCCCCCTGTGCATATGCAAGCAGCAAAAGCCTTGGCCAATGGCACGCGTATGCGCTGCAGAATTCAGGAGCAAAAGCAATAGCATCGGGATGTGGCTCCACTCGCTCGCATTTCTTTCTGCCGAGAGTCGGGGCTTGTTTGAAATAAATACCGCATTTTTCGGTTGTCGTTTCGCCCCCTCCCCCCAGTAGTTGTTAGCTGTTGCCACACGTTGGCTGCTGCGGTGCTTTTCACACAAAAAAAAAAGGAAAAATGGAAAGCTCCCATGGCTGCACATCAAACGTCAGCACGGAAGGAAGCTGTTGCTGTGGCTGCTGTGGCTGCTGTGGGGCACCCGACATTGTCTAGTGGCTGGAATGGCATCGCATTCCCATTCCCATTCCCCGCAACGAAGGCTGTGAATGTTTACACTTTGGATTTGCTACTGGTCGCCGCACCCTTTCCTGCCACCTTTTTCCCCCCCTTTTTTTTTAAAACCATTACCATTTTTGGTTGGACTCTGCTCGAGATTTAAAATGTATCTCGGCTAACGGTTGTTATGGCAATCCGTCCGTGTAGCAGCGGCTGTTGCAGTTTGAAGGGGATTCCCCCGGAAGGCGAGACTCGAGATGGCGTACAGTAGGTATGAATCTATAGGTTTTTATTTACATTTACTTCTTTAATTTATAAATAATTTTATTATATATTTTTAGCAATCATTTAAGGAAGGTAACTACTTATGTTGGGTATCTTCTTCTCATTTATGGCTGCCTCTGCCATGCCACACAATTTGTGCCACTTTTGTGTGGCGCATCCATTTCCGCTTGGGCGGCACACCCTCTGAGTGAGTGAGAGAGGCCTCTGCACCACGAAACCACTCCAAACCACTCGCTTGCCATATTATCCTTGCTTTTATTGTGATTTTTTTCACATTTCACTCGAGCGTTGATTGAAATGTTCAACGAACGTACATCTGTGCATGTGTGTGTGTGTGCAGACAGACAGGGATGGCCACGCTGTGGGTGGTGGGTGCACCGAAAAATAAAAAGAAAATTATATACATTATTTTATTAATTTAGGGAGGAGCATTTCGGAATTCCCGCTTTTTAAGGTTAAGACTTAGGACTAAATGTGATTGAAAAGGAGAGGTTTTCTAAGGGGCTTAGGGTGTGACCAGGCCTAAGGCCTAGTCTGCAGCCAGTGTGACCTGCTTAAACAGAGTGACCAGAGGTTATTTTATTTATATAGTATTTTTCTTTAAAAAAATTGCTTTAAATGGATGGTTTCTCTAGGAGCGAAGAACACTCGCTTTTTTAAGGCTGAGACGTGATGTGATTAAAAAGGAGAGGATTTCTAAGGGGTTTAAGGTGTGACCAGGCCTAGGGCATAGTCTGCAGCCAGTGTGACCTTCTTAAACAGAGTGACCAGAGGTTATTTTATTTATATAATATTTTTCTTAAAAAAAAGTGCTTTAAATGGATGGTTCCTCTGGAAGCGAAGAACACTCGCTTTTTAAGGTTGAGACCTGGAATAAAATGTGATTGAAAAGGAGAGGATTTCAAAGGGGTTGAAGGTGTAACCAGGCCAGTGTGACCTGCTTAAACAGAGTGACCAGAGATTTCCATTTTTTTTGTATATCCTTAAGAGATTTATTATTTTATTTTTTAAAAATCAGATGCTCTTAAAGCTGCCATAAAAAACGATCTAAAATTAAAGGAAAATAAGAGGAAAATCTACTAAAATTTTAAAGTTAAATTCCACTCAAGCTTAGTACCTTTTTTCTGCCAGTGTCTGGGCTCGTTTTGGTTGTTTGCATGTAAATTGCAATGTGCCGTCGTTGTCGTTGGGTGTACCAACCCAACCCAACCCAAGCCCCTCTCTCCGCCCTCGCACTCAATTTTTTAGATTTTAAACTTTGTTTCTTGTCTTTTTGTTAAATGTTTGCTGCTGTCGCCTCACCACCTCCCCCCGCTGATTGTCATTTGCTTTTAGCGGCACACCACCCCCCATTATGAGTGGCCTGTGTGTGTGGTTGGTTCGGTGGCACGTCCATCATCCACCCATCCATCAAGGACAATCAAGGCAGACGTTCGCGAGCCTTTGGTGGGTTTGATTTTTTTTTGTCCTAAAAGAATTCAGTTTCCTTTTTATTCTCAATTTCAATTTCCTAAAATTTCGGCCAACGATTTGGCTAATGAATTAGTGGGCTGGGCTTTACTTTTAGTTAAATTAAAATTGTATCTCCTGTTTTTTGGGGATTTAGAGAGCTCATTAGGATGGTTTAGGAATATTTTGAGATTGAACTTTTGATTAATTTTATATTTTTTAGTTATTATATTATTATAAAATAATTAAAAGACAAAATATATGTAATTTATGCATTTTATTCTTTAAAAATATGCAAATTTTAGATACAAGTTATTCCTTGTACTTTGTATTCAAACAACTTTATCCTTTGATATCCCAATATAAACTCCCATCCTGTCAGCTTTCCCCTGCGATGCCGGGGCATTATGCCCTGACAATGTGAACAATCTTGAGCAGCTTAAGTGCCGCTGGCGTCGGATTTGCCAAATATCCGCCAGAGAAAAGGACAGGAGCAGGAGCCGGAGCAGGAGCCCGCCCGTGCAGGATCCATTTCCACAGCCATTTCCATGCACTCACGCAGACTGTAATCGCTTTACGTGCGCTTTGTTGACAATTGTCAAGTGGCATTGGGGAAAATGCGACGACGGAGGATGGAATGTTAGAGGAACATCATTGACGCCACATGTTGCCGGCGACAGATGCGTTGGATTGCAAATAGTCCCAGGTAAAGTGGGTAGACGAGTCTACACATAACCAAAAGTGTACTAAATTCGAATTTTAAATCAAAATAATATAAATTAATTCAGAGAATTATTCGAGTGAACAGGGAGGCCACAGTTTTTGCTGTGGACTTGAAATAACTGAAAAGTCGCTGGAAAAGTATGCTACAAAAATGTTTCATTTGAGAAAGGAGGAATAATTAATAATTATTGCCTAGACTTATTTCTAATAAATTTTTTCTCGTGGTTTTACAGTTGGATTGTTCTTTTATTTGTTAGATTTTATTTGCGTCATTTTTATTTATTCAATGTGCTTTTTATTTCAAGATCGTAGTGTGACCGTTTCTTCTTGTTTTCTTAATCCTAATTTCATTTAATCTCGGCGGAATCTTAACATAAAATGCTAAATGCTTTACAAAATGCTAATGGCTACACTATGCACAGATAGTACTCAGTTAATCCTTACAAATTCGAAACGTAAAAAGATTTCAATTTAATTTTTACTGAATTCCACCTGTTTATCTCTCACTTTTCAATAGTAACAATCCAAGAAAAAATCCATATATACAGAAATCAATTCATATACATTTTTTTATCCTTATTTTCTGCCCGTGCATGGCTCTTATTTTGCTTTTCAATTTATTGAGACAGTTCGGATTGTCAGTCAGTAAATTTGCAGCTTGAGATTCCCTCGTTTCTGGGGGG
Source organism: Drosophila triauraria (assembly GCA_014170255.2). Taxonomy (NCBI): domain Eukaryota; kingdom Metazoa; phylum Arthropoda; class Insecta; order Diptera; family Drosophilidae; genus Drosophila; species Drosophila triauraria. Next base: position 3,213,015 of record CM024333.1, on the reverse strand, counting down.
CAATCGGGGGAAAATGGGAAAATTGCTCAATGGCAAAGGCAAACACAACAAATAGGCAAACAACATACTTACACCGAGTATTTTGCGACAATTTCCATGCGTGTCAATTACGCAAATTGTGCAAATTGTTCAAAAGCAATTTGCAGCTAAATCACTGCATAAGCTGCCAGTTTCTTACTTTCAAAATATTAGTCTTGCTTTCCGATTCAACCAACCACGCCCCAAAAAATATATATGTGTGAAAAAAATAAGGGAAACTGGCCAATGGCAGGCAAGCGCTTAGGAAAACTTTCGTGTTTTAGTTGGCGCTTCTGTCGCCGTTCGTTTCCTTTCGTTAGTTTCACTCCACCCCCTCGGTGTGGCGACAAAAAAGGTATGCAAAAAGTCCTCCTATGAGATGAGAGCCCCGAAATGGGGAGGGGTTTGATGTAAACAAAAGAAATAGTGAAAACCTGAGTTATTATTCATATTTATATCGGTTTATCGTGTATTTTTAGGCAATGGTACCTATTGATTTGTCGAAATTAATCTCTTATAGAAGTGTTTTGCCTTTTTTTCTGTTTTTTATCTATTTTTATCTCTAGAAAATAAAAATTCAAACTCTGTTTATGCCCAAAAAATTCGTTGTTTAATAAAAACGTATTTAAAGAATAATTTTTTTATATAAACTACAAAGAGTTTAATGTATTCTCTTTAAATTGATTAAGTTATAAACTAACAATATCCTAAATAAAGAGAGAGATTAATTAAATTATTAAGTCCATTGGATTACCCGCCTTTGGTAACTAAAATTCAATTTTAAATTTAAATTCAGAATAATGTGGCTTGTGTCCGCACTAACTACGCCATCTGGATGTCAATTATTGTGGGCTGAGATAAGTTCCCTTTTGGCCAATGCAACCCAACCAAAGCCAAGCTCTCCACCTTTTCACCAATGTCTACAACCTTTTCCTAAGACGATAAATCGATTCTTTCAATCATGTGTATCATAAATCACATATCAATCCAAATATTGATTTTGAAATATAAAATGAAATATAAAAATCACTAACTAATCTTTCGTTGATCAATATCTTTTGTATATTTGTATACCCAATTCAAATATTCCCGCGTTTTTGCTTTTATGGTATTTTGGTGGTATATTGTGAACTATGAAGTAGTATATATTTTAGTATATTTTTTGAGGGATAAATGGCAATTTTCGATTTGGTCACGCTGAACAGAAGTCGCTGATTTTTGTGAAACTTGCTACAACTTTTTGAGAAACTTGTGCTACAAATTGGTAAGTTAGTGAAAATTAATTAAAGTTTTAACTTAAGCCGGGAAAAAGGTGTCATTTGCGCCTCTTTAATGTGGTAATTAAAGCGTACAAACTCAGTGGCACGCACACTCCTGCAGGCAATAAGCGGAACGCCGCTTGAATGCAAAATTGTATTTTGTCCGCCAGTTGTAAATCAAAGAGTTGTGCGTTTTACCAATTTATTGCCAATTGACAATTGCTCACACGCATACACACTCGCAATTGAGCATCGTGGAGTGCAACAGAACCGTTCTTTTCCGTGTCCATGTCCCTGTTGTTGCCTGCATGCATACATACATACATAAACTGTGTACCGCCGCCATATGTGTGAGCGGGAGCGCGAGCGTTTACTTTTTTTGCGCTTGCCGGATAAACGGAATCGAGGGGGTGGCGATCAAAGCAAAAACGGAACAAAAACAAACCGCCGCAACGCTCACACGCATGCACACCCACACGAAATCGGGCAAAAATTGTTGAGGCTGTCGCACGCATACATGCAAACGCACCAAGCTTTTTTTTCGCTTCCCAAAATTGCATTCAAAGTACAGTGTTCACTGTCGAAGCTAGATTTTTGTATGTTTGTATGTATAAATGGATGAAAGAGGAGTTCTTATTAATGTATGAGTAAATGTCAAAAATCTGTGAAAACAAAATGGAGTCCTTTAGATATTATTATACGAACTTTGACAGCCGAGCGAGGACATTATTTTGCCAACGAGACTACCTTCTATAGTTGTATCATGAGTGAATCATGATGAAATAACATAAGGTGGTCCCGTCGGCAACAGACATCCACTTATTGTATGCTTGCAATAAGTGCGAGTGAAAGAAACATGAAATAAGTGGATGCTTCGTAAAACTTCGGCTCGCGACGGAACCACCTTATGTTATTTCATCATGGAGTGAATGTGCACTTTAACGAGTAAGTTTGACAAGCGAGTTGTCAGTGGTATTCTCGCTGCTGTCATTTTACCCATCAACTCGCTCTTTCACCCAACAACTCGCTCGTTCAGTCACTCGTTGTTCTCTTTTTTTTTTTTTTTCCTTGACAACTAATCCTGAAATCTCTTTCAGCATCTTCTCCCGAGCGCCATGAGCTCACCCGACGATATCCCCAAAACGTCAAAATCACGCGGCAAGAAACGCCAGAAGTCGCGCAGTTCCAGCAGCGAATCCATGTCGCAGCCATCGACGGCGCCAGGCCCACAGGGCGAACGTCCTTCCACCAGCAATGGACACGAGAGTGGTCACTCTCGTCACTCGTCGCCTGGCCACGAACGCCACTCGTCCGGGCAACTGGGCAATCACCACAGCCACAGCCACAGCCGCCGTCCCAGCGCTGGACACGCCACCCCCACAGGCGAACGCAGCTCCCAGGGCGGTCAGAGACCCCCCACCAACATGCGCGACCGCCTGCTGGTGTCCAATGCCAATGCCCTGGCCCGGGAGCAGTCCTTCAGCGAGCTGGACGACACAACCAGCTCCTCGTCGCCACACATGAATGGCCATGGCCACACCACCGATGATCAGCAGCCTGGCATGTCCAATGGTGAGCGGCCAAGACAGGCTTTAAGTATACAAAATAAACTGATTCATATGTTTGCAGGATCCCGCCGCTCCAGGAAGAAAAAGAAGAGGAATAGGCACCGCGCTTCATTCGATGCTGATCTCATTGGCTGGACCGGGGCCTTTCCCAAGCTGTCCACCGCCTCCCAGCACCTGGACAGCAATCCCGACTTGGACAAGCAGGTGAGTGGCCTTCGAGGGCTGTGGCTGGAGAGAGGAAGAGCGGCGTGCCTGCTGCTGTCTGTGCATTATCCCTCTGTATAACCAGAAATTGGCATATTGAAGCTCTTCATATATTTGTTATTGATTTTACCAAATTTCATTTATTTTTGTATTTGTATTTGAAACGTAACTTGTTGGGAGGAGTGCCACCGAAATAGCAAAGAGAAACTGTGCTATTTCCGTGGCATTTCCTTGCCTAAGCCTTAGAAAGACGACTGGCCATCGTCTTAGCTTACTTGTTGCGGCTGGGAACTCGGTTTCGGGTGATCTGGTATACAGAGACGGTGGTGCCTGCTGTTGTTCCTACTTGTGTGTGTTCTGTGTAGAATGCGGACATCATTTTGTTTGTTCTGTATTATTGTATGTATCCGTTACCCACCGATCTCAACCTCAACTCGCTCAGACGTCAGACGAGCTGCGGGCCCGTTGCAGACGCGGTCTGATGGTGTTCCCCAGAGAGGCACAGGGATCGGAGGCAGCAGCATCAGAGAGTGCGCAGCCAGCAGCAGCAGCACCAGCAGAGCCAGCTCCAAATCCGCAGCCGCAGAAGCAGTCTCCCTCGCCGATGTCATCGCCGATCGAGTCCTCTCTGTCCCCCAACTCCGAACTGAATAGGAATCTGACACCAGGGCCAGAGCCAGAACCAGAAGCAGGACTAGTACCTGAACCTGAACCTGAACCTGAACCTGAACATGAACCACCAACCACGTTAGCCACCACAACTAGTACAAATGTAACCACAACAACCACTACGACGACAGCTAGGAACAGTCCCAACTGCGACGCAGCACCAACAGCTACAGCTGAAGCCACAGCAACGGCCACTCCAAGTGCCAGTGTAAGCCCTGTGCCAGCCATCGGGCGCGAAACAGAGTTAGACAACCAGGTGGAGACCCCATCGCCAATCCCATGCTTAGAGCCGGGAAAATCACGAACCCACTAACCATTGACCTTCTCTCCCGCTTCTGTCGTTCCCCCTAGGAGATGAGCAGTGATAAGGAGCAGAAACAGGTGGCTGACCCAAGGGATGCGAGTGCCAGCAAGCGCCCGAAGGAGGATGCTGAGGAGAAGGCAGCCAAAGAGCAGGAACCATCGTCGCCGCCGTCGTTGTCGTCGTCCTTACCATCGCCCAAGCGCCAGAAGAAGTCATCGTGGGTGCCGGCCCGACCCCCAACTCCCTTGCGACCCCGCGCCAAGTCCCTTAATACCCAGGATAAGCCGCCATCCAAGCTGGCTCGCTTCAACTCGCGCTTCAAGAGTGATGAAGGGTTAACTGAGCTGCACCTCAAGCCACAAATCTTCAAGAAGGATCAAAAAATCAAAGCGAAGTCGCCCAAGATCAAGTCGAAGTCGAAGTCAAAGTCAAAGTCACCGCCTCCAATCGATGTAAAGCTGGACCAACCGCCGGGCTTCATCCTGAAGTTAAAGGCCACGGATCCCTTCTATCGCGAGCCCTTCAAGTACGGCTGGAAGCGCGAGCTCGTCCTGCCCAGCAGGGGCAATCCCAACCGTCGCACCGGCGACGTCTTCTTCATCTCGCCCTGCGGCCGCAAGATGCGCTCGCGCGAGGAGATCCTGCCGCTGCTGGAGGGCGACCTGACCATCGAACACTTCTGCTTCCAGCGCCAGGCCCAGGAGGCCGGCCCCAAGTACGAGCTGGTGCGTCGCGCCACGCCCTCCGTGCAGCGCTCCAGGCTCCACGAGACCGGTCAGGAACATCCATCGGTCACCGGCAAGCGCGTGCCCAAGCCCAAGGTGCCCAAGGGCGCCAGTCCGCCGTCCGAGGGTTGGACTGCCACCACGGCGGTCAAGGGAAAGTCCCGCATGCTGGGCTCTGCCAGCAATGGATCAGGATCAGGAGCCAGCGGCTCCCGCAAGCGAGGGTATGTAGCTTCCTCGCTGTAAAAACTCACCTTACATCTTACACCTTGCTATGTTTGCAATCCCCAGCACCCTGTCCAAGCAGCCGTCGAAGACGTCCAGCAGCGATGCCCCGACACACTGCGTAAAGTGCCTGGCACCGTTTCAGGGTGACTCCTGCTTGGTGAGTGCCAGAGATGCGCCTGTAAATATCCCTGATAGATAACCTTGCATCCCACCCGCAGAACTGCTCCAAGTCGGAGAGAGAAAAGGAGCCTGAGGCGACCGAGGCACCTCTCTTGGTGGAGCAGCGACCCCTTAACCCCGTTGTGGTGCAGCCACCCTACCCCTACGCACCGCTCTACCAACCTCCCCTGGCTGAGGGGGAAGAGGAGGACACGCAGGATAGCCAGGAGGATAATGAGGACACCGCCAGTGCTGGCAGCGTCATGGAGATCGGCGAGGAGATCGAGCTGCCCGTCGAAGGGCAGCAGGAGCCGCAGCGCCACGTCCGGGACATGGAGGTGGTGGTAATTGGCGGTCGCAAGGCCATTGCCATTGCCGGCTCTCCGCAGCGTCCACTCGTAAAACTGTGAGTCGGTTCCGTTCTAAATCGGAGACCACAAACCTCCTGCCTGCCCGAATCTAATTTCGATTGGATTTTCAATTTTCACAGGGTTCCGCGCCTGCCGGACCTGACCAGCTACGATCGCATATACAGGAAGCGCATCCAGGACAAGAGGATCTCCCTGAACCTGGCCCTGGGCCTGAGCGATGCCCATCTCGGCGTCAATATGCTGACGGCAGTCATGAAGACGATGACCATGAAGGTGGGTTGCGTTTTAAACTGTTGCCAGACAGAAGTAACACCTTCTTTTCCCATGCAGGAGCGTGCGGTCATGTCGCAGGTGTGCTCCACCTGGGCCACGGTCAGCCGCGAGAACCGCGTGTGGCATCGGGTCGTCCTGCGCGACACCCACGTCAAGAACTGGAACAAGTTGCTGCTGGAGATGGCGCGCCACCGCACCCGCGAGCTGGACATGATGGGCGTGCGCATGACGGATCCGAAGATCCGCCTGTCTGGGGATTTGCGCATCCTGAGGTCGCTGCGCGTGCTACGCACAGATGCCACCACCAACGAGTTCCTGAAGCTGATCCAGTGCAACCTGCCGCACCTGACGGAGCTGCGGACCACCTGCGTGAGCAACCAGGTCCACTTGGCCCGCCTGGAGCGCCTGAAGAAGCTGCGCGTGCTGCGCATCAACATGACGCACCCGAAGGCCCATGCCCACTCCCTGAACACCGTCGCCAACCTGAGGCACCTCACCGAGCTCAGTCTGCGTGGTGTGTCCAATCTGAACAGCCTGGACGTGACGGAGCTGAGGCGCCTGTGCCAGCTGGAGGTCCTGTCGCTGGGCTCCTGCGAGCACCTGGACCACGTGAAGCTGGGCCGCGAGGTGCTGCCCTGCATGAAGGCCCTGCACACGGTTCGCATCGAGAACGACTACAGGGCCATGGCCCTGTTCCCGGTGGACGAGATCATGCACGGCGTGGCCCAGTCCGGCGGAGTGCGCCGCCTGGAGCTCGTCAACGTGGACGTGGCCAGTGGCTTTGGCCACCTGCTCGCCAGCTGCATCGCCGTGGAGCAGCTGCTGCTCACGCCCAAGTGCCTGCACAACGCCGCAGCCATGATCAACGCCGTGATGCATGCCATCGCCGACAATGCCGACCACCTGCAGGTCTTTCGCCTGGGCCTGGTCACCCAGCTCCTGAGCGCCACCGAGAACCTGTACAAGGGCACCAACAAGAACGTGATTCCGGTGCAGCGCCCCGTGCCGGGCATACCGGAGGCCGATCCCCTCAACAGCTGCTCCCCGGAGGACGGCTGCCAGGAGGAGGACCACGGCCAGTGCGTCGCCTTTCTGCCCGTCGAGCGTCTGGAGTCGATCCTAAACGAAATGATGCCGCGAGGCTGTATATCGGTGGCCAAGGTGGCCATGTCGGACACCACCAAGATGCAGTTCCTGGCCCCCGGTGTCTCCGAGAACGACTAGCCCGGAGCAGGGCTCCAGAAAGAAGTGGAGGAGCTGTCGCCATAAGTTATAGGTACTTCATAGCTAGTAAGAAGCCCCATCCCCCAGCCCACCATCACCATTATCCCAGTAGCAGAGAGGGTCAAGACTGAGTCTTCGCGAGCCATCATCACCTTACACTAAGCAAATCGGAAGGGAAGGGCTATTTTTTTCACAACATCTTTATCGTAAACGGAATCCTTGTGCATACTTTAGTTTAAAAACAAAATCAAATGGACTACCACAGCGCAACGCTGTGTAAAATCAGACATATAAGTGTATAACAAGGTGTAAACACAACCAAGAATTAAATAAAGACGTTTTGTGTGACTTCTATGAATTTAATTACCACTTTAATCCAAAGAGAACGAAAAATGGCCTGCATATTGCAGAACAAATGTGCTAAAAGGGGATAAAAAGGCAACTAGCCCACTAGCATGTGTGTTTTGTTCTTAATCCTTGACGATTTGTAAGTTTTCCTTTTGTGCTTGAGCTAAAGGAACCAGTACGCGTCTAACCATGGCCCAGGAGTCAAGGAATTCCCAATTTCAGGATTTTTTCTTTTTGTTTCATACAAAAAAGTTAAGTTTTTATTATAATATCTTTAAGATAAATCTTTAAAAATATATAAATTCCCACTTTAATCCAAAGAGAACCAAAATGTCTTGCATATTGCAGAACATATGTATGGCCGCTTGGCATCTTAGTGATTATATTGATCCATCGGTTCCCTGAGGAGTGCGTCGCTTGAGAAACCCAAACGCCTCCGCGTCTTCTTGCTCAGGCGTAGGCCATACATTTGTATTGCAATATGCAAGCCATTTTTCTGCAAGCGAGGAATTAGCGCCCCTCTCGCTAGCACAAAGTTTAAGAGGGTAAAAATTAAAAAGTGGTCGCTGCTAAAAGAGAAAAAAAGGAAACTAGCCTAGATTTAGTTACCAGAAACAAGAATAGGCTAGAAAAATGCATAGGCATGTGTGTTTTGTTCTTGATCCTCGACGATTTGTAAGTTTTTCTCTTAAGGAGTTAAGGAATTCCCAATTTCAAAGGTTTTTTCTTTTTGATCCATACAAAAAGTTAAGTTTTTATTATAAGATCTTAAAGATAAATCTTCAAAAATATATAAATTCCCACTTTAATTCAAAGAAAACGAAAAATGGCCTGCATATTGCAGAACAAATGTATGGCCGCTTGGCATCTTAGTGATTATATTGGTCCATTGGTTCCGAGAGGAGTGCATCCCTTGAGAAACCTAAACAGCTGCCGCGTCTTCTTGCTCAGGCGTAGGCCATACATTTGTATTGCAATATGCAAGCCACTTTTTTGCAAGCGAGAAATTAGAGCCCCTTTCGCTAGCACAAAGTTGAAGAGGGGAAAAATCTCAAAGTAGTTGCTAAAGGAACCAGTACGCGTCTAACCATGGCCCAGGAGTCAAGGAATTCCCAATTTCAGGGTTTTTTCTTTTTGTTTCATACAAAAAAGTTAAGTTTTTATTATAATATCTTTAAGATAAATCTTTAAAAATATATAAATTCCCACTTTAATCCAAAGAGAACCAAAATGTCTTGCATATTGCAGAACATATGTATGGCCGCTTGGCATCTTAGTGATTATATTGATCCATCGGTTCCCTGAGGAGTGCGTCGCTTGAGAAACCCAAACGCCTCCGCGTCTTCTTGCTCAGGCGTAGGCCATACATTTGTATTGCAATATGCAAGCCATTTTTCTGCATGCGAGGAATTAGCGCCCTCTCGCTAGCACAAAGTTTAAGAGGGTAAAAATCCAAAAGTGGTCGCTGCTAAAAGAGAAAAAGGAAACTAGCCTAGATTTAGTTACCAGAAACAAGAATAGGCTAGAAAAATGCATAGGCATGTGTGTTTTGTTCTTGATCCTCGACGATTTGTAAGTTTTTTCCCCTAAGGAGTTAAGGGATTCCCAATTTCAAGGTGTTTTTCTTTTTGTTCCATACAAAAAAGTTCGGTTTTTATTGCCATTAAATATAAATATAAAGATCTTAAAGATAAATCTCCAAAAATATACAGTACAGTATACAATACACTTGCTTTAAAAATATTTCCTCGTTGTTATTGATTAATCGCGTTGTTCGGTGTAAGAGTAGAAAAAGAAGAGCTGGCCAAGCTGAGTCAACGTCGACAACAACGCGGTTCAACACGGTTGCGTCATGTGGATCGAGAATATATATAAAGATAAAAACATATAAATACGAAGTACGCCGCACACGGAGGCTGCCATGGCAAGGAGTCAGATAATAAATAACGCCTGCAGCTGAGGGACGGGCGCTCTGTGCGTGCTGCAGCCGAAGTGCTTTTTGGACTTGGTCTAGGCTAGGGCTAGGACTAAGGGCTAGGCTGGTTCTAGTACTAGTTGTACTCCTGCTTGGGGAAGTAGTCGGGCACGAAGATGTGAATGATGATGCCGGTGGTCATCAGGGCGAAGTAGACGATGACGGCCACCCACCAGAGGATGCGCTCCCAGCGCCGCACCTCCAGGTTGCGCAGCACCCCGATGCCCACCAGCAGGCCGGCCACGGCGCCGGACAGGTGCGCCACGTAGCCGATCTGGTCGTACTGGTCGGTCAGGTGGCGGTATATCGAGGTGCCCAGATCGGTGAAGCAGAAAACAAGGAAGGCCAGCAGCTGGACGATGGCGTACTCCATTTCCGAGTAGTTCTGGGGGGCAGAAAAACGTATTAAATCAACTGAGAAAGAGAGGAACCCTTGATCCTTGCCACTCACCATTATAATCGTGGCAATGTGCGCCGTGATCAGGGCATACACGCCGCCCGAGGCGCCCGCCAGAAAGATGCGCGGACTGGTCAGCGAGGTGCCCATGGAGCCGGCCAGCACGCCGGCCAGGTAGACCAGGGCCACGCGCCACCAGTGATGCACCAGCTCCAGGGCAATGCCCAGGAATATCTGGATGATCAGGTTCATCATCAGATGCATGATGCCCACGTGGACGAACATGTAGCTGACGAAGCGCCAGCCCTCGTAGCGCTTGTAGGGATTGTAGATAAACAGCGTGGCCGCCGGTCCGCTGGTGCTCTCCCCAATGTTGTCCTGGTGATTGGGGTCGTCCCTGGAAGATGGAGGGGATTAATGATCTTTGGTAACTCCAAACAGTTTCTATTCGGAGAGAAAATCTATAAAAATATGTCTTTAAATCAGAGTTGGGCATCGAATTTCAAGCTGAGAGCCTGTCTTTAACGAATTTCTATGTTTATTTTTCTCAATGTTTATCTGTGGATTCCCCCAAAGCTTAATAACTTGATACTTGAACCCATAATTCAACGGAAAAAGGGAAACTTATCACATTCAAAGTTTTCCAATTAAAGTTCCACAAAGATATCGAATATTCTCAATAGTTTCCCTTACAAATTCCACATAAAACTGTCCAGTGACTCAAGGCAGTTCGAGTTACTCACTGAAAGTGTATGACATCCACGAGGAACATGATGATCTCGATGATCGAGAAGATGACCATGGTCAGCGGCGGCGGGCAAATGGACATCTGCTTCTCGTAGGCCCCGTCGGGCTCATCGCCCTCCAGCGGCTTGGGGGGCGGCACCACGTAGCGGCAGTAGCGGGCCAGCATGTTGCGCGCCATCCACTTGTGGCGCAGTGACATGCCATAGAACTCCTCAAAGTCCAGGTGACCATCGTTGTCCTGGTCGCTGCGCTTCAGGATCTGGGCGGCAATGTAGGCGGGTATGTCCCGGCAGTAGCCGTCCGAGATCAGATCCTTCAGCTCATGCGTGTTGATCAGGCCATCTCTGTCGGAGTCGTGCTGGAATAGAAGGTTTTATATATATTAATTCGTGAAAGAAGAAAGAAAAAAGTCCTTATTATTATTTACCACTTTCTGCTTGGGCTTATTCATGGTTTTATTAGCGGTATTAAGGGAAGAATCCATTAATTATAGGCAAACTCTGCTTAGTTCAATTTATTCCCTTTCTGAGCTTAATATTTGTGACTTTTAAAGAACAGAATGCTATGATTGAAGGCTCCTTTCTTTGAGTAACCAAACTAGGGCCTTAGTTGGCCATTTAAAAGGCTTAAAAAACCCCAAATTCCGTACCCAGTAGCCTCTGTGTCCTTGTGTCAATGTATATCTGTTAATCCGTCATCCCAGATCGGTTCATACTCAAATAGGGCGCCGCTTTTAGCCAACAATAAATCAACAGTTGACACCGCCAGGAACCCAGCCAAGCCAGGACCCACAAGAAACAAATTTCAAGTCGAACAGGAACCACAAACTCATTAGAAAACGTAAGTGTTTCTACCTTTTACCAATTAAAGATTAAAAGAAGAAGTTCGTTTAATAATTTCAACAATTTTTTGCACACTTCTGATATAGAAAAAGACCAATTTTATTAGTAAAGCTTATGGAAAATATTTTTAAAATATCAGAACCAAGCATTTCACAAATAACCAATACCTAATACCATTTTTTGTTTAATGAAATACTTCTAAGAATGGCTTAAACTAATATTTATCTAAGAGTCTACAAGTCTTTCGTATAAAATGTCATTCGAAACCACATTAATAAGCTTTTTTGCCTTGAAATGGAAACGTGATCTTTTGTGTACTTTAGAAGGCACCAAACTGGAGACTTCCAGACTTCCTTCAGTCAATTTTCTTTGGAATTAAATATACAAACAGTTGGGCCAGACTAGGGGTATTAGAGATAATCTTTCTTTAAGCAGAATAAATTGTTTGTTTCGAGAGGCAGACTAGGAGAGCTATAGATTGATTTCTTTACGCAGAATATCTGTTTGCCTTTAGACTTTATATTACTTTATAGCAGTGATGCCCACACAAATACAATAACATGTGACTTGCAATTGTGTGCGTAAGAGAAAGACGAAGTTGGCTTCGCACGAGACGTTGCGGTTGCCAGAGCAGTGCAAAGCATTAAATTTTAATCCTTTGCACTGCTCTGACAACCGCACCACTCGACCTCTCATTCTCTCTCTTCTCTGCTGCTGCTCACGTCACGTTTACACTGTCTGTGTAGCGGCAGAGAACCGGCAGAGTTTTTACCAACTACATGTGGCGGGGGTTTGGGCATCACTGCTTTATAGAACCCTAACTATATCCATAGAAAATGTATGAATTTAAGTAATATTTTAATCACAAACAGCAACTCCCAAGAACCACAGAACCCACAATGTCCCAACTGACCCAGATGACCCGCTTCGTGAGCAGCTGGCTGGGCTGGACGCCGGCGACGGCTTCAACGTTCGATTGCTGCCTGTCGGCCAAGGAGGAACCGCTGTTGCAGGAGTCCTCCGGCTTTGTCACTGTGATGGCACTCTACCTGGCCATGACGCTTGTCCTGGTGGCAGTGAGTTTCTGCTCATCCGGCAAGGCCAGCAGCGAGGCTTCTCGATTGGGGCAGAAGCAGGAGATGGCTCCACAACGTCCTTGGCGAAGCTCAGCCCCAGGGATGGCCCTGGCCAAGCTGATCCGCCAGCTGGGCAGACCCAAGCGTTCGCGGCATGAAAGGCAGCGCCTGCGGATAAGGCTGCGCCGGCACTTGGAGCAGGAGCTGAAGCTGGTCAGGGAGCTGCAGGAGCAGGGGCAAAAGCTGGGGCTGCTGGACTGGCAGGATGCCGAGGAGGCCGTAGAGGAGCCCACCTACTTCGACCTGCCCTCCGAGGCCGAGCAGTGAAGCCAAATCGTACAGTGAAACCCTCCCAATAATAATAATAAATACAGTGTCCAACGGCAGCAGCGGCAGCCAAACAGATTCTCGTCTCTTGATTGATTTCGAATTGCCTCATCGGCGACGCTTGCAACATGTGGCCACCAAAAGTGTCCAGGTAACTGTGGCCATAAAAGGCCAGGAATGCATCCGATCCAAACGAGAAACAAGCTATCCAAAACGGGGCTAATCGAAAACAAATCGAAACTCACTCGGAGTTGCACAATAAATAAAAGCGATGGGAACGAGAAGTGCAAAAGTCATAGGCTTAAGTCCCAAGGTTCTTAATATAAACCTCTAATTATCTAGTTCAGTTTATTCTAATATTTAAGGAAACATATCAATGGTATAATTAGGAATAATCAGAGTTCAGTTCCTCATTTCTGATATCATTGTTTACAGCCCATATATGGCGGTGTTTGCTTGTAAAGCTCTTGATAGCATTGTAAGCCATAAAATAAGGCTTTTCCAGATAAGCTGACCGCTGACCTTGCCTAGAAATGTTTGGTAAAGAGCTTAGGAGGTTTGGGGGTTACCTTTAAATCAGTGATGCCCAAGCCCCCGCCACATGTGGTTGGTAAAAACTCTGCCGATTCTCTGCCGCTACACAGACAGTGTAAACGTGACGTGAGCAGCAGCAGCAGAGAAGAGAGAGAATAAGAGGTCGAGTGATGCGGTTGCCAGAGCAGCATTAAATTTAAATGCTTTGCACTGCTCTGGCAACCGCAACGTCTCGGGGGAAGCCAACTTCGTTTTTCTCTTACGCACACAAATGCAAGTCACATGTCATTGTATTTGTGTGGGCATCACTGCTTTAAATGATGCATCCCTTTGATTAGACATAGAAATGATATATTATAAACATATCTACATTTATAGCCACCACTTAATATATAATACTTGAGCAATAAAGACTAGTAATAGAAACTGGGAAAGACACAAAGCCAAAGACAAAGAGCAAACACAAACCCAAACCCAGCGAAATGTCAATGTTCGCACTTAAAAATACAGAGAGGCAGGGCGTCAGAGATACATATATTGTACAATTAGATATAGCCGCCACTCATGTGCGCCGTCCATGCTCAGAGCCCCTATTCCATGCCATCCCCATCCGCGACGATAAGCGCTTTCTCAGGGGGGATTCAAGCTTAGTCACCTGGTATTTGCTGCAGTCACTCCAGAAATATTAACAAAAGCCGTCATCTAGCTGGTATTTTGTTCATATCAGAAAGGCGCGGCTTATCTGTGACATATCAACATGATTTTACAGAAATATTGAACTGTTCTCAATAGAAATATATATGTTAGCTCAAGGATTCCCTTAAATATTATATATAATATAATGATATATGTTTGTCAAGCATACCTAGAAGTGTTACTCAAATTATTTCAGTATTAAGTATTATTATTTCAGTATTAAGTATTAAATAGTTTTTATTTATGAAAACTTTCTATTTAAACCATAAGAAATCAATCACAATGTGTTCCATCATTAAGCGATATGCTAAAAGGGCGTGGTTCCACATTATTCAATGCCAGACAATGTTCCCTCAGTGTTTGAATATCCCAGGCTTATCGTTATATCGCAAATCGGAGTTGTAATGCTTGGAAAGCCCACATAATAGTGCTGTTTCCATGTGTATTTTGGTTATATCATGGATAGATTGTGCTATTGAATGGAAGCCTGAATGTTTGGAGCAAGAGAGCCCAGATAAGATTGCGGGCAAAGAGGAGCGAAGGCTGGAATGTGCCGATTTCCAGATTGAATTTGGATTTGTATGCAAAGTGCGTAGAATGTATGCTAAACAACCCCGGGACTCTGTTCTATCTACGTTAATTAACACCAGAGGAGCAACTGGTTTAATCAAATGATGAAATCGTGGCCGCAGGGCCATCGAACGCTCTCAGTTCCGAAGGGGAATATGTTTATGAGCATTATGAACCATAAATTCCGGGAATACAGATATTTCAGAGATCCAGAAATCAAGCAAACAGGTGGGAGGTGGGTGGTGGGAGTACGGGGTTAAGTGACTAACGCCTCGCCAAAGAATAAAGCAGCAACACACACAGAGACAGGCAAAACACACGCGAGAAGCGGAGACAGAACCCAAAGCGAGCAAACAATAATTTATAACCGGTTATTTTTTTTTTTTATTCGCCGCCCCTCTGTCACGATAAGAAAACTCACTGCCAGAGTTTTCAATGTTAAGAAAACAGAGTGCAGCTAACAAAAAAAATAAAAAAATCAAAAGTTAGTAGCACACACGAGGTGCAAAAATGAGCGACAGAGGGGCCAGTGACGGGTTAAGCCCTCGCGAAACAACGAAAATGCCAGTTGGGAATTTTTGTATAATTAGTTTAATTTTAGGAAGCGAAATGTGTAAAATTAAGCAGTGAATATATATTGTATTTTGAGCTAATTAATTGCCTATTTGCAAATCTACAAAAGTCACGTTTTTCAACAAGATGCTGAAATATTCAAGGGCACATTTTGCCTTTAGAATTTCTGCTTGAAATAAATATATAATTTCCTTTGTAAAATTTAAGAATACAAGAATATTACAATGATATTTGAATGAAATAATATTAATAAAAATAAGGTACAAAATTATTATAACTCTAAAAATTATAATTCCTTTTATTTAGAGACTTTTTTTACTTTAAGAACCAAGAATAAAAACCATAGAAACAGAAATATATAAACTCAGGAGAGCAATTATTTCGCTTTTCCATGAGTTGCGTTTTTGGGGGTGGCTTTTTGTCAATTAAAAAAAAACATTTTAATAAGGAGCGCGTGTGTGTCCCCTTCCTCGACCAGGGGCCGCTAATGGGTTAAGGTGGGGTTTTTATTTGTCTCTTCTTCTAGGGAGTGCGAAGAGCGCAGCACTAGCGGATCGATGCTAGCAGATGATTCACCAAAAAGGCAACTTTCACCAAGGGCGAGAAGAAGACAGACAGCCAAACACACAAGCAACTTCATTCACCGCTAAGGTTTGTTTGTGTGTGTCGTGTGAGTGCGGGCCGGCTGTTTTTTTTTTTTATAATTACAGTTGTGCATTCTCTGTGCAGTTTTCGCGGAATTTCAACAGTTCCCCCTATTTTCCATGTTTGCCACTGTACCTTGTCGAATATCTCGCGCATCTTGCGCCGATCCTCCGGCTCTTGGGAGTGGGTCTGGTTAAGTGGGATCTCCTCCATGTCTATGGTGTCCTGGCGCAGCGTCGGTGGGCGTGCGGGGGGCGAGCGTCGCTCGGGGGGAATGGTAGGATACAGGCCGTTCTCCACGTCCCGCTGCTGCTGCAGCTGCAGCTGCTGGGCGGGCGTCTGGCTCTGCTGGCGGTTCACCGTCTTCACGGGCATGGTTCACTTGAGGTTCTGGCCGAGATCGGGCAGAAATCACACACAAAACCGAAACAAAACTAATCCAAGGATTTGCTCACTTAAAAGAACCGCAATCGAAATCGAAATCGAAACCGAAACCGTTAGCCAAAATTCAATTACAGTTTGTGCTTCGACTCATCGCCCGCGGTTTGAGTCCCGATAAGATTAAGAACTGCGGCCCATAAAAGGTGGTCGAAATGGACGCCGCTTGTCTTGACTTGGCCCAAACGAAAATGCGGTGTCGCGATGGTAAAAAAAAAACAAAGCGCGAAAAACAACTGGCCAACAACAACTGAGAACCGTCGCTAGACCGTGGCTAAATACCATCGGGATCGGATGAATATACCGAAGAGGGGTGCAGTATATACTGGAAACACACCAGATAATCGGATAAGCTTGCAGGTGGGAAACTTGGATAAAGCAGGCGCCATAACGGTTGTACTTCCCCATTTTCTTCGAATTTCTGTTGCAAGAAAAACACTATAACTAATTGTAATTAATTATATTGGGAGAAAACATTTTATTTTACATTTCTGCGCCCTTTCGCTGCTACTGTTCTTATTTTTCTATGACCAGGACAAATTAATTTGTTTGAAGTTGAACTGCACAAGTAAACAATTGAATTTTATAAAAACTCTTGTGAATAAATCGCTCATTGATATTATAGTAAAAGATAAATTTATTAAAATCAAAACTTTTTAGAGTCTTTGGTATATATTATAATCGGCGGGGGTGTGCAAATAAATCGATTTTTGCGGAAATACTAAATGTATCAAGGGGGAAATCGATGCGACTTGCAACACTAGACAGCTTTTGATAGTATTTTAAATAATTAATGGAGTTTTTTAAACCAAAACTGGGTAACAGTATTGTAATTAAATAAAAAATAAATCAATTTTAATAATATGAGCTGCATATTCAATTTATTTACAAAATAAACTTAGAACAGGAAATGCATTTTTTAAATCAATGCTATATAATGGTATTTCTTGACACTAAAATGGTATATAATGGTATTTATTTTTAGGCCAAGTGGTATTCTTCTATCGTTATCGGCGCGGTCACCCTGGCTCTAGTTTGCGTAGGAGGAGGAGGAAGAGGAAGAGGAAGCGAAGTCTAAGCAAAGACCAAGAAAATGCACAGATCGCGATCGGTGCAAAAGGCAATGTGGAGAGGAAGTATCGAAGCGTAAAAATCGAAGGCAGCGGCCGCCATCAGCATCCGCGACGACAAAAACAACAACAACAGCCAGAACGGAGGAGGCAGCTCCAACAGCCAAACAACAACAGAATATACAGCACAGCGAGCACAGAAATACACACTAAAGAGAAATCAAAATAAAAAGGTACAGAATATACGACAAAAATACAAATACACGCGAGTGCGGAGCGTGTGTGTATATGTATTTATAATTGTTTGATGAAAAATAGAATTACTGCATTTCATATATGTACATTTATGTATATTTGAGTTAAAGCCTCTTTGTGTCTGTGCGCGCTTGAGTCTGGGTGTGTGTGTGAGAATGCGACAACAACAATGGCAGCTTGACCCCCGCACAGCTGTGAATGTTTTCCATCTCCGTCCCGCTCCCACTTCCATTACCACTTGCACCCACTACCGACTACCCCTCTCCACCTTGCTCCATCCTTCTAATTTCGCAAATCAAATACAAACTTCAATTCGCAATACATGTTACTGGCTCTAGATTTGCCAATTGGTTTCAACTCTATTTCGGTCTTTTACCGTTAGTCAAATGCCCTATCGTCGTGCGAATGTGTGTGTTAGTCGTGCTCTTTAACTCCCGTTGAGTGCAACATTTCTTTGTTGTGCTATTGCCATCCCTTTTGCGCACCACACCACCCACCCCACCTCCCCGAAAACTACGCACTTTGCTTTTGGCCTGCTTATTGCGTTGTGTGCTTTCCTCCGCCCCGCTCCTTTGCTTTTGCGTTTTAAAAATCTTATCAGCACGTACAATTAAATGTGTTGAAATGCGGAGTAAAACTCATTTGCTAAATTTTTTGGCCCCACATCTACTGCATATGTATGCACGTACATATATGTACCTCTCCCCTCGCACACATGCAGTCAATGACCCAATAGGCATTGTGTGAGTGTGTGTATTGTAAAAACACCTCCAAAGATGTCTCCCTAATTTTGGCTTTGTTTTTGGCTTTGCCTTTGATTTGGCTTGGCTTTATTTTTAACCCTTCGCTAAACCGTTGCATTTGACCTCGTTCAATTGTGGTGTGTATTTTGTTGCTAGGCTCCACACACACGACACACACACACACGAGCACTTTTGAAGGGCATCGCCACTTCGGCTTTGGCCTCTCCATCCTATCCGTTGCCCTGCTGTTATTTCTCATTTCTTTCTTTTGCTTTTGTTTTTGTGGCTTTGCCTTGCTGCATTTTACAGCTGTCCTTGATTATAGCTTTTCTTTGCTTTGCTTCACTTTGCTTTGGTTTTCTTTTCTCTGCTCTCTGTCGCTGTCCCTCTCTGCTGCCCATCGCTTTGTTATTATGATTTGGCTTGCTGGGTGTGCGAGGGAGAGGATGGGCTGGGGTGGGGAGTACTGCAATGGCATCGACAGCCCTCTTCCTCTTCCCGCTCCCTGCCGCCCTCACTCCCTCGCACTCTCTGCTTTGCGCTTGCTCTTCTGATTGTCGCTCTCTGCTTCATGCTGGCTCTGCCTCTGCCTCTGCTGGCGCTGCTCCAACATGCGCTGCTTTCTGCTTTCTGCTTTGGGGGCTCGAAACTCTGTTGCCAGTTAATTTTCAGTAACTAGTTGAAGTAGACAACAAAACGAGCGAAAAGACACACGCACACACAGCAGGCAGAGCAGCTCCTATATGCATAAGGGAGGCGGAGAGGCAGCAGCAATAACAACAATAACAGTCCCAACAAACACAGCAGTTGCAAGTAAATAACCAAAATGTATAACTATGTTTTTCATAATTCTACAAATGGCCAAACATAAGTGTGTATGTGTGTGTTGTGTGGTGATGATAAGAAACGTTTATCGAAATACGTTGTGTGCTATTCAAATTTTAATAATTGTTAGAAAGACAGAGACAGAGAGAGCCACAAAAACGACAAATTGTTGTTTCAAATTGCAGCTGACTCGCATCATTTTTTTGTATTTTTTTATTTGTTGTTATTGTTGATATTCCATGTGGGCGCATCACTCTCCTACGCACGCACACACTCTCAGACAAAAGCAAAGCCAATAACAATAACAACAAGGGCAAAATGGAGCCCGAACAGTAATACTTCGGTTATTGCGTACAGTGAAGACACAACAACAGTAATTCTCCACACACGCACACAGTTGCACGCACACAGTCAGGGGGCTATACAGAAATCGAAAGAGAATTTCACAATTTGTTAAACTAACGAAGCCAAACCGTGGCAAAGACAGAAACGGAAAGACTTTTGATGTGATGGGGGCGAGAAAGAGACGGGAAGACGGGGGAGCTCGGGTACAAGCACACCAAGCACCACAGGCACACACAAAGTGCAAGAGAGTGGAGAGCAAAGTAACAGCAGAATTAGCTCATCCCAGAGCGGGAGAGAGTGGGAGATGCAGAGGCGAAGGAGAGAGAGACACGGAACGGGGATAGTAGTCAGATGGCACAGTGGATCAAATCAGTCACCGAGTCAAGTAGCTATCAATTTCTAACCCTTACAAATTTTTTATATTTTGATTTGTAATTTTAAGATTAAGCTCTTGTTTTTATTTGCTGAAATGGCAATCTTAATATATTGGAAAACATGTCTTATTAAATAACAACAAATTAACATTCTTTGCTTAATCTTTTGTCTTTAAAAGCCAAATATTTAATTAACCTGACTAACTTGACAAGAAGGGTAACAGTCCCTTGTGGCCCACGGTACATTTGTTGATTTCAAGATGATTGTGGGGGCTGCCTCTCTCTCGCGTGCTCTCTCCCGCTCTCTCTCGCGCCTTCTTTCTCTCTCTGGCTATGTGACTTTCGAGCGAGCAACAACATTAAACAGCTGAGCTTGTTTGAAAACAACAGCCACCCAACCATCTGGCCCCCGCAACCGCCCCCACTCCACTACACTCCACTCGCTCCTTCCTCTCCCCGCCCAATGAAGGGCGCGCCACTGGAAAAAGGAATTGAAACTGAAACGGAATCACCCATAGCAACGGGGGGCGAGGAGAGGAGGAGTCAGAGCTGGGGCTCAAAGGCATCCCGAAAGTATGCAGCATGATTCCGGTTAACAGATCCGTTTCGAAGGACAACAAATTTTTGCAAATGGCAATGACGTAGTTGAGAGCGATAGAGAGGTTGTGGTATAGCGAAAGAGAGAGGGATTGGGTTGCGACGTCACAGATTGCTGACATAGTTTCCTCATTTAGGCCAAGTATGCATTTCCACGAATGTGTTTGGTGGGTGTATGTGTGTGTGTGTGTGCAGAAGAGATTCGCTCAGCTCGGTGACCTACATAGTCATGAATATAAATACCTATATGTATATGTTTGTACGCTGGATATAGATAACGGAGCAACTCAGAAGGCAATGCGACATCCTCCAGATCGTATCGGGAATCGGAATCGGAATCGGAATCGGAAGCACAATGGGGCACAATCGAAAGTCAGGGCAAATCCTTTCAATTTAGAGTTGAATTTAGGGCCTAGAAGTTCCTATAACTAAGCAAGTAACGAATAAATGCAAACCTTTTAATCGACAAACCCTCCAAGGACGAATTCTTACTCCAAGGACATGTATTTCACGCTTTCAAGGCCTCGGAAAGTATGCAACGAAATTTTTGCAAAGTATAGCATACTTTTTGGCGCCATTTTCGCCGATTTCAGCTTGTTTCCTTTCATTTTCAAGTCTAAGCCAAAACTCAAGACTACTTCTTAGCCTTCTGTGGATTTAAATGATGTTATTTATAAGCTTTTTATAAAAACCAAAAGAAAAAGCCCACCAGATTTATATTTAGTATATTTATGGTAATAAAAACTATGGAAACATACTCATCCGTTTGCATTTCCTTTCCTCTTGCAGGCAGCAGCTTCCTCTTTCGCTCTGGACCGTGCGGGTGAGAGTTGACGGATGCGGAGGAGTTCGCAGCCAGCGCTGGAGCAGCAGAAGCAGACGCCGACGACGAGGAGCAACAGGAAGAGGATAGAGGAACCATAATAGCAATATACGGAACAAAAACCAACAAATACACCGCCTTAGCCTTAGAAAAAGACAACGAGGAGACGACGGAGACGCCGACTACTCCACTTAGACACCAAATCAAATCAAAACCAAACCAATCAAAAAAGCCCTGTCCCTATTCCAAGCCCCAATTCAAGTCCAAGTCCAAACCCAGAAGCAGAGGCGAAAGCTATACAAAATGTCCTCGCCAAGTGCCGGTAAGCGTCGCATGGACAACGATGTGATCAAGCTGATCGAGTCGAAGCACGAGGTGACCATCCTGGGCGGCCTCAACGAGTTCCACGTCAAGTTCTTTGGACCGACGGAGACGCCGTACGAGGGCGGCGTGTGGAAGGTGCGCGTCTACCTGCCCGACAACTATCCCTTCAAGTCGCCGAGCATTGGGTTTGTGAACAAGATCTACCATCCGAACATCGACGAGTCCTCCGGCACGGTCTGTTTGGATGTGATCAACCAGGCCTGGACCGCGCTCTACGACCTCTCGAACATCTTCGAGTCGTTCTTGCCGCAGCTGCTCACATATCCCAATCCGGTCGATCCGCTCAACCGCGACGCGGCCGCCCTGTACCTGCACGAGCCGGAGGAGTACCACCGCAAGGTGGCCGACTACGTGCAGCGCTATGCCACCGAGGACGCGCTGCGGGCGGCGCAGCAGGAGCGGGAGAGCAGCGACAGCGAGTCGAGTATGTCCGACTATAGCGAGGACGAGGCCCGGGACATGGAGTTATAATATCGGTTGGACCGCCAGCAGCCAACTACGGATTTACCGCTAACACTAACACTGACAACAGCCTAATATATATACAAGAAAGCTTCGAGAGCCCGCCCGATCCCAGTCCCAGTCCTCTACCCTCTTCCCCCCTCACTTTCAGTTGGCAAACAAACAAAACAACAGTAGAAACAACAAGCAACAATATATATATATATATATCGAGTATATATATATCGATTTAATTGATAAATGATTGGATTTTAAGATAGAAAGTGATTCGATGATGGCGTGTGATGAACTGCGCACACACGCACATACATACATATAAATATATATATATACATACACTATATATACACGCAATGCATATATATGTACGTATATACACATATGTATGCATTTACCTAATGTAAGCAAAAAACAAGATTTGAAAACTCTTAGTTTAGCCATCAGTAGCTGATAACAAGGATAGCAAGGATGCAAGGATAGCAAGGCGATGATATAAGCAAAGAAAGGATGAGATTGGAGCAAGGAACGAGAGGAAACAAGCAGAAACAGAAACAGAAACCGAAACAGATAACAAAGATAAAGCCTAGATGCAAAAACGCAATTAAAATGGTTATAGTAAGTGCACACACACACAACATGCAACACACACACCCCCACGCAATATAAAGAATAATGAATAACGAGTAACGAGTACCGAGTAACGAGTAACGAGTAGTTATGATTAACGAATGAGATGTGCTAGCCCGAAATTGCTTTTGGCCTTGTTCTGGCATTAAACAACGTATCGTAAACACCAAGTACCACCATCAAACGAGTTTTTGGAAAACCTCCTCCTCTTCACACATTAAGCCCAATCGAATCCTGAATCCTGGACCCTCTCTGCAGCAGCAAAGTTCGCTTTTGCCTTAAGATTATGTTATGTTTTGTTCGGTAAAAACACACGCAGCATCGTAGGATCCTTGAATTTAAATGTATCTCTCTCTGTGTCTCGCCGTCTCTCACCTGTGTACTTGTAATATTAATCGAAATTTTAACCGGAGGAAGCGAAGAACCCATTTGACTTAGCAGCCTTGACCCTGCCCAGAAGATCAGAGGATCAGAGGATCAGAGGAGCGAAAACGATCGAAAGTAAATAGAGAACTAATAATAAAAACCAAGACAAATCCTAGAGGAAGCGGAAGCGTTGCGTTAGAGACGAATGCGTGGAACAGAATAAACGTTGCAGTTCTTTTTCTTGTTAATTAATATTATATTGTACGGTTATTATGTAATGTTTTAAAATAGGATTCGAATTGAATGTAATTAAATGCAATAACTCTTACGTCTTAACTTATATGCCACCCGTGTTTAAGCCAAAATCTAATTATTTTTGTTTATTATTATTACCATTACCTTTGTACTTGCACCTCCTTGGCCCTTACCCCTTTTGGTACTTGCTTCATTATGTTTCCCATCCCTGGACCGGATCTGGAGCTGGGTTAATGGGTCTGCGGGGGTTGTTCAATCAAATCAAAGTGCAGACATATATATATACCCCTTACCGACTACCGATCTACTGTAACTGTACTACTATAACTTACGCCTAAGTCTAACAGCGGAGTTAATCTCTGATAGTTGTATATAAGTTACACACGCGCCTATATATGCAGATCTATCTATCAGGACACACAATAATTAAAACGTAATTCAAGCAATCGAAGAGGTCGAAGGAGCAAAAACAGAAAATATGTTGTTACAAACAAAAGTGAAATCTAACAAATAAAAAAGAGGAAACGAAACCGAAAAAAGCGAATAATAATAGTGAAGACGCGACGTTTCTTGGCCCTGTTTTGTCAATAAGTTTGGTTTTGGCCCAATAATAGCCTGGCACGGTTACAGTTGCCTCTCTCTCTGCACCCACCTTTGCCTAGGCCAACTGACAACGCCTGCGGATTGTCAACGCCCAGCTGTGGCTTGTGGCTTCTGTCTTCGCCTTGGAAACTGGCTAAAGGCGCGCCAAGTTTGTTTGTTGATTCCTTGGCTTGCTTGTTTTGGCCCAAGGGCCGAGGGACACGGTTTAACGCTCCTGCGTGGAGTTAATCGCGCAATCAAAACAACAACAAGTGCAGCCAGGAGCCAGGAGCCAGGAGGCAGCTGCCAGGAGCCAGAGCCAGGAGCCACAACCAACCAGACATGGGTATCTACTTTAAAGATCTATAAAAACAACAACATTTCGTGTGTGCCAAGTGTGCGGGTGTGCCGGTGGTGTGCGGTGTGTCAGTGTGGATTGTAATTACTCCTGGCGGTTCGACAATTGCCCTGGCAATTGGGTAGCCATGGGCAGTGCCCTCCAACGGAGGCTCACTGGCTTGGCATCGGAATTCGGAATAGTTTCGACAGTTTTTCTGTAGTTTCAGGGGGAGGTTTCAGTTCCTGAAATTCCTTTGAAGCAATTAAAAAAGTTTCTCCGTATCCGCCAGCCTTGTGATGTAACCGAGCTTTAAAGCCAGGCAGGGGTGCCACAGAAATTGTTTAAAATGCTGATAGCATGCTTTTGTGCGCCATTTTTAAGGGATTTCATATCCAAAGTAAAAGTTCCTCCGTATCTGCCAGACTTGTGATGTAACCGAGCTTTAAAGCCTGCAGGGGTGCCACAGAAATTGCTTGAAATGCTAAAAGCATGCTTTTGGGCACCATTTTTAAGGGATTTCATAGCCAAAGTAGTTTTCTTAGCCCTCTGAATAATGTTTAGGCATTCCTCTACTTCTGAAAAATGTGGAAAGGCATTAATACTCCGAGTTTCAAGTACTCACTGTCAAAGGTGCACTCAAAAGTTAAGCTTTCATCTATGCCGAAGCTTTCTGGTTATTTCTCTGTGAAATATTTTCTAAAGAAAATAGGTTTTATGCTTAATACAATATAAAAACTCAACTTTATTGATTTCTCGTTGCTATGGGTAACAAAAATTAATAATTAAATCGAAAAAATGGCAAAATAATTTAAAACAAAGTTTAGCTTAGGAAAATCCTTGACTTTAATTCAAAGCTACACTTTCCATTTATTTCTTGGATAAAGAAAATCAAAAAACCCAAAGTTAAAGCACCTTAAACCACCAATACTTCCCGAAATAAATCAAGGAAGTGCTCCTCCGCTCGTTGCGGCAACAGATCCACGCCTCCGGCTAGCCAATCGCGACTGAGGCAGTCACTGGCAGTGGCCAAAAAACCAAGGGAACCCTCTACACATGGCGCAAGGACATGGCCCGTCCAGGCCGCCTGTCACATGTGACGGCTCAGGGTACATGTACATGTCCTGGCACAGGAAATTGCAGCCGGAGGCAGAGAGTGCAGCGACTGCAGCCCTTTTGCTTTGACGGACTGCCAGGTCCAAGCATGTTTGATTTGTTTGCTCCGAAAGAGTGGTCGAGTCGAGGACAAGGAGGAGGAGGAGCCACAGTCCGGGTCCTTCTTGGCAACCGATATCAACAAATTACATGAAACCGTATGCCGCACATGGGAACGGGTCTAGACAGAGGTTGCCTTCCCTGTATCCCCAAATCCGTGTCCCACAACCCACAACAATGGCATATGGAAATGCTAATAAAATTATAGTGCCTCGGGGCCAAAGCAGACAGTTAGACACCCACCCGGGCCCCTGGGCTGCTCCTCCGCTACTTATACGGGTAATCACTAGATAATAGCGTTTTTTCTCGAAGGGAGCCCACTCCTCGGAGCACGACACAACAAAACAATGGCCTGGGGGTCGGGAAGAGGGCGAAAAGTACGAGTACAGATTGAAATCAAAGTGAACACAACAGCAAATGAGGGCACTCGAAGAACCAGGAGGTAGAAATCCCTTTTAAATGTATTAAGGAGAGCTGGAAACGAATTATCTATTAATATCCATGTTTTGCCATTTTTAATTTGAAATTCCTTTAGAATTCGAAAAGACGGTTCCGAAAGAGGGTTAAAAAATAATTATCGATTATTATTGCTGTTTTCCCATCTCTAATTTGAAGTCTATCGAAAAAGTATGCTATGGAATTTATTGCAAGGATTTTAGAAGGTGAAGTCACTATTTATAGCATGATTTTAGGCGGCATTTTAACGGATTTCAAAATCACAGCGTATTTACTGTAATACTTTTAAATTTATTAAAAAGGGATTTAAAATAGAGTTGGAAAATAACGGATTTCAAAACCACAACGTATTTACTATAATATCCTTTAAAATAACTCTGCTAATATCGATTATTTTTTTAAATATTTAAGGCAATAAAGAAACATAATACAGAACAAGTGGTAAAAATAGTTCCTACATAGATTTTTATACAGGGTTGCCACAGAAAACGTTGTGGACTTAAAACCACTTAAAAAGCGCTCCAAAAGTATGCTAATAAATGTTAAAACTTACAAAAGCATTCCAAATTACATGGAAATTATATCCTTGCATACTATAACACATTTTATAAATTAATTTAAAATCGATAACGATTTCTGTGGCACCCCTGCTTATGTAGTTTTATACGAAACCACAGCATACCTTTTCCTAAAAGCTTTTTTTGTAATAATTATTAAAATTATTTTAAACTCTTTTTAAATTATTTTAAAATCGATTACGAATTCTGTGGCACCCCTGCTTATGATGTTTTATAAGAAACCACAGTATACCTTTTTCTAAAAGCCTTTATTTCCTAAAATTTATATTTGAAAAAATGTTTAAAATGTAATAATTATAAAAATTATTATTATTAAATTTATAAAAATTATTTTAAACTCTTTTAAATTATTTAAAAATCGATAACGATTTGTGCGGCAACCCTGCTTATGATGTTTTATAGGAAACCACAGAATACCTTTTCCTAAAAGCCTTTATTTCCTAAAGTTATATTTGAAAAATGTTCAAAATGTAATATTTATTAAAATTATTATTATAAAATTTATTTAAATTATTTTAAACTCATTTTGAATTATTTTAAAATCGATAACAATTTCTGCGGCAACCCTGCTTATAAAGTTTTATAAGAAACCACAGCATACCTTTTCCTAAAAGCCTTTATTTCCTAAATGTATACTTGAAAAAATATTAAAAATGTATTATTTATTTTCTGTAAGATCAAGACCCCCCTTAGGATTCCTCTAAATTGATTTCTCTCAGTGCTTTTTGAAACGCCAGCAATTTATGGGCAGAATGTGAACGCTATTACCCATTTCGATGGGCTCCGAATGGGTTTCCGGCGGCTATGAAAGCGCCGCATTTGCATTTCCAGGCCTTTTGTTTGCTCTGTTCCACATAACATAGTTGAAGGGCTGCTCTCCAGGAGTGGAGGAGCGTCGGAGCGTCGGGTGAGCGTGTCGACTTTGACACATAAAGTAGCAAGCCCACAGAGACACGCACCCAAGTGGCAGGGGGCAGGAGGCAGGAGGCAGGAGGCAGGAGTCCCGTGGCAAGTGTATATGTAACTGGCAATTTGTGTTTCTGCCTGCAGGCAAGGCGGGCGCCGCCGGCAAGGGTCGTTCGCCAACACCGACACCCCAGCAGGCAGCAGCAGGCGGAGGTGCAGCAGCAGCGACGGCGGCACCCACAGCAACAGTGGCAACAACAGCCGGCGGAGGAGGAGGCGGAGGCGGGGGCGGAGGAGGAGGCGGAGGCGGAGGTGGCGCTAGATCCACGCTACATGCGAGTAGAACGATACTGAAAACGGTATCCGTGTTCCTCGCCAGCGGCAAGCGCAACTCGAGCCACCAACAGTCGAAGGCCGCCGCGGCTGCCCTGCAGAACAAACGGCAACAGCGCCAACGGAGGATGGATGAGCTGAGCGGCAAAATCAATCCCAAGCTGCTGGACAGCCTGCGCAAGAAGACGCGCTTCACCAAGTGAGTTCTGCCAGTTCCCGGGTTGCCAATTACCAAGTGATTCTCCTCGACTTCTAGGGACGAGCTGGATGCCCTGTGCCGGATCTATCGCAAGCTGGTCTCCAGCTCCGCCAGTGCGGCCATAGCCAAGCCACATGCCGCCGTGGAGGTGAGTCTAAGTTTTTTGTTAATTTTAAATTAAAAAACTATATATTTTATATTGAAATTGAGGAAATAGATATCACTTTCTTATTGGCTATAAGAGGCGTTCAAGAAGACCTCCAATTCCCACAGCTTTAGAGCTTAAATAATAAATTTCCTCCTTCCTTTAATACAGTGATGCCCAAGCCCCCGCCACATGTGTTTGGTAAAAATTCTGCCGGTTCTCTGCCGCTACACAGACAGTGTAAACGTGACGTGAGCAGCAGCAGCAGAGAAGAGAGAGAATGAGAAGTTGCCAGAGCAGTGCAAAGTATTAAATTTTAATGCTTTGCACTGCTCTGGCAACCGCAACGTCTCGCGCGAAGCCAACTTCGTTTTTCTCTTACGCACACAAATGCAAGTCACATGTCATTGTATTTGTGTGGGCATCACTGCTTTAATATAAAATTAAACCTCATATTAACTCGGCTTTCCACTCACTAAATACCCTAAATCCCCACTAAAAACCCAGGGCATCGATCGCATTGTTTTCCGTGAGCTCCTGCACAGCACCTTCGACATTGTCACCGAGGAGATCCTGATGGAGCGCATCTTCTGCAGCTGGGACAAGGCCCACGAGGGTCTCCCTTTGCGCCTCGAGGGCTGGCTCATAGGACTCTCCACCTTTTTGCGGGGAACTGCGGCGGAGAGGGCCGCCTTCTGCTTTCGGGTCTATGACCTGAACACCGATGGCTTCATCACCAAGGACGAGATGTTTACGTTGCTAAGGAACTGCCTGATCAAGCAGCCGCAGGACGAGGATCCGGACGAGGGTGTTAAGGATCTGGTGGAGATTGTGCTCAAGAAGTTCGATCTGGACAAGGATGGCAAGGTGGGTGGAGGTCCTACTTCTCATAGAACTTTTTGAAGTTAATCTGTATTATCCCTTCAGGTCTCCATGGAGGACTTCATGGGCACAGTCACCGCGGAGCCGCTGCTCATCGAGGCATTTGGCCAGTGCCTGCCCACGGACAGCGCCGTTGTCTCCTTCTTCTCCACTCTGCAGGTCTGAGGTGGAAGTTTTTAAATGAAATTAAGTTAAATCTGTTGCTTATATTATTTATTAAATATATATCTTTAAAAATAACGTTGGTTTCTGGCTTTTAAAGTGAGTCTTTTGGCTGGTAAATATATTTATAATTTAAAGAAATAAACAAATAATAAAATGTTGTTACTCATTAAATAATAATTAGTAACAAAATATTAAAAAGGGTAAATAACAATGCTTAAATGTTTATAAAATATATTATTTCTTTAATAACATTTTAAAAGAACAAATCTAATTGAAATCTAATCTTATAAATAGTCACAAAGACTAATGAGAACTATTCTGATCGGAGTATCTTTTACTATTCGCTTTTGTACTCTCCAATTGCCATAACAAAACTTTATGCTAATTGTCTTGCAATAAAATATAACTTTATAGCAGCTACACATATGTAAATACGTATGTAGCTATAAATATAAACAAATGCAATCGGTTGTTATATTAGCGTAAGTCCAACTTGAACTGGGGACCCCCAAACAGATACAAATGCAGATACAGAAAAAGGTATAAAGTTATATATGAACTGGTAGAAATAATAATAAAACGAGAACTATTCACATCAAAATATAACACTTTTAAAATTAGCATAGTTATGAGATGATCTTTAGCTTTTATAGTTATCACTGCTTAGCTGAACTTTATTTGAAGAGAAAATATTAAAGATGCCAAAGAGAAGCTACAGAGCTTGTCTGCAGAGTTTGTTTTAAAAGATTACTCATCATTACTTGTGGAATTGGAAGTTGGGAATTATAATGCCTAAGCATTCTAAAAAAGTTTTTTTAAAAAATATAATTTCCACAATTTCTGTGGATTGAAATAAGACCTCAAGTAAAGCTTATAAATACTTCAATATCTCCAAAAATATTTCCTTAATCAATTAAAAAATATTTTTTAATTTCTTTTGATTTTTATTTTATTTTTTTTATGATTTTTCTTCCACTGTACCGATACAGTTACGCCAAATTGCAGTGGAGCTAACTGGCTAACGATCTGTTGGGGGCTCCGGATCGGATCAAATCGGATCGGATCGGAAGGTGACCCCGACCCAGACACATATTTGCCGTAATTGGCACGTAGCCACATTTGGATCTCTCCGGGGCCAGTTCCCGCCCCAGCATCTCTGGGATACAGATATAGCTACTGATTGGGGCGCTGCATCTGACGGATACTCCGGCCGAGAGATGAGCAGGCGTCATAGCGAATTTTATGCAAGCCTCGGGCGGGCGGCCCAGTCAAGCGCTGCGGTAATGCGAGCTAATTTATTCGATTAGCCAGCCGCGTCCACACGCAGGAATCCAGAACGGAGAACTGGGATCTGGGAACCGAGAGCCGAGAACTTGGAACCCCCAGAACGGAGAACCCAGAACAATTGTCACGAATCTTGTTTATCCATTGGATGCATTCATGCAACGCCCAAAGGCGGCATTGTTTCAATTTCATTGGCTTTCCACGCGCCGCTCCCCTGCTCGTGCCCGGCCTGCCCCGCCAGCTTTTCACTCAACTGGAAGGTGGACCGGTCCGGATCGGATCGGATGGCATCGGGGAAACCGGAATGTGGGCAGGCGGTAGCGGTAGCCACAAGGTGTCCCAGTTCGTGTGGCCGGAAAGGAAGAGGCTGCCCTTGGGGGCTCTAAGTTCATCCGATTTTCAGAAGTTGCGAAAAACACGAGAATGTGTCTAAAAAAAAATTAAACATGGAAAATTGGAAAATATTTGTATATTTATGTAATAAATATTATCTGTGGTTTTATTTTCCTAAAATATAGAGGCTAGGGTACGCATATTATGAGCAGGGTTCCCTAAGCATTAATTAAGTTATAAGTTATATATTTAAATCATAATTAAGGTGTTGTTTATTATTATTTATTAAGATGTATTAACAAAAGAAGTTCAAAGGAGTGGCCGAAGAAAAGGCTAAAGATATACAAGACTTTCCTTTGAACTAAACAAAACTCCAGGTTAAAATAATAATACTTACCTAGAATAGAGTCAAATTGGTGGAAATAAATTACCTATTGAAGGCCTTAACATTTAAAGGCAGAGGCTGGGCAGAGAAATTTGCTGGCTTGCTTTAAGTGATTATAATTAAAAACTGATAATAAATAAAATTGATTGATTGAAATAATAAAATAAAATAAAAAAAATAAAATAAAATAAAAAAAATATAAAAAAATTAAATTAAAAAAAAAAAAAAAAAAAATAAAAAAAATCAAATAAAATAAAATCAACAACAAATCCAAAATGAAGTCGAAATCTATAGCCGTAATTAGAAAGAACTTATTCTTTTATTTATTGATTGATTTTATTTATTAAACATTTATTCATAAATTAATTCAAATTATGTATAAAAACTTGCACCAAGATAGTTACTAATCACTTGAGGACAGCAAGTTATTAAAAAAATGCCATAAATGAGACATAAACCCAGCCTTACCCATCTATTTCAATTATATGGATTTAATTCGAATATAACTGGGTATACATATCCCCTTGTTTGTTCACCAGCATTACGTATCTCATACCTAACGGTGATACCATCGGTTGAGCAAATATGTAATCAAGATAGAAATGCAGTACGAGCTTGCACAGTTTAGTATTAATTTTTTTTTATTTATTTCCATGCCTGACTAATCTCCCCGATCGCTTATCGATATCGGCTTAGTTTTCAGGGGGTGGCCACTAGCCATACTTTGACCCATTCAAAGGAAAGTGATTCATCATGCTGACTCGGCAGCTCCTCAGGACCCACGGACTGCAATCTAATCTCATAAAAACTTCAGATAGCAGAAAGCTGATGGGTCGAAGGGGTCAGAAAAGAAGCTCAAACCAAAGTTTATAGTCTTTGAAGATATCTATAATTTATTATAAATATTATAATCAATGAAAATATCCATAATTTATTATAAATATTTTTGAAGTTCTAATACTCCTTTTATAAATATTTTCTTTAACTTTAAATGCTTCATAATATTTCCCTATTCAATAAGGCGAGTAGCCTAGAGGTCTGAGTGCCGGATTTGCG
Source organism: Drosophila triauraria (assembly GCA_014170255.2). Taxonomy (NCBI): domain Eukaryota; kingdom Metazoa; phylum Arthropoda; class Insecta; order Diptera; family Drosophilidae; genus Drosophila; species Drosophila triauraria. Next base: position 3,180,863 of record CM024333.1, on the reverse strand, counting down.
TTGTTTTTGACAAAATGAGGAGTTCAACTCCCGCTCATTCCAAATCCCTATTTATTCAAGTTCCAGTGTACCTAAAATGGGAAATACCTTCACAATCGATTCTCAAGTACCCAATCCTATTTGCCTATGAATGGCCTGAGCTTGTCTGGAGATTAGTTTGTTTTCGAAAGGGGTTGCCGGGTGCCAAAGATCATCCTGCAAGTCCTTATCTTCCCCTATGGAAAAGAGCGAGCTGATCGATGAACTGCGATCTGAACTGCCATATCTGGGCCGTGCATCTGCCTCGGGGACCCCGAGAGAGAGCAGCTCTAGAGTGTGTCTGGGCGACCCCGTCGCTCTCGGCTCTCGTCTCTATGAGTATTTTTATATGACACATATATCATTTTTAGTCTCGGTATTATTATTATTATTATCGGACCCTGATTAACACACACCACGCTGGAGGCAGCGGCAGCGGAACTTGGGCTACTCGTTCCATATAGATCGGATCGGATCGGTGTCGGGGAGCGATGTTTATAGAACGCTCTGTCGCAGTCGCAGTCGCAGTTGCCGCCTCTGTCGCCGCCTGTATCTATGAGTATAGTGTAGTGTATCTGAAAGTACGAGTATCTGCGACTCGCTCGTGTGTGTGTGTAGATTTGAAATAATAACTTATACGACCGGCGGCACGGAGCGGTGCGTAGTGCGGTGTTTACTTTGCCGTACAATATTCAGTTCGAATTCGTTAACAGCCGCTAACGGTTTGCCAGCAGCCCCACAGCCAGATCCCGCGATCCTCAGCAAGTCCTTCGATCCTTCGCAAATCCCCGCCGCAAACATGACGAAAGTGTCGCAGAGGTCAGTGTTAGCCCACAAATCCACAGCCAGAGCTGTTGCCAACACATGTCAGGAGAGAGAGAGAGTGCCTTATCAGTGGAACTACACGTCCATTTGGGGGCCATTATAATCGCTACAAGCGATAGCTTGTGTTCTTATCAGCCACTGAAAAAAAGCCACCTCCCCAGGAGCAGGGTTCAAGCAGGTGCTCCAGAAATAGTAGAAAAAGAACACCTCATTTCCGAGACAGATCCATCCGCCGAGTCGCTGATCACCGATCACCTTTGACCAATGGCGCCAGCCAGCTGGATTTTCCGCAGAGAATTATTCTCAAATATTATTCAGATCGAGTTCAAAACAAAGACCAAAGATCGTGATTAGTTATTCGTTATTCGTGGAACAAACGGTTATAATTTCTTTTATTTCAAAAGAAAGCTTTACAAGTTTTAAGACCTTGAGAGTGTTAGCTTCCAGGATATCTTCGTGAAGAAATCAATTTTGGCATCTTAACTAAACCTTCGCAGACTTTTAAAAACCTAAAGCACTTGGAAAACTTATCATTAACTTAAAAAAACTAAAATAAATCTGAAATCTAGTTTACGAAACGCAGAACTCTTCTACTAACTTTATAACAGATTTGTTGGAATCTCTCTTGCCTAAAACTGTTATATTGACTTTAAGCGCAGAGGAAGTCATCTGCTATTTAGTATTTCTGTTTATACCCCTAAAGGCGGGTTCGTTCAGTAAGTTTCCAACAGATTTTCATACCATTTCTATACAATTAACCCCTCGAAGGGAATGAACTCTTAATATAACAGTTAAAGAAGCGTTGGAAATACTTTATATTTTTTATAGAGCCTGTAGAAATCCCAAACTAAAACCCCCATTTTCAGGGCATTTTCTTTAGACCCCTTACTACCCCAGGGTTAAGCCCGTGCTCTGGGGGGTTAAGCCAATTCGTTGGCTGCACTTTTCTGGGAAACGTCACCGCATCCGCCGCTGGCTCGTCACGAATTGGTTCGGAGTCAGAAGGTGTGTTTATAAATAGAATTCCAGAAGTGGGGGCGATAAGAGCGACATTTTTTCTATTTTTTTTCGTTTTTTTTCACGGCTGTTGTGGAAATGCAAGTGGCAGTGCGGGAGCCGAGGCCATGGTCAGCTCTGGGTGGCACGATCATCATGTGTTCTCTGTATATAGTTACTTCAGTTACTACATGTACTCTAGGTACTATTTGTACCCGATATGTACCCGATATGGCCAAGCTGCAGCTGCCACACAGCTGTAATTAGAGAGCACGAAAACAAGCTGGGAAAAAGCGCTGAACACCCACTTTTCCCAGACTTCTCCCACAGCTGGACCATTAAAAGCGGAACACTCAAAAAAGCATTAAAAAAGAAATTGTACTCGGTTAAAAAAGTAAATATAAAAAGGGTTTAAAGATGTTAAAGGGTTCCTAAAAGATGATATAATGTTAAAAGCATATAAACCCTAATTCTGAATATTACAATGATTGCTTAATACTTAAAGGTAACCCATAATAATATTTTCTAACAAAGTAAAACTGATCCTAAAGACTTGGTCTACTTGAAGATATATTTATTACACTATGGAACTGATACTCTGAGTAATAGGATCCATTTCATAGCTTATTTCTCTCTGTACATTAAGTATCATTTTCGACCCACAACAGAGAGGAGGAGGTTGGAGAGAGGATGCCAAAAAGGTCATTCGATTGTCGTCGGCTTGGCGATAAGGTCCACACACGCACATCCCAAATGATGGCTGTGGTCATGCAAGAGTTGGACTCTCCGGATTAGACCAGAGCCAGAGCCAGACCCATACCCATACCCTTGATCTCCACAGCTCATTCCGCTCCACTTCACTTCAGTTTAGTTTTTTTTTTATATATAATAAAGCGCGGATCAGGGGTCAAAACTAGCACAGGCACGCACTTCCCACAAAAGAAACTAAGCTTCAAGTTTGACACAAAAAAAGATAACATTTTCTCATATACAGCAATGATTTCCATGCTCAGAAGGAAGTTTCCTCGATTATATATCTGCTAAATAAAAGTTTTTTCAGATCAGAAAAAAAGGTACTATTTAGAAATGTAACAAGTTGATACAATGTAATAATTATCACAAAGCTTAACACTGTATTAAACGAGGAAACGAGGGGTTACTTGCACAAGTCAGTTCAAAGGTGGTTCAGGTTATGACAGTCGCGTTCTGCGCCATATATATACTATATACACATGTATCACCCATCAGACATCCGCTTAATTACCACACTTGGCTAAATGGGTGGCCGGGTTCAATGTTATAGTCTCCACGTGAGAGGTTACCCGGATTAAAATAAGTACAAAAGATTAATGGCGCCGTGCATTAAATGCACATATTATTTGGGCGTTTTCTGTCGAGTTATGATGGATTCTTAACGAGCTTTTATCAACAATTATTTCCTTATCAATATCAAGTACAATACTTGAAGCTCATTTACTAAGTTTTATTAACTAAAAGGGAAAGTTATTAAGTTACATAAACAAGTGTATTACTAGCTTAGTTCTTCATATTCAAGTGGTGGTAGATTCCAAAGGTGATCGATAACAAGTATTCAAGAAATCGAACTGATAAAGTGCAGCTTGAAGAAGCTTTAAAAGTTCCTAGGAGTTCTTCAAAAATAAAGAATGAAATTTTTAATAAAAAAGTTTATAATTAAACACTCATCTATATAATTTTTAATATCTACATATCTAATTTCTTACCAAAATTAATAGATTTTCAAAAATCCAGTTGCAGGCTGCAAAGGTATACTAACTTAGACTTACCTTATTTAAATTCCTTTCTTGTTTGTCCAAAAAAGTTATTATATTTTTCGAATTATTTTCGTAATTTAAAAATGAGCGAATTTGAGGCCTTCTTGGGAGCCTCTTTTAGCTAATAAGAAAGTGGTAGTTAAAAGCCGTATATCTTCCGATTCGCCATTGAAATCTTAAGTATTTACAATCAAAAGTTTGAAAAAAATCTTACAAAATTTTTTTTTCAATTTTTTTCAAAATTTCATAAGGGGTTACATCATTAAAATTGTCAAAAATTTGGCAAAAAGGGTATTTTCTTAAATTTCTAAACTTCATAAGCAGATTTATTATTTCCCGAAAAACTAACATAGAACAGCTGTCCGAATCGAAATATATCCAATTTTGGCTGAGTTATGATCATTTTTAGCTTTGGTTTCTCAAAAATATTATCCTATTTTCGAAAAATATTTTTAGCCCAAAATTTAGGTCTTCTTGAGAGCATAATAGAGCCAAAAAGGGAGTGATAGCCAAAAGCCGTATATTTTTCGATTCGTTATTAAAATTCTAATTATTTAAAATCAAAGTATTGAAAAATATCGGAAAAAAAATTTTGGTCGATTTTTGAAAATTTGATAAGGGGTTACATCATTAAAATTGTTTAAAATAGGCCAAAATGTATTTTTTTTAAATTTCTAAACTTAGTAAGCAGTTTTATTATTTTATTTAAATCAAACACAGAACTGCTTTCCGAATCGAAATTTATCCAATTTTGGCTGAGTTATGATCATTTTTAGCTTTGATTTGTCAAACAAAATTATCCTATTTTCGAAATATATTTTTAACCCAAAATGGAGGTATTCTTGAGAGCATAACATGGCCAAAAAGGGAGTGATAGCCAAAAGCCGTATATTTTCAGATGTGTTATTAAAATTCTAATTATTTAAAATCAAAATATTGAAAAATTACAAAAAATATATATGAAAAAAAAAATTTTTTTTTTTAATTCCTAAGTTAGCTTTCTTGCTTGTTATGTATCGATTTCTGTGAATCTTGAAAAAGTAATTCCTAGTTTTACTCCTTTTATCTTTTATTTCCGATTCTCTACAAATATTTCCCTAAATAAATATCGAATTTATCGAAATATACATTTATAACATGTCGAGTATATCGATTTCTGTGCCCCTTTTCGTATAATTTCTGGCTTTCTATGAAAATATCTGCAAATGTACATCGAACCTATCGGAATATACATATCAGACATATCGAACTTATCGAAATATCCCTTATTATCCACTTCCAGTGCTGGCAGCAGCAACAGCAACACCAACACCAGCACCAATGACATCTACAACATCGTCCTCCTGGTGGTGGACATTGTGGTGCTGATCGCCAAGTTCTGGATCGCCATCGTCGAGTCCGTGGTTAACCTGTTCCGACCAGCTCCGCTGGAGGAGGTCAACGGCAAGGTGGTCCTGATCACCGGCACCGGGCATGGCATGGGCAAGCAGATGGCCCTGCAGTACGCCAAGCTGGGGGCCACCATCATCTGCTGGGACGTGAACGAGCAGACCAACAACCAGACGGTGAAGGAGATCCAGAAGGGCGGCGGCAAGGCCTACGGCTATGCCTGCAACGTGACCAAGCGCGAGGAGCTGCTGGAGCTGGCCCAGAAGGTGCGCAAGGAGCACGGCTTCGTCCACGTGGTGGTGAACAATGCCGGCATCATGCCCTGCCATCCCCTCCTAGAGCACACTGAGAACGAGATTCGCCTGATGTACGACATCAACGTGTTGTCTCACTACTGGGTAGGATTTGTATAAAGTCTGGCAGAGATTGGGAGTTTATATCTCTTTTGGTTTACAGATCATCCAGGCCTTCCTGCCCGAGATGGTGGAGCGCAACGAGGGCAGCATTGTGGCCCTGTCCTCCTGCGCCGGACTCTTTGGACTGATCAACCTGGTGCCCTACTGCGGCACCAAGTTCGCCGTGCGCGGCTACATGTACGCCCTCACCGAGGAGCTGCGCCACAAGAATCCCCACAACAATGTGAGTATAGCCTAGGGGTCGGAGTAAGAGTAACCCTTAACCCTTAACCCTCCTTGGTTTCCCAGGTCAAGCTCACCACCATCTACCCCTACATGATCGACACGGGTCTGTGCAAGAACCCCCGCTACCGCTTCCCCAACCTGTTCAAGCTCATCGCCCCCGATGTGGCCGCCGCCTCCATTATCGAGGCCCAGCGCCAGGGCCTGGAGGAGGCCTCCATCCCGCGCCACTTTGTGGCCCTCGAGAAGGTTGGTCGCCTGGTGCCGCGCAAGGCAATGCGCCTGGTCAACGACTTCATCGACACGGGCGTCGACACCGACAAGAACTAGAGGAAGTCCGAGTCCTGGCACTTGGACAGGTCACAGAGCTTTAACATTGTTTTTTTTACGCAACCACTACTACTTCTCCGCTACTCTTAACAATTATTGCCTCCTTTTAATTGCTGTGTGCGAGTGCAGCTAATTGCCGCACGAAAAGCGAGCTTAGCTTAGAAAGGTTGTTACTTAATTAAAGGCGAGCGTTGTCGGGCTAATTGTTTATGTTTTTTTTTTTTACTATTTGTATTTGTCGTAATAAAAGTCTCCAAAGAGTACTCCATAAAGTGTAAAGTGTTGTTATACTCCTGCCCCTGAGTGATCCCAGGTAATTAACATACATGGGTGAGTGCTTGTGTTTCTTTTAATATTTCTAAGGGGTTTTGTTAATATTTAATTTATTGTTGTTAATTAAACAAGTGAGGTTTATATAGAGTCAAGGTCTGAGCCAGATTCCGAGTTAGTCCTTGAAGTACAGTTTAAGCTCGATAGTTATTAGGGTTGCTTTCGATATTTTTTGACACTTTTGGACTATCGATGGGCAATTTTCTGACATGCTCACCTCTAGCTCATAAAGTACAGTTGCTTCAAAGAGTGGCTTTCACAAAGGGCTAAAGAAAAAACTAAAAATATTTACAACTTTCAAAGAAAACATTTCGAAGAAATCTTCTTATAAGATAGGACTCCAGTGGCTACAGAGACTAAGCTAGATCTTTGGAAGTTTCCGATAGGCAAAATGATAGAAAACTCGATAGATAATGTAATTAATCGTTAATGTTGTCAGAATTTTAATTAGATCTTTGATTAAATATTAATTTAAAGTTGACTTTCCCCTCGAGACACTGACCCTACCCCTGGGATGTTTTTTGACACTTTTGGATGGGCCATTTTCTGACTTGCTCACCTCTAGCTCATAAAGTACAGTTACTCCAAAGAGTGGCTTCCATAAAGGGCCTAAGAAAAAGCTAAAAATATTTACAACTTTAAAGATATATTTTTATATTGGAGATTTGTGTGGATCCTAATGACTATGAATCTAGAGCTTTGGGAGGAGAAGAATCAAAATGAAGTTTTCGAGTTCGATAGGAAACACGATAGGCAAACCGATAGGCAGGCAGCGTAATTAATCGTTTATTTTGCTTGAATATTATTCAGTTCTATGAGTAAATATTTATTTAACTTATAAGGAAAGCATTCCTAAGAATTCTTATTAGTTTAGAGATTTCTGTAGAGCTTTGGTAGCAGGAGAATCAAAATCCAGTGTTCGAGTTCGATAGAAAACTCGATAGGCAAGCGTAATTAATCGTTACTTTTGTTTGAATTTTATTAAGTTCCAGGATTAAATATTAATTTAAAGTTTCTACTCCTTGAGAGTCACCTACTGTCCCTGTGATTGCTGTGATGTCTGTGAGTGTCTTCGGTCTCCTGAGAGCCTTGCGCTGCCCACGCTCTTAGCGTCTGCCGACGTCCTCTGCACCTGCACCGGCGGCTTGGGACGGACGACAGCCTCTGCCTCTTTCCTGGCGAAGGAATCGTTGGGATCCTCGCCCTCGAAGACGGTGCGCTCCATGATCAGCTGGCGCTTGGAGCGCTTCCGCTCCACCTTGATGATAGCGTCCTGGAAGTCACTGATGGCCGAGCGGAACTCGTCGTCGCCCTCGATCATCATCACAAACTGGTCGGGATTGTCGGGATCCAGCTCGAGAACGGGCGGACCCTCCTCCTGCTGGCGCAGCCGATCCTCCTCGGCCATCATGAGGGTGCGTCGCTTCAGCTTCATCTCCTCGACGCGGGCCTCCAGGATCTTGCTGCGCGAGATCTCGCGCTCGAACATCTGGAAGGGGAATCCTTAATTAAAGACATAAAAAAGGAGAATCAAGGAGCACTTACCGCTGCTATCAGCGCCTTCTCCTTGCCGGTGGCCGTGCGCAGGGACTCGTCCAGGGTGAGGATCTGAGTGTCGCCGTTCTGCAGGGCGATGGCCAGCAGGTCGCCGTCCGGCCGAAAGACCACACTCTTGATGGGCACCTTGAAGTCGATGGAGAGGATGGGCAGGCGCTGATGGAGGAGCAGGTCCCAGAAGTCGACGACGCCCTTGATGTCGCCGGTGACGAAGAGGGAGCAGCGGCCCGTGCTCCAGGCGCCGCACATGATCTGGTTGCGCTTGCGGAAGTACATGGTGCTGGGCCCGTCCTTGGCCTCCTCCGACCAGATGCGCGCCCGCCAGTCCCCGGTGACGAGGAAGTTCTTGACGAAGAACGGGTTCCGGTTGATGCTGCGAATAGGGCCGGCGAAGAGCGGGTAGTGGGCGATGAGCGCCTCCGAGGGGTTCATGCCCTTGCGGCTGCCCACGAAGACGTGGCCCATGTCGCTGCAGATGATGAAGCGCACGGGGATGGTGTACTCGAACTCCAGCACCGTGACGCCGTGCGAGTCCATCTTGGACTGCGGCTCCTTCGGCTCCGGCTCGAGCAGCAGCTCCTGCAGCGGCATCTTCAGGTCGCGCGTGTCCCAGTACTTGATGGAGCCGTCCAGGGAGCCGGAGTAGAACTCCGTGTTGGACTTGGAGTGCACCCAGCACAGGGCCGAGGTGGCCTCCCTGTGGGACACCTCCAGCGGGCAGGTGCGCACCGGCAGCCCGCCCCTGAAGGTGTCCCACAGGCAGACCTGCCCCAGCGCCATGCCCCCGACCATGTTGGCCTCGTCCTTCGGACAGATCTTGGCCAGCTCCACGGACTCGGGGCAGTCGTAGCAGATGCGCGGCTTCAGCGGGTTCTTCACGTCCCACACGTAGAAGCCGTTCTGCTGGCCAATGGGCTCCTCGGTGAGCAGGCGCAGCCGCTCCTTGCGCCTGTTGCCCGGCCCCAGCGGCAGCGGCTGGTTGGTGAACTGCGCCATGAACTGCCGATCATTGTTGGGCATCCACTCGATGGAGGTCATGGGGCGCGCGGGCAGCCACAGGTCGTGGAAGACGTTCGAGATGCGCGCCTGGAACGGCAGCTTGAGGTCGTGGCCCACCTCGCGCGGCATCTCGGCGAAGAAGTCCTGGTAGATGTTCAGCGCATTGTTCTGCTCCGCCACGCCCATCACCTTGCGGATCATGTCCAGCACCTGCTCGCCCCAGCTGTCGTCGCGCTCCACCTTCTTGCGGTGGCGCTGCGTCTGCTCCTCGTCCAGCGAGTTCACCTCCTTGGGCCACCCGCCCTCGTAGTGGTACAGCCCGCGCTGGTCCAGCGTCACGTTCTCCGTCTCCATCACGCTCAGCGCCGTCTTCTTGCTCAGCTGGGTGCCGTGCTCCGCCGGGTTGCGCAGGATGTACTTCAGCCGCTGCTTGCCGCTCGGATGGATGCTGACCATCAGCTCGTTGCGGTCCTGGAACAGGCACTGCTGCCCGAAGCGGCGCCGCTCGCGGGTGTAGACGAACTGGTTGGAGTACATGGTGGCCCTCGGTGGCTCGGTGGCTGTCCCTCTTTCCGTGGATTCCTTGGTTTATGTCGGTAACTGTATGTGGAGGGTGTCGTCTGTGTGGGTTGGGTTTGTTTGGGATGTGGCAATCCATCCGTCTGACATTTTTCAACTTATTTTTCACAGTCTGTCAACGGAAAAAGATTGAAGTCGACTCCGTGGCAGGCCTGGGCAATATATCGTTCAAAGTTGTATGCCTTTTGGCCTCGGAATCTTGGGTTTCGTCAGTCGAAATAAATCATGTATGATTTCAGGCTGAAAATGGCCAGTTTCTGGAGAGGATCAGTCCCTGCCGGCTGTAAGTAGCCTCTTTCTGGAGAGGATCAGGTTTTGTCGACTGTAAATGTCCAGTTTCTGGAGAGGATCAGGTACTGCCGGCTGTAAATTGCCAGTTTCTGGAGAGGATCAGGCTTTGCCTGCTGTAAATGACAGGTTTTTGGAGGGGATCAGTTCCTGCCGACTGTAAATGGCTGGTTTCTGGAGAGGATCAGTCCCTGCCGGCTGTAAATGACCAGTTTCTGGAGCGGATCAGGCTCTGTCGGCTGTAAATGGTCAGTTTTGGAGAGGATCAGGCTCTGTCGGCTGGAAAGTGCCAGTTTCTGGGAGGATCAGGCTCTGCCGGCTATAAATGGCCGGTTTTCGGAGAGGATCAGTTCCTGCCGACTGTAAATGGCTGGTTTCTGGAGAGGATCAGTCCCTGCCGGCTGTAAATGACCAGTTTCTGGAGCGGATCAGGCTCTGTCGGCTGTAAATGGTCGGTTTTGGAGAGGATCAGGCTCTGTGGGCTGGAAAGGGCCAGTTTCTGGAGAGGATCAGGCTCTTTCGGCTGGAAATGGGCAGTTCCTGGAGGGGATCAGGCTCTGCCGGATGTATATAGCTCAGCTCCCATCACTCTGCTCCCATTACTAAATTCCCATTACTAAATTCGTCTATTAAATAAAATGAAGAAGAGAACAATTTTAGGAATCCCCGATCCTATTTGTAGTTTGCCCAAAAGGAAGCCATCATTGTTTTCTAAATCCGTTACTTTAAGACATCACATTTGTATAACAGCTTAAACTTAAAATTAGGCAATAGGAAGCCAGCTTTGTTCTTAGCATGTTTTTATAACAGTTTAAAGCAGCGCTCAATGCAGTGCATCGTTGGTCTGCTGCTTGCTGTTCGCCTGTTACTCGAAATGAAGAAACGAACCATTTGTTCGGCGATTTCATGAAAATAGAAGCGGGAAAATGTTGTTGTAGGTACTACAAGGTCGCCATCTCAATTTTAAGCAGTACAAATTTATCAAGTGCATGATTTCAGGCTCCAGTCAGCATATTTTTATAACAGTTTCAAGCAGCGAGCAATGCAGTGCATCGTTGGTCTGCTGCTTGCTGTTCGCCTGTTACTCGAAATGGGACAAGCGGGTAATTTGCTCGGTAAATTCATAAACTTGGAAAGTAAAAGTTGTTGTAGCCGAAAACAACAATGCAATCTCGTGTTTCCGAGATAAGGATGCATTTTCGACCATGTGCATTAGCTAGCAGCGGAACTATCGGTTCAAATTCTCATTCAATCGATGTTTTCGAAGAAATTTTCTTGTGCTGTGATAAATTTTAAGAAATCAGACATGGCTGTCATAGTATTTATCTAGAAAAATAGCTTGTTCCTGTTTTTTTTTGGCATTTCTGCTTGTTTGAAAATATTTATATTTTTAATTTTCCAAGAACTCCGCAAATTGCCGCGTGAACTATAGCCAAACTGTGCCCACACCCCGCTCAGTGTGACCGTTTGGCCGATAGTCCGGAGCGCGGGGCAGTGCCATCTCTAAAAGTCGAGGCAACCGAGTAACAAAACATAGATGAAATCTGATTTCTCGCTGCTGGCAGATTCAATTTCAAAACGGAGCAACTGAGAATCGTGCGCCGAGCAATCGAATCCGATTCGCATCGAATCGAGTCCCGACCCCGAATCGCCGCCGCCGCCATGCAAGCCAGCGATTCGACACTCGGGCCCGCGCCCGCGCCCGCACACGAGCAGTCGCAGCCAGCGACCACCACGACAACAGTCGCCGCCGCCGCTGCTGCTGGAGATGCGGAGGAAGTAGAGGTGGAAGTAGACGGAGATGGAGACGTGGATGCCGCCGACGCGGAGGCGGAGGCCGAGGAGCGCGAGGAGCTGCAGCAGTTCGTGAACGAGCTGCGGGACAAGATCGAGGGCAAGCGCCAGCTGCGCCTGCAGAACTCCAGCTTCGAGCTGCCCGGCGAGGAGCACTTCGCGCGGCTGGACTCGAACCTGAAGAAGAACACGGCGTTCGTGAAGAAGCTGAAGGTGTTCACCGCCACCCAGCTGGAGGCGCTGCTGCGCGAGCTGGCGGCCCTCAACCTGAGCAAGTACATCTCGGAGATATGCGCGGCGCTGGCGGAGGCCAAGCTGAAGATGACCGATGTGCCGGCGGTGGTGACGCTGGCCTCCCGGCTGCACCGCACCTACGCGGACTTCGACGTCCAGTTCCTGGAGGCCTGGCAGAAGGCGCTGAACATCAAGGCCAACGGCGAGAAGATCGGCAATCCGAGCAAGCTGCGCGTGGACCTGCGCCTGTTCGCCGAGCTGGTCAGCTCCGGGGTGATCCAAATGAAGCCGGGCCTGGCCCAGCTGGGCGTGGTGCTGGTGCACCTGATTGCCCAGGACAAGGACGACCACAGCAACTTCTCCATCATCCTCTCGTTCTGCCGCCACTGCGGCGAGGAGTACGCCGGCCTGGTGCCGCAGAAGATGCAGCAGCTGGCCGCCAAGTACGGCGTGGAGGTGCCCAAGTCGGACTTCCTCACCGCCGACAAGCAGCTCAACCTGCGCACCATGCTCAAGGGCTACTTCAAGGCCCTCTGCAAGCACGTGCTGGCCGAGCAGGCCGAGCTGATGAACATGACCAAGAACATACGCCGCACCATGGAGTGCAAGGGCGAGATCTCGACGGAGAAGCGCGAGAAGTGCGAGCTGATGCAGGCGGGCTTCGACAAGCTGCTGGCCTCCGCCCAGTCGCTCTCGGAGCTGCTCGGCGAGCCGCTGCCGGAGCTGGCCAAGGAGTCCGAGTGCTGCAATCCGGGCACCGTCATCGACAACATGCTGGACAGCGCCGCCTTCGGCGTGCTCGATCCCTGGGGCGACGAGGAGACGCGCTCCTTCTACACCGACCTGCCGGACCTGCGACAGTTTCTGCCCAACTTCTCGGCGCCCAAGGTCGACCTGGAGACGCTGGAGGAGCCCAGCGAGCTGACTGAGGAGGCCATCGAGGCCAATCTGGATGCCGAAATGGATCTGGACGATCCCCCGTCCAACGCCTCGGACACCACGCTGGAGGCAGCGGGCGAGGAGGTGCCAGCGGCCACCACAACTCCCACAGCCACGCAGCCAACGGCCACAACCCCCACGGAGGAGGTGAAGCCCCAGAAGATGGGCAGCGCCCTCATGGAGCTGGGCCGCCAGCAGCAGCAGCAAAACCCTCAGACCCCGAACCCCAGCCAGACCCAGACCCAGATGCGCCAGCAGTTCGACGCCTTCCTGCTGAACCTCTTCAACTGCGTCAACAAGGAGCTCATCGACTCGGCGGCCATCGAGTTCCTGCTCAACTTCAACACGAAGCACCAGCGCAAGAAGCTGACGCGCACCATCTTCTCGGTGCAGCGCACCCGCCTGGACATCCTGCCCTACCTGTCGCGCTTCGTGGCCATCGTCCACCTGTGCAACACGGACATGGCCGCCGACCTGGCCGAGCTGCTGCGCAAGGAGTTCAAGTGGCACATCCGCAAGAAGAACCAGCTGAACATCGAGTCCAAGCTCAAGATCGTCCGCTTCATCGGCGAGCTCGTGAAGTTCGGGCTCTTCAAGAAGTTCGACGCGTTGGGGTGCCTCAAGATGCTGCTGCGCGACTTCCAGCACCACCAGATCGAGATGGCCTGCGCCTTTGTGGAGGTGAGCGGCGTCTACCTGTACAACTGCCGCGACGCCCGGCTGCTGATGAACGTCTTCCTGGACCAGATGCTGCGCCTGAAGACGGCCACAGCCATGGACTCGCGCCACTCGGCCCAGATCGAGAGCGTCTACTATCTGGTCAAGCCGCCGGAGTCGTCGAAGCGCGAGCCCACGCCGCGCCCGCCCATGCACGAGTACATCCGCCACCTGATCTTCGAGGAGCTGTGCAAGCAGAACGTGGAGCGCTGCATCAAGATGCTGCGCCGCATCGACTGGCAGGACCCGGAGACGAACAGCTACGCCATCAAGTGCCTGAGCAAGGCCTACCTGCTCCGCTTCCCTTTGGTTCGCTGCCTGGCTGACCTCGTCTCTGGGCTGAGCTCCTACCAGCCGCGCGCCGTCACTGTGGTCATCGACAACGTGTTCGAGGACATCCGCGCTGGGTTGGAGATCCACTCGCCGCGCATGGCCCAGCGCCGCATAGCGATGGCCAAGTACCTGGGCGAGATGTACAACTACAAGCTGGTGGAGTCCACGCACATCTTGAACACTCTCTACTCCATCATCTCTTTAGGAGTGTCCATGGACCAGAGCATCGTCTCTCCTTTAGACCCCCCGGACAGCCTGTTCCGCCTGAAGCTGGCCTGCATGCTGCTGGACACCTGCGGGCCCTACTTCACCAGCCAGGCCACGCGCAAGAAGTACACTTTACGCCTCCAGCCTCTGGCTACGGTTGCTCTAATGATTCCTCTCTTTTCCACAGACTGGACTACTTCCTGGTGTTCTTCCAGCACTACTACTGGTTCAAGAAGTCCCACCCCGTGTTCAGCCAGTCGGAGAACACCTCCGACCTCTTCCCCATCCTGGTGGACCACACCTACCGCGACTGCCTGTCCGGCGTGCGGCCCAAGCTGAAGCTGTACAAGAGCCTGGAGCAGGCCAAGGCGGCCATTGACCAGCTGCAGGAGAAGCTCTACCCGCAGCTCAAGGCCAGCAACATGATGGCTGCCCAGGACCCCGCGCTGACCACCATCAGCGAGATCAACGAGCTGGACGACAATGTGGGTTCTAGCCAGGCCTTTCCTCCCTTTCCTGCTTTTTAACTTGTTTGAGGTCTTGCAGGTCACCGACGAGGAGGACTCTGGCTCCTCGAACGACCAGCGGGAACGCCAGGTGGCCGGGCAGGAGCCGGAGCCGGAGCAGGCCAACGACTGGACCGAGAACGAGACGGAGCCACCGCTGCCGCCGCCCCCGCCGCCGGAGAAGTCCAAGGAGGACCTGGAGTTCGAGCAGATGTACGAGAAGATGACCACCGACTCGTACCAGGAGCGCCTGAAGGAGCCGCTCAAGGCCACCGCCAAGGACATACCGGTGCCAATGATGGCCCGCCTGCAGACGCAGAAGAAGTCCTACGACCAGATAGCAGGCGGCCAGCCCTCTGGCAGTCCTGCCTCGTCGCAGATCTCAAAGGCCACGCAGGACGGAGGAGCGCCCGGCTCGCCCAGCATCGCCCTGAGCAACAGCAGCTCGGACACCCCGCCCGAGGGCAGCAATGGCAAGTCTGCAGGAGGCGGGGCCGTGCCCTTCGTGCTGATGGTGCGCGGCCACAAGGGCGGCAAGCAGCAGTTCAAGTCCTTTGTGGCGGCCTCGGACTCGCACCTGGCCATCAACCTCAAGCGGCAGGAGCAGGCGATACGCGAGGAGAAGGAGAAGGTCAAGCGCCTCACCCTGAACATCACGGAGCGGATCGAGGAGGAGGACTACCAGGAGTCGCTGCTGCCGCCGCAGCAGCGCAACTTCACACACAGCTACTACCAGAAGCCGAACAAGCACAAGTTCAAGCACCAGAAGGGCGCGCCGGATGCGGACCTTATCTTCCACTGAGAGCAGGGATTAGGGAACTAAGCTGCCAGCTCCTGCACCTTCTGCATCGACTGCGATTGCGATTGCGACTGAGACTGAGAGAAGGAGACGAGAACGAGATCAAGAGAGGGTGGGAGCCACGTGGCTCCAAGAGTCCACGCTGGGTCTGCCCCCATAGCCAGCACACACACACACCTCAGACGCCGTACTTAAGCCAACGAATCCACGAATCCAATGAAGCCACGAAGCCAAGCAAGCCACTCCAGACAAGCCAAGCCAAGTCCTCGCAATCGCAGCTCGTACTCGTACTCGTACTCGTCCTTGATATTATCAGAAGTCAAAAATCGTGTACATATATAGAACAGAACGGAATGGAACAGATCCTGATCCTGTCCTAGCCGTAACCTTAACACTACGTATTACGTATTGCCTAGACTTGTTTCGAAAACAGAACCTTATGTATACAACGATATATACACGACACACAGAGCTATATATATATCATATATATGATGCACAGGCCCAGACGATCGATGTTCGATGTGTTTGTTCCATTATCCGAATTACAGTCTGAAGAAGCGTGAGAGATCACAGCCGTGTTTCCTTGGGGTTCCTTCGGGCTTAGGCTTTAGGCTTATATCGAATTCCCTCCAGATAACACATAGTTTCTCGTTTTTTCTCATTTTATTTCACTAAAATTAGCATCAAACAGTTTATTTTTCACTTTTTTAATTCGTTTTTCGGCTTTTTTTTTTTTTTAATAAAAAACTACTCAAAACGGCTTTTTTCGCTCGTTTTAAATATCTTGTTAATCAGTAATCAGTACAAATGGCAAAAAAATATATATATATTTATATGGTAGTATTAATTTACTATTAATGATCCGAAAATGATAATTCAGTAATAAACAAAACACACACAATTAACTCCTTCCTTTCCTGCCTTCTCTGCGTTTGCATTTGTAAAAATAAAATAATATAAAATTGGATAAATAAAAAACATACACAAAGTCTGGCTGGCGTTTTTCGACAATTAACAATTACAAGCTTAATGTTAATACGCTTAAATATTAATTTGTAAAGTTAGCTCTTGTAAAACAAATAGAGGGAGCTCGGGGAGGGATTACGGCTCAGATCGGTTCGGTTGTTAAGTTTGGCTTTAACTTAATTTCAAAGAAAGAAGGGGGGAGGTACAAACAAAAGATTACAAGTTAAGAGTTAAAAGTAAAATACAAATTCATGTGTGGCACGAACATAAAAGAACACAAAATCATAATTCATAATCGTTTGTTGGCTCTGCTTGCTGTCTGTGTGTGTGGCATCTTGTTGTGCGTTGTCTCCGCCTCCAGCTGGAAGCTCTCTTGTATACATATAGATAAAGTCTAGAATATATATGTTGTTGCAAGGCACAAATCGTTTGCTCGTAAATGTATATAAAGGCTGCCCCCGTCGAGGGTAAATATATATATACCATAAGGGGTTTTGACTTAGTTTAGAACGCGTTTTCAATGGCAGTTTGACTTTAGTGGTTCTCGCACCCTGGGCAAAGCAGCTTCGTCGGTTCTTGTGGGGTTTCCTGGTTAGTTTCTAGGGTGGCGGTTCGAAAGCACAGACACGACACACGTAATTTGTCACTAATATTTAGCTTAGAGATGTTCGGTGTTCGATGTTCGCCTATTTGCCCGCGTACATGGGGTTCTTGAAGGTGGAGGTGGCCTGCTTGTAGATGGGATTCTCGCCCTGCAAACGCAAGCAAAAGATTAGCTCAAAAAACCCCATAAACACCAAGCAAAGTGCTTACCGTGTCCCACTTGGCGTTCATGCGCTCCTTCTCGAAGCGGGCAAACTCCCGCCGGTCGTGGATCGTCGTCAGCAGCTTCCAGAGCAGGAGGATGGCCAGGCCGACCAGGACGATGGCGGCTATGACGCCGAGCACGATGCCCAGCATGAAGACCTTGGGCGGGCACTCCTTCTCCTCCTGGGCGTGGACGATGAGCGCGCCCTGCTCGCTGTACTTGAAAATGAACTTGCAGTCGTCCTCGTCGTAGAAGATGCACATCTGCTCTTCCTTGTGCTCGTCGATCACCACCTTGTCGACGCCGACGGGCACGAAGGCCGTGCAGTTGCGTTGGCAGTCTTCCTCCTTCTTGAGGACGCCCGTGTGGTACATCTGGCACTGGACGCATTCCTTCAGTTCGTGGCACCGCCCCGAGCACGTCGGGCACTTCTCGCAGTGGCGGCCCGAGTAGCGACCCTGGTCGTTCACCGCACACTTGCAGACGCCGCACTCGCAGGTGCCGTGGCCGGAGCAGTACTCGGTGCCGCCGGGCGGCATGCAGGTGTCGTTGGAGGCCTTGCAGGCGCAGCTGGTGCCCGTCCAGCCGGGCTTGCAGATGCAGCGGCCGCAGTCGCAGATGCCGTTGTCGGGGCCGGAGCAGAGCTGGTTCTTGTTGCGCTCGCAGCTGAAGTTGTCGCACTCGCAGTGCTTGCCGGAGACGATCTCCTCGGGGTTGGTGCGCTTGAAGCAATCGCAGCCGCCGCACACGCAGTTGCCGCGCCCGGAGCAGTCCGTCGTCGTGGTGTTGTCCGCCCGGCAGCTGGCGTCGTTGTTGATCGTCGAGTTCATGTCCGTCATGGAGCACTCGCAGCTGTTGCCGAAGTGCGGCTCGTCGCAGTCGCAGATGCCGCACATGAAGGTGCCGAAGTTGTTGCAGTGCCGCGAGTGCTTCTCGTAGCCGGTGGAGCCGGGCTGCTCGCAGGGGCAGGCGCACAGCATCTCCAGGTGGATCTGCATGCTCTCGTTGATGCCCACCGGGTAGATCTGGATGTACTGGTTCCAGTCGCGCGGGTCGTCCGGGCACTTGAGCACCTGGATCTGGGCGGTGAAGCTCACCTGCTGGCCCACCGTCAGGTTGTCGCACTTGGAGGTCTGCAGCTCCGGGCCGCCGCTCAGGCAGGACGAGAAGTAGGTGATTTTCACGTCGCCGGTGGCGTTGTCCTTCATCTCCACCGAAGAGGAGATTTTCTGAGGGATTAAAGAGGGTTAGGTCACACTCCTGACTGGCCTTACTTTACTCTTTACTCACAGCGTACTCCTCCTTGACCAGATCCACCACATTGGAGGAATCGTTGGAGAGCACGGCCGCCGAGGAGCCCTGGATGTGGCCCACAAGCTTCTCGTAGACGGAGATCTGGTTGCGGGTCACCGCAAAGATGATGTTGATGGCGTTCTCCTTGACCTTCTGGTTGATCTGCGAGATGCTGGGGTAGTCCTGCACCGTCGAGTGCGTGTACATGCCCTGGGGATTCAGGTGGCACTCGCCGTCGTTGGGGGCAATCACGCCGCCCAGCTTGCCATCGCCGGCATAGTGGAAGCCAGCGTCCGTGGAGAAGACGAGCAGGCGACGCGCCTGCTCACGCCATCCGACCTGCTGACGGCAGGCAATGGCCTGCATGATGGCATCGAAGCCACCCTCGGGCGCATCCAGGTTGCCAGACACGGCGGCCTCCTTTACCTCGTTCTGATTTCAAAGATTTCAGAGGATTAGCGTGGGAATTGCATTATTTTGGGTTGGATTAGTTGGTTGTTTCGGGTGATTGGCAAGCAGTTAGAGTTGGGTCAGAATAAAGGGAACTTGGCACACATCCTGCTGGTTTCTGGGGTTTACGATTAGTTCTTTCAAGGAAAAAGGTGGGTTAGCAAGCAAATCAACTTGAAACCTTGTGAGGTCTATCAATATTTCAATGTTGTTAGTGCTGGCGAAAGATAAGTGTTTAAAAGTAAGATAAGATATATACAGCAGGCTATGATTAATGTCGCAGGTTTCTCGGGTCACTTTCTACGGAAGTTCTAAAGGCTACAAGGTTTTAGGAACGCCTTTTTCATGGTTTTCTATGGGGGGCGTGGCCATAATGATCATAATGATCTGCGTACAACTCATAAGACTGTTACTACCAAATTTGGTAGCTCTAGCTCTAACAGTCGCCGAGGTATAAGTATTTATACGCACAAACGGACAAGCGGACAGACGGACAAACGGACAGATAAACCCCCCTGAGTAAGTGTTGGGTAAACAGTGCTTATTTGGGTGAATATCTTCACTTGTGAGCAAGAGAGCAAAACTAAACAAGTGAGCAAAAATAAGCAAGTGTGCTAAAATGAACAAGTGAAGAAAAAAGAACAAATAGAAAGAAACTTGTTCACTCACTCAGTTTTGTTCACTCACTCAAGAGCCACCCAACACTACCCTGAGGTATGAGCATTTGGGAAACCTGAAGACCTTTGTAAACACAATATCCAGTGATTCTAGGTCAGAGTTACTTCAGTTTTACTCATTTTTCCTTACTAATCAAGAGTGTGCGAAAGGAATGGGCATGCCGGGTAACCAATAACCAAGCTAAGAACATGCAAAAACATCTATAAACTATAATTAACTACATTAATTCCCAACATTAAGACGTAAGGCAAGCAAGAGTTAATATAAATACATAACAACCAACACCAAAATGCAAAATAACTAAACTTGAAATGAGAACAAGGTTAAAGTTATTCTTAAAGATGGATTGGTTTGGATTGGTGCGATGATGCGATGGACCCGATACGGATGATGTGGGGGCGATGACCACTTACAGAGAATCTATATGTGTCCGTGCTCAAGCCCATGACGTTTCGATAGCCATAGGGAGCATCGCATTTGGGGCATGGCTCCACCAGGCTATTGTTTTTGGTTTTAGAATTTTTCGAGCCAAGCAAATCGGGCAGTTTTTCGAATACACACAAGTACAATATATATAGAGAGGCCGGATTTATATATAGATGGATAAAGATGAATGAAATCAAAAAGAGAGATAGAGAGAGAGAGAGAGAGGGAGAGAGACAAACGAAAAAGAGAAGGGATAAATACTGCTCTTGACAACATCGAGTGGTGCGAATAATTACGATATAGTTACAATATATACGCTATATAGTAGTGCTGAGGTCACCAGCGTCCAGTTTTACAACACAAAAGTACACAGAAACTTAGGGCTAAGGCTTAGGGCTAGGGGATATATCTGAGAGATCACAATATATGGGTAATAATGGCAAGCACAGTGTAGGAGGAGGAGGGAGACATGCATAGAGTGGGGGCTAGGCAGGCACTAGGTATGTAAGTATGTGGGGTTAAGCGGGCGGGCAAGTATTATTGTCTCTTACAGAAAAGCTTTCGGTGTTATTGTTGAGTGGCATGTGATTGCGGTAACCATAGGGAGCCTTGCATTTGTCGCAGGGATGCTCGAGCCTAGGGATTCGAGGCATTCGTTCATCGTTGGAGTAGTTGTCGATGTTGTTGGAGATTCGAGATTGGAGATTGGTGTTCGTGGTGTGGTTGTAAGTACATAGATATTCAACAAGTTAGATAGACATTAGCTTGAAGTTGGCATTAATCGAGAGAGAGAGAGAGACTATTTTTGGGGGTTAACAGAGTCGTGACTCACGCCTAAAAGTGGTCAAGGGAGACAGTCAGGCAGTCAGTCAGTTTCCGGGAAGGCGCTGACTAATCTGTGATATCAGCTCAAGCCTATGACTAGTACAGAGCGTTTCTTAGGAGCTAATCTTACAAAACTAATGACTAAACAGCTAAAACAATGGGTTTTTGTAACAATTTTAACAAAATATTTAACAAAAATCATTTAAAATCAACTCTAAGTAATTATATCTCTTAAAATCCTAAATAAAATAACATTTTAGGCCCATACTCACTTCTTGGGAATCGTGGAGACGTAGGGCATCAGCACCTTGTCCACAAAGGAGCCAAAGCCCAGGCGGAAGTTCGAGGTGATGCTCTTCATCGTCTCCGACAGCTTGTCGCCCAGCGCCGACAACTTCTCCTTGTCGTCCTCCATGGACTTGGACAGGTCCATGAGGTAGTACAGGTCCACGGGGTAGCCCTCCGCCTGGGTGTAGCTCACCTTCAGGTCGTGCTTCTGGTCTGCAATCAAAAGGGGGGTCAATGAGGGTTTCTGTGGGGGATTCACAAGCGATGATGTACTCACTGATGCGCAGCTTCAGCTTCACGGACTGCGGCTTGATCTGGACAATCTCGCTCGACGACCAGCCGGCGGAGTACTCCGAGCCGAAGGAACTGGACATGGACGAGGAGGAGGAGGAGGAGGAGGAGCTGTGGTACGAGCTCGAACTGCCGCCAGAGATGTGGCCGGCGCCGCCGGCGCCGCCAGCGCCGTAGCCAGCGCCATAGCCAGCGCCGCCTGCGCCGTAGCCAGCGCCATAGCCAGCGCCGCCTGCGCCCATTCCTATGCCCGCCGTCGAGGCCAGCGTTAGGTTCTTGTTGAGGAGGATCTGCTCGGAGGTGTCCGGATTCCAGACAAACTCCTCGGGGCAGACGTTGCTCGTGTGCTGGAAGCAGCGCGACTGGCCCTTGAAGTCCGGCTGCATGCACCAGGCGCAGCTCTCGGTCTGGATGCACGTGTGGCACTTGTCCTTGGCCCCGCACGGGTTCTGTGTCAGCTTGCCCGCCTTCTGGGCCTCCGCGGCCAGGGCCATTGCGGCCAGCAGGCATACGCCGAGGAGCAGGGCTCCCCGGCTAATCCTCGTGCTCTCGAGGATCATTTTTCGTCCGGCTGTGTCTGTGTGTGTGTGTGCGCGCGGGATGCGTGTGTTGGAGGGATGGTGCAGGAGGAGGGTTCTCCGTGTGTCTCGCTCGCTCGCTCTCTCGCTCGGCGTTCTCTGTCGCTTTGGTGTACGCGCGCGCGGCTGCAAAGGGGAAAGCAATTGAAGCGATTAGTTTTCCAATCAGAATGTGTGGTGCAGTTCTTACAAGAACTACAGTGGCGGGCACAAAAGTAATAGCAGAAGTTAAAAAATTGAATTTTAATATCCTTAAGCTGAGCTTTAAGGTGCAACTTAATTAACACAAAATTAATGCAACCAATCCTATTTGTCCGATCGCTAGTGTTCATAGAGGTAATCCCGTGCCTTTACTACGACCACCACTGTAAGTGAAGTTCAGCTGATGCTGTTGTTGTTTCACTTTCCTTCCTCTCTTCTCTTCTCTTCTCTTATTGCTTGCTTTTACCAACCAAATGGCCGCCCCGTAACATCTGCCCCCCTTTTTCGTTTCCTCTTCTTCACGTTTCTTTCGTTTTGTTGTTTTTGCTGCTCTACCTTAATGTTTAATTTTATTTTCTCATCAACTTGGCCACGGAGATGACTCATCTCCCACACTCAGGCAGTCAAACAAGGGCGCTGCGTTGGATAAACGAATTTATAAAGGTGTGTGGGTGTGTGTGCTTTTTGTTTTTGGGTGGCGTCGAAACAAACAGCAAGGAAGGAAGGAAGGAAGAGAGGCCACAGCAAGCTGTCAATGGCTGCAGCGCACGTTCCGTTAGCACGCTCTTCCTCTCCCCATTTATCTCTCTCTCTCTCTTTCTGTCGCACTGGCTCCTGGCGGAATGTAAACAAAGGTTGGAGGGAGCGAGCGGGACAATGAATGAGTAGTCATTGTGAACGGCTGCAGGCGATTTCCGCTTAAATGAATCAGAATCGAATCACTCATACTCGCAGCTCACACAGCCATGCTTAAAATATTCAATATATTCGATAACAGAAAGGGCTGCAGGCTGTGTTGCTCCACATGTGTACACACAAATACATCTATATTTAGACGCCCACGCACTGACACCCAAACGCAATTTGCATGAAAGATCGTGTGCCGCCAAAACAAAATAAAAAGCTATAAAGTAAAAAATAGAAAAACCTAACGAACAGAAAGTTGCTATACCCTGCAGGCAAGATAAGAACTGCAATGAGCTGTCCCACTTTTATGGGGTAACTTCCGAAGCCCCAAATTTATGGTGGTACAACCCAAAATAGACGTGCGATCAGTCTGAATTTTGCACATTATAAGCTTCTTAATAAAACCAGACAACTGGCAAGGTTTCATTTTGATGACATGAAAGCCGAGCGAGAAAATCGCCAAAGTAAACAGAAAACTTGAGATTGTAATGGGAGCATGCATACAGCGAGAAACAGTTGGGAGGCGATATAGGGATGACTATGCGGCGGCAATCGGACTGCCCCTTATGAATAATACCCTCTATCGAAGAAACAGCATCTGCAGCACACAGTTTTTATAATTTTTTGTGTTATTTTTTGCCGTGAATGACGGACGCCCACCAACACATGGACACACAGCCATGTGGGCGTACTGGTTGAGGTCCACGCTCACCCTCTTGCTCTATCTCTCTGCTCTCCTGCCTGCCTACGTACTCCATTCGGTGTGTGGAGTGGGACCGCTAGATCGCGCGAGTGGGTGAGGGAAGTTGCATGGCAGGGCAAAGCGATAAAGACCGAGCCCGAAGCGTAATCAGCAGTTGGCGGCAAGGCGTCGCCGATCTGCAGCTTTTAAATCAAATAAAAAAAAATAAATAAAATACACGGAAAAGTGTCGTGCAGAGGATTCGATTCACGTCTCTTTTAGCTCAACAAACAACACTCACACACACACACATCGGCAATGCTCGTTATCGCTGTGTTCGTGCGTGTGTCGTCACTGCGAATGAAATCATCAAAAAAAAAAAAGTGGAAAAAAGAGCGCTCAGTGTTTCTTCTTTTCGTTTTGGCCAAATGCAGCCGGAATCCATTGATTTCTTACGTAATCCCCACTTATTTCACTCGCCACCTGACCAATGCCAGCACTTTGGTCTAACTTTCGCCGCGTTTTCGCTGGTAATTCGCGAAATTAATTTCCATCAGGGGCGGTTGTTCTTGTTCCTCGTTTCTTTTCTTATTTTGATTTGCTCTCGCACACTTGTGGAGTTTGCTCGCTCATACACGCACACACTCACTGTTCACACACACGCAGCGGATCTGAGTCAGTTACAGTTACTCCAGAACTCCTCGTACTTGCTTTCCGCACTTTGCTATTTTCGTTAACTTGGTCAGCGATTTTACGCTCTTCGCCCAGAAGAATCACTAAAATAACTACGCCAGCCGCAAGACCGCCAATTGGAAGCAAAAATTGGTATTGGATGATTGATAATTACATTACTGCTTTGTCCGCAAATCGGTCCCGAAGTGTGGCCGTTCCCGTGCAGTGTTGCCAGATGAAAACTTAGCTTTCCCCCTAAAAAATCTCAAAGAGTCGATATTTCCCCCTAAAAAATCCAGACTTCCCCCTAAATTTAAAAAAAGTGTTAATTTCAAATTATTAAGAGAAGAAATATCTTATTATTAGTTATATTTATATTAATTGCCATTTAAAAATATATCTTTGATTTATGGGATTGAATCTTGTTTTCATGTTGCACTCAACACTTGGGATTTCTTTTCTTTTCATCTATTTTTCCCACTAGGGTTTTTAACTAATAAATTGAAAATTTAAAATTTGTTTTAAATTTTGTTGTTTGTTTTAATTATTTTTTTTATTTATTTAGTATATATATTATATATCAAGCTTATATTTATTAAATATAATGCTATAATACGCATTTTATCAACTGTGAACTTTTAAAACGCTAAAAATTAGCCTTTGATAATATCTATAAGCCAACAAATTGTGAATGGCAAAAGGGTAATAATTTCCTATAACCAAGATTGTCCGATAACTCTAGGGTTGACAACAAAATGTGGGTTGTACATCTGTTATTAAATTGCTGAAAGCTGAAATAAAGTCAATTTTGCAGCAGAAACAGCTATAATTCCCTCTAGTCGATGTTTTTTAATTTATCCCACATTTGCTTATTAAAAATCGGTAAATCTACAGGAAAAATGCCACCGAAGCACAGCCACACCAAAAGTGGAAGACTTTGATCTGTGGTGAGCATCACTGATTTCGAATTTCGAGTAACGGAGACTCAAACCAACGCGACTTAATTATTTTAAGAAAGTCGTGTGAAATTAATATTTTATATTTATACGTTTGACTTTTATGATTTGCATTTCTATGTTGAAAATTCACATGAAATTTATTGGTCACTGCCTACCGACAGCCTCTTTCCGAAGAACAAGTTTCAGTTCAGCCGAGCTAACCACCTTCTCAGCAATGCCTTCAACCTTTTATACCAGTTTGTGTCACTTAACCCAGTTTCACCACCTTTCGTTTGACAGCTTGTAACAATATAGTACAGTATATTTATGTATTTTTTCTCCGGTCACACTGGTGTTGTTGTTCAGTTAAGGTAACATTTCATGGCGATTTTCACGGTAAAAAGTGAGGAATATTGCTTGAAAAACCCGGCCGCCGGCCACAAAACGCTCGTCCACGGCCCCCACCGGCAGCGGGAGCACCGAAAACCGGAAGCGGACGTTCGCAGGCGTGGAGGCCGCATCGAAATCGCCGGACCGCATTCCGCGCTCTATGCGCCATTTTGTTTCGCTTGTTACGTTTATTTTTTCATTTAATGCGCGCTCTCGCTCCCTCTTTTTACACGTTGAAAACGAAATATGAAAACTCACCACCCGACCAGAGAGCGACTCTCTGCTCTCAGCCGCTCTCTCTCTTGCGGCTCTCTTCACCACCACCACACCACTACTCAGGCAAACACACACATGCCGCTCGCTATCTGTCGCATTCACACATGCCGGTGCGGCGCCATGTGTTAGAGCGGCACAGCTGTATAGAGCAGGCGCGTGCGCCTCGTGCCCCGTCCGTCGTGCATGTGTGTGCGTGTGTATTCGCATTTTCAGTAATTTCGAAAAATTTTTGTATATTTGATGGCGACAGCGACGGCTCGACTGCTTTACTCACAAGAAACGCGCGTTTGTCGAAAATCGTAGCGCGTACGTATATCGGTGTGTAGAAATTACTAAAAAATTGTGGTAAAAATCGCCAAAAATTATATAAATTTGTGATCAGAGTGAAGTGCTAATTGCGGGCCACCCGATGCATATTAAAATTATTGAAATATTCCGCGATTTTAGCGCCAAAAAATACATTTGAAAAATGTGAGACTTCAATGGACATGACAAAATTTTTTTTTTTCTTTTTTACTTTTTTTTTTGGTGGTGGAACAAAAGCGAATGAAGAGGAGGAAGAAGAAGAAACGGCTCTGACGTGTGTGTGCGAGCGTGCAGTTGTGTGTGTGAGAGGAGGGCATGAGTGTGTGTGTGTGTAGTAGTCACCAAGTGAATAATATTAACTAAAAAAATGAAGAAGAAAAACGGAAAAGGAGAAAATAAAAGAGGAATACACACGCGCGCGCCAAATGCGAAAAAATTTCACTAATACAAACTAAGTGTGATAGTTTGGTTAAAAAGAAAACGTATCAAGGAAAATGAAATAAAAAGAAAAGAAAAAACATGGAAAATCTATATTTTTTGGATTCGTTTTGTTATTGTTGTACCATTTAATATTTTGCGGTTTGGCGGCGCCGTCCGCAACGTAAGCGCGTTGCTCGGGTTCCGTTTCGTTGCGTCGCGTCGCGTCGCGTGATGACTGTAGCTTACGTTGTGGGTTACGTTGTCGCTGGGGATTCATCACACGCTCCCTCTCTCTCTCTCTCTCTTTCGCTCTCCTGGCTCCCTCGCGCGCGCAAATGAATCTCGTGAATCTCGGGAAGAAAAAGTGCTGAAATTCGTATTTTTTTATGTTTGTTTGTTTTTATTTCCACAGTTTGCACTTTTTAACAGTCGTGTACAATTTTGCATGTTGTATATGTTCGATTTAAATACAACTGTTTCATAATAACAGAAGCAGAAGTGCAGCAAAGAATGCTTTTATTTAAAAATAAATGACAACAATACATCAGCAGCAGCAGCCGCAGCCGCAGCAGCACACAGCAACAACAATAACACAGCAAACATCAGTAAACAAACAACAGACCAACGGCAAAGCAGATTTCGGATTATAAAGCAAACGAAAAGCGAAAACAACATTTCACGTGAAAAGCAGCCGAAGGAAAAGTAAGTTGGAAAAGTGCAGCGCACGTGGCTCCAGCGAACCTCCTCCCACATCCCCTACTCCGCCCACTCCGGTTGCATTGTCGTAGCTTTAGCTTCATTATTTTGGGGAGTCTGCAAACCATAAGTCAAACCCAAAGCCAAACCCTTCTTCTAAATAGAGGAGAACATTTTTGGAGGGATATTTTCAGAGGGACAGCTGCTTTTCGCCGGTTTTTCCAACCCTTTTTCCTTCTACGGGCAAGAGGGAACTCTCTTCAATTGAGTTTTCTTCCTGAAAGTCGCAAGAGACTACAGATTACATTGCATCATTAGTTGTGTATGGCAAATGCCTATTTAAAGGTGTTATATCCACTGTCTAGGGTTTGTTATTATTTTTGAGCTACAAATTATGTTATCAAACGTTCTGCACAAGTTAACTTTGTCATATAAGGATTGATTTGCCTGTAAAACAGTTTAAATGCAATAAATAAATAGTATTTGGTTTAGAATAAGCTTTTATATTGCAAGAGATATGCCAGGTAATCGCTGTTAGCGGTATTTGTAATTTATGACCGAAAATAATAGTTGAATGCCAATCAAACGCTATTAAGAAATAGCTATAATAATATTATTATGAGAATTTCAATCTCAGTTTAAATATCGATGTATTTTGGCTGCAGAAGTGGAAGAAATCTCACATCCTGAAGTTCGTTCGTGGGCTCTGCACTCTCTTGTTATTGCCTCTCTTGTACTCTTTTTACCGGCTTTTGGCTTTTTAGTTTGTGACTTTAAATGAATTTATTTTGTTTTTATTGTCGTCGCTCTCGTTTTATTGCAATCGTCGTCGGCGTTGGTGCTGCATTCGAGCATTTGGCATTTGGCGCGTAAATAGGCAGACGCAAACGCAATTTGTTTGTTTACTTGTCGCTGCTTTGCGAAAATTGAAGATATGTTTATCGTAAATAAGCGGAAAATTTGCGGCTCTCTCTCGCCATCTCGCCATCGCCATCGAATTCATTGATGCTTTTTGGGGCGATGCTTCTTCTTCGGCTGCTGGTGCCGTTTCTTCCTCTTCTGCTGCCGCTGCTGCATGTTGCCATGTAAACCGGCTTTAAATTCGTGCCACTATTAGCACGATTTATTAACCTAGAGGCAGCAGCTAGCTCCCTCTCGCCTCTCCCCTTGACCCAACGACTCCACAACTGCCACGCTCTCTCTCCCATTCTCGCTCTGTCGTCGGTGGCGGCGGCGGCATACTTGCAGATACACAGAAGAAGCACAGCACAATTGGTTGCTCTCTACGTTCGAATCGAATGCCGCCACCACCACCACCTCTCTCTCTCTCTCGTTTCGATATGCCGCCATATTTGCATTACGTAGGCCCCTATTGTTGTCCCGCTCTGCCGCACGTCGCAGCAGCTGCAACTTTCAGTGGCGAGCGTATCTGTGTTTCACTTGAGTATTTTATTTATTTAAATAAAATTGATATATTTGCCCGTAGTTCAAGTGCAGGCAATGCTGGCGAAAACAAAAATGGAACAATGCTTAATTATGGCATGTTTTTTGTTATTTTCTTTATATAAGTTTCGGTCTTTTCTCTAGTTTATCTATATAAATTCATATGTATTTGGGCTTGCTTTAGGGCGATCTGTTGACCTTTGTTTATTTGTGATTGAGGAAGTAATTAATTGTTGGTTATTCTAAGTAAATTTGGAAGGGAAATTATGGCCCAGGCAGGGTAAGCAATTGGATTTTTGTGCTGTAAAAAGCAAGCTGCTTCTCCAGTTCTCCACTTCCCCACTTCCTTCTTCCCCTTCCTTAGTGGAATCACCATTTCCAATGCATGCCGTTGCTGTATATTCTCTGCTTCTTCTCCGCCTTCTACTCCTTGCTCTTGTTCTCCCTCATCTCTACGTCATCGTCATCGTGTTCGCCTTCGTGCTATTGCTCGTGCTCGTGGTCGTTTTGGTGTTGGTGTGTTTGCCTTGAATCTCTCGCTCGGTTTGGCTGGCAATCGTTTTACGAAAATTCTGTTGAAAACTCAAAGTCTACTGTACTACATAATTACAACCGCACGTTCGCGCGCTCTCGCTCTCTTCTGTTCTCGCTATTCGTGTTTGTGTGTGTGCGTGCCAGTTAATGTTTTGTTTTGTTGTGAGAGCAACAGAGAGGGAGCGAGAGAGAGAGAGCCGCCCGCTATTGCACTCTGCCGTATCTCATACCTCTTCCTCTCCCTCTCCATCTTGCTCTTTCTCCCACCCTCCGCCTGGCTCTTGTGTATTTAATATTTGTTATTCCTAAATATTCCAATTTTATTTGCGTGCTACGGCGAGAATAGAATGTGGGATACGTCATGATTTTCGCCTGGCCTTCGTGAGTTGTTCTTCCGTTTAATTTTGCGTCACTCTCGCACTCACGCGTACGCACACACTAGCGCATACGAACACTTGGCAACTAACAAAAATACAGTGGGCCAAAACTACAAACTCAAAACTCGCAATTGAAGAAGGCAGCCTGGAACTGGAACTTGAACTGGAACTCCTCCCAAAGTGAAAGCGATACAGCTGAAAAGAAAAGAGCGGTGAAAATAACATGGCTCGCCGGCCGGCACACACACACATATGAGAGTGTAAATAAATTCGCAACATCAACAATAAACAAAACGGAGCAAGTGCTTGTATTTTTTGCGTAAACAATTGAGGGTTCAATCAGGGCAATTGCAATTATGAATCAAAACTGTACGAGAGGTGTATGCACGACACGAGTACTATATCTGTGGTCGCCGAGAATGCAATTCGTACCACTGTCAATATGGAATATCATACAGTGCATCTGTGTGCGTGCTTAGTGCTGCCCTCCTTCCCATCTTCCTCGACTCCTCACCACACCGCACGTACTCGTAGTTGAGGGTGTTAAATAAAAAATAAAACGTTGGAAAACGTTGGAATTACGTGCATATTATTGCCTTTGCATTGGCGTTGCAGTAACAACAACAAACAAAGCGAATGAATCATGCTTGCTTGTTGTGTGACCAAGAATATTCAACTTGAAAAGGCGGCATGGTGAATTTCTCTCTCTCAGTTCAAACACAACACACGCCACAAGCAGTGTAGGCGCGAGTGTGCGTTCGTGTGTACGTACACATTTTGCTTGCATTAATGGACATTTATTGTGTTTATTAAAGTTTTTTTTTACGTTTCTTTAGTTTATTTTTTTTTTTTTTTTTTTTGCGAGCGCCATTTGTCTGGTTTTTGCTGCCCCTTGATAAAGCCGCTTAGTAAGTGGAGGTGGGACGGCTATATGGTTAGAATGGACTACGTGTGTGTGTGTGTTGTGGCCGGGCGCTCTCTTGCTCTCTCTTCTATGTCGAACATTTTCGAACTTAAGTTCGAAAAGCGAATTAGGCTCTCACCGCTCTCTCTCTGGCGCTCCTCTCTCTATTTGCGGCCTGTGTGTGTTGCCGTTGCCTCTTCTTTATTTTCGCTGTTGCTGTGAGTGCCAAAACGGCGGCAAAGTAACTACACACGACCGAACGGTGGAAACGTTGAAAAACGGCAAAAACAGCAAAAATAGCTGAAATAATAAAGTGGCCGCATCAAATAATCAAGAATAAATCAAATATATGGCGAATATTGTTGTGAAGATGTGTCGGGAATTGATTGTTTTGCACTTGGGTCGCTTGTGAGTTTTGTGAGTAGTTTCATTCTCGTGCCCGTATTCCCGTTCCCGTTCCCATTCTCGGTTCTCGGTTCTCGTTCTCCGTCGTCGTCGCCTCTCTGCTTCTTGCCGTTTGCTCTGTTTTCATTCCACGCAGTTTCGTTGTCGTCGCATTTTGTTTATGCGATTTGTAAATTTGTTATTTTTGTTGCCTGCCGCCCCCTCCTCCCCCTCCCTTATATTCTATTCCATTTTACGTTTTATTTATGTATTTCTGGTTGTTTATGTAACCCGCCGCGAGGTTGAAGTGTTGTGAAATGCAAATCTCGGCCAGAGTTGTAAAATAATGTGCCGGCATAAAAAAAAAAAAAATCTGAGAACCCAAAGCCGAAGCCGAAGCCGAAGGATTGATTCGAAAAGTTGATTTTTTCTAATTCGATTTGCATTGTTTCTCTCTCGTCGCTTCCTGCAGATAATCGCCTTGCCTCGCCTCGCCTCGCCTCGCCTTAGCTGGAAAATATCTGACGGATTAATAGCAATAATGCCTCCCGTTGCCTTACACGACGTATCATACTTGGCCGCAGGACTCGCCATCCAATGAGAGGAGCCTGGGCCCTGAGAATCTGGAGCAGGGGTGGTGAGTAGTAGTAGCAGGCCTTGTGAAGGCCAGGTCCTGACCTCCTGATCTCCACATACTAATTCTGGCCTCCTTTCCATCCCAAACAGTGCACAGACATTGCTGAGCATGAAGCAACAGCACAATCCCTCGACTAAGAACCGATTTTCATCAATCACAGCGACGAAGATTAAAGCGGGAGACGAGCAAGCAATAAGAAGAGGATCCGGACCAGGTGCAGGACCGGGAGCCGCTGTCAGGAGGTGTCAGGAGCCAGCAGGAGCTGCGTCCAGGAGACGGAGGAGGAGGTGGTCGCCGCCGACGACGGCCACACAAGACTAGCGACCAAGGCAAAAGAAAAACCCCCCACACACACACACACACAAAGCGAGATATCCAGAGGAGAAGGACGCCACAAGAAGGCCATCGGAGGAGCAAGGGAGGCCACGACGGCGGACGGCGAGGAGACGGAGACGGCCCGGGCGTGTGTGTTTGTAGCTCGTGAACGTGAGCGTGTGTGTGGTGTGCTGCCCCCCAGAGTGTGTGCGTGAGAGTGTGTGTGTCGGCCGTCTCAGTCGAGAACGAAGAGGATACGGATCACCAGTCCAGCAGAGGATTGCAGCAGCCAAGCACCACCAATCTATCAGCTAACCAATTTCCCATTCGCACCACCATCACCACCTACACCGCAAGCAACGCCACCACCAGCACCACCACCACCAGCAGCAGCACCACCAGCTCCACCATGTCGTCCAGTGAGCCACCTCCCCGGTACGAGCCGCCCGTGGAGCCAGTCAATGGCATTGTACAGCCACCGGTGATGCCGCCAGCGGAGCGACCTGGCCGCAATACGAATCAACTGCAATATCTGATCAAGACGGTGATGAAGGTGATATGGAAGCACCACTTCTCGTGGCCCTTCCAGCAGCCCGTCGATGCCAAGAAGCTCAACCTGCCCGACTACCACAAGATCATAAAGCAGCCCATGGACATGGGCACGATCAAGAAACGACTGGAGAACAACTACTACTGGTCCGCCAAGGAGGCCATCCACGACTTCAATACCATGTTCAACAACTGCTACGTCTACAACAAGCCCGGCGAGGACGTCGTTGTCATGGCCCAGACGCTCGAGAAGGTCTTCCTGCAGAAGATCGAGTCGATGCCCAAGGAGGAGCTCGAACTGGAGCCGGTGACGGCCAAGGGCGGCAAGAAGAAACAGCGGGCGCCAACCACGCCCAAGGCATCGGGCGGCGCCTCCTCGGGCTCGGCGTCCGGTGGCGGTGCCTCCTCAACGGCAGCGGTCAGTAGTGGGTCCGGCAGCGGTACCGGCAAAGGATCCGCTGCAGCAGCCGCCGCAGCCGCTTCATCCGCGCAACAGTTGCCCGGCCATGCGGGCGCAACGGGAGCGAGTGGCGGAGCTGCGACACCCGGCACCACGGGCTCGGGGCCGGGAGCGCAAGCCGCCCGACCCGTTTCCGCCATGGGTGGCACGGTTTCATCGACGGCCGGCGGTGCACCGTCCATACCACCGATTAGCACAATGCCACCGCATACGGTGCCCGGCAGCACCAACACGACGACGACAGCGATGGCCGGCGGCGGCGCTGGAGCGGCAGCGAACCCCAATGCCGTCGCCCTGATGGCCAGTCTCCTGAATACGGCCCAGGCGGGCGCATATCCAGGAGCGCCCGGCCAAACGGCGGTCAACAGCTCATCGCTCCTCGACGGCAGCTCTGGCGCCGCAGCAGCAGTGGCAGCAGCAGCGGCGGCAGCAGCGGCGGCGGGGACAGGAGTGGGCGGAGCGGGTGCCGGTGGAGCGGGCGTCGGCGCCGGAGCGGGAGGCGGAGGAGTGACAATACCAGCGGCTGCCGTGAATGCCGCCAACGCGGTGCAGGCCTATGTGAATAGTACGGCGGGAGTGGGCGTCGGTGTGGACACCGTGATACCGCCGCAGCAGCCCGCCAAGATCAAGAAGGGCGTCAAGCGGAAGGCGGACACCACAACGCCGACGGCCAATGCCTTCGAGTCGCCGTACGCGCAAATGGACTCCAAATCGGCCAAGATTGCGACGCGGCGGGAGTCGAATCGTCAGGTAATTGGCAAGAAGGTAAGAGTAAGACGTGAGCCGAGTCGTATGAGTATGAGTATGATCATGATCCCCGTTCCTGTGCAGTTTATTATAATTTTTCTTAATTTCTTTCGAGTTCCTTGTACATATTTCTCTGTGATTTTGTCCAATTTCGTAATAGTATTAATGTTAAACGCCAAAGACACCATTTATAATCCGTTTCCAATATCTCTCTGTAACGAAAAACTCCAAAACAACACAAATTCCCCCGTGTTTGTGGAGTTTGAATTAAAAACTCGATTCAATTTTATATTTCTTAAGTTCAATCACTGTCAATTTCCATCCATTCGCTTTTTTAAACCGTAAATGTATAATTTCGTACACCAACAGCTTGAACATGTAACATAATCGGGACTCCGATCCTAGTATTCACTGCCCGACCCTGTACAAATATTTCCCCAATCACTCAATAGTTTTTGTACTTGTTTGAATTAAGCCAATGATCATTGATTAGCTTAAGCTATAAAACCAACAGTCAAAATTGCCGAAACTCAAAACCCAATTGATTAAATCATACACAATACGCTGCCTTGCCTCTTACTCGATGGCCATTATTCATGTTATTGTAAATAAACACACGTTACTTACTACTGATACCGATTACTGAATACTGAATACTGAAAACTGATACTGGATAGTGGATGCTTAATACTGAATACTTGATACGGAATACAGAATAGAGAAAACTAGAAACTGAATACTAAATACTGAATACTGATACTGATATACTGAATACGGAAACTGATTACTAAATACTGAAAACTGATACTAAATGCTAAATACTAGATATTAGATACTGATTACTAGAAACAGGAATACTACCAAATACCGAATACTGCTTTGCCTCTTACTCGATGGCCATTATCCATGTTATTGTAAATAAACACACGTTACTTACTACTGATATTGATTACTGAATACTGAATACTGATACTGGATAGTGGATGCTAAATACTGAATACTTAATACGGAATACAGAATAGAGAAAACTAGAAACTGAATACTGATACTGACATACTAAATACAGAAACTGATACTAGATACTAAATGCCAAATACTAAATACTAGATACTGAATACTGAATACTAGACACAGGAATACTGATACCGATTACTGAATACTGAAAACTTATACTGGATAGTGGATGCTTAATACTGAATACTTGATACGGAAGACTAGAAACTGAATACTGAATACTGATACTGATATACTAAATACAGAAACTGATACTAGATACTAAATGCTAAATACTAAATACTAGATAGTGAATACTGAATACTAGACACAGGAATACTGATACTGATTACCAAATACCGAATACTGATACTATTTTCTTAATACTGCATACTGATTACTTAATACTAAATAGTAATTACTGACTACTGACCACCGATAGACTGTTACCGATCACTGATACTGATACTGTCGAAAGGGGAATCCCCTCAATGACAGGCTAAACATTTATTTTGATTTCAATTCGATGCTAACCCCATGCCGCTTTTGCTCCTTTATTTCGTTCTTTTCTTTTCTTCCATTACGTTGATTTCGTTTGCACTCAATCAATCAATCAATCGAACACGAATCAATCAACCAATCACCAACCACCAATCACCAAACGAATACGATAACGAATGGGATCTTCTGAACCACAGGATCTTACATTCCAGGGCTCGGGTTACACGTTGTCGCCACTGGGCGCCGGACTTCCCGGAATTGGCGGCCTGGTGGGCGTCGGCGTTGCCGGCGGCGCTGGCGTGGTCAAGTCCAAGGAGAAGCTTTCGGACGCGCTCAAGTCGTGCAACGAGATCCTGAAGGAGCTGTTCTCGAAGAAGCACTCCGGCTACGCCTGGCCCTTCTACAAGCCGGTGGACGCCGAGATGCTCGGCCTGCACGACTACCACGACATCATCAAGAAGCCGATGGACCTGGGCACCGTGAAGCGGAAAATGGACAATCGCGAGTACAAGAGCGCGCCGGAATTCGCTGCCGACGTGCGATTAATATTCACCAACTGCTACAAGTACAATCCGCCAGACCACGATGTCGTGGCCATGGGCCGCAAGCTGCAGGACGTCTTCGAGATGCGCTACGCCAACATCCCCGACGAGCCGGTGGCGAACGCCGCCCACCACCACAGCCACAGCCATGGGCACGGGCATGGGCATGGCCACGGTCATGGTCACGGCCATGGGCACGGACATGGCGGCCATGGCGGCTACGGTGGCCCCTCCTCAATCAAGCACGACGCCAGCGACTCGTCCAGCGAGGACTCGAGCGACACGGAAAACGAGTCCAACTCGGACGAGGAGCGCAGCGCCAAGCTGAAAATGCTCGAGTCCAAGCTGCTCGGCCTCCAGGAGGAGATACGCAAGCTCTCCGAGGAGGCGTCCGCCAAGAAGAAGGCCAAGAAGAAACTCAAGGAGAAGAAGAAGCACATCGGCGGCGGCTCCGGCTCCGGTTCGGCCTCGCATCACGGCCACGCCTCTGGCGGCGGTGCCGGTGGCGCTGGCGGACCGGGCGCCGGCGGCGGCAGCGGCCCGGGCGTCGTATCAGTCCCAGGCGGTGTTGGTGCCTTGGGCGCCGGTGGAGCGGCTGGCGCCAATCTATCCGCTCTGCTCGGCGGCTCGCTAGTCGGTGCCGGCGGCGCGTCAGTGCCCGGCGGCGTTCCCAATGTGGCTGCCCTGCACAATCAGGCGCACGACGTGGCCATGGGCTTTGGCGGCGGCCAGCCAGCTGGCTTTGCCGCCAGCGTAGCGGCTGCGGTGGCAGCGGCGGGCGGCAAGGCGGGCACTCTGGCCGGAGCACTGGCAGCGGGCGCTGCGGCGGGCGCCGGCGGAACCTCGACCGGCAGCGGCAGCAATAGTAAAGGTGCTAAGAGCAAGGGCCAGCGCGGAGCCAAGGGTCAAGGAGTCGGCGGCGTTGGTGCGAACAGTAATTCCGGCGCTAGCGGTGCGTCTG
Source organism: Drosophila triauraria (assembly GCA_014170255.2). Classification (NCBI taxonomy): domain Eukaryota; kingdom Metazoa; phylum Arthropoda; class Insecta; order Diptera; family Drosophilidae; genus Drosophila; species Drosophila triauraria. The sequence goes on along the minus strand of CM024333.1, from coordinate 3,144,371 downwards.
GCGGAGCGGGCGCTGCGGCTGGCGGCGGAGCGGGCGCTGCAACGGGCGCTGGAGCTGTGGGAGCAGCGGGCGGCGGCGGCAATGCCTCCAAGCGGGCCAAGGGCAGCAATTCGGCGGGCGCTGGCGGAGCGGGCGGTGCCGGCGGCGGCAATGCCAATGCCAATGCCGGTGGCGCCGGTGCGCGCGGCAGCAGCAAGAAGAAGCCCAGCCAGGTGATGAACTTTGACTCCGAGGAGGAGGACACGGCCAAGCCAATGTCGTACGATGAGAAGCGTCAGCTGTCGCTGGATATCAACAAGCTCCCAGGTAGGAAACGTTGCAGGAGAAGCTCCTGAAGCAGAGTAGATAAAGTTTAATAATAAATTCGCATTGAATGTGGGCTCGGTTGTGCTTACGTTCGATGGAGTTTCCAGAGAACACATCCCACACTCGGAGCTTAAATGTATATTTATAGTTTTCGGTTTTTGTTTACTTTCGCTGGAGACAAGCTCTGGCTTCAACTCTTCTTAGCTTCTAGAGAGTACCTGCATTGCTCAACGCTCAGACCCGCACTAATTCATTTATTTATTACATTCCCCTTTGCAGGCGACAAGCTGGGCCGCGTCGTTCACATTATCCAGAACCGGGAGCCATCGCTGCGTGACTCCAATCCCGACGAAATCGAGATCGACTTTGAGACGCTGAAGCCGTCGACGCTGCGCGAGCTTGAAAGCTATGTGGCGTCGTGTTTGCGCAAAAAAACACGTAAGCCATATTGTAAGTTTGTAACTAAACCGAGACCACAAAAAATACAAAAACCAAAACCAAAACAAAGCCAAAAAGCAAAAGCAAAAGCAAAAGCAAAAGCGAAAGCAGCAAGAACAGCAACAGCAGCAAATTCCAAATATTCAAAAGCAAAAAGTCCAAGTCCAAGTTAGAGAAGAGAGTGAATACAAGAGAACCATCCAAACCCGATCCCTGATCCCTGATCCGAATCCGAATCCGAAAACATCCGTTTTGGCTTTGCTGACTGCGCTCCAAATTTGATTTTGATTTCGAACCAAATATATAACCGTAGTGGTCATGTTTAGTTAGTTAAACTCAACTCAACTCAAACCAAACAAAAAACAATGCAAAAACCAACAAAATATTTCCATAAATAACGATTTAACTGCCATCCGTATGTTTAAGTCTCTCTCTCGAGCTACTGTCCCACCGATTCTTCTGTCTGTAGTATTATGTAGTGCCAGTGCATGCGATAAGCCATCATCTCTCAATCCTCCTACCCGAAACTCCTCCCAGTATCCAGTATGTAGTAGCTTGTGAATGCTGTAGATGTATCGCCGGAACTTCTGTTCTAAGAGATTCCTGCGACACCCCGCTGATATACTCGTATATATAGAGACATATTGCCGCTTTACCTTTCTTTCGTCGAGCATGAATCCTCCCAGCCTAGCCCAGTCCAGCCGCCTTTCTCTCCCCCCCTTAAATGCCTGCATAGCGCAATAACCATGTATATCCTCTTTCCGTATCGCAGATAAAAAGCCTTCCGGCAAGTCAAAGGACGAGCAGATGGCCGAGAAGAAGCAGGAGCTGGAGAAGAGACTGCAGGACGTCACCGGCCAGCTGGGGGCAAGCAAGAAAACCGCCAAGAAAGGTAATGTATACTTGGAAAATGAATTTTTCTAAAAAAACTAAAAAAGAGCCTTTAAAAACCACCTGCTAATGTCCTTCTCCCCCTCTACACTCTTTGCAGACGAGTCGAACAAGGTCGAGGCCGTGCAGCCGGCGAATCCCGTGTCGTCGAGTTCCAGTTCCAGCGATTCATCGTCGTCGAGTTCGAGTGATAGCAGTTCGAGTGACTCGAGCGACAGTGAAGCAGGTTAGGACGCGTTTTGTTTGTTTGTTTTATTTTATAAAGCCTTTTTTTTATTAGTATACATAGAGATATGCAAATATAGTTCTATATATCTATATATATATATATATAGATAGTTTATATATTTATATATATATGTAGAGATATAGATGCGTTGTTTAAAAAGTAAACAACTGAACTCACTAAACAAAAGCAAAAAATGCGGATACGGAGATACCGATTCCGATTCAGACACACACACACACACACACACACGACACTTACAGAACGTTTGAAAACTTGAATCCAGAAACCCCAAACCCAAACCCAAACCTAAACCGAAACTGAAACGGAAACTAAACCTAACTAAATAAAAACGAAATCCAAGGGAAAAACAGTCGCCGCATCATCTTTTTAATTTTTATTATGCCGTTTTAACACTTGAAGTAAGAAGATTCTAACGAGTAGCGAGTAGCGAGTAACGAGTAGGAGTTGATTGTGTAAAAATAATGATGAGATTCAGATATTGAACAGAGCGTTTTTTTGGCCTAATTAATTCAATTGGATATAGGTTTATCTAGTTATAATGTAATAAGACCATACCCTACCTTACCCCCACTAGCGAGTATATAGGCTTTATCGATTGTGTTTCGCGAGTTGCGTCAGTATCACCAGTCAGGATCCTCACAAAATCAAGAATATTATATATATATATTATGCTTATGCTGCACAAATCAGAGAAATCCAAGTTTAAGTCGAATCAGAGCGAGATGGAGCGATATATTGTAAGAGCAAGACGGCGAGACAGCGAGCGGGGTATGATGGCCAATTGTACTATTGTTAATAAACTTTGTGGATGGACTTGATTGACCCAAACACACCACACACACACACATTTATTAATTTATTGAACTTAGCGCATTTTGTTTATGTTTTTGTGTGCTAAAAGAACAAGAAAGGGAAATGGCAGCAAAGTAAGAAGTATACTCATTGGGAACCCACCAGCCACCATCCACCCGTCTGAAATCGCGATCGAACCAACTCTGGTTTATAGAATTTTGAATATAATTTTTTTTTTTTTTTATCTGTATTTGTTTAGATATCCAAGAACCAAGTTCATGACAAAGTGCAATATGCATTTACTCTAAGAAAACAAATGCACCCAGAGAGATGTGGGATTTCGAATCATTAATTGGCAATGAGAACGAAAAGGAAATTAACTATTAATTAAAGCAGAGATTATGTACTATGCCTCAGATCCTGTTCAACAAATTTGCAGCCAAAAGCGAAATCAGCTACGCGCTCGAGCCAGAGTTGGTACACCGATCGATATCTGCGGGTCAGGCGGGTGTAGAGAGTGTAGAATAGCGACCAGCGAACCTCCTAATCCCCATCCTAATCCCCCTTTTACAGACACTTGTGACGGAACAGAGACAACAACACGAACACGAACACGAACATGAACACACATCGGCAAAACTTTATATAATCGATTTATATATAAATATATATAAATTTTAGGTCTAGCGTATACTTAATTATATATATATATATATATACACCAACCAACACACAACCACATATATATATCATATATCTATAGACATATACATATATATATATGCATATAGATATTGTATTTAAGCATTTGTAGGTATTAAACGAATTGTATTTGTAAATGAAACAAAACTATCTAAAATCTAAAATCTAAAATGAGAATAATAAGAGAACACACACAGCAGCAGCTTGCAAAGAGCTCTTTACTAATTTTAAGTCTTTTTTGGAAAAAAACAAAAAGAAATCTTGAAAAAAAGAACAAGCAAAACCTTATTATTACCAATATTATGATTATTATTATTATTATTATTATTATTATGATTATTATGAGAATATGCTGAAAAAATCGTGAAGCAATTGTGTATTGGGGGCAGCCAATCTGAAAAAGAAAGTAATGAATATTCCAACTCCAACCAACCAACCAACCAACCAACCAACCAATCAATCAATCTATCAACCAATCAATCAATCAACCAACCAAGCAAACAAAAACCAACCAATCGAGTCAATCAATCAACCAAAACTCTCCATCAAATCAAATCTATAAAATCAAGCAAACAAACAGCGAGCAACAACTGCATGATTGACTAAGAAAGATCAACGAATAAATCGATTATAAAAACGTATCATTCACGCCCACACACACACACACACGCACGCACACATGATGTATAACTGTAAAAATCATCAAGAAATATATAGAGCCAGCTCAGGATCATGATCCTCCATTCTTCATACCAAGTAGTATCCCGACGAAAGCCCCCCTATGTTACCTTCTGTGCCAATTCCATATTGTTTCTAGTCCAATCTCCATCGTCCATCATCCATCTCGCTCACGCACACGATCCTCTTCTATCGTTCCTCAGAACTGAACAATACCTTGTTTTTTTCTTGTTTTTTTTTCTCTTCGGAATAAGCTAGACAACACACAACACACACGTACACAACCACACAATAACCTCACAGATTTATGTGTAAAATATAATAATAATAATGCAAAAATGAAAAATTGAACAATAACCCCATAATAATACGAAAGTCCTAACCAAACGATAAACTGAACGAACCAAATGCAAGCAAAATTACCATATATATATTATATATATGTCTAAAGAGTATATACAGAAAGCCAATGTGCAAAATATATATTTGAAATTCTCGATACACTTGCAGACAATGTGTAAAAACAAAGAAAGTATGAAAAGCTTCGAATCGAAAACAAGAAATGAGAGAAATATAAGAAATCAAACACCAAACCCACAAAGCGTAACTAAACATAACGTTAACGTAAGGAGCGAATACGTAAGGAGAGAGTAATCGTAAAGTGTGGCAAGGAGGGAGTGAGAGAGAAAGAAAGGGGTAGAGAGAGAGAGAGGGCATATAGAGGGGGTAATACTTCGTTATTTATTGTTTACACGTTTATAACCTCAAGCTGGTACGAATGGAACTGGAACACGAAAATTAGCACAATTCGCGAACTCTGGTTCGCCTCCGTCAGCCCTTATCCCTCCTATATATATCGTTTATAATTGTTGTCATTTAGTTTATGTGTATCATCAATGTGGGAAAAAGTAAAAGAAATATCAAAGAAATGCTTCCAACTAACTTCCAAGATCCCCCCTCCGATTAGCTTCTTGGTTAATAGAATAAAAAAGAGAAGAAGAAGAAGAAGGGAGGGAAAGATCGAGGATCTATCGGAACAGTGACCAATTTATCGATATCAATAGCAATAATCGGGCTTTCACTTCTCCTTCTTTCCTCTCTTTGCGTCTCTCTCTCTCTCTCTCTCTCCTTGTCTGTCTCTGTCAGTGCTAGTAGTCACGGTTTAATAACGGAACGGATCGGAATGGAACAGCTCTCCAAGCGTAACTGTACGTAACATAGAGCCCTTTTGCTCTACAACTAGACTCCAACTAGTTCTATATACATAGCTATATAGGGTGTACATATTTACATAGACCTATGTATCAGCAATACATATTGATCAAAAGAGAGAGGTATATAAACAAAAGAAAAAAAAAAAAACAACTACAAAAAAAAAAGAAAACAAATAATTAAATGTAATTTGAAAGCATTTTATTATTTATTTTTCGGCTGTCGGCTTTCCCCTTTACACATTGTTTGCACGTTTTTTTCAAAATAAAGAAAAGAAAAATATATTATATATATACAAAAATATACAAAAACAAAAAAAAAAAAACAAAAAGAAATGCATAGAAGAGGAGGAGGATTGATGATGAATGACGATGAATGATGATGATGATAATGCAATGGAAATAAATAAGAAATTAACAAAACAAATTGCATAAAATCAATTTAAATATAAATTTTTACTATTAAATTAAATCAAACGAAATCGCCAGGAGGAAAACGAAACGAACGAAAACCAACAAGAGCAACAAACTGATAATAAATATAACGACAAAAGAAAACGAAAACGAAAAAAACAGCCACACACACAATGTAATCAATATTCCGAGAGAGCAAGCAGTGCAGGCAGTACACAAGCAGTGTAGTAATCGATAACACCAAGAAGAAAGGGCAGGAGAATCGATAAATTTAATTGAGAACACTTGCGCGTTTTCTTTTACTTTAATTTTTTACTTATCGACGTAGCTCTTGTATTTCCCTTGTCACCCTTCGGTTCTATTCAAATTCCAATTCCAAATCGAAAATCCCCTCTCCCCATTGCATTGAGATTGTTTTGTTGTAAGCCTAATACTTGTGTTTTTTTAGCCCGTAGTTAAGGACGAAAATTGATAAGAACTAGCGAGAGGAATGGCAGCAAACACGCTCAAAAGTCTTGTAAGAGTAACAAACAAAAATAATTTCGTAAAGAACGTTGTGAAGTAATAGAAAGAAAAACAAACAAAACCGAAAAAAAAAACATTAAAATCAAAACAAAAAATAAAAAACAGTGCATTTTTGGTTTCAATTTGCGCAGGCGTCTCACAAAATATTTTAAAATAAAGGAAGAACGACGGGGAGGAAAGCCGAAATATAATAAAATATAAAATAAAATAAACGCAGAGATAAATAGTGAAAATCTTAGGGAAAGAACGAAAGGTAGCGGAGGACGACATTACAGACACCCGACATACACGAACACAACAACAAACAAACAAACAAACACATTTAGCATTATGAAAACCCACACACACAAGCATACATTTAAATATTTATAGTAAAAAACAAACAATAATAATATTTATTATTACAAAATGGCAGCGCAACCGCAGCAGCAAAGCAACAAACAACAACTAAACTAACTAAAAAGAACGCAATGAATACAACAACAAACAAACAAGAAAAAAAGCGAAAAATGAGAAGAAAAATGAAAGAAAATGTTTATTAAAAAAAGAAAAAAAAAAACAACGTGTGTTTCCTCATTCCCTCCCCCCAAAAACCCCCATTTCTTTTCACAGGATACAAGATATATAAAAAATAACGATTAATAAACAAAAACCGATAACAAATATCGATTGGAGGCTTGGTTTGGTTGCGATCACATCCCCGAATTTATCGATTATCCATTTGGCTGCCTCCTCCGCTGGTGGAGTGGGCAAGGGATGGGAAGTGCAGTTCTTTTTTCCCGTTCATTTACAGTCTAGACAAAGAACAGAAAGACAGAGATAAATACAGTGAGAGATATAGAGAGACAGTGAGAGTGAGTGTGGGTGGAGACAGGCAGATAGGAAGAGAAGAGGAAGAGAAGAAGAACTCCGATAACCCGATAACCCGATATCCGGTATCCATCCACCACCAACCCACCACGAACACAATTGCTTCATCGAAACTCGGCTTTGTAAGAGGTATTTTGAAGACACCTTTAACCCATATATCCGTAGCACGTAGAATCACACTGATCCACGTACTGTATGGTATATTTGTACATATATAATGCCCCAGCACTATCCCAAGGCCAGGATGGATCCCACTATATGAATCTACTTAAGGACTACTGAAAAAACAACTTCTAGTAACTAAAGTTATAGATAAAGAAAATAACTTCAATTTGACATATAGTTGGATCTATCCTGGCACTTCGCCTGGTTCTCCTTTAGCTTTCTTCCTTTCCATTATCTCCGCTTCTATGGCCATCACTTTGCTCATTCGTGTCTTCTGGTCTCTTCTGCCCTTTCTTTCCCCAAACAGGTGACGGTGACGAGCGACCGCCGCGCAAAAAAAAGTCCCGAGACTCGAATGGCAGCAATGTAAGTAGCGACTACTATATGGTGAGATCTATGCGTGATCTATATGGTGAAAATTAATAATAGTTTGGGGAGAACCGCAGACAAGCTGGCAGAAAGCACCAATGGAATTTTGGCAATGGAAATAGCTCTATTCGTAACTCTAATATTACGATGAATTGATCAAATTTGATCTTTTATTTATTTTAGGTTTTTATTTAATTTATATATTGAGAGTATTTGAAGTATTTAAACTTTATAAAAAGTTATGGCCTTGATTTACTTGATTTACGTGATACCTACCACTGCTATTGCCCTATAATTCCCAAGTACGAATTCTATCTGATTGATCTTTGATCTTTTATTTAATTTTACTTTATTTAATTCAAATTCTTAAAGTATTTAAAGTTGTATTAATTTTAACTAACTTGTACAGATTATTGGTAATGCCCTATAATTCCCAAGTACGAATTCAACTTCAGTCTGTCTGACTGATCTTTAATCTTTTATTTAAGTTAGCTTTTTATTTAATTCAAATTCTTAAAGTATTTAAAGTTTTATTAATTTTATTTTACCAACCTAAAGGGCGGTTCACCTAACACTCTTTGGTAATGCCCTATAATTCCCAAGTACGAATTCTATCTGACTGATCTTTGATCTTTTATTTAATTTTACTTTTTATTCAATTCAAATTCTTAAAGTATTTAAAGTTGTATTAATGTTAAATTACCAAATTAAAGGGCAGTTCACCTAACACTCATTGCTATTGCCCTATAATTCCCAAGTACGAATTCAGCTTCATTTTGTTAGACTCTTTTTCTAGATTTTCCTTTAATTAATGATAAATCCTGGTCGCTAAAGCCAGGGTAGATATATTTGCATTGCCAAATCCAGTGGGAAGATCGTAGAAAAAAAAATACACTACAAAAAAATCACACTCATCACTGTGACACTGTGACTGCGATCGTGACTGTGTTGAATGTCGTGATAACAACCAGAGTTGAATGTAACATTTAATCATCGCCTTCTTTCTCCCCATTCGCCTTCCCTTGCCTCATCCTTGGCGGGCCATCAGGTAAATAATCCTAGTTTGACCACAGTCCTGGGCGGAGGCAGCAGCGTGCCGAGCGGCGGTCTCACGCCGATCTCGCTGATGGGCCTGGAGCACGTCCTGAACGCAAACACACCCACATCACACACGTGTAAGTATGGCGTGGGTTTCCCCAGAGATTCAAGTTCGTAACTAACTGGTCTTTGTGTGTTTTCATCTCTCCCGATCCCCCGATCCCCCATTCCCCCTTCCTCCTGTGCAGCCTACATGTTTGGCAACGCCAATCCGCTGACGGCGGCCGCCATGCTCAACAACAACAATAAGACGACGCTGCCCGGCAGCAACTTCGGCGGCGGCAACATGCTGCACGGCGGAGCAGTGCCAGGTGGCGCTGGTTCCGCCAAGAACGGACCAAACGAGGACCTGGGCAAGGTTCCGCCCGTGTCCGTCTCCCTGGGGCCGCAGCACGGCTATCCCGGCGGCGCAGGAGTGGTGACCACCAGCCAGGCCGGCGGCGGGGGCATCCGGATAGCCAGCAATCTGCACAAGCCGCCCGGCGGCCTGGGTGGCGGCGATCTGGGCGAGCACCACACGGCACTGGCGGCTGCCCTCCTGTCCAACGTCAACAGCTCCGGCCCGGGCAGCGGCGTCGCCCAGAACAACGGCGGCCAGAACACGAACCCCAATCATCCGGTGGGCGGCGGCGTCGGCGTCGGTGTCCATGGGGAGGGCATGGGCGGCAGTGCCTCGCTGTCTGCGGGCCTCAAGCAGATACCGCAGTTCGACGACCCCGTGGAGCAGTCGCTGGCCTCGCTGGAGTTCAGCGCCGGCTCCACGGGCAAGTCCTCGCTCACGGATAACTTTCTGATGCAGCCGGACGGATCCCAACAGCAGCAACAGCAGCAGCAGCAGCAGCAGCAGCAGCAAGCCTTTGCCCACATGGACTATGTGAACGAGCTGCTGATCAAGGGATCCTCGGACGCTGTGAGCGGGATGAACGGCAATCATCCGCTGAACTTTGTCCTGGACATGGCGGCGGCCTCGGCGAACCTGCAGAAGCATCCCCAGCAGCAGCAGCAGCAGCAACAACAGCAGCAGCAACAGCAGCAGCAGCACCAGCAGCAGGCGCACAACAACGGCTTCAACGTGGCCGACTTCGGCATGCCCGGATTCGACATGACGGCCTCAGCATTCCTCGACCTAGAGCACACGCTCCAGCAGCAGCAGCATCCGCAGCAGCAACAGCAGCAGCATCCGCATCAGCAGCACCAGCAGCAGCAGCAGCAACAACACCACCAGCAGCACCAGCAACAGCAGCAGCAGCAGCTCACGCAGCAGCAACTGCAGCAGCAGCAGCATCTCCAGCAGCAGCAGCACCTCCAGCAGCAGCAGCAGCAGCTCCACCAGCAGCAGCAGGTGGCCAACAAGATGCTGATCATACCCAAGCCCATAGAGTCGATGATGCCCAGTCCGCCGGACAAGCAGCAGATGCAGCAGCAGCAGCAGATGCAGCAGCACCACCAGAAGCAGCTGGACATGATGATGGCGGCGGCGGCCAACTTCCAGGGCAAGCAGGTGCAGGCCTTCAAGGCCGCCGAGCAGAACCTGAAGAACGCCAGCTCGTGGTCCTCCCTGGCCTCGGCCAGCTCCCCCTCTTCGCACACGTCGAGCAGCTCGAGCAGCAGCAAGCCCAAGCCGGCCATGGACTCGTTCCAGCAGTTCCGCAACAAAGCCAAAGAACGCGACCGCCTCAAGCTGCTGGAGGCGGCCGAGAAGGAGAAGAAGCACCAGAAGGAGGCCGCCGAGAAGGAGCAGCAGCGCAAGCACCACAAGTCCTCCTCCTCCTCCTCCTCCTCGGCGGCTTCGGCAGCGGCGGCGGCGGCGGCTGCCGCCTCGCAGGCAGCCGCCGTGGCAGCCGCAGCGGCTGCAGCCTCGGCGGCAGCTGGCATAGCAGCGGCAGCCTCAGTGCCCTCCACCGCCTCGAATGCCTCGGGCGGCAGCAGCAGTAGCGGAGGCGGTCCTTCAAGCAATCAGCCCAGCGGAGAGCGCGATCGGGAGCGGGATCGCGACCGGGACCGAGAGCGTTCCGGCAGCGGCGGCGGCCAGTCTGGCAACGGGAACAACAGCAGCAACTCTGCCAACAGCAACGGGCCCGGCAGCGCTGGCAGCGGCGGCAGTGGCGGCGGCGGCGGCAGCGGACCCACCAGCACGGGCGGACCCAACAGCGGTGGCGGCGGCGGCGGCAACGCGAACAGCAATAGCGGAGCCGGGGCAGCGCTGCTCAATGCCGGCAGCAACAGCAACAGTGGCGTGGGCAGTGGCGGCGCCGCCAGCAGCAATAGCAACAGCAGCGTGGGCGCCATGGTGGGCAGCGGCGGACCCGGCTCCAACAGCCAGGGCAGCAGCGGCGGCACTGGCGGAGGCGGTGTGATGGGCAGCGGCGCCCTGGACTATGGCCAGCAGGTGGCGGTGCTGACGCAGGTGGCGGCGCACGCCCAGGCGCAGCACGTGGCCGCCGCTGTGGCCGCCCAGGCCATTCTGGCCGCCTCACCCCTGGGCGCCATGGAGAGTGGAAGGTAAGGAAGATTGTGAAGCCTTTGTTTAGCCTTTAAATAATTACTAATGTTGTGTGGCATTGCAGGAAGAGCGTGCACGACGCACAGCCGCAGATATCGCGGGTGGACGACATCAAGGCCTCGCCGGGCGGCCAGGGCCAGAGCTCGCCGGCCCAGCAATCGCCGCAGGATCGGGCTGCCGCCAAGCGCGCCGAGCAGCGGCGGGCCGAGCAGGAGCGGCGCAGGCGCGAAGCGGTAAGTTGTAATAAGCAAAGAGAGAAAGGGAAGTCTTCTCTAAACTCGTATGTTTCCTCGTTGCAGTTGGCTGGCCAAATCGATATGAACATGCAGAGCGATCTCATGGCTGCCTTTGAAGAGACGCTGTAGGCCAAGGCCCATAAGAAGGCGAGCCACCGGAGCAGGAGCAGAAGCAGAAGCAGAGGCAGAAGCAGCCGCTCCACCACCTCCTCCTCCAATGACACCACGAAACGGCGCGGGGCCAGGCGACAGCAACGAACAACGTTGGACAAGCAGGGAGCTAGGAGCAGCCGAGAAAGCAAACAAAGTAAACTAAACACAGCAACAATTTAAGAAGCAATGTTCTAAGGCGTAACTAAACATACGTACATTTAGTGAGTATCTCTAATATATGCATAATACATATACGAAGGGAGAGCGGAGCGGAGCGAGGAGCAGCAGCGGCAGCGGCAGCATGAGGAGCAGCAGCAGAAGGGCAAATTTCCTTTTTGATTTGATTTTTATCACACACAACAACCACAACAACCACCACACAACACACACATTTTTTTAAACACTTATCACGTACGATTATTATGATTGTGTATTTACCAACTATTAAGATGATAATAACGATTAACTAAATATTAAGAACAACAACAACAAAAAAAAAAACGGATAATGATGATTATGATGGACATCGCTTGTGGTTCCAAAAAGCTTATTATGTTTAATATTATTCACTGTATAGGCAAGTTTAGTTCGTAAGCCCCTAGCCGGTAAGCTTATTTTTTTGCCCCTTCATTGTATAAACACACCTATGCTTAGAGTTGTTAACTAATTTAAAAAAGTACGGAAAGAGCAACAAAACGAACGAAAAACAAAGCTAAGAAATAGAACGAACAGAGCGAAAGAAGCGAAAACCAATTCAATTCGTGGTCCGTAACAGGGGAAGGATGTTAATTTTAAACAGAGGTCATATTGAATGCAGTTCCCCAGCAATTCTCCCAAGTCCCTGGATTTTTTTTTTTGTATTTTTTTTAAAGGCAATTTTAACACTAAACACACTTGTAATTTATGTACACACCCACACACACATGACACACACTAGGCAGAGCAGCCCACGAGTGTGGAGGATTATATTATGGCAACAAAACGTAGTTCTTAAGTAGCAACGAAATTTTTTGTATGTAACGACGCCCCAAAAACAAAAACAAAAACAAAACAAAAACTAATTAAAAAAAAGAAGAAAAACCAAACAAGAAAAAGAGTACGAAAAAATATGTAATAAAAACGGAAGAAAAAAAAAACAAAACAAAACACGGATAAAATAATTTGTAATTTCTTTTCTATGAGAACCTTCCTCCCAACAAGAACAACAACAAATTGCAGTGACAATTCAGTAAGCTAGTGTGTGAGTTGGAGCCTTGGAGCCAGTCTGTGGCGTCGTCTTCCAGAGCCTCACAGCCTCAAGCCCAGCCCCAGCTCCCCTGCATGCCCCCCTCCAGTGTGTGTCCTTGTAAATAGCTCCATTGAGGGGCCAGGAGCAGTAGGAATTATGCTAGCAACTATCTATGTGAAAGCTAACGAAATGATTCAAGCAATGTTCAGATGTGTGATGTGTGTGTGTGCCGGCTATATATTCTTGTATATAGTAGAGTCTTCCCCTCAAGATTCTCCCAATACAAATAATCCCATTCCCAACTTCCTCGACCCTCAGTTGTTATATTGTCGCTGGAAAGGTTCGTTTCGTTTTGTGTAAATTAGTTGTACGACGGAATTATTATTATCAAGATATATATGCCCTAGATATATATATATATACATATATACATAGCATACATCAGAAATACCACATATATGCAAAGAGGAGAAACCTTTTTTTTTCTATACTTAATTTTAGCATTTAATCCACACGGCGAGAAATAAGTGAGAGCAATGTACGAAAAAATAAAAACTAAATACAAAAAAAAAACGATCTAAAAGTAAACACAAGGAAGTTTTTAATTCAGCCTAACGGAAATATATATACAGATAACGAATAATATACGAGAATATAAAAACACTATTATGCATTATATACACACACAAAAACAAATATATATATAGATATATTTTAGCGACGGCGATTCGTTTGAGTTCGAGTCCAGTTTTCGATCAAAGTGCCCAACTCTCGAGCAGAAGATGCGTTTTGGCATTAATTAGCAATTAATTGTTGTACTTTTGTTGTTACCCAAGCACGATGGCAAGAGCAGAAAGCAAGAGCAAGAAGCATGTAACATATAGCAAGGAACTCACTACAAGAATCACTTATTCTTAAAGCAAACTTAGCCTTAAGCGCCTACCGCTAACATCCGAAGAAGAACAGAAGCAACCGACAGGAAACTAATAATTAATTCGTAATTCGTAATTAATTAACAAAGGAGCAGAATCCATGGGAGACATAACATTTACACATGACTCTAGCCGTAACTCTCCCCCGTAGCATTCTTAGCCTACAAATACATACAAAATATATATACAACACTTTTTAGTAAGTCTATAATTAATGACGAGTGACGAGTGGCGAGTAACGAGTGACGAGGGTATATGTAGCCACAAGCAGACAAAGGAAGCGACCCAATTAACAATGAAAGCAAAACATATTTTACCTTTAATGCGTACACACACACACACACCTAGTATTAATGAAATCGACGACAAAAAAGCAACAAACTAAACTTTAAATAAAAAACTGAAGAAAGAAAACTGAAAAAATCTGAAGAAAACAAAAAACAAATGAAGAAAAACAAGGAAAATCCGACAAAAAAAATAAACAAAAGTTCATAAAAAATAACCGATAATTGTGTTTCAATGGAATGGGGTCGATATTATCATTAATATATAGCTTGATCCCAAAAAGCATGCGTTGCCAGCACTAACATGTTCCTATAAACATTTCCTTGTGAATATCGCCCTGTAAGAAATAAGTTTTCATACCCTTTACCCCTTACCATTAGCCTTGTCCGTCTGTCCGTTTGTCCGTTTAAATAACTCAATCTTAGCCAGCACCAGCTACCTCCAACAGGTTCTTTACAATATTTTCTTATGCTTACCGCCACGTTATATGCAAGTTTTCTTACCCATAGCCTGTAATTTAGCCTTGTCCGTCTGTCCGTTTGTCCGCTTGTCCGTATAAACACCTTGCTCTCAGAGAGGATGCGTTGCCAGCTCAAATATGTTCATAAATAGATATGCATAAGCATTTTGCAATGTTAGGCTTTAGTTTTCATACCCATAACAGGTATTTAAACCTTGTCCGTCTGTCGTTTTAACGGACAAAGCATTGATTATTGAGTAGCTTTCTTATTAGTTTTTTTTCTATGGAATCTAAACGAAAATAAGGAGATTTTCTCAAAGTTTGTAAGCGCACAAGGTTCGCTATTTATCCATAAAAATAAAATTAAATAAATACATAAAAATAGCTGTGATTAGGATGCTCCACTTGGGCTGCTCAAGGACCCTTGGTCTTGGTCGTGGATTCCTGGGTGGTGCTGAATCCATAGGTGACTGCCTCGAGGTCCGCCACTGTACTTGCCTCCTCCATCTCGGCCGTGGTGCTGGGCATCAAGGGCTTCATTGTGGTTGCCAAAGGTTTCTTAATCACAAATGCCTGGCTGGTGGTCAGCAGTGGTTTGGATGTGGTCGTCATAGTGGTGCTCGTGGTTCCTCTCATGGTGCTGGTGCTAGTGGTGTACGCCTCCGTGACACGACCCACTCCGGGCAGGTAGAGCGACAGCGAGGAGTCCGTGATCTCCCCATAATCATGGCCCACATCGGGGATGTTGTACACATTGTAGGCGTCCACTGCCCGGGAAACGGAGACCATGGGATGGGCCAGGCCCCTCAGCTGCCGGAACTGCATTGGCGAGGGACTGGTGCTGGTGGCCTTTGTGGGCTTCGACCTAGGCGTGGTGGTAATCCGGCGCCTGTAGGGTCTCGGTGTGGTGGTGGCGACCTGCCTGGGAGCAGGCAAAGCAGCTCGAGGAGTGGCCAACAGGTAGTACACCTTCTTGGGTTGGCTGATTGACTTCGGAGAGGAGGAGGAGCTGGAAATGGACTTCATGGGAGGCTTCTTCTTGTTGCGGCGCTGCTTCTTTTTGCGCAGACTTTTGGTAGGAGCCTGGCAGGGTCCTTGGTGGAGGATTCGCAGGACTAGGAGGTAAGAATATAAATTAAAAATGTATTTAAATATAAACTAAAATATATTTGACGAACCCTGCTTGGTGTGGCACTCGCGTCGCCGCATCTCGCACTCATTGGCAAAGGTCTGCGGGGTGGCACCTCCGATCTCGGCCAGCGCACACACCGGGCGCTCCACGGCGGTGCACTTCATGGTCTGGCAGGTGGGCAGGCAGCGCTCCATCTCCGTGGGCTCCAGCTCTGATGGGGAGATGGGATTAGGCTTCCTTGGGGAACTCCTCCTCAAACCCGGAGGCTTACCTGTGCCGTACTGGAAGAGCATCTTCATGTTGTGCGCCTCCAGGCGGCAGTCGTTCTCGAAATAGAAGCTATCGGTGCCATTGGTGGCGCAGACAGGCACTCCGCCGGGCAGGCACTGCGGCTGGTAGTCCACGTACTGGATCTGCAGGTGCTCCGGATTGAGATTCAGGCCGGGGCTGGCCTTGTCCTTGTCGTCGGGGTCGTGGCCCACGCCCGACTCGCCCAGGATCTTGGCGTACTGGTTGCTGGTGTAGTGCGGATCGCTGAAGCGCCAGTTGGCCAGCGGCGAGGACTTGCCAATGGCCGCTTCCGTGCCGGTCCCAGCTGTGATCCACAGGATCGCCAGCACGATCCCGGTGGCGGCTCCCAGCTGGTGGTTGTGGCTTGACATCTTGGTGGCTTGTGCTGCCCTTCAGAGATTTGTGCCCCAGCTTTATAGTGGCTCATCTCGGGGGAGGGTCTTATCGCCGGCACTCGCTGGCTGCATTTTTCCACCTTCCACCTTTATCGCCGCTTTGAATTTCTCTCTTCTGCCACTGCAAAGCATAATTAATAAATAAATAATGAATAATAAATGCTGTTTTACGATAAGTTACAGGTGTGGGTCGTGGCGCTCACCTCGCAGCCATTCATCGCCATTCACGTGAGCTCAGATCGCTCTCTTATCCGCCAGATACTTCTGCTAAGGTCGTCAGTTATCTGAAAAGAATACGAAGAAACATCTGTAAGAGATGCCCAAGAACTGCACAAGATTAAAAATAAGGGATAAATATTAGTTAATAGCATTTAAAATGGAATTTATGTAGGTATTTTACCCAAGTTACTATCGGTTTTGGGTACTCCTTGGCCAAATAACTGGCCAACAGCTTAAGTTTCTTCTTTCTTCTTAATTTCTTCATTTAGTTTCTGCTTTAAACAATATGTTCTACTTAGTTTTAAATGTCAAATTCAAATATCGAAATAGAAGCTTAATTTTCCGATCAAGTGAGCCTTGGAAAAGCCGAATTTCCGATCAAGTTAGCCTTGGATTGCCTTGGATACAGCTGTCACCACACCTTATGGAGCCCGGTGCCCTAAAGCCTCATTCTATATCGAAGTTTCGTAGAGTCAACACATCTCATAGCTAGCAACTAGCATAGTTTTCCCTAAGTGAAGAAGATTTTGAAATATACATTTTTAAAGACATAATTTTCAAGTAAACATTTGTAACAACAATATTTTCTAAGATGAATAACTTTTTCGGAAACATTTTTGGTAAGTACAAAAATAAGTTAACTATTGTTGTTCGTTCGGTATTCGGTTCGGGCTTTGCATGATGAAATAACATAAGGTGGTCCCTTCGGTTATTGTATGTTTGCAATAAGTGCGAGTGAAAGAAACGTGAAATAAGTGGATACTTCGTAAAACTTCGGCTCGCGACGGAACCACCTTACGTTATTTCATCATGGGTTTTGATTCGCTTACAGTTTTGTTTCGAATTTTCGTTCGAAAGTTTCGGTTCGAGAGTTTCGGTTCGAGTCCTGGTTTCTGTTCCGGTT
Organism: Drosophila triauraria; assembly: GCA_014170255.2. NCBI lineage: Eukaryota > Metazoa > Arthropoda > Insecta > Diptera > Drosophilidae > Drosophila > Drosophila triauraria. Next base: position 3,126,924 of record CM024333.1, on the reverse strand, counting down.
CGCGTTTAAGTTAGTTTCGATTCGAGTTTTGGTTTAATTATTTTTAGCGCCACAGACATACTACGCCTAGATTTCAAAATAATAATCGGTTTCAAAATATATAGAAAAACCCTGCCGAAGAACTCTGATATAAGTAGGGAGATTTTTTTACGTTCTTACCTGAAACTATACGAGATGGTTTTGGCGGTGATCTAGTATTCCCTGCATTTCTTGTTTAAAAAATCAACCTTAAACAAGACCAAATTTCCGATCTAGTGAGCCTTGGAAACCCCGAATTCTCGATCAAGTTAGCCTTGAATAAGTCTTGAACACAGCTGTCACCTCACCTTATAGAGCCCGGTGCCATATAGCCTCATTCTATAACCAAGTGTAAGCGTGTAAGCATCAAAAGCTATAAAGAATTTTTAAAAATATTTGTAACCGTTTTTTCAAGTAAATATATTTTTTGTTGATATTTCAAGATGAAGTTCTTTAAATTTATTTTTGGTAAGTACAAAAACCAGTTTACATTTCGGTTTCGGTTCGGGTTTCCGTTCGAATTTTGGTTCGAGTTTCGGTTCTAGTTTCGGTACGGGAGTTTCGGGTTAAGAGTGTCGATTCGATCTTGGTTCGGTTTCTAAATATATTGGAAATACCGTGCCAAAAATCTCCGCCTAATTAAAAAGCAAGACGAATCTGTAAAATGTGAACCAAAAATAACGTAATCGATTTTGACGGTGATCTAGTAATTTTAGTATTCTAGTATTCTAGTATTCTAGTATTCTAGTATTCTAGTATTCTAGTATTCTAGTATTCTAGTATTCTAGTATCTAGTATTCTCTACATTTCAATTTGTATGAATTTTTCAGTTAAAAAATCACATTCAAATGTCCGAATTTCCGATCAAGTTAGCCTTGGACAGCTTTGGATACAACTGTCACCTTACCTCATATAGCCAGATACCTAACAGCTTCATTCTATAGTCAGCCCTACAACAGATCGGTGCTCAGTAATATAAGGATATTTCCGAAAAGGTTTTCCAAACATTTTTTTAAAGCAACTTTTCATAAGAGATTTTTCTTGTAATAAAATACAACATGGTTTTTAACTTTCTATCTTCGATCTTTGGTAAAGAAAAAACAACTGGTAAATATATATAATCCAATACTAACCCTTCTTTTTCGCTGCTTCCTAGGATTTTTCGATGTCCCCAAAATGGGAATGCCACAAGTGCAGAACTTCGAGCTCCCGGACCTGATGCCATTTGGCGTAATGGTACTGGCTGCAGTGATTGCGATCCTTGTGCTGAGGCAGTGCAAGCGGACCCGTCGCGTGGAGGTAAGTACATTCACATCATAAGGTCATGATCCCTCATCCCTGACCCAATTCCAATAGCAATTCCAGCAGATGCCAGAACCTCAGCCCTTGCGCCGCTCCCAACGCTTGATCAACAGGCGCGCATCCAGGAACTAACCCGGCCTGCACTCGTGTGCATCAAAATTCTCAGTGAAAAATTTGTTCGTTCAATGATGACACTTTACACGGATACCGAGGGAGTGGTGAAGGCTCCCCGGACAATTAAGAGCCTGGAGTCCATTCCATCGTATCCGAACACTTGCAACACCAGGAGGATTATAGAGTGGTCAAGGCTCATCTGGATTGCGAAAAATGATGGCCTGAGAAATCGCCTATAATCCCATCCGAAGACACGAAACACCAGGAGGAGATAGTGGAAGGCAGACCGGACATTCATTTATTCTGCCTGAAAGCGCATCAACCCATCCGAAACACGAAGTTACTTGAGGACACAAGGGGACGATAACCAAGAGTGGTGAAGGCTCACCTGGAATCTGAACCCAAAACAAGCAACACTACATCGCACGCAGCAGCGAGGACACTTATGGACACTAAGGACGGCCATAATTGGTGAGGGCTCACCTGGAAGCATATGGAGCCCGAGACACCAAGGGGTATTCGATCCGCAACAAGAAGAATGTTATATAGTTTGTGTTAAATGGGAGCAGTACTTGGTTTACAAACCAGATTGAAAGACGAGCGACTTGGGAACCACAACGCATGGCCCAACCCTGTGTAAACCACAAAGTACCAAAGCTTTCCCTCTATTGTTTTTGGATTATTAAAAAAGAAATTACTAACGTTATTAGGTGTTTGTTTACTTATTTGTTGGTTACTTGTATTTAAGTGTGGGGATATGGAATGGCTTGAGTACTTTTAGAGAGTGTCTATCCTTCTCAGGGAGTAAAGATTGTAAGAGAAATTTTGGTGCGACAGCCTGAGGTTTTTAAGCGACTTAAAGGTTATTCTTGGGAAATAATAGTTTGTAATATATATAATATTAATATTAGGAAAGTGTTAGTGGAAATTAAGATACAAAACGAATAGGAATTTGGAGCTCCTGAAATACCCTAACAAACCTGAACCTTTTTCTTGAATTTTATACTTAATTTTTAGAGCTAGTAAATAATATTTCCAGTAAGGTATTCTCTAAAAGAAGTAATACTTATTTTAACACAGTTTTCCTAAGGGTTTTTGCATAGAAGAGCTTCTCAAATATACAAATGTTTTAATGCTAATTTTGCTTGAATTTGAGTGTTGAATTTTAAACTTAGTTTTAAGATTTCTAATTAATATTTTCAGTAAGTAATCTCTAACCGAGCTCCAGTTTTCTTTCGCGTAGAAAGCTTCTCAAATATCCAAATATCCTAAAGCTAAATGAATTTAAATTTTGAATTTTAAACTTAATTTGTAGAGCTACTAATTAATACTTTCAGTAAGTAATCTCTAGCCGAGCTAAACCAATTTTTGCATAAAATAGCTTCTCAAACATCCAATTGTTTCTCAAATTTAAATTGTAATTAGCCAGAATTCTGATATTGACCTGAATTGGATTTATTTCATAGACAGCCTTGACAAAGCCTACTGTTACTCAACTCCCAAGCTATTTGGAAAAACCAGCTTACGTTTTTAACCAAAATTTTAGAAAGAAAAGTATAAAAATAGAGAGCAAAGTAGGCCCGCAACTCTAACTTCAACCTGAGCTCAGATGAGCCCGGAGTCGGATCACTTCCAATCGAAGCTTCTAACAGCACACACGGCAAAAACGTACGCTCTCTAAAATCTCAAAAATCTCTTAAATCTGTAAAATCTAGAAATTTTCAAACCATATATAGTAGTAAACCTCCGATCGGTATACAAAAAGTTAGAAATGGACTCGACTCCCCGGTTCAACAGCGTAGAGGCCGAGGTTAAGTTCTGGCGGGAGCGCTACAATCTGTTCCGCCAAGAGGTGGCGGACGTGACCCAGCAGTACGATGCCCAGCTGGACCATAACATGGCCACGATCGAGGACATCACAGTCCAGCTCACCGCGGCCAGGAAGCATGCCGAGGCCCTGAACTCGGCGCTGCGGAAGGAGAAGAGGGCCCGCAAGATTGCGAAGCAGCACATTCGTCACCTGCAGCAGAGAATCTACGAGATGGAGAAGACCAATGGCCTGCTGAGCTACAGCATTGAGAAGTACCAGGAGCTGCAGCGCTCGCTGGATAACTTGAGCTCGTCCGCCAATGGGCAGGAGCAGGAGCAGGATAGTCAGGAGCCGGATAGCCAGGAGGATGACAGCCAGGAGGACTCGCGCGAAAGCGACGGCGGTTCCTTGCAGGTCATTGTAAGGGACACGATGAACCAGTTGAAGGAGTGCCTGGGGGAACACAACCAGGACCTTGAATTGTCCTAATACCGTTACCGTTATCGTTACCTCTTTAATTGTTACTTCTGACCCGATTGGACTTTTATACCTTTTACACCCTCGAACTACACAACCCGTTGACGTTTTTGGTACCGGCACACACCCAGCGGATCAAGAGTAGTTGGATTGGAGGACCTGGATCTTAAGGAACCACAGCTGATTCTTCAGAGTCCTCCGGAACTGGATGCTTTAGTCGTTCGTATTTAACTGGCATCCAGGTCCACGTTAAATTACTTGTTTAATTATAATCTTTAAAAGTAAGTTATTAACCAAATTCATGCTTAAAACAACTTACTTAATAACGCCCCTTAGTTAGGTTTCCCCGTATGCCCGAGCTTCTTCTGAAATGCAGAGTTAAGATGGAAGCTCTTGATGATGCTGGCTCCGGGCGAGTAGCTGCCCAAGGCAAAGGGAACAACAACTCCCTTTCTGACCAGGAAGGAGCCCTTTATCCTTTGCAGTGTCCCACGAAGAGCAGCGGCTGCGAGGAATGCATCTATTCAGCTAATAGTTACCAAATATAATAAAAACAATAAGACACTCAACAACTTTGGACTTTAAACTACTTTTTCTGAGCATTTGGGCGGCAAGCTTCTGGTGTTTTCAGCTAATTTGAATTGGCGCGAAAGGTGCAGTGTGGCCGTCGCCACGGCAGTTGGTCACACTTAAGAAATTCGCATAAATCGGTTAGAAACTCTGATAAGAAAGCGGTAAGAAACCTTGCTCTCAGCAAGAACGCCTGTGTGTGTGTATGCAAAAACATCGATGCCACTATCGATACCATCGATGTTTTTAAAACGGCCGATAGCCATGATACAGCCAAAGTATCTAGATATCGATACGCAAAGATATCCAAACATCAGAAAATCGCTAACGCCGTGAACTAATTGTTATTTTTTTCTATGAGCCAATCTGTAATATTAAGTAGTGCAGCGCGATTGTAATCTCTGAGATCCTTTTACGAACCCAAGGAAGGCGCCAAGGATCGGAGAAAACAAGTTGATTTGTTTATATCTTAAAAGCAGCATAGTGCAAGGGCTCGGCGGCTGTGTGTGTGCGCTTCTCATTCATTTTTATTCCGAAGAAGTGCCGCTCTGAATTAAACAAAATAAACGGGCTAAACATTAGCGGCGGCGCATCCACCCCCCCTCTTCCCCGGCGTTAATAACGTTAAGAGAGCAAAGAACGTATTTGTGGCTTGACAAATGCAAGAACACTACCGATACAGCGAAGTAAAAATCAATAATTAGAGCTCGTTCCCAAAGCAAAAGCAAAAGCAAAAGCAAAAAAAGGTATGCAGTAGCAAAAAGAACAAAAACCATTGGCACAACACACACGAAAAGTATGCATGTGTGTACACACACGTACGTACATACGAAGCCCAAGTGTTTGTATGTATTGTATATTTGTATTTTGGGCATTAATGCAAATAAAGGGCGAAGAAGATGCAGGAGCGAACAGGAGTGATAACTTGACATGCGGACTTATTTACATTACATTACATCCCAGCTCCAAGCTCCATCCGCTCCCAGTGGATGTAAACTGATGCTGGCTGACCACGGAAGAAGTTAGGAGGATTCAAGGAAAATCTTGCCTCTGGTGCAGTGCAATTTTCCGGCCCCTGCCTCTGCCTGTGCCTATGTGTGTGTTGCGTGTTGCTGCTCGGTGCTCGGTGCTCGGTGGAAAAGTGCGACGTAACCCATTACGACGTCCCGTCCCCACGTGAAAGAGGAAAAAGGTTCTCCCTCACTTTGCATCGCCTCCGTTGCTGCTCTGCTGCATTGCAGTGAGTGGTGCTTTTCCGTTTCGCCTTCTTGGCAGCCGCAGCGGCAGCGCCAGCATACGCATACTCTCTCTCTGCCCTGGCTCTATAGCCCACTCAATAGGGTCGTGCCGAGAGTACATGTATCTTTGTCGGACTGCAACTGCGGTAAACAGAAAAAAGGAGGTGACTTCTGCGGTGATGTCCGATTTTACATGCCAAAAGGCGTGAGTTTTGACACTTTACATGCGCGTATGTAATGCTTAATTACCTAATCTGCTCCGACACACAAAGTACTGGCTATAGCACTTAATGGCTGGCTGCGCCAATTCGCCATAATACCCGTGAGTGAGTGTATGAAAATCGATTAAATCATGTAACTAAAAGCATACAAGACAGCATACATACATGTGTATTTACCCCACTGTATGTGTTGGAATATACACGGTTTGTTGTTAAAAAAAACACAAAAAAACACCAAAAAGTGGCACGAATCCGGCGGATGGGAAGAATATAAAGTCAAGATATCAAGAAGTCAAGAAATCAAGAATCAAGAAACCTTTTTGCGGGTATTTCAAGCGTTTTTGTTTTGGTTTTACCTTTTGACTTTTGTAAAAAGCAGTTATTACAGTTATTATGAATATGCTCTTGATTTTTGCATACCGTAAAGCTATCGTTATAGTTAATCGTTATCGAACGAATCTAGTTTTGGCCTGGAAACAGAATATTTAACCATCTCGGAGTTAGGCTTTCCCTTCAACAAGAAGTTGTCGTATATATATTGTATATTTGATTGATTATTCATTAATAATTAGTATCTAGCAATTATTTTGTTGTTCTTGAAACTGCTTACGTTTTTTCTTCATTTCAAATCGGAGTTTTGGAGTTTTGGAGTTTACAATTACAATTTTGAATACAAATTGGTGTTATATATATATCTCATCGACATAATTTTAAATCACAATCAAAAATTAGCACAACAGATTTGAGCAAAAGACATCCAAAGTACATAAAAGTGAAATTCGATTCCAAAGTCATGTTAAACAGCGCAAATAACAATTCTCTCCAGCATGTAAGTAGACGAAAAACGTCATTAAATAGTCGATTTTCCTTGCCTTGTTTATACTTTTGCATTTTGCATGCTTGCATCTTTGCATTTTTGCATCTTTGCATTTTTGCATTTCTGTATTTCTGCATGCTTCTATCGCATCCTGGCGCACTGCATGTCTCTGCCTGTCAAGCTTGGTAAAGATTTGATTTTAGTTCAGTAAGGTCTTCTTGCTTATTATTTTATGTACTATATTTAAGTCGACATATTTAATAGGGTGTCTAAGCTAAAAAGTTTCTTTATTCAGTGATTGAATGGTTAAGGTGCACTTAGGATTCCCAAGTGGGAAGTTAGGAAGACAAACTAAAACATACATTTGTTAAAATTCTGATATTGAGCGGGCCAAATGTTGTTTTTTAAGATAACTTCATCCTAATCGAAATCGGTCATAGCTACGCTCGGGAAATATACATAATTATATTTTATTTGGGTAGGAACTTTTCTTCAAAGGTGCTAAGGTGCACTTAGGATTCCCAAGTGGGAAGTTAGGAAGAGAAACTGAAACATAAATTTGTTAAAATTCTGATATTGAGCGGGCCAACTGTTGTTTTTAAAGATATCTTCAGATAACTACGCTCAGGAAATATATTTACATTTTATTTGTGAAGCAACTTTTCTTCTTTTTAATATATTTTAGGATTAAGTCTTAATTATCTAGCAATTTATAGTTTTTCCAATCCAATCTAGAGATTCTTATTGCTTGTTAGGTGTAGATTATTAATAATTACATTACCATACATTCTAGTTTGTATTAATGCACAAATACTGAGAGCTGATCTTGATTATATAAGACTTTTTGAATTTGTGCCCTCACATGTCCGTCCGACACAAATGACACTCAAAACACAGGTGTGTTCTTATATAAAAGTATGTTGCAATGTATTCGAAACGGTCAAAATAAAAAAACAAAGCAATTTAAGAGGAAGGCTCGAGCCTAATGAGTTTTGATTTGATTTAAATCAAGCAAAAATCGAAATTAAATCGATTTGCATCGATATTACTTCTGGTCTAACTTCGAATTTATGCAACATGCATTGCAAATATCTCGTATTTAGCTTACCTTAATTATAATAGATTAAATTGCTTTTATTAAACAATAGTAAGAATGCTTGCATGTTTCGTTTTTAGTCGTAAATTGTTTATGGTGTTTTGTTTCGTTGTAAGTCCAATAATTTTTCTTATAAGTTGTCCACTCTGTATTTTTTATGAAACTAATACCGTTGTTCCTTGTTTGGAGAATGGCAAGAGTCGCACATTCCATTTGGACTAAAGTTGGGACCAAAAATATAATTCTTCAGCAGCAGATTTGAAAATGTATACCCGAAGTATAGAATTTGTACACGAACACAGACATATCTCCACACAACGTATGTATTTATTTAAAAGTGCTGTGTCGTTGATTACTGCAAATTTTGATACGCAAATGCAACTCATGCATCTCTGAGTTTGTGCTGCAGCTGCTGCAGCAATTACCGCTCCACCGGCATCCAAATTTCGATGCGATTTCGTTTCGACCTTTCATTAATTCTACAAATCTCAGATCTGCCTTCTTCTGGCACTTTGCAAGCGCTTTTTATCAGCACCAAAGCATCAGCTCGGCCTCGGAATGGCACGACAAGCAGCACACTGTCACAAATATGAAATAAAATAATAATTTAAAGCGGTAGAGGGGTAGTAAGGTCGATATTATCCTTGAAACATCAGTAAAGTCAACCTTATATGAACAATTTTAGTTACTGCTTTTAATGTCGCAAATAGCCACATTTCGATTAATATTAATGGGAATTTCGGAGGCCCTTCGCCAAAGGGGTATATAAATATCGAGCTTCTCGAAACACACAGCTAGTCGTGCAAATTATCTATACACGTACCAGCATGTGTGTTTTACACATGTATGTAGTTTGCCTTTTTTTCTTCATAATTTCAGTTCCTTCTATAAAATTAGCTGCAGATTGCTTTTGTCGTTGTCAGTTAAATGTCAGTGCTTAGCCGGGAAACTCGAAAACCATCAGTCGCTAAGTTGAACACGATCGTCGGTCGTCGGTCCTCGGTCCTAGCATCGGATAGTCTTATTTTTTCCGAGTACAGGGAATAGGCAGCCAGCAAAATGTATCCTGTATCGTATAGGCCAGGGCACAGAGTGTGGCATAAATCTTGTCACCACCATCATCACCATCAGGCCATGCGTATAGCCAAGACTTCCATTTATTATCAGCGACAACAGCAGTTTGCAAGCTTTGCCAGCAAAAGGTCGCGCTTTTTCTATAAACAGCGAATTATTCGACCGACCTATATGGCTTACAATGTGAGTAATATCTAGTTGAGCCTCTCAGATTCAGTAACACAGTAGCGGGGGAAATGCAGGAAAAGTCAAGTGGAAACAGCATATTTCCAACTCGGTAGTAGTTCAAGTTAAAACAGAAAATAACAATATTGCCTTACAGTTACAGTTTTTTTTTTTTGTTACGCTAATAGTAAAATCGTCTTGTTATAACTGTCTATATATATAAATATAGTATCGATGTTGTTGTGCCGTAACCGTGAATAATAACTAATATTGTGTGTATGTATGTATGTAGTGTCATAACTCATTTTGGTGTTCCTAAGTTTAGTGTTTAAGTTTTTGTACTAATTCCAAACTAAGTACTAATATAAATCAAAAATTAAATACTTATATAACTGAAAGGGCTGGAAAATAATACAATCGATTTAAAATCGATAAAAATCGTTGCTTTTTCCACCTCTAATAAATAGGCTTAGGCATATTACATACATAGATGCACACAAAAACAGGTCCTTAAAAGGAAGTTGTGAATGCTTTGTTGTTGTACTGTACATGTCCTATGATTGTCTCTAAAACGAAATCGAACTAACTTAAAAATGGATTTAAAATGATTAACTAACCTATACAACTCCATATAGCCGGTAACAGCATCTTCTGAAATCAACATGAATGGCTATAACCGAAAGTCGCCACAGAAACGGCGCTATGACATGCCAAAATATGCAGGTAAGTCAGCTGAGTCAGGGTTAAGCTACTTAACCTATTGGTTAAATAAGATTACTTAATAAAATATATATTTAATCATTTTTACAGTTCCGCCAAAAAAGAAAACAAGCAAGGAACGCATACCACAGCCGAAGAATACAGTAGCAATGCTGAATGAGTTAAGACATGGACTGATTTACAAATTGGAGTCACAGACTGGTCCGGTGCACGCACCCTTATTTACGATATCCGTTGAGGTAAGAGATATTTGGTATTTTTTATATTAATACTAGAAAATACGTCATGTATCAGTAAAAACCCCTCGAGTTGCACTAAAATTCCCAACGGTGAATTAAGACTTCGATGAGGAAATGCTATATCTATGTAGGCCAAACGAGTGCTTATTTGCTTAAGATATATTTGATTCTATTTATATTAATACTATAAATTAAAATACCAAAAGTATCAGTAACGAGAAAGAAAGCTAACTGCGGTAGACCGAAGTTTATATACCCTTGCAGTCAGCAATTGGATAATGAAAAAAAAAAATGTCAAATTATGTAAATTTTGTAAATTTTACATTTTACATGTAGAATTTTACATTTTCATATAAATCGACCGATCCCTTCAATGGCAGCTATATGATATAGTTGTCCGATCTTAATGAAATTGAAACCGTAGTTCTAGAACTATAAAAAACGACTATATCTCGAAATTTATAGAAATTCGTTGAAAAACAGAGAAATTAAAAATTTTTTTACATTAATTTCGCCATCATTCCTATGGCAGCTATAGGATATAGTGGTCCGATTTCGGCCGTTCCGACATATATACTGCGTGCTAAAGAAATAAGACTATGCTGAAAATTTCAGCCCGATAGCTCAAAAACTGAGAGACTAGTTCGCGTAGAAACCGACAGACAGACGGACAGACGGACAGACAGACAGACAGACAGACAGACAGACAGACAGACGGACATGGCTAGATCGACTCGGCTGGTGATGCTGATCAAGAATATATATACTTTATGGGGTCTGAGATGCCTCCTTCACTGCGTTGCAAATATCATGGCAAAATTATAATACCCTCTGCAAGGGTATAAAAATACCCCTTGAGTTGTGTTGCATAAAATTCCCAACGGAGAACTTAGATTCCGATGAGGAATAGACTCCCTTCGGATAATGCTATCTATGTAGGCCACACGAGTGCTTATCCGATCGATTCAAATGGGGTTTTATTTACATATGTTTGCTGCACATATGCATTATTTATGAAAAGCACTTAATATTCAAGCCCATTTTGTTTATCGCATTTTTCGTGATACACATTTGTGGGTATTCCACGCGAGCCCACGAGTCCACGAAATGACATATCAATAGATCAATAAGTGTGTGGAGTGAGTGGTAGCCAGGGCAGGCAGGGAATGGCAATAAAAAAGTGCATGACTGCTAAACGTTAGGATTGCATATTAAGCAACTGGTACACTTAGTATATACTACTTAGATGATGTAATAAACGGAAAACAACGCTTAAGCGGTTTTACATTTGCATCTGCTTAGCGACTCCATAAAGGGCACTAACGACGGGCTCGAATAATACAAAATATCTGATATAGAAAATACCGTTTTATATTCTTACGTATGTGGTGGCATTTAATTTCATTCGCAGGTCGATGGACAGAAATATTTGGGCCAGGGACGCAGTAAAAAAGTAGCACGTATCGAAGCAGCAGCCACCGCACTGCGAAGCTTTATACAGTTTAAGGATGGAGCGGTCCTGTCGCCATTAAAGCCATCGGGCAACCTGGACTTTACCAGCGATGAGCATCTTGAAAATGGTATTGAAAACTTGTCCAACCAAAAATTGGTCGAACACATTGAGACGTTGATGTTGACTGAAAAGAAATCCAACCTTACCTCGCTTGAACAACCCACGTTGCGTCTTCAAATGTTTTGCATGAGTCAGAGCAAGTATTAGTGATATTTTTTTGTTTCCTTCCTTTCTTCTTCTTTTGTTTGAATACCTATTTATTTTATTATTTAATCTTAATTTACTCTTTATTTGGACGAAGTTTATGTATCGAACGCAGGAATATACGTATGCGAATGGCAGTGTTTACATTTATTTCGAAAAATCTATTTTCAGGATGATCAGATCAGATTTGGCTCTGCGAATCAAGACTTTTTTCCAACGTAAATAATATAAATTATACTTTTTGGGCAATTACAGAATTATTGGGGTTCATTTTTAGACAGATTCTCGCAGATTCTTGCAGATATCTCTTTGAATTTAGCCAGGCAAGTCTCATAAGTCAGAAAATATTCAAGTGTATTGGAGCAGTATGGCATTCATATTTTCATTTGAATATTGGAATCTTTGGAGGCAGGTTTTTAATATGATTTTATTTATTATCTTGTGTTTTGTGCATTGCCATTGTATTGGGAGCTTTCCGAATTATTATTTATTATTATTTTTAGTTGTACTTTCTTAAATTATTGAAAGAATCGATACTTCCATTAGAGCTGGGAGAAAATCGATGTTTTTGATGGTTAATCGGTTTAAAATCGATTTCTCATACATCGAAAACATCGAAGATTTCGTAGTGCAAATCTAATTTCCTTTTCAAGTTTATAAACATTTGATTTGTTTTTGATTTTTGCTATTCATTAATAGGGTAAAAAGGTATGACCGTATTATTAGACTGACAGCTTGAATGTGTGACCAGGGCTCGTTTATTTTTGCATTTCCGGAAATGGCCGTCGCCCCTGTAATCCTGTAATGTAAATAAGTGAATAAGACTTTTGTCCACCCAAAAATATAACATTTCTGTATATTTACTACTTATTATATAAATTTCTTAAAAGCATTTCTTTTGAGCAGTGAGATAATACCTTTATATATGGATTATGTATATATTTGTATTGAAACACTGCTTTTATTAATTGATTAATTCATTCGTAATTTGCATTATTTAATTCCACATGTTTTTCCTTGCATTTGTCGTCTAAGAATATAATATGGTTGGAGGAGGCACACAGTTCCGTGTGTGACATAATTCTAGATGTTTAAGAAGCTATAGAGTCGCATCATGAAGACGGACAATCCACTATTTTCACTAACTTTACTCTGTATTGCTAGATGTGAGCAAGAGCGCCATTGCGGTGGACGGCCAGAAGAAGGTTCCAGACAAGGGTCCGGTCATGCTGCTCTACGAGCTCTTCAACGACGTTAACTTCGAATGCAACAACATCGACGGTGCTCAAAACAATTGTCGCTTCAAGATGACTGTGACCATAAACGAGAAGAAATTCGATGGAACAGGTTTGTAGCTGCTTTACGACTTGGAATTAAATTAATTAATTGATTAATCCTATCCAAATCTTTAAGGCCCCTCCAAAAAACTGGCCAAGAATGCAGCGGCCAAGGCAGCCCTGGCCTCGCTGTGCAACATCTCGTACAGTCCCATGGTTGTGCCCCAGAAGAACGTGCCGCTGCCCATCGACGACAAGTCCTCGTCGATGGAGCTGCCACAGATCCACGCCGACACCATTGGACGGCTGGTTCTGGAGAAATTCATGGAAGTCATCAAGGGCCAGGAGGCGTACTCGCGTCGAAAGGTATTAGCGGGCATTGTAATGACTGAAAACATGAATTTTTGTGACGCCAAAGTAAGTTTATAGTTGCAACTCTTGTAATCTTTTGTGAATAACTATAATCCCGCCATGTATGTGCCCTCGTTCAGGTTATTTCAGTTTCCACGGGCACCAAGTGCGTCAGCGGCGAGCACATGAGTGTGAACGGAGCTGTCTTGAACGATTCTCATGCCGAAATAGTGTCTAGGCGCTGTCTTCTCAAGTACTTATATGCACAGTTGGATCTTCAGTGCAATCAGGGTATAGTTGTTTGTTGCTAATGCTAAGTTATACCTAAAGTTATATAAGCAGAGGGCAAGACTTACGTATGTAACATATTTAGATGTCGAACTGAAGTATTCATTCATTTGTATTGTTTTTTTTTGTAAACCACAACAGGAGTATTAAGCAAATTGTACAAGCTGCGTTTGTTTGTTTTTTACACTTGATAATAGTTCTTAAAATGTTTTTTTGTGATTTGGAAAGGGGCTTTAACGATCCCTTGAAGAAAGAGCCTAGAAAATATCTTGTCCTGTCTGCTAATTAATTATCCCTGCACTTGCAGGACTTACAGTTGGCTCTGCCTGCCTTCCAGGGCTTCTACATCCTTTAAAAACTCCTATTTTGTATGTTTTAATAATTAATTCAGTTATTTATAGCCACTTTTAAGCATAATAGGCTCTTAACCTACTCGCTGCAAGGCAAAGACATAGGCTTCCGATCCGTAGTAGCCTTTCCTTTATTATTTATTCGCCCCCCGCTTCGTATTTCGTATTTCTTATATCGTATTTCGTATTTGTACTTGTATTGCTTTGTGTCGGACTTCTTTTCATATATACTTGCGTGTGTATGGGTGAAAAGAACGAATGCAAATTAAAAAAAAGAAAACAAAAAAACAAAAAAAAACATAAATCTATATAATTTTACTTTAATTTACATTTGATTACTCTTATTCAATTTTCTCTTAAATTTAGCCACAGCATATCAGTCGATTTTCGTGAGGAATACTGATGGGCAATACCCTTATAAACTAAAATCCGGGGTACATTTCCATTTGTATATAAATACAGCACCTTGTGGGGATGCACGGATATTTAGTCCTCACGAAAACGACACAGGTGTTGATAAACATCCAAATAGGTTGGTACTACCGATATTTTATAAATACTTGCTATTTATTATTACAACAAATAACAACAACAACAACAACAATAGTTTTATAGTTTATGTTAATTATTACACTCTCGAATTGTTAAGAGAAGAGACGAGACGAGTTGCAAAAAAAAAAGGATCTTTTGATATGTTTGTACCTTTCCATCTTTTCTGTTCGCTGACAGACATTTACTTACTCGAATATATATTTATATATATACTTGTACAGGTGTATATATACATATGTATGAACATACAGCTGCGTGCATATATAATTTGTAGGTGTCACGAGTCGTTTTGGCAGAAATTATATTATAAAACCATATACTATGTTTTTCATATATTATATAATTGGAACCTCCTTATACCTTCATAAAATCAATGTTTGTAAAGTTAAGGGGTATATATTATATTCGGGGAATTTTTTATACACCGCAGAAGAAGGCATACAATGATTTAAGCCCGGGTATTACGTTATTTCTAGTTCCCTAGATGACTCTTGCCACTGCAATGTATATGCTGCTACTATATGTATGAATATAAGGTCAATGCCGATCTGTTGACAAGCATGAATATATAAATATAATATTAGGGATTTGTGTGCCTTAATTGGTGGCCAAAAAAAATGTATAATCAGGCCCACCGCCATTCCCTGGTTCTGATAAAATTTTTTTCGCCAATCGGCATTTTATATAATTCTTGTTAAACTTCAAATAAAAGTTTATAGGATGTATTTCATGACTTCCAAATAGCCAAAGCCATTCTCTTCTCAATTAGAGCTGGAAAACCATCGATGTTTAATCGATTTAAAATCGATTTTCGCCTAGAAAAACATCGATTCTTTTTCAGTTCTACCCCTGCTACTTGGACTGAACCAATTTAAAGACTGATTTGTATATAATTTGATTGGTTTGAAGCTATAGAAGTTAAGAGAGAGATTCCTGAAACAACATAAAATAAAATTTACCTAGAATCGCTTTGAAATAAAGTGATTTTGCGGTTCCAAAATAGGATTTAAAATAATATATAAGTGACATTATGTTGACTCTTGTGATATTAATATTACTTAAATATTTCCAAAGTGTTCCCAGGTTGTCTGTCTGTATAAATGATACATAAAGCAATTGTAACACATAAACTCCCGAACTAAAAATTCTCATAACACCTTAGGATACACAAAGGATTCCAGTCAAGTCAGGATTTATAAAATATAGAAGACAATTGTGTGATTCGTATGCAAGATTCAGGAAAGAAATTTAAATTTAATTTGAAAAATGAATAAGAAATGATTTACTTGAAAATACTGTGAACTGTGAACATTTTTTTGTCATTTAGGAAGTGAAGAAAAAGCAGCGAAAGCGAAATGAAGTAATTCAAACAATGTTCTGTTCTGTCCCCATAAGACCTCTTGGCATGTTCTGAAACTCTTACCATTTCGACCAAGCGAATAATTACGATATTTTCTCACGTCCCCATATTTTTGCAATTCAATCGCGGCGATTTCCCAACGAATCCGAATCATACATGAAATATAATCATCAACCAACAGAAAAGCCCGTGGCCAGTTGCGCACCAAGATAGAGTCCGGCGAGGGCACAATTCCAGTCAAGAGCAGCGATGGCATACAGACCTGGGATGGGGTGTTGCAGGTATGAATCAAATTATATATATATTTATTATATTTACTCGAACTGGGACCTACTCCCAACCCTACCAGGGCCAACGCCTGCTGACCATGTCCTGCTCGGACAAAATCGCACGCTGGAACATCGTGGGTATACAAGGTTCCTTGCTGTCTTCCATTATTGAGCCCGTATACCTGCACTCGATCGTCCTGGGCAGTCTGCTGCATCCGGAGCACATGTACCGCGCCGTCTGCGGCCGCATCGAGAAGTCCATCCAGGGCCTGCCGCCGCCGTACCACTTGAACAAGCCGCGCCTGGCTTTGGTGACCTCCGCGGAGCCTCGGAACCAGGCCAAGGCCCCGAACTTTGGCATCAACTGGACCATCGGGGACACCGAGCTGGAGGTGGTCAACTCGCTGACGGGCCGGACCATTGGCGGGCAGGTGTCGCGCATCACGAAGCAGGCGTTCTTCGTCAAGTACGGATTCCTCATGAAGAATCTGCCAGGTATCCCAGTCCGCAAGGTGACCACGGACTATGGCCAGACCAAGGCGAACGTGAAGGACTACCAGGTTAGACATTTCTTAAGTATAAAATTATATAATTTATGATTTATATAAATTATTTCCCGGCAGACGGCGAAGCTCGAGCTGTTTTCGGCCTTCAAGCGAGAGGACCTGGGCAGCTGGCTGAAGAAACCAATCGAACAAGACGAGTTCGGGCTTGTCGAATGACTGCATTCAGCGATACTACTATATATATTTATGATAAAAAAAGACAAAAGTAACGGCAAGCAATTAATAGAGTTAGACATAGATCTTAGGTATGATTCTTCGCATCTCGATTGCGAGTTAAGTGAGAATAATGCGACGATGAACGATGATGACAACCTGCCAACCTTGTATTCCTCTTCCCCCAACAAATGCGACAGCACCAAGCACAAAGATGCTAATGCTCGAATTATGAAAAACGGCTCTAGAATATTTATAGAATAGAATGTAGTCTTTATGCTGGAACTGAGTAAAGGAGTATTATGGCGTTTTTTGTTGATATCAATAGCAATAGCAATTTCAATTCATTTTCGAAATTGGCGGCCACACAACACCACCTTAGTTCTTCCCAAATCCCACTATTCGTTAAACTCGTTCTTTACATGCAAATACGAATAAAGATATATACGCCTTAGCTACACTGCTTAGACTTACGAATCGAACACGGTGGGCTCTCATTAGATTTCTTCTGTTTGTGCCTATTTGACGAGAGATTGTGGAAATATTGTTACGAATCACTTGAGAAATGTGTAAAATCATTGAAATAAAATCGAGAAACAACAATAACACACAGTGGACACGGTGTGTAAAGATTAAGCAATGTATGTTGTTAAGTAATGTTATTCGCAAGGACATGATAATGATACTATGATAATAATACTACTAATAAAGTCACGCCTAATATAAACTCAGAGTAGACTTTAGGGTGAATCTGCATACAATACCCGTACATACCTTCCACACGTAACTTTTCTCCAAATCCAAAACCAAATCCAAATCATACCAAGCTTTCGCCCATTTTCGAGGTATTATCAATTACGATTATGTAGATTTCTTTACCAATTACCATTAAACGATTACCAATATCAAAGTAGATGGAAACGAATAGATTAGTTACACAGTTTGAGAAGCTTGTAGCGTAATTTTATCTAATAACTTCTTTCATAACTCTTAGATGCATCCTAGTTTTTGTCTCTCAGTATAATGGATAAACTATAGAAAATCAAATATCCTTTTGCTTGAACTTAGTTGGCTTTGTAACCGGAAATATTCGTTATTTTTCGGAGCTTACGAACCAGGGTGACCGTTTATGGTATTTTTTACAATGTAAAAACCGCTCTAGCTGTCCATAAACGAACTATTTTGTTCATAATTTTATTTAATTTTATCACTAGCATGGTGTCTAACTAAATAAAGTTAAATTTTTAACAAAATAATGCGTTTATGGCCAGCGAGAGCGTTTTTTACATTGTAAAAAATACCATAAACGGTCACGCTGTTACGAACGCTCCCTTTTGTCCGATCAGAAATCAGAAATTCCTTGAAATTTGCATGAAACACCAAAGTGAAAGAGACAACACTTGATCTTGGAACACCAAACTTACTCGATTGTGTAAGTATTTCCCCTAAGTTCAATGTATTACTAATATTTTTCCGAAGCATTGCAAAACACACACACAGAACAACAGTAACAAAAACAGCGTGCTAGATTCCTCTGCATTGTGTTTATATAATTAACAACCGATAAATGTGACGACATAATTGACTTAAGTAATATTTGCATAACAAATACCGCATATATAATGGATAAAGAAAAGTTGATCTTATATAAAATACTGTGATACTAAATTTTACTAGTACTTCCAGCATAGCTGCATTTTATCCATTCTTAAATATTCTATGTTATAGAAGCAGCATCAGATAATAATCACGATAACCGAACCGATATAGGAACGAACAAAATTATTACCGAACCGAATAATAATAACAGTGCTTGTCTAAATTAGAAATCCAATTAAGGAATTTTACACAAGGATACATTAATATGTATGGGCGATATTTGGGGTTTCTCAACTATCATTATTATTATTATAATTTTTTTTATGGCAAATATTATGCGCAGTAGGCCCAGCAGAGATCTTTTAAAAGTATATAAATATATATAATGTATGGGAAAATATATAAGGATTAGTTTGGTTCAGCTAATTATTGTTCAATATTTATTAGACCTACCTAAGAAATTAATTACTATTACAAAAGAGCCTCCTCTCTACAGCCTAAAGATAAGTTGGGAACATGCAACACGTATTTACGTATTTACGTATTTTGTATTTACAAAGCTAGTCATTAAACGAGTATATTGTTTCTTGTTATAACAAATGGTTGAAACTCTTACAACTTTCGGTTGGTTAGCCCGATTAATTTCATAAGATAATAGCAAAGACAAAAGTAACAGAATTTTAAACGAAGCCCGTACTTGCAAGCAAAATATATAAGAAAATACAAGAAATTGCTCAATGCAAGCTATTAACTATTTTTCTTCCGGACAATTGCTGTCTCAAGGCGGAAAAATCCATTTGCAAACACAGTGATAAGAAGATTGTAAGCTGAAGTCCCTTACCTCTTATCATAGAGAAGGTAGACATCCAGCGTACCACACACACGTAGATATATCCAATGACGATGTCTGTACCGCGGTACAGGTACAGGCCCATATTATTCCATTTGTAACTCTATGAATACACGATAAGACAACCGACTACTGAGGTCAGACTTGGGTTAACACTGCATATATTCTTTAGAACTAACACGAGCCACATCGAAGGTGAACACTTACTATTACTATTTATTTTGTAGTCCCTAGAGCGTTATAAGACTATATCCAGATAAGCAGAGCAACACAGTGCCGAGATCAGACAAAACTTGATAGAATAATACAAATGCTATGATTTCCCTTCTCACACACACGCATCTTTTGAATCTTAGAGATACATAAATAGTAATCTACTCCATTACTAGACCTTTTATTACGACTCTGAATAAGATGACACCAAGAACATGTAATCTCCAAGTAAACAGAAGACGAGGAATATATAATTATTAATTAGGTTTACTCACACGCGTACACCTATACGAGCCTAGAGAAACCAAAAACAAAAAACCACAACAAGTGAGCAATTTAGTCAGCAAAAGGTATCGATAAAGTAGTTTCTTTTCTCTCCAAGCCTTAAATATTTCATATTCTGTTTATTTCCGGTTTGAGAACTCACTAAGGGAAGGGACAAGTGGGTAGCGGAGACCTGCACTCGGTTTGGCGATACAAAGATTATGTGATTCCGATTAGCGATTATTTCGATATTTTCGATAAGTATCCTTATAGATCCGAAGAGTGAATGCCTTAAGCATTTTCCCATAGCCTTCCAATCTAGATCCGAAGAATACTTTTTATTTTTACTTTGAAAAGTGACAGCAAGACCTAAGGACAAATGGCTGCATATTAATCGAAGTCTTCGATAATTTTGTATGCAAAATTCAATTTAAAATCGATTAATATCAAATACCGATATTCTTTTCTTTTTAATTTATTTTTTCACATCGTTAATACTTGGAAAAGTGATTGCAAAAACTAGGGATGAGTGGCTGCAAATGCGTGCCCAAAAATCGATTTCAAATTCGATTAATATCGGAAAACTGAATTTTTTATTTCTTATTTAATTTTTAGATATTTTTAGTATTTGGAAAAGTGAAAGAAAGAAGTAGAAATGAGTGGCTGCAACAGAATCAAAGGCTTCGATGATTTGGTGTGCAAAGATCGATTGGAAATCGATAAATATCGAGGTTTTCCCGACTCTTAATCAATGATTCATTTATTATTATATATTTTCAAATCTTTAGAACTTGGAAAAGTAAAAGCAAAGAACTAGGGATGAGTGGCTGCAGATAAATCGGGCCAAAATCGACTTAAAATTCGATGAATATCGAAAAACGGAATTTTTTTTCTATTTAATTTATTTTTAGAAATGTTTAATTCTTGGAAAAGTGAAAGAAAGAAGTAGGAATGAGTGGCTGCCACAGAATCATCGATTTAAAATCGATTAATGTCGATGTTTTCCCGAATCGTACTCCCTAACTACCTTAACTTCCTTCCTACCAGTGCAGGCTTTTAGTCTCTCAGCCCTTCCCTAAGTTTAAACATTAAATCATACCGTACATACATACCTTAAAATATATAGAAATACAAACACACACGCAAACAAACTTATACGTAAAACTTTGTTCTTGGTCAACAAATTAGTGCAAGTACATATAAACGAGATTAAAGCAGAGCAAAAATAGTGAGCAACTTTGTTAACGACTTTGTTAACCTTTAAAGAAAAGAACAACAAATACAGAAACAAAAACAGAATAAGAACAAAGTCAGCAATGAAAATGTATCAATCACTTACAATTTTAATATAGATTTTACGATGGCTTTTGTTATAACTCAAAACAAATTGTATTTTGCGATTTTATAATCGACCGTCAGCCAATAATAAATATAATCTCGAGGTCAGAGAGCCGAAATTTAAACCTTATAAACGTATGAATATTTACATAAATCGTTCGGTCTCCAAATACTGTAAATGACGATTTAATAAATTACCAACAATATATAGAGTACACAAGCTGGGTGATTATTGATTTGCCGGGGTTTCTAGAAATACCAGGAAGTTCCACGAAGGCGTCACCAAAGGTAATCCTTAACTGGAATATAGTCTTAACTAGTTTTTTGTATTTTGTGGTTTTAAATTAAACAAACTTTGGCCTGATTTTTCACTAAATGAAGCATCCCTGATTATATAGATTAATATCTCGGATATTCCTGATAGTCTAACGTCTTTTGGAAGGTGGTGAGGATTACTATGATCCACAAGGCCGGAAAATCAGGAAGAGGATCGATAAGTCAAGTTGAAAGTCCGACATCCAAGTGCTGAGGAGGTTCCTTCCTTAGGGCAGCGTCCTGATGCCAAAATCGCTGCCTACAAGCCCGTTCTCAGAGAGTATCCTTGTTTGTTTGCTTCAGGCTTCAACAGTACGCTGTCGGAGGGAATCCAATTAAATTCCAGTGAAAATAAGACAATCCTTCAAAGTGTCCTTGGAGGAGTTCACAGGCATCCGCTTCATTTACCAACAGCCCAGAAAACTAGGTCCTGACCACCAAGAAGTTTTAAGCATTCCAAGCAGCGTCTGCTGGACTCTTATACAGGTTCTTTATTTTATTCTATTGCAAATTTCTGATTTTGTTTTATTTTTATTGTACTTCAGCAGGTACAAAATACATTGCGCATAAAATCTTTAGAAAAATAATTCCATTGTAGGGATTTATTTATAATAGGATTTAATTCAAATTGCGAGAATCAAAGAGCGAGAATCTGTCCAGGTGTGGGGCAAAGGCCACCATGCATGCTCCTGGTCTCTGAACGGCCATAAATCCCTCCTGGAAGCTGAAAGACGTTGTCTCTTCTTAGTGGTTGTGCCTTGAAACATCTTGTCAGGGAGTACGTTGCATTGAAGGTGTTCCAATCAGAGCTTGAAGTTGTTGACCCTCTGCTTCTGCAGTTCCTCCGTTAGCTTCCTAGCAGGGCTCTGATGTGCCTCCTTCTCAGTTGCCTCTTCGTGAATCTTAACTGTCCAGGATGACCCCAATTTATTACTGCGAAGTAAAACTGGAGTTAGTTAGTCTTCGCCGGAAATCGGGGGAAGTAAACTCACCATCTCAGTGTCACCATGGCTCTGTCCACAGCAGGTAAGTAGCTTCAGTATCTGCAGCAGGCGGGTCATTCGTCAAGCCAGATCCATCCATCTGGCCAGGAGAACTGGGACTCCTGGAGGAGCTTCTTAAATACTGGCAGGCTAAGGAAATACGCTCTCCTGAGAGCAGTGAAAAAGATACCACCTTTCAGTAGCCACCTGAACCTGATACTGCTGGCTGGAGAACCGAATCTGGTCAAAGAGTTATTCTGCAGGCACTGGAAGATGTGTACCTTTAAGCTGGAGAGCCTTAGCAGGAGTACTAGACCTGAAGGAGACTCAAAAGCAAAGATGTAGGAGCTAATACAGGTGAAATAAAGATATTAATTAGAATTGTACAAAAAGGAAAGTTTTAAAATAGGCAAACAAAAAAAAAGGGAGCCAATTCTGAAAAGTCGATGTTTGTGTATCCTTCTATGGCAGCTCCATATTTGATTATGTCGTCCGGTTATTGCTGAGTTTTAAAATATTGTTCATCAATCGTACAAAATTATATTTATTTTATCTGCATTTTTGTTTTTAAATTTATTATAGCTTTCGCTAAAATAATAATGAAACTAATATGTAAACTAACATCATCCAGACAAAAATAAATTAATTAAAATAAATCAAGAGTTGAAGGACACCGCTGCTAGTACTCGGTAAAATAATAATTGAGTTTAACTTTGTATGCTGGCCTAATTTGTTAAGATAAGTAAGCAAATAAATTAATTAAAATAAATCTAGATTGGAAGGCCACCGCTGCCAGTGATCGGTAAAAGATTAGTAAAGTTAAACATTAATAAAATAAATTTATTAAATTAAATCTTAATATTGTGACCTGTGAAAAATAGGCAGATAAATGCTGTGCAACCTTTTAAAGTAATAGGATTATTAGCCAATTTAATACATGCACCAGGAGCCAGATAATGGCTCAAGTGCCTAAGCAACTTACGTTCAAGTACGTCGTAGAACATGCCCAATTTGGCTCCTTCAGATGTTGTTTTTCCACACAGCATGCAGGTTTCGTCGACAACGAACTTGTTGCAATTAAAACAGACCGCTGTTAACGAAACCCGACTTCAGTGAGGACTTTGTGGCATAGGTTTTCGCGGAAAACACTTGCTAATATCTGAAGAAAAGCACTAATGATGATTGTGGCAGGTTCTCCCGAGATACACTTGAGGGTATTAGCCAGAAGCCACATTTGCATTGAAGGCTTTGCTGGGTCGCTCTCTGGAAAATACTAAGTAAATTTGTTTAAAGGGAATTTTATAAAATTGATTAATATAATATTTTAATTTTAAGCTATTAATTATAAAGAGCGACAATCCTTAGGTTAGCGATAAATTTGCAAAACGAACCTAGTTGGCTTTGGAGAAAAGGGTAACACCTTTCAGCAATGTCAAATTATTCGATTTGAGTCCCATTTCTGCATCGAACTTGTACAAAATTTCCAAATTTGCTGGTACCTCGATAAATGGGTGCGCTCTCTGACTAAGCCCAAGGGAGCCCAGACAATGTGGATGCAACTGTAAGCTTCATCAGAAATAATTCAAAATAAATATTAAAGAAATACGCACCCAGAGCCAGTCGCGCATTTTCAACTGGTGCCAGTACCAACAAGGGATTGCCGGATAATGAAAGCCAGGCCATGGTCCAGGAACCGCTTGTTATTCTGCCATTGAGCCTGGAAGACGACGACCAGGACGGCTACGACGACGCTGCTGGTGTCAATCCAGCGGAGGGCGTCCACCTGACCAACCCCTCGATGAACGAGTTGATGCGACACCTTCACACCGCCAACCAGCAGCCGGTAATAGTATCCGAGCAGGCCCAGGCTCAGGCCCAGGCCCAGGCCAACCTCCAGAGGTGCCGCCTCCAGCAGCAGGCCGGCTTCAAGGCCATCGACAACGATTCCATCTTCGCCGGGGAGCCCAAGCCCGATCCCCTGGCCTTCATGCGCATGGTGGGCGGCATGGTAAGTGGCAAGTTATCTCCTGAAGGGTTTAAGTACCGATTAGACTCCTGTAGCAGGACCAACACCGACACCAGATGGGCCACCTCAGCCTCAACTGCTACCCACACTTTGATCTGCCTCTGAGTGTCCAGGAGATATGCTCCAACGTTGCCCCGAACTACTTGCACCGAGCCTTGTCCCTGGACGACTTGCACCACCTCGAGGGGGTCCCGTCGGGCGGATCCTTGCTGTGGCGGGTCCACTCCGAGGGCTCCCTGATCACCATGCCGGGCGACGGCAACCTGGCCCAGCAAATGGCCACCCTGAAGCCGGCCTACGAGGAGATCCTGATGCAGTCTGGACCCAAGACAGGCGCCAGTCGCAGGACTCCGCGCAAGAGACCCAACGTCGCAGACATGGAGCCATCGGATCTGGCCGCCTTGCTGTCCCCCGAACAACGTTTTACCTTCAATTCCAAGGAGTTCCAGGCCCCCACCCACAAGGGCAACGTCTGCTACTGGATCAGCCTGGCCCACCTGCTCGTGGTCGTGGCCTGCCTCCGCGGAGGCCTATGAGTTGTGTTGGGGCAGATACATGATCCTTGTGTTATTAACCATTTACCTTGTTCGAATTTACGGAGTTCCAACACACCCACAACTGTAAGACAAACTGCAATAAACGTGTTTGTGAATCAGCTTATAAATAAATACGGAAATTGCTTTCAAAACTAATTACAGTTTAACTAATTACAACATTAATATTAATATTATTATTAATATAAATAATATTAAATTAATTTTGGGATGTCCTTTCACTTGTTTAAATACCTTAATTGTATAAGGACCCCCTTTAGTTCTTACAATGGCATTAAGGCAGCTCTGTCTATATGATATTGCTTTTGTATGGCGATTAAACATTAATTACAAACATTAGACATTATAAATTGGGTTATATGCAGTTTCAAAATTTTAGAAGAAGTTTGTTGAGTATTAAAGCGGCAATTAAGTATTTAAATTAATTTTAAAATGTCCTTTTACTTATTTAATTAACTTATATTCTCAAAAACAAAACAAATTAAAGGCAAGGCTTAAAGGGAGCTCTGTGAATCTGTAACCCACCAGATATGTCAGCACAAATACTGATATTGCTTTTGCATTTCGACTTACAATTCTTTTAAAATATTATAGACCTAATTATATTGAGAAATTATATTAAGAAAGTTTTTTGGGGCTTACAGGTGCAATTATGTATTTAAATTAATTTTAAGACGGTATTTCACTTGTTTAAGGCAACTCTGTGAATCTCCAACCTCTCTTATACTTATATGGGTTTGCATTGCAATTTAATATTATTTTAAAATATTATAATTACAGGTCTGCAGTTTTTAAAGAAGCTTGTTAAGTTTTAAAGGTTTAACTAATGCCCTTAAATAAATTTTGAGTTGTCCTTTCACTTGTTTAATAACCTCAATTAAACAACGAACTCCCTTAAGTTCTTGAAAAGGCATAAAGGCAGCTCTGTGAATCTCTAACCCACCAGATATAGAAGCACAAATAAATATATTGCTTTTGCATTTTAAATAAAAATTCATTTAAAATATTATAGCTCTAATTATATGGAGTTTTAAATTTTTAAAAAGGTTTATTACGTTTTAAGGGTGTAATTATGTATTTAAATTAATTTCAAAACGTCCTTTCACTTGTTTAATTACCACAATGAAGCAATGATGCTCCTTAAAATCTTAAAAAGGCATAAAGGCAACTCTCCGAATCTCTAAGCCACCAGATATGGTAGCACAAATAAATATATTATATATTATAGCTCTAATTATACGCAGTTTTCAATTTTAAAAAGGTTTGTTACGTTTTAAGGGTGCAATTATGTATTTAAATTAGTTTTAAAACGTCCTTTTACTTGTTTAATTACCACAATTAAGCAATGAACTCCCTTAAAATCTTAAAAAGGCATAAAGGCAACTGTGTGAATCTGTGACCCACCAGGTATGTATGCCCAAACATATATACATTTAATTTGAGTGCGTACATATAGCCAGGTAGTACAGGTAGGTACATGGGGCTATTGGTACTCAGCCGCAATAATAAAGTTTGCTGGCAGCCACTTTGGATCTAATGCACTCAGAGTGCCATAAAAGGGTGGCCCTGACCGGGTGCCGGGTGCCTTTGCCGGGTGCCTTTGCCGGGTGCCTCCTCATCTGCTCCTGCGCCTGCTGTGCCTTCTCGCTCGGTAAAAAGTGAATAAATCGAATTATTGGACACAAAGTCAGCTACATCAGAATGCGGCCGTTTTTTCTTTGTATCCCCAATACAATAACAATATAATAGGATTTTCAGTGCATAATTACATTAAAACCAGCATCAGCGAACGGGCCTAGCCGCGGTTGCGTTCCGTTACAAGCAAAAGTGGGCTTGGGAGGTATAAAAATATATTGTTTGAGGCCAAAAATATATGTGGGGAAGGTAATAAATAACCATTTGCTGTCATAAAATTGTTTAACAAAAAATAAAGAGAAGAAACAGTGTTTTTCAATTGCGCGGTTTTAATACAATTAATTCTATTCTATGTCAAAGAATTGTTTTGATATTACTTAAAAAATAAATAATTAAATAATGTTAAAAATGTCTGCTAAGTGCTAACAGCCGGGCTGCTCACTTGTTGCGATCGCCTATCCTGTGGTGTTGCCACCTAGTCAAACATTGGCAACGAAGAACAGGGCTGCTTCTGATTTTTGGCGGGTTTCTTTACGGTATGACATAAATTATGCTGAATATCTCTCTTTTTTTAAATTTTCTAAAATATTTATAAATGAATGTGGCTTATTTACGGAAGCTTGTAACCTTTTTCAAGACTTTAAATAAATTTTGCTTAATTTTGGTAGTTAATTTCCGTAAAATAAAATAACGAAACACTTTCATTAGCTTGGAGATAAAATGTAACTCACAAGGAGAATAATATATTAAGTTTATGAAAATTAAAAATATCTAAGAAAGTTAATAAAAGCGTATTAAGAAGAGAATGAATTTCTATAAATTTACAAGTGAAAAATAATGAAGAGCCCTCTTGGAATAAATATGAAAATCAATCAGGACAAGGACAGTGGACAGTGGACCGTGGACAGTGTATGTAGGCTGGGGGGTCCTGTCCAAGCCTTACTAGCTGTACTTTCCACATATATGTCACAAGTAATTCTGACGTAACTGAAACTTTTAGGATGTGTGACAGGAAGACAGAAAGACAGGAAGACAGGAAGACAGAAGCACAATGCATCATTCGACACCCACACAGACTGAAACTCCAAGGCGAGACATACGCAGCAAGAATGCGAATAAAACTACGCAAAGTTTATTCTACTTCATTTGATAAAATACGACTGCAGACTGGCCCTTACAAGGTACTGGGAGCTGGGTACCGGGTACTGGGTACAGCAGTCGCCAGAAGTCAGAACGGATGTGGAGGCGGATGTTGTGAAACCTCTTTGTTGCGGCAAACACTTACGCACACCAACAAGTGGAGCGGAAGTTGACAAACGTGTACTGTAACGTGTACTGTCACAGTCACAACAACAGTCACAGGGAGTGTGTGGCATTGTAGCACGCACATTTCCGGTGCTACCCACCGTCTACCCTCCATCTCCATCCATGCTATATATCTCTAAATTTATCACTAGCTTTTGTCTCGATAGTCGTCGGGTGGCTGGCTGGCTTTCATGTTGACAGTTCCTAAAATAAGTTCTTCGTTGCGTTGCGTTTCGATTGTTTCCCACTTTCACCGCATTTACTCATCGACGGGGGATAAAGTTGGCAAAAACACTTAATATTTGATACCTCTTTCTTAGAACCTCACGATCGATCACCTTTTGTTTTATCGAATTTAATAGAGATGGAAAAAACTATGATATTTATCGATTTTAAATCGATTTTTACTTATTCTTTGCCAGCTCTATAACTCTTTTATTTTATTTTTATTAAAATATACAGTGAAACCCCCTTGATTTGTATTTTTTTTATGCGTCAAGCGATTGCCCCTGCCAAGTCCAACTTCAAGTCCAAGCGCACTCCCAAGGCAATAGACCATGACCGTGGACAAAGTGGACAAAGATGTAGTTCGATGGCCGGATGGCGCTGGGCTGTTTGTTTGACTGACTGGCTGACTGCTTGGTTGGCTGGTTGGCTCGTTGGCGACCGAACACGGTGTAATTGTGCTTCAATCGGAACAAGAACGAATCCATGGAGGCCAAGAGCGGAGTGCCAGTGCCCGTGCCCGTGCCTGTGCCTGCTTTTGTGCCCCATTCACAAAGCATCGCCTGACTGCTTGACCAACTATTTCGATCATACTCTGGCAAAGGGTATATTTATTTATTTATTTATTAAAGATTATACTAAAGTTTACAAAACTAATTAATTTTTTTAAATATATTTTAAATATATTTTTTTATAGACATGATTAGATCCGAATTTGGGGTAAACCTAGGCTAACCTAGCAGGGTATTATACTTTTCTTTACAAACCTGTAACCCATTTATAGAGATATTTTCGAATTAATTTTAATACAAATGTAAGCATTCTTGATTAGCATTACTGGGCAAGTCGCTTTAAGACTATAAGCTTTTAATTATTTTTGTAAATTAATCGAAATCAGTTTGATAAGTTCCTGAATAAGCTCAGATTATCGAAGAAAACTTTTTGCAACTAACAAAAATATGGTGGGTCCAATACATATTTTTTTGAATTGAATAAAAATCGGATAACTATATTCTATACCTCTCATAGGTCTGGCCTCAAAATAGGGGCTGGCCGAACCTGTAGCTTCTTTTATTAAAACAAGAGAGAGATAGATAGAGAGAAAGAGAGAGTGGGCTAACTTCGGGAGCTGGAGAGCCGAAGAGTGTCTGCCGTTCGTGCAGTTTCGGCATTCTCTGTTTTGGCAAATCCAAGGGTATCAAAACATGGGCTTGTTGAAGCTTTTTGCTGTCTTTTTTGTAGCAAAGCAAAATATATAAAAAAATACCCAAATTAGCAAAGTTTCTATGTTTTTAAAGATATTAAATTAAAACTTATTAGAAACAATAAAATTTAAATTTCTTAACATTTTCTGCAAGCCAAACTTAGCTTCCTTTCATGGCTTAGTTTCAAAAATTTGCTTTTGAGGCCTAACCTAATAACAAGAAAATATACAAAATAAGTAGCGTAACCCTTAGCGGATTTTGAGATATAAAAAACAACAAATTTACCAAAAGAATAATATAAAATAGCATAACATAATAACAGGAAAATATACAATATAAGCAGCTTAACCTTTAGCGGATTTTCAGATATAAAACAACTCAAATTTCCCAAAATAATAATTCAAAGGAACATTATTAATATTTTGGACTACTTTTAGACTTATTTATTTTGCAAAGCTGATACCTGGACCAACCTCCGTTAACCCTCTAAGACAAAATGAGAGAAACTAAGTTTGGTAATTATATTTGGGGTACTTTGGTTGTCGAGGGTTAAATTTCTCTCTCATTTTATTTTTTTTTTTAAATAATCATTGCCCTATTAGAGTTAATTTGAAATGCCGACGGTTAGCAACCGCACGTTTGTCACCTGCGGACACCTGTTAACATCGAACTCCAAAGCGCCTCAATTAAAAGCTTCTACTTCTGCCAAATACCAGCTATATTTAAGCTCTGTTCTATGTACTATAAATAGAGCATTTAGCCAGTTTTAATCACCAACTATATTAAGGATTTCGGGTTTCGGTTTAACTTACTCGTGGATTATCTTTACTCGCCTCCAGGCATATCGAGTTTGTGTGTAACTTGTTATTGTCGCCTTCGATTCAAACAGCTGTGATGTCTTCTTTGAATATATATTGAGATTGAAGTACGTTCTCGGGCACATAAGCCTCTTTGGGGCACCAAGGCATATGTGTGGCACAGACAAAAAATATATATTTATTAAAAAATATTGACACAACACCGATTATGTTCACGCGAGCCCAGAGCTGTCGTTGTAAACAGATTTCTGTGTGGGCCAAGAGAGAGAGCGTGGCATAAACTTCCGCCTCGAACGTCCCGAATCGAATGAACCAACAACTGATTCTCCGTTCATAATGAAAACTTTTTGCAGGCCAAGAGAAAGGCCGAGCACCGCTCGATGCTCGGTGCTTTTTCAACCCCCAATTCCGACAAGGGCTCATCTCGCACACACACAGACAGATGGTGTACGTACACGCGTATATGTACACGTACCTGGTGGTGGTGTGTGTGAGGACGGGGGTTCCCGCACGAAGAGCCGAGGGCTACCCGAGGCGAGGCGCAACGCATCCGCATCACAATGGCAATGGCACTGCAGCAGCATCAGTCGCCGTGGCGGGCGGTCGCCGTCGTCGTCCAAATCAGAGACACGAGCCGCGCCTCGTGCTCCCAACTGTGGCAACTGGCAACTGGCAACTGGCGGCACCCTTGGCACTCGGCGGAGCCAGCGAGGCACGACGTCGTCGGGAGTGCGCACCTTTGAACTGTTGCTGCCGCTGGTAGGTAGCAGTGCTGTCAGAGCCACTGGCCGGAGCACGTAGACCGACCTGGGGAGTATGGAAATTCATCATTTTCTTCCTTTTTTCTTTGCTTATTTTTTGCGTATTTTCTCGTATTTTTTTTTGTATTTTTGCGAGTGCAGCAGACAAGCCGTCTAATGGATGGAATAACGGCCAGCGAGCGCCGCGTAGACGACATAAATCTTTTCTAGCTGTTGCTCTGCTTTTCCAGCTCAATCGATGTGGATCTTGAAAGGGTCTAGAATATCATCGAAATATGATGGGGATTTTTTGGAAAAAAAAAGTGTAAAGGGAACTTGAAGAGGCCTTATATTATAAAATATTTATCTTAATCAGATCACTACATAACTTTCTTCCATTTACAATGATTTCTGGGGCTTTAAAATCATTTAAAAAGCTGCCCAAAACTATGCTATGAATTTATTTGTTGGGAATTACATTTTGTAGCATACTTTTAGGCTCTATTTTTAATTGATTTTGAAACTGCAGGTTTCTTGAAAATTGTCAAAAAAATATTAAAGAAAAATTATTAAATTCGGGACTATAAATGGGAAAAACATTAAAAAAATCAGAGCTAGGCAAACCCCTCTTAAACTGAAACTGAAATATAATTAGAGTTAACTAACATGGCTTTAATATTTTCCCAGTGGAAATTAGAGGGTTAAATACTTTTCAAAACAAAATTTATTCAAAATTCGATACACTCCGCTGGCCCAAAACTACCCAGATTTCCAACAGCGCCAATGGGTGGAGGAGGAGGAGGAGTATGAGACCAAAATCGGTGGCCAAGCCAAGCCCACTTATCCCCAACCGACGGCGACACCGACACCGACACCGACATCGACATCGACATCACAATCGGTCGGTCGGCTGACTCGCCTACAAAAAAAAAGCGAAATTGAGGCATTTTTACCTTTTTATTAGTACACACAAGTACCCAGTACCCAGGGCAGAGGCAGAGGCAGACACACACGGGCTCGGGCTCGGGCACACGGTCATGCGAGTGGAATCAATGGACCCAGCCAGAGCCATGACAATAAAAACGTGTCCCGTTGGTATAGGTGCCTCTGCCTCCGTCTGCCAGTCTGTCTGTCTGTCTGTCGCTGGCCTCGACTCTGGCCTGGGTGCAGGCTGCAGGGATCAGGGTGGTGGCACGGCGCGACGCGGTCAGTGAAATCGAAACAGAAACAGAAGCAGAAGCACATTAAGCCTCGGCTATAAGGCTATAACTATAAAACAGAAACAGCTTTGCATACATTTACTCCCTTGATTTGCTGCTGCTGCTGCAGCGGCGGACAATCGGAAAATCGAAAAATCGGAAAATCGCCAAATCGGGGTGTAATGCTGAATTTATTTCCCTGGGAAAGCGGCCAATGACAGATGGATAACCCTAGATGATGGTCACTTTATCCGCCCACATGGTTTATTCTTTGATCATTTAGTCAGTTATTTATTTAGGGGATTAAGTTTGAGTTTAAACTAAAGTTTAATGCAGAAGAACTGATTCGATTTATTCATAATGTAGTTTATGAAGAATAATATTATTAATACTGCAGAAAGTAAACTTAGGTTTGTGGAGGAAAGCTTAGATAAGTTTGGGTTCATTCAATTTAAATTAAGTATTTTTTCTAAAAATATAAGAACTTATTTCCAATTTCTGAACTTCCATTAAAATTAATTTAGCTTTTAAGAGCATTAGTCAGGTATTTATTTACAGTATTTATGTAGAGCATAAGTTAAGTTATGTATTTATCTAAAAGATCTAAAGTTTAATTCAGATAAACCTTACTTATATTATAGTTTGTGGAGAATATTATTAGTAATATTATAGAAAGTTTGTTTGTGGAGAATAGATTAAATAAGTTTGGGTTCATTCAAGTTAAACTTGAACTTATTTTCCATTTTTTAAACTTCCTAAAAATTAAATTTTAAAAGCACCTTCAGAGAGCCTTGTTCTCACTTGATGTTTCCCTAAGAACAATAAAAATAATATAAATAATTCATAAAGACCTTAGCAAATACAACCTATTTAAAAATTTGTGTCTTAACTATTTTCAATTGCCGCATATTATTCACATTATCTTGCATCTATAATCCATTCAGAAGGTAGACAAAAACAGAGACAAATTTTAATAGAAATATTCATTTTCCCCCACAAAAGATATTCAAACCCGTAGATTACACTTTAAGGGGACAAAAGAAAGTCCAATTAAATGCTGGCGTCTAATTAATTGATTATATTTTTATATGGCAAGGACGATTTTGCCGCTGGACCGCAGAATTAATTATGATTTGACTTTGGTGCAAGTTAAAGAAACATTTTGTGGTCGCTGCAGACTAACAAATGGCTGCTGCTGCTGCTGCCCAGGTTGCACTGCAGGTTGCGGCGGCCACCGTCTTCATACCCATCCTGGTACCCATCCCATCCAGACATATTGTTGGCACATTGGACGTGGTTTTTAATTTGCCTTATCTGTGTGCTGGCTCCTTGGCCTGGCGTTTTGGCTGTGGGCGCACTTAATTTATACCTTACTCAGGCAAACGCCGCAGCAGGACCAGCAGGACCAGCAGGACCTGGAAGGTCCAAGAAGGTCCCGGGCATTAAGTCAAGAAAATTATTTTCGTCAGGTTAATTGGAATTTCGCCCAGAGATATATATAGAAGCGCGGCAACAAAGCGCTCTGCGTGATTATGTGCTGTTTTCGCGATTCAAAGGAAAATGGCTTATGCATCCCCGAGTTATATACCATTCTCACTTACTTATTATTGCAAAGGAAATAAAATAATTATTATGACCTTCGTCTTCGATAGGTTGTTTTCGAGTACTTCATTAATTAGATTTTTTTAAGAAAGTAAGATAGCTCAGAAGCAAGGTATGCCTTCGTAGCCGATGTTAGACTAGGTGGCAACTTTACACGAACGGCGATCGGAACAAGTTGGCAGCCCGGCTGTCACGCAAGCGGAACAAGTGACAGCTAGCATCAGATAGCTCATGGTACAAATATATAAATTATAATAATATATAATATATAATATAATAAGAGAGCTGCCCTCTTTTTTTTTATATTTATATATATTTTATTTTAGTATTTTTGTTTTAGCATATGTCTCTGAGAGCGGAGAGTGAGAGAGCTGAAAATGTATTGTCCCCGTCAAAGCTGACGAGTCTATCTTGTATAATTGTATCATGAGAGGAATTATCGAAAAGGGCCTATTGGGCAGTATGGACGTATAATTCCCAACGGGTTCTAGCAATCAGCTAGAGGTAACCACGCTGAATACTGATGAGGAGCACCCTTTTCCTCTCTCCTCTTCCTCTCTCCTCTTTCTCTCTCCTCTTCCTCTCTCCTCTTTCTCTCTCCTCTTCCTCTCTCCTCTTCCTCTCTCCTCTTCCTCTCCCTCTTCCTCTCTCCTCTTCCTCTCTCCTCTTCCTCTCTCATATTTTTTTCTCATATTTTTCTTTCATCTTCTTCTCTTTTCTTCCTCTTCAAGGCAAGGACCCTATGTAGTATTGCCGCTTGCGTTGCACTCTAATTCACAACCTGTTCTAGCTGCCCATAAGTGGTAACCCCGGCACCTCTTTCTTCCTCTTCCCCTTCGCTTGAGTTGGCTCTTCCGAAAAAGCCGAATTTTCCCTCTCTCTCAGCTCGATCGGCTTTGGCTAGGAGCGACCTCTACCCAATTAAGAAGTATCCGCTCGGCTCAAGCCCTTGGATTAATTTCGCTGAAGTCTGTATGTAAGTACGCGTTCGAATATAATTAAGTCAATGTGTGTGCGCGGCCTTTAACGGAGTCAGTTAATTTAGTGTTGTGTGTAGTGTGTGTACATCCAGTACATCCCAAGAGAGTGAGGGAGAGAGAGGAGAGCCACGGATGTGGAGGCGACACTCGGCAGTGCTTGACGCCTTTTGCGTGTTGCGACAAAGGTGTTAACACCAACAAGTTGCCCTGCTATGATGACAATAGAACAATTGGCCATGGGTGGCTATGGCATTGTCGTGCCGGAGATTTTTCGCATATTTATACAGGTGTGCCCGGCAGATGATAACCGAAGGCGACCGACGACAGGCAGGCGGCCGGGCGAGGTGCACAAGGCAATCAGTCTGTGTCAAAGCTGGAGGGAGTGCACGAAGTGCCTTTGATATTGTTGACACAAGCAGGACAGCAGGCTGGTCCCGGCAGGAGCGAAGGAAGGAAGGAGCGATGGGATTCCGGTGACGGCGTTGGTTACAGTGATGCAACAATTTTCCAAAGGATTAAAGTTGTCGTACAGATGCATGATTGCGTGTAAAAAAGCATCGAGAAGCAATAACGACCGAACACGGGTACGGGTCTCTGGTCTCGGGTCGAAGGAAGTCCTACCTCCCACAGTGAGTAACAGGAAAAAAAAGACAGCCTGGGATACCTCTTAATGGCATGTATTAGCCTGGTGGATTTCTCACCCGATTTTAAGCCCTGTTCGATTTTTTTTTTAATTTATTTACATATATGACGTAACAGAGCAGGGATGGGCCTAGGCCAGTGGGCTGCTCCCTTTGCCACTTCACGCGTTAAGTGCGCATTTATACACTTGAATACGTTTCGGGGCTTGTGGTCGGGCTAAACAAAGGTGGGCTGGCTCTGGCCCTGCCCCTGGCCGGTGGTTAACGTATTGGAGTTATCCTTTGTATGCGTCCACTTCCCAGGACCATGTTAAATTAGTTCCACTTTATCGCGCCGAGTCCCTGTTTGCATAAATTAAACATGTTATGGCCGTGGCATACCCTGGTACATGCTCGAATAGTCGCGTTTGACACGTTCCTACAGCTTAGGGTAAATATAAAAACAATTAAACAGTTTAAGTGTTTGAGATTATCCAGCAATTGAGCTGTGATTTGTGGGAAATATTCATAAATAATTCACTATGATTACTATGATTTTACTATGATATATGTCAGATCAAAAGCAACCCTGCTTAAGTTACCAATGTCTGACCAGGTGGCAACTTCAAAGCTAGGCGATCGGAACAAGTGGGCAGCCCGGCTGTCAGTTAGCTCTCTCTGCCTGAAGAATCTAAAGAATCTGATTAATAAATAAGCAAGTTACTAATAAATAAGAAATTATCCAGCAATTGAGTTGTGATTTGTGTGAAATAATCATAAATAATAAGCGAGATTTTACTTTGATCAGATCAGAATCAATCCTGCTTTAAGTTACCGATGTCTGACCAGGTGGCAACTTCAAAGCTAGGCGATCGGAACAAGTGGGCAGCCCGACTGTCAGTTGGCTCTCTCTGCATAGAGAATCTAAAGAATCTGACTAATAAATAAGCATGCTCGCAGTCTCTAGCCAAGGGTTAACTTTGTTACAGTATCAGGAGCCTGCCTATTAATCCGGATAATTGTATCAAAGTGTGGCCACATTGCTGGTGCCAATAAAATGGGGCAACTGCTCCTGCGAGCAGATTATAATGCGGCTCCTTATAATTTGGAAAGTGTTTTTGTACAATAAATTTGATTGCGCCCGCTCCGGTTTCACCAGGGCCTTATCTTTCACGCATATTAATAATGCTTCGTCATTAGACGACTCCACGCAGATGCAGACGGCGGCGGCAACAACAATAACAATACCTGCAGGAGCCACAGCAGTAGCAACAGCAGCAACAGCAAAGGACATCCAGGAGCAGTTGACGTTACAACTCAGCAAAAAGTAAAGGCAAACATGCGAAGGAGTTGGCTTGGCTTTGGCGCTGTCGGCAAACAAGCGAGAGCCAAGCTAAAAAGTACACAACGAAAAGCGCTGAGAAGATTCCATTTTAACATCTCATTAACTTGAGCGGCAGACGTGCTGTTTGGGTGCCCGCCGACCGCCGCCCGCCGCCTTCAGCCCCGTAATGGGCTTGCAGATTGCTGGAACGGAGTGCGGGCCTGGCCCGGTATAAAGTTGCAATAATTTAACAATTCCGCCCTCTTAATTGCCTGCCACATTTCATTTTAACGTGAGTCCGCGTCCGCGTCCGCGTCCTCGTCCATGGCACGGCTAAGCTGCATATACATATATCTGCAGCTTAGCCCGATATTGAGCGGGAACACATGCATTTAAATAGGCAGACACAGACATTACTGCAAACACAAATTTATTTAATAGATATGGCATCATTCGCAGTATAAGTAGTCCTCATTAAAATGGGATTACGGACTTGTCTTTGACAGATTCTTTATTTCCGTTGCCAGGTGACAGTCGGGCTGCCAACTTGCTCCGATCGCCTGACGCCTAAAGTTGCCACTCCCGATCGAAATCAACTAAATTTGCCAGCGAGTGGCTGAAACCTATTTATAGCCATCCATCCAGCTTATTTTCTCGAGAGCAGCCTCGCTCGCTTTCAAATATGTCAAGCAGATACGCTTAATGCGAA
This sequence comes from Drosophila triauraria, assembly GCA_014170255.2. Lineage (NCBI taxonomy): Eukaryota > Metazoa > Arthropoda > Insecta > Diptera > Drosophilidae > Drosophila > Drosophila triauraria. The sequence goes on along the minus strand of CM024333.1, from coordinate 3,089,676 downwards.
ATTAAATGAAAACACCTTAATTGCAGCGAGCGCGTCGCGTCAGACATGGTTGCACAGCACTTTGAGTCCCGGCCGTTGCCAGACTACGCAAGGAGGGAACGTTTTATAATTTTACGCATTTTCGCAGCCATCATAATAGTAGTACGAGTGTGTATGTGCAAAATGCGAGCTTATTCCCTGTCCTGCCCTGCCATGTTCTGCCCTGCCCTGCCAAAGTTTCATTGCGCGTTTTGTCGTGGCGCAAAATGTCATGTGGTTTGGTTTGGTTACCAAAAAGCGTTATAAAAATGTTATTATGACACCTTTATGACACTTCCAGATGCTTATTATGATGAAGATAAAGGTTTCAACTCAGTGGTTGGGCTTCCCTTGGCTTAACTTAACGTGACTCGGAATCCAGACAGCACAACCAGGCCACTCAATTGTTGAGGGGTAAGTTGTATAAGTTATCCACAAATAAATGGAAATGGTGAGAGAAATTATGAAATAAGAGTGAGTTGAATAAGTGCCAAGGCAGAATAAGTGGCAACTTTAAACGATGGGGTAGATCGAAACAAGTGGGCAGTCCGGCTGTTCGATCTGGCAACACTTTGTCTAAAAATCACTGATTTCCGGTTCTGTTATGAAGCATAAATACAACATGCAATGTAATCCAACACTTTGATAGTTCGGCTTTTTGTGCCAACTACTTACTTCTGCCTTGGTATGGAAAAATAGGGAAATTACTATAATTGTATTCCCATATGCAATGAGCTGCAGAGCTGCTGAGCTGCAGAGTGCTCATTGCATATGCCAATCGACTGACTGTCACACATGGATGCCTGGACGTGCACAGCTACAAATTTGCCATCATGCTTATTAGGGCGGACCTTAGTTGTAGGCAAAAATACTACAAACAATGCAAGAAGTATATAGAAATATATATTTTTCTAAATATTTTAGCTCATTTCATCTTGAATTACCCCATAAGTCATCGTATTCTAAACTTCCTTTAAAAACTTCATTTATGGGCCATAGTGCATTCATCCTATTTAAGTATTTTTCGAATAAATGTGTTAATATTGACAGATGAGATGCCAGACCTGTAAAATAAATATTTAAGTTTAGTTGAATATCAGTTTATTAAACATTAATTTACTGGGTTTAATGTAGTGCTAATTTATGCTTCTAAAACATGAAATGGTGTGGCGCTATCAGCTAAACTCTGTTTAATAAACGCTGAATATACTTATTTTACCGATCTGGCATCTCATCCGTCAGTATGATTACATGTATTCAAGTCTGTGTATAAACCCAGTAGTAGTTTCTTAGCTTACAATATAAGGTAGATAGTTTTAGCCTAAAAATTTGTTTATTTTGCTGTTAAAAATCAACCCTTTCCGGTTCACCCTAATTCATAACACACACCTATGCTTGTTGAGGCGCACTTATATGCGCTTTGGGGAATAGGGAATAGGGAGAAGCCCTGCTTCCCTGCCGTTCCGTTCCGCTTAATAGTGTTAGCATTGTGAATGAAAACGTGCCAATGTGTGGAAGTAATTTGTATTTTCATTAGGTGGGCAACATTCAAACTCTCAGTGTGCTCTCCTCCGCTGTTTAGTGGCAATAACAACTGCCGGGGCCAGACTATGGACGATGCTCCTGTGCCCAGAGGATGCCTCTCCCCATGCGCCGGCTCTATGTGCTCTCATATATTCATATGTCCCTGGCAACAGCTTAGGTTAAGTGCCAGTGCCGGTGCCTGGCCAGCTCCTGACGGGATACGGTCCTTGGCGCACAAGCTAAGACAAGCGCCAATTACATCCAGTCTGGAACTCGATCCCGTTAGCTGACCCCAACGGTTGATCTGGAGCTGCAAAGCCTGCTTTCGCTCTCGTTCCCAAATATTTCGCGGGGCTTGCTTCCTCAACTCATTTCCCTTCCAGGACACAGCCAGGATAACCCTGAAAACCTGAAGCTCAGGCGGATATGAATTGTGAACGCGGAAAATGAACAGAAATTAAGTGACTTCCGTGGCAATGTCTCGCCGTCTGGTCATGCGAAAATGTTATTTGAAATAACGTCGTTCGGGGTGGTGTGGGTGTGGGTGTGGGTGTGGGCTCGGGATGCCGTTGGAGGAAGCATCGCCATCAATCAGTGGAACGGAATAAATTTACGATTTGCCAATTACTTTTTTCTGGCCTGCCAACATGTGTGTTGCAAAATATCTGCATTTACAAAGAGGAAAGAGTATAAGGATATTTTTTAATCCTAGTTATCCTGGAGTAGAGGTACTTCTTCTTAGTGAGAATATTCTAGGATATATTGGGTAAGCTGGAAATACATCTTACATACTGGTAAATATTATTTTATTTATTACTTATTCTCTTAGTGGAAAAGAGCATCCACTGTTCATCCTCGACCCCGCTTATTTCACTTAATATTGCTTCCTGCTTTATATTCAACACCGAAATTGTCTGCGCAATAGTGTACCTGTGAGCTGTGAAGTTGGGAAACCATAGGATATAGGATGTAGGATGTAGGATGGTGGCTGGCGGTGATTGCACACCTTTAACACACAGCTCGTGACAAATTGAAACTGAAAAGGCATCACAAGTTCAAAATCATAACTGTCTAGGCGAAGCTAAGGGCTGTGTGTTGTGTGTGGTGTGTGTCTGCGAGTGTGCCGGGTTATGAGTTATGAAAATCTACAAATAATGCAGGAAGAATGTGCATGAATATGAATATAAATTGAATTTACTGCCATAGTAAAGAGCAAATCATATTTATATTTATTTGACCATGAATAAGTGTGTGCCAGTATATAAAGCATGGAAGCAAAGAAGAGCCTGATATATGATTACGAGTGGGGGTGGCCTTGGGAAAAATCATCAACAGTTTGTTGGTTTTTAAATTTTAAAAATTACACTACACTTTCCTTGATTAAATTCTTATATAATATATCTTGGAAGATATTTTTAAATCTCATGAAGGAATGCCATCTGACAGCTGGACTGCCAACTCGTTACGATCGCCTGATGTTGCCACCAAGTCCAATATCGTTAAGGAGGGAAGTGATGCTTCGGAGTTAATTTTTCAAAAATAACAGGTGTCAAGTCGTAAACCTAAATATTAATATATTTTTATATATTTGTGTGTGTATGAATTTTTGTAATACAAAAAAGTACATTTTGAATATATATAAATTATGTTTAAAGCTCAGTGAGAGTATACTTTACGTCGGCTAACTCACAGATAAATCCCACATCCTTTTAGCAGTTTTATTTATTTACCTTTAGGTATGTGTGTTTACTGTTTTCAGTTTTCGATACGCCGCAGATAGAAAGCAAAAGTTAAAAATGTTCTTCCACATAGATTAGGCCATTTCCTTCAGGACTAGACCCCCTCTAGACCCTCCCCCACCAATATGGGGTAGTATCTACATTTGACATGCTTTTATCTGTTTAGCGTGTTTATTTGCACAGGAAACTCATTACGCAAATCTCCCCCAAAGCTATACGTAAATCCTTTTAGGGTCTCCGCCAATAATGCTGCATGCCTCAGCCTCAGCTCCTTTCAAGTGAGAAGAGGGGGGCCTTGGGACTGGGACTGGGACTGGGACTGCCCGCATTTCGTATTATGTTATATCTTTTTATACGCCGGCAAAAAGGTTTTATGCGCAGATTCAATCGAGATTGCAGATGCATAGATTCTGAGTGCTCCTTACTTTATCCCCGTTAACTAACTTCGTGGATTGATTGACCGAAAACCCACTGTTCGTATTCAAAATGGGTAACAGCAACGTTTAAATATGGCTACGGCTTCCGCAAGATGTGAACTCAAACAGCGAAGTGAATAAAAAAGAATAATTTTCAATTTCACTTGCCACCTGCGTCACGGAAGACGAGACTACTCTTTTGCTTGATGGCCAAAGTTAGGCAAAATACAAAGCGGAAAGTGTATAGTTGCAAGCAGAATAGCTGAAGACTCTTGCAGGTTAATAATATTATTGTTATTATAAATATTATTTCCATTACAGTCAGAGCGACATGGTTCAAATCTCTCTCGAAGGAAAGGCATCTGACAGCTGGACTGCCAACTCGTTACGATCGCCTAAGGTTGCCACCTAGTCCAATATCGCTACCGGAAGAGCGGAATGAAGTGATGCTTCGGTGTACAAAATAACAGATGTCAAATCCATTGATTTGTCCAAAAAATTATCATATTTTTCGAAACATACATTTAACACAAAATTGTGACAATTTAAGGTCTTCTTGAGAGCATAAAATAGCCAAAAAAGGAGTCATAGCCAAAAGCCGAGTATTTTCCGATTCGCCTTTAAAATTCTAATTACTTAAAATCAAAATATTCGAAAATATCAGAAAAAAAATTTTGATTGATTTTTCAAAATTTCAGTAAAATTGTTAAAAATTGATAAAAAATTCATTTTATTAAATTTTTAATCTCAATTTGCAGATTTATTAATCTAATAAAAACTAGCATAGAACAGCTTTCCGAATTGAAATTGAGGCTGTTTTAGCTTAGTTATGATAGTTTTAAGCTTTGATTTTTCCAAAATATTATCAAATTTTTCGAAATATATTTTTAAGCCAAAATTGTGCATATTTGAGGTCTTCTTGAGAGCATAATATAGCCAAAAAGGAAGTGATAGCCAAAAGCCGTATATTTTCCGATTCGCTAAATAAATTTCAATTATTTAAAACCAATATATTGAAAAATATCAGAAAAAAGATGTTGACTGATTTTTCGAAATTTGATAAGGGGTATCATTAAAATTGTCGAAAATGTACAAAAAATTATTTTTTTTAAATTTCTAAACGCAGTATGCAGATTTATTTATTTACTAAAAACTAACATAAAGCTGCTTTCCGATTTAAAATTAAGACTGTTTCAGCTTAGTTATGATTGTTTTAAGCTTTGATTTTTCCAAAACATTTGTATCTATGGGAATAATGGTTTCAGCTTTTCTTTTCCTTTTTCATTCCCATCTGGAAGGGCATTCAAAGTTCTTCAAGACCAGCTCTAGTCCCCGTCCCCGTCCCCGTCAGTGGCAAGTGCAATTGCTCTGTCTATGTGCAAGTTTGTGTGTATTCTGCAACTTTAATTTCAAGTGCAAGTCCAAGTTACTCAAATGGCAACAACAATGGCCAACTTTTTTCGTACATTAAGCCGACGGATAGCGGCGGCTTTGATGATAAAATTAAACCGTTTTTTATACCCGCTACCTTTCAGACTGCGATGGCTTAGTTGAATCGGGAGACGAGTGCAAAAAGCGTTAAAAAATCAATGTTAATTTAAGGACACCCTCCCTTCCTTCAACAGCTAATTAACTGGAATCAAGCAAGGTTCACTTCGGAATTGTGTTGCTAATGAAGTCAAGTACTGGGTATTCCCTGGTCGTGGCCAAGAAAGCATGCTTTTATCGAGCGACGTTACGGCACAGTCGGTTCCAGTTATATGCCACCGCGTTGGTGTCGGAGTGAAACAGTAAATAATAAACAGAACGCAACGGAGCTCGGCCCTTGGACTGGGACTGGGACTGGGACTCGGGTCCTTGTTTTTTTCGTTTTATTTATGTCGACATCTATGGAGCTCTATGGAGCGGTTGCAACACCTCCAGCCAGGCAGTGAGGCAGCCAGGCAGTCAGGCAGCCAGGTGCCGCTATCGAAAACAAAACGCAACAAAACCAGGCAAAAAATGTCTCACAACTTTTAATTAGTTTTTGCTTAAAAGTGACGCACGGAGCACGCTCGCGTTTGTGGCATCAGGCTCAAGTGCCACAAGAGGAGGGGTAAATCCAGCACTTGGAAGCCGGAAGCCGGAATCCGAAATCCTACATCCCAGAGGCTCAACGTAACTGGGAAGCCCATGTAGGCTGGCACTACCTATTAGATAATCGGACCCAAAGGCGGTAAGTAAGCCGGTTACCCAAAACGAAATCGAGCTTAAATTCTGCAATTCCCTCGGTTTTGCTTAAAGTTAGGTCAGGTTAGGCCAAGTTAGGATGCCGGGGAAGGTCCAAATTAATTGCATTTCAGGTTGTCCGACACCTTTGGGCCAAGCACAACAAAAGTCTTTGACTTTCAACCGTTCCAACTTTAACTGAATTCCCACCAAAAGGTCGAGGGAGGGTCGAGGAAAATGTTAATTACTTTTAATGCTATGACGGAATGTCAACAGGGTCGGCTGCCTTCCTTGCCCTTTGCCTTACACCTTTGCCTGACCTTTATTGAATAATTTTGGGTAACTAAAGTAAGAGATAATGTTCTCCCAGATAAGTTCAGAATCAAATAGCCCGAAACCACTGTGCAAACATAGTTGACGATGTCAACTACCTGGCGTTGCCAATTTTGATATCATCATGGAGCTGGGAGCCGGAAGTCGGGAGTCAGAGTTAATTTAAAATTTTCAAGCTGCAGCACATTGTGAAATCTGCCTGCTCTCCTGCCTGCTTTCCCTGTTTTGCTTGCTGTTTTTCCCATCAACGTCACGGTGCAGGGAAAGTTATATTAATATTTGGTTCATTTTATTATTATTACTGGAGAGAGATGTAACCATAGTTTCAGGCCAAGGTCTTTAAATATATCTGCTAACCGGATCTGCTATCAATATTGAAGTGAATAACACAACTAAATGGTCAGAGTCTCGAATTGAGACGAACAAACCACACCAAAGCTCCGGAGAAACTTCCTCATCCACCTTATCTCCCCCAGGGCGCTATGCAGTTGTGGCTTTACCCGAATCGGAGGAAGCTTGTTTTGTTTTCGACAGAGTCGGAGACGGAGTCAGGGGTACTTTGTCACTTCTTAGCAGTCTTAGGCTCCGCTCCTTTAATGTTTGGCGGTTTGGCAAAGTGCAGGACAGGCACTACAAAAGGACAGAGCCCGACCAGGAATGGGGTCTTTGATTTGGTCATCTTTCCGCGTTGCTGCTTGGCTAAAAGCTGTTTGTGCTCGGTTCACTGCCCTTTTTGTAGCCATTTTTTGAATCATTTAAATTGGAAAGTTTCGTGCTTTAAATTGCCAATAAAAAAGACACAGACAACCTTTGGGTATTTGTTTTATTTATGATTAATCGTCGACGACTGCCGTCGAGTTGTGATAAAATGCGTCAAGCCATTACGTCTGGTTACCAAGCGAGTCCAAGGACCTGAAGCCAATCTAGCCCGACTCTTGCGCTGTAAACAAACAAATGTGAAGTTTCAAGTTTTACCGCCGCCTTGGCTCCCTTTCCCTGCCGCATAATGGTTCCTCTTTTTATTGAATGCAACTTGCATAATAAACTATGGCAAGTTGTATAGCATTTATTGTCAGTCGAGTTTTTGCGGCTCCTGTATCAGGAATAGAAGCAGGAAGCAGGAAGCCTCGACAGACGGAATGGAGAGTCACTTGATTTGTGTGTTCTACGCGTGAGGGCCAGGTATGTTCTGAGTATGTTTACTTGGGGCTAAGGAAGCTTGAAACATAGGTCAAGTTGACGAAAAGCATGCTTGAAGTTCTTTAATTTAAATTTAAGTTCAAAGATCGATCGAGAAAAATTAGTATATGAGAGATTTTTGTTTAATTTTATATATTTTATTATTATTACAACTTTTTTGTCAAAAACAACGCAAATCCGGCACTCAGCTCTCTATTGTTATTACAACAGAGAGAAATACAGATAAAACAGAGAAAAGTACAGCTATCTGACAGCCGGGCTGCCAGCATGTCGCAACTGCCCGATAATCGTGTTGCCAGCATGTTGCGATCGCCTGACAGCCGCTTAAGGTTGCCACCTAGTCTAAAATCGCTAAAGAAACAAAAAAATGTATTCAAACATTTGTTTTCTATGCTTTTTTTCATATAATGATGGAAGCGTACCTGCAGGTATCCAGTTTTCAATGCAAGCATTGCAAATGAAATGGAATGGGAGCTCCAGGACCAGCGACAATGGCGAAGAAGGAGCTCTGTACGACCACCATGTTATTGTCACACTTCACTAAGCCGAAATCAATACGCTTAAATCGCATAATGTACGAGCATTTGAATATAATTTTGGTCTAACAAGGAAAGCGGATTTCTGGGTTCTGGGGGAGAGCGAAGAGAGGAAAGGCGAAATGAAAAGCGAGCGCCCGGGGCCATTGTTTGGTTCGCCGACAACTTTACACTCCCCAGACCCCAGACCCGGACTCCGGAGCAGGCGTGGAGTAGCCCCGGGCAGGCCTGCCGCTTGGCGCCTTTGAAGGGGAACCACCAAGGCAGTGTAATGTAAATGAACTGCTGTCACTGCCCCTAAAGTTCGTGACAGGTGAGAACGCGGCAGAAGTCAAATAAATATGTGGTGGGGGTTCACACCAAATCGTTGCTGCTGAGACAACGGAGGCAGAGGCAGAATGTCAGCAGTCCCTCTCGCATTATTAAGATTGTTAAAAGCCAAGATATTGATTTATGCAGATAAGCGCTATTATGCCAAAGTGCCAGTGAGCTAACCCTCCAACCAGAGCCAGAGGAAGAGCCACAACCCCCGAGTAAGACGTCGACTTCGACCCTGACTGACTGACTGACTGACTGCCTAATGGTGCCTGTTAGGCATGTTTGTCGGGCTGCTCCTGCTTCTCCTCCTCTTTCTGCTCCTTGTTACGAGTGTGTCTTTACATCCTTGCCTCTCATCCAGACACTGATGAGCCGCAGGCAGGATGAGACCGATGTGGACCGAGAGAGAGCCCGAGCCGAGCTCAATCACTTAATGTCGCGTAGGTTCCCGTGTTTGAGGAATCGACTTCGTCTGCGAGCCACAACATTTAAATTTCAATTATTTGCTCTGTGACAGCCATAAGCCTAATTCACTGTGGCACCTTAACAGAACAGGATACAGAAAGAGCCAGGTGCCGGGCCAATTTCGATACAGCCGGCAAGGACTCGAAGGCGGAGGCGGAGGAACAGCCTGAAAACAGCCCTGTTTTTTGTGCGATAAATCAAAACAAATCCCTTTTCTTGAATTTCAATGTTGCGCAGCAAACAACTTGCAGATTACGTATACACACATGCTCATAGCCATACCCTTACTTACACCTTACTCCTTATGCGATGGTGTCAGTACACTTTCCACTCTAACCCATAAAGATTTTTACTTCTTCAGTATTGCATAAAATTCTTTAGAGTATTCCCCATTCCGTTAAGTTTCCTCTCTATTCTTTTGCCAGAAAAAAAATATATATTAAATGCAAATGCAATATAGCGTGTAGCATGTGTGTTCAGGGTTCTTGAGATAAATTCCCAAGCACACACATATATCAGCATAGTTGAGTCTCAGCTCGGCAGTAAGGCTTTCCGCCTCCTTTCCGCCTCCTTTCCGACTCCTGTCAATGTCTGCTTAATTTCTTCTTGGCAATGTAAAGTAATTATTATCGACTTGATCGATTTAGCATCGAATCGGTCTCGGGGACACAAAGGACATAAGTGAATTCATACAAGTGCGTGTGTGTGGGCAAAGTAAGAGCTTTCGCTATGCAACCAGTTGATACTGTAAGGAAAACTGCCAAGTCACCGAAGTTAAACTATGTGGCAACTTTGAACGATGGGCGATCGGAGCAAGTGGGCAGTCCCAGTTTTATTCTGACACTCTTTTTTGGAGTGTGACACCTGTAGCTCTTATATTAATTTCTAATTAGTTTCCCAAATAGTTTAACAGATTACCACAAAACAAAGTCAAAAGCTTATCCTAACTTCCTCACCGATGTTAAGCTAGGTGGCAACATTAAACAAGGGGCGATCGGAGCAAGTGGACAGCTCTATTCTCTCTCTCTTTTATTCTGACATTCTTTTGTGGAGTGTGACACCTGTAGCTCAATCGAACTCGAATTATATTAGTTTATAATTAGTTTTCCTAAATAGGTTGGCAGATTACCAAAAAACAAAGTCAGAAGCTTATCCTAACTTCCTCACCGATGTTAAACTAGGTGGCAACATTATACAATATACGATCGGAGCAAGTGGACAGCTCTATTTTTTTTCTCTGCTCTTCTGACATTCTTTTGTGGAGAGTGACACCTGTAGCTCAATCGAAGTCGAATAATTTTGACAGTTTGCCAAAAAACTCGAAAGGTTAGCAAACAAAGAGTACATTTTGTTGCTTTTAACGCCATAATATCCCCCATATATACCCCATATTCCAGGCCAATTCGTGCTGTGCTATAATGCCTTGTTAGCCAAAGTGTTGGGCTGAGCCGTCAAATGAAAATTTGGGAAATGCGCGGAAAATATTTCTCGCAAATGCCAGACAAACAACCCCCGGCGGAGGGCCGGGTGGTGTTGCTTGCTAAACGGTTATTTCCTTATTTTTCTTTTCCGCTTTTCCGCTTCTCCAGCAAAGCGTCATCGCAGCTGCGACTGCTTTGGTGTTCTTTAAAGACAAATTCGAAAAATGTCTCTACTTTAGTTGTTATTTCTTTATTTCTGTTCTTTTCTGTTATTTCCCGAAATAGTCTAGATTCATAAGCCATTTAATAATCAACTTTTAAGGAATTCCACTTGCAGGTAAGCGAGTCTGGTAATGGAGTGTAAATGGCAGCAAGCCCAACCCCTAAAACTTGAGGTAAGCTAAGGGTGGCTTGTAATTGAGGAATACCTTGAAGAGCGGCGAAGAGGTTTTCATTTTTTTATGATTTCCGGAGGAGCAGAAAAGCTACCCAAAAAAAGGGATATGGGTAAAAGGTGAACTGTTAATTAGTGCCATTCATTCAGACATCACTGAGCTGCCGAAAAATGGTTGAGATGGTGATAATGAATCAATCAATAAAGCCATCGCTGAATGTGATTGCTTAATAAAAAAACAGCCAAAACCCAAAAGGAACTGAAAAGGACCCTCTCTGAGATGCTATGTAAATTGGGGTAAATGAATCTTTGACTTGAAGTTGAAATCATAGAATTCCATTTGCATAATTTCCCTTTCTGACTTTGGGGCCAAAGCCCTAAGAATAACAGCAGCCCTCTCAAGCCGATCAGGGCTTCTGATCAGTCTCTGGCAGAGGCTGCCACGTAATACCTCATATCGAGGAGGAGCTAGAGGAGCTCGAGGAGCTCGAGGAGCTCGAGGAGCTATAAACTGCCACCACGTCATGAAGCTCAGCGCGAGAACAATAACAGCTTTTCCTAGGCAGCCTCCTCCCTCGTCCTGGCTCGCAATGCCAAATGAATAAATCCATTTAAATTGCAACATCCATGACTTGCGGGGCTATTCATCCCGAGTGCGACGGCTGTGATGGAGACGAAGACGGAGGCGAAGGCGGCGCCAACTTCCCGGACCCGGTCTCAGCCTGGTAAAGGGCCAGCGGAAAACGCAATGAAAACGCATTTCGTATACATTTTCTCTGCATTTTTTTTCCTGCCGCCCAGCCACAGCAATCACCAGTCCTCAGTCCGCAGTCCGCAATCCGCCTCCTTGGGCGACGCGGCAGCTAACAAGCGCAAAGTTAAAAGGACAGTCTAAGGCAGTACATGTTTGTATATATAAATAGTGGGTAGGTACTATATATATAGCTATAAATGCCTGGGAAGGTACATATAATACGTATGTATCCCGGGCAGACACAGGCACGGGGCGGAAAAAAATCAGCTACAACCAAAAAGAATGCTAAATCATGGATGAAGTGGATTCCGGGCACAGCTTGCCAGGGTCCGGGGCCTCACCCGCCGTATAATTGCATCGAACGCAGGCGAAGCTCCTCTAATTTGGTTCCCCGAGCCAAGCAGCAGGAGGTCAGTCGAGACCGGGACCTAGTCCAGCACCAGTTCCAGCGTCACATGGTGCGAATGATCGTTGCCATATTGTGCAAATGGCCAGGACCCGGACCCGGACCCGGACCAGGACGCAATCTGACGCCGTTGGCGCTCCTCGTCCTGACCCGTTGCGGTGCGTGAGTGTGCGGAGTGTGTGTGTGTCGCGGCGCTAAAAGGAAATTGTGATTGCTGCATAAAATGCTTTTAGAATGGTTGCCAATCGATTTTGGCACGGATTGGCAACGGCAACGGAGCAACAGGAAGAGGAGCAGCAGCAGCAGCAGCAGGAGGCTGGAGGAGGTCCTGGGGTCAGGTCAGGACTGGGCGGCGATAAGCGGCTGACGTCGCATCGCCTGGAATGTGCGATTTAAAATTGATTGTGAAACATTTGTACAGAATCGGAGTCTCGTATTTTCGCTCTTTGTTCGACTTTGTCATGCAAAAATAAGAGTCAGGCGGAGAGTCCGAGCGGCGTCCGGAGGAGTGGCAGCAAAAATGAAACCGAAATTGTGCGGCTTGCTTCGAACACAAAATACTATCGCCAGCAGCCGGAGCAGCAGCAGCAGCAGGAGCTGGAGCAGGCCCCCTCATCAGATGACAGAGCCACAAAGAGCAACAACATGTTGCCGTTGGCATGAATTGGCTTAACAAATTATGTGTAACATTAGAGCTTGTGCCAGTTCGCGGTTGTGCGGTCAGGTCAGCAGTCAGCACAGACTGGGGACAGGATATTAGGACGATCCAGTGCCCTGATCTTGTTGGGGATCAGTAAAGAGGAGAGCCTGAACATGGACAAGGGACAGGCTGCTGCCAATGGCCGGCAGACCCATAAGTGTTCCGATTTAATGGCCAGTTTTTCATTGCGGCATTTAATTCCAGCCCACACAGCTCGCAGCACGGTTATCCTTACCCCAAGGCTGGCCAAATTTTGTTTACAATAGCAGAAGGACTCTAGGCTCTCGCCCGAAAGAGTAGCAGCCGCCGGACCAGGGGGGACTCTGAATTAAGTCACGTGCTGACATTTAAGTCCGAACGTGCAACACGAAACGTTGCCAGTCTCCTCGTATTTTTTACGGGAACAGAGCCCAGGCCGCCAGCGATTAAGTGGTGTCTCCTCACTTGGGCAGCCAATCTGTGGACACAGGACACTGGACTCGCAGTCTGACTGTGTCCATGTCCCGAGCAGCGAGTGCTATGTGTCGCTGCCTTATAATTGCTTTATTTACTTGAGCCCAATGGCAAGTGGCAATTGATGGGTTTTCACGGCGTTTTCATTGGGGTTTTCATGGCGAATTGGCCGTAATTAGGCGACTAAGGGAGCTACGTTGAGAGTGAAAATATGATATTTAAAAGAGAAAATTTAGTGCTCTTTACTTTATGTTAAAGTGGAAAGATTAAGAAAAGTTGGATATATATTTACATAGGAATATCTAAGGTTATATTTGGGATAGGTTATTCTTTCTGTAAAGAGCAGAAAGTGTGCTAGTTAGCTTAGTAACCAAGCAGGTGCAGCATTTTGTGAGGTTAAGCTTGAGTAACTGGGCTGCCCACTTGCTATCTGCCAGTTTCTTTTAATATACAATTTTTTACCGCTGGTTGGAATTGATCCAGTGCTCTCCCGGTTGCAAACTGACACTCTAACCGCTAGGCTATCCACTTGGTTAATATTTAATATAAATGTCTTGTTTTTGACTAGGTTTTCCGCCGTCTCTCCATTCTTTCTCCTCATCAAAGTCGTTAAAATGTGTAGACAGTAGGCTCATTATTCTGTGAGGTTAAGCTTGAGTAGCCTGGGATGCTCACTTGCTGTCTGTCCATCTTATTTTATATATAAATTAAATTTACTAAATTTAATTTTTGTTTAAGTATTTATTTATTATTTTTATGTTCTTTAGCAACCGTCTCTTCTTTCTGCTCCTCAATGAAGCTTCTGGAAATTTGTTATAAAGTGCAGGCAGAAGGTATAGCATTCAGTGAGGTTAGGCTTGAGTAGCTGGGCTGCCCACTTGCTATCTTTTTTATATTTTTATATAAGTTTTCCACCGCCTCTCCGTTCTTCTTCTCATCCCTGAAGCTTCTGCCAAAGTCGTTATAAAGTGCAGACAGTAGGTGCAGCATTTCGTGAGGTTTAGCTTGAGTAACTAGACTGCCCACTTGCTGTCTGTCCATATTTTCTTATATTTAAATTAAATTTAATTTAAGTATTTAATTATTATATAATTTTAGCAAGATGTTCCACCGTCGCTATTTTCGCCCTAGCATTCTGTGGGGTTAAGCTTGAGGGCTGCCCACTTGCTGTCTGTCCATCTTTTTTATATTTAAATTAAATTTAATTTTTATTTAAGTATTTATTTATTATATAATTTTAGCAAGATGTCCAAGACATCCATGAAGTTTGTTTTTGGAAACCTCATTAAAAAGTGCAGACAGTAGGTGCAGCATTCTGTGAGGTAAAGCTTGAGGGTTGCCCACTTGCTGTTTGCTTCTTTTGTTAACCTTTTTTGACTAGCTTTTTTCATTTAGATTTTTTTAGCCAATTGCAAATTATAAATAGTAAAAAACCTTTAAAATTGTATTTAATTTTAAATTTAATTTAGAAAATCCTTAAAATTTTCCATGTGTCCCCACCAATCCAGGCCTTAAAACTTTGTGTGTTAACACGCTGTCTTGGATGGCTTGAATGGCTTGAATGGCGGATTGATACTATTGATGCCATTGTGTATTTTGTATTTGTGCATTTGTGGAAGTCAAAATAATGGGATACGCGAGCGAGAAGCGAGAAGCGAAAAGAACTTGAATGGGTGACGAAAAGCCAGAGTCGGGCAGGAAAAGGAGCCCCAGTAAGTATTCTGGCACAATAACAAGGCCAGGGAGGAGGAGCAGGAGGAGCAGGAGCTGGCAGGGCAGGGCAGGGCAACAAGGATTGTGTTTTGGCTTAGCTCCGACCACGGTCCATAAACTTGTTGAAAGCTTCAGCTGTGTGGGAGCTGTGTGTGAGCTGTGTGTGCCTTGCAGGGATGTGTCTGTGCTCGTTTACAAATGGTGTGGCATAACTAGCGGGGCTGCAGATAAAAATAACAATTGAAATAAATGAGCAAGGACGAGGCAGCAGCGGGAAAGTGACAAAGACTGGCGGCTGGCTTCCATTTTATTTGCATACTTTTAGGCGGCCGGCGGATTGAAGACAATTTGTGGTCAAATTGTGTTTGACTTTTCCTTTATGCCCCAAGCCGAGGCAGTCAGAGGCGGGAGAGGCGCGACTCTAACCGCTGATTACAGAGCTCTTTCATCTCCAGTTTGCCAGCTTCCCAGCTTTCCCAGCACACATCGAAAGCCAGTCGAGGCTGTGGAATCTGTCGGACTTCCGCTACCATAAACATGCATGAAGAGGCTGCCTGGCCTGGGATTAGGGTTGATTGCAGAGTTCATCGCTTCTAGGGGCTGCCTGGGATTGGGTCTGGGTTTAAGGTCGCGTTTGGGTTTGGGCTTGGGTCGTCTCGGGTCGGGTCGGGTCTTCTTTCCCAGTGCACCGGATCCGAACACAGTTCTCATATTTTTCTTAATTAATCTTCTTTTCTTTGCGTCGATGATGGCTAAGAGGGAGTTGGAGTGCTTTTTGTGCGAACGTTTCGTAAAACTTGAGAGAAAGTGGCGAGGCGAAAGGAATGCGCGTTAAGGCGAAGCCAAAGGACGAAGGACTCCGACTCCGACTCCGACTCCGACTCTACGGCGGAGTAAATTAGCTAAAAATGTTACTTGGCAAAGTAAAAGATGAAGATGAATGTTCGCGGCGACGAGAGGAGGATAAGCGTGGCGCTAAAAGGACAGCATTGGAAGGCTCGCCTTTGGTCCGGCACCTGCTAGACCCACTCCCTGCCTCATTGCATCAGGTGGAAGTGCCAAAGTTTCTGGCCAGGAAGGGATTCCGAGGCTGCTGTAGTAATGAAGATAACATTTCCTGTTGTCAGCATTTGCAAAGTTGAACAAAGCCAGCCGGCTCCCTTAGTTTTATGGCGGCTGTCCGAAATGGGCGAGAAACCTATTGCTCACTTTGAAACTTTGTCTGTCTTTCTGCAGGAATTTTGACAGCCAGAAGTCGGCTTAAAGGGAAGCTCTTTCTACAATAATTACAGCCACATATAAGAGTGATTTCTGATTCCCAATGCCCGCTCGTATATCTCCATTAGCTTCATTGTCCAGCAATTAACCTTTATCTCTCTTTAAGGTTCAACCCAACTACTCCTAGTCGGAGTCGCCAAGTCACCGAACAATTTGCAGCCGTAAATTGTTAACGCCAACTCAACGTGCACATCTCTGGGAGAGGAGAGGAGATCCTGGACTCCAAGGACCCCAGAGTGGGGGCAGCAGGCAAAGTAAATTATTTACCACGATGAACAGTCGTCAGCACAACAGGTTACGCCTCGGTCTGGGCGGGATTACTCCTCGGAATCCGAGGCATTTCTTTGTTTTGAGTTTTTCTTTTTTTTTAATTTGTGCTTCCATTCCTAGTTCCCCCAGTTGACCATTGCCTGTTGCTCTTTGGGTTGCCCTAGGATACGGAGGATACGGAGGATCCCTATGTGACGCCTGGCTGCTTACAGCAAAGTCATTTACACTGCAATTAATCATGATTACGCGAGTGTGCGCGCACTTGGGCCACGGATGACCACTTCCCAGGGACAGAGGTCGCAGGCAGTCTCTCCTCCCATCCTCCTGGCCTCCACTGATTCACTTGGCCACTCTCCACCAGTTTATCTGGCTTTCCGGCTAAGCGTTTTTTATTTATTTATAAATCTAACTATTTTTTTTTAATTAAAGATTACTTCGAAGCCAGGTGATCTTTAAAGGGTAGCCTACATTTCAGCAAGCCCTTCCATTAATAAGGCGTATAGCCTAGAGGTCTAAGTGCCGGAAAAACCCCTTCTACCCAGAGCCCTAGAAGTCGCAACATATGCTGGCCTGGCCAGGCTGAGGATGTCCTGGATTCCAGGTCCTTGTATAAATTATATCAAGCCCAATGAATCATGCAATAATAGATAAATAAATAAATCAGAATGTGGTCCTCGGAACAGCTGCCTGGCACACCAGGCACGTATGTGCCCCACACACCCCACACACCCTACAGGGGTGTACAGTGCCAGTACATGGCATATGCATGTGCCTATGTGACACTTGAGTCTCCCAGGGTGTGTGTCCCAGCAGGGCCTAATTAGATTACATGCAAATTAAATGCAGCAAAGAGCAGCAGGTACATGGAGGATACAGGGGAGTTACTGGGGCTTATGTACTCCCTGATAGTAATTGTTTATTTACCTTCAGCTCGGTGTGGCTCCTTCAATTGCTCCTTCGATCGATCTCCATCACACTTCACTTGAAAAAAAAATATAGAAAAAAAGGAGTATACTCGAAATCTATATAAACTGAGGATTTTGTTAGTCCTAGCCGGGCCTAGCCTGTGGCTCCAGCTCAAGCCAGGCAGCAGGCAGCAGGCAGCAGGACACTAGACTGCCTTGGGACGCGGCAGTTGCACGACTGAGCTGAGCCTTGGCACGTTGCAACGTAGACACGCAGACTCGTCGTGGCTTCCCGACTCGCGTCCAGGCGGAGGCGGAGGAGGCGGAGGAGGCGGGCAAATCGCGCAACAGGCGGCGGGCAACAGGCGGCAGGCAGCCGAGGATGCAGCCAGGACCTGCTCTGTGCCTGTGCTGGTATTTGTGCTGCCAGCCAAGTGTGTGATCGAAAAACAAAGGGCAGGGCGAGGAGCAAGGAGCAAAAGTGAGGAAAGCTGCGAAAAAATACGAACGAAGACACAGACACACGGCACGAAAGGACGACGACACACCCAAGGAGTGTACACAGGCGAAGGAGGAAATAAACAAAGATCTGGCGATGGGATGCTGGGAAAATGGCAATGGGAAAATGGGAAAATGGCGGAAAATGGATGCCAGAACTAGCAGTTGAGCAATTAACGCAGCTTGCTGGGAGAGATGTCCTGCTGGAAAATCTGTGTGGCGCGCTTTAAGGCTCGCACTTAATTTCAGGCCGATGTCAGCGTCAGGATGCAGGCTGCTGGCTGCAGGATGAGTCCTGCAGTCTGCGGTGGCGGCGGTGGTGGTGGTGGTGGCGGTGGCATTGCAGGTGCAGCTCCTGCCTCCTGCCTGGTGGTGTGGTCAGTGTCAGCCTGTTGCAGGCAGGCGACAGGCAGGAGTCGTGTGCAACAGGCAGGAGTCGAACTTACACACACATGCGCAGGCACACCCCACACCCACACAGCCATGTACGACACATCCGCTTCCGCAACAGGCGGAATTCCTTGATGGAGGCAGAGGCAGAGGCAGAGGCAGAGCAGGGCGTCGTCCTTCCTAATGCAAATGAAAGGAGGCAGAGGCTGCAGAGGATGCAGAGGATGCAGGGAACACACATGCAGCTGAGGCGCCAGCCAGGAGCCAGGTGCCTTGCCAGGGATAATCCGCCTACAGGCAACCCAGTGTCCTCTGTCCTATTTACTTTGCAGAGGACGCAGAGGCCCCCAGGCACTGGCACGGACTCCTCCTGCATGCAGATTGGCGCCTGTCCTGGCGGAGTTTACACAACTTTGGCCAGCGGAGCATAGCGCTGTGACAAACTGATTATTGCCTCCGAGCTGGAGCTGGAGCTGGAGCTGGTAAGGAGTTGGAGCCAGAGCCAGTGCCGGAGTGCAGCCTGTTGCTATCCGAGGACCCGAGCTCACCACCACCAGTGCCCGATGCTCACGCACACCAGCAAGCCGGCTCACCCACACAGCCACAGACAGGACTCTAAGCTCTCAACTGTTGCTCCTCGCTCTCTAGCAACAGGTACCTCCACGGCTCCAAGGGGGAATCCCGGTCATGCGCAGAGCAGGCTGCTCCGACGAGGACGAGGAGGTTCTCCGACGGCTTAGAAGCCCCGCTGGCAGTCCGCACGAAGCGGATGCACTGCCTGTCCTGCACCTATCAGGATCCTGCTCCTGCTCCTCGCTGATGCTGATGCTGAAGGGAGCAGCATGGGCGTGGAGACCCGCAGAGGCGACCGTCCATATGTGAGCTGCCCCTGAGCGGTGCGCCTCTGTCGGAGGAGGAGGAGGAGGAGGTCCTCGCCGAATGCCATTACCGTAGTTTTATGATGTGCGGTCGTGCGAATGAATGCCACCCTATTGCCTGTAGCCGAGGATGCAGGCCTCCATGTGCCCCGACCGCACCTACTTACGCCAGCGGAGATTGCACTCTTAAATGCCACATTTGTCGCTGGCCAAGCCGTTAATTGGCTCGCTTAATTGCTCATCGCCGAAAGCCGGCGTTAAATACTAACTAGCCCGAGGTTGGGCCTTCGATCGGACTGGAAACTTTGGGTTTATTCATAAATTCCATGTTTTTAAATCACTTTTTTGGTTGCAATAATAATACGTAACCCGAACTGACAAAAATTAATTCCTGATATATTATATTTGAGATATTTATGTGGCATTTTATTTAATTTTTATATTTTTTTAAAAACATGTTAGTTGGAAATAAGAATAGAGAATCTCTCGTCGCTTGCCCACTTTGGCTTCTTTTCTTTTTCTTCTACTCTCGTTCTCGTTGACTTTACTCGTCGCGTTGATCTTTAATTGCTCGTCTCGTTGGTAGTCTCAGTAAATGTTAAGCATTTTCTCTTAACTCTCCTAAGAACCATAAAAATAATATTAATAACTAACAAGGCTATTATTAATATCATTATTATTAATTCGATGTATACCACGATGTATATACTCTTGTGTACCGCATCTCCAAGTGGGGGCCTAACTTTGTTGATCAGATTTAGGTGTTCGTTGGCTTTTAGCAGGCATTATAAGACTAAATAGCATTAGAAAATGTATTTAAGCAGTTCTAAAGTTAAGTTTTTATATATTAAAATCATTAAGCAGCAAGCCGATCTCTTTAAAAATCGTTATACCCAAAGTTTTCCAATTTTAGGGACAAATTTAAGCTAAAAATTATCACAACTCAGCCAAAACAGCCTTAATTTCAATTCGGAAAGCTGCTTAGTGTTAGTTTTTAGTAAATAAATAAATCTGCATACGGCGTTTAGAAATTTAAAACAAATAATGTTTTGTCAATTTTTGACATTTTTAAGAAGACTAACCCCTTGCTAAATTTTGAAAAATCGATCAAATTTTTTTTTCTGATATTTTTCAATATTTTGGTTTCAAATGTTTAAAATTTTAATGAAAAATCGGAAAATACCCGGCTTCTGGCAATCATTCGCTTTTTGGCTATAGGAGGCTCTCATATTTGGATTAAAAATATATTTCGAAAATATGATAATTTTTTTTGAAAATTCTAAGATAAAAAGAATCATTACTCAGCCAAAACAGTCTTAATTTCAATTCGGAAAGCTGTTCTATGCTTGTTTTTATTATATTAATAAATCTGCATGTTGAGATTAAAAATTTAATAAAATTAATTTTTTCCCAATTTTTGACAATTTTATTGACCCCTTATGAAATTTTGAAAAATCAATCAAAAAATTTTTTTCTGATATATTCGAATATTTTAATTTAAAATAATTGGAATTTTAATGGCGAATCGGAAAATAAACGGCTTTTGGCTATAACTCCTTTTTTGACTATATTATGTTCTCAAGAAGACCTCAAAATTTTACAATTTTGGGTTTAAAATATATTTCGAAAAAGATAATTTTTTGGACAAATCAATGGACTTGAAATCTGTTATTTTGTACACCGAAGCATTACTTCCTTCCGCTCTTCCGTTAACGATATTGGACTAGGTGGCAACCTCAGGCTATCGTAACCAGTTGGCAGTCCAGCTGTCAAATGGCTTTCCTTCGAGAGAGATTTGAACCTTTTCGCTCTGTCTGTAATGGAAATAATATTAATGAATTAAGATTTGAATTGCGAATAGGGAAATGTATGACATTTGGCAATCACTCGCTTTATGGCTGTAAGAAGATCTCAAGAAGACTTCAAATAGGACAAATATTCTAGGGACCTTAAGTCAATGTTTATCGGTTCTTTTATACCCCTGCAGATACGATATATTTTCTTATATAGATACAAAGGAAATAACAGATACTTTCGTGGGTTCTACTTACTTCTTCTCAAGCTGTAAAGATCGAAACTCCCTTGAGCCAGTTCTTCTTAACCATTAAAGAGCCCAAAAGTATGCCATTTCGCTCGGTGCACCCTGATCAAGAGCCATATGCAAGGCAAGATAAAACCTGCTCTTTGTTGGGGACACCAGCAACTGGCAACAGTGTGGTTAGGGTCCTGGTGGAAGCAGCCCCCGAGAGGGGCTAAAACTTTATTGAATTGCTGGCATTTACGGCTCTTATTGTTCTTGTTCCTGATGCTGATGCCGATGCCGATGCCGAGATGTTATTGCCGCTGCTGTTGTTGTCAGAGCGAAGAGCGGAAGTGCATCCGGTTGCAGGCGAACGGCAAACAAAATGCGATGCACACGCACATTCCCCGGGCCGGGGATGGGAGCAACAATGGGCAGGAGTCGTCGGCGCCTGAGCCAGTTCGGTTGCCTCAAAGGCCTGGCTTTTTGGCATTTGCCAAGGGTTTCCCCCCCGTTCCCAGCTCCTTTCCTGCAAAACCACAGGAACAGCCACTATCCCGGCTGGAGCTGCTGCTCCTGTCATCGCCTGGCGGCTGTTGTAACTGTGACGCTCCAACAAGTGAGGGCACACAGGACGGCAGGACACGGGACAACGGACAAGCCGATGCGTTTGACAAAAGTTGCATAAATTAACGTTAAAAGCAAACGTTGCCGTTGCCTGCCTCTTTTACTTTGTTAACGGGAACAGCCTCTCTCCTGTCCAAGCGGAGGACATGCAATAAAGTCATCAAGTGATGCCACTGATGTAGCCAACCATGGCCGTTCCGTTCCGTTCCGCGGTTCCCGCTCCTGTCCCATCATAGCCTTTGGCAGGCCGCGCCTCATTGCGTTTGCATACATTTTTTTGATCGAAATTACACGGTTTTTTGCCAGAGGGGAAAAGTGAGTTGCCATGGAGCAGGGAGCAGGCGCAGGATAATTTGATTTGGAGTGGACACGCAGCATTAAAGTTGTCATGTCCTGCCAGAGAGAGAGTCTCCTATATGTGAGCTATAAACTGGAATTGAATAAATTAGGATAAGCCCGGAGTAAGCCAGGTTGCCAGCTCGCCTTTAAAATGCTCCCTCCCATGGCATGTGCCCAGCCAAGGGTTGGGTTCAGTTCACCTCCTCCTCCGGCCACAAAAAACGTGGCGCTCAAATCTAAATACAGAAATTAATGAATTATGAGTAAAGGGATTTGTTTCGCTCTTGTGAATCTCAGGAGGCGACGACACCTTTGGACCGACCAAGCGACCGACAAAAGCGAGCACAAAAGCAAGGCAACAGCAAGGATGCCTTCCTGCTGTGTCCGTGTCCGTGCCGGTGTCCCTGCTCACTTGAGTGGAACACAGGACATAAATAGTATCCCCGTATGCATGAGTGTGTGGACGTTTTAATCGCTTTGATCTTTATATTCCCATTTAGTAATTAATTAACCGAAAGCTGCCCCGCGTACTCATGCATTCCGCTTAGTGCATTCCTAAAATCTGTGGCACATGCCAGCCGAAAAGAACCCTTTCCTGTCCCGGTTATTTTCCGATTAATTAGTTTTTGCTTCACCCTGGCACGTGGTGAGCCTACCCTTAAGTGGAAACAGGAACAGGTTTTTCAGGTACCAGGCCTAGGAGATCAGGGCGCTACGGGATCAGTGCCTAATGAGGACCCCTGGCCAGATCGAACTGGCTCTGCCCGGGCTGCTAATTTATTATTGGCACCATTATGGCCTGCCTTTGGTGCCACTCATCAATGCCAGCGAAAACAACAAGGGACAAAGGACAATGGCCAACGCCAGGAACAGGAACAGGAACAGCTACCAGCTACCAGCTACCAGCGACAGCTACGACTACGACACGTATGCTATCATCGCATCGCTCGTGTTGTTTAATTAAATTTCTGAAATTAAAATGTTTTGTTTATATAAATTGAAAAATACGGACACCGAACTGCACAATGCGCTTCAAGAAGGGGCCAGAAAAGGAGCAGAAAAAAGAGGATATCCTCTGGAAGTCGATGTCCGCATGCTCTTCCCTGTTTGAATATATTCCCGGCAGGAGGACAAGGCATCCACAGTCGGCGGGACTCGGTGGCAGCCATTGTCCAGAGCTCAAATCGCCGCCCGTTCCTTGCCACGTCCTTGCCACGAGCTATATTTTTTTCAATTGGGCGGCGGGCCACACAAGTCAGTCATCCAGTCGCATCCATTCACAGGACTCCAGGACCCACACACGGCTGCAGGTGTCCGCACACGATTGCCCATATCTGTGCCTGCCACTGGGGCCGTGTGTGTTTACACAACAACTGTCGCTGGCTTTTCAATTTGATTCATTTCATTTCAATTCTGTTTTCTGTTTTCAGTTTTCTTTGCATTGTTCAAAAATGCGCCGCAAGCGATCAAACTGAACTCTCGGCTCGACGAGTCGAGTCCTGCACCGTTTAGTGGGGTAAGCTTGAGCCCCGACTGTAGGAAAGAGGGAAGTGGAGCATCAGGAGCAGGGAGCCGGGAGCCAGGAGTAAGTAGCAGGTAACACGGAGTGTGTGTCACCGAGCGACGCTTTGCTGTGTGTATATGCGGGATATGAATAATTTATAGGAATTTGTTGGCTTTACTTAAAAAGCTTTAATTGGCCTAATAATTAGGGATGCAAGGAAAAGTGATTTTAATCGATTAAAAATCGATTTTTGAATGAAAAAATATTGACAAATTTGGTTATTTTCTAGGACTATTAATAATAAGACATTTATTTTCTATGACATGCATTTCAGGGAAGGTTTTAAGGTAAAGAAATATATTTAATGAACAATCGATTTAAAATCAATTTATTAGTGCAAAAATATCAACATATTTGATTAATTTCTAGAACTTCTCATGGTTCGAAATTTATTTTCTATATGAATAGTTCATAGAGGTTAGTTGACTCTTTTTAAAAAGCTTTAATTGGCCTAATAATTAAAAATGCAAAGAAAGGTGATATTAATCGATTAAAAATCGATTTCAGAATAGAAAAATATCAAAAAATTTGATTATTTTCCAGGACTACTAATAATAAGACATTTATTTTCTATGACACGGATTTCATGGGGGATTTTAAGGCACAGAATTAATAAGAGATGCAAATAAAAGTGATTTTAATCAATTGAAATCGATTTTTGAATGGTAAAATATTGACAAATTTGATTATTTTTTAGGACTACTAACAATATGCAACAATATGAAGAAATTTTAAGGCAAAGAAATATATTTAATGGAAAAACAGCGATATTAATCTATTTAAAATTGATTTTTGCTCACAAAAAATATCGAAAAATTCGATTATTTTCTAGGGCTACTAAAATAAGAAATGTATTATTTAACACCTGCATTTTAGGAAGAATTTTAAGGTATAGCAATAGATTTAATTTAATTTAATTTGCATACAAAAAATATCGAACATTTCGTTACTTTCCTGGCTTACTAATAATCATAAATTTATTAAGGATTTTCCCTTTCCATAGAAAATTTCAATGTTGGTATCAAGTAAGTAATTAGTGTAAACTCTAAAAAACAAAAACCTTACTCGGGGGCAATGTCTGGAATTATATATTATTGCTTTCGTAGGTTAATTTCCGCCTTCCCCCATTTTCTCGATATTACTTTACTTGATATAAATATTATTTGTTTTGTGTTTTTTTTGCCTAAATAAATAAAGTGATAAAAAGCTGAGGAACAGATAGGTCAGAAAAGTGGCACAAAGTTTGAGAAAGAGAGGAGTCATTACGTGCATCCATTTTTTGGCATTCGAGTTAACATAGAATTTTGGATTTATTCTTAAGTCTCCTCCCAAAGAGTGCCTCAAACTCTTATTATTTACACTAAAATTACCCCAGAAAAGCAGAAAAAGCTATCTAACTTAGTTCCTATTAAAATAGTCTCCAATTTAGTATTGAAACTAGATAAATCCAAGTACCAGGCAATGTTTTGAACCCCTTTATGTATCAACTATAGTCGATGTTAGCCTGCGTCGCTCATTCTTTTACAATTTGGCTTAGTTAAGCTTAGATTGGTGCCTTGTAGTTAGTCGATTTCGCTTGGTGAATGGCTGACTGGCTGACTGCGCCTTTTGGCATTGTTTAAAAAATATAAAAGGAACAGGATTTGAGCTAGGACACAGACCCAGTCCCAGTCCTAGTCCCAGTTCCAGCTCCAGCTCCAGCTCCTAGCCCCGGCGTGCCCAATGAAATGTGAGCGAAAGCGAAAGAGCCAATTTATGGCATCGTAAATCAAGAGCAATATTGTCATATTCTAGTATTTCCCGGCAACCTTTGGCAGCTCCAGCTGCAACTCTCTTTTGTGGGCAACAAAGGTCAGCCAGCCAGGAGCCAGGAGCTAGGAGGAGCAGCCATGGCAAGCTTAAGCCTTCAGCTTAAGTGCATGTTACAATTTGCTTTAGGATTCAGGCTGGGCTGCTGGCTGCTGGCTGCCGAAATGGAGATGCTGGCGCAGGCCCAGGTATTTGGTTGCACATTTCCCCAGCCCAGGTGGGTTAGGTGACGACTGCAGCCAGCTCGTCTGCCGCGATCCATCAATCCTGGCCAGACTCCATGTGAGGCTTCCTATCTCCGGTTACGAGCTTCCTCCTCATGCTGTAATGCTAAGGACCAGTGATAACTCAAAGCATGCTTTTGTGGCGAGTGGCAAGTGGGCGGTGAGTACTTTTTCATAATTGACACGTACAGAAGCGGCAGCCTTAGTCATCTGTGAGGCTCATTTGACGCTCGAATGACCCAATATGTGGCCTAACAAGTGGGTCTGATGGGTGAGCAAGACCTCATGCATAAAGCGGGGTGACAACAAATGAATTTTCGATACCTGACTAAGCACAACTCATTTGTTCATTTTGTGAGGTGAGGTGAGTCGAGGCTCAACCCTTGAATAAAGGATACAAATCCCGAACTGGGTTTATTAGCAACTTAAACTGTTTGATGACAGAGAGCGACAGTTGCCAAACATTCGAGGGCCCTGCGAGCACAAACTAAACAAGGAATCAGCCCAGGACTCGGACTACTAATCAACCCTTGTCAGTCAATCATAGATGGAGCTGGCGCTGTGTGTGTTTGCTTTGTGAGGCGTTTTCAATGAACTGCAAAATATCTAATTCGCTTCGATTTATCCAATTTCGCCAAGGAAGCCGAAGCCGAAGCCAGCCAGCAAGTCCTTAGGAGCCCCATCCTGCCCTGCTCCCTCGCTGGACATGCAAAGCGAAAAGTATTTAATACCGTTGATCGCTGTCATGTCGAAATTCCCTCCTCCCCTGATGACGACTGTGATGAGGATGGAACTGTGTTCAATTGCCGGGAAACTCTTCGGTTTCCGACTCACTGCTGTCCAAACATGCACAGGGACACGGTCGAGGCACATATCAACCTTGATTGGATGTTACCAGAGTGATGGTAGACAAACTTGTAGACGTCAGAGTCGCATTTGGATTGGGATGAAGAGGTTGGCAGCTGGACCACAATGCGAGACCCGTACGCTTCCTGACTTTTGGACGAAGGTTGTGCCTCTTCGCCTTTCGGACAGCGCCCTAAATTTCCGCTCTTTTAAATCCATTTGATGCGAGCAGGAGGAGTATGCTCCTGGGGAGGATGTCCTGCATGCAGATAAGCTGTCTGCATACACGCGTTAATTCCGTTATACAAATGTCACTCGCAAAACAAGTTGTCCGCAGCATCGCATCGCAAATCTCGGACTCGGACTCGGAATCGGACGAGTCCGAGTCCGGCGGCCATCAAATGCCTGTCAATCAGCGCGACAGACAATGCAATCACGTTGAAGTAACTGCCCAACCACTGGCCAGCGAGCGAAGCCTCCTTAAATTCAATTATCAGGCAAAAAACGTCCTCGTAACGAGACAATAGCTGGGAGCTGGGAGCTGGGAACTGGAAACTGGGCACTGCGACTGGGGACCAAGGACTGCTGCAGTCTCTCGACTCGGATTTTCAAATGTTGTAAGCAAAAGTTGAATATTTCGGGTCACTACTGACTGAGTTACTTCGATAACCGTTTTCCTGTTTAAATATCACATCTGGCTAATATCATTTTAATTAAAAAACAATTCCTTTGGCAATGGCATCATTTTTAAGCGGCATTTTGAGATGAAGGAGTTTTGTTTATATATAAAAGGTAAGGTATATATAAAGGTAAAAGGGTATAACCTTACCCTGCCTACCTGTAGCACATATATAATATTATATATTAAATATATAAACAGTTTAAGACCAAGTCAAACGTTGCCAAACTCGCCCTGAAGACAGTTTCCGCAGTTGCAACCGAAATATGTTGAAACAAAATAGAAAACATTGTTTCGTGTTATTCTTTTTCCAAAAACTTGATCTCGAGCCGGCTTAAATAAAATAATATTTCAATATTCATTATTAATAGTTTTTAAATAAATCGAAGATAGTTTTAAAGCGTAAAATATATAAATATAAATATTACTCTAGCCATGGTTAGGCTTTGTGTGTCTAGCGGCACTCCCTTTTCCCGAAAAGGTTTTATCTAGCATGATCTATGATCCGTCATCCTTCTCAGTATCCTGAATATTCTCATCCTTTCGGGCGTCTTATCCTTTTTGGAATGTCTCAATTTTTCCGCTCCTGATTTTCTTTTCGCTCTTGGGTGTTGACGGTGTCTTCATATCCTTCTCAGCTTTCGGAGACTCAACGGGATCTCGAGTCTTAAATCGAATGAGTGATGTTTATACAACTTTGGAAATTTTTTCAACATTTTCTAAGGGGTCAATTAGCCAAATAAAAACTAATATAGAAAAGCTTTAAATTAAGGATGTTTTGGCTTAGTTATAATTATTTATAGCTTAAAATCTCTGCAAATTATTGTTTTTAAAGAGTTTAACTTTATGCATAATGCTTTCACGCCTTAAATACTTTTAATATTTTAAATATAAAATCTATACCTAAGGTTGTATTTTAGGCTAAAATGATTTTAAGCTCCTTAGCCTTAAAGCTTGCGATAAGCTTCCTAAAAGCCGCAAAACTTATTCTTTCTTTAGTAATTTACTAATTTAACCGAGGTTCAAGGCCTAGAAATATATTCAGCTTTTACATAAAGGCTTTTGCGAAATTGGAAGGACTTTTAGTTAGGACCAGCATCCCTCGGCAAAGCCCGATAGCTTTTGCATGATTTGCGCATGTCCTTGATGGCTTCAAGCCCCAAAAAAGTTCCTGAAGCTCAGCAAAAGTTTCGACAGCTTATGGACTTTGGTAGAGAACTTAATTATTCAAGGACTTTTTCCTTTCAATTCTTTAAGCGAAAAGTACAGAAAAGGAGCTATTACACCCACCTTTTCGAAACTTTTACATGTAAGTCTAGAAAAAGCAATGAATTATTCATCGGTGCCTTTTCGGATTTCACAACTCTATGAGGTTTTGTTTAACTAAAAGCTAGACACGTTAATAAAGCTCTTAGTGTAATGATTTATTTTATTAGGACGATGAAAGAATTTACACTAGGATTTTCTTGCTTAAATCAAACTTAACAGGAGCTGCATAATATTTATTGCTCATTAATTGAAGGAACATTTACTGTGATTAAATATTATGGGTCATTTTGAGTCCTTGCAGAGGTTAGCTATGTGGTAAAGTCCTCCGATTAGGTTCCTTTTGACTTGTATAAGTGCAACCTGCAATGGAGAGAAGACTATTGGGTCAGCTTCATTCAGATAGATCTTAAGTCTTGGGCTTATTTGACTCCACTGTTGTTTTAGGACTTGGAAATATTTTAAAATATTACAAACTTATTTCAACCAAAGTTCCAAGTGTTATTCGTAGAATAAAGGAGAGGTTCCTTGAATCAATAGATAAATGGCAAATGTTTGCCCCGACATGCACCTTTGTCGACACAACTCAATATGCATACGAGGAGCCCGTGCCCCATAAACAACAAATACAGAATCCTCTTGTCATTCCCACTTGGAGGACGGAAAGAAAATGTACAAATTGCAAATGCAAACCAAATCAAAGAAGAACTCCTCCGAAGGCAGAGTGCCAAGACACTGGGGATTGGGCGATTGTGGCTGGCGGAGTGTGTCACATTTGTGGCAGAGGCGAGTATAGCAAAGCAAACATGCCACAGCATCGAGAGGAGCTGCTGCAGATGGAATAACAACACCCATTGTTGTTGGAAGGAACACTCGATGGGACAAAAACATAGAAAGAAGGTGATCTCGGAGCCGGAGGTCTCCTCATCGATGCAGGCAATAAAACTATTCGAAAATCGCTTTTATTTCTCGGCCCCGAACTTGGGCATCAGCATCGGCATCAGCATTAGCATAGCCCTCATCCTCCGTGTCCTGGCAGCTCTTAAGAATTCGATAAGTTTGTAAGTAAAGCAAAGGCAAAGGTAAAGGTAGAGCAGAGAGGCAGAGCGGCAGAGCGGCAACTTTGCAAAAATTGTGCGCATATTAAAATTCTTGGTGAAAGCTTTTGACATAAATTAAAACTTTTATCAATGTATGAGCGAAGGAGCACCTCATATAGCCCGGCAGGAGGGCCTGTCTGTGTATTTTTAACGCAAGAAGCTAAGAAAAACTGCTGCCAAGCCCATGTGTGTGGGGTTGCCTAGCTCCAGAGCTCCAGGTGCCATATTCTAGGTCTATTGATGCCGGCGGAGCTAATTGATTGGAGCTCCTTCTTCCGCTCGCGAGACTGACACATCGAAGGCTGATTTTGCAAACTTTTTTAATTAATTTCAACGACTGCAATGGAGGGACACCCGAACTGCCGAAACTTTGCGGAGGCAACGGCGTACGCATAGATGGAGCTAGGAGCCCGGACTTCCACTTGGAGCCGATACCAGCAGGGCTGGGGGGAGCATTAAAAATGAATTTCACTCCATTGCCGGCTCGGCA
The DNA here is from genome assembly GCA_014170255.2 of Drosophila triauraria. NCBI lineage: Eukaryota > Metazoa > Arthropoda > Insecta > Diptera > Drosophilidae > Drosophila > Drosophila triauraria. Next base: position 3,059,895 of record CM024333.1, on the reverse strand, counting down.
CGGGCTCAAAGACAACATTTTTGGCGTAAAAATTATTTATGGGCTTACTGTGCGTAACGTGTCGCTGTCGCTGTCGATGTCGCTGTCGATGTCGATGTCGGCGTCTCCGTCTCCGTCTCCGTCTCCGTCTTCGAGGAGGTGTCCTACTGGCTACGTGATTGTCGGTACGCTGCTCTGGTACTGGCGACTGATTTTTGTGCCTGTGACAAAACTTTTTCAATAATGTATAAATCAAACTGTCATAAAGTCGCAGGATCGCAGATTGCGAAATCGCCAAGCGAAGCCCTGGCGTTCCGAGTCCTAAACTTTTTGTTTTCTCTCTCATTTTGCGAGCAAACGTCAGGAATGCCTTCTCTGGTGACATTTTCTTAGACAATTTAAGTTGCCATTGTGTCGCCCTTGCCCTGATGTGCATTTAATATGTGTCCCAGTCCCATTCCCAGTTCCAGTTCCCTGTGCCGGTGTGTAGGCGTGTGTGCTACTCCCAGACAGACAGCGTTTGGACCACCAACAACCCCCCAGATGTTACCTGTCTGCCCTCTCACAGGTTTCCACTCCTGTAAGCGTTTTTCACATTCATGGAAATATGTCACAAAATTTATTGCAAAATAATTTCGCTCTTGCCTGGCCTTACCTTTGTGTGCTGTCGTAATTCTTTGGGTGCTGCTAATGCCTCTCTGGACTCGCCACTAGCCACTCGCCACTCGTCACTCTCCGGCAGGATACTTACGGATCGTTTAATACACAGGACTAGGTAAGGATGTGGCCCTCTCCACCGGTGGATGGACCTTCTCAGCCTTCTAAGCCCCCCGCTGCATATTAAAATATTAAAAATTCCTTTTATATCCTTCAAAAATTTGTCTCATCATCTACTCCCCTTGCCACGTCCTTGTGCTCGTTCCGCTTGAAACTTTTTGCGCAGCGCAAAAATGCGTGTTTGTGGAAAGTACGAAATATTTGCCATCTTAGGAGCTCGCAAAACGTTTAGGTTTAAGGAGAGACTTTACTTTGATGCGGAAATATCCATTTAGCCAGCAATTTCATAAGCCAAAAGTATGTCCCTCTTCCGCTACATGAAAGGGTTTGAATATCGATAAGTGATCTACGGAATATATCGAAAATGCAGAGCTTCGGTTAGTTAACAGGGGAATGGGGGCTGTTAAGCGCAATTGCAAAGGCAACGCCGACGCATGATGAAATAACATATGTTATTTCATCATGCGCCGACGCCAACGCCAGCGCCAACCAATTTAAGTTGCGGTGCAATTAAATATCGCGAAAGGAAAGTAAGCAAATGTTTGTGTTTGTGCGTGTTTCGTTCGTTTGAATGCGGAATATTTTTTACAACTACGGAAAAGTGTATATTCGGAAAAATGCAAATACAATATAAGCAACAAAAAGCCGTCAAAAGCGTGCCAATACATGTGTGCGAGTGTGTTAGTGTGTGCATGTCTGGCAGCACTGCCAGCAATGTTGTGGGTGGAAGAAGCAGTGGAAAAGCGGCAAGCGGCCAGCGGAGGATTGGAGGATGCAATTGGCGAAGACTGGGTCTGGGTCTGGGTCTGATTGATCTGCGTGTGCGTGTTTAAACAAAAATTTCGCAATGTAAATCGGCAAACATGCACGCACCCCGGCAACCCGGCTGCAGGAGCTCATTTACAAAGTGTATTTCGGCCCGGGTCGGACATGACGCCGCGATGGACCCCAGTCCAGTCGTCATTCCTTTGGTCCAGCGCAGGCAGCGGCAGCGGCACTTGTTTGCAAATGTTTTAATTGAATTCGAGTGGAGCACGAACGACGCCGACGCCGACGCCACTGACAGCAGACAGCAGACGGCGACGGCGACGGCAGACGCAGACGCGCTAAATGTTTAATCGAGCTGATAATTACCCGACCTTGTCAGCCTTGTCAGCCAGGAATGGCCGAATCAACAGTGAAACGCATATGCCCCACGGCCCTTGGCCTATGGCCAGCTACCCCGTGTCCAGTCCCCTGTCCGGTGAGTATCGATGGGGCTCCGAGAGCGGATGTGCTTGCTCCCGGCCCGAGTCAACGCCTTCGAAGCGTTTTCCCAATGATTTATGAACTAATTTAGCGGCAATATTATTTATACCAGCTCCCAGGCCCAGACTGCAGCAGCAGGAAGAGGAGGAGCCATAGCCGAGGGTCTGCGCCGTCTGTCCGGCAAGGATAATGCTCGAAAATGCTGCCACAATGTTAAACAGTGGCAACCGACGCGTCGGCCAAGGACCAGCCACCATCGACGGCTGCAGCCAGCCCGGCAGAACAACAAAGTGGAGCTCCGGAGGAGCAGGAGCAGCAGGAGGAGCAGCAACAATGGGTAAGTCGAGAACTTTAAGAAATTTACACCATCAGCAGATAAGAGTCATGCCCAGTAGGCGAAGTGGCGCCGCCGTTGCCGCCAGATCACGAAGCAACGGCAGGCGGATGCACCACCGGATGGGATGGTGCTCCTCCACTGCTGCCACTGCTCCTCGATGGCAAGAAGTTCAAACTGCTAAGGAAATTTGTGCAGCGCCGGCACTTTTTCCTGCGCCTTGCCCTGCTCTGTTCTGTTCTGTTCTGTTCTGTTGTTGCCGGGCGGGCGCTGTGTTTGCTGCAAACAATCTGTTTCCCGGCATCAACTTTGCTAGAAAAATTGAAACAAGCTGAACACAGCCAGGCCAGGCAGTCAACTAGAACAGAGGAATATCAGCGTGGGTGGCGGCTGTCAGGGTGCAGGGTGCAGGAGCCGGGTGCAGTAGGCTCTGGGTGGCAGTGGCTCTGGCAGTAGCAACTACCAACTTGTGGCTGGGGCATGTATCATATTTAGACACGGGAAAGACAGAAATATAAACTTATAAAGACTAGGAAGAGGGGGTTCAGGCCCTGACCTGACCACCCCGAATCCCGCTGGATCCTGCTGGATGCCCCAAAAATATATAGAGTTGCGGAGGCAAGCACAAAAACCATATTTGGCAACTGAGCAGCAGTTGAAAGGACTTTACAGCGCGCCCAACTGATGAATTATGGCCAAAGTTATCGGCTGCTGAGGTCGGAGGGAGGGCTCCGGCTCCGACTCCGACTCCCGCTCTGCTTGTAGGCCGAGGGTGCTGCGCCCTTTTTGCAATGTTTTGCTACTCTGCGTGGCAACTACTGATAATAAGATATACTTACCATTGGACAGGCGCAGCCCCGCCCGGCGGAAGTCTACTAAATAACAAGTTGTATGGCCAGCAGCGTGTGCTGGCAGCCGGCGGACAACGGAGAACGGGGCAAAAAATAAAAGGCAACTTAAATAAGTTTAATTGTACGAGACGGAAGTCGAAACTTTGCCATTTGGCTTGGTTGACTTCAGTTCGGGCCGCGATTCTGTTTCGTCTTCCGTCTTGCAACTTCCTTTCCTTCCTCACACTTCAAGTGCAGTTTGTATGATAATAGGAATGAATCCTGCATAAAAAATGGCAACAAATAGGGGATTCCGGCGTACTCGATATCTTTAGAAGACTGTTTCCCACCAATTTAACCCTCTTCCGGAGATATAAGTGCTTTCCTAAGCACTCTGACAATTATTTATAATAATTACAGTGAAAATATAACACTATTCTCCCAAGGGGAGACATACATCGAGGAACATAGAGAAAACTATCTAAGAGCAGGGCTGCCCACTTGTCTCGATAGGTTATTCTTTAAAGGTTGCCACCTAGTCGAGCTCGATGCTCGAGCTATCGATATCGAAGGCTTTCTTCTATTTTGACAGTTTTCGTTATGACTTAACAGCAATGACAGATAGTGTTTAAGTTTATTTAGTTATCGGTTATGGGCTTACTCGTCGTCGTTGCCATTTATTCCTAGAAAGGCAATTACATATATTCGAAAACAAAAACTAAATTCAATTGTAGTCCAAACAACTCTGTTTGTGTGCCCTTAAAAAGTGCACACCGGTGTTGCTGCCTACCCACTGACAAACCATTGCCAATTCGAGGTTGGCCAACGATTAGCCAAAACAAAAAAAGAGGGCCAAAAGCGAGTCCCTAATAGGATTTTATTTCGCTGATCCCTGCTGCCGGCTGCCCTGCTGACCGGCGGTCGGAACACAGCTGCCGTTGTAACTGGCGAGTGGGAATCACGGCCTGCCGATGATTGCCGTCAATTGAATGCCAATTGTTTTTCTTGCCCGGCTTTTTCTTTTGATACATTTTTCGGCCACGTTTAGTTTAGCATTGCAATCGTTCGGCCTTCTGTGGGAGCGAATACAAACGGTTCTCGGGCAGCAGCAGCAGATCAAGTTGCCGCCGCTGCCAGTTGTTGGCTTAGCCTCGGCCTCGGCATCAGCATCGGCATTTTCATTTCAACGGGACTCCTGTCCTGGGACAAAATGTCTGCAGCTTTCTAGCTAAAACCGCCGAGGTGGAGGTGGAGGTAGGGTAGAGGTGTGGAGTGCAGAGAGTCAGTGGGGCAATAAAACCGGTGCAGAAAGTAGAAAGTCGTGTTCTGGCGAGGACGCGCGAATCGAAAACCTTACAATCTTTATTGTCTATGATTGGCACTTCCTCTTCAGGCCCTTTCCTTTGGCCCTTCATTCGGACAATTTGTTTTTCGTATCCGCTTTGGTTTAGTAACCCCATCAATTGTTGCTTACCATTAATTAATAACAGCTACTAGCTGGCTTTCTTTCTATCCTCGTTGGAGATAATCATCGGCATCAGGCAGGGATTGAATAGAGTCCAGTGGGGCAGAACTATTACTTTGGCAGGCAGTTCAGATGACGAGCAGGCACAGGTGTCGATCCAAAAGTGCACTTAGCCAGCGGACATGAGTTACCTTTTGGCAGGCTCTGGATTTGGCAGGAAGCTCGTCTTCCTTGGCACTCGTTCCGTTCGATTGGATTTGGCGTGGAGCACGTATCGCGCTTGTCTCTAATTTACATAAAATGGAAATGCAGAAATGCAGAAATGCACAATATATGAGTACTTTGACCCGGACAGTGTGTGCTCCCTCACTCCTGGAGCGTCTCCCACACAAACTCCACACGCAGTGGCCCAAATAGAGCCATGTCGCCATCTTAGGGTAATTTATAGAAGAGCCAAGTGGGGGTGGGAGCCGAGCCCAGCCGAGGCGAAGTTCCCCGAGGTGGCAAAAAGCGCAATGGCAGCTCTGAGAAGGGAAATTGTACTAGGAAATTTGCCGGAAATTAAAACTTGTGCAAAATAAATCGCCAAACCTCGAAATACGGACACACATCCAGGCAGGGGTTCAGACACAGACACAGACGGTAGCCGGGGGACACTGAAAGATCGATGTACTCGCACCCGAAGCCAGCTTAAAGGGCCAATTGGCACTAACCCGTTCCGGGCTCCATTCCGGGCAGACGCATGCTTACACATAATGCCCCAAATCTGACCTTTCCTTGAAAAGTCGGCCAAGCAGTTGCCAGAGCTCTCCTGGAGCCATAGCCAGAGCCAGAGCCAGAGCCGTTGTCCTGCCACTCCACCGTCGCATTCCGCTGGACCGTAAGGTGACAGTTGGCGAAGAATTGATTTGCACATAGTGCACGGACTGAATGAGAACTGAATAGAAGAGATGAGGCACCAGAAAGTGGGAGAATGCAAAACGTGATTAACAAGGGCCGATGCTAAAAAGATCCTGAGTTGTGTCGCTAATTTTTGAATTCTCCAATTTATGCCTGACTGATCAGATTGAAGTCATCGAAGACAGTGATTCCGCTCTATTCCCGCTGTTATTAACTTGGCCTGGCATCATTTCACAAGCATCCTGCGAGGACAGGACGTGATGACAGGGAACTAGGCACGCGACCATGTCGCCCGGCTCGCCTGACAGCAGGTCATAATGCATGTAACCTCCGAATCCGAATTCGAATCCGAGTTCGAATCCGAATCCGAATCCGACCTCGAGCCGGGCATTTAATCAACTTTAATTAAAATTGCACACAAAACCCGAAAACGACTTGATAAAACGCCATTAACGGGAGCTCGGCAGCTCGGGAGCTCGGCTGACAGCGGTTTTATCGGTGCGGTGGCTTCTCTGCAAAGCTTTTAATTGATAAGTGTGTGTGTGCGGCTGCTGGCTGTGTGTGGCCACCCCAGATATCCGATGACTCACCAGTGACTGTCGCACTGTCGCAGTGTCGGGGAAATAACCAGCTTGAATTACATTCAAAGCGTTCTGCCTGTCCAAGTGAGGACTAGACCAGTCCCTGGACGACCATCGCTTTATGCCACATTATTTCGGGGCTTATGCCGGAGCTGGGAGCTCTGCGAAATTACGCTCATTTCAAAATTGTTATTGAATCTTTGGGCCAAGTAAATAATCCTTGTTGAAATGAACGAGAAATCCCGTTGCGGCCGCAAGTGGCTTCCAGCAGCCAGGAGCAGGAGCCAGGCATTGACTAAACGCTCTGCCTTGGAGACTTAACCTCTCTCATACATCCTCCCCCCCCCACTGGCTGACTGGCTGACTGACTGGCACCGCCTTTGTCGCGTCCTCAAGGCAAGGAGGAAGCCAGCTCCGGGTGGCAGTGGCGCCCACTAAATGCTGCCAAATTATACGCAATCATTTTGAGCTTAACTAAAGTGCGGCAAGTCTGCGGCCAAGAATGGAACTGGAGGGGTTGGAGCTGAGGCTAAGGATGAGGGGTTGCGGTTCAGACAACAGCGAATTGGTTAGTCGGAATGCCTCAGCTCTCCAGGCTCCCGGCTCCCGGCTAGGAAAAATACGATGACAATGTGTCATCGTAAATTGTTCGTCCTGCAAGCGGGGGAATGGGGCCTTTCAAATTTATACCTTCATATTAAACTGGCTATTGAGCAGCCCCCAGCCTGGCCCCTGAAAAAATACGTTCTTTTAATGTCCGAAAAACCCAAGTGAATTTTTCTTAAGCCAACATTTGCTTTGCTTAGAAGCTTTCTCGGCCTTAAGTGACCCCGTCTAAACAATTTAGCCAAGGGAAGATTTTTGAGAGGAAGGAGTGGCTAGGAGCTAGGAGCAAGTGGAGTGCCAAGTGTCGCACTTGACTGCGCTCCAAACGCGCTCATGAATAACACAGAAATAAAATTGGTTTAATAACAAAAGGAAATTCGCCGGAAATTTCGTGGTTTCTGGTTCGTTGTGCCATGTAAAAGTGTGTAAGTGTGTGCCAGTGTGTGTATCCTGTGGGCATAAATGCCAGGATTAAATGAGACACTATGCGAGTCGTCGCAAAACGCAAAGCGCAAAATGTAAAAAAGCAAATGCCGCTCAATTTGCTGCACAAACAGAACGCAAATCAAATAAGAGCCGAGAACCGAGAGCCGAGTCGAGCAACAAAAAGCGGCCACCCAGGAGGAGATCTGAGGAGGAAGAGGACTGAGACATTGTGCCCGGGAACTGGGGAAATGGGGTGGTGTCGCCATCGCCGTCGTCGTCGGCGGCTGCAGTGGTACAATTTATGACAACTTAATTGATTTACTTTACGTACGTGACCAGAAAAATGAATATTGCATTACGTTGGGATTTTCGTTAGAGTTTTTTCCGTTCCGCCGCCGGAAGTTCTTCTATTTCAGCGCTCTCTCCGCTGTGTTTGGCAACACAAACATCCAGCACCCATCAACCATCGCCCAGCACCATCATCTGCTCCATCTCCGAGCTCCATCTCGTTCTGTGTAGTCTTCGCTTAATGCGCTCAATTAGCAATCTCGCAGGAGGCGGCTTTCGGGACAAGGACGCAGCGCAAGTGAGCGCTGGGAGGATGTAATGGGAGGGGAGGAAGTGGGATGTGGGATGTGGCACCTAATTTAATTTGTTATTTTCGCAGATTTCACTGTTTATTTTTGGCATCAGCAAACGCACTTACATGCTCCACTAAAGTAGGTTATGGGAAACCGCATTTAATATGAATAATAATATGAATTATATTTTTGCAGATTTTGCTGAGAGTATTTTGTGTCTAATCTTATGGAACCCTTTATTTTTATAATTTTGGTCATTAAAAATGTTTGTACTTAGGAAGAATAATATCTCCAGTTAATGAACGCAAGAATGCAGTGTCATAACCCCATAATTAACGTGTTGAGCGTTCAATTCTCTCAGAGTTCAGATTATTAATCTTCTTAAAGATATATTTGTTTATTTTCTATGCCATTTTTTTCTTGTTAGTTAAATTACAAGCATTAACAAGATGGTAAATCTTGCATTTAACCTGTCAGTCCACACTGCGTATGAGTAATTTTTCCTAATATTAATTATAAAATGTGGAAACTGCTCTTATCTTGATATTTTGATCACGTTTAGTATTCTTAATGTCTTAATTACTGTTGCAGCCACTTAGGCACTTGAAAAATATTGTAAATGTAAATGTAAATGTAAATGAAACCCCTGCGTGGGACCTCAGAAGACAAGACTAGCAGATGTGCGGTCTGCGTTGGTCATAGAGTAAAATTAGAATCCAATCTCCTATATAAAGCGGAGATCGTTTTAAATAAAATCAGTTTCTTACAAAAACTCACATGTAAACGTCTTATATTTTGGGACCGCTTTACAACTATCTTTTTGGCCATAAGAGTCTCCCAAGAAGACCTCAAAATCGCGCATTTTTGGTTAACGAAAATATTTCGAAAAATATGACAACTTTTTTGGACAAACAAGAACTTCGGTAAGCCGAAGTTTGTATACCTTTGCAGTCTGCAATTGAATTATTGAAAATCAAGAATATATATATAGTTTATGGGGTTGGCGACGCCTTCTTCACTGCGTTGAAAACTTCTGCTCAAAATTATAATACCCTCTGCAAGGGTACAAAAGGGCATAGTTTTCCCCTAATTTATTTTTTTTTTGGGTAATGCTTCACAGGCGCCTTGCCCTGCTTTCCTTGGTAATTTGGTCATCAAAGCTGGACACTCAGCGGTCACGCTCCTGCGAATGCAAGTAGCTCCTGCCAGCCACCAGCGACCAACTTCATCCTCGTCTTGGGGAAAACTTTCTCCGCATGCTATTTGAGCAACTTAAGCAGACCCGACCGACCAGTTTATCCCGTCTTAGTTGCTTTGACCTTTTTACCGATTTTTTATCCAGCTTCCACGAGCTGCTTCGTGTGGCAACTTTGCATGAAAATGCGTAACGGTCGGCCTTGGGTAAGGGTTACCAGCGGCCTGCGACTGGGAAGTGTCCGCTTGCCGAAGTACCACTGTGTGTCCCCCAGAGAGAGAGAGAGAGTGCGGAAAAAGTTTGCCTCGGCGCTTCATCAATTCACTTTGACTTTGACTGCCTTTGTGAACTGCGAACTTGCTTGGCCTAGACGGAGGCGGCACACACATCCGAACATCCGCACACTCACACGACGGGCTCTACTTGGCTCTACTTTGGCTTAATCGCACATAAGCGGTGAGTTTTTTGTGTACTTACGAAACCACTTAAGAAGTCGTTAAATAATCAATGAATAAAGATTTCTGCCGCCTTTCTTCTTGCGATGTCTTTTCGCGATGTTTTCTTCTTCTGGCGTCGGCGGCGGCGGCGGCGGCGCATAAATTGTCATAAATAAATGAGAGAGCGCGCCTTTGGCAGCCAAAGCAAAGGCTTGCAGGATGTGCACTTGTCCTTGTCCTCCTCGGATTTCCGATTTCCTATTTCCGATTTCCGGGAGTGACAGCTTTAAGGTGCTTCAAGCCAGTGTGTGGGTGCTTTTGGACAATACAGCCGACACTTCCGCATCAATTGCAGAAAACTTTCACTGTGGCCCGCCTTAGGAGGGGATCCTGGGATCTGGGAGGGGCGACAATGGCGCGTAACTTTTGCATTTCAACCAGCGACAGGTAATTGAGCGGAAACGTGGGCAGAATTAACGGTTTATAGGACTTGAGATAGCTTGGGGAAGGGCAAGTAGCTGTGAGGCATTCAACCCGCTGAAAATTGATTGGTTATGGCTCACTTGGTGCTCGATACGAACGCAGCAATAAAAAAAAGCATTATAAGTGTAATACCGCCTAAGCCTTCTCAGAGATGCTTTCTTAAACTAGGTGGCAACCTTTTAATAGGCGATTGAAACAAGATGGCAGCCCAACTGTTAAGCGATCGAAACAAGATGGCAGCCCAGCTGTCAGGCGATCGGAACAAGTGGCCAGCTTGGCTGTTAGGTGGCATTCCCGCTCTCTGTTATTGATCCTTGCCACTTGTTGTCTTCTATTCGTAGTATTCTTGACTTAGAGAGCTTATAAAGCAAACGATTTTTAGGAAAAAATTAGCTTCGGCCTTCCCTGTCCGGCTCTGGCTCCGTTTCGCCACTGACTTTTATTGCATTTGATTGCTGTTTCTCTTTTATTTTTTGTTCCCCCTCGATTTTCATCATTTCCTTGCCTCTTCTTTCTACGTTATTGACTTTGATTTTACTTTCGGCGTTGGCTTTGTGGCTCCTGCACCGCGATTTAACGGCTTTTAGCTAACAGTCGGATGTCGGATAGACGACCAGCCAAGCACAAAGGCGGTGGCAGCGGCACTGCCAGTGGAGTGGAGGTGTCTCCCAGCCGGCTGGCAGTCGACATTCGACAGCTGTCATGACACCCTGCTTCTGCTCCGCCTGCTGCCTGCTCATCCCGCTCATCCTGCTGCTCCCCCACGGACTTGCCGGGGGGCGGTGTCTGCGGAGCAAGTGCCTTAATTTGTGGATTTCGTACAAATGGTTCGGAAGAATTGCTTTAAGTAATTGTTTTCGCCTTCTGTCTGTTTCTGTTCGGGGAGTGTTGTGCCATTTTTCCCATTGCTCTTTTCACGTTCGCCTTTGGGATAATGTCGTTGTTGTGGGTCCTGCTCCCACTCCTGTTTATGGCTGTGAAAGTTACACATATTCGCGTATTTTAACCTGTTTTAATAATGTAGAGTTTAGCTGGGAATCGCTTTTGGATGTCTTGATTTGGCAGCTTTGCCTTGAGTTGAAGTGTCAACCAGGAACATCCCCAGCTAACAGGTTAGAGGCTTTAATGAGTCCTGGCTGGGCCGGAAGAGCGGTGTGGCAGTGGCAGTCGTGGGAATCGCTAGCCCTGCGGACTCCCTGGCTGCCTGGCTTTGCAATTTTCATTTTACATATTGCCCTCGGAGTTGCATATTTTTTTCGTTCGCTGCCTTTGTGTGTGTTTGCCTAACTACCTGGGCCTGGGCCTGGATGTTGCTCTTAGAATCTGGCTGTGCGGATTCCCTCCCATTCCTGTCTGGATGTCGGACTGTGTCTATCCGTGTGCCATTTCGCCCTCTGTTTGCGCACACAGCCTTCGTGCCGCCCCTCCGTTTTGCACCTTTTGTACGTTTTTAATTTTCCTGTTTTATTTCCGGTTTTACGATTCCCATCTCGAATCTAGATTGCAATGGCGTCAGTCGCTGACTGCTGCCTGCTGCTCGCTACTCCCCCGGCAGGCGTTTGTCCGAGTCGCTGCATCGCAGCCAGTCACCCATCCAGCGTAATTATGCCCGGTCCCCACCCCAGGCTCTGGTCAGTGGATCGTCAATTGGTTAAATCATAATTATTGCTGCCTTAAATGCAGCTCTCTGGGCTTTGGGCTTTAATTTCGGGCCAACCAACCCCAGTCCCCCATCCTGTCCGTGTACATGATTTGGCAGGAATTCCATTGACGCCGAGAGATAAAGATTGGGTTACGGATAAGCGCAGGACGTGGGACGTGGGACGACAGGTGAGTCAACGCTTATGTGCTTGCTTAGCTTCGGGTTATATTTGCATAAAAAGGTCACTGGCACCCAGTGTTCAGTGTTTGCCTCTGTGTGGGGCGCCCATTGAGGAAGCACACGACGCTATCTGCTATCTGATGGGTGATGATGCTGGGCTGCGTCCAACCGCAGATTTGGTCAGCGTCGTGCGCCGTCATTTGGGGATTGCTGAGAGCTGAGAGCTTTAAGGCGGAACTGTCAAATCGAACTGCGATTGTGTAGTCACCGACACAGGCAAAGTATCCCTTCTCGGCCGGAACAACAAAAGGCAATTTGCAAAACAGAAGAGCCAGAGCCGTGGAACAAGACTGACGCTGATGGCTGATGGACGGCCAGAAGCCAGAAGAGTAACTAGGATACCACGCTCTCCGCTCTGCGCTCGGCTCGGTTATGGAAGGCATTGTTTCTCGCCAACTCGCCATCTAGCCATCCTGGCCTTCCCCCGAAGCCGCTCCTGCTACCAAAACAAATAAGTTGCAGCGCACGAACTCCAAACTCGAGACCGTCTGCGGGTGGGTGCTCTCCTAGTCCTGGCTCCCGGCTGGCTGGCAGATTTCTGGATAAAAAGATTGACAGCGTTGATAGTCGAAATAATTAATTGAATGAAACTGCTACAACAAATGCCTTTAATTAGCGTCGGGTTTCGCTCGCCGCCTGTCCTCGCTGCCTGTCCTAGCTGGCAAGTTTTCGGAGGACTTCCCGCAGTTGATGGCCGAGTTGATCCCCGCTTATTCCGCCGCTCAGGGTCCTTAACAATAAGCGCTGAGGTGATCCTGCGCTGAAGTGAAGCTCCAGCGGAAGGCCAGCGTCTGAGCGGATTTCGGAAATCTGGAAATAGATGTGTAGGCCGGTATCGATGCTGCAGTTCCTCTCGTCCTCCTCCTCCGCTCGTCGCTGTGTCGCGCGCATTTCCATGAAAATTATTCAAGCAGAAGGATATATGATAATTTCCGACGGAAGTGTAATCAAAAATCGCTTAGACAAGTGCTTGCTCCAACTCCAACCCCCACGCAGGCACACACCCAGGCACATGCGTACATACGGGGATACATAGGAACAATGATACATAAACTCGCTGGGGATATGCATCTGGCTAAGCCGGATGGCGGCCCTCTCCCCCTATTAGGAGATGCTTCTGTTGGCTAGCACTTTTCGTCTTTAATTCATTGAACTTATTTAAGGGAAGACTATTAACTAAATAATATTCCTTTATGACGCTATGACACTGCATTGTTAGAAGGCATGGTCACACTTGTAAAAATATTTTATCTAGAGTTTGTATAAAAATGCAATGGCTTACATTCTTTTGAAATCTTTTGAATCTTGAAATTCTTAATAGTTTGTGATCATGAAAACTCGCTTTTAAGTAGAGCAGCAATGCAGTGCCATAACTCTATAATTAAAGCCACCATAAGAATGTGATTGTTGGTTACTTTTATCAGGGTTGCCTTCAAATCATCGAACTTATTATCAGAAAAGATCGTGATCTAAATAATATTCCTATGTGAGTCGGTTTTTTCTCTCTACGGCACTATGACACTGCATTTTAAAAGAGAGCATGGTCACACTGGATTTTTAATTTACATTTAAGATCGTTAAAAATTTTTATATAATGGTTAAACTAGCTTACATTATTTTTATTTAGAAATATTTATTGTTTATTTTATTTTCTTTGATATCTATTAAATTTGTAATGTTTTCATGATGCTTGCTTATAAAAGCTCGCTGCTTCTATGCAAAATCCAATAATCTCAGCCAAAGTTAATGTTTAATGCTTACATTGGCGACCTGTATTTGTTAATGAAGGGTTCTAGCTAACTCTAGGTCATTATTATTTAAATTTATCAAAGCAACAATGCAGTGTCATAGCCCTATAATCAAAGCCTCTATAAAAATGAAAGCACTTTGGTTTATGGCTATTATATGAAGTGAAAACTATGACAAACGGTCTGAGAACAGATCGATTGTAAGTGGGTTTATATATATTTTTTCGTGTAGAGTGGAAAATGATTTAAGCTCGTTTAAAGATACTTACCTCTATAGACCTTAAGGTATAAAATGTATATTTAATTTGTAAAAGATGCTTCTAGCTTAGGCTCTTCGAAAGGATCTATATCAGTGTGTTTTTCAAGAGGGCTAAGTCCCTAAGCCAAGCTCGACACTTGGCCTCTCTCCTCACTCTCCTCGCTGGTGGCGGCACTCACTCATGACTCGCACGAGCAGGAGCCCGGCAGTTGACTGCTGACACAATGTGGCTAATGCTGTCGGCTCACTTCACCTTTTCGCCAGCTCCTGCTCCTGCTCCTCCTGGGCATCATCAGGCAGTCGGTCGGAATCACATCCTGACATCCTGCGCGTCGCAAATGTGGCAGTGGCAATCGGCTGGCTTTTCAGTTGACTTGAATGCGACAATGCCATTTGGCCAGGCCATATCGCCGACTATTTGCAGTGTGTTTTGTAGCCCTTTTCTTTTTTGCCTTTGCCGGTTTTTGTTTTACGAATAATCCGCTTTTGCCCGGCCCGGCCCGGCTCGGCCGTTCTGATCCTAGTCAGCTTTTGTCCGCTTTCACACCCAGTACCCGGTCGGGTATGGGTATGGAGAGGGAGCGGCAGCGCCAGCGATTCGCTCTTTGTTTTCCGGTTTGCGCTTTTTCGTTCCATTTTCGCTTTCACTTGGTGCAAACGGCCGAAAAACCAAAAGATTTTAATGCCATAAATTCATATTCCCATCATTCAATTGACAAATGGCCATATGTGGCCAGTGACATGGTTTCCTCTTCAGCCCCAGCTCCTCCTCTTCGTTTTTTGTGCCCATCCATTGGCAGTGGCAGATTTTTAACAGGATTTGCAGTGCATTTTAACTGAATAATTGATAAAATTTTGACACAAAAGTTTATTTAAGTGCAGAGCGATGGCATAAACGAACCACAACAACAGCCAGCAGGACAGTGATCCGACTGAGAGGTACTCATCTAGTCCTGGCCACCGATTGACTGCTGTCATCGGTGGCCGTCGGGAGCCGGACACCAGCGAGGGGATTAACTGGCAGCCTGGCAAATGGGTGTGGCCTATGAATTGTTATTCATTAATAAGAGGATAACGCCAACTGGAAATGTTTTGTCTGAATCTCGGTCGGAGTCAAAGCCAATTGCCCTGGCCCTGTCCTCTGTCCCCTGTCCTCTGTCGTTGATGTATGTTTCAGGCATCGTGCCTGCAAAAATGAAATGTACAAAGTGGAATTGAAGTGGAATTATTCATGGGCTCTCGCTTTGCCAGGAGCTGCAGCAGAAAAAAGGTGACGCTGCGATATTCCTACTTCGCGATTGTTAGCCAGGTTGATTTTTGCTGCCCTCCGGCTGCTGTACGGCAGGAAGAGCAACAGCTGGAGCAGGAGCAGGAACAGGAAGGAGGCACCAGAGCTGCTCGATGCCAGGGCATTCCTGGTGCTGACAAAGCCGTGTCAAAGCCAGCGACAACAATAACTTTGCCTTGGCACTTGCATGGGAAACGAAACAATTGATGGATGGAAGACTTCTTCGGGAAGGAAGCAAGTCCTGGCTCTGGAATTTCGGCAAGCAAAATCGAATTAAGAGAGAGTTCCTCTGAGTAGGAGGTGGGAGGAGCAGACCTTCGTGTCCAGCAACCATCATCATAAAACTGCAAACCTGGCCCCATCAATTTCGAGTTTTAATCTGCGATGACACTCGCACGACACTTTCCAGGGGAAAGAGAGGAGCAGCAAGTGGGAATGCCGCATTTAGTGGCTGTTAAAGCCAAATAGTTTGGCCAATTAGCCTGCCCGATGCGAGGGGCTAACCGACAATGGAATGAAACCATTCAATGAATTCAACTTGTCATATTTATGGCCATGTTTGGGGGGGCATTTTTATCGACGTGGCACATGCACAGTCCCAGTCCCAGTTCCAGGGTCCTCGTGTCCATCCCTCTGTGTGCTGTGTGTGCCCACTTATGTCATATGCATGTTTGGCTACTTAAAATTCAATTGGCTCTAAAATAAATGATTGCCAAATATGTGCAGTGCCTGCCTGATGTTGTTGCTGCCACTGCTTATGTTGCTGCTGCTCTTGCCGCTGCTGCCCCGCCCCATTGTAACCAAGTGTCAATTGTCATGTGTCAAATTGTGGCATACAAATTAGGGTAATCAGAGTACAACAGCATGTTTGATTGCTTGCTTTATTTATGATTGTTTGCACAGCTCGGCGAGTGGCCACACGCACAGTGTCCAGGTAAACACCAGTGAGAGCCAGTGGGTGTTGGCTGTGTTTGCTTGGCATTCGTATAAATTGTCAATGGCATTGTCAGGGGCAGGTGCCCCGCTTGGCTTCGGCTCTACTTTCCAATTACTTTCAACCGAACTTAAGGAAGGCCTCATTATTTTCTACAAACTACCAAATCCAACGGGGCAAATCCCAATGAAAACAAGTTAAAATATTATGAATGCATAAAGGGACCCTGCCTGGAGCACAATTAACATGTGCGGCCACCCTGGAGTTTGGGCGTCTCAACTTAAAATTTAACCCGCAGCCAGGACGAGGACCAGGACGAGTGTGTGCGATGGCACTACAAAGGTCTTTTCGGCACACACACACCCACCCCCGAACCCCAAGCCCGGCAAAAAGTGGCCGCAGCTTTCCACAATACACACAAGTGTGGGGCGTGGCGGCTTTTTGTTCACTTGCCCTAATGTTTTGCCAGCCTTTGTGCAACATGAGGAAGGGGGGCAAGGATCGTCCAACGCCCAACGCCCAGAGCTAGCTCCCGGGAACAATTGCAGGCCAAAAGAACGCCGCCTGCGAACAGCAGCTGCTCCTGCTGCTGCTTCTGGCAAGGACAATTAGAAGGACCCAAGCCTTCATGTGTGTGGCGCCGCCCCTGCCAGCCAGCCAGCCATTCTGCTCCTAATGAAGGCGCAAAAATTATGAACTTTGGCCAAAGATGAACACGCTTTTAATTTATAAATACGCCTGGGCCGGAGTCAGAGACAAAAGGGGATGAAAAAGGGCCAGGATGGGCTGCTGGGGCTCAGACTTAGGCACTCTGAATAATTTAAGGAATTCTGGCGGAAGTTTAATCGGGTTTTTTCGAGAGGCAGATCACACAAAGATCTGCCAGAGTCAGAGACCCGAGTCCAGCCAGAAGCAACACGTGGCTCCCGCGGCGGAGCAGCAGCCACGTGTTGCATGCCTCGAAAACGTAAACAAACCGCCCACTTCGAGGGCAGGCCGCCACTCGTCGAGGTCGAGTGGTGCCGAGTGGCAACGAGCCAGGCCGAGCCACGGGCCGGCGGGCCTCAGCCAACCGATGTTTGAGTGAAACTGCCTCGGCAGCATGGTGTTCGGCGAAAGCTTTCGTCGGAATCTCGGAAGGCAGTGCCTGCTGCCTGACTGCCTGGCTGCCTGAACCGAAATTCCGGCCAAGTGACTCCGGCGCCGTCAGTTGCTGTGCCAGCGTGTGCGAGTGCGGTTCGGGAGCGCTCTTCGTCGCAGAGTTCAGAGACAGATTCCGATTTCGATTCCGCTTCGAAAAATTGTTTTCCAGCGTTGTTTTATTTTTGTATTTGTGTGTTGTGTCTTGCTCTGTGTGTGTTCTCGCGGCGAAGTGCTGCTAAGGAGTACTGAGTGGTCTCCGGGATCGGCGCCAGAAACTGTGAAGGTCAGCCTCGTCGCGATCGCCAAGTGCGAGTGCGAGTGCGAGTGCTCGGAGTGCGTGTCGTAATCGCCCTGGGAGGCCTTTTGGCCTCTGGCCTCTGGCATCTGGCTTCTTAACACTTGACAATCCGTGTGTGATCTGTGTGCGATCAGGTGAAGGGAATTCTCCATTCTGCGGCTAAGAGTTTCAGTACAACAGTACGTATACGTGATTGGTAGCTGTTAAAAAGCATTTTAAAAAGTCTCTAGCCTCCGTTTGGCAGTTTGATTATTTGTTTGGCTAAAAGAATGTGTTTTTTGGTTCATTTAATTATTTTTATGGCTTAGAAATTCTTGAAATTTAAGGAGAAATAAGCCTTAATGAGGTACGATCCCTTAGCCTCGAGGTGACTCTTGTTTTTATAAGATTTGTTTTTATTAACAAAGTTGTTTCAATAAACAAGGCACGGTGATTATTAATTTAGCTGAAAGAGTGTGTTTTCTTAATTATTTCTTTATTTTTATTGCTCAAACATGCTTTTAATTTAAGAAGGGAACTTCTTTAACGATCTATAAGCAACCAGGTGCCTCTGGTTTTTATTTGCTTTCTTTGATTACTCAAGATATTTATTCTGTGTGGCAATTTCCTCATTAACTCATTGATGAGTCCAGCATTTTTGGCTCGGTGCCAAATTATTTATTTTCTGGCAAGTGCAAGTGTGTCAATTAATTAGTTTCTTTTTTAGAATTTTCTATTTTCCGCTAAAAAGATTCAAGAAAAACGATCGCTTGGCCTAAACCCATATCCTTCCCGAACCAAAGGGTAAAAGGAGCCTTCGCTGTCTTTCCTAATTTCCTTGCCAGCACATCTGGAGCTCCCCAGAAAGGGTTCGCATTAGTTTATTCTCACAGCCAGCGGAAGGGGCAAAGGCAAAGTTTGGGTTTACAGCCCGGGCGCCACTTACGCATGATTGGAATAAAAATGTCCTGCAGGCGGCAACAAGGACATAACAATATACATGCGAGTACAACAATGACAACAAGTGTTGTCTGGCCGCTGCTGCCAAAACGTACGAGCGCCATTAAGTGTGGCAACTACAACGAGTGCCGTGCCACCTTCCACCTTCCATTTCCACACAAGACACACAACATGAAATTGTTGCAAAATATGGAACTGCTGTGCTGGAGTTGGAGTATTATCCTCGAAACCACGACCCAGTCTGGGTCCGCACCCGAACGTGCCCCGTTCGCTGGCTACGCTGGCGGTAACCCTTTGAGCCCGACCACATATGCATATGGGTCTCGGGCCATGTCCGTGTTGTGTCTCTCCTTGTTGATAACTTAATAGCAGGACAATGCAATACTTTCCATTTACGAGTTCATTTCTATAAGCGAGTGAGAGTCCTCGTTCCTGACTCCGACCAGGAAGGGGCCGGGCCCACTTCGCTTTAAATTAGTGCGAAAGTAGCTCCAGGAAGTTTTGCCAGCTTTGCAAACTGTTGCAAGTTCCGAGAGAGGAGCTCGAGCCCGAACTGCCTTCAATATCAGCCGCAGCCATGATCTGCGACTCTGCCAGTTGCCAGTTGCCACTTCCCAGTTGCCACTTACTCTTGAGCACTTCCTGTGCTGCCAACGCATGGGCGAGGGCAGTAATTTCCTACGAATATCACAATGTAAACGGAAAATCTGCAGGCAACGTGACACAAGTCGTCCTGAAAAAGCATAAAAACGTGTGGCAACCAAGGCAGAGGCAGTGTGGCAGTGTGGCAGCAACAAAATTAAGCGAGAGCGGTGGCGGCAACTTTGCTGTAACGTGCCGTACGTGATGCCAGTGCCCGGTCTCCGACTCCTGATCCGGGACTCAGAATACAGAACTCCTGACTGTCTGCAGATACTAAATCAACTTCAACTCTCGGCAACCGTTCCGGGAGCCGTTCCGGGAGCCGTTCCGGGAGCACGATCCCTGCTCCGGACATGGACATTCCCTCTGCGGAATGGCTACAGACTCTAGTGGCATATTCTAAAGTAAATAATACAATTTGAGTGTGTGGCAGTTGTCCCTGCTAATTGCTGGCCAGCTGGGACTGGCACCGGCCACGGGTTGGAATTAAATGCATTCCATTGGCAAAAACCCCAAAGATTCGCCTTTGTTGGGCCCTTTGTAGTTTGCGATTTAAATTAATTCCATTTTCACTGACGAGAGCCTGCGCTCCCCGCCAAATCCCTAACTGGAATCGACTGGTCTATGCTCTTCGCCACTTAGAATGCACTAAAATGGACCATAAACAATCGAAGTAATTGCCGAAAGCGGCACAGACTGTATAAACATTATGATAAAAAGGAAAAATATAAACAATTGCGGGCGGAGATCGGTTGGGAGTGTATATATCGTAAAATATATATTTACGGGCAATTACTCAGCGTACACATGTGGAAGCTATTCAACAGTCTCGGATCGGATCGCGGATCGCGGATCTGGGGCTGGGTCTAGGATCATCATTCATACCGGAGCGAGCGAGCGTTGCGCCAACGAAACGAATCATAAAAATAAGTTGCCGCAGCAGCAAAAATTATCTATACATTTATTTATATATTTTATTGAGAGCGCCAAGAGCTAAAATGTATATTTCTCAAGCGATGCGAGGCGGCGAGAGATTGAAGGCCCAATTCTAGGCACACCTTGAACAAGGTGCTGCATTCCGTGAGGCTTTAAGCCCATGTTCAACTGATTACCCTTGACAGCAGATTGGCTGGAAAATAATTTACTTGCTCCACGCTAGAATTACTTATTTATTTATTTATTTTACGAGCCTCACGAGCAAAAAGTCTATAATTTATTCATTTATGACTTTTTATTTTATTCATTATGATTTCTTTTGACAGAATGGTTTAATAAATACACCGAGAGCCCACACACTCCACTCGCTGGCTGGCTCATGCATGTAAATGCATCCCACACACAGCCATCTCCCGTCCACATCCCCATCCACATCCACATCCCCATCCACATCCTCGTCCACCTGCATGCACATAAATGTACGTAGCTGCAGGCATGCATAATTGAAGAGCTGCACGTGTGAAGTCGCCAACAGCTGACGCCACTAAAGTCATCAACTGGTGCAGTTGCAGTTACAATTGGACGAGGACCAGCACCAGGATTCGGAGATGAGGCAACTCTGTTGGCTGCTTGGTGCTGCCAGTGAAGGCTAACTGCAACAGCCTGGTGCATATTTTATAGTCCACAGTCCAGACTCAGTCGAGGAGCGGCGACACATTACCCTTGCAGGGCAGATTTATGGGTATCCAAATACGAAGACATCCAGAGGTCCAGACAGGGACATCTGCTCGTTATTGTAGACTCAGGTTTCAGCTCAATTTGAATTTTTACTTACTTACTTTGGAAATTTGTATATTTATCTAAAATTTATATGGTTTCCCCTTACTGATCGCTTAACGAAATAAGATTGTGACTAAATTATTCCATGACAGTTAAGCTGTCCACTTGTTCCGATCGCCTGACAGCTCCTAAGGTTGCCACCTAGTCTAACATCCAATTGAAGCAAAGGTTTGCCTCTGCTTTAAAATCTGCTCGTTATTGTAAACTCCGGTTTCAACTCAATTTGAATTTTTACTTAGGAGTTATTGTGGAAATTGTGTGAATTTATCTAAAATTTATATAGTTTCCCTTTACTGATCTCTTAGGAAATAAGTTAGAAAGTAGATTTTGCCTTAAAGATGGTTTGCTTTGTCAGAGGAAGTCGAGCTATCTGACAGCTGAGCTGCCTACTTGTTCCGATCGCTTGACAGCTCCTAAGGTTGCCACCTAGTCTAGCATCCAATTAAAGCAAATGTTTGCCTCTGACTTAACATCTGCTCGTTATTGTAGACTCCGGTTTCATCTTAATTTGATTTTTTACTCTCTTGTGAACTTATCTAAAATTTATATAGTTTCACTTTACTGATCTCTTTAAAAGAATTTATATTGTAACTAAATTATCCGTTGAAGAAGTTTTGCTTTGACAGCTTTCAAAAGCCAGGCTGAACAGCCAAGCTGCCCACTTGCTCCGATCGCCTGACAGCTCCTAAGGCTGCCACCTAGTCTAACTTCTATGTGAAGACAGAGATATCTGCTCGTTATTGTAGACTCCGGTTTCATCCTAATTTGAATTTTAACCTTGAAGTTACTATGGAAATTGTGGGAATTTATTTAAATTTTATAGTTTCCTTACTAAAGAAATAATATTATAACTAAATTATCCCCCGAAGAGGGTTTGCTTTGTCGCAGGAAGTACAGCCTTCGAGAGAAAGGCTCGACAGCCGGACTGCCCACTTGTTCCGATCGCCTGACAGCTCCTAAGGTTGCCACCTAGTCTAACATCTAAGTAAGGGAAATGTTTGCCTCTGACAACGATTTTCGCTACAAATTTCGATCCGCATCGCACTCAACCTCATTAAAATGCATTAATCAGATATTCTGCATGAAAATGTCAACATTTCTGGATTTAAATCCAGCGAATTGACGGCGAGTGGGATTGGAAGTAACCGCATTCCGACCACACTCAAAGAACATCACAATGGGCGCAGGAATCGTTTGTTTTTTAAATGCCGCTTTCGTTTTCCCTTTTCGCTGAATTTTTCTGCTTTTAATATTGGCTGCTGGCGGCGCTCCATGCGCTCCATGGGGTCGCAAGTGCTTTTATTTGGGATATTTCGGAGCAATATGTATTTACAATATATAGACAGATATTCCACAAAGCCTTTGCCAGCTGCCAGCTGGTCGGATGCAATCGATGATAAAGAAGTCAATTGACCCCCGCCGTCTGACATTAATATTTTTCCTTTGACGGCATATTCAACAGGGATCGGGATTCGGATCGGGAAGCTGCAACTACCATGACCGGCTCCTGGTCGACGACGGCGTCCAGCGGCGTCCACTAGCTGCGGCACAGAAGCTCAGCTCGGCAGAAATGTTGGCTGGTGGCAGCAGTGGTGACAGCACTGAATACGGACCAACCTTGCGGCGACTGCCAGCACCTTCCACCGACGACGAGGGCAGGCAGCAGCAGCGACTCTCGGTTGGCACAACGCCCAAGCGGCCCCACTCCCAGTCCCACCGTCCTGGCACTGTCCCCATGACAGGCAGCAGCACCAGCGGAGCCAGCGGAAACGGACACCACACCAGTGCCTCTGGAGCTGCCTCTGGAGCTGCCAAGGCCATGACGACGGTAACGGCAGCGGCCACGACGGGCAAGGCGACGGTCAGCCACGGTCACGGCCATCGGGCACGCGCTGCCGGAGCAGGTGGACCAGGTAACCGCTCCAACGTGGACGTGGGCTTCGTGGGCGGCATCGAGACGTATCTGGGCCTCATTGGCTGGCGAAAGAAGTGCCTGTACACGCTGCTCCTGCTCCTAATGCTGCTCATCATCACCAACCTGGTGCTTACCTTGTGGATACTCAAGGTGATGGAGTTCTCCACGGTAAGTCTGAGCTTTCTGGGTAACTAGCTAACTCCCTGATCTCCTCTATTTTCTGATGGATTCCAGGAGGGCATGGGCCAGCTCAAAATCGTGCCCGGCGGCATACAGCTGACGGGTCAGGCCATAGTCATGGACATGCTGCGCGCCTCCACAATCCGTTCGCGGCATGGCCAGCCCATCTCCATAGGTGAGTGAGCATCGTCCAGGGGTATTCCCCGATTAGGTCCCCGCCCATTAATATTCATTTCATAAATTTCCACTTTTCACGCTCCTGATGAGCTCTACTGATGGGGGTTCGCTCTGGGTGGGTCTGAACTTGGTCTGCGAATGTCAAAGTCACGGGCGAGGGCGGTGACTGGCCTGAATGGCGGCCAGCGCATGTTTAATGAACTGCACTCGCCGCTATTATGCAGCCTCCAAGGAGGGCAGCGCCGGAGGGCAGCTGAAACATTCATGGAGCCACAGGGTAGGGATGAGGACAGGACGACAAATGTGTGCCGTTGCCTGGCAAGACATAAATCAGCAGATACGAGGTATCCATGCCAAGGTGAAGGCAGGAAATCAGAGACGCTAAGCGTCGGCAAATGAGATCGCGGCGGCTCCTGCTCCTGCTCCTCCTCCTGGCCAAGATGTACAATTACAGATAAACCATATGAAAGCAGGGCCAAAGAAGACGGATGCGATTGCCCAGGGACCTTGGTCCTGCGTCCTGCGTCCTGCGTCCTGGGCATGTGTTGACAGGAAAATGCTATCAAGGCAGCCAGTATTTCCCGCAGCGATAAGCAGCAGCAGCCGCAGACACGCACGCGGAAGTGGGTTGAGGGAGGAGACGCTGGCGAGGATGTGAGTCCAGGTCAGGTACGCGCGATGGCTGGCGACTGATAGCCAAGAGCGATGGCTTCGAGGGCCAGGGATTTGATTTCCGTTTCCGCTGTCTTGTCACTATCTTAACCGAGCACCGAGCACCGAGCACCGAGCACCATCTGCCTGAGTGTGTGCCTTGTGGTTCGCCGGTGTTTACTTATTTATATTGCAATTACTGCTAAAATTACCCGCATTTGTCATACAAACACTAGGATTAATTCCTGTTTCCCCTGGCAAACAACCCTCCTCCTCGAGAGCTCCTAAATATCCTTCTCCTTCTCTATGATTCCACAGAATCATCACGTAATTTTTCAATCAATACACGTGACCCGAATGGCCTGATTGAGAATCATTTATTCCTGGGACACGACAAGTTCGAGTGCCTGTCTGCGGGCTTTCGCATCAACGACACCAACGGCCGGAGCCTGTTCTCCGTGAACCGCAATGAAGTCACCATCGGAGCCCACTCTCTAAGGATCGACGGCGAGGGCGGCGCCGTCTTCCGCGAGTCCGTGCAGACGCCGCATGTCAGGGCCGAGCCCGGCCGGGAGCTGAGGTGAGTACCGATCCTGGTCCTGGTCCTGGGCCAATTAAAGTAAATGAAATCGAAAGCCAATCTGCTGGCACGCTTGGCGCGCGGTGTTGAAATTCAATGACTGTAATAAATTCAGCAGGAATTCGCAGCATGTCCTGGTCGAGGCACGGGCACTGGTGGCATGGGGAAATCTGAGAAATAAAAAATTAAAAGCAAACACTCAGCTGCGTTCAGTTGCGCCTCTGTCAACGTCACCTTTTGCGGTAACAAAACAAAAACAACAAGCAGCCAGCCACAACAGGCACAGGCACTGCACCTGCACCCAGCCAGGAGCCGCCTCTTTACGAGGTGTCGCTATTCAGCTCACTGAGCCCGCGTCCGTGCCCGTGCCCGTGCCCGGGGAGTGAAAATATTTATACACATTTGTCTGAATGTACACAAACGGCGGCAGTGAATTAAAAAGCGCTAAAGGGGCCAGACCTTTTTTCCTGTTTGGCTAACGCCGGACAGGGAGTGGGACTGGGACAGGGACTGGGACTGGCTGCATTATGCAACCTGCCTGTATCCATCGGTCTGTGTCCAGTGTCCAGCCGTCCAGCTGTCCTGCTGGAGTCCTGTTTGTACATATGAACCATTAACAGGATCGGCGGCTTGTAATAACATTTTCATTGACAAATTCAGTGATAGCTGCCTGGCCTGTGTTGGTTCATGGAAATGACAAATTGTGTGGCGACCAGGTAGGCTGGATGGATGGCGGCGATGGCGGTGATGGCGGCGATGACAGCGATTTCGAATTGAAATTGCAATGTTTTTAAATCAGCAGAGAGAACACACAGCGTGGGGAGAGCGGAGAGCTTTCCGTTTCATTAGGCAGAGATTCAGAGGGATAGCCAGGCTGGCCAGGGACCTCTACTAACCTGATTTAATTACAGACTCGAGTCCCCCACACGCCAGCTGGAGATGACGGCGGCCAAGGACATCAATTTGCAGTCGCGGGCAGGCGGCATAGAAGTCGTGGCCCTGGAGGATGTCAAGTTCCGAGCCCTGGACGGAAGCGTAAGTATGATTGCCGCTTGGGGGATAGGAAGTGCTGCCAGGGAGCACTGCAACATCTCACCCTTTTGATTCTCTCCCTTGTAGCTGCGCTTGGAATCCTCCAAGATCCTTATGCCCAACCTGCGCACCGCCCAGCCCCCCATTTTGGGCACTGCCCAGAGCCGGGATCACATGCATCGCGTCTTCCAGCTGTGCGCCTGCTCCAATGGCAAGCTCTTCCTGGCGGCGCCGCACTCCATTTGCGCGGGCGACGACTCCACGGTTTGCAGATGATTGCACGGCGGCAAGCGTTCCCTGTCTGCCGTCCGAGACGGGACTGGGCACTACTAGGATCGATCCTGTTGAATTATTTATACGCTAACTGTAACATAGAGAGTATAACTAACTAACTTAGTGGCACCCACACGGACATATGATTATCCAGGCATCGTTAATACCCATTCACAGGGAGAAGAACAAAATCAAGAGCTTCTTAGACACTTGGATGTTGTGTACTACTTAGTATCTATACTAAATGCAATACAGAGACATAGGCATATCCTTCATAGACATATATAGCGACATATCGTACACCCAAGCCTGATAGTAATCCGAGACGAGACGCGACGAGAGTTCAAGCCCATCTAGGAAGCCCATCCAGATGCCGTTCTAAAGGTAATGTACATAGACTCCTCTTCCCATAGAACTCGCTGTCTCGCCACGACTAACGATCCTTACCGATCGGCATATCTAGTGTATCCCTCGTAATTATACGAATACGAAGACAATGAAATATCATCCAATGAATCGCAAGAGCTATCTCTACCTATACATGTGTAACCTAGAAGCAGCAAGGATATCAGCATGAATACAGATACAGATACTATGGATATGAATATGAATACTAATAGAGTTGAACCTGGACGTTGCCGTTGAATTTGTCAAGTGCGAGTACACTGATACATAGATATATATATGAAATATGAAATATAATATATAATAAACCAAATATAATAAATAAAATATAAAATATAATAAATAGATAAATGTATGTACATGTAAACTTAATGAGAGCGCTTTCTGTTGTTGATTCTTTTTTTTTAGCACGATTAATGTAATGTTTATACGGAAAGTGGATATACGAGTCTTTATATATAATATATATATATCACAAATATATTGTAATACAGCAACAGATACTTAATGAGAAATACATGGCATAAACTAAACCTGAATCTGCATCTAAATCCATTCAAAGCAAAGGGGATACGCTAAGCGGACGCCTGTCCCTGCAATTGGTTGGACATGCGGATTTTTTATTCGACGGCCGGGATTGTGCGCACTTTTTACGGCCAAAGCGCTCAAACGACGGAGCTCAAGCCGAGAGTGCTCCGAGTGCTCCTCGTTGGTTAACGCCTTCTTCTAGTCGCGCTGGCACTTCAATCGAACTGAACAGGGCTCCAAGGGCCTGCCTCTAACCGCTCTGTTCTGTTCCCTTCCGCCGTGACTATGACGCTGAGGATGATGATTACGGGGACTCCAACGACGACACACGAAGGACTCCTCGGGCTCTGCCAAATTGAGTTATTCTCCGAGCGAAGGACCCTGCGAGCCCTGCCACGGCTTTGAGCCGAAAAAGAGCTTGCCGCGCGAGTGAGGGAGCTTTGCCTTGTGAAAGCTTCTTCCACCGCGACTCCATTGAGCCAGTGCATCTGTCCAAATGCAGGGCTCCCCAATTAACGCAGGCAGCACTGGCCTTTGTCCTCCTCCACTTGGAGTTGTCCTCCTCCACTGCATCATTCATGCCAGATTGAATATGCAGCTCAGCCCTTTCACTGCTCCAAAAGGGTTCAAGTTTAGTCACCGCAGATCCATTCCGGAGTGAAGCGGCAGTCAGGGAGTCACATGGGGCGACGGCTCTTGACGTTATATTTAGTATTCCATTAATATTCTAATAGGCGCTTTTGTACTTTTCTCTCCTCATTGGCTACTGTGTGGCTGTTGGCTGTGTCTTTTTGTCATCCATCCCCGCCGTGGAACCTCGTCCTGCCACTACTCCGACTCCGTGTGTGTGTGTAAGCCAGTAATCACATAAAATTTTCTAATTACCACACTAACAACACACACACTCGGCACACACACACTGCCGCCTCGAAACTGTCAGGCTAGGAAGTAAGTTTCGCGAGTCGCGTGGCAGCTTCTAGCCTCCACCCTTCACCTGCCAGGAGCCCCGAGCCCCGAGCACATGCATAGTTTAAATTTCAATGCATAACTCAACTGCTCCTCCGCCCAGGCTGGTGCCTGTCTTAAGCCGTCCTAAAATTTAAATGAAAACACCTTGCGGCGCCATATGTGAGCGGCCATAAATTCAGCAGGACCCCTCAGCTTGTAGAGCGTTAATGGCAGGACCCAGGCAGCCAGGGAGCGGGTTGGACGCAACAGTTAGTTAGTTAACGGTATCTAAAATGGGTGTAAACCTGCGCCAAGCTGACAAATTAAGTATGCATGAAAGTGGCAGCGCCACACACACGCCACACACACGCCACACACACGCCACACACACCCCAACATGCCGACATGCGAACACACTCGAGGGAGAAAGCATTTCTTTTACGTTGCAGTTAATAGGATTTGGCTGGAGAGTGGAATCAAATTAATTGTTTCATTTGTTTACAAAACGCTCGAGCCCAAGTCATTGTTGTTGCAACACTGTTGACAGCGGGGGAGGCAAGAGGTAAGAGGTAAGAGGTGGAGTGTGCGTGTGTGCACGTAGCCAGGTACAGGTGTACAGGTGTGCGAGCTGGGGATCTTTAGGTGCATGCCTTAACTGACGTTTAAGTGGGCAATTAGGCAAAACTGTGTAATGTTTTCATCGTTAAGGACGTACGTGGCAGTGCCGACAGTGCCAGGGAATGCGACGGGTTTGGATTTGGCATCGCTGACCTGGATGCCTCCTGCTGCTCAGAAGAGACCTCAATGTCGACATCAATCGAACGGAGCCCCTGTGAGGCAACGAGGCAACTCATATTTCCGGTCTAGCTGGGCAAGTATTTATTAACTTATTAAATTACACACATCCCTGCATCCTGAACCGGTTGCCAGGACACCTGGCCGATTGTTCATTTACTCGCATGCAAAGGAGGCGGCACAGAGGCGCACTTGCAGGACCAAGACCGCACTTACTTTACGGCTCCTTGCGCCGTGCAGGGAGCATCGGCATTTCCGTCTTATCTCAGGACTCGGGACTGGGTCCGAGCAACTAAACGAATTTATGTCGTAATGAATGTCAGTTGCCACATATCTCCGTGTCTATCTGCGCTTTATGCACAGTTCAGCACTTCTTTCCGTCCGTATCCGAGTCCGTGTCCGTGTCCGTGTCCGTGTGAGTTCGTTCGGCGGTGTATCCGGCAGGATCTTGATGTGCCTGGAGCGCTATCCTTATTGCGTTGCGGCTGGGGGAAATTTAATAGTTATTCAAAGCATTCGGAAGCCGGAGGAGCGAGCCCCCAGAGCCAAGGACAGAGAGTCGCCCGTAAAAATGTTTCTGCATTTTCGCGGGCAGCTTATCGGCGAAAGTTGGGAAAGTTGATTAGTTGCAACTCCGCCCCAGAGCCTCAGAGGCCCAGGAGGTAAGCCAGGTGCTACCTGGGAGTTGGCACAATTGCTGCTTGAGTTACGAGCTGTTCACTTCGTGCTTAACATGGTCCCAGTCCCCCAACCCTGCCAAGGCCCTAGGCCGACCAGGCTACACCCTTTCCCTGCCAGACCTGGGGAGAGCTCCGCCCGCAGGCGGACAGAGTATCCCAGTTTCGGGTCCATGTATCCTTTTTGCCGCCTCGCGCGGCGTTTTTTACGAGCTGTTACCGGTCGTGCCCGCTATGCGCGAGTGCGTGTTAACAGGCAATTAAATCCGAATTACACTTTGCTCCTTTTGCAGCCACACGGCCATAGCCATAGCCGGGCAGCCATGTGTGTGTGCCCAGGAGTTGGCTTAAACGGCAGGTGTGCCGAGCGCCACGCTCCCCGGTGCGATTTGGGCGCCAGCTCCGGCTCCGACTCCGGCAGCGATAAGACTGGCAAAGTTCAAGAAGTCAGTGCTGGCAGCCAGGACTTGCCCGGACCAATTAAAGATAAATTTTAATTGCCGCCACAGAATGGAGATTTATGTTGCAGGCATTAACCAACCGAATCGGATTCGTTTGTTGGCTTTCGCTCTAATTGAATGGAACGCACCTTCTCCTTCCGTCCCCTGGGATCCAATCCGATAATCGAATTGCCAAAAGGTCGAGAATCAGCACTTGCGTTAGAATGTCAAAGGCGCTAAGCCGCAAAAAGTTAGCCCAATTGAATTTTGGTAACTGCGGGCGGGGACAAGGACACGGACAGGGGCAGGGACAGTAGAGAAAACAAACAGAGTCGCATAAAATGCTCATACTTTGGGCGAAACTCAGTCTGGCAAATAGATTTTATGCCCGCCTCCTGGGCTGCACTGGCAGAAATACTCACTTAGCAAAAATCCTGTGGCTCCAGAGACGCCCAATCATACCGATATATATTCCCTGGTTAACTGGTCATTTACAGCCGGTAAAGCATGATCCTGTCCAGAAACCGGCCACTTACAGACGGCAAAGCCTCATCCTCTCAAGAAACTGGCCATTTACAGCCGGCAGAGCCTGATCCTCTCCAGAAACTGGCCATTAACAGCCTGCAGAGTCTGATCCTCTTCAGAAACTGGCCAAACACAGCCGACAGAGCCTGATCCTCTCAAGAAACTGGCCATTTACAGACGGCAAAGCCTGATCCTCTCCAGAAACTCGAGAAACTCTCTCTGTGGAGACTCGAGGTTGTAACTACAACAACATTTTTACATTCCAAGTTAATGAAATCACCAAGCAAATAGCCACATTTTCCATTTCGAGTACCAGGCGAACAGAAGTCAGTAGGGCGACGATGCGCTGCATTGAAAACTGTTATAAAAATGTGCTGAAGCACAACGAAGCTAGCGGCTTCCCATTGGTCAATACAAAGCTTAAACTGTTATACAAACGTGCTGTCTTAAACTAACGGTTTGTGAAAATATTGATGGCTTCCTATTGGTTAAACGGCCAATAGGATCGTGGCATCCTAAAATGTTTCTCTTCTCTATTTTAACCTCCTCATGCCCAAATTAAACTGGGGCCACATCAAAAATATTTAACGCCATTAATATTTAATTAATGCTGCATATACGCAACAGTGGGCATAAAGGGTTAAGCCCTCTAGCGGCATGAAATGCTTGAAAAATCACACATATTTCATATATTTGCAGTTTTGAGCTACCAGGCGAACAGGAACAGGCAGCAAGCAAACAGCAGCAAGTGCACGCACTGCTATCAGCTGTTTGCTCTCATCTCTAAGCTCGACTAACGGAACCCTATCGAGATGGCTGTCTCTCCTTTGTCCAATCAGAAGCCTTTCTCTCAGTTCCCCTCTGCTTAGAACCGTTACTTCAAAATGAGCTCCCCTCTGCCTAGAACCGTTACTTCAAAATGAATTATTTAGGAGCTCAGTTGCTTGCTGAACTTTTTGTGCGCCTGGTGTACAGAAATCACGGCTTAGAAAAATATATGCCCACGAGCGTCATAAATTGCTTGAAAAATCACTCATTTCACATATTTGCAGCTTTAAGCTACCAGGCGAACAGGAAGAGGCAGCACGTAAACAGCAGCAAGTGCACACACTGCGATCAGCTGTTTGCTCTCATCTCTAAGCTCAACTAACGGAACCCTTTCGAGATGGCTGCCCCTCCTTTGACCAATCAGAAGCCTTTCTCTTAGTTCCTTCTGTTAACCCTTTGATGCCCGAAATAAACTGGGGCCACATCAAAAATATTTAACTCAATAAATAATTAGTAGGAGTCCCAAGTAACGTTTATTCCGATTTTCGGAACTCTGAGTCCTTTGTTATGTCCTTGAAATGTCATAAAAAAGGGTCCACAAAAATTTTGAATCGTAGCCGAAATTAATATGCAAAGTCAATGTTGCGTATACGCCACAGTGGGCATGAACGGGTTAAGAGAGAGCATCGATGCCATTATCGGCCTGCTGCTGCCTTCTGTGCGCCTGGTACATGGAATCAGGCATTTGATGAATTTCTGCTGCGGAGACTGGAGATTGCAATGCTGTTGTTGTTGCCTACAACAACATTTTACATTCAGATTAATAAAATTTGCCGTACAAATATTTCGCTCTTCTTATTTCAAGTACCAGGCGAACAGAAAGCAGGAGAGCAACGATGCGCTGCTCTGTGCGCTGACGTCATCGGCTCCTCTCTCTCTCTCGCCATCTGCTGCCCTTGCCACCCACGCGCAATATGCACAAGAGAGAACAGAAGAATCAGTGCTGTCAAATTGTAATTGTGTGGCTAGATCTAGCCTTTTTTAGAGCTAAATAGCTAGATTTTAAGCAACAGCTATTTTTTTGCCATATTACAGAACATTTTAGCTATCTTTTTTCGCATATCTAGCCATAGATCGTTCATTTTTCACTCATACAAATGCAATGTTGGCACGTGACTGTAATGGCGCCGACCACTGCCTTTAGGCAGCATATTTTTATAACAGTTTTCAGCAGCGAACAGTGCTGCGAATCGTTGCGCTGCTGCTTGCTGTGCGCCTGTTACTTGAAATGGGAAAGCGCCCAATTTGGTGGGCGATTTCGTGAAAATTTGTGTTAAAAATTTTGTTAACAAGTAAAGTGAATAGTAAATAAATATTTGCATTGCAAATTAAATATTTTGATATTAACTATTATTAATGTATTTATAAACATCGCTATAATTACAGTTATAGGAAAATCGGGAGCGGGAAAATTGAGAATCCCAACAGTCCAAGAAGCATAAGATGGCGAAGAAGAATTTCCATGAGAATGGGAAGTATAACTAAAATAAATGTAAGTAATTAAAATAATGTGAAATAAGGATAAGAAGAAGAATAAGATGCCCGAAAATAATTTTGCTAGAGGATACGAAGGAAAAACATTTCCATGAGAATGGGAGGGATAACTAAAATAAATGTAAGTAATTAAAATAATGTGAAATAAGGATAAGATGTCCGAAATGACTTTCATTGAGCATGAGGAAATTTCCATGAGAATGAGAACGATAACTAAAATAAATGTAAATAATTAAAATAATGTGAAATAAATAAATAAAACAATAAAGAAGGAACCAAAGACCACTCCAGCAGTAGGCACTCCTGTCGAAGACACTCCAGTTGAAGGAACAATGGCAAAATTAAGAGAATAAACTTTTAATATTAGTAGAAAAAACAAAAGTAAAATAAAGTAAAAAAAATAAAAGGCTTCAAATAAATAAGATGTTGACCCCACGGCAGGTCAAGCCGGAATGAGCCTTGCTGCAGCTTCTATGCAAGTGACTAAGGGGGCCAGTGTGGCTGCCCTTTCTTCTAACGCGTTTTCGGGCTTATGAATCCATAATTCGGGATTTTCTATTGATAGTTTCCAGTGTTGCCTCTTCGACCTTGGGAGCTTCGACAATCCTGAAAAACGCATAGAATTTAATCTTTTATATTTTTTTTATGGAGGAAGTGTTTTTTTCTGCCTATAAAGAGTTGTTCGCAGTGTAGAATATCAGCATAAATATGTGTTTAAAGCTCCATTGCCGGTGTGTGGCAGAAGTGGGTCCACCATATCAGCTCCGTATCATTACTGAGGATGCAAATGAAGCCATTTCCCCATTCAGCTCGAACTACTCACTAGGAGGAGGAGGAGGCGGCCGGGTAGCTAGTCCCGGGCAGCAGGCAGACCCAACTTAATCCTTTTGTGAGCAAACATACGCTCCTTGGCCCGCTGACCGAGCTCCTGCTGCTGCTCCAGGTCCTGCTCGAGACTCTGGCCCCAGTTCCGCTTCTGTTTGTGACGCGGGGCGGCGTGGGAGGTCACAAAAAGTGTGGCAAGCGGAAATCAAATGAAAAACTCGTGCGTCGCCCCCGAAATAGCAGGGAAATAGTACAAAACAAAATAAAATAAAATAAAATAAACTTTGCCGAACGCATTTCTATTGTCAGCGGCACACAGTCGCAGGCCAGGCACAGTCACAGCACAGTCACAGTCACAGTCTTCGTCGTGGCTTTCGGTGGGTGAAAACTTTGCTGGGACCACTGCGGGTCGGGGTCTGCCCTTTGTTTGTTGTTCTCCTCCTGCAGCAGAAGCAGCAGCAGCAGCAGCAGCGTTTGTTTTCTTTCTTTGCCTGCCCGCTTTCCCTTCTTTTCCCCTTTTATTACGTATTTCATTTTTTAGCTGTGGCAGCAGAACGCAGAGCCGTTCACTTCATTTGCCTACACGGCCGCCATAGTGTTCGAGTCGAGTCCCGAGTCAAGGAGCACTTTTGCAGGCGTCGTTACTGCGGCTGTTCCTGCCACTGCCGCTGACAGGAGGCAGGAGGAAGGTGGCGCTGGCAAAAGGACAAACTTTTGTCGCTTGGTAATGATGGCATTTTGGCATTGCTGCCGCTTGTTGTTATTGTTGTTATTGCCGCTGCTCCTGCCGTTGTTGTTGTTGTTAAAGTTTTGCGCACACACAAGTTTAAACAAAGCAGCCGCCAGTCCCATAAACAGTCGACAGGCGTTGCGCCGCGCTCTCTCCGGGTCAAACAACAACAGTGACTTGTGGGTGGCTCCTGGACCAAGCAGCAGCTGCAGTCGCATCTGCATCTGCATCTGCTTGGCCTGCACCCCCGTCGTATACTTAATGCCCTGCCCTCGCTCGCCGCGGCATCAAGTATACGCCCCGCTGGCGGACAAGAAAGAACCGCTTTCGAGTAATGGAATAGAGCACTTTTTGTTTGTCCAATAATAATGCCTTTTGCGGTTGACTTGCCACGAATCGTACTCCTCCGTTATCACTTAATTGAAAAGCATAAAACTGGGGCTCATTAGTAGTAAACGCATGAGTTAGTGGCTTGGCTAGTTGCTGTAGTTAATAGTTAGTTGCTTGCTAATCAGCTTACGCACTGCACTGTAATTTCTGCCAAATGGCAAATGGCAAATAATTTGGGGACCTCCGAGCCCCCCCGAAGCCCAAAAGTTTCTTGCGGCCGGATCTTATCGGACGCAGGAGCTGCACGCTCCACTGAACAGGACTCTCGGACTTTTGGACAGGGGAGCAGCTCGGGGGACCTGATAAGGGCCAAGCTCATGGGGGTTGGCACAGAGATAACACATAATTGTGTCCAATGTAACGACAAATTTAGCAGGATGACCAGCTCCGAACTCCGAGCTGCGAACTGCGAACTCCGAGCTGCAGCAGCTTGCTCCGGTTGAACTCTTTCGTCATCGCCTTAAATTGGTCCCAGGACCAACGATGACAACTTGACTCATTTATGAGATGGAACGCCGGGAGACAGGGGGCTTAATGACGTGGCTGTCGGAGGAGTAGACGTCAACGTCTTGAAGCGCGTTTAATTTGTTTCTCAAGAATTCGCACAAAGCGTGCCAAGTTGTTGTTGCCCGTCCATCCTTGCTTCGTCCTTCGTCCTGAGTCCCGTGTCCCGTGTCGGTGCGTTTGCGTTTCTTTTTATGAACTCTTTGGCGTGGCTTGGGCGCGTTATCTCCGATTCCGAGTCAAGTTCGCTGGCACGCTTAATTACCGTCTCCCGCCTCCGTCCACCGAGAGTCGAAAAATATGCTGTGACGTCATTTAGCTTCAATTAAAATAGCTGAGGATTGCATGAGGATTTTTAATTAAAATCTACTTTGTAAATTATACGTTCAGGGATTTGGCCAGTGCGTGCTCCCATTCCCGTCCCCGTCCCCGTCCCACATCCGCCCGTTCACACTTTACGGCCAACTGTTTATCGTTAACGTTTTGGCCCATTCACCTTATTACTTGCACTTGCCTTGTTATACCCTTGCCAAGGGTATTGCCATCCCTTGGTCTTAGTTTAAAATCGTTACAGTAGTTAATAGCAATTTAAATGCAAGCAGATTTAGATTGAAAGGCTAGTCTCCCTTGAGACGCTTCACTAGGTGGCAACTTTAAGCCATAAGCTATGGAAGCAAGTGGGCAACCCTGGCTGTCAGGCGATCGGAACAAGCTGGCAGCCCATCTGTCAAATAGCTGCCTTCCGCTGTTTATTATTCGTTATTCCTAAAGTATATTAATTGACAAATTAAAGCTAAAAATATTCACAACTCAGCCAAAACAGCCTTAATTTTAACTCGGAAAGCTGTTTTATGTTAGTTTTAAGTAAATAAATAAACCTGCATACTGCGTTTAGAGATTTAACAAATTTAATTTTTTGTCAATTTTTGACATTTTAAGAAGACTTACCCCTTGCTAAATTTTGAAAAATCGATCAAATTTTTTTTTCTGATATTTTTCAATATTTTGGTTTTAAATGTTTAAGATTTTAATGACGAATCGGAAAATACACAGCTTTTGGCTTTCACTCCTTTTTTGGCTATCGGAGGCTCTTAAGAAAACCTCAAATTTGGATTAAAATTATATTTCGAAAAATTTGATATTTTTTTGGAAGAATCTAAGTTAAATGTAATCATAACTAAGCCAAAAACGCCTTAATTTCAATTCGGAAAGCTGTTCTATGCTAGTTTTTTGTAGATTATAAAATCTACTCATTAAATTTGAAAATTAGAAAAAAATTTAATTTTGGCCAATTTTTGAGAATTTTAATGATGTAACCCCTTTCAAAATTTTGAAAATTTAGCAAAAATTTTTTTGTTTTCGATATATTTAATATTTTACTATTAAGTCTATGTTTATCTGTAGTTTTATACCCAATTAACCTGGAATAAAAACGATCTATCCTTTATATATTGACTTTAGTTTTGTTGCCACTGAAAGGGTGTCGAACCAGAGTTGACAGGACTCTTCCTAGTCCTTTAGAGAAAACCAAAATAAGCCAGAAGCCAAATACGTAACATATAGAGATGCTTAAGCAAATGTCTGCCTAGGATGGTCAAGTTAGGAGTCAGGCTGGTCAGACTGCGGAAATCGGAGAGAGCTACGATTTAGAGATGCAGAGCTCAGAGCTCCGGTCGTAACAATTAATAGACTCTTAGGAACAAACAAGCTCAAAGTTGTTTTATGTGGAAAATAAATTGCTTTTGCCATGCTATTGCTATTACCATTGTCGAAGGCCTGTTTTGTGTTGTTGCTGCTGCTGCTGTCAACGCTTATTTGCCAAACGAATTTACAGGCGAAAATGTCTGTTTATTTGCATATGTTGAATATAAATAAATAATTGCCGCCCGCCGATACAATTTATGCATATTTCAATATAATAATTTCATTGGAAATTAAATCGTCGGCCAATTGCGACAATTAATGGGAAACCGAACCGAGTGGAGTCCCTTGACTTGGCCCAAACAAAGCAAAAGCGAAAGCCAGAAGCCAGAACCCAGAACCCAGAACCCAGAACCCAGAACCCAAAACCCAAGCCGAACAGCTTGTTGTATCAATTGACAGCGAATAAAAATGTCAGTTGGGGCTGGCAAACAGCAAACACGAGGCGGCGAATAAACAAGGGTCATGCGAGCCAAGCATTTAAGTGTCCAATTTTTAGGAACCGCAACACAGCACAACACGAGGAAGGAGGAAGACAAACAACAGGACACAGGAAGGGAACGGAACCCGACTGCCAATCCAATCCGGAGCAAGCACTGCTCAGAAACACGCAAGCACACACACAACGGAAAGAAGGAAGGAGCCTGACAGCACGCCAAAGGAATACATATAATAAGGACGACGGGTTCGAACCCTCACCCATCGCCAGCCACTTACGTGGGTCGAAGGTATCCATCCTCCGCGAACTGTGTGCGTATATTGAAACGTATGAGCACATTATCTACGTGTTTACATCCCAATTTGATTCCCCGATGATTGCCTCTGCCTCGTCCCTGCTGCCTCGTCCTTGTTTTTGTCTTGAAAGATTTGTTGGCAATTTCTTGAGAACGTCCGCAGAAGGCAGAAGGAGGTGGGCTCCGGCTGCTTTTCGATTTCCGTTCGACATCGTCGTATATCCTGCGAGCTTAGTCACTTACAGCCATGTCTCAGGCACAGGCACAGGCACAGGACCAGCCACAACCACCACATCCGGCCACCCTCCGCTATCCTCACATTGCGTTTCCCCTTTTTATTTATTTTTTTTTCTCCTGCCATATAGCCTGTCTCGTGACTTCCGAGGTAGCCCTAATAACTGCTGATTGTGTGATTTCCCCGAGCCACCGCCACCTCCTCCTCCTCAGACGTGTTGCGTGCCGGGTCAGACCCCCGCCTGTCAGCGTTTCTGTTGGCATTGACCCTCCGGAGACCTTTTCGTACACTCATAAATGTCTTTCAATCATAATGTTTCAATAAGTCAAAATCGATTACGAACTTCATACGAAATTTATTGCACTTTCGCAAATATGACATTGACTGGTTGTGCGACGGGGTGTGTACATGTTTACGACTGCCCTGTGGTGTGTGCTGTGTGTGCTGTGTGTGTGTCTGGGAGGAGGCAGCTCCCTTGGCCAGCCGGACTCCAATCTGACGCGCGTGTGTACCGCATTTGCGGTTTGTTTATCGCAATGCCAGCGGAGGAGAAGGAGCCAGTGACAGTGGAGGCGGAGCACTGGCCACATGCACACAAAATTGAATTTGCCAAAGGGGCAAAGTGCTTAAATATTTAGTTAAATGATTGACAGGGATTGCTGGTCGGTCCAGGGTGGCTCTACCCAATCCCAATCCCAGTCCCCCTCTGACTGCTCCGATTATTTGAATATTGACGAAATTATTGACTGCTGAGCGACGGGATTAGCACGTGATGCCCCAAAGTCCGCAGATTATCGCCTGGCATCGTCCCAGATGCTATCTTTTACGATTTGCTGGAGCTCGCTGGAGCGGAAGGTCGTTCGGACACTGACTTGGGGCAGTTAGGGGTGTGGATTTGCTCCTTCCCTTTCCCCAGCTGCCTCGCACACATGAGAGTTCGCTTGAGCGGCTCCTTTGCATTTGTGTGCTTTTTAATTTCGCATTTGCAGGGAGCAAGGAGCAGGACCTGCTCTAGGACTCGCGCTTAATCAAAATCATACGCGAGGCTGCCTCGCATTGCGCCAACAGCAACAAAGGGACAGGGACAGGGACAGGGCAAGGACAATAAGTCGCAAAGTGGGCCGCGCACACTGCACTGGAGCTGAGACCTGCTCCTGCTCAGTGGCCATCAGGCGAGGATCGGGCGCGGAGAGGCATTCATTATTTTGAAATTTTTTAGCGCGCATTTCACAGCGCCTTCCGCCTCCGCTTCCGCCTCCGCCTCCGCCGCCAGAGAGGATGCCATAAGAGAATTAAAGGAACGCGCCGAGCTGGGCTAGAAGGGAGCCGAAAGCCCGCAAGCTGGTTTAAATAACAATTTCGCGATGGCACTGGCAGGAGGTGGCGGTCGCAGGTGTGCATCACCTGCTGTTTGGCTTAATGAATGCGACATTATGCCGCTGCTCCAGCGGGGGCCCAGGTCCTTGGCGCGGATTAG
The DNA here is from genome assembly GCA_014170255.2 of Drosophila triauraria. Classification (NCBI taxonomy): domain Eukaryota; kingdom Metazoa; phylum Arthropoda; class Insecta; order Diptera; family Drosophilidae; genus Drosophila; species Drosophila triauraria. The sequence continues at coordinate 3,021,100 of CM024333.1, read as the reverse complement.
TGTGGCTCCAGCCAGGTGCCAGGTGCCTCCTCTCCTAACCACCTTGATTAGTATAATGCGCAATAATCGCTGAGGCAGCTCTCGGCTCTCAGCCCGAGTGAAAGCGAAAGTGAAAGGATTTTATTATTATTGCCCCCTGTTGACTCTGCTCCTGCGGCTCCTGGCGTAACGAGAGCTGCATAATTACATCCGGAGACGCGGCCCTGTCAGCAACTCGTCAGCCGGACTTAAAACCATATCGTTTTATTAGCAGCTTAGCAGCGCTGACTAACCAGCTTTAAGCCGGGCTAGTTGGCGAGGGGGCTTCAGTTTTAATTAATGCGTGTCCGTGGCTACGGCTCGCCTGTCTTATTAGCACCAACTGGACACTAGCTCACCCGACACCAAATTCTAAAACCATAAAACGCTAAATATAGGGACCTGCCGCCTATGGCCAGCTATTAACTGGATTTGGAAATAAAGACACCCGTTGCAACGCGAACTGAGTGGGCTGATGGGCAGCAGGGGAATATAATCAAATGCGGTGGGGGGAGGAGGGTTCAGCCAAAATGAGCAGGAAGGGGAGCAGGAGCAGGGGCAGGAGCAGGAGCAGGTGCAGGACGTTGCCAGGGTCATGACGCTGGCTAGATGCCACGTCTGTGGCAAACAATGCTGCTGCTTAGCCTCAACAAACAAACGCAAACACCGGCTATGTGTGTGTGCAGGTGTGTAGGTGGGCTGCGTGGCGACTGGCGACTGGCTTCCGTTTCCTGTTTCGTTGTGCTTCCAACTCAACTCGAATCCTGTTTGCCGTTTAATTAGAGACACACACACACAGAGATAGATGCACAGACAGAGGCACAAGCACATCCTCCTTGCGTTACGTCATTCCCGAGAGTGTGCGGGGGTGTGACTGAACTGTGTGTGTGTGTGTGTGGCTTGTGACCGTATAACGATGTGGTAGGTAATCAGAAACTGCTTTTAATTATTCAAGGTTCCATTCTGATGAATGAAGACAACAACGATAACAGCGGCGGCGACCAGCGCCAAACTGCGCAATAAAGGCAACAGTGAGATGCGGCAACAGCAACAGCAACAGCAACAGCAACGGCAACAAAAACAGCAACAAAAACAGCAGCAAAAACGAGGGCCAAAGAAACGGCCTGCAGTCCACGGTTTGTGCTTGGCATTAAGGCAACAATGCCACATCGAGTGGCGACCGTGAAACACCCTACTTTCAACCAAGCAGAGAATATTACAGATTAGTCTCTGCTTGGTTTCCCTCTGAAAGTAGGGTGTATAACAGATTATTCTCTGCTTGGTTTCCCTTTGAAAGTACGGTGTAGGGAAGTAGGGAAGCTCCCCTGAGAACTCTCTTTTGAAAAATGAAATCTGATGAGACAGAGTTTTCAACTCAGCTCGATTTTATTATTATGTAAGTTTTAGATTAAGTAGTAATTGTTAAGATATTGAAAGATTACAAGATTTCTTTTTAGTTTTTGGCTTTTTTCCGCGTCGTTTTTTCTGCTGTTAATGTTGCTGTCGTCTCTCTACCGAATGTCCCTCTCCTCTTCCTCTGCTGTTAGCCTGCTGTTGCTGTCCTGTATTACTGATCTCTTTCTGCTGCTATGCTGCTGTTACTGCTGTTCATCTGCTATCACTGCTTTTCTTCTGTTTTGCTGTTACTACTTTTCTGCTGCTTATCTTCTTTTCTTCTGCTGTTACTGCGGTTAATATTCTCTACTTCTCCCACACAGTCTTACATACACAACTAACAGAAAACCCTCAAATCAGAAAGATGTTACACTAGGTGGCAACCTTACACGAGAGGCAAACCGAACAAGTGGACAGCCCGCCTGTCAAATAGCTCTCTCTTATTTCCGATATTTCTCCTTGTTATAACATACTGTGTGTTAAGAAATAAAGGATCGGTTTAAAGTTACATATTGTAACAACCCTTCTCCCAAAATATGTTTAGGGTCAAATGGCAATACAATATACCCTGGTCCTCTACATGTACCAGGTATAAACGCTGACTGACATCCAACGAAAGGGGATTAAAATTCACTGCAACAACAAAGTGCTGCGAGTGTGTGTGTGGATAGGTTCTCCGCTTTTTGATGTTGCCGCTGTCCTTCGTGGTTGCACTTGCTCCAGCTCCAGCTCCAGCGCCCGCTCCAGCTCCTGCTCCTGCTCCTTGCCCACGCCATTTAAATGTGTGCATAAAAAAGTCAAGCACTGATGGCAGCTGCAACAACACAGGAGCAACAAGAGCATCCCACGGACGACGACGACGACGACAGGAGCACTGACCACAACAAACGCAAATAAGTCACATGAAAAATGCCCATCGACGGGGGCTGGGCATGAGGATGGGGTCTCGGGTGTTGACTGACGGGTGTCCAGTGGCGGTTGGCCAACAATAAGACGCAGCACAAATAATTTTAATGCACCCCCTCCTTGGGGTGAAGCAAAAGGAGCAGGAGCAGTTCACTTGGTGGCCATTGTGTCGCCCGACAACGGATCCAGGGCAAAAGACTCGCATGCCACTCAATAAATGGACTGTGAATAGAAGAAACAATTTTATGGAGTCTTTATTTTTATCTAGCGAAAACGGGGGAGCCAGAAAACAGAGAGAGAGCGTACTGGTTCTGACAGCTGGGCTGCCCACTTGTTACGATCAAAGGTCGTTAAAGGTTGCCACCTAGTGTCACTTTGGGAATTGTGGGTTATTCTTACAATTTGTATATTTTGAAAATATTTCAGACTGTAAAATGTATTTCTTTGAGGTAAAATTATGTAATTTATATGAATTTTAAGCTTTTAGCTCTTTTTATAATATCTTTGACTGAAACTCAGTGCAATTCCCTTCAGCAACAAGTCACATCCCAAGGCTTTCGAGTTCAGCGGAAAGAAAGCAGAATCCAGAAATCCAGGAGCGGGCAATTAACAAACACTAAACCGGCTGACTGACTGACTGACGTCCTGCCACATCCCCATCCTGGCGTTCCTCGAGGGTCAAAAAGTGTTTTGTCACGCTCGTTAAAGCGGCAAAAGTTACGGCTCAGCGGGAGCGGTTGCGGGTCACTTAAAGAGTCGGTGGGGCTCAGCTTGGCCCTTTTTTAATGGGTGGGCACATTGTGATCGTGATTGCGATTGCGGCTTGGCGGCTTGGCGGCTTGGAAACCTGGCGGAGGTGTGAATAGGATGTGGACGTTGATGTGGACGTGGATTATGTGCGTGTCGCGGAACCGCGGCCTTGCCGGCTTTTGTTGTTAATTCTGTTTGCTTTAAAATGCCCAACGACGGCGTCTGGACTGGCAAATATTTGTCGTATTAATGAATGCACGGGTTAATGTGTTTACATGCGGCTGCCCCGGAGTGGTGTTGTGGCAAGGATGGGGTGTTGCTGCGGAAGGAATGGATCCTGGCGACGACAGCCATCAATTTTGCAGGCGGGCCGACATTGAAAGACGACGCGGATTGACCGTCGTCCTTGTTGGTGGCGTCTCTTTTTGTCTGCGGCTAGAAAATCAATAAATCGCCCTTTGGCGATGCGCATTTGCAGGACTCCCCAGGCTACCCAGGAGAGGCTCAAAGGGAAAGTGTAGAGTAGCTTTAACGACTGCCCGCGAATTATACTTGGCCCGCAGAGCTCATTGACCGTATTCGGTTTACTTTTACTCGCGCTGCCGCAACAAATTATTGTACACATGAATTTCCACTTAAGGCCAATGAAAATGTTTCAACAATGGCCTCCGCCTCCGCCTCTTGCGAGAGTGACTGAGTCCTGGACGGAGACTGGAGACTGCAGGAACACAGCAAACTGTTTTAAAATGTAAATTTCGCTAGCAAGCCGGCATTAAGGCCAATAAACAGAGTAAATGTGCCATTTAATAAATGCGAAAATACGAAATATACGGCGAGTGGCGGAGCTGCCAAGGGGGAGGCCGAGGCAATACGTAATGCAAAATGCAAAATACGGAATACAGGGAGGCTTGGAACGGAGGAAAGGCAATAAGTTAAATTGAATTAAAAACAAATTAATTAAATCCCTCATGAAAATCTGCAGCAAAGGAAGGAGGAGGAGCTGGAGCTGGACCTGGACAGCCTAATGGCGGAGACCGGATTAAGGACGTGCGAGAGAGTGGCGGCTGTAAAGTGCTCGAGGCTCGGCAGCTCAGCATTAATTTCCACATAATTAGCTAACGAAAATGATGGAGGCCACACCTGATGCATCTCCAGCACCGGTACAGGCATCAATCATGCCACAAGCCGGGTAATTACTTGGAGTAATCTCCGCCAGACACAAGACAATGGCCCGCTGATCAGGCCCGAATCTAATTCCACTAATAGGAATCATAAAAGGGATAACACGCAATAAATAATGACACTGCCACAGGCAGGGCCACAGTATTGGCGATGCGCGGCACGTATGTATTCAATTACTAGGTGGACCCGGGATCAGTGGAGGTGTGGGTAGGGAGCTCGTCTGAGGCGGCTGCGATTGTTCGCCCGAAATCATATTTTCTGTTATTGTGGCACAAATGAGATTATTAAATGGGTTTTGGGTAAGACCCAATAAGGCGGCACCCGGCTCCCGGCTGCTGGCTCGAATCAAAACACCAGACGGCGGAAAGTAAACAGTAAGCCGAAGGAGCTCGATCCAGGAGCCAGGAGCCAGCCAGGACAACGACAACTGTCTGCTCGTGAAAGTGTAATGGGCTGTGGTGCGGTGTGAGCGCGTACGTGACATGTATACAGTGTCCTCCCAAATGTGTCTCCCCTTCTTGGGTGACTTTTCAAGGTTCATTTTTCGGACGCAACAATGGCAACAGTTGTCGGAGGAGCTCTCCGCTCTCCACTCTCTAAGCCAGGCCAGCCGGCTGTCTGGAGCAATTTGTAACCATTTACTGATGGCCCAGACTTCCCCGCTGAACAATCAGAGGTATCTGTTGCTCTGGAACTCGGAACTCGGAACTCGGAACCCGGAACTCGGCACGTATTGTTTGTCCACTCAATCGGGGCCATGATTATGTGTGCTCCGTCTTGGCATTCAATAAATATTTAAGCCCTGCGCCGGCTCCGGCTGACTACCTTCGCACTCAAATTAGCATCCAGGGCGTGGCTCCTGCTCCTCCTGTTCCTTCTGCTCCTCCTGCTCCCTAATTGTGGACGGAAATTGGCGTCAAGAGCGAGTGCAAATTGCACTTCAATTGTCTTGGCCAAATGAGAACCGAGCCCGGGGAGATGCTGCCGTGCCGGACGTGAGTTCTCTAATGTGGTGGGGGCTTAAAAAGGCACACACTTATATTAGATCTCAGAGATTTCCTCTTTATCCGATTCGCTAAAACAAACTGCCTCTTCGAGCCACTCGCTTACAGACTAATGTTATTTAACATAGGCTTAACATAAGTTTAACATATGTATCGTAGGCGTTATCGGTATTGTCTTGTTATCGGGATCTAATGGCAGTGTGACCCTCTACGAGCACGATCCCGTCACGCGCCCACCTCTGAGCCACAAATAAAATCTCACAAAGCTCGGGGGCGGCGTCAAGCTTATGCAAATTATTCAGCAATGAGCAGCCAGCGAACATGTCTTTGAGCGGGGAAGCGGAATGCGAAATGGATGTCATCCTTCCACTCAGCACTCACCTGGAGCAGGCTCCTCCTCCTCCTCCCGCCGACCTGCAATCCTGCAATGTTGCAGCGTAACTTGGTGGCGGCGCAAATTAAAATTCAAGCAACGCCGAGCGACGAACGCCAAACGCCGGCGTATGGAAACATTTGCATTTGCATGCTCCTCCATCTTCCGTCTTCCATCTTCCATCTTATTCCAGGTCCCTGCTCCTGGCATCACCTTTGAGTTGACTTTAGCTACACCTGCGGTGTGTTCCCGGCGTCTGGGTGTGCGCCGAGGTGTGTGTTTGGGTTTGGGTTTGGGGGCACAACAACAAATACAAACTGCTGATTACGAAACGAAAATTGAAAATCTTAAGCACTGAGCAGTGAGAGAGCATATTGGAAACGGCAATCGGGTCATGGCTGGCACTGGGGCGTTGCCTTGGCCAGAGGAAGGGTCTCTTCTTCCGACTCAATCGCAATCAGAAGCCCAACTTTATTTCCAGCAGCAGCTGTTTAGACTATGAGCCACGTGTGCCTTCATTTAAGCCAACTGTCAATGTTTCGTTTTGTTTTGGCTCCAGCCCAGCCTCAGCCTCGTCCTCGTCCTCGTCCTCGTCCCAGTCGGAGGCAGTTGCCTAGAACACACAGATAAAGTCAGAAATTGTGTCGAAAGTCGAAACTGATTCTGGTGCCGTGCATATTAATGAGCGGGGCCAGCGCGGAGGGTGAGAGAGATCAAACAGGCTTAGGCTGGGGCTCAATCCTGGCACAGCTGCACCAGCCAGGCAGGCAGGACTCCAGGACAGCCAGCGAAAAGTAATAAAGTTGCGGTTAAATTAAATTGTGCAGATGTATCGATAAAGCTTTACGAGGCTGCCAAGGAACGTGGCTGTGACTGTGACACTGACTGAGCAAGTGCAATTAGAGGGGCATCTATCGATAGCTTGTTGCTTGCCTCCTGGTAGGTGGAGCTACCTGGTAGGGGGATGGTCGAGAAACAACTGATTAAAATGTTGGCCACAAAACGTATTAACATGTCGGCGCCAGAAGAACAATTTGACAGCGACGACAGGAGTGGAGGAGGAGGAGGAGGAGGAGGAGGCAGAGCCCGATGGATGCGGATACGGATACGGACACGCTGACAAAGTCATGGGAAAGAAAACAGACGCGGCGGCAGAGGACGAGGAAGAGAACGAAAACATCAGGAAACGCAGGAGAGCAAACAGACAAAACAAATAAGCCAAGCATAAAAGTTTATATTGCGGTCTATGATTCACTCCCTCCGGAGGACGAGGACGAGCCCCAGTCCGTGATGTCCTGCCCCTGCGGTTGGCACAGCTGCAGCGCAGGGCCATTCAAAAATTTTGACATTTTGCGTTGGATGCGTCTTGGTCTCGCTTCGCTCTCGCTCCTGTTTACACTTGGTCCTTGCCGACCGGCCGGCTGTGCAGGGCAAATGAGTCATAGAGGTTGGCATCTTGGGGCATCCTCCCCAGCAACGGCAACGACAACGGCAACGGCAGCAGACAGCCCTGGTAGATTGTTCGAAACCCATTTACTTAATGGATATAATAAATTTTTCTACAAATTGAAACTCGTAATTTCCATTGTTCTCGCGCAGCTCTCTCAGCCTCAGCCTCCGCCTCCTGGGCTGCCTTGGGTGGTCCATGCGGTTCAGTTCCTTGTGGGCTGCCGAATTTCAGACATACGTACGGAGCAGAGCAGACCGGAGTGGAGCCTGCTCCCAGCTCAACCGTAAAACTACTTGTAATTACGTTAAGCATTGTGGCTTCAGTGGCCATGCCTCGTCCCCTGCCTTCCCAGGGGAGCTTCCTTCCGTGTCGAATCTGTGAGCTCTCGAACCCGTTGACACCGACACCGACTTGGAGAGAGGAGTCAAAGGCAGGCCGCAGGGAATACCCGAGCGGAAGAGACACCACAGACACAGACACAGCTCTCGAGGATCCCAAGGAGAGGATCAGCCACGCACAGAGACCTAACCGGTTCCCAGCTCTAATTTGTAGCCGGGATAAGCATCAGTTATGTAGGAATTAGTGCCGGTAAAAATGTTGTGTCCCTAATTCGCTTTAAACAAAGCACCGGCCGAGCGACCGACACACACAAGGAGCCAGGACCCAACGGGGCCCAAGGAAATATGTTTTCAGCTCCTTGCGGGCCCCCGACTTAATGTCTGGCTTCATAAATTTTATGTTGGTGATGTTTAATTTGGCAACGGTAACTCATGTCTGCTCGGACTTAGGGTCTCGTCCTCGGCCCGGCTCCAGCTGCTCCGACTGCTTCATTTGGATATATAAATAAATTTGCCCCATCCTTGCTTCTCAAAGGAGAGGAAGCGGAATAACACCGAAATGAAAACGACAACGACACGTAGCCCTGCTAGACAAAAGATGGATTGTTATCGCTCAAGATAAGAGCCCACACACAGCTGGATCCCAAATCCCCAGCAGACCCAGCCCCCAGCCCCCAGCCCCCAGCCAGCCAGCGAGTACCTTTTCGGGCCCCACGACCGTTATTTCATTAGTGTCTGAGCCGAGCTGAGCTGAGCCCGCCGCCCGACGCCCGACAACACCTTGCCATTTGCCCTAAGTACGTGAAAATTTTTCATCAGCAAATTAAGCATACGCCGTGTCGGCCCCCGCCAACATCTGCGAGTCCCGCCTGGATAAACCAAAGTGGAAGATAATTTCCATGTTTCCTGCAGAGCTGCTTAGATTGGAGGTGCGCTGGCTAAGAACGTGGAAAAATAATATTAAACAAGAGGAAACGAAATCCTTGCAGGACTAGGACGATCGGAACCAGTGGGCAACCTCGGCCGCACTTCTACGCTCTCTCTGTTACTTGCTTCTGTTGCTTCTGTTAAGCTTAGCTGGTTTCAGCTCCTTAAGATCTAGCCGGAAAACCGCCAGACTGTCAGCCCTGCCAGCGACTTATGCCACTGGAGGAATGCCGAAATCGAAATCGAAATCGAAGTCGGACTGGCGAAGGGTAAACAAAATTTCGTGCATATCGATATTAACATTTATGGGCTCTTTAATAAGTAATTACCCGCCACGCCCAGAGGCGCCCCTTGCCGGGCATCAGGCATTTCTACATACTAAAAAATTCAATTAGTGCTGCAAAGCCAGATAGTGAAAGTTTAATACGCTTCCTCCACCCCGCCACGGAGCCTGCTTATTATGTGCATGTGTGGTGAGGGGGTGTGGGGGCTGTGTGTGTGGAGCCGGGCGACGACACACAAATGTTAAATCCAAACAATGAAATCAAATGATTTAATTATAACAGACAATAAAGCAACAGAATAATTGCGGCCGGTAACTGTAGCTGCAAAGGCTACATGTCATTGATGTAGCCACGCCCTCAGCAGCCTGCTAACCAGGACTGGCCTGCTCTGGGCTGCTCTTTAGGGCGTTGTAATAACCACAAAATACACGAGACGGAGAGTCCACAAACAGTGGCGGAGCAGCAACAATGAATTGCGATAATAAAACAAGCAAAAACACAAACAAAAACACAATCCCAAATACAAATGCAACGCCACTGCAACTGCAATAACAATTGCAATTAAAATGCGTGCAAAAACAGCGCTCGACGCAACAGTAACAATAAAAAATAACGCAAATAATTCACGATGCCAGTGGGGAGCAGCGGGGAGCAGCGGGCGGGCGGGCAGGCGGCGGCAAGTAGCAGCAACAACCACATGTTGTAAACTGTTAAACAATTGATTAACAACAATTAGCCGCTTATTAAATTACAATAACAACGCCTCAACAACATCGCGCCGCAAAAATAACTTTTCCAATAAAGCCAATCCCGGGCCGACGCAGCGCCCGTTCCCGCTTGCCGCCACACGGGAAAAAAAAAACTATGTCTAAAATAGAGAAAGAAATATATAATTGGAATGTAGTTCTAGGCAAGTTTTCCTTAAATTAAATAAGGCCTAAGGAATGGTGTTTCTTTTTGAATAAAGTTTTTAATATAAGGAAAATGCTTGAAGTTATTTAAAGAAAGCTAAGTCCTGTTAATTTTTGTTTTTCTTTCTTATTGCTTCTTCTTCGAATATGTGTTTGTGTGAAGCTTATCGAGTTATCGATGACCCCCTAACAGAGTGAGTTAACAGGATCTTCTCCGCCTAACAGAGCTAGCCGATCTTCACACCAGAAAAGTAGGCAATGGATTTTAAAGTTCGAAATTCCCTACTCACTTCGCTCAGTGCAATCCCAGTCGCGGCCAGAAGGTCCGTGGCCTCGCCTCCACTGCCCACCACTGATGCGGCTAACAGCTGCAAATGGACAAGTCAATCGGTTAGAATTTAACGCGCATAAATTATTGCCACCCCTCCGCACATGTCCTTCCTCTTCTCCTCCATCACTCACGAGTTGAGTGTGTGTGTGTGTCGGATTTAACGAGGTAAACGGGGGGAGTCGGGGTGTGCCGCCAATTATCCACGCACTGCGCCCTGCTCTCCTGTCGCTGGTCTCTGGCTGTTGAAGGACCCCAACGGATGGCAGCAGAAGGACGAACTTCAAAAAGTGTAGCGTACTTAGGGGCTTACCTTGCACCCTGGCCTGGGCATAAAGAACGCATGCAAATTCCTAAACAACACATGCTGACAGGGCAGCGGCTGTAAACAAAAAACCAAGGAATGGGAGAAGGAAAGTTACAGTTGGAGAGTGCTTGACTGTGAGATACCCGGTAGACAGAGAAAGAGAGATAGCTTTCTTAAGAGAGAGAGCTCTGTAACAGTCGTGGCTGTCCACTTGCTCAGATCACCTATCTGTTTTGAGGTTGCCACCTAGTCTAACATTGGACACGAAGGAAAAAACTTATTTCTAATACATTTTCGGTTGACTTCAGCTTATTATACTCCTTGTGCCCCTATGCTAAGGGATATAAGGAAACAAAAACAGGAGCAGGAACGAAGGCAACAATAACAACAAAAGTCCGGGGCAAAAGTTGCAAATGTCTAACCGCAAAATGGGCGACAAATGTGAAAAGTTTTTTGCTTTAATTTCCGGCACATTTGGAGCCAGTGCCGATCAATATGCCACTCAGGATCCAGGAGCCACTGAGCGGGAGAGAGAGGGCGCCCATTGACACTCATTAATGTTGACCTTCTTGAAAGTAATTAAAAGTGACCCTCAAGTATAATGCTCAGTAATTTTTCAATACGCAGCACACACACACACACTCAGTAGACACAACAACACAGGCAGGACACTGCAAGTGGCCGCAAATCCCGTGCCGAACGAGCCCGGCCCCGAGGGCTAAAACCATTTCCATAAGCAATTTATGCATGGCGATAGTTTTCGCACACGATGACCCATACAAACAGCAGCCACAAACACCCACACCCGCACACACACACCTCTTGCACACCCACAGGCACATACAGCCAGGCAGGCAGAGCTGCAAACATTTTGGTTAACGAGACTTTTAATCTGTCCAAAGGTATTTAAAGTTGGCTAAGCCCCAACACTGACTGACTTTTATGGTTACGGAGCAAGTGTCAAAATGTTTGTTGACGACAATGACCCTCCTTCCGCCTCCAGGCTCCTGGCTGCCGCAACCAAGGAGCACAACATGAGTGGTAATTTATTTTGCCTTTGCTTTCCAGCATGCTGATGGCCACACCCCCACACTCGCACACCAGGAGGATCAGACCCGCCCAGAGCAACGGCAGCAACGGCAGCAACAACAAGGAGCACAAGGGATAGCCGGCTCCGACATTAGGCGCTAATCTTGATACTCCACAGCGAGTGAGGACGGACCAGGACCAGCCCCAGTCAGTCATCTGGCGGTGACAAGGAGCGGCCAAGGTTAAGAGGCCCAGGAGCAGGCCACGCCCGCCTCCCAGATGGGTGACAGGATGACATGCTTGGGGGCTTGGCCGCTTGGCGGCTGGAGATTTAATTGAGCGGGCGATCATAAAGCCCGGACCCAGGACCCAGGATGCTGCAAACACTTTTGACCCTGATTCCATGAGTCAGCAGTGGCAGTGACGGGAGCCTGGTCCTCGGTCCAGTCATGGACTGCATTGTGCGGTTTATAATCCTCTCCCGGCTCCTGGCTCCTGGCTCCGAAGTTCGAAGTAGGCGGAACGAGTTTCAAAACTGTTAGTTAAGTAACTGCGGGATTAATTCAAAACGTGTAAAGACGAATCGCTCACGGACGTGTGCGCTGCAGCTCCCGCTCCCAGAGTGTGTCCTTGATGTATCACTTCCGCTGTCTGTTAACTTACGAGTGCGCCATAAATACGCTTGGCGGCCAAGAGCACACGCGCCGGGAGCCAGGCCAGCGACGGCATTCAAACCATTTGATAGCAACACGTCTTTCTGGTATTTTCACACGCTTGAGCATCGCATTGGATTCAACGTCACGTTTTAGTGTAGCCCCAGCTCCCAGTCCCCCTCTTCGCAGGACCTGGACCAGTCCCAGCCCGCTGTCGAATGGCGACGCCTAATATGCTTATGCTGAATGCCCGGCCAGCTGTCTGGCAGCCAAAAGAGAGCGAGACAGGCACGATATCCAAACAGACGGACGAGGACGTGGACGTGGGTGTGAGCTCCGTGTGGGTGCGGGTGTCGCTGTGAACGTGCACCAGGCGACGGGCAATCGAACCCTTTTCGCTCTCGGGACGAGTGCCACAGACAGACGCAGGCACGGCACACACACGCACGGCCCACGGCGCAGCACGTCAATGTTGATATTTCAACTACAATATTATTTTCACTTTTAGACAGACAAGCGGGTAACCAAAGCATACAGTTAGTTTATTTTGGAAATTATAATAAGCCACTTTGTGGCGTCGGCCTGTCGAGAGGCGGCTGAGCCGCTGGCAGGGGACACCAACGGGGGAGCGAACTGTTTGCACAAACTTATTCCAGATTGAATGTGCTGGCTGACTCCCCGTGGGCGCAGGCGGGCCACAGATGACGTTTCGGGGCTTCACAAATATTGCGTGCACTCGGTATAAGTAGCATAAAAGTCAAAGTCAAAACTCAGACAAATTTTCAACTTGTGAAGAAACTCTGCCGTCGGAAAATATATATTTGTTTATGCATTTTGTTGAAGCTTTTAAATGGAGCTATCTGGCAACTTTATTCGATTGGCTGACAGCCGAGCTGCCGACTTGTTCAGATCGCTTATCGCTTAAGGTTGCCACCTAGTCTTAAAACGGAAGCGTGTAATGGCTTCTGACTTGACAGTTTTCCTTACAAGATATCTGTACATTGCCTAAAAAGGAGATATAGAGTTATATCCGATATCTGCCCTAAGAATATCGATAGTAATTAAATAATAAAATAATAAATAAATAAATTCTAGTAAAACTGTCAGAGTTGAAAGGTTTTATTAAGACTTTTAATTCAGTTTCTTGCATGAAGCTAATCTGTGGAGCTTAAAGATAGGTCCCTAATCAGGCACTGGAAGGTTGGTTACCAGTCAGATATCTGGATGCACTGGGATCTCCGAAAGCCGACTATCTATGACTGCTCTTAATAAGATAAGTCGCGGCCGCACTGCAACTAATATAATTTGAAAGGACGGTGACAGAGACCCTTCGCTCGGAGTGCAGCCGACAGCCAAGAGCATTTCCAAATTCAATCATCCGTGGAAAAATTGCCGGCGAAGCACGGCGGAGCAGGGGAAAAATGTAATTAAGCTGGGAGTTTGGCGGCGGCAGCAGGCATCAAAGGAGCTCCGGAGTCCCCATCATAGTCATGGCAAGATGACCGTGTACTTGGGATGGCAGACAAATGGCAGAGATAATTAGGATTATGTCCATTACGGGGCTCTCGTCGAGCGGAAAAGTAATTTGCAGCGAACGGGGCTCTGTGTGTGATGAACTCGATCGTCCTTCGAATGGTGATCCCATTCCAGGCATGGAGCTTGCCTGGTGACCTACACTCCCGGCCCGACCTTCGCGTGAAATGAGAAATATTGAGAGGGGTGGCTCTCACACGAGTTGAAGGGCACAACTTTTATCATAAATTCGAGGCAGTTCCGGAGGAGAGTTCAGGTTAATGTAAATATATGGCCACTCCCCGATCACCCCAGTGGGCGCCTCTTGAACTCGCGGTCTCTTTAAGCTCACAATTCGCAATCGCAGCTGCCGTGTCCCAGTTCGCGGCTCCTGATTCCGATTCATTCCCACTCCCGGCGGAGGGATAATTTCAATTTTCCAGCGCAGTGGCAGTGGCGAGGCGTGGGAGCTTAAGCAGTGTTTATGCCTGTTAAATGCGGATCAGATAAAGGTCAACCCGGCCTCCGCCGGCCTGAGCCTGAGCCCCATTTGCCTTGATCCGGCCTGAGCCCCGTCGAATCCTTGAGCAGGGACAGCTGCCGTGGAGTCTGCCGGAGTCCGGCGCTGGTGCTGACAATTCCCTGGGCCCGGGCTTTCCCGGACAGCACTCGACGACAGGCGGAATCAAATGTGTCATCAAGTGCCTGCAGTCTGCCGGTTTGCCGGTTTGCCGGTTTGCTGGTTTGCCATATGAATAGTTAATGACTCGCACACACACACAAGGCTGGCGCTGGCCCTGGCCTTGTCCTTGCCTCGGACCAGACCGGACTGGACTGGAGAGGAGCCTGGCTGGAGCATTAGCCATGCAGGAAGCACAAAGGGAGTCGTGCGGTTAAATCTTACAGTGCAGTTTATGCAAAATTGCCGATAGCAATTTGCAAATTTAATGGCGTGAACAAATTCAATCAATGTATGCAAACAAATATCCTGGCAGGAGCCCCTTTTGGCAGTGGCAGTGGCAGTGGCAGTGGCTAAAACTGCAAAAGGCAACAATAATCACAGCTCCGGCAGAGTTCCTGCCAGATAAGTAATTCGGAGAGCACACACGTCTGGCCGGCTGGAGAGCAGGAGGAGGAGTCTCTGCTATCTGAGGGCAGTCAGGTGCCATAATTGTTTGGCTGCCCGCCCAGGGAACTGCTGCAGCTGCTCCTTTCTACAGCTTTCGTCTCCGAATCCGAATCCGATTCAAATTCGATGTCTCGATGCCGATGCCGATGCCGATGCCTTGGAGCTCTGTTAATTGCTGGAGCTCTCTCCCTCCTCCATTATCACGCATGGAGCTGGACGCCAGGAGGGAGGCTACAATATATGGCCACCATTTCTTCTTTCTTCTTTCTTTATTTTCTTATTTTTTGTTTTTTTTTGCCGCCGCACAAATTTGTCTCTAGTAAGCGGGCGAAATGACAACTCAACTTAAAAAGTTGGCCAAGGCAGCAGGAAGCCAAGGCGCCAAGACTCCTTGCCCTGGGTCCTTGGGAAAAGAAATATCTTGTAAATTATTGCAAAAAGCAGGCTGCAAATTAATGATAACGACCCGGCCAACACCTTCACCCCGAGCCCAGGGCGTCGAGTGCCTGGCACGCCGGGAATCCAGGCCGTTGGAGGGAGGCAGCGCCTTAAGTGACATGAAACAACCAACTACTTACTGGCGGGCTGTGTGGTGTGTGGGTGGTGTGTGGGTGGTGTGTGGGTGGTGTGGGTGGTGTGTGGGTGGCGTGTGTGTGGCGGGGGGCGAAGTCCTGACAACACACAGCTCTCCATGGGCCCAGGGACCGGGACTGGCTGACTGAGTGCCCCGGAATAGGGCTAGCTACAACGGGTATAAATAAATGCTTCCTGTTGCTTCACACCCGCACACCCCACACACGCACACCCAGCACACACACCCTCGGCCATTCACGCATGCAAGTTATTTATGAAGACGAGTTTTTCATTAGCTTATCGGATCGCTGCAACAGCTATGGCCCACAAAAACGAGCATACCCTTCCTGCCTCGGCTAGCGCTGAGGTTATCAAATCTTTGAGGCCACCTGCCACATGGCCCCCTCTATGTAATAAGAGGTTGAGCTGTAATTTTTTTTATTCCAAAAAATTATTTACAGTTTTTACCAAAGTAAAGTAAGCATAACCCACTCAAACCAGCCAATATTTCAACTCGGAATGATTTCCTGTGCCAGTTTTTATTAGCTTAATAAATCTACGTAATTAGTTTGCAAATATTACAAAATTAATTTTTTCAAGATTTTTCGGAATTTCATTTTTTTTCAAAAAATGGGTCCAAATTCAAAAATTTATTTTTCCCCATATTTTAGTGTAAGTCGATTAAGCTTTAAATTTCCAATCGAAAAGTGTCAAAGATCCCAAAAATAACCCCTTTTTGGCTGAGATATGCCTTCTAGAAAATGTGAAATATGCTGATTCTTGGGATGCCCTAAAATACCGATTAATCGATTAAAAATCGATTTTTAAAGCTTAATTTTCATTGATTATTTAATTTATTTAATATAAATCATGCAATAAAATGTTTATAATTCCTTATTTCTTTCCAAGCATGAAAAGTTTAGTTTAATCAATTTATAATTTATAAATTTCCTTTTGTTTTAGCCTTTAAACAATTATGGTGTTATGACACTGCCTTTTTACCTTCATTCATTGAGGGTTTCAATTGAGAAAAGAAAGTCAGCTTGTCATTTTTTCGCTAATGAGAAAAGGGTCAGGTTTCTGCTTAGCCCCAAACGATGGTGTTATGACACTGCATTGTTCCTTACATTTATTGAAGGTTTCATTGGAGCGCAGTGAGAAACCATAATTTAACGATAATATATTATAACAAGACAAAACTAATAATAAATAATATAATAAAAATATATATGTATATATATTATATTAATAAAATAATGTGGCAGCATAATAAAATTAATAATAATAATAATTACAATATTATATTGATTTGATATTTACTTTTCTTTATAAACAAGTAGGTTTAATATTTATGAATTCATTTATTTTATTATTTATTAAGATTACTCCCATCAGGGCAGTGTCATATCTCCATAAACAAAAAAATAGGCCAAAACACATTGATATCTCACTGATATTTCAGTCCACTCACTTTCCTTCGTTTTCCTTCTCTTTTGTTTCCAGTCAGTTTTTGTAAAAAAAATAAATTCAAAATGAGTCTGTCAAAATTCGTTGCGTGTCTTATACTTTTCGAGCTACACCTCGGCCATGGCGCCGCCGAGCTCAGCCAGCAGCACCGGCAGGGTCGGGACAACTCCTCCAGCCCCTCGGACTTCCACTTCCTGATCACCGGCGGCTACCGGCCGGAGACGAACGAGCTGGTGAAGTACGTGGTCTCGGTGCGCCTGGGCGACACGAGGAAGTACTTCGGGGACAACCACAACTGCGGCGGCACGATCATCAGCAAGCGGGCCATCCTCACGGCGGCCCACTGCATGTACGGCGAGTGAGTCTGGCGCGGATCCCGTTCCCTGCTCTCCCTGATCAGCCAGCCTCTCCCTCAGTAAGCGCCAGCACCAGGCCAGGAAGATAACGATCGTCGCCGGGACGCCCAGGCGGCTGCAGGAGGAGGAAACCACCCAGGTGAGGAAGGTGAAGAAGCTGGTGCCGCACCCAAAGTACAGGAAGCTGCCGTCTGGGGCGCCCAAGCATGACCTGGGGATCGTGCTGCTGAAGGATGAGCTGAACACCGGCGACGCCGTGGCCATCATTTCCCTAAACGACAAGAGTCCCAGCGCGGGGCTGCAGTGCACCAGCGTCGGCTGGGGCACAGTGGTGCAGGTGAGAGCCGCCTAATCCATCAGCCTCGTTCCATCAGCCTCAACCCACCTTTTCCCAGTGGGGTCCCCTGCCCGACGAGGTCATCAATGGCGATCTGAAGGTGCTGCCCACCTCGGAGTGCAAGAAGATGAAGGCTGTCATGGAGAAGGGCATGATCTGCGCCAAGAACACCAACGACTACGAGGTGGACACCTGCCAGGGCGACTCGGGTGGCCCGCTCATCTGCGGCAACATGATCACGGGCATCGTGTCCTTCGGCGCTGGCTGCGGTGAGCCGGACACGGCCGGCGTCTACACCGATGTCTATTACTACCGCGAGTGGATCCAAGAAAACTCTGGTCACCAGCTGGGGTGTCGGGTGGCGATGCTGGTGCTGGTGCTGCTGCTGCTCCTGGCCGCCACCGCCGCATGATGCATGCAACAGGCGGTCGGTCGAGAGGCGGTGGCAGCTACTAAGTGTCTCTCCCGGCAGCCTGCAGCCTGCAACCTGCAGACGACAAACCAAAATTGACTGAAAAACAGCGGACGGGAGATGGGTGGTGAGCATGGAGGATGGAGGACATGCGGTGCACGCCATTACCCGCGCCCACGCACACGCACAGGCACTCGCACTCGGTTTATGGTTGGATGTGGATCCCCTGTTTGTGACAGCAATTATCGCATCACGGCGGCTGGCCTGCACACCTGCCTCCACACCTGACACTGGCCAGGAGCAGGACATTATGCAACAATTCGCCATGGTTAATTTCGGGCACTCGCCAAGCCGTTGATTAGGCCAATTAGGGGCCTCGTCCTCGTCGTGATCCCGACCAAGGGCCAGGATGAATCTCGGAAAGAAATCAGAGCGGAAACATGCTGATTTGATATCAGCAATGCAATTAGTGCCAAGGAGCCAGCACCAGGCACGCACGTGGTCCCCAGCGAGAGAGAGTCCAGGCCTGGCACAAAACAATGTGGAATTGATGTCGACAGACCAAGCTTCAAGCTCCTCCCTTAGCCAGCAGCAGCTAGCACTCCCAGCACTCCCAGGACATACATGCTCGCAATCAGGATTGTCATTTCGCATTCGCATTGTGTGCTGTTCAAGTGTTCATAATGAATTTAATCGCGTATGTTTATTGCTCACTTTGCCAGGGCTTCCTCTGGTCCTGCCAGGACCTGCCTGCCTGCCTGTCCCTGCGGCCCAACAAGTTGTTGTTTTCTTAGCCACCGAGTGCTGTGCCGGAGCCGGAGTCGAGTCGAGTCGACACTTTATCATTTTGTCACGCTTCTTGTTTACCAAGTTCACCCGGGCTCGTCACAGAGCCTGGCTCTCGTCCTGGTCCCGTTCCCGCTGCCGCTGCATATTGATTCGCACACGCACACACGAGCAGGGTCCTTGGTAGGTCCTGCTCCTGCTCCCAGCCGGGTAAATTGTTTGCATATATTAGACACATGCCTGGAATTGCCTTTCAAGTGAAGTTCATTTGAAAATAATTGCAGTTAAACTTGGCATGTGGATGTCTGATTGCTAGTCCTGGAGAGGAACCAGATGACGCCGAAAAACTGCACTCGGACTGAGGCTAATCTTGGCACTGCACTGACACTCCTGGGAGGACCGGACCTACTTACCAGTGGTCGTTCAACTCCGGAAACCCGACTGCGTGCAGGGCCGGAAAGGCGGTTGGGCGCGGACACACGCAGGCAGGGACTAAGCTGCAACGTCAACGCGCCGCGCCGACCACGAGATCCTGGGCAAGGCAGGACCCGAAACCGACCAAACCGAAATCAGTATCAATTTGCGTTTGTAAATACATTTTAATGGCATTTCAAAGTGAGGCTGAGTTGACCCCGGAGCCCGGTCACCGCCCGCAGCCTCCTGCCGCCTCCTGCCGCCGCCTCCTGCCACCTAGCCACGCCCCTCGCTCGGCGTAATCAATTTGAACATTTAGGCGCTGATCGGGCACCCATGGAAAGGGGCAGCCGAATGACACCGGAAATTCAAACTACTTCCTGTTTGGCGGTGGCATTCGTTAGCCGTGTTTCATTTTCGCTCTCGGATTTGCTTTGGTCCGACGGCTGATGATGGCTTGGCCAGCGATTTGATTTGTTTTCATTGTAACGAGCCTTTTATTAGCTCCAGTGGCAGGACCTCCTCCTCCTCCTCCTCCTCCTCCTGCTGCTGCTGCGCCCTTCCCTGGCATGCCATCGCGTAGCCCAGACCATCGTCCCTTCGTGGCCGTAATATTGGCTCTATTGTTGTTTTTGTTGCCATGTCGTTGTGGCCCTGTTCGTTAAATGCAAACACCAAAAGGGTTTTCAAAAACAACAATCAACGCCAGCAGCAACCGACCCCCTGCCCCTGCCCACGCCCATGCCCAATTCCATTCCCAATCCCAATCCCCCTGCCAGGGCCCAGCTCCCAGCCAGAGCCACGGTCCAATCGCCCAGCCTCGACGGGCTGCGGGGGAGCGATGGTAGAGCGACAGGAACGCCAGCGGCAGGCAACCCGTTTTCGATTCTGTTTACCCAACACTGGCGGGCAGCACAGTGGCGAGCATTCAGATAGGAACGCTGCCTTCGAATGAACTTTAAATACCAGATATGAGATATAGGATAAGGGATAACGGATATAGGATATAAAATGTCGGGATAGTGGCTAGTAGACAGTATTTATCAAGGTAAACTAATCATAACTCACTCAAATCAGCCATTATTTCGACTCGGAAGGCGGCTTTATATTAGTTTTTAGTAAATAAATAAATCTGCATACTACGTTTAGTAATTTAAAAATGTTAATTTTTTGTCAATTTATGACAATTTTAAGAAGACTTGCTAAATTTTGAAAAATCAATCAAATTTTTTTCTGATATTTTTAAATATTTTGCTGTCAAATGTTCAAAATTTTAATGAGGAATCGAAAAATACATGGCTTTTGGCAATCGCTCCCTTTTTGGCTATAGAAGGCTCTTAAGAAGACTTCATATTTGGGTTAAAAATATATTTCGAAAATATGATAATTTTTTCGGAAGAATCTAAGTTAAATGTAATCATAATTCAGCCAAAACAGCCTTAATTTCAAATCGGAAAGCAGTCCTATGCTAGTTTTTTGTAGGTTAAAAATTCTGCTTATTAAATTTGAATATTAGAAAAAAATTAAATTTTGGCCAATTTTTGACAATTTAAATGATGTAACCCCTTATGCAATTTTGAAAAATTAAGAACATTTTTTTTTCGGTTTTTTTTCAATATTTTACTATTAATGAATTAAGATTCGAATTGCGAATCGGAAAATATATGACATTTGGCAATCACTCGTTTTTTGGCTGTAAGATGATCTCAACAAGACTTCAAATAGGCCAAATATTCTAGGGACCTTAAATCATGTTTATCGGTATTTTAATACCCTTGCAGAAGGTCTCATATAGATACGAACGAAGTACCAGATGAACAGGATGACTTTCTCTGCGATTAAAGTTAATATAACATTTTTAAGACAGAGAGATCCGCAAAAAAGAAGGGAGAGGGCCAGAGAGATTCCAAAACTGTTATAAAAAAGTTAGGCGAAGAGTTCAGGCCAACGATGCACATCATTGGTAGCTGCCTTAAACTGTTATACAAATGTGCTGCCTTAAGGTATGCAATTTATGCCTTAATAAAGATACAAATTTAGTGGAACGTAACATTTTGTAGCATACTTTTGGACTTTCTTTTAATATTCCTTAACCTCACCTCAAAGGCTTAAAGGGAAGCGGAAGCTAGCCGACTGCCCCGCGCTGTATGCTTTTTTAATTGTCTGACATTTCGCGTGTGCCCGTGTGGCTGTGTGAGTGTCTGTGCGAATGGGTGCTGGTGTGTGTGAGGGCGTGTGCGTGTGGGTGCGGGTGTGGGTGTGTATGCCCGTTATTGTCAGTCTGTAGCAAAGCGATTTGCATACAAATTTGGCACGAAGTGTAAATATTTAAGCAGATACAAAGTGTGAGTATTAAATTTTTGATACTAATTAATTATGCATGTGTAAATTTCGCAATGAAAATTATTATAACGCCATATTTCGGCCCAAGCCCCCTAGCCTTGGCCCCCCTCGCAGATTGTGCGCCAGATTTCGGCAATCAAATCAAATGTTTGACAAACAAGAGTCGGCATTCGGCATCGGAACAAAACCCGGACTCCGTTCCCGGTCCCGGGCCCGGAGTCTGCATTTGTTTATCGGCACACACCCGCGGCTTTAGTTGCAGTAATTATGTAATTGGATTAGGCACGTTGCCCGGGGTGTACCCTGCAGCAGGCAGCTCCAGGGTATCCTCCGGCTCCACCAGCTCCACCTCCTTTGGACAACACTTCGAAGGCAATAATAACAAAACATTAAGTGCGAACAAAACGACCTAACAAATAGACAAACATGCCGGGAGTCGAGCAACGAACAAAGCCGGGGATACAATGTAACTAACGCCTCGAATGGCGTCGGGATTCAAGTTGATTGGGATCCGGGATCCGGGATTGGGATTGGGATTGGATTGAGTAGGGATGCGGGATGCGAGAGCAGAGCACACAAAGCAATGCGCAGCGGAAGGGATATCAAACAAGAAATTCTATTAAAACTTTTTCACTTTCCGCCGCCGCTCGCCCCATATTCCGTAAGTGTTCGATTCAAAAGCCAAATATCCCAATAAATAATTTACTACTCCGTGCTCCGTGCTCCGTCGCCGCAGAGGAGCAACTCCTCTGTCCGCATACTTAAAGCGCATTAGCCAGTTCCCGCCGTGTCCAGACCCAGTCAGAGTCTCCTGTAGCGACAAAGGGATACTCAGTACATGAATAATATCTGAAAGGTTCCACCTACAGCCGAGTATACCCTCCTGGTAGAGGCTGTGGGTGTAGAAACTTTCCAAGATGATAACTGTGGCTGGCAGCAGGACACTGTATCCGACGACTCTCTCAACTGGCTCTCCGGGCCAAGAGGGGGCCTCTCGGACAACAAACAAACAAAGTCCGAGCTACCCGCCACGAGCTGCGTCGAGTGCGAATCTGTCTGCGAAAGTGTAATCTATGGCCCAGACCACTGCAGACTATTTGTATTAATTTCTTGTCGGCGACTTGGTTGGAATCTGCTCCTACTCCTCCTCCCCCACTGGTCATCCTGGCATATGCCAAGGCCAGCCAGGAAAGTTCCGAAAGGGATCGCGCTCCTCGCTGCTCGCTGCTCCACCTGGCTTGCAGGCTATGCATGTGGTTCCTCTCCAGCAGCGTAATTGTTTTCAGTTAACAAGCTAATTGGATGTTTTGGCCAGCGTGGCTGAGGCTGAGGCTGAGGCAACCTCAGAGCCCTTTGATTAATTAAACAGCGTTATTTTAGCGTCGAAGCGGAGAGTGATGGAGCCAATCGCCGCTTGCCCAAGACCGCGAATACTCCCTGAGGGGGCACCCGGAGAGCCAGAGAATCGAACAATGAGCGAAAATGGAGGCTCAGGCAGCTATTGCAGGGATTTTAATTGAAATAACACTATTTAACACTTGCTTATCCTAAATTAGCATTAGTAAATAATTTAAAAAGAATAAAAAGCAGGAAAAAAAAAAAGAAAAAGAGTACATGTTTCCGCCCGGGATCGAACCGGGGGCCTTCTGCGTGTTAGGCAGATGTGATAACCGCTACACCACGGAAACGCGATGATCGGCGACGGCCGAATGAGAGAGAGTTTGCTTGGCAGAGAGAAAGCAGACCACGTATGTATAGGAGAGCGTTGGGCAAGAGAGAGACACAAGCATCGGTGGTTCAGTGGTAGAATGCTCGCCTGCCACGCGGGCGGCCCGGGTTCGATTCCCGGCCGATGCAAAAGCTTTTTTGCTTTTTTTTCCTTGATTTATGAGAATTTATTCCTATTTTCTATTTATTATATTTTTCTCTTACGGATTACGGATACTTATCGCAGTCAGATCACTTTGCCAGCTACTAATGTTGACTTTCAATTATTCATATTCCCTTTCGTTGGCTCTGAGTGCTCAGGGAATGGCAGATTCAGGCCGAATGGGGCGGAGGCAGGATGGATGGATGGAAACTCCTTCGGATCGCTATTAAGCGAAGCATAACGAATAAGGGAAAACGGAGAACGAAGAACTTGCAAAGCGTTTCATCCAATTAGAAAGTGTAGTTCCATTGTTAATTGCTCCATCACAGACAGAGCCCGCCGAGTCGTCCGCGGATGGGCTTCTCAACTTTTCTGGCGGAGCGGAGCGCATACCCAATGAGCTGTAATTAACTTTATCCGAAAATCTTTGCCGTCGCCTGATGGCTCGTTAGGCCGCATCAGAGCCACTTCTGGGCACGGCTCAAGTGTTGGCGTTTTTATTGAGTTAAGGCAAAGGCAAAGTTATGCAAAGATGCCCTAATTTATGGTCGAAGTAGCCACTATCCTGGTCACTCGATGCGTGGCAGTGCCAACCCCTTGAGGCGCCCCAGCACACACATTCCCCCCCTGGTCCGTGCTGGCTTTGGCTTGTTTTATTCCCAGACATTTCCTTCGACTCCCCTCGACTGGCTGCCTCTGTTTCCTGATTATTTTTGTAATTGTTGTTTAAGTTGTTGTGGCAACATCAGCCGCACTTCCGCACTTCCTTGGTCTGCCTTCTTGGCGGATGCCGTTTGGGCGTGATTTAATTGAAATCAATTAGCGGTAATGAGTGGTCATTAAGTTGGCTTAGTGCTTAGTGCTTGGAGAACTGAGTCCGTCAGTTCATTGCGGGGCCATGTTAATTCGGAACTTTCACTCCACTTTAGCCGGGGATAAAATGGGTTCATCCACAAGCCACAAGCTGGCCCAGGGACACATGAGTTCGAGTTCGAGTTCTCCAGTCCGAGTTCAGTTCGAGATACATTTAAATGGAATTTAATGCAAATTGAACGCAAACTTTCGCAAGTATATTTCAATTAGAGCGGCCTGAGGAGGAGCAGTCGCTAACAATAACAAATTAACTGCCCCGCTTGCGAGCTACCTCCTCCTCGTCGCCAGCAGGGAGGTCGGTCCAGTTCACATATTAAATGAAGGCATAACATTTGCCTTCCACAAAACGCAACCAAAAGTATTCCCCATCCCCGGCCAGCCTACATCCTGGCAAATGGCGGATGAACAGTTGGTTGGTCGCACTTAAAAGTGCACGGAGGAGGCCCAGCGGAGGAAGGGGAATGGGCACAGGAAGAGGCGGAGCAGGCGCAACTTTTTAACTAGGTTTTTAGCGTTGCCTACCAGGGGCAGTGGTCGGTCCTTGGGTGGTGTGGTTAGCTCAGTGTCGCTCCACTTGGCAAAACGTTACATCCTTTGCTTTGTCGTCGTTCCTGCCAGCTCTTTCTTTCTATTCGTTTCTTTCCTTTCTTTTTTTTTAATTGTTTTGCTGTTTATTGCAAAATTACACAAAAACAATGCACGTTGATGAAGACGACAGCAGAAGCAAAAACAGAAGGTAAATGAAGACAGAAAGGCCAGAGAATACCCTAGATCCGATAATAAAATCAATAAAATGGCTAGTTTAAAAAGAGAATGTAAGCCACCAACTAGGTGGCAACTCTGAACGACAGGCGATCGAAACAAGTGGGCAGGCCTGGCAGGCTGTCAAATGATCTGCTGTCAAATAGCTCTTTCCCTCTCTCCTGACAGCTCACTTAGGGCGTTCTTTTTGGTTAATTTCAATAAAAAGAAATATAAAACTACTGTTTGATACACTTTTAATGGCACAGTGGGTCAAGATTGCTGCTAGTACCCTCTGGAAGGATGCACAGCACAAAAGCCAGGCAGCAGACGGCCAAATGATGATGATGATTGTGATGGTGATGACGTTGGCAGAAGCAGGAGCAAAGCAAAAGCCCAAAAAACAAAAGAGATAACGGACGGAGGACGAGGTCGAGTGTGTGTATGAGTGTGAGTTAGTGGGTTGCTGGGACAGTCGCTGCAACTGCAGGCCAGCAAAAGCAGAAGCCCAAGCACAAGCACAAGCAGAAGCAGAAGTAGCGGCACAAAATAAAAACTTTCCGAAATGGGAAAACTTTTTTCCTCAACGAGAGGAGGCGGAGGCGGCTGGCCGGCAAACGACCAGTAACGAGCCAAGTTGAAAAATCTTTATTGTGTATCAAACCATTTGTATTAATTAGAAGCGGTAGCGGCAGCAAAATAATTACAACAATGCTAAGGGGAAACGGGCAACCGGGAAACCGGGAAGCGGAAAACCGAAACAACAGAAGCCCATGCTGCACTCCATCCGTTCGTCCTTCGGGAGAGCATATTTCAGGGCGGACTGGGCATGTAAATACGTCCCAAGGAGTAAGACTGGACTGAGGCAGGCAGCCCCAATATTGAATCCAAGGCAGCCGCCGGAAATACGCGCGAAGCCCGCCTGATAATAAACTTATTTACAGCATAGTTTATGTACTGCAGATATCACTCATACGACATGGTGTCGCACATTTAACATGCACCCTGCTGTAAAATGCGATAGGGCCGCACAAGTTGCGAAAGCGAACTCCGGGTTCTGGCCCACCAAGGACCTCAGCACACACAACACCCTCCTCCGCGTGTGTGTATCGAATAGAGAGAAACTCATGATATAACTACAGAAATATAAGTACGTACAAGCATAATGCGATCGTAAAAAGGCTTTTCATTGCGAGCATAAAGTATTAAGCTACTTTGCAGCATCTTTGCATGCATTACCAAGGATAATACACAGACAAGTGCCTGCTCCTGCTCCTCCTCTTGCTCGCTCGGCACAGAGAGACACACACGCAGAACGGAATCACGTATCCTGCAGCAGATTAGCAGGGGAACCCCAGCTTCCTGCTTTGGCTGCGAGAGATCCGTCGCGGCAAGAAGACTCTTCCAGACTCCAGTCTCTGAAAGACGGCTAGCGCCTCGCGAAATTGAATCTGCTGATAAGTTGGCGGGGCGAAAATAAAATTGCCATTAACTCGCATGCCAGGATGAGGAAGGACTAAGCCTCGCCCAGACTCAGAGAGAGGCAGAAACAAACAACAAACCGAATTTATGAAATACTTACTCCATCCACCCATCCATCTATCCATTCAGCCATTCAGTCATATATTCCTGCGTCGCCCCAGTCTCAATCTGCTGTCTCTCAAGTTCTCAAGCTCCAAGACACGGAAGGATGAATTTACAAGCGCTGGCAAGTGGCCGAAGGATATTTTATTGCACTGCCTCGTCCACGTCCTTGTGGTCTAAGTCCGGCCTGGCTGGAGTCTGGGGACTCCTCTCCTCGCATATGGAGAGGATCTGTATAAATACATTTTTGCCTCGCGACTTCAGTTGGGTTTCGTTTTCAGTTAACTCTGCTCCGAGTCCTTCGCCCACACTCACCTCCTACCCTACACCCACACCCGCACACACACATGCAGCCTGGCAGGACCTGCACACGCACACTTCTGCTGCCCAGTTGGACGGCAGGCCGGCGACATTTTCGTTTTGGCATTTCGCATGCAATTTGCGGTTCATTGATTCGGAAGTTTTCCCATTTAACTTAAGCCTCTTTAACAATCCTATTGACGCAAATTTCTACTTACCGCTTCCTGGTGCCCGCAGCTCCGGCGCTGAAAGCGATACAGCGCCCCCACCTGTCCACCTGTCCAACTGCAGAGGTACTCCTTGATTGCCGCCTGTCGTCGTCGTCGTCCACTTAGGCGAAGCAGCTGTCCTCCGGCAGCTCCATATGTCCGTCAGGCATCGAACGAGTCCTACCTCCCACTCGATAATTATACATAATAATGCCGATGGGTCGCTGTTCCCACTGCTCTGACTTCGGGGGGCAGAGGAGGAAAGCCGCTTGATCTGGTTAACAAAGGCGTTGCCAAAGTTAATGAATTCCGCAACTCTGAGCGGGCAAATTGCCGGCCTCCACGGGAATACGTGCATGTCCAGGGAACATCAGGGACGGAGCACTGGCAGGCACTGCGGAAATATCATCAAAGTAACTTCCAGGCACATCAGCATCATCGATGAGCTGGCCATCAGGGAGCAGGATGCTCCAAGCAGCCATGCCACACGGAACGAGGAGCAACGAGCAGTAAACCAAAGCGCCTGCCGCTCCAAGGACAGGTGCAATGTGCAATCTTTTGGTATTTTGTTGGCTTTACACATTTGGCGTAATGCCAAAACACAATAAAAAAACAAAAAGAGAGAAAGCAAAGGAGCACCCAGCACCGCCTGGCGGAACGAGGACAAGGGAAGGATGTCTACTGGGAAAGCAAAACAACTGCGGCAGGACGAAGACGGCGAAGAAAACAAAAAGACAATGCCAGCTCTCGACTCCACTCAACACCTGGGCTAAGCTGGGGAGCAGGGCAAACACTTGAGGACGCGAGCGACTAGGCACCCACGCGATGATGGGGGATCCGGGAACTCCTCCTCCTCCTGGCCCGCACCGGCGATGAGCAGCAAGGACGTGCATTCATTCAAATCGACTTCGGCGGCGCCTCTCTCTCCTCCCTGGCCCCGAGCTGGGAAAAGGAATTCATTTTAATGCAGGGTCCTGGGTCGTCTGAGCCAGGAAACGTTTGCCGGCAGACAGAGGCACAGCAGGAGCAGGAGCAGGAGCGGGGCGGGAGCGAGTCGATTACGGCTGCGTGTGGTGCGCCAAGATGCGCCTGCCTGCCTGACTGCCTGCCTGGGTGCTCCCCGCACCCTTGGCGGCGGATTTAAACGGCCAAAGTGCAATCCAGAAACACAACACACGAGCACAAACACAAACACAGGCACAGTCAAAGGAGCTGCAGGTGCAGGCTCTGGTGCAGGCGAGGAGGGAAGGGGACGAGGCAAGGACAAGGAGACAGTGGCAGCCAAAAGCAAAGCGCCAGCCAGAGTCGAGCCAAGTCTAAGAGAGAGACGACCGAGTCTATAATTTTTGTTGTGGTTCCTGTCTATTGTCTTACCAGAGTCCCTTGTCCCGTGCCCCTTGCAGTGGCTCTATCTCTAAGCGGTCTCCTTCGACAAGGGCAGCAGCTCCGCCTTCTCCTCCAGCTCCTCCAGCTCCTCCAGCTACTCCTCCTCCTCCGCCGCCAGCTAGGGAAATGAGCCATTCGCGTGAATTACTGAAATCGGATCTTCCCTGCTCGCGTTCCCTGCGGAATTTAGTTTTAGGACTGACTCTGGGGTCTTATGGCTTTAAAGTTGCCTGCGATTGGTGTTGGGGATTCCCCCAGTTGCAAATCCTTCGAAATGAGTTCATGAACAATAAGTTTTTAGCTACAATTTAAATTGGAAATTTAGTGGGTTAATTTATTAGCTATAATCTAATAAAAATGAGCTCTCAACCCATAAATAGGCAATAATAAAAGATATATGTACAAGTAAATTAGGTCTTAATCCTCTAGTCAAGGGTTTTTTATTTTATTTGAAATATAATATTTGCTTCAAGGGTCATCGACTATTTCGATTATTATGATTTATCGATATCAATTACATTTGGATATTTTAAGACCGGGCTTAAAATCGCTAAAAAGACGAAGAAAATCTCTGTTAACAATCATAGTTAAGTAAACGGATACAAGAGCAATCCTCGACCGACTGCGGTCGGCGCTGAGGACTTTCTAATCGTTGCCTTCGCTGGATGGGAAGTGAAAGCTGTTGCCTTCTGAGTGAAAGCTCCTTGAATCCAACTCGCCTTACAGCGCCTGCGTCGGTTGAGTGCGTCTCAAAATTGTGGGTGGCGCCAAAGTAAGCTTGAGCGTTTTTCCTGCCTTATAAACGTACAAGCTCAATGAGTTGTTTTTTATTTTATTTGCCGCTGGGCCCGATGATAATTCGGACTTTAAGGCCTGCCCTTTGGATATTTAATTAGTGGTTCCACAATTTCGCATTTCGATATAAATATCCTTTACATCAAACGAATACAATTGCATTGACAGTTCAACAACTAATGGTGATTCAAACTGCGCGCCAAACCAGAATGTGCTAGCGCTGGCCGATAATCGAGCCAAAACTGTTATCGATTGCTACGGGGAACGATGCAGAGCGCGCACTTGGAAATGAACCACCACCAGTCTGGGTAAAAAAACAATTTGCAGCAGGATAACGTTTTTGTTCGCAGTTGCACTCTACAGTAATTAAATAAATATTATTCCCTTGTTGGATTATCCACTATATCGAGAAATGTAAATAGATAAAACACATACACGATTCCATTGCCAACGTTCCACTCTAGAAGCTATCGCTATCGCTATCGCGGTATCGATGTGGGATGAAGTGAAAACATCGATATATTTAATTAATGTAAACTTTATATATAATATATAAAATACTATAATATTTAAGATACGTGGAACTGTTATTCCACCGACATTTTATTCGCTTTGCAACATTCCCACGTCATAATAAGATATTTTTTCTCTTAATTATTTGAAATTAATAGTTTTTTTAAATTTAGGGGGAAGACAGGATTTTTTAGGGGGAAATATCGACTCTTTGAGATTTTTTAGGGGGAAAGCTAAATTTTCATCTGGCAACACTGTCGCTACCAAAAATAAACAGAATCGAGAACGGAAAATACAACAAAAGCGCACCTTCGGCAGCTGGGCGCACGCAAAACCACGCAACTCGGCTCCGCTCGCATCCTGACATGACCGGCGGCGGGAGACGCAGCGCCTAGATCCGCGCAGCCGCCCCCGGAGCGCCCTTCCTGCCACGCAATTATGCAAGTTGCAGCCGCGGAACCAACTGTACTCGCCTCGCTGCCAGTGGAAGTGGAAGTGGGAGAGCAAGAGCAAGAGGAGGAGGAGGGGGAGGGCTGGAAGAGCAGCGATTGCCGGACGCTTTGCACGGCGCCGCATGCCCAGGAGGCACCTCCGGAAGAGCAGCAGCAGCAGCACCCACAATCGGTAAGTACGCAGCAGGCACCCAGGCACCCGTCTGACCAATCTCTCCCTGCTTCCAGACATGAGCCAGAGACATTCCGATCCATTCTACATATCGCCCCGGCTGTTCGACAACCGGCGGCTCAAGCGGCGCCGCTGCCGGTGGATGGAACGCCTGCACGAGCGCCAGCGACTGTGCATGGCCCAGATGCGCGCCCAGGCGCTCGCCTCCAAGACTGACCGCGACGGCCGGCGCCAGCTGCAGCGTCGTCATGCAGTCGCTGCCGCCCTGCCCGCGGACGTGACCATCGACCTGCTGTCGGACGACGACGACCACGAGGCGGCTGGCCCGTCCCATGCCGCCGGCCACAGCCGCCTCCACGTGTTGCCATCAAACATGCTCCTGATTCCTGCCCCCGCCCTGGGATCGCAACGCCCGCCGACAGTGGGACGGCGTCAGGGAACTGCTAATCATGCCCAGACCCTGACCGAGAGCATCCTGATAACCAGCGACGACGAACACAACGACCAGGAGCACCGGAACAATGCGACGACGTCGTGCCGGCAGCTCTCCATGCGCTCCCGCTCGCCCCCGCCCCTTGCGCCCCTCACGCACTCGGACACCGTCGAGGAGGTCACCGTGTCACTGGTGCCGCGCAGCTCCACCACTGCCAACTGCCAGGCGCGGATGCGGCACTTGTACGGCCACTACAAGCCCATCAGAGGGCCCGCAACGACCACGAACGGAGTGGCCATGGACGGAGAAGGAGGCGGCGGTGATACGAGCGGCTACCTCGAGGTGGATGTGGGCGGCGGCATCACGGCCACGCTGCCGGACGAGACCACCGTGCACACGGTCATCGCGAACCGCATCTACGAGCTCTCGCTGAGCAAGCTGCGCGAGGGCCTGGCCTCCAGCGGAGTGCCGGAGTACTCGCACGACCTGCTGCCGGAGCAGTTGCAGAAGCTATCGCCGGCCCTGCGCGCCAAGGTGGCTCCCCTGGTGGCGCCCTCGCCGCCCACGCCCATCTCCCTAAAGCTGTCCAGCGACCTCAGCATATCACTGATCTCAGACGACGATGACTGCGAGAGCAGCGGCCCCCAGGCCAGCAGCGGTGCCAGCGGCGGTGGATTCAGGCCCGAGCTGGTGCACCCGGTCAAGGTGGCGGCGGCGGAGGCGCACGCGGCCGCGAAGCTGCTCAAGCAGCAGCAGCCGCAGCTGTCGGTGGTGCAGCACTTGCAGTATGGAGGCGGCGGACTGACGGTGCCCGTGGCCCTGGCGCTTCCTGTGATGGCCCACGCGACGTCGTCCGCCTCCACGGCGGCTCTTCCAACCCTGCAGTTGCCGCGGCGCCGCAAGCTGGGCTGAGAGCCCGTCGGACTTATCGCCATAATATCATTCCCCGAGCTGAAGCAGGCCGTAAGCGGAGGAGCTGCTGCTCTATGCATGAAGGGGCAGCGACTGCTCGGCTTACGGCGAGCTGTAGACTTTACCTAGCAGTGGCTAGTAGTGCAAATACGGAAGTAGGCTTAGTCACCCCGCTCCCCATCACAGTTTCCCAGTTAATCTTGCATCCGAGGCACAGTCCGGCCTTTCTCTCTCTCTTTCCATTCCATATCACGCATCCCGCCCTCTCCCTGTCTCAGTCTTTCTCATATTTTAAGCTTTAAAAGGAACGAGACGCAACGTACAAAAGAAAGTAGAAATGCTTCATCCCACATATAACATAATTAACAATTATTTGTATATTTGAGGAGTAAACAAATTTGTAAAATTTATACGAGAGAAACTAGAGAATAGGAAACAATGAGGAAGCGTGGAAAATCCAGAAATTCAGCGAGAAACAAGGGAAAGTGAGCCCAATATTTATACAAGTACAAGTAGCTAGATTAAGCCCTACATTATGTACAATTTGATTAAGTGGATGGTACTTGCGCGGACCCGGATCCGGATGCCGCAGTCTGTATTACATTTATATTACAACTGATCACCAAATCGGAATAAACTTTTCTTGTATATACCTGTACCCGCCACTCTTTTCCTTCTTGGGGGGATATTAATAAGGAATACTATTATTAAGGAACTCTAAGCTACATATTGCTCACTGTAACTCCCAGCTAGTCCTGCCTCTGCTCAGGGCTCGTTGCGACAAATGACGGAGAGGCGACGCCCCTTCAACACTGGCGAGTTCTTGAACCAAGACTGCTCTCTGGCCAGAATTTCGTGGGTGAACTGGTAACGCGCCAGGTGGCTCATGATGTACAGCGAGCGGCGGGGCAGGAGCAGGTCTGCAGAGTGCTCTAGGTCCTCCACCGGGGCAACTCTAACCAGCCGCATAACACAGTCGCTGAGCAGGCTGATGCCCGCAATGGTATTGCCGCAGAACTAATGGAGAATTATGAGTTTATAGCCCAAGTGTGTGCCTGTCCAGACTCACCCGCACACTGTCCACATGCGGCTTGATAACTCCCTCCTCGGCCAGGTCCAGAATGTGGACGTGGGGCATCACCTTGCCGCTGAAGACGGCCCGGGAGACCCTATCCAGCACGGTTCGGTTTTCCGGGCTCCAGTCTCTGCGCTCTGACTCGCGGTACCCGTGGATGGCCTTTAATAGAAATGCAGAATCAAGGAGGAGCCTTCTCCATCATGTTTTTAGACTCACATCATCCCAGTGGCTGGACTCGTAGGGCAAACGGCTGAGCGTAGGCTCTATTTCTTGGATTAGGCGCTGCTCCTCTTCCGCCGTGACAAAGTCCTTGATGACCCGCATGTGGGCTTCGAACTCCCGCTTCTCACAAGGTGGCCACTGGCCGGCGAAGTGCACCAGGCTGAGGGCACGCCGCCTGGCGAGGCCCACTGCCTGGGCTGCTCCGCAAGGAGGGAGTCTGCGAAGGCAGAGCATGTTGCGTCAGAGGACGGCTATCGATTGGAGGCATTCGATAGACAGCGACACAGGACCCAGCGCGGGGAATCCCCAGAAGGAACTGGGACTGGACTGGCCACCGACTTGTGACACAACAGGGATGCCACTGCCGCCAACCAGGTGACTCTCTGCTGGTCCGGGAGCACGGCCACTCGATTGGTTTCACGCATGCGCCGGAGCTGTCTGGCTGCTCGCCTTCGGTTAGGGCGGAAACGCTTTCCGGTGTAGATATTCCAGAAATATTTCTGCTCTCCTGCCGTACTGCTGCGACGCTGGCCGAGCTGCTGCAGACCGCTGGAAGCTGAAGCTGGAGCTGAAAGCTGAGTGCAGAGTGCAGATTGTGGAGTGTCGGTATCGGAGTCGGTGTCAAGTGTCCATTGCGGGTTCCCAGTCAAATTTAAAGCGTATCGAACGGTTTTTAAAGGCGCCCAGGTCACTCGCGGCTGCTGACGGTGAGCTCGAGAGCTATGAGCTGTGGTGGGGCCCAGGAGCTGGCCCGTTAGTTGTGGAACCCTCTTAATCGGCAAGTGCGTAGAGCTGTGCGGTGCAGACCCAAACCCAGTCCCAGCACCGCCGGCGGTGCTGTCCCAGTGTCCCAGTGTGCCAGTGTCCCGCCCACGCCCACGCTCCACGCCTCCGTGTGCACACAGAGCTACCGGGGACCCGCGGCAGCAGTGTGTCCGCGGTGCACTGGACACCCTGCGGGCTCTCCTGCGAAAAGGAAAACGGGAAAACGGGGCACCGCACCTAAATCTAATCTAAAATTCCTTCAGAGCCCCGCAATTATGGCGATGCCATGTAGAGTGTGTATACACAACACACACACCCCGCACCCGCACCCTCGTCCGTGCCCTCGTCCGTGTCCATGTCCTGTATCCGAGGAGTGCGTGCACTGAAAAGTATACCATCTACCGCATGTACATACATGAGTACATATTGAGGCTGTGCCCCCCTCCAGGGCTCTGTTTGGGTACAACAGGCAAAGTGTGTGTACTCTCTGTACATACAGAGGGCGGGGGAGAAGTACGTGGAGCACCCTGTGCCTTTAACCGTTAAAACGGAAATGCGACTTTTTTTTAAGTTTCTTTTTAAAAGGGGATCTCAGGCCTGCATGGCCATATTCCTTAACATATCCAGATGCAGCTCCATCTGAAGTCACGCCTCTAACTCGGTCCCGCTCCCCTCCGGGCCACCGGACCAGGAGTTTGCGCACTCCCTTCACCTGGCATCGTTGTCATTCGTTCCGTTGCATGCTTTTGCATCGGCGGACACTGCGAGAAATTCCACCACACCCACTTGCCACTTGGCACTCGCAAAGTCCGAAGCTGTAGCCGACGGTCGCTCGCGTCCTGGTTTATCTACACCAGAATCCCTTTATCCCGAGGCGGCTGTGTTGTGTGTGTTGTTGCCGGTGCCCAAACGTAAACAAAGCCAGTGGCAAAAGTTGATGTACATACTCCTCTTCCTGGTGACTTTTCGCAGCCCCAAGCAAGCGGCAGGATGCTGATCCGCTGGAAGAGCAAAGACAAGAGCGCGTCCTCCAACCAGAGCGCCTGCGGCAGCAGCTCCTCCTCGAAGAAGAAGCGCAAGGGCCGCGATGGCGGTAAGTACCGCAAAAAGAACCGTTACACTGGCAGGACTCAGTACTGCCTAACGCGTTCCGGCGGCCAGTGTTGCAAAGGGCCTAACGCGATGCTCTCTTTCAGAAGAAGATTGGCAGAATGAGAACAAGTCGGGACGGATGCCGGCGAACGAGCAGGGTAAGTGCAGGCAGCAGGTGTGGGTGCAGTGCATCATGATCTCTAACATGGAGTCCTACTCCCTTGCAGGTGGAGGCGGTGGCGGCGGGGATGAGCGACGCCGTGCCATGCGACGCGACGATCCGCGACGCCACACGCTCGGCGGCGACATGCTGGTGTACGGCGGCGGCCAGCACCAGCATCCGCACGCCCACCAAATGGCGCCCCAGCAGCAGCGGGCTATGGATCTGGAGGTAAGAGCTCTCTCCCTCCGTTAGCTATTCTGTTAACTTAAATCCTCAATACAGATGAGCACGCGGGCACAGAGGAACAAAAAGAACCAGCCCATGCGGGGCTATGCTCCTGTCAATCAGGGGCCGCTGTTCGACGACGATCCGGGCATCATGTCGGAG
The DNA here is from genome assembly GCA_014170255.2 of Drosophila triauraria. NCBI lineage: Eukaryota > Metazoa > Arthropoda > Insecta > Diptera > Drosophilidae > Drosophila > Drosophila triauraria. Next base: position 2,985,969 of record CM024333.1, on the reverse strand, counting down.
GTGGAGACGGCCAGCACCGGATTCCGAAGGGGCGGCAAGCAGCGCTCCTCGCTCCCGGTGGTGCGCACGCCCTCCAAGACGCTGGAGCGGCCGCTGGGCCTGGTTTTCCTGCAGTACCGCTCGGAGACGAAGCGCGCCCTGCTGCCCAACGAGATCACCTCGATCGACACGGTGCGCGCCCTGTTCGTGCGCTCGTTCCCTCGCCAGCTGACCATGTCCTACCTGGAGGGGCCGAACGTCAAGATCTACATACACGACGCCAGCAAGGACATGTTCTACGAGCTGGAGGACGTGCGGTCGCACCTGCGAGAGATCCGGGACCGCTCCGTGCTGCGCCTCTTCGAGTCCACCGAGGTGGCGGCTCCGCCCCAGATCCTGCCCGGCGGCCCGGGCATCCCGCAGCCCCTGCCGCAGGCCCAGGCGCCGGCCAACTGGGACCAGGATCAGAGCTACTTCAGCGAGCCGGAGTTCGACTCGGACTACAAGCACCAGCACATCCACAAGTCCAAGGTGAGCTCAGAACCCTCTTGGTTTAAATAGTCCTTTATTCAATATCACCGCGTAGTGGCTAGTGGCTAGTGGCTAGTGGTTGGAGTTGGGGTTAGGTGTGGGTGTCCATGGGCGAGTCAAGGATTGTTTGGGGGGCCGTGCCGCCTCTGTAAAGCGTTGACTCCCACATGGACGAAGCTAAGAGAGCGAAGAAAAGCGGGTTCTGGTCTCCAATATAAAAAAAAAATAATACAAGAGAAGATTGGGGACAAGGGAGGCTTAAGGGAGACTAAACCCAACTAGAAGTTGCCGCAGGGACCCACTGTGAGGCCCTTGAGCGCGTTGTTCATGTGCTCGCGGACGTCCTTCCACGCGAACACGATGGCGCCCTGGAAGGGCTCGGCGTGGCAGCTGCCGCAGATGGCCATCACGGCCTTGACCTCCTCCTCGGCGGGCTCGCGGTCGTGCGTGCTGATCTCCTCCTCCAGGCTCATCTTGAGCGTCAGGTCCTGCTTGAACTGCTGGCCCCCGAAGTCGGCCAGGCCGTTGTATATCTCGCTGGCTCCGTCCGCCGTCCCGGAGGCTTCGTCGTCCACCACGGACCCGTCGTCGAGCAGCACCAGGCCGCGCTTCTGCAGCTTCTTCTGGTTAGTCTCCCTCTTAAATTGGATGTGGGTCTCCGTCTCGTCGATGAACTGCACGTTGGCCGAGTTGCTCAGCATCTGGAAGCGGTTGCGGTTGCCCAGGCCGCCCGGAGCAGCCTGCTGCGGCGACAGGCCCAGCAGCTGCTGGGCCACCAGCCGGGAACCCGCATTGATTTGTCCGTTGACGAAGTTCGTGTTGATGGTGATGGCCTGCTGCGTGGGATCCCCGGGAGCAGCCGTGGCCCCGGGCGCAGGGGTGGGCGGGTTGGCCAGGTTGATGCGCACCCGTGTGGGGATCTGGCCACTGGCCAGCAGCGTGTGCATGGGCTGGGGGCGGTTGATCTGGCGGAGATAACAGGATTAGCAAGGGGAGGAAGCTGCGGAGTCTAGAAAACCTTACCATGGGCGGAGCACGCGTGGTGCTGGATACCTCCAGTCCCTCGTGATCAAAGTGATGGACGTGGTGGTGCTTGTGATCCCTATGCGCCTTGCCAGCACTGAGGGCCACCTTGTAGACCTGCACCAGCGTCATCTCGAAGTGCAGGCCGTGGCTGACCTCGCCGGTGACCGAGCTGCCGCCGGAGCGCAGCTTGCCGTTGGCTGGAATCTTGTGGCCCACGAGCTAAGGAAAGCGAGAGTAAATAATCCGGAATAAGGAACACTTAGAGCTGGAGAAGCTACTCACCGAGTTGTGGAAGCCACGCCCTATGCGCTCTGCCTTGAGCCAGGCCTGCCACTCGCCCGTCTTGCCATTCCACGAGCTGCACATGTGATGCCACTGACGCATTTTCAGCGGGTAGTTCAGTCTTCACCAGATCAGAGGCAAGGAGAGGGATTAGTCACCTGCTGGGACGCAATGATCGGCGACTCACCTGAACATTTGCTGCCCCTTTATGGCCATCGAAAGGAAACTGGAATTCTGCGCATTCGCGACCCAGATTTGTATCTCGCGCGGCTCCTTGCCAGCTGTGGATGGATGGATGGACACACAAGTGGATCAGTTCGAGCCATGATTGGCTGCAGATTGATATTGCGAAATCCCCGCGAAATTCCGAAATTCCGCTCAATTAGAGGCTCAGAATCCCCCCCCTTGGGCACGAGCCTCACCCGATCAGGAAGCTCTAAGGAAAGCCCGGTTATACAAGAGCTGGGACCCCAAATCCTGTTAGGCTGTTTACCATGTGAGCTTGGAGCTTGCAGCTTGGCGCTTGCATACGATTTAAATATGAATCACCAGAAAATCATTTCCTAGCCAGGCGGAAGCCCGACTTGAATCGCTGGCCGCTACTTGAATTGAGGCTTTGGCTTTGGAATTATGTCAAATGCTAAAGCCGCCGCCTTGGCTCCCAGCTTCAGCGTCAGCTTTGGCTTTAGCTTTGGCTTTGCCTTTAGCCACTCTCAGACCGACACCAGCAACAATGCCGACGACGGCGACGACGACATCCAACTGGAAACAGGTAAATTATCGCTTATGTAATGCGACCGCAGCGTCAACAACAACAACTTCAGCAGCCAACAAGTGGCAGAGGAGGCTGACGCTGAGGCTGAGGCGGCGTCTTGGGGCAGATAAAAAGTGTTCAGAAATGAAGACGAGAAGCTAGACAAAAGCCCCAGAAAAGGTGGCACTCCCTCGCCCGCTGAGACCCAGCCTCCCATCATCGTTGACCATCAACCTGTCGTCTTGAGCGGCTGCTGCTGCTGCTGCTGCTGGTGGCGACTTGCATCAGGAAGTGGGCTTCCTTTCACTTTCGCAGTCATAGTCAGCAGCCAGGTGCGAGCGCCGGAGCGTGGCCCACAAATTTCATTGCCCACAGCGAAGGTCTCTTGCGGTGCCGAGTGCTGAGCCATGGTGGCCCATCAAAAGATCGACGCCCGTCGCTTGGCCGCTTATGCAACAGCCTCAGCCCCAGCCCCAGCCCGGCCTCCGCCTCACCCTCAGCTCGATGTAAGTCATCGGTCACTATTGTCCGGCCGCTAAAGCAAGTCACGGTGAGAGGCTGACACCGAGCTAAGCCAGCAGCCAACTCTATTTAACCCGATCGACTCACCCTCGTAGGTCAGCAGGACATGATCCCCGCTGTGGTTGGTGAATCGCATCCAGAAGCAGAGCGTAAACTGCTCCAATTCCGGCAGATGATTGCCATACTCCACCTCGCCGTCCTGGTTGAAGGCGAACTTCTTGACGCTACACCTATTCGAGCCATACAGCGGCGTCCGCGTGAAGGTCAGCGGCTCCTTGAGTGCCGGTGCCTGGGCCTCCACATCCTCGAGGCTGTAGGACTCGTACTGATCCTCCCCGAAGGTAATGGGATGAGCAGCCGAGGCGGCACTAGAATCCACACCATTAACGATGGCAGCACGGGCCAGCAAAAGCTCGTCCTCGACCTCGGGGGGCTCCTTGTCGTCGCCGCCGCCGCCGCTGAACTGCGAGAAGCTGGTGGAGATCTCGTGGCTGCTGCTCGCCGCTCCCGGGTGCGACTGCTTGAGGCTGTAGGCGGCAGTGCTGCCGCTGCCGGCGATGGGCTTCCAGGCGAGCACGGACAGGCAGACGTTGAGCAGCACCAGGCTGAGCAGGGTCCAAGTGCGAGTCATGGCCACGGGCTGAGGAGGATGTTGGACCTTAAATCGATGATAACTCGGGGTTTGAAGATTAGATCTTCCACACGCGTCTGCAACGTCCGATTGGCGCGATGTCTCGGACTTCACTAATCATCCACGCATGCGCTGCGGCCAGGTTGAGTTGCGCCGAAAATAACAACAGCTCGGAGCAGCGGCTTGGCTCAGCTCGGAGCTCTGCTCGGCGGGTCCCACGTCGCGCTCGGCGGTTGTAACGAATTACGAACTGTAACTGCTATATTGAAATTGAAACTGGTTGAGGTTTGTCGGCTATGACCGTAGCAGGCTAGGCAGGCGGCGGCGGTGAGCCAACCACTTGCACTTGCTGCACTCCGCTGGGAGGGGAGCTGGGAGCTGGGAGCGAGGTAATGCAGTAACTGTAATCTGTGTAATCGCCAGGCGGATGAGTCCATTCAAGAAGCGAAGAGGGGCACGTGCGCCTGGCCCAGTGATCCCCAACCGAAGCTTAACCCGCATCATCACCAAAGCTCAAAGGCAAAGGGAAAGGGAAAGGGCTTTTTCTGTTATTATGGCGAATTTGGCCAATTTGGCCAGAGATTGGCTCGGTTTGATCGATCGGCTTGGGTGGGTCAAGCGGCAATTAACGGGTATTCATTGTATTCATTCATCTTGCCACTGCCACTGCCAAGACAAGACGCGTCATCGGCCCTGGCACTCGACTTCCACTTCGATCATAACAAAACGATCGAGGTTCGAGCCCATGTTAGTGCACGGAGAGAAAGAAAGATCAAGGAATGCAGATATATTTGTACTTCGAACCATGATACTATCAATATTTATAATTTACTCTTAGGAATGATGTGTTAACCTCCCCCCAAAGTCTTTAAATGTCAATCTGTTTGTATTTTCCTTGAAAATGCGAAATTTTTAAGACAATTTTGTTACTTAAGTAGTGCTTATTGACAATTGATGGTAAATTAATAAAGGCTTTTCTTCTAATTTGAAAAAAGTGATCAGAACAGTAGATTTTTTTTTTTTTTTTTTTTGAGGCGGTTTTTTAAAGTTTTTTTTATAAGACAAGGATCTTGATTTCTTAGGCAACTATTACGAAAAAATGTTTTTTTTTTCACGTATAAATGTTTAATATTGATCTTAATTTTGCAAGCTTTAAAAACATATTAAATTATTTTTTAAGCGTTTTATTTGAGATTGGGTATATGATATAATTATCATTATTTCTAAAGCATTTAAAAAAAAAGATTTTTATTTAAAAAAAATTTTAATTATTTAAAAAACAATTTTTTTTTTCATTTTTATTTTATTTTTTTTTTTCTTGTTTTTATTATTACCAATTAACATTATTTGTATCAATAAACTTTTTATTTGCCTTGTTTTTCACACAAATATTAGAAATACCTTTTATTTATATTCCCAAACAAGTTTATCTATTACCAAATTACAAAGTACTTGGCGTTTTCTCTGCGTGTACGCACAAGTACTACGTGTCGGTGCGCAATCTTTGGGATAGGCCGCGAACCATCGGCATTAAAGAGAGGAGAAACCGTACTTAACATTTTCGCTACTTGAACGAAGGCCAATTGGCATCGTTGGGCAAAAAATAGCCATGCCCTTGCCCCTGCCTCTGTCCCTGCCCCTTAATCTGTCCCTGTGATGAATGATTAACTAACTCACCTTTTAACCATCTTTATCTTCCAGATTGGCAAGCAGCCGGCGCCCTACTACGTGGGCTCGTCGCAGACCCTGCCCCGCGGCATGTACTCGTCCGAACGCAACAAGGTGTCGATGGGTGCGTAGCGTAGTCGATGATCCCTTCTTTCCCGTATTCATTCCTTTCGGAGTAGTGGCCCCTCTTTTGAGTTGACCCATTCTGCCCAGCTTCCTTCCCTCCTAGTTGAGTTTCACTTGGTTTCCGTGTCTAAATATGATTCATGTCCATTCATTAACCCCCCACAACACTCACCCCGAAGGAGCGCCTGTGAAACCACTCAGATCACTCAATCCAAGGGGTAGCATGGAACCCCTGTTCCCCTACACCCCGGATCAGTTGTACAGCATTCCAGGTACAGGTACACGAGAATTTGCCTTTCTATAACTAGCTAAGTGGCCCAGAGTGTGCGGTGCGACCAGTCTCTGTCTCGCCCACATTCCACACATCTCACACCACATCCATTGGCTACCATTGGCATCGCTAGAGTCTATCGATCATGCATCCCCATCATCCGCTTGAGTTCCAATCGATCTCGTTCTCTTTGGGTTTATTTTCGTTGCGTTTTAAGCGAAATTAAATTCAAAATTAAATAATTAGTAATTAAAAATAAGAGAAGGCCAGGCCAAGTGCTCACTGCTAACCAAGGAGTCCCCTTCCAGATGGCTACACCAGTTCCCCGGAGCGCAGCAGCCGCGGCAACTACGAGGAGCCCTACTACAGCCAGTACGGCACAAGGGGCACTGTGGTGGCGCCCATCATAGACGAGGAGCAGAGGTGAGTAAGAGAAAGGGATCACTACAGCACTATCTAATCTTAAGCCCTTCTATCCTCAGCGATGGAACCATGACGGAGGACCAGTACGCCCTGTACGGCATCAAGGTGGGCGGCGGAGGAGCCAACCGCCTGGCGCACCGCAACAACCAGATCTACGACCCCACTAGGTGAGCATACCCCAGCGTTGGCCACCACCACGCACCGCGTTCATGTAGGAGGCGTAGTCCTGCATTAGCAGGTCTCCCGGGTTTCCTTTGCTCGCACTACGCCTGCTCCTCCTGTAGACCTTGATGCGCTTCACGTTGCCCAGGGAGGAGGCGGCGGCCGTGGGCGCCGGATGGAAGTAGGTGGTGCCCTTGCTCTTGATGGCCTGCACGATGAGACAGAGCAGGTAGCCGCCAAAGGAGAGGAAGGCCAGGGCGGTGATGCTGACCTGGAACAGGGTCTGCAGCTTCGAGGGCTTGGGCTCGGGCCAGGTCGGCGGCGGATGATGCGACTGCCAGGGATGACTGGGGCCAGAGCTGTCGTGGTCGCCACCCCTGTAGTAAGGAGAGATTAAAGGCCAGAGGTCCTTGCTAAAGAGAGTCTCTTACCGATCTGCCATTAAGGCCATTCTTTCCGGCATCTGCGAGTCTGTCTTGGACTCTACTAGGTCTCCCTCCGGGCAATCCGTGGTGGGTGCTGGCAAGGCCTCCCCCGGCACCATGTCGAGCTCCTCCATTCTCTGCACTGACTTCTTGAGCAGCAGCAGCTCGTCCACCTGAAAGTTGGCCAGGCAGCGGGCAAACCGCGCTGGCGTGCCGGCCACTAAGCGAAGTTTGGATTCGTCATGAGTCCACCAGGGCCACTGGGTTGCCCAATCTCTCGGATTGGCTTGGAATCGATCGGAATGCTACATACCGCTGCAAGTAGTCATGTTTTTGCTGCCTGCCTGAGCGACCCAACTTGCCAGCCAGCGACTGACGACTGGCGTTGCGTGCTCGCTCGCTGTTGCAGCCACACCGAGCAGAGGAGGGCGCCGCCGATATGGAGGCAACCGCATTCTTGCTTCGGTTCACGCTCCAAGAGCTGCCTAAGCCTAAGCTTTAAAGTGCTGCGACCTCCGTTTCGATTCCGGTGTCTAAGTCGCTGATCAAGCCCAGGCTTGACTAAGCAATTGGAGCGATGCAGCGACAACTTCGACGGCGGATGTGTGGCCCAGTAAGCGCAGTGGCGCGACATGGAAGCACGCAATGAGTGACGGCTTCCAGTTGCCAAGTTTGGTTCTTAATTGATTCGTATTTCTCATTTACTCATTTTCTCTTTCGCTTTTGCTTTTACTTGCAGGCCCGAAGACTTGCATCGCATTCGCGTGGAGCACATGGAGCGCCAGCTGGCCAACCTAACCGGCCTCGTGCAGAAGGCTTTGGTGAACCAGAACCCACAGATCGGACCGCTGTCGGTGCCCACGCTGGACTCGAACTATCTCGTGGTGCCAAACCAGATGCAAGGTAGGCTGCGCTGCGTCCATGCCCTTATGTGTTGTAGATGTTGTAACCGGCACCCGCTTAGCTTGGAGCAACGACGCTGGCCGAGCACCGCCTGCACAGCTTTGCCCTCGCGGTTCCAGGGATTCCCATCTCAGTCCATCTTTGCTTTAAGTCTCTTATCTTCTTCCTTTTCCCCCTTTCTCTCACCGCTCAGCCAACGGCTCCGGAGACGAGCTGTACATTCGGGAGAAAGCTCCCAAGCTGGGCAAGAACTCGTGCCGTAAGTGTGACCCAAGAAGATGCCTTGCCCAATAGATTTTAGAGATTCCATTCCTTGACCTTGTCTTGCAGAAAAATCCGTGTCCTTTGAGAAGTCCGTATCCTTTAGCGATGACATACAGGGAATACCCAAGTCGCATAGCCCTCTACATGCCGGTAATTCTTGTCACTAATCCTACTAGCTCCAAGGGTATTCACTAGCTGTGAAAGAGTATAAACATTATATGCATAATATACATGGGAATCTGGTATCTTTTAGCCTAGAAGATGCGCTTCCTAAGAGCAGAGCTTGTAAATAACTTCTTTTTTTTGTGGGGGCATGGATGGTCTTGTAGATCTTAACTTTGTTGGTCAGATTGTTGGCCTTTAGCAGCCATTATAAGATTAAATTGCATTAGAAAATGTATATAATCAGTTCCCAAGTTGAGTTCTAAAGTATTTAAACCATTGACCATCAAGCCGATCTCTTTAAAAATCTTTATTCCCAAAGTTTTTCAATTTTATGGCCAAATTAGAGCTAAAAATAACCATAGCTCAGCCAAAACAGCCTTAATTTTAATTCGGAAAGCTGTTCTATGCTGGTTTTTTTTAAGTTTTAAAATCTGCTTATTAAATTTGAAAATTTAAAAAAAATAATTTTGTGTCAATTTTTGACAATTTCAAGAAGACTAACCCCTTGCTAAATTTTGAAAAATCGATGAAAATTTTTTTTCTGATATTTTTCAATATTTTGCTTTTAAATGTTTAAAATTTTAATGACGAATCAAAAAATATACGGCTTTTGGCTATCATTGCCTTTTTGGCTATAGGAGGCTCTTAAGAAGACCTCATATTTGGATTAAAAATATATTTCGAAAATATCATTTTTTGGAAAAAACTAAGTTAAAAACAATCATAACTCAGCCAAAACAGCCTTAATTTCAATTTTATGTTCTATAGAACTAGTTTTTCTATGCTAGTTTTTTTGAGGTTATAAAATCTGTTTATTTAAATTGAGAATTAAAAAAAAAAATTCTAGATTTTTCTAATTTTTTGAGAATTTTGAAAAATTGCCCAAATTTTTTTTTCAGATTTTTTTGATATTTTACAATTAATAAATTAAGATTTGAATTGCGAATCGGGAAATGTTAACTTTTGGCCATCACTCCCTTTTTGGCTATAAGATGATCTCAAGAAGACTTCAAATAAGGCAAATATTCTAGGGACCTTAGGTCTATGTTTATCGGTAGTTTTATACCCCTGCAGAAGGTATGTTTGCTCATATAGATACGAACGAAGTACCAGATACTTTCGTGGGTTCGATACTCTGTCACTTAGTCTACTTACCTCGTCTCAAACTGCAAATAACAGTGTCGAGCCTTCGGTTTCCCTATTTTCCTCTTCTTCGGGTCTCTGGTGAATGTTTCAAGTAGAATTTTTCACTTTTCGCTCTTTTAAAGAGCGCAACCCTACGTCAAACTGTTATTTGCGAGTTCTCTTGTCTTCTGTGGCTGAAAGATACACTTTCTCAGTGATAATTGATCACGAAATCAGAGCTGGTGAATACCCAGGCCACCTTCCTTGCTCCACCCGATGCCTGGGGGTGTCCGAGGTGGGGCAATGGAGCTGGAGAGTGTCTAGAGATTCCTACAAAGCAATCCGTTTCCCTCTTCCGCCGCGCTCTCTGCCACGGACAGCTGACACGAAGCCTACCAAGCCGGCAATCAAGTCGTCTACCCTGCCACGCACCTCGTCCCAAGGTAAGAACTCACCCACCACCCACGCATGCCTCACCCACGCACCACTCACTCAGTCACCCACTCACTAACCACTGACACACTCATGACACACCCATGACCCTGCCCTGACCTGACCGCGACTTGGTTTCCCAACACAGAACGCGACCGCCTCAAGCCGCCGCCGCCCCCGAAGCCGATCGTGCTGGCCCAGACCGCCCATCCCAACTACCGGGCGGACATCGCGCTGGCCCCCGAGGTCTACAACCACCTGCGGGGCCTGCAGAAGAAGGCCAAGGACCTGCGCATGGAGGTGCGCACCCTGCGGCGCCTGTCCCAGGCCCAGGCCGTGGCCGTGCGCGAGGACATCAAGGGCACCTTCATGCGCATCCGGGCCACGCTGCTGGCGAGCAGCGGCAGCTTCTGGAGCCACCAGAGCGACCAGGACACCACACGCATATCGCGCGAGGAGGAGCTGTACAAGCAGGAGGTGATCCGCCTGGAGAAGGACCTCAGCGACCTCGAGGCTTCGGTGGAGAATCTGCGCGGCGAGGTGATCAATCGCCGCACCCGCGTCAACATGACCGCCGTGGAGGACATGGCTCTGGTGCTGAGCCGGGCCAGGTAAGAGAGCTGGCTTCCAGTGACCCTGACAGTGACCACCGCTGCTTCCCCCCAGCAAAACCGTCGCGGAGCTGAAGCTCAAGTTCCCGGCGCTCTCGAACGGCCTGCGCTGCATCCTCTCGGACGAGATGGAGAAGGTGGTGCGCGAAGAAAAGTTCCTCAAGGAAGAGCCCGACCGCCTGGAGTCGGCGCTGCGGCGCTGCAAGAAGCTGACAGGGACCCTGGTGACGCTCAAACGGTTTGTCATCTGATCGGTGATCCTTCTAAGCCTAATCTCCTACTGTTCCCTTCCCTAGCTTGGCCAGCGTCCAGGAGCAACGGCTGCCGCCCAACGAGCCGACCATCAGTGAGGAGCCGCCGCGGTCCGCGGACATCTCGGCGCAAGACAAGGTAAGTGCCAAGCAGCCGCTGCCGAGGTCCGGGGAGGGACAAACGAAGAGGAGGAGACCCGTGCCCGCCGTGCCAGTGGTGCTGCCACAGTTACAGTTACACCAAAAGCTAGTTCTAATCCAACTCCAATAATTCCCGGTCTAGGAGAGCGCCAAGCCACCTCCATACCCACCACTTCCCCATACTTATATACATATTATACTGCTACAGAACGTGTCATGTCTATAAAAACATATGTATAAAAGTATTGCTCCCACTATTTCTATCGCAGAGACTAGTTGCTTTCGTCCCACCATGTATCGAGTTTGCTATGCTTGCCATTTCGAAACCACCTCACTTTCAGAGCGAGCTAAAGATCTTCTTCAGTGGAGAGCTAGTGCTAGTCTTGCCCAGCGATCAGATCAGATCAGTCCGTCTGCTATCTATCTAGAGATGTGTACATAGAAGCAGTGCCTGCGGCGACTCATCCATCAGACCTGAAACCCATACCCAAAAACAAACAAAACCCACTTAGTTGTATCAACTGAAAAATATATGACCTTGATTTACGTTAACCCTTATTCGTTTGTAGCCCTTGGTTTATATTTTGTGCGATTATCTTATGAATAAGTTGCGATTGGCTGTTGTTACATAAATAGTGTTTTGGTTCATCGTTCATTTCACACCAACAACAAATCCATCAGCGAGTAACGAGTAGCGAGTAGCGAGAGGCGTCGAGAGAGAGTTAAGTTAGCGCCCCCTGCATAGCACCGCTAAGCTAAGCACCGAATCGAGCCCCAGCTACCTCTGACCCTGAGCCTGACCCTGACCCTGAGCTTCTGCCTTGTTGGGTCCTACTAGATATATTTAGACACACAACCAACCACAAACTACAGATTACAGATTACAGATCACAGATTACAGAACAAAATAACATATTAACGCTTACCCTATATCTGATCCCAGTTAATATATAAATATCATCATCACATGCTGAAAACCCCTTAAGAAATTACAGAATAAGCAAACAGATAAACACCACAGTTACCTAAAAATATCAGCTTGAAAGTCTTTTAAAATGAGGTTTACCTTCGTTTTCTCTTCTTGCCTTTTCTCAAACATTTCGAATATCGTTTACCGTTTACCGTTTAACCGTTTAACCGTTTACCACAACTACTACAACTACAACCCACATAGTTTAACTGGCGATGGAGTTCAAACTTCAAAGAGGCAATTACTGAGTAATGACTGAAAATCCAATCCAATATATGAATCAAACAAACCAAAAATCAAAAATCAATAACGAAAACCAAAAGAAAAACCAAAAAAAAAAAATAATCAACGAAAAAGAAAGCAAAACCCTTTTGAAAAAGATGCAAAATCATAAAACTAAGTTGATTTTCCTTTTGCTAAACATAATTTGCTCTGCATTAAACATACTAGTTTATATTTTGTATACTATTTACTACTGCTATCAACTTCTAACTAAACTAATACTCGTACTAAAACCAAACTCGAACCCATCTCGAACTTCATCCAAGCTGTCTGTCCATAAGCCACCAGAAACCAGAAACCAGAAACCAGAAGAGTACTCCTTATAGCCAATAACCGATATACCGATATACCGAATAACCAATAACCCTCCAAGAAACCTCCAAGAAACCGAAACCAGAAAACCTACAACCCACCAGCTACATGTCCATGTTCTCGTATGTACATATGTATCAATAAAGCCCATTTGAATGACTGTGTGTGTGTGCCTACATCCCCATCCTCCTCCATATCCTCCTCCTACTTCGTTAGCATCCGTTTGCGTCTGAGGACAGAGTCTTTTCCAGTCGTCAACCAGGTAGGAAACGAAGGACAACTACCGCTTTACGAGGCAACACCTTTTATAGATTTAATTTCCCAACAACTTAACTCTTAACTTAACAACTTAAACAATTCTAATTCTAACAAAAACCGAGTATGAAAATGTACATTTTGTAAAGACATTCTTTCAAAAGTATCAGTTATCAGTATCAGTTATCAGCCTATCAGAATTAAAACCAACACTTACGATCTCACAACTCACGCAAACCCCTCAAACCTCAAACCTCCAACCTCATCTTGGTGTGACACCACATTTTCTGTGTCTGTGTCTGTGTGTTTTTAACATATTAATACCGGATCTAACTTAAGATTGATGTGCCAAGTAAGCTCGCCTACGAGATATGTGTGTATACCATCCCACTCCCGATGACCATTGACCATTACTCGTCTAGTTAAGTCCTTGGAGTGTTGTTTTGTATTAAGTTCATGTCCATGTACGCTTCTCCCTCCAAGACCATTCATTACCTCCATCGCGGAGGTCAGACATCGAGTCCTTGTCTCTTTATGCCTTCATTTGCGACTCATCCCTCACCCAGCTTGTCACTTAACCCCTTAAGCCCCATCCGTTTCCGTTTCCGTACTCTCGAGTTTTGTTTTCAGTGTTCGCCGCTTTGCAAGTCTTCTGTTGGTGTTCGTTCCTTGTTCTACATGTTGTCTTCCCCCCGCGAAGTGTGTACACGCCTGCCTCCTCCCTGCAAGAAACCTGATTGTCGGGGGGGGTCAAGACCCTAATAAAAAGTAGGCCTATCGGGTTACTACTTTCGCGCTTGGTCCGATCAGTTCCCACAGTGAGTTGAAGTCGAAGTCAAAGCCAGTTCTTGGTCTGCACCTAGTTTTTTGTTTTTAATTAAAAACCATACAGGAAGTGGCGCCCAATTAACACGCTCAGAAACAGATACAGATAAATTAACAGATAGAGATGCAGATGGAGATACAGAAACAGAAACAGATAAAGATTCCTAATTACAGAGTTACTTACCAAGTGCAGATCAAAGACCCAGACACCCAGTCTTCTCTGGAAACCCCTTCAATTATGGAGAGAAGAATCGGTTTAACCTTTAAAAGATATATATTCTTTTGTAGTGCGTGTGTGTGTGCAAAGATATAAAAAATTAGATACATTCCGTTCCTGTATATGTGCCCCCTGCCCCCTGCCCCCTTTATGTACGTACACACCATCAGTCTTCAGCCTCAGTCACTTCCTAGACATTCCTCATCCCTCATCCATCCAAACCTAATCCATTACCATAACTCTTAGTGCCCACAATTAATCTTAATCAGACAAAGTCGAACGGCCAATTGTATTGCAAACAGTCATCGCTGTTCAGTCACTGTTCTCACTCATCGTTTGTTGTCTTTGAAGTTTCGACAATCTATCAAGCCATCCATCACCTGACCCACTCCCATGCCTCATCTATGCCTTGTCATCATCGTCATCCCCAGAGAACCAACGAACCAACGATCCAAGTAGCAATTAAGCGATCAGAGGCTGAGGAGCTCCTCCTTGGCAGACACACAGAAACAGACCCGACACTCTCAGACATTCGGTGAAGACATAGCTTGGGTTTGGGATTAGCCAAGTCCAGCCGGAGTCATCATTATACTCATCTTCCCCGTCAAACGCTGCCTTCGATCGAAGCTCTTCGTTCTGTACTTACATACTCGCTCGTCCCACATGCCTGCCTGCTTACTCTGCCGTAGAAGTATCGCCTCCATCCACGCCCACTGCCACCTACTCCACCTACTCCACCTATGTAGACCGCTTCCTTTGCCTGCTGCCTGCGATGGCGATGTTACCTTTCGTTTCGGTTCAAGTTTCACAGTCACTGCATGATCCCACCACTCCTAAGCTAGAGCACCCCCCCCAGCTACCCAGCTACCCAGCTTCCCAGCTGCCTTTTGTTTGTTTTGGCTATGTAATCGATGTATATGTTGCTGGGTTGCTCCGTATCCGTATCCGTATCCGTATCCATGTGTAATCAGATATGTGTGTCCCTATATATGCTCTATATCTACTCGTATCCGTACCACCGCCTCGCGGGATTAATGCCCCTCTCTGTGTGCCTTGCCACCTCTCTGTGTGTTCTTGTAGCCAATCCCAACACCCAGGATGGGGTCGTTCACTCTCGGCGGGGGACTCGCACCCGAAAACGCACTCGATGCTCTGCTAGACGAGCTCAAGACCTTCTCCAAGCCGATTGCCCAGCAACAGCAGCAGCAACAGCAGCAGCAGCAGCAACAACAACAGCAGCAATACGAGGTGAGTAACGCGGCCATTCGGCATCCTTCGCTTCCTCCCGCAACCGAACTCGAATGGATCCAAGTCTTCTCCCCCAGATTCGCCCCGATGCAGCAGACTCGGCATCCGATGAGAGCGCCCAGGCCGCAGTACAAAGCACCGTCACCACGCAGATATCGCAGGCCCGTCTCTACACGGAGGCGAGCGTGAACATGCAGCAGGCGACCACCAGCAGCATGGTCATTGCCGTCGCCTCCGCCTCGGCCCAGCGCGGCGTGCTCACCCACCAGCAGTCGCAGCCGTCGCAGCCGTCACAGCAGCCGCAGCAGCTAATGGTTCACACCAACATGGGCAGCCTGCGCCGCCTGCACTCCTACCCCAGCGAGTCGGACGGCGAACTGTCCCAGGCTCAGGCTCAGCTCCAGGCCCAGGCCCCAAATGGTACCACTAACGGCGTCAGTGGCAGCAGCACCATCAAGCCACCCGTGCCCGAGCGAAACGCTGAACTGATCACCAAGGTGGGCCACAAGCGCATACCGCCACCTCCGCCGCCACGCACCAGCTCACGCAGTCCACTGGCCAGTCCCACCAGCCCCAATGTGCCACAGAATCAGACGCAGACTCCTAATCAGGCTCCAGCTGCCGCCAATGTCAATTCGAATGCCCAGACAGGAGGCGAGTCCTTTCTGGCACACGCAAGCCTCGCCAGCGACACCTCCAGCGGGGACAACTCCAGCGGCAACGAGTCCGGCAACGATCATGTCCAGCGCCAGGTGGCCCTCGAGATGCGCCACCAAGAGCTGCTGAAGAAGCAGAAGCTGCTCCAAGAGCAGTACCAGCGGCTGCAGCAGATGAGCAAGCTGCCCTCGGTGGATGTGGCCTGTCCCCAGCAGGCGCAGGACATGGGCTCAGGAGGAGGCGGAACCAACACGCTCCGCAAGCTGGGCAGCGAGACGAACATCCAGCAGAAGATCGCCGCGTTGAGCCTGGCCTGCGAGGCCAGTGGAGCCGCAGCCGCGGCGGCGGCAGCTGCGGCTGCGGCTGCTGCAGCTACCAACGGTAGCGGTGGCGTGTTGGCCAGTGATGCTACGAGCGGTGCGATCGGTGGTGCTGGTGGCGGTCCACTTGCAGGGGCGGCTGGTGCGGGCGCTGCTGCTGCGCACTCGAACTCGAACTCGAATCAGAATCAGAACCAGACAGCCACCACGACTACCACTAAGCAGGTGTACGAGACGGAGATACTTTAACACAACTGGAAATTGGCGTGGAACGAAGCAAAAATTGACATTTAAGCAACCCTAGGCGGGGGTCCTCCTCCCATATTTGAGTGGATTCCAGCACCTAGGCACTCCCTAGGGTAGTTACCCTTTCTCGAACGCTGACAGACACTAGCCTGGCCCTCCCCCCCACTAACTGTATCTGTAGTTACGAATGAATATTAATCCTGAATCGTCCGTTTGCTAGTGATCCTAGCTAATCCATCCTAGCATCTAGCATCTATGTAATCCCCAGAATCAGAACCAGAGGCAGAGGCAGCGTCTGCAAATACGACTTTACAATCGAATCGAGAATCAAAAACCGTAACTGTAACTCATACTCACACTTTGTGCACCCCCAGAAGACGAGGCAGGCACGGGCATGGGCATGGTCATAGGTAGAGCCATCCCAGAATCCCAGATGAATGTATTTATATATGTATGTATTCGCTTACATTGGTGTACTTGTTGCATGTTGTGTTTTTGTTGTTGTTTCGAAGAAATTGCACATAGAGAGAGGCGAAGAGAGAGCACCAGGCTCCGAGGGATAGGCAGGTTAAGCTCCCCGCACTAAGCCCCCAATAAGTATTATATATCGTTCTGTGTGCGTATGTGTCAATGCCAAGGAGCAGCACCCCACAGGACCCTCACACTACACAAGAAGAAGCGAGAAGAATCGCGAAGGATCGCGAAGAAACCCCAAGAATTACGAAGAATCGAAAGAATCGAGAGAAGCACAACACTACACACAGTCAGTCGTACGTATCCGGTTTGCGATCAGCTGTTATGTACAGATCTGATATATAGATTTTGGATTATCATTAGCCTTGGTTCCCATATATAAACCCATATATAACCCCATATACGTGAGACTGATAGTTCTATATACACACATATATGTAGCTCATCAAGGATACAGTATGCAAGTATGAAGGCGCGAAGATATTGTTGTACTCTTAAAACTAGCTAATTTTATTCCCACTTGAAGAGAGAAAGGAAAGAAGTTCGGAGTGCATGACACTACCCATCGGACTACCGACGACTAAGAGAGCGCCTATATAATGGGCGAGACAGGATCTAGGTTCCTTCCTCGTATTGTTTTTAACCCAATATCACCCAGAGTTAGCAAATCCGAATCAGAATCAGAGTCGAAATCGAAATCAAAGTGTTTTTATAGTTAATTGAGATTCGTTAATGGTATTTTTTACAATGTAAAAACCGCTCTCGCTACTTTGTTCAGAATTTAATCCGAACGAAATAGAGTTAACGCGTTTATGGACAGCGAGAGCCTTGTTAGAAAATACCATAAACGGTCACGCTGATTCGTACGGCATCCCCCTCTAGCATGTAAGGACTTATGGCATATGCACACTCATGCACGGACACATAGATTTGTTAATTTTGCAGTTTACATTTCAGTATTAACTAGGCTTATTTCGAGACTAATTGTTAACACACCGATTCGTTGCACCTCAGCCCAGATTTGTACGTTTTAGCTTAAGGAATTCATCATTTTATGCATCCAAATAGCTCAAATAACCCCGCTGATCAGAGAGTATAGCGTGTAGGGAAACCCTTTAGGCCTAAGTTAGGGCTTTTTTTTTACCAATTTATTTAGACGCATTCGACGAATATGTATAACATATATATATATATATAAAAGGAAAACAGAAATCACGCAACGAATACACAGAGTTAAAGAGAACATATATACATGCATACGAAGATAATAAATAACGAACGAGTAACGAGTGTCTGAAGGTCCCTAAGAACGCGAACGAACGAACGAGAGAACGAACGAACACGAGAACGAGAGATATTTAATTAAGACAAAACAAGTTAAACAAAGTGGCAAATCAATGGCATTGAATGTACATCGTACACCTAATTATATTCCTTATAAGGCACACTCACACACCACTTACACCTACAGGACACACACTCCCCACTCACTCTTATAAAGGTATTTGCGCATGCAGGAACGGCCCCGGGGGGAAGAAGCGTGACAAGTGCGTATTTTTTTCTTAATAAGTAATAATTATTCTATTTAAATCACAACAAAAACCACAACAATAAATATCATTCGTAAAATGGACTCTAAACATGGCGTTCTCTATTGAATAACCGCAGGCAAGGGCCTCTAGAATCATACTCTCCTAGACTTAAGGCTAACAAAATCGTATGTACGAGTACGTATATAAAAGGCACATGTGAAGAGGCTCCGCTCTAGGATATATGGTATATAGTTCGTGTAAAATACGCTCTGTCATGTCAGCTCCCTCCTACGATTCGCACAGCCAGTCGCAGGGCAACTTGGGCATCTTGCTGGCCGGCCAAGGCAGGTAGCCGGCCGTCTTGAAGACCCAGTAGTCGTAGGATACCTTGGCGATGAGGGCCAGCAGCAGGATGACCTCGGCGGCTATCAGGTAGTAGATGTAGTCCGTCCAGTCTGGGGGCGATTGGCACAGCTTGGCCTCCTGCAGCTCGATGACGCTCTGGGGTATGTTGCGGCAGCGTATGTCCATGTAGTCGGGTATGTCCGAGCTGCGCTCCTTGAGCCAGTTGAGCAGCTTCTTGGCCGAGTTGCAGTCGCACTGCAGCTTGTTGCCGGCCAGGTAAATGCGGCGGCCCAGGCCCGAGTCCATCAAGGCGTTGTTCAGGAAGTACTCGGGTATCTTTAAATTCAAGATTCAGGATTAGAGATTAACTCGGAGTCATAGCCTCCATAAACTCACCTTGTTCAGCGAGTTGTTCCGCATGTAGATGCGCTGGAAGCTCTCGATGAACTTGGTGCCCTCGAACTCGTTCATGGACACGATCTGGTTGTTGTCGGCCACCAGCCGGTTGATGTTGTGGTAGGTGGGGTTCGTGTGGAAGTAGTCGCCCAAACTTGTTATCCTGTTGTTCGTGATGTTCAGCACGAAGGTGTTGTCGGGCAGGCGCTGCGGGAGCTCCACCAGGCCCAGGTTGGAGCAGTCCACGTGGCACTGGGGCTTCGACTGGTTGTCCTGGATGATCATGATGTTCTCCAGCGTGCACTTGCAGTTGCCGTGGCTCGGGATCACCGGGCAGTTGGTGACGCAGCGCTTCCTGTTCTCCAGCTGCTCCACGGACACCTTGTCCGTGGACTGGAACCAGGTCCGGGTGGCATTGTACTGGCAGTAGGAGAGCCCGGGGTTCAGGAAGTTGATCGACTCGGTGTGGATGATGTCGTTGAGCGGGGTGCAGAGCATCCGCCTGTTGCCACTGCAAGAAGTCACGGGTTTAGAATCCTTCCTTTCAGTTAGAGATAAACCTTACCTGATGTCCAGCGTTATGTTCTTGTTCTGGTTTCGGTGCGGCACCAGCGACAGGTTGTTGTTGGACATGCCGAAGAACTCCAGGTGGGGCACGTCCTTGACCGCCCGCGAGTGGATCTCGGAGATGTTGTTGTTCGATATGTTGAGGCACTTGAGGGCGGAGAGGCGCGGGAAGGCGTTCACCAGCCGCGTGATGTTGCCGTCCGTCACGGCCAGCGACTGCAGCGAGCGGAAGATGGGGTTGGACAGGTCCACGTCCCGCACCGTCATGTTGCGCACGTGCAGGCTGGTCCACTTGGAGATGTTGCTGCAGCTGGAGATCATCGTCACCTGCGTGATGTTGCAGCAGTACCAGGAGTTGGGCTTGCTCGGGTGCTCCTTGCACTGGCAGCTGTTGGCATTCTGGGCTCCATTCTGTCCTCCGTCCGACTGCTGAGGCGTGGCAGCCTGGCCCTCGGCTGCCTCCTCCTCACACAAGTGCTCCTCGGCATAGAAGCAGTGCCGCAGGTAATCGGGCACCTCGTTGGAAGCTTCTTCCACTGGCAGCGGGGCGGCCGAAGTGGTCGTTGAGGTGGTTGTAGATGTGGAAGTGGATGAGGCTGTGGTGGCCACGACTTCTGGGGAGGGAGTGCTGTTTTGAGTCCCAGCTCCCGGCTCTGAGGTGCTCGGAGTCACAGGCACTGAGGTCGAGGTGGACTCGGTGGTGGACTCAGCGGGTTTTTGCTCCTCAAAAGGGTGCAGTTCCTGCAAGGAAGGCTCCGAGGAGGAGGAGGAGCCGTTCTGTGCCATTTCTGGCTGCGCGCCTGCGCGGTCCACGAGCAGCAGCGCGAGCAGGAGGAGCCATGGTGCGCCCTGCAATGACAGTTAAGGGGAATATGAGTGAGTGGTGGCTAGTGGGGGAAAAATACCGAGGAGTGTGCACATATTGGACGTATGCAAATATTGGCCAGCCTGTTGACGCAGCGAATTAGCCGCCGCCCCAGGCAGCCGACGAGGGCTTGGCCCGACCCGGCAATTACGGTAAGTAAGCAACCCTTCAGGGCCGCCCTCCCCCCGAGTGGGGATTACTGTAATTGTTTGCCCCACTTCGCGTTTTAGCGTCTTAACTGCTCTGACACCGCTACGCTAATTCGGCAATTAATTAACGATTCCGATTCCGAATGGAATGTGATAAAAGGCCAATAAAAAGATTAATTGTCGGGAGCACCCAGTTGGTGGTAAATTGGGCCTTGATGGGGCAGGAGCCAGCGCCAGGAGGGGAGCCAAGGGACAAGTAACGTTATTTACGTTATGTTATTTACATTTATTGATAACATAACGTAAATAACGTTTATAATTACATTTACATTTATTGATAGCAGAATCGATGTTATATTTATTTATACAAGCAACCAGGATAGGTAAGAGTGTTCGAGAAAGGTACACACAGAATATATACCCCACCCACTTATATGATATGCACAAAATAAGTTATTTACAATGTTTCAGAGATTAAAAATACGATAACAGCCAAGGTACAGGGGGCTGTGCACCCACACAGACGCACACGCGGAACTGCATGCGCGTTCGACTTACGTGTGTGCACCGGAGGAGGAGCATTACGCTGGGCTGGAGCTCCAACTATGGCAGAAACGGAGCACAGCAACTAGAAACGGGTTCCAAAGGCTTCAGAGAAACTCGAGTCCCGAGGAGTCACACGTCCATTTCCAGGAGCGCTGCCATTTAAATGATGTGCGCACATTCCCCAGTCCGCAGCGCAGAGTGGACTTTGGTGTTTGGCGTGGGCGGGATTAAGGCGGTGCCAAGTGATCGGGTCCAATGAAAAAAACACAAACAGAAGGGCCGTTGCGAAGCGTCTGCTTAATGCGTTAAAAAATAATATTAAACAAAAGAGAACAGAGGGCTGTTAGGTTTACGCGTAGCAGAGGACTGTTAAAAAAGTGCACTGTTCGGAATAGTGCCATCGATATATCGATAACTTATTTTTGTATTTTAAAAATCAGTCAAAGTTATCGATAGTACTATCGGTCTTAGCACAGCTCTAGTGTGGCGCGTTCGAGTTGAAGTAACGGTTCTAATCAGAGGGGAACCGAGAGAAAGGCTTCTGATTGGTCAAAGGGGGATAGACATCTTGAAAGGGTTCCGTTAGTTGAGCTTAGAGATGAGAGCACACAGCTGATCGATCGCAATGCACTTGCTGCTTTTTGCTTGCTGCCTGTTCCTGTTCACCTGGTAGCTCAAAACTGCAAATTTGTGTGATTTTTCAAGCATTTCATGACGCTAGTGGGCTTAACCTATTCATGCCCACTGATGCTTATATGCAACATTGATTAATTATTCATGGCATTAAATATTTTGGATGTGGCCCAAGTTTAATTCGGGCATGAAAGGGTTAACAAGTAGAGGGACAGCCATCTCGAAAGGGTTCCGTTAGTTGAGCTTAGAGATGAGCAAACAGCCGATCGCAGTGCGTGCACTTGCTGCTGTTTGCTTGCTGGCTGCTCCTGTTCGCCTGGTACTGAAAAACCCCCGATAGGTGAAACATGCATGCATATGAAGCGCAGTTTTGGTAAAATTAACAACAAATCCAACAACAATTATCTCCCAATTAAATGAATTCGCCATTAAAAATTCTTTAAATCCGTGATTTGCATACCAGGCGCGCAGAAAATTCAGCAAGCTGCTGAGCTCCTAAGTAAATCATTTTGAAGTAACGGTTCTAAGCAGAGGGGAACTTAGAGAAGGACTTCTGATAATTTCAAAATAACAGTTAGGAAGTTTGAAGTTATCTGAAGTAACGGTTCTGAACAGAGGGGAACTGTGAGAAAGGCTTCTGATTGGTCAAAGTAGGGACTGCCATCTCGAAAGGGTCCGTTAGTTTAGCTTAGAGATGGGAGCAAGTGCGTGCACTTGCTGCTGTTTGCTTGCTGCCTGTTCCTGTTCGCCTGGTAGCTTAAAGCTGCTAAATATGTGACATCTGATCGTAGAGCACTTCACAAATTCAGTCAAAATTATCGATAGTACTATCGCTCTTAGCACAGCTCTAGTGTGGCGCGTTCGAGAGCAATCCGCTGTTTTTTAACTCAATCTGCTGTTTTCGGACCTCCGCTCTCTGCTCTGCTCTATTTGGGTGACGACGTCGCTATTGTTTATGTTGTTGGCTCGCGCAAAAACCAGAATTGTCGCTTTATTCGCACCAACAATCAGCAGCGTCACATCGTCCGACTGGCGCGGTGACACATCGACGCGCGGAAGGCAGCTAGCTCCAAAGTCTAACCCGGGGACGGCGAGCGTTACGAAATTGAGACAAGTCAAAGACCACGTATCCCAAATAAAGATGCCCATCGATACGCGGGAGCTGATGGAGGCGATAGCCATCGTGGCGGACGAGCGCAACGTCCGCGTCGCCGTAAAGCAGTCCGGCAAGGGGGCCGCCATCTGCGCCGCCTGCTCGTTCGCGGGCGGCATGCTCCTCGGCCCCGTGGGTCTGGCCGTGGGCGGGGCTGCCGGAGGCATTGCCGCCTACAAGATGACCAGCGGTAAGCGGCTATCTATAGCTGGGAGCCCCCGATTTCGCCATACTCATCGTTATTGCGTCTTTCCCTCCCAACACAGGCACATTTAGGCCGCTGGGCGAAGTCATACTGAACGACCTGACGGACGCACAGCGGGAGCAGCTGGTGCAGCACGTGTCCAAGGCCGTGGCCGAGGTCCATCCCACCGACATTGTGATGCTCCTGCCGCTGATCGTCAATAACGCCTCCATCCAGCAGGCCGTGCTCAACACGGTCATGTCGTTCGTCTCCAACGAGCTGCGCATGCAGATCGTGGACTGACCTGCTGGGCGAGGTCGAGGAGCAGCAATTGTGATCTGTGTAGTTTTATTAATAAATACTCTATATGTACATAAGTGTCTCTGTGTCGCTTCTGCCGCCGAAAGGAACTACTCCCACTCGACGTTCACCTGCTCCCAGTCGTCGACGAACGGCTGGTCGATGGTGTCGATCATCAGGCCACAGAACAGGCAGTCCGAGGCCAGAATGTCCTCGATCTCCGTCTTCAGGGCCGTTCGCTTCTGCTGCAGCTCCATTGCCTGCTGCTTGGTCAGCTGCTGCGCCTGGGCCTGGGGCTGCGCCTGCACCTCCGCCTCCAGCTGCTGCTTCAGGGTGCCGAGGCGTCGGCTGCGCTCTTTGGTCAGCATGGGAACAACCTGCTTCTCCAGGCAGTCGCTGTGGAACTTGTGGCCGCATATGAAGGCGAAGAAGGGCTTCACCAGCAGCATCATCTCGCAGATGGCGCACGTGTCCTGGGGGGTCATCTTGATGCTATAATGGCGCAGCTGCTGCAGCTCGGCACTCACGCGGTTCGACTGCTCCTCGGTCTCGGCCATTTCCCGCTGCAGCTCTTGGATGCGCTGATTGTAGTCCTTAAAGAATCCAAGAATCATTCAGAAGGGTTCGGAGGAGGGCCTGGGCTGTCGCTGCTTACCTTCAGGGCATCGCAGATGGCCTCCTTGAAGTTGTCAATCTTCTCAAAGTCCGAGAAAAAGGGCAGCAGGTCCTCGATGCGCAGCAGCTCGCACTCCTTGAGCAGGTTCAGGGCCTTCTTCACGTCGTTGGTGTCCTTGATGTCGTGGTAGGCTGCAAGCGAGATAAAGCTTTGAATTTGATGGAAAAAAGCCAGAAAGATAAACCCTACCAATCCTCAGCCACAGCTTGCGGCGCATCTTGCTGTCCGCCGGCCTGGAGGCCGTCTCCTTGGCCAGTTTCATGTCCACCTTCAAGGCCAGCTCGACGGCCGTGATCCACATCTGCAGCAGGCACTGCAGGAACACGCAGGCCTCCTTCACGTCCAGGTCGGTGCACACCTTGAGGGCGTAGTGGATGTCGTAGTGCACGAGCGTGTCGTCCCGCCCCTGGATCTCCAGGTACTTCATCAGCGACTTGTGGTCGTGCTGCGCGTACAGGTGCAGCAGGAAGTTGTGGATGGCATCGTTCGTGGTGTTCAGCTTGTAGATGGCAAACTCCAGATACCGCGTCGTCTGCTCCCGCTGCTCGCGCGTCTCCATCACAATCAGGGTGGGCACCAGCTTCTCCACCTCGAGCCGGCTGCCCTGGGCCATCAGGGCGTCCACCGTGGGCTTGGGCAGCTTCTCCATCAGCTCGGGCGCGTACTTGTAGAAGAGTTCCGCGTCCCGCTGCTTGGTCAGCGTCTGCAGCGCCTCCGCATACCGCTCGGCCTTCAGCTGCTGGCCCACCACCTCGTCGTAGTCGCCGATGGCGATGGCGAACTGCGCCATGTTGTGCGGATCCGCGTGCTCCGCTATCAGCTGCTGCACGTGCTCCCGGTTCTTCCGCGTGCAGGCCAGGACGGCCGGCTGGCGCATGAGCTCGTCGTACTCCGCCTGCCACGCCCGGCGCCACTCCTCGTTCTGGTCGGGCATGTTGATCTGGATGAGGTATAGGTCGATGAGCCAGATGACGAGCGCCTTGATGGCGTTCTCCTGGTCCTCCGACGCCTGGTCTGACGGTGCCTCCGCGTCCGCCCGCGCCACCGGGGCCTTGGTGGTCATGCGGCTGAGGCGCTTCTTCACGTAGTCGATGATGGGCCGCTTGTCGGGCAGCACCATGAACTTGAGGCACACCTCCTCGAAGGACTTCGTGGTCTCCGCGTAGTAGTCGGCCGCCACCTGGTAGGAGCCCTCCGCGAAGGCCGCGTCCGCCCGCTGGCCGAGCACCAGCTGCAGGTGCTCCGGATCCTCGGCCGCGTGCGCCGTGGCCAGCTCGTACTGGCCCCTGTCCAGGTAGATGCGCCACACGTTGCGCTCCTCGCGCGTCACCCGCAGGTTGAACACGGTCTTCACGGTGTACACGTAGATGGAGCCGGTGAGCTCGTCCCGCTCGATGCCCAGCGGCCTGCCCACGCGGGCCTCATCGAAGGTCTCGTGGTAGACCTGCTCCTGGTTGAGCAGGCAGATGGCCCGGATGTGGTCGGCGTACAGCAGCACCGCGTGGTACTCGGTGAGCACGAAGGCCTTGGGTATGCTCAGGCGCCGCTCCTCGTAGGACAGGTGCTTGGCCTTCTCGAAGTCCAGGTTGATCAGCGTGCTGCCCAGCAGGGTGGAGCCGCTGTTGGCCTCGATGGAGAGCTGCAATCAAGGGGGTTAATTGGACCACTGATCCCTTAGACTCTCACTCGCTACTCACCTCTCCCACGCGGATGCCCTCGCCGCACAGCCACGCCCACTGCTTGGGGTACTTGCTGTTGGGCGGGGCGAAGAAGCGGAGCTGCGAGTACGTGAGGTCGGTCTTGCGCTCCTCGCAGTGCGGCTCCTGCACGCCGCTGACGTAGCCGGCAAAGATGGGCTGCAGGGAGCGCTCCTCGGGCTTCAGGGTCTCCTGGAATGTGTAGATGCACTCGGGACTGGTGACCACGACTATGTACCGGCTGCTGTTCGGAATGCGGAGCAGCTTCAGGCCCGTAATGGGGTACTTGGGCCGGCCCAGACCCAGGTCGTAGAGCTGCTTGCGCTGAACGTGGCCTTCGGCTGCGGGACTCAGCTCGGTCTCGAACAGCAGGCCCCGACTGGTGCCCAGCAGAATGGAGCCGGTGGTGGCGTCGCTGCCATGGTAGGGATTGAAGGCGACGGCCGTGATCTCGTGGTCCTTGAACTTCTCGATGCGTCGCACCTTCAGCTGCTGGGCCTGCGGCGACTCGGTGCAGTGGATGTACAGGAAGTCCGGCGAGACGCCGGCGGAGGCCGATTTCGGCACCAGCGCCACGATGAGGTGGTGGCCGGTGGGGTCAAGGAATATCCGCGTTATCTTGTACCCGGACCCCGACAGATACTTCTCCAGGGCCGCCTCTGCGTGGGAGAGACAAGGGTTAGTGAGGGGACACCATTCTGGAGCCACCACTTACCTCCGGGCGGTATGGCACGCGGCAGGAAGAAGCGCAGCAGCGTGGTCCGCTCCGCAGTGCCCAGGACGCAGACGAGCCAGTTCCGCGAGACGGTGAGGTGCTGCAGATCGCCGGTGCAGTCGCTGGGTACGCGGAGCACCATCTTGTGCCTGGTGAAGATCTCCTCCTCCTC
Source organism: Drosophila triauraria (assembly GCA_014170255.2). Lineage (NCBI taxonomy): Eukaryota > Metazoa > Arthropoda > Insecta > Diptera > Drosophilidae > Drosophila > Drosophila triauraria. The sequence goes on along the minus strand of CM024333.1, from coordinate 2,959,541 downwards.
GTCCGTCTCGAAGGGATTGCCGGAGGCGGTGGCTACGTAGGAGTTGCCGGCGCCCGAGCCACCAGCACTGCGCTCGATGCGGGGCAGGAACTTTGGCATACCCTGGGCCATTCTGCTGCAGCTCTCTCTCTCTTTTCCTTTGTATTTATTTACTAAAATTTATATTCTAAAAATACGCCCACAGCAAAAAACATAAATGATTGCACTCCCGGACTATCGGTAATCGAGTGGCCCACGCACCATGCCATGGTAGGGTAATATAAGGTGGTCTCAGCATCTTTAAGAGGGACGATAAATGTTCAGCTCTCGCTCTGCGCCATCAGAGAGACATACTATAAAGAGAAAGAAATTTAGTTTCACAGGGGAAGAGGAGGAATAGAAGATGGGAAGAAAAAAAAAATAATAATATTGAGAGAAAAAGGGGGGGAAGAGGAAGAAAAAAGGTTGCCCTTCATCAGTATTCTGCTAGGTTACCACTGGTTGTCAGCTAGAACCAGTTGGGAATTATAGTGCAATGCAAGCGGAAAATGCGCTGAGAGGGAAAGTTTAACTTTCTCGAGAGAGCTGTCTCTTTAATTATATTGAGAGGCTCATCAGCCTTGACGGGGCGATCAATGTTCAGCTCGCTCTCTCTCTCTCCGCTCTCAGAGACACATGCTAGAAGGGGAAAGTAGTGACAAAAATACTGTGCTCAAAAGAGGGCAGCTCTTTTGATGAGGCACCCTATATAATTTTACCATGGCCCCAAGCAGTCGATAGGCGACTATCGATAGTTCGTTTGCTCCGGGCACGGCTGGTAATCGATAGGTGCAATCGAATTTGAAATTTCTTATCACCGCCACAGAGAATCTCCAAGAGGCAAAAAAGCTCACCCTCTCCCCCTCCCACACACAGAGTAAATAACACAAATAGTAATGTTTTTTTGATGTATTTTTATTAATAATTAGTGTTCTCTTTGTATACATGTAATTATATTATTTATATATATTTTTGTTTGATGCTTGTTTTTGCTTCTGGCCGTGCTCTCAGTGCACACTTGAGCCTGCAAATGCAATCCGCAATGCCGTCGCTCCCGACCTGCATTCCCTCTCTCTCTCTCTCTTTGCTAAATCTGCATCTCTTCTTTGTTTTGTTTTCTTTTGTTTTTTGTTTCTGCGCTGCGATGCTTTAATAAATGTTGTGGGACGACGACGATGACGCCTGTGTGGGTCTATCGACTATCGACTAAGTTCCGCCACTGCAAGGGCGGCCTGTGGCGGGGTGTTTGATTTTCAATAGTGTTTTAGTAATAAAAAAAATGTACAATTAGTTTGTATACATGTATGCTTCGTATGCATGAAATGGTTTCTTCTTTTTCTTCTTTATCCTCCTTTCTCTTCCTTTTTTCTTACTTGTGCAATTTATTTACTAACGTGTAATTTGCTTGACTTTACGAGATACATCATTATTCGTACGCCTTCTCCTCCCTTCTCTCTTCTTTTGTTTTGTTAATAAATTCGGACTTTAAAAGTGTTCGAAATTACAGATATACATATATTTGCATGTATATATATATATTTATATATATATTATGTCTAGTAAATCCTACAAAAAAAAAATAGTAATATTATTATTTTAAATGTTCATTCAGGTGTCCTTTTCAAGTATAACTAATATATGTATACTGCATGAGTTGTGCTTTCTTTCTTGTTTTTGGCGAAGGATGTGTGTCTGTCTGCGTGAAGTGTATCTGTGTATCTGCATCCGCCTGAGAGTGCCTCCTGAGTGGAAAGTATCTGAGAAATGCCACCGCACATACTTTGTTTCTTTGTTTTTTTTCGATTTTTTCACTGGTAGATTTATGTTTTTGTTTGTAATTAAGTATAAACATCGTTATCGCTCAAGTAAGCGCTATACAATTAATTTTAAAAATTTAAATTTTGTAGTTAATCACAGATTTTCTTTTGTTTTAAATACCGAAAAGTTCAATTAATAAACAGCATAGTTCCGAAATGTATTTTGTTTTTGGCCTTGTTAATATATATATTCACATATACATATGTATCGTATGTGTATATAATATAATAAATAATTTTGACTAATAATTTTCAATTATCTAAAGATTCGTGCGTTTTTCGAATTTGTAATTTAATTTAATTTTCTTTTCCCCTTTCCTTTTTCCTTTTGTGATATGCGTTGCATTTGTCATCATCATCTGATCCCTATCCCTATCCCGATCCTGTTACTGAACAGATAAAAGATATTCGTAGAGGTTAGGAGGCTCCTACTAGGAGCGCAGTGACCACCGGTGTCTATACTTCACTTTATTGTGTGTCTGTGTGGGTGTGGGCTTGGCTTGGGCTTGGGCTGGGGAAAGTGCGTCATACATATAGGATTCTATGCCTAAGAATATCTCTTTAAACGAACTTTAGAGCTATCAACTACGTTAATATGATTCAAAACTCCTCTTATTAATGGTATGAATATATGCTTCCGCTTCTTCTGGCCATGCTAGAGGTTCCTCCGATTGGGGGAATGGGCATTGGCATCTCGGCATCCCTCCTGGGGCATCGGCTTTGGCATCTTACAAGTACTAACATATATATATAAGTAGTATATAGGTTCCTGAGCAATCGTTGGCTTTCCTGAGTTTTCCCCGACAACAAACACAAAAGGCTTTAAAACTAAGTAAGTAAATAAGAGATAAATATAGGCTTTTATGTATCTAACTCCCAAATAGTGTTTTTTTTTCTCGGTTTTTCGGTTCAAATGGTGGTGGTTTTTATTGGCCAAAACAATATAATTTTGAATAGGGTTTAGGTGTAATTGGATACATAAACAATACGTATACGTGTATAAAGAAAGTGCACAAAAAATAATACAAAGGTTCGCATTCACAGTTTCGTCGTCGTTGAGTATCTAAACATAAATTTTGTTTGTTTCGCAACTTTAACATAATATAAAAGGTATATATAGTGTATATATATATATGTAATAAAAAAAGAACAGCCAAAAGGGAATTTCGCACAAGGAAAATGCAAGTTTTTCACTTTGTCAAAGATTTGTAAGATCACAGATTTGTTGTTTGCAGTTAGCATTTGCATTATTTTTCGTTTTTTGTTTTCGTTTTCTCGTATTCGTTATTCAATTCTCAAATAATAATAATAATAAGATTAATAATAATAATAATAGTCATAAAGTGGATCGAAACTTAACACTAGAATGTTAAATGTAATTTCATGTCCGAGTAAAATACAAAATATGCGTTAAAATTAAAAGTTAAAGTTTTAAAATTCTAAAAGTAAAAAAAAAAACTAAGCATTTATCATAAATACGTGTACACAGTGAATGTAAGTGAAGAAAGAAGAAAAAATCGGATGCCAGGGTCATTTTTGGGACTTGCTACTCGCTACTGGCTACTCGCTACTCGCTACTCGCCACTCGGTTCCTCGCCATATTAACTCCCAGATCCCGATCCCTGCTGACTTCTATTCCCTAGCTTTATCTCTGTGTATCTGTAAGGTTGAATAAATTAATTAAGACTACGAAAACGCTTACATCGGATCCACACAGTGCGCCTGAGAGCCTGAAAGCCACATACACATATCTATCCTGGATGGAACTTCGCCTGAACGCTGACGCTGATAAGGTAAGGAGACCTCGTGAAACCTCGCCCTCGGTCTGCCCCATTCCCATTCCCATACCCATTCCTTCTCCCCTTCCTTTTCCCATTCCCTCGCATGCGTGCCGACGAGTGGGGTCTATCTGAGCTACCCGGCATGGCACAAAGAATACTAATTACTCGCCTACGACTGTTGCTATGCTAAATATCTAGTTTTTGTTTGCGACTGGAAATCGGAAAACTCTCGCACTGCTGATGATGAGATGATATGCCCCATTGCAGGTGTGTGTGTTCACTGCAGTTTATATGTTTTGTATCGAATCGTATCGTATCGTGTTGTATGTAAGTATGTGTGCTATAATATAAGGTGTAAATTGGTTTAATTTTTAAGAAATTCCTGAGACATTGAATTGATACACATACTCCCTCCACACTACTGTTTCTTTCAGCATTCTGATTTCTGATTTCTGCTTTCTGCTTTCTTCTCGCTATCCTCTTTGGCGTGCGAATAATAACAATATCGAGTTGAAGTTCTTCCCTTGCACTCTGGGGCCCAGACTGTGGCAGTTCTAGTTCTACGTCTAGTTCTAGCTCCTGGTTCCGGCAGTGCTGTCTCTCGCTACTCGCTGATGTTACTCGCTCGCTCAGGGCTAACTCGCTGATATTTGATTTGCTTTGCTTACGATATTCTCACGATTCTTTTTCTTTTTCTTTTTCTTTTGTATTAAATTTAATTTCAGAACATTTGTACTTCGCTGGTGAAAAATCACTGAGTTACTTTACGGTTTGTTTCGTTTTGTTTGTTACTTTTTGTTTGCTTGCAAAAATGTTTGTTCCTCTTCTGCGCCTGTGTGTGTGTGTCGGTATGTGTGTGTGTCTGCATATCTGTATATATTATATATAGTGGTACATATAAAGGTAAATGGTGTAAAGTATATACATGTATACATAGACTTTAGTATAATTGTTTCTGTTTGCTTACGCGTACGCATATACACACACATGCGTATACCTATTGGGTTATTTATGCACATGTATGTGTATGTGTATAAAAAAATGATTTGAATTTCTGTTACTTTATTCGTCGTATATGTGTATAAGTAGAAAAAGAGGACTTTGCTACTACATACTTGATATTTAATCCCTGATAACGTTTTACTTTTGTTTGTTTGTTTGTTTGTTGCTTGTTTGCTCTTGTTACTCGTCGTCTTGCGACGAATTCCATCATGTTTAACATTAGATTTGCGTTAATCTTAACTCTAGTCTTATACAAAGTCCTACATTTACAGTTAGGCTTCCTCGCAATACAAAAAAAAAAAAAATACACACATCTCGCTCTCTCTTACTCTTACTCTAGGTCTCGCTGGCGCAGCCTCCGTTTCCGTTTCCGCTTGGCAACGAGTCGCTGGCGCAGCACTTGGCAAATAACATAAGGTTAAGTTAAGTAAAACTAACGACAAAAAAAAGGAAGTTCTGTTCTATTTATGATTCTGGTGTGAGTGTGAGTGTAAGTGTGAGCGAGTGGGACCAACGAGTTGGGAATTATAGAGCGTGAGGGCGAGCGACGAGTGGACAGATGGCTCAGATTCGAATTGGGGATTCTTTTCAGATTCAGATTCAGATGATATGTACTCTTTATGTTTTTTTTACTAATCCATCCGCTCAAAGCCCGCCCCCCCACTCCCCCCTGAGGTGCAAGTGTGTGTGTGTGTGTGTGTTCTAGTCCTTCGTTCTCTTCCCATTTTGTTGTTGTGTTTGTGGTTTCTGGTTGTGTTTTGCGGTTAATGGTTAACATAACTCTAAAATCTAATAAGTATATTCCTTAAACGCAACTTCACGCTGTTTGTGTGTATTTTGTATTTTGTTTTTGTGTTTCTATGTTTTGCTTGCTCGTGCAGCTCCAGAGGTATTTATGATTTATCGAAAGTATTTACACGATCCTTGAGGTATTGCACATGAAGCAGCGAAGGCGCTTCCGACTACTAAGTAGAGGGAGCGGCACGAATGAATAAATAATGGTACGAATGGCTACCAGATACAAGTTACCAGATACAAGATGCAAAAAAAATTAGACGTAACATAACGTAAGGGATACAGATAATAAAACAGTTGACGCCAAAGTATGCCTAGCTTAATTAAGGATATTTCTTGTAACTAAGACCTATGTGTGCCTGCTGCGGCGCCAAACATTGGGGCAAAGTGTGTGTAGCTGGTCTCGCTTCGAGCCTGATCCTGTCCAGGCCATCGGCTATATCTCTTACTATATCTCCCTCTCCCTAGAAGATGGCATTCCAACTTAGCTCCTATTGGATGCCCGGCGGCGGCTGTCCCAGCTCGCTGGTGAAGTCAAAGAGGCTGGTGCGCGGATGCGCCAGCGCATGGTGGTGCGGATGCGGATGCTGGTGGTGGCCCCCGTGGCCGCCGTGCCCGCCATGGCCCACCAGGCCGTGCTTGATGGCCGACGTCTTGAGCAGCCGCTTGAGCATGCCGCTCGAGCCGCGGTGCTGCAGGCTCTTGTGCGTCGTCAGCGAGTTCTTGGTGCGGTACCGCCGGTGGCAGAACTCGCACACGTACAGCGTGTCCGACTGCTCGTGCTTGTCCTGGAAGTGCCGCTTCAGCGAGTAGTAGCACGAGAAGGTGCGCCGGCAGTAGGGGCACTCCTGCGGCTCGTTGATGCCCCCGCTCGTGGGCGGCGGCATGCGCAGCGGCAGCTGCGGGGTGCCCGCCTGCGTCACTCCGCCAGCGGACGCCGCCGCCGAGGCCGCCGCCTGGCTGCCAGGACTGCTTCCATTGTTGTTATTGTTGTTGTTGTTGTTGCTGCCATTGGAGGTGGGATTGGAGGAGCCATTGTTGCCGCTGGCGCCGCCGCTATTGCTGTTGGACGTGGAAGAGCAGAGGTTGCTGCCCACACTGCTGCCCACGCTGCCGGGACGCGGCGGCGAGGTGGCATGCCCGCTCAGGACATGGCCGTGTCCGTGGAGGTGGCCGTGGCTGTGCAGGCTGTAGACGGCGGCGGCCAGGCTGCCATTGAGCGAGCTGGTGGGCGAGGTGAGGGCTGCGGGCGGCGAGGGCGGCGACGAGGTGGAGCTGGTGGGCGAGGTGGCTGCGGAGCGGCTGATGCTGTGCGGTCCTGCGCCGAGGAGAGAAGAGAGAGGTGTTAATAAGGTTGGACTGGACTCTGTTCGGTTTGGGGGTGTCAGAGGGGTAGCTTAGGGGGAGCTTAGAGGACCTCATAGGTCCTATTTAGTGGTATATATATATATAAGTATTTATATTGCTGTTGTTGTGGGTGAGATTGTTCGGAAAGTATGGAAAATAAAAGTGCAAGTTTAGGGTGAAGATACGTTGGGGAAAGTCACCCCTCGGATGACCAGGATGGGGATTCGGGGAATAAAAAGGGATAGAGGACAGAGGAAGATGTTTAAAATAAAATACGGCAGGTAGGAAGGATAATAGATAATGCTGAATGCTCTATATTTTAGCACTAGGAACTTCCCGAGTTCGCTTTGAGCTCAAGTTTGAATTTAAGTTTGAGTTTGAGTTGAGTTTGCTAGCAAATAGTAGAGGTAAAGCGTTATATAGTTGGATACTCGAGTATATTATGTGATATATATATATTTATATAGAGGTAAGGATATAAATGCGTGTGTCGGGTCAGATTCTAGCTGCTTCTACCGAGTGCCGCTTCCCTTGCGTTCTTCTCTTGCTTTGTACAGTCTGCGCAGCGGAAACGGCTCGGAACGGAAACGGAAGTGGACCTTGACTTTCGACTTTTCTTCTGTTTTTTCTTTTATATGTTTTATGCATATTATATGTATGGAGTAATGGCGGAGAAGGATCGCTACTTGATGCTACTAACTGCTGTGTCCTACTGAAGAGAGAGAGAGAGAGGCCCACTCGCCGCCGCCGAGGCAGCTACTCGCTGGCGTTATAGCGAGTGCGTCGGTTCATGCAGGCGGCGGCGGTGGGAGCTTCCAACTGATCTGTACACTGGTGACTACTTCGTAGGCGTGTGTTTAGGAGGGAAGTTAGAGTCAACAACCGATTGTACATATATACATACGAGGTACGAAAGAGTTACGCTACAAACCAAACAAAGTACACATGCAATCACAACACGTACGTGTGGGAGTGTCGATGAGTGTGGAGTGTGTGTTGATGTGGATGTGGATGCGGGTGAGCGGTAGCAAGCAGATGAAGGCGTCGCCTGTACACACATGCAAGCAAGCAGCGAGTGGCGAGTGGCGAGTGGCGAGTGAGAGGCAAGCGAGTACATGCAGAGGCAAGCGAGAGAGAGCAAAGAATCAAAAGTAAAGCAATGAACATTAGACTAAATTAGAAGCTAATCGCATTTCGAATATGGATTTCAGATGTGTCGTGGCGAGCGAACGAGCGAGCGAGCGAGGGAGCTCGTCGCTCTTCGTTTCGGTTGCTTTTGGTTTCAATTTCGGTTTGGTTTCGGTAGGTTTTAGTTTTAGTTGTAAGTATTTTGCTTTTCTTTTGCGAGTAAGTTTGGGGAAATCGAATAGAACGAAAGCGGTAAGTAAATGATGATTAACTATGATTGCAGTTAGTTAAGTAGTTGGGCCCGATTAGTGCGAGCCTGAGAGACTGTAACGAGCGTGAAGGAAGCGAGTGGCGAGTCTGAGTTCAATTTGTACTTGGTTGTCGTGTCGGGGGGCCCTCCGACGACGCAAAACTTACCAAAACGAAAAGTGATATACATATTTGGGTAGACTGAGTTCTATAGAGTTCTATATTATAGTTGCAGCGTTCGTTATCCATTATCTTGTTTGGTTTCTATATATTCATATTCATATTCGTATAGCTAGAGATGTAAGTATCTTTGTACATATGTGGGTAGTACTCTTGCTTATTTGTACAGTTGCATCAGAGCGGGAACAGTAGGTGATGAGACAGAGAGTGAGAAAGAGAGAGGAGAGGAGCGGGAACAGAAAGAGACAACAATACGAGAGTACTGGAAACGCAGAGAGAGAGATGCCAAATCAACGCGGCGTGGGAGGAGCGGAAATCGGAGTAGATCAGATGAACAGAGCTAAGAAAGGGTGTTAGTGGGTGTGCCGGCGTCCACAGGACCTCCGCATCCGATCGTTAGTTCTACGGGTGGATCTTCTCGTGAGTGCCTGCAAGGTTTCCAAGTCAATCGAGGAGGAGGAGTCACTACGGTTAATTGAGCTTCAGATAGAGGAGGAGAGGAGAAAGAGGAAAGATAGAGAAAGAGGAAGCGGGAGGCAGGTCCTCCGTCGCACGAGCTCTACGCTCTTCTAGTGTTAAGTGTCTAGGAGTAGCTGTGTTAGGCGTGTGGCGAGTAGAGAGAGTTGAGCGAGTAGGAGACAGAGAAAGAGCGAGTTCGACTACGGTAGCGAGTGTGCGGGTCGTACTTACAGGTCTCAGATGGTCTTTGTACATGAGTGGTTAGGCTATAGCTACGGCGAGTCTAGTGGAAAGTGAGAGCGAGAACGAGAGCGAGAGCTAGATCGGGTAGACGAGTTCGGAGCGCGTGAGCAGGCAAGAGATGGTTACAATATACATACGAGTACTTAGGCGGATGAGGGCCAGAGCGGCGCGGAAAGACGAGAAGAGTGCTAGTAGTAGGTTCTAGTAGCCAGAGGACCCAGGCTGACCTAGGCAACGCGACTGCTTGCAGATGAAACAATTTGTACAGAAGATATCGATAGCGCTGAATCGTTAGTGTGTATGGCGAATAGCGAGTAGCGAGTAGCAGGAAGATAGATAGAGAGCGAGAGCGGGAGCTCAGGGCTCAGGCAGAGAGATAGCGAGAGAGTTAGAGAGAAAGAGTGTAGAAGAAGGCCATGAGAGGGAGATAGCATGTAATGTACTAACTACGTATCGGCGCATAGTCGGATACTTGGCTACCAATGTAGTTTAAGATGTTGGGGCTAACCTTTAGCAAGCGCGCGATCTTCTATATTGACTGACTAACGAGTAGCGGGTGCGGGTAGCGGGTGGCTGGTAGCGAATTAAGGCGGAGAGCTGCTTCAGTGGCGCCCGAGGAGTAGTGGAACCAGCTCCGATTCGGGCGAGAGACTGTGGAAACTGTGGGTATTCTGTGTGGGGTTCTTTGTCTCTCGGCCTCCCGCCGATCTCTTGCTCCGTGCGACCAAAAATTGTGTTCTATGTGCGGCGCTCTCCTTCTTCCTGATGTTGATGTTGCACCAAGCCGAGCCGCTTACGCTTAAGGTTACACGATCTGTGTGTTTTTGTTCTTTACTATCCATTATCAACTAGTACTCATCTCCGAGTAGTTTATATATTTAGGTATATATGTATAGTAGGTACTCCTAAGTATTTACTTGTTACGTTACGGAAGAAAGCACTTGGCGACCTGTCCAGCTCTGTCCAGGTCGAGTGGGGGAAGTTACGTAGGTATTGAGAGAAGGCAACTTGTGCGAGGTTCGTCACGAAGAGAGCTCTATATAATTGTAAAATTGACTACGAGTACGTATGATACGTTGTATGAGGTATAAGGTAAAAGAAGGCCACAGAGTGTAAACAGTGTATATATCCGTATGCTTCATATACTGGTCCATAGGCGTGAGTTGTGAAAAAGTCAGCAAGTCTACTACGTTATAGGTCGAACATCGATGTACAGGTTGATATCTGGCTAATCTAAAAGTATGTCTAGGAGAGGAGTCTATCCTCCGATCTAAATCTTATGCCTAAGTCCCTAAGTCTAGTGTCTTTTTGTTTTTCTTCTTCATAATTCCATAATATTGTTCGTATTCGTATTCGTATTCGTATTCTTCGTAACTCCCCCTTTGATCGTCGTGTATAATAGGTTGGTAGGTAGATGTATATATCACTACGTAATGGCATTGCTTTAAGTTTCGAGTCTAAGTGCTCGTGGTGGCAATCGAAGAGCCGCCGTGACTGTGACTGTGACTGTGACTGTGACCGTGACTGGGACCGCCGTCCTCTCTGGAGGTGCGCTGGTAGAGGTAGTAGTCGTACAGCGACATTATCTGGCGCTGCTGGATGAGCAGCTGGTACTGGTCGCTACTCGTCAGCTGGCCCCCGTGCCGGGCATAGGGTCCGGGCATAGGGGGGTCGAGCTCGGTCAGGGTCTGGGTCGGGGTCATGGTCGTGGTCGTGCTGGCTTTCTTCGCTGGCGGCTGTTGCGTGCTGGGCTGTGGCTGTGGCTGTGGCTGAGTTTGAGGCTGAGTCTGAGTCTGAGGCTGATGTTGCTGAGGCACGCTGCTAGGGCGACCCGGCGTTAAGTCTCAGATCGACGAGTTGAACTGATTGTAGAGCTTGATGTCCTTCATCTCCATCTCGCCGGGCCGGGACTTGTGGTACGTGTAAATGTGCGTCATGAGCGAGTTGCGCGAGCAGTAGACGCGCTCGCAGATGGCGCAGCGGTACTCCTCCTGGCGCACGGCGTGCTTGTCGGCAATGTGGCGCTTGAGCGAGGCTTTCGAGCAGAGGAGCTTACCGCAGAGCTGGCATGAGAAGAGTTTCTTGGGCGAGTTTCCTGCAAATTGGTGGATTGGTGGATTGGATTTTGGTATGGTTCTTGGTATTGGTATTTTTTGTGCTCAAATAGTTTGGGTTTCTAGGGTTCCGACTCAGAGAAAGAGACTCGGATTCGGATTTTCGGAGATTCTGCAAGAGAGACACTCACTCTGTTCTTACGCTAAAGGGGAAATGTATGATCTGGATTTATGTTCAGAAACCGACTTCCGGTTCTGCTTTTGATGGATGAACACGCATGAACACGCTCTGGACACGTTCATGCGTGCTCGGGTGTTCTAGTGATGGCAAAGGACATTAATAAATAACAATACATACAGATACATAACAAAATAAGTGTTGTTGCGGCTGCTGCACCACCCCTTCTCGGCCCCAGGCATCTCTGTGGGGGGGGGGGTCTAGGGTGGGAAAGGGTGAAGCAGTGAGCAGGCGATGCGGTGCACCACCACCACTGGCGACGGTCGATGGACGATGGACGTGAGCCCGTGTTATCGACTAACAGTTAACAGTTACGGTTATCGGTTATCGGTTACCGGTGATTGGTTGCTTGAATGGGGTAGTTGGTGTGTGTGTGTGTGTGTTGATGGGTGGAGGTCGGGTTGGTGGGATTAAATAGCGATAGGCCCGATGATCGACAGGGGACACTGAGAGAGAGCGACAGGGACACAGGGACACCGCTCGATGGCTAGATGGCGCTATGGGTAGGGAGAAGAACCGAGAACAGATGACGAAGATGGAGACGGAGACGGAGACGGAGACACAACTGGCTCTGTGGGGAGGTAATGAGTAGGGAGATTGGGGTTAAGGTTAGTAGAGGACCCCATTTCCGCTTCGGAGACCCAAGACCTTTTCAGGAAACAGGACACGGCGCAACACACAAGTAAGAAAGAAAGCCTCGGCACATACAATTGTTCACTTATATACATTCTATTTATTTAAATAATAACACGATATCAGTTTTATTTTTATGAAAATACTTTGTCTCCTCGTCTGTGTCTGTGTCTGTCTGAGTGTGAGTGTTTGAGTGTCTGAGTGTGTCCGCGTTGCTTTTTTCGAAATAAATGGGTATTCCGCTTGTTTTGTTACACAAATTCGTAAAATTATTAATTATTGGAAACTTTCTTTATTTGTTTTTTTTTGCTTTGCTTTGCATATACATATATGTAATGTAATGTATGTATGTTTGTGGGAAGTATTTATCGGCTTGCCGCTCTTCTTGGGCTAGTTCTTAGTGCTGGCACCTTGCTTATATACACAGGTGTACGTACAGGAGACAAAAATGTACATTTCTTACTAGGCTAGAGTGTGGAAAACTTAATAGCTTTTGTTTATTGTAAGTAGTTTGAGTTTGACTTCGAGTTGGGGCTTTATTTTACGTTTTACGGGAAAAATCACGGTCGCCAAAAATGAAAGTTGTATCTATTTTCGGTTTTATGCTTTGGCTATTGTTTGCTTTTTTATTCTCATTGGATCTGGGCTAGATCTTCGATCTTTGGCCCAGACTTAGATGTGAGTGTGTGTGGCTTGGCTATGGATTCGGTTACGGATTCGGATTCGGATGCGGTTTCGGTATCGGTTTCGGTATCGGTTTCGGTTTCGGTTATGGGTAAGTTATTATTTCTATCGCTCTAAGTATTTAAGCGCCTGTACTAGATGAGATATTGGTATTGAATTGGCTTGTGCCTTGGATTCCTGGCCATAGAGCTGCAATCTGGTTGCTCCGCTTCCACTTCCAATTCCGTTTCCGCCTTGGAAGCACTCCAGGACCATGTCTGTGTTGCTATTTCTATGCATATATTCGATTGAATGCTGCTCCTTGGATTTGCTATTTAAATATTGTATATCCATGTAGTTACTGTTACTGTTACTGCACTGTTACTGCACTGTTACTGTTACTGTTACCGTTACTGTTACTGTTACTGTAGTTAGTTTATTTCTTATATCGCGTATTGTAATTGTAATTGTAATTGTAATCGTAAGCTTTTGTGGCTTGGAGCTAATGGTTCATTGGATAATACGGAGTTCGGTATGCATACATTGACTTAACTGGCAAGGGGGATGTGTGACATGGGCGTTGGGATTTAGGGGGGTCAACTACACGAATAGGAAGAAAAAAAACCATAGTATCGGGTGATTACACGGTATGCTTGGTTTTTGGTTTCTGCTTTCGGTATGCTTATGCTTTCTGGGTTCTCTTACTGCTGCTATTTCGAGTATCAATATGCTATTTAGTAGTTAGTTAGTTAGTTAGTTAGTGGAGTTGCTGTTATCGTTATCCTGCGTTCTGTACTCACATGTGGACTGTGTGTGTCTGAACTCTGTGTGTGTGAACTCTGTATGTGGTTTCTGCCATGTCTCTTTAGTAAGTAGTACAAGTTATATGGAAACAACATTTAAAGTGCAAAGCTGCGACGACGTCTGTAGTTCTGTAGTTCTGTAGTGGGGTTTACATTTACATTTACACTTCCACATTTATTGAGCATAATAGATAATAATATATAATTAAATAAAAACGAGGTGACATTGTGTGAGGTCGGAGGAGGGTACTCCTATTTCTGATTTCTGATTAGTGATCTGTGATCTCTGATAACAAACGGAGGGCTCTCCTTATAGGTAAGATACACAGTATACAGTATTCGGTACGTTTTAAACTTATTATAGTCGTATATAATGGGCGTAAGCTATGTAAATCGAAAATTTGGTATCAAAACGTGGATGATTAATCAACTTAATCAACTTTTCAGACTTTTCGTTTGCCAAAAGAAGCAAGAATAGAAAAAAATACAATACAATTCAAGGGGGGAATTATGCCTTAATGAGAGTGTGTGTGTGTGTGTTACACTAAGTGCTAATTATAATAGGTTTTTGTTTGTATAAAAAATAAAATTCGACTATACTCGCACACAGCTCCTGTCCCAGCTCCTGCTTCCTGCTTCTGCTCTCTGCTTCCTGCTTTCGGTATGTATAGATACCCTTCTTCTGCTGCTTTTAACTAAGGCTACTGATCAGCATCAGTATCATTGTCAGTCCCCTCTTTCTTTCCAGATGAAATTGCACGCGCCTAAAAGTAACGTTCCCAGATCTCCGTCCTGGTCTTCGCTCGCTCGCTCTCCAGCCCCTCCAAAGTTCCACTTCGAATGATCAATCAGTCTTCAAATTAATGTAAAGGGTTGTGGGGTCTAGTGTGGGGTTTCAATTTTGATTATCCGCCGATTGGAAAGCATATGCGTGTAGTGTAGTGTAGTGTAGGAGGAGCGCCCACAATTTCATTGTTCGCGCCGCTCTCGAGTTGAGTTTAAAGCTAGTCAGTCCTTGTCCTAGTCCGTGTTCCTTGCGCTTTCATCCTACATCCTCCTCCTCCCTCTCTATGTACAATCTCTGAGATCTCTAATAGATCGCTTGCCCCTCCTGAAAAATTGATTTATGGCCTTGCTGTGTGTATGCTGAGTCATAGTCTTACGCGTATCATCGATATCATATTCGTATAGTTATAGTTGTGGGTTGTATGGGGTTCAAGTTCGTATTATATATAAGTAAAAAAAATCGGTATTACACACACAGTTTTCTTCGTTTTTCTCTCTTTTTTTGGGGCTTACTTAACACTAAGGTTTACATCTTTTCTTGTGGGTTTTTACATAGACCGTTTGCTCTACTCATTTGATGAATATTTAGTGGCTGCTAAATGTACACATATGTTATTTAAATATATATATATCTGGGCATATATATATATATCTCTGATATCTTATCTATGATACTCGAAAAAAAAAAAGATTACTTCAAAAAATGCATTAGTTGTATGTCCTTTGTGTGGTTGATGAAGAGATACTCTGTACAAAAGGATCTGAAAGTGTGGGGCTTCGCCTTATCCTCTTCTTGGGGATGGATAATACTCGGGGGTTGTGCGGGTGTATGGTGGGTGTGGGTGTGGGTGTATGGGATGTGATTAGGTGTGTCTGGCTTGGTTAACAGTCTTCTCCTCCGGCTGCTGCTGCTGCGGCTGCTGCTGCTGCGGCTGCTGCTGCTTTCTCCTATCCTAGTTCTAACTTGACCAACTCCTCTCTATCGCCTCCCAATTTGGGAGGTTTCTAAAAAAAAAAGGTTCCTTATATGTATCCTGCGAGTCCTTTGCTCCGACTGAGTGTGTGTGTAGCTTTTGTTTTTCTTTATCGTATCGTAAAAGACTTTTGTTTCTGCGCTTGCTTTATAATCAAGTCGTAAATATAATCACAGTTTTTCCATTTGCCTAAAAATTGGTTTTTTCTTTGTCTCTTCCTCTCCTCTCCTGGGTTCTCTGCTCTCCTGCTTCGGTTCCTTGGTATCCTTGCTCCGTCGATGTCCTGGCCGAAAAAGTCTTTGAATTTTCCGTTCTGTGAGATCCGAAATATACAATGTGTGTGTTGTGTGTGCTCCTCCTTGCTTCCTCCTTCGTCGTTCGGTCGGTACTCCTGCTCTTTATCCTCCTTCTCCTCCTATATCCTATTTCCTAGATCCTCGATCCTTTATCCTCTATCCTCTATCCTCTCTCCTTGTAGCATGCTTTCCTGCGCCCCCTTATTGGTCTAGTAAATTCATGCGCTCGTACGGATGCTGGTGCGGATGCGGCGGCCCATGCGGATGCGGCAGCTGGTGGGGATGCTGGTGCGACAGCGGATGCTGATGGTGGGTCAGGTGGTGCGGCAGATGGTGGAACACCCCAGAGCTCCCGCCGCCCTCCAGTTGCGTCAGATCCACAGTGGGCGTGCCCGAACCATACTCAGCCGTAGCCTCCGATCCCGATCCCGCCGCTCCTGGACCCGAGCCCGCTGCTGCCGCTGCCGCCGCTGCTGCCGCCGCTGCCGCCGCCGAGTTGTTGAGCGCCACGTGGAACAGCTGCTGCAAGAGTTGCTGCTGATCTTATAAGAAGTCCATGCACGGCTTGACGATGCCCGGCGACGACTGTTGCTGCTGCTGCTGTTGCTGTTGCTGCTGCTGCTGCTGGTGCGCCGCCGCCAGCTGGAGCGTCGAGCTGGCCGTGCCGCCGGCCACGGCTGCGGCTCCCACGATGGGCGAGAGCAGGAGCTCGGCGGCAGCGGCTGCTGCGGCGGCGGCGGCGGCCACAGCATTGCCGCCGGCACCGCCCGCAACGCCGCCGCCGCCTACATTGACGCCGCTGTTGGCCGCTGCGGCGGCGGCGCTCAGCGAGCTGAGCGACTGATGGAGCCGGCTGCCCGGACTGCCCGCCTGGCCGACGCCGGCGCCGTGGTGGAAGTACGAGTGGTGGTTCTTCTGGCGGCGATGGTAGATGCTCTTGTGGTTGTTCAGCGAGTTCAGGGTGCGGAAGACCTTGTGGCACAGGTTGCAGACGGCGTTGTTCAGCGGCTGCAGGTGCTGCTGCTCCTTGTGCCGCTTCAGCGTCAGCTTGGTGCTCAGCAGCTTGCCGCACACGTCGCATCGGTGGCAGGCGTTCAGGGGCAGGGGCAGCAGCAGCCGGTTGGCCTGGGCCACGTCCTGGGCGCGCACCGATGAGAGGAGACTGCCGCCGGGGCCATTGCCTCCTCCTCCGCCTGTGCCTCGCTGCGAGGCGGCATTGCTGGCGGCCACGGCGGCCGAGGGCGAGAGGGAGGCGCGTCGGTGGTGCATGAGATGGTGGTGCTCCAGCGGCGATCCCGCCCGGGCCAGGGCGTGCGCGTGGGCGGCATGGGCGTGGGCGTGGGCATGGTGGGCGGCAGCGGCGGCGGCGGCGGCGCTCAGCTCGTGGTGGGTGGCGTGCAGCTGGTGGTGGCTGGGCAAGAGCGAGAGCGGATGCTGGCCGTAGTGCGGGTGGTGCGAGGAGGGCGGCGGCGGCGGTAGTGGCGGCGAGGAAGGTGATCCTCCTCCTCCGTCTCCTCCTCCTCCTCCGGCTCCGCTGTCCAGCTCCCGATCGCGGGAGAGAGATCGCTCCCTTTCGCGCTCCCTTTCGCGCTCCCTCTCGCGCTCCCTGTCCCGCTCCCGTTCCCTTTCGCGCTTCAGGTAGGCGCTGGGCGAGGGCGTGCCCGCCTCCGCTCCGCCCTGCGAGGAGCGCGACAGGCTCCGCTCGCTGCCCGCCGCAATGTGCAGGTCGCTGCCGGACTTGCTGCCGCTCTGCTTCAGCTGCTGCTGCTGCGACTGTTGCTGCGACTGCTGCTGCTGCTGCTGCTGCTGCGACTGTTGGTGGTGTGGACTGTTGGTATGTGGTGTGTTGGAATGATGTTGCTGTTGTTGTTGGAGGAGGTGGTGGTGGTGGTGGTGGTGTGGTGGTGATGATTGTTGGTCTACTTGTTGTTGTTGTTGGTTGTTGCTGTTGTTGTTGTTGCTGTTGTTGTTGCTACTACTATTACTAGGGTTGCCACTACCGCCGGGCACTATGACGCCGCCGAGTAGGCTGCCGGTGTTGCCACCTAAACGGTCATAAAAAAACGGGAAGAGAAGAAAAAAAGAGACAATAGTGACTTTTCTGTATATTTGACTTTGTTGTTATTTTTTGTTTCAGTTTCTTCTGTTTCTGTTTCGTTTTAGTATGTGTGTGTCTGTCTGTGGTGTGTTGGTATGTCTGGGTGTCTCGTGTGGTGGCTTGTGGTGTGTTTCTTGTGGTTAGTGTGACCGTGTGTCGTGTGCGTGGCATGTCTGTTCTTGTTTCTGTTTAGTTTTTGTTTCTGTTTTGGTTTACTTTTATATAACACTAACAAATCCAGGCTCAAAACAATGTAAATTTGCTGACTTGGCAAACTTGTTGTCGTTGCTTTTGCTTTTCATTCAATTTTTGCTTTTATTTTGCTTTTGCTATTTTTTTTGGTTCTTCTATATTGGAATATTGGAATTTGTGGAAAGAACGCTGCAGATTCGGAGTGCAATTCGCATTTCGATTTCGATTTTCGGTTTTCGGTTGTGGTTTTGCTCATTCCCTTGCTTTTTGCTTTTTTTTCGATTTTTTTTTTTTTGGTTGGGGAAAACGCATGGAAATAAAATGGTAATAAAACGGTCTGTTGACTGTTGTTGTTGTTGTTGCTGTTTTTTGTTCTGTTGTTATAATTGTTGTTGTTCTTGAATTCGAATTTTGGAGAGTTCTCGTGCCGCAGAATGGGTGGTGGTTCGAAACTCGACTCGACTGCGCAGACTCGAACCCGAACCCGAGCTCGAAACCGAACTCCAGCTCGAACTCGAGTTCGAAACTCGAAAGTCAAGGCCCCCCCCAATCGGTGGCACCTTGGGGGTAGCACCGGGGGACCTTGGAAACGTTTTTGGTGAATAATTTTGGTGGTTTTTGTGGTCTTGCCAATATTTTTGGGTGTGATTCGAATTTCGAATTTCGTGGATGCTTTTAAAACCAATTTGTTTTTGTCTTCGACTTCGATATCGATATTTGGATTTCTCGATCGCTCGATTGCTCGATTAATCGATCCTCGATTCAATTTCGACATCAATTTTAATTCCAATTTTGTTTGCGTTCAATTTTCGTTTTCGATTTCGATTTCGATTTTGATTTTTCAATTTTGTTGTTTGTTAAGTTTTTTTTTCGATATTTTTTTTTAGCAAAATTTTGAAACATTTGTTTTTGGCCTGATTGATTTGTTTTGTATATATATAAAATATGTTTAGTATTATTTAGATTTCTCTTTTTTCGGTTATTCGGTTTGTTCTATTTTAGTTTAGTTGCAAGTTGTCAATAATTTTCTCTTGCGGTTGTCACTAGTGTCTCTTTTTTTCAAACTCAATCGCAGCACCGTTGCCTGTGTTGGGTTCGATTGGGTTCGACTTGGGCTGGATAGGGGATGGGATAGGGAACCAAATGTGCGGTAGATTAACGTGCTTGGGTTTCTGGTAGCTGGTAACTGGTTTCTGGTTTCTGGTTTCTGGGCGGGGATCACACACACAGCTCTACGACTTTCTCCAATGGTCGGTTGTGTGTGTGGATCGGGGTCGGGGTCGGGGGTCACCTAGGGGCATTGGTGGTGATGTGGATGTGGGGTGAGAGTATTAGTAGTTGTGTTTCGCTCATCAGGGGCTTAAAGTAGCAAGTGATCCAGCTGAGAGTGAGAGAGTGTTGGGGGTCAGTTCGATTCAGTTCGGCACACGTTACAATGAAACACTGGGACAGGACTGCGCAGGCTGAGCACTGGGGTGAGTGGTGAGTTAGGTGAGTTAGGTGAGTTGGGGTGGAGCCTGGGCCAGGCTGACGCCTCGAGTGACATGCATACAACATTGAGGCGAGGAGGATCTTTGGTGTTTCTGGGAACTCTGGATACTCAAGGAACGGGGTAAATGAAATATTCGCTTTGATGTGTAGACGTTTATTGTAATTATCATGAATCGGATACAGAGCGCAAGTGCAATCGCTCGTATATCGCATATCGTACATCGTACATGGATCTCAACTGCGTGGCTTGTGTGGTTGTGATTGTGGTGTGTGTGTGTGTGTGTATGGATATATAGTTGCTTGTATCATAGGTTTTATCTTATCTGTATCTTTACTTAGCAGCACTAAACATTAACGAACACAGGTGTACTCATATCGAAGTATCCGGTCAAACATTTCTTAGCCTTAGACATCTATAATCGCATAACTAGGTTAACATTAAATATACAAAAAAATGCAATGCAAAAAAAAATGCTTACGGACTACGGTTAAACATTTCTCTTAGCCTAAAGGGTGTGTGGTGTGTGTGTGGTGTGTGGCTAACCCTAACTACTCTGAATCGATACCTAGGCTGGAGTATATTCAAGAAAAGATCTTTGCAATTGGTCGGTCGTTCGGTCGGTCGGTCGCTCCCTCTCGCTCGCTCAGCTTTTCTACCTCTCCTACTCCTAAACCTGGTAAAATCGTATCAACATTCTATATAGATCTATATCCTATATGCTTTATATATGCGCTTGTGTGTGTGTAAAGGTAAAAACTGTAAAACGGTAGCTTGGTCTTTATTTCAGTGTGTGTCGAGAGTGCTAAAGAGAGATAAATCGTACGTCTAACGTGATCGATAATCGATGTATAATAAAGATTGTAATAGAGAACAATCTGCTCTTCTCTGAGTGTCCTATCTATATCTGTCCCTCTGATAAATTGTATTTAGTTAAAGCCATTTCGAAGAATTCACTACGGGCACCCCAGCTCTGCTCTTGCTTTGCTTTTGCTTTTATTCTAGCTCCTACTTAATGGTATTAAGACTTGTATAGCTGACGAAAAAATGGGTGAAGAAGGATGGTGATAAGGGCATGGGTTGGGAAAGGGGTTTGGGAATGGGTAGGCATGACTTGGGCATGGCTTGGGAATGGGGTTTGGGAATGAGGCAATGGAAATGACTCCCTCAGAGCAGAAAGTGGGACTGGATATCTACGACTATCGATTACTCGGTATAAACTGTGTATCCTGTGCTTAGCAACTACCAAAGGCAACTAATTGTAACTAGCCTAGACTGTGTCTGCGTGTCTCCCCTCCTGGACCACCCTCCCTAAAGTTAATATGTGTACAAGAGCACCGTTCTGTGTGTGTGTTCCTATGCCTCCCTACATACAGTTGGGGCCCAAGAACCGACTAAGGCGAGCCCCCCCTCAACTGGAAAACCCTCCGTCGCTGCCGCTGTGGTGAGGATGCGGATGCGGATGCTGGTGCTGGTGCTGGTGATGCTGTGGCTGATGGCGGCGAGGCTGCTCCTGATGGTAGTCAAAGTACATGAAGCCCTAGGAGGAGGACGAGTGGTGGTTGAGCTGCTGCTGCTGGTGCTGCTGATGGTAGAAGCTGTTGGTCGGCGCCTGGGCGGCCACCGCCCCTGGTTCCTGCTTCGGCTGCTTGAGGTTGCGATGGTAGATGCTCTTGTGGTTGCGCAGGCTGTTCAGCGACGAGTAGACGCGCTTGCAGATGTTGCACACGGGCTCCTTGGTGGGACGCATGTGCACGTTCTGGATGTGCCGCTTGAGGCGTGTCAGGGAGCTCAGGTTCTTGTTGCACGGATTGCACCGGAAGTCGTCGCCGCCGCTGCTTGCACTGTTGAGTCCGCCGCCGCCGCCATTGCCACCGCCTCCTCCGTTGCCGCCGCCGCCGCCCGAGGTATTGAGGCCGGGATTGGAGTTGTTCAGCGAGCTGTTGGCGCTGCCGCTGGTCGAGGCGGACGCGGATGCTGCCGAGGCCGCCATGTTGGCCATTACCGCCGCTAGCATCTGCTGCTGGGCAGTGGTGGCCGTGTTGGGCGTGGGCGTGCTGCAGGCCAGGATCCCGTTGGGAGTTTGGCTGCCAGAGCTGCCTCCCTGCTGCTGCTGCTGCGAGGTTTGGTGCTGCGACTGCTGCTGCTGGTGGTGCTGCTGCTGCTGGTGCTGGTGCTGCTGATGCTGAGGCAACAGAGCGGTCACCGAGAGGCCCCCATTGCTGCCGCCGCCGCCGCCGCCGCCGCTGCTCCCGTTGGCTGCGAATGTGGAGAGGTTAAGGCCACAGATGCCGGAGGCACTTGTGATGGCTGTAAGTCGAGTTGGAGTTCGGGTTATTGTTGGTGATGGAGTTTTTGTTGTTGTTGAGTTGTTGTAGTTGTTTGTTGGTAAGTTGTTGTTGTTGGTAATCAAGTTGTTGTTTATTGTTGTAGTTGTAGAATTTGTCGTCAGTTTACCTGACGACAAGGTGGGGAAGAAAGTCAGAAAACGTCGCATTAGCCCAAGGACAACGAGTTTTATTTATTTGAATTTGAATTTTGGTATTTCTTTTGCTGCCTCAATTTTGCGTGTGACTCTTGTTCGTCTTCGGATTTGGGATATTTTGCTTTTGGAATTTGGAAATTTCGGAATTCTTCTTTGCTTTCTTTTCTGCTTTTTGCTTTTTTTTGGGGGGATTTGCCGGATTTTCGATTTTGAATTTTGGTGGTCGGAAAAATGAATTTCGTTAGCATTTTTTGCATCAAATATAAGTAAGTTGCTTGCATTTTTATGCTTTTTAGCTTCAGCTTCTGCTTGTGCTTTTGCTTCTGCTTCTGCTTCAGCTAATTGGCTAAATTTAACTTTGGATTTATTTTTCGATTGTTCAATCTGTTTTTTCTGTTTTTTTTTCTTGTGCGTGACATTAGACAGAGAGAGAGACAGATATACATAAAGGAAGAGAGAGAGAGAGATAGAGGGGGCGAAGGAGATAGATAGATGGGTGGTTTGGGGATCGTGATCGAAATCAGAATCGCTTTCGGGTTCGGGAGATGTGGCATGTGGAAAAGAAAACGGTGATAGGGGAATTCTTCTGGGGTTGGGGGGGGGGAGAGAGTATGAGAAATTTACTTTCTTTTTGATTGTTCGTCGACGTTTCCAGTTGCAGTTCAACTTGAAAGCCGTGACACGCGAGAATTGTTTCATTCTTTCGTTCTTTCTTGCTTTCTTGCTTTCTTCTCGATCTGATCAAGACTCAACATGTGCGCAATTCTTCGGGGATTCTTCTTCTCTGGCTTCTTTACTTTTCTTTTCATTTCTTTTCTGTTTTTCGTATTTTTTTCTTTGTGGTTTTTGGTTTGAGGTTGTTGGCTGGTGTTTTGGGTTGTTTGTTTGTTTGTTGTTGTTGGTTTGTTGGTTGGTTTGGATGTAGTTGTTGTTTAACTCATTACCAAGTGTGCAGTGTGGTAATTTACAAAGGATTTAGAATAGGGGGGGAAGGGAGGAGCTTTTTAAATACAAACGTGAGAAGGAGGAGCTAAAGAAAGTCTCTGTGTGTGTGTTGTTCGTGTTCCCCTGCGTGTGTGTGTGTGTGTCAAACACCATCACCGTTAAGTTCTAGTAGTAGTTGTTCCAGTGTTCGTGTGTTTCTGTGTGTGTTCTCTGGCTTCCCTCGGAGTCTGTGTGTGTGTGTTTGCGTGTATTTGTGTGTGTTTTGGGGGGCTTTGGGGGTGGGGGGGTGTGTCACTTAATAAGCACTAAGATTAGACCCTCGCCAAATCATCATCTTTCTTCTTTCTTCTTTCTTCACCCATATATTCCATCCTCTCTCTCCGGGCGCTTAACTGTACTTTTTCGACTTCGAATTCGATTTCGATTTTTCGATTTTGGTTTCAATTTCAATTGTTCCATGTTAGCAGAATCTCGTAAAATTTACATTGTGCTTAGATTACATTGTATTTCTTTTTTTTCTACTTTTTTTTAGTTCTTTTGGGGGCTTTGGATGGGCTGGAGAGGCTCTACTTTTTAATGTTCCAATTCTCAGTGTTCCGATAGATTTAAGTAATATTCCTCCATCCCATCCGCCGCCCGCCAATCGATCTTCAATTCGTGTGTGCTTAGTTGGTAACTTAAATAGATCGGTGATCGGTTATCGGTAATCGGTGGCGTAAGGATACATTTTTCGATTTTTCTCGATATTTTTTAGGTTTTTGCGATTTTTCGATTCTAGTTTTCGGGTTTTCCAATTGCGGGAACTTAAAATTAGTGAATTTGGAATGCTTGGCTCGGGAGTTAAAGTTAAATTAGGGTTTAATTCTAGGTATTGCTAGGCTAGGCGTAACGTAAGCTAGTAACTGATTCTCCTTTCTGCCTGTGTGTGGTTGTATTGGTATTGGTTGTGTTCTTGTGTGTGTTTGTGTTCTTGTTTAATAATAGGAATAGCAACAAATATATATGTATATATAGAGCGTAATTTAAAGCGGTTGTCAATCAATTTATATACTTGAAGCCTTGAGTTGTTGTATTCTTTGGGTTTTTTCTTTTTTTATCAGTTTGTGTTCTTTAGTTTTAGTGCTGGGGGTGGGGGGGCGCTGGGGATGGGGATCAGGGTTCGGGGATAAGGTGTGATTGTATCATGTATCGAGTTGTCTGCTTGGGTCGCCTGTGGCTGTATCTTTGGATCCATTTCGGGGTTTTGGGGGTTTAGTAAAGCGGATTTATATACGTATACAGGGGTTAGATCGATCAATTCTTAACAATATCTGTGTGTGCACACACCTTCGACGAGGTGTGCGTGTGTTTGTATCTGGGGTAGGTAGTAGATATATATATATATATATGTTTATCGGGGGATCTTTAAATTTTGGTCGCTGGTTAGTACAATTGGAAAGTAAATAGAGGTTAGCGTTAGTCGATCAGCGTCGTCGGTGTTAGTTACCACGCGTGATCTTCTTTTGGTTAGCTGTTGGAGCGCATAATAGATGTATGTGTGTGTGTGTGTGCGAGTGTGGGGGCGGGGATGTGTGTATGTGTGTGGTGTGAATGGTGTGAGCGGGGTGAGTGTGTGGGTCCTAAGACGACTCTCCTTCGAATGGCAAAGGGTTCGCTCTCAGTGAACTTTCACTTTGTTTCATTTCGGGGGGAGGGGGGTGTGCGTGTGCTGTGTGTGTGTGTGTGCGTCCTGTGGCGTATGTGTGTTGTGCGTGTGAGTGCTGTGATCGGTGACCGGGGTGAGCTGCAGTGTGACCGTGTTGCTGGTTTTTTCTGTTTCTTTTTTTTCGATCTGGCAACACTTTGCCTTGAAACAGAACGGAACGAGTGGAACGGAACGCGCCTAGTGGTGTGTACTGTACTTCGTTGTGTTTTTTGTGATCAAATGCCAATAATGTTGAGAGGACCTGTGACCCTGACCGCGGAGAAAGTACCTAAGTGTGCGCACTCATTTCTGTATTCTGGGATTGGAGTATAGACTGTACTTTGTAGACTGTAGATTTGTAGATTGGTGAATTGTATGTGTGAGGGGGCTGTGGTGTGTGTGTGTATGTTTAAGGCCGAATTCAAGGGACAAAAGGGACAACTCTGCAAAGGGCTTTCCATGGGGGGACTGGGGAACAATAACCGAAAAGCGGAACACGGTGCAAGCGTGCCCTTTCCCTCCGTCGGGCTTGGGGTTGGGGCATCGACAGTTATTTTTAAACAAAAGACACATTGAAAATGAATGTGGAAATTCGTTCGAATGCAATTGTTTTTGTTGTAAATAAAGCTTTTCTTTTGACTTTGCTGTTGGTGGAAGGAACAGGGGGTTGGTTGGTCAATGGGGGGTGGTTAATTTGGTTTTTGGTTTCGGGTTTTTGGGTTTACATAGTTTTAGACACAAGCACGACGACGTACAAATAAAGGAAAGAGTTCAATATTCAATATATATATATATATTATGTAGGGTATGTATATATTCGATCTTCAAATGCGTTGCGTTTTACATGGAAACTAAAAGTTCACACCAATAAAATTTCGATTGCAAAATGTACTCGGTGTTTTGAGAGAGACAGAGCTCCGCGTTTCTGTTTAGGAGCCCTGTTTTGTGTTTTTTTCTATTTTCATATTTTTCCCTTTTTCTGGAACATTGGAATGGAACAAAAACGGAAGCAGGGATGTTAAAAACGCAACGAAAATCGCAAATTGATTTACTACTTTACGGGAAATCATAAATTGAACTCAAATTTATCAAAATTTTCTTATTTTTCCTTGCTTGGAACATTGGAATGGAACAAAAAACGGAGGCAGGGTGGTAAAAACGAAGATTGGTTTCTATTCTAATGGAAAATCATTAATTGAACTCAAATTGAAAATAAGATTTCATTTTTGGAACTAAAAAATAAAATTAAAGGACTTTCTTACTTTTTTTGGGACCTTTTGGGTTGTTAATATTGTAATTCTCTAAGCATGGGTGTGTGAGTGTGTGTATTGACGTGTGTTTTGTGTATGTGTGAGTGAGTCTTGTTGGTTTGTGAGTAATAACATTTAGCTGGAGTTTGACTTTGTTTACTTTTTGGCTTTCAAAATACGAATACAAGAAAAATTAGCACACAAAATGGAACGGAACGGAACGAAAAACAACGAAACGAAAACGAAAACTAAAAAACGGAATTAGAAACAACTTTAACAACGGTTTAGAAACATAAACACGAAAACGGTTAATCTCTTTCGTCACGGGGTGTGTCTTGTGTGTAGTAGTATTAGTTGTGGATCTGTATCGGGTTCTATATCTTTATCCTAGGCCGATGCAAGCGGGAGTGTAGGATGGCTGATTGAATGGAGCAAACAGCTGCCAAAAACTAGAAGCAAACAGCTCCGAACAGGAGGAGTCCCTGGAGGGAGGGGTACTACGAGCCGGATTGTTGCGGCCTAACCGCAGCGGCACACACACAGCCGTGGGGGGCGAGGACGAGGACGAGGACTTGTGATAGAATTTTGCTAAACACTCTGCGGCTTCGGTGGCGGTGGATGGAAGTTAATTAATTTTCGCGCAAGTTCATCAAAACCGGAAAGGAGGAAGGAGTGAGAGTCGGTGTGTGTGGAGTGAGTGAGTGCCAGCGCCTGTTGCTCCTGGCTGTGTGTTTGCTCGGCAATTACCCCGCCACTTGCCGCATTCATTATGCAACGACGGCTCCCGACTGCAACCTGGACAAGGTCCTGCTTCTGGCATGAGTGCTTGGTCATGTGGGCGTGTGTGGGCATGGTCATGGGTGTGGTGGTTGGTGTGTGACCGAAACAAATGAAAACATTTACCATCGAAACAATCAAACAAGAAAAGAAATTTATACGCTTCATACGCTACTTGACTTGGCGGAACTCGACTTGGAATCGCAAGGAGCAGTGTCGGTGGTCTTTGATCGGTCTCGAGTCTGGTTTGTCTTCTTCCGTTTGCTTCCAAGGATCAAGTTCGAATTCGTATTGAGGGGGTTCGGTGGGGGTGGGGGGTTGGGGGTGCGGTTTCAAGAGTTGAGTCAAACGGGAAATAAATCGAAAGTTAAATCAAAAGTCCTGCTCCTGAGCGACGTGTGTGGCAGTCAGTGGCAACACAAAAAAATCGAAAGAAACAAAAGGACAACGAAAGCGATAAGTAATAACGATAACGATAACGATTACCAAACGAAACAAGACCAAACATGGCAAAAATCAATACTTTTCGGGCAGTTACGGGAAATAATAAACGATCTCTCAGAGCAGTTTCAAGTTTCAAGCAATTTCGACTTGGATCCTGGTCTTTGGTCTGGGATTTATCGGTTTTTCAAAAGATTTTTGTGTTCTCTTTACTTTTTGGACTTTGATTTTTTAGTTTTTAGTTTACTTTTAGCTTTGGTTCTTTGCCTTTCATTTCTTTGGGTATTTCTGGGTATCTGACTTGGATATATCTTGGACTCTTGGTATATCTTTGGTACTCTTTTCATATTTTTTCTTTTCTTTTCTTTCTTTTTTTTGGCATTTGCATTTGCATTTGATGTAAAAAATGTAATAATGAGCTTTTTTGAGCGCAAATAGAGCGGAACAATAATAGAGATACGGATAGAGAAATGCTCGGACTCACCTTGGGGGGACACGGCGAGGTCACCGGACTGCTGCAACTGTGTGTTGAGACCTGGAGATTAGCCCAGGCAGATATAGGAGAGAGAGAGAGGGGGAAAATGGAAAGAGAAGGCAGTGAAGCTTAGTTAGTACCTAGTTTAGGCGATGGGTTAGTCGCTGAATACGCACCAAGCAACGCTGAGTGATCGAGATTGCTCATGGGGAAGTTGAAGGCGGCGGCCTGGAACATCTTGTTCTCCGCCGGCGACATGATGAACTGCGGGGCGGCATGGTGGGCGGCGAGTCCGTCGCCGATCTCCTCATCATTGCCAGAGCTATTTAGAGAAGTTAATTAATTAAATAATTAATAGAGAGCTTAGAGAGATATAAACCCACCTCAGGGAACCCTTGCCGCCATCGCCGCTGCTGCTGCGATTGGCATCGTGCTCGCCGGTGGAGTCATTGCTGTGCTCGTCGTTGGCATTCGCATTGTTGTTCGTCGAGCAGACCAGCTCCATGGGCTCCGACTTGACATCGTCGGCGCCGGCAGCCCGGGCCAAGGGCGAGGGTGTGAGGCTGCCCAGCTTGTCGCTGATGGAGATTCCGTTGCCGTTGCTAGGGCCATTGCCATTGCCAGTGGGTCCGTTACCTGTCGAAGAAGGATTAGGTTAGTTTAATGCTTCCCTGGAATCCTCCAACCCCCTCAAGGACACTTACGCTTCCCCTCCTCCTTGAGCGGCGGCGTATTGTTGTTGTTGTGGTGCTTGATCGTGCTGAAGTCGGCCGGTGTCTGCTGGGGCGAGGCGCTGCGGGCATGGTGGAGCGTCGGCAAGTCCGGGCTGCTGTTGTTGTTGCTGCCGGAGCCGGCCTGCAGCGGCAGGCCACCATTGTTGCCATCGGAGCCGCGTGGCCTCTTCAAGGCATGCGAGGCTGCCTCCTCGCCGGCAGCTGTGCTGCTGCGGTGCATCATGGCCATGCGCTTCAGCAGCTGGTTGTTGATGTGCGTGGGCAGCGAGGGCACGGCCGGTGGGGGCGGTGAGCCCGCTCCCTGGCGACTGAACAGGGTGGAGGCGCCATCATCGTGGAGGGACGAGCCATGGTGCGGATGTGGATGCGAGTGGGAGTGGGCGTGCGAGTGGGCATGGGAGTTGAAGGGTGTGCGTCCGCCGCCGGCATTGGCCAGGTTCTGGATTTGGGCCAGGTGCTGCATGGTCAGAGAGAGGGAGTCCTTGTAAAGTCCTGTGTTTAAGGGACTCTCAGAGGGTTTACTCACGCTGTGTGTGTCCTCCGCCTGCTGCTGTGTGAGGCCCGAGACGCGCAGCACCTCGGCGGTCTTAAGGAAGGACTGCAGCGACTTCTGGTGCACATTGACCTCGCCATGGTAGATGAACTCCACCAGCGAGTGCAGGTCCATGAAGTTCACATCCTGCAGGAGAATGACCGGGTGTTTGCAGGGTGTGCTCTGTAAGAAGTCAAGTGAGGATGAGGATGAGTCACGGACAATTATTATCGCCCAGACAACCTTCAATTGTCGCAAAAAAATTGCTAAGAAAATAATATATAAAATGTCAACAGGCCCCGGTTTCGGTTCCCCTCGAGCTGCATGGCCTGCGCTCAGGGCCAGCGCATTCCAGTTTGCCGAGTGTGAGTTTCACTTATCAAGTGGAACTCCAACAAAGGGAGCTGCTGCTGCCGTTGCTGCCTGGCTAGAAATTGGGTCAAGTCTCGCCTGCTCGCCTGCTCGCTTCCCCTTCCCGGATCTTATTTGTCTTATTTACTCGCCTTTTGTGCAACACACACGCACTTGGAACTGGATACGAGTATTTGCTTGGGAGAGAGAGAGAGATTGCGGAATCGAGGTCAGCTTTGATGGGAGAAGTGGCCAGCACAGGGAGCAGGGGAGGAGGAACGACTCGATCTCGATCTCTGCAGCTGGCACATCATCATGCAAATTCACTCCAGCTACAGCCGAGGGCGTGGTCTTTACACAAAAGCCAGAATGCTTTTAGCAAACAGCTATTAAGCCACCTCTGACCCTGCCCCCTTGGTGTTCCCAGTTGCTTCTGTTTTTTCTGTCGCCCTCCTTTGTTGTTTTGGCAGTTTTTACACCTAATTAAAATAATGCGCTGCAGTTAATTAAATATTTATGCATAGGCGCAAAGTCGCGCACAATTGCGACGCCAGAACAGTCTCCCTCCCTGCCTCCTCCAGCTGGGCCCGAGCCAAGTGTCCACTGTCTCTCTGTGCTTTGTATAGTCTCCTCCTGCAGGACTGTACCTCCTCCTGGCATGCATTAACGTTTTTGGCGCCCAACGCGGGGCACTTGTATGTATTTCAAATTGAATTTACAAAGTTCTGTGCCGCTTTTTTGTGTCCCAGGCCCCAGCAAAGTTTTGTATACTAATTTCTTGGGTACATAATAATTTCCCCGGCAGAGAAAAAGAAGTAAAAAAAAGCTCGCCTTTGTTGCCTTCGTCGTCGGTGCTGTTTTTCTTGTTTTGTTATATTTTTTTTCGCTGCATTTAGTTGGCCTTTTTAACAAATTAAATGCCGACTTTTGCAGTTTTTTTGAGAAGGAGGTAGGTGGAGGATCGCAGAAACTTTGCCAGCTTTGCCAGCCGACTTGACATGTTCTTGTTTCGGTTCTGTGTCCTTTGCCCTCTCCATTGCGTAATCTAGAGCTCTCCTAATTGCAGTTCCTACGAAAGCCAGGATCCAAAAACCAAACAACTTGCCTCCGCGCTCGCTTTTTGTTTGTAATAACGGAAAGCGCAGCAAGTTTTCTATCATGTTAACAAATCATGTCGAAAGAGACAGAGTAACAGCAGAGTCAGAGTAAGGTCTGTAAGGCGGCGGAGGGCGGAGGGCGGAGGGCGGAGGGCGGGCACTTTGTAATTTATATAATTTCTGCTGCAGTTCCCAGTCGCAGTCCTTCCCGGCTGTCCCCTGCTGACAGCTCCAACAATGCAAATGGCAAAAATGGCAAAATGGCAAACTCTAACTGGCTCAAAAACCGCAATTGCGTGCAAATATTTTCAATGCAGAGGCAGAGGCACTGGCAAAGTTTCGTCGTCGTCGTCGTCGTCGTCGTCGTCGTCGTTGTCGGCAACTACAGCGATTCACATAATTTTAATGTCATAATAAAAATAATGAAGCAAAAGCCGGGACCGGGACGGGGACGGGGATGGCATTAGTTGCAAAAAGTTTACTTTTTGGCCTCAAGGATTAGCCCGTCGACCTGCTCTAGTTTGAGGGGAGAGCTGGCCGCATGCGTTGCATGATCGCAGCACACAAATCAATCATACGCCGCGTTGTCCCGCAAAGAAAAAGGTAGAGTCCTTGCCGAGTCCGACTCATTTGCACCGCAAAACTTAGCCGGAAAATAAACAGAGGTAATGCCGTGTGGCGAGACTGCCACTTGCCACTCCTCCTTCCGGTTACACTTGGCGTGTCTATCGCCGCAGTTGCTACTCCTGCCTCACGTCCCTCGAAACCCAACTCCTTTTTGCAACTAAATAAATTAAAATCCCAGCAAAACGCTCCTCTACTTTGTATACTTTTTTAGCTAAAACTTTGAGGCAAGGCTTTGCTAGTTTGAGTTTTCTTTTGCAGCTCTCAACGATCTCTCTTGGATTTTTACTGAATATATACATAGAGTATATATATAGAGCACGAACTGCTGCGTAATCCCCCCAGGAAGCAGGAAGCTGGAGCTGCCACGACTGCTGCTACACACATGTGTGGCATGGAGCCACAGAGGCCACATCAGCAAAGGCAGATAAGGATGCAGAGGCGCAAAAGGGAGAGAGTGGGCCCTAAGTGGGTCACACACACAGATCGTTATGAAGACGAGTGTAAATGCATTTACAAAAAAGCAAAGAGAGCAAAAGAGGGAAAAGAAACTCAAAATAATCAAAAAATAAAGGCAAATCTTTTCTTTTTTGCCTATTTTGTAACTTAAGGCCACTTTTAACCATCAAAATACACAAAATCTTTAAGGAAACCTGACTAAATAAAAGTTACTAAAGTCCAAGGCTGGCTATTCCCCAAATAAAATACAAAAAATAGAAAAAACACTTATAAAACCTTTTTTAAATATTATTATATTATTTTTAGACAAAAAGAGGTCCCAAAAATATGTCTAGAAACCTACAAAAAATATGTAAAATATATTTAAAGACCCCCAAGACTCACCTTGAGCAGCTCGCGGAAGTAGGGACTTCTTAAAGCAACTTTTAACCATAAAAATACACAAAATCTTAAAGGAAACCTGTCTAAATCAAAGTTACTATAGTGCAAGGCTTGCTATTCCCTATTATTATTATTACTAGGGCCTTATTGCACCGCGACCAGATGTTAGGTCTTTTGGGTCGGCCTGTAGGATAAAGGTAGAGCCTCTATTCCTAGGCTTCTGATAAAGGAGAGCACTTTGGCGAGGTCTAAAATTGATATTCCCCAAATAAAATACAAAAAAAATAGAAAAAACACTTCTAAAACTTCTCTAAAATATGAATATATTAAAAAATATGTCTAGAAACCCACAAAAAATATGTAAAATATATTTAAAGGCCCCCAAGGCTCACCTTGAGCAGCTCGCGGAAGTAGGGACTGCAGGCGGAGAGGACGACGCGATGCGCCTTGATGCTGCGTCCCTCGCAGGCCAGCGTCACATCGACGAAGGCCTCGTCGTCGCGCAGATTCTCGAAGGCCGAGGTGATGCTGCTCTGGTAGTTGTTCCAGCGGAGGCAGAAGTGCTGTGTGTCGTCCATGTCTGAGGTGCTTGATCTGAGGTCCTGCTTGTGCTGATCCTGATGCTGATGCTCCTGATCCTGGTAATCAGTGGGTGTGGGTGTGCGAGGTGTTGGGGTGACTGACTGTGACTGTGTGGGTGTTGGCTGCCGAGCGTTGTGGTCGTTGTTGTGTTGGTTGCTGCTGTTGTTGTTGCTGTTGTTGTTGTTGTGATCGTCGTCAACCGTCACAACGCTGGCCTTCTTCGAGGTCACCTTCTTGCGTATGTTGGCGGCTTGTGGGTGCCTGTGCCAGTTCCTGTCCTTGCAAAGGACAAGAAGCTCTGTGGCAGCTGCTGGCTTCTGTTCTTTGGTTGTTGTTGATAGTTGTTGTTGTTGTTGTTGAAGTTGTTGCTGTGCTTGTACTTGTTCACTTAGTGATTACTTAACTGTAAAAATAAATAAGGGAGAAAAGCGGAAAGGAAACAATTAGAATGCTAGTCGCAATCGGATTACAAAATGGATCTGAAAAGTCAGAGACAGAGCTGCCCCCCAGTTCGTGCTGTGCCCGCGGAAAAGTTAAGCATTTGTTTCTGCTTTGCCATGGCTTTTTCAGCTCTGTTTTTTCTGCATTTTTCACTCTCCTCCCCACTTGCAACTATGCGAAATGTTCGAAAATTGTTAACAAATGCAGTTTAAAATGTCAACCACGGCGGCGACGACGCAGCAGCAGCAGCAAAAACCATTTCTATGTCACACGGCGAATGCGAATCAGAATCGGAATTAAATAAACTATCAAGACGACAATTAGCACTCGCAGTAGCCCCAGAAGAAGCAGACGGCTCGAGCAGACGGCGCAAAAAATATATAACGAGTGCAAAAAACCATAAAAAAATTAAAAATAAAAAAAAGAAACAACAAACAGGCAGCAAAGCGGAGGAAAAGGCAAAAGAAAACAGCAAACGCATCGCAAAGTGGGCAAAAAAAAGCGAAATTATAACAAATGCGAGTATAACAAGAACACTTGTGTCTGGGGAAGGGGGGAAAAATAATAATAAAAAAAAAAATAAATAAAAATAAATTTTTTTTTTTTTTTAATTTCCATTTCATTTTTATTTTTATTTTGTTTAATATTTATTTATTAAATGAAATGCAAACAAAAAAATGTCTGCCAAAAGCGGCTTACAGGCTTTAGAAATTATTTATGCCGCCCCTGCCCGCACTTGACAAAAGCACGCCCCTGGTCTGTTGGAGAGTGGAGAGTGCAGGGGGCGCTGCTGCTGCTGTTCGCATCTGGACATCTTGCAAAAACCGAAACCGAAATCGAAATCGAAAGCGAATTCGAATTTGAATACCCCGGAGAACGTAGAATGAGAGCGAGCGAGACAAGAGGCAAGCTCGGGCCGCCGGCAGTGCGCCCGCTCGCACAGATAAGAGAGAGCTTTCGCTCGACATTGAAAGTGAAAACTATTAGATAAGTCCGCGAGGCGTGCGCGCTCGCTGCACTTTTTTATTTTCCATATTTTTGCCATTTATTATTTTTGTAGTGTAATTAGCGAGCGAGCACCAGGCCTGTGTGAGTGAGTGTGTATAAATAGCACACACACACACACGCACACACAGAGAGCTCTTTGTCTTTGCCTACGGGAATTACGGGAATCACGGGAATACACGGGGGAAGGCACGTCATCCCATTACCATTGCCATTCCCACTGCGCTTTCCAGTGAGCGCGTTCCCACCGCTACTCCGGTTGCTCCGCCGAGGCTCACCTTTCTACCGCCGATTGGAACCCGACTCCTACGGCTGCGGCTTCAGCTGGAGCTGGCGCTGGAGCTGGAGCTGCTTCCAGCTGTGGGACGCGTTCTGGTTGGAAATTGTGTAACAACTAACGGCTGTTTGGGGCATTTTCAGCGGCTACTTTCCAGCCGGGCTTTACTCCTTTACTTTCCAGTTGCCGAATTTCAAGTGTAACTGTTTAACTGTGTTTGTGTGACGCGCTTTTTTCGCAATTTCGACACTCGAAAAAAAAGAAAATAGAACAAAAAATGACGGCACTCACGCACACACACACATAGACGCGCGATACCGTTAGTTTGCAGGGGAAACCGAACCGAACCGAGACGAAGGCGAGCTTGAGAGGGAGCAAGGGAGCGACCGACCGACCGAACGACTCTCAGACTAAACTAAACTAAACTATCTGCGATCCCATCGCGATGCGACGGAGCCCCAGGATGCGGAGTGCGAGTGGGATCTGCGCGGATTTTTGGGCTCTGCTGCGGCGGCGACTAGTCCGATTTGCGTGTGTTTTGTGTTTGTTGCGTTTGATGATTGCAAGCGTAGAAACTCAACTGAATTCGCGCTAAAGAAGAAGAGAGTGCCGTGCCAGTTGCTGCTGCTGCCTCTGCCGCAGTCGCAGTCGCAGCCGACGACGACGTCCAGCACTCACAAAAAGCGCATTAGGCAGCCGAAAAAAAAACAAAAAAAAACAAAGTCAGGGCACACAGACACACACACTGGCGAAACTATTCCCCGAAATTTCGGCAAGCTCTCTGCGTCTGTGTGCGTGCTGCGCCGGCCGTCTGGATGCGGGATCGAGCGAGAGAGAGCGAGAGTAAGAATGGAGAATGGAGAACGAAGAGGGAGAGCGCGCGCACGCTCCGTTGTCCAAGGCGAGATCGAAAGGATTGGCCGAATCGCGCCAGACAGGGACAGGACGGCGGCGGGGGCCCACTGGAAGTCTTAGAATGTAGAATTCCCAGACGCAGCGCACACACACGCATGCAGAAAGGCCACAGAAAAAGTCCAGGGCCGCTCTCTTCCTCTCCCTTATACTAGATTTGGATTTTTGTGCATAGAACAGTCAGTCGCCGGCTGACTAATAACTAATAATGCTAGCCAGGGCGAATGAGGGGGAGGGGAGATGCCCAATAGATCATTCCACCCGAAATCGCAAAGTTCGCCGTCTCTGTTTCTATACATCTCTACATTTCTACATTCTATATTCTATATTCTACATTCTTTATACTTTATTATACCCTTGCAGAGGGTATTATAATTTTGCCATGATATTTGCAACGCAGTAAAGGAGGCATCTCAGACCTCATAAAGTATACATATATATTCTTGATCAGCATCTCTAGCCGAGTCGATCTAGCCATGTCCGTATTTCTGTCCGTCTGTCCGTGTGTCTGTCCGTCTGTCCGTCTGTCTGTCCGTCTGTCGGTTTCTAGGCGAACTAGTCTCTCAATTTTTGAGCTATCGGGCTGAAATTTTCAGCATAGTCTTATTTCTTTAGCACGCAGTATATATGTGGGAACGGCCGAAATCGGACTACTATATCCTATAGCTGCCATAGGAATGATGGCGAAATTTATGTAAAAACATTTTTAACTGTTTTGTTTTCCAACGTATATCAATCAATTTCAAGATATAGCAGCTTTTTACGGTTATATAATCACGGTTTGAATTTCATTAAGATCAGACAACTATATCACATAGCTGCCATAGGAACGATTGGTCGATTTAAGTGAAAATGTAAAGTTCTACATGTAAAATGTAAAATTCTATATGCAAGAAGTAAAATGTTTACAAACTAGAATATTTTTTCGACTGTAACCAAAATGAATAGATTTTCAAGGGTATACAAACTTCGGTTTACCGAAGATAGCTTTCTTTCTTGTTCTCTATGTTTTTTATTTCGCGCTGCATACAACGGATCTCGCGTAGGTGCGCCTGTGTGCGTGCGGTCGTAGTGCTTACGAACTTTCAAGGCTAAATACTAAATTGTTGCTGCTGCTCTCCGGCTGTGGCTGTATTATTATTAAATTTTTGTTTGGCGCATTTCGCCAGCCATCCAGCCAGCGCTCTCGCTCGCTCTCGCAGAGCAGCCTTCGAAATAGTTCTAGAAAAAAAGTTTATTTCGCTGCAGTCGTTT
Source organism: Drosophila triauraria (assembly GCA_014170255.2). Classification (NCBI taxonomy): domain Eukaryota; kingdom Metazoa; phylum Arthropoda; class Insecta; order Diptera; family Drosophilidae; genus Drosophila; species Drosophila triauraria. The sequence goes on along the minus strand of CM024333.1, from coordinate 2,923,590 downwards.
TTTCGGCGCTCCATGCGTGTATGTGTGTGTGCGGGTTTGAATAAAAGCAATTATTTGGCTGACTGCGCTGCTAAAAAAACAAAAAAAAAAGCTGCAAAAGCTAAAAGAGCAACGGGCGGGAGATTAGATAGAGCGGCGGTAGTTTGTTCAGTTGGAAACTGAAACTGCGACCGAAACTAAATGCGAAACACACACACACAGACACAGACACGACTGTGACTGTACATGCCACCCCCGCGGACCTAGAGTCTAATCAAACTTGTTTGTGCTTTCCTTAATTTCTCTATCTGTATGTTTGCTTCTTATTCTTCCTTTTCTTTTTCTCTTTTTCCTTTTTGTTTGTCCGAAACTTTTGCGGATTTCTTTCTGACTTTGCTTTGGCCTTTGCCTTTGTGTGTGTCACTGTTGCTGTGTGCGGTTTCTATTTTCAAGGTTAAGCGATTTAGTTATGCGAAAGCACACACACATACACACACGCACGCATTCGGACTATCAGCAGAATTCGTTCCAGTTCCCATTCCAGCGTTCCCTGCGGAGTGTGCGAGCGGGATGGCCCGTCTACTGTGGTGACAAGTCTACGACAGCTTACAAAACATTAAACAAGGTCAGTCCACATCCACTTTCCACTCTCCGCCTTCCGCTTTCCACTTGTTGCCGGCTAGACGCTGTGGCGCCCACATCGCATCGCATTTCCACACGCCAAATCGCACACACACACACACTCACACAGCCCCAGCCCTCTCGCCTCGTGCCGGCCAAATGTAAAATCTAACGTCCAATGCAAGCCCCAACACACACACACACACACGCGGGGGGCTTACGAGAGAGAGAGTGAAAGCGAAAGTTGTGTAAAAACTAGCGGAGAGCGAGGCAGTGACAGAGTCAGAGAGGAAGACGCCGCAAGGAGAGCATTGCAACGAGTGCAGAATGCAGGCTGTCAGAGTGTGTGTGTGTGTGTGTGTGTGCCAGTGCCGTGTCTGTGTGTGGCTAGACAAGTGCTAGACGCAAAAGGCGCCCACCCCGCGTTGGCCCCTCTAACTGAGCTGCATTGTGTGTGCGTCCGGCATAACGGGGCATTCGCATTTGCATTTGTGCCCCCCAGAGGGAGACGGGAGACGGAGACCTCTAGGGCACCTGATTAATGCGTGTTAATTGGCCCATTAGGCTAATTGCTTCCAATTAGGGTGGAGGGTAGGGAGACAGCGCAAATAGAACTGGAATAGGAGAGCCAGAGGGAGGGGGCCCAGACGAGATAGCACACACACTGAGAGCGAGACAGAGAGAGCACTCAAAACAAAACCCAATTCTTCAACTCGTAAACTGAGTCCAAGTTCAAGGTCTCGCGTTCAATCGCGTCTGCTCTGCCGCTGCCGCTGCCCGCGTCGCAGTCGCAGTCGTATCTGCTGCCTAGCTAGTTGCGCATAATAGAGAGCGAGAGAGAGCAAGCCTGCGTTAGAAAGCTTGCGAGCGGGAGAGGCGGCGAACTGTGCTGGTGTTGAGGCGCGAGCGTGTGTGGACAAACACTCTCAAACAGGCAGGCTCTCTCTCTCTGGCTCTCCCTCTCGCCTCGCTTGTCTATTCAAGACGATCGCCAAGGAGGAGGCGGCGTGGAAGCAAGGAAGAGGACCAGACCAGACCAGACCAGACAAGGCAAAGAAGAATGCACGACTGTCTGCGAGTCCCTCCCCCCTCTCCAAATGTCTGCCTTCTATGCCTACTATTCCTCCTCCCTCTTCATCCGCTTTTGTGTACGCTTCGGGTTTTGCTGCCTTTTCTTTTGTTTTGGTTTTCCGCTCTTCGTTCTTCGCTCACCCCACACTCCCTAGTTCGCGCTGACAAAGTTGATTTCTATTGTTAGTGCGCTGCGACTGCGCCGTCAGCTTTGCGCTGGTTGTTTTGCATTTTCGCTAAATTTGACCTTCACCTTAACCTAGTCATCGTGTGTCGGACATTCGGTCGTTTACCCCGCGCAAATTTCGCGAGCCAAAGTCGAAAAGCTCGCAAGAGAGTGGGAGAACGCGAGCATATACAAACACAAATGTGTGTGGGATGAGAGCGAGCTAGCGAGAGCAGCAGTGCTTAGAAACCAATAGGGCTAGACAGGGACCCCCCTGCTCGCCTCCCCTCTCTGCTGGGAGTTGTAACTGTAACTGGAAGTGAGTGCAAGAGTGCAGCCAGCATCCAGGAGAGACTTGCAGTCTCTTGCGCTCAACTATCTATATGCGCCTCTATTCGCCTCTAGTTTCTAGCCGAGTGCTTTTGGCTTTGGCGCTCTCGCTCGCTTGGAAAACTAGCCATGTAAGTTTCGACTGCGACTGGCCGCTCTTGAGTGCGAATAGTTTTCGCGCTAGATCCGCGCGTTCATTTTCCAGCGTCGCTTAGTTTCGTTTGAAACGCAGACAGACGCGCGCGCCGCTCCTGGATTAAGTGCAAAAATGGAGTTGGAATTGTGTTTTTTTTTTTTATATGTTTTTGCCTTTCCAAAGGAAAGAGAAAGAGGAAGAGGAAGTGAATGTCGGATTTCTGATTTCTGATTCCGAATCTGTGTTTTGTTTTTTTGCGTGTTTCGGTCTTGGTTTCGACTCGCTGCTGCTGCTGTCGTCATCGCTCTGCCGTCGGGGCTTTGAACTGCGCCGAGCGTTCAACGGCATCGCCCCCACGTACCACCCCCCTGCCGCTCGTGCGATCCCTGCGTTCGCGTTCTGTGCAACTCCAAAAGTGTGACGACGCCGTCGCTTGGCGTTCCGAATTATCGCCGCGCTTTGCCCGATAAGTGCTCGCTCCCGCCCGCTGCAGTGACCCCCCTCTGCCCGCAGTCACAATCGGCTGGCAATCAGTTGTTGGCCCGCCGCCGCCGCCGCTCTAATGAACGTTGAACTGCAAATTGCAAAAACCGTACGAAAATAACAAACAAACGGTCCGAGAAGTGCCGTCGCACTCGCTCGCACTCTTTCTAGCGGGACATCCGCGTCGCTCGCGCGCGCGGCATTCATGCCCTGCATCTCTATCTCGCGCACTCTATGGAGATCGCGAAGTAGCGCCTGATTCAGTTCCGAAATTGGCCCCCCCTTTCCCTGGCTCTGGCTGCTCTCTTGGCAACACATGGAAACGTGTGGGAACTGGGAACTGCCAGGGACTGGAATCGGAGTTGACGTTGGCAGAATTAGCGCTACGTAACTGCTTTGATATTTTGTACATATCGCGTTTTATGGAATAGGAATAGGCTGAGGTTGGTGGTTGGGGCTGGGGGGGTTTCTAAGTTGCCAGCGCAGCAAATAAATTCGCGAAAATTGAAATGTGAAGTGCTGGCTCTTGCAAAAGGAAACGTCGTCGTAGGGGAGTGGGAAAGGCTAACAAAAGCCTATGCAAGAGGAGGGGACTGGAAACGGGGGACCGAAAGCGAAATCGAAATCGAAAAGGGGGGGTTGGGGGAGAGCAAGGCGAAAGTCAGCTGCGCAGTGCTCCCTCTCTTTCCTCACAATTTAATTCGCATTACATGGAACTTAGCTTGTTTGCTTTTCGCATTCTCGCTTCCATTTCCATTTCCAGCGCACACACTGAGAAGATGCATTTACATATGTATGCACATATGCCTGCGTACCGTGAGCGTGTGTGCGTGGCCAGCTCATTAATTTTATAGACAATTTTGCGCAATGTGGCACACTCACACAGACGCCCGATCAATTGACACACACACACACACACACGAGTGCAGCAGCGACAATGTATTAGCATTTCTCATCAAAAAGCTGCTCTGCCGACGCCGCAGCCGCTGCGCCGGCGAGGTTAAGAAACTTTTTGGGTTTAATAACATTGCACAAGGTTATTAGATAAAAAAATGTGCGAGCAAGCTAGGGCTCCGCTCCTGCTCTCCCCTGCCGATCCCCCCCTGCACTCGGCACTCTCTTGCAATTCCCGATTCGCTGGGCTTCGGCTCGGTTCGGGCTCCGATCGTTCGGCTGGCCTCGTGTGCGAGCTTCCACCTAGAGAGGATGGGGGCCGATAGGAGGAAGGGGGGATGGCTGGCAGAGGAAGGGGTGTGTGGAGGCAGTGCTGGAAGCAGCAGCAACTGCTGCCATGGCATGGCTGGGACTTATTTTTAGGCCCTGCACACACAACACAGAGTCGCCTGCATGTGTGCTGCCCGAGTTTTGTGTATTTTTCGGGACTGGCAAATTTTTTGGCCGTTGATCTTTGGCGTTCTTTCTCTGCTCTGGCATTTGCTTTTTGCTTTTGCTCTTCTTCTTTGCCGAATGGATACTGAATGTCATTGCATTGTTGGAATGGCTGGAAGGGTGAGTGGGGACTGGGGAGGGAGAGGGGCGTTGCGCATCTGGCTCACTGAGGGTACACACTTTTAATTCTCTCTTTAATTTGTTTTTTGCACTATGCGGGCGAGTGAGGAGGGGGGGAGAGGAAGGAGGGTCACTGTCACTGCTGCCACATTCACCGTTAACCATCTCGTCGTCTCAAATTACCCGTTATTCTTTAAAGAACGAGAGCCAAAGCCAAGCCAAAGCTACAACTACTTTATTTTTATTTTAATTTTTTTATCGTTTATAAAACGACCCTCGCTGTCTCGCCTGAGCGTTTCTCCCCCTCCCCACGTAAGCTGAGACCCTCGCCAATTGGAAAAAAAAACTTATAAAAAATAAGAAAATAATGAAAGAGAACAGAGTGTAACATGCAAGTGAAAAATGTCAACGAAAGTGCAGGAAAGCGAAGGGCGATCGGATCGCAGGGCAGCGATCCCTCTCCTTGGGCTGTCCTAGTCCCCCACAAGCACACATATACACACACACAGTCACAGCCACAGCCACTCTATGCACATGACACTCATGACCAACTGACTGACTGAACTTGCAGAGGAGCCAGAAAAAGAAGAGGAGAAAGAACATGAGGAAGAAGAAGCCTGGAAATAGAAATGGAAAGGGAGTGGAGCAGCAGCCAGAGTGGGGAGTGGGAAGTGGGGAGAGAAAAGAGAACTAAGAAAATACCAGAGGGAAGAAGAAGAGTTATCTCCTAGTCTTTGTGCCTCTGCCTGCTGCTTGGCCATTTGTTTGTCTATCCGGCTCTTGGCCTTGGAGTAACCGTTTCCAAGAACTTGGGTGAGGCCCCCCTGTGCCCCCGAACCCCCCTGTGTCTATAGCGATAACTATGCACTTTGTCTGTCGCTGTCGCCGTCTTTGTCTGTGTCCCGGTCTCCGCTTCGCTTTCGCTTTCTGTGTGTGTTTTTTTCTGTTTGTTTTGCAACTCCTCGCAACTTGCGGCGGCCTTGGAGGGCATCATTATTACGATCATCATGGGCGCTGATCGTGTTTATGATCATGATTTGCTATTGCATCTGTCCCTGTCTCTGTGTTTCTGCAGCCAAACAAGTGCGTTGCTGCTGCACTGGAAGTGAGTCACATGGGCTACTGTGACTGTCTCTGTGTGTGTGTCTCAATTGGCCGCCGTTGTTGTTGATTCCCGTTGATTGGTGTGCAAGGCTAACGGAAGTGCTGGTCCGCTTCGTCCGCTTCTAATTGCCAACGATAACTCCGCTTGGGCTCCGTCTCTCCTTCTTCCCTCTCTCCGATTAACTTTATATAACTGTAAATGGCACAAGATCCTCTCTTACTCTCTTGCTCCCTTGAAACTCCCAGCTACTCTCTCCCCACTCTCTTTCTTTCCCGCTTATCCCGTTACCCCGTTTCGGGAAGCCCTGCAGTTCCAGCCTTACTGTTACTCACAGGGTGCCTATGCCTATGCCTGCTTCTCGTGCTTTCCTGCACTGCAACAACAAGTTATGCGCCGTCAACCTTGAATGTCGGCCAGTCGCACACACACACACACACACACACAATGGCAGCAATAATACCAATACCCATACACGCAGACAGCGTCTAGTCTCAGGCCACCAGTTTGGCGAGTCTCCTTCTTTGCTGATTTCCTAGCATTCAACCACAGCCACACACATCCCGAGCCCCACAGCACGTCCCACGTGTGTGTAGGCAACCCCCCTCCTAGCCTCCTAGCCTCCTAGCCTGTCGTCGTCTGGCTGCGTCTCTAGTTTCTGCCGTTTTATGCTTTTTTCCACGCTCTTCCTTTTTTGCGCTAGGCACGCTTCGCTGGCTGCCTGCAATTTTCATTCAGTTTTTCTCTCGTCGCGCGACTTTCCTGCTGCCTGCTCCCAGCTCCCTCCAACTCCACCTCCTCCTGGCTGCCTGGCTGCCTGCTCCCTCGCGTTGCAGGAATGCAGAAAAATGTGTTAGTGGAGTAGTTGCCATTACGTCACCTTGCTGTGTCTGTGTGCACGTGTCCATGTGCGTGTCCGTGTCCGTGTCGGTGTCGGTGTCGGTGGCGGAGTCTTTGTGGCCTCTGCAGATGGGAACCGATGTGGAGTGGGTTGTTGTTGTCGTCGCTTGGCTGAGTCGTCTGGGTCTCGGTCTCGGTCTCGGTCTCGGTCGCCCTAACAACTAACTAGAGAGGAGGAAGAGGAGGAGGAGGAGGATGAGGAGGAGGCTGGGCCCTCCCCCCACGAGTGCGTGTCTGCCCTGTCTGGCCATTTGGCCTGCGTTGTTGTCCCATTTTCCCGTTTCCCGTTTTGCTTTTTGCCTGGAAAGCGAAAGTGGGTCCCGTGACTTACCTTCTAGAGAGAGAGAGAGCTCTAATCCTGAGAGAGTGTCTGTGTGTCTGTGTTCCTGAGACCGATCGGTGACTAAGCCTGAGCCTGCTGCCTGGGCAGGGATAACGAACGAGTAACAAACAACAAAAAACGAAAAAAAACGAGAAAAAAACAAAAACAAAAGACGAAGGAGGAAGTGTACGGTGGAAGAGGAAGTGATTTTCCCAACTTTAAATTTTTGCTTTACTTCGCACTTAGCGCCGAGCGTCTTGCGCTTACGATTCTCAATTAAAAATTTGCAATGAGCGACGAGCTGCCACACGACGTTTGCTCGGTGCGACGCTGAACAGCAAACTGCAGCCGATCTCCGACGAGGCAGGCGGAGAGCCGTTCTGCTGGCCTTCGGGTGTGTGCCTGCTGCGATCCTCAGCTGCCTTGGCCGTGAGCTTCGCGAAGCGTCCGAGTGCAGCCGAAGAGGCGGAGAATGGCAGAGGAGAGAAGCAATGCAGGCGAAGCTACCTCCACTTCCTGCAATGTGTCTTTGTATCTGTATCTGTGTCCCTGTCCCTATATGCAGATGCACCGAAAATTTGCGGAGACGGAGCAGGAGCTAATGAGCAGGAGAGGAGAGGAGCTGGGCAGCTGGCCTGAGTCAAATGTGTCCTTAATCCGAATCAAATTTCAGTGTGTGTGTGTATCTGTACCTGCTTAAAGCACAGAGACAGGGATGCCCTGTCAGGGTACCCAGGGAACAAACTCCCACAAACCTGCTTAAAGCACAGAGACAGGGATGCCCTGTCAGGGTACCCAAGGCGCAACCTCCCACGGTTTAGGGAGCTTGGTTAGAGTGACCTTACCTGGCTGCAACTGGGGGGCTTCTGGCCTTCTAGCGGGCGCATCCTCGCGCATTGCGGCGCTGCATTTGCACTTTTTATTTCTTGATTTTTTTCAGGGTTTTTTTATGCACTTGAACTGCGGCTTTCCACCGCTTTCTCCGGCTTTCTCCACTCCTGAAACTCTAATTCTTTGTCTTGGGAAGGCAGGAACGCGCACTGATGCTGATGGCTGATGTTTTGGGTTCTTTATTTCTTACACTTGACAAAAAAAAGGTTTAAAAAAAACGTAGGGCGGGTGTGTGTGTGTTGTGTGTGTGTCTAATCCTTGTGTGTGTGTGGGGACTTCGATTTGGAATTGGAAATTGAAACTGCAATTGTGCGTTTGGGCTGAACTAACTTTAGTAACTGAACCGATCGAATTAAAAAGCTCAACTGAGTTCCGAAAAAATGCAGTTAAGTGTGTGGTGTGTGCTGTGTGTGCCCTCTGCCACTGTGTGCGAGTGTGCGAGTGTGCCGCCTGCCCAATTGAATCAGAGAACCCGCCGCCGTGTGCTGGTGTGCGTGTGTATACTTATGCCGCCTGTATGTTTCGCTCGCTTTTGCCTTTTGCTCTTCGCTTTTTTCCATTTTTTACTTGCTTTTTGCCCTGTTTTTTGCTCGCTTTTGTTATATACTTCTCGGCAGCGACGACGACGGCCAGCGTATATTTCCTTTGCTTTTTTGGAGTGCAGCGACGCCGGCTGCGACCGAGGCAGAGCGATCGCGCTGCATTTTACAGCGGCAGCGGCAGAGCGGTCGTCAGAAAAAAAAAAAAAAAACGAGCAAAGAGCGAACGCTCATTCGGGCTTTTTTCGGGGGTTCTTCGCCGAGTTCTGCTTGTTTTTTGTTGAAGAAGTTTTGTTTACCCGAAAAATTGGGGGAAAAATGTAAGACGAGCGAATCAGCGATCGCCGCCCACGCACACAAATTCGCAAATTCGCAAATTCGCAAATAGAGGCCTTTACAAGCAACTTTCGCTGCTGCTGCGGCCATATCTTTATATATCTTTGTATACGCGCCCTATATGCAAGTGTATCCGAAAGATACAGAGGCCAGAGTGTGCAGCCCACAAACCCAAACCCAAATCCCAGAAAGAAACATTTTTCCAGGCCCTTCGGCGGCATATTTCTGCTGATGTTGGTTAATATTTTGGCTCTGGCATTACCATTACCGCATTTTATTACATGGCTCCGGCTCCGGCTCCCCTGTTTGCCATAACCCAGATTCCCAAAGCAGAGCCCCTCTCAGCCTCTCCTGACACGCACAAAAGAGTGAAGACTGAAGACTGAAGACTGCAGACTGGCCCTGACGGAGACTGCGGAACTGAGAGACCGAGAAACCGAGAGTCGAGAGTCTCCAGAAACTTGTTGCCACTTGCATCTTGTTTGCCCGTTTTTTGTGCTGCGATTTTTTGGTTCATTGTTTTTTTTTTTTTTTTGCTGCGCTTTTTATTTTATTTTTTTCCTTGCAGCTGTTTTTTTTTTTTTAACTAGATTCATGCGTGGCGATTTTGGTTTTTAATTCTGCTTGTCTCGCAAGAATTGTTTTTAATGTTGTTTTGTTAAGGTTTTTGCCTCAAAAAATCGCCCCGTTTCGACCCCTCCCTGGGCACTATATGTGACCTCTTGGCGATCTCCGATTCATAAACAAACTCGCACTCGTGAATGTATCTACACGTATATACGTATCTATAATGTCTTTATTGCCGCGTCTCGTTCGGTTTATGGCTGTTTCAAGATCACCGCAAATGTCACTGAGACTCGCGGGGAGATTAGCCGGAAAAAAGGAGAGCCACAGCCAGAGCCAGAGCCAGAGCCAGAGCCCGAGCCTCTGAGTCAGTCTCTTCCCAGTCTCCCGGGTCGGAGTTTATTACAAAACGATATTATGTATGACTTTGAAGGGCTCTTAATGGTATTTAATTGCTTTTAAATCAAGTAATGAGTGTCGAATTATTTGTATTATAAATAAAATGAAATAATAAGGCCATTAAACTGTCTAATTATTATTAGTTACAAAATATAAATGCCTAATTATTTGTATTTTAAATAAAAATGGAATAACAAAGCCCTTAGAATTTGTTTTTATTATTAAAATCAAATAACAAATGCCTAATTATTTAATATTATTAATAAAATAAAATAATAAAGGCCATTAAACTGTCTAATTATTATTTGAAACAACTCATAAATGCATAATTATTTGTTTTTATTAATCAGAACAAATAATAAATGCCTTACTATTTTTATTATAAATAAAATAAAATATTAGAGCCCTTAGAATGTTTTATTATCATTAAAATCATATGATAAATACTTACTTAAATAATAATAATTTGTTCTAATTAAGGGGCTTTTATTTGAAGGCTTTTCTATATAAACTTTGGTTTTGTTAACTTTTTAGTGTCATTTAAAATAAGTTAAAAAGTTAAACAAAAATTTGAATGTAGTTTATTAAATGTTGTTGTCTGTAATATGTATTTTAAAATAATAATAGCAAAAATTAGCTCCAAACAGGAGAGCCTTTAGTATTGCTTGTAACTAAAGTATACTTCTAGATAGGAATATCCGATTTGCTCAAGTCTTTGTGGTCTTTTAATGGCACTTAAATAATAAACCCCAACTAGCTATTTTAATGCAATTTAACATAGATTACAATTATTATGTCTGTGAACTTTAAAATAATAAACTTGAAAGAAGAAAAATATTAAGCGTCACCAGTCCGCTTGTCCGCTTGTCCGCTTGTCCGTTTGTCCGCTTGTCCGTTTGTCCTGCTGTCCATATAAACCCCTATATCTCAGGGACCATGAGATCCAAAGCTATACAATTTTTTGACAACATTCTTACAAGTTAACAACAAAGTTTGCAATTTCTTATAATATAAATATAAAGCGTCACCAGTCCGCTTGTCATTTTGTCCGTTTGTCCGCTTGTCCTTCTGCCCATATAAACCCCTATATCTCAGGAACTATAAGATCTAGAGCTATGCAATTTTTTGACAACATTCTAACAAGTTAAACGCATATTATGTATGTTTCAAAATATTACTACGCCCTCATAAATTATAAAACAAAGTTTGTAATTTCTTAAAATATTAACTTGGAAAAAGCACCAAAATAAACTAATCAAAAGTGTTCCAAATAAGTTGAAAATTAAATAAAAATGTAAATACCTAAAAACTGTTTCGATTTCGGATGAAATTAATGACAAAGATTATATTTTTGCCTGGCATTCGGCTTTCACTTTCCTGTTAAATAATAAACTCCGAGGCAAAGGCAAAGGCAAAGGCAGTCGGCAGTCGGCAGTCAGCGTTCTAAGCTGCTCCTTTGTTGGCTGTTTTGCAATTACAACTGGCATTAACCCCTAGGTGCCGGGGACCTCGACAACAACCTCTCGGCGTCGCCGTCGACGCGAAGGCGAAACGATCGCATTGAACTTGTCGCCTGTTTGTTCTAATTGGCGCTGCATCGAGTTAGTCCCGCCCGAGCCCGAGAATAATGTGCAAAAAAAGGGAAATAAAAGGCAGAAAGCTCCAACCGCTCACGCACTCGTTATCGCCCTCTCTCACTCGGTCTCACTCGGTCTCACTCGGTCTCACTCTCTGTTTCGCTCGCGGCGAAGGCCTAATATCGGATGCGTGCATTGTCCGCTGCTCAAGGCGAAAAAAAGCAGCAGAGGAGCAGCACGAGCGTGCGATCAGGCGGCGTATACGTAATATGGCGAGGAGGTCAACGACGGAGCCGCCGCCAGCGCATTAGAGATCGCTCCCGCCCCCGCTCCCGACCTGTGTGTGTTTACATGAAGAAAGCTCTCTCGGAGCAGGTTCAACGCCCGCTAGCCGCGATCCCAGTCGCTGCCATTTGGGAACTTTGGGAATACGCGGAATACGGAATGCGAATCTTGAGAGAGCGGAGAGTTCGGGCAGCATATTATCGCGGATAATCGAAATAATGCATGGGGGCTAAAGAGAAGACCCAGGTTGTATACTCTGAATAATTCTGGGAATGCTTTGGGGAACAGAGAAAGTGAATTAAGGGATTGATGGGATATAGGAGGGGACTTTCAGCGAATTTCGAAGATAATTACTCACAATAATGATGAAAGAAATGGGATAATAGTCTAAATAGTTGATAAGTTAGTTAGAAAATGATTTCTCATTCATTATTTAGACCATTATCTAGGTTGGGAGTATAGCTTCAGGCATTATTAACCAATTGTTATCAAAAGAAAACAAAAGGAATCTAAAAAGAAATTTCTATGGAGAGATTCCATGGAGAGATTTCACTAGAGAAGAGTTCTATACCATTTAGAAGAAAGAAATAAATTAAAAAAACTAAAACGCAAAATAGACACAAAGAAATTTCAAAGTAAATATCTAGAAATGTTTCGAGTAACATAAATGCAAAATAGACACAAAATACACTCTGTGGGAACTAATTTCTTATCAAGTGAAGAGATTCCTTGGAGAGATTCCACTAGAGAAGAGATCTTTAATATTTAGAAGACAGAAATAAATTTCTAAAATAACTTCAGACTGAAATAAAAGCAAAATAGACACAAAGGAATTTCAAAGTAAAAATAGAAATATAAAAATAGAAATGTTTCGAGTAACATAAATGCAAAATAGACACAAAAGCCTTGTTGTGGATAGATTCCTTGGAGAGATTCCACTAGAAAAGCGTTCTATAATATTTAGAAGAAAGAAGGAAGTTTCTAAAAAAATCTTTCGACTAAAAAAAAAGCAAAATATACTCACAGGAAATATCTATAAATCTTCCGAGTAATATAAAAGCAAAATAGGCACAAAACATTTTTTTTAAGAATCTTAAATTCTTATCAAGTGGAGAGATTCCACTAGAGAAGAGTTCTTTAATATTTAGAAGACAGAAAGAAATTCTTAAAATAGCTTAAGACTAAAATAAAAACAAAATAGACACAAAGGAATTTCAAAGAAAATATCTATTGAACTTTCGAGTAACATAAAAGCAAAATAGACTTAATTTCTTATCAAGTGGAGAGATTCCTTGGAGAGATTCCACTAGAAAAGAGTTATTTAATATTTAGAAGAAGACAGAAATTTCTAAAATAGCTTTAGACTAAAATAAAAGCAAAATAGACACAAAGGAATTTCAAAGAAAATATCTAATGAACTTTCGAGTAAAATAAAAGCAAAATAGACTTATATTCTTATCAAGTGGAGAGATTCGCTGGAGAGTTCTATAATATTTCGAAAGATTGAAGGAAATCGAAGTTCCCCGAAGACTAATCAAAGAGCTAAACCCAAAAAATCACTCTAAAAGTTTCTCAAAAGCCCCACAAACTTCAGGAACTACCCAAGACATCCTAACTTGCTTGGAGAATCTCCAGAATCTCAGGACTTACGTTTCGTGTGCTCCAGCTCTGTGGGGATCCTCCAGCGCTCTGCGCCACGTGCATCTCCTGCAGCTGCTCCCGGGACCGGGCGCCCGTTTCCGTTTCCGGCTGCCTGCTTCTTCTGGTCCTTCACTCTCTTTCACTTTCACTGTCAGAGTTTCTGTTGCGGTTGCTCGCTTTTCGGTTTCGATTTCGATTTCGGTTTCGATCTGCTTGGGGTTTTCGAAGCACGATTAACGGTTACGGAAGCGGATTTTGAGGCTGCTGCTGCGGGCAATATCACTGTGTGGGTTCCGGTGTGTGTGTGTAGGTGTTGCGGTGTCTCCTAACTGCACTTTGATGCGATTTCGATGCGATTCGATTTCGATTCTATTTGGATATTGCACAAGTTGTCATCGGCATCGGCTATCGGTTGTCAGCTATCGGCTATCGGCTATCGGCCTCTCTGCGGTTCACCAAACAAAAATGAAAACAATCAACAATTCGGAGGCTCGGAGGCTGTCCTTTGCCGGGCTTAGCGTTTACACTTGAAAAAAACAGAGGCCAGAGCCCGACTGAGTCTTAAATCTTGGCGTTTTTGGAGGGGATTTCAGGGTTCAGATTTCGGTTTCCGTTTCGATTTCGATTTCGGCTTGAGTTCTACTACTGTTTCCGTTTCCGCTGTGTCTGTGCCTGTGCCTGTGATTTCCTTTTCTGTTTTTTTTTGGGTGTTTTTATTTCGGTTTTCGGTTTCAGTTTTCAGTTTCTGGTCCGCGTCGCAGCACGCGCACGTAACGAGCAACAAACAGCAACTAACGTTATTTTTAAAACCCAACTCGATTGAAGTCCAAGTCGCAATCGCCGCTGCTGCTGCTGCTGGGCTCTGCTGCTGCTGCGGCAGGCGTCGGCAGCGGCGGCAGCAGTGGCGGCACAAGGCACAACAGCCAAAGCCGAAGCCGCCCGAAGGTGGCCCGAAGTCGCCCGCAGGACGAAGGCAGCGACGCCGACGGAGGACGGAGCTTTGGCTTTATTTTGGTGACGCGCTCAAGCGGCGATGATGCTGCGAGACTCCTAGTTGGAGTTGGAGTTTGGTTGGGAATAGAAAGGACCAAGATTAGTGCTTAGCCCGCTAGGCTATGCCTGCTGCAGGTCCTGCGCCCTCCTCCTGCTCTGCCTCAGCTCTGCTGCCATAAAAATCACCCGCCAAACAACGTACTAAACACTCATTACTCATTTCGCAGCAGCGGCAACTACACACACACACACGCACACCCACTAACACACACACACACGCACAGTTTGCTCTTTTTTTCTGCGTGCGGCCTCTAAAAAAAAGGATGCGACTGCGACGCGGGCAGCGCAGCTGCCGAAAGGAAAAAGGAAAATCAGAAACAAAACAAAAATGCGAAAAACGAACGAAAAATGCTAAAACCAAAAGCGGCAGAGCAGCGGCAGAAAAAAAAACCGAAAAAAAAGGGAGGAAAAAGGAGGAAAAACGGGAAAGCGGGGGGAGGAGCAGGATAAGAAGCAGCAGCGGCAGCAGCAGCAGCAGCAGCAGCGGCGGCAGTGGCGGCGGCGGCGACGCACACAGAGGCATACATACGTGAGCGAGAAAAAATCGCGTTGCCGTAAAACTCAACCCCACTGTGCATGCTGCGCCCCCCCCCCTCCCCTCACACACACACACAAACAACCCCCGGCAGCAGTGGGAAAAAATTTAAAAAACGCGCGTTTACACGACGACACGAGAGAGGACGCAGGACGCAGAAGGCAGGACGAGGCGAAAAATGAAAAATACAAAAATTTGTAAAGCACGAAAATAAAAAGGACTCTCACTCGCACATGCAGGAGAACTACGAAAGGGGAAATCGACGCACAAAAATAACGCAAGCGAATAAAAAGGATGGCCTGTGTGTGTGCGGGTGTGTGTGTGTGGGGGCGGCATGTGCGAGAGGAGAGGCGTTTTTTTTAAATTTTAATTTGTTGCGAGTATTCTCGCTCTCACAGGCGGCATGCCGATAAGTAGGCAATGCGGGCTGCAAGTCAGAGGGAGTCAGAGAAAGAGAGAGAGAGGAGAGAGGAGACTCTCTGAGAGAGGCTGGATCCCTGACGATCCTCACCTAGCAGCAGCCACGAAAGCGGAAACGGAAGCGGACGCAGGTCCTGCGACGAGGCAGCCACGACGTCTTACGGGTAACTAAAAGAAGCCCAAGAAGGCTACTCAAGGAGAGCTGAGAAGCTGAGAAACAGAGAAACAGGACGAAAGTCAGCCGGCAAAAGTCTCGGCATGGCCTTCATTGTCACGAGGACAACAGCAGCTGGCAGCTGGTAACAGTAACAGGCGAGCGAGGCAGCTCTGCCGCAGGAGGTCAACGATGGCCCCCCAAAAACCAAGTCACCCTGTTGCTCGGGCAGCATCCTGGCAAGTCCTTACACCCCCTAAAAACACACACACAGCACACAGCCAAGAACTATGCGCATACAAATGAGCGTAATAAAATCAAATGCTGATAGTGTGTAGTTTGGAAGCATTACCCCCTGAAATCAGCCTCCTTTTATGCCCAAAAACCCTCAAAGAGCACGCGGGCAGTCGGAGCCAAAGCCGAAGCAACAGCAGGACGACAGCGGCAGGACACAGTCGGAGCAAATCTACTACACGCAATCTTCATTTTCAACGCCATCAAAGCCATTCCAATCATCATTATCGTCGCCATAATCATCAAGTAAAGTACCCACCAGTAGCGCCTCGACGCAGGCCACCCTCGTCCTTCGTTCTGCGTCCTTGGTCCTTGCCCCCCGAAAAAGTATGCTATGGCTCTCTCTTAGACGAAAACGACAGCCACGACGACGAGGAGATGCCAACAAGTGCGCCCGAAGTAAGCGCCTTTCCTTTTTTTTTGTTTTTTTTTCTTCGAAGGCTCCTTTTTTTCGAGGCAGCAGAGAGTCCTGGCGCGCGCGAGAGAGCGAGTGTGTGTGTGTTGGTGAGTTGGCGCGAAGCTGGATAAGGATGTGAATGTTGACGTCTTCGTTGTAGTTTCGAGCGGCGAAGGAGGCGGAGGAGGAACCCAAGCAGCCGGCAAATGCGACAAATTGTTTAAGCTGCATGTGGTGAGGAACCCTTTCCCCTGCCTCCCTCGCAGTTGCCGGCTTTTGGCTGCATTAAAGCTCTCCACATCTTAGAACGGGGATGCACTCCCTTCTTGGGGTTGCCTAGATTTCGGGCCTGTCTTGGGCCAAAGTTCCTGCATATTTTCCCAGTTCCCCAGACTTACCGCACTCGCACTCGCACACACTCACATAGTCGCATGCAAATTATTATCCTGCTTGGGAAGGCTGCCAGTAATTAGCCAATAGGAATAGCTCTCAAGCTTGTGTCCCGCCCGGGGTGCGTATGTGAGTGCGTGCCGAGTGTGTGTGCCGAGTGTGTGTGGGCCATCCCTCTTGGTGCCGGTGTCACTCGGGCTTTCCTTGCCTATCGCAAGCGAGCTTAAGACAATGTCCACCCTTTGAACCCTTCGAAGGGCGGGGGGGGGAGGCCAGAAGGAAGGAGTCACTCACCTGCGATCGTAGATCAACGATTGGTGAAGAGCTGCAAATGCAAGAGAGGAGAAAGTTTGGGTTAGTTGGGTTGTGAAGAAACAAAGGCATTAATTAATAAAGTAAGCCAGGTTTAAGGCTCACAGTTTGGGTTGAGATGTATTTCAGGTTAGGGTTAAACTTAATGTTAAGTTCCGGTTTAAGTTTAAGAGTAAGGCTTTGCTTAATTAAGGTTGGGGTTAAAGTACTGTTAATGTGAAGGTTAAGGTTGAGCTTAAGGTTAAGGTTACGCTTTACAAGTTAAAGTCAAGATAATAATTATTACTAAATTTAGGGTGAAGCGTAAGATTAAGGTTTAAGTTGAGGTTAAGGATAATGGTTATTTAAAGGCAGAGGATATGAGGTTAAAATTGAGGTAAGGCTAAGAATAAGGTAAGGTTAAAATTAAGGTTAATGTTGGGGTTAGTATTAAGGTTAATGTTTATATAAGGGTTGGGGTTAAAAATAATATTAAGGTTAAGAAAGGTCCTAGGGATAATGCCAACGTTACCAATAGTGTTAAAGTCAAGGTTAAGGTTAAATAAGGAATTAGAGTTAAGCTTTAGGTTGTGGTTAAATAAGGAGCTTAGAGTTATGCTTAAGGTTAACGTTAAGTAAGGGGTTAGGGTTAAGGCTAAGGTTATTGTAAAGGTTAAGGTAAGAGGTAAGGTTAATGCAAGAGTTAAGGGTTAGGGTTACGGTTAGAGATAAATTTTAAAGGTAGAGGGTATGATTGGGGTTAAAATTGAGGTAAGGCTAAGAATAAGGTAAGGTTAAGATTAAGGTTAATGTTGGGGTTAGTATTAAGGTTAATGTTTATATAAGGGTTGGGGTTAAAAATAATGTTAAGGTTAAGAAAGGTACTAGGGATAGTGTTAAAGTTAAGGTTAAGGTTAAGTAAGGGTTTAGGGTGAAGGCTAAGGTTATTGTAAAGGTTAAGGCTGTAAGGGTTAAGTTAAGAGGTAAGAGTTAATGGTTAGGGTCAAGGTTAGAGTTAAATTTAATATTAAGGTTATGTTTAAGGTATGCTAAGACGATAGTTAAGGGCACAAACTAATTAAGGAACTTAATGCTAAATAGCGGCAAGGTTAGATCCTTTATTTAATAAACAAGGCTAAGGTTAACCTCAACGTTATAATATTAGATCACAGACAATGAATAAACCCACTTATTTCCGTATATTTCGCTCTATTTCAGTGCCGCGCAAACCGAGACTGGAACAATCCACATTTGTATATAATATTGGTAAGTCCCCGTCGTTATTAATTATGTACGCCGCCCAAAAAAAAAACACAAAAAAACTGAAAAAAAAAAAAGGAAGAAGGATGCCACATCCCGGCCGGAATGTGTGTGTTTGTATAAGCATTTTGGGTGCATACTGGGTGTGCGTGTGTGTTATGTATAATTGCCAAAGAGTAAGCTTCAAGTGTCAGAAGCGAGCTCGAAATTTGTTGCTCCACCTACTTTTTGGTGCGGTGCCTTTGTTTTTTACGCTCTCTCTCTCTCTCTGTCGCCCTGTTGTTGTTGTTTTTTGGTTAATATATTACGCATATGGGGGGGTGGGGGGCTGGTAGCACACACTAGACACACACCCCACACACACCGAGTGAGAGGGGGAAAATATTAACCAAACAGAGCGAGCGAGCGGAGTGTGGAGCTTGGAGCTCGTCGGCAGCAGTTAAAAATATTTAAAAAATTTTCAAGTGGGCGCAAAAAAAGGACGACGAGGGCGCTTGCCGAAAAAGCATGCGTGTGACAGGCAGGGGGGGGGGCAGAGTGGGGAGGGGGAGGCACCACCACCACCACTCTTGGTTAATTGCCAAAAACAACTACCAGAAAGGAGGGAAATGTGGCAAAAGTTCGGGGAGCAGCGGAAAGCCGAATTGGGAAATACCCTCGAAGGGATCAGATCGGAAAGGAGCGGCACGGAGCAGATCGGGGGGGCTGTACATGTATGTCTGCTCTGTATATACATATATATTTATTATATCGCATTTCGCATCGGAAGAGTATGCAAAGAAAGTTGAGCCAACGTCGGCGCCCCTTTCCTGCTTTCCTGCTTTCCTGCTGCGGCTTATGTAAACTCAGTTGCTCCCTTTCGTTCGCATATGAATATGTAAGCATATAGAACACTGTCGAACACTGCCTACGTGGGTGTGCGAGTGTGTGTGCGGGTGTGTGTGCGGTGCTCCCTTTTTATTATTTCGCGCCAGCAACAACAGCAGCGCAAAAAAAGAAAGGAAAAGGTACATAAATTGCAAATGTATTTGTATGGGAAAAGTGCGTTGTGGTGCGTGCGGAAAAGCGGAGATGAAGAGCACACTCTACTACCTCCAGCGCCAAGCTTATTTTTTAATTTGTGCTTTGTCCCCCCTTCAGCAGGAGCAGGAGCAGGAGCAGGAGCTCCCCTCCTATAACGTTTGCCAAATAATTTAACATTTTGCCCGTGCTCTACGCAGCAAATATTGGGGTGTCCTTTGGGCGTAAAATAGGAGGAGTAGCTGAAGGATTCTTCAGCCACACTATGGATCCCTCTGCTGCTGCAACACCTGTCACCTTGGTAGTTCGAGGGACCTAAGGTTGTAGTAAGTTAAGTCTCTTTTTGTTAGAAAAATTCTCTCAAAGAAGCTGCAAACCACAAGATCTTTATTTAGTGGAGTTTTAATTTGGATATAAATAGGATGATCATACCAGGTAGCGATTGTAACTAAAGGATATAAAGGTATTATATATTAATGTTAATCAAAACTGTGTGTTACTAGGTAGAAGAGGCATCTTTGACTTGGGAAAGTACAAAAATTCGTATGCAGTAAGCTAGGCGTAAGCCTTGTCCGCTTGTCCGTTTGTCCGCTTGTCCGTTAGTTCCTATAAACACCTAAATCTCAGAGTCTGTAAGAACTAGAGCTACCAAATTTGGTGACAACATTCTTAGATATAGGTTGCACTCATATAAAGTGTTTTAATGATAAAATTTAGAGCCATTATTAAAAAGTCTTAGGCGGAGAAGAATCAGTTTGCAAAGCTGTTTCGAAGAAGCTCCATTATTCAATGATTATTTTTCATGATTTTTTAAAGGAGTGATTCTTTTTAAAAACTCTTACTTTTGTTATTTTTTAGGAATCAAATATTAAAAGAGAAAAATGAATATTCTTAGAAATCTTTTAATAAGATTTAAATATATATATTAAGATGGAATATTATATAGTTTTTGGCGAATTTGTAATAATAATTCTCGCTAAGGAAAGAAAGTTTAAATCATGTTCTTGATACTCCAAGACAAAGTTTTCTCACTTCTTGCCCAATATTTCCTTTATTATACCCTTGCAGGGTATTATAATTTTGTCCAGATAAAGTATATATATATAAAGTATATATAAATAAAATTAATGAAACAAAATTATAACTTCCCTGTTTTTCAACGTAGTTTTGTTTAGCTTTCCGTAGTTATCTTTCTTCCCTTGTTCGAATTATGGTCTTCTTGGGAGCCTCTTATAGCCAAAAAGAAAGTGATAGCCAAAAGCCGTAAATCTTCCGATTCGCCATTAAAATCTTTCTAAATTCCTCCTCCTCCTTTTCTAAATTAGCAATCTGCAAGGGTATGTAAACTTCGGCTTTCCGAAGCTAGCTTACTAGCTTGTTTTTTGTTATATACTTCTTAAAAGTGTACTTTATTTCTTTCGGTGCATTCTTCTTCCCTTTGAAGAGTGGCTGAGGCTGCTTTGGCTGCTTCGGAAAGTGCATTCATCATCTCATCATCATCATCATCGTCGTCATCATCTTCTTCATGTCGAAGTCGTCTTCGTCTTCGACTGCGACTTCGACAGGTCCTTCTGCTTTTGCTCCTTTTCCAAGCATGCTTGGCGGCTCCTCTTGCTTGCTTTGACTCGACTTGTGTTTGTTTTAACTTGTGTTACGGCCCTCCCCCTCCCCATGTCCAACCTCCCTCCTTTTTCGGTTAAAACCCCTATCTCCCACCTTGACTCAAACGCAATCCCAATCCCATCCTGTCGCTCCGCGAGCACTTTCTTTTTCGGCAAAAGTTTTTTGCTTTTCTGCTTTTCTGCTTTTCTGCTGGCATGTGCGTATGCTGCCCCCATCCACCCCCCTACCCCCTATGCTCCCCTCCCCCCTTCCCCTTGCTGGCAAGTCCTTTGCCTTGCCTCTTTAGCATTCGCGCTAGTCTGTTAGTGACAGTCGCCGCTGCCTTTGCCGCTGCAACCGTCGACGACGACGCCGGCAGCAGCCAATTTAATTTTTCATATGTACACAAAGCAAAAACAAAAACAAAAACAAAACCAGAGAAAACCAAAAACAAAACCAAAAAAAAAAAAGAAGAGAAAAAACGAAAACGGGGGAAAAGTTTTTCTAATTCGCATTTGTATTTAATTTGATGGAGCTCCTTCTCTTTCTGGCTCGAGAGCCAGCCACATATTCGCCTTTCGTCCCGGCAAGCCAAGACCCCCTTGGCTGCGTGTACCCCCCTCCCAGAGGGGGGAAGGGGGGGTGCCCTGCCCCCTGCCATTAGGTTCGCTGTTCGCCCTTTTTTTAATGGGGTGCTTTATGACAAACTTTAAGCGCGCGCGACTCTAAACATTAAAATTGTACATGGCCCATGCGAGTGGGTGTGCGTGTGCTGTGCGAGTGTGCGAGTGTGTGTGTGCTGCGGGGTGTAGGTGAAAGGAGGGGAGGGGGTACGGAGGCGTGCGGGGATGCGCGCACTTCTAACACCGCCCACTAATGCCAACTGTGTCTAACTCGTGCAGCGTCAGGCTCTCGCTGTCTCTGTCTCCCGAGTGTGTGTGTGTGTGCGGCGCATATGTAAAGTGAGCCCCCATAGCCCCCCCAACTCCCACCACCACCACATGCGTGCGCGTGTCTGCGGAGTAATTTTTTAACTAATTTTCTATACAAATTTTTAGCATGTCGTTCGGGGCCGCGCACACACACTCGCTTTTTTCAGGCTTTCTTTTTTTTTTTGCATACATGAATATGTATATGCTCTGTGGTATGTGTGTGTGTGTGTGTGTCGCCTGCTCGTTCGCTCATTCGTCCTTTGGCAGCTGTGTGCGCGGAGTGTAAGGGCTCGCCGTAAGCCTATTCCCCGGCAGCGAGCAAAGTTTACAAAGGGGGGACTCTTCCCCTTCAATATAGTGCCCATTGAAGGAGTAGCATCTCTGCCAACAACAAAACGGATCTTTGACTCAGGATCAGTATAACAGATCTTTATGACAGATCAGTATGACAGATCAGTATGACAGATCAGTATAACAGATCAGTATGACAGATCAGTTTGACAGATCAGTTTGACAGATCAGTATGACAGATCATTATGACATATACAATGCATAGTCAAGATAGTCAACAAGATCACTTTGAATGGAGTCTCTCTTATTGTTGAGACACTCTCTAACTAGATTTCTTTTACCTTTAACTACATTTTTAGCATTCTTAACCTATAACTGGAATGACCCCCCTCCCTTTGCTTGAATTGTTGCTGATTAATCTAAGAACTTTCATTTACTATCACAGTTTGCAGTGGAGTGAAGGGTAAGAGTAGCATCTAATGTGATCACAGCTCGTTGCTTGACAAATGAGAGGTTTCTCTGAAAGTTTATAATAGTTTTGGTAACTTAATTGGTGGTTAAAGTTTCTTTTTAATTTAACTTTTTTTAATTCATAAAATTTTGTAAAAGTTTTGTTTTAACTATGATTTATTTTTTGATTTATATTTTTTTTAATTTAAAAAAGTGAGCTTTTGATATTTTTTAAGCCAATTAATTGACATCAAAATAAAAAAAAATATTTTTGTTTTTTAAATTTATTAAATTTTTTCACATTTTTTTTTTAATATAAAAAAAAGTGAGTTTGTGGGCAATTTTCAAATAACTTCAACTTTGAATACCAATTTGTTTAGCCATCCAAATTCAGCTTATAAATCTATTCCAATTGCAATTCGGTTGAGGTTTTGGAGATTTATACCCACAGAAAACGTGTGATTTTAATTAAAATAACACTATATTAACTACAAGATTTTAACGCTGTTTTTAAATCTCTTTTTATAAAAGCTAACTTGATTAATTTGATTTTATCAACAATTTCTTCCTTTTTTTATTTTCCTCTCCCCAAAAAACTGTAGTTTTTTAGAAATATTAAAAATGAAAATGAGTTGGCAATTTAAACCCTATTTGGGATTCTGATATTTATAATCGCTTGAGGCCTGGACCTTATGAGGCCACAAAATGAGGGATACAATAGATGAATTCCACTTTGGCCCGTGCAAGTCACTCCCCCGCTTGCTGTGTTTCTTTTTGCTACTCCTGTTGTTATGATGATTTGACAGGATGGCAGAAGGCGAGGGGAACAGGTCCTGGCAGCTGAGAGCTGAGAGCTGTGAAATGGGAGCTGGGAGCTGGGAGCTGGCAGTGATTTGCATTGTTTGTTAGCAATGTCAGCTGCCAGCAGATAGACCGTCATGTGTGCCCGTGCCCATGTCCGTGTGTCCGATGTCCGTGAGTGTCCGCGAAAGGCCGCCGCGTCGCTGTTAAATATTACATCAAAATAAAATTAACATTTCATTTGGCGGCGCTTTTTTTTTAGTCAGCGAGCCCAGCGAGAGCTTCATCGATAAATTTCGCAGGACAACTAGGAGTGTGAGGGTCGGGGTCGGGTTCGGGTTCGGGTTCGGGGTCTGTGCTGCGATTTTCGCCATTCATTTTTATTTGCGACTCGTCGACTCTCTTCTATTTTTAATAAAAAATCATTACATAGGCAAATATAAATATGGCTAGACCCCCCCAACCCCTCTGCCACATGTGTGTGTGTGTGTGTGCAGAAATGTTGCGGTAAAAAAAGTCGGGCATTATGTAGAAAAAGCCAGTGACGCCAAATATTTTCTGCCATTATTCATGGGGCTTTCATTTTTGCACAAAAATGCATTTTAATTGTCACATAAAATCATTTTCAGGTGGGAGGGGAGCGAGGGAAGCCGGAATATATATCCAATCTCCCGATTCTAGTCGATAGGCCCCCGGGCTCGGCTCTCGCGCCCGTTATTAGGTATCTGTAATCTGAATTAGGGTTACATTTTTACCCAGCCAATAATGAACTCTCAGGGCAAACACCTCTGATTACCAGGTTGCATCAAAAATAAAGCAGAAACTTAATAATATGTGTGTGTTTGTTGTGTGCACACAATTTTGTAAATACATTTTATTTAGTGCGACGACAGACAGGGGACAGGGCGGCAGTGACATCCCTGCCCGGCAATTTCCTTTTTTTATATGTGGAGCAAGGCATTATAATATATTTTAACTGCTGTATGTAGAGAGTAGAGAGTAGCAAAAAAAAAGCAAGAAAGGAGAGCGCAAACACACGGAAATTCAAGGTAAATCGGGGGAGTCGTCCCAGTCGCTATTTTGCACAACATATCGCGCTCGTAAAAAATAATACAACTACAGCCCACACACAGACACGCGCGTTTACTACCCATTACCAGAGCCTCCTCCTCCTCGCACGAACTGGAGAAGTTCGAGAAGCTGTGCTGCCACAACGAACGCAGCAATCCTTGAACACATATAGTACGCGCGATTCTAAAAAATTAATGTCGCTTTCAGTAATTTGAACAGCGGCAGCGCAGCGGCAGCGCAGCGGCAGCGCAGCGGCAGCGACTGAGTCAGAAGTGTCGCCACGAATTGCGACAGTTGTAAGGGAAAGCGATGGGTTGCAACGCCTGGAATACCCTGGAGTGACAGGAGTTAAAGAGGATAAAATAGAGAGTTCTAGTTAGTTCCTGGAGAGCTTGGAGGGAAGTTCCTGGAGTTATCACGGAAGTAGCAAAGAGTTAGAGAGTAAATCAGGGTGATCGTTCTTGGAGAGCTTAGAGAGAGAGAGAGTTCATAAGGAGGTTCCAGCATTAGGGTTTATCGATCACAGCCCGGAAACCCTAAAATCTTCCTTCCTGACCAACTATCTCATAAGTTTTCAACACATTTTGCTACTTTTTTAGACTTATTGCCCAACAATTCCTATCTTAAAATGTTCTCTTTCTTCTTTTATTATTCGATTTTCTTAGTCACTTCTACGAATATTAGGTTCCCTGAAAAAATATAAAAATAAGTTGAACCTAGTTGCCATTAAATCACCCACAGAATTGATAACGTGAACATTTGTTCTTTGTAGACCAAAAATAGATTCCAAATTATAATAACTCAGTGTAATTCTAAGAAAGATTTTAGTTCTTAAACTTACCTATACTTGTATACCTCTGTTATCTTGCAGAAGCTAAGCTATAGCTGATAAGAAACTATATTTTTTTTTTTGTCTTTTACACACTTTTGATTATTAGTGACAGCCTGGGCCTAGACCACTCTATAAAGTTTTTTTACATATAGTTTTGATCATGATTTTGATTACAAGTTATTCCCTTAATTTTTATTTCGAATATCTCATAATAATAAAAATATTTTAAAATAGTGTCAACTGATTATTAAAATTATTAAAGTTTATGCTAGATCAGCATCCCCAGGCGACTCGTTTAGCCTTGTCCGTCTGTCCGTATGTCCGTTAGTTCATATAAACACCTTTATTTCAGAGACTATAAGAGCTAAAGTTACCAAATTTGGTATTAACACGCTTAGACATAAGTAGCACTCATATAAGGTATTTTGTATAAGAAAAATTTAGATTTAAAATTAAATTAAATAGTCCTGTTCTCTTTCTAAGAAACTCTATTATTCACCACTTATTTTCCCTGATGTTTGGAAATAATAATTCTTACTACAAACTCCTTTGCTAGTTTTTTTTTTTACGACAACTAAACTCGCATTCCGAGGAGATTTTAATGCAGTGCACAACGCCGTATAAGCCAGCTTGGCGGAGCGTAGTCTCTCGCTGCCGGAAAAAGTAACAGTAATAGTACCCTC
This sequence comes from Drosophila triauraria, assembly GCA_014170255.2. NCBI lineage: Eukaryota > Metazoa > Arthropoda > Insecta > Diptera > Drosophilidae > Drosophila > Drosophila triauraria. The sequence goes on along the minus strand of CM024333.1, from coordinate 2,898,263 downwards.
CCGCCCCCTTTTTCAGGGGCTTAGCAAGTAAGGGGCAGAGGCAGACTCACTTAAAAATTCGAATGTTATAGAAAAGTGAGCAAAGCACGACGATGGCGAAAAAGAAAACGATGCGAGCAGGGAGCAAGGAGCGTGGAGCAAGGAGCGTGGAGCGAAGGGTAGGGAGCGGGACCGAGAAGCAGGCACACACAAAGCAGAGCCGGAAAAAAACGAACTCAAATTACATAAAATGAAAAGTTCTCGTTACGCGGCGCATTTATTGTGCCGTTCCTGCTTCGCGGCTGCTGCTGCTGCCTGCTTCTAATCATCTCATCTCTTTCTAACTCGGCTCGGTCGCCTCGGTGCTCTTCGGGGGCACCCCTGCTCCGCTGCTCCCTCTGCCAGCTGATTACTACTTTTATTGCTAGCAAATATCTGAACTTCTTCGTTCTGCCAGCGAAGGTGAGTCTGTGTGTGTGTCTCTCTGCTGCTGCTGCTGTGCTGTGCTGTGCTGGTGTGTGTGGGAGCTTAGCTTTTAGGCGAACGTAAAGGGAAAAGTCTAAGGGATTGGCGGAGGGGGAGGGGGCGGGAGTACTCTTGTAACTTGCGCGGAAACAAGGTTTTTATTTCACCATTTCTTTCTTTACTCTTCACTTCGTTTTCCCCCCCTCCCAGGGCCCCTTTCGCTTTAGATTTTACTGCGCGAAATTCTTTTTTCAAGGCAAAACCACCCCCTCTGCATGTGTGCGTGCCTCTGTGTCGCTGTGTGTGTGTGTTTAAGGACTCTGAGATGGAGATGGAGATGGAGACTGGAGTCTCCTGTCGCTGCTCCTGTCGCTGCTGTTCCTGTAGTTGTGTATATTTTTTCAATTTTTGACGTCGACGCTGCCGCTGCAGTCGCTAGTTAGCGGCGCGGCGCTCTCATTTCTCTGCACGCCGCCCACCCCTGCCGCTGCTGGTCTCAATTTTTCGTTTTTTAACTACGTGTTCGTAGTTAAACAATTCTCGTCTTGTTCTCCCTGCGACGCAGAGGCGGGCAGAGGCGCTGGCAGCCTCAGAAAGGGGGCGGGTGGAGACAGGGTCTGGGTCTGGATCTGGGTCTGGGTCTGGGTCTGGGTCTGGGTCTGGGGCTTACAAGTGCACGGCGGGATAAGCGGAATTAGTAGTGGAGAAAAGGTGATTTTTAGACGCGTTCTCACATGCACTGAACAAAAATTTAGGGGGTTTTTTAATTTGAATTATTGATAAAGGGTTTGAACTGTGTAATACGAGTACTAGCAATTAAGTTAAGCCATGTATTTTCATGAGTTTGGCTTAGATCAATAGGAAATCCCTTATTGCGGCCCCAAAATTCCCAACTGGTGCGAGCATTATTGTTTTTCCTATCATATAAATACAATTTTCGTGATTTTATAATATATTATCACTAATTATCGAGTAGGTTGGCTTGGAGAGCTACTTATACCACATATACATTTTATATTCATGAGTTTGGGTGGGAAAAGGGATAGCAACCCTATAATTCCCAACTGGTTCGAGGATGTATCTTTCAAAAATGTTTTTCCTATCAAAAAGGTACTGGATTATATTAATTCTCATTAATTATTTGCAAAAGGGTTAAAGCATCTTTTTAATTTTCGATGGTTGATTTCTAGAATTATTCATACAATCGTATATTCAGTATTCCCACCCTATAATTCCCAACTGGTTCGAGGATCTTTCTTTCAAATATGGTTTTCCCATCATAATGGTACAAATTTCTGCATTATGTTAATTCTCATTAATTATTTGCAATGCGATTTAAGGATCTTTTAAATTTTCGATGGTTGGTTTCTAGAATTTTTCATATGTTACAATCGTATATTCAGTATTCCCACCCAATAATTCCCAACTGGTTGAGGAGGAACTAACCCTAAAATCCTTTAATTGGATTAATATTAATTCAAATCAATTGAGGATCTCAACTCCGACAAATCATGATCATGTTTTAATGCTAGTTTATCTATCCCTCTTCCACAAATGTATTTTATTCTGAAAGGTATCTTCTTAAAACTTTCTCCCAGTGCATTTTTGCCATATGATAAGTGGCGGGGTCGCATATATTCCGCCCAGCCCCCCTGCCTTACGCCCTTTTGTCATGTGCTGCTGCTGCCGTTGCTGCTGCTGCGGTGTTTAGAGAGTTTTTCGCCCGAGAGCTGAATAGATGAGACACTGCTCCGCAGCCCCGCAACCCGGCACAGCCCGGCAGCATCTCTGGAGTCTGCAGACCAACAACTAAGTACCGGAGCAGCCTAAAAAAAAAAAGCACACGCGGTGAAATGAAAACGAAAGGAGCGCGACAGGGACGGCGCAGCGGAGCGGAGAATTTCCAGTAACTTTGAAAATAAAAAGCACACGAGGGTTGCTTGATATATTTCTTTTCGCTGGTATTAGTTGCCGCTGCCTTCGCAGTTGTTGTAAGTGGATATTAGGGGGATATGTGTGTGTGTGTGTGTGACGCGGGGGGCAGGCATCCTTTTATATTTAAAAACATACTCATTTCAATATCTAAGTGCGGGTGGTCGTCCCCGTCCCCGTCCTAGCCCCTTTCCCGCATAAGGCACTTATTATTACTTTTAATATCGTATTTTTTGCAGCTCTTTATGTGTGTGCCAGTGTGTGTGTGTGTGGTGTGTGGGAGTGCGTGTGTGCGTGCTTTTTCATGCTTTTGCCGTCTGCTCCTTTTAGTGGTCGCATTTAAGTTGAGTTGTGTGTGTGTGTGTGTGTGGGTAGAGCACCCCATACCCCATATTTTATACCCTGTACCCTCTGTACCCTCCATACCCTGTACCCCAACGGCATCAGCATCAGCATCCCCCATTCCCCGCACTTGGAGAGGGTATTGTAATTTTAGAGATTTGTAAATCAGCATCAGCAGTCGAGTCATTTTATTATTTAATTAATTTAATATAATTAATTTTCTTAATTTAATTTCGTAAATATTTCCTATAGTTTTTTTTTTTTAAATATTAAAAAAATTTTTTTATATTTTTATTTTTTTTTATAGGTAGTATGTATTTGAGTCGGATTGAACATATTTATATAGTCGCCCTAGATATGATTGGATATTTAATAAAATGAATGTTATTATTTCGTGGTATCTATGTAATCTACGGTTTTAATTTTATCATAAAGCTAATAATCACCCCAACTTCTATCTTTACTATCCTATTTGCATATAATTTGGGATACAGTTATTTTTTACCATTTCAAGATCATATTATGAATTTAATCAAAATCAGACGACGCTTTTATATAGCTGCTCTAGATCTTAAAAGAAATTATAGGAATATCTTCATATCTGTGTTGTTATCTAACTTATTTGCATCTAATTTGGGATAAAGCAGTTATCTGAATTATTAAGATCACATTTTTAATATGAATAAAATTAGAAGATAATTTCCTATAGCTGCTTTAGTATCTATAGGAAAATAATTATAGAAAAATCACCAAAACTACCTTTTTCATACATTTTTCTTTGTTTAATTAAATTTTTTTTAATAAATTTTTTTTTTTTTTGATAACATTTTTTTTTTTTATAAAATGTTTTATAAAATGCTTTAGTATCTATAGGAAAATAATAATAGGAAAATCACCATAACTTCGTTTTTCATCAATTTTTTTTAATTAAATTTTTTTAAATTAAATTTTTTTTTTAATTTTTTTTTATTTTTTTTAAATTAAATTTTATTTTTTTTTGTATTAAGTTTTTTCTTTTATTATAATCAACTGACGATAGCTGCTATAGAATCTATATGAAATAATAAGAAAAGCATCATTACTTATTTGTTTTTTACCCCTAACCCATATAATTTGGGATATAGTAGTTTTTGACGATATTAAGATCACATTTTTAATTTAAAAAAAATTGGAAGGCGATTTTATACAGCCAACTTGGCTAACTGCAAGGGTATAGCAGCTTCGGCCACCCCAAGCAGCTTTCTGGTTTCCTTGTTTTTTGGTGGAATGAATGAGCAGAATGAATACGCAGACTAAAAACGAAAGTAAACTTGACAGTGAGCAGAGGCAAAGGCGGAAGGAGAAGAAGGGAGGGGAAAGGGGAAAGGGGGGAGGCTGTAGCTGAAGCTTGGCAGAAAAAGTTGGAAAAAATCTGCGGGCTCAGACGACGTCGAACGGGGACGGGGAACGCCCTGATTTGAAGTCCTTGCTACCGTCCCTTGCACTTTGTTTAGTTTTCGCTGATAAGCGAAGTGTGTGTGTGTGTGTGTGTGTGTGTGTGTGTACATAGCACAAATAGGAGGAGGCTAGGGTGGGGAATTATCAACTACTGGCGACTGTTTTAGATTTATAAAGCTTCAATTATTTATTTATGTCGCTGCCTGCTCCGTGTGCGGGCCATAAATTAAATAAAGTAAAACGCAACACAAAAGGAGGAGCTCGAAAAAGTCTGCCTCGAAAACCGAACTAGGAATGCCCTTACACTTACACTTTTAATCAAGAAAAAATACCCACCAGTGGAGACCCGTCTTCGGGTTCTATTTCCATTGAAAGATCTCGAAAAGAGAGTACAGGTGAGAGCTTACCTTTCGCAGCGAAAGGAACCCCCGGAAGGGCATCAAAGTGGGTAGGCCGTTCTTGGCTGGTAACAAGGAATGCCATAAAACATACAAATGGCCAAATAAAACATTTTAAATGTAGCAACAACAACGAGGCCAAAGCGAAAATAACAAAATAAGAAAGAAAATAGTATTGTGCTTAGAAAAAAAAATACAGGCAGTGCCCGGGCGAGGAGGCACATTAGATAGATTAGATTAGATTTTTTATGCTGCCTCCGGACCTGAGAGAGAGAGCTTGAGAACTCTCGAGCTCACTATCAATCGGAGGCACCTCCACCTGGCCTCCGCCTGATCCGAGATGAATCGACTTGCCGCTGTAAGTAGCTCCCACAGGGGGTGGCCAGGCTCTGGTGCCTGGACTTGATCCGTACTTATTTATGGACGGGGGGCCCCAGCACCGAAAAGCTGGCAACTTTCAGCTCAGGCCAGTCCTTGGCAAAAACTAACATTTTCTAAAAGTTGTGCTTGCCCGGGAATTATCTCAGGTCGGTCCCTGGCCCTGGTCTAGCCTTACCTGCTGCCTGCTGCCTCCATTTCCTTTTCAAAGCTTCCTTCTTTTTACAGGGAATAGAGGAAGGCAGAGGGACGATGGCCATCGTTGAGCGCACAAAAACTTAGAAATAATCACCGACATAAATCTTAAAATGGGCTGCCCTTCGCCCGGTGCCTTTGCCTAACTACTCTCTTAGGTGGGGATGAAAGCGCGGAGTAAGGATTCGGAGCAGGAGGAGGGTCATCTGGCGCTGAGCGTGGCAAATGAAAAATAACTTAGAAGCACGTTTTGTGGCATTTTTCCTTCGCCTGCTCGCCTCGCTCGTCCTTTTCTATGCGTCTTCTATGCCTCGCCTCCGCCTCCCTCAGCGTCGTCTTTGCCACTGATTGCTGTTCCTTTTGTTGCCTTCTCTACTTTAGTTCTCCTCCAGCTTGGGGCTACTTGGGGCTGAGCAGCAGGAGCTGGAGCCCGGTCTGGGGGAGTGGATTGCTTTATATTATTGCACATAGTTGAGAGACAAAATGCGGCAAATTCTAAAATTCATTCGAGCAGAAAAGCACCAACAAAGTGCGTGGACTCGGGCGCTGGGGCTGGGGCTGGGGGTTAACGAAAACTTTGGTTTCCTTTCGCTTCGATTTCGCTAGATTTTGCCCGCCGAACCTCCACCGCACCACCAGTACCCATATCGCAGTCTCTGTTCCAATCCCCATTCACTTGCCTTCCGTCTCGCTCGTCACCCGGCACGTGGCCTTCGACCAATGCCAGGGCACAGTGGGACAAGACTAGCGATTATTCACATCTGTAACTCACGATTTTATTTTTTTTAGGATTTGTTTAAATTTTTTTGCTTACAATTTTTGATATATATTAATTTATGGAGAATTCTTTAAGGTAAGGTTAGTTGTAGTACCTTTTTACCAAGTGTCCGTCTTTTAGTTTGTCCGTTTGTCCGTCTGTCCGTTTGTTTGTACGATTTTATGTCAGAAATATGTGATATTATATCACTTATATATTACTTCTAGCTCTTTCAAGATTCCCAGTTTCTCTTCTCTAAGCTCTGTATGTTTGTCCGTCTTTTAGGTTGTCCGTTTGTCCGTATGTCCGCTTGCTTATACGTTTGTACGTCAGAAATATGTGATGTATTACTTTCAGCTCTTCCCAGGCTCCTAGTTCCTCTTCTCTAAGCTCTGTATGTTTGTCCGTTTGTTTGTTTGTCCGTCTGTCTTTTGTCCGTTTGTCCGCTTGTCCGTTGTTTTGTATAAGTATCTATAAATCAGAAACGATGACAGCAAGAGCTACCAAAATTTCTGAAAACATTTTAATTTATCATTTATATTTATCTTAATTTTTTGGCCTTAAGCTTACCTAAGATTTCTTCAAGTGCATCGTAGAAAAACAACACTGGCACAATGTTTAAACAGCTTTCTTTGGGGATCTTCTGTAGGCCTAAGGTCGAAGCCATCCAACTCTGCTAATTCGCGGATCATTAACATTGGAGTTGCGCTTGCAAAAAAGCACCAAAAAAGCACCAGCTGCTTCAATAAGTGGCGATTATGCGGAGTTGCGCCTAACACACTCCACAAATATTGAGTGTTTGCACAGACCAAGCCAAGCCAATAATTGTATTATTTTTTACGATGAACCCGCAACCTTGGCTTTATTTTTTCGAAGATCTGAGACCACTGTGCCTGGACGAGGAGCTCAAGGAACTCAAGGAACTAGCAACTAACAACTAAGCACCGCAACAAGCAGCCAATCTGAGCCCCCCCCCTCAAACCCTCTCCAAGGACTGGCCTCCGCTGCCTCTGTGTATGTATTTAGGGAGTACTATAATTCAGCGTTTGCTTTTAATGGCTTTCGGGGTGTGGGTAGTGAGCGGGGGCGGCTGCAAAGGTGGGTGGTTTGGGTCTGGGTTAGAAAATAAAAATGAAAAGAATATTTTATAGTTGAAAATCCGATGGCGTCTTAGAAATCTAAACATTAAACTTGCCCGAAACTTTTGCCAACCACCGACTGCCGACTGCGGACTCAACCCCCAACCCAACAGGCCTCGCGACCAAAGCCGCGTCAAAGGAAGCCTTCCCAGGCAGGGAAAGGGGGGGTAGAGAGCCACAAGTTGAGGTAGGCGGCCGAGGCCAAGGGGGTGGCTGCTGCTGGGTCTGGTTCCCTGCCTTCGGTGGATGGGTTTTTCGGCAGTTTGCTTTTTTAGCTGCGTGAAACTTACAGCAACAGCATCTGCGACTATTTCTTCTCAGTTCCCCCGCTCCTTCGCCACATTTTACATAAATCTTCTTTTCAAAAAAAGAAAGAAAGAAAGAAAGCCGAAGCGAACGAGGGAGAGAGCAGAAAAAATAAATAAACACTAATGCCGAGGCAAAGGCAAAAAGGAAATAAAACGAACTAGAAAATTTAGTATCTACACACACACACACACACAAACACAGCGGCGAAAAAGAGAAAAATTTTTTATTACAGCGAGAAAACTTAATGGCTGCTACGAGGGGGGAGGGGGTAAGGGGTAAGGTGCCGGAGACGCTCACGAACAAGGAAGCAGGAAGCGCGAAGGAGCTGAGGGCCAGGAAGCTAAGGTGGCAGAGATGGCAGAGATGGCTCCTGATTTCGGCAGAATACAGACGCATTCAAATGAAATGGAACATATTTCTTTTAATTTCGAAAGAGTGAGAAAAGGGGTGCAGGAGATAGGGTTCTCCTGACCCAGATATAGCCATGGCAACGTAGAGCGAGGCTTGGGAGGAGACACTCTACAACTCCGGTGACAGAGCACCCTATCATCCCACACCCCTTTCCCCTCTAGAGCAAGCCCCTGGCAGCCTAAAATCCCAACAAGAACACCCCCAGAGCCCCTTTCTTTCTGCCTGCTGTCTTGGAATGCCGCTCATTGATTTTGGCGAGAGTCTTCGTCTGCCGCGGATTCTCTAAAATTGTAGTTACCCCCACACAGCCACCTCATCAACCTCCCCCCCCCACACAACCACCTCATCAACCCCCCCCCACACTGGCAAACCCTATTCGCGAACTCATTCAGCTGCAGCGCAGTTTTCTTCAAAAATTTTCTATATCGATACTTTTATTTATTTCGCTTTTTAGGGACCCCCCTGCCCCCCAGTAAACCCCGCCCCCCTCCTTTAAGCTTTGTGTCGGCGGCGCTGTCGCTGCCTCTGTCGACGGCAGCGACTGCTGCTGCTGACTTCGACTTCGACTTCGACTTCGTCTTCCACCGACCTTGTTATTGTTGTTGCTGCTGCTTTTTTCAATTTTATTTCTCTATATTTTTTACGATGCTGGAAACTACCCTTAATGATGCTGACTGGTGGATGCTGCCGCCGCCTCACCTTTGCCAGGCCCAGTCCCAGTCCCTGCTCCTGCCCTCCTGTAAGTGTAAGTTTGGGTTCGAAGCGGAAATTGGGCTCAGCGGCAGCAACTCCAGATCGATCATCGCTGATATCTAAGAGATATCTGTGATATCTGTGATATCTCTTAGTCAAAGTTTGCTTCGGAATCAGTTGCTGACTCTGACAGACTGTGTCGATGTTGATGGAAAACTGGACGGTTCTAATTTTACATTTTATTGTTTTGCCTGCGCCGCTTCTTTTGCTTTTTTTTTTGCCTTTTTAGGGGTTCATAAAGGGTTGATTAGAGGAAGAAGTAGTAGTACATACACAATGAGGAGGAAAAGGGATGGGGACTGGGACTGCGACTGGGATTCAATTGTATTGGCAGGACGACGACTATCCACCAACCCCCGGCCTGACTTGGCCCGTGCCTGGTCCAGCGTTAACTTTAATGACCTGAGCATGCTTTGATTTTTGTTATTCCGCTTTGTGGTCCCCGCACAATCCGCAATCCATGGCCAGAATCCGTTGCTTCCGCTCCTGCTTTTTATTGCGGCCAATACGAAATTATTAATGCGCGCATAAAGAATGAGAATGGGAATATGGGCAGTGATAGTAAAGATTCGGCAGTTCTATGCTCGCTTTATGGCCCCCGGGATCATCTCGTGATAACTCTCCAGGCCAGGCCAGGCCACGCATCGCTGCAACTAGCCAGGGCCACCCCTTCGGAATCCAATTTGGGCCTTTTGCCTTTTGCCTTTATGCTTTATGCGCGCGTAAATGTTGATGGGCATCGTGAGTGACCCAGGTCCTCCCCTCCTTCATGGCCCCCCACACGGAACAGTGTGGCTGCATTTGATAATCCTTTGAAGTTATCGAGGTTGCTAGGCGATCAATTTCTTCGAGTTTTCTTGTTATCTATGCTTTAAGCATGCTTAATTGTGGAATGGTCACACTGCGCAGTGTGGCTGTATGACTTTATTATTTCAGACTCAAAAATTAATCTATTCTTTATATGTTTATTGATTTCTCCTAGTTAACACTAATTAACTGCTTTCTAGAGAATCTTATTAAAATCGTATCTTTATTGTCACATGATTGTGAAGCATGGTCACACTGCGCAGTATGACTGCACTTGAGGTTATTAAATTATTAATTTTTTAGAGCTTCCCACTCCTGTTACAATCTTTACCTTAAGTGTGCCAAATGGTCGGAAGGTAACACTGCCTAGTGTGCCCGTATTTTATAAATATTTCAGGAGTATTTTTTTTAATTTTATTTAATGCTTTCTTCAGTTGACATTGATTAACTTTTCTCTATAGAATCTTTCTAAAATCTCAGCTTTCACAGCCACATGATGGTCACACTATATTTGATAATCATATGAGGTTAGGTATGATTAACATCTTAGAGCTTGCGCCTTAATCTGAATTAAGGAATGGTCAGTGTGTCAGTGTCAGTGTACGCAGTGTGGCTGCATTTCTTTATTAAATCTCAAAAAAAAAATTATGCTTTTATCATTAAGTTTAATATTTTCTGATAAGTCTTAGTAGAATAATAGCTTTTATTGCCACATGATCGTTGACATGGTCACACTGTAATTGATAGCTATATGAGGTTAGGTATGATTAACATCTTAGAATTTGCGCCTTAATCTAATTACAATCTTATGTTTAAGAAGGCTTCATTAAGGAATGGTCACACTATGCAGTGTGGCTGCATTTCTTTATTAATTGAGATTCAATGTTAAAAAACCTTTTTGTTTTTCTTTCCTTTTACATTGATTACTTAAGTTGAAAGTATTTTAACTATTTTCTTATAAATTCTAGTAGAATAATAGCTTCTATTGCCACATGATCGTTGACATGGTCACACTGTACAGTGTGGCTGCACTTTCTCTCTGTACAGAGCACTCTCTGCTGGAGCCTGAAGACGATCGATGATCCCAGACTGTGTGTCAGCCCCCCCAAACCCCTAACAACACACACACTTGCAGAAAAAGGACTGCCATTTAATTTATTTCGCTTTTTCCTAACCCCCTCATCCCTTCAGAGCCCGCGTCTAACTTACACAAAAATCCTTTTACCTTTTGTCGCGGCATTTCGGAGCTGTCGCAATCCGCGACTTGTCCTCTCTGTCCCTCTTTCTCTATCTCTTTCTGTCTCCCTCCCTTTCTCTGTGTCCGCCCGGACTAACTAAGTAAACGCGGCCCACGCAAAATGCGTTAAAAAATTAACAAAAAAATATATAAAATAAAAAAAGAGAGACGCGAGAAAAAGAGAAGGAAAAACCAAAAAAAAAAAACCGACTCCGGCGAAATAAGAGAAGCTCAATGAGGAAAAAACAGAAAAAATTGAAAAAATGTGGCTGGAAATAGTAAAAGAGAAGCAACAAAATGGCAGAAAAAGTTTTTTTCGGCTTAGTTGGGCAGGGACAGGGGGACGGGGCACCAACTGGGACTCTGCTGCCGCTGCCGCTGCTGCTGCTGCCTCTAAAGTTGGTGGCAAAGTTAAAATAAACGGCAACTTGGCATTAGAGACACACACAAATACACACACACACACACCCGGGCACACACACCAGCGCACAGATGGATGTTAGGCAGCCGCCATATTAATGGCAATTGGGTGGCAAGCGTTGTTCTCTCCCCGTGTCCCAGTGTGTGTGTGTGTGTGTGTGTGTGTGTGCGGTACATGAATATAAAACTTTATTTTTATTTATTCGCTTTACCCCCTCCCCGCCACACCCGCTACACCCCGCTCTGTCCCGCGCCGCGCACATAAAGCAAAATTTATTAGAAAACATTTCATTCTCATTCGGTTGCTCGCTCTCGCTCTCTCGCTGGCAAAGGACCTTCTTCTTGGTCCTTTTTGCCGCTGCTACTTCATCTTCTACTTTGCTTTTTGCATGTTTATTCGCAATTGTTGTTGTAATTGTTTTCATTGTTACAGTGCCCGCTCCTGGCTCCTGGCTCCTCGAGGAGCAAGGATGAAGAGAGGAGGGAGGCTGCTCCTCGCAGCAAGGAAAGGCCAAAACAAAACAGAGAAGCGAGGAGAGAGGAGAGCGGAGGCTACAGAAATGTGTGGCAACATCTTTAACGTGGCTACAATGGCGTCGGCGGCGGCATAGAATTATTGCTCTGGCTGCGGCTCCTGTTCCTCCATAGTCCCTGTCCCCTCTGCCTGCCACCCAGCTTCTGGTGTCTATGCTCGGGACTCGGATTCGGTATCAGATTCAGCTGCTGCTCCTGGCTCCTGCCTGGCTTTGTTGTAGGCGTAGGCGGGGAGCCAGGGCAGCAACTAAACCCCAGATGGCGCACTACACAAAGTTATGATATAATTTGGATTTCTTTTCGCTAAATTGCTTGTACCAACAATAAATATGTATTTATGTTCGCCTGTGTCCTCCCCTCCTGCCAGCCAGCCAGTCCTGGCTGGATCTGGGCCTGGTCTGGGCTTTGTGCGGACCAGGCCTCGCTCTATATTTATACGAAGCATGCTTTCAGTTAACATTTTTAATAATAGATTAGGAGAGCGAAGAAGGTGCAGAGAACCGGGACCAGGACCTAATCGGGGTGCCTTTTTAGAGCAGAGCTAGAGCTCCACGATTGTGGCCTCCTGTGTCGTCGTGTTGTCATCCGCGAAATAAATAAATATAATATTTACATACGCCAAGGACGAGGTTGGGGGCGGAAGGGAGGCAGCCACCCAACTAACCACCACCCACCATCAGCCATCACCCATCACCCATCACCCATCAAAGCAGTCGCCGAAAAATGTCGAGAGAAAAAAAAAGAAAATAAAAAACACGAAAGAATTAAAAAAGGGCGACGTCGACGCCGAGGCAGCGGCTGAGGCTGAGACCGAGACCGAGACCGAAGCTGAGGCAGCGACGTTGGCTGATTTACATTTTTAATTGTACGTCCAAAGGGATAAAAATCGTTGTATATAATATATATATGCATATATATATGTACCGAAAACTAGCTTAGATGGCGACACTTGCTTCCCGAAACCCAAAATTTGAAACTCTGATTGCTTTTTTTTTTAGAATTAATATCTTGAACTTATAGATTACTAAGGCATTTTAGCTTAGTGCTGGTCGAAGTTCTATGATTTTTTTGGCTTAGCACAACCAGGCTAGCTCATTTACTCATTTAGCCCTTGTCCGTTTGTCTGTCTGTTCCCTTGTCCGTTTGCCAGAATAAACCTCTAGATCTCAGAAACTATAAGAGCTAGAGCTACCAGATTTTGTAGCAGCATACTTATTGGTGCCAGAAAGATCAGGCTAGACTTAAAACCTAAAGGGAAAAAGTATAGATTCAAGTTCGAGCTTTCTCTATCCGTGCTTTCTTACTTGCTTTTTTTTTTTATTAAATCCGTTACTTATAGATAACAAAGGTATTTTAGCTTAGTGCTGGTCAAAGTTCTATGATTTTTCTGGTTAAGCTCCACCAGGTTAGCCCACTTAGCCCTTGTCCGTTTGTCCGTCTGTTGGCTTGTCCGTTTGCTAGAATTAGCACCTAAATATCAGAAACTATAAGAGCTAGAGCCACCAGATTTGGTAACAGCATACTTATAGGTGCCAGAAAGATTAAGCTAGACTTAAAATCTAAGTAAAAAGTATATATTGAAGTTCGAGCTTGCTCTATCCTTGCTTTCTTACTTCCTTTTTTTATTTTTTTTATTTTTTTTTTTATATTAAATCCGTTACTTATAGATTACAAAGGTATTTTAGCTTAGTGCTGGTCGAAATTCTATGATTTTTCTGGCTTAGCACCACCAGGCTAGTCCATTTAGCCCTTGTCCGTTTGTCCGTCTGTTCGCTTGTCCGTTTGCCAGAATAAACCCATAGATCACAGGAACTATGAGAGCTAGAGTTACCAGATTTTGTATTTGCATACTTATAGGTGCCAGAAAGATTAAGCTAGACTTAAAATCTAAGTAAAAATTATATATTCAAGTTCGAGCTTGCTCTACCCTTACTTTCTTCCTTTTTTTTTTTTTTTAATTATTTCTTTTCCTTTGTTTTTACAAGTCGCTGGAGGAGGGGACATTAGTCGCTTAGCCGCTGTTTGCTGTTGCCTCCGCAACGCGCGAGATTAAAAATTAGGCAAAAGGGTAGTTTTAGTCCTTACACACACACACACAGGCACACACACAGCCATACACACATCCATTATGTACTGTGTAATGAAATGAACACACAGCACTCACTCACTCACACACACACACAGACACACACTCTCTCCTTCAGGGGGAGGGCGGGGGAAATGTATTATAAAATGTGAGTAGTGTATGCTAATGGCAAACGCTCGCGCTTGGCGCTGCCACCACCACCGGCAGCAGGCGGCAGGCAGCAGGAGCGCCACCCCCAATCCTTACCTCCCCCTGCCTTTTCCCTCTAAGTACAACTTTCCAGAGGGGGGAGGGGTGCAAGGGGTGCCAGGGGGTGGTGGGAGTGTAAGTAAAAATGGAAAATTTGTTTCTACTTTTTCTGTTTTCCGCTGTCAGCGGCGCGAGGAGAGAAATGCGTGTGGAAAGTACACACACACACACACAGCGATGATTGTGTCTAATGTATGCAAGTGTAAGTGTGTGTGTGCGTGTGTGTGTTGTGGGTGCTGTGCCCCTTACTATGCCATCTTATGCCACACGTCGTTTGCAATTTTTCATTTTAATTTTCATTAGCGTTTTTCTCGTTTTTCCTGCGTGCGCTGTCTGCGAGTGTGTGTGTGTGTGCGTGATGTGTGTGTGCGGTGTGTGTGTTCGATAGAGCTGTCTTTTCTCTTTTTTTGTTGGCAGAAAAGGGAAAGGGACAAAGGATAAGGGGGGCAGCCTCCTCAAACTCAAAGCTATCAAGGCCCCAAAAAAAAAATTACAAAAAATTACAAAAAGTAAGAGGAAAGCCCGCCCGAGTTTGGTTTTCATCTTGCTGTGGCACCACCACTCTCCCCCCACACACACACACCCCCTTCGGGCGCTGCTCTCCTTTCGGCTTTCTAAAATTCCGCACATGTACTTTGAAATTATGTAATGAGCGTATAAAATGTAAAAATGTTTTGCTGCGCCGCTTAAGTAGTGAGTGGAGACTGCTCCTGGTCCTGCGAGGGGTGGGGGGAGCGGTGGAGCGGGAGCGGGAGCGGTAGAGCAAATCAAAGCAGCGACAGCGACAGAAACAGCGACGACGCCAACGACGCCAGCGAAACTTTGCGCTCGCGTAATTTTTCAATTTGGCAGCGGAAATTGCCTAGGGAGGTGACGCACACACACACACGAGAGAGGTGTATGATTATGGGGTGTGTGTGAGTGTGTGTCTTAACCCTCGTACTGGCGCTGCCTCTGACGCTGACGAAGCTTTTGCGCGGAGCTCATGTGGCAGGCTCCACCGCATCCTGCAAGCAGCCCCAACCCCCAACCCCATCACCGCAGCTGATGCTTTTTCTAATAATTAATTTAAAACTTTTTCTTTTAAACTGAGCGTTCACCTCCCCCACCCCTACCTCTCGGGGAAAATATTTGGCGCTACTAATTAACATGAGAGCAATGGGGGTTAGGACCCCAGCAACTTTTGCTTCAAAGGCAAGCTTCTTCTTCCTGGGGGGGGGGGGTCAGGGTCACTGGTAAGTAGTGAGAAGACGCCATTTTATTGGCTAACACACACACACGAGACACACACATGAGCTGGCGACTAATTGGCCTAAGCGGACCCCCCCCACATCATTTTGCAACCCTAACATGCTTTCACCACTAATCAAGAGCTCATTGTGTCCGAAAAGGGGCGACCCTTGAACCCTGACTTGTCATAGGCCAGGAGTCAACACTTAACCCCTTGGAGAACCGCTTAACCTCTGTCCTCCCCCCCCCCTGAAAAGTGGTTTTTCCTCCAAAAAGTGAGCGATTCGAAAGCGACATTTTATAACCCATTATCATCATGAGGACATTCGGGGATGAGTGTGTGTTAACCCCTGACCCGTTACATATCCCAAATGCAAATCAAGTCCCGTCCCGAACGAGCCTAACCCCTGACCTGGGCCTGACCTGACCTTGCAACCCCTGCCCAGAACCGGAATGTAGAAATCTTTACTGAAACACTTAGCGAGACACGGCCCAGACAGGGACAGCACCCGAACCCTAACCCGAACCCAGAACCCAGAACCCGTCTGACTTGACGCCCCAGTAAGTGATAGCGCTCATGACTGCTCGACTGGTTAACTGGTTGTCGTCCTGTCCTGTCCTGGAAGGAGAAGGAGGAGGACACACACGCACACACGATGCGGGTTAGACTCAGATTCAAATCCTGATTCCGATTCCGATTCGGTTTCGGTTTCGGTTTCGGACTCTCGACTTTTCCCCATTTATTCAACTCTATTTCCATTTATTTTCACTACTAACTCTGCGCCTCGTCCTGGTTTTGTTTGCTTGTCAACAATGTCTGGTCCTGCGTCCTGTGTCCTGCGTCCTGTGTCCTGTGTCCTCTCCCCCCTCCTAACCACTCCACATGTGCGTAAAGCGACAACTTGTCTGGGCGACGCTTTTCATTCGGGGTAGAAAATGATGAAAATTTCCATATTATCGAAGTTCAAAGGGGATGCGGGGACACGCAATGTGTGATAATTTGTTGATTTGGGCCCGGGACTTGTTGCATGCCTCAAGGACTCAAGGCGGGAGGCGGGACCAGGATCGAGTGGGTGTTTCTCGGAGAAAGGAAGGAAGGAAGGGGCTGCATGTGTATTTCGATGCCGGACGTCAAGGACACACGTTGGGCCACAAGACGTTGTCTGGAAGCGTTGGCCGAAAAATACTCGGAATTCTCCAACCCTCTAGTCCTTCGTCCTTTGGTCTGTCTGTCTCTCTGTCTGTCTGGCTCACTGGCCGTGTCTGGGTGAGTGTGTTAATGTATTCATTGCCCGGACTCTGGGCCGCACGCCGGATGCCGGCTGCCGGCTGCCGGAAGTAGTAGTCAGCAAGCCATAAAAACTTAAGGCGCCCTCGTCGCACACACAGCCACAGTCAAGACGGCAAGTGGGTGTGGGTGTGTGTGCCTGTTTTTTTTTCGGGCATCCACATATGCTCCTGGCTGGGTGACACACACACAGACAGAGGGAGGAGGAGCAAGGGCAGGACTCGGCTAGCTAAGAGCCAGGAGCGGGGGTTGCACTGGCTCGCCGTTTTCTTTTTCTTTTTCTCTTCCTTTTTTTTTTTTTTTTTGGCAGGACGAAGTGAAAGTGAGTCACGAGGAGGAGGACAACAACAACAGAAACCGAAACAAGGACGTCGACGACTCACTCACTTGCCTGGTCAATTGCCATGTGTGTGTGTGTCTCTGAGGGTGGTGTGAAACGACCTTGGCCTTACTTTTGCCTTTTGTCGTTGTCGTGCGTGTGCTTGGGACCGTCCTTGACTGCTCCTTGGTCCCTGCCTTCTGCCTCCTGCCTTCTGCTCCTTGTAATTTTATGCGGATTATCACTCGGCACACTCTCTGGGCAGGTGAGAGGCGTGCGTGTGTTTGTCAGACAGCCAGACAGACAGCCAGGTGGGAGGGCAGGAGGAGAGCAGCCTCCCAATCCTCCCAAGATGCCAGCTGCCAGCTGCAAGGTCAAGTCGGTTGCCAGGCAAGACGCCTTGCAGGAGTTGGAGAAACCGGAAGTTAAAAGTCCACAAAGTGGGACAACACACAGCAGCCACTGGGAGGCTCCCGAGGCGGGAGCGCGAACGACAAACACTTGAGAGCCCAGGCACGGACAGTCTGGATTTTAATTTCAACGCCAGCCAACGATGCCACCTCCTCCTCCTTCCAAGTCTCACACAGCACACAGCCGAGTGTCCGCGTTCGTGGCTGGCATTGTCTGTCGGCTTGGGTGTGTGTCTCCAGCTCCCAGCTACCAGCTACCAGTTTCGAGCTCCCGGCTTCCAGCTGTTTGTCGACCAAACTCCTTCGCGGTGGCCACGCAACGTCCTTGGGCTTGCCAGCCACTCGAAGGAGGCGGAGGCAGAAACCGAGGCTGAGGAGGAGGCTGAGACTGAGACTGGGTGGCTGCTGCTGCTGCTTCTCTAGGTCAGGGCAATGCCACCTGTTGCAAGACTCTCAAGAGTCAAGAGAGAGAGAATTGATTCCAAGAAGAAGCCTAGTATTTTTTGGGGAGGAGGCAGAGGTACCATAACAGGAAGAGGCGCAGGAAACAGAGGCACAGAAGTCGCCACACCTGGCTCCGGGCTAATTAATGGCCTCGGCCTCGCCCGCTCGATACCATTGTCAATAATAATTATGCGGATAACACACACTGAGAGTAGAGTGGAGTGTGTTTGATTTTTTATTGAAAAACTTTGCTGCGGAGAACATGGAAATGCAATAAAGCTGCTCCGGCTACGGCTCCAGCTCTGGCTCCTCCTCCTGGCCTGGAATCATTTATATGTGGCGGAGTGGAGTGGAGTGAAGTGGAGAGGCTAAACTTTGCTCGAAATTACAAGCTCAAATGCGCCGCAGCAGGAGGACTAAGAAGATGAGGCAGTGGCAGTGGCAGTGCCAGGAAAAACAACATTTAAAAAATGCAAAATGAGAAATGGCAGGCAGAGGCTTTCAAACAATAGCAAAAAACTATCAAAACTGACTTTCTACAATTTACACACATGTCCACACCACACACACAACACACTCTAACAAAGCAATACAAAGATACAGATACAAAACGAAATGAGTGGAAAAAATTTATAATTATTTTAATACAAAAGCGCAAAAACAAAAAGCGACAACAAAAGCGAAATTGCATTAACAATGCAGCGAGCACACACCACCTACCCCCCTCCCCCCCTATATAACATATATGCAAGCCACAGCTCGGCGAATAAGGAAAAACAAGGAAAAAATAGACACAAAACGTAAGGGGAGGGGCGAGAAAAAGGGAAAAATGGAAAAAGACCGCGCCAAATTATATTATAATTATATTTAAAATGCTGCCGACGGAGGCCGCCTGCCACGCCCCCTGTCCGGGCAGCGGGGTAGAAAAAAATTACTAATAATTTTTCGCGAAAAAGGAAAAACACAAACACTCACTTTGGATTTAGCTTTATGTTTGGAAGAGAGAGAGACAGAGGTGGGACCAAAAGAGAAGGAATCATATACACTGCCTTATTATTTTATTTAGTTTTCATAATAAATTTCAAGGAAATTCTAAAATCAAGTAAGAAAGCTAAAGAAGAACTATTTTTTAATGATTTTTGTGGTGGTAACTTAAAAGTAAATCAAACTTAATCTGCCATTAAGGTATTAGAACGTGGTCACTTAATTTGGTAGCTCTAGCTCTTATAGCCTCCGAGATCTAAGAGTTTATGTAAGCAAACGGACAAGCGGACAAACGGACAGACGGACAAGCATACAGAGTGGCCAGGTAAAATTAAAAAAAATATATCTTAAAACAAGGCAAAAGCTGAGACACTGACAGTGAGGGAGAAAGGGCAAAGAGATAAAAATTAAGCGAGATTTCAGGAAAATTTTAAAAACAAGTAAGAAAGCTAAAGAAAAACTAATTTTTTATGATTTTTGTGGTAGTAACTTTAAAGAAAATCAAACTTAATCTGCCATTAAGGTATTAGAATGTTGTTACTTAATTTGGTAGCTCTAGCTTGTATAGTCCCCGAGATCTAAGAGTTTATGTAAGCAAACGGACAAGCGGATAAGCGGACAAACGAACAGACGGACAAGCATACAGAGTGGCCAGGTAAAATTAAAAAAATATATTTTAAAACAAGACACTGACAGTGAGAGAGAGGGCAAAGAGATAAAAATTAAATGAGATTTCGCACTGAGCCCCGAGACTTCTAACTTTGTGGAGAGTGTGGAGAGAGAGTGTGGCCAGAGCAACAAAAAATGCATAATATGCATCAAACTGGCAAAACAGCGGCCGCCGGCGGGGCAACAACAATGACACTGGCAACAGGACACACACAGTAGCCAGGAGGCAGGAGCAGGAGGAATAAGCGAGGTCAGGCGTATAAATTTCGGGGCGCTTCGGGAACTCATATCACGTATACGCGATGTGTAACACGGCTGCCGCAGTGCAGCCAAACAAACGTTTAGACGAACCTGTTTGAGCCGAAAGCCGAAAGGGGCGGAACGTGGTCCGTGGTCCTGGCTGTTGGCCAAAACTCTGATGCTAACTATAATTTGCACTGGTTGTTGCTCCAGCCCCAGCTCCTGCCCCAGCTCCTGCCCCAGCTCCTGCCCCAGCTCCAGCTCTCTTTTAATTTCATTTGCGTACCCTGCAATCGCCGCGGTGAATTACGGCCACTTGCCGGCCTCAACCAACGGTTTAGGCCGAGGTATCGCCGGATCGAACCCGCTTGCCGCTTGCCGAACAGCTCGCCGTCGAAATTCGTGCCGCTTTGTCGGCTTAATTTCGTGCATTTTTCTCGCTTTTTTGCCAAAGTAATTTATGTATTTATTATTTTTTACAAGTCGCATTTAGTTTGTGCTTCCTCCTCCCTGCCTCCTGCCTCTCCCGTATGCAATTCATTTTCGCTCCATTTGTTTTGGTTGCCTTTAGCCCGCTATCGGGGCTTTTTGTTGGGTATTTAGACAAAAACCCAATTGCCGCGGCCCTAACTGACTCTGGCATAGACAATATGGATATATATATGAGTTTGTGCCTGAATTTATTACAAATGCAATTTGTTTGATTTCCCTTGCAGGACTAACCAGAGATTGTGGCCCCGCAGGAGATAAAGGTGGTTCCAGCAGAGGAAGAGGATGGAGAAGGTAAGTTTTGTGGCTTAATAATTGCCAATAGCTTGGTTTCCAGAGCCAAGATCAGGGCAAATCAATCCAAGCAAGAGGGAATTGTATGCCATTCCTCTTCTCCACTTTTTCTACTTTATTTATTTGTTTTTATTTAAAAAATTAAGTCTAGCGGTGGCCCTCGACTTTTTCTACTTTAAATCACAGACATTCCTCCCTTTTTGTGCAGAGTTATCTCTAGATTTAGACTGGGGTTATCCCATATGCCAGGTACCTTATCATCATCTCGCAAATATTAGAGTTTCAGCTCAGCAAATGAGGAGATAAAAGCCAACTCGCTCTGCAGTCTGCCTTGACCCACTAACCCAACCTCCAAGAAGATTCTAAACCAACTCCCTGGTATATATATATCTTCAAAAATCTCTACCCTTAACCTCCGCATATTCGCAACTCCAAATCGCAATTTCCATCTTCGGTCTCAGGCGTGACATTCCATGCGAATACATCATTTTCATTTAGCGGAAATCTCAACTACAATGTGCTCAATGCAAAGACACTGGAAGTGACAGGAGTGCGGAGGAGGCGGAGCAGGAGCTGGGGCAGGAGCTGGGGCCCCCCAAGGAACTGCCTCCCCGTCTGGCAGTTACCGCACATTGCCAATCTTTTTTATATATGCTCGAGTAATACTTTTGCAAACTTGGCTCCTTCGCGCCATCCTGCGTTCCGAGTCCTGCGTGGGCGGGCTGTAAAATTTGTGTCTAAACGCAAAACAAGGCGAAAAAAGAATAAAATAAATATAACGGCGGCCCAGGGATGGCATTCTGGGCTGCTAGCTGCTGGTGGTACATGGAAAAAATATTTGCTAGCCTTTATTTTGCATAAAAAATACAAAAATTAATTTGTTGAGCTTTTTGAGAATCTAATTTTAAGTTTTTCGTTATAATTTGGATAGTTCTGCATTAATTATGATTAAATTGTTATATTTGGGGGTTCTAGATGATGTCTTTTAGGATTAAACGAATAGGAAAAAGTAGATTTTGATAAAATATACAATTTCCTAGAACACAAGGATGTGATTTTACAATGCATATTTATTGGAATTGAGAGAATAAATGGAATTGAGAAAAGTTCTGTAGACTCAAAATAATATTTAATATAATAATATACAGGTATGATACTGCCTCCTCATATAATTAATGTTTCAATATAGATATTTATGTTTTTGGCACTGAAAAAAGTCAAATTCTTTAAGCATTTTGTAATCTAAGCTACACTCCTGACTTAAGAAGAGAAAATGGATTATTTACAAGGTTAAAATATACATTTTATTAAGTTCTTAGGACTTAAAATAGTATTAAATATATTAATAGTAAAGCTTTCAAGTTTTCACCTTATTTCCTTCTGTTACAAGTTCTTAAAATTTCAAATAATAGTATTTAATATTAAAAGAATAAAGTTATTGTTCCCCCCTTATGTAATCAAGGTTTCAAGCTAGTTTTTTTCCACTAAAAAAGTTAAAATGCTTTTGGCTATTAATGCTTTGAGTTACATTCCTGACTAAATTGAGATAATTGATTATAGGAAGGCTTATATTGGTATTCCTTCATAAATTTTATTTAAAATAATATTATAAAGGCTTAAATTAAAATATAAAATATATATTATAAAAAAGTCAAGGTTTCTAGGAAGATTTACCCTTATTTCCGTTTGTAACAATTTCTTAAGATTATAAATAATATTTAATATAATAAGAACAAAGTATCTCATAACCCCCCTCAGGTAATCAAGGTTTCTAGCTAGATATTTACCCTGAATCCCTTCTGTAACAAGTGCTAAAATTCAAATAACAAAATTTTAATATTATAAGAATTACTAAATGGAGATAATTGATTTTAAGAAGGCATAAATTGGCATTCCTTCATATTTCTAAGACTTAAAATAATATTATATTATATATTTCTAGGAAGATATACAATTTTTTCCGTTTGAAACAAATTCTTAAGATTATAAATAATATTAAATATAATAAGAACAAAGTATCTCATAACCCCCCTCAGGTAATCAAGGTTTCTAGCTAGAGATATACCCCAATTTCTTTGTGTGTACGTAGTTAGCAGCTCGTAGCTCTTCACTCTTCGCTTGTAGCTCGTAGCTCGTAGGTTGTAGGTTGTTGCAGGGCTCTGGGACAGCCGCACAACCGTTCAATCAACACCCCATTTGACAACAACAACAAGGGGGCAAGGGGGTAAGAGGGCTGAGATGATGAGGGGTGGCACGCGCACCCAGCGAGTGGGAGAGAGACGGCGAAGGAGAGCCCCTCGCAAACACTATTCTAACGTTCGCGAAGCTATAAAAATATTTTTTAACATTTCTCGCGCGCGAACATTTTCTTTCTTGGCTCTCTCTCAGTCTCAGTCTGAGTCTCTTTCTCTTTCTTTGACTCTGTCTCTGTCTGTATGCTTGCCCTTGCCCTTGCATCCCTTTTGGGTCCCCGAAAAACCCCCAATCTAGAATCTCCCAGCACCAGCACCCCCTTTTTTTCCGTAGGAGAAACTGTTAGAGCTGCGAAAGTTTGCGTCTGTTTGTCTTCGGAGCGCGCGCGGGCTCGGTCTTGGGTTTTGGGTTTCTGGTTTCTGGCGGGGATTGGGGAGCAGCATAATGAGAGAGCAAGCAACAAAAAATAATAATAATAATAATAATAATAATGAAAAGTTTTATGTTTCTGCATAGAAAGAGCGGGCAGAAAAAATATTGCCGAAAAACGGCAGGGCAGGGGATGGCACAACACAGAGCAGAGCGAGCCATGTATTTGAAACTAAACTGCAAAATAGAAGAAGCTCCGCGGGTTGCGGGCTCCGAGCTCGGAGCTGGAAGCTCGGGCTTCACTGCACATTAACTCGGTGCCTCGTCCCAGCTCCTGCCCCGGTTCCCCTGCCCCAGCTCACTCTTTGCCCCGAAAGAAAGTTGTAACTATGAAAATTTTATAAATTCCGCAGATTTTCTGGCGCTAAGAAAACCGAGCACAGCTAGGAGTGAGGGCTAGGTTTAGGGAGGCACTAGGACTGGGTCCTGCACAGGGATAAATTCGTATATAAGAACGGATTTCAGGGTTTTATTTATAAGGAAAATATTATTATCGTAAGAGCACTTTTTAGGGAAAAGAGTTTTATTTTTTTAATAAGGCGCGTAGCCTAGAGGTCTGAGTGAATTATTTATAAGGAAAATATTATTATCGAATGAGAACCTCTATCACAAAGAGTTTACTCTATTTTTTTATATTTATTTTTAATTGTTTTAATTGAATTCCCATCTGAAAGAGCTAAAAAGGGTTCAGAGGTTCCCAGTTCTTGGCTCGGAATCTTAAAAGAATCTTTTTTGTGCCCAATAAAAGGTCGGAAGCTAAACCCCGCAAAATGCGGCACCTTAATACGAGCGAAATAAGATGTAAACCTCATGGATTGCGGGATATGTTCTTGAAAATATTTCGAGTGATATTTTCGAATAAATCCCAGCCTTTGATGTGTATATTTTTCTCTGTGTAGACTATGGGGTCGGTTCCCGGTCGTTTGGGGCAACCCAGGGCTGGAGAAGGGGAGTCCAGGACCTGCCTTTGATAATGCGAGCTCTGGCATTTCACTGGAAGCAGGCGCTACCCTCCAGCTGGAGGCATCCCGAACCAGTCCCTGTCCCGTCCTCCATGCCTCATAGTTGGTAAACTTTTGCAGCGTGCAGTGGTGGCAAGGGGTAGGGGGCAGGGTCCCGAGATGGGCCACTCGAGAGGCGTTGCTTTGATGGGATTGCCGCCGCGGAAGAGCGAAGGAGTCGTAATACTTAGCAACAGAATAAGTGGCCGGCGCTCTAAACAGTTTCGGGAGGCTGGGCAAGATGAAATATGACTAGTTGTGAGTTGGAAAGGGAGGCGCAGGCGGAGGCGGAGGCTCTCGATTAAATCAGTCAAAATTCTGCACACAAAAAACACAAATATTGAACGGCGGCGCAGAAGCTTCCGAGGCGGAGGCGAAGGCGAAGGCGGAGGCCGTTGCGGTCTCAGGCGGCAAACAACAAATTCAAATTTAAATTCAATGAAAGTTAATAAGGATGTCTGGTCCTGGTCCTGGTCCTGAGTCGATTGAATTATTTAATAAATTAATTGAGCAAATGAAGTTGGAACCAAAGCCCGGCCACGCCCACATCCTGATAAAGCAATTAAAGACTTGTCTGTGGTGGAGTGAGTGGTAGGGAGCAGGTTTAAAAACGAAGGCTTATGGCTGAGAGCCTCCTTAGTTGCATTTCCTAATCCCAGGTCGATGGGGTAGCTCCTAAGTCAAGTTCCTCCCACCATTCAGCAATGAAAATTATAGAAGGTGGAGTGAGTGGTAGGGAGCAGGTATAAGAGCCTGCCTTGCATTTTCTAATCCCACATCGATGGGGTTGCAAAACATGTCCCTCCTAAGTCAGTTTCCACCATTCACCAATGAAAATTATAGAAGGTGGAGTGAGTGGTAGGGAGCAGGTTTAACAGCGAAGCCTTCTGGCCTCTGGGAGCCTCGTCAGTTGCATTTCCTAATCCTAGGTCGATGGGGTAGCTCCTAAGTCAAGCAATGAAAATTATAGAAGGTGGAGTAAGTGGTAGGGAGCAGGTTTCTGGCCTCTGAGGGCCTCGTCAGTTGCATTTCCTAATCCCAGGTCGATGGGGTAGCTTCTAAGTCAAGTTCCTCCCACCATTCAGCAATGAAAATTATAGAAAATAAAAAAAGAAGGAAAGCCAGAATCGATCGATAATTTTTAATGTAGTCGTATTTCTTTTTAAGCACTCGTCGTACCTTTTTGGCTGCCTCTGTCGCTTCCTATACCCCCCTCCCGGCTGCCAAGTTCTCTCAACCCCAAACCCAAGCCCAAACCCTCGCTTTTCAAGTGAATTCGGCTCCCGCTGCCGCTCCTGCTCCTGCTCCTGCTCCTGCTCTCTGCTCCTTTTTTAATATTTACCCAATTCATCAAAAAATAAGTAATTATAAACTTTTCAGTTTTTCTTCTGCCGTCTTGCGTCTATGCTTGCCTCGGTGTGTGTGTGGGTGTGTGTGTGTGCGGAGCGTTTCCCTTTTGCCAAAGCGCTTTCCTTTCCCTTTTTCCTCCTTTCTTTCCCTGGCTCTGTGCACACAGCTTCGATGCTTCGATGTCGATGTCTTCCCCGTGGCAGCCACCACCTACTCCTGGCCTCCTTGGCCTCCTGCTCCTGCCACCCCCCCGAGGACGCGCAAAGTAGAAAAAAATTGGAAACAACCCCGAAAAAAGAAAGTTTTTGTTGTATAAGCGAAAAACTAAGCTTCTATTCAAATTCTACGCCATCGAGTGCTTCGTTTTTATTATTCATTCATTCCCGTTCCCTTCTTATTTTGTTGTATTTTTGGCACAAGCAAAATGAAAGCACAAAAAAAGCAGAAGCAGAAAAGAAAAGAAAAAAAAATGGGAAAAAGTAAAAAGATGAAAAATGTAAAGAAAGAGGAAAGTTTCCGATTACAGTGGTGGTTCCGAGAGGCAAGAGCAGGCAGCGATGGAAGGGGCCACGCTGCCACTGCCACTGCCTGTATTGTAGGCCCGGCACAAAAGCCAAGCACTAGTCGTGCCTCCTTCCACCCCCGCCACTGGCAGAGCTCTCGCGGAGCAGCAGAGCAGCCGAGCAGGCGGAGCAGGCGATACACGCGCGTCTTTTGAGCATAAGTAGAATATAAAAATTTTGCGATTATGAATTTGAATAAAAACGATACGAAGAGCCAACGGCAGAGCGGCAGTGGCAGTGGCAGCGGCAAGTACGCCGTCGAGACTCTGCCCGCGTCGCTGTTGGCGCCGCTTGACAATGTAGTTGTTGCTCCGCTCAGCTCAGCTCAGCTCCTTGGGTGGATTAGAAGCCGACATGGATGTGGCCAGGAAAGGGGGCAGCAGGTGTTTGCCCGCTAATCAAATTTGAATTTATTGGTAAAATTTTTAAGCTTTATTCATATAAAGAAATTATCCTTATATTTTTATTTATCTATTTTTTAAACAATAAAATAGATGAGGAAAAAATAATACAATATATGTTGTTTTATTTTGTATTAAAAAAAAATTAAAAACAAAAAATTAGTAAGTAAGCAAATTAAATAAAATAAACAACATGTCTCCAAAAATAATACAGGCCAACAAGAAAAAATTTGTACCAATTCAATAATTAAAAAAAAAAAAACAATTGCATTTTAATTTTAAAGTTTGTTTGTGTAAACAAATTTAATTAAATAACCAACATGTCTCCAAAAATAATATAGACCAACAAGAAACCAACCAATTCAATAAATTAAAAAAACAAAAAAAAAAAAACAAGTAAGAAAATTACATTTTAAATGTAAAGTTTGTTTACTTAATTTAGCAGTGGGTAGTTTAGTTTGTTTATTTTTCCAACTTTTAAATTGTAAAACAACCTTAAACTGCAAACCAAAAACATTACAAATTTGGTAATAAAAAAAAAAAAACAACAAGTAAGAAAGCCACATGTTAATTTAAAATTTCTTGGTTTGTTTATTTTTCCTACATTTAAATTTTAGAGCAACCCTAAACTGAGTTTATTATACAAGTATGTTGTCACCAAATCTAGTAGCTATACCTCTAATGGTCTCTGAGATCTAGGAGCTTCTAAGAACAAACGGACAAGCGAACTGACGGACAGACGGACATTAAAACTTTGTTTCTTTAAATTAAAATTTAATTGTAAACGTCTTCACTAGCTTTAGGTTATTTTATGAATTAAACAAAAATAAAACAATGTTTTTAGGCACTGTTCTGGGGTATACCCTCTTCAAGTTATGGCACTACGCCCTTGGAAAACATTGGAGCAGGAAAGCAGGGAAGCTGCTGCCTTGGGTGGGTGTTTCGCGTTTTTTTTCGGGGGAAATAGTCGCTGCTGTAGTTGTTGGCGCTATTTTCCCTGATTTCCATTTTTTTGGGTACATTACATTTTTCATTTGCTCCCCCCTCCCCGCTCCGCGCAGGGAAATCACAAAAGCATCGACGATCGCAGGCGACGTCGCCTCGCTGCCGGCGTCACTGCCTCGGCATAATAATAACACAATCAATAATAAGAGCAAGGGCGTCGCAAGCAGGGGGCTGGCAGGCTGGCAGGAGGAAAAATGTGAAATAGTAGTAAATAGAGGATTGCTGTATTAGAGGCTGGTGCCGCGATGTGTGCGCCACAAAGGAAAGAAAAGCCAAAGCCGAAGAGGTGGAGTGACGGGTAGGAGGCGGAGGAGGGTATCTCCAGGACGGGAACGAAGACGCCGAGCGACAGGCGACACGAAGATGGCGGAGTCGTCGACGTTGGCAAATGTTTAAGCTAAGGATTAATATTTTTATTTCGTTTTTTTTAGCTGTTCTGTTCTGTTTCGTTCGCTTTTTAGAATTTTGTACTTACATGCGAGGCATGCTCCCTGCCTCCTGCCTCCTGCCTCCTGAGCCTCCTTTCCCTTTCTAGGGAGGAGCAGGAGGAGGACTCAGTGTGCAGATGTAGCAGAAATCTTTGTAAGCAGTTTTCACTTGTGGAAATTTCTTTTTCTTTTTTCGAACGAAATGATGAATAGAGTTACTCAAATACGAGAAGAAGGATGTCTGCAAGTCCTGCCTGGGCCTGGCTGTGCGTGTGTGTAGTTCAAACATGTTTAAAAATTTCTATAACGTCGCTCTGGCTTTGATAAGTGGTGGAAAATGGAAATGGAAATGGAGGGGGAGCTGGATTTATCAGGGACAGGGGGCCTCCAGCAATAACTTCTAGTTCCCTTTTTTAATATTGTTTGGATTTGACGTCGTCGTCGTTGTCGATGTTCTAAGGGTTTGAGGGCGCCAGGCTTTTCATTAAAATTTTCCCCTAGTCATTCTCCGAGGAGGAGCAGGAGCAGGAGAATGATTGATGGCTCCTAGGGATTGTCATTCAGGGAGCAGTAGCGGGAAAAGGCTATCCGAATCCGAAACCCAATCCCAATCGAAGCCAATCCAGGCTGATAAGGCCGCCCTGTGTGCACGAGATACTAAATTTAGCTTTCGGCTTGTTGTTTGCCTCGTGCAGCGATCACTGAACCGCCTTTATCAGGCAGTGGAGGAGAGTGGAGCCTACCAGGGAGTTCTGTGACTTTCTAACACCTCCCGCAGGCGGCGAGTCATAGGTGGGGGAGTCATCGCCCTGCGGCTCGCGATGATCATCATCGCTTCGATTGGTTTTAAAGGTGAATCATTGCTTTTGGCCAAGTCAATGCTCCGTGGCATCTAAGCGCCCTCAACCGAGAGGGGGTAGCTCTCGGGAGCAGGGAGTATAAAGAGGGGAGAACCCAGAACCCAGAACGCACAAAGAGAGCCAAGCAGCAGAGAGACACAGAGAGGAGAGAGCTCTGCCGCTGCCTGGTGAGATCACCACAAGTCCCAGTGCCAGTCCCAGTCCCAGTTCCATATGTGCATGTGCATACACACACCACACACACACACACACACACACTATCGCTCTCTGTTTAACTTGTTTGCTATCTTTCTACATCGCCACTCTGTCGCCGCTGCCGCCGCTCCTCGGCCGCCGCCGCCTTGGCCCTGATCGCTCGACTCGACGCGGGGGTCAATGACTGCCAAAAAAGCACAGAAAAAACACACACAGAATGCGCTGTGTTTTTTATATTTTTGCACAAACTGAATAGTCGCACACACACACTCGCTTGGAAGCCATACAAGTGTTGTTCGTCGTTCGCCGTTCGCCGTTCTGGTTCTCCGAGCTCTCTCGGAGAGATCCTCCCCTGCCGCGATCTCCTCCTATGCCGCCAGGCCTATGCAGTGGCGCATTTTTTCGTAGGCGTCGCCATCGCCATCATCGCATATCGTATTATTATATATACTCGTAACGAGTGCGATTACGAGGCCTCTCTTATATATGCTATATATATATATATATATATTCCAAACTGCGCATGAAAACTGAGTTTAGTTTTTTGCCCCGTCTTCCCTCTTTCGGGGCTGTCATTTAATACCCGAAATTCTAGTCTAACCGGATACAAGGTTGGCTGCATTATTTTGCATTTGCATCGGAATAGCCTCCGACTTCGGAGGGTTCTAATGGCGCCCCTGTGGCGTATACTTGATAATTGGCAGCCAAAGCCGAAGCCGAAGCCAGCGAGGGAGCAATGCTCCCTCCGCGATCCATCCTTGGGGTTGCAGCCCATCTCCGCATGAGTAATTTGCTATTTGATATTTTTCGCACAAATTTCAGGTTTTTCGTTGTTCTTTTTTAGGAATTTTTAGTCAGTCGGAGAAGAAAACATCCAGCGATGCAGTGCTCTTTCTCTTCTTTGATCGCCAAAGAATCTGGCGGAGCTGCAGCTTTTGTTGTTGTTTTGTTTTGGTTTCGGTTTTGGTTTTTGGTTTTTGGTTTTTTTTCGGTTGTTTCGGTTTTGGTCCCTCGCCTGCTTTTGTTTGGAATCAAGCGAGCGCTCTGTTTGGGTCATTGAACCCCCAAAAGTGAACACTTCTCGCTCTTTGCCTAAAATCAACAAATTGCAGTCTCAATTTTTGAGGGAACTGCGTGAATTTTTCACTGGAATTTGCCCAGAGAAAGGGGGAGAAAAGAGAGTGAGCAGCACACAAAAGTCAAAGTAGGAAGTACAATTTTACACAAGAAAAATATAAAATTAAACGCGAGACATGGGGAAAGAGGTAATATCTTTAAGGGAAGTTAAATATACAATTTTTAGAGCTTCAAAGAAAGCTTAAATATAATTCCTACAACCTTGAATAACAGAGGGAAAGATGGAATATCTTCAAGGGAAGTTAATATAATAACTTAATATAATAGAGCCTCAAAAAAAGTTTAAATATAATTCCCACAACCTCGAATAACACTTAAAATTAAACACAAAACATGGGGAAAGAGGGAATATCTTCAAGGGAAGTTAAATATACAATTTTTAGAGCCTCAAAGAAAGTTTAAATATAATTCCTACAACCTCGAATAACAGAGGGAAAGAGGGGATATCATCAAGGGAAGTTAATATAATATTTTAAGAGCCTAAAAAGAGAGTTTAAATATAATTCCTACAACCTCAAATTTATTTTAATTTATGCCCAAAATGTAATGCCCAAAAACTTGTGATTTAAGCTGTCATAATAAGATGGTTTCAAAAATAAAAAATATAATCGAGTTCCTAACTCTGTTAAGGCACCAAGTAACTGAGATTATGGTTGAAAATAATATAAATAAATAAAAAATAATATCGTATTAATTTGAATATATTTTAAACGAATCAAACTATGATTTAGCTCTTACACTTTTCTTTTAATATATAAAGTTTGAGTTATTCGAAATGAATAAAGAATTAAATAATAAATAATAAATAATGAATAATAAATAAGGAATTAAATAAGTATTCAAGTATTATAGTTTAACCTAATATTATTTGATCAAATTTAAACCTAATCCAAAAATACAATTGATGTGTTTTCCTTAAATAACAAGATTGTTTCTATATTTCCAACCGTAATCTAAATAGTTTAGAAAGCAATGCCTTCCATAAGAGAAAAAGGTCTGTTTTCTATTCGAAATTTAGTTAATTGTATAACAATTTAGTTAATTATAACAAATTTTATTAATATAAAATAATTATAATAACAAAAATGATCAAAAATAAATAAAGAAGTTTGTTTGCATAGATTTATATTTATTTATAATTAACTAAAAAACCCACCGAACTTTGCCTAGTTTTGATTTAAGGCCTCGATCGCTCCTAATTGATTTAAGATTATAAGCTTACATTTTTCGGGGTTTTCATGTGAAATTAGCCCCTTGTAAGGGTTAAAATTTTCAGGATATTACCGATCACTATCAGTATAGCCCGGCCCAGCCTCCTTTCCCTTCATTTCATTAACATTTTGCGCCTAATTAATATAATAAGCAGCGATTTAGAGCGCGCACCGCACAAATTGAAATTAAATGGCGGACATTAGTGGTTGACTCGGCCTCGGCTCTGTCCCGCTCCATATGGAGGAGCAGCAGGGAGTAGGGGGAGTAGGGAGCAATTGCTGGGTGTTGTTGGGCAATTGACTCCTGGACACTTGGGCCTCGAGGGGCTCCAGCTCCAGCTCCAGCTCCAGCTCCAGCTCCAGCTCCAGCTCCAGCTCCTGCTCCAGCTCCTGCTTCTCCGCCACTTTTGTTGACTTTGTCTGTGTTTGCATTTTTGCATTTTTTGTTGCACCCCCAGCTACGTGTGTGTGTGTGTCTATGGGTGTATCTATGGGTGTGCCCTTCTATGTCTATCCTGGCTGCCTGCTGGAATCTAGGATGGGGTTCTAGGGGGATGCGCGCGTGTGTGTTAAGCGCCGTTTTAGTTGCTGCTGTTTTTTCCGCGGCCCTTGCAGGCTGTGCATCCTTTGGCAGGAACAGGCAGGAGTAGAAGCAGGAGTAGGAGTAGGAGTAGAAGCAGGAGTAGCTACTGTATCTCTGGTTTTTTCCCCTGGCCAAGTGTTAAAAATGATAAAGTAAATGTTTTGCTTCCTACGGTTATTGTTGTTATAACTTTGTAATTTCTGACGCCGGATGGAAGCCCAGTGGTGCTTAGTGGTTAATGGGTTCAAGGGAGAAGGGAGTACCTACCTGCTGGCTCTGCTGGGTGTCCTTGTCCTCGTCCTCGTCCTCGTAAACGGGGCAAACGATGTTTTGTGTGGAACTTGCACTTTGCACGCACTTTTTGGGCTCAGTTTGTGGCGGATTTGTTTGGTTATTTTGTGTGTTTTGATCTTGGGGATATGATCTTTAGATCGTTCGGATTGTTAGCAGTTGTTGGGTTTGTATTTTCTTTCGATTCTTCACTTGCAAAAAATAAACTGAACTGTTTCTCTCAGCTTTTCACTTGAACAAAAAAAAACCTTTGAAGGAGACTCGAACGAAGGGAACTTCACGTCGACTCTCGCTCCAGCGGCGGACTGTCTCTGGCCTGCATATTGCACTTGAGTGTCCTGTTTTGTGTCCTGCGGGCTCCTTTCTAAGCCCAAACTTGCACTTGAAACTGAACTAAACTCTGGAACTTCACTTGGCTGGGTTGGCTGGTTGGCTGGTGTCTCTGGGGTTGGCTCTCTGGCTGCTCTGGTTGCTCTGGCTGCTCTGTCGAACGACGCACGTCCAATCCGATAGCTAACTGATGTTCATCTAAATGGATCCCAACTATACGGAAAATAATGTTGCCCAGAAAATGTGTTTTTGAGATCAGCGTCGCTGTTGCAGTCGCTGTTGCAGTCGTCGCCGGCAGAGGCTCCACAGCTCCAGATTCCAACTCGGATTCGGATTCGGATTCGGTTTCGGTGTTCAGAGGGGGGCAGAGGCAGAATTTGGAGTCCTCTATGTGTAGTAGTTAGCACATAAACACACTCATCCCTCCCTGAGCGCCCTGTGCGTGTGTGCGAGTGTGTTGTGCGTGTGTTGTCAATGTTGTGCCTCCTCCAGCGGCCGCGGCAAAGTCGCTTCTGAGCCGCTGCACCGCTCGGCCAGCACATAATATGCAGCGGCAGCGGCAGAGCACTCGTAATGAGGCAACATCATCATCATCATCATCAGCTACCCCTACTTCTGACGGACCTGGTCAAGCTCCTGCTCCTGCTCCTGCTCCTGCTCCTGCTCCCTGCTCCTGCTGCTGCAGCTCTCCTCTCTCTCTTTCGCCGGCCTGTGGCTGTCTCTGTCGGGCTCTGACGAGCCGGGACTGGTCGCCGAAAAATAAAAATCTGCCCAAAACAAAAACTGCAAAAATGCACAAAAATCGCTCACAAAAAAACACACACTCACACACACACACACACACATGGAGAAAATCAAAAGCAGAGGAAGAGGCCACAAAGCGTTATCCAAATACACACACTCGCACACTCGCACACTCGAAATTGGCAAAAAGAGGCTAAAAAAAGGCAAAAAATGCAATCGAAACCCTATAAAAATATGTGTGCACTTTGTGCCAGCCTCCTACCCTCTCCTCCACGCACGCACACAGATGCGTGGCAAATGAGCGACGCTTTTCGTCCTTTTTCGGCCTACGCTGCGCCGTACGCCGGCAGCGAAGTCGACAGAGCGCGTCGCTGCGTGAGGAGAAAAAAAAAGTCGAAAAAAAAAAATCATTTAAAATAAAACCGAAAATAAAACAAAACAACAAAAAATATCTCACAAAAAAAAGAGAAATAAAAAAAGAAAAAGAAATCGGCGCGCAGCCTTTTTATATTATATTCCGCTTATATAGAAATAATGCACAAACACCAGTTGCCGTGGCAGTGGCAGTGTTGCAGTTGCAGTTGCAGTTGCAGTGCTGCACCAACACACATGCAGCAGATATATATATTTATATATCAAATATATTTAATCGCAAAAAAGGAGAAAACTAACAGAAATGCAATTTCAAATGGGAAAAAAGTTCAATGCATATTTATTGTGATTTTTATTATTTCCTTTTTGGCTAAAAATCGAACCCAGCCAACTCTCCAGCCATCAGCCGGCCCTTTCCGCCTCCTGCCTCCTGCCATGTGGCAGTGGCAGTGGGGCAATCGCGGCGATTAATCCAGGAAGAGAAGCCAGAAGAAGGTTCGGGATTAATCCAGAGCACAGAGCCCCTGAACATGGGGCATTATGGGGTGCAGTAGGGAAGTTCTAAGGAAGCAAAGCTTATGGGAATATTTGTATAAATATATTTTCTTAAAAATCGGGATTAGTACGTAAGCTTTCTTTATTTTTATTATTTTCTCCGTAAATCATCGATCAAAAAGAGAATTAACTGATTATCTATCATAGAGTTGCCCATAATTTGGAGT
Source organism: Drosophila triauraria (assembly GCA_014170255.2). Classification (NCBI taxonomy): domain Eukaryota; kingdom Metazoa; phylum Arthropoda; class Insecta; order Diptera; family Drosophilidae; genus Drosophila; species Drosophila triauraria. Next base: position 2,864,253 of record CM024333.1, on the reverse strand, counting down.
TGCCACCTAGTCAAAAATTGGTAACGCTTTTTAATGAAAGGTTTTTTGTTATAATTTTTGTTTTAAGTACATCTTTTGTTGAATTCACAATTAATTTGATTTTTTAAAAATTGAAAATATTTGAGAACAAAAATGGCAGAATATGTAATTTGAAATAAGAGAAAAAGAGAAATAACCGACTATCTATCATCTATCAGGAGTTGCCACCTAGTCAAAAATTGGTAAAGCTTTTAATGAAAGGGTTTTTGTTACAATTTATGATTTATTTTAATTGAAATACCAATTGAGGGTCTTTATCCCCGTTAGCATAGATACAAAAAAAGGGAGATTATTACCAAGAGAGAAAAGGTAGAAAGAGAAAGCATACTGACTGCCGGGCTGCCCACTTGTTGCGATCGCCTATTGTTAGAAGTTGCCACCTAGTCAAAAATTGGTTATGCTTTAAATGAAAGGGTTTTAAGTACATATTTTGTTGAATTCCCAATTAATTGAAATACCAATTAAGGGTCTTTATCCCCGTAAAAAAATGGGAGATTATTACCAAGAGAGAGAAGGCAGAGAGGAAAGCTTACTGACTACCGGGCTGCCCACTTGTTGCGATCGCCTATCGTTTGGAGTTGCCACCTAGTCTAAGTTTTACAATTACAATTTGTTCTATTAAGTATATATTTTAAGTCTTTATCCCCGTAATAAATATTAGTAAAATGGAGATCATTACCAAACTCTCATAAATGGAAAGCTGGTGAACGATAGTTACATTTACCATAGTTGAGCTTCAATTAATCGAGTTAATCCTTCCATTTCAACATCCCTTGTGTCACTGTCCAACTCATTATATTTATTTAGTTAAGAACACACACACACACACGAGTGGCGCTATGCCTATGACTCGAAAAAAACAAAAAAAAAAGCATGCAACAGAAGGATAAAAATGCACATAGCATTACGTATACGCACCGCCTGCCCTCGTCCCCGTTCCCGTCCCCGGCAATGGCCTGGCCTGGACTGCATGTATCATCCGGCAGCTCCCAGCTCCCAGCTCCCAGCTCCCAGCTCCCAGCGCCGCGTACATAGGCAAACCTTTCAAATCCCCCCAAAATAACGCGACGCATGTGTAGGCCTATCAAAAAGTCGCAGTCGCAGTCACGCAAAACGAAGCACATAATGGAAAAGTGCCAAAAAGTGCAAAAAGTGCAAAAAGTGCAATAATGGCAAAGGGGAAAAGCGGGAGGGAAAATGTGAAAATGCAAAGCAGGAGGCTCAGGCTGAGCCAGAACCGTGAATGTGGAAAAAAAAAAGCAACAGCCAGGCACTGCAGCCGCCTCGCTCTGGCACACGCACTTTTCCAGCCGCACACGCACAGGCCGGACACTGGCAAAAAAAAAAGAAAAGCAGAACAAAAAAAAAACAAAAAAAGGACTCGCAAAACAAAACAAAACACACAAAAAAAAGGACTAAGAGCGTCGAAAATATAAATGCAACGCGCACAAAAAGTAGGCAACACAAAACAAAACCAAAGCCTGGCCGGCCGATGCACCGGCCGATGCACTGACATTGAATGCAGCTTTGCAGGATGCACTTTGCCCCGCTCCTGCCCCGACGTCGACGTCGACGCCGGCAGCGGCTGTGGCAGTGGCTGTGGCGCCAATAAAATTAAAAAATAAGTCAACGGAAAATCGAACGACGAGCGACGCACACACGAGCGCCCTCGCTGCCTCGCTGCCTCGCTGCCGTGGCATTCCCCTATTTTTTAAAATCCCAACTGCAGCGTGTGCGTGTGCGTGTGCGTGTGAGCAAAACAACCCCCGAAAAAAGGACATGTGCATGTGCGTGTCCTGGCCAGTCCCGGCCAGTTATGGGCGTTTTTTGTGCGCCAAAAAAGCAAAAAAACACAAAAAACAAAAAGTGATTGCAAAAAAAACTAAAAAATTTGTGCAAGCCGAATATTATAAAAATGCAACCAGCCAGGCAGCGCTGCTGCTGCTGCTGCGTTGCTGCGTTGCTGCGTTGCTGCGGCTGCTGCAAAGTGCAGCCAGAATGCAGCGCAGTTAATGGCAGTAGGCGGGTGTGGTGCGGCAAGGTCGCGGCGCGTGTGGCAGAGCGAACCGAAAACAACAGAAAATCAGAAAATCAGCAAAAAAAAAAAAAAAAAAAAAGGAAAAATAAAAAAGGGGACAAAACAACCAAAATAAATAAATGCGCGCGCGAGGCAACAAAGTGGAAATTATATAAAAATGCGCTAAAATCCCACACGCACACAGCCAACGCCTAGCCATGTGCATATACACACACTCACACACACGCACACACACACTGCAGGTTGTGCATTTTTTTCGCTGCCTGCTTTCGGGCGCCGCTGGAAGAGAGCCCGAGTGTGAGCAGGCCAACCGCTGGGCCAGGGCTAGGGCTAGGAGGGACAGGGTTGGGGCTGTGCGATGTGTGATGTGTGACGTGGGTGTGTGGGTGTGCGGGTGTGGGTGTCCTGCGAGTCCTGATAATATGTTTGTTTAATAGGCCTAGCCAGAGTGCGTGGGAGCTGTGTGGCAATGCCGCCATGCATCACTATCAGAGCTCCATAAACTTAAGCTTTGAGGGAAAAGCATCTAGTTTTGCCTTCACAGTTGCAGTCCCTCGGGTGTTAGAGTATTTTTTAGCCACCTGTTGAGTCCTTCGAGAAATGCGCGTTTGCTGTAGAGCAACTTGAGACTGTTGAGGCATTATTTTATTAGAAAACTTTAACTTGAGGAACATATTTACATATTCAATTTCTGTTTTTGTTTTGGGTTAATTTAAAAATTGCATTTTTCCTGTTGTTTTTACATTTATTTTTACCTTTAGTTATTTGTGAGCTGAAAGGTTTTAATAATGCCCAGTCTGATCTATTAAAGCAGAAGTTATGAGTTCAAGTACCTGCTGGGAAGTTCCTAAATACAATTATTAATATTTTTTTATTTATTTATTTTTACTAATTAAAAAAAAAAATTTTATTTTATTTATTTATTTTGTATTGTGTGTGTTTTTTTTTGTAATTTATTTATTTTACTTTATTATCTGGTTTATTTTCGTTGCTTTTTTGTAATAACATATTTTTCGAAATATTTTTTTGTTTTGTATTCACTTTTTTATACCCTTGCAGAGGGTATTATAATTTTGCCATGATATTTGCAACGCAGTGAAGGAGGCATCTCAGACCCCATAAAGTATATATATTCTTGATCAGCATCACCAGCCGAGTCGATCTAGCCATGTCCGTCTGTCTGTCTGTCCGTCTGTCTGTCTGTCTGTCCGTCTGTCTGTCCGTCTGTCTGTCTGTCGGTTTCTACGCGAACTAGTCTCTCAGTTTTTGAGCTATCGGGCTGAAATTTCCAGCATAGTCTTATTTCTTTAGCACGCAGTATATATGTCGGAACGGCCGAAATCGGACCACTATATCCTATAGCTGCCATAGGAATGATGGCGAAATTAATGTACAAAATTTTTAATTTCTCTGTTTTCAACGAATTTCTATAAATTTCGAGATATAGTCGTTTTTTATAGTTCTAAAATTACGGTTTTAATTTCATTAAGATCGGACAGCTATATCATATAGCTGCCATAGAAGGGATCGGTCGATTTATATGAAAATGTAAAATTTTACATGTAAAATGTAAAATTTACAAAATTTACATAATTTGACATTTTTTTTTACATTACCAAATTGGATCGATTTTCAATGATCCAATTGCTGACTGCAAGGGTATATAAACTTCGGTTTACCGAAGTTAGCTTTCTTTCTCGTTTTAATTTAATTTTTTTTATTTATTTTTTTTGGTATTTTTTTTTTATTTTTTATTTCTATTTGGAAATTAGGGCTTTTTCATTGCAAAATTGATTTAAAATCGATTTACATTGATTCCAAACAAAACGTTAAGTACTATAGCTTTCTCACTTGTTTTGTTTTTTTTTTTTAGTTTTTTTCTTTTCTAGTTGGAAATTAGGGCTTGAAAAAAAGCTCTACTTTTCATTGCAAAATTGATTTAAAATCGATTTACATTGATTCCAAACAAAACGTTAAGTACTATAGTTTTTTTACTTGTTTTTTTATTTTTATTTTTTTTTTTTGTGAAAGTGTTTTTTTATTTACTTATTATTATTTTATTTTTATTTATTATTATTATTATTATTATTATTTTATTATTTTATTATTTATTTATTATTACCTTTTTCTTTTTAAATATGTTTACAAAATACTAACTAATTAATTAATTATGCGTCTTAGGCCATCAGCTCGGCATTAAAAGTATCAAGAGAGTTTCACAAAAAATAATCGCATTATAATCTTGTCTTATGTTTGCTTTTATTTAGTAAATACTTATACTAATTGATCAGGCTAAAAATTAGAATTATCAATTATGCCATCAAACTAGAGGTTGCTTATCTTTTATTGCCAATAAACTCCTTTTTCCTGTCTGTGCTGGCTAACCACAGATTGTTAGTTATTTGCAAACAAGGTTATCTTTCTTTCAATTTATTTGGCAGGACACTCAAAGGATCGGCCTGCAAAGGTTGCATTTGTAGCCAGCTCCAAGCTCTTTCTTGGTTTTATTCCAATTCGATTGTGGCCCGGAATCACGGAGTCCTGTACCCCATTGTGCGCTTGGACATATTGGTTGTCCTGTGCCCCCTTGCGGAGCCTCGAAGGGATCGAGCTGCACTCTCGCCTTATTCTCCGTCGCCTTTGTTGTTAGCAACCAATTTCGCGCCTCTTCTGGAAGAGTCGAGAAACTGCAGCCTGGCCTGCCTCCATGCCACATGCCCCAAGCCTGGCCAGGCTCCCTCCTGGCAGTCACATTTTTCTTGCTGATGTCCAAATTGCCGTTAGCGGCAGGAAAATTGCGTGAAAAACATTTTTTTATCCCCCCAAACTCGGCCTACCGAAAAAAGTACAAAAAATCCATCATCCCGAGGGGGTAAGGGGAAGCGGCAGGCTGTCTATGTTATGTATGTGCTGGGCTACCCGAAATACGCGGTAATGCAACATATAGCCAGGAGAGAGCTATAGCCATCGCCATCGCCCAAATATCACATTAACATCAACGACATGCTTCGCCCCCCTCTGCGCCGTAATACATAATGTACAAAAAAGGACTCGCCGCGACTCGCACACAAATAAATATACGCAAAAAAATTGACAAAAGTTTAATAATAATGATTAAAAAAAAGGAAAAATAAAAAGGAAAATAAAAAAAGGAAAAAAAACCCTCCCTCTCTCTCGCGGTACATGGCCAGGACAGGACACACACGCACGAAAATAAAATGCAAATGCAGGCAAAGGAGGTGGCGGTGGTGGGGCCAGGACATGCCGGATATACTGTCCGCCATAAGGCCAATGCATTTTTGTTAATCACACACACAGGCACACTCGCACACCCACCTACACACCTACACACACGTGCCATTTATTTGGTTAATTTTTCCTCTTTTGCGTTCGCATTCGCGCGTTCGTTTGTTTTGCTCGTTTTCTCCACTGACATCGTTTTTTTTTCTGCTTTTTCCTTCCTTTTCTCCTCTTTCTTTTCCTTGTTTTGTGTTGTTTTCACTTTTTTGTTTTGTTTTGTTTTCTGCGTTGGGCGAGAGGCGAGCTGCGAGTGGGTGGGCGCCTGTACAAATTACACATACGCCGCGTGGTACATGAGATGCATCAATACATGCGATGGCGATGGCGATGGCGTCGTGCGTATTATGAAAATGACATACGAGATGCAGGGGGAGAGCTGGAGAGGGAGAGCTAGAGAGAAAGAGAAGGCCTAGGCCTAGGCAGGGGTAGTGCGTAAGTTGGCAGGCTCCACCCCCAACTCTCCACTCTCAGCTCTCCTCCGATGACGCGTGTGTGCGCATTTGATTTTGGCAATTAGCTGGGTGAAGGGGGACTCGAGGAGAATCCTATGGAACAGCGGGTGGCCACCCCTGCTCGTCGTATTTATCTATACTTTCGGATTATATTAACGTTAACAGCATCGCCAATTTGCCTGCCTGCCCATTTTTACATTTTTAGCCCATTTTTTCCCCTTTTTCGGCACAATAAATTGTTATGCCTTCGCGCGCGGTTATTTATTTTGATTTTTGTGCAACTTTTTGTGCAATTTCCAATCCAATATATATTTATGCGCTTATATTGTCTGAATGCATGTGTGTGTGTGTGCAAAAAGGCAGCCATTTTTAAAATGTTAAAAATATAATGTAACGCTAGACCCAGCCGCGTGCGTGTTTTTCGGTGGAAAGATGATCAGGGGCCTGGGCCACGCCCACTCTCTGTTTTTTCCCGTTTTGTTTTTTTTTTTGTGGTTGCCTGGATTTTTCTTTTATTTTTTCTGCCATGTTTACCCGGGCTCTTAATGAAAAATGCTATGGACCACACACAACGCACACGAAAAAATTAGCATAAACGATTTTAATTGATTCCGTTAGGCAGGTGAAATGCAATTGCCACTGGACGTGGACATGGACATGGACATGGCACCCGTTCCCTTTCCTCGTTACAAAAAAAAAAGAGAAATCGCCCGACCCAAGTCAAAGCCCAAATCTCCAAAGATGCACAAAGCACAAAAACTTTCTACTGGAACATCTCATGCCAGCCTCCTACCCGGCACTCCACCCAAGCAGCAGCGAGAGGAATGCACACGCACACAGCCCTTGCTCCCCATCGATCTTACATGATTTAAGGGGCCCCCATCTCCACAGATCGGAGACGGAGCCATAGCCATAGAAAGCTGGAGCTGGAGACGGAGCCCAGAGTTGCAATGCCCGAAAAACGAAGCCAAAGAAAGGAGGAGGAAGGGAAAACCAGTTTGTGTGTGTGCCAAAAATTGCAAACTCACAAATCTTCTTTCCCGAACGAGTTTGTGTCTCGGTCTTCAGTCTTCTCTCCCTCGTTTTAGTGCAGCTCCTCTGCTCTGCTCTGTCTGTTTTTATTTTGCGTAATTTTTGTGTAATTTTTAGTGCCACTCACGATCACAAAAGCACAAAGCACAAAGCACACAAGCACACAAGCACACAAGCGGCGCTGCATGGGTCTCTCTGCTGTCGCACATGTGTTTGTACTGCGTCCGTCCGCTTGTCCTGCGGATATTTCGGCAAATGACTTCACTCTATCCCTGCCCCAGGCCCCTCAGACCCATCAGGGCCACGGAGCCACACGGAGCACTTATAATTTCCAAAAACAAACTCGGGCGACGAACGCGCGGCCGAGGTTAACGGCTTCAATGCAACTTTTTTGAGGTTTCTCAACGCACACACACACTCGAGCACACACTCTATATACTGCTCTCTGTGTTTATATATATATATTACGATCGCAGCACGATCAGCGACCTAGCGAGGGCAGCACACAAAATTTAGGAAGTAGCCCCCGAGAGAGAGAGAGTGACGGCCTTTGTTGTGCGAGTGTGCGCGAGTGTGTTTCAAACTATGGACAGAGCGAGACAAGGACAGGCGGCAGCGATCGCCGTCAAGCTCCGCTCGTTCCTGCTCTCCCCGGCTGAGTAAATTTGCCAAAAAATAACCCAAAAAATAACGAAAAACCCAGAAAATACTTTGCCAAAAAATGTGCTGCTCTCCCGCTCTGGCTCGAACTCTTCCTCTGTTCCTCTGGGCTCTTTGTCGTTTGCATTACATAGATCTGGCTTGGGCTCTGCCTCTGCCAGAGAAGCCTCCACTCCATGGAGCTTGAAGTTTTTGGAGTTTGGAGTCCCTAGCTTTGGCAGCGACTGTACAAGTGGAAGAGTCTCTGATTCAAAGTCGGAATTGGACTTACTCACACAAGCTCTCGGGATCAACGCACTCGGGCTCATCCTCGCTGGCTCCTATAAGTGTCATTAACGCCGGAGATGAGATGAGATGAGATCTTAGGCCCAACAACTTCATGAACTTGTTTCCATATTCATTATCAATCACGCCCCTGGTTAACCGCCAATTTAGAGGCACTTCAGGCAGTAAAAGCTCTCTAAAACCCTAAGCTCCTAGGAGGTCGGAGGATTATGGGTATTAAATGATTCGTCACACCCTCCAGGACACCCGTAAAATAAACAAGCAACAAATGGCGGCAAAAACTACCAGCTAGGACACGAGTCCGCCAATCCCAAACCCTGAGCCCGGCACACAAGCCACCAGCCCGCAGCCAGCCGAGAAGTTCAAAGTTCAAAAAGGCTTAAATGCCACAAAATCAACACCATCTCCACACATGTGTGTGTGAGTGTGTGCGTGCCTAATAGAGCAGGAAGGGATTGGGTTTGGGTTTGGGTCCGGGTTCGGGTTCGGGTTGGGCTTAGAAGTGCCGCCGAGAGGCAAACCACTTAAGTACGCCTATAAAATGGCTGTGAAATTTTCACACTAAAAACTTTCGCCTCGAAGCCGCAGAACCCAAACCCACTCCCTAACCAGGACATGTTCAAGTCTCAAGTTAATGATGATGAAGTTGTTGGGGGACTCACCCAAATGAGCTAGAATTTTAGGGCAGAAAATTCATCATAAAATCACTTAAAACGGCATTAACAACCCCCTTTAGATGGGACCTATCCCACACATGCTCGGCCTCGGATTCGGATCCCCGGTAATTGCGTGTCAAAACTTTTCAACCTCTGACCCCGGCCAGAGCCGAAGGGTTGCTGCTGTCCCAGTTGCCGTCTAATCCTTTGATGGGCCTAATCGCTGCCCGTCCTCACACACACGTCCTCGCATATCATGCTAATTTGCGGACAGCCGCCTTCGTTTGACTTGGCTTCCGGTTCTTGTTCGAAGCTCGGAGTTGGGATAACGGCAACCGGCAGCCGGCAACCGGCAACCGGCAACCGGACACCCCATAAAACGGGGTGGGTAGAGGCAGAGGCAGAGGCGGGGCCTGACCTTATGCTTATGCTCACTCATGTGGGCCAAGAGTCGCATAAAAGTGTTTCAAATCATTTTAGGGTTAATTTCCTTCCGCCTCCGAGTTGGATATGGAGGAGGCCTTGACTGCTAATTAATTCACACGATACCTGGGAGAGCAAGAAGGAGAAATCTCAGGACTCCCTGGCAAGTCATCCCCAGACACCACACATTTGTGGGTCAGTCAATCGAGGACGTGCGTAGAAATCCGAGAGTTTCACTCTAGAATTTCTAATAAATTCAAGGGGAAGGCAAGGGACTGTCTTTGGGAAAGCCCTTTTTCCCCATTTCCCTGTGTGTGGCTTCTGGCTTCATGATTATGTGTGTAATTTCCAATTATGACTTCCTTTGACGTGGCCTGGGCTTAGACTTATTTAATAAACTTGTGCCAGAGACCAAGGATGTGTTATGGCTTAATTTGAATGCTGGCTGGCATATGGCCGCAGGACATGAGGGACACGCACGCACACACAAGGAGACCGCACAGGGCAGGGTCAAGTTCTTGGCGGAAGTGGAAGTGGAAGTGGCCCCAGACCAAGGGTTGTGTCTCTGTTAATCCCGAGATTTTTCTGGGCCTGACCTGCCTCTGTGCGGGTGTCGCCTTCGCATAATTTGTAGGTCATGCATATCTGGCATGTTTGACATGTTTTCTTGGTGTTTTACATGATAAACACTTGAGGGTGCCGGCAAGGACCCTGCTGGGTGTGCTTTGGGAGCTATTTTCCCAGTCAATTGTGTTGCCTTGGGGAAAGGGAGAACTTAATTTCATTTTCGAGTGGAAAACTTTGCCTGTGCCCCGTGTGTATTCCCTATCCGAGATTCGGATTCGGATTCGGGTCTGTGTCGGGGCCACTGGGAACTGGGACTTCAATCAAATGCTAGCCAGCAAACCGAACCGGTTTGGCTGCCCAAAAACCGACAAAAATCACAAGGAAAGCGAATGCCTGGCAAGGCGAAACTCGTTTTGTTAGTTCCGCCTGCATTGCCTGCATAGGAGCTGAAGATGGAGATGGAGCTGGAGCTGAAGCTTGAGCCCTGGCCACGTTGCAGGCACATGTGCAGGGAGAGACTTGCACTTCCACTCCGACTCCGAATCGAACTCTCTTTCTATGTAGGTCGCTGCAATCCAATATGCCGTCGCTCCTTGCGACTTTTGGCATTTCTGGCCAAGTTTCTGGCTCGCTGGCTAATGCCTGGCCTTTTCAAATTCTCCCTTCCCCAAAACAGGTTTTCCTTTTGCGGACAGGATTTCTCGGGCCCCGAGTGGCGATTAACTCATCAGTGGCAGTGGCGGTGGCCTGACCTGACCTGAACGGGGACCGATAGCGACAATAAATCAGGAGGAGGCGCTTAATCGCAGGGCTTGGGCTTGGGCTTGGGCTTGGGCTTGGGCTTGGGCTTGGCGTTGCTGGACACTATCCGGGCACTCATCAAGCTATCCTTGGACCTGGACCTGGGACATCTTGAGGCTGCCACACGCGCTCAACAGGCAGGCAGGGGACATTCACATCCTCAGCCATGGGACACGCGCCCACGCACACACACACATGTCTGGTTGCCAGGATTACGGCCCAGACAGGAGCAGGAGGCCTCGACTGTTGTCATGACAGCGCTTAGCCTTAGCCCAGCACTCAAGGTCACCGCCTTAAAGCAGGGCCACGGCTACGGCCAAAGGACACCCTCGCACACACACGCAGGCGGTTGCAACCTGTTGAGAGTTGAGAACTCGGAGCAGAGAAAGCTAAGCGCGAGAAAATCCTTCTTGCAGAGACACAGCAGCGGCAGGAGGAGGAGCAGTAGGAGGGGAGAAGGAGAATGGAAGGAAAAAGAAAAGCAGCACAGCCTTGAGGGGTTGGGGGAGTGAGGGGTTAGGGGTGTGGGGTGGCAACACCCCACCCTAATCTCCGGTCAGCGGCGGCAGGACTCGGGCAGGACTACAGGTGGTTATCCGCCAGTGTGTGGGAGTGTCAGCTGTTGGAGTAATTAGAGGTGCAGGGAGAGAAAAAGGATATAGGTTAGATTGGGGGAGAGATATTGTAGATATTATATTATAGATATTAAAGATATAAAAGATATTATAGATATTATTTATATTATACAAATTACAGATATTATAGAGATTACAGATATTATAGAGATTACAGATATTATCTATAATTTGTTTAATATCTATAATATCAATAATTAGATATTATAGATATTATTGATATTAAAGATATTATAGATTTTATAGATTTTATAGATTTTATAGATTTTATAGATTTTATAGATTTTATAGATTTTATAGATTTTATAGATTTTATAGATTTTATAGATTTTATAGATTTTATAGATATTATAGATAGTATAGATATCAATGATATTAAAGATATTATAAATATTATAGATATTATTGTAAAGCGGTCCCAAAATATAAGACGTTTACATGTGAGTTTTTGTAAGAAACTGATTTTATTTAAAACGATTTCCCCTTTATATAGGAGATTGGATTCTAATTTTACTCTATGACCTACGCAGACCGCACATGTGCTCGTCATATCTTTTAAGGTCCCACGCAGGGGTTTTAGATTACATTTACAATATTTGTCAAGTGCCCAAGTGGCCGCTATATTTAAAGATAGGCTCGCCTGCGACTGCAGAGCGCATCTACATTGATTAATATATATATATATATATACGTGTTACCGCTTGAACATTATAGATATTATAGATATTATTGATATTATACAAATTACAGATATTATCTATAATTTGTATAATATATATAATATCAATAATTAAATATAGATATTAAAGATATTATAGATATTATGGATATTATAGATTTTATAGATAATATAGAAAATATATAGATTGTAGATATTATGGATATTAAAGATATTATAGATATAAGAAATAATATAATATATCATAAAGATAAAAGAGATATTAAAGGTATTAAAGATATTCTCAACTTTGTTACAGTCTAGTCATAGTTTTTCCCATAAAATACCTAAAATATCTCAAAATATAGTTTGAATATTGTAATATCTTCTCTATTATTATATATTTTGGATACTTTAACCTCCAATTAGGATCAAAAAGGAGCATTTCTCTTGGTGCGCCTCGCCTAGTCTCAGGACCCAGTCCTGTCCTTGGTCCTGGCCCTGGTCTTGGCTTTGGGTCTTGGGTTACCTGCGTTCCTGGAACGATGTCTGCCCTCAGTCAGTCAGTCAGGGAGCCGGGTCCAGCTCAAGGTCGCCTGCTGCTGCCACCCCCTACCCCCTGGCATCTGTTTGTGTGTTACCTTGAAACCGAACCGAACCAAAGCCGTCCTTCTTTTCTTTTCTTTTTCCCTGCCTTGTTTTTTTCTCTTTTCTTTTTTTGGGTGCCGTGGAAATGTATCAGTTGCCGCACTTTCGCATGCTTTTTTCTAGCGCTTGCTTGGGCGCCGCACTCCTTGACGAGCGCCGAACTCCCCCTTTTGACAGCATCAGAAAAGGAAAAGCTGAGCTGGAAAAAATGGAGGAAAACCTGAAAAACCTGACGGCGCCGCCGTCGTCGTCGTCGTCGAGCTGAAGAAAAAACGACGAAGGCGGCGGTGGCGGTGGCGGTGACGAGAGTGAAAGTCGTCCTGGCCACATGGGGAAATGGGGACGAAGCCTTACGCACTAACCAGGACACCCGCACACCCGCACACCCCCACACACCCCCGCACACACACACAAAGCGCCTACGCTGACGTCGACTGTGACGGCGACTGCGACGCGGGCAGCAACAGCAGCGCCGATACACCAATACCAATACGCACGCAGAGAGGCTCCTTCGCCTCCTTCGCCTCCTTTGCCTTTATATTCACTTTTCCTCTGCTCGCTTTTCCATCTTTTTTTTATATTTTTTTTCGCTGCTCTGCCACTGCTCTGCCACTGTTTATTTTGGTCGCAGGACCTGCCTGGCTCCTGCTCCTGCTCCCGCTCCTGCTGGGAGTAATTTTTCTTATTTTCGTGTGCTCGTTCGTCTTCTGCAGGCACAAAAGCAAACTTTTCTTTTCTCAACTTTTTTCTCTCATTTTTGTTACCCGGTTTTTCTTTTTTCTTTGTTTTTTTTTGCTCTTAAGAAATAGTTGGGCCCAGGATCGTGGGGGGAGGACGAGGAGGAGGTGCTCCCTCTCCACAGCCGTTTTCACTTTATTTTCCTTCAGGTTTTCTTGATTTTTTGGCTGCCAAAAGCTTGGCGCCCTGAGCTTTTCGGTGCGAGTCTTGGCTGCGGCTTCACGATCATTAGTGGAGGTGCAAACCAAAGTGGAGAGTTCTCCTTCTGTTTGCTGAATAAGAGATTGAAATGCACTGCAAAATGCAGTAAAGTCTTCCACCAACTCAGTGCCTCTCTCTTGCAGGGAAGTGTGAGTCTTGGCTGGGTTCTAACGATCGCCAGTGCAGCCTCAAACCCCTTTCTGCGTTAAGTAGCCCTTTGAAAGCCACTGGGTGTGAGTCTTGACGATCGTTAGTGGAGCCCCAAACCGCTTTCTTCGTTAAGCTGCGAGACTTCGCTGGAAAGGTGAGTCTCCAACCCAAATATTCGTTAAGTAACCTTTTGGAAAGCACTGATTGCGGTCTTGGCGATCGCAAGTCGAGCCTCGAACCCCGCTGGAAGCCAAATGCAAAAATCAAACTGCAAACAATGAATGAAAGTGCGACTTCTGGCTCTCTTTTTGGCTTCTGAAAGAAAACTGCGTCACGAAGCGTATCTCTCGCACGTGCTTGGACGCATATTTCAGCAAATTCCAACGCAGACTCTCTCTTCGCAGACTTAGAAACACAAAAAGCATCACCTTTGGCGTCTCTGCAATCGCTTTAGTAGATCTCTCTCTATATCTTTCGCTGTTTTTGCCCATTCGAGACGTGTTCGAATCCCAAGAATCCAACGCAGACACAAACGTCGGATTAATGTCGCTGGCTTGTCCGACATGGATGACATGGCGATAGCGTGGCTCCAGCTAGGGGGGCGCCCGAGCCCTGGGCCATTGTTCCCTCCTCGATAATCACGTAGAGCCGCCCGGTGCAGGCCAGCCCAGTCCGGCTGATAGGGAGCACTGGCCAGGTGATTGGAGACGCTATCTGGTATCAGGCGGAAGTGCAAATCGCTTACAGAAAACTGTTTAAACGGGTAAAAAATCATGTCCAAAGTAAGGTTGTAAGCAGGGTCTTAATCTGCCGATTAGCATCGATTCCAAGTATCATTCGACGTTGTTTACCAGGCGGAGAACAAGGCCCTGTCAGAGATTAGGAATTACGTAGCCAGAGCGTGGGATTCTACATTCTTTTCTCATTTTTTTTTTTGCAAGAAACTACGTTCCTTTATTGAGCTACCAACGTGCCCGCGATATTGGTTGGGCATTACGTATAGGCCTCCGATTCGTGCCCTTTTCAGCCCCCAAAAACGATGAACGAACGTGTTAAATGGGGTTACGGCTAAGAAAATCGGAATTTCGAATTTTTTCGGATGCGTAACGCCCACAGAACGTCGAGCGTGGCATCGCTTCGTACGTGTAAGAATCGGAAGTAGAAGAGAGTCGTGAGTGTGCGGTTCTTGGATTTTTCGGTGGTTAAATGACCTCAAGACCGCCCGAGATGCTAACGCATTCCCTTAATCGTTGCAGGTATCGGTTCCGGGTTCTGGAAGATTACTCATGCCAGCTGCCAGATGGGAGATGCCAGCAGAATGCATCTCCGGTGCGGAAGTAGCGCACGTCGCTCTCCGGGGCAAGCGACGGCCAAAGTGGGCTTTAGTCATGCGGTCACGGCGGCTTCGGCTATCTTCCGGTCTGTGCTCCGGGAGAGAGCAAGCCACGCTCCAAGATCTCTGTACTCGCCACGGTCAAGCGGCATTCGAGTTATGCAACATTCTCGACCGCGACCAGCAGCGACCTATTAAAGACGCGCTGACCCGCTCCAAGTCACCACTGCCACCAGAGAGCTGACCGCGGTAGCAAGGTAGCCAAGGTTCACCGAAAGCGCAAAGGATACGGCGAGTTCCAGGATTAGAATCATCAAATGTGCCCAGGACTCCATCAAGCGACCGCCTAACCAAGTGAACAAGCCAAGTGAAGCTCGAAGCCACTACCGCCATGACGACGCACTGCCTCTGGTCGCATCTGCTGGGCTTGCTCGCCCTGCTTGCCCTGGCCACCAGTCGCTCGGTGCGCCAAGCACCCGGTCGAGGCTACCCGCCGGTACTCCCGGGCGGCTACTATGGCCAGCCCCCCTATCCGGTCTATCCGCACTCCTATGGCGGCTATGGCGGCTACCAGGCACCGCCGCCACCACCTCCGCCGCATGGCTTCGGTCCGCCCGGAAACTACTATGGAGTCTACCAGAGCTTTCCCGGAGGCGGCGACCCCATCCAGTTTGATTATGTAAGTAAAAGTATTGTTTTTTATTAGTTTTATTTGGTTTTTATGGGGGAAATACTTAAATTTGATGGGGAAGATGATTTTTTAGGCATAAATGTAGGATAATTACCTTGAAAAAATATTTTTTTAAATGTTTAACTTGCAGAAAAGTTGTTTTTAGTTAGATTTCTATATTTATTTCCATAATTGAGACTCGAAAAAGCTTTATAAGGTGGAGAATAAACTGTATTCCAGTTCCTATTCGCTTTCTTTGTCTATTTTGTGTTTAAAAAATTGATAAAAACACATTTTATTAAGGGGACGGCATAATTCTCTTAATTTTTATGTTTATTTGGCTTAAAAACCACTTGGAATAAAAACATTCTTAGCTTTAAGGGCCGATTTTTCAATGTCAGGTTAACTTTTGTCATTGAGATAAATCTTTTTCGGAGTAATGTAGGCCCCTCAAAATCATGTTTTTGTTTATCTGACTGACAACTCCCGACTAGAGGAATAGCTCTAGTTAAAAATTTGTCAGTAAGATGAAAGCAAACATGATTTTTGCCGACTTAATTACTCCGAAACTACTCCTCATTGACAAAAGTCAACCTGACATTGAAAAATCGGCCCTTAACAATATAAAATTATTATTATTAGTTGCCTCTTGACCTCTTTCAATTTAAAAAGTGCATAAAAAAGCATGATACATGTTTTAAAAGCCACATGTACCCTTAAGTGAGCTCCAAAAGCAGTTGCAAAATGTCTAAAAAAAAACCCTCCTTTCACTCAATGTTGTTCCCCACCTTAATGTATCCCAGAATAATCGTTGCTCGCGAAACTACATTGGTATCAAGCCGCATCCCGACCAGCAGCAGTACTACTACGTGTGCCAGGCCAACTGCGTGATCTTCAGCAAGTGTCGCAGCCACCAGGTGAGTGCCCGCTGAGGACCTAAGCCTGCCAGCCTGCAGTCTCCTAACCGGATACCTCCTCCGCCCCCACAGAGCTTCGACCCGAGCAGCGGCCGCTGTGTGCCGCACAGGCAGGCCCTCCAGCCCCGTCCACCCCACCACCATCAGAAGGAGTGCCAGAAGGAGGGCCGCTTCCCGCATCCCCACGACTGCAAGGTGTACTATCGCTGCGACAAGAACCAGACGACGCCCTGGCTGTTCGCCTGCCCCGAGGGCACCATCTTCTCGCCGCTGGTCCGCAAGTGCGTGCCCGGGGACCAGTGCCCCTCCACGGAGATATCCACCAGCGGCAGCTACATCCCTCAGAACTGCGAGCTCAAGTTCCCCGTGTGCACCGAGGACGGCACCTTCCGCTCGCCGACGGACTGCGCCCTCTACTACACGTGTCGCCAGCAGGAGAGCGGCAACTACCTGCAGACCCGCTTCAAGTGCCCCGGCAGCAACAGCTTCGACACGGAGCGCAAGCTCTGCCGGCCCCGCAGCGAGGTTGACTGCTACGACTACCCCCCGCCGCCGTACTACCCCTACTACCCGCCCTATCCGGCTGCTCCGCTCTACGAGGAGGACGACTACGATACGGGAGCGGGCTCAGGAGAGGCCAAGGAGCAGCAGCAGCCCGGCTATCCTCCCTATTCACATGATTCCTACTATGGCAGCAAGGAGCCAGCCCCGGATAGCTTGTATGTCGAGGCCACAACTCCAGCTTCATCGAAGGAGACCACCAAATACCAATACAAGCGGTACACCTATACCACAGGCAAGGACGAAGTCACCGAGACTCCGAATCCAAAAGGTGCCCGACAGGGGCTGCATCTTTCCAACAATATTGTTATTCTGCCCACTACCAAGCCGCCGGCACACGAATGTCCCACTTTGCCCACGAACAAGCCGACAACAACCACTCGGGCGACAACTCGGAAGCCAACGACGACTCCGAAAACCACTCAAAAACCAACAACGACGACTCCTAAAACCAGTACCACCGAAAAGCCAACAAAAACTACTGAGAAAAGATCCACAGTGACTTCGACCGAGAAGCCGAAGACAACCACTACTCCAAAGCCAACTACAATGAACACAACCACTAAGAAGCCAACAACGACCACTCCGAAAACAACTACAGCTCCGACCACGACTCCTAAAACGTCTACAGTGACATCAACCTCTCGAAAACCAGACACGACTACTCCAAAACCAACTACAGTGACGACAACCACTCAGAAACCAACGACGACCACTCCGAAAACAACTACAGGGAACACAAGCACCGAAAGGCCAACGAGGACTACTCAGAAGAGATCAACAGTGACTACGACGACCAAAGGGCCAACTACAACAACTCAAAGGCCAACGACTACTCCAGAAACAACTACAGTTACAACAACGACTCGGAAACCAATAACGACTTCTCCGAAAACTAGTACAGTAGCTATAACGACTCAAAAACCAACTACGACAACTAAAAAAACTAGTACAGTGACTACCACGACTCAAAGGCCAACGACGACCAGTCCTGTGACATCCACAGTGACAACCACGACTCAGAAACCAACTACGACCACTCCGAAAACTAGTACAGTTACTACAACGACTCTGAAACCCACTACAATTACTACAACGACTCAAAAACCAACAACGACGACTCCAAAACCAACTACAGTGACGACAACCACTCAGAAACCAACGACGACCACTCCGAAAACAACTACAGTTGCGACTACGACTCCTAAAACATCTACAGAGACAACAACCACCAAAAAGCCAACCACGACGACACAGAAATCAACTACAATGACCTCTACGACTCAAAAGCCAACAACGACTACTCCGAAAACTAGTACAGTAAAAATCACGACTCAAAAACCCACGACTACGACACCTAAAACGTCGACAGTAACATCAACCACTCAAAAACCAACAACGACTACTCAGGAACCCACGACAACGACTCCTAAAACGTCTACAGTTACAACAACGACTAAGAAACCAACAACGACTACTCCGATAACTAGTACAGTAACTACAACGACTCCGGAAACAACTACAATTACTACAACTACTAAAAAACCAACAACGACTACGCCAAAACCAACTACAGTGACGACAACCACTCAGAAACCAATTACGACCACTCCGAAAACAACTACAGTCACGACCACGACACCTAGAACGTCTACCGTGACATCAACCACCCAAAGGCCAACAACAACGACTCAGAAACCAACAACGACCACTCCTAAAACATCTACAGAAACAACAACGACTCCGAAACCCACAACAATTACTACAACGACACAAAAACCGACGACTACGACTCCTAAACCGACTACAGTAAAACCAACCACTCAGAAACCAACCACGACGACACCAACAACAACTACAGTGACAACCACGACTCAAAAGCCAACAACGACTACTCCGAAAACATCTACAGTTAAACCAACCACTCAGAAACCAACAACGACTACTCCGAAAACATCTACAGTGACAATAACCACTCAGCGACCAACGACAACTACCAAGAAACCGACCACAGTTACTACCTCGACCCGGAGACCAACGAGAACGACTCCTAGGCCAACGGAGACCACAAGAACTACAGAGAAGTCGACTCCAACGACTCCGAAACCCACTACAGTGACAATAAGCACTCGAAGGCCAACAACGACGACTCGAAGGCCAACAACGACGACTCGAAGGCCAACGACCACGACTCGAAGACCAACAACGACGACTCCGAAGACTTCGACAGTGACAATAACATCCACGACCGAGAAACTGACATCAGTCACGGCGACGAGCACAGTGACGACCACGACTGTGCCAGAGCTCAACAGCACCACCACGACGGATCTGACGACGCGACCCCACTGTCCCGACCCGGACTCCACCTCAGGTAAGCCACCGCCCCGATCGCCCCTCGACACAAGCAGCAGCCCCACACACAGGGAACACCTAATCCACACACTCGCCTTGCAGATACAGACACAGCAGACACACACCCTGCATGCACACCGACACAACACCTGAGGTCACTCCACGTCCAAGTCCAAGAACGGGCCAGGGAACAGTCACCCAAGCACACACACACCGACACTGATCCACTGGGAAAGCAGGAGCAGCTGCACCAGCCCCTGCGTGCCAACAACCTTCACTCCCAAGAGGACTCCTTGGACTACATGGACGACGGGCCCTCGTTTTCCGCGGAAGCTGGGCAGGCAACGACCGCCAAGGTCCCGACCATGTCCACGCTGGCGGCTGCTCACATCCTGCGGAAGCTGTTCCACGTGATCTCGACCACCACGCCGGCCAGCCGAGAGCGTGCTTCCAGCCAGCGTCCGCCGGGCGTGACCATCTCGCAGATGGCCAAGCACAACCTGGCCACCTCCAAGCCCTTCATTGCCCACTCGCTGCGCCTCTCCATCCAGCAGCTGGCCTCTAACCAGAAGCGCTCCATCCCGACCCAGGCTGCTGCTGCCAAGAAGGAGCCGGAGGACTCGGAGTACTATGATAGCTACGAGGACAACGAGGTGCTGGCCAGGAAGGACGTTCTTAAAGCCATGGCCAGCAGCACGGTGGCCGCTGTGCTTCCGCCGGCGACCACCGAGCAGCAGCAGCGCCTCGAAACGAGTTCCAGGCCAAGTCCCACCACGACGACGACGACCAGGGGCGACTCGGAGTACTCGGACTCTGACTATGCCAACGATGAGGCGGATCCGGCTGCCGAGAACGAGATTCCGGGCGGCGCCAAGAACCTGGAGGCAAGGAAGAATCTGCTGCTGAGCCTGCTGAAGGAGAGGCTGCAGCCAGTGCCCGTGGCAACGAAGAGTAGCAGTGGTTCCAGTACTAGCACAAGCACAAGCTCTAGTACAAGCTCTAGTACAAGTACTAGTACTAGTACTAGCTCCACTTCGACTACTACCTCGACTACTACCTCGACTGCTCCGCCCATCATCGCAAAGCCAACGCTTCAAGCCCGAAATAAGGGAGAGCGCAGCTTGGAATACTACGACGATGACGATGACTACATGGAGGATGAGCCTGCCAGCGGCAGCCAGGACCCAACCACGGATGCACTGGCTAAGAAGCGACACATAGCCATAATTCCACAAAAGCAAGAGCAGGTTACGAATGAAGTAACCTCGGAAATTGTGCAGGCAAAGGCAGGAGGATTGGAGGATCCACAGCTGCCCACGGCCAGCTTCCTGAGGCAGTCCTCCAACGAAATAGAAGGCGGAAACAGCAACTCCCTGGCAGATGAGGCGAGCAGGAGACTCAGTTTCCTGGGCCGCATCCTAAAGCTCACCAGCAGAGCCACTGCCAGAACCACACTCAGCACAAGCACAGAGACAGTCACACAGCCAACTAGAACTATAGAAACAACACCTAAATCCTCCACAGAATCATCCACAACAAGCACAGAAACACCCACAAGAGTTCCCCGAAGTTTTCTATTGAAAGGGGGAAAAGCTCAGCCTTCGAAGGCCAGGATAACGCCGCCGCCGCCGGCAATCCGCCGGGCCGTGCTGTCCGTGAACCACAGGCCTTGGCTGCTGGCGGCTAAAAACCAAACCGTTCACCTCACACCCATTGCCATCGCCTCCTCCAACACCCACCCAGTGAGCCAAGCTAACAGTTCCACCCTCCGCCCCCTAGTTTCCAGCCCCGATAACTATCCCACCGAGAAGGTGCCGCAGCTCATCGTCAAGGTGTACGAGCCCATCGACCTGAAGATTGTGTTCTGCCCCAAGACCTGTGACGAGGACCACGAGCACAAGTTCGGTGAGTACCTGGCCTGGCACTGACTCTAGCTGGAACTCCAACTGTAACTCTCATTTCCACCTTACAGACCCAGCTGATAATCATAAGAACGTGTCCAGCTGCACCGGCGGAAACTGCCAGGACGAGGAGGTCCGCAAGCACGTGGACATCCAGTGGAAGCCCCTGGAGCTGAGCGACATTGCCAGCTTCCGGAATGCGGCCTAGAAACTGGAGAAGGAACTCTTTTTAGTTTTAAATTTTAAATTTTAATTATAAACCTAGACACAGCCCAAGAATTATGCTTAAATAAATACTTAAAATCCAGCTCCGGGTCTCGGTTTTTATTCTCGTCCTGCAAAGGGAAGGGAAAAGGAGCAGCCATGCCATGCACACAAAAAAGGAAGCCAAAACGTCCTTCAGTGGGCAGTGGGTCGTGTCGTGGTCGTGGGTCGGTGGTCGCGGTGGTGGTCGTGACCTGTGGCTGCGCCGCATGCCGCCTGCATGTGTCCAGAGCTTCGCTTCAGCTCCAGGTGCCACCTGTTGGCGCCCGCCGATGCCGATGCCGATGCCAAACAAAAGAAAGAAGTCCCTAACACACAATCGCCGAGGACGACGACGAGGACGAGGACGAGGACAACAGGAGCAAGCCAAAGTCGGCATGCATGGCATGCCACCTGCCTCCTGTCTGGCACACATGCGAGTGCAGAGGGGGACATGGACACCAGGCGCCCAGTGACGACAGCAATCGTTGTCGTGCTTTGAGTGTGTTTTTTGCCGGCAAAAGAAAATGCACAAATGGAGCAAGTGCAGCGGGAGCAGGCTGGAGGCGGGTTTTGGTTTCGGTTTGCCTCTTTTTTCTGCTGCCTTGCTTTTGTTGTCTTCATTGCTTGTGGCACAGTTTTGCGAGTCTGCGAGTGGCAAATAGAGCATTTTGTCAAAAACAACGCACACAACGGTACTCAGACCTCTAGGCTATGCGCCACCTCCAGCTTACCCCCTCTAAGCCTCTGGCTCAGCAATTCTGTGGCGGCTTTCGCGGCGATTTACAGTTATGCGTGCCACAAATCGGCATTGGGCTTCAGGCTGAGTTCCAGGCTTCACTCTGATGCCCTGCACAAATCTCCAGTTGGCCATGAATTATTCAGCAGTTCAACAGTTGGAGGACGGGGACTCCTCCTCCTCCGAACTATGGCTCGGCACAATTTGCAATTTTCATGTGTAGTCTTGGAAATTGACTTGGCATCCTGGCATCCTTCGAGTGCCAAGCACATACATGCTCCAGCTCCTGCTCCTTGTCCTTGTGCAAATCCTTTTTATGCCCGCATTATATAGTTCGCACCGAGTCAGAGACTCGAGACCCCGTCACATTTGGCACACGATGCGCGCGTCATTCAATTCCATTTCCATTGCCATTGCCATTGGTATTTCCCTTCTCAGCCTGTGCCACCCTTAACCTCCTCCTCCAGACTAGCTCCTGGCATGTGGAACATTTCCTCCACACTTCCATTTCCATTTGCAGAAAGCGCGACGCCATTCCGAGGGCCATATAACCAAGTTCAATTACCTGTTACAGCCGTTAGATGAATTTCTATGGCCAGTACATGTCCCGACTAGTTGAGTACAGTTCATGGCAGCTCCCAAGGAGGGTGTGCCCGTGCCCCGTGCCTGTGTGTGGCTTTTTTGAATATCTGAAATGTTTTTGTTCGCGCCAAGCCAACAACTTCGACAACAGGAAGAGGAAGGAGCAGGATGTGTGTGTGGAGTAGAGAGAATGGACAGAGACAGGGACTGACTGGGACTGGGCTTTTGGGGGGGTGGAAGAATAACGACACACTTTGGCACGCATTTGTGATAAACATAAATGAGCTTAGAAATGAACCCCGCAGGATAAGGCGTACAACAAGGAACACACACGCCCACACACTGGGGCATAGTGCAAGGAGGTTCGGATCGGGAGGAAGCCGTATTGACTACATCAAGTATCAGGCCAAGACAGAGAGCATTATACAAATGATACGACATTAGATAAGCCTAAGTGCAAATTGGCTTACAAACCGGGATTTGTGTTCGAGTTTTTGGCGCCTTTCTTCCTTTTGGCGAGGCTTAGTTGGCGGCTTTGCCTCGCTTTGCATGCCGCATGTGGCATCATAACATCACATATGCATGAGCAGGAGTGTAAGTCCTACGCGGATAGTGTCCAGATGGCATTGCTTTTTAGCACCAGCGTCAGCGGTTCACCTAATGAGCATTCAATGGAGGCCAGACCACCTCCATCCTTGCAAAAAGAAGCAACAGTCGAGAAAACAAAGCCACAGCGCATCCTCCTCCTCCTCCGCCCACGACTGTTATGAAAAACAACGCAAATCCGGCACTCAGACCTCTAGGCTACACCCCCCATACTGGCTGGCGCACTCCGTGTGAGGAGCCAAAAAAATTGCCAAAAAATTCGTCCTTGATTCGTTGCAGTTTCTTTTTCGGCAGAGTGACTGGCTCCAGCTCTGTTCGAGTGTCGTGCGAGCCAGGAGCCAGCCGGAGTTTTCTAAAACGAAAGCAAAAAGATGCAACACACACACACACACGGGGTGGCAAGGACATGCGGCTGTCGACTGGAGATGGGGTCTGCGAGAGCTCATCGTCATGAATGAAACCAGTCCCAGTCCCAGTACCCATGCCGGGCTGCTGCTCGTCTTTTGCCATCTCCGTTGCATTCTTTTTGGGGCTGCCGACGCACTCGCTGGCACGGCACTCTGATTGCTTTTGGCTTTTGCCACCGACCCCCCCATGTTGCCACTTTTTTGTGTGTGCCACATTCTCGCGTGCTGCTCCTTTTGGCCAAGTCGGCTCCTGTTTGTGACCCTTTAAGGGGAGGAGTAGGAGAAGGAGTGGCTCATGGCTCATGGCTCATGGCTCGTTTTAGCCGATTGTTTCGTTTGATTTCGCTCCGCTGAGGTCTGCTCTCCGCTCCAGTTACCTTAAAAAAGAGAGGGGACTGGGACTGGGAGGAGGAGGACTTTTCACGGATTTCGTGGCCCAGTGCATCTCGGCTGGCGTGCTCCGGCGAGCGCTTTGTGCAACAAATTTGCAACTCGCAACTCGAGTGGGTGCCACTGGAGGGTCCTTCAAGCGTGTCCCGTATCTTGACCTCGCCTGGGTCCCAGCCCCCACTCCTGCCTCTCCTGTGCAATCGCATTAAGGCTTGTCCTTATTATTTATTGACTTAATTGATTTTAAATATGCATAAAGCTGCGGTCCATCCAATATTTGTCTTTGGCTGCAAAGCGCAAAGGCGGCAGTGGCTTTCAATTAGCGTTCCCAAACATCATCGAGCCTGGGACCTGGTCAGGGATGGGCACAGACAGAGGCGCAGGCACAGGCACAGAGGCCCGGGCACAGGCAGGCTCGGCTCTCTCTCGTTTTTAATTTGCTGTTTGCATTATCCGATTTCGCATTTTTATTTCACCTTTTTTTCCAGCCCCACGCACTGCAAATATTTTCGTTTCTTTGATGCAATTTCGCTAGTTTTCCAATGGGTTCGAGGATTGGGAGTGGACCCTCTGCCACTTTGTTGATTAAACATTAATTGTGCCTCGGAAATGCACAATGCAAAATGCAAATCGATTTCAGTCTGCCAGGGGGATGGGAGCCAGTCTCTAAGGTGAGCTGAGCCTCGGGTTGAGTGGCCTAAAAGTGTGTTCTGCGGAAAGTTTTTCAGAACTAGCAGAGGAGGAACGGGACTCCTGGCTAGAGGAGGAAGTCCCTGCTTTTTTACGCTAATTGCTTTGTCCGGATGACAATCCTCCCCAGAAGTAGCAGCAGGAGGAGCAGCAGCTCGTTTTTAATGCAAACTTTTTGTATTTTATTGAAGCATTAAAACGCATTTTTAACAACCGAATCGCAATATTGACGATACACCCAGTAAACCCTCGAAAGAGAGAGAGCGTCTAGCCTGGGTCCAAGGCAAGGGCAAAGGACCAAGGATGGCCCAAAGAGAGCGCTTGATGGTCCATTAAAGACAAAGATTTTTGTGAAAAATTACTACATTCACTTTACGGCGAGGAAGGGAAAGGAACTAGAAATGCTGCCGCTGGCAAACAACAAAGTTGTAAAAATTGTTTCGTTTTTAAGCCAGGCCAGAATGCGCTTGTGCACAGAGAGAATTTTTAAGTGAAAATGTACTTAAAGCTTAATTGAGTACAGACGTACTCAATTTAAGAATAAAACCATTTCAGGTTAAGAATATTTGTACGTAATTTGGGTGTTACGACTTTTGTATTTATTTTGAATTTTGTTTGGTCTCAAAGTAAGGAAAAAAAAAACTTAATCTAGGAATTTTTAAAAAATCCGTACTCAAAATAAGAATAGTACGAATTTGAGTACGCGAATTCTTAATTTCCAAACCCCAAAATACTCTCTGTTTAAGTTTAATATACTAAGTTTAATTACTTAAAATTTAATTGAGTACAGACGTACTCAATTTAAGGCTAAAACCATTTCAATTCAAGAATATTTGTACTTAATTTTGCTGTGAGTACTTTTTTATTCATTTTAAATTTTTTTGGTCTCAAAGTAAGGAATTTTGAAAAAATCTGTACTCAATTTGAGTACGCGGATTCTCAATTTCCGAACCCCTTAATTCTCTCTGTGTGGGGAGTTGGGCAAAGGTCTGGGGGGGTCGCTATTGCGGCGGTAAACTACCGTAAGTTTAACAGCGGCGCATAAACTGCAGCAGCGGCCTCCACCGACTCCGTCTCAGCTTTGCCATTAGCAATAAAAAGGGGAACGGGCACGAAGCTGGGGAGGATGAGGACGGAGGACGGAGGACTCCATACCCTTCGAAGATTGAGTTATGTGCGTTTCGACTTTGTTTCGGAGGAGGGAGTGGGGACTGGAGCGCGCTGTTTCGGCAATATAATGGTAATAACCCAATCGTTACAATCGCGCTCAGAGCCCCGCTTCCACTTCCGCTTCCTGCCTTCGCTCGCTCGCTTTTAGTTGCCGTTAGAATGCACACTCAAGGGGAGACGGCAGTTGCAGGTCATGAATTTGCCATTTTACAGCCGTCGTATTTTTTCCATCCTCCCATCCATTCATCCATTCCATCCATCTTCATCTGGAGCTTCATCCCTCTCCCTCCTCGGCCTAAGCTGATTTTCGGGGGGCATCCTGGGGGTGGCTACCCTAGAAATAATAACGCTTAAACTTTTTAGTGTTGTCATTAAATTCCTCGTGTAAGTTCCCCGAACGAAAGGGGGTTGAACCAGCCAGTCCTGGCCGCGTGTTTGGTTTGTTTTTGTGTGTATTTTGTTACTGTTTTTATTTAACATTTTAATGTCGCCTCAGCCTCAGCCTCGGCCCCGGCCTCCGTCTTGGAACACACTAACGCCGCATCTGCAGGTCTATAAATTTCGATATTTACTTTTTATATTGCAAAAATTTTTCTGCTGACGGAATTACGGAAATTAAAAACGAAATGAGCCTTGAACCAGGCAGCCTGAAAGGGAAGGGAAGGAACCCAGAATGAGATGAGTTGTCAGCGCTCATGCGCGCCCGCCTCTGACTCTGGCTTTCAAGTCCCGCCTCCTGCCCGTCACTCCACCTTGGTCCGAGTTGCCACTTTAGTCATAAAAGAAACATTATTCCGTGCACTTTTTAATATCCCGCACGGTTTTAACTTGCCTCCTGCTCCTGGCTCCTTACTGGCTGTCTTCTTTACATTTAATCGTAAAGTTTAGAAACTTTGTAATGGCAGAAGAAGGCTTTCTTTTGAGATCCGAGATAGGGGACACCCAAGGGAAGGCTCTATATTATTTGCACTACTTTTCCCCATGAGTTGTCATCGATTTTCATGTTCATTTTGTCAAAAACTACGCAAAACCGGCACTCAGACCTCTAGGCTATACATGCATATCTTCAATACTTTTGCTCTAAAAAGCGCGAGCTGCCATCGATCCCTGGTCCATCCAGATCCCTGATTAGAGCCTCTCCTCACACAAAACGTTTAATAGCTAATCAACAGGGTAGAGAGTCATCTAATTTAACAAATTTATGCTTTTTCCCCGCTTTTCCCGCATAGTTGTAAACTGGGAAATGCGAGCGAGGGTGAACGCTGCACTTTTCCCCTACTTTTGGGCTTTGATTTGATTTTTACGCCGCGCCATAAATTGTTTAGATGAGTTTTTTAATCGAAATTGTTCGAAATGACTTAGGTAGGCATAAAATGTCTCTGTCTCTAGAGAAAAGGCCAGCGAGAGAGAGAGAGACTGAGACTGAGAAGGGGGATGAACGGAAAGCGCTTTGCGAATAAATTGACGATTTCCTTGGGCCTTCAGTTGCTCTTTTTATAGGGCTTATAAAAAGAATATTTTTAATAGCGCATAAAAACTGTTTGTTAGTTGCAGAGGCAGGCTAAGAGGGAAGGATGAGGCATGCTCCGCCCCAGAGCAGGCCTGCTTAGACCTTAGCCTAGTAACCACTCAGGTCAGGTGGCCAACCATCCAGCCAATGGGATCTCGCTCTCCAGATCGTTCTGCCCTTCACTTTTTACTGGCCAGCAGCAGCGGCAGGACTCGTAAACGTGGCCCAAAAACTTTGAACTTGATGGCCTCCTCTTTACGGCGATGCCGTGTGCTGGCACCCCCTCAGCCTCAGCTCATGTGGTCATGAGGCACCACCAGAACCCACATAAAAAGATACATTTGGCAGGCACCCAAACGACGCATAAAACGCGTTACATTCATCCATGAGCGACGTTGATGGGCTCATAAATGCCGCGAATGTGCATGAAACGCGTATTTTTCTACTTTTTGATGATTTTGAAATTTTGTATGCGTTGAGTGCCGTTAAGAGAGAGAGAGAGTGTGTGTGGGGTGTAACGTAACCCCAAAAATACGTAACACAAACTTGAGCCGGAATTGTTTTTAACCCACTAAAGGAGGCCCTGCTCCTGCTCCGGAGAGAGAGTCCTGTCGGCAGTTGCTGCTGCCGTAAAAGTAATAAGAAATGTCTCATTTTTAGAGCTTCGAAATAAAAAAAGTTATCGGCAGGCATTTCGTCAGAGAAAAAAGAGAAAAATAAAGAAAGAAAGCCATAAAAGGGTTGCGGTTTAGTTTACTTCTTCCTGCTGCTGCTCCTGTTCCTGTTCCTCCTTTTTTTAAGGCTCCCCTTCAAGTCCTAATCCCCGAAATTAACAAGCGCCCAAAGGCACTCCATTAGCCCTTCGAGAAAACTTTCTAGCCGGATCTCCTATAGGTTCTCCAGTTCGTAATTAAACCCTTTGATTCCGGGTACCGGGGGTGTCCTGATTCGATTTCGGGCTCTGTTCCGGGCTCTGTCCAGGCCTCCCAGCCTCCTGCCTCCTGTTATTGTTGCTCTGAACCCGCGCTTAATCGAACACTTTTTGTGTTGCCCATAAATGGCAATGGAGGAGAGTCCTGGGAGGCGAGGAGCTCTGGCGTGGGAGGAGCTGTCATAGTTGCGCATTTTAAATTAGCGTATCCTCGCACACACACTCGCACACCCGCACACCCACGCCTACACCCACATCTATCGCCATCTTTGTTCGTTTTCGGCGGCAATGGGAGGAAAGGGAGGTCCTGGCGTTCATTAGATTGATTTTTATTTTATTGCCTCGCATTTTAGGGCGGAGTTTTTACATATTTTTTTGCGTGCGTCCGAGCGAGCGAGCCCTGTCCCTCGTCCTGTCCCTGTTCCTGTCCCTTTCCCGCTCGGACGCCCACTCGCATTTAAATATATTTTTCGCCTTTTTTCGCCTTTTTTCACCTTATTTTTGTCATTTTTGTTGCTTGTTTTTTACACGTTTTTTTTTCGTTGCATTTTTTTCCCTCACTAAATTGCCAAACTGCACTGGCCTCCCCTCCCCTTCTCCTATGTAAAGTGCCGTTGCAGTTGCAGTTGCAGTTGCAGCAACATCCTGCATCCTTTTTTTCGCTGTCATCGTTTCGGTTTTCCCTCCTTTTTTCCCTCTTCCCCCGCGTTCTCTGCTTAATTTTATTTATTTATGGTTTTTTATACATTTTTTGCATGTTTTTTATTTCAATTTTGCCCTGGACAGCCGCTGCGCCCCCTTTTGGGTGCTCCACACACGCATGCCACTCCCACCTTCGTCATCGGCAGCATCTTCCGTCTCATCCCAGCGCCGCCTCTCGCTCGCACCTCGCTCACAGGAGGCGGGAGGCAGGAGAGGAGGGGACCCAATAAACTGCATTGCCGGCACAGGAGCGGAACAGGACCTAAGGGACATGGAGCTATGTAAGTGGAAATAAAGTAAAAAAAAATATATATATTTTATTTTAATTTTTTGTCTGAAAAAAAAATGTATTTTACTAATTTTTAAGGGGAAAAATGTATAATCATTAGGCAACTTGATAAGAAAAATAGAAATTTTATAGAGAAACCCTTATATAATATAAGTACATACATTGGAGTGCCTCAGAAATTGGCACTACACCCAAAAGAATGCCACTAAAAAGTCAAAGAGAATTATGGGGTTCGAAAATTGAGAATCCACCTCAATTCGAATTATTCTATACTCAAATTCGTACTATTCATATTTTGAGTACGAATTTCTTAAAAATTCCTAGAATTATAGGGTTCGTAAATTAAGAACCCGCGTACTCAAATTCATACTATTCTTATTTTGAGTACGTTTTTTTTTTTTAAATTCCTAGAATTATGGGGTTCGGAAATAGATAATCCGCGTACTCAAATTTGTAGTATTCTTATTTTAAGTACGAATTTCTTAAAAATTCCCAGAATTATGGAGCTCGAAAATTGAGAATC
The DNA here is from genome assembly GCA_014170255.2 of Drosophila triauraria. NCBI lineage: Eukaryota > Metazoa > Arthropoda > Insecta > Diptera > Drosophilidae > Drosophila > Drosophila triauraria. Next base: position 2,834,451 of record CM024333.1, on the reverse strand, counting down.
CGCGTACTCAAATTCGTACTATTCTTATTTTGAGTACGGATTTATTTTAAATTCCTAGAATTATGGGGTTCGGAAATTAAGAATCCGCGTACTAAAATTCGTACTATTCTTATTTTGAGTACGGATTTCTTAAAAATTCCTAAATAAAGTTTTTTTTTCCTTACTTTGAGACCAAAAAAAGTATACTTTGATTTCGAAACTCTAATACTTTCTGTTGGAGCATTTTTTAATATTACAAAATTAGGAGAAGGATATTCAGTGAAAGTAACATAATAATATAAGGATTCCTGATGTTCCTCTCTCATTGGGACTTGTTTCTTTTTGCCTGAGCTTATCCTTTTCTATAAACACCAAGTTAGGCAAGACTTGAGATTACATTTTAATACTTAATCTTGTGGAAATCGTTAACAAAAACCCACCAAAGCACGCTTTAAGGTGCAGTATCCCTTGCGGTGCAGCATTCCGTGCGGTTGTCCTTGAGTAGTTGCTGATGTCCTTTTTTTCCCAATAAAAGCTAAGCTAGCTAACACGTTGACTAACTATCTAAAAAATTAATAACTTATTTAAGTTATTATTTGCTGGAAAAATGTCCTATTTTACGGCGCCAACTCCTGTTTCATTGCCTACCTTGCGGCGCCTGGGCTGCGCTCCTGGAAAATGCATTTGCAGGCAAAACAACTAAAACAAAGGCCTCTGCTGCGCTGCAGCTGCCACTGCCACTGCCACTGCAGCAACTGCAACAACTGCAGCAGCAACTGCATTCGATAGCTCTCTCTCGCTCTCGCTCCCGCCCAGGGCTTAGGACGTGTGAGCGTTTTGAGCCTTTGCTTTTTTGCACTTTTTGGGGCAATTTTTATATATTTCTAGGACTTTTTTGTGTGCGCGCCGCGCGCTCCCTCTTTTTGTGTTTTTTTATTTTTATTTCAGGGCCATCGAGGTCCGAGGCAGCTTCGGCTGCACTCGGCAGTCCGCGAGCCCCTCCCACCGTGGCATGTGGCATGTGGCATGGGGCAGCTGCAGTGGCCAGTGCAGCGCAGTGCAGCCTGCTGTCATTTCACTCGCACCCAGGCCGTTCGCGATTGGGAATGTGTTGTTTGATTTTTCCACCTCCTCCTGCTCCTTGAATCCTTTGACTCCTTTTTTTTCGGTGTATGTATTTTTTGTGATTTTTTTGTTCCTTTTTTTCCTTTTTTTTTTTCTTGTTGCGTGTTTTTTTTAGTCTTTTGTGCTTTTTGGGCGGCTTTTTGTTTGGTTTTCGCGCTTTTTTCGCCTTCCTGTTGCACGCAACTTGCCGAGCTGCGTTTTTATTGGCTGCCTCGTGTGTGTGCGGCATAAGCCATAAGTAGGTGCTATGCATGTATGCCTTTTTTGTACTTTTTTTTATATTTTTTTATATTTTTTTTTTGTATTTTTTTGTATTTTTTGCCTGCGTATGTATTTTAGCTATCGACGTGGGCTCTTTTTGGCTGATTTTGCACATTTTTTTTTGGGGTCTTGTTGCCGCTGCTGCGGCGCTTAATGCAAATAAAATGTTTGCGTTGACTTGCATTATGCTGAGGCCTCCAACCAGTCCACCCAGTCCCGAGATAACGCATACTGCGACCACTGGGCTATGCTTTTTATTTTTCAGTCATTAAAATCGGCCCACGCTCCTGCAGGATGCAGCCTGGCTCCCCCTCGGATGGGGCGTCGAATGTGGGTCGCCGCCTTTTTTGTTGCCAGCTTGCGTCGCATAATCGCCGGCTTCACACGCAGCCCGGCTCCCTGCTCCTGGCTCCTGGCTCCTGGCAGAGAGAATGCATCGTTTTTTCGGCATTTTGCATGCAGCTTTTGGGGGCGCCCCCCTTGCTGGCATTTCGGTTGTCGTGTTCCATTGCACTTTTCCCCCCCTTGCTTATCCTGCTTTTCCGCTTTCCACTTGTCCACATTTACGTTTTTTTCCTGCTTTTTTTCGGGGCACCCTCCTAGGTCTGTCTGTCTGACTCTTTCCAGGACTCCGACTCCCGCCTGGGCGATGTTTGTGCATTTTTCACATCAATTTCGCTTCTTTACAAAATTACCGATATTTTGATAGCCCCGCCCCCGGGCTTAAGCTGTCGATTAACATTTTGCGGGCCTGCCTGGACTCACCTGCCTCACCTGCCTTTTGCCCTTTTTTGCATTCAAACTCGTCCGCGTTTTGTGCTTTGCTTTTCAAACATTTGCATTTTGCCACTTGACGCTTTTGTGTGTAATTGATTTCCAACGCTTTGATTGTCAAGTGGAGCCTGGCTTCCTGGCCTCCTGGCCACCAACAAAAGAGCGGCTCGGCTGTCTAACCCCTGAAAGAGAGCCTGCGCCTCCCCTCAGGTGCTTGGCAAACTATTGTTGTTTTGTTCCTCTTGTTCCTTTGTTTTGCTCCTAACAGCAACAACAACAACCACAACAAGAGGAGGAGCTGCATCCTGTGCTCCGAGCCAAGTCCCCCTTTCGGGGCAAAAGTGCAAAATGCAAACACAAATTAATTTCCACCATTTAGTTGCAGCTCAAGTGGCCAGAGGGGGATTGTCCTTGACCAGGGATGCCTGATGGATGGCGAGGGGTTAGGTATCGAGGGAGCCTGCAACCTCTGACCTTAGCTGCCGCCACTCGAGGCAAGCCGGGCATCGATTGCAGCAATCGATCTCTCGAGGGAAGGCCAATCGAGGAGCATTTTATGCTCAACATTTTTGATTAATTAAAAAAGGAAAAATATAAGCAAGGAAGTTAAGCCAGGCCAGGAGGGGTCCAGCAGCCAAGGATAATTATTAATTTGTAGTGTATCAAGTTATTTGCATTATTTTAGGGGGCGAAAACATAGAGAAAGTTAGGAAAAGGATTTAAATAATTCCATAAATATTTTTCAAGTCTTTAAAGGTAGCAGCAAAGAGGCTTTTTATGTATTTTTTATATTTTATATATTAAATTAATAATAATTAATAATTAATAAATAATTATAAAAATATTTAACCTACCTTTCAGATCTAAGTGTGCTAGAAATTCCAAAATAATTTTTTATAAGATAATAATGATTCCATAAATATCTTTCAAGTCTTTAAGGGGAGCAGCAAAGAGGCTTTCTTTATTTATTTATCTTTTTGTTTAATAATATAAATTTATCATTAGTATATGAAAGTAATAATATTTATAATAATCAATCATTTTAAGGCGCTCAGCTGCCTTTCAGAGCCAAACAATCAACCGTAAATGCCCACGTTTCCACTTAAATCTTTCGGAAAACATCGATGGTATTTTGTGTAAGAAAGCATTTAAAGGGCAATTAAATTGAATATCCAGGGAATCATTCCTCTTTTAACTTTAGTAAAGTATTTTTTCCCTATTCAAAGTTAACAACATTCCGTTTTTTTCAGGAGCTTTTGTTTTGCTTTTGTTAATTTTTATACCTTCGCAGAGGGTATTATAATTTTGCCATGATATTTGCAACGCAGTGAAGGAGGCATCTCAGACCCCATAAAGTATATACATATATTCTTGATCAGCATCACCAGCCGAGTCGATCTAGCCATGTCCGTCTGTCTGTCCGTCTGTCTGTCTGTCGGTTTCTACGCGAACTAGTCTCTCAATTTCTGAGCTATCTGGCTGAAACTTTCAGCATAGTCTTATTTATTTAGCACGCAGTATATATGTCGGAACCGAAATCGGGCCACTATATCCTCTAGCTGCCATAGAAATGATGCTGAAATTAATGTAAAAAATTTTTTAACTCTTTTGTTTTTCAACGTATATCAATCAATTTCAAGATATAGCAGTTTTTTACGGGTTTAGAATTACGGTTTTAGTTTCATTAAGATCAGAAAACTAGATCATATAGCTGCCATAGAAACGATCGGTCGATTTAAATGAAAATATAAAGTTCTACATGTAAAAGGTAAAATTCTATATGAAAGATGTAAAATGTTTACAAGCTAAGATATTTTATTAACTGTAACCAAAATGAATCGATTTTCAATAGGATGCAGACTGCAAGGGTATACAAATTTCGGTTTGCCGGAGATAGCTTTCTTTCTTGTTTTGTAATTAAATATGAAATCAATTTAGTTTTAAAAACCTCTAAAACACCGAGATAATATTTGGAAACATTGGCAAGCGTTTGCTTAGCTTCTGTTATATTTAGATTAAAAGTTCTATCCTCTTTCCTATTTTTAATCTACTTTTAATTTAATTAATATTTCTCAAGGTTCACAATCAAATGTTCCCATATTTTTTTTGTAATTAAATAGGAAATCAATTTAGTATTTATTTTCAATATGTTCAAAAACCTTTTAGACACCGAGAATGTATTTGGAAACTTTGGCAAGCGTTTGCTTAGCTTCTGTTATATTTAGATTAAAAGTTCCATCTTATTTGTATTTATTTAATTATTATTATTACTTATTTAGTTAATATTTCTCCAGGTTCACAATCAAATGTTCCCATATTTTTGGGCACAATAAGCCACTGTCTGTTGTCTGATTCTATGTAATTAAATAAGAATTTAGTAATTAGTATTTAGTATTTATTTTGAACATGTTTAAAAACCTCTTAAACACCGAGAATATATTTGGAAACTTTGACAAGCGTTTGCTCAGCTTCTGTTATATTTAGATTAAAAGTTCTATCCTCTTACCTATTTTTAATCTACTTTTAATTTAATTAATATATCTCAAGGTTCACAACCAAATGTTCCCATATTTCTGGGCACAATAGGACTCTGTGTCTGTTGTTTGTTGTCTGTTTCCGTATAATTAAAATGAAATCAAATTAGTAGTATAATTTCTCAGAGCTCATCAGTAAGGCTTTCGCTTTGGCCTTTCGACTTTCAGACCCTGAAGAAGGGTCACTGGGCACTCCACTCCAGGCCACGCCACGCATTCCTTCCAAGAGCGAGCTTACGAAAAATAAATAAATATTTTGCAGCAACGTTGCCAATATTCCGGCGCGAGAGAGAGAGAAGGACATCGTTGGGCGACAAGCAGAAAAATATTAAAAATCTTCGCACGCATTTTGGTCGAGCATTAAAATCAAAGTAAAATGGCATCAATATAAATACTCGTAAATTTGCAATTTCGGCGAGGCGAGGTCCCCAGCACCAGCTCCTTCCCTGCTACGTTCCTCCTCCTCCTGCTCCTTGCTACATGCGCCTCTGTCAACATACGCGACGCATGAACGGGATGTGAGTTGTGGCAGTGGCAGGAGCAGGACCCCGTGCCGGGGCTGCGTCGCATCGCATCGTAAAAAGTCTGTTCTGGTCCTCGTCCTGCTCCCTGCTCCCTGGCTCATTCGCGTGTTTAGCCTGCGAAGCGCATATGTTTAGAGAAATTAGTTTTTCATAACGCACAAGTTGTTATTGCCACCCACGCACACTCGCACACTCACCCTCGAACACACACACACTCTGGCTTTTAACGGGATTTTTTATTGCAAATTCTATTCAAATATCCATTCAGTTTTATGGCCTTCCCCCGGCCAGCCTCCAAGCTTCCTTTGAAGCCCCAAAATTCGCATATGAGCCAGCGAATTCCTTCCCCTCTCCCAAGGGGTCCTTGCCGCTACCTTGTTGTTACCGTTTTTATTTTTATTTCATTCTTTTTTCTCTGCTTTCCATTTTTTTTTTAAACAAACACAATTTTTAATATGCCTGCAATTTTTATGAGTGTTTAGAGGAATTTTATTGCACAAGATTTCCCCTGCCTAGGTCCTGGTCCCACGTCGCGTATGCGCGATAAGGCCCCGTCCTTGCCGCAATGTCCTCGAGTACCATAAAAATAAAGAATGAAAATAATATTAAATATTATAATGTTAGAGCGGCCTGTGGGGGTGTTCCTGCCTCGGACTTGGTCTCTTTGCGGGCTGAACTAGTCTGCTTAGGTGCCAACGGGGGCTCTCGTTGAGGCAAATGATGCCTATCCCTGCCATTAATCCTCGGAGACGCACGTTGAAAATGCTTAATTTTCCAGCCACATCCCTTTCCTAATTCCTTATTCCTGCTTCTGCTTCCTTACCCCTCGGATTCCGCTCTGCGTAAATTTCTAAGCTTACGTTCCGACACATGTGTCCTTGCCAAGGACTCCTAGGCACCCTACTCCTAAGGTCTATGCCCAGACTCCTTCAGATTGCCCCTATTATCAGGTCTTTAAATAATCAAGAAAACACCGCAAATTATTCCCTTTTTTCTATGAAAATAGTTCAAGGAGATGCCAAAACCTTGGTTTGTTTTCTAATAAGGCGATAGCCTAGAGGTCTGAGTGCCGGATTTGCGTTGTTTTTTGACAAAATGGTAAGTTTTCTCAGAAGAATCGGAGATGAAGCTGGCAGGAGATGAGCATGGTCATCACAGAGGGATATCTAAGCTATTTTCACTAGCTTCAGGCACTGGCTGCAGGAGATTCTGGGTCTTTGATTATTTCCTTCTTCAGATAGACCAGGACCTGTTCCACATGCCTCCTCACAGCTGCTGCTCCAGTAGTTTGCTTCCTGATCTTTTGTTCGATTTATGATCAGTTCTTGGGCCTAAGCTCCAACAGCATCCCCACCTTGAAGAAAAGGGTTATTGATGACGATTTCTAGACAAAAATCAGAGACAAATGAATGCCCAAAAGCCAGGCCGCCTCTCATCCTTGGACCAACAATATTTGTGTTTTGTTAGAAGCTTTTCCTCAACACTTCTATGCCAAAGAATCGTCACAAATCTATCTCTAACTCATCTATTTATAAATATATAGAAAAGAAATTAATTTGATGTTTATTTAATTAATTAACATTAAAAACTAAACCCGATCAGTTCTCATAAATAAATCTTTCGCTTTTATTCAAACCAATCTTTAAATCCTTCAGAAATTGCCTCCTTTTTCCGCCAAAAAAAACCTTATATATATTTATCTATCTCTTTTATTAATATTGTGCGACATTAAGCTGATTTTTTAAAAAATCCGGCACTCAAACCTCTAGGCTACTCGCCTTATTTATTAATCTGATAGAAAAGAACTTTCATTTAATATTTAACATTACAAACTTATCCTTTCACTTGTATCTATGTAATCTAAATTTATTTAAAAACTTAAAAAATGTTTAAAAATATTAAAAAAATAAAATTAAATGCATTTAAAAATATGTAACAGCTTCAAGAAACATCTATAAATATTAAATATTTAGTAAAATATATTTTAAAATGTTTAACAGCTTTACAAAATGTATTTAGGAAAAAGTAAAAGCCTCAAAGTATATCTAAAATATGAAATATTTATTAAAATGTGTAAAAAAAGGTCGAAAAATATTAAATATTTATTAAAATGTGTAAAAAAAATCTAAAGCTGCCTCAAAGAATGTCGGAAAATATTGAATATAAAGTAAAACGTATTTAAAAATATGTAAAAATATATATATTACATATTAAGATCCCCTTTTTTGCTAACAAAGTAAAACCAAACTCAAAATCCTATAGAAATTGTATTCTTTTTTGCCAAAAATCATGGATCATGATGAGGGGCCAATTCCCAAGGAAGCGCTCTTCCCAGGCTCACAAAGAGCTCCCTCCCGAAGGGTCCAACTCTCATTTCCCTTATCGCCAGACACAAATCTTGGGCGCCGTAAAACAAAGAACTCGAAGCTCGGAACCGTCTAAAGCATGGCTCCCAGTTGGCCAGCTGCCCAGTGTCCAGATCCTGAATGGCAGAGAGCTCCCGAAGCCCGAAACCCGTTTATGGATCATCGTAAAACGAAGGCCTTATGGAAAATAGGCAACAATATATTTATTATTTTCGTGCAATTTCATTTTTCGGGGATAGCGCGAAATATTATTACCAGAAGTCGCCATCGATAGGTGGAGATAGAGTCCCTGGCCCCTGGCTCCTGGTAACGGGTGCACGTATGGCTGGGTAATGACTTTTTTATGGCCATGTCGGAACAAGAGAGAGGCCCAGGAAGGGGCAGAGGCAGAGTCAAATATTTTTATGACATGTTATTAAAATTTGGCATCCACAGGAGTCGGGGTCAGGTGCCACTCATGGGCTCGATACGAACTGAGCTTATTAGAAAAAAATTACTCCGTGTCCGTGTCCGTGTCCGTGTCCTTGTCCCGTTGTATCTATCCTGGCTGCATTTTTATGTATTGCCAAAATGATGTTCTATAACATTTTTATTATGAATAACGGTTGTAAAATAAGGCGGCGAAACAAAGGAGCCAGGAGTCGCAAGTCAAAAGGACCCACAACAAGCCACAACACACATAAAAAGCCAAGAGAAACACAAAACACACGAAATGCAAATTGTAAATTACAAATTTGCAATAAAAATTTTTAATAGAATGAAACATTTTGCCTTTATGAGTTTGTCTTTCGGCTGGGAATTTATCTGCTTTTATGATAACGTAATGTGTGCCAGGAGCCGGGAGCCAGGATCTCCTTCAGCCTCCTGCCTCCCCACCATCATCATTTTCTCGTATTGTTCTTGTTTGTCGTAACAGTTTTGCATTAACATTAACGTAATTCTCTCTGGCATTATCATAAATACATTTTACGCATATTGCCAGGGCCAGAGAAGCTTGAGGAGCTTGAGAAGCAGGACTCTCACTCCCCCCCCAAGGACTATCTGGAGCATCTGCTTTCCGTTTAGTGCTAATTTCGCGGACTTTTTATCGACAAGGAGCATGCATGGCATGCCTATGAATTAGGCTCCTAGGATCTGCCAGGACAAGGGATGGTTAGTCAGCCAACCACATGGCGCTGCACTAGCTCCCAGGTTGCATTAGTTGGCCGCACGAAGGTCGCTTGGATGCCAACTAGGCCAGGCTCGTGGCCAATCAACGCCGGCAGCGGGACTTAGAAGCCTTTCAAATCGTTGCATTCGGCGTCGGCAGGCTCGTCGGACGCACTCGGGCCGAGGACCGAGCAACGAGGACCAAGGACCCTCGTGCGCTTTGCTTTTTAGCCTCTCTAATCAGCCAGGGGGAGCGCAAGGGGGTCCTTCGGTTAGCAAATCGTCCTTGCTCGTTGTCGTTGCGAGCGAGAGCGAGCCTGGCATAGTTGTGTGTGCTCCCTGCCCCTTCCTAGCTACAGCCATGTGTGTGTGCTCTGCCAGGACACATCCTGTGTGGCCCGTCCTCGCCTCTCCTCGCTCTCCTCGGCTCCCAGCTCTCCGGCTCTCGGCTCTGCACTCGGCGTCGTGTGTTTTGCGTTTTGCGCTTGTTTCTGCGTCGGCTCCGACCGCAGGGCTCCCAGGCTGAGCAGGAGGAGGAGGTGGCCGAGGGGGCTGAGCTCTGTCCTAGATTTGTTTAAATTATTTTGCGATAGTGTGATTGGCCTGGCGCTTGGCCAGCCAATGGGAGCCTTGCACATGCTTAGAGCTCTCGCTGTCAGTGGAGTCCCTCCTAGCCTGACCTAAATGCGTGTCTCGTCGCTGCGTCGCTGCCTCGCTGGTTGCCGAATAGTGCAGGATGGCTCCTCCGCCGCCTCCGCCTCCTCCGAACTAGTGGGGCTTGTGTGTGCTCTGTGGTTGGCCCGAGCACCGAGTGTGCTTAGTTGGCGTGATAGGCCGACGACGAGGATTTGCATATGAGTGGGAGTCAGCTTAGAAGCCGAGCTGTAGCTCTGCCTCGGAGCCAATGGTAGCCAAAGGGTTGAAAACTAACTAGGTTAGAGGTTCTCCTACTTGGTTAGGAACCCTGCCCCTCAAGGGAAACTCATCAAGAGACACATTTCGGCGACAGGCATTTAAATTAATTTCAAAATAATCATGAGCAGGAAACGAGGCACTGGAGGAGCTTAATGCCAGGCCAAGACAAAGGCAAAGGCATTGGTGGATTGCCGGAATCCGGGCACTGACGGGAGCCCGGAACCCCAGGAACCCCGTCAAGGATTTTCAGGGTTAAATTAGCTGACTGCGAGCGTGCGGTTAATTTTTTCACAGAGCAGGGAGCAGGAGGAGCCTTGGATGCCTTGGATGATGGGCTCCTTTGTCAGAGAGCTGGCTGATGATGGGCACGAACGATCTTGCCTGACATCTGAGACGAAGACGAAGACGGGGGAAGCCCCGGCAAGTGGCACATGTAATGAAATATGCTTAAGAAGTGCGGCACTGCCTCCTCCTCCTCCTGCTCCATTCCATACTCATCTGTTTAACTTTTTTGGAGCTCATCTGGGGGCTTGAGGGAGTGGGTGCCGTTGCCTACGCAGCCTGGAGGACGTGGAGGCACAACAAGCATATGAAAAGTTTGTTAAGAATTCTTTTTGTGTGTGCGGCGCGCTAACCCCATAAAAAAGACACACCCGCACACCCCACACACACCCCACACACACCCACCTCGCACCACGCACAGCTCTACTAATGTCGCAGCAACATTTGCGGTTTTAATTCCTTCCGAATCTCACATCTCCATCCCCAAAAAAAAACCCCGCTACATGGAAAGAAATATTTATAAGGCAGCGAGTGAGTTATGACGAGTGAGTAATAACGAGTGAGTCATAACGAGTAATGATTTGTCCGCTTCGTATAAACACCTGGATCTCAAAGTCAATAAGAGATACAACTATAAGGTAGCGAGTGTGTTATGACGAGTGAGTAATAACGAGTAATGATTTGTCCGTTTGTCCGATTCGGATAATCACCTAGATCTCGAAGTCAATAAAAGATACAGCTTTCCAATTCTGTAAAAACATTCTTATAGCGAGTGAGTAATAACGAGTGAGTAATAACGAGTAACAATTTGTCCGTTTGACCGATTCGTATGATCACCTAATCTCGAAGTCAATAAGAGATACAGCTTTCCAATTTTGTAAAAACATTCCTATAAGCTATTAAGCCTATAAGGGAGCGAGTAAAATGATCTGTCCGTTTGTCCGTCTGTTAGTTTGTCCGTTCGTAGCAAGTATTATGGTTTGTTTTATTAATTCGTCAGCCTCCAAGACTAGAACCGATTGATTTACCAAATTTGGTAATAACATTCTTAAGCCCATAAAGTAGCGAGTATAATAATTTTGACCGTTTGTCCGTTAGTTAGTTAGTTTGTCCGTATAAATTATAAATAAACCCAGATCTCGGAGACTATAAGATCTAAAGCTACCAAATTTGGTTTTATCAGCCCATAAGGTAGCGACTATAATAATATGTTCTTCCTTTCGTCCGTTCTTCCGTTTGTCCGTCTGTCCGTTTGTCCGTTTGTATATATAATCACCTAGATCTCAAAGGCTAAAAGAGCTAGAGCTACCAAATTTGCTAATAATAATCTTAAGCCTATAAAGTAGCGAGTATAATGGTTTGTCCGTTTGTCCGTCTGTTAGCTTGTCCGTTTGTCTGTAGAAACCCTTAGATCTCGGGGACTAGAACAGAGAGAGCCACCAAATTTAGTAGCAATATTCAAAAACTTCAAGAGCTGGCTACGATGGATTTTAAGTTAAGCCACGCCCACAAAAATCATAAGGAAAAAGAGCTTTTAAATCAAAAAACAAGCCTTTAAGTTATAGATACTTTACTTTAAAGTTCGCTAAATAAATAAATCAAAGCCGAATGCTTTTAAATCAGCCTTGAAGCCTATATTTCCTACATAACCTCACAGACCGTTCTTCTTATTTTTATATTTAAATAAAAAGCCAAGCCCTTGCTACTTTCTATCTTAAGAAGCTACTTCTTTTCTCTCCATGTACTTGCCAAATATGGAAAGAAAGAAGGAATTGTAAGAAAGTTTGGCTCATTAAAGTCAGAGCCCTGGAATCGCCAGAGACGAAGCCTGATGGCTGATGGCGGATGGCTGATGGCTGATGGATGATGGATGCTGCTCATCTTACAGTGGATGCAGGGATGCAGGATCTAGAGTCCTGGACCTGGAACATGCTTCGGGTCTCGGCCTTTGAGGAGTGAATAAAAAATAAGAAATAAAAATCGAGTGCACACGCAGCTCGCAGCTGGCAAAAAACAATTGCGCGGCTTCGCTCCGTTGGACTAAGCCAGGGAAGGGGTGCGAATGAGGGTGTGGGGGGGAGTGTGTGTGTGTTGTCAGGACACTTTGGGTGTTGTGCGAGTGTGTGTTAGGGTTGGGGGGTTGGGGGGAAGGGGGAAGGTGTGTGGTTACGCGTGTGCTTCTTCGCCTGCCGCGAGGCAAATTAAAAATTTCGTTTCTCGACTTTTTCTCTATGCTCACTTTTTACCCGCCGCGGCGTTCTTTTGCAACTTTCCCAGCTTTCCCAGCTTCCTCCTCCTCTCCTTTTGTGGAGAAAACTTTCTAATAATGTTGTACACAATTTAAATAGAATTTGCTGTGTGTTCCGAGGGAGTCGGAGGAGGAGCAGCACCAGGCTGGCACCGTGCAAAATACTTGCGCATGGAGGAAGGCGCACAATCAACTTGGCCAAGAATATGGCTGCTCGCGTGGGAACGCTCCTCTTTCGGAGGAGGAGAAGGAGGAGCCTGGCAGGATGGGATATGAACACGCGGTTTCTCATTATGCTAACGAAGTAAAAACTTTACAAGCACATATGAGAGCAGGGAAATTTCGAGGGGGAAGGGAGGACGAAACAAGTGCGCGGGAAATTGAAAGGAGACGCAGCAGCCCGAAAGCACAACAATAACAGCAACAACTACTGCAGCAACAGCAGCAGCGCAGCAAGTGCAGGAAAATAAGAAACTGCAAGAAACCCAAGGAAAAAACCCAAAAGAAAAGCCAAGGAAAAGCGCGGCCCAAAACCCGAAATAAAATATGCATAATAATATCCACAATAATACATGCATATGTGCCGCGACTTGCCAACTTCTCACTCCCTGCCTCTCGGGTTCGGATGGAGGGCAGTGCGCCAGTGCGTGTGGCTGGCTCTGGCAAGTTGCTAACAAGCTTAGTTCCCCTTGGTTCCCCTCCTCCCCGGTCCAACTTGCTCATTTGCCACCCACTCGCAGGCAGCTACTCAGCCAGCAGGGAGCTGAGGAAGAGGAGCCCTGGAGAGAGGTTCTTGGCAATTTTTAATTCATTTAGTTGCCCGAATTTTGGCCTGTCCTCCAGCCTCCAGACCCTAGCCTTCAGATCCTTAATCATATACTGGAGGTTGCTACCTGGAATTCCTTGAATCTTGGCTAGACTGGATGCTTAGAAAACTAAATCCTAGAGGGTCTCCATGTCCAAATCCAATCCAGTGCATTCCTGGTTTCCTATTCAACTGAACTCTGACTGGATCTCTACATTAACCAGTTCTTAGTTACCAAACTCAAATGATTTACTAAATCAGGGAAAAGTAGGGCCATTTTCTACGATTTCAGAGCTTATAAAAATCATATAGCTGCCATAGAAGAAATTAATAGAAAAATAATATGAAAACAAAGTTCGCCTTATTAGTTTTCAACATATTTGCAGTATATTTCTCTAGATATAGTCATTGTTTTATACGATTTCCACATCATGTTGTTATTTTATCAAAATTTAATGGCTTACTGATGATATAAAAATTATCTTAAAATTATTAAAATACATTTAATACTTTTGTTGTTTTTCAACATATTTCCATTTACTTCGAGATAGGAATACTTTTTACGATTTCAGAGTTTTGGTTTTGTTTTTTTTCAGGTTTATTGCTGAGTCTAAGGTAGACGCAGTGTGGTATTGTTTTCTTTTACTGTCTTGTAGCAACTATTACAATAGCTTACAATGTTCAATGGAATAATACTAAAATGTGTGGGAGTAAGACAGTATAATGGGCTATAAATTAGTGGAGTATTTTAGGTTTAGGTGTGGAGGCTTAGATAATTCTGTAGGAAGATCTAAAAGAACACACCCTTTCTTTTAAGTCTTCCTCTGGTTGGGTACTTAGTTTGGAGTGGTATGTTGAGGCTTGTCTGGTGATGATGTCCCCTATGGACGATCATGGGGACTCTGAGGTCCCTGGAACCATTCTGCACCTGTGATTTTGCGCAGCATCCTGCTCTGGAATACTCAAATACGATTCAAGTTGGTTTTAGCAGCAATGCCATAAACTTGTATACCGTATCTCCATGTGGGGGCAAGTATGGTCTTGTAGATCCTAACTTTGTTCATCTGGTTCGGATGGTTTTTGGCTTTTAACAGCCATTATAAGATTAAATTACATTAGAAAATGTACATACTCGGATTTCAAGTTAAGTTCTAAAATATTTAAACCATATATCATCAAGCCGATCTCCTTAAAAATCATTATTCCCAAAGTTTTCCAATTTTATGGTCAAATTAAAGCTAAAAATAACCATAACTCAGTCAAAACAGCCTTAATTTCAACTCGGAAAGCTGCTTTATGTTGGTTTTAAGTAAATAAATAAACCTGCATACTGCGTTTAGAAATTAAAAAAAAATAATTTTTAGTCGATTTTTGACACTTTTAAGAAGACCCCTTGATAAATTTTGAAAAATCGATCAAATTTTTTTTTTCTGATATTTTTAAATATTTTGCTGTCAAATGTTCAAAATTTAAATGACGAAACGAAAAATATACGGCTTTTGGCAATTACTCCCTTTTTGGCTATAGGAGGCTCTCAAGAAGACCTCATATTTGGATTAAAAATATATTTCAAAAATATCATTTTTTGGAAGAATCTAAGTTAAATGTAATCACAACTCAGCCAAAACAGCCTCAATTTCAACTCGGAAAGCTGTTCTATGCTAGTTTTTTGTAGGTTATAAAATCTGCTTATTAAATTTGACAATTTAAAAAAATTAAATTTTGGCCAATTTTTTGACAGTTTTAATGATGTAACCCCTTGGAAAATTTTGAAAAATTGGTCAAATTTTTTTTTCCAGATTTTTTTAATATTTTACTATTAATGAAATAAGATTTGAATTGGGAATAGGGAAATGTATGACATTTGGCAATCACTCGCTTGTTGGCTAAAATATGAACTCAAGAAGGCTTTAAATAGGCCAAATATTCTAGGGAACTTAGGTCTATGTTTATCGGTATTTTTATACCCCTGCAGCAAGTATATTTTCTCATAGAGATACAAATGAAATACCAGACGAACAGAAACATAGATAAAGGATAACTTTCTCTGCGATTAAAGTTAATATAAAAGTTTTAAGCCAGAGAGATCCAAAAAAGAGAGAGAGAGAGAGAGAGAGCCAACAAGGTTTTGGTTTTGATTTTATAAAAGTCGGAACACTATTTAATTTTCCTGAATAAACAAAATAATTTGATAATAGAGTTGGCTTTGTTAGTTTTCAGCATATTTGCATATTACTCATGATATAGTTGGTGTTTTATACGATTTCAAATGGGGTTATATAATAATTTTATCAAAATCTGAGGACTACTTCATATCGCAGCCATGGGAACAATCTTAAAAGTAATGGTAAATAAACTATAACATTGTTGATTTTAAACATATTTCCAAATACTCTTAGATTAACGATTTCAGAGTTGGATTTTTAAATTTACAATAGAAATCTGATCAATATAAATATCAATATCAATATCAATATCATCAGTTGTCATAGCAGAAATGGGAAATGAACGGAAAAATTATAAAATGTTATTTTTTACGCTTTTAAAATAATGATTTTTATTTGATTGAAAACCTATATTATAAAATAAAATCAATTTAAACATTTTATACAATTAATTAAGCTTTTTTCGTGATATAGTTTATCTCTCATTTATTATTTTAATGTTTATAGTTATATTATAACATGACGTTGCTAATTTCATCAAAATCTAAGGACTACACCATAGAAACAATGGGTAAATTTATTTATTTAATCTAGGAAAATAGGCAAATCTTCTGTGTTATTAGAAATCAATGTTTTTGCCGTACATTTTCCTACAAATTTAGTAAGGTGTAAAGCGGTTCCAAAATATAAGACGTTTACATGTGAGTTTTTGTAAGAAACTGATTTTATTTAAAACGATCTCCCCTTAATATAGGAGATTGGATTCTAATTTTACTCTATGCCCTACGCAGACCGCACATCTGGACGTCATATCTTCTGAGATCCCACGCCTGGGCTCAGATTACATTTACAATAGAAGAACATTTACACAGAAGGTGTAGAACCTATTCCCTATTCCACACCCATGTCCAAGTATCTGCCTTAAGAGCCAAGCAGTTCTAGTTCTAGAGACTTCCTTATATATCAATACCCTTCACCAAGGCTCCAGCCAGAACCCCAGTGGAGCTCAGGGACCTGCAGCTAGCTGGGGGGGAAGATAGCGGATAGGTTCCCGGGACCGCAATGAGTACAGTTGTGTCGTTGTGCCCACTCGGCGCTTTCCGGCACTAAGGACGGGGCTTTGTGAGTCGAGTCCTGAGTCCCGAGTCCCGGCAACTGTCGCAGAAGTGTGTAATTACTCATAATGCCAAACACCCGGTCGGGCTAACAAAGGACTTTAATTTAATTGCGGCGAACAAAGGAGCCTCCTTCAGCGAGGGGAAATGGCAATTGCAGGAGACTACAGGAGGAGACCCAATTCAGGTGGCTTGTTCCTCGGCAGGGAACAAAGCAATGGGGAGAGGCAGCTGCAGGAAGGATAGCAGCTGATGACAGGATACATTACGGACACATTCCAAGACAAAGCAGCTAACTTGGTTAAGGAGGAGTAAGAGCTCTGTCCCGAAAATAACCAACTCAAACTCAAACTCAAGGGTCAAGGACGCGACTCCTCACCTGACACCTCCTGGGAGCCCGTATCGATTGGCCAAAAATGTGTCACTCTCTCCAGGAGGAGGAGGAAGAGGCTCTGTCTGGTGTGGTCCACGTTCCTTGGAACAAAAAGGAGAACTCGTCCCAGAAGTTGGCCAACTTCTGTCCGTTTGGCCTTGAAGTGTCGAAAAGCAACAAACAAAAAGTGGAGAAGGAGATGGAGATGGAGAAGGAGCAGGAGCTACCCCTGGCTGGGCCTGGCCTGGTTGAGACACAGACAGACGCACTCTTCGCCTTCTTATTGCCAGACAGCAGGCACACACACCCGGCACACCCCCAACACACACCCCTCGAGGACAGCAAGGCCACTGCCAGCCCCAGCCCCCCCTTTCATGAGGAAGGTTGCAATCGTCGCTTTTTGGCGCCTTTAAAAATTCGGCAACAATTCAATTTTCGGCTGCTGTCACCTGGACACAACCTCAACCCCGTCCCAGGCCTTGCTGCAACACCCTTAGAATCCGAAATGACCCCAAGGCCAGCCGCAGATGAGGCAGGACCTGGACCTGGACCAAGTGGACCTGCAATTAGCATTAACACAAAACGGCTTGACTGCAGTTGGCGCGCAAACAAAGCGAAAAGCGAGGCGAATGACTTGTATATTGGGGCACTCCAAGGGTCCAGCTCCTGCCCCAGCTCTGGCCTAAGAGCATACAGCGGCATGCGGCGCAATTTGCGGCCCAGTGACAACATTGGAGATCTCAGGAGAGAGGCAGGGATCCAGTCCTGGCACCTCCATGGAGGGAAAGGGCTGCGCGTAAGTCAAACAACGCGGAGAAATGAATTATAAAACAACATGCCAACAAAAAGCGGACTCAACCCAACCCCTTATGGTCAGCAGAGGACCAGGGACCAGGGTCCAGGACCTGGACCTGGACCTGGACTGGACTGTGGGTGGCACATGAAATTTTTATTTTATTTAAATGTAATTATCTGCTTGGAACACAAAAAAATGCTCATCACGATGAGCAGAGGCAGAGCAGGGGCAGAGCAGAGGCAGAGGCAGTAAAGTAAAGCAGCCAACACATACACCCCCCCCCCTCCCCCCCATACACACGAAAAATCCATTAAAATTGTGCAGGAAATATAATCAACAAAAAAAGTGAAAAAAAAAGTGAAAAAAAAGAGAAAAACAACAAAAAAACAAAAGAAAAGCGAGCAAAAAAATAGAGGGAAAATCGCCACCAAAACAAAAACAAAAACAAGGAGCAGACCATACACACACACACATCCTCGGGGAAAAAAAAGGGATAAGAGGAGGCAAGAGGGGGCTGCCCCCAGCGGGCGTGGCCTTTTTTTGCTCATTTGCCACGCACTTTGGCCAGAGATGCAACCAGCCAGAGTTGCAGCTGCAACGCGCAAGCCTATGCCTACGCCTATCGACCAGGGACCAGGACCAGGGACGAGCTTGATTATGCACATGCCACCAATGACGTGTTGCCTTTTCGATTTATTTTTCGACAGCTTCAGCTCCAGCTCCCCCTGCTCCTCACGCACACTCGAGCCTATGCGCCTCTATATACACACACTATGGGTCCTCGTATGTACTGTGCCCCCGCGTGAAAGTGTGAGTGTGTGTGGCAGGCAGCCTCCCTTTTTTTTCCCTGCAGCGCGCACTTTTCGTTTACTTTTTTGGCGGCCGAAAAATGTTCAAAAATAAAACGAAGCGCGCCCGCATTACGTGCGACACCAGCCCTCTCACCCTTGCAGCCCGTCAGCTCCAATCCCATCTCCCTCCACTGCCCACAGCTTTGGACCGGGATTGGGACCACAACAACAGCAGCAGCAGCGGGAGGAGCAGGAGAAGGAGGAGCAGCAGCGACACATCGACAGCGACAGCGACTCGAAAACGTATCAGAGTCCTTCATGCAAATGGGAGGTCGGCCGGATTTCCCTCAATCTGGGATCAGGCTCTTGAGGGATCGGGGATCAGATGAAGAATATAATCGGCACAGGAAAAGATCCAAGCGTAGACCTGATAATTATGTAAAAAGAGTTACGGATAAAGGTTGCTTGTTAGAAAAATGATTCAAATTAAACTAAGAAATCCACTAAGAATTGATTAAAAGGTTTCTCAATGTGATTATCGCTTAACTGCCAGTTAAAGCTAACCAACAGAAAGTACAGTACTTCCTAGGACGATAAGGAGCTGTAACTAGAACCTATTTACTATTCACTTAATAACTTTTGTATTTATTTTAGAAAATAAACTAAAAAATCAATTAATAATGGATTAAAAGGTTTGCTTAACTGCCAGTTAAAGCTAACCAACAGAAAGTATAGTACTACTTAGGACAATAAGTTATATGCTTAATTAAATGAATAGACAGGAGCTGTAACTCGAACCTATTTACTATTAAAATAATAATTTATGTACTTATTTTACAAATTAAACCAAGAAATCAATTAATAATGGATTAAAAGGTTTCCCAATATGACCATTGCTTAACTGCCAGGAAAAGCTAATCAACAGAAGGTACAGTACTACTTAGGACAATAAGTTGTATGCTTAATTAAATGAAAAGACAGGAGCTGTAACTCGAAACTATTTACTATTAACTTAATTATTTATGTATTTATTTTACAAATAAAACTAAGAAATCAATTAGTAATGGATTAAAAGGTTTCCCAATGTAATTACCGCTTAACTGCCAGTTAAAGCTAATGAACAGAAAGTAAAGTACTACTTAGGACAATAAGTTTCTATATTAACTTAATAATTTATGTATTTATTTTACAAATTTAACTAAAAAATTCATTAATAATGGACAACAAGTTTTCTTAATGTGACCATCGCTTAACTGCCAGTTAAAGCTAACCAACAGAGAGTTAGGACAATAAGTTATATGTTTACATTAAATGAAAAGACAGGAGCTATAACTCTAACCTATTTACTATTAACTTAATAACATATGTATTTATTTTACAAATTAAACTAAGAAATCATTTAATAATGGATTAAAAAGTTGCCCAATATGACCATTGCTTAACTGCCAGTTAAAGCTAACCAACAGAAGGTACAGTACTCCCTAGAATAATAAGTTATATGCTTACATTAAATGTAAGCTATTTATTTTACAAAATAAGCTAAAAAATTAATTAATAATGGATTAAAAGGTTTGCTTAACTGCCAGATAAAGCTAACCAACAGAAAGTAAAG
Organism: Drosophila triauraria; assembly: GCA_014170255.2. Lineage (NCBI taxonomy): Eukaryota > Metazoa > Arthropoda > Insecta > Diptera > Drosophilidae > Drosophila > Drosophila triauraria. The sequence goes on along the minus strand of CM024333.1, from coordinate 2,814,637 downwards.
TACTACTTAGGACAATAAGGAGCTGTAACTCGAATCTATTTACTATTAACTTAATAACTTTTGTATTTATTTTAGAAAGTTCTTAGTTTAATTTCAATTAATAATGGATTAAAAGGTTTGCCAATATGGCCATTGCTTAACTGCCAGTTAAAGCTAATCAATAGAAGGTACAGTACTCCCTAGAATAATAAGTTTTTTGCTAAAAAACAAAAACGGTTACGTTAATTTAAGAAAATGAGACCATTTTCATAGTATCCCTGTTTTGGTTTTGAGTTAAATATATGAAATTGTGAAAAAACTTAAAAGACTTATTTTTTTCATTCAAAAAAAACCCCAAATTAAAATTTGTATGCCTTACTTTAAAGATCCCAATACTTAAGGTTATGTTCTTATTGATAATATAGATAATCTTTAGATATTTGGAAATACAAGATTATTAGGCAAGAATTTTGACAGAGATTTTGTACTTTTTTATTTTACTGTAAATCTTTTCCTGTAAACCTTACAGACAAATGACAGCTAGGTGGAAAATTTGAACAAAAAACCAATTTTCTGCTTGGTTTACCATATGCTTTATAATTAAAAAACACGGGCAGGAGCTGTCACTTAAACGTAAACTATTTATATATAAACATATACTGGATTTACACACAGACTCGAATACATGTATTTCAATTGACAGATGAGATGCCAGACCTGTAAAATGAAAATTTGTTTCTGTTTATTAAACAGTAATATTATGCCTTTAATATAGGCCGAATACATGCTTTTAAAACATGAAATAGAGTCACCTGAACTCTGTCTAAAGAGGGCTAAATATACTTATTTTCAGGTCTGGCATCTCATCTGTCAATAAAAAAGCATGAATTTGAGAGTGTATATAAACCCAGTAATGCATGTGTATTTATTTTACTGTAAATATACTTCTGACTGAGAATGAGTTTGTGTTTTTTGAGAAATCATTTCAAGACTTGTGTTTTTTTTGCAGTGATAGTCGTAGTTGAAAGGTCTGGCAGGTCTGATTGATTTTTTTCAAATTTAGATAATTGGAATTTTAGGATTATTAGGCGAGAATTTTAAGAGAGAGATTTTCTTTTAAATAAGAAACAAAAAGCTGAAATCTGTTGTGACTAGCACGCTTATATAAAAGTAGAATTTCTGTAGCGCTAGGAAGTTAGAGAAATAAATAATAAATAATATAAATAGCTAAATATAATAAATATCGTTTTCTCTTTCAAAGTGAACGGTCGTGTTTTTGTTTTGCGCCTCGTATTTGTGTAAAATCTTTGCTATAAACCACCGGGGTTTATTTAAAACTTCTATCCTGTGTCAATAATAATTCACCGTTTCACTTCGCGTGTGCATGCAGCTGTTTTTGTGTATTAATAACTATATTAATTGCAATTTTAGTTTTCTGCAGCGAGTTGCTTATCTGCATTTTGCATTCCTCTTTGTGCTTTATCCGTTACGCCGAAATTACAGCTCGACGGCTTAAGCTCCCTAACTCTCGCTCTCTTGCTCTCTTAGTGCACGTAACCACTCTTATTTTCTCTTAACTTCTGACTGGTACAGTGGTAAGTCGCTATAATGTCTTCTAATGTTGTCTGTATAATAAAACCTGCAAGAAAGTAATTTCTGATGAGGACCCTACTATTGGCTGCTGGCTGTGTGACAATGTCGTGCACGCCAAGTGCATTGAACGCACAGGCCGGCTGGCTGATAATTTTAACAAAACATTGGATTGCGATACTGCTGTGAGGCTTGTCGCGATGTTGAAAGGGAAATGATGGCATTCATGCGGCAAACCAAAAATGGTTTCAAAGAGCTACTTGTTAGTTTTCGCAAAACTAATGAGGTGCTCATGGCGCTGGACTCCATGTTTAATGGCCTAAAGCTGTTAAACGAGTCCCCAAAGCGCAAGAAAACCACGGTTTGCACACCGCATTTGGCCGCTGCCCTGCAACTCGACGCAGGTTTTCAACAGCTCACTCCTCAGCACAGCCCCCGACCCCAATATATCAAACTCCTATGATATTGAGGTCGGGTGCAAGAAAAGATTCGGTCTCCGAATGTGCCGTGACAGGGACCGTAGCTCCAGTGTTGTCCGTTGAGTCCGCTGGCGGGTCAAAATCAAAATTAACGACCCCTCAGATCCTTGTCCCGAATGCTCCCCAGGGTGACAGGCCTGGATTACCGGCCGAAATTGGTAATACAGCCAACCAGTCTGTGTTGCCAAAAGCCCTTATTGCAGTACCACCAACGAGGCAGATATTTGTCTCTCGGCTTCACCCATCTCAAACATCTGAAGATGTTACTGTCTTTATTCGAGACAGAACGAAGTCCGATAAAATTAAGGTGGAAAAATTTAAATTTTCTTACGCTAGGGATATTTCATCTTTCAAAATAAATGTCCCTGACGAACTCTTTAACACAATATGCTCTGCCAATTTCTGGCCGCAGTATGTTGTTGTTAAGGAGTACGAAGCCAAGAAAAAGAAAAGAAGGCCGGTAGGAATTAGTCTACCCAGGCCGGACAAAACCACTGTGCCAGCTCCAAAAAACTAACCAATTCCTCCTTCTTACCTATCAGAATGCAAGGGGTTTACGTAGTAAGCTTCCTAAATTGTATTCTGATAGTGTTTCTTTGCATCCCAGGTGATAGTGTTCACAGAAACCTGGTTAAAGCCGGAGATCCTAAGCTCCGAAGTTTTTCCAGCTGTGTACACAACACACAGGCTTGATCGGCCTTCCAGGCGAGGGGCGGGGTCCTCATTGCGGTTGACTCAAACCTCACGTCTGAAGTATTAGCTTTCGAGGAATGCAACGATGTTGAATTCCTTTGTGTGAAGCTATCATTTAATGGTAGTTTTATTTTTATTACATGTTCCTACATTCCTCCCTTGTCGGAACTTCCTACTTATTGGAACCACCTTTCCGCTATTCAGGCGGTCTCCAATAGACTTTCGGATAGGGACCATTTAATTGTTCTAGGTGACTTTAACATTCCTGGAGCTATTTGGTCCACAACTGAATCCTCTAACACACTTTTAACTACTGCACGCCACGATTTTATTGATGGCTTGTTTGACATTTCGTTGTCTCAAGTCAATTATGTACGAAATTCCTTAGATCGCTTGCTAGACCTCTGCTTTGTCTCTGATCCGGCAAGAGTCAGTTTGGCTAGGGTCCCGCCCTTGACGCTACCCGAAGATCCATACCATCCTACTTTCGATGTGACTATCGATATTGGGACTGCTATGGAGAATAAGTCTGGTCGGCCAGAAAAGAAAATTCACTGCTTTCGCAAGGCGGATTTTCGACGGCTGAACAATTTTATATCTGAATTTGATTGGTCCGATCTCTACATGTGCACTGACATGGTGGGTGCCATGGATATTTTTACAATGCCATGAACTCCTTTTTACAGAATGTGTTCCGTTATACTATCCGTCAATCTCCAATAAGCCTCCCTGGTTTAGTAAAGAGTTGACTCGCCTCAAAATGTTAAGTCCAATCTCTATTCTAAATTTAAACGTAACGGTTCTCAAGCTGTTCATTCTCGCTATTTAGCGGCTCGGTCAAAGTTTACCGTGCTTAACGCGCAGTGTTACAAAACTATTTGACTCGTTGTAGGGTTCAGTTTGCGCAGGACCCAAAACAGTTTTATAATTTTGTCAACACTAAACGTAAGCCTATTACACATCCTTCCTCGCTTTCATTTGAAAATACGACAGCAAACAATGATCAGGCAATCGCCGATCTTTTTGCTCAGTTTTTCAAACTACTTATTCTCCGTCATCCGATTCAAACCAAACCTATTCTTATAGCATGCCCAAATCAAACCTAATCTTCAGTCCTAGCTTAAACGAAAGCTCCCTTCTTTTGGATCTTCAACGTGTCAAGCCGGTTTATTCGCCAGGTCCCGACGGAATACCAGGCTGTGTGCTTAGGTATTGTGCCGAGTCCCTGTGCAGTCCCCTTCTAAAATTGTTTACCTTATCCTTAGAAACTTCCCAATTTCCCTTATTTGGAAGGAATCATTCGTGATTCCTCTCCACAAAAAGGTAGCAAAGTGGATGCTAACAACTATAGAGGAATCTCTAAGTTGTCAGCCATCCCAAAACTTTTCGAAAACGTAATTACTCCCCATTTGCAGCACCTGTGTAGATCAGTAATTTCTCCATGCCAACATGGATTTATTAAACGAAGATCAACGACTACTAACCTTCTGGAGCTCACTTCTTTCATTATAAGGGGCTTTCCACAAAATTTGCAGACAGATGTGATCTATACTGATTTCAGTAAAGCATTTGACTCCGTTAATCACTCCCTTCTTGTTAGGAAACTCGACTTAATGGGTTTTCCTGTCGATCTTCTTAGGTGGATCTCAAGTTATCTGAATGGTAGGACGCAAAAGGTTCTATTTAAAAACAACTTGTCGAATGTTCTCCGGGTGACCTCTGGTGTCCCGCAAGGGAGCCACTTGGGTCCCTTACTTTTACTTTATTTATTAACGACCTGCCCAAAGTCTTGACTAACTCCAGAGTACTCATGTACGCTGACGACGTTAAGCTTTGTGTGCAATACAAGGACCGCGCTTGCCAGTCGGATTTACAAACAGATCTTAATAACTTTCAAACATGGTGCAATGTAAACTTATTAAACCTGAATGGCTCAAAATGCAAGCTTATGACATTCTCACGTGTCTCTCCCATGCTTGTGACTTATACGCTGAACTGCTGCTCTTTGGAAAGGATCACGCTAGTTGACGATTTGGGTATCCGCCTAGATCCTAAACTGGAGTTTATTGATCATATTTCGTGCATTGTGAATAAAGCCAGGGGTGTGCTTGGATTTATTAAACGGTGGTCGAAGGAATTCGATGACCCCTACGTCACGAAGAATTTATACACTTCGTTAGTTCGTCCTATTTTGAATATGGATCTTGCGTTTGGAGTCCCCAGTGGGACGTTCACAGCAAACGCATTGAGTCAGTTCAAAAGAACTTTTACTTTTCGCTCTTCGTGGCTTAAACTGGGATGCAAACCTTAGGTTGCCCTCTTATTCTAGTAGACTTCTCCTGATTAACCTACCTTCCTTAGCAAACCGTAGAACGATGTTAGGCATTGTCTTTATGTACAATCTGATCCGTGGTGACGTGGAAAGCAGCGATCTATTAGGTCAGTTGAATTTCCACGTACCATGTAGATCCACAAGATCCTACCTGCCTTTGGTTTTGCACCACTGCAGAACATCGTATCAAATGCATGAACCCTTTAGAGTATTATGTGCAAATTATAATGATTTGTATAAAATTACCTCATCTGTAGATAGCCTTCCTAAACTAAAAACATTAATCTTAACCCACCTAGTACACATGCAAGATAACAATCGAGCTGCCTGATAGTAGTTTATATTTCCTCGCATTCTTTTATCTATACTTTTCTTTCGCGCCTATTTAATACCTAACCCTAACAAGCCCGGGCTTGGTTTTAAATGGCCACTTGAGTGTACTGACCGTAGTGCATCTTCAACGCCCAAGATATATAAATAAAATAAATATCAACATATGAGAACCCTTCAGCAAATTTTAATAGGAAAGAAAGAGTCACCCGAATTTAATAGAAATAAATTCAAGATTTTTAAATCGTAAAAATATGACAAATATATATTTAAACTTTGGGTAAAGCATAGGAAACTCTAGAGCCTTAAATAGAAAAAAGCATGCTATTTTTATGACATTAAACAAGTTGATTAATCAATTTAATGGACATACAATCAAGATTTTTAAATCGTAAAAAATATGAAAAAGTATATTTAAGCTTTGGGTAAAGCATGGGGATCTCTAGAGCCTTAAATAAAAAAAAGCCTGATATCTTAATGACATTTAACAAATTGATTAATCAATTTCTAAGTTAGTATTCGTTTTGTAAACTTTACTTTCATCTTTAATAAATAAATAAATAAATAAATAATTGATTAATCAATTTGTAAAATAATGTTGCTATATTATTCCAAAGAATACCATGTACTTACGTAATGTTTCGTTACCAAAGTTTAATTAGGTTTGTGAAACCATTGATAAGGGTTTTGATTAAACAATAATAAAGCCAGTGACTGTCGGAGTATTGCCTACTTTTTGGGGCCTGTTCCCTTTGCTCAACCTGAGGTAAAGTTGCATGTTTTCCCTTCTAGAGAAAATGATTTATAATTTTAAGAAACAGTTTGTCTTAATTTATAAACTTGATGAAAACTATATAAGTTGAATATGTAAAGGAATTCTCTCCCCTGGCCAAGAACTTAATCTAAATGTGTTTAAAAAAAAAGCGGAGGAGAGAGCTCTAGGCGGAGCAAGTGCTCCACTTGGCCAGTTTCCTAGCAGGCTTTGTCGCCGTAATTAAAATCATGTTAGACGCTTTGCAGCTCGTGTGCGGCTGGCTGACAGGCGACAAGCTCAAAGCGACACCCCAATCCCGGTCCCAGTCCTCCTCCGACTGCATTTCGGAGCAACTGCAACTGCAGCCTGGTCGGGATATTAAAAACCAACTTTGATGCACGAATGTGTCTTTGATTTTAGTCTGTGCCTTTGCCTTTCATCTGCCGCCGCTCTCCGGGAGCTGCCTGGAGCTGGACGGATGATTAAAAAGCGTTTGTCCGCCGCAGTCGCTGACTTTGTCCCGAAAAACTGGCAGGGCGCCGCTCTGGGGCTGGTCCGGGCATAGTTTCAGAAGTACAGTCCCCGCACAAGTACAGTCGAGCAAGTACAGTTACAGCTCGGATTCAACCCTGTCGCTGACCATTTCCCCATCTGGCAACCCCCTTCCCCAGCCATAAAAACTTGTGCATTAAAATTCCCAAACAAACAATCGCCGCTAGTCACCTTATCTAAAACGAGTGGCGGCTCGGGCTCTGGGCTCTGGACAATGGGAACACACACACATCACACCCTGGCAATGGATGATGGGTGATGGGTGCAGGTGGCAACCCTTTAATTTTCCTCCTTTTTTTGTTTGTATTTTTTGGGCGCGTTTTTTATTTAATGTGCGCATTTCACACATGTCGACGATTGCGGTGGTGGACCAACTTTTTATCGATCTGCCGCCGCCGCTGTCGCTATATAGTAATGAGATGAGATGGGGGGCCAGACCTGGAGCTGGAGCCGGGAGATGGGTCGCCAAAATATGCCTAGAGAGGGTCGCGAGACTGCCAGGGGTTGGCACTAGGAAAAAAGACACGAAAAACAAAGCGGAAAGCGAGCCCAAAGCCCAAGTGATTAATTCAACATGCGAATATTCATATACGTGTGCAGTCACCCTCGTTCCCAATCCCTGCCCGAACCAAATCCCGAGGCCAGTCATGTAATGAGCAGAAATTTCCAGCCGAAAATCGAGCCCGAAAAAAAGGCAGCAAAAAGGAAGCCGGGTCAGTTGAAAAATGAGGCTCCAGCTTGAGCTCCTGCCTCCTCCTGCCCCGCGACCGCAGCTACTTTCTAATTAAGCGTGCTTAGTTGTCCAGGGTTACGCCGAAGGAGGGGGGGCCAGGGAAGGGTCATGTCAGCGACAGACCTCGTGGTGGCCACGCATGTCTAAAATATCTAAATCGCCGTCCGCGTTTATCTCTCATTCGGGGAGAAAAGGGGACTATGGAAAGGGGGCAGGCACTGTACATACTATAAGGTACGGACTGTACATAGTGGCAGCCAGGGGGAGCTAACCCTTTTTGCCTTTGGAGCATGAGGTTGGCGAAAAAAGTTTCTAATGAAAACTCCCAAAAAAAAAAAGAGTAAAAAAGGGACTTGCACACACATAGCCAGGACCCCCCCCTAAGGTGGGGTTGAGGGGGGGGACAGTCTCCTCATTACACAACGCAAATATTGCGAGAAAACATAGACACATACATAAACAAGGATATATACAAGGATATATACAAGGATATATGCTGGGATATGTGAATATGAATATGCAAATAGAGCGCTGCAGGCAGGCGCTGCGGGAGGTTTGCCTAAGCAGGCAGGCAGAGATGACACAAAGAAACCCCTAACGACACTGCATCCTGACCAGGCTGCATCCCTTAAAGGCAACGCACACGAACACGTGCCTCTCCCCCTGCGCCTCTCAGTTCGTGTAGTTCAAGTGCAGTTCGTGGCAGGCACGGAGGAGGCGGCGACACATGTGCTCGAGTGCAGCAGGGAGCAGGCCAGGAGCACAAAAGGAGAACAAAAGAAGGCTCCTTGCAGCCTTCATTTCATTTCACTTTCCCTGAGACAGGGAGGCGTCTTTCCTTCGCTTGTGTTCTCTGCAGCTTGACCTCACACCCTGTGTCACCGCTCTGTCGCCCCTTTTGTCACCCCTTTTGCTGGCAACTCAAGTTGTTTACGTATTTCGACATTCATTAGCCTGGCCAGGGATGCCTTTGCCTCGTAAGAGCTTCGCTTTTCACCTTACTTAGAGTCCCAGCCTCCCGAATGCCAGGTGCTGGAGAAGGCCGCCGACTCCCTGATGGCCTGCTTCCGCGTGTGCGTGGCCGACAAGCGCAGCTTCAAGAAGACCAAGGACTCAAAGCGCCTGGGCATGATGACCCTGGTCAACCAGCTCTTCAATATCTACTCTCGGGCCAACAAGCAGCACCTGTGCCGGCCCCTCCAGCTGGCCGTCGAAGGCTGCGCCGCCAAGGTGCGCTTTCCTCTCAGGGAGCAGGTCACCTACAAGTACTTTGTGGGCCGGCGGGCCATGTTCGACTCCAAGGAACGGGCGGCCGGGGAGGATCTGGAGTTTGCCTTTCGCCACTGTCCGGCTCCGTTCAGGGGAAACAAGCGGCTGATCCTCAGCTACCTGGCGCCGGTGAAGATGCTGCTGGGCTATCTGCCTGCCAAGGAGCTCCTCCAGCGCTACGATCTGCTAATGTTCCACGATCTTGCGTTGGCTTTAAAGGCGGGCAACGTGGGACGCTTCGATGAGATCGTTAAGTATCGTTAATTGAGTACAGACGTACTCAATTTAAGGATAAAACCATTTCAATTCACGAATATATGTACTTAATTTTGGTGTGAGTACTTTTGTATTCATTTTGAATCTTGTTTGGTTTCAAAGTAAGGAAAAAAAACTTAATCTAGGAATTTTAAAAAAATCCGTACTCAAAATAAGAATATTACGAATTTGAGTACACAGAGAGACTTTTAAGTGAAAATGGACTTAAAGCTTAATTACTTAAAGTTTAATTAAGTACAAACGTACTCAATTGAAGTATAAAACCATTTAAATTCAAGAATCATTATACCCTTGCAGAGGGTATTATAATTTTGCCATGATATTTGCAACGCAGTGAAGGAGGCATCTCAGACCCCATAAAGTATATACATATATTCTTGATCAGCATCACCAGCCGAGTCGATCTAGCCATGTCCGTCTGTCTGTCTGTCCGTCTGTCTGTCCGTCTGTCTGTCCGTCTGTCTGTCCGTCTGTCTGTCTGTCTGTCGGTTTCTACGCGAACTAGTCTCTCAGTTTTTGAGCTATCGGGCTGAAATTTTCAGCATAGTCTTATTTCTTTAGCACGCAGTATATATGTCGGAACGGCCGAAATCGGACCACTATATCCTATAGCTGCCATAGGAATGATGGCGAAATTAATGTACAAAATTTTTAATTTCTCTGTTTTTCAACGAATTTCTATAAATTTCGAGATATAGTCGTTTTTTATAGTTCTAGAATTACGGTTTTAATTTCATTAAGATCGGACAACTATATCATATAGCTGCCATAGAAGGGATCGGTCGATTTATATGAAAATGTAAAATTCTCCATGTAAAATGTAAAATTTACAAAATTTACATAATTTGACATTTTTTTTTACATTACCAAATTGGATCGATTTTCAATGATCCAATTGCTGACTGCAAGGGTATATAAACTTCGGTTTACCGAATTTAGCTTTCTTTCTCGTTTTGAATTTTGTTTGGTCTCAAAGTAAGGAAAAAAAAGCTTAATCTAGGATTTTTTTACAAATCCGTACTCAAAATAAGAATACTACGAATTTGAGTACGCGGCTTGTTAATTTCCGAACCCCATAACTCTCTCTGTGTATGAATCCCCTGATGCCATCTAGGTAATTCCCTGGGAGCAGGAATCAGGAGCTATTCCCCACCCCGAATCGCAATTAAACGACAGACATGTGTGAAGAGGGACCTCCTAATCCGGCTGCCCAATTTGCCAGCGCCTTGGAGAGGCGTCAAAAGGGTTGAGGGGTTGAGCTGAGCCTGCAGGCTGACTTTTTGGGGGTTGCCTGGTTGTAGCTGGAGTTGGGCCTTTGCAGGAAGTGTGCGTCATCAGTGCAAGGCTGCTGCTGCAGCTGTTCCTGCTGAAAATGGGGTTAAATTGCACAGAAATCACGCGTCACGTACACCCCACTACCCACTACCCCCTGCCGCCACCTCCTCCACCACTAGTGCCCCATCCTGCCCAGTTTCCCGGGAAGGGATGCCGATGAGGCCGCTTTGTTTGGGAGCACTTAACACGGCGTCGTCGGCGATGACGACATGCACTTGAGGCGCACAAAGGCCTGCCACAAGGAGGAGGAGCTGCACAGTTAGATGCACTAGACGGGCACGAGACAAAACGAAAGGGAAGCCAAGCGAGGGGAGGCAGAGGATTCTAACCCTTTAGAGACGGGGATTCCACCCCTGTGTGTGGATGTGGATGCATTAGAGAAGAGAACGAGGACGAGACTCCTGTCATGTTGACATAGAATCCTCGGCTGGCCGCGGCTTTAGTTGCACCACCACGCAGCCTGGCAGCCTGGCAGCCTCCAGACGAAGTCACCACCACCACCAGCCCCTTGGCAGGTGTAAAAGCAAAGGGGGCTGCTGCAGTGACGCTGGGGAGGCTGCAACGAAAGTGAAACGGTGGTGGCTCCTGTATCTGTCTCTGTGTGTGCTCCGGGGCGGCTCAGAAGGAGCTGGAGCTGGTGCTGGAGCTGCTGCCGGAGTATGCACTTTCCTGCACTATTCAAAAGCCAACTGGGATGGAGGCCGTCGGGGGGTGCTGAATGCTGAATGCCGAATGCCGAATGGGTTGAAGGACGTACGCGAGGCGACACGTCTGCCCCATCGAAGGGGTGGCGACGCCCTGCTGCTGCATCTCTGCCGGGGAGATGCAAAGATGGCGATGCCTGCCCAGCCTCCGCCTCCGCCACAGCCACTGTCAATGTCGTTGAGAGCTGCTCCTGACACGGCATCGGAGTGGGAGTTGGAGTTGGAGACGGAGTTCGAGGTGAAGTAGGAGGCAGTCTCAAGACGAGCAGAAAGGAAAGTGAAAGCCATAAAAACCAATGAAATTTCGCTTAGGCTCTCGCTGTGCTCCTTTACGAGTCCTCCCCGAAGCCAGCTCCTGGGAAGACACAGGAACAGGGACAAGACACTGGGGGAAAATGTGTATTTGCAGGGAAATGATGCCCACAGAAGGGAGAAGAGAAAGTGCAAGAAATATGCTGTTTTTTTTTAATAATTTTAATATATATTCTTCATTCGTAGGAATACTAATAATATATTTATATTGATTCTCTATTGATTTCCATTTTCCTCTTTTTATTTCAGGCTTTTGCTGGCCGTTCTCAGCCCCTTTTTGCCCAGTGCTTGGAAGGACCAGAAACGCACTAATGTCCTTTTTCCCGCGACTGCGGACAAAAAAATAAAAGTTTCGTCCTGCTGCCTGCTGCGGTGGCCGCCGCGGAGGCGGTCTCATGTGCGCGGCGACAAAGTTTTTATTCCTTTGTTTAGAATAAGCATAAATGCGCACGTGTCCTGCTGGATTTGGATGCTGGCTGCAGGATGTGGTTGAGGCTGAGGATGAGGGGTGCCTTGCCATTGCCGTTAAATTTTAATGCGCCCATATATCGATATGCGTGCATGGCCTGCGCCGGCGGAATCTATAAAAGCCGCGAGAGCTCGCGTGTCACTTGCTCCTCCGCCTCCGCCTCGGCCTCTGCGCAGTCGTGATAAGGGCCAGAACTGTAGGTTAGTTGCCAGCGGAGTGGCAGCTGCACTTGCCACGCCTCCAGGCCTATGAATATCGCATGAGGCCACGCTCGTACTTTGCATAAATTCGCAATGTCGCGGCTTCTAATCAATACCTACCGCCCAGCGAGGATGGGCTGGCTCAGGTGACGAAGCCTGGTAATCCGGACCACGGAGAGGGAGTTGGAACTGGAGATGAGGCCAAGTTGATGTCATCTTCGAACTGCTGTCAGTTATTACTAGATAGATTAATAATTTCCTTTGCAATCAAGGGATTGAGCCATGTTTATTTCCCATTTGTGAGACTAGAAAACTGTACGAAAATATGAAATATTAAAATATATAATATAAATATAAATATAAATATAAATATAGTAATTGCAGGGAATTCCTACAAGCAACGGAAACGGAAAAATCTACTTCCCATATTATGAAATCGCCAAACAATGGGTTATTTTCTCCATTTCAAGGAGCAGGCGCTTAGCAGGCACTGATCGCTGCTGAAAACTGTTATACAAATGTGCTGCCTCAAGGCAGTGGTCGGCGCCATTACAGTCACATGCCAACATTGCATTTGTATGAGTGAAAAATTAACGAAATGAAATGTTCTTTGATATGGCAAAAATAATATCTAACACCTTCAAACTAGCTATTTAGCTCTAAAAAAGCTAAATCTAGCTAACCAATTACGAAAATACTTCACTGATTCTTTTGTTTTCTTTTGAGCCTTCTTCGCTGCCTTGAGGTAATGGCTGCTGAGAACAAAGCTGGACTTTTATTGGCAAATTTAAAGATTAAACTGTTATCAAACAAAAACACCTCTTAACGTGGTGGAGGAAAAGTGACGAAGGCACCTTCAATTTCAAAAGTTTCTAATATCAAATTTTGTGACGATTAATAATTATTTAATAATAAAATACAAAGAATTCAACTAGTTTATAATTCGACACGCTGGTCTTTAGCTTCAAGGCTAGGTATTTTACAGCTTAGTGCCGAAAACGAAACTAGTTGAATAATTTGCAAATTAAACTTTTGAAATTGAAGGTGCCATCGTCACTTTAATCTCACCTCGTTAAGAGGTGTTTTTGTTTGATTTAAAGATTAACTGTTATGTGCTCTTGTACGCTGAGCCCTCTCTCACCGTCCCTCAGTGAATGAGAGGAACAGAGGAACAACGTCCAAGAACTGTTTGCACAGAGAGATTCGCCCTACTGCTGCCTTCTGTGCGCCTGGTGCCTGAAATCATGCACTTGATAAATTTGTACTGCTAATGTAGCCTACAACAACATTTTCCCACTTCTAATTGCATCAAATCGCCGAAAAAATGGTTCGTTTCTTCATTTTAAGTAACAGGTGAGCAGCAAGCAGTAGACCAACGATGCAGTGCATTGAGCGCTGCTTGCAACTGTTATAAAAACATGCTGAAAACAAAGCTGGCTTCCTATTGGCCAATTTTAAGTTTAAGCTGTTATACAAATGTACGGTCTTAAAGTAACGGTTTTTAAAAACAATGATGGCTCCCTAAAGGGTTATCGACCTATAGGATCGGGGCATCCTAAAATTGTTCTCTTCTCTCCGTCCGCTAGTGATGGGAGAAAAAACTTGTGATGTGCGGTTGATGGTGTGGATCATGGGTGGACCATATGTAGAGCATATATTATATAATTCAGCACGAAGAGAATGCCTTCTGTCATAAATAATTATTGTGCCATGAATAACTAATCAATACTGCATATACGCAACAGTGGGCATGAAAGGGTTTAAATATATGCCCACGAGCGTTATGAAATGCTTGATAAATCACACATTTCACATATTTGCAGCTTTAAGCTACCAGGCGAACAGGAAGAGGCAGCAAGAAAACAGCAGCAAGTGCACGCACTGCGATCAGCTGTTTGCTCTCATCTCTAAGCTCGACTAACGGAACCCTTTCGAAATGGCTGTCTCTCCTTTGACCAATCAGAAGCCTCTCTCTTCGCTCCCGTCTGTTAACCCTTTCATGCCCGAATTAAGCTGGGGCCACATCAAAAATATTTAACGCCATAAATGATTAATAGGAGTCCCAAGTAACGTTAATTTCGATTTTCGGAACTCTGAGTCCTTTCTTATGTCCTTGAAATGTCATAAAAAAGAGTCCATAAAAATTTTGAATCGTAGCCGAAATTAATATGCAAAGTCAATGTTGCGTATACGCCACAGTGGGCATGAAAGGGTTAAGAGAGAGCATCGATGCCATTATCGGCCTGCTGCTGCCTTCTGTGTGCCTGGTATATGAAATCATGCATTTGATAAATTTGTGCTGCGGAGACTCGAGTTTGCCATGCTGTTGTTGTTGCCTACAACAACATTTTACATTCAGATTAATCAAATTTGCCATACAAATATTTCGCTCTTCTCATTTCAAGTACCAAGCGAACAGCAAGCAGGAGAGCAACGATGCGCTGATCTGTGCTCTGACGTCATCGGCTCCTCTCTCGCCATCCGCTGCCCTTGCCGCCCACGCGCAATATGCACAAGAGAGAACAGAATAATCAGTGCAGTCAAATTGTAATTGTATAGCTAGATCTAGCCTTTTTTAGAGTTAAATAGCTAGATTTTAAGCAATAGCTATTTTTTTTGCCATACTACAGACCATTTTAGCTATCTTTTTTCTCATATCTAGCTATAGATGTGCTGTCTTGAACTAACGGCTTCTGATAAAACGAAGATGGTTACCTATTGGGTTATCGAACAATAGGAGCGGGCCATCCAAAAATTGTTCTCTTGTGCATCGACCTGCTGCTGCCTTCTGTGCGCCTGGTACATGAAATCAGGCAATTGATGATTTTCTGCTGCGGAGACTGGCCTTTCAACGTCGGGAAAGATGACGATTGGTTCTGCTCGTAAAATAAATTCAAATTTGCAAGTACTATTTAAAATATTTGTCATTTATTTATATTCTGTTCGGCTGCAATGTAATGTTCCTGCCCGCTGAAATTGGTCAGTTTCTGGATAGGACAAGTTCCTGCCGGCTGTAAATGACCAGTTTCTGGTGAGGATCAGGTTTTGCAGGCCTTAAAACGCTTTATTTTGGAGAGGATCAGGCTCTGCCGGCTGTAAGTGGCCAGTTTCTGAAGAGGATCAGGCACTAAATTATAACATAAAGATTACCAATATTTGAGGTCTTTCTGAGAGCATATCATGGCCAAAAAGCAAGTGATTGCCAAATGTTATATATGTCCCGATTCAGCATTTAAATCTTAAGTAATTACCTGAAAAATATTTTAAAAAATCAGAAAAAACGAGAAAGAAAGCTAACTTCGGTAAACCGAAGTTTGTATACCCTTGCAGTCTGCAATTAGATCATTGAAAATCTATCTATTTTGGTAATGTAAAAAAAAAATTTCAAATTATGTAAATTTTGTAAAATGTTACATTTTACATGTAGAGTTTAACATTTTCATATAAATCGACCGATCCCTTCTATGGCAGCTATATGATATAGTTGTCCGATCTTAATGAAATTAAAACCGTAATTCTAGAACTATAAAAACGACTATATCTCGAAATTTATAGAAATTCGTTGAAAAATAGAGAAGTTAAAATTTTTTACATTTATTTCGCCATCATTTCTATGGCAGCTATAAGATAAAGTGGTCCGATTTTGGCCGTTCCGACATATATACTGCGTGCTGAAGAAATAAGACTATGCTGAATATTTCAGCCCGATAGCTCAAAAACTGAGAGACTAGTTCGCGTAGAAACCGACAGACGGACAGACAGACGGACAGACAGACGGACAGACAGACGGACAGACAGACAGACGGACATGGCTAGATCGACTCGGCTGGTGATGCTGATCAAGAATATATATACTTTATGGGGTCGGAGATGCCTCCTTTCCTGCGTTGCAAATATCATGGCAAAATTATAATACCCTCTGCAAGGGTATAAAAATTTGGCCAATTTTTCAAAATTACCAAAGGGGTTACATCATAAAAATTGTCAAAAATTGACAAAAATTTCAATTTTTTTAAATTTCTAAGCCCAATATGCAGATTTATTACCCAACAAAAAACTAACATAGAAACGCTTTCCGAATTGAATTTAATGCTGTTTTGGCTTAGTTATGATTGTTTTTTGGCCAAAAAATTCGAGTTTCTGAAAGTTTTGCTCATGAAGCTTATGAAGCTTCGAGTTATCCTTGCCCCTATGTAAACTTCTATTAAAGCTCTAAAAACTGAGCTTGTATGCAGGATTCACAACCATGGCCTTTATGTGAGGATTTATGAAGAGTTTTGGCCCTTAGCAGCTTGTTGGTCCTTTAAAGCTTTTAGAAGTTTCAGACTTTAGACGAGCTTTGCAGACAAATCCCTCATTTGAAGCTTTCGCAAAGCTTGCCACGTGTCCTTGTTAAGTTCTGAGACAAGCTTGATACCCAATACTCATGCCAGTGCTCGTTCCATGCCCTAAGCTTTTTATTCTAGATGTTTCCCAGTGGCCTGGCTTGGTCTTCATTCCCCTCCCGAGCAGAACCTATTCCCAGCTATCCTCTGAGTGAAACACTGTTGGTTTAGTTTTTTAGAAAAGGGTTTATTCATACATATTCATATTGTTTTTTGTGTGGGAATCGGGCGTCGGTACGGCTCGCCGAGGATCCGCTCCAGATCCGATCCTCCTTGTCTGCGGGATAGGTGGCTTAGTGGGCTGGTGTGTAGAGAGATGTGTGGGTGGAGCTTATATCCGGGCTTAAAGACGTGAGTGGAGGGGGGCTGGGTGAGTACATCCTTGTTAGGGGTTCAAGTTACAGTTACAGTTACAGTTAGGGGGAGCTTAGAGTTATCTGAATCTTTTGTCGGTTTCCGGTATATGTTTCTGTATATATATTTACTTGCAGTTGCCGTTGCCTTTTCTTTTCTTTACTTTTCCTCTCGGTCTGTATTGCTAATACTCGGGCGCTGCGCTTCTACTTGCTAGTGTAAAGGTTCTCCTCCTCTTTCTCTTTGCCGAAACAACAATCCTCGTAAGCATATAAGTTTATATATAATCTATATAATCGGCACTGCACCTGCCGTGCCGTGCGCACATAAAATAAGTCAAAATGGATACAAAATGGGTACGAGAGTACGAGTACGAGTAGGTGGCGACGTTCTGGTTACCCCGTTATCAATTTTCGTGTATAAATTAGTATCTATTTAAAATTATATACATTCATGTACTTATCATATCCTCGTAAATATATCAAGCCAGTGTGTGTCTGTACAAAACGTCGCCGGATAGGTTTCTTCGCTAAACACTCCTCATCTTCCCTATTCTTCACAATTTTTCCCAATAATGTTGCTCTCTTCTCCCTTTCTCTTTTTTTTGAGTGTGCAAGTTCACATAAATTCAGTCGTGATTTAATTTTTTTTTATGTTTTTCATTTTTCTCGTCATTAAAGTTGATATCTTTGTTTTTGTTTCTGCGTTTGCTTTTGCTTTGCTTCCTTTGTTTGTTAAATCTTAAATAAAGCTCAAGGTAGGTTAAAAACCGGGCCTACACAACACGGAACACAACACACTCACGCACGTACTACAATTAGCGGGATGGGAAGGGGCTGGGCCGTATCTCGGACATGTCTAAATGCAGCTCGAACTTAGTGTACGGTCGGGGAAAGTATGTTGCTTAAACCAAGGGAATCGCGACAGTAGCGTCTAGATTATGTTTATTGTAAGCACGATAAAAACTACTAAGACTAAGCCTACCACAAACTCCCGTTAAATGTGTATCGCTAGCTTATTGGGTGCCCCAAGCAGCGTAACTCTGAAAGCGAAGCTCGAAGCTGACAAAGCTGCAGGGGCTGGTTCCTAGCTTGGGTCTGGGTCTGGTCAGGGCATCTGTTGGTTCTCACGTCTCGGGTTGAACACATGCACTCCCTCCTTCCTCCCGCACATACAGGACTACAGTACAGTGCGCCTACGGTACAGTGGAAACAAGCACACACACACACTCAGGCACTCACACACAACGCACGCACACGAAAGAGAGAATCGCAGTGAATAGCTGTTAACTTAGTCTCGAATGCAAATTGAAGCGTGTGACCGGCGTCCCCCGATCTCTGAACTGACTGGGATGATCTGATGATCTCGTGTGGTGTGTATCCAGTATGTGGTGGTGTCGGTGTCGGTGGTGGTGTGATGGGTGCTGCTGCTGTCTGCTGTGCTGTGCAGTGGCTGTGGCTTGGCTAGTTTCCTTGGCTGCGCTTCCAATTGGTGTTTCTTTGATGGTTTTTGATTCTTGTCGACTGATTGTGTGGCGAATGTTGGGGATGAGTTGGGATTTTGGTTTCTGGTTTCTTGTTTCTTGCTGTTCTTGATGATGGGTACTTCGCTTTTGCAGTTTTCAGGGATTCTGCTTAAATTCCAAGACTGCAATTAGAGAGAGAAAAGGGAGAGAGAGAGAGAGAGAGAGAGAGAGAGAAAGGGTCAGTCGCACACACACGGAAGGAGTTGCTCTTAATCTAGGCTCTACGTTCTATGAAACACGCATTGTACACATCTAGACTCTAAATCTAAGCATTTTGTGCGTTGCTAGTAAAGCGCTGCGGAGTCCAAGAGTCCGCCGCCGTTTGGTAAGTCCACGGATATGCGTCGTCTTTCGCTCGCAGGTAAAGTAAATAAATTATGGCCATTGGCCAGTGGCCAGCGATTCGCCTGTCAATCGTTCTCGGTCCTCGGTTCTTATTCGAATAAGAAAGTGAGAGGGCGAGGCGAGGCGAGGCCGCTGCTCTGTCTAATTTCCTTGGCCTTGGCCTTGGGTTTGCTTACATTCGCGATCCCTTCTGCTGCAGGACCTTGGCCCGATCGTTGAGCTCGAGCTCGCGGCCGGCCGTCGTGCCGCACTCCTTGGAGACCACGCACAGGAACTCATTGTTTTCAAAGGGCCCGTAGTTGGTGTACTGCATGCTGATCAGCTGCTCGAAACGCCAGCCATCCGAGAGCGTTGAGATCATCTGCGGCGAGGAGTTAAAGATTAATTGCCTGAAGCCTGAAGCGGTTGACAGCCTGCCAAGCACTCACCTGGGTCAGTTCCTGTTCGCGGCACTGCAGCACGCGATACACTCGCTTCTTGTCTGCGTGTGGTCGCTGCAAGTGAAGGGTTTTAGGGTTAGCCAGTGCTCGAAATGCTCGAAAACGGTAGCTGGAACTCACCTGATCCCTGTGGTGGATGCACTCCTTGAGCAGGGCTATCATCTGCGTCACATTGTAGAACTCGGCCTCCTCCAGCACACCCTCCTCGGAGACGCCGTCGAGCACGAGCTTGCCGTGGCGTAGATAGTTGAGCACGGGCGCAAAGTATTTGGGATCCCGGTCGATCAGGTAGGCGCCAGTCTCGTCCTGGAAAAGTGGAAAAGTGCAAACGGTGCAAGGCCAATCGAATTAGTCACTGCGTATCCGTGTCCATATCACTGACTCCCCCTGTCTCCTAACCACCCGCAGCTATTGGAAATGTGTCACTCCTGATTAATGCGGAGTGTCACTGCCAGTTCCTGGCATGACTCTCGACTTTCGACTTTCGAGGCGGGCTTTCCCCGGGCTGCACATGCAATTGTTTACGTGTGCACCTGCCTGTCTGCCTGTCTGCCTGTCTATTACGCGCAGCAACAACAGCACCTCCAAGTCAACCCCCAGGGGCACAGCAAGAACCACAGCCATCCCCCGAATAAATGACAAACTGGTGCCACTGCCAGTGCTTTATTCGGGCTTCAAACAATTTAAGCGCCCGTTTAGGCAAAGGTAATCGGATGGATGTGCATGTGGATGTGGTCGGGGTTGGACCTTAATTGGTGGGCGGGGCGTGCGTGGCGGTGGGGGGGCAGCAGCCCGAGCACATAACACAGAACACAGAACACAGAATTTAATCAATAGCAAAAGGCGGCGGACGAAGGCGCAATGGCAAGCAACCAAAGCGAACCAAAAGTGCAAAACTTTTTATTGAAAACTATTCGAGGCGCTCTGGGCAGGCAGCAGTGAGCAGGCGACCAGGCGGGCGGGCAGGCAGCAGGGGATGGCGCTGTCGATGTGGATGTGGTTGAGGGTGAGTTGTTTACACAAAATGGAATATTAGCCACACGTAGCCTCCCACTGCCGCCGCTGCTGTGTCTGGAATTCCGCTGGCTGGCGCTGCGTATTTGGATTTATGGCAAAATGTGTGCTTGTGATTAGTGTCATGATGATTATTATTTTGGCTTCTTGGTTGCCAGTTGCCAGTTGCCAGTTGCGAGTCGCGTGACCTTCTGGCCATCTCCCAACGCCCACTCGACGGTTCCAAGGACTCGGCAGCACCGAAATCAGGGCACATTGTGCAGCAGCTGCTGCGGCTCCTACTGCTACTGCTGCTGCTGCTGCTGCAGTTAATGTGGGACACGCTCTCTCTGGCGCTCTCTCGCAACGGCCCCTGGCCCAGATCCCTGGCCCAGAAAGGCTGTTCCGCTGCATGACCTGCATTGGGTCACTGGCAGCTCCACTCTTGCCCTACTTGCCGCTGCCCAGTGCCCAGTGCCCAGTGCCCAGTGCCCTGTGCCCAGTTCCCAGACGGTGCTGGGCTTATTACTATAATTATAGCGCCGAGCTATAACCTATTAATACATGTGTATATGTGCGAATCGAGAGAGGAAGAGAGAGGAAAGGGGAAATGAGAGGGAAGCTCGAGACTCACCCGATCCGAATTCAAGTCGCTGTCCTCCTGAATCAGGCGGGATAGAAAGGAATTTGGGTCACGGGACAGCGTCGTCTTGGTGGTCAGGAAGTAGGTGCCGCCGACGTTCAGCTTGACCCACTGGTCGGTGCCCTGCTTCTTCAGCACATTGGGACTCTTCCGCGAGTTGATGAACACCGTGCTCATGTTGGGGCTGCTCGACGAATCCAGATTCAGGTCCAGTTCCAGGTCTTAGTCTTTTTCCTGCACCTGCAGCTCCTCCTCTGCTGATGCTAGCGTTCTTGTTCTGCTGCTGCTTCCGCTGCTGCTGCTGTCTCTCTGCCCTTCTGCTGCTGCTGCTCCTCCAGGTTCTGTGGCGGATTGGGTTTCGATTTCAGCTTCTGTTTTCGTTCTAAGCCCAGCTCGTCCAGCGCTTCATGCTCTTCTGCGTTCGCGTCTTTGTTGCGTTCTGTTGTCTGGCCTCTGCCGCTGCTCTGCCTCTGCCTCTGCCGCTGCCGCTGCCTCTGCTGCTCTGCTCTGCTGACGCGTAG
Organism: Drosophila triauraria; assembly: GCA_014170255.2. NCBI lineage: Eukaryota > Metazoa > Arthropoda > Insecta > Diptera > Drosophilidae > Drosophila > Drosophila triauraria. The sequence goes on along the minus strand of CM024333.1, from coordinate 2,793,424 downwards.
GTGCGCTACTGCTGGTACTGATTCCACTGCCTGCACCGCTTCCACTGCTGCTCCGTTCACGGTTCACTCACGTCTCGTTGGCTGCTGCTGCTAGGCACTTGCTTGTCCGTTCCATGGGCCTCGTTTTCGATCTTGCTGCGCTGATTTTCATTTACCAAACAAAAACACTGCCGAGAATACCATTACATTACCACATTTTCGCCAGAGTGACCGTACTGTGGCTGCCGCGAGATACCAGCAGCTGCAGAAAAATACCAACGAGCCGCGCTATCGCTATCGTTATCGGAAATATACCAACAAAACAAAACACTACCACATATTCGCCAGAGTGACCGTACTGCGACTGTCGCGAAATACCAGCACCTGCAGAAAAATACCAACGAGCTGCTTTATCGCCATCGGAAATATACCAACATGTCTAGGGAAACGGTTACTAGCTATAAGATTTCGCAAAATAAAGGTTTCTTGCTACGAATCCTAAAATACATTGCACTTGAAATGATATTATAATATAACCAAATGCATACAGAGCGTAGTACTTGACTTATCGATAGGTTCAGGTAATTGACAGAAAAAAATACTAACAGAATACAGTGGCTGACGGACAAAAGCTGAGCTCTGCAGGACGCAGCGACAAATTTGAACTTTGAATTTGAACGTGGTTAACTTCAAGGCAAGCGAAATATTAGCCACTTAGCCACAGATCTGCCAGTCAGTTGGTGTGCAGCTCTTGGATAGTGCAGACGATCGCCATGGACATTCTCCCCTTAGCGCTGCTGCTCCTGCTGGCATGTGCCGGCGTCCTGTCGGCTACCATGCTCTACAAGCTGAATCCCGAGGAGAAATACGAGGCTGGTAGGTGGCCCGAGTCCAGACTAGCTTAATGGGATCACTGATCGCTCTCTTTTCAGATCTCGTGGCTGTCTCTTCGACCGTCATTCCGCTGAGCGTGCTGGAGGTGAGCTACGGCGCCGGCGGCAAGCCCAGCGAGGAGTACAAGGCCGCCTACCTACGGAAGCTGCGCAAGCAGGTGCTCCAGCGAGCGGACAAGGGCCGGCAGCCGGAGGAGGAGGCGGGTGCCCCCACCTTGGTGGGCATCTCTCAGTCCGCCGCCGTGGACGCAGACGCTCTGATCACAGGTGAGTGGCGGCCCACTCGATCGGGGGATTCCTCTCAACTCCAGCACTTGTCTTGCAGTCAAATCGCAGCTGGAGAAGGCCAAAGTCAAGGCCGTCTGAGGCGGAGTCGGAGGCGGACCGGACCAAGTCGTGGCAGTGGCACGATGCTGATGTCATGGCGGTGCGGTGCTGGTAATAAACAACAACTAACCGAATCTTGTTTTGGCTTCGGCCTAATTGGGCCTGTGTGGGCGGTGGTGGATGGATGACGCAGCTCCGTCTTGTGCCGCCGCCGCCGCTGGCTAGAGATTAGCCAGAAAAGCGGCAGGCAGGCGGGCAGCGAGCAGGAAGCTGCTCCGAGCGGAAGGATGTCTGCTGTCAACGCAATCGAATCAAACCTAATGAGGCCCCGGACGGGGAACTCTGAACCGGTGGATGTGGGATAACGACGATGATGGTGATGGGATAACCTGCGCAGCTGCTGGGGGACATTACTGTCAGCTTGGTAGAGAGAGCTTGGCCTTGGTCTGGTCAGAGGCTAAAAAATCAGAGCGCCTCAAAGGAAGCGTGGGCGTGAACGTGGACGTGTGCGTGCTTTTGAGGGCAGCCAGTCAGCCAGTCAGCTAGTCAGCCACTCCGCCCCTCCGCTGTCCTTTTGCCTTTTTGCAGGACTCGTACTCGGACGCAGGTAAGACTTTCCTTTCCGTTCCCGCCCTTTCTTTGCTTCTCTTTGTGATCCGCTTTGTGCTGAGCCGTCAATGCGGCTGTCACAAGCAAGTCACAAGTTGCATGGTCGCCTCGCCTCGCCGCAGAGAAGCGTGTCACCACCAGGTGACTGCTCCCATCCCTCCTCCTACGCCGTACCTTGTCAGAGCAAAGCCACGGCTGATTAAGCGGCCTCAAATCCGGAAACGGTGGCGATGGCAGCCAACTATTCGCTATTTTCGCTATTTGTGCACTCGCCCCGGGCACGTACTTAATTTGAATACAAAGGCAGGGACAGGGATGGCAGGATAGAGTCGAAGTCTGTCATGCCTCTGTGCCAAGTTTATGGCAGCAGCAGCACCTCCTCCGCGCCAGCGACAAGGAGAAGTGTAAACTACACATAAATGATGTTGTCACTCTGTCACTCTGTTACTCTGCCCCGGTTACGTCCCAGTTCCACTTCCCATCCTCTCCACGCGCCTCTTGAATATGATTTCTGTGCCCGATCTGCCCGTCGCAAGCAATTAATAGCTGCGCCTATTCAATATCGTATGGTAATATCGCGCATACGCCCACGCCGCCACGCATGATGGCGATGATGATGATGATGCTCCACTGCCTGTTGTCGGCGACAGATGCCATCAAAATCGAATGTCAAATCGAATGACGTGTGAAGTAATCGTTTTCGCTGTGCTTTCCCCTTGCCCGTTCCATTTATGCCAAAGACAACAACACCTCAACACGGTTGGCACACACACAGGGCTTGGAGGAGGGCTTGGAGAGGGGCTTGGAGGAGGGCTTGGAGAGGGGCTTGGGGTAGGGCCTGGGCTTGAGCCTTAAACCCTTTGGGCAGCAATAAGATGATAATCCCTGTAAGAGGTGTGCATGATTTGCTTATGATTTGCTTCATTAGTTTTTAGAAATAAGCCCAATGCAAGTCGTAGTCCCAGTAAGGATTAGTTGGGATGAAAATAGGTGTTCTCAAGGGGGTTACATATGATATTAAGCTAGTAATTTTAGCACCAAAAACCACCTAAAACACTTAATCAATAACTGCCTCAAAAAATGTCTTAATAACTACCTAAATAACCAATACAAAAACCTCACAAAACTCGCCTTTAAGGGAACATCTTCTTGAGATCATCTTACAGCCAAAAAGCGAGGGATCGCCAAGTGTCATACATTTCCCGATTCGCAATTAAAATCTTAATTCATTAATAGTAAAATATTAAAAATTCCAAAAAAAAAATAAATTTTGCCAATTTTTCAAAATTTTGCAAGGGGTTACATCATTAAAATTGTCAAAAATTGGCCAAAATTTAATTTTTTTAAATTTTCAAATTTAATAAGCAGATTTTATAACCTACAAAAAACTAGCATAGAACTGCTTTCCGAATTGAAATTAAGGCTGTTTTGGCTGAGTTGTGATTACATTTAACTTAGATTCTTCCAAAAAAATATCATATTTTCGAAATATAATTTTAATCCAAACATGAGGTCTTCCTGAGAGCCTCCTATAGCCAAAAAGGGAGTAATTGCCAAAAGCTGTGTATTTTCCGATACGTCATTAAAATTTGGAACATTTGAAAACAAAATATTTAAAAATATCAGAAAAAAAAATTTGATAGATTTTTCAAAATTTAGCAAGGGGTTAGTCTTCTTAAAAATGTCAAAAATTGGCAAGAAATTAATTTTTTTTTATCTCTAAACGCAGTATGCAGGTTTATTTATTTGATTAAAACTAACAAAAAGCAGCTTTCCGAGTTGAAATTGAGGCTGTTTTGGCTGAGCTATGATTATTTTTAGCTTCAATATATCCATAAAATTGGAAAACTTTGGGAATAAAGATTTTTAAAAAGATAGGCTTGATGGTCAATGGTTTAAATATTTTAGAACTTAACTTGAAATCCGATTATATATATGTATTTTCTAATGCAATTTTATCTTATAATGGCTGCTAAGAGCCAACAACTTGACCTACAAAGTTAGGATCTACAAGACCATACTTGCCCCCACATGGAGATACGGTATACAAGTTAATGGCATTGCTGCTAAAACCAACTTGAACGGTTATAAAGTATTCCAGAGCAAGATGCTAAATGGTACATCCTTAACGTGGACCTGGCAAGGGACCTTACGTTCCTCTAGTAGGGGATGTCATCAACAAACAAGCCAAAACTTATCACACAAAACTGACTACCCACTTGGTTGTTTTGGACAGAAGTCTTTCAGCACACAGAACCAGAAGAAGACTTAAAAGAACACACTCTATAAACCTACCACACGGAATAATGTAAGCCTCCACCTATAATAACCTATAACCTATAACCTATAACCTATAACACTTTCTTATTCCTTCATAATTTTGTAATCTTCCATTGAACACCGCCCTAGACTATTGTAAAAGTAAGTACAAGACAGTAACAGAAAACAATGATACACTGTGTCTACCTCAGACACAGCAATGAACCTAAAAAATATAAAAAAAGGACACTTTTTCAATTGATTACAAATCCCTTCCAATCCTCAGGCTTCAAGCTGAACTTTTTAAAAGTTACTTAAATATATTTCAGAGTAATTTGTGCTACGCTTAGTCAACACTTTCAGAGCTCATAATCCCTGGCCATTGGCCATTCGCCATTGGAGTTAATAAACGTAAACCACCGAGTATCTGGCTTGGCTTCGGGCTCACTTTAGAGGAGCCCTCATCGGGGAGGTTGTGGCTACATATTGCTTCCTAATCAAGCGGGGACAGACGCTGGACCCCGGCCAGCACTGGGTTGATATTCCTGACACAATACCAATCCAATTCCAGGCCTGGCTGGGGAAATGAAATGTCATTAAGGTTCGCATTTGTTTCGTTTGGATTTGTTTTGTTCCGTGTCTGTGTGTGTGTGGAAGGCGTGGCTGGGCGTGATCTAATTGCGGATTTGGGTCGCGTTCGGACTCGGATGCAGTTGGTCATCCGGCCGCTGGCCGCTGTCTGCTGTTTGCTCGGCACTCGATGCTACATTTTGTGGCGCCCCGAAGTATGCAGCGCGTGGGAATTTATGGAAATGAGTCGAGGAGAGGGTGCCAGCAGCCGCATCCGGATCCGGCCTAATTGACGCACGTCCTGTGTGGGCCGGCAGGACTCGAGCCGTGTCCAATGATGCGGAAAATTACTTTAAACGTGGTCATCAAATGACAGCCGCAGTCCCTGCCGCAGTGTCATCCCCTGCCACACCCACACTCTATGCTGATTTTTCGAATTCAACAAATTTCGCCGTGTCCTGCATGTGTTGAGGGAGGAGGAAGGAAGCTAGGGAGCCTTTTAAATGCTTTTAGTCTCTCTCTCTCTCTCTGGAAGGAGCTAGGAGCTGGGCAAACCCTTCAGCCTTCAACCTTCAGAGTTCAGACTCGCAACTTCACAGAGATGCCTTGCAGGCGAACATGGCATCGGGCCCAATGAAATCAGCGTCGGGCAAACAAAATTGTACTAAATACACACGCACACACAGCACACACACTGGCACACTATGCTGGCAAAAAGGGAATATAATGCAAACGAAATTATAAGAAGAAGTCAAAGCCAAAGGCAGAGGAGCAGGAGGAGCAGGGTCCCAAGGACACAGCCTGCCCCCCGAAATCATCGGCTGGCGTAATTAATCGAGTTTTCAATACGAACGATTCGCAATCGCATCCATCAAAGGCCCCGAACTTCCCAGACAAGCGATCGAAGGAGGCAGGCAGAAGCATAAGCAGAAACAGGAAGCAGCAGCCGAAGCAGGATAAGGAATTCAGGAGCAGGAGCAACCATGGCAGCGGCATCCCATCTATCTATCATAGGCCTACCACCCACACCCACTCCCAACCCCCATTCGAATCTAATCAAGGAATACACGCCGCCTATCTTCTCCGGGGCTGTGCCTCTGCCTCTGTGCGTTTTTACAGGCAATTTATTAATTTGGCAAGTTAGGAGGCGCAAGCGACAAAGGCGACTGGCAACTGGCAACTGGCAACTGCCACGAGGGATGGAGCTGGAGCTGGAGCTGGTTGCCAGAGAGCGTCAGTGCCACAAAGCGTTTACCCGGCGCTTTCGCTTTTGGCTTTGGCTTTGGCTTTGCCTATGGAAAACCCGAAAACCAAAAACCGAAACTCCAAACTCTGGCCCAGACCGAGACCGAGGCCGAGGCCACACGATGAGCATCGCCAGCCACAGTGGCTCGAAAGCTATCTGAGTATTACTCATACGCCCCGTGAAACCACGTCATAATGTCGATTGCGGTAAATATTACGTATACGCCGCATGGGCCACAAACTCACTGTAAACTCTCTTAATTAAACCAAGCTCAAGCCTAAAGTAACCCCTAAAAAATAACAATTACGATCGAAAAACAAGGCTCCTTGGGAAACCGTTTGTTTTACTCGCATCGCCAGGAGCTGTGAGCGGGAGACGTGATAATCTAATAGCGGCATTTTTCGACCCGGCCACACACCACGGTGGCTGGAAGCCGGAGCGGACGCAGACGGACTAGGAATATGCTCCATCGCTGCCGCCTGGCTGCGCAGGGAGCAAGCCGCAAAGGATTCAATTAGAGAAGTTGCAGGGCCAAAGCCAACGCCAAAGCCAAAGCCAAAGCCAAAAACGAAAGCCAGAGACAGCGGGAGCATCAGTATTGGCAGGAGCGGCGACCGTGGCAGCCGTGGCAGCCGCTCAACCAGACGCTGAACCTGCCACCAAGTGCGCACAATCAAAACAAATCAACACGTGGTTTTCCTGGCCACACTCGAGCACTGGAGCAGTCGAGCAGTGGACCAGTCGAGGTCGAGGCGAGGCGAGGCCCAGCAGCCACCGAAGGAGCAGGAGCAGGAGCTCCAGTCGCGCCTTCACCTCGCTTCGAGAGCGACGCAGACGCAGAAGCCCAGAGGCGGAACTCAGAGCGTTGCCAGACTTCTCGGGGTGGTCAGAATATGGGAATTATGATTTCCAACTACTTTTTTGAGGGAGCTGAAAATAAGACATTGGAAATAAATGAAATAATTAATATATAAATAAAAAATAATACAAAAATAAAATAAAAATATATAAAAAAATAAAATTACTAGACTTGTGCTTATTTTATTTTATTTATAATTTTTTTTATAGAATAAAGTAAAAATAAATAAATTAATAATTGAAAGAAATTTATATATTTATATTTTTGGTAATGTGAAGTCTCAGAATCCCTCGACTAGGTGGCAACTCTGGCCCTTGGGTTTGGCATTGCGGCGGCAGAGCCAGAGAGAGCCAGAGAGAGCGAGAGAGCGTGAGAGCCAAGCATTACGTATACGCAGCAGGAGGGCGTGTTACAGGCGTTGCGTCAAAGCGAAAGCCGAAAGGAAACGACAACGAAATCGAAATCGAAGCCGAGTCCGAGCCCAAGTCACTCCCTCCCTCTCTCTCGCTCGCTCGGTGACATTGACAATGCTCCATCGCGGCATCGTGGCTGCGACGGCGGCTCCACAGGATTCCGATTCCGATTCCGATTCCACCCTCCTCGCAGGACGTGCGCCTGTGTGAGTTCCGTAATCGCCTCGGCTGCTCTCGGGCTCGCCTCGGCCACTCCGATGCTGTCCTGGACCACGGCTTGACTGGGTCCTGTTCCTCTTCCCGGGCGTTGGGGCGTTCAGTGCCATTCGGTGGCTCGTCGCATTCAGTCCGCAGAGCGCGCTCCGCTCCGCTCCGCTCCGTACCGAACTGAAACACAACCGAGAACCGATCCGATCCGCTCCGCTCCGCTACGCCTAGAGTTTCGTTCGGAGTCAGAGTCAGAGTCAGAGTCTAAGCTCGGCTTGGCCACTGCTGCGGACCGCGAACCGGGAAGTGGACGAGGACGAGCAGGAGGACGTTGTAGCCAGGATCGATTTCACTGGCTGGCCGACTGGCCGACTGACTGACTGACCAACCGACCGACTGACCAAGCTCTCTGCCTCCGAATGTGGATGTAAACGTAAGCTCCTTGTGCCCATCCGATTGTGCTTTGTTTTATAACAAAGACAGCGGCAACATCAATGGCAAATAGCAAATAGCAAAAAGCAATGGCAGTGGAAACAACATATCAAAAACAATAAAAAATACAACAGAAAATACCGAAATACCGCAAGATAGCCATAGAGCGGGAGGGGGAGAGAGCCAGAGCGAAAAAGTAGATGAACTTTTTGTTCGTGGCTTTCTTTTTGTTTCTTTCTTTTTTTTGGGCGTGTATTTATGTGTGTGTGTCCTGTCTATGCGTGTGTGTGTGTGTGAGGCTGCGTCGTCATCGCAGTCGCTGTCGCTGTCGCTGTGTCCCCGTGTCCCTGTATTGGTGGCTGTGTCGTGTCTTTGAATTTTTGGGTGTGGACTTGTTTCATGTTTCAGCATCAGCGTCAGCGTCAGCGTCAGCTTCAGCCCCCCCCCCTCGGCCTCCGCCCCGCAAAACTTTCTCGCTAAGTAGCAGCCACAGAGCAGAAAAACACAGAGAGAGAAACACCCCACTGGGTTCCGTGTGTGTGCATATTAAAAATAATCGGCAAAAGTGCCTGAAAGTGCGCTGAAATATGTGGAAGGAAGAAGTGCAGTTGCTGTCGCTCTTTATTTTGTTTTTGTTCAAGTGTGTGTGTGTACGAGTGAGTGAGGGCGAGCGTGTGTGTGGGCCAATACACAGCAACAACAACGACAACAACAACAATGGCAAAGTGCATGAAAAGTGCCGAAGGAAAACAGCGCGAAAGCAAAACAAAGGCCTGGCCCCTGCCCTGCCCCCCTTTCACTCCCTGCGACCACGGCCCCTGCGACACATTTTAATTAAGAGCCAGCGCCACCGCCACCGCCTACCCCCGCCGAATGCCGAATGCCTATCCACGCCCCTGCTCTCCCTCTCACCCCATAATCGACGCCCCCAACAACAACAAGTCTGAGATTTTTACTATTATGAAATTTGCACTAATTCGAGGCGAAGGCAGAGGCGGCGGCGGGGACGGAGGAGCAAGCAGGCCAAGCGAGGAAGAAGCCTTGGAAATTTAGAGCGCATTCTACATTCTGCAATCTACGTTTCTCTGAGTAAACAAACCGAGTCTCCAACCTCCAACTCTTGATTCCAGAGCTCCTCTTAGATTCCCAGACAGCAAACCTCAAATCAAGAATAATCTCTGGCTGGAATTCCGTATAATTTCTGTACAATTTAGCTACAAACTATGGGAATTTATGGAAAATACATATCATATAATATGAATAATTTTTCTTTTTATTATTTATCAGTTATTTAATTATTTTATTATATAGTTAATTATTATCAAGTCAAATTTTCTTCCGTTTTAGCTATAAGAGGTTCTTAAAAATATCGCAAATTGGCGCATTTTGGGTTTTCGACAAATCAAATTGAAAATAGGCTAAAACTAAGCTATAATAGCATAAAGTATCATGGGATATTTTTTAGTTTTTAAGGAAATTTAAGTCATTGTAGATCATCTACCCCTGTTGAGGGCTTAGATCTTTTGTTCTTACACCAATAACTACCTACAACTACCTACAACTACCTACAATAATACAACAATCAACAGCACAACATTACTATAACTAAATATCAACAACACAACAAAACGACAAGGCAACACAGAAAAATAACAATAAATCAAAATAACAATTAACAAAAAAAACCTCGCAAGGGGTGAGCAACTGCGTTGAACAATTCCAACCAACAAACAACAACAACAGAAACCAACAAGACAAAAACAACACAAAAACCAACAACCAAGAGCAGAAAAATAAATAAAAAATACAAAAAACTACATACAGAAACACAACAACACTGCGACGCAACAAACACCAACACACCAACAAGAAACAACAACACAATATCAACAATATCAACAATAAAAAAAACCCAACAATAAACAATGCAACAATCAACAGAAACACAAGAAACACCTACAACAGAACACCAACCAACACACCAACAAGAACCAACAACACAATATCAACAATAAAAAAACTAACAAGAAACAATGCAACAATCAACGCAAAAACTAACAATACACCAACACAGAAACACTAGAAAACCCAACAACAGGACACCAACTAACACACCAACAAGAACCAACAACACAATATCAACAATATCAACAATAAAAAAACCAACAATAAACAATGCAACAATCATCGCAAAAACTAACAATACACCAACACAGGAACACAAGAAACACCAACAACAGGACACCAACTAACACACCAACTCACCAACAACACAAAAACCAACAATTAAGAACACAACAAGCCAGAAACAACTCAGTCAGAAGTTGGGACTTTTGGCCAAAACGCAAATACACACTTATTTTGGCCAGTGACAAGCTGCAGCAGGCAGGCTCCGTTGTTGCCACTGTTGCTGCTGCTGTTGCTGCTGTTGTTCCTTCCTTCCTTGCTTGCTTGTTGCGAGTCCTGTTGGTGTCCTGGTGTGTGTTTGGGGGATTTGCATTCGGCCAAACTTTGGGCAGCAGAGCAAACTTTTGTTTGTCTGTTGTTTTGGCGGCACAACACGCCGTAAACAGGACGCTTCCGCGGGTGCGGGTGCGGCTGCTGCGGGTGCAGTGGGTCTGATCTAATGAATTAGGTGCCAGCCGAGGTCCTGGCAGAGTCGGCAGGGGGAGCGGGAAAAATGCCATCAGTGTCAGGGAGATAACACGCAGCAATTTTTCACGCCCCAGAATATGAGGGAAATGGGAAATGGCTGGGAAATGTCGCGTTTTGGGCACAAACGTTGCCGAAAAGCGCTGACAGAGAGCGCGTTTTGGGCCAAAACTAATAAGCAGCCAGCCAGGACAAGCCAGGACGAAGCTGACAGCGGTCGACGCACTGTCAAATTAGACAGCGCTCCTTGGCGTCCCTTTTCGGGGAAGCCAACCCCATCGCCGGGATCCTTTGAGTCTGGCAACGATAAAGCACGGAAAGGAAGGAAGCAAAAGCAAGAAAAAAAGGACCAAACTCACAAAAATAAATAAATAGATTGCATTTGGTGGGCGTGGTCCTGACTCCGGACTCCGGAGAGCGAGGAAAAAAGTAAATAACTGTCAAAAGGGGTTCTTCGCTCGTCTCTCAAGGATTCTCAAAGGAGTGTGAGCCGAGCCGAGCCTCTGTGTGTCCTCTGTCCTGTCGCCCCAAAATAAAAGTAGAAGCCAAGCAAATACAACTTGAGCCTGGAGGATGTCCGGCAAAAGTCATAAACACAGGAGAATGAGGATGAGTCAGAGGCAGGATGATGACGATAATGCCATTGTAGGCCAGCAACAAGAAACATTTTCAATCAAAAGTTTAATACGCCGTGAATTCATTACACGTCCGATGAATGACGATGGCTCCAGGACCCTCCCAGGACCCTCCCAGGACCCCCACAAGACCCCCACAAGACCCCAGCAACGCCCCTGCCTGGAAGTCTCTGTTATTCTTGGTCTCTTTTCTTATTTCTCATACAAGATACAATTTATTGCCGGCCGTCATGTACGAAAAAGGACGAAACACATGTAGACACAGCCGCACACACACACACAGAGTGGAAGAAGAAGACATTTTACGGCTAAGCACAGGCACTGGCACAGGCACAGGCACAGGAGTCCTGGCCCATGACCTTCGGCGTCTTTGGCGGCCATTGCATGTGAGCAGCATTCCGGCTTTTGCTCCCACGCTGTATCTCCTGGCTCCTGGAATGAGTCCCTGCTCCTCCGCCTCCTCCTGGTCCTGGGCCACCGCCGAGTAATCACTCTTTCCCGCCGACACGCGTCTCGCCCGCTTATTGACAGGCCGACAGGCGGACAGGCGGACAGGCGGCAGTTAAGTGTCAAAACACAGTTTAAGCCAAAGACCAGGGGTGGCTTCAGGGCGTAGGGAATAGGGGATGGCGGCGGCAGACAACCGACAAATTATAAGCCCAAAAAGCAGCCTCACGAGCTGCCACGACGAAAGCACGAAACATAAAGTCGAGCCAGAGCAACTTTGCTGACGCAGGAGCCAGGACCCCCCAGCTTCCAGCTTCCAGCTCCATCCCCCTTTTTTAAGGGGGTTGTGTATATTCGATGATGACACGAGGCCGCAGCAGGCGACGCCCAAAGCTAAAGCCAAAGCCAAGACCAAAGCCAGAGAGCTATGGCCAGGCACTGGGAGAAAGGCGAGGAAAATCCAAGTTAGAGTCAGAAGAATCTAAGGATAAATGGGAAACAGTTACAATAATTTAATTTAATTTAAATTAATATATCCTGAAAGGCAGAATCTGAGATTCTTGATTAATATATTCTTTTCTTTATTTTACATTTATTATTTATATAACTCACCCTTGCATCAAGCATCTAAATCAGTGATGCCCAAGCCCCCGCCACATGTGGTTGGTAAAAACTCTGCCGGTTCTCTGTCGCTACACAGACAGTGTAAACGTGACGTGAGCAGCAGCAGCAGAGAAGAGAGAGAATGAGAGGTCGAGTGGTGCGGTTGCCAGAGCAGTGCAAAGCATTAAATTTAATACTTTGCACTGCTCTGGCAACCGCAACGTCTCCCGCGAAGCCAACTTCGTTTTTCTCTTACGCACACAAATGCAAGTCACATGTCATTGTATTTGTGTGGACATCACTGATCTAAATCAACTAGGCAACAACAACTTAAGTTTCTTGTTCAATGTACTTTCTTTTATTTATTTCTATTTATTTTTTATATTACTTACCCTTAGCTTTTCTCGGTGTAGCCACATCTAAGGCAACCAAACAATGCCGGGTGAAAACAGGATGAGATACAGGGAAACTACCAGCAGCCGCAATATGTGCGGATATTAATGATGATGACTATCATAAAGGAACTGGCGGAGGCTCCTCCTCCTATCCTATCCTATCCTATCTGGCCCAGCCACACCCTGGAAATCCTGGGCTCGATACCCGATAGCCTCCTCTCCTCCTCCTAGTCCCAGTCCTGGCTCCGATTCCCGATTTCTGATTTCCGTTTCCGCTCTCCAGCTCTCGACTCTGCTCTCTGTTTCTGTTTTTACTGTCGCGCTGCCGACGAAAAACATTCAAAATTCAAAGTGAAAATTTCACGAGCAATTACCGCATTCCCCGCGGGGTGCCACCCTTCCCTTGTCCCTTTTCCACCCTTCTCCCTGTATATGTGTGGAGCTGCGATTATGCGGACCAATGTCGCCTTTAATTTATGGCGAATGCCAGGCGGCGCGAGGCTCAAATTGAATCCGAATTCGAATCCGGGATTCTGTGAGTGGGATTAGGATGCGAAGGCCAGAGTACCCTGGGAAGGGAGTTACTTCTCCTTGTATTTATGCCTTAAAATCTTAAAATTTAAAATTAGGGAAAGCCCAGACCAGCCTCTCTTTTCAAGACTCACCGGAAAAGTAAGCCACCTGCCTGCGAGTGTGCGGGTGTGCGGGTGTGTGTCCATAAATACACACACACAAGAGGAGCAGGCGTCGCACTGTTCCAGTGTTCCAGGGTTCCGGCCATAACAAATTAAAAGCGGAAACGGAAATGGCGGAAAACGTCAACGACGAGTGTTGCCAATGCAGATGTTGCTGTTGCCGCACGAGTGGGTGTGTGCGCATTGTGTGTGGGGTGTATGGGGAGTAAAAGGTGTGCTAGGTGTGCGCTAGGTGTGTGCTGGGTGTACCCCCCATAACATAGATGTACGAACACTGAACACTAACAAGTCCGCCTCCTTGTTCTGCTCGTTTTGTGCTTTTCCGACGTTTAAATTTAGCAATGCGCAGCGGCGGCCAATACGAGCTCGATAACTGCCGGGGGACAGGGACAGAAGGCGAACAGAAGAAGGAGGAGGTGCTGGAGGAGGCACCAGGGAAGCACCCACTCAAGAATCCATCCAGGCGGCAGCAGCATCGCGCCCAGATGCACTAGGCCAGCGCAGGAAGAGGAGGAGAAAGCAGGAGCAGGAGTCCGAGTCCCAGTCCAAGCCATGATACCCAGTCGCGTCAAGCTGAAATGCGGATGGAGCAGTCCCTGGAGGAGGCCCCGCCAGCGTAGTGGAAGCACTAGCCACATCAACATCACCTGGAACACTGCCAGCAGCCAGCACAATAGCAATAGCAAAAGCAAAAGCCACACACTATCCACCGTCTCCGCCTCCGTTCTGACCACCAACACCCTGCTGATCCTGCTGGGCCTGCTGGGCCTGCTGATCCTGGACGGCTGCCAGGGCCTCCGGCTGACCAACGGAGGCGGCAGCCTGAGCAAGAGCGCCGCGGCCAACAAGGAGCAGCTCAACATCGGCCTGATAGCGCCGCACACGAACTTTGGGAAGCGGGAGTATCTGCGGAGCATCAACAATGCCGTCACGGGACTCACCAAGACGCGCGGCGCCAAGCTGACCTTCCTCAAGGACTACTCCTTTGAGCAGAAGAACATCCACTTCGATATGATGTCGCTGACGCCGAGTCCGACAGGTGAGTAAAGCTCTTTAAATATATGTTACTCGCTACTCGCTACTCGCTACTCGCTAGTTTCTACTCGTTACTCGTTACTCGCTACTCAAAAAGTAACTTGGAAAGGGAAAGGGATTTTTTATCTTTACGGGAAAGGGGTCTCTGTCGCTTGTCTCGCTGATCTCGCTCCTTATAGCTCAGCTCTCGCTTGTTCAAGGGTCAAGAGGTCGCGACCCGCGACACCTGCCCGGCTCTGTGTTAATTGCGTACGCACCTTTAATGACCGTTCACTTTGAGCTACTTAAGCTCTTAACCTCCTCCGACCATCTTGCCAGAGGACCTCCCACGAAGACGCAATAAAAGCGGCCATGAACGAGAACGAAAATGAAAATGAAAAAGAAAATGAGAATGAAAATGAAAATGAAAGGAAAATGGGAGGCGAAGGAAAAATGTTTAATGCTTAATGCGATAAATAAATGTCCAGGCCGGACTGTAATTGCGCGGCAAGCGGAGTTGTCAGGCGCCGCTGTAGAGGCAGGGTTGCCAAGAACTCGGGGCTGCCAGAGTTGACAAAGCTGCCAGAGGCCAGAGGCAGTGCCAGAGTTGCCTGGGGCCCTGATTGAGTGACAGCTTCCAGCTCTCAGGGTTGCCGAGGGTAATTTATGCTCCTGCGAACCGAATGCTTGATTCCTGATTCTCGATTCCGTTTGCAAGTGCAAAATTGCATTTCAAAGGCTGCCCAGGGTTGCCAGGGCTGTCTGCAAATTGCATTCCCTCCGCACAGACATGCAAAATGCTCGTCGAGAAAAAAAAAGGGAAAAGTATGCAGAACGATAAAAAAGGGAGGCCAAGACTGATTGCTCCCGCGCCAGAGCCACAGCCAGAGCCATGTCCGGGCCATATTGAAATTTTATGTTGCATTTCCACAATTTTTGCTGGCTAAATTGATAAAGCAAACACACACCACACACACACCCCACACACACCCAGGGTGTGCAAACAAAAACCCAAAACGAATTTCCAATGATGTTTAAATGTTTATTATGGCCAGGCAGGACCTTGAGCAGATGCTCTGGCCGGGAGGATGGCAGGATGGGTGTGTGTGTTGTACGCAAATTACAACACATAACAAACAAAGTCTGTCTGTCTCTGTCTCCGTCGAGTGGCAGTCTGTGGGGAATTTATAATGGATTTCCATAGCTGGCACACACTCAGGGACAGGGACTGGGACAGGGACTGGGACAGGGACTGGGACTGGGAGCTTGTTCAGTTGTTCAGACGATTGTTATTTCTCTCGAATGTCGAACAATGAGCGCGTGGATGTTTGCCTTGATTTCTGCCTCTGCCCCGACGCACATTTCCCCCCCTTCCTGGCAGGAGCCGGAGCCGGAGCCGGAGCAAACTTTGCCTTTCTTCGATTGCTGCGACTAGAACGAGATCCTGGCCAATCCCGGGCCAATCTCGGGCCACTCAGCATTCCTGCTGCCATAGTTGGCACTCTTTGTAGTGTAATAATCGCATGGATATGGAAATTGAATTCGATTCTGCGGTCTGCATTCTGATCCTTCACCCGGAGAGCGAGTGTCCTGGCCAGGACGAAGCACTAGGCACTCAACAAGCTCTCAAGTTCCCACGCCGCCTTCCATCCTCGCAGTTGATGATTTTGTGTCAAAGTAATTTCATATGAAATTGTATTACTTTAACCTCCCAGACACAACAAACGATTACCGAGCAGAGGCAGGAGCAGGCAGGACGTGGCTGCTTGCCCCTTTTCTTCGGCTAAAACCATCAACTTTGATGGCCTGATTATCGAGTTTGGCTCGTTTGCGGCGATGGAAAGCGGTCCGAAATTGGCGTTGGGTAAAAGTGGCGGACAATCACCTCAGATGGAGGATGGAGGATGCCCAAGTCAATGTCTTTGGGGCCATCTATGGGGTAAAAGCCCATTGCTTTTAAACGTATATTTCCCCAGGCGAGCTCTGTAATTGCAGAGTAATAATAGTTGGAGCCCAGGACAATATTTATGTTATGGATATTATCCTGGGTTTAGAAATCCCCAGTTAAAGCCCAAATATTTTTGTTAATAACAATTAATAATTAAAACAGTTTAGTTCTCTTGACTAGCATCAAATATTTGCAATATTTGTGGTTTTAGGGGTTTATGACACTGCATAGTTGCTTTCTTTCATTGAAGCTTGGACTTTTACTGTTTTCAAATTATGGTTTTAATTTCATTAAGCTTGCTGACGGCAAGGGTATACAAACTTTGGCTTACCGAAGTTAGATTCCTTTCCGGTTTGTAAAAAAAAAAATAATTAAAAATAAAATTTTTTTTTTAATATTTTAATAGTTAACAAATTTTTTTGAAATATTGCCGTACCCGAAAAATGCACAAATTTAATGTTTTCTTGACAACCTCTTATAGCCAATAACAAAGTGACAGACAAAAGCCTTATATTTTTCGATTCCCCATTGAATTTCTAATTAGTTACGATTAAAATTTAAAAAAAAAAAAAAAAATTTGTTTTAAATTTTTTTGTTAATTTTGTAACTCAGTATGCAGATTTGTTACCCTAGCTCAGAGAAGCAAATCAAATATATGCTTCTTTGGCTTAGTTATGCCATTTTTTTCAATTTGATTTGTCCAAAAAATTATCATATTTTTTGAATAACCAAAATGGGCCAAATTTAAGGTATTTTTGAGAGTTTCTAGTAGCTAAAACGGAAGTGGAAGCCAAAAGCCGTATATATTCGGATTCGTCATTAAAAACCTAATGATTTACAATCAAAATTTTGAAAAAAGTCAGAAAAAAATGTTGATACATTTTCCAAAATTTCATAAGTCATTTAATTTTCAAAAATTGAGCCAAATTTTTTTATTTTTAATATTTCTAACTTAGTATGCAGAATTTTTAACCTAATACAAACTAGCTTAAAAATGCATTCCAAATCGAAATATATGAAATTTTAGCTTCTAAAATTAGCAAACTGCAACGTAGAAAAACTCATGGCAAGAAAAGCAACAAAGCAGTGTCATAGCCCCATTAATAATTCTTAATTAAGCCCTGCACTTGAATTGCTATTAAAGTAACAATTACTTAAAAGAACTTGTGTAAATAGAAGAGAAACATGCATACTAACATATGCTTTAAATAATAAATAAATTCCCCAATTAAATGTGAAGTATTTGCAATTTACACGCATATTTATGGACGCAATTTTATAAACCAAACCGAAATAGAGAGCTTACTGAAATATTCAGGGACCAACGTGCAATAGTCATCTGTCAGCTTGCCTGGTTAGCTGTCAGCGCCGTCAGCACTGGAGCCCCATTATCCTGCCGACGACAAGGCTGGCTGTCGAGTGTGTACAAGGACATGGACATGTGCATGTCCATCCGTTATCCGATTCCCACGGCTGCCGAGCATGTTCTTTCCGGCTTTCCGCTCCTGCATTAGGGCCTGGTCAGCCGGCTAATTTGCATTAATTACCCAACAATAATGCAGCAGGATAATGATTATGAGTGGTACATGTCCAGGTGTAAGTATCCCTATCCCTGGGTTGCTGTCAGTTATTAGTTATCGGTTATTAGTTATCCTGTTCAGGGTACTAACCTCCTTAAGCGCCACTTGAGGCCATACGTGGCGTATACGCAATGTGAGAGGCGGAGGCGGAGGCTGAGCCTGTCAAGGAGCGGATGAATGATTGAATGATCCGATCCCGGGCCAGCCAAGCAGAACTCGCCTTTCATCTCCCTCTCTCGCGGCCAGCACTCTCTTCACTTTGCTAAATGACATTTTAAGTTGGAATCGAACTCGCAGCGGCGGAGGCGGAGGCCCAGGACGTATCCATATATCACTCCATTGTCAGTGTCCGACAACTGGGATCCCCGGCAGCCGTAAGTCATTTTTCTTGTCATCCCATTTCGAGGAGGAGAAGTAGCTAGAGGAGCAGCCACCACCCTATCCTCCACATCCTTTTTTATTAGCCATTGAACCCGCGATTACCAGCCATGCAGTCCAGATCTGGCCCTGTCGCCGCCGTTAACCTTGTTTACACCTTGTCTACATGCAGGCAGCTCCTCCTCCTCCTCCTCTTCCTGGCTGGTCAGCAGCCACCGGAAGCCACATCGATGCTGGTCTCGCATTAATAAGCTGTTCGAAGCCTGTCGGTAACTGCAAGCGCTTGCCACACCTGCCAGGTGTCCGAGTCCGGTCACCTGCTTCCTTCTACATCCTGTGTCCTGTGTCCTGTGTCCTGTGTTAATGGTGTTAGAGTGCAGCTCAGAGCACCACGAGTGGAGGACTCGATTGAGTGAATATGAAAGTGGCTGGCTGCCGTCCTGGCTGCCTCCCTGCTCCTCTCAGAGGTCCCTATTTATTGGCAACGTGCAAATATTCAGCCGCAGCTGCCGTTGGCCGTAAATTGATTCTCCAAAGGCCAGGCACTGGTCACTCCTCTCTCTCCTCCTCCCTCTCTCTTGCTGCATCCTTAATTTCCCGCCACGCCGGACGTGCGTGTCCCCCTGCCAGGGGCCAGCCATCGTCCTGCTGCCGAAACAAGGCCCAAACAAATGGCCAAAAGGACAAAAAAAAGAGAAAGAAAAGAGGGCCAAGCTGGCTGCTGGCAGGACAAAGGCTCGCAGGGCAGACACTGGGAGTTGGGCGATGGGAGCTGCCTTCAATAGATGACTTACTTCATTGGCTACTCAAATTGAAATTTCCCTTATTTATTCCTTAATAAAACAAGGACCCAGCTTTTCTGCCAGTGCACACACAGATTTTTCATCCACAAAGAAAAGGAAAAGAAAAGGAAACTCGGACCCAAGCCCCAAGCCAAGCCAAATCCCAAATCAGATCCAAGTCCAAGCCCACTAATTGGCGCCGCCAGAGCAGCCTTGGAGTCACTGCCAGGTCAAGAATGGCCCTCGGGCTTAGTCCCTCTACATGCTTGTGTCGCCTCCCCTTGGGGAGACTTTTGAACTTGGGAGAACAAGGGAGGAGCTGGCTGGGCTGGCTGGGCTGCCTGGGGCCCTGCGGTTGATCCGCACTGGGAATTGCTGGGTCCTCGGTTTCGGTTTCGGGTTACAAACTATGAACTGCGCTTAAGTCTGTTGACATCGCACACATGCCTGCGGCGACAGAGCTGACAGCGGGTCCTGTCCATGTCCTGTCCATGTCCTGTCCATGTCCTGTCCTGCTGGACGCTGAATTGCCTGATTATGCACGCTCGGTTGCTAATGATGGACCTCTGAGTCTGAGTCTGAGTCGGAGTCCAGCACAGCTCCGACTTGGAGACAAAACCACGCCTAATGGCCCGACTGGCCAAGTGGTTGCGGTTGTGGGCGACTCCACTCTCCCATCTCTCTCTCTGCTCTGGAAGCTGCTCCTCAAGGCTCTCAGGTTGAAAGCTGAAACCCGAAACCCGTTTGGGGTGTGGCTCTGGAGATGGATGGTGGATGGTCGGAGGA
Source organism: Drosophila triauraria (assembly GCA_014170255.2). NCBI lineage: Eukaryota > Metazoa > Arthropoda > Insecta > Diptera > Drosophilidae > Drosophila > Drosophila triauraria. The sequence goes on along the minus strand of CM024333.1, from coordinate 2,773,715 downwards.
TGGAGCATGAGTTCGAGGGCAGCCACTACTTTGCCGCATCACTTTGCACCAAAGTTTCACCTTCCTTCGAGTTCGAGCTGTGTGACGTCGCCACGTCCTTGAGTCGCTGCCGAGGACACTCCCTAACCCTTCTCGGTTGCTATCCTTGCCTGCTTGCTGCTCGAATGAATCAGTTTTAATTCGATGCTAACAACAGCGTTGGAATTTTGACAAGGCAGGAAGGCAGGATGGCAGGAAGGAGCCTGGCATAGTTCCCACTACCGTTCCGTTCCGTTGCCGGCACACATGTCGCCAGCACCCATCCTGACAGCGAAAAATCATCTGGCAACACTTTGATATTCGATAAGATGTTTTTTGGTCCTTCGAGCCACACCCACTCTCCTGCCCCCCTCAGCTCCTGTCATTTTGTCGTCATGCGGATTTCGGCTGCTCGCATGTAAGTGGCAGAGGATGAGGATGAGGGTGAGGCTGTGAGTTTAGGAACCCAGTGACGTCAAGTTATAAAATATGCGCCAAGTTGGGCGATGGGCCAGCGCCCAGTCGTCGTCGTCGTCTCCTTGGGTTTTAGTTTAGCTCGCTCGGCTTCCTTTAGTTTCCTGCTGCTTCCTGCTTCTGCTCCCTGCTCCCTGCTCCCTTTTCCACTGTTGCTCCTAGCCTGGGCATACAGGATATTTTCCTTTTTATTGGCATTTGCCACGCCCATGTCGGATCCTATGCGTGTGCGTGAGCTTTGCCATGAATGCGAAGGATGCGAAGGCGAAGGCGAAGGCGAAGGCCCGGGAGCCACTCCGCCACTCTAAACTCGCAGAGCTGCACTTTGAGGAGAGATTATACGCATTTCGAATGGATTTTCCACTCAATCAAATAGTTGAACACTAAGATTTCTTAACTTGAAGCGGAACAAATAACTGTAGGATGAAAGCTAAAGAAACTATTGCAGGAATATAGTAGAAACATCGTATTACAAAGATGAACCAACACTAGATGTAAACAATTAGTAATAATGTATGCTTAGTGTGAAGAGTTTATTTTGAAAATAACTATAAGAGATATCGATAGTTAATCGAGTTAACAATAATCGAGGAACTGCGATCACTACTATAAATAAATTAATTCAGAAATAAAGAAGTAAAATATATTATATATAGACTCGAATTTATGCTTTTATATTGACAGATGAGATGCCAGACCTAATTTTAATAAATTTACAGGTCTGGCATCTCATCTGTCAATATGAATGCATGTATTTGAGCCTGTGTATAAATCTAATAACAAAATATAAACTAAACCTGGGTTTATACACAGACTCGAATTCATGCTTTTATATTGACAGATGAGATGCCAGATCTGTGAAATGTATATTTTTATCTGTTTATTAAATAATAATATTCTTGGTTTAATATAGGGCGAATTGATGCATCTAAAACATGAAATGGGTGGCTCTATCCACTGAACTCTGTTTAATAAACGCTAAATATACTAATTTTACAGGTCTGGCATCACATCTGTCATTATGAAAACATGTATTTGAGTCTGTCGATTTTCCTATTTAATTTCTATAGTTCCTATGATAACTATCTAACTAATCTGCCAGAGAAATACGAAAGTGTGAGAAAGATTCCCTCAGAGATTGGCTAGATATTCTCCTCTGTTGTTGCTTATCAAAAACCCAGCACCTTCTAGGGCCAAAAATACCTTTAGACTAAAAATACCCTGGAACCTTGACCCCAATTCGACCCAAGCTCGCTTGGTTGAGCTGCAATTCGATTCGATTTGATTTGTTGGTGGATTGCCGGGTCAGTGGATGGACAGGTTTATGGCTTGGCAATCCGATGTTCCAATTAGGAAACAGCCTGAGCCCGCTCCAGAGGATGCTGGGAGGATGCTCAATCGGCCGGAATTATCGCGGCAAATGTTTAATTGTGTGCACGAGATGCGAACTTGCCATCGAATCGAATTGATTGGGATGCGGGTTTGCCAGTGTGTCCTGGTTAGGTGGCTCCCTCCTAGCTCCCTCCTAGAACCCGCATCGAGTGCGCAGTTCAACATTATCGACTGCGAATGGGAGCCCAAGTGCTGGGACAACAGCTGCGACTCCTAATTGTGCTTTATGCCAGCGAGGGCTCTTGGACTCGGAGTGTAGAGTGCAGAGTGTAGAGTGTGTCTCCTCTGCTCCTCCATCTCCTCCGTCCTCCATGTCAGCGCTTTTTCCACTTGCCTGCCTGGCGCGTAATGTAAAAAGTTTGCCCCCAAAGCGAGCGGGGAGCGGATGGATGCTGGGATGCTTGGATGGTTCGTTGGAGGCCACACACACACATACACACTGGGGGTGCCAGACCAGAACGGGGGAGCAGTCCTCCCTTTCTGCACTCCATCGCTTGCATTGTCGGCAACTTGTGATAACTTGCGATAAAAACCGAAGGCAATTGAATGATGCTTAAATGAAATTAATGGATGTTATAATAAGTTGACAGAGGCACCTCCTCCTGTCAGGCACTCAGGACTCGGGAAGTCACAGCTGACAGCTGTCTCTCTCACAACAATAACAAGCTGCTGCTCCCTGTTAAATTCTGGCCAGGAGCTGGGGCTGTGGCTGTGGCTGTGTGTGTCAAAATTCAATTTGCACATCACAAAAAGCCCGAAAAGCTCTGCCAGCTCCGGCTCCTTCCGGGAGTCCTTGGGGAGCTTGCCAACCTTGATGAATTGCCGCTCACAATTGCTGCTTACCTGCCACGTTTACCAATCCCCGACACTTGATAATGCCATTACGGCCTGCAATTAAATTCCTAATGGAGAAGCCATCAAAAGTGTTCCAGCCGAAAATGAAATTAAATTTCGGAGACGGAGACGGAGACGAGTCCTGGCCGTTAAGTGAATTTCCATTCTCGGTTAAATGCGAACAAAGGTTCGGCCTGCCCTTCCAATCAAGCATCCATCGTCCATCGTCCATCGATCCATCATCCGGCATGCGGTTCCTAGGCCTATGCCCATTCCATCTCCATATCTCTGTGGCTGGGACATGGAAATGGGTAATTGAATGCAGGCTGGGGGGCTGGGAAAGTAAGGGAAAATTAGCTAGACCCAAGGTCCTCCTCCTCCTCCTCCTCCTTCTCCAGCTCCTCCTCCTAGTGCTTGTCATCGCTGGAATGCAGAGAGCAGAAGTAAAGTGATGAAAAAGTTAATTAAACTTTTTGATGAGATTTCACATTTTGCCAAAGCATTGACAGGACGAGGACTGGCACTGGGGCTGGCTGGGGCACGTCCCTACGACTTGACAATGTCTTGTCATCGATTCCCCAGCTCCCCTCCAATTCCAGCAAAACTTACCGAATTATCTTCTGGTCACCATAATGTCGATGGCATCGATGGCATTGATGGTCGATGGAGTCGTGACCCCGCGCTGCTCTGGCTTGCCACTTTTCCGCTTCAACTGAGGTTGCACGTGAATTATTTACCAGGAGAGGAGCGAAGTAGGTCAATTAGAGAGTAGGCCATAAAAAGGCCGGGGGGGAGGGGGGGGAAACCATCGTTAAACAAGTTCGAAAGGTGGCTAATCTGGCATTAATTGCCACACATCTGTACACAAGACACGCACGAGCTGAGATTGGGCCGCAGTGATTGGGTTTGGGAGTGGGAAGTACCTCGGGAGGGGTCCTGCCAGTGGGTCAGGCATGCAAATTAGCTCAAAGGGAGTTCTAAATGAGGGAAATTCTACTGAGTTACTGCTGTATATCTGATAGATAAGAAGATATATGTAATACATATCTTTTTTAGAAGGGAGTACCTCGGGGGGGGGTCTTTGCCAATGCAAATTAACTCGGAGGGAGCTCTAGAAGAGGGAAATTCAACTGAGTTACTCCTGTATATCTGATAGATAAGAAGATGTTATATCTACCTTCTTCGCTTCTCCCTTAGCCATCGTGAGCATCCTATGCAAGGAGCTCCTGTGAAAGCGGTTGGGAGTACCTCGGGGGGGGTCGTGCCGGTGGGTTAGGCATGCAAATTAGCTCAGAGGGAGCTCTAAATGAGGGAAATTTCACTGAGTTACTTCTGTGTAACTGATAGATAAGAAGATATATATAATACCTTCCGTCTACCATCTTCTAGAAGGGAGTACCTCGGGGGGGGGGACGTGCCAGTGGGTTAGGCATGCAAATTAGCTCAGAGGGAGCTCTAAATGAGGGAAATTTCACTGAGTTACTGCTGTATATCTGATAGATAAGAAGATATATATAATACCTACCTTTTTTTAGAAGGGGAGTACCTCGGGGGGGGGGGGTCTTGACAGTGGGTTAGGCATGCAAATGACCGCAAAGCAAGCTCTTGAAGAGGGAAATTCCACTAAACTTCTCCTATATATATCAGATAATTAAAAATATATATAAATAACCCACCTTTTCCGATCCATTAGCCATCCTCAGCACCCTGTGCAAGGAGTTCCTGCGCGTCAACGTCTCGGCCATCCTGTACATGATGAACAACGAACAGTTCGGGCACAGCACCGCCTCGGCCCAGTACTTCCTGCAGCTGGCGGGGTACCTGGGCATCCCGGTGATCTCGTGGAACGCCGACAACTCCGGCCTGGAGCGGCGGGCCTCGCAGTCGACGCTGCAGCTGCAGCTGGCGCCGAGCATCGAGCACCAGAGCGCCGCCATGCTGAGCATCCTGGAGCGCTACAAGTGGCACCAGTTCTCGGTGGTCACCTCGCAGATTGCCGGCCACGACGACTTCGTGCAGGCGGTGCGGGAGCGGGTGGCCGAGATGCAGGAGCACTTCAAGTTCACCATCCTCAACTCCATAGTGGTCACCAGGACGAGTGATCTCATGGAGCTGGTGAACAGCGAGGCGCGGGTGATGCTCCTGTATGCCACGCAGACGGAGGCCATCACCATCCTGAGGGCCGCCGAGGAGATGAAGCTGACGGGCGAGAACTACGTGTGGGTGGTCAGCCAGTCGGTGATCGAGAAGAAGGACGCCCACTCCCAGTTCCCCGTCGGCATGCTCGGCGTGCACTTTGACACCTCCAGCGCGGCGCTGATGAACGAGATATCGAATGCCATCAAGATCTACAGCTACGGCGTGGAGGCCTACCTCACGGATCCGGCCAACCGCGACCGCCGCCTCACCACCCAGTCGCTGTCCTGCGAGGACGAGGGTCGCGGTCGCTGGGACAATGGGGAGATGTAAGCTTGTAACTAATGTTGGGTTGCTCATGGGGGAGTGAACAAAAAAGAGTTGCTCACTAAGCTGAGTGAGTTAACATGTTCCTTCCTATTTGTTCTTTTTCGTTCACTTGCTCATTTTTGCTCACTTGTTCAGATTGGCTCTTATGTCACTATTGTTCAGTTTTGTTCCTTTATGTTCACATGCTAATTTTCACTCACTTGTTCTGTTTTGCTCTCTTGCTCTTTACTGCTCAGTTGCTCAATTTTGTGAACAAGTGAGCACGTGAGCAATAAGCAGTGAACAAGTGAGCAAGTGAGCAATGAGCAGAGAACAAGTGAGCAAGTAAGCTATGAATAAGTAAGCAAAATGAGTGAGTTGACCCTTTTGAAAAAAAGAACAAGTGAACATGTTCTCCCAAATGAGCAGTATTTACCCAACACTACTTGTAACCTTTAAATTTGATCTTCCGTTTCCGTTTCCGTTTGTGTTTCGGTTTCCATTTCCATTTCCTTTTCCTCGTCCCTAGCTTCTTTAAGTATCTGCGGAATGTGTCCATCGAGGGCGACCTGAACAAGCCGAACATCGAGTTCACGGCGGACGGGGACCTGCGCTCCGCGGAGCTCAAGATCATGAACCTCCGGCCGAGCGCCAACAACAAGAACCTCGTGTGGGAGGAGGTAAGTGCTTCCTGCCTGTCCAAGCATGCTTTCTCTTTGATCCCTGCTCACTCCACCCCAATGCTCACTCCACTCTCCACTTTCCCTCTGCAATCTCCGATCCCGCACCGATCTTGCACGGCTTTCTACTCACTTGCCACTCACCTGAACTCACTCACCTCCAAGATTGGAGTCTGGAAGTCGTGGGAGACACAGAAGCTGGACATCAGGGACATTGCGTGGCCCGGCAACTCGCATGCCCCGCCCCAGGGCGTGCCGGAGAAGTTCCATTTGAAGATCACATTCCTCGAAGAGGCACCCTATATCAATCTGTCGCCCGCGGATCCGGTGAGCGGCAAGTGCCTGATGGACCGCGGTGTCCTGTGCCGGGTGGCCGCCGACCACGAGATGGCCGCCGACATCGATGTGGGCCAGGCACACCGCAACGAGTCCTTCTACCAGTGCTGCAGCGGCTTCTGCATCGACCTGCTGGAGAAGTTCGCCGAGGAGCTGGGCTTCACCTACGAACTGGTGCGGGTGGAAGATGGTAAATGGGGTACCCTCGAGAATGGCAAGTGGAACGGCCTGATCGCCGATCTGGTCAACCGCAAGACGGACATGGTCCTCACCTCCCTAATGATCAACACGGAGCGCGAGGCGGTGGTCGACTTCTCCGAGCCCTTCATGGAGACGGGCATTGCCATTGTGGTGGCCAAGCGCACGGGCATCATCTCGCCCACTGCCTTCTTGGAGCCCTTTGACACGGCCTCCTGGATGTTGGTAAGTTTGCTCCTCCCACCTAGTCCGACACAGAGTACTCACCGGGTAAGTCTCGACCGCTCTCTCTCTTTGCTTGGCTCTTCCTTGCTCTCCTAGGTGGGCATCGTGGCCATCCAGGCGGCCACCTTCATGATCTTCCTGTTCGAGTGGCTCTCGCCCAGCGGCTACGACATGAAGCTGTACCTGCAGAACACCAACGTGACCCCCTACCGCTTCTCCCTCTTCCGCACCTACTGGCTGGTGTGGGCCGTCCTCTTCCAGGCCGCCGTCCACGTGGACTCGCCGCGCGGCTTCACCTCGCGCTTCATGACCAACGTCTGGGCCCTCTTCGCGGTGGTATTCCTGGCCATCTACACTGCCAACCTGGCCGCCTTCATGATAACCAGGTACCTTCTTTAAGAACCTTCTATGGATCTGCTCTCAACTCTCCCCTTCCAGAGAGGAGTTCCACGAGTTTAGTGGCCTCAACGACAGCCGCCTGGTGCACCCCTTCTCGCACAAGCCCTCCTTCAAGTTCGGCACCATCCCGTACAGCCACACGGACTCCACCATCCACAAGTACTTCAACGTCATGCACAACTACATGCGCCAGTGAGTGTCCTAATCCCGCCAGAGAGGCTCTCCTCCTGACCCTGATCGATGGCCCTTGTACTTTGCAGGTACAACAAGACCAGCGTGGCCGATGGAGTGGCCGCCGTGCTCAACGGCAACCTGGACTCCTTCATCTACGACGGCACCGTGCTGGACTACCTGGTGGCCCAGGACGAGGACTGCCGCCTCATGACCGTGGGCAGCTGGTACGCCATGACAGGTAAGGAGGAGGCATTCTTGAGTCCTCAAGCAATTTAGTTTGTCATTAAAAGTTATTATTAAGCTCACAAAGCATTCGCCCAAGTGCGAACTATGCGAAAACGAGTTTAAAACTTATCAAACGGCAGATTATGAAACTTTTGGCAACTCTGGCACAACACACACTCATGCGAGGGGTGTGCCTGCCTCAAGGTGCCAGCAGGCCAACATGCCTCAGAGCTGACCTTAAACAACAACAGGCCAGAGTTCAGGCCGCACAATGGGGAACGGGAAATGGGTATTATGGTTATGAGACTCTGCTTACATCTGAGATATAACTTTTCCTCTTCGGAGCCGGAACAGAAGCTGAGCAGTCTTTAGCCAAAGTTGCCATATCATTTGGACAGTCTTGGACATTTTTCGGAATTTTTCTAGATTTTTTCTTACACATTCCTTGCTTTAAGCGATGAAATTATTTAAATGTTCTGAGGATTCTTGAAGAATATTTATTTTACTAATTTTTATATTTTTGTAGTGATTAAGTACACATAAATAAGGGAATTTGTCTTCTTTTTAACACAAAATGGCGGTCGATGAGTTTATCGATAAAATAATAGAAGCTGAGTAGTCTTTTGCCAAAGTTGCCATATCATTTAGACAGTCATTGAAATTTTTTTGTATTTTTATACATTTTTTCTTACATATTTCTTACTTTAAGCGATATAATGATTGAAATGTTCAGAGGATTCTTTAAGAAAATTTATAAACCAAACTGTTCAGTATTTTTTTAGTGATTAATTAACTTTAAATAAGGAAAGACATTTGATTTTTCACACAAAGTATCTATCGATAAGCTTATCGATAAATTTATGCGGAAACGTGGGCATTTTCGGTTAGTTCTTTAGATCTTCCAAAACACTTTTTCTTACTTTAATCTATGAAATTATTTAAACTTTTGAGCATTCTTTGAGGACCTTTATTTAACTCATTTTTCAGTATTCTTTTAGTAATTAATTACATATAAATAAGGAAAGATATTTGCTTATATATATATATATATATATACATATATATATTATATATATATATATATTATAATATATATATTATAAATATATATATATTATATCGTTAAATTTAAATGATAACGTGGGCACTTCCGGTTGGTTTTTTGGCACTGAAATGTAGCAGAGTTTCTTAAATTGTGAAATTCTTCTTAAAGGTAACCGACTTATATTATAATAGATAAGAAAATTAGGACCTTTTTAAAAATCTAATAAAAAAAAAGTTACTTAATAAATGTAAATTAATTTCTAGATTTTTTCTTGCAAAATTCTAACTTTAAGCCAAGAAATGATTGAAACTCTTCTTTAAGAGCATTTATTAAACTTTTTGTTCAGTATTCTTTTAATGATTAATTTATTAATATTAATTTAAATAAGAACTGATTTTTTTGACGTTAAACTTTATTTACCTTATAATGCATTTTTACACAAAATGGCTGTCGATAAGTTTATCGATAAATTTAAATGGAAACGTGGGCACATCCGGTTGGTTGTTCTCCACCGAAATTTAGCAGAAAGCCTTAAATTGTTGAGATTACGACAAAAACAGCGATTTACATTTTAAAGAATAGAAAAAAAAGGATTTAACAAAAGCCTAAAACAAAAAAATTCGCACTTACTTAAATCTAAATTAAATGATTAATTTTTTATTGACAAAAACTTAAGCAACCCCATGCCCATGTCACCATTTTCTACCAACCAGGCTATGGACTCGCCTTTAGCCGCAACTCCAAGTACGTGCAGATGTTCAACAAGCGCCTGCTCGAGTTCCGGGCCAACGGGGATCTGGAGCGACTGCGTCGCTACTGGATGACGGGCACCTGCAGGCCGGGCAAGCAGGAGCACAAGTCCTCCGATCCGCTGGCGCTGGAGCAGTTCCTCTCGGCATTCCTGCTGCTGATGGCGGGCATCCTGCTGGCCGCGCTGCTGCTGCTGCTGGAGCACGTCTACTTCAAGTACATCCGCAAGCGGCTGGCCAAGAAGGACGGCGGCCACTGCTGCGCCCTCATATCGCTGTCCATGGGCAAGTCGCTGACCTTCCGCGGGGCCGTCTACGAGGCCACCGAGATCCTGAAGAAGCACCGCTGCAACGATCCCATCTGCGACACGCACCTGTGGAAGGTCAAGCACGAGCTTGATATGTCCAGGCTGAGGGTTCGTCAGCTGGAGAAGGTCATGGACAAGCATGGGATCAAGGCGCCGCAACTGAGGTGGGTTTCTGCCACGTTTTCCTTGGAATTAATTTCAAAAGGAAACTACAATTAATTCTCCCTGCTACCTGGTGTCCCCTGCAGGCTGGCCTCCTCCTCGGATCTGCTGAACCACCACCACCTGAAGGAGCGGCCGCCACTGCTGGGCAACCTGAGTCTCGCCGCCAGCGCCCAAGATCTATACAGGTGGTAAGTTTTCTTTGTGCATGCCGCCTGTCCCTGCACGAGTCCCACATCCCACCTCCTGCTCACCCGTGGTCGTAATTAAATTAAGCAATTGCTTGAGATAACATTCTCCATCCAGTTCTCCAGTTCCATCTCTCCCTCTTGGTCCCTGTATATAGTCCTTGCTGGCCACGCTAATGATGTCGGGCAGCTGCTCCCTTCGCTCCTTCGCTCCTTCGGGGCATTCCCTGGCTGCCGCCCTAATATAAATATATGGAAATGACTTTATTAAATTACTTTATCTCGGTTCCTGATTCGATGTGCCACCAGAGCAGAGGCAGTCCCTGGTTATAGTCTTAGTTATAGCACAATTTCCGACAGTTCCTGTTGTCATTCATTCGCAGCAGCAGCTCCGGCTTTGTGTAGGTCTCAGTCCCAGTCCCTGTCCCTGTCCCTCCATTTGCATATCGTCGCCTACAATGGGCAATGGGGGCGGGGCGGTAATCGGATGTGGGAACGCTTTACGACCCTCCGCAGACAGTCCTCGTCCTCGTCCTCGTACAACCCTTCTGGCAGCAGGACCAGCAATTAACGGATCAGGGGAGCAGTAGCAGCCGGCATCCGCATTATCGCTTACACCATCGCCATCAGGGTCGCCTAGTCGCCCAGTCCAGTCAATCACTCACCCGTCCACCTAGTCCTGGGTGTGTGTGTGTGTGTAGGGGGGCTAACACCTTTATCTGACCGATGCCTGGCTGTGCATCGACCAGCTGCCCTTCGTGTGGCTTTGGGGATTATAAATCTGCTCGGAAAGATAATGGCTCTTAGTTTCTAAAAGGTTTTCGTTGGGCTTAATTCTGATTAGCTGCGAAAAGAGGTGCTTATATTGGAAAGCAGTCCTCTAGGACAGTGGCCAAACTATAAATTTAAGAGACTGAGCAACAAAGACGCAAATGAGGAGAGAGACTTTGCCGCTCTTTCCCTCTCACCCCTTTCCTTCAAACTTGAGTACAGATGTACTTAATTTAAGCATAAAATCATTTAAATTCAATAATATTTGTACTCAATTACGGTGTGAGTACTTTTGTATTCAATTTGAATTTTTTTGGTCTATAAGTGAGAAAAAAAAAACTTAAACTAGGAACTTTTAAAAAATCCGTACTCAATTTGAGTACGCGGACTCTCAATTTCCGAACCCTATAATTCTCTCTGTGTAGGACACTCCCCAGCCAAGATCATTTCGAAATTAAAGGACCTGAGAGACCTCTAGGATTCCTGCTGTCGATGCCATTGTCTTGGTCATATACGTGTGTCCTTGTGCTCATCGTATCGGCTTGTGTAGCACAAGGTGCTACAAGGATGCTCTTGGGGCACACACACACACCGCACACTGCGACATTTGCATTAATTACTGGCAAGTAAACAGTCCGAGAGCTTTGAGGCGTGTGTGTGGGCACGGGAATGGTCTCTGGTCTGTGGCCAGGGGAATCGGATTGGGGTTGCGATTGAGGCTGGCGCTGGGCTGGGGTCGGAGCATAGCGGAGCAGGTGATGCGTTATGCTCTGAGGTTGCGGCTGCATGTTGTCCTAGCCTGTGTCCTGTCCGTGTGCATGCCATGCCAGTGTCCTTTGTTCGTTCCGGTTTCCGTTCTGCGTGCTGCGTTCTTCATTCCGGTCCATGGTACGTGGTCCCTGGTCCGTTGTCCCTTTGTGTGGATTATGGCTTGCCAAGATTTATACAGCGGTGGGTTCGGACTCCCAGGGAGTTGGGTTCGATTTCCATGCCACACAAGTGCAGATGTGTTCGCTCTCATCAATATGGAAACCAAGCCATGCTGACTTTTGGCCAGCCTCAGACACAAGGTAAACTTTTCAGCGAATCCTGCAAATTAAGTTCAAGGATCCGCCTCGAATTGTTAAACACAAAACACAAGCCACCACATTCCCCATTCAGCGCCAATGGCAGACACGTGGAAACACGTGGAAAACACTTCAAAGTTGGGTCCGAGAACCTGAAGCCGAAAAGTTACCTCTGACAAATGGATGATGATGGATACGACGGACAGCAATGATACCCGAGGGAAAACCCTTTATAGTGAAAGCACGATCGTGCCAGGTCCTCATTGGCATGCATCCTCCTCCTACCCAGCACCCCCCGCACGCGATGATACGCTTTTCGCATTTACTTTTTGGCACTAATTTATTTACATGCGAACCCTTGAGTGCTGCTCGCCCCGTTGGACTCTGATTGATTGATGATGCCCAGGTCCTGGTCCTGGGCCAGAGCCGAGTCCCTCCCTAATCCCGTAACCGTTTCCGTTTCCAGCGAAGCTCCGCCATTATGGCTAACGTTTTCGATGTTGCCAGCGCACACGTCCCACATATATCCCCACGCAAGCCCCCCACTGAGCGCACACATCCAGCGCAAGCATGCTTTCCACCGCACATCCCACATCCCGCATCCCGCATCCCGGCCAGAGGCCTCGGCTGATTACAATTTGTCACATTTTTCATTGGCTGGCAGGCTAATTAGCATAGCCCAGAACGCATGTCCTGTGCATGTCCCACCTCGTAGCTATGTACTTTTAAGCATATATGTCCGTGAAGCATGCTTGGTAGCAGTAGCTGTAGCTTTATGTCGTACATAGAGCCTAGATCCCGAACTCCCCACTAACGCCAGGGGGTCCCGTTCCCGTTCTCGTTCTCGTTCCCGGATCGCAGGTCGTACAAGACGGAAATCGCCGAGATGGAGACGGTGCTGTGAAGTGGAAGTGGAAGAGGAGGAACTGCAGCCGTATCTGCCAATGGAAGCACTACTGGCAGGAATGCCATCCTAGGACGAGTGCGCCTAATCAAAAACAACGTTTCAAATAAAATGTAAACTAAAAGCTTTCGAAAAGTTAGAGAAAAGATACAAGATAGCGAGCAGCGAGTTAGTGAGCTAGCGAGTTAGCGAGACAGAGAGAACCCAAAGCGCCTCACACTTAAGACGACGAGAAACCGCAGCCATGAAACCCAAAGATTGTATAAAGTTAAACTAAATGTAAAACAGTAAAAACAGAACTTAACTTAAATGAAGGAAATGGAACAACCAAAGCAGCCGCCGTACGAGTAATTCATATAATAAGTTTTAAAGCAGATCGGACGAGCGACAAGCGACGAGCGTAGAGCGAAGTAGCGAGTAGCGAGAGATCAACCGTTACACTTTTGGCGATTGAACTGTTAAACGTTAACAAGGAAGAGGCAGAAAGGAGGGGAAAATGAGAAGAAAAGAGAAGAAGTAATAAGTATGTGTATGTAATCCGTTTGATTGTTTGTAATCGTTGTTTTGTTTGTTGTCTTTTTTTGGATAGTAATATTTACGAGAAGTCATACCCGCAAGAGGGACGCGCAGGCTGCCACGCCCATTATAAGATATACACATTAACAGATTTATATGTATTTACCTTGCTATATGATTACGACGATATAAATGTTATTGCATATACACCTACATATACATATACATATACATTTAAATAACAAAACAAGTATTTACATATGAATATACATGGATGTATGTACTTATATTTTTTCTGATTTTGATAAGGAAATTCAAACAAACAAAGCTTATGTGCCGCCAACACTAACTAAGAACGTAAACAAAATTAACAAAACTAACAAAACTAACCAATAACTAAAAGCTAACAACTAAAAACCAAAACAAAAGCAGCAAGGAGAGGAGAGAGTTTACGAATCAAACACTAGCTACATTTTCCTCTCGCTGGGAGAGATAATCACGACCTCGAGGCTTCCTTTCAGTTGCTCCTTTTTCCGCTTAGCTAGAGATGCGTTTATTTGCCGCGTTTCTTTTGTTTCACTCACTTTCATTTCGCCTGCTCGCCGGAGAGAGCGCCTCCGCCCCTGCCCCCGCCCCCGCCCTCACCCATAACCCTGCTAAAAGCCAAATAAATGGAAATTTTGCTTTCTAGTTCGACACTCTCCTGCATGTGGCCTAACGGTTAATGCAAACTCTCTCTCACCCTCCCACTCTCTCTCCCACCCAGCACAGCCTCTCTCGACACACACACACACGCACGCACACAGAGAAGCACTCGCCTGAATGGGAAGAGAGATAAAAGGAATATTTATAAATGTGCATTGTTGTTGTGGCGGGCAAAACGTGCTTAAATCACAGAATTAAAGTGAACTCGAAATCGAATTAAATATGTACAAAGGTTAAAGCAAACAATTAAAGGCATAAACTACATAAAATAACATAAATCAAGGTAAATATTGAGAGCTAAACTAAAGGAAAGGTGGAGAATCGGATTAGGAAAAGGAGGAGAAGGATTTCTGTTGGTATTTGTTTATGTGTGTGTGTCTTCTAAGTGTTTAGCGAGGATTACTATACTCGAAAAGCTAGAAAAACGATACCGAAAACCAAAGCGAAAACGAATACGAAAGCGAAAACGATGATAATGATAATGAAAGCAAAAGCGAAAACGAAAGCCAAAGCAAACCGTAATTGTAAACGAGAAAATTTAACTAACAATCTTAAGTCGGTGTGCTACAAACAACTACAAACATAAAACAAACATGCTTGAATGCAATTTTACACAACACAACACACACACACACGTATGCCTGTGTACTGATGTGTGTGCGCGCTTCTTTGAGACTCTTTTTCGTTAACGTCATCTCTGTTCAATTAAACCATTATGGGTTCCGTTCCGTTTCGTTCTGTCCCGTTCCGTTCCACTCTTCTGACTTCCGTTTCCGTTCAAAACGGCAGCGGCAGCAGGAGGAAGCGAGCGAGCGCGAGACAGCAGCAACACAACTACAACTACAACTACTACCACTACCACAACCAACTACACCCACACTCTAGGACGAGCAACGGATAAAACGGACGAGACAAATACAAAAACAACAAACAACAAACAAACAACAAGAACAATGTTAACAGCAAATCAAGAAGGAATACAAAGGAACTTATTGAGTTTTATTTGCAAAAGAGTGATTTTTTGTAGTGGAAAAATATTTTATACACAAGTTACGGATGGATTGCACGGCGGAGAACATAGCGAAATGTTAATTATTACGTATATGTATATATTTTTTAAGACAAATTGTTCAGATTTATTATACGAGTACTAACTAAAACCAAACAAAAACAAAACGAATACTTGAAGCTGGCAAAGCGGTGTTTGCAGACATCAAGTTAGTATTAAAGAAAACACCCGAAAAGACAAACGAAGCGGGCGGCGGAAGTAGAGAGCAGGAGAAGGAAGGAGGGAAGTAGGAGGGGAGGAATGGGAAAACAAACCTTTACGGACAAATTAAAACAAGTAAAACAAGTTAACATTACATTATATAAGTAGTTAGTAATTTAAAACTAAACCCAAAAAGAAAACAAGCGAAATCACGACAAATGATACTAAAAGCATAAAAAAAAAACAAACAAACAAACAACTAAAAAGAAAAACAAAGGTTTATGTATACAAAAGATGTTTTTTTTAAATATTATTAATGTTATTAAGTTACGAGTACGAATAAATGAGAGCGGTCATCTCCACACAAACACAAACACACCGAGCCCACACAGCCACACTCACACAAATAACGAGTGCATTTTGTTAGGTGGTTAAACGAATAAAGTCAAGTAACGAGAATGAGGCATAGCGAGTAAATCGGAATCGAATCAATTTTTAAAAGTAAAGACAAACTTTGTGCAGGCAGAATCTGATTTCAACAAAGTAAAAAAGAACAACTGTCCAGGACGAGCGAGAGGGACTGCCAGCAGATCGTACTTAAGTTACTAACACACTCTCACACACAACATTTTTTAACCACAGGCCCGAAAGCGAGCGGGAGAGAGCGTTTCACGTACATAAAACATAAACTAAGCAAATGGAATATGCGTACATTGTTGTGGTAGTTACAGGTGGCGAGGCATACACGTAAATTACAATATAACAACCCAACTTGCAATAAATGTGTATACAAAAAACGTGAAGCGAGTTTCTTATTTTAAATTGTGGATTTCAGGGCGAACTTTTCAAATTCAAACGAAAAGCGCGCGCAAGTCGCTTCATGCGCTGAAAGCTAGCTGCTATGGCACCCGGATTCGCAATCGAAAATTGATTTATTTAGTATATTTTAGTAATTTCTTTAAAACGCCTGGTTCGTCTAATGTGCCCAGTTGCAGTGGAGGAGAAAACCTCTGGCTTTTCTGGGGAATTTCAGCATTATTACTTGGAAACCCTTAAAGGTCAGTTTAATCGAAACTTTTAAATCGCGACCAACGAACGTTCACGGCTAACGGCAAACGGCAACAACAATTAAACGTTATAACGAAGCAGCGAAAGCAACAAAAGCCGCGGTCGCATCGAAAACGGGTTTGTGCAATTAGCATGCACGTCAGTTGACTTTATCGCTGATTGACGGCCGACGTTTTGCGCATTTTACGACTCTTCTTTTTTTGTAGTCAGCTATAGGTATTCGTCAGAGTTTTGGCAAGGACTGGCATCTGGACACCATTATGGCCACCAGTGGTAGAAGGAGCGTCGCGTTCGTCGCCTGGGCGGTGTTCGCTCTCCTGCTGACGCACGGCGGCGATGTTGTGGATGCCCGCCGTAACCAGGGCAACAGCAACCGCAAGACCTCCTCCTCCTCCGGCTCCTCGTCCTCGAACTACGGCCATGTGACACAGCCCAGCTACAACACCAACGGCCATGCCGCCGGCGGCAACTCGCACGCGGATGTGGCCAAGCTGAGCTACCCCAACTACAACTCGCAGCCGAACCGACCAGCGGCCGCTGGAGCTGGGGCTGGCGCTGGAACTGGAGCCGCTCCGCAGCCCGGCTGGAATGTGCCGCAGGGCCCGCCGCCCGCTTACTCCGCATCTAATCCTGCCGGCGGAGCCAGACCCAACATGCACGAGCCGCCGCCAGCCTACCATGCGCCCAACTATGGCGCCGCACCGCCCAGCTATGGTGCCGCCACGGGCTCCAATGTCCATCAGCCGATGATGGCCACCCAGAATCATGGCAACACGTACTCGGGCGTGCCGGCTGGTGCTACCTACTATCCCGCAGCGGGTGGACATGGCGGCGGCTATCCGTCGAACCTGCCTGCCGGTGCCACCTACTATCCGGCGGCAGGACATGCTCCCATGGCCGGTGGCTACCATCCGGGTGCGGCTGCTCCGCCACCGGGCGCCACCTACTACCAGGCGGGCTCTGCCCTTCCTCCGGGCGCCACCTACTACTCGGCGCCGCCTCAGCAGTCCTCCTCCGGCCTGGGCTTCGGTGAGTTTCCCACCTTTCCTTTGCTGTGTGTTTCCCATGCTTAATCTTTAATTTTCTCGCAGGCACTGGCCTCCTTGCTGGTGGATTGGGCGGCGCTCTGCTGGGCCACGCTCTCACGCCCTCCGGTGGCGGCTCCTCGTCGCAGCCGGCTGCCGCAGCGCCAGCTGCTGGCCAGGATCGCATCATCATCATTAACAACGGCGTGCCGGTGAATGCCACCGATGGCACCACAGTGATCAATGCCGGAGGAGTGGCAGCCGCTCCAGCAGCGGCAGCTGCAGCTGCACCAGCAGCCCCTGGAGCTTCAATGATGAACGCTACGCAAGAGGCCCAGCCCGCACCCCTGGCACCGATGGCACCCATGAACCCGGAGGCCTCCAATACGACCACGGATGCGGCTGCAGCGCCGCCACCACCGGCTGGCGGCATCATCTGCGTGCCCACGAAGGTGAACGAGACGGATCCGACCGACAGCACCAAAATGGTGGAGGTGGAGAAGATTGCCTGCTATCCGGCGCCGCCGCCACCAGCCGCTCCGGCCGGCGAGGGACCCGCTCCTCTGGCGCCCATGACCCCAGTGATGCCGGGATCGCAGCAGGTGCAGCAGGCACCGGACGTCGCCGCTCCAGTGCAGGCGTCCGTCAAGTCTAACCAAGTGACCAGCGGCGCCCAGGCCACCATCGAGGGCCAGCTGGGGCGCAGCATGTTGCTGGCACTGATGTGCGGATTCCTAGCCAAGCGCTTCGCTGGCTTCTAGAGGACCGTTCCGAGATCCCAGGCCCGCCCCCGAATCCCCCTATCTAACGCTACTCTCTGTACCCAACTGTACCTACCCAGCTTTCGCGCGTGGCCTTGGAACGAATGAGTGTGTGCTTGCTGTCACCCCATGGCGAGCGCGGTTTGTTTGCGCTGGCCAAGATCGATATTCCACGGTGACCGGTGGCAGGCGCTAATTGGACGAAAATTGTTAATTTATGCCGCACCATCTCTGATTACAGTATTCGTGGACAAACACAACAGGTCCAAGCCCAGCAGGTCCCCAGTATTTCCCCTTTTCTGTCTGTATTCTGTATTTTGCGTTCAGTATTCCGTGTATTCCGTATTCCGTGTAATCCCCACTCTTTGTACCTCTCCCCTCTTCACACACTCAGCCTTCAATTGTGATGATTGCGATGGGAACGGGTTAACCCTAACCCGGAGCACTCGACAACGAAACGTGAATCTCGTCCCAGTGTGCGCTTGAAAACATTCGAATATCTAAATATATATTGTAATAACCCGTAACTAGTACTCAAAGGCCCCCGGAAAAAGACAAAAGATACAAGTTTTTCTCACTATATAGAGTGTATATTTTTGCTAGAACTGTTACGCGTAATTGTTGCTTGTTTTTTTGTATTGTTGTAAGCAAAACCTACTTGTTGCACCTCTCAATTGTTGAAATAAAAGCTTTCGCCTACACCCACAGCACTCGAAACGACACACGTACCCGGTGGTTTCATTTCACGAGTACCATTACTCACCCTTTGGCTAAACTAAATATGGACTTGAGTTAATGGTCATTATTCTCCGCTCCGCTCGGCGGTGAATAACAACAGCGGTTGTCCGCCTCCGCCTACGCCTCGCATCCGCCTCCCTTGGTCTTATTTCAACAGAAGGTTGGGTGTTATCGTAAGCGACGAAAAAGTATTCTTCTCCGAGTGGAGAAACAACAAAACGGAAGACCAGAGAAAGATGATATGAAAGCCGCAAATATTTGGAGACATCGCCAAACGTTGCCTGATATCAGTGGGGCTTGGATAATGCCCTGCAATTTTATTTAGAAATTGATACTAATATTATGAAGAATAATTAAAAACCAGTTTGGAGCCCAACAACAAATACAACCCTTGAAGTCATAAGTTCCATAATATATACAAAAATTAAAATTGTTTCGTTTTTTGTTAACCTTAAACAACCCGACTCTGTATAGGTTTTGCTTTTGTAATTACAAGCTTTAGGTTTTTATTCCTCAAAACTCTCAGAGGCTTAAAATATTTCTTAGTTTTTGTAGAAATAATCTTTAGAGATCTTTCATCTTCATCTTTAGAAAATAAAGTCACAAGTCCCATAAAATATACAAAAATTATATTTGTTTCGTTTTTGTAAACCTTAAACAACCCGACTCTGTATAGGTTTTGCTTTTGTAACAACAAGCTTTAGGTTTATCTTCCTCAAAACTATCAGAGCCTTAGTTTTTTAGGGATATAAACAGCACACAAAATAACCTTTGCGTGTTTTTGTTGAAATAAATCATCAATCACTTCAGCAATAATTTAAAAACAAGATTATGCCACCAATCGTAATACTCTCTCAAAGGGCATTGAAAAACTTTCACCAAATACTTGGCATTGGCAAAAAATAATAAAAAAGAAAACACATAATCACCAACTAGAGCGAGATAGAGGCAAGGCAGCATTCAGGTTGAGCTTTTTTGTTCGCATTACTGAATATCTTAGAGCCACGAAGCTTTTACAATGACTATTTAAAACGTGCAGTCAAAGCAGAGACACAGAGCCAGATCTCTTCATGGAATGAATGACCGCTCTAACCGGGTTTCTCCTACACCTTTTTGCATAATTACAAAATAATAAGAAACGATCAAAGCTCAATTACAATGCTGCAAAGGTAGCTAGCAAAGTACTCGGTAAATCCCAGTTAAAAGTCAAGAATTTTCTCAAGGGTCACCTCACAAGGTTTTATTTTGCGGCGATCATCCCCTCAAGGGATTTCTTGTTCCAGAGTTCACAACTTGTTGTTTGCGGGTGTAAAAGCACGAGCTCCTCTTGCAGGGTCGTGAGATTATTTAATAAAAACGAATCAGGCATACAAGATCATTGTAAACGTATTGTTTCTTTTTGCTGTGTGAGTGGTGTGTGTGTTGTTTACTCGGCATCGTCGTCCTCGTCGTCGTTGGAGCTGATTCTGAAGTAACGGAGCTCGTACGAGTCCTTCTCGTTGGCCACCACACGGATCCAGTCACGCAGGCTGTTCTTCTTCAAGTACTTCTTGGTCAGGTACTTGAGGTAGGCCTTGGAGAAGTGCACGTCGGAGCTGACATGCAGCTTCAGCTTGGAGCGCTCGAAGGTGACGTTGTTGCCCAGGTTGTTCACCTTGCCGTTGACCTTAAGGCGAGCCTTCACGTACTTCTCCTGCGGGTTTGGGGAATAGTGGAAGATTTGGTTAGTTCGATTCGCTTGCAAACGAAAGATAGATATGATATAGACTCTATATAGACGTTTTTTAATGTCTCTTTCTTTGTTAAGGCCAAGAGTCGAGTGAGTAGAACAGAAGGCCCAAATAAAGAAGAGTGACCAATTTTTTGATGTGCCACTGAGTACACTGCCATCAGAGCGACGCATCCAAGCTCACTCTCTGACGGCAAATCGGCGTGGCCTTTGCAGGCTGGCAATATATATATATCCTAGTTTATAGTAGTTACCTGATCCACTTGGCGACGTTTCCATCATGCGCCCTGCTCTGAAATCTTGCGCGTTCAGCGCACTCGGTTTGCCCACTTAGCGGGTGTGTCTGCTCTTCAACTCAACTGTGGAGTTTGCAAGAAGGAAGGAAAAGGGAGTAACCTCTAATAATCTGCAATCTAAGGTGGGAAAACCTGCAGCGTCAAAGATCAGACACCTTGAGCAGGGCGCACTATGAATTTTGGCCTGAGGCGCCACGGGTGTGAACGCACTCAATCCCAGGGCCCACCACGTGGCGGTACACATAGCACGGCTTGACGCTGTTCACAGACGGTTGCACCACTGGCCAGTGCCAGGTCACTGGCGGTCAGAGGCTACCCCGTTGTGCAGTGCCCAGAGCCCCTTGTCAAAAGATGCGCGCCAATGGGAGGCGCGGCGGAAACGCGTGTGCCAGGATGAGAGGCAGCGAAGGATATAGTTTTTACGATTGAAAGAGAGCCCTAACATCGGACGGAAGATCCTAAGGCAAAGCTAGTGATGCTGTTCCAGAAGTTGTTAACCGCAAGCGGCACGGCAAGAGTCCGCGAGCAGTTTATCGCTAAATGGATGAGGCTTCACTGTAACCACAACTTTTTATCCAGAGCCCCTGGCTAACTTGGAGGGCAATGGAAAGCTTGGTGCGGTAAAACGGATGCTGATTGTGCTCGGTGGCACGGTTCTGGCTACTTACGAAGTCGGCTACATCCATAATGCTGTCCTCAGCGATGTTGGTGCAGTCGATGGTGAAGCGCAGGGCGACCTTCTTCTTCTTCTGGCCCTTGCCGCGCAGCACGTTCTTCTTGACCACCTTGCTGGGAGCGGGGGCAGCCTTGGCCTTGGGCTTGGGTGCCGGCTTGGCAGCGGCGGGAGCAGCGGCCGCAGCGGGAGCAGCAGCAGCGGCGGCAGCCGGGGCAGCAGCAGCAGCCTTGGCGGGAGCAGCCTTCTTGGCCGGAGGAGCGGCAGCCGGGGTGGAGGCAGCCTTCTTGGCCGGAGCAGCCTTGGCGGCGGCAGCGGGAGCTGGGGCAGCCTTGGCGTCCTTCTTCGGGGCAGCAGCTGGGGCCTTCTTGCCGGCATCCTTAGCGGCAGCAGGCTTGGCGGCCGCTGGCTTGGCGGCTGCGGGCTTGGCAGCAGCGGCGGCGGCAGCCTTGGCGACCTCCGGAGCCTTCTTCACGTTCTTGGCGGCAGCAGCGGCGGCGGGCTTGGCGGCCTCAGCCTTCGGCTTCTCCACCTTGCCCTTGGCGGCAGCGGCGGCGGGAGCGGCCTTCTTCTCGGCCGGCTTGGCAGCCGTCTTGGAATCACCCTTGTTGGTCTTGGCCTAATCACATAACAGAACAGAACACAAAAAAAAAAAAGCACAAATTAGATATCGTTTTTCGGGCACTTTCGCGTATTTATCCGGCGCAATTCCACGGCCAGCGTGTGCCCGCTAGTTTGCAGCTTTATATTTCGCCCTTGGGGCACACTTTGGACGTGGGATGTGCCGGAATTCTTGCGATTTCAGCTCACTTACAGTTGGAGCCATCTTGTCAGTCGAAAACCACGAAGAAAAAGAACAGAAAACGGAAAGGCTGTCAAAACAGCGGCGAAAGCAGTGTGACCAGATGGGGGGTGGTCGAAATTCCCTTAAAATTGTGATAAACTGTTATAAGAAAGTGTTATACGGGTGGAAACGATTAACAATATGTTAAAGGGATTTAAACTTCAAAAAAATTAATATTAGTAATTTTAATTAAAATACGTACAGTAAAAACCACGAAGAAAAATAACAGAAAACGACAGAGCTGTCAAAACAGTGGCGAGAGCAGTGTGACCAGTCTAATCATTTATAAACTGACAGCTAAACTGTTATAAGCTGTGATAAAAAGGTGGATAACTTTGATAAAACGAACTATTCAAGAAATATGAGATTCAAAATAAATCAAAGGATATTTGTAACAATTTTTAATTAAGATAAAACACACACACATTTTTTAAAAATTAATGAATCAATGTATTTCAATTTAAACTTAAGAATATTTCTTAAGTAAAGCTGTTATTTTGAAAGAACCTTGAATAATTTGTATTTTGTAATACGTATACGCCATGTATTCCCATCTCTAGTCGAATATTTTTCAAATCTTAAATGTCCCATAACATTGTAATTAAACCAGGTGTTTCTTCGCCTTTAGTCGTGAACGATGATAATTGGATTTGCTTATAAAAGCGATTGCATGTGGTTGACGTGGGACAAAGTTCTAAAATGTTTTGCCCCAACTTGAAGGTTTCCGTATTAATCCTTGCGTCCATCCTGGCTTACTGCCAAGGCAAGGATTTTTGCAGGAATGATCTATGTCCGCGAGGATACTCTCACATCGCTTGTATCAATAAAGGGGTAAGCATTGTTTTTACACTAAAAATATTCAAAATTAATTAAATAATAATAATTTATTTAAAACACAGACCTTCGGCAGCAAGTGTCCTGCAAGTGCGGCTGTTATGAAGATCGACCAGAGTGCCAAGGATTCCCTGGTCAAGGAGCACAATTTGTTTAGACAAAAGTGGGCCAGCGGCAAGGGAACGGCCCCGATTAAAGCCTGTAAAATGGCCACCATGGGCTGGGATGAGGATCTGGCCCATTTGGCGGCGCTCAATGTGCGTAGCTGCACCATGGAGCACGATCTTTGCCGCAACACGGAACAGTATCCGCAATCTGGCCAAAATCTCTTCTGGCTGAGAACCATACGATATGTGGGGCAGCAGAGTCCTTTGGAGCTCTTCAAGCAGGCCTTTGGGGAATGGACAAAGGAGGAAAGCCAAATCACAGCGGAGGACTTGGAGAACCTTGCCTCTATGCCAAGAGTACAGTAAGTAATTCTCTCTTAATTGGTCACAGTAGCTAATTCTCGCCATAGAATTTAAAGGAAATATTGTAAAACCTTCTAAAATTTCGCTTTTTACAGGATAATTGGCCACTCAACTATTTTGGTGAATGAGAAAAACTCCAAAGTGGGCTGTGCCATAGTTACCCATCCCAAGTTGAAGAGAACCCGATACTACTACGTGGCCTGTAATTACGCGGCCAACAATATGCTGGAGCAGAGTGTCTACACCAAGTGCCCCCAGGCAGGCAGCAAGTGTCCCAAGGGCATAAGCTCCCAGTACCCGCCTCTGTGTGCTTAAAGTATTTAAACCAGTGATGCCCACACAAATACAATGACATGTGACTTGCATTTGTGTGCATAAGAGAAAAACGAAGTTGGCTTAGCGCGAGACGTTGCGGTTGCCAGAGCAGTGCAAAGCATTAAATGCTTTAAATGCTTTGCACTGCTCTGGCAACCGCACACTCGACCTCTCATTCTCTCTTCTCTGCTGCTGCTGCTCACGTCACGTTTACACTGTCTGTGTAGCGGCAGAGAATCGCCAGAGTTTTTACCAACCACATGTGGCGGGGGCTTGGGCATCACTGATTTAAACCCATTAAAGGCTACAAAAACAATAAAATAAAATAAAAAAGAAAGGAAATGCTTGAAAATTATTACATTTATTACGTTACAAAACGATCTTCTGGAGAATGTGGCGTGGAATCACATGAATTTGTAGCCTGGACAAGGCATGCCAGAACGGGGGACATGGTCGCGACATGGCTTGGAATTGTGATAAGTATGGAATGGTTATGGTAAGGAGCGTCTCCTTGCTCGCCTACTTCGAGATCAGGGTCTTGAAGACGGTGGGACACTTGTGGGCTGGGAGGTGGCGATAGCAGTAGGTCTTGATCGCGTCCAGGTCGATGTCGGCGTCCGGGGAGACGATGCAGATGACCCCGAGGCGGTGGCCCCACACCTTGTTGGGAATGCCCAGGACGGCCACGTCGTTGATGGACGGATGCGAGATGAGGACCTTCTTGATCTCCGATCCGTAGACCTTGTAGCCGCCGACGGTGAAGACGTCGCTGATCTTGCTCAGGAAGTAGAAGTTGCCATTCTGGTAGGCACAGATGTCGCCGGTCTTGACGAAGCCGTCCGGGGTCTCCTCCAACTTGGAGCCCACCGCATCCGGACCCAGCTGCCGGCTGGCGTTGCCCTCCAGCGAGCTGGACACCAGGTGGGATCTGGCTATCTGGAGCTCGCCGATCACGGTCTGGGAGAGCGGCGTGTCGCCACCCAGGTCCGCCTGGATGAGGCCGTGGTCCACGGTGCCGCCGAGCTCGTTCTTGCAGGTGATCAGCTCGTCTCCCTTGTTGCTGATCAGCCGGGCGGTCACCCCCTTGAGCGGGGCACCCAGCGTTCCCGGACGATAGTCCCCGGTGGCCGAACTTTGAGCCGAAGTCGAGGTCGGCGGCGCTGCCTCGCTGTTGTTGCTCTCGTCGAGGGGATGGCCCAGGACCAGGCCCGTCTCCACCATGCCGTAGTACTCGTAGATGTTCTGGCCCGTGATCTGGCGCCAGCGCTGGAAGACCGAGTCCGGGAGCAGGGCGTAGGCGGTGGCCATCAGGCGGATCTTCTGGCGGCAGTGGTTCATGATGTACTCCACCATCCGGGAGTCCTTGGCGAACATCTTCTCGTACTCGGCGATCAGGCGCTTGTACACGATGGGCATGGCCAGGAAGAGGGAGACCCGCTGCTTGGACGGACTGTTGATGCCCAGCAGGGCGCTCCACGCGTTGTGCCCGTCGAACTTTTGCTGCAGGATGACGGTGCCGCCCACGTTGAGGACGGCGCCCACGGCGGCGTTCATCCGGTTCATCGAGAGGATGGGCAGCAGGCAGTCCGAGGGCGACAGGCGCCAGCTGCCGACCAGGCAGCGCACCTGGGCGTCGATGTTGCGATGGGAGAGCAGCACCGGCTTCGGGTTGTTCACCGCGTTCGGTGTGTGGACCAGCATGGCGGGTGCTCCGGCATAGAACTCGCTCGGCAACGTGCTCTCCGTGAGCAGGTCGCCCTGGGTGCTCACCAGCTGCTTGGCATACATCGACGTGGAGGACACACTCTCGGCCGCCGGCACAAAGGTGTGGTCCAGCACAATGGTGGCCGCCTGCAGGCCCAGCGACAGCTCCTGGGCCATCTTCTCGAACTCGGGCGTGGCTATCAGCAGCTTGGTCTTGCAGCCGGACGCCTGGCGGCGCAGCTGGTCAATGGGTTGGCCGCACTCCAGCGGCACGGCCACCTGGCCCGAGATCCAGCAGCTCCACTGGATGGCGATCCACAGGGCGTTGCTCGAGCAGAGGTACGCCACGTTCGAGAGCGAGGCACTGCCTGTGGGTGGTATGGGTATGGGTATTATAGGGATTATTGGGGGATTTTTTGGTAGAAAGTAATCCGATCGATGTGAATTTTGGTATATAGAGAGATAAGAGCTTAAGGAAGGATCATGACGAGGCTTATAGGATATGTTTAAGAAATTATAGGAAATTGATATTATAATGTAATTTTTATAGGGATTATTTGGGGATTTTTGGTAAAAGTAATCCGATCGATGTGAATTTTGGTATATGGAAAGATAAGAACTTTAGGAAGGATCATGACGAGGCTTATAGGATATATATAAGAAATTATAGGAAATTGATATTATAATGTAATATTTATAGGGATTATTGGGGCTTTTTGCTTAATATGTAGTCCGATCGATGTGAATTTTGGTATATGGAAAGATAGGAACTTTAGGAAGGATCATGGCGAGGCTTAAAGGATATGTATAAGAAATTATAGTAAATTGATATTATAATGTAATATTTATAGGGATTATTGGGGGCTTTTGCTTAATTTGATGTCCAATCGATGTGAATTTCCGTATTTGAAAAGATATGAGCTTAAGAATGGATCATACCAAGGCACTTTTTACAGAGAAGGATATATTACTATGTATTTAAAGGAATAGATGCTAAAGTTTCCCCAAATCTATTCGGATCCATGTGAATTTTGGTATATAGAGAGATAAGAGACTAATGAAGGATCATGACAAGGCTTATAAGATATGTAAGAGATATGTATGGGATATTTAGAACCCAAGATACTCTAAAACTATTCCAATCAAAGTGAATTTTGGTATATGGAGAGATAAAAGCTTAGGGAAGGATCATAGCGAGGCTTTTAAGATATGTATGTATGTATGGGAAATTATAGAAAAAATTCATAGAAAATCAATCTATGGACGCTACATAAGGTATAAATATTTATGTAGGTTTATAAAGGATATATAATACATATCCTATTTTATTTGCAATTGTTTAGTTTTCTTTTTGATCCCAAGACTCACCGCATATGTTGGAGATCTGTATGGCCAGGCGCTTGGCGACCAGATAGAGCTGAAAGTAGGTGTACTCGCCGTTGATGTCCTTCACGGCGATCTCGTCCGGATAGAGCATGGCGCGCTTGAACGTGGGCACCACCAGGTTGCTGCGCACGTCCTCGTCGAAGCTGTGGCGCAGCTTCTCGATGAAGCCATCCTGCGGCAACCAAGGATCGCAATTAACCCATTATCCAAGGCAAAATTAACGTTCCTCGTTCCCACTCACCTTGTGTATCAGCTCGGCAGAGCAGAGGCGAACCCATGGACGCAGCTTTAGCTGTTGGCAACGACGCAGCAGGAGCATTTTTTTTTGTGTTCTTTTTCTAATTTATTTACACTGCAACAAATTCAGCGGAATGGCGAATGGCGGGTGTACTGTATGAGTGGGAAAATGAGTGGGGAGGCGGAGAGCAGAACTTAACTACGATTTTCCGGTGGCTATTTCGTTTGAAAAGCCAAAACGATTATGGCCTTTCTTCCAAGGCACACTTTGGGTTTTCCCACAAAAATACTAGACGCCGGTAGAAAGTTGATAAACATACTGAATGTATATCGAAAGTGCTTATCGCAATCGAAAAAAGAGAAACATTGAAAATATCGATAATATCAATGTAATCTCACTTCAAATCGAAAAATATCGAAATAAACTGATAGTTTAATTTGAATTATTAATCTTTGATCTTCTAAAATAAATAAAACTCATTAACTTTGCTTCGTTCGATTGTTTTTTGGCTTTATTTATATAATATCGATCGATAATACCGATGTAATCTCAATTCAAATCAAAAAATATCGAAATAAACTGATAGTTTAATTTATATAAATAAAATTCATTAACTTCGCTTCGTTCGATTTTGTTGTTGGTCTTTATTTACACAATAATATGTACTTAATGTATATCGAAAGTTGTTATCGCAATCGAAAAAAGAGAAACATTGAAAATATCGATAAAATCGATGTAATCTCAATTCAAATCGAAAAATATCGAAATAAACTGATAGTTTAATTTGAATTATTAATTTTTGATCTTCTAAAATAAATAAAACGCATTAACTTCGCTTCGTTCGATTTTGTGGTTGGTCTTTATTTACACAATAATAGGTTCGCAGACACAAAAAATAATAATTATACAATAGTCATAATCGTAATCGTAAAGTAAGTAAAAAAATGATGTTTTTCCAAGTAAGATGTAGTCACAATTTTCGTTTTGGTATTTTTTCTTGTATTCTTTCTTTTTTTTTTGTGACTTTTGCATAATACCCAAAAATATTGTTGTTACTACAACGGATCCTGGCTTGAGAACTCGAACGTGGGTCTTGGGGACACCTATATTTACAGTTTTTAGATTATAAACTGTGGTTGGGAGATTTTTCTGTATATGGCATTACAACGCTTGTTCCTATGGCAGCTATATATATATGATTTATCATAGAGAAACGTGTAGGAATAACAATTCGAGATATGGCAGCGCAATACCTTATACGCGAGACGGACGGATGGAGATAATTGCAAATTTCAGGGGTGTATCTAAGGATCTATACGTTTAAAAATATACAAAAAACACATATATTTTAAATACAAATTACAAATACACATTCTGTACGGTGTTCGTTGTGCTTTTCTTACATTTGAGTTTCTTTTTAAGGAATTCCTCGAGTGCTAGTGGCGGTGGCAGTGCTGTGCTGGCTACAAAATTCAACAGTTCTTCACATTAACAATTATATAATAATCACAGATTATGAATTTAACAAGAAAAGAAAAACAAAAGGAATAAACAAATGAACAAAAAATGTATGTTTCGAATGGTTGGAGGGGCTAGCGAGGGCTGGTATTCGAATAACTTTGGAGATTTGGCAAAATTTGGAGATTCTGATATGGGCTTTCCACACACTATCCCTCCAGCCACAATTCTTGTTTCTTTTTCTTTTTACAACTGTAGTAAGGCACCTCGGCAGTCTCTTCTTTTTTCACTTATTGTTTAAATGCATTTTACTGGTTAAAAGCTGTTTGCTGTTTCCAATACTAAAGTATATTAGGATTATATACAAAATACACTATTTTGTGACAAAATATATGATATTGCAATCCTTAAATCTTTGTGGGGGCTTTAAAACAGTGATGTCCACACAAATACAATGACATGTGACTTGCATTTGTGTGCGTAAGAGAAAAACGAAGTTGGCTTCGCGCGAGATGTTGCGGTTGCCAGAGCAGTGCAAAGCATTAAAATTTAATGCTTTGCACTGCTCTGGCAACCGCACCACTTTTCCTCTCATTCTCTCTCTTCTCTGTTGCTGCTGCTCACGTCACGTTTACACTGTCTGCGTAGCGGCAGAGAACGGGCAGAGCTTTTACCAACCTCGCGAGGCGGGTGCTTGGACATCACTGCTTTAAAACATTAAATATTTGATTAAAATGGCTTATATCTTGAATTTATGAATATTTATCCATAGAATTATGCAGAATTCACCACAAATATAGAATTTTAATCCTTGACATCACGAAGCTCTACTTTATATGGCTTTTGAAATAGTTTTTTGAACTAATATTAATATTTTGTGATCTATTTTGGCATTTCGAAGCCTTTTTAAGTACATTTTTGCTCAAGAACTTCGTAAAAGGGGAAACAATCAGTTTCTGCTTCAGAAGACAATACAAAATATGAATAGTTCAAGTTCCTCTTGCTTTTTCTTTCCATTTTAGATGGGATTTTGAAGGGAAATTGGAAACAGCAACAGTTCTGGTCCACACACACTGCACCCCAAGTTTCAGTTTCAGTTTCAGTCCCCGTTCCAGGTCCCTCATCCGTCGTCTGTGCCTCACACTCGCTTCGGCTTGCTGACGATCGTGTAGTTGAGGCCATTGTAGCTGCGATGATCGATGGCCGCCGTGCCCGTGGCCGCTGTCGCTTCCAGGCTGCTCGTCTTGCTCGTTGGACCACTAATGTTGCTATTGGAGATTCCCAGGTTGTTGTTGTTGGTGGTGGTGGTGTTACTGGACTTGCGTAGCACCCCGTAACCGAGGTGACTGTCGTCGGCCTTGCGGAAGCTCTCCGTGTCGGGACTAGCAATCAACTCGTACTCGTTCGGCGGCGGCGGACTGCAGCGGATCCGATTGCCGGGCAGTGTCACATTCACAATGGTCTTGTAGCCGCTCGAGGTTTTGTTGTTCGGCGACAGAAAGTCCAGTCGATCGTAGTTCCCATCCGCGGCGGCAGCAGCGGCCGCAACGGCAGCGGCATTGCAACTGGCGGCATTCGAGCCCAGCCCCTCACCAATATCGATATCGATGATCTTGGGCGTGCCGCTGGTCAGCGATCGCTGGCGGACCAGCTCCGAGGTGTCGCAGAGTATCCGTTCGCAGTGCCGCACATCGCCGACGCCCCTGGTGCGCCACGCCTCCGTTATGTTCTCGATGCACTCGTAGTCCCGCTCTGGCGGCGGCGCTGCCACCTTCGCTGCGCTCTCGTTGCGCAGCGGCAGATCGGGCGGCAGGTCCGGCGACATCTCCGGCATGGGCATGGACAGGGACATGGGCTCCGTGTCGAGGGGCTTGAGTATCACCGAACTGTTGCCGTCGCTGGTGGCGGAGGGTGAGGATGTCGTTATGGCCACAGGCTCATATTTCACAATGTTCCTGTATTTATCACAATGTTGGGGTGTTGTTGGGCTGACGCCCAGATTTCGAGGCGGCTTCTTGGGAATGCTGTGCTGTTTGCTGTTGGCGGCGGGCACGGAGAGCGTGACACAGCCAGCGGGGCCAGCAGCAGATCCCGATGATATTGATGACGATCCGCCTCCCGTTCCACCTGCTCCGCCACCGCTGACCGACGAAAAGTTATTCAGCGAATCGTTCGAGCTGATGAAGCCCCTCAGGGAGATGCAACTTTGCGTGGAGTTGATCTCGAACTCGCCGCCGCCATGCGGATTGCTCGAGGGCGACGGCGGCAGCGGGCTGCGTGAGCCCGGCTCCATGCCGGCGGCCGCACTGAACTGGTTCTCGTTGCACTCCAGAGTGCTCAGGCTGCTGTCGCCGCTGATCAGCTTCTTCATCGACTTCATTTTGGCGGACATGCAGCGGAAGACCTCCTGCGGATTGGTGTGGTCCAAGGTGAAGACACCCTCGCCGGTGGTGCACTTGCGTCCCGCCTCGAACGTGAACTTGCCATCCCGATAGCCGTACTTGCGGATGAAGCGGTACGGCCACATGGCAACGGTCGCTCCCAGGTCCTCCGACTTCAGCTGCAGCTCCGTTGGCGTCATCTGAAGCATGTAGGTCTTGGGCTCGATGCTGCACCGAATGGAGGCCTCCGAAGGGATCAATGTGATGATAAAGAGGCCATCCTGCCATAATAGAGAGAGGCAAAGGGATTAGTTTATTTAAATAAATAAATATGAATACAATAAACTATTGATAACCTCTATGAACTTAAAATACGTTAAACGAGCGAGTAATTAGGAAATTAATAACAAGAATAGCTGTGAAATCCAATCATAAATTCAAGCATTTGTATCAAAATTAGTCAACGAATTTATAAGGCCAATAAAAACAAGTGGAAAAGCTACAGTCGAGTGTGACCGACTGTGGGATACCCGGTACCCAAAGCATTGAAATTAAACAGCACATGAACATGGAAAAAAGAAAAATGTTGCCAAATGAAGACAAATATTGCTAGAAACATGTTGGGCAACACTCAAAAAAGACAAATGTGGCTAGGAACATGTTGAGCAACACGCAACAAAGACAAATGTTGCTAGGAACATGCTGAGCAACACGCACGTGCGCGCTCTCTCTCTCTCAAAATGTTTACACAGAAACTTTATTGTTTAATAACTTCTATGTTTATCATCCGATTTTACTCAAATTTTCAGAACACGTCCGTGATTGCCTACTTAATAAGTCTATCTATTTATGTTAAGCCGAAAATAACACCATATAGCTTATGTACCGCTTTTTATGATTTTCGAGGGCGGAAGTGGGCGTGGCCAAATTTTAAAACAAACTTGATCTGCGTGCAACAGATGCCTATGTTGTCACTAAATTTGGTAACTCTAGCTCTTATAGTCTCTGAGATCTGTTGTTTCACACGGACGGACGGACAAACGGACAGACGGACATGGCTAGATCGACTCGGCTAGTGACGCTGATCAAGAATATATATACTCTACAGGGTCGGAGATTTCTCCTTCTGCCTGTTACATGCATTGTCGGTTGGCACTAACTTATAATACCCTTGTACCCTATGGGTACCGGGTATAATTAAATGCGTGGCCGCCTTGAGCCAACAAGAAGTCGATTAGTTACAGCGAATAGTGAATAATCAACCTTAAATAATTAATAATAAATATCGAAATCAAACGGAAGGCTATAATTAAGGAATTAGCAAGTTCTCGCCACCAGAGGTTGCATTAACCCCAAGGCGACACGCCCCAGTAAAATTTATATACGCAGAATCATCACTCACAAAGGAGCTGCAGTAGAGGTCGTTGTCCTCCTCGATGGCCCCGCCGATGCCACCCGATGGCGAGGTGTCACAGAAGGCGACGGTCTGCAGGGCGGTGATCCAGTCCTTGAGCTCCTCCTCGCTGCTCGTGCTGAGCGTTAGCGTGCCATGCCGCTTGACAATGTGGATGAGGCGGTCGGGCGGCGGCTCCTGCGTGATCTTAACGCAGTTCTCGAGGGTGAAGATCTTGGGATTGCGGTCCTCCTTGCTCTCGCACATCTCCAGTCGGGCGATGCCATGACGGCTGGCCTTGAACAGCAGACAGTAGCGACTGCATGCTTTCTGCAAAAAGGAGAGATTTTTAATAATTAAAATAAAGAATTTATGGAGTTATTATGCTGCTAGAGCTGCTTTTGAATCCAAAAGGATGTCCGTCTTAAGCTGAAGCCTCTCCGTACTTGAAGCAGCGCTCCCCTTTCTTCCCCCTCCTTTCGCTCTCACTCTTTTCGCTGGCTCAAGAATTTCCTGTCCGCACATAAACACAAATACCACGAAGCCACCATGAATCGCCCAGCTGTGCGTGTATTTCGAGTGAAGCTCAAAAACACTTGCGGTTAAAATAATAAGCAGGTACACAAAATTGAATTAAATTAAAAAAAAAAGAGTAAACCTAACAAATACAAGGGCTTTCTACAAATGTTTTGGTGAAGCCTGTAAATATTTATTTTTCATGAACTTATGTTACTTTGGTGTCTCCAAGGCTCTAATATTTTGACCACGGCTGTTGTATGCCGCGCGCGATCTAGCTCTCGCTCTCTCCCTCTCTCTGTTGCGAGCGGTCTCTCCTCCTCACTCCCACTCGCAGAGGGGACTTCATTTGTATGCAACAAGTACGCGCAGGCACCACACACTCACACAATTCCCTCTAAGTCCTGTTTATCAAAAAACTACGCACTTGATGAAAATTCCCCAAATTTGCTGCAAAGGCGAGGAACAATAATAAAGATCTACGGAAACTTAATTCAGAAAGAAAACACAGGTTTTTTTTTGGCAATTTTCCATACCTTTTTCGAGATGCGATTTAGCGAAAATCCAGTTTGGGTCGGCACATTAAGATATCCAGCCAAAACAGGTATTTCAACATCCATTCTGTGCTCCACTCCTCCTCCTCCTCCGCCTCTTCTCCTTCTCCTTCGTTCCTTCTCTCTCCCTCGCCTTCGGCCTCGGCCTCTCCTTCTGCGATCTCGTCGTCTCTTCTCTCTCACACAATGCGCCTCCGACTCCGACTCTTTATTGTTGTTGTTGTTGCTGCAGTTGCTGGCAATTTCTGGAGTTTTGCGTTTATCATCCGATTTTCACAGTTTCCGATCGATTCGCGTTGTATTTTCCACTGGCCGGGCGATCGCCGGTCATATTTGCATCGCACGGCAAACGCGGAGATTTAAAAGCGCAGCCGCAGCACAAAAAAAGCATTAACACAAAAAAAAAACGAACAGAGGCACGTCGATAGAGGTGGAAAAACGTCGATATAAAACATCGATGCTTCGATATCTTTAAAATTTTGGAAATATCGATTTTTTCTGGTGACTATCGATATTTTTGTTACATCACTAAGCTAAGGGAAGCTTTATCTGAATAAAACTTTGCAGATAGTATTCTTTTTATTACCTTAAGTAATAAATGATTTTCGAAAAAGTGGGTCCTTTTTAAATTACGAAAGTGAAACATTAATTTAACAGCCATGTCGTAATAATATAATTAGAGAAATACGTTGATTAAAAAGTATGTCCTGGGCGCCAATCTTCAAATAATAGGAGGAAAACATAGCTCAAAAGGTGGCACACCTTGCTATAGAACTTCCAGTTACAATCGATAGTTTTATTAGTGTCGATTTTATTTAAATATATACAGGTTTATATTACAGTTAATCAAAGATCAATGAACTTACCACTGATATCACTTAGAATGTATACGAAAAATCAATAAAAATTTTAAGTAGGGATTGCAAATCCAATGAATGGTTCAGAGCTCGGCTAAGTTGGACAATTTTCAACTGCAGCCTTATCTGGGAGCTATCGATAACGGGGTGTCTATCGATAACAGGGAAGTGCCATCTCTATTACCAAGTCGTATTGTGCAAAAAAAGAAGTGGAAATTAAGGAAATTGAATCCAAAATTGAAGCATGGCCCACGACCGCGAGGTGTTGCGTATGATCTGGGAGGGCCAGATAGGCATCTGCTTCCAGGCGGACCGCGACGAGATCGTGGGCATAAAGCCGGAGCCCTTCTATCTGATGATATCGCGACTCAGCTACTTGCCACTGGTCACCGACAAGGTAAACAATGGGGCCTGGTCTTGAAATGCGAAGAGCCTAAACGCCATCTCCTTTGTCCGCAGGTGCGCAAGTACTTCTCCCGCTACATAACCGCCGAGCATCAGGATGGCGCCGTGTGGTTCGACTTTAATGGAACGCCCCTGCGCCTGCACTATCCAATTGGTGGGGACTGACTTGCTCCAATCGGAGTTTACACTGAAGTTTTTCCAATTGTTTAATGGGCATGTCTGTCTGTCTCTCCCTGCAGGTGTTCTGTATGACCTGCTGCACCCAGACGAGGACAGCACGCCCTGGTGCCTTACCATTCACTACTCCAAGTTTCCCGAGGACACGCTCGTCAAGCTCAATTCCAAGTATTTATCGAAGAACAAGAGAAGATTTGGCTATTTTCTATTAGTTAAAATCAAATTTCCTTTATAACAGCTCTCTAAAAGCCTTAATTTATTTTTATATCTTAAAACAAGTTAAACTCTAATTTTGCATTACTAAAGTCGCATTCTATGCGCTTTTTGGTCATATAAAATACGTTTTTGCTTAAGAAACAGACTTAAGCTAGAATAGGCTTAAAATCTTCCTCGTATTTATATTAAATCCTCTAATATTTGTTATCCGAATTAATTAATGAACTCTTAATTTTTCAGGGAACTCCTTGAATCGCACTACATGTCCTGCCTGAAGGAGGCGGACGTGCTGAAGCATCGCGGCCTGGTGATCTCAGCGATGCAAAAGAAGGACCACAACCAACTGTGGCTGGGCCTGGTCAACGACAAGTTCGATCAGTTTTGGGCCGTGAACCGCCGCCTGATGGAACCTTACGCCGACCAGGAGTCCTTTAAGAACATTCCCCTGCGCCTCTACACGGACGATGTGAGGATGCCGCCCTTCCCCCCTCCGCTCAGTTCAGTTCAGTTCAGTCTCGAGATTAATGGATTTTCGTTCTCATTCTCGCTCAGGACTTTACGTACACGCAGAAATTGATTTCGCCGATCGGCGAGGGTGGACAAAAGAAGAGCCTGGCCGATCTGATGGCCGAATTATCGACACCTGTGCGCAAAGCGGGTGAGTTACCTTTGCCACACAGGCACTTCTCAAGATCCTCCTCAACAACAGAAAAAAAAAGAATAAGATAGAATCGGGGAAAACGTAGGAAGACCAGACCCAACCCATTGTCTCGCGGCAGACGCAGCGTCTCTTGGAAATTAGGGAAAAAGGTGCCAGTCAGTCTGGCATGGCCAAGTGCATGTCTATGTCTGCTCTAACCCTCCCCTTCCCTCTGACTTATTTATTTTTCTATTGAATAACACAAACGAGCCAAGAGCCCGAAAGCCGAAAGCCGAGAAATCCGCCCTGCGGCACTCTCGTCGGCAATCATTCTTCAATTCATCAATGTCCCTCTGTCCGACACAACAAAACCAAAAAAAAAAAGAAGAAAGAAAGGAAAAAATGTATAGGGAGTACAGAGGCGAAGAGATCTCGGTGGAAAACAATGCCCCCGGGGTGGAAAAGCGACCCCGGAGCGGATCGGATCGTATCGGATCCGTAGCAGGCAGGTCTCTTGTGCTCTTTTTGGCCATGGCCAAGAGCGTTGGCTGGTCCATTCAAACTCGAATGGAATGAAAAATATTCTTTTTGTCTGTTGGCTGGAAATTTGGACGACAATGAAGAGAAGTGCGTGTGGATTTTCGGGCACAACAGCCCAGCCACAGCTAAAATAACATTTAGAGAAGCACCAGCAGGCAATGGTCAGAGAAATAAGCCAAAAATAGCTCTAAAAATAGTTCTAGTAACTTAACAAATAGGCAGAGAGAACAGCATTTGCCATATGATGAATAATACTAGTACGAAGTTAAAGGAATTGCCTTAAAAGTGGCTGAAATAAGCCTATAAATATTACTAATAAGTAATAGATATAAGCTAGAATTAAGCCTAAAAATAATGTAGATACAAACCCTTAAATATAAATAGTATTTTAACAAAAAAAGAGGTGAAAACAGCAGAAGCAAAAGTAACCTATAGCCCATACCCATTAAATATATCAGAAAAACCTTGGATGTATCACCAAGATTAAAAGGAGAAGATGGAAAAGGAACATATAGCTATAGGTGGGATCATATGAGAAATTTATGTTTATTATTGATTAATTTTTAGGTAAGAACTTGAATCTTTTATCTACCTAAAAAATAAACTGAAAACAAACCTAATTTAAATTAGTTTTAGGGTTAATTTTAAGACCTCTGCTAAACAGAGACTATATGACTTAATCAGGTTAATATTTCCATTATAAACTGTTGAAAAAACGGAATAAAGTTTTACTAAAATAGGCTAAGGGATTGAAGGATAATATTTCACAAATCAACAAGGTTTAGAGTTATTATTTTCATTCATATGTGTGAAAAGAAGGCTAAAAACCTCTGCTAAATGGGTATAAGTAAGGGTAATAACATGCACTGGAAACTTGTGTGAAAAAACCCAACTAAAGTAATTTTTTAGTTTATAATTTTTACTAAATTGTGCCCTAAATTCCCCTTCTAAGCATACTTAGACCCCCAAAAGAACCTCAGGCTCAGGGTTTGCTGCTTGGCTGACCTGCGGCGCCGGCGACAAGAAACAGAGAGAGCACACGATGCAGAGCGAGATGGCAAGCTCACGAGAGAGAGAGAGGGACGATAGCCAGCAAGTTGCAACTGCAATAGAAACTCCCACTCCATGATGCCACGGCTTAGGTGCAATAATAGCATTGGGAATTCCAGAGACGGACAAAAGGCGGAACTAAATACCTGCGGCTGGGATTTACGAATTATATTGTGAGGGACAGCCATCAGTTGTTGAGTTCGGACTCGGGCTCGGTTCTTCGGGCCTCGGTCTTCGGGCCTCAGCTCGGCTCTGTTCCCATTCAGAGAGTTTCGTCCATATGGTCCTGTGCCCGGTGCAGGTTGGGTATTTCCCAGGTGTCCCGTCCTGGCCAGCACAGGGATCTCTCTGCGCTGCGGGTCGGAGGTGTGAAATTTGTATTTGCATGCTTGGCAGGGCCTCGGTGCAACCTCGATGATCCAAGGAATTTCCCATTCGAAAGGTGAGAGATTTGAGGAGAACTCTAAACAATTGAGTAAGGCGAGGATGAGGATGAGGACGAGGCAAGATGGACACGGAACACCAACACGTATTTTCCCAAAGGTCACATGTTTTTCGCGGCGTCCTTGGACTTGCTCAGCAGCACGCCTGGCTTAAGTGGGCCAGCCAAGGCAATCCCCTGACATTTGCGGGCTTCTAAAGTCTGGGTTCCTCTCTCTCGGGTTCTAGGGAACTATGGATCTTGGGATCTAGGGACTTAGCAAGTTAAGAAAGTTGTCCTTAAATCAAGGGGCTGGCAAAAAATCTTCTTCCATAATTAAATCACAGAGCAAATATGTTGTTAGATCCATCATTTAATTATTTCTTAGATGTTTTTACTTCTTACTTAATTGAGGAAGAAAATAAATAACAGGTGGCTTATTTTTATCCGAAAATACAATATTTATAGGAACTCTTTGATATAATAATGGTTAAATGGTATGATTAGCAAACTAAGAAACAGAGGCTATGCAAATCGCAGTTCCAGTTCTACAATTGTAAGACCCATAATGCTATTTATATTAAATTTGTCTCATAAATGTAATACCTTTCTCAAGGTCCTTTAATCTAGAATGTCACTTGTTCTCCCTGGGAAACTTAGGTCATTGAGAAACTGGCTCCTAATCACACTTTTACCTAAATTTCCGCCCTATGTAATCAATGGTTCAGACAAAAGAAAATTCCCATTTTCTCTCGTTCTTTTTCTGGTAAAATTTTATAATTGAAATGATTTTGGGACTTCTGCTTATTTCCCAGCCCTATGTAATCAATGGTTCAATCATTTTCGCTAGTTCTTTTTCTGAACAAGTTTATTTTCAACAAGAAAGAAAGCTAAATTCGGTAAACCGAAGTTTGTATACCCTTGCAGTCTGCAATTGGATCATTGAAAATCGATCCATTATGGTAATGTTGAAAAAATATCATATTATGTAAATTTAGTAAATTTTACATTTTACATGTGGAATTTTACATGTGGAATTTTACATTTTCATATAAATCGACCGATCCCTTCTATGGCAGCTATATGATATAGTTGTCCGATCTTAATGAAACTAAAACCGTAATTCTATAACCGTAAAAGACTGCTATATCTTGAAATTGATTGATATACGTTGAAAAACAAAACAGTTAAAATTTTTTTACATTAATTTCGGCATCATTCCTATGGCAGCTATAGGATATAGTGTTCCGATTTCGGCCGTTCCGACATACATATATACTGCGTGCTAAAGAAATAAGACTATGCTGAAAGTTTCAGCCCGATAGCTCAAAAACTGAGAGACTAGTTCGCATAGAAACCGACAGACGGACGGACAGAAAGACGGACAGACAGACGGACATGGCTAAATCGATTCGGCTGGTGATGCTGATCAAGAATATATGTTTATACTTTATGGGGTCGGAGATGCCTCCTTCACTGCGTTGCAAATATCATGGCAAAATTATAATACCCTCTGCAAGGGTAAAATAAATTAGAAAGTGGTTTTTGTAAACTTGGGAAATTACTCCCCAAAACCTTATAAACATAAATCCCTTCAATCCCATTTCGATCTGCCCAATCTTCTGATCTTCTTCTTCTTGTCTTTCGCATTTTTCCTCTTTTTTTTTCATGAGTACACAAATCCAAATTCAAATCAAACAGAAAAATGCATTCAAAACATGATCAATTTCTTCATCTTCCTCTTCGTCGTGAAAGAAGAGGAGTGATATTGGGGGTGGGGGAGGTCGGGCGGATAACGATTGCACGTAGTGTTTGTGGTGCGTGCATTTTCATAGAAAATCGTATTTAAATTGAAATGAAATTCAAATATACAATGCAGCCGCGTCTCTCGGAGTTTTTCAGTTTTTCTCGTTTTTTCCCCCGTTCTTTTTTTTCTTCCAGTCGGAACGTGGAAGGTTCAAAGTAGATGCGATTCCAAGAAATCAAAAAACAAAAAAAAAAATCAAGGAAAGGAAAGGAAAGAAGAAGCAACAGCGGCGGTGGCAGAGGAAGAGGAAGAATCTAAGACGCGTCAAAAATAAAAGAAACGCATTTCTTTTGGCTTGGCCCTGTGGCTCACTCGATCTCCCCCACCTTCTTCCTCTGCTGCCTCTCCTGCTGCTTCTTCTTCTGCTTCTCCTTCTTCTTCATCTGCTCCTGCTGCATTGGCATTCGCTTCATTTGTTGTTGCTGCTTTCAAGATTTGCCGCCGGCAGCGCCGCTAGCTTCGCTGTCCGCGTCGCCGGAAAGCAGCAACAATAAAATGCAAGTGCCGTTCAGTGTTGCCAGGTTTGGCCAAAAGTTTTGCAATCCTTTAAGGAATGCAAAAAGCTTAAAAATTCAAATGAAAACTTGGAAGAGTTCTTCTATGGGATTTTCACACCAATCTAGATTAAATAGGCCTTTTAGTGTATCTAGTTTTCGATAAAGCTTCGAGCTACCTGGTTTTTCCTCAGGTGTTTCCATTAAAATTGTTTGATGAATTAACTGATATTGAATATAACTCTATTAAAATTCTATTAAAAGAGACCTTTAATCACATTTGATGTACAACTTATTTACAAGATTTCAAGTTTTTTAAAGAATTAAGCTTAACGTTAAAAAAAAGCTAAAATTTGGCGGGAAAATAGCTAAAGTTACCTGCGCCGCTGGATGAGTGGCTGCCTGTGTGTGTGTGTGCGCATTGCAGGCTGCTCTGTGTTTGTGTTTGTATTTGTGTAGGGTGCTCTCTCTCTCTCTCGAATGTGTGAAAAGGAAGTTCTGAGATATCACCTCCGCTTATTTGTATTTACACCTTGGCCGGCACCTCGACCCCCGCCTCCTTCTCTACTTCTCCGCACCTCCTCCCTCTCTTCTAGTATTTTTTTTTTTTGTTTTTTTTCGCTGCACTCCAAAACTCCGGTGAAAACGGCGGCGCACGGAAATCGCACCTCAATGTTTATCACTCTGCCTCTCCTCTTTCTCCTTGGCATCTCTTTATGGCCTCTCCTTCCCCTCGCTCCCGTCTTTGTGCGCTGGCATCATCGTCGCATTTGCTTAGTCCCATTTCGACACATTTTCGTTTGCATTTCGTCAATCAGAGAAACAATGGCAACCTGCAAACTGCAACCTGGACTTGCCATTGTGTGTGTGAGTGAGGTGTGCGAGGTGTCCGTGCGTGCGTGTGTGTGTGTGCAATGGTGCGACAATTGGCCGTGCCACGCCCTGCTTTTTGGGTGGGCTGCTGCAGCTGTGTGTGTGTTATTTACATAAATGTATTTAACGTCGAACGGAAAACTGATCGTAATTCAATTCGGAATGAAGGTTCCAGAGAGGCCTTCAATAATAGTTGAAGTAACGTTCATTTACCAAAATGAACTCAAAATTAAAAGTTCATTTTCAATTTATTCATATTTTTCTTTATAATTACCTTAACTTAATGACAAATTTATAACGATCGGTATTTAATGTAGAGAGAACTTTATTTATAGTTGTTTTATTATTTATTTATCAAATTCCAAAATGAACACTTCATTGGAAGTTCATTTTTAATTTATTTATTTATTTCTTTATAATGAACTTATTTTCAACATTATAATGCTTGTAAGTAGTTCAATCTAGATAGACCTTCAATTCATAGTTGAAGTAACGTTCATTTACCCAAGTGAACCCTTAATTTTGAGTTAATTTAGTATTCATTCATTCATTAATTTATAATGAACTTATAGGTACAATTAAATGTGATGGAAAGGTTATGCAATTTTCATTTTGAGTTCATTTTGGGTTCATTTTCAATTCATTGATTTCGAGTTCATTTTCAATTCATTCGATTGTTTATCCATAATAAAGGTAACGTATTCGTAACATTAGATGAAAAAGTTATCATAAAAGTAAAGCAAATAATTTAATTTCAATCTAAGCTTTGTTTAATATTTTTGTTCACTCGTAATTATTACACTTTATCATGTTATCATTAATTTATGGGATACCAAAATGAACAGTTCATTTCGAGTTCATTTTAAATGCATTTTATAATTTGTTCATTCATATAAAAATATTTGAAAACTCCTGTCTGCTCTTTACTTTTCCTAAATAAATTTCCATTTGGCCCCGTTTTTTTCTTTATTTTTGTTTGCATTGTATTTTGCATTATTAAAGCCCCTTAGAGGCACTGCAATTGGAGATCGGTTCTGGGTTCTCACCCTGACTCGTCGTCTTCCTCTTCCTGCCTCTCTCTCGGCACCCACTTAATTTTCCACTTTTATCCATTGGCTTTTTATCGCTTTCGCATTCGTTTTTTCCCGAAGTTTGTTTGTTTTTTCGTCTGGTTGATCGGCAATAATCAGTTGCAATCTTCAATTCACAACTCGGCTGCACCGTCAACGAAATTCGTTGAAATTCGTTTTTATTCTTCCCCTTTTTTCGCTAAACATCCGCAGCCCCCCTGAGCCGGGTGCCCCTGAGCTTCCCTACTTTGTAGCTGCATGAAAATAAACAGAAATTAAAATTGAAATTATGGGGGCCCAGAGAAAAAAACCGAAACAAAAGCAAAAACAATTGATTAGCACTTTTCGGTCGCCTTAGCTTAGCTTTTTTGCACTTCAATTTTTCACTTTTAATGGCGTCACTGAACTGCAAAAATGTTATTTTCCCAGTGCAAGCGGAACGTGGAACGCGGAACGTTTGGAATTGGATCGGATCGGTGGGGTTTATTTTTTGTTCGGTGTTTTCTTTAATGGCTTTATGGGAACACAATCTATTAAGTGATTACGATGATTGGGGCGGCCTTATCAGAGATCGGTGGAACGATTTCTGTTTATTTTTAGCCATGAGCTATGCCGTGTCGCTTTTCCCGCTTTCCCCCGCTCTCCCTCCTGTTTCCACGCTTGTTTTCTCGTTTTTCGTTTTTCGTCGCTGGCTGACGACGATAATAAAAAATGGGATCAATAAATTTTCAGACGGTTTGGCGCCACTTGGCGCGCGCAAGGGGCGCCCCTGCCAGTGCCTTGTTGCTGTTGTTAATCACATATTATCGAG
Organism: Drosophila triauraria; assembly: GCA_014170255.2. Classification (NCBI taxonomy): domain Eukaryota; kingdom Metazoa; phylum Arthropoda; class Insecta; order Diptera; family Drosophilidae; genus Drosophila; species Drosophila triauraria. Next base: position 2,730,946 of record CM024333.1, on the reverse strand, counting down.
ATCGGGAGAGATCAACGCGTGTGTGTCTCGGGAATTTTCGTTAAACTATTTAATAGTTTTATATCGTTCGGCTCAGCAAGATTTACGATCTCTGAGATGTCTTTCCGGAGATATTTCGTTTAATTACGAAAAAACAAGCCAAGTTTCCTGTTTTTATTACTTTTAAACGGTTTTCTAAGAAGGTTTTTGTATCTAGTTTTAAGATATTTCATATATGGGGTGTAGCAAAGTGGTCTGGGTGCCGGATTTGCGTTGTTTTTTGATAAAATGAGATATTTCATTTAATTCTTAAGACTATCTTTTTTATAGCTAGTTCATGCAATTTATTTATTGTATTTACGATCTATTCTGGGCAACGAAAGGTGTCTCTCTCAAGATATTTCGTTTAATTACGAAAAACGAGCCAAGTTTCCTGGTTTTATTACTTTTAAACTGTTTTCCAAGGAGGTTCTTGTATCTAGTTTTGAGATATTTCATATATGGGGTGTAGCATAGTGGTCTGAGTGCCGGACTTGCGTTGTTTTTTGAGAAAAATGAGATATTTCATCTTTTTCATAGCTATTTTATTTAATTTATTTATAGTATTATCTGTAAAGAATACTTCTTCAATTTAGTTTTGGCCTCTGATCTTCAGTTTAGCTTAATTTTCTTCGAGTGCCTTGAAATCCCTAATGGCTGTATTAATTGCTTGCATGTCATAGGGAATATTGCCTCGTTATGGCAAAAGTTATTAAACAATTTTTATTATAATCATAAATGTAATCAGCATTAAGCTACAAGTGGAAGGTGTGAAGATACATTTTTTTATTACAATATTTGAGCAGTAGATATTTGCCTTATAATTATTATTTATTATTCCAAAAGAAAGTATTTCCTATTCATAATCTTATTGTGAAGGGTTTTAAGTGTAAATCATTTTGGAATTTATTTTTATTTGGTATTTCTTTTATATTATTATTTCTTTACTACTTGGTTGTACAAATTTATTTATATTTTTTAACAATATTTCTGCATTAGACATTTACATTATAATTATTTACCAATTATTTATATTATATTATTGATTTTTATTATTAGAAAAGGAAGCATTTCCTATACCTAGTCTTATTATAAAAGTTTTTATGTAAAAATAATTTTGTAACTTATTTTTATTTATAATTTCTTTTATTCTTCTATTTCTTTCTTACTTGGTTGGTCGAAGTAAATTTCTTTCCTTATTTTAAACCCCCCTCCGAAAGCCCCTTGATTATTTCGCCGCCCCTGAATTTAGCAAACGTTTCGCCTCTCACCCTCGCGGCGTTTATTTATTATTTTTATATTTTTTTCGGGGGTAGCGCCATTAGCTTTGGTCATTAAACTCGTGACTCGCGCGGAATGGAATGGAATGGAATTGGAACGATACGGAGGAGCTCTCCACGGGCATGGCCTACTTGAACTCGCCCCGTTGCACAAAATCTTATCTGCAGCACGCTCGCCTCCCTTTCGTAATCAGCCATTATCATTATCAGCTACTATATATACTAGAGGCACTGACTGGCCGATCGGGACGCCATAACCGACAACGACCGCCGACGATTGGCAATCGCGGTGGCACATCGCGTAGAATCGCGGTGATCGCCAATCTATAATTACAATTCGTATGCTAAAATTAAAAATGACGAAATTTCGTCACGAACCCTGATTACTCCAAAAAAAGTAAGGAAAAAAATAAAGTAAAGAGCGCGGAGAACACTCGTAGATAAGGCGCCTAAACTCTGATTTGCAGTCCAATTCTCCTCGTCTTCTGGGGTCTCTTCGCTAATCTTTATGGCCCGCAAATTGATCATGATCAGATCCGCTGCCTGTACTTCTATATAATGGCATAAGGTCTCGCGCCTTAAGTAATCGCTGGCTGATCTCATTCATTATAATATAGGCATTACTTCTGCCAGGGCGCGCTGTCTCTCTCATTAATAAACTATAATGATTGTCGATCGCTCTTTACATAATGGTTTTGGTACCCCTTTTCGAGTGGGTATTTCCCCCAGACCCATGATCAGTCATTGTAGAAGATTTGCCTAAAGCTTCTATGGATTATCAGACTGGCTCACGGCGGTCTAATTACTTTGATCATTGGCGGTCTTATTGGATGATTGATACTTTGATTACTTGACTTGGTTAGCAATAGCCATAAATATTATATTTGAAGTGGCAACCAAAATAGACCTATCTATATCTATAAATGATAAATCCAGCACTTAAGATTACTTTATTTTAAGTATTGTGTACTTGTGGGGGTTTCTTATTTATGTTTTTATTGGTTTAAATAAATAAATAGACTATAAATGATAAATACCCTGACTAGAGACCTTTTTCAGTGATTTATTTAACTAAATCTTAAATTAGATATTATTTAAATCAATATTTGGGTTGATCTATTGATTACATGGGAAGGGTATACGATCCTTTAAGAAAGCATTAAGATATACAAGTTTAGGACCCCTCAAAGTGATAATTTCTTATCCTCAAGAATAAATAATTACTATATATAAATTATATATATTATATTTACTATATCTCTACCTTTATTCCCGACTATGATACCTTTTTCAGTGATTTATTTATCTAAATCTGAAATAAGATATTATTTAATTTAATATTTGGTTTGATCTATTGATTACATAGGAAGGGAATACGATCCTTTGAGAAAGTAAAGTATACAAGTTTAAGACCCCTCCAAGTGATAATTTCTTATCCCTAGAACTATAAAATTACTATATATAAATTATATATATTATATTTACTATATCTTCATTATTATTACCTCTATTTCCAGTTGGCATCCGCACCCATGGCATCGATCTTCACGAGGATACGCAGCTGCAGTGGATGTCCGAGCACCTGAGTTATCCCGACAACTTTCTGCATTTATCGGTGGACTACAAGGATGTCTAGTTCTATGTATATATATAAATTGACTTTATATATACTCGATGTTTGTGCCCAGTCCGCGAGTGAGTGTGTGTGTGTCCGTGTCCGTGTCCGTGTCCCTGTCCATGGCTGCGTGTGCGTGCAATTCTATTTTTCGATTCCAGCAAATCCCAGGGCGATCCTCAGCGATCGATATATACGTGCATGTATATATAGAAGCATAGGTTTAAGTTTAATCTGTATTTATGATATATGCCACAGCATTTAAGGGAGCGAGCAGCGCAAACCAAACGATTACTGGAACTACCCACTAAACTAATAATATTTATACCTAAACATACATATATAATTACTTATATACAGTCGAACTTCTGAACTTGGAACCCTCCAATTAACCATCTAAAAATATTATTCTTCCCTTGCCCTATGTTAGTTTTTTTGTTACCCTTTTTTTAGCAAACATCACGCGACTTTGTATATGATTTCTTTAAGCTATTTTGTAATGACCATAATCAAAAATATATAGATAACAAATTGGAAAGTAATCAGCCTTTTATTTTATTTATTACTTAGAGGGGGAAGGTTAACTATTCATTTTGTGAGCTTTTCAACGCACAGCATATGTAAATGAAGGTTCCCTTAATGGATTAATCAATGGCTTTCTTACTTGTCTGCCCTAGGTAATCAATTGTTTAAGCTGGTATATAGTTCTTTCACTCTGTTAATCATTTTGCAAAAGCATACTTTAGACTTTTCTTCCATGTAATGAATATTTAATTAAATTTTCACATTTTTGGGCTAAAAATATATTTTGAAAAATATGAAAAATTAAAATTTTTTTTTTTAATCTAAGATAAAAATAATTATATCTTAGCCAAAACAGATTTAATTTCAATTTCAAAAGCTGTTCTATGTTAGTTTTTATACAAATAATTAATCTGCATACTCAGTTTAAGAATTTAAACAAATAAATTTTTTGCCAATTTTTAAAAAATCTGATATTTTTCTGATATTTTTTCATATTTTGGTTTATAGTGCTTAAAATTTTAATGCTGGCTTTTGGCTTTCACTCCATTTTCTGCTATAAGAGGCTCCTAAAAAGACATAAAATTTTCATATTTTTGGGCTAAAAATACCTTTCGAAAAAAAAAGAAAAATTTTGGAAAAATCTAAGTTAAAAATAATTATAACTAAGCCAAAACAGCCTCAATTTCAATTCGGAAAGCTATGTTCTATGTTAGTTTTTATACAAATAATATATCTGCATATTCAGCTTAAAAAATTAAAGAAATAAATAATTTTGAAAAATCGATCGAATTTTTTTTTCTGATATTTTTCAATATTTTGGTTTTAAGTGTTTTAAAAAATTGTTAAATTTTAATGATGAACCGGAAAATACTCGGCTTTTGGCAAATATTAATAATAATTGTAAGCTTTCTTGCTTTTTGGCCCTATGTAATCAATATTTCAGCTAAAATGTTGGCTTATTTACTCAAGTAATATCATCAAAGTGATCAAAGTCCTATATAATCAATGGTTTAATCTAAAAATTTACCTTTTTCCTCAGAGAAATCACTTGATTTATTATTTTATGGCCCTATGTAATCAAGGGTTCAAGCAAAAATGTGGCTATAAAAACATAAATAAGCATTCGAGTGGTTTTGTTACACTTCCCCCTATGTAATCAATGGTTAGGGCACTAAAGGTTAAATTTTTACTTTTTTTAATTTAATTTAATTTGCATATTTTAGTCCATTCTTTTTAATATCTTGACATATTTAATATTGAAAATCAAAAATCCAGTAAAATCAAGCGAAGCTCGACTGTATATAGTCGCCAAGTGATCGCTGACTGGCAGTGTTCATCGATCAACCGCCGTTAGAGACTTTTAAGCCGCCGGAAACTGGCCAAGCCCTGCACTAACTATAGTCACAAACTAACTGAACGAGAACCCAGCGAGGTTATCAATTTCGGTCGCCATTTATCCGCCTGTCAAGATAGCGCCCAAAAGTGCTGGAATTGGGTCTGGACGTGGCTCTACAACTGCCGTATCTATATCTGGTCGACCTTACACAATATGTTTTCGACCAAGCCGCCGAAATCGATGATCTTGCTGCTTTTTTTCCCGGTGCGTGCCGATCAATGAATTAAGTTGTGTTTGAAGAGCATCGATTTGACACTGTCAGGCCTGGTCACAGAGTCTATAATTAGTTAACGCTTTGCGGCCACTCGAGAATGATTTATTCGATTGTTATTTGTACCAAAAGTCCAAAAATAAACTGCAAAATCTGATAAAAAGCCAAGCCGAATTAAAATCAATTTTCTTATGAATTATTAGCACAAATCAATTGTTGCTATCTCGGCCGGGCATCTGATGGATCCGCCGAACGGATCCCGTAGCATTGATGGATCCCTTGCCCGGCTGCTCTGTCAGCGCCTACTGATTGATCAGCGATCTCAAGTCGTCGGGGTTCTTTACTATATTTCCAGGGGTTTACTTGTGGATTTTCTGGGGTTACTCGGACAGAGAATCACTGATCTTTTAAAGGGTATATATTTATCTATTTAAGATCAGTTTTATGAGTTTCTGTGGGGGATACGTCTCTGTTAAATATAATAATACTATTTTTAACTAGTTCACAGAGATCTCAAATCTTTGGTTTGTTGAAAATGAAGCTTTTAGTATTTTTAGGGTTTCCTGGATGCCCTCATAGGTTAAATTATTTATTTAGGCCTTGTATCATAAAGGACACAGACTGGGGATCAGTGATCTTTTAAAGGGTATATATATTTATCTATTTAAGATCAATTTTATGGGTTTTAAGTTGAATTAAAAATAGTTTTTGTGGCGGATAAGTTTCTATTATTTATTTTAATTACATCGAACCAAATTTGATTAGGAGATCAGTGATCGAGCTTCTAGTATTTTTAAGGCTTTCCTGGATATCCTCATACATCTTGTATCATAAATGTCACCGACTGAGGATCACTGATATTTTACTTAGCATCTTATTTGTGATTTATTCCGAGACCTGGCCTGCATTCTTCTTAGTTAAGTGAAGATCAGTGAACTTTAAAGCATTCCAATATTATTAATAAATTTCTTATTTAAATCTGTTATATTATATCTGTTATAATATAATAAATTCCGTTTCTATTACCATTTTATAGGATTTATTTAAGATCTTTTTAAGCAAAGTTAAGTTCGTTATTGAAATTCCCATGGGTTCTCCCAGAAAATAAACTTTGTATAATTACTTTCCTTTCAGCGCACACACAAACCCAAAAAGATAAAACCAAAATCGGTACAGTTCAGAGCTAAAAAATCATTCATATAACATGATTATGTCACGATCGTCGATCCGATCGGATCGCGCGAGATCCGTTCCTGTGATTACAACATCGCCGGTGCGCAAAACTTGCTTGATCGATGGCGGAAGGTATATAAGGTACCTCGAGTACACGCTGCACATGTGTGTGGATATATAGAGAGGCGGAGGCGGAGGCGAAGGCGAAGGCGGAGGCGATCTCGCCATCTGCAAAGCACTCGAGACTCGCGACTCGCGACTCGCGACTTGGGACTCAGGTGAAATCTATTCCCTCGCCAAATGGGGGAACCTTTCCCTGCCCGCATTTACTTTGTACAATTTTTGGCTGCCTGCAAATCAAAATATATATTTATTTTTCCGCTGTTACGTCCGAAGGCGATCGAAATTTGTCACGTGGCATCACAGAGAAGACGCGGCAGCAACAAAAACCAGAGAATAATAGCAAACAAAAAAAGGCGAGCAAAAGTTTACACGGCAACGCGCTTCGACGAAAACAACACGAAAATAAATCGAAATTTTGCAATCATCTGCGATCGGTCGCGATCACTAGGTGGTCTCTAGTCTTGCTTTTCGGTTAGGTCATATGCCTCTGCTCTTCCCTTCTAGAGATCCTGTGTTCCTTTGCCACTGTTCCTCGGCTGGAGTTCCTTTTCCGCTGTTCCCCTGACACTGTACTTCTGCCGCTTTTCCACTGCTTTAGTTGCTTTTCCCTAAACTTGGACCTTTGTGTCTGGATTTTTCCTTTAAAAGGGGTTTCCCTACTGTAGAATTTAGCTGTCATTAAAATACGTCTATCTCTCTCTGTTCCTTTCCCATAGGTCCGCTCTCTTGTGGCAAATTTCTTCTTCCTGGATTTATCTTTCTTTTGTTCCTGATATTTCTACTTGTAAAAAATAACCACAAAAGTTAAATGTCATTTCAATAATTTATTTAATTAAATTCTCTTATGTTAGTTCCTTTGTCCCCCCATTTATATTCCAGTTAACGCGTTCCTTTGCTAAGGTTTCTTACCCAATTCATCGTTGGTGGATCTATTTTTTTCTTTTTTACTTTTTCTAAGTTACTTATCATTCCAATAAGGGCTTAATTCTTCCTCGTTCCCTTAGTTCCTCCCATTTATGTTCCAGTTCACTTGTTCCTTGCTAATTTTCCTTACCCAATTCATCGTTCCTGGACCTATTTTTCCTATTTTACTGTTTCTAAGTTACTTATCATTCCAATAAGAGTTAAATTCTCTATCGATCCCTTCGTTCCTCCTATTTATGTTCCAGTTCATGTGTTCCGTTGCTAATTTTTCTTACCCAAGTCATCGCTCTTGGATTTATCATTCTTGAGACGGATTTTCTTTTGTAAAATTTATCTAAAAACAGAACCCATCATTCGAATGCATCTCTACAAGTCCCTTAAGCCAGGAGTTTCACTTCCAGCTGTTCTCCTTACTTCCGTTTCTGTTCCTGATGTTTCAATATGGAGTTCCAATACCTTCCTTTCAAACCAATTGCCGTTTCCTGTTCCGTTTCTTTCCCATTTCGTTCCTTACCATTCCTATCGTTTCTTTTTCTGATACTTTAAGTTAAATTTTTTTCCTTTGGGCGTTGCTTACGATCGGACTGCCCACAACCATTTTCTACACTGTCAAAAATAAGATTAGAGTTTGCCAAGGGTTAAAAAAAGGTTGAAACAATTCTCTTAAATTTAGGGAATATTTTATTTTATGGAGAGATGTTTCAGTATCCATGTTAGAACGTATTGCAGTTCTTTATTTTCTGTGCCTGCCTAGGGTATCCCGCGGGTTCCCTCTGTCCGCTCCGCTGTCCGTCTGTCCGCGAAATGTCGCAAAAATTCTTTGGCAGCGATCCCTGGGACTTGCTACTCCCTCCGCGGCAGCAGAACGGGGCAGGGAAAGCGCGTCAAGTGAAAAACAATGAGTATGCCCCGCTCTGGCTCGAGAACCCCCCCCAGAAAAAGTAAGAAAAAAATACGATCCCAAGCCCCAAGCCCATCCAATTCGATCGGTGGTGTGAATGTGGTGACTCTGCCTGTGGCTGCGACTGTGACTGTGGCGGTGGTGGGGCTGCTGGTGATGGTGATGGTGCCGCTGCCGCTGCTGTGGGGCTCGTGATTGGCGCACACATTGGCAAACGAGAGCACTTTATTTTTAAACGTTTTAAAAATACGATCATTATAGAATTTGCGGCTTAGTCATACCCCGCCGCCGAAATGTGCCAAGCGAATTGACCAGAAACCGAGCAGCAGAGCGATCCGATCGGATCAGGGGGCCCGCTGATATAAGCACTGCCTGGTGAGTGGTGAGTGGCGAGTGGTGACTGGGGATGATGGGGCACGGGCTGGGACTGGGACTGGGGCGGGCATTGGAAAGCCCCCAAAAGCCTTAAGCCATAACCCGTGAGTTGTCACGCAAACCCATACACATGTCTCGATGGGATGTATGTCTATATAACACTCACGCATATCCATTGCCGAGATCAAAAGGCAATCGGTGGGCACTGTCCGTTTCTATAAGTCCCTCGAGGAATTACGTAGCTAAACCAGGGAGATATGTCTAGATTATGTGCTCTTCTGGCAAGATCTAACATCTAGATCTTGACTAAGCGAAGTGATCAGAAATGTAGCAAAGGATTGTACTAGGAAAATTGTAGTTATTGCCTTTGGGGATATATAATATGTTGCCCCTCGATTTAAATCCTTCTTTTCTTTAAATAATCAATACCTTCCTTGAATTCTTAGTTTATAATATGTAGATTTAGTTATTTATTGGTTAAAAAATACTTTAAAAGAATTTCACAATTATAAAGTATTAAAAACGGATGATCTCTAAGGGTTTTATATGAATATAAAATGGTTTTTTATAATTTTATCCGTTGGTATAAGCATACATTTCGAAACCTAGAAAATAAACCCTTTCCTTGCATTGAAAATTCCTCAAAAATTAAGTTACAGCTGTTTCGGAGTTAGTTAATCCCATTCATCAGCTTCCAACTGGTGGTATCTTCCATATATCTAATGTAAAGTCAATAATAAACATAGAAAATCCACGTAAATCATCTGAAAATTAGGATACCGATGTTTCCGACATAAAGTTAGAGTTTTAAGATCATATTTTAAGTCTATAAAGTTAGGAACCATCTAAAAAATAAGATATCGATCCTATTCATTAGTATCCCACCTCAAGTAAGGGTTTTAAGATCATATTTTAGGTCTCAGTAATGCTAAAAACCATCTGAAAATTAGGATACCGATGTTTTCGGATGTAGCCACTCTGAATCACCAGTATCTTACATCAAGTTAGGGCTTTAAGATCATATTTTAAGTCTCAGTCAAGTTAAGAACCATCTGAAAATTAAGATATTAATGTATTCAGAGATAGTATCCTATTTACATTCATCAGTATTCCACATAAAGTGGGTCTGTAAAGTTAGGAACCATCTGAAAACGAAAATACCGATGTTTCGCAGATATCAAATGATATGCATCAGTATCCAAAGTGGGTACTAGCCAGTTAAGGCTGGCAAAAGATCATATTTTGGGTCTGTAAAGTTAGGAAATCTTCTGAAGATCATATTTTGGTACTGTAAAGTCAAGATCCATCTGAAAATGTAATCCCTGTCAAAAGTAAAGTTAGAACCCCTTCTGAAAATGAAAATAAAGAGGTTTTCTCAGATAGATAATCCTATTAATCAGCATCCAAAGTGTTTAATGTCCAAGTTAAGGCTCCCAAAAGCTCATATTTTCCAAGGTAAGCTCAAGATCCATCTGAAAATGTAATCCCTGCCAGGGCCACGCCCATTTCCATGGCCAAATCTTCGGCGAAACCAATTCGGAGCCCAAAATCCAATGATAAAACCAGTTTAATTAAATGTTTTTTTAGTTTTCTGCTGTTAATTTAATCAATTCGCTTTTGTTGTTGATTTTTGCCGTTTTGTTGGTCTTGCTTTCGATTTTCGGTTTTATGGTCACACAATTATTGTATTTGTCTCGTCATATATTTGATATATATAGAAAAATACTGATCTTTACATATATTTCTATATAATGTATATGTGTATATCTCCCAAAAAAAAAAAGTAAAACATTATCCTCTGCGGTTTGTATATATAAATATATTGTATATATGTATATTGTATATAGGCATTAAGATTAACTCTTTAGATTTAACTCCTTACAGACTTAACGATTTATTTCTGGCTCTCATTCGTGCTTGTAAATATTTATATAGAATATATATTGATTAAGCTTCAGTTTTCAACAAGGTTTTCTTTATTACAAAATTTTGTTTTGTTGTTTTTCAATATCACAAGAATTTTCAATTTTCAATTTCCAAATGTGTGTGTGTTGGATGTAAAGGTGTGTGTGTGTTTAAAGCTTGTTTCACTTAACAATCTTAACAATTTCTCTCAGTTTCTGCAGTTGCATTTTTCTCACATTTTTCCCCTCTTCCCTCTTTCCTCTTTCCTCTTTCCTCCTTTAAATTAAATTTTAGCGTTGAAATTCCTTTGTTTTTTAGCAAAATTCAAATGTTTCGCTTGGCTTCTTGTTGTTTGTTGTTTCTTTACACAAATATTTACACATCAAAAAAAGTACAGACACATAAAAAAATACAGACTTAACTCTAATTTGTTCCTAGTTGGTAGCAAAAAAAAAAAAAAAGAAAATATTTAAACTTAAGCTTAAGGGTGGCTTTCGGGGTTTGTTTTTCGATTTTCATTGTTTTTGCTTTTGCTGATATGCTTGGAAGATATATGTTTTTGTTCCTCTTAAGGTAAGACCTAGGTGCTAATTAATTAATTAATTAATTAATAGAAAAAAAAAATGATGGCTTAGATTGCTAAAAGGCCAGGCCCAGTGACTGCCATAACTTCCGATTGGTGATTGGTGGGATTGCTGCTGCTCCTCCTTAGTTCCTCTTTTATTTTTAGGCCACCAGGGTCAGGTTGGTGGGCGCCGTGGCATTGGCCAGCGCCAGTTGCTGCTCCTGGTCCAGCCAGCGCTGCAGGTGCGCCTGCTGGTGGTGCGCCTGCTGCTGCTGCTGCTGCTGCTGCTGCGCCTGCTGCTGCTGGATGTACATCAGGTTGTCGTTGTAGACGGCGTGCAGCTGCAGGTTGAGGCTGTAGTTGCCGCTGCCACCGCTGCTACTCCTGCTGCTGCTGTTGTCGCTGTACGTGGAGGAGCTGCTCTCGTAGCCGGAGACGGGCGAGCCCTTGGGGCAGCAGAAGCCGGTGGGCGAGAGGGCGGGCGCCGAGAAGGGACTGAGAATGGCCTTCGTGTCGTGCTGAAACTGAGGAGGACTCCCCCGGGAGCTGCCACTGGCACTTGCGCCGACGGGAAATGTCTGCAGCGGGCAGTGAAAGCTGGAGCTGGAGGAGCGTCCGGGTGAGACCTCGGCGTAAGGGTGATTGCTCCAGATGATGGGATCCCTCTGCTCGCTCGTCGTCGCCGCTGCCTTCTTCTTGAGGCGACGCTGCTGCTGCTGCTTCTCGGACTCCTCCTCATCGTCGTCGGCATCGGCCTCGGCCGCCTCCTCCGCATCCAGATACTCCTCGGGCTCCTGCTCATGCTCCTCCACCTCCTCCTCATCATCCAGCAGGTAGGGCTTGAAGAGCTTGACCTGCTTGGAGGGCAGCTTGTGCTCCTCGGGCTGCTCCGTCTCCACATCCACCTCGACGTCCTCGTTCTCTGTCTCCGTTTCCGTTTCGGGCTCCAGCTTGATGGCCGCCTGCTCCAGCTTGCTCATCTTGTCCGGCTGCACGGGCAGGGTGATCACCTTGCGCTTCCTGAAGGTCAGATCCACGCCAGAGCCTGCCATGCCGTCCTTCTCCTGCATCTGCATTTGGCGGCGAGCGGAGGAGCCGAGGGACAGGTCCATGGGCGCGGGAGTGGCCACCGCCTCGAGGCGGCTCTCCAGGTGCGGCAGGTGGTATCCATGGTAGGGATAGGCATGTGGCATGTGTGGAATGTGAGTGGCTGTGGCGGAGGAGCTGCTGCCCGGGGATTGGCTCAGGATTGGCACTTGGATTGGCACTTGGTTGCTGCTGCTGCTGTTGCTGCCGCTGCTGGGGTTGCTGCTGCTGCTGCTGCTGCTGATATATGGCAATGTGTTGGCGCTGGTGGGGCTGGGCTGGGGATGGGGACTGCCGTTGGTGGTGGCGGAGCTGGTGCTGGTGGAGCTGTTGCTGGTGGCCATGGCAGCGGCCACCACGGCGGCGATCTTGGCCGCCGAGAGCTGATTGCTGCTGCCGCCATTGGTTGTCTGTTGCTGCTCCTGATGCAGTTGCTCCTGATGCAGCTTCTCCTGCTGCAGCTGCTCCTGCTGCTGCTGCTGCTGCTGCTGGATATGCGGATGCACTGGCACTGGCACATGCAGATGCGGATGGGCGGCCGCCAGCGGATGGGGATGCTGGTGCTGGTGGGGATGCGGCACCATGCCATTGGCCAGCAGATGATGGGCATGGTGGGCCGCTGCCGCTGCTGCGGCTGCTGCGGCCGCCGCTGCTGCCGCTGCCGCTGCATGGTGGTGATGATGGTGGTGATGGGCATGGGCATGGTGGGCATGGTGCAGCTGGTGGACCAGCGGGTGGCTCAGCTGGTGGAACACCTTGACGGGCGTGGGCGAAACGGACGAGGGCTGCTGCTGCTGCTGCTGCGGCGACAGTTGCTGCTGCTGCTGTGGATGCTGATGCTGCTGCTGCTGCTGCTGGTTGTTGGCCACCGAGGAGCGGAGATTGGACTCGCACTGCAGCCACTTCTGGATCTGGCGGCGGTGGATGTTGTACTTCCTGGCCGTCGCCCGCTGGTTGCCCTTGCAGTCGTTGTCGTTGCGATACGACTCCAGGACCTGCAGCTTGAAGTGCGGCGTGAAGATGCGACGGCTGCCCATCTTGGGGCTGCCACTACTGTTGTTGCCGCCACTGTTGCTGTTGCTGTTGCCGTTACTGTTGCTATTGCCATTACTGTTACTGTTGCTGCTGCTGTTGTTGTTGTTGCTCTCTGCCGACGCATCCTTGGGCCGCTTGAAATTCAAAGCTCCGCTACCGTTACCGTTACCGTTGATCAGGCCCTGATCGCTGCTGCTGCTATCCATCTTTGAAGTACTTTCTGTGGCCTTTTCGTTGCGTGTATAAAAACGTTTGAATAGCCAAAATACGTGTGTTGTGTTTCGCTTGTATTTTTTTCTCTCTCTTAGTGTGTTCTTAGGCGCTTTTGGCGTTGTTGTTGTAGCTGTTATTGCTACTTGCGTGCGACGCTTGCGCTTTCATAACTCGCGATCTGGCAGCTCTGTCCTACACACGGCAGCAGCGACGTCGACGGCGACGCTTACACACACTCTCTTAAAAAACTCAACTCAACTCGACTCGACTCGCACACTCGCACGACTCGCACTTTGAAAAATCCGTTGCGTTTCGTTTCGTTTTGGTTTCCTTTTTGCTTTTATTTTTTCATATATTTTCTGTTCAATATATTCAATCTTTTGCACTCTCAAAAAAAAGTAATGTAAATTGTAAATTGTAAATTGTTTTGCCAGCGCAGTTGTAAGTTCTTCTGAGTTCACTTCGTTCTCATAACTCGCGTTGCGATCCGCACGGCAAGGAATCCAAAACACAATTGTTCTGCCCTCGGCGTTCTAGTTCGAAGATACGTTCTAGACTGCCTCGCTCTGTCGCCGTCGCGGTCGCGGCCGGCGTCGCCGTCTCTGCCGGCTTCGCTCGTGCTCGTTCACTCTCACACACACACACAGCCCAGCGCCGCCTCTGCTGCCTGCCTGTCTGCTCGCGTTCGTGTGGGTGTGCGTGAGTGTGAGTGAGAGTGGCAGAGCTGAGAGCGAGAGAACCGCGCGCCGTAGAGCACCGCAACAACAACGGCGCCGAGCACTGCAGACAAACTGACGACAATCGTCGGCGAGGTGTCTGCGCTTCAATGTGTGCGTGTGGAGCGAGCGAGACGCCAGACCCCAGTGGCCGTACCCGTACCCGTTCCTGTTGTTGTTGCTGCTGCGGCGCTTTTGTGCGCCGTGTTGTTGTTCGTGCACGGTGGGACCGAATGGACAGCCGGGGACGGACGCGCCCCCTCCCCTGGCACCCTGGCACCCCTTCCTTATTCCATTCCGGAGCGCTGCCACAGTCACCCGACGACTCGACTGACTAACTGACAAACACCGCGGCGGCGGAACTGTGGGGCAAAAGCGCTACGAATGTGGGCATTTTTGGGGGGCCAGGGAAATATATGTATATATTTAATATTTATACTTAAAGCGAGCCAAAATAAATCAGATACACACAAAATGTATCTGAATTATTTTGTCGGAAGCTGAAAAAATACAAAATGTATCTGATTTATTTTTGGTTAGCTGAAAAAATACAATATGTTAAGTATTTGATACAAAATAAGGGATGGGACAAGTGAATAAGTTTGCAGTATCCATTAGAATACAAGCTCTGCATTGTTTTTTAAATATTTGACAACTTTTTAACTTAAAAATTTTTTTTTTAATTCAGTAGCTAAAGCCACATAATATATAAAGTTTTAAGTTTAGTTACTTAATAATAATAAATTTAAGACTGTAAGCTCTTTAATAAATAATGTATCTTAAAAATACAATCAAAAACTTTAACTTAAATTTGCCATTTTGATTTTTTCCAAAGATCCTGAGACAAGTTTTACATAAAAAGCTTTCAAGCTTATTCCCAATAAAAATCAAAATAAAATTGAACTTTTATTTAAAAAGTTAAGTTAATTTATAAGAAAAGACTCTAGTTTAAGGAGTGCATTTATCTTAGGCTTAAACTTGTCAAATTATATTTTTTTAAAGTGCCCCTTTAAGACTTAACCAATCCTGCATTACCACAAATATTCAAATAACTCGTTTCTAACATTTAAAAAGCGAAGCAAGTCTGAATAAGTTCCCCCTTGAATGCCCTTATCCCGAACCACTTTGTCTTCGCTTTGGCCCCACTGTGCTGCGACGACGTTAGCGGCTGCGGTTGCTGTTGCCGTGTGTGCTGTGGTGTTGTTGCTTCACTGCTGCCTGGCTGCGCTACAAATTCGCTGGCTCTGCCAGTTTTTCACGCACACTGGCGCACAGCACACGAGCGCTAGCAAGTGGCCGAGTGTGTGTGCGCCAGAGTCGTGGCTGCCAGACATTCTGGCACTGCCACTCCACGCCCCCCGCCCCTGTTGACCCCCACCCCTTGGCACTCGCCCGCTCTCGCGCACGACCGACGCAACAGATCGTCGCCCGAACTTGTTGAGCGCGCCAGAGAGCGACAGCGGCAACGGCGGCAGCTGCTCTCTCGCTCTCTCAAATCAACTGTTGAATGTGCAATGCAACGAGCGCTGCATTTTTTATATTTTTACACGCACACACATACGGACATTTCCAACTATCTTGCTTTTTTTACTCGCTGCTCTGGCCGTGGGTGCCCATATGTACATAAGTATGTATCTATGTGTGGCATATACATAGCTTATTTCTGTCGACGTTGCCGCCGTTCTGTCTAAGCTTGAAAAAAACAACATCAGAGTGCAATAAATGCAGCCAAGAACAACAACAAGAGCGCCCCGCACTTGTTGCAAATGACAAACGAAAATGCTGCTGCTGCTGCTGCGGCCTGCTGCCCCGCCTTCTGCTTCTTCTTCTTCTTCTGCTCAGCGTTCTTCATCTTGTGATTCTCCTGCTTCGGCGAAAATCTGGAATTCATGAATGAAACACATATGCACGCAGCCACCTCTCTCGCTCTCTCGCTCACCTTCTCTATGTGTGAGTGTTTGTGTTCGGGACAGTGGGCTGCTTTGCTTGCGTGTGTATGCAAATTCATAAATAACAAAAGAAGAAAAAAAATATAGTGTGTGGTGAACATCAATTTGCGCGTGCGAGATGGTGGGGGCAAGAGGAGGGGAAGCAGGGGAGCGAAGATCTTTGAGTCACCTAGCTGAAAAAACGATGATAGATCTCTGGGCCTCAGATGATTCCCACGTCGCTTCTGTCCCGCCCCACTGTGCCGCAGCCCGCTCTCCGCCGCCCCTATCGACCCACTGTGACACACCGACGACGGACTGTCTGGAAGGGAATGGTGCGATCAAGGAAGAGTAACAGAGATGGCCATACAAGATGGAGCCCGAAGAAAGGATAAGAAAAAGGAAAAATAAATTGTACATTGAAAAAATTAAATTAGAAAAACCAAACCAAAAATTCAATACACTGAGAAGAAGATGGAAGACAATAAAAGCTTAGAAAATCGATAAAAAACTTTAGTACACTGAAAGAAAATTTAATATATTTTCTTTTTTTTCTTTTCACATTATTTCCAAGGTGCTTTCTAGATAAAAAAGTAAAACTTCTTTACAATAACTTTCAAATTCAATAAAATCAATATTATGCTTTTTTAAAAACGTTTTAATAACTAAATTTTTATAGAAAGCTCCAGAAAATATACAAAACTCACTTGTAACGCTTGAAAAAAGGCTTTTTAGGTCGGTTGCTAATGAAAAATATTTAAGAAATATGAAGGAAATGTGAAAAATCTCGAAAAAAAAAATTAAGGCGAGAAAAATACATTTTTGAATTGCATTTCCAAGTAAAGCGGCCACAAACAACCCAAAAATATGCCGAAAAAAACACAGCACGCACACACATGCATCGAATTCAACCGACAAAAAAGTTCAAAAGCAACACACACACTGGCAATCTCACATAAAAATCAAAAGAATTCCACTTTTTTTTTTATTTAGACCCCGTCGGCTTCTAAATCGATTTATCAAAAACAAAACAAAAAAAAAGAAGCGGAAAAGACGAAGGCAAAGAGATAAAAATTGAATATAAAAAGGTAACGTAAAAATCGAAGAAACCTATACACACACACACACACGCAGACACATGAATTGATTAAAAAGTTGAGGAAAAAAAATTGGGAAAGGGAAAGGGCGCGGCAGCGAAAGAGGAGGAGGGGGTGGAGGAGGAGAAGGAGAACGACGTGCTGGGGCACTTATGATCTCCGATCATGGAAAGAGAAGGAGGAGGATGAGAAGGAGACGGAGAGCGAGGAGAAGGCCTCAGGTTGCTTTTGCTGACCGACGCTGCCGCCGCGCTGTCTGCGTTTGAATAAGCCCACACAAACAAACACCGAACGACAGAAGGAGAGAGAAGACTCGAGAAGAACGGGGCTCGCAAGAGAAGGCGCGAAGAAGAACTCCACAAGATGGAGCTCTGCGAAGAGGAAGAAAAAAGAAGCCCAAATGCGTATCCTGGCAGACTTAAAATCCCATATATATGTACATAGATCTTATGTATGCATATATCCTTTATATACTGAATACAGTCGATCTTTTACAAAGTCATTCTTTGTCTCTCAGAAGAATCTTCTTATAGCTCAAATACAATGTATTTCCAAAGAGACTTCCCGAAAAATAATGTAGAACTTCTAGAACCCAATAGAGCTCAATGGAACTCACACGATACAATACTTTTTCAATAACTTAATCGAACTTCGATTTAATGATATATAATTCCAAAAAAATGGAATTCTACATCACCTATAAGGATGTCATGTTATGAAAGCTCTTTCCTAAGAAGCCCTTTCGAGAAACAAAATGGAAAAAAAAAGCAGGAAATTCCTGAACTATGAACAAGGGGCACGCTCATTTAGCTTATGACTAAGCCCCCAGAGCAAAATAAATATATATCTGTATATAGACGAGCCTTATCAGGCGATAAGATCAAACAAAGGCGATTCAAGTGCCAAGTTCTATTTGTCGGCCAATAAAAGTCGATTCTGTAAACAATTTTCGACGTACCGGGAATGGGGCTCGAGCAATTACAAAGTGCACTATAGTAGCCGTCGACAATCGGAATCAGAATACCCATATATATGTATATACTATATGGGCTCGGTGCCCACTCATATCGGCACTATCTATCTGAACACGTAGTGCCCCCGGGGTTATCTCTTTGCCACTGACCAACCACTCTGGGTATCTTTATGGGGTACGTCACCCCTCGAATAAACCCTATTACCCCCCACCGATCCACGTGGGCCGATCACGTTTTGGGTACCGAACAAAAACTAGATTCAGGAAAACATTGTGCGACCCACCGCTAAATTATATCAGCAGAAGGCCTAAATGATATTATTATTATTACAAATGTTGCATGTTTCACTCTTTTTTTACCAGCGTTTTTGCACTGCAATCCGATCTGGACTATAACACGTCTCTGCTGCCTTCCAGATTAATTCATATCAATCTGTGTGTTGTCTGGCTTGCTAAACTATCTGTAGAGATGGGGCGGAAAGCCTGTCTTTCAAATATTCTGATCGATTCTTATCAGTTTAATATAATTAATTAATTGATTAGGTTATAATCTCCTAAGTAACTTAATGAGAGCTAGTTTAGAGAGCCTTACTGTTCTTAATTGAAGCTAGAACCTTCTCAAGGTAAAACTTTACTTTACTTACTTCCAGGATCTATTGTTGCTCAAGCCCCTTTGGAGAAATGGTGTCATGATCCATGATATATACTTCTTCTACATGTAGCTGTGAAGTAATACAGCTTGAAAGGTTACCCATGGACCTGATAACCTTCTAAGCACCAAGTTTCTGAATCACCTAGCTTTACTACCAGGAACATTGTACCTTATTCAGTTACCTAACCTCTTGATTATTTTCCCAAGAAGCTTAACGAGAGTTAGATCAGAGAACCTTACTGTTCGTAATTGAAGCTAGAACCTTCCCAAGGTAAAGCTTTACTTTACTTACTTCCAGGATCTGTTACCTAAGCACCTTTCGGGTACATATCATGGTATTATGATACATGATATATATTTCTTCTACATCTAGCTGTGAAGTATTACAGCTTGAAAGGTCACCTATGGACATGATAACCTTCTAAGCACCAAGTTTCTGAATCACCTAGCTTTACTACCAGGAACATTGTACCTTATTCGGTTACCTAACCCCTTGATTTCGCTCTTTTCTATACTTTTTTCGCACTCTTATCAGCCCCCTTTGACTCTTCCAAAGTAACTGAGTAACTACAGGTTATGTAACTCAAAAACCCAAGCCATTTATGGTCTTTTCACTCGTATGACGCCTGCATTTTCCGATTTTCTGGTTCATCATTTGCTGGGCTACTGGGAATGTGTGAAATATCCATTTTCAGTCCATCAGTCCCCCCTCCCCCACCCCCTTCGAAATCTTAACGACTTCCAATGGCGGCATTAAGGATCGTTCGCTGCACGATCGTTACGTTCGTCGTTCGTCGCTCCCCGTCTCCGTCTTCGTCCCCTTATGATTCCCAATTCCCGATTCCTCGACTTCTACTCCGACTCCAAGTCCGATTCCAGGTAACTACGAACCGAAGCGAACTCAGGCGCCTAATGGATAGTTCTTCTCGGAAAAGAAAGCGGCCTGCCAAAGCTGCGAGTCAAAAAGCCAGCGTCATGGTAAAGTAACGTTGTCGTCGTCGTCGTCGTCGTCGTCGTTTCCCCTTCCAGTCTCCAGTCTGTGGGCCCCGGACCAAACCCCCCTTCATCCCACGCCGCCCCGCTCCTGGTGCCCGCTGCCCGGTGCCTGGTGCCCCTATGGGCCAGACATTGGGCCGCCGACTTGGCGGTTTTGGAAGGCGCATAAAAATGCACGCTGACCATATACAAAGGAAAAAACCGCGCCACATAAATTTGTGTATGTGTGTGTGTGTCCGTGAGCCAAGGAGAAGCAGAAAAAGGAGGCGGAAGAGGGGCTACACTGCGATTAAAGTATAGAAGCTGTCATGGCAGAGAGACAAAAAATAAGAAAGAGAGTTACGTTAGGTAAAGATAATGTGAAAAAGAGCTTTCTCGACGGTAAAGTAAAATTTTTAAAAAGTTATGTATATAATTGTGACGAATATTGATCCCTTACATTATTAAGGACTCTTTTCGAATGCGGTGGTATGCTTTTATTTTGTACAGTGCACACATGAGAAAGGCAATGCGCGAAGGCAAAACTTTTATTAACTTTTCCGAGAATTGGAATTTCTTGGATCCTTGTGTTGCCTGTTTTTCGCCTCGCTTCGCCTGACTTTTAATGCTTTGCCCTCCTCTTCCTCCCATTCGTCTCTTTCTCTGCTTCTATCTGCTTCTCTCCTTCGCGAAGGGTCTTCTTCTTGCTGCACACACAGACACACACACCTTGGAGCTTCAGGTGTTCTGTCGTCTTCTTCCTTTTTGTGCTTCCTCCTCCTTTGCGTCTCCTTTAAGTCTCCTCTTTGGAGCTCGGCTAGTTAGCAAACGTCGCTGCTGCTGCCGGCGTCGCAGTTTTGCGGTTGCAGTTCGCGGCATTCTTTTTGGCCAGGGGTGGGGCTCAGAGGGGGCTCGGCCCAGAAGGGGTCAGGAGGGGGCCGCCGTCGATTTGAGTCAATTTCTGTTTTGCAGTCGAACGTGAACCAAAATGAACGAAGCGCATAAATAACGAAAAAAAATTGAAAACAAAAAGAAATAGCCAGAAGAAGCGGGCAGAAGAAAAAGAAGCAGCAGAAGAAGGCGCTGCCTGGGGCCTGTGCCTCAAATATTGGGGCCCTCCAACGCCAGCACACGAACACGTAACACTAACACACACACACACACACACACAACAAAACAGAAAAAGAAAAAAATACCGAACCACAGAACTCAGCGCCTACAGTTAAAGTCAAATGAATAGCAACTGTAAATTCTTCAAGGCAGCATACAAATTTATGCAATTTATGGGGAATATTGGGGAATAGTACTAATTCGTTCTTTTGCTTTAGCCTCCATCTTCCTCTTCAATTGTGCTTACGTTATTTATTTCCGATTACCGATCTAATCTTATCTATACGATTTATTTATACCTAAAACACTGGTCATGCCAGATGATGGAATCGAATCAAAAATAAACAATATGAAATTGCAATTCAATACGAAATTGCTAAAATTTTATATCTATAATAATCCATTGGTTTCAACATTTCATTTGTATGAGTGAAAATTGTACAATCTATGGCTAGATATGAGAAAAAATAAAGCTAAAATGTTCTGTAATATGGCAAAAAAATTGCTTTAAACTAAAAACTAGCTATTTAACGCTAAAAAAGACTTAATCTAGCCACACAATTACTATTTGACTTCACTGATTCTGCTGTTCTCTTTTGTGCATGAGCGGCAGCGACGTCGACTGGGAAAAATCCTATCCCGCTGTTTTAAATCCTAATCTAAGATCTTAGGAACTGCGTTCTGTAGTTCCCATTCAAAATGTATCTTCGATTATCATTTCCTCTCCTCTATTCAGTTTTCTGAGCTTTTTTTAAGCCGATCGTTTTATTTTTTTTGACCGTTGCTATAACTGTGACCGTAGCTGTGAACACAGCGACAGACCAGCGGACGCCTACGTGCGCAGCCAGCAACAACAACAACAAAAGACGAACGAAAAGTTGCCTCTGCCGATGCAGCTGTGCACAGCGGTGCCAGGGGAGCAAGAGGCGGGGGAGCATGAGGTGGGCGGGGGGACAGACGAAGAGAGAATCGTATCGAAGACTGTGTGGCGCACTCTGGCAGACAAACTGGCAGGCGGCTCTTCCTCTTCTTCTCTCCACTGCTTCTGCTGCTGCTGCTTTTGCTTCTTGCTTGTTCCTCCTCCTCCTCCATCACTTCTTCTTCTTGTTCGACTGCGCCCCAAGCAGCGCAGCATAAAGCGCCACACTTGCAGTGGTGTGCGTGCGTATGCGATTACGAGTTCACTCTCGCACTCGTGCTCGTTGGAACTCCCGCTCCTCCTCTCCCGCTGGCTACCACTCTGCTTCTTCTTCTTCTTATTCTTCCACTTCACAGCTTTGTGTGTGTGTATCTGTGAGGCATTTGTATTTTTAGTACAAAATTGTTGTTTAAACAAACAGGTTTTTTTACACCGCACACACCACACATAACTCGTCTTTCGAGCTCCTCTCTCCGGCCCCCCCGCCCCCTCTCACTCTCTCTCTCGCTGGCTGCCCCCACTCTTTTGCAGCGCCACACTTTGTATGCCGGCAACGCCGACGTCGATGCTGACGCCGACGCCGATGCCGATGTCGGGAGTCGACGCCTCCGCTTGCAGTGGTTGCTGCGCCGTTGTCGATTTTCAATTGGAAAGACACAGACAGAGCGGCAGCGGCGGCAATCAATGAGTTGGAGAGGGGGGCGTGGAGGGAGCTTAGCTAATTCAAGTTGGCCAGCCCTGGCGCCATGTTCTTTTCTTTTTTGTTGTGCGTCAGCCCTGGCTGCTCCACAGGAAATACACACCATCACACGTGTTGCTGTGCACCTCGCTCTCACTGGAATGCCAGGAGTGTGCGAAGGAGAGCGGGAGAGCTTTCAGGATCGCAGCTTCGTGCCACGTTCGCAGGCAGCGACAACAACAAAAAGCGCTGCTCCACAAAACGGCGCCCCAACGTCTGCGTTGGCGGGAGCAGAGAGAGCGAACGGGCGAGCGCTGCACAGTGGCAATCGGCAAGGTGTACCAAGCTAATGTTATTTAATTTAATTTCGTATTCACACGTTTCGGTTAACTGCAGGCGCTAGAGCGAGATGGCCGACGGCCGACGGATAGCGGACGTGGGCAGCAAGCGCCAAAGTTCGTATATGTGAGCTACTCTGTGAGTATCTGTGTGCGGATGAATGCGGTTCGGAGAATGAACGAAAAGAACGACGAGAGAGAAAAAGAGCACAAGAATGAGGGGGCTAGCGAGATATGGGGAGCCAGAGAGCCACATTCATCCAACGCCTGTTCATTCGCTGACGTCGCTCTGTCTGCTCCAAAAAAGAGAGCAAGCGAGTGAGCAAGCTCACCCAACAGGTACTCACAGCCAGGGAGCCAGAGGGACAGAGAGGGAGAGAGGGCGACCGAGAGCAGGCCGAAAGAGAGCGAGATTCCGAATCCGATTCCGATTGTGGCTGCCGCTGTTGAAAATCGGCAACGTCGCCGCCGATCGCCACCAGACAGAATGTCGCCAGTTCATGCTACGCCGCCAGACACTCTGCCGTCGCTGCTGCCGCTGCTGTTGCTCTCGCTGCCGACGTCGGCGCAGCAGTCGCTGCCAGCGCTGATCGCTGGCCACACCACAACAACAGGAACACCACCCCCTGACCCCTTCCAACCACCCACCGCATCCCCGCTACAGGCAAACCTCCACGAAATGCACTTGCTGAACTCGAAAGATATTCCCTATTTTTTATAAGGGATTATAGTTCGTATCTGAACCGTCTACATTTATTATTATTTTCGTATAATTAAATTAAATTAAAATATCCTTCATAAATAACACTTTCTATCCCTAAGCTTGGCTTAATTTTTGAATCATAACTCCTTTTGCAGCACTGAATCATTTCTACAAACCATTTCATAGCTCCAAATGGGGAAATCAAGCAAATCTTCATTTTAGAAAATAGATTTTCTCAGTTCATGAATCTACCGCAATGTTTAGAGAATGTAAGAATTAAGAATGTTAAATAACAATTAAAAAATCTTCTAATTCTAATCTTCTAATTCTTCAAAAGAAGATTCTGATCCAAACTAGAATTTAAGCAATTCTTCTTTTTAGGAAATCGATTTTCTCAGCTCATGAATCTGCTGCCATGTTTAGAGAATCTAAGAATTAAGAGTTTTAAATAATTTGAGAGTCTTCTAATTCTAATCTTCTAATTCTTCAAAAGAAGAAGCTGATCAAAAGAAGAATTTAAGCAATTCTTCATATTAGGAATTCGATTTTTTCAGCTCATGAATCTACGTGGCAGCAGAATGTTAAATAACAATTAGAGAATCATTTAATTCCTATCTTCTAATTCTTCAAAAGAAGAAGCTGATCAAAAGAAGAATTAAAGCAATTCTTCATTTTAGGAAATCGATTTTCTCAGCTCATGAATCTGTGTTTATCTCATGTTTAGAGAATCTAAGAATTAAGAATGTTAAATAACAATTATTAAAGAATCTGCAACGATCTTTAAAGTTAAATCTTCTCAGTTTAAAATTCTACAAAGACAGCTAAAAAGTCTACCAGAAGTTTTGAGAATCTACAAAAAAGTTTGGAGCTTTTTGTGATTTCATCTATCTATATTAATATTATGAGATGAATCATATTTATTTAAAAATCTACAGAAATTCAAAGAGATATTTATTCTGGTTTTTATAAATCTTATAATGACGTTACCAGCTAAATCTTCTGACTTACAGAATCTACAATGATGTCAAGAGCTCGATCTTCTCAGTTTGTGGGGCCTTACTGTATTTCAGCTTCCCCTTTGGCTTTTGGCTTTCTGCACATGCACATGCCACCCTATATACCCTCGTATATATATCTGTATACCTGTATATATACATACATAAATTGTGGTGCGACCTCGACTTTGGCAAGCCGATCGATCGATGGATGGCTGCAGCACCACCAACTACCACGTAACCACCAACTACCAACTACGAACTGACAGCCAACTAACTATCAGCCAAGTTCGGAATGTGGCCCGGTACTTTTCCACCCGCGGGCATGACTCTACCGATGACCACGACTATACTATATACATACGCTTCTATATACACATATTTTTAGTATAGCTTCTGGGAAACAAAAGCAAGAAAGAAAAGGTGGGAAACCCAAAAGTCCCCATATAATCAATTAAATCGTTGTGGGAGATCGCTTGCAATTGAAATCAAATATGAGAACTATATAGAGATGTATCAGAAAATACATATAGAATTATTGGTACATTCAGATTCTTCTGGATATTGATTTTAGTCCAAGAAATAAAACTGTTCCTTTAATATTTTAATTATTTTAAAGAATTGTATCAAATATGGGAAATATATAATGATATGTCTGAAAATATAAGCATTATAATCATTCCAATATTAAGACTCTTCCGAGAATTTATTATAGTCCTAGGGATAACCCATAACTTTAGAGAAGAAAGGTTCTTAACCGGACATTGAGAAAGTGAACCCCAGAAATCAAATTTATACTGCGACCTAGATAGAGTCCAGAAGCTATAACTTTTATAATAAAGTGTTTGCGATCTTTTTAGATTGATCAAGACCCCAGACTCTTAAACAATACAAATTCTAGAATTCCTCTATTGGAGACCTCTTCCATGTCAAGATATAAACTCACACACAATCATATGTATAAGCAGACTTTGTTGCTAAATGGGTGTAAATAAAACAGAGCCATAAAAGGCATATTGCCATGCAATTCTTTTGGGGTCTCGCGATATATATATTCCAAAACTTGCACATAAAGCAACTCGCATATGTATCCATATGTACACGCACGTTCTCAATGAATTTGTGAGTTCGCTGCGGCCATAACTTGCCATATTTCTGTCCAGTCAACATAAATTTAGCTAAATATGTTGCTTTGTATAGTGTCTATATATATATGGGGAGATATATAGAGTATAGTTTGTATGCAGCCAGCGCCCCCGAGAAGTTCTTTCACTTTCACTTTCGCCATTGCATTTGCATTTCCTCGATCAGCAGATATTTTCTGCCAGCTTCAGCATTCCTTTCCAGCGCGTGTGGGTGGCGATCACTTATTTTTTTGGTAGTTTCCTGATCTATTCTACTTAGCTGAATTTTGATTATTAATTTTTCTTGCTTAGGTTAGTGCTTTGGGGTTATTGCTTTAGAGATACTCTTTTTGGTTGAGGGGTTAAAACCTATTATAACTTAGTTTGAACTTTAGATGAAATATGGAAGAAGGTAACCCTTTTTAGGCTTTAAAAATAGGCCTTATAAATATTACAATAATCTTTATAAAGAGAGCCACATCTTTCCAATACCCCTGGAGTGTATGGTCAAGTTCGGTGTCACCTTTCCGAGCTTCTCCCTTTTTTTCAACGAACTGCACTTTCGTGATCAGCCGAAGCGGTAACTGGCAACGCGTGATCTGGCCGTATGGAGGTTAATTTACATAGTTACGAAACTTGTTTTCACATCAGCCATCGATCACAGCGATTGTCGATCGTCGATCGAATCAAATCAAGAGTGAGTGAAGATCAGATACCGAACCATCCATCCATCCAACCTTCTCCCGGCCTTTGCCTGTGCCTTTGCCCTTGTCCGGTTGTTGTGCAATCCAAAGTGAGAGCCAGGGCTTATGGAGATCAGAGCTGATCAGTGATCTTTTGCTAGGAAATATCTTTAAATATTCATGGGTTTCTTCTGTGTCCTCAAACTTTGGCTCAGGCATCCAACTGGCGTGGATTAGGCTCTTCAGATTGCGCGATCACTGATCCCTGATCTTAACTTGTTGATATTTTAGTGATCTTTTAATTTGTGATCAGTTAATAATCCAATATCTTAACTATTTAATTTAATTTAGATTTCTTATGATTGATCAACGCTCTAAAAATCTTAAGAATCTACAATTCTACAGCATTGATCATGATATATTATAGCCCAAATTTTGTCTATATTTTCTGAAGCTGAAAATTCCCTGTTTTTTTGTGATCTTTTTCTAGGAAATATCTTCAAATATTCATGGGCTTCTTCTGTGACCTCAAACTATGGCTCAGGCATCCAACTGGCGTGGATTAGGCTCTTCAGATTGCGCGATCATTGATTCCTAATCTTAACTTGTTGATATTTTAGTGATTTAATATATTAACCTATTTATCTGTTTATGGGGTGTAGCCTAGAGGTCTGGGTGCCGGATTTTCGTTGTTTTTGACAAAAATTATCTATTTATTAATCTATTATCTATTTGATCCTATTAAGACTTTAAGAATCTACAATTCTGCAGCATTGATCACTTCATTAAAATCGGAGAGTTACCCATTATGATCTGATATACTATAGCCCTAATTTTTTCTATATTTTCTGAAGCTGAAAATTCCCTGTTTTATTGTGGGGCGTTTAGGTCAATGATTAGGATCTGCGGTTCTCTAGACGCCACTTGATCGGCGCTTTCGTTTCGATTTTCCCGATTTCCCTGACAAGTGGCTCCCTAGGGCGGCTATCGGCTGTCGCCAGGACATGACCTGTGGCAGGCTGTGGTCTCTGGTGTCCCGGGTCCTGGGAAACTCCCGGGACTCTCTGGTCCATCCTTCCAGGGAAGGCATTCACGTGAACCTGTAGGCCCTGCAACATGTGTTGTTCCCAAAGGGCCAGCTTTAGTATGGGGCTTTCCCGGCCGAGCCAACACACATGTGTGTCCTGTCCTGTGCTGTGCTGTGCCTCTAACTTTGGCTTAGGATCAGTTCAACAACTCGTGCGGGTTGTGTTTTGGATTTCCCGTCGGATTAGGCCAAACGAAGTGCAAAAACTGCCTGCGCAGTTTCCTTTAGTTTCCCTCAGTTCCGAGTGCGGGTCAGCTCAGGTCAGGCCGTAGCAGGTCAGTCCGCGGACGCTGTCCGTCCGCCGTCCGGCTAATTGTAATCGTGGGAAAAACCAATCAGACGCAACACTCGGCCCTGGGCCAGGTCGCTTTATTAGGGGGCAATATTAGCGTAATCCGCGTTTAGGGTGCGTGTCGGAGAAGCCGTAAAGAACTTGGCTTGCGTTTACGGCCGCACCATAAACCCTACAGCCATGCAGCCATCGATCCCATCCAGATCTTCCATTTGTTACCTGCCGCAGTCTTTGATCTTGGATCTTCATTTTGATGTGATCATCGCACAAGTTGTTTGGGATTATATACTATATTTTTTAATGAAAAGTCTTTGCAATTAAATGTAAATAAATCTTTGAGATTATTAAGAAACTTTTACTCGTATAACCTAGAATCTAGAATACTACCTATAGGACTTTTTTGTAAACTGAATCGGAAGTTTGACTTTAAAAAAGACTAAAAATAAAAGGATCCTGATATTCAAAACCTTTCCCCCTTCAATAAATGTTTATTCCAAAAACTTCTCAAGTTTTCTTATAATTCTCAAGTCTTAAGATCTTGAAAGTCATCAAAGAAATTATTATCAAAACCTTTCCCCCTTCAATAAATGTTTATTCCAAAAACTTCTCAAGTTTTCTTACGATTCTCAAGTCTTAAAATCTCGTAAGTCATAAATAAAATTATTTTCAAAACTTTTCCTCCTACCATAAATGTTTATTCCAAAAAGTTCTCAAGCTTTCTTACGATTCTCAAGTCTTAAGACCTTGAAAGTCATCAAAGAAATTATTTTCAAAACCTTTCCCCCTTCTAAAAATGTTTTCTCAAGTCTTAAGATCTCGAAATTCATAAAAGAAACCCGCGTCGATGGAAACCCAGTCCAGAGAAATTCGGATGATGAATGGATCCATATCCGGTAGCTGGCCAGATTATCGGATACGTGTTCGGGTTTATGCATATATATCGCCGCCAGCGATATATTTGGTGATTCAGCTGGGGACATCGCACAGGTGGCCATAATTTAGGCGGCGGTATCTCTCGTTTAAAAGTTAAATGAGCATACGGAGACCTCATTAGATACGCACCAGACACGTCGTCTATCTATCAGTCCATCCATCTATTCTGCATATCTATAAGCCATAAGCTATATGCTATATGCTACGCGCCTGGCATTAGCAATCGGGAAATCGAAAAAATCGGGTGCACAGTAGCTGTCGCCGTCGCCGCCACCTGTCCATAAATCGCTCAGAGACATATAGCCTATAGCCTACGATATAGCCGAGTGTCGTCGGGAGAGGACGCACCCGAAATACTAATTATGGGAATGAAATCTATGGGGCCCATAAATCAAACTTGGATTCCGTTCGCGCAGGCGTTACATCGGAACCAGAGTCCCATTTTTGGAAGACCCAAGCCCGAACCCGAACCCGAACCCGAACCCGAGAGATTATTGATACTGATCTGACGGGGGCGATGCGATCGGTTGCATACCAAGCATCTCGAGGATGATTTGTGTCCCAGGGTCCCTTGTCAGCGGGTCTTTGCATTAGTGGAAAGCCTTCCTTCGGGCAGGACTTCATTACGAGAGCCCCCCAGATCTTTGATTTGATTTGTGACTTGTCGGGGGCTCTGACTGGAATACTTCTTTGGGGTCTGTAGGAAGTACTTGTCTGGATATTTTTTAACTTGATCTTGCGATAAAGTTGATTAATTTATGAGGCTTGAGTTATTGGCAGGATAGGAAGAATCCTGTCCTAAAGAGGCCTTACATAAATAGGGAAATATTAGTAGACAAACTTTAGATTATTTTATAAAAGGACTTAAGGATCTTGCCTGGTATTATATATTTTAGTGAAAAGCCTTCCTTCGGGCAGGACTTCATTACGAGAGCCCCCCAGTCTTTGATTTGATTTGTGACTTGTCCGGGGCTCTGACTGGAATACTTCTTTGGGGTCTATAGGAAGTACTTGTCTGGATTTTTTTTAACTTGATCTTGCGATAAAAATTAAGTAATTTATGAATTTTCAGATTATGGCTTGAGTTCTTGGCGGAATAGGAAGAATCCTGTCCTAAAAGGGCTCCAGATATATAGGGAAAATATTAGTAGACAGACTTTATATTCTTTTTTAAAAGGACTTGAGGATCTTGTGGATCTATTAAACCTAGGCTCTAGATATATAGGTAAAAAATCAGTAGACAGACTTTATATTCTTTTTTAAAAGGACTTGAGGATCTTGTAGATCTATTAGCCCTAGGTTGGTATTTTCTTAGTATTATGTGCTATATACTCCCTCTCCCTCCACTTCAACCCCGCCTCTGTCGGCACACTTTTCCAGTGCCTACTGTACAAGCTGTGTCAGCGGGAATGGGGTTTATTTTACCGGGTCCGACTGCGTCTATGGGGTCAACTATCTATGTAAATCCAATATTTGGAGTCTGATAACAGTCCCCATATGGGGCGCACGGGAGCATAGGCATTCGAAAGGAAAGGGGGTGGCTTGGTGCGGCTGCCAGTGGCGATGGAAGGGGGGAAAGTAAGAAATAAACTTTTGGGCCTGCAGGCGTGCATGTACATGCATTATTCGGAATATTTATGTTGCTGGACGAGCATTATTTCAGTTTTCCGCTTTTCTCTGTATGCCTTTTTTCGCTTTGAATTTTATTTTTGAATGTAGTTGCAGCTTGGGCATATTTCAAAGTAAATATTTACGTGTTCCAGAATATGCTAGTTGTGGCAAAGAAACGAACACAAAACTGTGAAATTCGAATTATAAAAAAAAAATTTTTAATATTTTAAGCCCTAAAGGTATGGAAATTTATGGTTGCATTTTTTCGAGTAGAAAAAAAAGAGTAAAAGAGGCAATTAAAGAGCTCCGGGACTCGAAACTCCGGGCTTCCTTTTCTCTCCTGAAGGTCAGGCAATGCCAAAGGAAGCAACCCTTTAAAGGGTTAAAGCTCTGCAGAGGCAGTACTAGTGTGTCGGTGAGTGTATGTACTACAGCAATGCACCCACTCACACCGTCGCAACCAACACCAGTGCAGGGCATCGAGAATCCATATCAGCACCGAGGAACAATAACAAAACGCAGCAATAACAAAACATTCGTGTCCCGGACAAGCGGACAGACCGGCACACCTACATACATACGGACTCTGGAGGCACAGGCACATTCACAGTGGCGGGCAAGAATTTAGTTCTAAGACGTCGATCTTCAGAAGGTAGTTCTTGATTGTATTAGAATTGCGGTGTTATTACCGCTTATATTTAAACTTAAGGGAACTGGAGTATGTATACAGTCGAGCGGGATCGGAGTATGCTAGCTTAAAGAGGCTAAAAATAGATCATAAGACTTCCAAATATAATCCATTTTGCATAATTTTTTACGAGCATGATCGATTTTTAAAAATTAAAACTAACTCAATATTTACATTTTACAGGTTGAAGGAAAACTCGAATTTTTCTTTAAACTCGAATTTAATTTGAATTTCTTTCTGTAAAATAATGCTGGCGATCTTTTTCAAATTCCTCGCTTCGGGGCTATTATTGTGACCGCCGCTGTACGCTTGTAGCCACACAGTCACAGTCACCATATAAAGGCAAGCCAAACAAACGGAGAAGACGACGGCGGCGGTGGCGGCGGCGGCAGAGTCAGGCCAGACAGTCTGTCGCCAGAAAAATCCGCACTCACACAGCCCCAGAGTGCTCACACACACGCACATACACTGGCGCACACCGCACAGCGGTCGAAACGAGGGCAGGCGAATGAAAGGTTGGAAGGGAAGGGCTGGGGAAGGAAAAGGTGGGGGATGGAATGTGGAGTGGGTGGAGGAAGGGACAATGGATGGGAAGGGGGTGGGGGAGAGACGATTGGAAGGCAGTAGAGTGGGCAGCGAGGCGTCGGCGTCAGCGTCGGCGTCAACGCCGCTGCCAACTGCTCACTGCTCTTGTATGTTGTTGTTGTAATTGTTGTATCTTGGTTGAGAAATCGCTCGAAAAAGCGAAGCGCAAAGCAAAGCAAAATTCCATTTAGATTATGCTCTTCGGCTGCTTCTTCTTCTTGGAAATGCACAGAGAGAAAATCGCAGGCAGCTCTCTTTTTGAAACATTGTAGATCGTTATGGTGCAGAAAGTGCATATCCCACCCTAAATAATCCCTCCCTCCCAATGTAATGGGGCTGGAATAAAAATATGAATAAAAAGTAATTTTTCTGATCATGTAACATATTATTTCTCTCAGTGTATGGCACTGGTGTTGTTGTTGGCGCTTTTGACGAACTGAACGCGCTGCTTGGGAGGTGTTACAATACACAAACACACAATGAACCCCAGAAAGGCACACACACACACACACACACACACACGTGCACGGAAACGAACACTCGACGCGGGGTGCCTGTGTGCCTGTGAGCGTGGCTGCAGCCTGCAGTGTGCATTGCATTTGCCAGACCGTCCGGCGCGCCAAGTCGCCGCTCATAACGTCATCGCCACTTGGGACAGCGGCGGCGACGGCAACAGAGGCAGTGGCAGTGGCAGTGGCAGAGCCGGAGCCGGAGCCAGGTGCAGAGGCGTCGCCCCGAGAAAGGGGGATCACCTAACAAATTAGTGAGGCAAGGGACAGGAATTAAAATAGGGGAACTCCACTTGGTTAACCTGTGGAAAATTAATAAATTAAATACATTTTACTTGGCTCTTTTACGTAATCGCAATTTCAAGTTGTCCGAGACACCGATCCCCCTTTCACTACACCCCTGGTCCCCCTCTCGAGTACGAATTTTATCGCCCACGATTTCGGTCGGTGTTGTTGTTCTACTGTTTGTTTTCGATACCCAGGCACACACACATAGACACATGCATACATACATGCTCACGTGAACGGGCACATGCAGAGGGGGCTGGGGCACTCGAAGTCTATGCTGGCAAGCCCCCTTCCATTCCCCGCCTATGAGCAAATAAATATTCAAATAAATGCTCCCAAGAAACGAAGTAATAGTAATGTTAATCGAAGAGTTTCTATATTTTCGAACTGGAAATAATCAAAAATATCAAAAAACATTTATAAATGATAAAAAAAAAAAATTATATTTATTTGAAAATTGATATTTAAAAATTAAGAATGCATCAAAAGATGTGGAAACTGATGAAGAAGATCGGTTTTCTTTAAAAACACGCGTATATATTGAGTTTCCTATAAAAGTCAAGAGGTTTTTGGGTCAAATCAAGTTTTTGAGTTATTTTGTTAAATAAAAATCCAAATGGAAATTTAGATCTATTTTATAAAGGTATTTATTAACCAGAAAATAAGTATTATAACTCCAAAGCTCGAATATTCAATAAAGAAATGTATTGATTTCGAAATATATCTAAATAAGAGTGAATGTAATGGTGCCTGTATACTTTGAGCAAGGTAGAGGCTCAGTTCCCTAAATTGTATAAATTGAAAGTTGATCCGGTGTAAGGAAGGGCCACCTGTTGTAATCGCTTAAAATCTGAAAACTGAGATCTGAAATCCCAATGAGCTGCGAAATTTCGAAGTGAAATAAAAACCGAGCCGAGTGCCGCCTTTTTTGGCATTTCACCGATCCGAAAGATGGATTATACCGCGAATTCCTGGGATCTCAACCCTTTCGGGCTGTCAAATTCCATATTCCTCAGGTGCCCGGCTGTCTGCAGTTTTGGCTTTGAGTTTCGGGCATAAATCAGGCGAGGGGTTTCCTTTTCGGATGGGGATGGATGGACATGGACGGGCAGCTTGGGGTTTGCAGCTCAGACTCCAGCCGAACTGTACTAAACACATATAAAAACATACACCAATATATCGGTATACCGCATCGAGGAGCGAACACGTTCCCACTCTGCCATACAGGAAACGCGGACGCCAAGGCACAGTGGGCCGAAAACCTCGTTTTAACGATCCAAAATTTTAAGCGAAATTAAAAACTACTTTTAGGTTGCATTTTTCAATGCATTACAAAATTTAAAAAAAGAAATCCCCCCTAAAATTTAAGCTTTGTATTAGTTTTTATGAGTTCATTCCCCTTTATTTTAGATAGTTTACTTTATGAGTAACTTATGGGGACTAACAAAATATTTAAAATGTTTTAATGGGCCTTTTAATTTATGAACCGACATTTAAAGCCCTCTTTGTTTGAATTGTTGTCGTAACTTATCCAAAAACTGGGATTCCCAAGGAGGGCGGGCGTATAGAATTTCGGGGACTTTACTTTTATTTAAGATTGGGAGAAATATATTACTTTCCTTCGTGTGACTTAGTGTCACCTATTTTGCTATTCTTGTCCCACTGTGCAACAAGAAGAAGAGAATAAGGAGCAGAAGAAGAAGGAGAGGGAGTGGGCAACGGCCAAAGGGAACGAACGAAGGAGAAGACAAGGGGATAAGTGCATATGTGGCCCCTGAAACTTAACACTTCTTTGGCTCTCCGGCTGCGAATATTAAAATACCCACTTAAGGGCCAACAATAACAGCGGCGAGAAGCGGAGAAAATAAGCATACGAAAAAGAGGAGCTAGAATTGAACTCAAGTAGTTTCCTCCTGCACTGAAGAAAAAAACCAAAAGTAAAAACAAAAAAATCAATAGCCGAAATAAGAGAAAACCGAATATTCCCACAAATGTAATCAAAAATAAAATATAATATTCAAACATTTATTTTTTTTCAATGCTTCAACGCAGGCTTAAATATTTGAAGCTTTTTAAACCCAAGAAAATATTTTAAATAATAATATAATTAAAGCCAAATAAAAATTTTAGCTCTTAACAAAAAATTTGAAATTGAAATTAGCTAAAAGAGTATATTTTTTGGAACCCGTTACTTATTATTATTTTTTCACAGTGTGTGCACACTCTTCTTGGGGCACCGGCGCGGCGCCCGTGCGTCTGAATATGAAAATCCAAATCGTGATCCGCTTCCTATCTCCACGCCGAGTGCTATACTTCTTAAATCCAGATGGTATGGCACTTGAGAGCAAGACGGCATGGATATTAACTAATTGTTGGCCACGAAGGCGGGGAAGCGCGCTCGACACGCCACTTAACACATTTGCCTCCTCGAAAAGTACTTCCTTTCTTATTTTTTTATTTTATGGTTGCAATTTGATGCCCGCAAGTGAATTTTAAGTATAACTTGTCTGCAAAGTGTATTACTTTTTTAAGAAGTAATCCCCTAATCTTATATTTTAAGCAACTAAAAGAAATAATTTAAAAATATACATATTTTATCTAATAAGAATGAATTTAAGTTCCGTTTTTCTTTTGGTTTCACACTTTTACTTTGGTTTTCAAAATTTCCAACGGCCCGCCAACAGTGTAACCACACTCTTTCTTAGCATTTACCAAAAACGGATTAAACGGTTTTTGTGTAAAACATTATGGTAAAAACGTTGTAGCATAAAAAATAATCGTAAATATAATAAATATAATATAAAAATAGATATCTTTGTGCTCTGTTGGGTTTCTAATCACTTTTGAAACCTTTCTTGGCGTGCGCGCCAAACAGTGTGACCCCCTTATATGAGGAAGAAATGCTTTGACGCAATAATGAGCATGACGCAAATATGAGCATAACGCAATGATGAGCATGCGCGGCTATGAGAAATGAGCGTGCGAGAACTTCCAGGGCTGGAAGACGACGGGTTTTGCACAGAAGGCTGGAAAAGTGGGCGATTAATGCAATTGTTAACGTTTAAGCGCGTTAACTAAATGTTGCAAGTGCCATGCCAGCCGAATTGATTTGAGCAGCAGCGGAGCAGCAGAGCAGAGCAGCGCAGCGCAGCGGCAGAACAGCAGCAGCAACAACAAAACGCACAAAAACAAAGCCAATACACACACACGCAACAAACACATTATTGGCACACACGCACACACAAAGGACGCCAACGGAAAAACAAACAGCTTTTCCAGGAATTGGGTCGCTGGATTTTTCCTCGATTTGTATTTGTACATTGTTATTGTGCTCCTCGCTGGTGTGTGTTGTTGTTGTTGTTCTTGTC
Organism: Drosophila triauraria; assembly: GCA_014170255.2. NCBI lineage: Eukaryota > Metazoa > Arthropoda > Insecta > Diptera > Drosophilidae > Drosophila > Drosophila triauraria. Next base: position 2,695,348 of record CM024333.1, on the reverse strand, counting down.
GGTTTGTTTGTTGTAACTGTGGCTGTGTTGTTGTTGTTGCAGCCTGCGTTCGTGTGTGGGTGAGAGTGAGTAGTATTTGTGCTCGTGTGCAGTTTTTACCGTTCTTCATTTTTTTCTATTCTTATTTTTTGCATTTAGTTGTGGTTTCCCCCGCATAGAGTTCTTTTAATAAGCGAAAGTTTTTCTTCGTTTCTCGTCCAAAAGATTGAGGAGATTGGCCGCCAGGCTCTGCAATAGAACGCCGAACAAGGAAAGGAAGCCTTATATATAACTTTACCAAAATCCTGATCCAATTGATGGCAACTCCCGGAGTGTGTGTATGTGCGGGTAAGTCTTTGTGTGTCCATGCAGTGCCGTTATTTTTGGAGTCTATTCTTTGTTCTAGCTTTCTGTTGTTTTTGTTTCTTTAAGCTGAGTTTTTCCTCTTTTTGTTTATTTTTGGGATTGAATATAAAAAAAATATATAATTTTACTATATTTTATTATATTATATATTATTTTTCTTAAAGATAACATTTCTTTGCATTTTTCAATGAGATTTACGTCTAAAATATTGCATTGCCTACTTCTGGGCGCCTTTGAAATCTCCTTAAATCCTTAAATTTCTTTAATAACTTTCCCCTCTTTGTTTGCAGAGTGAGCCATCGATAGCCAGAGCACAGCCAGCCAGTCAGGAGCCTTAAATCTCCACCAGAAACTGTTCAGAACCCGCAATAAAATCCTGAAACCCGAACCCGAACCCAAATCGAACCGAGAATCCTAGTCAAGATGAGTGTCGTGGGCAAGCAACTGAATCCCGTGCAGTCCTCGAGTGCAGGCGGCGCCAGCGCCTCCTCCTCCGGCCCTGCCTCGAGCGGCGGCAGCAGCAGCGGCAATGGCGGCGTCGGCGGCGAGGCCAATGGCAGCGGCAGCGTAGGTCTGGGAGCAGCGGCAGCGGGGGCGGCTGCCGGCGGAGGATGCGCTCAGGGCGACGCCAAGCGATCGGCGGAGCCCTCCAGCGTGACGCCCGAGGATGTGCTGCACCTGACCAAGATCACGGACGACTACCTGTGCTCCGCCAATGCAAATGTGTTCGAGATTGACTTTACGCGCTTCAAGATCCGCGATCTGGAGAGCGGGGCCGTGCTCTTCGAGATCGCCAAGCCGCCGAGCGAGCAGTATCCGGACGGACTGTCCGTCGAGGAGACCATGCTGGCGGCGGCCGAGGAGCTCTCGCTGGACGACACTGCCGATCCCAATGCCGGGCGCTATGTGCGCTATCAGTTTACGCCGGCATTTCTCAACCTCAAAACAGTGGGAGCCACGTAAGGAATGAATCGGGAGGTTTACCCTTAAAGTTGATTAATTTCTGGCTTTCTTGCAGCGTGGAATTCACCGTGGGCAGCCAGCCTGTCAATAATTTCCGCATGATCGAGCGTCACTTCTTTCGCGACCGCCTGCTGAAGACCTTTGACTTTGAGTTTGGCTACTGCATTCCGTATTCGAAGAACACGTGCGAGCACATCTACGAGTTTCCTAACCTTCCACCCGACCTAGGTGAGAGCGAGAGCAGCTCCGCGCAGCGCACAGCGCCTTGCGTAATGCCCTCTGGGCCAGCAGCCAAAAAATAGGGCTAGGGCTCTTGATGGGAGCTCATAAGTAGGTCAAGGCGACCACTGCTCTCTCCTAAGAGCGCCTTGCATCTCTTTTAACTTGAAAACTTGCTTATTTGCATCATTAGCTACTTTGAAGCCTTTGATTTATACGCATTTAAGCGAAATTTAAGCTTTAGCTCAGCTGTGTTCTTTTTTTTTGATTGCTAACACATTTATTTATGCTTAAATTATTTATTTAAATTGGTTTTTTGAGCAAATGTAAGGCTAAACCTCAACTGTCGTCCTTCCCTGATTGTTAATACATTTACTTATGCTTAATTTATGAAGTTAAGTTGGTTTTTAAGAGAAATGTATGCTTTTAAGTCAACTGTGGCTCCTTTTTAATTGTTAACTTATTTACTTATGTTTAATTTATGAAGTTGCTTTGGTTTTTTAAGGAATTGTAAGCTTTAAACTCGACTGTGGTCTTTCTTTGATAGTTAACTTATTTATATATGGTAAATTTATGAAGTAAAATTAAGGGAAAGCACTTAAAAGCCCTTTAAAAGCCCTTCTTTGATTGTTAACCCCTTTTATTTATGCCCAATTTACGCATTTACTAAAGTTTTGACTCTGTTTCGCCCTTGCAGTGGCTGAGATGATATCGAGCCCCTTTGAGACACGCTCGGACAGCTTTTACTTTGTGGAAAACCGACTCGTCATGCACAACAAAGCCGATTACGCCTACGACGGCGGCATTATAGTCTAAACATGAAAATCTAAACAAGAAATGCAACTACAACTAAGGAGGAGGGAGCGACGGAACTAGAGCAAAACTAATAACTAAAAACTATAAACTACAAAAGCTGTGAGACAAAATCCAATGACTTGTCGCACACACACCACCACCACCACCACACACACGCCACAAACAACACACTCCACACACATCGAATTTGAGGGAATTATCACAGCCATTTTAGCCTTAGCACGAGAGTTTTACCCACCATTCCTGTTTGATGTATTTAGCAAGGATAAAGACACACACACAACACTCGAACACTCATACACACCGAAGCACGCGAACTGTGTTCATTTATCCAATGATTTCAACCTTTGACTATTTAATTTTAAGTGCAATGTGATTTCGCCTGATTTTCTGGTATCTCTTATATATATATATACTTATACATATTTATTTATTCGTAATTGTAAGTGAACCACACATATGCATAAACACACACACAGGACACAGACACACACACACACGAAACCAAAGGATAACGAACCGAGAATCAAGCATCACTTGCTGTCAATTTTTTGTGTGCAGCAAGCGCATACGGGAGGAGCAAAGGAGGAGGATCTACATTCTGTCAGCTTCTCTGTTCAATATGGCATTTTTTTCGTGTCTGTGTATGTATATTTTTTAAGCGAAGAACTAAAACAGGGGCAGGACAGGGGCCTCAGAAGTAAGAAGGCATAAGAAAAGCCCCCTTTGGAGAATCTGAAAATCGAATGAGTCTAACGAGAGATCACACGCCGAACAACAAGAATGATTAAATTAAATTACATTTTAAATGTACATACACCACTACCAATGTCTAAAGTTTTTCCATTTGTTCTTGGTAAAGGCGGGGGGCGGAAAATGGGGAAATGCGTGCTAACAAGTGGGTGACGTCAATCGCCAAGTGCATTCCGTGACCACAAGTTGTTGGGCAGCATATATCCTATAAAATGGGGAGTTGAGGGCGAAAAGCAATGGTATGTTTGGTTGAATTCTAAATGAAAATTTAGAGAAACCTTATTTTATTTAAATAACAAATGAAAGTAGCTCTTAAAATAAATTCAAATTAGTTTAAAAACCTTCGATATACTTTAAAAGCAGGGATGGGCACTTACAGCTCTCAGAGTTCTTTCTGTGAGCTTTGAAAACCAATATTCCTTCAGAGAAACCCTTTTAATCAAAAACAAAGTAAAGTAGCTTTTAAAATAAATTGAAATTAGTTTAAAAAGTCTCAAAACCTTCGATATACTTCAAAAGCAGGGATGGGCACTTACAGCTCTCAGAGTTCTTTCTGTGAGCTTTGAAAAACCAATATTCCTTCAGAGAAACCCTTTTTAATCAAAAAACAAATAAAAGTAGCTTTTAAAATAAATTGAAATTAGTTTTAAAATATATATCAGATATACTTTAAAAGCAGGGATGGGCACTTACAGCTCCCAGAGTTCTTTCTGTGAGCTTCAAAAAACCAAGATTCCCTCAGAGAAATCCTTTTTAATCAAAGAACAAATTAAATCAGCTTTTAAAATCCATTAAAATTAGTTTAAAAAGCTATAAAATTTTCAATATACTTCAAAAGCAGGGATGGGCACTTACAGCTCCCAGAGTTTTTTCTGAGAGCTTCAAAAAACCAAGATTCCTTCAGAGAAACCCTTTTTAATCAAAGAACAAAGTAAAGTAGCTTTTAAAATAAATTGAAATTAGTTTAAAAAGTCTCAAAACCTTCGATATACTTCAAAAGCAGGGATGGGCACTTACAGCTCCCAGAGATCTTTCTCTAAGCTTCAGAAAACCGAAATTCCTTTGAGAGCTACATAGTTCGGATTAAATACCGTTCGCCGAATTGGAAATTGGGTGTCCATCTATGCTTACAGAATAATAGCTGGAACTAAAGGTATTTTTAATTTAATTTAATATTTTTTAATTATTTATAGAAAACTAAAGGATATCCACTGTACCATTAAGGACCTGAGTACTTGTAGCTGGCGTCATTTTTCTTGGAAAAATCAACCACTTAATGAATTAAATGGCCCATTAAAGTGGCCTTTAATTAATATTTTATTAGCTTGTGCGTATTTCTGTCTCGCTCTATTTGAAGGTGAAAAAAATATATATGGTAAGATCGATATGAGTTAAAGAAATTCTATTTTGCTTTCAGAACATGTTTCATTTGAATTTAAAATTAAAGAAAACCCGGAAATAGTTCATTCCTTCATTTTATTCACAAAGAAATTAATAATTGATATCCTTTTGATTTAATTCAATCGAAAAACTAAAGAACAAGAAAGAAAACCCAGCAATATTAATATAAGCCATAAATAAATATCAGCTTGGTTCATTAGTTTAGCTTAATGCCTCATTCTTATTGACTCTTTTTTGTAAAATTCTCTACATAACAAATTTTGGGTCTAGTCTGTAGTCTAGGGTCTATTCAGGAACTCGCTGACTATGGAAATGAACTCCTGCGGCTGCTCAAAGTGCACCAGGTGGCCGGCGTCCAGCCAGTGGATCTCAGAGTTGGGGAACATCTCCGCAATCTCCGGCCAATGCTCGTCTCTAAAACAGGAAACCCTTTAGTTTGGAATATATATAACGCAATAAAGGAACCCAACCTCATGTAGCTTGAGTGCTCTCCGCAGATGAAAGTGGTTGGACCCGTGTACTTCGGCAGTTTGTCCAGCTGGGCTCGGTAGTCCTCGAAGCGGGAAAGGAAATTGCGCAGCACCCGAGCATTGCAGGCCCAAGAGAATCTGCCGCGGGTTAAACATATAAATACAAAAGGATATGGACATTCTTCTGCCACTTACTCCCCGGTGGTGGGATCTTTGCGCAGATTCAGCATGATAAAGTCCACGGTCTGGTTCTCGGTGGCCTCCAATAGCCTCTCCCGCGCTATCTTCCGGCCCTCGGACATGGACAGGCTGGGCGAGAGATTCAGGTCGACCATGGCGTCGAAAATGTGCTTCATCTCCACGGTGCCGCGTGGCACACTGATGGGCGAGATGTCCACCACAATCAGGCGCTCCACCAATTCGGGCTGAAATAGTAATCTTTTAGCTGGGAAACCCGTCATCCTCCGGCAGCAACTCACATATTTCCGGGCAAAGTACATCATGGAGCGACCGCCCATGCTGTGGCCCATGCAGGCGGCACTGGGCTGCTGTTGCCGCTCCAGGAACAGACGCAGATCCTCGCTCATGGCCCGCGAAGTGTGCAGATCGGCGTGCGGACTCTCGCCATGATTCCGGGCATCCACGGCATAGATCTGTCGGGGGGAAGAGGCAATTAGCAGAAGGAGACCAGGTCGGAACCAGCGATACGTACCTTCCTGGGAACCTTACGGACCAGCGCCTTGCTGATACCGCGCCAGTTCAGCTTAGAGCCGAAGAGGCCGTGTATCGTTATCAGCGGCGCTCGGGTGGGCTGCCCCTCGCCCTGGTACTCATCGAAGCTCAGCTCCACGGGCGCCGGTTCGTCGCTGGACGTGGAGTAGGAGGGGAAGCCGTTCCGCAGGAGCAGCGCCTGCAGCGGCCGCTTTCCAGTGGTGGATGGCAGGAAACGTAACGATTTCGTAAGCAGCTGCATCTGGTGGCCAGTGTGTACACACGGTCGGCGGGCATGGGGAGACAGTGGTGTGCGATTGGTAGGGGTTATAATTTCGGTCTATTGCGTAATTAAGGTGTTATGCTAAAAAAATGTTGTTAATTTTGAATGCTTTGCCATTATTGTTAAGGCATCAAGCTGGCCGAGATTGGATTAGGCTATTACATGTGGAAGGAAATCGTCAGGGGCGTAGCTAGGAAAAATATGCAGGGGATCGATTTATGTGAAACGATTTGGTAACGAAATATATATATTTAACTTTAATAGACAATTTAATGCATTTAATGTATCTATGTATCTGTATCTACTCTAAAATCTCTAAACATAATTAAATAAATCATATATTTGGAAAGCCTTTTTGCAGAATTATTTAACAGGTTTTTGAAATATGAAATTCTAAGCACTGTTTCATTATTATTTATGTAAACAAATATTTGCTTCATCACTTCTACCTAAAAAATATATTTTAACCTGTCTATAAATATTTGAATCCCCCTTCGCTACGCTACTGGAAAATGTGTTGGAAAGCGCAACTCTGACAGCCGTCTGGTAACACCGGCCAAACGTCAAACGAGGCGAGAGCGTCAGTTCAGCCATCTGGTAGCCCTTTTTTCTGCGGTTTGGACACCGAGGAGCGGAACAGAGGTTTTGTTTTACTGAAAAGAACGCATTTCTCGCCAGCTAAAAGCAGGAACAGCAAGTGGTAACCGGATCCAGGTAACGAGCGCCATCAGGAAAACCCGGAGTTCAGAATTCCCCATCGGCGCAGCGCCAGCGAAAAAGGGGGAAAGCGCAGCAGACGGCAGTGGCAGCGACGACGGCGGCGGCCGAGCAGTAGCGGCGGCGTTGGCTCTCCGTACTTATCTCTATCAATCGCACCCACTCAGCCATAGGTAAGCAGCAACAAAATGTGCATATTGCAAATTCAGACCAACAAATTGATATATTTTCAAGTATTCTATCTTTCCCCTCCAAAAAAAAAAAAAAACGAAAAGAAGTATAATATAAATGAGAAAAAGTCGAATGTAAAAGCAAAAAGTTTAAGTAAAAGTTTAAAGTAAGTGAAAAGTGGTTAAAGTTGTTAAGTAAAATTGTCTGTCGGTCGCGAAAAGTGCGCAAAAGTCCGAAAATAATTAACTCTCTCCTGTGTGTGTGCCTGTGTGTGTGCGTGTCCTACTTGTGTGTGTACCTTCGGGGAGAGGGAGACAGACCGTCCCTCAGAATGAGAATGTGGAGAGGAGGAATAGCGCAAGTTATCCCGTATTTCCAACCGTAATTGTTGTTGTTTTTGTCTTTCAGAAAGTGCTTCCTTCGCTCTCTCTCTCCCCCTCTCCCTCTCTCTCGCTCGCGTCAAAAATAATTAAATGAAAAAGCAGTGGCACACACACACGAAATAATCAATAAATTAAAAATAAATAAATGCTAATAAACGAAATGAAGGTAAGAACCCCACAAAAAGCCAACAAACAGCAACAAATATTTCGATCAAAACTTTTCTTCCCCCTCTCATTTCCACAAAAAATAAAAGAAAAAAAAAAAACGTTATCGATTGCAATGCCCATCGCGTTATCGGAGCAATCAAACAGTTATCGTCATTTGTTGGGGTCAAGTTGGGGCCTGTTGACCGTGACCTTTGTGGCACTTTCCTATTGATTGCCAGAATTTGTCTGATTTTGCGGATTTCACAAGAAATTTAAAGAGGTAAAAAGGGGTTTTCTAGATATGAGATTAAATGTACTCAAACTGAGGAATAATGCTTAATAATTAAACTCTTATTAAAAATGATAGATTGGTGATGGATTTTAGGTTAGTTTGAGGTTTCAGGATCTGTTAATTGGTCAGTTTGTCCGCTTGCATGACCAGAAACTCCTTCTTTCGCATCCCCTCAACCCGAGTGGCCTCCCAACAAATGATCGACTTGCTCCACCAGCTTCCTCTCGGTTCCCGCCGCCCACCGAGGAGATGTGTGTGTGGTTATCGCCTAAGGTTGTTTGTAGCCTCAGTCCTGGCCCCAAAACTAATCGTTGCCTCCTTCCAAATCTCCTGCAGGAACGCGTGGGACGACAGAGTTGCCCGCAACGGCGTAAGGCGAACCCATGGTCCTCGACATGGAGTCTGACGATTCTCGTGCCAGCTCCCCGTCCAACTCCTCGGATTCGGACTCCGATTCGAACCTCAACGCCGTCAAGGAACCCGTGGAGGCGGCAGGCGAAGCAGGTAGCGGTGAACCCGTGCTGGACCGTTCTGTTAGAGGCGCCTCCACCAGCAGCTCCTCCTCCAACTCTAGCTCCAGTTCCAGTCGCAGCGATGTCTCTAAGAAGCAAAAGAAGAGCTCCAGCAGCAGCAGCGGCAGTGGCAGTGGCAGCAGCTCCTCCAGCGGCTCATCCAGCGAAGATGAGGAGCCAGAAAAGGAGCCACAGCAGCAGCAGCAGCAAGTGCCGGAGCAGCAGACTGAGCCGGAGACGGAGCAAGAGCCCGAGCCAGAGACAGAGGCGGATCCAACAACCTCGGTGACCTCGGAACCGGAGCAATCCGGCTCGCCCAGCGCCAAATCGCAGCCCAGCTCGTTCCTCTCATCCGTTCGGAGTCGGAGCAACAGTCCGCAGATGTACAACCAGGCGGGCGTGGATCTGAACATCAGCCACGAGGACCTGAGCGACGTCAGCGATATTGAGGCAGAGGAGAAGCGAGAGGCACCGGACTCGAAGAACTCCCAGCATCCGGGCGACGAGGAGGAGGAGGACGATGAGGATGGCGCCATATCGAATGACTCGCTGTCGGCCCTCGGCGAGGACGATGACGAGGGGAAGCAGCAAAAGGTCAAGCAGAACGGCCAGAAGCGGGCGAGCGGCGATAAGAGTAAGGCCACCGGCAAGGATGCCAAAGTAAGCAATCGATAGATGTCTCCTGGTGCTGGTTCCTCACTAATCTCATACTCTTTCAGCGTGACGATGCCTCCAATGGACGCGCACCTGGATCTGGCCTCGAGGAGGATTTGGTCAAGACGCACGACGATGACGCTTTGGACTTTGAGGCGGAGGAGGGCGAGTGTCCGGAGTCGATCACTGATTCCGCCAAGGAAGCGGCGGCGGCAGAGAGCAAAGCCAACGAATCAAGCCAGGCCAAGATGGTGCCGTCGGGGGGCAAGCAGATAGCCAATTGCATCGATGACGACGACGACGAAGACGACGATGATGATGATGATGATGGCGAGGTGGATGGCGACGATGACGACGATGAGGATGCCGATGGCAAGAGCAACGGCAAGGACAAGGATAGCGCCAGCAGTGGTAGCCTGGAAGACGGCGAGGAGGACAAGGACAAGGCCACGGCAGCGGCGCTCGCCAAGAAGAAGAAGGACGAAGAGGAGCTGGAGGAGGGCGAGGTGTCCGACGAGGACGAGAAGCGTCCGGAGGAAACGGAACCGAAGCCGGTGTGCCGCTTCTACACGCGCGGCCAGTGCACCTGGGGCATGAGCTGTCGCTTCCTCCATCCCGGTGTCACAGACAAGGGCAACTACACGATGTTCGAGAGCCTGGTGCGATCCGTACCCATTCAGGGCGCTGCCGGTGCAGCCTCCTCCTCGGCCGCTGCATCCTCTAGCACAGCTTCGCGGGCCGGCGCCAGCGCCTACAGCTCGCACGCTGCATCGGCGGCCGATTATCACGACTATCGCAACGAGCGGCCGGCGCTGCACCATCGGCCCGCCCTGCACCACGCGCCCAGCATCTACGGCGCTCATGGGGCGCACGATGCCCGGACGCTGCTGCCCGACGGACCCGTCGTGGAGAATGCTTGGGAGCGCGGCCTGCGCACCGCCAAGGAGATGATGCGCAAGGCCAACAAGCGCAAGGAGCAGGACATGGACTTTGAGGACAAGAAGATGAACCTCACCCTCTCCCCGGACGAACTGGAGAAGGATCCGTACTACCTCAAGGAGCGTGGCGGCAGCAGCGCCCGTTCGCCGCCGCCGGTATCCTCCTCGTCGGCCCGCGAACAGCCACTGCCGCTCAGCATGCCCATGTCCATGCATCCGCATGCCGTCGCCCATGCCAGTCCTCGCGCTCTCCTGCCCCTGCAGTACTCGGTCTACGGACCCCCACCGGATCGCTACGGCCGCAGCCAGTACATGGCGCAGCACTACGAGGATGTGGACGCGTACGGACGGATGGCGAGATATCGGGAGCTGCCGCCACATCGGATGCCGCACTACGAGGACGACCGACGGCTGAGACCGGCGCGCGAGGTGATCGTGCAGCGTGTGGAGGCAGCCGGTGGCCGCGGCGATGAGTGGAGCGATCCCTGGATGCGCTCCAAGTCGATGGGACGGGGCTCCTACGAGCGCGACGATCGCCGGCGCCGTGACCGACGCAGCTACAGCAGCAACTCGTCGTACTCAACGTCGAACAGCTCGCAGAGCGACTCCAGCTCGGACTCGTCGCGCTCGAGCAGTCCGCCGGACCACAAGCGACGCTACGGAAGCAGCTCGCACAAGCTGGCTGCGGCCTCGGCGCGTCGTCTCGGCGGCCGGGCGGTGCGCTCTCCCAGCCAGATACCCCGTCGCCCCAGGCACTCCTCCAGTAAGTTGAACTTTGACTTTGTTGTCAACATTTTGTTGTGGAATATTGAACTTAAGCTAGAACCCTTTAACCATTTTGATTTCTAATTTCGATTCGATTTTCCAGAGGGCAGCCTCTCGCCATCGTACAAGCGTCCTGCCATGGACAAGCGAGCCGGTGGACACAGTCCCGCTTCCAAGCGTAAGAAGCTCACCTCGCCGGTGCCCAAGAAGTTCGACAAGCTGCGACGTCGACGCAGCTCCAGCTCATCCGACTCAGGTAAAGAGGGATATGAGACTTGCCTCCGCTAGGAATCACATTAAATTGTTTTTCGTTGCAGACTCATCGGAGGAGACCTCGTACTCCGAGTCGGAGTCGGGCTCCTCGTCGTCGGACAGCTCGTCGGGATCGCGGGATACGCCCCAGAAGCGGGTGAGGGCCACCGACAAGGCGCTCAACGAGCGCAAGCTAATCAAAAAGCGTAAGTGTGGAACTCATTCGGTGCTTGAATATGTGGCACTCATTACTCCCCTCGTTACTCCCCGACAGCCGTTGAACAAGCAACCAAGAAGCGTTCGCCCATTTCCATTGAGATTAAGAAGACGTCGAACATGATGGGAGTGTCGGCGCTGGCCTCACCCACTAACTCAGTCGACTCTGACAATGAGAGTGAGCAGCAGCAGCAGCAGCACCATCACGGGGGCAAGGACAAGGAGAAGGAACCACACAGCAAGGACAAAGACAAGGAGAAGGAGAAGGAGAAGGAAAAGGATCAGGCCAAGGACAAGGACAAGGACGTTGGCAAGCGGTCACGCCGCGAGGAGCTGCTGAAGCAACTGCGCGCCGTCGAGGAGGCAATTGCCAAGAAGCGCTCCAAGCTGACCTAGTCTGGTTTGGCTATCGCATCGCTCCTTCCTCTCCTGCAAGAGCTCCTCTTCCCAAGATCCCACCCCACCCCATCCCATCACCGGGCGGATCGCCGCTGGGTTTTTTTGGCATCAATCAATACTTAGTGGTTAACGCAACATTCGCATCGGATTCGATATTGCTCCCTCGTCTGACCGCAGCGACTGCAGCATTGGGCAATTTATCAATTCAATGTATTTTAGGTTTAAAGTTCCGACATGTCCTTCCTTTTTTTTATTTCCTCCTTTTGACACCCCCACCACCAGCCCGTGATGGAGCACTAACAAGTAAAAGTATGTTTATAATAGATTATAAATAAAGGATGATAAAAACATGCGAAACTTTCAATTCTCTCATTTTCGGCTCAGTCTACAAGTCAAGGAAGGGAGGAAGGGGAAGATAAAGAAGGAAATCACACAAAATAAATCTATTTTGAATTTTTTCAATATTTTTCAAGTTTTGTTGTCAAAAAAAGAAGGGAAAATGGAGAACTGACAATGATTTGTTGTACCAAAAATACATTTTTTTTTACTTAAACTGTTTCAAAACTAAAAGAATATGTTTAGTATAGGATTTTGTTTATTTCCAATAAAAATTATTTTGAAATTTGCGGTTTTCGCTTAAAGAGACACCTAAAAAACTCTATTTACTTGTTTTTTAGTTTTGGAAATACAAATAAATATTTAATGCTAATGAGAACATGAGATTTGATTTATAAATGGACAGAGAATATATGTATATTATATAAATATATATTAGTTCTTATATACTCGTGACAGGTCACGACATGCGGTAGTCCAACGATCTGGCAACGCCATTTACCAGCACTTGGAACGGGATGCAACTATTACTATAACCGCGACCCAACCTCGAGTTGCGCGTGCGCACTGTGCGCCAGCATTGGGTAAATCAGCTAACTTGGGCAGCCATTAATGCTACTGAATTGGATATATATCTACATAATTGCATATTAATACCTATTTATTCGAGACGCCAAGACACGTTTCAGTCAAACTATCTGGCAACGCCATGCGCCAGCACGTGGCGCCTTAAAGAACCAAATGCAACTCTAACCACGCCAAGCCTCGTGTTGAAAGATGAAAGAAATCGTATGTTTATTTGTATTTTTCTCCATAAGTTTACATATTTAGAGTAAATCATAAGTGGTGACAACTCGTGAATCCCAGAGTTGCTGCGGCTACCACTTGCCATCGTCATGGGGCAGGGGAATGTTCGCGGCCTTTTCCAAGTCGGCCTCCACCTTCAGGCGCAGCTCCTTGTCCTCCTGGCAATCGGCCGGAAACTTGGCCGGCATCGGCACGAACTCCAATTGCTCATCTCCCATCAACTGGGTGGCAGCCCACAAGAATGGGTACACAAAGCTGTACTTGTTGTACGGTTTAATGTCGTAGAAGTACTGCAGAAAGAGTCGGTTCCGGAATGTGCGAAAATATGCATCTTCGGTGGCCACTCACCTGACACTTGGTCTTCCGCTTGTGCAGATCCTTTAGTTCATCCTTATTGCCAACGAGAATGACGGGCACGTTCTTGTAGGCAGTACGCAGCCCCAAATGGTCGTTCTCTGGGTCCTCAATCGCGATGATTGCGCACTCGGCTTGGACGCGGCTGCCATGGCGCAACTCCGCGTACTTTTCCTCATTGGTCACATCCCAGACACAGAAGCGCAAGGGGCCCCGGGTGGTGTAGAATACCAGGGAACGCACCCGCACGCCCTGCGCGTTCAATTCAGTGTCCGGGAAGCCGCCGAGCTCCATGCGCTCCTCGAACTTACTCTTAACTGGGCCGTCGTCGCCGACAAGGACGCACTTGAATGTCGGCATTGGGGCTTGTTTTTCGTCAGCCATCTTTCTTCTTAGTTCTTCTGTTTTTCCTTTTTTCTTTCCAAGAGAGATCACGCCGTCCAAGCTTACGTTTGAAAATGGAATTGTAGTTGTGGGCTTCTTGGTGGAATTTTGGCAGGTATTATCGATGTTACATATCGATAAGAAGAATCGCCAAAAGGGTACTAAACACAGGTCTACAGAATTGGTGTAAAAGAAACGAAATTCCTATTTGGTTTCGGCTTTCCGATAATCTCCTTCATTTTGCCCAACATAATGCTGAATTTCCTGGGTAGTTATTAATAAAATTTATAAGAGGCCGATTTCTTATTACATTTTCCAACAAAGCTCATATTTTTCCAGTTCAAACTTCAACCGACAATTAAAATGCAACCCTGGGCGTCAATTGGATGCATTTTTACACTAATGCATGCATAACTTTACTGTACACACGCACACTAACACTTTTAGGAATATACTTGATGTTGCCACCGTTCTTAACATAAACAAAGGTTGCCAATATGAATTTTTTAAAAAGGAAAAAATTACCTTAAATAAAAACTAAAAGCTCTATTGGAAAATATTATGCATAGTATGTGTTTTCGTTTTGGAATTCCCAATTCGATATGATTTTGAGATGCCCAATTCTGAATTCATATATGCATTTCACGAATTGGCGAAAGTTTACTAGGAATGCGTGAAAAAGTGGAGCCCACCCAACTTTATTCTGTTTAAATTAGGTGACAACTATTATCGAAAAGGTAAAGAAATTATGGAAATTGAAGCCAAACAAGCAAGGAAGCTTTGGAAAACCGAAGCTTACATACCCTTGCAATATGTTAATTTGGGAAAGGCATAACTAAGCCGAAATTGCATATATTTCAATTTGGATACCTTTTCTGTGCTAGTTTTTGTTTGGTTAATAAACCTGCATATTGAGTTTACAAATTAAAAATTTTTTTTTTTTTTTTGGCATTTTTAATGATGTAACCCCTTATAAAATTTAAAAAAATCGGTCGAAATTTTTTTTCTACATTTTTACAATATTTTGTATTTAAATAATTAAGATTTTAATGGCGAATCCGAAAATATACGGCTTTTGGCTGTCACTTTCGTTTTAGCTACCAGAGGCTCTCAAAAATAACTCAAATTGGGCTCATTTTGGGTATTCAAAAAATGTGATATTTTTTTTGACAAACCAAATTAAAAAAAGGCATAACTAAGCCAAAATAGCATATATTTCAATTTTGACTGCTTCTCTGAGCTAGTTTTTATAAGGTTATAAAATTTGCATACTTAGTTAGGAAATTAAAAAAATTGTAATTTAATTTTTGACAATTTTCCTGATGTAACCCCTTATGAAATTTTGAAAAATCGTCCAAAATTTAGATTCTACATTTTTACAATTTTTTTGTATTTAAATTATTTAGATTTTAATGGCAAATCGAAAGATATCCGACCTTAGTACTTAAAAGACCTTAAGAGCTCCCAAGAAGACCTTAAATTCGCGCATTTTTGAGTTACAAAAAAAATTCTCAAAAATATATATTATAACTTTTTTAAACAAATCCGTAGAAACCGACAGACGGACAGACAAGTTTCTTCTTTTTCCAGGCTTTGTCTTTTTTTGTGTTGAAAAACAGAAGAAATATTTAAATAATGCGAATTCTGCTGGCATTTTCTGGGAATGGGGAAAAACCAGCTCAGCTGCCGAGCGCTTTTCCCAAAGATTGGACCATTTTCCCCGGTCCAGTGGTGCGGGTGTGTGCGTGTGTGTAATGCGAGCCAATTCCGCGCAGTGTGTTGTGCGTGAGTGTGCCGTGGAAAACCTATTTAGATGACGAATCACAGAAATTTGGCCTCATCAATGTCTGCTGTGTGTGTGTGGCCTCTCCCTCTTCCTCCCCCTCAGAGTGTATTACATTTCGGGGTTTCATTTTTTATACATGCACATATACATTATGGTTTATTCTAGGCGTTTTTTTTTTTTTGCAATCCCTCGTTGCCGTCATCGTGTCGCATTTTTGGCAATCACAGGCACAGGCCGCAGAAGCTGTCAGGAGACATTGTCATCATCCAGCGACCAAGTCAAGAACCGTGCACACTCCACACTCCGTACTCCTACTCCCATCCTCTGGCCTCCGGAGGAGGGGTGGTGTCCTTGGGAAGGGGGGCAATCCACCCACCTGGTCACGTCCTCCATGTGCGTGAAACGACAATACATGTGTCCGTAATCGACTGAGTTCCTCGCTCTGGTGTACACTCGAATTTTAGATATGTTTTAAACTTAAATTACAAAAAAATTATATTATTTGTTAGCATTAACTGAGTACTATATTTGCTTAGTGTAGCCATTAGCATTTTGTAAAGCATTTAGCATTTTATGTTAAGATTCCGCCGAGATTAAATGAAATTAGGTTTAAGAAAAACAAGAAGAAACACGTTGAACAAATTATAACCACGAAAATAAATGAAATAAATAAAGAACAATCTATATAAAAACTACGATAACATATTAATAAATAATATTATTAATAAATGATTATACAGTTTTTAGTCCCTTAATTAGACTCCGGGAAAGGACAAAGGAAAAAAAGACGATCGCTTTATCATCAGTACCCTTTTGGGGGAAAAGAGTAGCTTATAGTTCTGCTTTGTATTTATTTTAGTTTTAGTTTTTATTAAACAAAATAAGCTAACAATAATATTTAAGATTTAATAACAAATGGTTTTTACATTAATTTCCTCAAAAAACCTAAGAAAAATATTTAATTTATGTAAACAAATCTTAAGCTTACTTGAAAACCCCTGAAAAACACGAATTTCCGTGATTTTCTCTTTTATATATTTTTTTTAAAGTATTTTATTTATAAACCAAATTTTTTCAAGTGCATTTCCCCCCCTTTCGCTCGCCCCTTTGAGCCTAGATTGGCTGCTTAGGAAATAGTGTAATAAAGGCCAGCTGAAGCCCACACGCCGAAACCTCAGATTGGGATTTGAGCTAAATTTGCGAATTCCGCACCCTGTCCTCCGCCTGGGATTAGCGAATTCCGCTGCCATTTTTTTGTATTTTTTTTTTTGGACACCTCCCACGCACACCCGCACACACAACACACAGAACACAGGCGGACAAAAAAAACAATCACGAACAGATTTATCGCATTCATATTCAGCCTGATGCGATATGTGACCAGGAGGGGGTGGGGGCTGGGAGGAAGGGGGTGCAAAAAATGAGACCAGCCCCGCCCCTGACCATCCCTCCTCGCATCAGTGGGCGAAGACCGCAAAATGGGATTACATTACTCAAAGAAATTTATTTTGACAGAACTAATATTTTGTCCCAGAGATCAGCCCTGGTCGTGGTCCTGTTCCTCATGTCCTGGCCTGGCCTGGCCTGTCCTGAGCCTGCTCTTCTGGACTCTGATTGCCTGCTTAACTGTGGGGGGAGAGGGTGAGGGTAGGGGACTGCGGTCGTTGGGGTTGGTGTTGAGTTTGTGGTTGGAGGCTGAGGTTGGGGCTGGTGCGTATGGGGATCTCTCTAAGCCGTTTTTAGGGCTGTGCAACTCAGATACTTCAAAAATTTGCGAGAATCTTAAAGAATTTTAGATTTTTTTTGCTAGAATTCCAAACTGATTCTAGACTGCAACGAATGCTGAACACTTTAATTAATACTTAACCGAATTTCGGGGCAGTGGAACTCAAATACGCAAAATCTTCAATAATTTTGTATTTTTGCTTAGAATATAAAGATTTTTTGCTAGAATTCCCAACTGATTCTAGCCTGCAATTAATGTTGAACACGTTAATGAGTTCTGAAAATGATCTGATATTCGAATTTCAGACTGCAATATTCAAATACTTCAAAAAACTAAAAAATCTTCAAGAAACTTAAATTTTTGCTAGAATTCCCAACTGATTCTAGACTGCAACGAATGCTGACCACATTAATGGATACTGAAGGGGATCTGTTAACAGAATTTGGAGTTTGCGAAACTCAAATAATTCAAGTTATCCAAAATTTAATTTAAATTTCATTTATTTCGATTTTTTCGGATACTAACGCTAGAATTCCCAACTGATTTGAGCCTGAAACGAATGCTGACCACTTTAAAAGCTACTAAAGAAGTACAGGGGCTATCTATCTATTCTCTATATTTTAAAAAATTGTTGAATTGTTGAAAAATAAAATACTCTTTGTATTAACCTTCTGGCTTCAAAATTATTATTATTTTACACATCTTTAATAATCTTAGAAGCTTAAGATATTATTAGTGTGATGTCTTAAGGAAGAACTTCCCTTTAACGAATAATACTCAAGAAACCAGGGTTATTTAAGGGCTTAAAAAATGTATTTATTTGTTTTTAAAATCCAAAATAAATCTAAAGTTAAAATACCTCTCTTAGCCAAAAGGTCATTTTCCCAGACTTGCCTTGGTAAACGTCCGCCAGAGTGGCAAGCAGGCGTGGCCAGTACTTGGAGGAGGTCCTGGCTGGGATACCCATTCCCGCACCCGCACCCACTCCCCTCCCTGCCACCACTCCCTCTCCCCCGAAGCACACTCTGCACATAGGACATGTGTACATATGCCTGTACATATGTGGACGGGCGGCACACACGTATTTGGCCATGTCCTTTGGCGTTGTCCCTTGTCCGTTTGTTGCCATAGCCGTTTCCTTTTTTTGCCCCCTCCAGCCTCTCCATCCCCTCCCCACCATTTCCATTGCGACTGCGTGTGTGTGTGTGTGTTTTATTTTCGCCGAGGCAAAAGTTTTCTTTGATGCAATGTACAAACGACCCGACCAGCTAACGGCCACCAGAAAGGACCAAATGCGAATGGCTGCTGCTGCTGCTGCCGCTGTCCTGTGAGCAGGATCCCCCCTTCGGCCTGCTTTGGTGGTCCTCCTCTATTTGCGACTCAACTCGACCCTCACGTACGAACTTTGGCCATAACAACAACTGTGGCCATTACGAAGCCAGCGCATGTGATACGAGCCACACACGCACACACGCTCGCGAGTGTGTGGACACTGGAAAAAAACGTATGCCATTTAATTTCTTTATTTTTTTATTTATTTATTTATTCGCCAATGGTTACTTATAAACATACCTTAAATTAAAACCTAATTACATAGAAAATAATCTTGTAGCCTTTTTTTTTTAAATACGTCCCAAAAGTTGGCTTTCAATTTTATTTTTGGGACTTTTCAAATTTTATTGCCTACTTTTAGGGAGGTTTTAAAATTGTTTTTAGATCAATTGAGATTTAGTTGAATATTTTAATAATAAATTTACTTAAATAGGTTTTTTTTAAAGAATTATAGGCATATTTTTACCATTTTCTCTAACCACTCTTTTAGAAAATCTATATATATTTTTATATTATTTTGTTTTCTATTTTATTTATTTCATTGCATACTTTTGGGGAAATTTTTAGATTGCTTTTAAATCTTTTTAGGTTCTAGCGAATATTTTAAAAATAATTTTATAATAAGAACGCTTTAAAAAGTTTGTATAAGTTTTAATTTTGTATTAGAAAAATTTAAAAAATGACCAAAAACACCTCCAAACTCAATCAAAATGTTTTTCCAATTTTTTTTTTTTTTTTTTTAAATTTTTTTTCTAAGAAACTAGTCAACTTTTTGTTGCAGTGCAGCGGGTCCCTTGGTCCTTGTTGGACATTCCGTGCCGAGGCGCGTTGGCAACCGCCTGCTACCTTTACCGAGGCGAGCGTCGAGGAGCAGCGTCCTTCCTCCGCCGCCTTCCACCACCGCCGACGCACACAGCAGCCGCCATCAAAAAAGGCTTTCAATGGTAGACGAGAGGTCCTGCCCGCCCACTTTTCACATCCCACATCCCACCAGCCACCACTCCCAGCACCCCCCACTCCCACTCCTCAAAGTCCTGCATGTCCTGTTGTCCGTTTTTCCCGTTGCCATGTTGGACAGCAATGGCGATATTTGCTTTCCTTTCCGCCATGAAACCGAAATGAAATGTGAGGCGAAAAGGACGAAGCGCGAAGAGCAAGGACTAAGGACGAGGTGGTGAAGCGGGGGGGAGGGGGAGGGAGAGGGAGGAGGGGTTGCTAAACGCGCCGGACTCTGATGGCTGTGAGTGTGTGTGCGGGGTGGGTGGCTTTTTCGCCATTATTGTGGCAATTTTGATCAATGGCCCTATTTTTCGGACCCAAAAAGAACTAAGGACGAAGGACGAAGGACGCAGGACCTGCAGGTTGCCTTTGACATTAGTTGGGGATATATACATATATGGGAAAGCTTCTTTTGTCACCTATGGGGACCTAGAGGACTTGAAGAAAACCCTAATTAAGGCTATTTTAGTTTAAAGTATTTTTTTTTTAAGTTAAAAGTAATTATAGATAACATGGAGTTCCAGGAAGATTTAAGATATCATGGCTTTATATGGTTATATTTAATATATATATTTTAAAAGACCACAAAAGTCGCTGTACATTTAAAAGGTCTTAAAGTTGGCAATAAAATACCTTAAAAAACACAATTCAATACAATACCTTACTCTTAATTTGAAATAATAAACTTTAAAGCATGTCAGAGTTATATAATTCATTAACAATTTTTGATTTTGTAAATCTTGTTTAATAATTTAATTTTATTCATAGATTTTTAGATTTTTTGTAGTGGAAATCAACATGACTATAAGCTTATTATCATCATGCAACTAAATATTATTTTTAAAACGTAGTATCTTCTGTTTAAGCATTATAAACATTTTTAAAAGTTTGTTACCTACGTATAAAAATATTTTTTTAAATTATTAAAAATTTTATTATTAAGTTACACCGAAGAAGTTATTTTTTCTGAAGCATTTACGTTTTTATTTAGCCATTTTATATATTAACATTTTATCATTTTCCCCATTCTGTTCATACATTTCCTTAAAATAGATGTCAGCATTAATCAAGGACATAACAGACTTTCAAACTAGCTTAGGGTATCTGTTAGTCTATCTCTACACCTACTTTTTTTTAGGTTTTTTTTATTAGCCGCGTCTAACTTCGTCGCTTGGTATTTTTTCTACTTTTTATTATTTATTTTTGCCGCGTCTGCAGAACTTCGATGGGCGATTCGCGGGCGTTGTCGTTGTTATTATTTGTGTCCTGGCCTTATGACCACCACACACAGATGCAAAATACACCCCCACACACCACACACACCACGCACACACACACACTTGTCACATATGTGCGACCACAGGCCACAACATTTTTTCGGGGCTAATCGAAGTTAACCCCACGAGGGGGCGCCTCTTTAACCCCAAAACCAAGGCACGTCCGTTGGCTTTGGCAATTTTTTATGCATGGCTCCCGGTCTGCCATTCAATTCGTTTCGATTCCTTTTCGATTCCGCCACTGCCCATTAAATTTACGACACAAAACGCAGTCGGGCAGGCAAACACAAACAGCCACACACACACGCACTCCCATACAGAGAGAGAAAAATCAGTAAGGAAAACTAGTTTGATTTATGGAATTATTAGTATAATTTTTGAATTAAATTCAGGGATTCTACAAAACTCGCTGAAACTTTGAAATTATTTAAGGGAACAGCCTACAAGTATGCTAAGAAATTTACCTTCTTAAGAAACTTTTATTTATTATTAATGTATTATTATAATTATATTGGAAGCAACCGAAATCCCTATGAAGTTGATATGCTACGAATTGTATTCCCTAAAATACCATTTTAAAGAGATTTCTTGGTAAAAATAATTTATTGCATACTTTTGGACACATTTTTTAATTGTATTATAAACTTACAGCGATTTCTGTGGCAGCCCTGTTTAATAAAGGGATTTCTTGGTAAAAATAATTTATTGCATACTTTTAGGCACATTTTTTAATTGACTTGTAAATCTACTGCGATTTCTGTGGCAGCCCGGCTTAATAAATAATTATTATTGGATTGCATTTTCATTAAATCAATATTAAAATATACTCTATCTAAATATGATAATTATAATGCTCAATCAGGCTTACTTTTTCCATAACCCCTCATACTTTCAATTTATATTTCTGTGCATTATTTTTGACTCCTGGAATTTTCTCTCAGTGGACAGACAGACAAACAAATCGAGGCATAGACAAACAAACAAACCGAAGGGCAAACATTTTTATAAAGTCGCCGACGACGACGACGCCAATGAGCAGGAAAAGCGAAGGGAAAAAGAAAATAAATAAAGAAAAAATAAGAAAAGGAGGGAAATAAAAGAGTTGCTTATGATTTGGGGGCGGGGCTCTCGGGGCTTCCCCCGAAAATGAAGGCAACTGTGACTGGGCCACATGTTTGTGGACATTTATGCAAACTTTTCGCATTTTTTGCGCATTTGCTTTGCGTGGAAGTCCCTGGTTCTGGCCGGGGGTTAAGGGCCCAGGTCCAGCTTGGGATAGTCACCATGTGTATGCCTGGCAGTGGGGGGTTAAGGTCTCTCTGTATGTTTGTCTATTTGGTGGCTTTTACTCAAATTTGATTTAGATTCGATTTGGGTTGCAGAAGGGATAAAGAAACCCCGAGCAGAGATCAAAAATGTAAGGAAAACTTCTAGTACTTAAATGGGATTTTTAAAGGACACAGATTTAGGTTTAAATTAGTTATTTTATATTAAAATAACGAGGTAAATTCAAGTTAAATTGCATTTAAGCATCTTTAAAAAGGTTTCTTTTATTTTCTTTGATTTTTGTTATAATTATTTGTTTACTTTTATGCAAGTTTGATTTGTTAGCCATCTTTACCTCAAAATATATTAATAGTAAATAATGTTTCTTTCTAAATTAAACTTTAAGCTGAGTGAATAATTTATACAAGTGGACAATTTTTTATAATAATCGCTCATAATGATCCTTGATGTACTCCTAAGTTTCACAATTCTTAACAAACCTTTTATATATTTTTATTTATATATAACAGATATAAATATATATCAATATATATGTATATATTCCGAACCTTAACGAACTCCTCTCTGTTCACCTTTATTTATTTTTTGTACCGATCCCACAACCAGCATATACTTACGCATGTGTCCTGCTTTGATATTTCTTCGTCCTTCCTATCAATAAGAACCAGATGTTGCTCAGCCCAGCCAGCATAATATATATGAAATTACCAACAAACAAAAAAAAAAGAGCACAAAAAATGATAACAAAACAAATAATAAATAAAAATTGCCCAACAAGGTGCAAATGAAATGAATTCAAATTTCGACTGCGGTCGCCACAATAGGTGCACCCATATGGGATGGCGACAATACGCAGATGTCCTGCGAAGCGAATCCTTGTTTGTGCCAGTTCCTGTTTCTATATGTTTAAGGGGTATGTGTGCTAAGTAGGGAATAGGGAATATAGAGAGCCTTAGGATTTATTTGGAATATATTTAGAATTAATTAAAAAGCCTTTAATGGGATTTTTTCCAAGACTAATTTTTAATACAAAGGTTAATATGAAAAGGTAATAATTAAGGTCAAGACTTGATGGATCATTTGGTAAGGGATTTTCAGAGTAAAACCTAATTTGTATAAAAAAATACAGGAAAGAAAATAATAATAAAAAAATAGAAATTATGTAAAAGGCTTAAAAAAAGGTTTATATAAAATATGAAATATATAAAATGTGCAAGGTAATATTTAAGGTCAAGTCTTGTATAAAAATATAAAATTAAGCTTAGTGGATAATTTTGTAGATGATTTACAGAGCAAAACTTAAATTGAATGAAAAATACAGGAAAGAAAATAATAATTGCACAGAGAGAATTATGGGGTTTGGAAATTGAGAATCCGCGTACTCAAATTTGTACTATTCTTATTCTGAGTACGGATTTTTTTTAAATTCCTAGATTAAGTTTATTTTCCCTACTTTGAGACCAAAAAAAATGCAAAATAAATACAAAAGTACTCACACCTAATTTAAGTACAAAAATTCTTGAATTTAAATGGTTTTATTCTTAAATTGAGTACGTCTGTACTCAAGTTTGAAGGAAAGGGGTGAGAGGGGAGGATTTTCAGAGCAAAACTTGATTTGAATAAAAAATACAGCAAAGAAAATAATAATAAAAAAATAATAATTATGTACAAGGCTTAAAAAAAGGTATTAACACTCAATTATTTTATTATCTTTATAAATATTTTTATAGTGTTTTCGAAATATATTAATTTATTTTAAGCCTTTAATAAAAGCATTGAAATTTAATTTTATCTAACTAAGTGCTGTATTTTCTATAAAGAAAATCCCCCTTTACAGGGCATTCCCGCTTCGTGGTGATTTTTTTTTTGAAATTCCGGGAAAAACTTAATGACGTGCCTTTCTTGTTTTTTGAATAAAATGAAAAATTTGTAAACGCTCTCGCGATCTCATATGACGAAACGGGACATGCCAACTACAAAGGACGATGACGACGAGCAAGGACATGAGGGCCATTTCCAACTACACCACGTGCGTGTGTGTGTGTGTGAGTGCCGCCAGATTGCCGCAAGGTAAAAAAAAAAAAAAGAAGTGCACACAAAATCAACGCGACGCGCTCGGTATTCCAGTATCTCCCATGTCCTGTGTGTGTCCTGTGAGTCCTGTGTGCGTATTTCATTCTGTTTTTTATTCTTCTTATTTTTTTTCTGCTTTTTGCATATCATATAGGGGAGGTAGGGTGGCGGTGCTCGGTGCCCGGGGGTTGGAATCATCATTTGAATAATTCGACATTTGCGGCGTCCTTTTCAGCGGCGGCCCAGCGAGTCCTTTCCACCTTTGATTTCCACCTTTCCACGCGCCACACAGCCGCGCATCGAATGACGAAAATTTCGTAATAAATAAATAATCCTTTTCGCGTGCGACTGTGTGTGTGTGCGGAAAAACTATGCCACTGGGGGAGGGGAGGAAAATTTGCTCGCAATTTGAAATTATGGATGAAAAGAAATGAGGCCATGCAAATGTATGTAGATACAATATGTGGGCATTAAGGGTTGCCCCTTTCCCGCGGGAAAGGGGTGCCCGGCCAGGGGTAGGAGCTGCTGCTGGCTGTTGCCAATATCCGGAGTCCGGAGTCCTGGGCCCTGCGTCGAATTTTTCACGAAATATTCAGAAGAGCGTATGCAGATATGGGCTCGCTTACAACACCTGGCCGACATCGGCAATCGATATCCACGGACACCGCGACGGACACGGACACGGACAGGGACTCAATATCCGCGGACAGTTGCTAGCCGAAATTCAATCGGATGAGGAGCAGGAGCTGGAGGATGCGGGAACCCTTGAATTATAGCCACGGGAATGGGGTGATTCGCTTGATTTGAATTGATGAGCCCGCCATGAAGGTTGGGCATTTTATGTGTTTTTTTTGTATCTTGGAAAGGTGAGCAAAAAAAAAATAACTATAAAATATGTTGAAGATAAATAATTATATTCTCAAAGGCTTAAATCAGCCGACAAGTCCGCGAGCCAACAAAATACTAACTTTAAGATATATTCTCGGAATGGTATTTGAATATTCCTTAGCCAGGACAAACAGCAGAACTGAGAAAATAAAAAGTATATAAAAAATAAGAAAACAATTCGAAAAAAATAAAATAAAATATAATTTTCAGAGATTTCCGCCTAGTTATCACTAATTTGCAGCTAGAACCGGTTGCGAATTTTAGCAAAACGCAAGGGGGGACAAGGAGGTCACAAATGATTATTTATAATTATTATTATTTATTTATTATATTTATTTATTATTAAATATTAAATTTTATTATTAAATATTTATTCAGTTTTTTTGGGAGTTGGACTCAATTTAAGGATAAAACCATTTCATTTCAAGAATATGTGTACTTAATTTTGGTGTGAGTACTTTTGTATTCATTTTGAATTTTTTTTGGTCTCAAAGTAAGGAAAAAAAACTTAATCTAGGAATTTAAAAAAAATCCGTACTCAAAATAAGAATATTACGAATTGGAGTACGCAGATTCTCAATTTCCGAACCGCATAATTCTCTCTGTGTACTTTTTTTATTAATTAATTTATTTTTTAATAAGGTTTAATACCAATAAAACAAGTAAAAATACCATTAATACCAGGAAGTCACTAAGATATTAGTTTTGTCCGATTTCTACAGCTTTCTAACTTGTTTTTTTAATAACTGAAAACGGTGTCAAAGCTGGAATACTTATACATATTTGAATTTCTCTCAGTGCCTGACTTTGATGGGCATTAGCATCGTTAAATTTGTGGATTCGAAAACACACACAGAGTTTTTTGAAAAACCCAATTTCCCTTTGCCAGCCCTGATTTCCAAGCAACCCCTGTGGGCTCCGTCTAAAAACAATGAAGAAAATTCAGCGAAATTTGCCTGTTGTGCCATTTTTTAATTTTTTTCGCCTTCTGTCATTGTCCGCCAAAAACGCAACCCCCTAAGGCCCTTAACCCTTTTCCTATTCCTCTTTTTTTTTTTAATGTAACCCACCCATCAGCACATCATCCCGACACGAATTGCAACTGCAGTTTCGCCAATCTGCCGGAAAATCTGCACGAGCGAAAACCGAAAATCCGGAAAATCCCGAAAATCCATCCAAGAGGTGTACAGTCATGCGAGGACTATACATATATAAGCATCTCCCGAGTCCAATCCGATTTTGTTCAACTCATTAACCACTTGACTAATTGCTGCCGAGGCTCAAGGGATCAACGCGGATAACTCGAATGTATTTTTCCCCTTATTTTTACCTTTTTTTCACCCAAAAAGATCACAATGGCATAATTGCGAATCGGGGATTGGCGCCTTAACCCAATTGTTGTTGCCTTCACACCTTAACAATACCGCAGAGGAACAACAACCATAATCTATCCAGCATCCTCAAATTCACACGCACTTTGAACCCTGTGTGTGATCCACAAAAAAAAAAAACAGGATCCGCAGGTCCAGGTTCCTGGTTCCTGGTTCCAGGGGCAGCATCCCTTAACCTCTCTCTGCTCTCGTCCTGCCTTTTGGTTTTTGGGGTAAAAAACCAAGTTTTTGACATTAAACTGCAAACATGATGTTATATAATACGCATAATTGCTCGGCTCATGGGACGCGACACAGCATCGCTCATTGATGCTGGGTCCGGGTCCGGGCAGGAAGTCAAGGACCCTTGAAATGATCCGTTCCTTTCATTATTTTTCCACCAATTTTTTGTCCTTTTTTTTGGGTGTTTTGTTGCTCATAAATTGCCGCTAAATGGCTGCGAGGGGAGAAGGCCTGTCATTGGTTTGTTTAGGGTTTGATGTGTCAATATTTGACAGATCAAATTGATATTTATACGTTTATGGTATAATAAGGCCGCTCTCGCTCTCGCTCTCCCCCCCATGTTTTTTGTGCCTGTTTTGGCAGCAGCTACTTAAACCTGACTAATTGCCTGATTAATGATTTTATCCGGGAATATTGCGGGGCTGGACAATGGTTGGACAATGGACGACGCCATGGGGTCAGTCGCTGCCTCTTTTGGTGGGTTAATAAATATTTTTAATTAACCAATCGATCGGAGTTAGGGGTCAGCAGGGGACTTTGGTTTAATTAGAAGGTTTTGTTTAGGAAATTAAAAAGTATTGTGTGTTTCTGTATTATTATAATTAATTAACCTGATATCTCATTGTTTTTATTCAAATTTGCAATATTGTAATTGGGCTGAGAGCCTGTTTTGGTTTTATTTTTATATTCAGAGAAGATGAAAGTGCTTTTATAAAGATTCTACACTCAAAAACATTTAAATGTAAGCCCATAATATATATTGTTATTATTTAAATTAATTATTAGACTACATAGGTTCGTGGCTCAAATTAGGCTTTATTTATTATATACTTTATAATTTATTTATTTATTTATTTATTTATTTATTTATTTATTTATTTATTTATTTATTTATTTATTTATTTATTTATTTATTTATTTATTTATTTATTTATTTATTTATTTATTTATTTATTTATTTATAATATAAGCATACTGAGAAATAAAAAAAATATATATAAAGACTTGCCATTTATTGTACGAAAGTATTAGCAAATTCGAAATATATATCAACTTAGAGAGAATTCAAGATCTCTTGATGAAAATATTTCTTAAATTTGTTTATTAAATGCCCTAATTCTTTAAAAATATATACGTTTAATCCAGTAAATAGCTTGATTATTAAATTATCAGTATATATTGAAAGCACATATTTTTTAATATAGCAAAGGCATTTGCTTAAAATTATTTAAATATTGTGAATCTCCTTCAGAAGTCAAAACACTGACAACCTTTGCGTGATGATTGATGGTGCCTTTTTAATAGCTTGATTAATTAATTATCCTGCCAGCTGAAGCACTAGCTTGTGGCATAATTTAGCAACTAAATTAAGGACATTCGGCAATTAGAATTACTAAGAGATATCCTGCTGCCTCAGAGCGAATCTCCTGGAAGCCGATTGTGGATCAATCAACTCGTTAGGGCATTTTGCACCGCAGCAGGCTCGAGCCATTGTCTGCGGCTCGAGGACTGCTGTTATCCTGTGCCCTGATCCTGGTCGGGAACCTGCGAAATTGAGGATCACAGCTGGCAGTCTTCGAAGACGAAGACCCCTTGCCGAGGGATGACGCCTCTGTGTGTCGCGGTCGACAGCCTCCGTTATCCCTCGAAGGATTCGGCACATAACCCGAGCCCGCGAAGGAGATGAAAAAAGGAGCAACTGTTACCTTAATCATTATAAATTATAGATGTGGCCTCGAAGGGGTTAACAACTTTCTCACGATCGAAGGAAAACAGCGCAATGATGCTTTGTTATCGAATGTAACGGGTTTCTGGGTTTCTGGGTCCTAGGACCTACTTTTAACCCCTCCGAGGATATATAAAAAATAATAGAAAATCGGCGCACCCATTGACTGACGTTCGACAAATGGGCAAAAGTGTTTGTCAGTTGGATTTATGATCGAGTTCGATCCTTTTTTAAAAAACGAAAACGAAAGGACTGGGCATCTGCAATTTTCTTGAGATTTATTTGACAGTTTGGATCCTTTTCTCTCAAGAAACAATTAATTACATGGGGTGGGAAGCAAGGGGAATGCCCAGAAGATCCTTAGTATTTTTTAAATATTATAAAAAGTTACATAAAATATAAATAAATATATAAAAATATAAATAAATATTGTAAAAATATTATTTTTCAATTTAACAATTCAACAAGTTTTATGGTCATCGATTTTTTCTGACGAAACAATTAATTACATAGGGTGGGCTTGCTTGAGAAACTAAGGGGAATGCCCAGAACTTCTTTAGTATTTTTTAAATATTATAAACAGTTACATAAAATATAAATAAGTATTTTAAAAATATTATTTTTGAGTTTAACAATTTTTGAGTTCAACAAGTCTTATGGTTATCGATTTTTCTCTCAAGAAACAATTAATTACATAGGGTGGGCTTGCTTGAGAAACTAAGGGAATTGTCCAGAAGTTCTTTAGTATTTTTTAAATATTGTAAAAAGTTCCATTTCTGATAAATATTTGTAAATTTTATTTTTGGTTCCTGGCCTTCCTGGCCAACTTTTTCCATTTTTAGTTGGTTTGCTTATCGTATTTATTCTCTTGATTATTATCCTTATTACTATCATTATTATTATCATTCTGGCATATGTGTGTGTGTTGCAGCTCGTCCTTGTCGTCCTTGCAAAAACTTAGCCGGCAAATGTAACAAACGCAGCGCGGAAAAAGAAAGCAAATCGGGGAAAAAGCGTAGAGAAAAGTCCCAAATGAAGCAGGACCATGTAAGCGGGATAACATTTCAGCAGCAGAAGCAGCAGGAGCAGGACTCGGCGATGAAGTTGCTACGGAAATTCGTTATTGTGTTACCACAGGCGATGTGTCTGTGTCCCAACATGGCCCGCCCCCTGCCAGCCCAACGCCCTCAACGACAACCAACAGTTCTAATAACAACAAGGAACAGTGGCCTGAAAATGTCCTTTAAAATATTTTTAAAATATTTTAAAGAGACTTATTTATTTCAAAATATATATTTTTGTGGCCTTGCTTCTGTCTTAAATTAAGTAAAATATAAAATATAATATATATTATTCTGATTTAAAATATAATTCAAGCCACTGTGAAGGCAGCACCTTTTTGCTTGGTCCTTGGTCCTTTTCCCTTTTTGGGCGAGCGACCTTTGCATGCACGACAATATTTTAATATGCAAAATTTTCAAATACAACGCACACACACGCACGCAGGCAGGACATGGCCACACACACACAGTTGCGACTGATGCCTTTTGGTCAGGAGGCAGGACGACAGCCGTCCGTTGGCAGGGATGGAAGGATGCTGGCAAACGGTCGCCGGAGTATCCAATTCAAAAAATTTTGCAAGCCAACCGAGCGGAATCGGCAAGAGCTCGTCCTGCTGCTTTCTTTACCTTTCCTTTTTTAATATATATATTTTTACATATATTATTTCTCTTTTTCTTTCATTTCCTTTTCCGCTGGGCGGCGTCCACCGAAGCGCATCATCGACACACACACACATATGTCGAGAAAGGACTCCCCGGCACAAAGGGAAAATTGGGTTTAAGGGTAAATATATATATTATATTATAAATAAATTAAAAAAGCATTTTAAAATGGCTTGTTTTATTATTTATTATTATAAATATTAATAGCTTGCATTTCATTAAAGGTAAAAAATATTTAAGGCTTCCTTTTTCAGCTGTGAACTTCACAGGAGTATCTTTGTGGCCAGGATAATCCTTTTCTTAAGTCAAAAATCACTAAATGAAGTAAAGAAGCTCCGAATTAAATTATTTTATTATTAAAATCCATTTTTTTTGAGTGCACAGCCGGTGACATGACGGTGGCTGCTGGAGAAACTGTCTCCGGTAACCCCTGGCTCTTGACCAGTTATCCCTTCGAGGGATAAACACCCCCCCCTCTCGTTGTGTCAGCCAGTCAATCAGAGGTCCTGCAGATCCTGATTTACGCAGGTGAGCCTGAGCCAGCGACTGCCATTGGCATTGTTGTATTTGTTGTATTTGCGGCCGGGGACAGGACGATTCCCTCCAGCTTGATGTGGGACGCCCACATGTATCACGTTTGCGTGTATCCTGGCGAGGACATGCCACTATATAACCACCTCTATTTACATAGGCATCGGGCCGTGGTGGATGGAAATACGATTTTTATAATGTGTTTTGCCTGGACAAACATTTTGCGCCGAGTCGGTGGCTTAAGTTGGTCAATGGAGTGGAGTGAGCTGTCAGGAAGGGACAGGACAGGAGATGAATTCAGTGCGGAGATCATCTTTAAGGTTTGGTTTTACAAGAAAAATCCATTAAAAAACCATAAATAAGAGCTGGCGCTTAATGTCAAGAAATAGTTATTAAAAAAGGCAAGACAGGGAGCCAGCAATGGTTCGTCAGTTACCTATGC
The DNA here is from genome assembly GCA_014170255.2 of Drosophila triauraria. Lineage (NCBI taxonomy): Eukaryota > Metazoa > Arthropoda > Insecta > Diptera > Drosophilidae > Drosophila > Drosophila triauraria. Next base: position 2,664,656 of record CM024333.1, on the reverse strand, counting down.
TAATTATAATTCAATATTACGCGGCCTTACCATTACCTTGCAGCTAGAACCCTTTGAGAATTCCAGGGCAAAGCAAGCGAGATTAAATTTATAATTTTGAATCGAAAACTAATTATAAATTATAGAAATCGATTAGGAACATTCATAATTTTTACTTATTTAATTCAATATTTAATATTAATACTAATTTGGTATTTAATATTAATATAAATATGGTATTTAATATTAATATTAATTTGGTATGTAATATTAATATAAATTAGGTATTTAATATTATTATTAATACGGTATTTAATATTAACATATATTTGGTATTTAATATTAATATAAATTTGATATTTAATATTAATATTAATTTGGTATTTAATATTAATATTAATTTGGTATTAATATTAATATAAATTTGGTATTTAATATTAATATAAATTTGGTATTTAATATTAATATTAATTATGTATTTATTATTAATATTAATTTGGTATTTAATATTAATATAAATATGGTATTTAATATTAACATTAATTTGGTATTTAATATTAATATAAACTTGGTATTTAAATAAGTTCTTTTATACTTTCGATTACAATTTCTACGTTTCCTTGGGTTAATTTTTCAAGTGCTGACTCTTTCCTCTTATCTATAAATATTTCTTCAACTACATTTTCTTGTAATTTCTAAATTTGTTTATAATTTTTTCTTGCAGTGCCCCTCTTAACCCTTTTCGCGCTCCACTGATGGCCTTTAATTGGGGCATTGTTCTACGCGGTCGCTGGATTTTGGATTTCAGCTCTCAGATCTGGCATTTGTCGCCTTGCAGGACGCCCAGGACGCCCAGAATGCCAGGATGCCGGGATGCCAAGACGCTTGTCGCAGGACTTGCGGTGCCGAGCTGCTTCCGAGTGATATGATGCGTGCCCCATGTGTATCGGTATATATCTCTATATATATGTTTTATAAAAACGTAATATATGTGTCCATGTGTGCGCGTTGTCAGGTTGTTTTCTGGAGCGTGTGCTGTGCGTGTGTTGTTGTTTGCGAGACAAAGGGAGCCGGACAGGGGCAGGACATCCTTGGAGCAGGACACGCCGCGGACCATGGCGGCGCCAAGTGGTTGGCGGGGAATATTTAACAGGAAGAAACCAATAAAACCTAATGATATGAAAAAATGCAATTTTCTGAAACCCGAACGAACGAACGCTCCGGGAGGGGAGTGTGTGTCCTTTGGGCGCCTTCTCCGTTTACACTAGCAAGGATATGAGCAAAAAATATATAATATATATGACCAAATATGTGATGTAAACTTAATATATAAATACAGTAAATAGGAAAATAAAGAGGGTATATTTGCAGGACTTTAATTTTTAAGCTTTCAAAAAAACTTACTTCTATTTTACTTCTAAAAAAAATATTATAAATTTTTTAAAATACTATAAAAATCCTTTTACTTCCAAAAAAAATTATTATAATTTTTTCGAAACACTGTAATTTGTTCCTAAAAATTAATTATGTGAGTTTTAGCTAAGTTTTAGTTTGTTTTTTGTAAAGAATAATATATTTCTTAGATATGTATATTATATTCTTCTATTATTTTATTTTTTCCTATTTAAGAGGTTTGGTATTAATTTGCTTTTAATTTAATTTGTATTTTTTTAGTTCACATATTGTGTAAACGGGGCTTAACTTTGATTTTCCGCTTCAAAAATCACAAACATCCGGAGCAGAAGCAGCGCGCGTCTTTGGCCAAGGAGAAGGTCCTCCGACCCATTCCGTACCTCCTTCGCAAAGGAGGAGCGCCTCCTTCGATTGTCCCCTGTTGTCATATGTGAAGTTCTCGTCGCGTTTGTGGATTTTACATTACCGGCCCTCGCAACAACAAAAACAAAAAAAGAAGGAACAAAGAAATACAAAAATAAAAGAGGATGAGCGAGTGCCGACCATGCAATACCCGAAACGGAACCAGAAGCTTTTACGCGACCGAATGAATGAATGAATTAATGAATTATTAATAATAATCTATTATAAGCCATTGAATTTATGTATTAATTTATTAATTTAATTTATTGACTAATTTATTAATTAATGTAAAATTAGGATTGGAAAGATTGAAGTCGTGATAATTCTGTTTTTCATTAAAAAAAAGTAACCCCTGAGGAAAAGCTTGTTTCCTTATATTTAAAAGGTACTGAAAGGTATTAAAGGTATTAAAGGTATTAAAAGGTATTTTAACAGATTAAGCTATGAATAAATATATTTATAATTACCCAATATATGTCTGTCCTTCTCCCAGTTCCCTATAAACATTACAATAAAACCTATATACCCTTTTTTGGTGACAATCCAAGATTTGAAACGCGAACTTGGCTTCAAAAGGAAAATTCTCACAGGGTGTTGGTGGGGTGGGGGATACAAAAATATATATAGAAAAAAAAAACTAAAAGAAAAGAAAACTCAATGATAGACAACGGGAAAACAAAAACATGGCACCCAACACTTGTCCACTGGCCTGGCAAATGGATTGGGAAGAGGTCCGCGGCAAGGCAGGAGGTTGCGAGGGCCCAAGATGACAGGACCTGACCCTCCCCCTCCGAAGGACCTCCCCCCACCCCCCTTGATACATAAATGACAATGTATTGCCGCGGCGGCCAGGAGAGATGGCAGACATGTAAGCAATTTTCCAAAGTACTTAGTCAGCAACTTTTACCCCTCCGCCTTTGTTGTTGTTTTAGTAGCCTGGCCGCCCTTCGACCTCTGCGGGGTGACCACACACACACACACACACACGGGCAGGCACACATGCAAAAATGGCAGGACAAGGAAATATGAGGAAAAGTGAGGCAGAAAGCGCCCACGCATGGCTCGCTGGAGATACCACGGGGTTATGTTATGTCCTGTCACTGGCTACAAGGCGAGCGATAAGCCAGCCACACCCCCAAAAACGCCCAAAAAAAACGCCCATCTGCCACCCCAGCCCCCTTGCAAAAAAAACGGAAAGAAACTCCGCACCACCGCAGCCCTAAGAACATTCTTCGCCAGCGGTTCGCATTTATTTATTTCCATTTTTTTAACACATATTAAGCCGCAAAAATATTGCCTGTCCTTTCCACTTCTCCTTCATTTTTTCATCTCCCTCTCTTTTTTTTTTTGTCCAGAATTTGCAAAAGACGCAAAAAGTAGCTAGCAATGAAGTGTTGCACTTAAAAAAAATACTTAAAATACTTAATACTAAATACTAAAATACTCAAAATACTTAAAATACTTAAAAAACTTAAAATACTTAAATACTAAATACTTAAATACTAAATACTAAAGTACTTAAATACTAGAGAGAGAAAATTACAACCACGCAAATATTTTACAGTGAAAAGTGCTGGAATATCCACTTTTTATATAAGAAAATTTCGAAAAACCTTTTGAAAATTAAACAAATAATTAAAATAAAATTTATTTTTAACTGAATATTCTTTAAATTTTTTATATTTGCATTTAAACTCCTGATTGTATTTGGTTCATCTTTCTAAATACTTTTTATAGTAGTTAAGGCAGTCTTTCTTCTGGAATATCCTCTGCATAATCTGTTTTATTATTTACTTTACAATATAAAAAATGTATTTTATATTTTAAATTGCTAAAATATTTTTCCAAGTGCACGTAGCAATGGTAATATCCTAGCTGGTCGTCTAATTCAGTCGATAGCCATTCATTGGAAACGCTTGATTGATGCTCCGGCCTTGTCTGCTGCTCGTCGATAAGCGGCAAAGACTATGTGACTCTTAACCCCACACAGCCCCTGTTGTTCAGCTGTCCGTGTTCCTTAACCCCCTCAAGCACACCACCCACCGCCTGCCTGATTTTTACAATTGCCAGCGATTCCATTTTTCACTTTACATATTTCAAGGATCAGAGACGACTTGGACTTGGACTTGGACTCGGATGGAAACTAGCAGAAATTGAAATTGGCTGGCAGAGGGTTAAGGCAGGGGTTCGAATATTAACCCACCTGGCTTATTAGTTATTTTTTTTATTTATTTATTTAAGGTTAGCAAATAACTGCCAACATATCTTTCGAGTTCCTTCCTCAGTTTTTATTGATTTGTTATTTAACTTAAGGGCCTAGCTTTTATTTTCTTTTTAAACATCAAAAACGATAAGTATTTATACAATATTTAAAATATAGCAAGTTATCGATGAATTAATATTAATATGAAAATGAAATCAAATCTTGATATACAAATTCATACAAAAGGCTTTATCTTAAAAATATTTATTAGCACAAAAAAAAACCGATAAATAATTTACTATATCAAGCGATAGTATATTTAAAATATTACAAGTTTTCGATTAATTTATATTAAATAAATACTGAGGCGTCACCATACGGAAAGGTTAATTTTTAAATATATCGAAACAAACGGTTCAAAAGATTGCTTCTTATTGTTGGTATTATATTTTAATAATCGATCATTAATACATATTTTAATTTGTAAATTAAATCAAATCTAAATATATAAATTCATACAAAGGCTTTATCCTTAAAATATTTATTAACACATAAAAACAATAAATAATTTAATATATCAAAAGATAGTACACTTAAAATATTACAAGTTATCGATTAATGAATACTAATATAAATATCAAATCAAATCTAGATATATAAATTCATACAGAAGGTTTTTACTTAAAAATATTTATTGACTCAAAAAAAAAAAACGATAAATATTTTACTGTATAAAATATTACAAGTTATCGATTATTTAATACTAATTAAATACTGAGGTGTCCCTATACGAAAAGGTTAATTGGTATTATATTTGGATAATCGATCATTAATACTTATTTTAATGCTACAAATATAAATTAAAACATTTCTAAAGTGTATTTTATGATGGAAAGTTTAAAGGAATGTACTTTAAAAGGAATTATTCTTCCGTTTATGCTTTTCCTTATATTTTATGTATAATTGCGCAGTTTTATTAATAATTTAATCACTTGGGTTTATTATTTATTAGCTTTAGGTTATATTAATTTATTACTTATGTTTCAGAAACTTAAATAATAAATTTTATTAATTTATTACTTATGATTGTGGAACTAAAATAATAAATCTTATTCTCCACAGGCATAGGACCTTGGCTTGCTTTGATTTTGCGATCTGTTCGATATTCGCTAGTGGACTTTGAGTGGTTTATTGTTGATTGTTTAATGTTTATTGTTCGCCTCGCCTGCTTATTTTATTTATTTTATTTGTTCGCCATGTGACATGTGACAGGTCGGCGGGCTCATTGTTGAGTGGCGGAAACAATGGCTCGCTCTTTCAATTAGGAGGCGAGTTGAATAAGTCAGAGAGCTTCTGACCGGGCGACATGCTCACCTTGATTTGCCTGACATTTCCTTTTTCCGCAGACAGAGTCCTTGCGTTGACATTTTCCCCTGCTCTTGTACTTCCTTTTTTTTCCTTTTTGGCGGGCACTTCAGGAAGTGATCTTGGAACAGGACAGAGGACAGAGTCCCAGCCCAGGTCCAACCCCATGCGGCCAGATGTCAGGACTTGGGCTTGGGAATGAAAAATGATAATTTCGTGGGTACCTGGGCCTATCTGCGGGATTAACGCGATTTACCCCGGAACCCGGAAGGGGTTACGCGATCTTCGATGTCCCAATAACAGATTCAATTCCCATTCCCCGTTCAGGTAGAAAACGGGACTGCAACCCCTTTTTAGGGGTAGCGAAGTGCTTACAAATTGCGTCCTGCGCCGCATTTAACCCTTTTCAGCCAGCCAGGACTTTTGGTAGGCAAATCCGCGAGTCATCCCGCCGATTCCGCCGATTCCAGTCGAGTTCACATGACGATCGACAGCCGCCAAGATCGGATGTGAACTCGTTATCGGTCTTCAGGCAATTATCGCCTCCGACACTCATCGAAAGCCTCGGTTATCGGTCCACTGCGATCTCGGATTTGCGCTTTTCGCCGCGCTGCCTCTGCGTCGGGTTTCGATCCGATCGGACGACCCGATCAAGTCAAGTGATCCCGAGCCATCACCATCGCCCGAGTGCCATCAATTAGCCAATTCGCATTGTCCTGCGCCCCGATCCTTGATCATATTGAGGGAGATAACACAAATTCAAGGACCTAAAAGCCTCAGGGGGTGCTTTGAGTACTTTGAGTACCCAAAGAGGCCTATAAGGTGTCAAAGAAATTAAGATTTCGTTGTAGTAATTGTCTTGTATATAGATTTAATGAGTAACTATCAAGGGTGAGCTCCAGCTCTGGCTCCTACTCCGGCAGGTGAATCTTCTGGGCCTCCTCCAAGTCGCAGACATTGAAGGTTATGGGGCCGCGGGTGGTGTAGAAGACCAAGTCCATGTCCAAAAGGCGCTTGAAGAAGGCCTCCTTCGTGGGGCCGTCATCGCCCAAAACAAAGCATTTGAATTCCAACATATTCTAAAAATGGTATTTTTACTTTTTAGTAGAAAATACTGAAAACAAAACAAGAAACTAATTTGTATTCTTCGAGAGCAGGCACAGTGTGTAGCTTTGAGTCTGTGTCGAGAAGGAATAGTAAGTCTGATCTCTGGATCACCGAAGGACGAGGACTAACATTATTCTATAAGCTACTTGCTAATACAAATTATTTATTTCAAGGCCCACTATTTATACATTTTTGTGTTAGTCTTTCCGGAGAGAAAAAATGAATAAGAATCTGAAAAAAAAATTTGAAAAAAAATGAATGAGTGGGATTTGAACTCGTTTGTCCATCGCTTAGACCGCTAGGCTATGCAAGTGAGCTAATTCGAGCGGCAACTTTTTGTTGCTGTTATTTCTTTTGAATCAGAAAAACCCCTCGTTCGGGAATTCCCTCTTTAATATGGTTTCAAAAGGCCTGACTTGCATAAAGATAGGTAAGAAGCTTCGGAAAAATGGAGAACTTTCTTAAAAGTTGGTTCCTACGCTGCACCTTTAACCAAAATGTAAAAGTTTAAAATATTTTTTCCATCAGAACTAAGCAAATTATATTTTAATGTAAATATCTATTTGTCTTTATTTTATTATGAAATATTTAATATTAATTTAATAAGGAAACATTTTATTTATTTTCGTTTTTATTTTAACAAAAGGAATCTAGTATTAAATATGGGAGAAACAAGAAACAAACAGTTTCAATATCTATCATTCTATAAGCACCCAAGAAACAAGGCAGACACAGCTTTTTTTGTTCAGGTGTATTTTTGTATTCCAAATTATTTATAAATTATAAATATGCCAGGACAAATTAAAGCCCCAGCTTCCAATAGGAACAGCTTCAGGTAGTCGGGGACCTCCTTCCATCCTTTGATCCCTCGAAAGCTGCTGGGGCTTGCAGCGTCGTCCTTTGTCCGAATTTCGATGTTCGTCTTTCTCTGTGGTGTTTCTGGATTTTAGATTCTACTATAACATTCTTCCTGTATCTGGTATGTGTTTGTTGCTTCTTCCATCAATAAGTTGTAGTGTTTCTTGATTTTAGATTCTACTATAACTTTCTTCCTGTATCTGTGTTTGTACCATTTCATCCATTTGTCTACTGCGTGTGGCGGGCTTGTTTTCTTCTTGTTAGGTTTGGTCATTTTTTTGCTTTTCTGATGGGAAAATATTTCTTTAATTACATAAATATTTTTTATTATACATTTACCTTGTCTGGTATTTCCTTTCCTTATTCCGCGTTGATCTTTGTTTTTTGTTCTCTCTGGGATTATGTTTGTTTTTACCCTTTTTTTTCATAGAGTTTATTTTTTATTAAAAAAAAGGAATTAATATTTTTTTAAATATATATTTACCTGTTTGCGTTCTTTGTTATTTGTTGGTTTTATTTGCATTCCATTCTTCTATTCCGGATAATAAGCTTTATCTACTTTATGCTTAAGCCTAACTTAGCCTAGTAAATGAACTTTATGCTTAAGCCTAATAAGAAAATTACATGAAAACTATAGAAATTTGTTGACCGAAAATTTGGAAGCCGAAAAATATAAATAAATATTTTTTTAGATGTTGCCGGTTTGGGGTGTTCGTCGAAACTGAATTCTGATGGGGCCCGTCGAGCCTAGCCACATGACAGGCTCGACAAATCGGAGTCAAGGCTGACTAGATTGAAAATATTTGTTTAAGAAACTCAAGTAGATTTCGAGCTAATTCTTAATATTATGATTTTATATACTATAAAAAATATTAAGAAAATTCTAGGATACAAAGAAACTTTGCCTAAAGAAGCCCCGCAAATAATAGAAAATATATTTACTCCAACTTACTATAGGAAACTATAAGGTTTTATCTCTGCCTTCCCCCTTTTGATATATATTTTAATGGATCCTTTATATTTATAATATTAAAGAGGGTTAAATATATTTATTTATAATTCTTTTAAAGCCCTTTCAAGCTGTGAAATGTCTGAATATAAAGCAAGACCATTGGGTTAAATCGTAATATTATGATTTTTATATATAAAATATAAAGAAAATTCTAGTTTATAGATTTTTTTACTTTTAAAATATTATCTTCAACTTACTATAGAAAACTACGAGGTTTTACCTCTGGCTTTCCCTCTTTATATATATTTTTATATTCTCTTGATATTTATAGTATTAAACAGGGTTAAATATATTTATTTAAAAATTTTTTAAAGCCCTTTCAAGCTGTGAAATGTCTGAATATAAAGGAAGACATGCTAATGGTCAGCTTGCAGACTCCAACAGGCAGTCTAAGGGGGGGCTAATGGGGCTACTAGCCCCCCTCTCCATAGTCCCCTCTCCATATTAAAATCCGAGCAACTTGGTTGCTTTCGATTGTCCTGGTCCTTCTGTTTGATATCGCAGAGCGGCATTTATAAATGTAATTGTATAATTTCGATGGGGTGTGGTGGTGGTGCTGGACTCGCAGGACTCGCAGGACTCATAGGGTTGAACGGCAATGGCCGCTGCTGGTCGCCGGAGCTTTCTACCAGCTACATCCTAATATTGCTGGCCATTAGGGGTGGACTTTTCGATTTTCGGCTGCGTCGTCCCAGGACGAGTGCTGGCCACTGGAGCGGAGCGAGCGAGACGGCTAGACGGCGGACAAGGTGAAATATGTGCGATTTCAATCCACGAACGAACGCAAATGCTGCAGGACAAGCAGCCACTTCACCTCCTCCTCCTCCTCCTCCTTCTACTGCCCAGGGCAGGGGTGGGTGGTGTGGCTGCCACAGATGGGGGGAGGGGGTGGTCACAATGGGGAGACAGAGACAGCGACAGAGACAGGGAGTGAGGAGTGAAAGCAAGAACAAGAGAGTGCGAGTCCAGTTTTGTACACAGAAAAAAATTTAATGGTTTCGATTCTGGGAAATCCTCTTTTAAATTTGATAAAATGAGAGATTTTAGAGACCTAAATAATCTACATATATAATTTAATTTAATTAGTTGATTTCATGTTCTTAAATATATTTACATATTTTAAGGCTTTTTCCATAATTTTCCTTGATACTAAATAACCATTTAAATAAATAAAACTACATTTTCTAGTAACTCGTAGGAATTCATTATTAAATTACTTATTTTAAATTTGATTGAAAGAGTAATTTTAGAGGCATAAATAAATCATATAATTTAAGATAGATAATAAATATTTTAGTAAATATATTTACATATTTTTTTAGGAATTTTTCCATAATTTTCCTTGATACTAAATAACCATTTAAATAAATTAAACTAAATTTTCGCGAAATTCCTTCATTTCTTATTAAATTACTTTGATTTTTGCCTCCTTAAATTTTTAAAAAGCTTTCCATTTCCATTTGAATATATTTGTTTAATTAAAAATTAATTTAAAATATATTCTGTATATTTTTTTATATTTTATTTTTAAGAGCAAAGAGTTTTTTACATTTATACATTTTCCTTGCAGTGCAACTCCAACAAAGGGGTCAATACGGGGCCTTGGCGGCAGAGCCGTTAGTGATCCAAGTTAGCCACCCCCAGGTTACCCCTCGGAACCCCCCCCTACTCTCTGCCCTTTAACCGGTCTGGACTGTACTCATTCTCTCCATTTTCCATTTCTTTTATGTGATAACCTTCCTGTGTTCTGGCTTTCCACCCCCTTATTTCCCTCCCCTCCCCTTTATTTCCCTCTCCCCTCCGCTTTATTTCCCTCCCTCCTCCACCCCTCTTTCAACCCACGTAGCTGTCCACTACAACGGCTTTCCGCCTGCACACTCACCCCTCGAGTGGCCATTTTGGATATTTTGGCCATTTCCCTTGGTGGACAGTGCGGGCAGCTCCTCAAATACCCATCCAGCTCCTTTAAAGTCCCCCTCTAAGCCCCCTACACCTCCATTTCCCCTTCCTTTACCTTTAACCCCTTTTCCGCGTTGCCCCGCATTTCATCGATTGAGGTAAACGCAACTTTGGCGGTTCCTGGGCAGGTTTGTGGGGGTCCTAGAGGCTCCTGGAGGCTCCTAAATAAGCTGACCATCTTGGAAATATTTACTACACTGTGCAAAAATATGTGATAATATTTGTAAAACGTTGTTTATATTTTTTAAATTATTATATATTTTTTATAATTATTTTGGCTTACAAACTCAATATGTTCCGTGTCAGAAAAGCAACTTTGGCGGTTCCTGGGCAGGTTTGGGGGGTCCTGGAGGCTCCTGGAGGCTCTTAAATAAGCTGACCATCTTGGAAATATTTTCTACACTGTGCAAAAATATGTAATAATATTTGTAACATTTTTTTATATTTTTAAAACACTTTTTAATAATTATTTTGGCTTACAAACTCAAGATGTTCCAAGTCATAAAAGCCTAAAATCCTTCTGGTCACTTCATAACCAGTTCGTGCTCCGGCTTACCTCCCCCCCCACACACACACACACATACACACACTCACACTCAAGTCCATTGTCGCTTGGATGTATGAGTGGAAAATCCGTAAATTAGTTGGCTTTCCTCAAAAATAATACGGAATCTAAGCCTGGCGCTCCACCACACATACTTAAAGACATCCGTCTCCAGCCGGTCCGGTTGCTCGGACAAGGAAGGACGAAGGACTACGCACTCTGGACTCCTCACCCCTCAATCCTCACTCTTTACTCCTCAATCCCCTCAGACTCTCCCAGTCCTTTATCCCTTTGACTTGACGATGTTTTTATGATGCCCAGGACGAAAGAAGAGCTCCAGCTCGTGCTCGCTGGCTGCCTGGCCGTATTAAGACAAAAGGTTAAATTTAAATTTGAAATGATGAAAGCAGGGAGGGGGTTGGGGTTGGGGGTTCTCCAAAAGGTCTGCGGCAGGTTCGAGCATCACGTCCACATTCGCTGGCTCCTGCTGGCTGCTGGCTGCGTGCTTCCAGCTTAGGTCCTGGCCATACATTGCAATATGGCCGCCCCTGACCTTCCCCCCTCTTACTGTATCCTTTACCCAAAGTCTCCCCCCCCTTTGAGGCAGTCAGAAAAAGATCCTGCGAGCATATTGTTGGCTCGCAATTGGATTGTTGGGTTAGGTGTAAGGTGTGTGTAGCAGATGGTGTGGATTTTCCCCGTGTGTGTGTGTGTGTACTGGCCAAAAAGGAGCAGCAAGGACCTCCCCTCTCTCTCTGCTGGGTGTGGGTGGCAAGTTGGCAAAAAGGAGCGCCAGAAACTTTGAGCCAAAGGCTGCTGCTGCTGCTGCTTCAGACGTGGGCAGGATAACTCGTCCTCGACGTTGTCGTCGTTGGCGGGTTTAAGGCCAGTGGCTCTGGGGACCAACGGGGGTTAAGCAAAGCATCGAAATTGTGTTTTTTAGATCTTAGGAGAGGGTTCAACAGCAGATTCTACCTACACTTTAATGTATTTATATTCCTGATAAGCATCCATCAATTTAGCCTTGTCCGTTTGTCCGTCCGTTTGCTTCGTCTTTGCTTTGTCCGTTCACTTGTCCGTCAGTATGTCGATTCGTTACTAATCTCTTAGTTTAATCTTGGTTTTCCCTAAAAATATAAAAAAGATTTCATTAAAAATATGAACTATTCTTAGAAAACCCCTTTTTCTGTCCGTCTGTCTGTCCGTTTGCTTTTCTGTCCGTTCACTTGTTCGTCAGTATTTCATTTCGTTACTAATCTCTGAGTTTAATCTTGGTTTTCCCTAAAAATATAAAAAAGATTTCAGTAAAAATATGAACTATTCTTAGAATACCCCTTTTTCTTTTCGTCTGTCTGTCCGTTTGCTTTTCTGTCCGTTCACTTGTCCGTTAGTATGTCCTTTTGTTACTAATCTCTTAGTTTAATCTTGGTTTTCCGTACAAATATAAATAAAATATATTTCAGTAAAAATTTGATTTATTCTTAGAAAACCCCTTTTTCTGTATGCTAAAACCCCGCCTCTGGCAATTGTGTTTTTTTTAATCTTAGGAGAGGGTTCGATAACTCAAGACAGACAGGAAATACTTCCTACTCTTTAATATATTTATATTCCTGATTAGCAGCCATCAATTTAGCCTTGTCCGTTTGTCCGTCTGTCCGTCCGTTTGCTTTTCTGTATGTTTAGTATGTCCTTTCGTTTGTATGATTACTTATATCGCAATTCTCATAGTCTTCTATTATATTTCTCTAAAAATATAAGATATATTTCAGTAAAAATTTGATTTATTCTAACAAAACCCCCTTTTCTGTATGCTGAAACCACGCCTCTGGCATTGAGTATAGGTGGGATTCGTCCGTATGCTAATGGACATTCGAGATTTTGGTTTTGGGTATTTTGAGCAGTTCAGCTCCTGTTTAGGCCGAGCTGGGTCGGGCTCGGGCTCGGGGAAAAGCCGATAAGTACGCTTTATGCCCTTAGAATGCTACGTGTGCGACTCGCACCGGGGTCTTAAGGGGGTTAAGGAATCCCTCCTGCTCTCGGAACGGGGTTAAGACTGGCTGCTACCGAAGGACCGACTGGACTGGACTGGACTGGGTAGTCGTGATACTCATTTTGTGATTGTGTGATGATGGATGGGACATGTGCCGAGGACGAGGACGAGGACGAGGTTGAGGTCCTTGGAATGCCAGGGAATGATAGCTGAATGGAGGTTAAGGGTTGCGCCGCTTGGCTGGGGATTGTTGGGGTTAAGACTGTGTGCTCCTGCCTGTCCTGCCTGTCCTGCCTGTCCTGCCAAGGGCCAGTTGCATTTGTCCTTGTGCCATTGAGCGTGGCGAGGTCCGTATGCTGCTCGCTGGAGTGTGCCGGAAAAAGGATTCGAGCGATTTAGCATTCGAAATAAGTTGCTCCTGGCTCCTGGCTCCTGCTGGATCCCAGATCCTGTTTGTTTGCATTCCGCTCCCACCTGATGATACCTTTCCCCATTAGGGCCATGAAATATGCAGGCTGGATAAACATAATTCGGGGCGATGGCGATGCGAGTAAATACTTTTCGAAGGCCCGGCCCTGACCAGAATTGAGTGTCCTTGCCCGAACAGAGAGCAGCGAGCAGAGAGGTTAACTAGCCATAATTTATACGCTCGATTGGATTAGGAAGGTGAGGGTACCCCAACATTTTGGAGATAAATTTCTGATTGTTCCGGCAGGTCTGATTGGATATTATTAGTGCCGGCTTATTCCATTTAAATATTAGATGATGTCCTGTATTTTATTAAGTTTTGGTTAAGAAAAACCTTGATTCAAGGTTTATTAACATTTATTTAACGGTCATTAGGGAATTTATTAAATGGTTTATCAATTATTTTTCATTGAGAATTTATTTTTGTTCAGAAAACAGATTTACTTGATTTTATAATTATTTATTTTATTTTATTTACATTTTTTAAGCTGATGTACTTCAGGAAATATTTTTAAATATATATTTAAACCAGTGATGTCCAAGCTGCAGCAGCAGCAGAGAAGAGAGAGAATGAGAGGTCGAGTGGTGCGGTTGCCAGAGCAAAAAATTTAATGCTTTGCACTGCACTGGCAACCGCAACGTCTCGCGCGAAGCCAACTTCGTTTTTCACTTACGCAAACAAATGCAAGTCACATGCCATTGTATTTGTGTGGACATCACTGATTTAAACCAATAATAAATACGTATTAAAAATAATTACAAGAGGATTTAGGGATCTGAAAATTAATGCGTAATAAATATAATATTATTAATATTATTTTGTATGATATTTCATTAATTACAAATTTTTTAGGCTGATGTACTTTACGAAATATATTTAAATATACATTCAAACCAATAATAAATGCGTTTTAAAAATAATTACAAGGGAATTTAGGGATCTTAAAATCAATGCGTAATAAATATTATTATTGTGCCCATTAAATACATTTTTAAGACCAGTTTCTTATGATATTTCATTAATTTAAAATTTTATTTTGCCAATTTCTGTTTTTTTGGTACTTTTCATTAATTTCTTTTTACTATATTTATCTTTTAAATAATTATAAATAGTTGCTTGTTAGCTTAGTTCAACTTCCATTAAAATTAAAAAAATAAATAGAAATTACCAGGACTACCCTACCCCTTCCGAGTGTCCTGTGTGTGTCCTGTGCAGCCATTTGCGAAAACTAAACGTTTGCATTTCGCAGACAATTTCCAAATAATTGGGCCACAAAAAGCGCGGCGCTGTCAGCGATTTGAATACATGAATATGAATATGAATGCGAGTGCGAGTGCGAGTGTGAGTCTGAAAGGGAAAAATAACAAATAAATAAAGAGCACAGCGCAATAATGGCTGTGTCACTTCCGTACACATTCGCATATATTCGGGTGCTATTATTAGGCATTTGAAATATCATACCGCCATGCGGGAGCATCGGGGCTTCCCCGCTGTCCATGTGTCCTCTGCCATGTTTGTGTTGGCGCGATATCCATTAGCCAATATTAAAATCATTCTTTTTTATTTCCATTTTGGGGACGCAGACTGGCTGGCGCGCTGCTCCCCTGATTTCGTCCAGCTCCCCTTAATTTTTAGACCCCTCCGCGAGCTGACAAAACACAACAAACACACACGGAGAATACACACGCACAGTCAACAATCACGCACTCAGGCAGGCAGGCAGGCAGGCAGGCGGAGGGCTCTACACTGGGGGAAATTTGGGTAGTGATTCTAGAAAAAATATAAAGAATATAAAGAATATTTTAGACGCTTTGAGGGTTTAAATTTATTGGGGAATTTATGGGGTAAAAAATAAAGGGACAACTTATTTTATGACTTAAAATCTAAAAAAATCTTGAGGATAAAGCCGTTTTTATAATATATATATATATTAAATAAAATAAATATTTATAATAATTTTATTATTAATTTTATTTCTTTAATAAAGCAAAGAAAACCCTCAAGGTCCTAGTAGGCTTTGGCAAATACATTTTTTCGATCCAGTCAGCCTTGACTCCGATTTGTCGTGTCTGTCATGTGGCTTGGCTCGACAAGCCCCATCAGAACTCAGTTTCAACAAACATCTCGTTCTGGCAAGATCTCCCCAAAAAATAAAATATATTTATATTTTTATTTTCCAAAATTTTCGGTCAACAATTTTATACAATTTATATTAAGTTTGCCATTAGGATTAAGCAAAAGGTGTATTTGTATTATATTAAAGAAAGACAACTTTAAACGGCTGAGAGCCTTGTGTAATACGAAAAATCAGAAAATCGAGGAAACTAAAGGTTGAGGAAAAACCACAAACAGGTAAAAATATACTGAAAAAAGTAATTCTTTCTCTTAATAACAATATCAACGGTTGACAGGAGAGGAATGTTGATGACACAAAAAACCTATCTAGAAATATATATTCGCTGGATACTCCTTCCTCTACATAAATATTTTAAAGAAACTCACTGAAAAGACAAAAATTAAAAACCACAGACTTGATATATGGAAAGGAGGAGGCAATGAATCGACAGACATTATTGATGAGAGAATCGAACTGGCTTGTATATAGAAGGCACAATTAAAGTACAGACCATTGAGAGCACCTGGGAACCGGGCAACAGACACGGAGGTAAATATACTACAAAATAGTAAATCTTCCTCTAATTAGGACATTAAATAAAATAGGGAAAGGAGAAACCCACCAAGATACAAAAAACAAAAAAGACATACGGCTGCCATACTAGGTAAATATTACTTATAAATAATAATTCCTTTAATCAAATATTTCCACCAAAGAAAAAAAGAAAAAATCGAATAACGCAGAAGGGCCAAGGAAGAAAGAAACTGGAACCAAAATTCGGAGTAAAAAACATTTTACTAGAATACTAGGTAAATATTACTTAACAATATTTATTTCTTTAATCAAATATTTTGACCAAAAAAGCAAAAGAACGTACAAAAATAAGGAAAAAATCAAAAAACTCAGAAGGGCTTAAGGAAGAAAGAGACTCGAATGATATACTATAACTGACTAGCTGGTAAATATTACTAAAAAATATAGATTCCCTTAATTAAATATTTCCACCATAAAAGCAAAAAATAACTTACGAAAAACAGAAAAAAATCGAAAAAGAAAAAATTAAGAACTAAACAAAAAAAAAAAGAAACATATGCCATACTAGGTAAATATTACCAAAAACTATTAATTTCTTTACCTTAATATTCCCCTCAAAGAAGCAAAATAATATAAGAAAAAATTAAACTATGCAGAAGGGCTAAAACTAATTGGTAAATATTACTAAGAAATATTAATTCCCTCGATCAAATATTCCCTTCATAGAAGCAAAAAATAACCTACGAAAAAAGGAAAAAAAATCGAAAAAGAAAAAACCACACAGAGAAACGAACATCCAAATTCGACTGAGCAATGAAACTGGAATGACTGCCCAAAACTGAAAAATCAAAATCCGTAGTAAGACCCAGGAACTTTAGGATTGGGAAGTACGTGGCTGCCAGGCATGGTTCCTATTGGAAACATTTAAGACGCAGATACCCAAGAAGCTCAAGATGGTTTTAAATTAATTTTGGTTTGTATTTATAATTTGGAATACAAAAATACACTTGAACAAAAAAGTTTTGACTGCCTCTTTTTGGTTAATTTTAATTTAAATAAATATTTAAATACATAAAAAATATAGCATTTCTTCCAGTGACCTGAAGGAGGAGGCGCAGGCAAATGAATGGGCCTGAGTCCTGCGTCCGGGGTCCGGAGTTTTTGGACCTTCGGCGGCTGAGTCGCATTGTTTAATGAAAGTTCTTTCCCAAAAACTTTCTACGGCTTTTCCGCATGTGTGTGTGGTGTGTGAGCGGGGGTGTGTCCTGGGACATTGGCCGCACGTATGCAAATGTGAATGTGGCTTTTGGCAAAAAGGACGAAAAGGACGTGCGATGTCAGACGGCAGTTGACAGCATGTTTATTTGTTTGCCGCAACGCAGGCCAACGCTTTTCCCCCAGAATGTCCAACTTTCGGCTTAATTCTGTGAAGAATTCAATACGAATTACCGGCTGCCCTTTGGAAATGAAAAGAATATCATTTAAGGCGGTTCTGGAAATTTAGAAATTGCCAGGGAACTAGGAACAATTAGGAGGGGATTTTTAAAGTTTTTAAAACTTGCTTCACTTATGTATTTTTGATTTTTTATATTATATTTGATATATTTTTTTTCTTTCTGACTTAAATTAGTTCATTTACAGCTTCCTAAAATAAAATGTTGCTTCAATTTCTCTGTTTGTTTTTAAAGCCAAGTTGGCTTAGTTCCCTGTGTTATGTATTTAATATTTATTCCTATTAAAATGTATTCAAACTAACTAAACTAATAATATAAGATATTATTATTTATTAAATATTTATTTATTTCCTGAATATTTAAAAAGGGAAATGAGATTTTTTGTAATAATTACAGAGAGCCGAAGAGGTTTTATTTTTGGTTTAAGCTAAGTTCACTGTAAAAAAGCTAAAGAAAAGGGCAAAAAATAGTATATTGTACAAGTTTATGATGTAAATATTTTTATATTAAATAAAATAAATTAAATAGATATTACTTATACTTATACTTATGAGAAAAAAGAACAGTAAAAATATTTTATTTAATTTATAAAATAAAATACAATGGAATATATTTAATAAATTCGCTTAATAGATACATATTTACGTATAATGTAAATTTTAATTAATAATATATAATTATTATTTAATATTTATTTTTATATATGTTTTTCTAAACTTTTAATGTTTATTTATAACTAAAAATGTAAAAAATAAGTCGGTTTTTTTGATCAATAAATATATTTTATTTAATTTATATAATAAAACGCAATAAACTCGCTTAATATTTATTCTACCTTTAATGTAAATATATTTAGTGATTCAAAACTATTTAAATAATTTCTTGAATGCCAATTCTCTTTCTCTCTCTCCCTTTATATCTCCCTCTCTCATTCAGAGCTGAAATTCTCTATTGTTAGCCTGGCCGCGGGCTCGCTTTTGGCCAGGACATGTCCCCATGTCCACTCGTTGGTCCGCTTGCCCTCGACTTTCGCACACACACGGACATGCGCGGAGTATCCTTTCTCACATGAGGTGGCCAAGTGTGTGTGTGGGGGGCCATTGTGTTGGCTGTCAGGACTTTTGGTCCATTTAACATGTCTCATAATAATTGTGATTGTGATTGGGGTTCACTTCGCCTCGCATTCATTTGAATATGAATTAGCAGCGTTTCGCATTTGAATATCGCAGACAGCAAGGATGTGCGGGTGGTGCTTCGGTCATCCTTGGATGGTCTAGAATTTTGCCAATTTGGCTAAAAGGGAGAAGCTGCCAAGTGGACACACATCATCAGGCACACACGGACACACACGGACACACATGCGCAGAGACACAGCCTGGCAGGACGACTTGTGACTCCGGTGGTTGACACTCGTTAAGGCGTAAAAAACTATGCAACATTTTTTATGCTGTCAGTAGTCGGTAGTCGGTGTGCGGCCCAAAGTGTCCTTAAATGTCCTGGCAAAGGCGAGGAAGGGTCCTTGCTGCTGCTGCTGGGAATTTACTGTTATTAATTAGTGCAAAACGGCCCTCGGGGGCATCCTTTTCTGGGCCCATGGCTGAGGCTGAGGCTGAGGTGAGGT
The DNA here is from genome assembly GCA_014170255.2 of Drosophila triauraria. Taxonomy (NCBI): domain Eukaryota; kingdom Metazoa; phylum Arthropoda; class Insecta; order Diptera; family Drosophilidae; genus Drosophila; species Drosophila triauraria. Next base: position 2,645,630 of record CM024333.1, on the reverse strand, counting down.
TTCTTTGGGTTTTTGGTTTTTCGTTTTTCATTTCTTGGTTTCGGTTCGGGATCTGTGTCCTGTGTGGGTTTCCTGATTAAGGATTTTGCGGAATGTCTAGCCCTTTGGTCATTCCAAGGATGTGAGCTGGCTGATTCACCCTGAGAGGTTTATCCACTTTACTCGGATTAGTCCTTAAACAGATGGGATCTGCAAAAGGGGTTGTAGTTAATGGCCACGAAGAAAATCATTTTAATTATCATAAGCGAATTTTTCAGGACTTTCTTAGGCTTTTAATTTAACAATAAATTATTAATAGTTTTAGGGATTAAATTTATGAAATATTTTTTACAGATAAAATGGTAAAGAAATCATATTAAAGCCTTTTCTTCTTTTCTAAAAAGAAAACTTGAGTTTATTCATATTAAACTGAGCTTAAAGTAAGCTTAAAATATTTAAAAAAATCATTAGACATTCCTGGAAGTGTAAGTTATCCTTTCTGTTCAAGTGTTTACCTAAGGTTATAAGGTTTATAGGTTAAAGGTTTACAATTTATCAATAAATTATTCATAATTTTATTGGTTAAATTTATGAAATATTTATTACAGAAAAAATGGTAAAGAAATCCTATTAAAGCCTTTTATCCTTTTCTAAAAAGAAAATCTAAGCTTGTTCCTATTAAACTGCGCTTAAAGTAAGCTTAAAATATATAAAAAAAATCAAGAGACATTCCTGTAAGTATAAGTTATCCTTTCTCTTCAAGTGTTTACCTAATTCCGTAATAATTTCACTTATTAGTCACAAAATCATTCACTTTCACTGCGCTGAACCAACCATTTTTCCATCCTCCCCCCTGTTGATTCAGTCTCGTTTCAGTTTGTTTTGCGGTGAGTTGAGCCAACAAAAAATAAAGAAGAATTATTTTAAAAAATTGCCCACCGCCCAGGACGCAGGACGCAGGACACAGGACACAGGCCAAATGGCAAACGGAGCGCATAAATTCAATCGGCAATCGGCATTCGGCGGCTGCTGTTGTTGGTGAGGCGGACAACGGGATATCAGTCCGCAGATACATGCCCTTTCACACTCGTCCTTGCACTCATCCTCGTCCTCCATCCCTGCACCTCAGTTCGGCTCGCGGATTTTTCCGATTTTCCCTCGCTCGGCACATTAGATCATAAATAAAATTAGAGCGCCGGGCCCATTAGGAGCGCATCGATATCAGATACGCCTGGTGTGCCTGTGCCCTGTCTGTGCACTGAAAGAAAATCGAAATAAATAATAGTAAAAGGAAATAATATGGGATATTATAATTTATTTATTTTTTATTTATTTCCTGAATATTTAAAAAGGGAAATGAGATTTTTTGTAATAATTACAGAGAGCCAAAGAGGATTTATTTTTGGTTTAAGCTAAGTTCACTGGAAGACAGCTAAAGAAAAGGGTACAAAAATTATATAAAAAATAAAAATAATATATAAAATAATAAATAAGTATAAGCTAATAATGTAATTATTTTTATAGTAAATAAAATTCCTTAAATAGATTTTATTATAATTAAAAATGAGAAAGAAACAATTGCATCTTCAAGATTGCTTTTTTTTTTTAAGCTTAAGATTTTATTCCTCTCGAAGCTCCTTCTCTAAAATATTTAAATAATTAAGCTAAAGAAAAGGGTAAGAAATAATATATTGTACATTATTATGATGTAATTATTTTTATATTAAATAAAATACTTTAAATAGATTTTATAATAATTAAAAACAAGTGAGAAAGCTACAGTCGAGTGACCGACTGTGAGATACCCGGTACCCAAAGTATTGCCCATGAAATTAAATAGCACACGGATATGGAAAAAACAAAAAGTTGACAAATAAAGTCAAATGTTACTAAAAACATGTTGAGCAACGTTCAAAAAGAACTAATTCTGCAGCTGTACGAAGCTGCTTTACGAATTAATACAGCGCTCGAAAGCACGCAACACTTTTTTTCGCTACTGCCACCCAAAAGCTAAGTGCTCAGACACGCGAAATTATTCCTAAGCAGTGCGATAGAGCGAGAGAGCATGAAAGCTTTAATTGTTTAATAACTTCCATGTTTATCATCCGATTTTACTCAAATTTGCAGAGCACGTCCGCAATCGCCTTCTTATTAAGTCTATCTATTTACTTTAAGTCGAAAATCACGCCTATAGCTAATATACCGTTTTTATTTTTTCGGGGGCGGAAGTGGGCGTGGCCAAATTTTAAAACAAACTTGATCTGCGTGCAACAGATTCCAATGTTGTCACTAAATTTGGTAACTCTAGCTCTTATAGTCTCTGAGATCTGTTGTTTCACACGGACGGACGGACAGACGGACAGACGGACAGACGGACAGACGGACAGACGGACATGGCTAAATCGACTCGGCTGGTGATGCTGATCAAGAATATATATACTTTATGGGGTCGGAGATGCCTCCTTCTGCCTGTTACATACATTCTCGATTGGCACTAACTTATAATACCCTTGTACCCTATGGGTACCGGGTATAATGAGAAAGAAACAATTGCAGCTTCAAGATTGTTTCAGGTTTTTAAGCTTAAGATTTTATTACCCTCGAAGCTCCTTCCCTTAAATTAAATTAAGCTAAAGAAAAGGGTAAACAATAATATATTGTATAAGTTTATGATGTAATATTAATTGTACATTATTATATTAAATAAAAAACATTAAAAATATAATATTTTATTTATTTCTAAAAAGGAAACAATTGCAACTTCAAGTTTGCTTCTGGTTTTCAAGTTTAAGATTTTATTCCGCCCGAAGCGCCTTCCCTAAAATAATTAAATAATATTAAACTAAACTATTTAAACGAGTAGAATTTCCTGGTACCCATTTTAACAATGATTTGATTCCCCTTTTTCTCACAGTGCATCTTCCTCGGTCTCCGTCTGAATGGGTTGTGTAATATTGATTAAATTGGTGAAACAGTTTTTTCTTTTTTCCTTTTTAAATTACTGTAAAATTTCGCACACTCACTGGGCCGCCGAGAGGTGTGGGGTGGGGTGGGGTGGCAGTATCCTGCCATATATCCAGCAGGATATGTTAGGTCCTAGTGCCCTGTCACCCTTTCGGCCATTATCCTTTCTGCTAATAATATTGACACAAAGGATACTCTCTGGTCGCGCACTCCACACAAAAGGTATGACACGAACACAAAAAAAAAAAAAGAGAGGAAAGCGAGGCTGGAAAACAGAAAGGACGAAGGACCAAGGACAGTGGCAGAGGCAGGACGGCTTTGATCGGTGAAGTCAATTGTAACACATCGAATTGTTCGCATTGATAGATTTTGATTTATTTGCAGTTATTTATAGGCCGCCAGCCCCATTCGGCCGATGACTCGGCGTGGCCCTGAGTGGCACATACTTGCGACATTAGATTATCCGTTCTTATCCTCGATTTTCGGTTTTTACCCTTTTCCAGGACTCGTTGCATTTGGCAGGATGAACGTGCAGAAAGACGAAAGGCAAAAACGAATGAACGGACGGCAAGGACACAGGACGCCTCGCCAAGATGGTCCACGGACCAGGCTACGTGCTGCACACGGTCCACATGACATCTGCATCATCTGCATATGAGTATGGCCAGCCCACTCCACCGTCCACATCCGCATCCGCATCCATTTTTTCCATTCTTTCCACATTTCGCTTCAACTGCAACTCATTCGGTGCACAGAAAGGACTCGCCCCGAGGCGAGGGGCGCTTGATGCTTAATTTATGCAAATTGTATGTTTAATATTTAAATAAATTTAAATATTACCAAATGGCAATTAAGTTAAGAGTTTTCTTTCAAACAAATAAGTGTATATTTTCTTGAATAGTGAGTTTAAGGTTCAATAATAATATGTTTGTAAAGAGAATACTCAAAGCCAACTGTAGACTTAAAATAACAAATTTTAAAAATCATGGCGAAGGGCTTTAAAATACATCTCTAAAATGTATGCATATAATTTATTAATGGACTTGAAATTAATAAGATTTATGATTAATAGAGGCCACAAAATTATGAAATTGTAAAAAGAATTAAATTCTGATGGAATATTTCACATTTATTTAATAATTAAATTATTATAAGATTTTATTTTTTGCCAGAGATCAGTCTATAAATATTGATATAAATAAATCAGTGATGCCCACACAAATACAATGACATGTGACTTGCATTTGTGTGCGTAAGAGAAAAACGAAGTTGGCTTCGCGCGAGACGTTGCGGTTGCCAGAGCAGGGCAAAGCATTAAAATTTATTAAAATTTAATGTTTTGCACTGCTCTGGCAACCGCATAACTCGACCTCTCATTCTCTCTCTTCTCTGCTGCTGCTGCTCACGTCACGTTTACACTGTCTGTGTAGCGGCAGAGAACGGGCAGAATTTTTACCAACCACATGTGGCGGGGGCTTGGGCATCACTGGTCTATAAATATTGATATAAATAAATAGATATATAAATAAATAAATAATGATATAAATAATATAGAAATATAACCATCTCTGATAATTACGATTATATTCGTCATAAAAAGGAGTAAGGTTGCGAGTCCTTTCTTTCTCATTTTTATAACAAACACATTTAATATTTATAAATTTTTGTTTTTTTCCAGATCCTCGCTAAGTAAAACCCTTTGAGTGCCCCTCGTTCTTGGCAACCGCGTTTTGTCTGCACTAATTGAAAATGCTCATGCAGCGCTCGCTCAGCGCGGTATCTGCGAGATACTTTTTCTGCATTCGTATCTCGTGTATCTTTGTGGCTTTCTCGCCGGCTTTTCATTCAGGCTTTTACGACTGACTGCTGGGCATGCAACGGACGGAAAGGAGCGGCCAGGAAAGGCAAGTAACCGAAGGGAAAGGACGATGTGGGGATGGTAGCCGGCGGGTGGAGAGAGATCGGAGATGGAGATGGGTCGTCGCCTGTCCAGCCTCAAAATGGGTTGCTTGCCTGCTTCGCCGACGCCGGTTATCTCCACACATCATTCCCAGGTCCTTTCTCCTGAGTGTGTGTGTGTGTGTGTTCTATGGGTGTGTATGTGTGCTTATTGCATATCCTTAAGGTAATCACATTCACAATATAATAAAACCATGTGGTTGCGTTTCTTTTGCGTTTCAGCCGCCTCTGGCCAAGGGTTTCAGCTGGCAAGACTTTGCCATCGCCCTTCGTCTTTTGCCTTTTTCTTTAAGTATTTAAAATATATAATAAAATATATTTAAAATATATAATAATCGCTAAAATAGGCCTGCGTTTAAAGCATTATTGAAATTAGCTAAAATGGGAATTTAATTAAATATTTTGAAAGAAAAATAGCAGACAAAGAACCTGCAGTTTTAATATATAATAAAATAACAAAGAAAACAATGAAAGAATTATTTAGCTTGGTAAAGTAAAGAAGCATGTTTTAATATGCACGCTGGTCACACTAAAAACACGTCATACCTGGCCACACTACAAAGAAAACAAAACAAAAATGTTGATATTTCTACAATGAAAGAATTATATTAGTCAAAACGGATTAAAGAATAAATATTTTATTTTCTTGAAAGAAGGGCATCCTGCCACTGCTAGCCTGGCCGAATGTCCTGGCAGCTTCTTCTCCTTCTTGTTCATGTTCTCTTCTGCGTTTCGTTTATTTTATTTTATATTTTTTTGAAAACTTTGTTGGTATCCAGCTACAAGTCCCTTGGGCAGCATTTACCACCCCATTCGCAGGCGGTCCTTGAAGACAGCCGAGGCGCACTCACCTCGTTTGGAAATTCCTCTCCAAAATGGACATATGGCCACTGGCCCACACATACGCACCCCCGCACACACACACCCACACCCACAGCTATCTATCAGTGTGTGTTTTTTTGGGTTTTAAAACCTTAAACAATTTTGGCAACGGCTTGCGAATAGACTGTAAATTGGGAAATTAATGGCCCCGTTACAGCTCGTGTATTGTTTTTTAAAGGGTTTTCATTTTTTTGTATTTTTTCTTTGTACTTTCTGCCAGGAGTGGTGGCAGGATTTCTTGGTTTTTTGGGTGGGCGTTAAGTCCTGCACTCCTGCGGCTTCCATTTGAAGATGAGATGAGATGAGGCTTCTTCGATTTGTCAAAAAGGTGTGGATTTGATGTGGCCAACAAGAGAGTTTGTTTTAAGTAAATTAAATAAAATTAAATATTTTAAAGAGGGAGTTTTACTATGAGCTGAAAGTGAAAGAGCATTAAAAAATAAATATATTTATAATAATTTGAAAGTTAATATTATTTAATAAAACAAATAAATCCCTCAAGGTCCTAGTAGGCTTTGGCAAATACATTTTTTCGATCTAGTCAGCCTTGACTCCGATTTGTGGTGTCTGTCATGTGGCTTGGCTCGATGAGCCCCATCAGAATTCAGTTTCAACCAACATCTCGTACTGGCAAGATCTCCCCTACAAAATAAAATATATTTATATATTTATTTTTCAAAATTTTCGGTCAACAATTTTATACAATTTATAGTTAGGATTAAGCAAAAGGAAGACATATTCAAACGGCTGAGAGCCTTATGCAATACGAAAAAACAGAAAGTCAAGGAAACTAGAGGAAAAAAAGTAAGTACTGAAAAAAGTAAATATTTCTTTTAATAACAATATCAACGGTTGATAGAAGAGAGAGAATGTTGTAACACAAAAAACGCATCTGGGAATACATTCGCTGGCCAGGTAAATATTTAAAAAAGTGGTAACTTCCTCCTCTGAATAAATATTTTGAAGAAACTCGCTTGGAAGACAAAAATTAAAAAACACAGACGTGATGTATGGAAATGAGGAGGCAAGGAATCTACAGAAATTATTGATGAGAGAGAGTACTGAATTGCGACTGCAGGGTCTCGTTCACGCATGCCAACAGCTCATGACGAGAGAATTTGTCTGCAGAATTATTTGTGCGGAGAACATTAATAGCCTGAGCCATGATGTTAGCCATTATGGCTCAGCCTATTAACGATCTCGGCACAAATAGTTCTGCAGACAATTACTCTAAGAGACTAAAACTGACTAGTTAAAACGGACTAACTGGTAAATATTGCTAAAAAATATTAATTCCCTTAATTAAATATTCCCACCATAGAAGAAAAAATAACCTACGAAAAGAAAAAAAATCGAAAAAGAAAAAACCACAGAGAGAAACGAACATCCAAATTCGACTGAGCTGTGAAACTGAAAAATCAAAATCCGCAGTAAGACCCAGGAACTTTCGAAGGATTGGGAAGGACATGGCTGCCAGGCGTGGTTCATATTGGAAATATTGAAGACGCAGATCCTCAAGATGCTATGGTTTTCAATTAATTTTGGATTGTATTTATAATTTGGAATACAAAAAGACAACAAAAAAACTGCCTTGTTTTTACTATTATTAATTTTAATTTAAACAAGAAAGAAAGCTAAGTCTGCAATTGGATCATTGAAAATCGATCCATTTTGATAATGTTGAAAAAGTATCAAATTATGTACATTTTGTAAATTTTACATTTTCATATAAATCGACCGATCGTTTCTATGGCAACTATATGATATAGTTGTCTGATCTTAATGAAATTAAAACCGTAATTCTATAACCGTAAAAAACTGCTATATCTTAAAATTGATCGATATACGTTGAAAAACAAAGAAGTTAAATTTTTTTTTACATTTATTTCGGCATCATTCCTATGGCAGCTATAGGATATAGTGGTTCGATTTCGGCCGTTCCGACATATATACTGCGTGCTAAAGAAATAAGACTATGCTGAAAGTTTCAGCCCGATAGCTCAAAACCGAGAGACAAGTTCGCGTAGAAACCGACAGACAGACAGACGGACAGACAGACAGACAGACGGACAGACGGACATGGCTAGATCGACTCGGCTGGTGATGCTGATCAAGAATATATATACTTTATGGGGTCTGAGATGCCTCCTTCACTGCTTTGCAAATATCATGGCAAAATTATAATACCCTCTGCAAGGGTATAATGAATGAATATTTTTAAGTGTGACCAGCGTACATTTTAAAACAGTCTTCTTTGCTTCCAAGCTAAACATATTTCTTGGCTTTTGTTTAAATTATTTTACATAACTTTAAAAGTATTTACAAAATTTTTAGGAAATTAATAAGAAATAAACTTCAGTTTCTTTTGAGTTAAAAAAATTCAGCGATTCTGAAATCTTCAAGAATTATATGAATATATATTTGAAGAAACTTAAAACACTTTTGAGAAATCCTCTACATATGTTAGGTAATGTAATAACAAAAAACGGCTCAAACAGGCTGACCAAAATTTAATTGAAGACAAGAAACCAGTGGCTTTTTTTCTGAAAAATAAAATAAAACAAACAAAAACCCAAAAGCAAGGGCAAAATGGCGATAGAGAGGAAGCCAGGGCCAAAACCATGTGCAAAAGGCAGGGCAAAAAAATACAAAACAAAAAAAGAGGAAATAAGAAATAAAAGAAATACAACCGAAAACAGAAATTTAAAATAATAACAACCCAAAGGAAAACAACATTTGCAGATATTTCTGCGCCCGCCCCCATTGCGGTGATGTTGGGTTGGAAAGTGTCCCAAAAGGGGTGAGGGCCAAGGAGGGGGGCCAAGTGGGAGTTGGGGAAAGGAAACGGAAACGGAAAAGGCCGGACAGGACAGCACAGGACATACGCACACACAGACACAGCCATGGGCAGGGGCAGGGGCAGGGGCCTGGGCATTGGCAAACAAACGAATGAACAGATATCCCAGCCCCCAAGAAGCGAAGCCCGAAAAACATTGGCAACATACAAGGCCATAAACTCACCCACACACATGCCCGCTCGCAGGACTATAGATCGAGTCCTGCGATACATATACATATACGTATATGGATGCAAGAGAACGGACCGACCGGGCCCATCCTTGGACCTTTGGGGGGTTGGAACTGAGCTCGACGGAACTGAGCCTGAACTGCCGAACTGCCGAACTCGCGCAGGACGATGCAGGACCTTTTATATTTACATGTCTTAAAATTTTAAAAAGGACTCTCAGGGTGGGGCAGCGCCGACTGGAAAAGGACCTTGGCAACTGCTTTGCATATGTGCACCAAGAAAAAAAAATTAACAAAGCAAAATCGATTCGGGAAATATTTTAAAATGTTTTCAAGAATATTTAAATTAAAAAACTAATAATGATAAATATAATTATCATCAGGCAATATGAAAAGTAAACAAGGATAGGAATATTTCTTGAAGACTTCCGAGCCTTTGTCTTTTTTTGTAATTCAAAAGAAACTAAAGGTTATTTTTAATTAATTTCCAAAATATGTTTTACATACTTTTAAAGTTATGTAAAATATATATAACAAAAGCCAAGTAATATGTTTAGCTTGAACGCAGAGAAGAGTGTTTTAAAATGTACACTGGTCACACTTAAAAATAATTCATAGCTGGTCACACTATTTGCTTTGACTGTCATATATTTATTTTTTACAACAAAATATTTTCAATTTATTATTTATGTGAATTATTTATTTCTTAAAATTAAAATTTTCAAAGCAATAAATAAATCTCAATCAATGACAATGGTGTGACCAGCTGCTGAATATTGTTCAATGCGACCAGCTTTATAATATTTAGAGCCGCCAAAAGCCATGAAATATGTTTAGCTTGGAAGCTTTAAAATGTACGCTGGTCACACATAAATATAATTCATGGCTGGTCACACTATTTGCTTTGCCTGTCATATATTTATTTCTTACAACAAAATATTTCAAATAAATAATTATTTATGTGAATTATTTATTTTTTCCAACTAAATTTTTATTTATTTTTGTTTTTTTTTATGTGAGCTGCTGCTGAATATTGTTTAATGTGGCCAGCTTTATTAGTAGTAATATGTGACCAGCTGTTAAATATTGTTCAATGCGACCAGCTTTATTAGTAGTGATACTTTTAAGCTAAAAACTCTTTTGATGCGAGTAAAATAATTTTAGAATACGAAATAAGTCTTATTTTTATAAATACTTTTCAGCTACCCATTTTCTCTCCGTGTATGCGTGTGGGTTGCCTTTTTCGGGTGTAGTTTTGACAACCGAATTGTTGCTGTTCCCGCTGTTTGCCGGGGGGCCATTGTGTATGCATGTGTTTTGTGGTCCTTTTGGGCGCTGTCCGCGCCGCGTCCAAGGAGACGGAGTCCGGGTCCCTGGTTCTCTTGGTGGTGCCCCTTGTGTCCCCGACTTGGTTCCGTTTCATTAGTGGGACTCCCGTTTCGTTTACCTTTTTGGATCCTCGGATCCTTGGACCCTATATGCTTGCATGTCTGTGTCTAAGGCCCGCCGAATGCCGAATTGGATTTATACGTGTATAATAAAAGTACTTGACGGGAGGGCCAAAACACTAAATGACTATAAAAAGCACTTTGAAGAGGGTCAAATGGAGATAAATTTGCACACACACTGGCACACACACACTGGCGCACACACATGTGTGTGTGGGCAAAGGACATGCGACTGCGGAAAGGATATTTGCTTGTATCTAATGTGTTTTTATTCCCGAGCTCGTTTTCGTCTTACATTTTTACGATTCAGCCGGTCACTTCGGCCGGTTTTGGACGTGGGACAAGGGATAAACCCACACACATAGGGTGGCTCTTGGTCTGTCACTTTAGGGGGTTAAGGTTGGGGTTTTTCCAGGACAAAGCCGGTGTGGGGGTGGCGTATTTTATGGCCGCTGTTAAAGCTTTTTGCGGCAACAAGCATTTTTCGCCCCGCGCGCCTTTTGATCCTGTCCCTGTCCTGCCAGACTTCCCCCCGTGCGGCGTCCATCATTCACTTATTTGAATAGTCCTGTTGGCCTGCCTGTCTCGGCTGCGGACTCGGGGATTCCTATTCCAATTCCTATTCCGATTCCGGGCCATTGAGCGACCAAAGGATATTGGCTCGTTTTGTGATTAACTGAAATTCGATATACGCATTTTGGATTGGTAACAAGCATATGTAGCGCCGCCTGAATTGATATACATTGGCTTTGGGATTGCCATTGCCATTGCCATTGCCATGGTTTTGCCAGCCGGCCGAAGAGAGGGTTGCATTTCGCCTGTTTTTGCCCTTTTCAAAAATTTAAATAGGATTGTCTTGATTTTTCATGGACTTGATTCGCTCAAAAAATAAGGAATTAATGTCAGAAAATACAAGAGTATGACTAGGTATTTGATTTTTTGATTGGTATAACTTCGTTTGTTTTATTTACTTTTTATTTATTAAGTTATGTTATTTGTTTTTATGTTTATCTAAATTTAAAGTAAGCTCACTAAATCTGTTATAAACTGTGCTAACTGAATGACTTTAAAGGTGAGAAATGTAAAATGAAAATTTAAACATATAATGTGCTTGGTATTTGATTTTTTGATTGATTGTCACTTTGCTTTATTTCATTTTTATTTATTAAGTTCGATTCGATTTAAGTTTAAAGTAAGTTCAGTAAATCTGTTATAAACTATGCTAAGTGAATGACTTTAAAGGTGATAAAGTTGTATGGAATATTATCTTTTATATTTTTTATCATACTCACACTGACGAGGGAGAGGTGGCTATTTTCTGAAGCCATCTTTGACAAGATCTTTAAGTGTTTTTGGCATAAAATCAGGTTTTGAAAAAATTTAAATATATTAATATGAAAAATATTTAGAGCCTTTGGCAATTTATTTATTTATTTCTATAGCAAATATCTGCTAGTATAATGAACATCTGCACAACCTTTAGATTCCAGACTTCACTTCCTAATGCTTTAATTTCTCCAAACAAAAATATTGTAAATTAATTTGGTAATTTGGTTAAGTCAAGAATATTTTTAATAAATGTTCAAATAATTGAAGGAAATAAGTTTACCTTTAAATGATGATTTTTCCATTTATTAGTGTATTTATTTATAATATTATATAGATATTTCTCTGAAGAAAAATATTGTAAATTAATTTGGTTATTCACTTAAGTCAAGAATATTGTTTATAAATTTTTAAATAACCTTAAGAAAGAAGTTCACCTTTAAATATTGCTTTTTCCATTTATTAGGGTATTTATTTGGAATATTATACAGTTTTCAATAGCAATTTAGGTTAAAAAGTTGTTAAATAAATACTTCTGAATTATTCTAGGTGGGAAATCTTTTAGGAACTTATTATTTTCCCATTTATTTATTTATTTTTCGGCAGTTCGTGTACTTTTAAAGTGTTGGCTTTACAAATTGAATATTTAAGTTGAAGCTTGAGTAAATATTTCTGGTTAAGCCCAGCGGGACTACAGCCTGACAGCCTCGAAACTGACCCAATGCCCAGAACCCGATCCCAAGCCATAAGCGAAATCAACTTTTTTGCGACTCCTTGCTCAACTTTTTCCCGGGCGCAGGGGCAAAGGAAAAACGGGCGGGAAACTCGGGCGAGAAAGGTGGCACACATTTTCCCAAAAAATGTAACTCGATACTTTCCGGGGAATTGGCGTTCCGAGGCGTCGACCACTGGGCTTTTTGCATCGATTTCTAATTGCGATCTGTCAATTACTCGGAGAGTTATGGCCCAGAAAAGTTGGGGTCGAAGGAATTCCCGGCGGGAATTTGGCCGGACGGGACGTCAAGTGCCAGAATGTTGCAATTTCTATGCTTTTGGCTTATAAAAAAGCAATAACAACATTGACGCCGCCCAGGAAACCCGACACCAAAGCCATTCCTTTCCTCTAAGTGTTTTCCTGTCCTTCCTTTTTGTTTTCCAATTTTTTTTTTCTTTTGCCGGACAAACATGATTAATTTCAACGCTGATTTCAGTTGTCAGTTGTCTTTGGTTTTTGGTTTTTGGCTGGAAAATGTGATCAATCACCGGGATTTTCCGCAGGCGTCGCTAATGAAAAGCCTAATTGGGGTTTCGCCATTTGAACCTGGCTTGTGGCAGCCTTTCCTTTCCTTCGCTGACCACTGGTCGTCGATGCCTCAAGGACAGCCGAGGGGCCTGCAAAGGACCCTTGGCGAACCCGTTTCAAGGGGTTGATGATGGTCATCTTGGCCTCTGGACTCTCAAGATCACTGGTCATCCTCCTTGGGCCGGTCATCTTGATTAGGCTCAGGCTCAGGGTTCAAATTAATTACGGCGTTGAAGGGTTAAGAAAATTGCGTTGAAGGGTTAAGAAGAAAAGAAAGTCCTCTCGGGGGTTGAACTGACAGTTAATTGTTAATTAAGGAATTTTAATTTAAGAAGGAAATTTTAGCTGCTTGGATTTCCAGGACTTTAGAGAGTTATTACTTAAATAAGAATATTTAAAAATAAAAAGTTATCAAGAAACCAGAAGAATAATGCTGAGAAAATTAAGAACTTAATTTTATTTAAATAAAAGGTAAGGTAAATTCCCACTGGAGGTACTTTATATATTTAAATATATTTATATTTCTATTTATATTAAAGAATTTTAATTTAAGAAGAAAGTTTCAGCTTTAAATACTTTGTTGCTTGGGTTTTCTGGATTTTAGGAATTTATTACTTAAAGAAAAATATTTAAAAATTAAAAGTTATCAAGAAACTAGAAGAATAATGCTGAGAAAATTAAGAACTTAATTTTATTTAAATAACAGGCAAAAAAATGCCTACTGGAGGTGCATTTTATATTTAAATATATTTATATTTCTATTTAAATTAAAGAATTTTAATTTAAGAGGGAGATTTAAGCTCTAACTACTTTGTTGCTTGGATTTCCAGGATTTTAAAAAGTTATTACTTAAAGAAAAATTTTAAAAATTACATGTTATTAAGAAACTAGAAGAATAATGGTGAGAAAAATAAAAACTTAATTTTATTTAAATAAAAGGCAAGAATAATGCCTACTGGAGGTGCTTTTTATATTTAAAACCACGTAAAATGTTACAATAACTTTATCTGCATGCATTTTTTTCTCAAATTACAAATTACAAAGATTACTTCTTTTAACTAACAAAAATGTTTAGGGTAAGGGTTGGTTATTAATAGTTTTATATTTATTTTAATAATTTATATTTAATATTTAATTTCTAATACTCCAACTCACTGCAGAAAGAGTCTCGACTCCACTAACTGCCTCAAGGGAATGTCTACAACTGATTATGATTGTTATCCCGAAATTCCTGCGCGATCCTTGGGCAACAGTCGCGTCCCGAATATAGATCCCTAAACCGGAATTTCGGGGTCATTCGAAAGTCAACTCCCAGATCCAATCAGAACTCGATTCCACCAATCGCACCTAGTGCCCGAGGGTAGTTAAGGATCTGCGTGATCAACCCCTGAGCCGAAGAGCGAGATGACTATATATATAGTCATATTATAAAGCCAGGTAGGCACTACTACCCCTTGATGATAAATAGCCTCGAAATAAAAGGTGTAACTCGTAGAGCACGTTGCCTTGTATTTACATAATCGGCTTAGGTTTCAGCAACTTTATCATTTTCGCTTAACAAAACGAACGATCTTTCAATTCAAATTGCCACTTTGAGGGGTTACTAGTTTAATTTTGATTAAAGAGTTTAAGTTTCGAAGGAGACAAGGCTTTCTTTTATTTTTTGTAGCATTTTAATATTTATTAAGGCTGTTCTTTGAAGTTCTGAGGGATATTTCGTACGTTATGTTATTATTATATATTATGTATAGTTAAAATATTAGAAAAATAAAGTAACAAAAAAGGAAGCACTTGTACCAATTTATTTATTTATCATTTAACATTTTATCATTTAACTTTTAGTGAGTTTAAACAAAGCACTTTGAAGGTATATATTTTTCTTTAATTAAAATATATTTGTAACAATTCTAGTAAACTATTGTTTCCTCAAATTTTTGACTAAGTAACCCCAGTAATATTTATTTTAAAATAAATAAAGTAACAAAAATGTACTGGCATTTGTTGGTCAAAATTTTAATATATATAAAATGTTAGATATATATTTTTAAAGTTATTTTTAAAGGAAGCACTTGTACTAATCATATACAAATATAATATTAGTGAGTTTAAACAAAGAACTTCGAAAGCATATATTTTTCTTTAATTAAAATACATTTTTAACAATTCTAGTAAACTATTGTTTCCTCAAATTTTTGACTTAGTAATATTTATTTTTCATTTAATTCCTTGCTTTTATTTGATGAATAAAATTCCATAGCCTACTTTCTGGAGCAAATGGCATTCTTGGCTCTCATAAAGCCCAAAAAGAATGTCTCCGTGAAAGACGAAGGATATCAAAGTGATGTGTGCCTGAAGGAGGAGGGTTGATGGGTTGTCCTCGGATATCCTGGCGATGAAGAGGAAATGCCAAATGTTGTCTAGACCTAAAAACAATGAATGCCGAATATCTGTTTGTGATTTGTTTGGAATACTTTTTGGCCCAAACACAACACACACGCACACACGCTTACATATTTATTTAAATATTTTTCAAGGAGTCTCGAATTAATTTACACCCAATGCGCACACACACAGGCACACGCATGCCATCAAGTGACAATTAGAAGGCAAAAAAGGAAGAAAGGATGTGGCACACACACACACACTGAGAGAGAGAGAGAGAGAGAGCCAAAGGATGGCTGGCTGGAAAACAAAAGGTTAAATTCGCTTTCAAATGGTCAGAATCTTTTAATGAGTGTGGGTCTTAGTCCTTAGTCCTGTATCCTGCCTCCCGATGATGGCGGACAGGCAGGCGCACTGAGTGGGTGACCAACACAAAGGCAGCGACTTCCCTGCGAGTCCTGTGAGTGTGCCGGCAAAGGGTTAATGCTGCCGGCAAGCAAACACCACCGGCCATGGCCATCCTTGGCGGACAAGCGGACACACACGGACACGGGGGAGATATCGCAGGAATACATATACACAGGAACACAGGGACGCGGGGACACGGGGACATGGAGATGTGTGTGGAATATACACACAGGCATAGGCACGGACACAGGGGATATACGCGACTCGACTCAAGGACCAAATCCACCCGCTGCCGCCATTGTCGCTCGCTCGCTCGCTCTCCCTTCAGCTTCCCAAATGGGTTCCAAGATGTCCGTTCTGGCCCTCGGATTACCAATAATTAGAGCGCGACTTAACCCCTCCGGCATGTACGCATCTCATTTGGGGGCTTACGAGGCAATTGTTCCGATTAGGCCGGCACTATCCCGTAATCAATTAATGGAACGTATTTCGGTAGTTTCCTTCAAGATTAATTACAAGCTTTGGCCATTTTCAGATGGGTTGTTTGGATTACAAAGTATTGGGAGCTCTTGAAATCTTGAAGTATAAAATATTAGGTAAAAGGAAAAATATTAGGTAAAGCCAAGGATATTTTTGTATTTATGTAAAATCAGAAAAGAACTCTTCAATATTTAAAACAAAATACCACGTTTAATCAGACAAGTTTTCTTAAGTTTACGGAATAAATAAATAAATAATATACATAATAATCACAACTATATTTTTTATAAACCTTTATTTATAACATGTAACTTAATTTGTATCAATATTTCTTAAATATTCATAACTCAGCCAAAACAGCCTTAATTTCAACTCGGAAAGCTGTTTTATGTTAGATTTTTGTACGTTAATAAATCTGCATACTGCGTTTAGAAATTTAAAAAGAATTAATTTTTTGACTATTTTGCCAATTTTAATGATGTAACTCCTTATCAAATTTTGAAAAATCGATCAAAATTTTTTTTCTGATATTTTTCAATATTTTGGTTTTAAAAGTTTAAAATTTTAATGACAAATCGGAAAGTACGCGGCTTTTGGCTATCACTCCCTTTTTGGCTATAAGAGGCTCTTAAGAAGACATAAAATGTTCACATTTTTGGGTTAGAAATTTATTTTGAAAAATTTTAAATTTTTTTTGACAAATCAAAGCTTAAAATAATCATAACTAAGCCAAAACAGCCTTAATTTCAATTCGGAAAGCTGTTCTATGCTAGTTTTTTTAGATTAAAAAATCTGCTTAGTAAATTTGAATATTAACAAAAAAAAAAATTTTGTCCAATTTTTGACAATTTTAATGATGTAACCCCTTATGAAATTTTGAAAAATTGGCAAAATTTTTTTTCAAATTTTTTTAAACATTTTTTACTATTTATGAATTAAGATTTTAATTGCGAATCGGGAAAGATATGACATTTGACAATCACTCGCTTTTTGGCAATAAAATAATCAAATATTCTAGGGATCTTATTTTTATACCTTTGCAGAAGGTATATTTTCTCATTAAGAGACGAACAAAAACACCAGATCGAGCATGACTTTCTCAGCGATTAAAGTTAATATAACATTTTCGTTCAGAAATGATATCATATTTAAATTAAATACATTTTCTAATTTATTCGGCAAATTTCTAATTTAAATTAAATTTTGTTTTAAGTGATTTAAATTGTTTATGCTGGCTAGGGCAATCTAAAGTTTAATTATTTAATTATCTGCCTTACTTGTATGGTTTTTAATATTTATGTATACTGATAATAATAATGATACTTATACATGAACAAATTAGTTGTGTGTTATTTAACCATTATTTCAATAGTATTTGCATTATTATTATTTGAAATTAGGCAATTAAATAATATACTTTTAAATATAGTTTTTCTATGATCAAATTATTTATAAATACTCTTTAAAATGTATTTTAAAACAACCATTAACACTTAATCAAAGAAAAACATCTCTTAACAAGGTGAGATAAAAGTAACTATCATAATTACCAAAACTAAAATGATCCTTACATAGTCATTTCTTAACCAATTACGGATTGGTCACATTTTCTATGTTGGATTTTAGAAGCAAATTATTTATATCTTTAATATTTTTAAGCTACTTGAAAGTTGTGAAAAATAGACACTCGCAAATATCTACCATTTGAGTTTATCATATATTTTGACCATTTGATGAGCTTTGGAATAGCGGAGAAATACTTTAATTCTTAACAAAGATAAGGTAAGGTACAAATTTAATTTATCCAATATTCCAAAACTCAAATGATCTCAAGTTGCCAAATTCTCAATTATATTAATTATTATTATTATTATTACTAGGGCCTAATTGCACCGCGACCAGATGTTAGGTATTTTGTGCCGGCCTGTAGGATTAAGGTAGAGCCTCTGTTCCTAGGCGTCTGATAAAGGAGAGCATTTTGGAGAGGTCTATCTCTTCCCAAATCCTGTAAGTTCACCTCCTAGCTGTTGAAGTCGACGTCTGATTAGTGAGGGGCATTCACATAGAACATGTTCTGATGTTTCTGGCTCCAGCTCACAGAATCTACATGTGTCGATTTCTGAAAGTTTTAATTTCTTAAGGTGATACCTTAGGGTGCAGTGACCTGTTAGGTAGCCTGTTAGAGTGCGAATCTCACTCTCTTTTAGATTGATGATGGGTTTGGATCGCGACACCTGGGGAACGAAAAATTGTTTGGCTTAATTTTATTAATTAGTTTTTATTTTATTAATATCTAGCTGCCTGATTTTATGGTCATAAAATAGACCAACAGTATTATGACTTTTTTTTTTCTCATCTAAAGATCAACTTGCGAGAGCAGGCTTTCTGCTTTAACAATAATATTTTTAAACCAAAATACTTTGCATGTTATAGATTTCAAATACAACTTTCTGATTATTGTGCTTGAATAAATACAAGGCCCGCCAGTCGGAGTCGGAATCGCATCGTCCGGGGTTGATGGCCAAACTTTATAATGAGAGCAGGGAACACACGCGTGCCTCAAAATATTTACACACAACGGGCCAAGGAATCGCCAAAGGACGAAGGAGAGGGCTGAGGGTGGCTCTGTGTGTGCGTGTGTGTGTGTGTGCCAGGGGGTTGTGCGTTGTGTAGGCTGGCCGCTGGTCGGCTGTCCGGTCATCCAGGATGTTGGCCTTTGGTAATTTGTTGAGCTTCAGCTTTGCATTCAGGACATTTGATGCTTGCCTGCCGGTTCCTTCTTCCTTTTTGCAACCCCTTTTTTTCCCCGGTGGAAACTTGTTTCTCCCCCCCGTCCCAGGGGGATGGGGTCCGGGTCCGGGTCCTGTCATGGCGATTGTTCGGCCTGTTCAGCTGCGAATCGCGAAAGGACTCCGACTCCGACTAGGACTCCGAACGGGACTGGCAAAAACTGGGAGGCACGAACGCTGAGATTAAAGGTTACCACTCGCGACCTTGCCCAAAAAATACAAGCAAAAAAAATATGGAAATATGGAAATGTTTGGCAGAGGAAAAGCCGGCAAGCCGGCAAGCAGCTTGTGGCATGTACGTGCTCGGTGCCCCGAAATCGCGCCGTAAATCATTATGAGCTGCATAAATGCCTACAAAATGTTTCAATGTTTTTGATTATAGGCCGCCGCATCCCGATAAATATTTCGATAACACGCGAACTTTGCTCCGCGATTTGCGATTCGCAGAAGATACAAGGAGCATTTAAAGCATTTAAAATTATTTTGGGGTCAGTATTAACGAAGAGATTATTTGAATGGAAAATTGCCAGAGTTTTTCAAGAGGAATGGCGGAATATTAAAAGATAGAGACTGATTTAATTATATTTCTAATTTATTTACTTTTTCCTAACACTTTTTCAGTTCTTTTAAAAGTCATTGCTTACTTTTAAACACATTTTTAAGAGATTTCTTTCACTTTTCTTAAAATTAATTTCCAAGTAATTAAACTATTTAGTAACTTTGTTAAAACACATGTCAAAGTAATAATATTTGTCATTTAAATTACGTCAACAAATCATTGCATACTTTTAGCCTTATTTTACAGAGATTTAATTTAATTAAGATTAATTTGATGAAGATTTTGATATCACTGTCGCCTTTGGTACTTTTGGTACTTCCCAAGATTCAATTAAATTCATAAAGGTTTAAATTTTGCTAATTAAATCTATCTTCAAAATATAAGGTGATTGCAGAAAATCATTGCATACTTTTGGCCTTATTTTAAAGATACATATATCAAATCTCACTTTCGCTCTATGTACTTCCCAAGATTCAAATAAAATCATTTAGGCCTATATTTTGTTAATTAAATCTATTTTAAGCATTTAAGGTGATTGCAGTAAATCATTGCATACTTTTAGGCATATTTGGGAGAGTTTATAAATCTAATTATTGCTATTAATAGTTTCCAAGAGGCAAAGAAATGTGTGGAAGGCTTTAATATTTTAATTTAAAAGGATGCGAAAATTCTAAGAGTTTTCAGATTTCAGAACTAATTTTATGCTTATTTTTAAGCGTATTCAAATTATTTGCATTGCCTATAATTGATTCTTAAAACCTTTGCTTCCCTCAAAAATCATACTTTCGTTTCAACTATATTACAAGTAAATTTCTTTTCTATTTATTTTTAAACTTTGTCAGGAAATTTTCCAATTTTCACTCAGCGTCCAAGTGTGAGTCTCGTCTGGATGTGCAAGTGGCATGTGGCAAGTGTGAGTGTGTGTCTTCTGGGGCAGGGGCAGAGACAGGGGGCAGTGGCAGGGACGCATCGCAGACCTAGTCAAATAAAACACTTTCTAAAATTTGACTTGGGCAGAAACCGCATTCATTACTCTTAGCCAGGAGCAGCAGCCCAGCACAGCCCAGCAGCCCCGCAGCCAGGAATTTGCCGTTTTTAATCTCATTTCGAAAGTCCCTGCCACACACCCACCGCACACACACACACACACACACACACACACACTCCGGCTAGAGTGTGTAAATATGAGCATTGGTCCAATCCGAAAGTTGGCGATGGAAAAATAAGTTCTGGCAAAAGGGGGCGAGATTGAAAATGATGGTCCGACAGATTTTGGAAATTACCAAAAGCCAACCAGCCAGCCAGCCAGCCAGCCGGCGGGCAAGTTGCAGGATTGCCTTGAGGCCAAAGGAACAGGACATCTCCACATCCGCATCCGGATCCGCTTTGGGGTCTGGGCTTGGCCAAGGGCAGAGTGCTGTCGACTTGTCCTTTTTCTAGCCAAAGGAGGTCTTTGGTTTCTTTTTCAGTTTTTAAATTATTATTTTCTTGGTTTTTCCTTTGTTAATAATTTCTAAAATAAATTTATTTAGGAAATACAATATATATTTTAAATTAAATAATTATTAAGGCTTTAATTGTCTGCCAAAAATAGAAGAAAATCAAAGGAATCCGTAAAAAATCATCTTGAATCTAAAAAAATGTAATTTCTTGCACCCGCTTTTTGACACATTTCTTTCGGACAAAACTTGATACTTTTTCATCGAATTTTCCTTGGAAAATTGGCCGAGAACAGCACTGGCGGAGACTGGCAACCGCAGGACCTGAGCCTTGAGCTGGGTAAATATTTGTGGTTACCGAAAGGATACTCTTAGCTATGCGTAAATTCAAAAAGGCAAATTGGCAACTTCTGAGCTCTCTCTCCGCATGTGTGGGTGTGCGGGTGTGTGGCTTGTGTGTGCGTGAAGATACAATATCCTTTGGCATTGCGATTGCGTGAGGAATACAAACAAACACATGTGTGTGTGCCTGGGCTTTGCCCCTTGGGCAGCCCCAAAAAAGCAGATTGAAATGGCTTCCCAAAAAGGGGCTCCTTTCCCCCTCCTTGCCCCTGATTTCATTAGGACGGTGACCAAATAAAATTTATTAATCCTCGGGCTAATAAATAGTGCGACATTAGCGCACAAAAGGGCAGCCGAGACCGCAGGACCTTCGCAGGGGTTGCTTTTTCCATTGGGGGCAAAAGAGGCAGATTTTCTGCCCATTTTTTTCGGGGTTTTCGGGTTTTTATTCTCTGCCATGCAGCATCCTCATCTCATTAAAGGGTTCACTGGGATCACAGAGAGCAATTAACCCCCAAGCTCGGACTGATCTCGGAAGCTGGGCCACAGATCACTCTCGAAATGAGCCAGAAAACGGGTTTTTCTGCCGGAGGTTTTGCCGTGTTTTGTGTGAAATAATTGTTGACCTTTGGTCCTGCAATTTAGGGAGATTTCACTCGGCACTCAGCATCCCTTCGGGGGGTGCCGGAATTTAATTAGTCCTCGCTGATTCTCACCTGAGAGAGAGAGAGGCAGGGCGACGACGTGCGGCAATGCAAATCGCAGTTCAACTCTTTTGTTTCCATAAAAATTTCAACATGTGTCCCCCAGCAGGACGGGGCAGTCCTTGGGGTACATCGCAATTGCCATAGGCACACGCCCCATCTAAATTCTCACTAATCACGCAATTAGAGTTTAATTAAACACAAAACTGTGTGTGTTCTTCCCCCGAAATTCGCCAAGGACTATTTGAACGCAACACTTTCTTTTTTATTTCCCTCTTTAGTTTGCATATTTTGTTTTAATTTTCCAGCCTATCTATCTCCGGCGCCTGGGTCCTGTAATTGTGCAACAAAGTTTGGTCCAGCCACCAGAATCTACGGCGTTCTTTTTCAACACTCAACGAAAATAGAAGTTCTGTAGGAAAAAGTTTTTGGTAATATTTAATGGAGAGTTCATTTGGAAAGTGACACGTATTTAAATTAAATTATAAATTCTTTATTAAAGCCTGCTCCTCCTTGTTTATGGCATAATTTTTAGGTGTAGAAGTATAAATAACATTCTTTTAATAATTAATAATTAATAAAAATATTTATTTAGGCCTTAAACACTTTAAATTTTAAGGAAGTTATTAATTTAAAGCTCCTGAATATTTTTATAATAAATATTACCGGTTTTGATAATGAATTTCTTGACTTACAAGGTCGTCTTCTTTTGCCCTTCATTTTTATATTAATTTCTAGCGAAACAAAAATATTTATTGAGGCTTTAAACATTTTGGATTTAAAAGAAGTTATTAATTCAAAGCTCCTACTTTTTTTTATAACAAATGTTGCCTGTTTTGATATTGAATTCCCCGACTTACAAGATCGTCCTATTTTTGCTCTTAATTTATTTAAGTTTCTAGTGAAACAACTATTGAAAGGAAAACGTTTTTGGTAATATAAATAAATGGTAAGTTCATTTGGGAACTGACACTTATTTAAATTAAATTATAAATTCTTTATAAATGGATTTATTATTATTTTTTTTTCTTTGAGCCAAGCCTGCTCCTCTTTGGTTTTGGCATGATCTTTGAGTGATTTTTGGGTGTAGAAGAATAAATAACCGTTTTTTAATAAATTAAAAATATGTATTGAGGCTTTTTTTAATTTGGATTTTAAGAAAGTTATTAATTCAAAGCTCCTACATTTTTATACCCTTGCAGAGGGTATTATAATTTTGCCATGATATTTGCAACGCAGTGAAGGAGGCATCTCAGACCCCATAAAGTATATATATTCTTGATCAGCATCACCAGCCGAGTCGATCTAGCCATGTCCGTCTGTCTGTCTGTCCGTCTGTCTGTCTGTCCGTCTGTCTGTCCGTCTGTCTGTCCGTCTGTCTGTCTGTCTGTCGGTTTCTACGCGAACTAGTCTCTCAGTTTTTGAGCTATCGGGCTGAAATTTTCAGCATAGTCTTATTTCTTTAGCACGCAGTATATATGTCGGAACGGCCGAAATCGGACCACTATATCCTATAGCTGCCATAGGAATGATGGCGAAATTAATGTAAAAAATTTTAATTTCTCTGTTTTTCAACGAATTTCTATAAATTTCGAGATATAGTCGTTTTTATAGTTCTAGAATTACGGTTTTAATTTCATTAAGATCGGACAACTATATCATATAGCTGCCATAGAAGGGATCGGTAGATTTATATGAAAATGTAAAATTCTACATGTAAAATGTAAAATATACAAAATTTACATAATTTGACATTTTTTTTTACATTACCAAAATAGATCAATTTTCAATGATCCAATTGCTGACTGCAAGGGTATATAAACTTCGGTTTACCGAAGTTAGCTTGCTTTCTCGTTTTATAATAAATATTACCAATTTTGATAAGAAATTCCCCGACTTACAAGGTCGTCTTATTTCTGCTCTTAATTTATATTAATTTCCAGTGAAACAAAGCCTATTATTGCAGTGCACAGGTGTGTGTTAGCAGGGTGTGTGGTGTGTGAGCCAGGTGGACAAATGGATTTTCCAAATAAGCAAAGGCACAAAAAAAACGGAAAAAAGAAAGGAAAAGAAGAGGAGTGAGCCTGGAAAATGGGAGGACAACAAAGGCAAAGCCAACTCGGGATTGCATTCGCATTCGCATTCGCGTTTTTGTTTGAAAGAGCTGCCAAGAACAACAACAACACCGCTGAGGGGGTGGGGAGGGGGAAAACTGGGGAAAAACCAAGGGAGCGGCCAGGGGCGAGGGGGCGGAAAAGAATGCAAACAACCCAGTGAAAAGTTAGAGAAGTCATTGAATGTCAGCCATGCAAGAAGCGAGAAGAGACGAGCGGTGAGCAAAGGGGGACAGGGCAGGGCAGGTGGAAAAGTCGCACTCTCCACTGGCCAGGTTTTCCATTGGCCCTCCCCCCCTTCCCCCTTGCACACACACATACTCGTTTCGCCGGCTTAATGATTCCTTTATTCATTATTTCTCCTTTTTTACACTCGGCTGTCTCACACTCCTTTTTTTTTGTTTTCAACACGGCAAGAAAAATTGGGGCCAATTGGCAGAATCTTTAAAAATAAGTTAAAGTATTTATTTTTCTTTTAATCTGTCATACATTATTAGTTATATTTATATATATATATTTATATACATCTCTATATTAAGTTTAAAGCTTTCTGACTCTGATATTGCCAGTGTCGCCATCAGAAGCCATATTAAGCTTGGTTAACACCAGTTTGTAGCCAGAACTCGTTGGGAATCCTAAAGCCATAAGAGCGGTTTCCATATCCTGAACTTTGTTCTGTTCCAAAAATAAAAATCTTAGTGCTTAAAAAATATTTAAAAACTTCCCACAAACAAAAACCTATTTTGTTTCCAAATTTTTTTTTTTTTTCAAAATAGATCAAGTCCTGCATCCTTTTTTCGCGCAGTGCATGCGTGCGTGTGTGGACAGTGGCGCAAAGTTAGCCAGCTCTAGCGGCGACGACGGGGGCTGCATCCCATGGGCGGCTGGGGCTAGGACTCCCCACAGGACAGCCCCCAAACCCTGCTCCTCCTCCCCTGCCCGACGGCAGGGGATGCCGGCGGAGCTGCGCTTTGGGGCTCTTATTAACGAACCAGCGAGTGCGCGAGCGAGCGTGCCTTGTGTCCTGTGTGTCCTGTGTGTGTCCTGCCGTGTGTCCACACACTCGCACGGGCCACTATGTATGTGTGTGTGTAAAGACAATGTGCACTTGCACTCCACATACCACACACGCACACACTGGCGCAGACACCGCACGAAATTCGCTCGCACCAAAAAGGATGCATTGAAAGGACCTCGACCATCCGCTCTGGCGCTCTTGCCCGCTCCTCTCTCTCCCCTTGCGACACCACAAAGGTTCATGGACAGTATGAGAGTCCTTAGCCGGCACAAAAGAAAGGCTTAAGTTTCCATTTGGTCTCTAGAGCACGATATCCAGCGACCAGGACACTCGCTCACATGCACATGCACGGATGCGATGGTACATAATGTGCCCATGTGGCGTCCTGGCACGGGTGGGTGTCCTGCCAGGATGCGGAAGGCGGAAGGCGGATGGCTGCGGAATGCGGGATGCGGGATGAAGCCGCTTCCCATTGCCCAGTATAGGAAGGAGCCGCAGCCAGCGACTCTCCACATCCACAGTCAGCCTCAGACTCAGACTCAGACTCAGATTCGGATTCGGATTCAGTTTCGGTTTTCGTTCTCGTTTTCGGTTGCCGTTTTCCTTGTGGCGGCAATGCGCGTGCATCCTTTACGGTTTGTCCGAAATACCCTTCAATTTTGGCCATATTAGTTGCCACAAATCGGTTAATAACACTTACTATATGAAGAAAGTTATCAGGAAAATAAGATGGATTTTTAATAAATGTAAAACATAGTTTTTTGGAAAATCAAACGTGAATGTTTGAAACAAAAGCTACTCTTAATTATCTCTGATTTTTATTTATTTTCTAAGCTGAATTAAAGTGCAAAGTGTTATACAAGTGTTATACAAGTGTTATACAAGTGTTATACAAGTGTTATACAAAGTGGTATTTCTTTTTCATTTAACATTTTATATATTGAGATTTTTTAATCCTTAGACTTGCGGCATTTATGCGGAGTTTGTAATCGAAATAAAAACTTACCAGCATTCCTTGTGTTTTTTAATACATAATATTAATTTATTTGTTTTAAATTGGCTTATAAAACTTTCCGAATTTGCTTAAAAATATGTAAATAAATTATAATTTTATTTGAAGCCTGTATTCATCTTTACTTTGCATTGACTCTTGATTCTCAAACAATATTTACCTTTTTACAAAAAGTTATTTGGGTTTGTTTTTGCCTATAAAGAATTTGTATATTTATTTATGATTATTTGTTGAAATTTGAAATAAAGTAGCATTAAAAAAGCATTTAAATAATAATTAATAATAATTTTGAATAAGAAATTCATGAAATTTTCCATTACAGGACACTCGGCAGTAGAGTCCTGGCTGCTGCATTCAATTTGGACCGGCGAATATGAATGTGCTCTTCCTTTCGGAGCCATAGACATTTGTTCTTTGACTTTCTTATGCTTTCCGGGGTTAGACACCCACTCGCAGGACTCACAGGACTCACACCCCCAAATTTTGGCCTGACCAAAGCCAGAGTAAGATTCGCGTCTGTGCGCGAAGTTTGTGGTATCCATTCCATTGGCATTGGGGAAACCAGGGGCGCCATTTTATTGTTTTGTTATAAAAACATAAAACAAGAAAGAAAGCTGACAGAAAAGAATATTTAAATGATAAAAAAAGGGAAAGAAAGAAAGCCCCAGAAGAAGTGTTAAAGTTGTGGATCTGGCGATCTCTCTGGGTCGCCGCCATGTTTGCTTAACGGTGCCCACACCCAGAGTCCTCAGTCCTCAGTCCTCAGTCCTCAATCCTCGGTCTCCGGGTCCTTTTGCCTTGGCAGTCCTTTTTGCCGTTACACGGACGAACTTCCGGTGGGTGGTTTGGCAAGGCTCTGTGGGCTGTGGCAGCCATTCCACGGCCATGGCTTTCAATTAAAACATCACCCGGGCGGTCGGGCGGTCGGGCGACCCCTTTGAAATTATTCAAGTGGTCAGATGGTGTTGTTCATTATTTCTGTAGTTGTTCTTGTAATTGTGCACACTCGAACGGGGTTGAAATGCACGCAAACACAAACACAGGCACACATATATATATACTTATATCCTGGCAGACTCTCCTCCGGTTACAGGCACAGATACTGGCTACATCCGCCGCTCACATTGGTAGCACTCGCACTCGCACTCGCAGTCGCTTCAATTCGAACATAATAAATTAATTTATCATCGGAAAAGAATCTCTGCCAGCTAACTGTAAAAGTTTCACCCCTTACAAGGAGGCGATGTGTGTGCTTGTGTGTGTGGCTGCCAACCGTTATATATCACACACAGAGAACAGAGAGGCGGCAGGCGCGCACACACTTGAATTAGTCGCCTACACATCCTTCCCAGATCCTGTCTCCTTTCCTTTCCACTGCCTAGAAATTAAAGCCACAGACCGAATCGCAGTCCTTGTATTCGCTGCGAGTTTTTGGGGGCAGCAGCATGAAGAGAGAGAGAGAGAGAGAGAGAAGTAAAGACCAAAGGACCGACCGAGGCCCAGGACCGGCTGCCCCATGCAAATGGAGAATGAATAATGCTCGCCAAGTGGGGTCCGCACACATTCGGCAGCGCCATGTTATTAATTGCCCACCTTCAAGCCTTCAAGCCGCGGCACGCCGCTCATCCCAAATCCCGAGCAGAAAGCACTTTAACTCAAACATATATCTATATTATTTTATTATTATACAATTTTTATATAGATCAGCTCATGGATGCCCCACTGTGTTCTAAGAAACCATCTTTGTTTTCAAAAACAGCACACTTGTGTAAAAGTTTTTACTTAAAATTGACCAATGAGAAGCCAGCGTTGTTCTCAGCATATTTTTACAACAGTTTTCAGCTGCGATCGTTGATCTACTGCTTGCTGCTCGCCTGTTACTCAAAATGGATAAAAGAAGTACTTGTTCCGCGAAATTGCTAAATTAGAAGTGAAAAAATGTTTTTGAAGGCAACAACAAGGTCGCAGTCATGAATTTTCGCTGTACAAATTCATCAATTTCATGATTTCAGACACCAGGCGCCCAGAAGGCAGCAGTAGGCCGATTCTCTCTGTGCAAACCACAGACGTTGCTCTCTTGGTTCTCTTCTTGTTCCCCTCTTCTCTTGGACGTTGTTCCTCTCATTCACTGACGGATGGTGTGAGAGGGCTCAGCATACAAGAGCGAAAAACAGTTAATCTTCAAATCAAAAAAACACCTTCTAATGAGGGGAGATATGTTAAAAGTGACGATGTCACCTTTAACGTCAAGAGTTTCTGATATCAAATTTTGTGACGATTACACGTAACGTTAACAAAAATAACTTACATATTATTCAACTAGTTTCGTTTTCGGCACTAAGCTGTAAAATACCTAGCCTTGAAGCTAAAGACCACGTAGGTGCTCATCGTCACTATGTGGGTTGTCGTCCACAGTGATGTGCTGAGAGGAACAACGTGCAAAAACTGTTCGCACAGAGAGAATCGGCCTACTGCTGCCTTCTGTGCGCCTGGTGCCTAAAATCATGAACTTGTTAAATTTATATTGCGGAGACTCGACTACAAGATCGCCATATTGAGTTTCAGCATTTAAAATTTATTAAATGCATGATTTGAAGCACCAGGCGCACAGAAGGCAGCAGCAGGTCGATGCACAAGATAACAATTTTTGGAGGCCCCTCTTCTATTGGTCGATACCCCAAAAGGTAACCATCTTTATTTTCAGCTAGATATGAGAAAAAAGATAGCTAAAATGTTCTGGCATATGGCAAAAAAATTAGCTATTGCTTAGCATCTAGCTATTTAACTCTAAAAAAGGCTAGATCTAGCTATACAATTACAATTTGACTGCACTGATTCTTCTGTTCTCTTCTGTGCATATTGCGCGTGGGCGGCAAGGGCAGGAGATGCCGAGAGAGAGAGAGGAGCCGATGACGTCAGCGCACAGATCAGCGCATCGTTGCTCTCCTGCTTTCTGTTCGCCTGGTACTTGAAATGAGAAGAGTGAAATATTTGTACGGCAAATTCGATCAATCGTGATGTAAAATGTCGTTGTAGGCAATAACAACAGCATTCCAATCTTGAGTTTTCGCAGCACAAATTAATCAAATACATGATTTCATATACCAGGCACACAGAAGGCAGCAGCAGGCCGATAATGGCATCGAAGCTCTCCTTTAACCCTTTCATGCCCACTGTGGCGTATACGCAACATTGACTTTGCGTATTAATTTCGGCTACGATTTAAAATTTGTGTGGACCCGTTTTTATGACATTTCAAGGACATAACAAAGGACTCAGAGTTCCGAAAATCGCAATAAACGTTACTTGGGACTCCTATTAATCATTTATGGCGTTAAATATTTTTGATGTGGCCCCAGTTTATCTTGGGCATGAAAGGGTTAACAGACGGGAGCGAAGAGAGAGGCTCTGATTGATCAAAGGAGGGACAGCCATCTCGAAAGGGTTCCGTTAGTTGAGCTTAGAGATGAGAGCAAACAGCTGATCGCAGTGCGTGCACTTCCTGCTGTTTGCTTGCTGCCTCTTCCTGTTCGCCTGGTAGCTCAAAACTGCAAATATATGAAATATGTGTGATTTTTCAAGCATTTCATGATGCTCGTGGGCATATATTTTTCTAAGCCGTGATTTCTGTATACCAGGCGCACAGGAAGTTCAGCAAGCAGCTGAGCTCCTAAATAATTCATTTTGAAGTAACGGTTCTAGGCAGAGGGGAGCTCATTTTGAAGTAACGGTTCTAAGCAGAGGGGAACTGAGAGAAAGGCTTCTGATTGGACAAAGGAGAGACAGCCATCTCGAAAGGGTTCCGTTAGTCGAGCTTAGAGATGAGAGCAAACAGCTGATCGCAGTGCGTGCACTTGCTGCTGTTTGCTTGCTGCCTGTTCCTGTTCGCCTGGTAGCTCAAAACTGCAAATATATAAAATATTTGTGATTTTTCAAGCATTTCATGTCGCTAGTGGGCTTAACCCTTTCATGCCCATTGTTGCGTATGTGCAGCATTAATTAAATATTAATGGCGTTAAATATTTTTGGCCCCAGTTTAATTCGGGCATGAGAGGGCTAAAATAGAGAAGAGAAACATTTTAGGATGTCACGATCCCATTGGTCGATAACCCAATAAGTTACCAAAAAACGTTAGTTTAAGGCAGCACATTACGGTGGACGGTAGTCCACGTAGTGACGATGAGCACCTGCGTGGCCTTTAGCTTAAAGGCTAGGTATTTTACAGCTTAGTGCCGAAAACGAAACTAGTTGAATAATTTGTAATTTATTTTTATAAACAGGTGTTAGGATCCCCTCATTATTTTTGTTAATTTGATATCAGAAACTTTTGAAGTTGAAGGTGCCATCGTCACTTTTGTCTTCCCTTGTTAAGAGGTGTTTTTGTTTGTTATGCGCTCTTGTATGCTGAGCCCTCTCTCCCCATAACAACGTGCAAGAACTGTTCGCACAGAGAGAATCGGCCTACTGCTGCCTTCTGCGCGCCTGGTGCTTCAAATCATGCATTTAATAAATTTTTAATGCGGAAACTCAATATGGCAATCTTTTTGTGAGAGAATACAATCTCGAGTCTCCGCAGTATAAATTGAATAAGTTCATGATTTCAGGCACCAGGCGCACAGAAGGCAGCAGTAGGCCGAACCTGACGTCAGCGTAAAAGAACGCATCGATGCAGTACGTCTTGCTCTTCGTCTATTAAAAAAAAATTGAGAAAAGAACAATGTTCGGATGCCCCGATCTTATTGGTCGTTTAACCAAAAGAAAGCCATCATTGTTTTTAACAAACAGTTAGTTTAAGACAGCACATTTGTATAACAGTCTAAGCATTGTATTGACCAATGGGAAGCCAGCTTTGTTTTCTGCACGCTTTTATAACAGTTTCTCAGCACGATCAATGCAGTGCATCGTTGGTCTCCTGCTTGCTGGTTGCCTGTTACTTGAAATGAAGAAACGAACCATTTGTTCGGCGATTTGATGAAATTAGAAGTGCAGAAATATTGTTGTAGGCAACAACAAGGTCGCCATCTCGATTTAAAGCAGTGCAAATTTATGAAGTGCATGATTTTAGGCATCCGCTCGCCCAGAGAACAATTTTTTTAACAGTTTAGAACAGAGCCTGTAACTCGATTGCGCGATTTCGTGAATATTGAATATAAAAATGTTGTTGTAGAAGGTATAACAACCATTAGGTTTTCGTTTATATTAACAATATATAACATATGCATATATTTGATTGTAAATATTTATATTTACTACATTTAGTTTTTAGCATGTTCTTGTAATAATACTCACCTTTCAGAGTTGAATTCCCAAGTACCAAATACCAATTTCTCGCTTTCTTTTAGTCATTTTTATAGTACTTACCTCTTGGTTTCTGGGCGAAACCCCTGCCGCCTGCGAAACGTATGACCCGCCCCGCCAGGACCTTTGCCGATGTCCGTTCGCAACCTCGGCAGCCTCTGCCAGGAGCGTCGTCGAACATGCTCGACTGCGGAGGCTCGAGCTGGCCAGTGGACTGCGTGGCTGCGACGCGGGTGGGAGTGGGTGGTGGGCAAGGTCGCTGGCTGCGGCGCTGGCCGAGGCAGCGCTGCCGGCAGCGTGGCATGTGTGAGGTTCGGCTGGCAGGATGTGTGGCTGTGTGGATGTGTGTGGATGCCAGATGCCAATTGAAGTTTCCGCACATGACAATTGGGGGGCGGCCAGTGGCGCTGGATTGGTCAACACGGGCTCGCTCCTGGCCGAGTGGTCACCCGGGGTTGGCCTTCGCCTCTCTCGAGCGAGAGCGGAGAGTGCGAGCGAGAGAGGGAAGTCTCATCCCCTCTTGTGCTTGCCTGGGGTGGCGCCACCTGGCGTTCCCTGAAAAGTAGGCAACGCATTTTGGCCTCACGATCGGTTCCCTCTTTCGGTTTCCTTTTTCGCGCTGCC
This sequence comes from Drosophila triauraria, assembly GCA_014170255.2. Taxonomy (NCBI): domain Eukaryota; kingdom Metazoa; phylum Arthropoda; class Insecta; order Diptera; family Drosophilidae; genus Drosophila; species Drosophila triauraria. The sequence goes on along the minus strand of CM024333.1, from coordinate 2,613,573 downwards.
TACCTTCAGGCGGCGCCTCGCAGGCAAAGTTGCTATAAAAAATCCATCCCCTAAACCTCCGTTTTTATGGCAAATAAAAGGCCAGCGCAGGGTTACAGTTTTCGCAATTGTATTTTTTGTTTGTTTTTCGTATTTTTGTAACACAGACAACTATCCTTTAATTATTAATTTTTAAATTTGTTTTTTGTTTGCTTTTGTTTTTGGGTTTTCGGGTTTTCGTTTTCGATTTGTGTTTCCTTTCGTATTCATTATTGTTACTTTCAAAAAATTACACACACTTGAAAAATATTTGTATTTTGTTTTTTTGCTGGCTCCTTGAATCAAAGCCCCTTATACTTTGTCCTGATCCTTGCTTCTGCTCTCGGCCAAGTGAGACAACAACAACTTGCTTGACTTGCTGTTGTATTTGTTAGTATAAAGTTTTCTTTTGTTTTTATAGCTACAATTAATTTTCTAAGATTTAATGATAGTTTTAGTTTGCTTGCTGGCTATGTTTCATTTCGTTTCATTTCGTTTCGGTTTCGGTTTCCGCTTCCGTTTCCGCTTCATCCCGCTGTCCATCTGTTTCTCCCTTGTAAACAAAATATAAATAAGAAATAAGAATAAAAATATTCCACAAAATAAAACATAACTCGTGTTGCTGTTATTTTTTTTTGTAATTTTTCATGGGCTTTTGTTTATTCAGTTTTTGTTGCTTCATATACGTACTATATGTGTATATATAGGTGTGTGTATAGCTTGTCGGGGTCTCTCTTAGTAGAACTTCTTAAATTTAGTACATCTCGAATTCCACGTAAATTATGCACGGTAAACTTCGTCGATAATCGGACTAAATCGCCGGTGCTAATGCGATTATTCCGGAATAATTATCTATAGTCTATCATTCGGGAAAAATCGCAATAGCAGGGGGATTTCGGATTTCCTCTACTCTTAGGTGGGATCAGGGAGGGGGGAATGTGTGTACAAAAAACAAACAAAGTTTAAACTAATGTCCAATTTGTGTGTCATTTTGCTCACTACAAAGAATTTGGTATTTTTCACTAAAAAACAAACAATTAAATATTAATCATTAATCAAAATTTGGATCGCAATCATCTTTTTTAGGCTTTTAGGCTTTTTTAGGTTTCAATCAAATAACGAAAATCAACAGCAAAAAAACAATTCAGTAAAAAAAATGCTCTCTCTTAAGGTCCGATTCTCTGGGTGTCCTTGCCTCCTCGTCTCTGTCTCTGTCTCTGTCCTGTCTCTTTCGGTTGCCTCTGTCTTTTATTTCTTTCTTTTTTTTTATAGCAAGAAAACAAATTTCGTTCTCAGTTCTTCAGTCTTCTAAATCTAGTTTTGTTTGTTTGTTGTTGTTTCGGTATTTTCTCGTTAATTGCTTTCTCCTTGTGTATTTTCCCTTTCACTTGAAGTTTTACGTACAAATTTGCATCTCTTCCTCTGTAATTCTTTCGTTTTCGTTTATGCCAATTTTTTCCTCATTTCTTCGCATTTTTCTGTTTTTGCATTCTCAGCTTATGTCTAAAATTGTTTAAAAAAAATTTGTGTTTTACATTTATATATTTATTTATGTATGTAAAAAAATTTGATTATTTTTCGTTTTCGTTTTCGCTTTAAATTACATTTAATAATAGAATTATGTCTAGGCAAAAAAAAGAAGAGTAATAATAATGAAAATAAGGGGGGATAAGGGGGGAAACGAGGGGGAAGGAGAGTGAAACTGATAAATATAAGGGCTATATACGATCGTACGATAATTAGAGCTTAGGGGATTTTTACAAGTGTTCGTCTTTAGTGCTAGGGTTCTAGATTTTCTAAACAAATGTACATCGATGAAAAAAATATTCATTCACTCGCTCGCGCTCTCACATATACATAATATTCATATATCCATATATATATATATATTCATATATAGTAATTAAGTTTAGAGTATGATTTCTGCTTATTTTTGTGGCTCGCTGGGAGCTGAATTTTTTGTTTAAATATTTTTCTTTAATGTTAATTACTTGCTGTAGTCGTAGCTTGTTTTAGGTTCTCTCATTCGCTTAGGCCTAGAAAATACACTGGAAAACGTGTGTCCGACGTTAAATCGTTACGTATTATTCCTACACATATATATATATATATATTCTATGTTTAAATATAAATTACAAGCACAAAAAAAAAAGAGGGGTGTGTGATGTGGGTCTCTTTTCAAGGTTCAAGGGGTGGTTTTTCCTCTTCCGGGAAGTTTCTCAAAAAACAAAATACAAAAAAAAAGGTGTTTTGAATCTTTAAAATTATATTACATAACGGTTATTGCTTTGGTATTAAATGCCTCTGGTCGTGGTTTGTCGCCTGGAAGGAGCTGGAGCTGGAGCTGGAGCTGGAGCTGGTGCGGGGCCGAAACTTTTTCACAAAAAGTCATATTTACAGGGGGTCCTAGGATCTCTTTTTTGTATCTTTAGAAGATGCGCGACATGATGCGACTGCGACTGGTCGACTGCGGATGGGGATGTGGCGGCTGGAGCTGCTGCTGCTGCTGCGGGGGAGCTAGTGGCGGCGCCAGGGGCATGGGGAAACCGCCAAAGAGTCATGCCTCCTCCTTCAGCGAAATGGGATGGACGCCGGTCATGCTGGAGGAGGCATTCGAGTCGTTGTCGCCGGACACGCTGCCCGGCAGCGACAGGTTGTGGCCGCCGACGCCGAACTGCGGCGGGTAGCCCACCACGCCCACGCCCATGGGCGACAGTTGCTGCTGCTGCTGGGGATTGAGTTGCTGCTGCTGCTGACTGTGCTGCGACTGCACCTGGACCTGCACCTGCTGCTGCTGCTGGGCCTGGGCCTGGGCCGCCGCCGCCTGGAGCTGCTGGGCCGCCGCCTGGGCTGCCTGCGCTGCGGCCACGGCATTGGCAGCGGCCGCCGCCTTGCCCTGATTGACGACGCACTTGCGCATGTGCTTCTCCAGCGTGGAGGGCACGGAGAAGGGCATGTCGCAGAAGCGGCAACGGTACACATCCTTGCCGGTCCGGCCGTGCGTCTTCATGTGCCGCGTCAGCTTGGAGCTCTGGGCGCAGGCGTAGGAGCAGAGCTCGCACTTGTACGGCTTCTCGCCGGTGTGGCTGCGCCGGTGCACGGTGAGATTGGAGCAGTTCTTGAAGACCTTGCCGCAGAACTCGCAGGTGTCGTTGCGCTGGCGGCTCTCCTTCTTCAGGAGCGGCCCCTGGATGAGCGAGTTGGCCCCGCCCAGGCCGAGGGGCTTCAGCTTGAGGTTCTCGAACAGCGCCTCGTTGCGGTGCAGGGCCTGCGACATGCCCCACCAGTCGCCGCCGTCCATCTTCATGCGCTTGCTCAGCTCGAAGGGGTTGGGGAACGGGTTGAAGAGCGGCACCTGCGACGGGCCTCCGCCGCCTCCGGCCTCCTGCGACGCCTGCTGGAACATGTTGCAGTTCTTGGCGAACTCATCGCGCAGCCTCAGCGCGGCCACCGGCAGGCCGTTGAGCTTGTCCTGGCCTCCGCCTCCTCCGCCGCCACGGTTGTTGTTGTCCGCGGCGGCGGCGGCAGCTGCGGCGGCTGCAGCGGCTGCGGCTGCCTCCTTGCGTCCGGACTCCTGGAGCGCCTGCTTGTAGGCCTCGCTGTACTGGGCAATGTTCGAGAGGCCGAACTTGTCCATGAGCTCGCCGACGAGCGAGGTGGCTCCGGAGCTGGTGGTCTTGGGGCTCTGGCTCTTGCCGTCGATGCGGTTGCTCACGCTGAGGTCCTCGGCCTTGTAGTCCATGTCCTCGCACTCGTCCAGCTCGTCCTCGTCCTCCTCCTCGCCGTCGCCGTCGAGGTCACCGTCGTTGTCGTTGTCGGGATCGTTGTCCCCGTCGCCCATCTCCTCCTCGGACTCATCCGGGTTCGGATCCTCGTCGTTGTCCGCCTCGTTCGTCTCGAGCGAGTCGGCGCCGTCGTTGCTGCCGTCGTCCTGCTCGTCCGCCGGGCTGCGGTGCACCCGCATGTGCTTCATCAGCTTCTGGATGTGCGAGCACTCGAAGTCGCAGGCGGTGCACTTGTAGGGCTTCTCGCCGGTGTGCGTCCGCTGGTGGATGATCAGGTTGTTCTCGAAGCGGAACTTCTTGTCGCAGTAGCCGCAGGCGAAGCACTGCATCTGCTGCTGCTGCTCCACCAGCTGCGTCTGCTCCTGCCCGCTCGTCTTCGAGGGCGGCGTGCTGGCCGAGCGCGGAGTGCTGGCCAGGATGAGGCCGCCCAGGCCGCCGTTCTCCGCCGCCGCCGCCGAAGCCACCTTCTCGGGCGGTGTCAGCGAGTGGGGGCGCGTCGGGTGGCCGCCGATGAGCTGCTGCGGCAGCTGCTGCGAGGGCGAGGGGCTCGCGAAGTGCGGCGATTGCTTCTGTCGGGGACTCGGCGAGCTCGAGTTAACAGTGCTGCCAGCTCCAGGGCTTGTTGTGCCCGCAAGCTGACGCAATCGCTGCGAGTAAAAATCCATCTGCTGCGGTTCCAGCTTCAGGGAGGCGCCTGCTCCTCCGGCAGCTCCTCCGGCTCCTCCGGCTGCCGCTGCTCCCACACTGCCGCCCATCAGGCCGGGCGTGAGCTGTTGCTGCGGATTCGGGGGCTGCTGCGACTGCTGCTGCTGCGGATTCGGCGGCTGCTGCGTCTGCTGCTGCTGCGCCTGCATCTGCTGCTGCTGCTGCTGCGAGCTCAGGGACACTGGAGGCAGGGCGGCCGGGGGCACGGATCCGCGCTGGCTGCCACTGCTGCTGGACGAGGGCGGACGCGGCTCTGGGACGACCTGCTGCTGCTGCACCTGCTGCTGCACGGCGCCGTTGAACTGCGCCTGGGCCGCGGCGGCGGCGGCGGCCAGGTTGAAGCCGTGGTGCCGGAACTGCTCGCTGACCAGCTGCTCCATCCGGTAGTGGTCGGCGGGCGAGGGGCGGCCGAAGAGCGGGGCCACCGTAGGAACTACATTGCCGGGCAGCGGCATGCGCAGCAGCTGGAAGGGATTGGCATGCATGGCCTCCGGCGGAGGCAGCAGCGGATGGTGCCTCATCCCGGCGGCCATGGCCGAGGCCAGGTTCTCGCGCTGCTGCTGCTGCACGCGCTGCGCCTGCTGCTGTTGCTGCTGCTGCTGCTGCTGTTGTGCCTGCTGCAGCTGCAGCTGCTGCTGCGCCTGCTGCTGGGCCTGCTGCTGCGGCGATCCCATGCCGATGCTGCTGTTGTTGCTGTTGCTGCTGCTGTTGCTGCCGCCGCTGGTGTTCACCAGCGAGTTGGAGCAGGCCGAGCTTACGGAGCTGGAGAGGATGGCCGCTGCCGCTGCCGCTGCCGGACTGCTCCGCTTGCCAGCGGAGCCGGGACTCACCGCTCCTGGCTGTGGACTGGCCAGGCCGGAGGCGGCTGCTGCTGCGGCGGCGGCGGCGGCCAGGGCGAGGGCGCTGTTGTTGAGGGCCGCCGGGGTGGCCACCGTCAGGGTGGCACCGCCGCCCGGACTCTCCACGTAGATCTTGACGCCGTGCGAGTGCTGGACGTGCTGGATGAGGCGCCAGGCGGAGGTGTAGCGGGTCTTGCACGTGGAACAGGTGTAGTTGCTGGGCTCTGCAAGGACATAAGAGCAAGGGAAGGCTTGAATTAGTAATTAAATTCAAAGAAAAAGCTTTTTAAATAACTCCTTAAATTATTTACTTAATCATTTAATTAAGTTCTTAAAGATATTTAACCATTTTCCGGTATTTAAAGTCGCTCAACTGGCTTTTTGGTATTAAAGTATTAAGTATTAAGTATTAAGTATTATTTTAAGTATTCGTAACTCAAAAAAGCGCGAGTTTAAGGTCTTCTTGGGAGCCTCTTGTAGCCAAAGAGAAAAGATATTTAACCGTTTTCTGGTATTTAAAGTCTCTTAACTGGCTTTATAGTATTAAGGTATTAAGTATTAAGTAAAGTATTAAGTACTTAGTATTATTTTAAGTATTTGTAACTACAAAAAGCGCGAATTCAAGGTCTTCTTGGGAGCCTCTTGTAGCCAAAAGTCGTATATCTTTCGATTTGACATTAAAATCTTAATTCAATATTCAATAATTTCCAAGTTAGCAAACTGCCAGGGTATGTAAGCTTCGGTTTTCGCTTCCCTGCTTGTTTTTTACTAATTTCCACATTTAATTTCGGGTTGAAATGAATCTTTTTAGGCATAACTCCCTCTGAATTTGGAAACTAAATGCTTTTGCCGGCCAAATACGAGCGCCAGAGGTTGCCTGGCAATTTCGTTATTAATTATTAATGAGCTTTTCGGCGGGGGCCTGCACAGGATGTGTTAGCTAGGAGCCAGGACATGAAGAGGGAGAGGGACTGGCAGTATTTATTTATTTATTGATTTTGCAGCGGTTGGCATGCCAAAATGCGCCAGGACACGCATTACACGCGGACGGAGATTGCCAATATTGCGAAGGATATTGCCCCGCAAACACACACACAGCACACACAGGACACGCAGGACACACATGTGTGTCCTTTTTAGTTTTCTGGCCGTGTTGTTGCGGTTTTGTCGCGACATTTGTTAATTTGCCATGGCGGAAACGGAAGCCGCCAACCACCCATGTCCTGCGTCCTGCGACACATGTCCTGCGCCCTCCCGCCTCCTAAGCAACACATGTAAAATTGGAAAATTTATGAAAAATGTCTCGCGCTTCGATATCGACGAATTTCTCGTATTTTTCCTAATAAATAAAAATGGAAAGCGACCATAACGAGGGCTCTGGCCACATGTCGCCAAAGGACAACAAGGTGTTAATGCCTGGAAACTACTAGGACTCGGCCCAAGGAACTACCCCTGTGAGGATGACGACGTCCTCTGCATTTAAATGACGCCTTTAAAACGCACGAAATGAAATTTTCCCGAAAATTATCCGCATAAAAAAATGGAAAGGAGGCGCATAGGCATAAGCGAGGCGGACACGAGACAGGACACGCATTCTCCACACACTTTTCCTTTTTTTTTCCCCCCATTTTATATTGTATTCTTTTATGGCTTCGAGGATGTGAGGATGCGAGGCAGCTTCCGCGCGCGCTGTCAAAGGTGAGCCGTGTTTAACATGATTTCGCCGCGACCCCTTGGCCGGGATCAGGGATCGGCTGGAGACCGGAGATCGGGGTAGCGCAGGCCAACCCGCATGCCACAGGAAATGCAAATGAATCTGACAGATAATACGTGTAGCACGCAGAAGGGTTGCTCCGCTCGTAAAAAAAAGAGGTAAAATTTGTCGAAAAACATCAGGCATTTATTATTGTCTGATCTGATCCTTGATCGCAGCTCGCGATGCGCACGCGCTTCACCATAATAATTATGTGGAAGGAAAAAAAAACAAACAGGAACCGAAAACGAAAACGAAACCGAATCCTTAATGAATAGGATGCAAGAGGATGCTTTAGGGCGCGGGTTTGGCACGTTCTCGCCACTCAAACTCTGATTATGTCAGCTGTCGATGGCAGGCACACTTTAAATAAATTTAAATATTTTTTCTTAAGGTAAATAAATAGTTTTAGAGCAGTGATGCCCACACAAATACAATGACATGTGACTTGCATTTGTGTGCGTACGAGAAAAACGAAGTTGGCTTCGCGCGAGACGTTGCGGTTGCCAGAGCAGTGCAAAGCATTAAAACTTAATACTTTGCACTGCTAAAACTTAATACTTTGCACTGCTCTGGCAACCGCACCACTCGACCTCTCATTCTCTCTCTTCTCTGCTGCTGCTGCTCACGTCACGTTTACACTGTCTGTGTAGCGGCAGAGAACCGGCAGAATTTTTACCAACCATATGTGGCGGGGCCTTCGGCATCACTGTTTTTAAGGCATTTACTAGCTCTACCCTTTTCTCTCGGTGCCTCAGAGGATGTGCTCTTGGCACCGGAAACGGCAAATTGACCGCCAGGAAGTGCAGCAGGGCTCACAGTGCGTATGGGCAATGCCACCCGCTGGGCGAAGTGGGGAGTTTTTTCAGCCCGAAAGCCCGAAAGCCCGAAAGGGTTGCCCGTAATGGGATAATTGTTGCAGCTCTCTCTGCCAACTGTCAGCATCCCCGAGAGCATTTGCATGGAGCATCCTTTTCTATACCTAAGCCCTCTCCTTTTCCGTTTTTTACACAAAGGAGCCAGGATCTAATCCTCCAGCAGCAGGCAGGACGTGAAATTGCATGAGCCGAGGGCATTAGCCATTGATTTCGACCATTCGACCATTCGCTGCTTCTTTTTTTCGGAAGGCTGCTGCCTGGCTTAGTGCCAGCATGAGTCAATAATTGAATGGCGAATTTGCGGTCTGAGCCTTAAGCCTTAACCCGTAACCCTTAACCCACTCAGCCCTTGATGGTGTTTCATTGTCGCTGCGGTCGCGACACGCTGAGCCTCGAAATTGATAATTAACACTCGCTGACTCGCCGACTCGCTGACAGGTGGGAAAAAGTGAAAAGTGAAAAGTTCAGGACATGCTGCACTTATGCGTATATTTTTGCAACAAATATCCATTTTGTTGACAGTTGTTGCCGCTTTTTTAATGTAAAAGGAGGATGGATGGATGGCTGGATGGCTGGTTGCCATGGCCACCATCTCTCCATATTTATAATTACCAAATGGACAACAATGGCCCGAAAAGACGGAGGGGAGTTGGGTTCGACAGCCAGCGGGGGGGTAGAGCGGCCTTCGAGGGAAGTAAAAACAGAAAAAAAGCAGCGCAAAACAATGCGTAATTAACGCAGATACTTCAGTATCTGTCTCTGTATCTGTAGCTGTATCTGTATATGTATCTGTATCTGATTCTGTAGCTGTATCTGTATCTGTAGCTGGTTGTATCTGCGACTTGTCAGTTGGCATTGTCAGAGAGTCAAACAACTTTTTGTGTTATTTTCCTTTATTTTTTTCTCTCCTGCCTCTGCCTTCAGTGACTTTTGTTCGCTGTTCGTGTCAAAAGCGCAAAAGTTCAAGGGTTAAATTGGCCTCGTATGTCTCTTTAACCCTTGCTTAACCCCTGCCCCCCCCCAGAAGCCATCACACTGAACGAAAATCAAAATATCGAATTAAGTCCTTGGCTAAAAAGTAAAAGTCTGGCCTTTTAAACCTTTTTTTAAACTGTTTTTTATGTATTTTTTTATTTCAAAAACTTTAAAAATTCCTCTCTAAACTTTATTTTTTTTTTCCATCTCCTTTTTTCTCTCTGTGCATGCACTGGTGTTTTTTAAGGCCTATTCGATGTTGCAAGTCAATCGCTTGGCGCTGACACGCGACCTTCGCCGCTTTTAACGCGTCCTCCTGTGTTTACCTGTGCTGTCTAATTGACCTTTGACCCGGCACCCCTCCTTTCTAGCCCCTACAAGTCCTGGCACGTGTCCAAGTTCAACAAGAAAAATAAAGAAAGACCTCTGGACATCATGTATTCATATAGGAAATCTCTCCAACTGACCCGACCCGGTCCTTTGCCGGTGTTTTTATCGCTTTTGTGCGTGTGTCAAGTCCAGTGCGATGTCCTTTGTCCAGTCAAGTGGCCCTCCTCCTGCCCCGTTTCTCAGCTTTTTCCACTCCTTTTTTGCCGAGGACATTCCTTGGCTGTTTTTGAGGCATTCAAATTACCCTCGAGGGCAGCTTCAGCTTCAGCATCAGCATCAGCCTGGACTTTGTTGTCCTGCCTGGTTACCCTCGCTGCCTCGCTCGTCGAGTCCTTTTTCATTGCTGGCTGTCTTTGGCTTTTCATCATCATTTTGCATTTGCATTGAAATGTCAAAGTCAAAGGCCAGGCAGGGGCTTCGATTGTCACGCTGTCCGAGTGTCCTTTTTTCGACAAAACGTCCATGTCCGCGTCCGTGTCCGCGTCCTGCCACACACTGCAGTTATCAGCAGGGCTTTGAAGTCCGCAGTCCGCAGTCCGCAGTTCGCAGCCCGCAGTGTCCGCGCTTTTTCTACATTTTTATTTGGATTTTTTTGTTGTGTGGGATTTCCGGGGGAGACAGGACGCAGGACGAAGGAGTAAGGGTTCATAATGCAGCTGCAGCTTATCGCCGAGGGCCCGCGGCCCGATCAGCATTGCCATAGCCTTACATCAAACACATTTTTCAATTGTGGAGGGAATTTTAATTTTGCCACCCAAATATGCGCGCCACGAAGGGGATGGGGATAACGGGGCTAAAAAACAAGGATATTCATCCTCTGTGGCTCACCTGTGTGGACTGTGTTGGCCTCGGCATCGACCAGCTCCATTTTGGGCCGCTTGGCCGCCGACTGTTCGCGCTCCTCTACGTCCTCCTCCTCCTGCTCCTCCTGCTGCCGCTGACTGGCCTCCTCCTCGTACGGCTCCTGCTTGACCTTGGCCGGATCCTGCTCCGGCTGCTGCTGCTGGTCGTCCAGCTCGCAGCTACTGTCGCCGCTGGACTGCCGCTCGATGGCCGCCGGACTCGAGGGGGCGGCATTCGAGTCCAGTGTGGTGGTGGCCGCCGTCTCGCTGTCCTTGGGCGTGGTATTGTCGTTTTCTGGAGGCAAAAAGGGATCGGGTTGAGTAAGGTTTGAGCTCAAGAGGAGAAGGCAAAGGAAACCCACCATCTACTAGCCGCTTGGGCGTGCTGCTGGCTCCGTCCGCCAGCAGATCCGCCGGACTCGGTGGTGGTGTGTGTATCCGCGATCCGCTCGCCGTGCCGCTGACCGCCGCCGCCGCCGCCGCTGCTGCGGCTGCTGCTGCCGCTGTCGCCGCTGCTGCTGCTGCCGCCGCCGAGGCCGAGGCCGAGGCTGAGGCCGAGGCTGGAGCGGACTTGCGGGCGGAGATGGGCGCAGAGATCGAGGGGCGGCGATTGACCAGGCTCAGCGGACGACCCTCCTCCGCATCGCGGTCCATCTGCGGATTCTGGGTGGCGCACTGGCCATAGTTCTCCTTGTTGCACTGCAGCACCTTGTGCTGGATGAACTTGACAATGTCCGAGAGGGCAAATGCCTTCTGGCAGGCGCCGCACGTGAGGATGTCCTGCGTGGCCACGGCATCGTTCTCTGTGGAGTCGGAATCTGTTGATAGAGATGGAAGGAGGAGTATGAAGTTAGTAAATTGGTTTAAATAATATTTTTTGAATTAAGGAATTATCTTGGAAATGTTATTTCCCTAATAAGGCGCATAGCCTAGAGGTCTAAGTGCCGAGAAGGAGTATGGAGTTAGCAAATTGGTTTATATACTATTTTTTGAATTAAGAAAATATATTGGCAAATGTTATTTCCCTAACAAGGTGCATAGCCTAGAGGTCTGAGTGCTGGTTATTTCCCTTTCGAGAGATTTTAGGCCGCCTTTAAAGGTTCCTAAAAGCAGGCTCTTTCTTTTTTAGCATGGAATTTCTGTCCAAGGCAGCTGCAAGTGGTTTCCCTGATTTATTTAGTTCCTCTTTCATGCAAAAAAGAAAAGCTAGCTAATTCGCAGCCTCTTTTATGGACCCATCAATTCTGGCTTAATTTCCCTCGAAAAGTATTTTTATGGCCCGACTTGGCTTCATTAATTGTTCGCACAGTGTATTTACATATGGCCAGATAAGCAAATATACACTCGCACAAAACCGATAACCAAAGCCTCGAAAACCCCAGCGAATGCCAATCTTCTTGCACTTTAATTTATTTGCCAAATGCCAGCCAGGGAACTCTCTGAACAAAACAATAAAAATCTAGCCCATCGCCCACCCTATTTGCATATGTGGTGTGGGATTTTCTGGCCAGGATTCGGGTATTTCGGGTATCGGGTGGTGGTGGTGGATTGATTCGATTCCGGGGGCATGACCATAAATTCCAGTGGCACACACAGCCTGCAATTAATTCGGGGCACTCGCAGTAGCTGCTGCGGTTGTCATGGCTTATCTCTGCCCCAGAAATTAGCAACACCAGGCAAAAATATACATATTCGAGGGATACGAGAAGCAGCAACTAAGGAGGGCCAACAAACAACTTAACCGCCCCGCAGGCAGTTCAACTTTTGTTTTCGATTCCATCGACAGGACTTGATTGACCAGAGTGGGCCGGAGTTGGGGGGAAATATATGCGGAAATATGCCACAGAAGTCCACAGAGCACATAATCGCCGCAGGACACTCGGGGGAGACAAAAAAGTTGAAATCGAAAATGCACACAAGTTTCTATTTTTATTTTCCGGTCAAGCGGGAGTCTCTCTCTATTTTTATTGCTCTTATAAAAAATATAATAACAATGTAAATAATATTTATTTATTTTATCACAAACTATTTTTAAGGTGCATAGCCTAGAGGTCTAAAAACAAACTATTGAATATTTCCCCTGCTTTTTATATGTTCTTTTATATTTTTCTCTACTCTTATTTATATCAATTATAAATATATCTTTTTATATCCCTCAATTGCTACTTTAATCGAGGACATCATCCTCAATTACAGGACATGCCGCACACACAGTTGTCAATTAGGAAATAGATCTATGAATTATTGACTCCCTGTCGCTTTGCCACTTGTCCTTTTTTTCTATTCTTTATGCTGTGGGTGTTTTTTCTGCCTCGACTTGCCTCGCTTTTTATGTCCATTCCGGAGGGCAGTTTGAGCCATTTGCGGTTTGCCCGGGTCCAAACAATAACTAATGCGCCCTAAGCGGGGATATCTGGGATATCTCTCCCGCTCCTCTCTCCCTTTTTTTCCATTGTCCCTGACCGCTTTCCCTCCTCCTCCTCCTGCCGCTGTTTTTTATCAATTGATTGTCCTGCTCTGGGGTGACACACATATGAACACGATGTCGAATGTCGAATGTCGCCGTAATTTCTGCTGATTGCCTGGGTGGCCACGCTCAATTTTCGCTTCAATTTATGCTTTTTTTTTCTCCTAAAAAGAATATGTTTTTTCCCCCGCCTGGCTGATTATTGTGGTATTTATTGATTGGCCAGCGTGCAATTGGCCAGGCCCAGGCCCAAGAGCAGGTAAGCGACAGCGGCTCACCTCTGGCTATTACCTGTTTTTTTTTTCTCTACAGAGGCGTGGCCAGCCAAAGGGGAAGGGTAAGCGAACGGGGGCGTTGCCCGATATTTGCCTAAGCGATTAGATTAGATGTTTGCCCAGCAGATTAGCTCAGAGAGACAGACGGACTGCAAGTTAGGTTTTTATTTATGAAGAGCAGAAACTTATTGACAGCCTGCACAATATTGCGCCAGCTGAAGAGGGTTAATTCGAGGGCAGCAGCTGCTGGCCGGAAGGAAAAGGTGAAAGGGTGCAAAATCGGCAACTGTCAAACGTGTCAGAGTCGCCTGACAAGTGTCAACAGAGTCCTTGCCAAATAGATTTCATAAAACTGCCAGCTTAGCCACCTAAAAACCCAAGCAGAAGTCATAAATTGCATTAACCCCTTACGCAAGGAGTTGACCAAATCGAATGCGATATACACCGATAGGAAATAAGTAAATTAAGAGATTTAAAGAGGAGTATTTCTGGGATTTAACTTTATTTATTTGATATTTACTATTTATTCTTTTATTTTAATTCCTTTCTCTTAATCAAGCCACTGCAAGTATTTCGCAATTTATGGGCTGCTGTGTGATGTCATTGGCATCCCTCCTTTTATAGATATATATGTACATACATATATCCCCCTCTATATATATGCGTAATTAATTCAGCAGCTGCTCGGGAAAAGGAAAATAAATTGAAGTGCGTCGATTTGTTAACCGCGCAGCTTAACTCAAATATTTACGAGCTGCGACTTTGGCCCAAAGCCCTCCTGGCCATTTAATGCAAGCCTCCGGCTATTAATATCAACATATATATCTGTGTATATCTGTATATATCCAAAGGGGGCATAGCGCCAAGTAGGACAATTAAGAATTAACATATTAATAGAACTTTTGCGCAAATTATCAGGACAAGAAAATATGAAATTCCAGCTAGGCCTCCCTTTCTCGCTTTCTCCTCGTGTATTTTTGTTATTTATAACGTTCTCGTGTTATTGACTGTTCTGTGGGGATGGGCGGCTGGCTGGTAGGTTGGGGGGGGGCGTGGCAAGCCGAAAACAATACGTTGATTGTGCTAATTTATGCCCCCATCCTGGGAGTCGAAGGATTCGGGTTTATGGCCAAAAGGTTAGGGCTTGGGGGGTGGCTATGTGAGGCTGTGTCTCTGGCTGTGAATGCCATAAAAACCAGCCACATGGTCGTCCTGTTTTTAGGTGCTCCTGGCCCTCGTCGAAGGAGCCCAAATGAAAAATGGCGTCAGCCACGAAAAACTGGACCAAATCAAAGGGAAAGAGGGGCTAGGGAAACTTGTGCTGCTTTAAGGAACTAAGAAATTAAACTTGAGAAGGAGTAAAGCTTAAAGGAACTATGTAATATTATCTATAAATTATAGATAAATTCCCATATTTTCCCTAACGACTTAAATCGAACTGGGAATCCAATTATAATGACGGCAATTGCTCCACTTCGCTCTGACGGGTCTCTGGCTGTGGCTTGTTAAATAAAAAACAATGACAAAAAAATATTAATAACGAACGCCCCGAAAATGCTGAGTAAATATTTAAAGGCAACACTTTTTTCCCTTTTTTTTTGGCCAACTCATTAAAAACTTTAACGGCGACACAAAAAAAAAAAAACGGAGAAAAAAGGTTAAACAAATTCGAAATTCTTTTTGTGGTTCAGTTGGGGCGATAACAGCCCGCGGGGGCGTATCTGTGAGTCCACTACCAATACTGGCATAGTTCTCGCCGGGCCTGAGGCCTGACAGTGACAAAGCGACGTCAGCAGCTGAAAAACTCAAATTCAACTGGAGCCCCGACTTAATTTGTTTAAACAAATTACGTGTGGATAACACACAGATACGAGGGGTCACCAGGAGCCAGGTAACGACTGTGAGATACCCTTAGAAAATCTTAAAGAGCTAACAGATTTTCCTGATTTTTGGTATGTGGTTAGATAAATAATTAACAAGTAGCTATCCCGAATTTGGTTGTTCTAGATGGAAAAGGTCCCGAGATCCAAGCTAATATACCCCCTGGACAAAAGGCAGGGTACTCGGGGTACAGATATGGGCACATGGAAAGGTGTTTAGCAGCTGAAACAATAACAAACACAGCGATACGAATATATATATATATATCACAATGATTCCTGTTGTGTGTGTTGGGTGGGTGAACTCCCCCTATCTCTTATCATCGGGCGGAGGCCGCCTTCGCAAAGTGTTTTAGCATACAAAATTTGGTTTTATTTGCCTTCTGTCCCCCAACAGAGCCAGGAGGGAGCCAGAACCATGGAACCATGGCACCAGGAGTTGGAGCGTCGGTTAGCCAAAAGCTAGCGCTGATAACACCCGCATATGGCGGCGGCAAGGTAAGCGACTCTGGATATCTGGACAAACAAATGAGCAAACAAACTGGAACCCAGAGACCGCAGACCACTCACTGGAGGACCGTGGAGGAGACCCGTAGACCAGCCAGGTTGTGAGTGAATGAGCCATATGCAAATATGGTCGCGGCCTGGAATCGGGCATTAACATATAGTCCACACTCCACGTGTGTGTGCCGCTGTGACTTAAAGCTGGACACACACGGCGACTGATAAGCCCAAAGGAAATGGGCACAAGGCGGAGAAACAACACAACAACAACAGCGGGAAATAAAAAACGGAATATAAAAATCAGAAAACAAAAACGAGAGCATTTAATTAAACTGAATTTAAGAGCAAATTAAATATCATTTAATTATAAAGAGATTAAGTATGATGGGGAAAGTGAAATTATGACATTTAAGCCAATGGGAAAATGCTTGACAGAAAGCTAAGCTCAACTGTACTTCCGGTTGAGTTGCATGCTTGACTTTTTACTACCATTTCATAATTATTTACAAATATGCTGATAACTAATTACATTTTTCAGTCTATAAATATATATTTAATCAGAGTCGTTCTATTATGTAATAAAGAAAGTGAAACTATGACAGATTCCTATAGGAAAATCCTTGACAGAAAGCTAAGCTCAACTGTACTTCCGGTTAAGTTGCATGCTTTGGTTTTTACTACCTTTTCATTATTATTTATAGCTTATTATATTTTTCAGACTTAGGGCATACGAATATATATATATTTTATTAGAATCGTTCTATTATATAATAAAGAAGAAAGTAAAACTATGACAGTTTCCAATAGGAAAATCCTTGACAGAAAGCTAAGCTCAACTGTACTTGCATGCCTTACTTTTTACTACCTTTTCATTATTATTTATGGCTAATTATAATTTCCAGACTTAGGGCATACGAATAAATATATATTTAATCAGAGTCGTTCTATTATATAATAAAGAAAGTGAAACTATGACAGATTTCAATAGGAAAATCCTTGACAGAAAGCTAAGCTGAACTGTACTTCCGGTTACAAGTCTTAGTTTTTTTTTTAAATTAATTTTTCCTTATTATTAATTTAATCTTTAATCTCATAATAAGTTAATTAAGTTAAATTAAATTTACGGAAAAGTAAAGACACACTTTAAAGCCGCTAAAGTCGGCGTTGTTTGTAATCGAAACACAAGCCTAGTGCCTAGGCCTAGGCCGAGATGGACCACGACCCATGGGGCAACCGCTCTATATTTGTCCAGAGCCAATGAAATGTTCCCATTGTTGTTCCCCATTCCGCATTTCTTTTGATAAGAAACGTGGCCTGTAAGTTTTACTCGGTACCTTTTCTTTTCTTTCTTATTTTTTCAGTTTTTGTCGCTAAAATATTTGTATTTGTTCGGTGAGCAAGGTGGATAGCTGAGCCTGAGCTGTGTGGAGTTTGTTTTATTTCCCGAAAAGTCAACGACAGCCCCGACGGACATATGTAAATATAGCTGCGATCTATATAGGTGGGTAAGTAGGTCTCTGTCTATATAGCATGTCTATGGGTGCGGGCGTTGGCTTATTGCTTTTGTTATTTCCCCGTACAAGTCGCTTATCAAAAATTGTCCGCACATTTGCCTCTTTTTTTGTATTTTTTGTAGTTTTTGTATCTATTTGGGGGACAAGACAGCGACAACGGCAAATGATTAAAGAGGCACAGCTCTTCCTGTTGTAAGAATTTCTGGGTAATTCCCAGAAATGCTGCGGTTATCTCCGTCCAAGATACACGTCTTGCGAGGAGCAACCTCTCTGGGCAATTGCTTATTGGGAAATATCGGACACACTATCTAGAGAGACCTCTATATATATTACTTACGGCTCAGCGACCGGAATCCATGATCCTCACTGATCGACAGCATTTTGTTGTACATCTTGGTTTGGTTTAAAAAAAAAAGAAGGATTTCGTATCTCTTTTGTTTCAATTGTTGCAACGTTTTGTGCTCTTAACACATCACAAGTTTTGGTTCAAAAAAATTGTTTTCGACAAAAAAAATCATATATATAAATATATATTTATGGGCAAGGCACGGGGGAGGCGAGGATGTTTTTTATAAATTTTTTTTATAATTTTTTTAAGGTGACAAAGACACACGATCGCAGGTAATCCAATTGTCCTCAGTGTGTTTGTCAGCGATAATTGTTTCGATACCGATTTCGATAGGTTGGCACTTTCACTGTTACGGTTAGTTAACTGGAGGTTAGCCTTCGCTTTCGTTTCGCTTTCGTTTCGTTTAGCTTCGTGAGGCCTAAGGATCGAAGGATCTAAGAGCGCGTGTGTTGTTGACCCCTCGGAGGCTTCACGTGGACTGACTTCCTGGGACGCTCAACGGTCGACGGTCGCCGGTTGCTCGACGGACGACTTCCTGAGAGACAGAGGCTGTGCCGTCGACGCCGGCCGAGGCTGAGGCAGAGGCAGCGACGGCGACAGCGACAGCGACATTTTTTATCCACACACTCGGTGCTCGTACACACACTCTCCCTTTGACCCTCGAGGTCCGGGGATAAAAAAAAAAAATATACAGAATAGGAAAAAACTACACGCACACACCAGGGGTTGTTGTCGCTCCCTCTCCCTTGCTCCCTTGCCCGCTCTCCCTCGCTCACACACATGTTCGAGTTGCGAGTGGACCAAAGACGGCGAACGGAAAGGGGGATGAAAACGGCTCCGTCGCTGCCGGCGTCGCTGCCAGCGTCACTGCACCCCTCCCCCCCCCCTCACAAGAGTCTGCCCCATCTCCTTGGAAAATCTGCCGCCGGAAAATCCCTCCACACATGAAAGACGACGACTGTCCGCTGCTAATCGCTGCCCAAATTGAGCTGTTACCCAGCCGGGGGATTGTGTCTCTGTAAAGGGTTGGGGGTCTGTAGGGAGTGAACCATCTATGTGTAGTTATGTCAGGGACCTTATCGAGGAGTTGGAGGAGCCACCGACCCAACCAGTGTGACCAACTGACCAATGGCAGCAGCCGCCACTTGGGGGATGGTCACTCGAGGGAGTCTGAGTAATGATAACGAAAGGATAACTATTATTTTAAGTTAATTAACTTCTTAAATATTAATTCCATTAAATATTAAATGAAACAATATTAACAATATTATGGGGCAATGGTCAACTAAGGGATCTTAATACCAAATAATCCGAATATTAAGTTCCTTAAATATCAACTTAATACAAGGTAGATTATGGCTCATTCTTGAATATTAAATTCGGTCAATAAATATTAAATTTATATTAAATAAATACCAAATTAATGGTAAATAAATATTAAAATACTAAATATTTAAATATCAAATTAATAAGAAATTAATACCAAATCACACCACAAAAAGTATGATCTGAAGTAGACAATGACTCAATCAAGAGATCCTAATACCAAATAATCCGAAAATTAAGTTAAGTAGATATGGCTCATTCTTGAATATTAAATTCATTCAACATATATTAAATTAATATAAAATAAATACCAATTTAATGGTATTAAATTAAATATTAAAATACTATTAAAAAAATATCAAATTAACAAGAAATTAATACCAAATCACACCACAAAAAGTATGATCTAAAAAAGACAATGATTCAATCAAGAGATCCTAAGTGATCCTAATACCAAATAATCCGAATATTCAGTTCCTTAAATATCAACCTAATCCCAGGTAGATTATGGCTCATTCTTGAATATTAAATTGTTCAATAAATATTAAATTAATATTAAATAAATACCAAATTAATGGTATTAAATTAAATATTAAAATACTATATATCAAATTAATAAGAAATTAATACCAAATCATATTAGGTTTTTATTTCCAGCACAAAATATGACCTAAAGTAGACAATGGATCAATGGAGAGATCCTACCTAGAGAACCCAATAAAAAATGTTAATTATACCAAAAATAATATTGATCATATATAAATAATACATTTTTAAATGCAAACTGTCAACCATATATAGGAAATATCCTTTAAATAAATACCAAATTAATGGTAAATAATTATTAAAAGAGTATTAAATAAATACCAAATTAATAAGAAATTAATACCAAATCATATTGGGTTTTAAATTTCCCACAAAGTATTTTATGAGTATCTAAAGTAGATGGCTCAATGGCACAATCGAGAGATCCTACCTAGAGAACTCAATAGAAAAAGTTATTTATACCAAAAATAATAATGATAATATATAAATTATACATTTTTAAGTACAAAATATCAAACATATATAGGAATTTTCCCTTAAGGGATACCAACTAGAGAAATATCATTGCAAATATGTATTTATTTCCATAAAAGGAAGTCAAAAAAAGGTAATGAAACCATAATAAATTCTCTATAATCAAGGGAAAGCCAGTTAAAACTTAATTACTTTTATGGCTTCAGATTACAATATATAATTCAAGTGTAATTTTCCAACGATCTCTGAGTTCCCCCTAGTTTCTGGAGATAATTCTGTTCGGAAACTCTGTTGGAGTTTGGTACAGTTTGCTGGGTGCAGAGAGGATGCTAGATTTGTTGATGGAGATGCCTGAGCTATTTATGGAAGCGAATGCTCCACAGATCCTGCCCAGAGTTCCTTGCCCTCGTTCTCTCCCTATCTCCCTCTCTCTCTCTGGTGCCAGGATGTGGATGTGCGCAGCAGCAGAGCGACTTGGCTCTGCGCGGAAGCTGCGCAATAAGTGTGGCGACCAGCCCCGAATCTCATCTTCCTTCGAAGAAAAGGATGCGTAACATTTTCTAAGATTTTCTCCTGCTCCTGCTCCTTAATCCTTTCAGGGGTAAACGATTTTTTTTGTTCCGCTTGTGTGTTGTTTTTTCCTTTCTGCTGTTTTTTTTCCTTATCCCTGTCCTGCCTATATGGATTTATATATATTATATAGCAGGGCGAACCCCGCTGCTGGCTGGTTTTTTGCGCGCGCATTCGCTTTACCCCTCGGCAGGAGCCGGAGCAGGACGCGGCGCCTGCGCAGCTGTAAAAGGATGCTGCTAATGTCCTGCCCCGCTAAGGCTAAGGAGAAGAAAAAAGCAGAACTCGTCTCGTCCTCGTCGTCGTCCTTTGTGCGCTTTAATCAAACGCAATTCATCGAGGGGAGGACGAAGGGAGGACGGGGACTCTGATCCCGGGCGACAGGACATCCAGCCCGCGTCCTGTCGCCTTGCAATTATTTTTTATGCAATTTTTAGCGATCGCCGCTAAGTTTCCTTTTTTATTTCTTTTCTTTTGTCCCCCGAAGGAAGGTAGTGTGATTTTTTTCCTTCGCATCCTCCTCAGCCTCAGCCTCAGCCTCAGCCTCAGGATTTTGCAACCCCCGGGACAGGGATCTGCAGGGGGAGAGTTGCGAATTGCGTGTCCTGTGAGTCCTGCCCGAGTCCAGGTAGCTCGTCGTGTGTGTGTGTAACGGCATTTTTTGTTCTATGCAAATTTTTTTTCGTTGTTCCTTCCCCGATATTAATTTTTTATGCCCCTCGTGCGTGTCCTTATTGTTTTCGTTTCTCGTTTTTTTCCTTTCCTTTTTTTCCCTTTTGGGTGGTGGCCAAAACCAAGATTTTCCCAAGATACCAAACGGCGGAGGGTTGGGGTGTGTCACATGTGTGTGCGAGGCTGAGGCTGGGAGGCTGTGAGGCAGGCAAAGGTTTTTTGTCGCCGCTCCTTTGCATTTGATTTAGACAGGACAGCAAGGCAGCGAGGGTCCTGCAGCCGGCGCAGCTTCGCATTGATTACCGTCGCTTTTTTAATTCAATTCAAACAATGATAAAAATGAAGACAAGATCCTTCTTCCTTCTGGGTGCCCGAAATTCACCCTAAGACGGGCAATTGTCGTCCGTTTTTTTCAGGATTTTTTTTGTTGCCCTGTATCCTGTCTGTTGATAATTTCCCCGTGATATTCACGTTTTCCTGCCCAAGTTTCGGTTTAAATGAGCAAATCTCTCACTGGAAATGCATTCGTTTTTAACGGAAAATTTATGGCTGCTGGAAAGGGTGACCGGTTTGGTTTCCTTTGCTCCTTTTTTTCGGTTTTCGGTTCTGCGTGTTGCAGATAGAAATCCTTGCGGCAAGGCTTTTTTTTCTAGTTTTAATTTATTTTTTTAAGCAAAAAATCAGAGAATGAATATGGAAATTTGATCGGTTTGTAACGGCTGCTTTTTTTTCAAGATATAAAGCTAAGAAGTATCTGGAATTTACTTTTTCTAGTTTCTTTTTTTATAAAAGAAAATCCCAAACGGTTTTTCTTGGTTGCAACCTTCGTTATCTTGGCCTGACTATCGATTTTCTTGACCCTCAACCTGCTGCTGGCCCTGGCTGAATCCTCGCAGGACTCCTTTGTTGTTGTGATTGGATTTGTCATCTTCACGCATCGGCATCGGTGTCGGTCAAATCAATCAGTTGCATCTTTCTCCCGCACTCAGCATTTTCCTCAGCATTTTCCTCAGCATTTTCCTATAGATTTTCCACCTTTGTGCGAGCTGAGTGGCCCTGGGAGACGTTTTGCTAATTCCCAAAAATAAGGTGAAACACGTCACTCTCTCGGGTTGGGAAATTATTATTATTTCTGTTGCTTTTCCCCGTCTCAGTCTCCCTTTTTGACAATTATTGTTCGAGGTGCTCCTTTCACGATCATCGCGATGATGAAATGTTGTCGGCGGACGTGGACACAGGTCGCTCTGCTTTGGTCCCACAAGATACTGAGATACAGCGCGATACAGGGGCATCAGATACAGATACAGATACCAGACACGCACAGAGATACAAAGATACTGGCCGGCGGGGGCGACGAGCACACAAAGGCCACTAAATAGCTGCACGTTGGCCAGCCAGCCAGCCAGTCGCATCTTGGACATGCCAAACGATCGAGGATGAGCCCGAGCAGGTCTTGGACTTGGACTTGGAGTTGGGGGACATCTCTGGGGACCAGGGAGCAGCGTCATCATTGACACGCAGATTGTGCAACTACAAAGGCGCAGTTCAGTTCAGTTTGGTTCGGTTCGGTACGGTTCGGCTTGGGCCAACAAATGTCCAACGCCAACGTCCGAGAGAGTTTAAAAAAAAAATAAACACAAGGAGAAAAAATAAGAGGCACAAAGGGGAACTTAGGAAGTACGAAAAAAGAAGGTTTTTATATAGCAAAGGCTGGGTTTTATAAAATTTATAAGACTCTTAGCGAATTATGTATTAAAAAGCTGCTTTCATTTATGGTTTTTTACAACAAAATCTAGCCAGTTTCAGCTTTTTAAAGTTTATCCTCATAAAGGGGGCTAAAAAATATAATTTCCAATAATATATTTATGAAATCTGTTTACAATTCCTCCAAAGCTTCGTATTTTCTCTATTTAAAATTTGAAAAATTATTTAAATAGCTAAATAATTTACTACTGATCTCCAGTTTCAGTTTCTTAAAGTTTAACCTCTTATTAACCTGATTTTAAAAGTTAATTATCCTCATACTGAAGGCTAAGACTTGGGGAAAAAATTAAATTTCGAATAATATATTTATGGAATTTTCTCTTTTTAAAATTTGATAAATCAGTTAAATAACTTAACATTTTACTACCGATCTCCTCTAATTTTTCTCTCTCTGCACACACTCGTCACACAGTGAGAACTTTCTTCGCTGGCGGCTTTTGTGCGGCGGCAGGTAATGGAAATAGGAAAATAAGCTGGGCTCGGAGCTCGTAGCTCGGAGCTCGTAGCTCGGTGTATGACGACAATTACTCAAGTGACATCTCCATCAGCGAGCGGAGATCTGGCGGCCAAGACGTGGACTGTGGACTTGGATGTGGACTTGGACTCGCGGACGTGCCCATCTTTTGGCCTCGACTTCGGCCATCAGGCTGCTGTAGGTGTTGCCCCATTTCGGATTTTTTTTTAGCCGCTTCAGCCGCAGCATTCGGCCTCAATGCGGTTGTTCCCTTCGTACGTGTCTCGCATTCAATATGAGGCTACATCCACATCCACATCCATTTCCACCCAGAAACGAGAGGAGGAGCAAGAGATGCCACGGCGAATCGATATTTATGGAGTAATCAGTGACATCGATTTATGCGATGGCTCAGAGTTGGCCAAAGATGGGAACTCTGCCGAGATTGAGGTCTTTTTCAAGCCTTTGCGGGGTTTATTTATCTCTCAAGAAAGCGAAAATAGAGAATAACCTTAAATTTGATGCCCAAAAACCAACTTAGGATACAACAATTACTAGGTAAAACCGCAAAAATATATAAATACTTGATAAATGAATTAATAAATCAAAAATATATGCCAAAACCTGCTTAGAGATTTCAGGAATGCAATAAAAAAGGACCTGCAAGTACGCGCCATATGGAATCCTTTTATCCCTTTGCCCCATCTCGAGTCCTAATGGACTAAAGGGCGTGTCATTGCCTGCAACACCCACAAGAGATATGAAATACAAATAGCAACATGATTTATACGCAATAAAATCGAGGACAACAGGAGCAGGATAATAAACACCGGCACACAGATGATGTGCCAAACTGCGGCAACCTGGCAGGAGCTGTTGACCATTTCAGGACAATGGAACAGCGGAATAACAGGACAACGCCCACAGAATACGGAATCCGGAATCCCGATGATGGGATGTCCACCAGTCACAACAAAGGCAAAACAACAGGCAGGCGGCAGACGCACACAGAGCACGCAGGACACCAGTCGTAATCATAAATAAATTGCACAAATTGTGGAAAAGGACCTCGCCGTGACCATCGTGATCAAGCTGCAGAGGCCGACAGCGGTGGCAGGGGGTTAATCTAGGATGCAGGATGCAGGATGCTGGATAATCCAGCGACAAGTGGCGCCTCGGGAGGCTGAGTGTTATTTCCAATCAAATGGAATAGGGATTACATATAACTCAAGAGCTAAAGCATTAGATAAATAACATTAACATTCATCAAGTTAATTTTGTTTTAAGTTCTCTCAGTTTTTGAGCTAAAATGAATCGATTTTCCGACTGCTAGGGTATACAAACTTTGGCTTTAAAAAGTCAGCTTCCTTGCTTGTTAACTTAAATATTTATAAGAGAAAAAAACGAATAAAAATTAGAAAACTAATAAAGAAAATGAAAATTAGGAGAAGGAGGCCTTATAAATGATAAAGTTCAATCATGTAAATGAAATATTTAAAACACAAATCTCAAAATGAATATGCCTTCAAAATCCTCTTAATTGAACCTTCAAGATAACTCTTTAAAATCTGTTAAAATTCCTCAAACTCATTAATCAAATTATTTGCAACCGAGGGGCGAGATCGATATCGTAATCGAAATCGTTGCAACGGGTGCATATCGAATTGCTGGCCCGATCTGATGCATTATTGTGTCATGCTGCGAGTGCGAAAGCATGCGGGCTGAAAGGGTTAAATTATCTAAGCTAATTTCGCTTTTACAATTTAATTTGTTTGAATTTCCACATGTCCCGCATGCGAACGAATTTATTAGCCACGCAGGCTGCCTGCGCGCATGCGTTTCGCCCTCTTTTCGGGTATTTTACGTATTTAGTTTACGGTTTTTGGGTCTGGGCTTGGCCTTATGCCTTATCTCGTGGATGATTCAGTCAAGGTAAGGCCCCGGAATTGGGTCATAGCCGCGAAACTGGGCCCCCAAAAAAATAAAACAAAAATAAAGAAAGATATACGAAGGCAGACTGTCATGCGTGAATGGGGCGGGCGTACACTCACTTCCGGCCTTTACTTCTCAATATTAAACTCAGTTTGAACTCATATTTCATGGCTGATTGAGGTGGAAAATTCAGTTGGAAAAGCGTAAGCAGTAGGAAAATGTATTAAATATTAAAAGAGGGATTTTATTTTTACTTGAAACTCCCAAGCTGAGTTATTAATGAAAATTAAGTAAGAATATTTATAAATTACCATTTTCTTGCCACTTTACTCTTCTGATTTATTCAAATAACAACAAATTTCAGCTTACTTATCGAACTTCTATGCAATCCCTTCAGAAACTGATATTATTTCAGGTTCAGCAGGGAAAAAGAGAGCCCTGGTCGTAGTCGCTGTCTAAATTTGGCATTAATTGCTTGGAAAATGTCGCTCTCTGGCGGGGGACAGGGTCAGGGGCGCCCCCAAAAAGGGGCACCTTGCGGGGGAGTGGGAGCTGGCAATGCTCGTGCAGCTTGCAAGTTGCAAGTTCCAATTCCACCGACGTCGTCGTCGTCGTCGTCGTCTTGAGGACAATAAAAGTTCGTGAGAACTTGATGCTTATCGAACTGAACTTGCAGACAATGCCGCTCTCTGTGGGCAGCGGGATCCACTTGGAAAATGCCAGGGGGCGGGACCGAGGGACCGCTGGGGGGAAAATGGCCAGGAAAATGGCTAGAGGTGGGTATTTTCCA
The DNA here is from genome assembly GCA_014170255.2 of Drosophila triauraria. Taxonomy (NCBI): domain Eukaryota; kingdom Metazoa; phylum Arthropoda; class Insecta; order Diptera; family Drosophilidae; genus Drosophila; species Drosophila triauraria. The sequence goes on along the minus strand of CM024333.1, from coordinate 2,587,871 downwards.
TGGCTTTGATTAGCCTGAAATGGATCAAAATCAGCGCCGCCAGAATTTCCCACAGTCGAATGTCGTTTGTCGTTTGTCTCCACTCGCAGCAGCTGCCCTGCCTTTCGGGGTCCGAAAGGATTTCTGCACACCTCTTTCACGCGACAGAGAGTCCTGCTTAATCCTTTTTCTCACGCACCAAAAAATCGAGAACCTTCAATAAAAAGAGAGCGAGTGAGCGAGCGAGGTTCTCAAGCATCCTTCGATCGATGACACGTCGCAAATATCGGACAGCCCACAAAATGCGCACTCATTGTCCTGGCGATTTCGCTACAACTGCCCCTGTTCCTGTTCCTTGGTCCTGTTCCCTCGTCCTCGCTCCCTATTTTGCTTTTTGTACATTTTTCGCATCCAGGTAGCGGATGGCTGCTCAGCAATCATCATTATGATCGGCCCCTGCATCTGCATCCTCATTGCGATGCCAACAATGGCAACAAATCCGAATCACGATCAATTCAATTACCAACTCCCCAAGCAGGACGATCGCAGGATAGCCGAGGATCGCCGAGAATCGCAAGAGGAGCCACGTCACCTGCTTTCCTGCTTTCCCATGACAACTACCGAATTTTCTTTGCTATTTTATTTTGGCAACCTTGCCGCTTTCCGCGGCCACTCTACACAGCGAAAAATGCTTAATGTTTAATAAGCAATTAAATGTTAATGAGTAGCTTACATGTTTTTTATTTTTTACGAATTTATCTTTCATCAATTTGATCTTTCTTTCTTTTTTCTTAATAAAACACCCCCCAATCTATGCTTGTTTGTAAAAATTACTAGGGTGCGTTGCCTAGAGGTCTGAGTGCCGGATTTGAGTTATTTTGGATAAATCTTTTCTCTGCGTGTACGGGGCTAATCAAGTGGCAGGCGGGGCTGCGGGAAGGACATTGTCCCAAGGATCTTTTCGCATTTTCCACCGGCGCTGCTTTGTCTGCGTCTTTTCTGCTTTTCTGCTGAAATATGAAGCGGCCAACAAGTGTCCGGGCCTCAGGATGCAGGACTCAGAATTCAGAGCTGCCGAGCCAGGACACAGGACTCCTGCATATGCGCTTAGTGTAATGGGATAAGCTGAAGGCCATCGACATCGACATCCCTTCTCACAAGTGCGCGATAATGAAATTTTATACTTGTACATTTTGATGGTATTTTGCTCGGGAAATTGTGGGAAAATCTCGGTTAATCCTCGGCCTGATGAATTGTTCGATCGATTGCAGGTGCAGCCCCATTGTTCGGGGCTAAGCCGCAATTTCTGGTCTCGATTTGCACAACTGCAAGGAGCGAGGAGCGAAGGGCGAGGTTGGAGGATCGAAGGATCCGTCTTGGATCGTTGGGGTGTATTTTTTTATTATATTTAATCTTGTAACTAATTTAAGGATCGTTATTAGATCTTTACTTGAATTGTATCGATGAGTATTTAATACTGAGAAGTATGTAGAATCACCTAGCATCACCAGGGATCAAGGAGATCCCTGACTAATCAGAGAATCCATATAGTATTATAAATATATTCATAAAAACCTCATCAATTGATCTTTAGCCCCGTTGCTTTGCCAATTAAAAATCCATGCCTGATCACTACTCACTGGCTGAGTTCGGAGTTCCGCTGACTTTCGGACCCAACTCGTGGCCTGGGAACCTGGTAGGGCCACCATTACCGTTAGACTCACCTGCAAAGAGAAAAGCCGAGCGCATAAATTATTAATTAAGAAGAAGAGGTGTTGCAGGGGGCAGAGGGAAGCCAGGAATTAAATAGAAATAGAAGCGAGAGCAAAAAGCGGATTCCAGTGCAAATAAATTAGCGAAGCGGAGAGGTGGGAACGCGACTCCGACTCCCATTCCGACTCCCATTCCGACCACGTGTGGCACACGCAAGAACCGTTCTTTCCACCCACACCCACATATATGGTGGTAATATATGGTCGTAACCCAGCTCCAGCTCCAGCTAAAACAGTGACCAGTAATGACCCCACACCGTTCGTGTGCTCATGTGAATGGGGAATTTTTCACACTGCACTTGAGTCGATCTGCGGAAGACAAAAGAAGTTCGCATAACTGGAATTAAAGCAGCGCCAGCGGTAACTGCAACTTGCAACTTGCCACTGCTGCTGGGCTCGTGGGTAGCGCATGTGCTAAATGGGCCACGAGAGGGGCTCCTCCTGCTCCTCCTCGCATGCAATCGAAGTGGACAACTCCAGCGCCAAGTCAGTCACCCCGAAAAAAAATAAAATAAAAATAAAGAGGAGCTTGGAGCTGGAGCTGAGCTGGAGCTGGAGCTGTGCAGTTGGAAGCCCCCATCAGCGGAGACAATGGTGGGAATATTCTCATATTAAGAAATCGCGCGATCTTCAGCGCCAGATGTGTCCGTGTCCGTGTCCGTGTCCGTGTCCGCGTCCGTGTCCGTGTCCGCAAGTGTGTGTTTGTATTTAGTGCAACGCCAGGTCAGTACACCACCCAACTGTGCACCCAACTCGGCAGCCAACTCCGCCCTTTCGCCCCCGCAGCTGCGCTGCACTGAGAGAAAATCTAGACAACTAGGCAAAAGAAGCCTAACACAATTGCCAGAAAATAGGGCCTAAACCTTCACCTGTATTTTATTTTAAATTAAATTTTGTTTGTAATTTGAAGTTGAATTTAAAATATATAAAAGACATCCCCTAATAATGAGATTATTATAAAGAGATTTGAGCAAATTTCGCCATCTGGCAACACTATCTTTTGGACACATTTAAACACAAACGCCGTTGGTCACACTAACTCTACAAAAGGGACGCTACAGATATACAATACATTAAATGAATAAATAAAGTTTAATTATATTTAAATACGATTTTGTTTGTAATTTAAAGTTGTATTTAAAATATATAAAAGACCTCTCCTGATAATGAGAGTATTATAAAGAGATTTGAGTAAATTTCGCCATCTGGTAACACTATCTTTTGGACACATTTTAACAGAAATGCCGTTGGTCACACTAACTTTACAAAAGGGACGCTACAGATAAATAATAAATTAAATAAAAAAATAAAGTTTAATTATATTTAAATACAATTTATAAATATATTTATTAAATATATAAAAGACATCTCCTGATAATAAGAGTATTATAAAGAGATTAGAGTAAATTTCGCCATCTGGCAACACTATATTTTGGACACATTGTGTTAAAATGCCGTTGGTCACACTAACTTAACAAAAGGGACGCTACAGAGTTGCTACTCATCTTAAAATCTAAACTTAATTTATCTGAAAAATAAAGTAAACTCCCTAAATTATTTCCCAGTGTGCAACATGCAGCAGCAGCAACAAATGTTCATGGCAAATTCGCAACGTGTCGTGGTCGTGCCTCCGTTGTCATGTCCGAGAGTGTAACAAAGACCTCGACTGAATATCCCCAATGCCAGGCGAAGAGCCAGCCGCCCACGCCCCCTGCCGCCGTACCGCCGTACCGCCTTACCCTTTCCTCCTCGCCAGCAACAACAATAATTGCATTACACATAAAAATAAATTGTAATGAACTAAAGGAAGAGACAGCAGCAGCAGCAGCGGCGGCAGCAATGTGAAAATCGATGCGGAAGCAGCAACAAACACAGAAAAGGGCAACACAGGCACAACACTAAATTCAAGCAGCAGCTACTTTGTTTTATTTTTACTTGTTTCTGTCATGGCTTTGGCCCTGGCTATTGTTGTTGTGTTTTGGCAGAGGAATTTCCTCCAATTCGTCTAACTGTAATTTTGGAGCCACTCTCCGCCGCTCTACCTGCTTTAAATATATTTAAATAACACGCCATCAACATGAGCAACAGCCAAACATTGGGAAAACTCTGGAGGAAAACTCTTCCGCAGGGAGTTCTAAAATGCACAAAAGAAACGGAGGAAGAAAGAGTTTCCCCACTCTGCCAAAGACTTGAGGTTAAGCATTTTATTTATAGTAATTTAGTGGCAGGCAAGGACCCAAACTTTGGCTATTCATAAAGTTGTCAAAGGGAAGTCCTGCCTGCCACACACATGTACTTCGGTTGTCCCCGAACAAAGGACGAGTGTGTGGGCTAGTTGTTCGGCGGACAATTAATTAGCCATGATTCTCACGACCTCAAATTAAGAGAAAAGCCATAACAAATACTAAATGGAGGAAAGCCGCAGCCACTGGCAACATTGAAACAATTGGACAATGGACAGACATCGGACAATGCAATGGCCCTCGGTTTGCTGAAGTTTCAAGAGTTTTTGGGACGAGTTGCAAGTAGCTAGCTGCAAGTTGCACACTGCAAAAATAAGGACAATTAAGGTTACTACCTAAAAAGCAAAATATAGCAAAAAATGGTATCGAAATGTATCGAAAAAATCGAAATACTCATTAAATCAATATAATTATCAAATAAAAATATAAGCATATGTTTTCTGTTTATATTTTAACACACCAACAGCATATATATTGAAAACTCTTTAAAAGCAAATTAAAACAAAACATTTTCATATCGAATGTTATCGAAAATATCAAAGTATTATCGATATAATATTATAGAAAATATTTAAAAATGTATTTAATGCTCTCACAGCTATTAAGCCCACTATTATATATATCCTACGCTACAAATATAAATAATTATATAACAGTCACTAGCAAATATCGATATTTCAATAACCTGTAGTTAGTATCAATAAGATATCGATATTTCCTCCTGTGTACTTGCTAGCGCCAGGCCTCTGGGGGGTTTTCGGGAATCCTATTTTTTTCGGGAATGTCATGGGGCTTTTGTAGGCGGCGGGCATGTTGCTAGATCTGATTTAAAGCGAAATTAGGAATAATGGCCATGGCCACATACACTACGTGCATACACTCGAAAAAAGAGGGGGGCGGTAAGGCGAGGGTGAGGCGTTGACAGGCAGCAAATGCGAACAAGACAGTTTTCGGTGCCCACAGCGAAGAGAAGAAATTATCTCACGGATAATCCGAACAACGCGTTCAAACTTTGTTTTTGTTTTTGCTTTTGCTTTTGCCTTTGCCTTTGCTTTTGGTTTGTATTTCGAATTTTTCACCGGCTTTTCCTCTCTGCTTTCCATCTGCCTTGTGGTTGAGCTTTCTTGGCTGCCGTTTCTCGAGCGGATTCCCCGTGGGCCGGGGATCGGGTGAGGAGCTGGTGAGATGGGGTCTCACCCTTTTGGGACGACGGCCGAAAACATTGACAGTGCGGGGGCGCCTCAAAAACTCGGGCTGAAACAATGGCAAACTCAACTCAGACTCAAACCGAGACTCGGACTCGGAATGCACTTGACGGCAGCCTCCGCACACTGAGAGAAAAAGCTAGTGGTGGAGGCAAAGAGCTTAAAATGCAATCTAAGGTAAATAAAGTTAATTGTAGGTATTTTTTAAATATTCAGAAAATAATGTTCAATGATTTACAATGATTTACATTTTACCAACTAATCACTTGGGAATTATAGAGGTTTTCAGGGGGGCTTTCTCTCAGTGCAGGCTGGAAAGTGTTTGGATGTCAGCTCCGCTCGGTCTCTGTGGTTGGTCGTCGCTCATTGTTGTTGGCTGCCGCTGCCGTTGCAGAAAAGCTATTTCGTATTTGCTTAGGCTTAGGCTGAGAGAAAGGGTAACAGATTCCCACACTCTGGACCTGGAGATGGAGGGAGACGGGGACTTGGGAGGCAACGGTACCCAGCTCTACCCCTGCCTCCAGCTACCCGTTGACAACTCGCTCTGTGCCTTTGTGCCCATGAATGAAAAGAAGACTCTGCTTTTTTCTCTTTGTGTGCGGCCCGCGAGCTGATTGATGAATGTCAGCCGAAAGTGTTAAGGGCAGGGCAGGTGTCATGGGAACCTGTCCTGGCTAGAATCGGGTCGCTCCTCTACACCGCTGAAGGTCACCCGAACGGAGCAGCGAACGGTGAGAAACGAAATGTGGCACACACACAATCTCCACCTCAGTTCCATCTCCAAATCCGAGTGTTTGCCCAGCTCCTGTCTCTAAGAGCTTCACTCGAAGCCTTCAATTCCTTCAATTCGAACGGCAGCAAACAAAGCCCAAGTGACGTGCGACCCACGAGCAGCCAGCAACCAGCAACCTGCAACCTGCAACATGCAACACTAACTGTACTGTGCTCAAGGCTCCAAGTCTAACCTACAAAGGCCCGCCAGATATAACTCATAGAAATAATGCAGCCCGAAAAGGGAATAAATAAACAACTCAACAAATTCGTACACAAAACGAAGCGAAACGAAACGAATCGCCGCGCCGCGCATCGAGAGATGCAAAGTTGAAAGTTGAAGTCGAGTCGAGTCGCGTTGCCTCGCCACTTGAATATCTGCCAGATACTCAGATACTCGGCAATACTTGAAACGATGCGCACTCTCTGCTCCGCGTGATCGACCGACTGTCGAAGCCGGACCCGGACAAGCTCTCGCGGACAATGATGGCGACTTAGGTGCCATAGCCATAGGGCATCCATATGGATGAGCTGTTTGTATTACGTTTGAAAGTCATGTTGCAGATACTCTCTGTTGTATCTGCATATCTTCAGCCGCCGCGGCACCTGCCACCCGCCGCTGCTGCAGTTGCAATGTTGCTGTTGCTGTTGCTGTTGTTGTTACCACCGTTACCTGCGCTGTCGTCACTTGCATATCAATGTGACCAAAAATAAAATGTGACGTCTCGAGGTGCACGATTAAGAGACTGCATGTGCCACAAGTGCAGATGCAACTGCCTGGCATCCGAGTATCTTTGTATCTCGGCATCTCAGCCTCAGCCCTGTGCGTCGTCGTCGCTTGTGTGACGCAATTGGAGACGAGAGAGAGAGAGAGGTACTGGGGGCATTATAGAATAAACAAAGCAGCGATCAGGTGTACACTGGCCACAAAAAAATAAATAAAGGAAAGAATCTCAAAGATACACAGATTAATATAATGAATTACTTCCTTTTTCATAGAACTACTAACAGCTACTCTTCCCTATACAAGTTCCTCATCAACTTTACCCTCTTTCTTAACTATTTTGGTTTAAAATTATACATTTTTTCTGGCAGTGCCCCAACAACAAAGAGCTTCTCGGTAGCAACATTGAAAGCGCAGCTTCGATGGCGTCGTGTTAGTTTAGTTTCTTGTCTCCGCTCTCTGCCTCAGCCTCTGCCTCTGGACTTAATGCATTTTATTTTATTTTATTTTATTTTTACGTCGCTCTCCTCTGCTGCTGGCTTAGTTTATTTTTTATGCTTTTTCTTGCCGTGTTATTTGCCCTGGGTTTTTAGGTCCATCCATCCCATCCTACATCCCAGCCAGCGACTTTTGGCTCTCGTCTGCGGTCGTCGCCGGCAATTGAATTCATTGAATGCCCGGCGAAAAGAGTGAGGCTTTTGAGGCTTGATTTGCTCAACCGCAGCAGCAAGAGCAGCAGCAGCAGCAGCAGCAGCAATAGTTGCAGCAACATCCACAGCAGCAGCAGCAACAAATGTTGAACAGACCAAAAGCTGAGCCCTGGTCGCGGTTGCCTTTGCAATTTGTATTAAGGATTTGCTAGCTGAATGGGGACGACATTTAGGGACACGTCTGCGGTCTGGCCTGGACGGAGACCGAGGAACATCGAGCATTTAACTCTAAGCCTCCTCCTCCTATCCCGCCCTTTTGGCAATCCAATTTTCGGCTGAGCATCGACTACATTTGCATTTACACGCACTTGCCGCAAGTCGGACATGCCGCAATCCACACAGAGAGGGATACACACCCACACATAGGGGGAATCAATCGGATTTGAGCCTTGAAAGCGGCCAAAGGACAATAATGGCTGAGAGCAGAAGTGAGCTTAAGTTCTTAGGTTAGCACAGAGCGAATAATATAGAGTATATTAGCTTTCTTTTGAATTTTGGAGAGAGATTCGTTATTAGAAACAAAGAAAACTATTTTTTGAGCTTCAAAATATTCTTAATAAATTCTGGGCTCTAAAGAAATAAAGACAAATAATTTGTATTGGCTTTATATATTTTTTAAAGGCGAGATGGTTTAATTTCGGAGAGTAATTCGTGTTCAGTAAGCAAAGGTAACTATTTTTTAAGCATCAAAATATTTTAAATAAATTCTCGGCTTTAAAGAAAACCCTGACGACGAGATGGTTGAATTCCGGAGAAGGATTCGTGTTCAGTAAGTAAAGTTAACTATTTTTAAGGCATGCAAGTATTTTAAAACAAATTCTGGGCTCTTAAAAAATAAAAACAAACAATTTGCAATTAAATAAGCTTTAAATCCTTTGCTATAAAAATATTTGTACTTGTCTAAACTTAATAAAAATTATATTATATAAAGTAAATAAATAAAACAACAATATTTAAAGCAAATTAATGAAAAATCTCTGAAATTACGCAATGTAATATATCCCTCCTTACATTTTAAATATAAAACTAACTTTTTTTTGCACATTAAGTCTTTCCAACTAAAAGTAAGCTATTTTCCTTTTAAATATTAATTAATTTAAGTTGCAAATAACATCCATAGGTATTTAAAATCACCTTAAAGTCTTTAATTAAGCCAACAATGAGCTCTCCGTCGACAGACAGAGTGTTTGTGCGGACTATTCTGGGTATTTGTGATACGTACATTTTGCACATTTGCTAAATCAGCGCGCTTAACCCCCCCACACAGGCCCCTCGCACAACTTCTGGCTCTGCACACACACGCCATGCATTGACACCTCCCAATAATTTCGGGGGTGTGTGTACTGTGTGTGTGGGGCTGTGCAGGTAGCGATGCAGCTGCGATTTGTTTCACTTAGTTTTCGCCCTCGTCGCCCGACGATGGAAAATTTGCGTACGGCGTCGCTGGGATTTGGATTGTGTAAGACATGCACGCAACATTACCACAGTTCGCCCTTTCCGCATTTTCCCGATTTTCCCCCTCACTTTTCCGGCTACTCAGATGTCGTGTAAGTCAGTCGATGACAAACAAACTGCACACAGCAGGAAAATGTCACCTGAGTCGGTGCACTTTCCGGGATATTTTCAGGCTCGATAAATGGGAGATTTCTCTTTTGGAAATGGAAGCCTTTTTTAGTTAAAAATTAATCTTCAGAAGCTTTAGGGATTTTTGCTGGCTTTCCTGTTAATTATAAACATTTCTTACTAAGCCTTTCTCTATCAATATTTTTTGTGCATCCAGCATAATTCTTAAAATATATTTTTTACATTTTAAATAAACCTTTAAAAAATATCCTATCAATGGTCAACCCACGATATTCCTCCATAAATTCCAATATATGCTTTATCCAATATTAAATAATTCTTAAAAAAAAGAACTCTCTATCCTTAGACCCCTGATTTTCCCCCAGTGTTGACAAAGAGAACTTTCTGTTGGATTTTTGGCCAAGCCAAATGTCATTCAACGTCCATCCATGCATCCATTTATCCATTTAGCCATCCATCCATCAGTCAGCCAGTCAAGGCCACTAATTAGGTGTAGTCCTGCTCTCGCCCCCCCCTTTTCCACTTTTCCACGGCTTTTCCGATGCTAATTAAGCGACGATGCATCAAAGTTGTTCTGGAAAATTCTGCGTTTCGCTGCACGAAAATTCCAATCCCAGTTGCCAGTTCCCAGCCATCAGCCACCAGCTCCCTGTACTTGCTCCCAGTTCCCAGTGTACAAGATACGGAGGAACAAGTACCTGACATCGAACCTCGGACATTGACAATGCGCCCTCTGAGATCTGAGAGGCTTTGACATGGCCAAGTCGGCGACTTGGCCGTATTGAGATGTCATCGGTCGGCTAACGACGAGGAGGAGAGGACTTTCGTTGGACTTACATAATTAACCGGGAGAGGAGATCAGTGGCAGAGCTGCTCGCCAGCCAGACGATTACACGCGCCGGCCATGTAATGGGGCCATGTTCGGGCCCGGGCCCGGGCCCATCTCGCCCATCTGATTGAAATGCCAAAAAGGAACAACTGACACAAAGCCGAGGACCAGGCCCAGGCCAAGGACCCCCAAGTACTCACAAAAAAAAGACGGGGAAGCTGGGAAGCTGCGAGAAGTATCTCACCTGCAAAGAGAGAGAAAAACACAAAATTTGGCATTAGAACCTTGAAAATGTTTAATTATAATGGAAAATATAAAATAAATTAGTTCGAATCTTCAGGGACTTTTGCTGGCTATCTTGCTGTTCCTTAATTTTGGCCAACTTTTACCAGGAAAGTGGTTAACCTCAGCTGGCATGCCTCTGTGTGTGTCATTAAGATTCTCCCACGCATTCAGTGTCAGGTCTGAAGTGGCCCGCCTGGCCAAGATCTCGAGCAAAGGCAAAGGCAAAACAAAAGGCAAAAACCTAAACCAAACCCAAGATGCAAACAAAACAAAGGCAATTGGACCTGGTCTGGTTCTCGGATCAGTTCAGTTCACCTTCGGTTCTGGGGCTGGCACTCGGCTGTAATTCTGGGGACCGGTTCTGCGGTTCTTGCGGCTGTTTATTTGTTTATTTGTTTGTTTGTTTGTCCGTTTGTCTGTTTGTTGCCATAAAATGAAACGTAAATGAAATCTATTGTATTCCATATGAATAATGAGACAATTTTAATAATTTATAGACAACTTTCGGTTAACCGCAATAAGGCGAGAGGCGAGAGGCCAGAGCCCAACTCCCCACAATATCCAAGTAAGACAATGGCTGAGGCCGAAGCCGAGGCCGAGGATTCCCCACCGCAGGCCCAGAGTTCGATGATCCTAGACTCGGATATGGGGGATATATATATAGATAGGGTTTCTCTCAGTCCATCGTTAGCCGTGATAACAAATCGCGATTGGCATCGCTTCCGATCGATCGCAGGCCCAGAGACAAAGGTGAGAAAACTTTGGCCCTGACTCCAGCTCTAGCCTAGGGCTTGGGAGTATATGGAGGAGTCTGGCTGGGTTTGCACTGAGAGAAATTACTTTATAAATAGAGTAAAGAAAGTCTAGAAATTACACAGATAAAGGTTACTTAAATAAAGTTAAGAAAGTCTAGAAAAATCATATAAATAAAGGTTACTTTACTTGAGTTCCCATTTCTATAATATAAAGCATAGCTCAGGGGTCTAAGCATTCCAATTTCTAATATATATAAAAGTCTAGAAATTACACCGATAAAGGTTACTTAAATAAAGTTAAGAAAGTCTAGAAAAATCATATAAATAAAGGTTACTTTACTTGAGTTTCCATTTCTATAATATAAAGCATAGCTTAGGGGTCTAAGCATTCTCATTTCTAACCCTTATAATTTCCCTATATTTTGTTAGATATTTTTCTTCAAGTGTCTGGAGTCTGTAGACAACAGCCTGCAGTCTGGACCACTCATTCATTCATTCATTCATTCGCCATTCATTCATTGACCGCAAGACTCGCAGGCAGTCTCCAGTCCGGGCTATATGGCAATATGGCCCATCGTTTGTAATTGTATCTGTCGCAGCAATAAGTCAAAGTTGTCCAAAGTCTGGGAGCTGGAAGCTGGAAGCTGCAAGTCTCGAGTCTGGAGTGCAACGTGGTGGTGCCTCCCTGGGTTAAGACGTGTGGAACGTGGTACGGGCCCCGTACCGGTACCGGTCTCGGTTACATTTCGGTTACACGATCCCGTCCGCGATTTGCCTCCTGGTATTGTTTTATGGCTTGGCTATTAGCCCGCGCCGAAGAGCTAATCTCCGCCAGCCGCAGGTCGAGTGGTCAGGAGTTCCGTCTCCCATCTCTGCCAGCAATTAAATGGCTTCAGGGCACGGGCACGGGCACGGGTGCTGCCGGCACAGGTGAGAAGAGATGGCCATTTATTTATAGGTTGTCTTGCGGTTGGGTGTTGGCTTTTTTATTGATTTTCTCCTCTGGCCAAAGAGTTGTGTGTCCTCTTGAGTGGAATCAATGAATGGAGATACATACTTTGAGTTTAACAAATAAAATTTAATATTATTTGAAGCTCGAATCGATTCCAAAATGAATCTTAAAGGGGCGGAGTCCCAAGACTGGACACATACGAACTCGCTCAACACTCATACGCCCCTTTGTCCAATCGTCCAATCGTCCAGTTGGACTCCCGCCTTTTTGGACTCCCAACCCCCTCGGGGGCGTTCTTCGACGTCCACATCCCTTGGACAGCCCCAGCCCCAGCCCCAGCCACAGCCCCAGCCCCTGTGGCCAAAATCAATAGCGCCCCAATGTGTTTTTGGGGGCTGTTTCCCGTGCATAGAAGCAGCTCCTTGGCTGGGCTTCCAACTCGAACTCGAAGCTGAAGTTGAAGTCGAACTCGGACACCCGGATGCGACACTTAAACGATGTGCAATGCCGATGATGCTCCTCTCTGCTCTGTACTTGGGGGTGGCAGCTGGCTAGGAGGAGGAGGAGATGGAGGTGGAAACCGAGAAAACCCGCCAGGGACAGACGACGCTGCCGACCAAATGTGGCCGATGACGTTGATAGTACACGTTCCAGCAGATACACACATATATACATGCATGCCCCGAGATACAGATATAGCCGGGATGCCTGGGATACATATGTGCAGCGGCGAGTCCTTCCTCCTTTCTCCTTCCGACTCCTCTCTCGCTCGCTCTCTGTCTGTGCCTTTCGCCTCCCGGGGCAACAATAAAAACTTGAATTTTGTTGATTTTATTTGCTTGCAGCGCTGAAGCCAGGAGTTTTTGGTATCCAGCTTCCAGCTTGGCCACCGCCTCCCGCGTAAATCCTCCGTGGGAGCCGGGAGCCGGCAGCCGGGATCCTGGTAGCCACGGCTGCCTGGCAACGGTTCCCGGGAATCGCCCAACTTGAACTTTATGCGCTGCGGCTGAGTGATTCGTGCCTCTGTCTCCACCGCCGAAAACTTGGCCCTCCCCCACACAAAAGTGGACCTTGGACGTTGTCTGGCGGAGAGACATCGACTCCGTCTTCATCTTCATCTCCATCTCCGTCTCCGTCTCCAGCTCCTGCTCCTGCTTCATCTCCATTTCCATTGGCATTGCCAGCGCTGAACTCCCAGCTCCATCTGCAGATGACTAGATAGCACGCGTCGTTTTTGCCACTTATTGGACAGTCTTTAGTATCCTGGATCCAGGATCCGACGAGACTCAGACGAGGCGGAGGATGCTATGTATTCGCCGACAGGAGGAGGGACACCACTGCTGTGTGGCATGTAGCTTGTAGCTCCAGACTGCTGACTGCAATTTGGAGAACTTAACCGCAACTGGCAGGACGACGGACGAGGGACGAGGGACGACGGACGATGGCTGAGGAGCACCGCAGGGCAGGACACAAATGGCGAACAAATGAAAGTAGCGAAAACGTTCGACTGGAGCGGCGAAACCGCTGCACAGTCCGAAAAGGCAAATGGCCATTGCAAAAACGAATCAAAATAATTCAATAAAAACGAAAATAAAAATGTTCCCCATCTTAAATCATTATTTTAAACCTTAATCTAGATTTTTAGACGTTTTCCAAAGAGTTTAATCTATTTAAAGCTTATTTAAAGGCTTTTCCTTTTCTTTTAGTGCATTCCTGGCTGTACATGTGTACTTCCCGGTCTAGGTCTTAATCCGGCTCCTGTTTCTGCTTCTGTTTCGGTTTCAGTTTCGGCTCCTGCTGCTGCTGCTGCTCCTGCCTGGTGTCCTCCGCACCTCCTCTATTTTCAATCTACCAACGAAGGATATTTCCCTGCTTTTTTTTTGGCAGTTTAACTGGGGGTCAAGAGAGCACCATAAGCCATGAGCATCCAACCAACTTGCTGACGCATTATCCTCTGGTTTCCTGGGGATCCTTCTCTCTCCTCTTTCAGAGCATGCTTTTTAGGGGTCTTGAAATCATTGTCATGAAGGTCTTGAGCTTTGAAGGCAAAGGAAATATTTTCTACTTTGTTTGGGAGAACTATTCAGTAAGGGTCTTGAGTTGGGTAGGAAAAATTACCTAATATCCCGTTTCCTTTGCAATATTTTGGGTATTTATTATAATTTGTAGTATGGGGTGTAGCCTAGAGGTCTGAGTGCCGGATATGCGTTGTTTTTTAAGTCTGTTAAATGACCGATTTCTTAGAGATTGCAGCTTCGATTTGCGTACAAATGGGCACATTTTCTTAACCCCAAGCCCATGTTAACCCACTGCCTTTTGAGCTAGCAGCCAGCAGAGTCACAGCTGCCATATTCAAATGTGCGGTTTGGCACTCTTCAATTTACAACAAGCAACAACAGCATCGCCGCCATAAATCACACACACCCGGGCACACACACAGGGTGTGTATACTATGCCATATATACCGCTTGCATTTCCTTACACACAATTGTCTCTTTTCTTTGGCCGGGGCACAATGCACAAGTGACTCCCCAAAAAGCGGCAACTGATGATGGCTCTGGGTGGCTCTTTCTTTGGCCTTTTGTGAATTGGTGTCCAAGCGTTTTATGTTTCAATTATGCGCAACTTGCGCCCGACAATGGCGCTCCCTCTCAGTCTCAGTCTCAGTCTCAGTCCCAGTCCCAGTCTCTCGCTCTCTCTCTGCCCCAAATGAGGCTGTAAAAGGACCAAAAGGACCCTGTCTGCGTCTGTGTGTTTGCTGATGCATAAATTCCCAGCACACATATGCAGATGGTAACATCACTCATACGCACGGAAGCCAAGGAGGCAAGGACAGGAAAGGAAGCATCCCATGTGCAATTTTCCAGCTGAGAACAGGAGAGGCCTTTGCCCTCGAGAGGTCCTCGAAGAGAGAGAGAGTCCTGTCCTGTCCTGTCCTGTCTTTGGAAAGTGGCCAAGTTGGCAACTGCCCGGGAAGTCCAACTGGGAACTGGGAAGCTGGGAACTGCGAATTCAATTAGGAACTGCTCGACGTACCGAGGTCAGCGCAACTCACCCCGATTTTAGGGCGCTTTTTGCGCCTTGAGATCTTTTTGAGGGCACAGCGAGAAAAAACGAGGTATAAAACCTTATAAAACTCACTTCTAAGAAAGCTTTAAATATAGTTTCAAATTTGAAATAAAATATTTCAGGATTGATAATTTAAATAAGAAAGTTATCGGAGAAATTTTATCTAAAAGGTTTCTGGAAGTTATCTAAAATTGTTATTAGAAAGTTATCGATAAGTATGGGAAAGGTATCGATAAGTATAAAAAATAATCGTATGTTTTTATTTTATTGTTTATACTCCCATAAAATCGAATTAGGCCGGACCTAAACCTATTTTTCTTGCCAAGTACGATCTTTGAATTTGACATAAAATAATCCCGGGATGATATTTAAAATAAGAAGGTTATCGGAGAAATTATATCCAAAAGGTATCGGGAAGTTATCTAAAATTGTTATTGAAAAGTTATCGATAAGTATAGAAAATTATCGTATGTTTTTATTTTATTGTTTGTACTCCCATAAAATCGAAGTAGGCCGGACCTAAACCTATTTTTCTTGCAATTCACGATCTTGTCCAGTTTTAAGTATCGATAAATATCGAAAAGGTATCGATAAGTATCGGAAAATTATCGTATATTTTTATTTTATTGTTTATACTCCCATAAAATCGAATTAGGCCGTACCCAAACCTATTTTTCTTCCAATGTACGATCTTGTCCAGTTTTAACCCATTTTTTAACCCTTCTGTGTCGACAGCCAATGGGTTTAAGAGACTTCAAGCTGTGACACAAGAAAACTTAAAGATGTAAATTGTTGTGGATTTATGTTGTTGTTTTCGGTGCCTTTTTTTTTTGTTGTAATATTTTTTATATGCATTCCAAAATGGCGGCTTCGAGTGTGTGTGTGTGTGTGTGTGTAAGTAAGCTGCGCAATCGCTGGGGAAAAATCGCAGACGATGACGATGCTGTGGCCAAGCCCATGAAAGAGAGGGACAGACCGGGAGAGAGAGTGAGAGAGCGAGACCGCTGGGCTTGGCCCGAGTTTTATTTAGTTTTTTTCCGCTTTGCCTTTGGCTTTATCAAGGTCTGGCCAATCAAAATGTCCAACGACACAGAGACGCACACGCCAAATGAGGAGAAAGAGTGGGCAGATCGGACAGAAAGAGACGCACACAGCGGTGGGGCGAGCGAGTGAGGTAGCGGCGATCGGCAAACGCAGACAGAAGACAGAAGGCGACAGACGACAGACAGGTGTGAAGCAGTCTTAGCTTATTTAGCTTCGGAGCCCAGCGGACGACAATTACAAATACCGTAATACCGGGGGGCAGAGATAACAGCGAAAGAAGAAACGGGGTAAGACAGGTAACTAAGAAACCTGCTCTTTGTTGTTGTTGCTGTTGTTGTTGTTGCTTTCCCACTGATATCCATTCAATTCGCTTGCCCAATTCGACTCGCCCCAGTCTCCATCTCGCTCCCGCTCTCGCTAGTCGCCTCTTGCTCGCACACGATCGCCACAAATACGAAGACGAGCCGAGCGAGCCGAACCGAACCGATCCGAACGAGCCGAGCCCCGCCGAGCCGAAGCGACGAACAAAGCCCCAAAGCGGAGTAAATAAGTTATCAGGCGGATTTGTAACTGGAAACCGAATGAATAAATAAAAGGGGGAGGCGTCAACAAAACAGAGCAAAGCAAAGGCCAGAGCAAAAAATAAAAAGCAAAAAGCAAGAAGCAAGAGCCAAGAGCCAAGCCGAGCCGAGCGATAATAAAGATCAGAGCGCGTCTTCGGGGATCCCGAGAGACTTGCACTGAGAGAAAGAAGAAGCGACTGCTGTCAGAGATTATTATATCAAGTCAATGCGTATACGTAATATTTGCAAATATTAAAAATTACAAAGTTATTGAATTTTAAATGAATGCTTCGATATTTAAAGTCATTAAAATATTTTTTTGTTAATATTTTTATTATTATTAAATATATATATATTTCTTTTAAATATTTTTTTCCACCAAAATATACATTTTTTATATAAATATGAATGGTAAAATTATTCGGATTTATATTTATGTATTATTATTAATGATCCAATAATATAAATATTTTTTTTTTAACTATTAATATAAGATATACAAATTAAGATTTTTTTCTTCAAGTGTAAAGACTGGAGACTGCACACAAATACCAACAAGAAGGTGGGTGGCGGAGCCAGAGGAGGAGGTGGAGAAGAGGCGGGGAAGCGCAGCGAATGGCGAGCGAGCGAATCGCGAGAATTGCGGGAATCGAGAAACGCGTGCCGATGGAAAATGAAGCCAGACGCATTTATGTTAGCCTTCTTTTTTTTTGGGGCTGGGCAAGACATCAGAGACTTTATATAGCCTTATGTGGCAGATGAAGAGACCTTTGGAGTCAGAGATTGATTAATTATAGAAGAAAAAGGTGGTAGATTCCATATTTTAATCACCTGAAAAAACACTCGCTATGAAATTAGTAACAAAACATTTAAAGAAACATTTTTACTCATGTTTTAAGCTGGAAAACTTTAAAAAAATATAATATAACTAGTAACTAGTATTTTATATTTAATATAGCATAGTGCCCAACTAAATAAAGTTAAATTTTAAACAAAATAATGCGTTTATAACCAGCGAGAGCGTTTTTTACATTGTAAAAAATATCATAAACGGTCACACTGGTGATTACGTAATATATGGACAGCCCCTTAGCAAGACATTTTATTTACAATTTTAAAAAAGCTATAAAAAAATGTCTTTTATTTAAAAAAAAATATGTAAAAAATATCAATAAAATAACAATAAAGAAGAAATTTAAATAAGGCCTTTAATATTGATGGCGAAAATACACCTTTAATATGCAGGGAAGAACGCGCATTTCTGCAGAGCAATTTGCAGGGAGAAGGAGCTCAGCTTCACCCACTCCGCCCACAGAAAATGAGACCAAGACCAAGACTCCACCCTCTGGCTCGCAGAAGGCGGAGGAGGAGGAGGGGACACACACCATCCAGATCCAGCCCGCATCATCCAACGCATCCGCATCCATCCACAGCCACATCCACATCCAGGCCAGCTGCATGAGTCCCTCGATCCCGGAGCTCCACTTTAAGGTGTGCAATGCAATGTGACAATGGCATCTTAATGATAATAATTATGCTGATAAGATGCGTTGGAGGAGGAAGGAGGAAGGAGGAAGGGAGGACCAGATGGTGGCATCCATATCCATCCAAGTGCTGATATAAATCGCTGGCAAACGGAAATGGGGAGTGCCGTGGACCCAAAGAACCATTGCATGCATTTGAGGTGGGGTCCCCCTGAGTTCTCCCGGGGCTTTTCCCTCGAAGATCCCCTCCCAGAGCCTCAATCTCTGCACTGAAGCTCGTCGTGATTGATTTATTTATTCGAGGCGACGCACATACGGTTGGTTTTTGGTTTTTGGTTTTTGGCTTTGGATTCGCATCTTGGCTTCGTTTTAAATCAGTAATCATTGAATTAAATTATGCCCGGGCTGGGACACGAAATGAGCAGATGGAAACCGAAGCCAGGGATAGCGGATCCATCCATCTGGATACAGATCCGCAGATCCACAGATCCCGAGAGAGATCCATCCCAGCCCATTCCATGCCATCCGCTGGCCGCACCCACACCCACAATCAAAAGCACGAGACGGCAATCACTGACATGGAGGCTGAGGCTGAGGCTGGGGCGGAGTACGAGGAGGAGGAGCTGGTCACATGCCAAAATCGGCTGGAAACAACAGCCACAATATTGGCTGTGAAGTTTTTATTGAATTCGCTGCCAAAACACCCACATGCCACAGCCCATAGCCCATAGTCCATAGCCCATGGTGTGTGCCCATTGGTGATCCGAAATCCAAATCCGAAGCCGAGTCCGAAACTATAACCGATATACGCAGGCAACAGTACGGCTCGAAAGTTAAATATAATACTTAATACTAAATACTAAATACCAAAAACTAAATACTAAATACCAAATACTAATTACTAAATACTAAATTCTAGTTACCAAATACTAAATACAAAAATACTTAATACTAAATATTAAATACTTAATACTAAATACTTTATACCAAATACTAAATACTTAATACTGAATACTAAATACCAAATACTTAATACTAAATACTGAACACTATTTAAACATTTTTAATATATTATTTATTTAATATTAAAAATATTTATACAACTATTTTTTTATAGGAAAAAAGTTCTTACAGAACATAGAGATATTTTCTTCTTCTATTTAAAAAATATATTTCTTAAGGTTTTCGCCTGTTTAGGACCCTCTACATCATTACAAAACTTCTAAAACTTCACATAGTTGTGAAACGCACTGTACCCTGGGCGCAAAGGGTGTGTGCACCGACTTCTTGGGCTTGGAGGAGCCGCAATTGGGTTTGCGGGGGCTCTTGGAGGTCCGGCAATCCAGCGGATTGCGTGGGCTTTGCATTTCCAATCTGAGCCCTGGTCGCAATGAATGGGCAGCAAGCGGATCAATGAATGGGCCAAGAAATAATAATTGCTTGGCTCAATTAAAAATGAGAAAAAACGGATAATAAATGGAAAAAAAAGAAAAAAAAGAGAAGAAGAACCCAGACCCCATGCCGAACCTAGTTGAAGACAGCAAAGACTCGCCCCGAAAGACAAAAGGCCGTCAACTGGAGAAGAAGCCTCGTTGTGGCGTCTCCTCTTCGCTGGGTTTCTTCGGAGTCTCTTCTGGGTCTCTTCGGGGGTTTGATTCCGATTCGAGTTGAGTTTCTTCGAGACAACTTTGTGGATTTCTTTGGGTTTCTTTGACATCGCGTAGGCGCTGCCAAGCCCGTGGATCTTAATGAATGACTCGGTGTGGTTCTCTCCAGCTCCAGCTCGAAACTAATCACGCTACCCCGCCCTCGGCAGCTGAGTTATTTGATCTTGGCCTAATTTATGCAAAATAATTACTATCGCACACACTCGCCTCCCCTTAATAATTCCCAATTTTTGAGCGTAAAAAGTTCTTGTATTTTGTATTTCGCGCTTGGGATCTTCCGCATTTCCGGTGCTTCGCTTTTGGCACGTGCTCGAGCCGAGGAGCTGAGGAGCAGATGCCATGTGGAAGTGCAAGAAAAATGAGCTGGCAGTGGAAAAAAAATAAAAACAAGCGCAAAAAACACACAAAAGTAAACAAAAAACCGGAGGAAAAGCCATTGAAATTCGTTCGCGCCTAGGCAAATTCGAGGCGCGTGCGCAGGGAGCGCGGGAAAACTGCGACGGGGAGGGCGTTGGGGGCGTGGCAGGATACTCCACCCCATCCCGTCATCATCGCTCACAGTCAGATGTTCGCTTTCGAACATTTTGCGGTTTGTTTTGCTCGCCGGCTACGCGCTTACAAAAAAAAAAAAAGCAAGAAAAGCGCGGTGGAAAGAAAGCAAAGAAATGGTGTTTGCAGAGACACAAAAATGGGAAAGCAAGGAAAGCTGGGAAAGGGGGGGTTCTAACTATGACAAAGGTGCCAAGTTCTGCCCCCACGCCTCCCCCCGATGAAAGTGAAAAGTTTGCCAAAGTGCGAGGCGGGACATCATAAAAAAATAAAACCGGCAAAAAAACAAAATACAAAAAAATGGAAGCAGGAAAATGCGCGTCAAAACAAACGCTGGCTGGCAAAGTGTAAAAGATTCATTAACTTGTTAGCTTCTGTTTCAGGTCATTTCGGGGTTTCCCCGTTTTCACTTTTCACTCCGTTTTTCGGCCTTTTTCGCCGACCCTGAGTCGATATTAAGTATACGCACGGTTGGCCGTCTGCATGAAATAATAATAGTAAGTGAATTTAGGTGGTAATTGTGATTAGGTTTAGGAAAAGAGAAATTGGGAACTGTTTTCCCTATTTACACATCAAATTAAGGTTGAAACATGCTTTTTTATTAATTTCTTGTAAGTTATTTGTAATTTTAACATTTAAATTGAATAATTAAAGCAAAAAACGAAAAACCTTACCCTCTCCTGCTTTTCAGGTAAAAGAAAGACAATAATAAAAGTCGGGATATTAAAACACAAAACCCATTCACACTTTTATCACCGAAAAAACTTTAAAAATTACAAAAGTCAGACCGAGTGGATGATGGTTGATGGCAAACACACACAAAACACACACAAAAAACACAACAAAAGGCGAAAAGCGAGCGGAAAACAAAAGGCAAGTGCAAAACAATTCAGCGAACGCAAAGGGGAGAGGCAGAAGGACATCGCCCAGGACATGCAGGGCTGGCCAAAACGGATGCACCTAGCGCGACAGTTTGGACCAGGTCCTGGGAACTCCGCATCCAGAATCCAGGACTCTGTCTGAGGCCCAGACTCCGCCGCAGCGGAAGTAACTCGCTGAGCGCTGTTGTGGCTGATTATGCCGTTGCTGCTGCTGGCAGTGGCACGGGGCTCCAAGGGGGGTTTCCACAGCCTCAGCCTCAGCCTCAGCCTCCCATAAGGGACTCACTCGCCTGTCGTCCATCCGTCTGGACCATGTGAGCGGCGGCGCTGGCGTCTCTCCCGCTGCGCCGGCATAACGGGCCAGTTTCAATTTATATCCGCCATGTCCTTGCCCCCCGCAAGCATTTAAATGCAGCAGCAGCAGTTCCCCCTTTTGCACCGCAAGAAAAGAATATATAAAAGGGTGTAAAAAAACCCTTAAGAAATCAATCATCTTTAAGATTTTTACATATTTTTTAAACAGTTTAAAAAGAGTCTTCCAAAAAGGTTGATTTATAAATAAATTGTAACGAAAATTAGCTCAATAAACACCTAAAGATAATAACCTTTTTAGGTAATACCTTAAATCCTATTCAAGTCTTTAAATTAAATATAAATTATTTACTTTCTGGGAAAAGCTAAAGCTAATATTGATTTTAAACTCTAATTAGTTCAAAGAATATCTTATTATTTGCTATTTTTATTACAAAAATACATTTCTTATTATAAGATTTTGATTCTCCCTCACAAATTGCAGCTTTTTTAAGTTTAAGCATTAAATAATCACTCCTTAAAGGCTCTTACCATCTCTGCTAATTAGGGAGAAACCTCGGTGACTTTTTAGAAATTATTGAATCTCTTATTCGCGGCTTTTGCTCCCCGTGTCCTTCGCTGCATATCTGTGAGCAGTTTAATTATACATAAAACCTAGAGAGAGTTGGCTTTCCGACCAGAGATCCCCGGATTCCCCCCACTTTTGGGATTTAATGTCGCCAAACTGTAGCCGCAGCTGGACAAAAGTTTGACGTCCACATGACGACACGTTGACACTGCGGGTGTGTGGAGGAGAGTGTGGGTGCAAAAAACACACAAAATAAATAAATAAAAGGACGAGGCAGGAGGCGGGAAGCAGGAGGCAGGAGGCACTCTGTTATTTGTTATAACAATTGCAAATGCTGAAAACGCGAGGAGGACGTTGCCATGGCGATTAGGAGCAGGATAACACAAAAAAGGCAGCGGTCGCTTGGTCGGTCGGTCGCTCATTTAATGGACACTGTTTGGTCGATAATCAAATTAAAAGAACGCCCAAGGCAGGAGAAAAGCTCAAATCGAACAAAAAGGAGCCAACAGGCGCCAGGACGACCATGAGATGGCCACCCAGGTCAGCCAGGTGGGTCACGCAGGGCTCAAGGTGTGACGGGCGAGCTCACCTCCCCATTTACCCTTCCACCCCTGGCCTGGGCAGGTGCAGGTCCTGCTCGATTAACGCTGACCATATCGGCGGCATATCGAACCCTATTCCGGCCTCGCGCCGCCAGGATGTTTGTGCAGCGAAGCTCAACGGCCGGCAGCTGAGTTCTTGTGACTCTTTCATCGAACTTATTAATTGCCTAAAGATCAGTGATTAAGTGGTTGTTTTTGTATTATTATTGCTTAATTAAGTTGCTTACAAATACTTAATTTTCGAATTTTTCAAGACTCTATTTGTACCTCTTTTAGGCACTCTCAATGGCACTTGTCGAACATGGTGCTCCATTGCGACTTGTTCTCGGAAATTACTCATCAGGCCATTGTCCCCCCCTTTAACCCATGCCACCCCGACGCGGGCGGCGGCAGTGTCTCTCTGATAAGAGGAGCAGCACCCATGGGCGGCATGACGAAATGCTGTAAGACTCTCGGGCATTGTTCCTGTTCGTGTTTCTTGTGGAGATCAAAAAGATTCCCCCCAGAGTACAAGCGAAAAATGGAGTAGAGGTGCAGGCGTGGAGGTGGAATCGAAATTGAAATTGTAGCAATTAATTATGATAGACGTGGGGATTCGGGGAAAGTGGCAGAGGGTGCAGAGGGGCAGAGGGAAGCGCTAGCTAACAACAGCAATTTTGGGGACAGAGCAGATATCGATAAGGATGGTTACCATGTTTATATGGCATATGGGGCGTAGTAGGTCCGGAGCATCGGGTCCAAGCCTCCTCCGATCGTCAGCAATTAGGCCTTCCCTTATCACCTGGAAATTACCTGGAAAAGGCCGCTCGCCGTGTTGTTGATTTTGATTTGTAAGACAAATAGACCGAAAAAAAAGAACAGAAAGAACACCAACAGCAAACAACTTTGCGAGCAATTAAAATTGTTTGACGACACAAGGGTTCCACCTCCTCAGGTGGGGGAGTGGTGGAACCACTACCCGGTACTGGCCAGGCCAAGTGCGTCACTGTCCAGTTGCGGCGGCCGTCGCTATCTAGATAAGATTGATAACGTCGCTTGCTCGCCTGGTCGCTGCTCGCAAATGGAAAATCTGTGCAAAAATCCCAACCCGACCCGCGGCCCGAAAACGAAAACGAGCGAAAAAAGCAAAAAATATGACTTACTTTATTGCAGCCGCGAACAATCCATATTATGACAATGATATGGATATATGCCGATTGTATGGCGCTTTATGGCTTTACGGCCCTGATTTCCCTTTGAACTAAGCCGTGTTTTCCTTTTTTTTTCCGACAACAGTCGGAGCCCAATGCAGCTTGGACGCTGGTCCCACAGGGGATTGCCAAAAAAGTTGATAGGGAAATTACGAAGAACGCTAATCAGCGGTTCTACAGTACAATAAATAGTAAATGGGGGTGAAAAAAAAAAAAGAAATCTGAAAAATCATTGCAAACACACCTAGGCGGGCGAGTGGCTCTGATTTAGACATGGCGATATCGCGGCGATAACTCGACTAGATACAAAAGCAACAACAAAAATGGAACAAAACAAGGAGACCTTCCATATGGTCGAGGGAGGGGTGTGTGAGAGGTGCGACACGGTCGACTGATATGGCCTGACCATAGGGCCCAGCCCGACACACACATTCCAAAACCGTATTGAGATCATCTCTGCCAAGGCAGGGTCACCTTGCCGAGCTATTTTGAAGTATTTACGGTGTTGGTCACTCTAGTAATCCTTAAGGGAAGCTGGTCAGTTTAAAATTCGTAACGAAATGTAAATTCTATAACTACATCTTGGGATCCATTTTGTTCTACTGAATAGCAATATAATAATAGAAACTAAGACTAAAATTATTATCTTATGAAAGTTAGTATTAAATGCCTTAGTAAGTATCATGCCTATTGAAGTATTTACGATGTTGGTCACTCTAGTAATCCTTAGGGGAAGTTTGTTGGTTTAAAATTCGTGACGATGTGTAAATTCTATAACTATAGCTTGGGATTCAATTTGTTCTACTGAATAGTAATATAATAACAAGAACTAAAAGTAACATTATTACCCTATGAAAGTTAGTATTAAATGCCTTAGTAAGTATTATGCCTATTGAAGTATATACGGTGTTGGTCACTCTAGTAATCCTTAGGGGAAGTTGGTCAGTTTAAAATTCGTGACGATGTGTAAGTTCTTTAACTACTTCTTGGGATCCAATTTATTATACTTTAGTAATATAATGTTAGAAACTAAAAGTAAAATTAATATCTTATGAAAGTTAGTATTAAGTGCCTTATTAAGTACTTTAAATATTAACTTACACCTGCTAGGGTAAACAAACCGAATAAGGAAGTCTTTCGTAATTATAATAATGAAGTATTTACGCTGTTGGTCACTCTAGTAATTGTAAGGGGAAGTTGGTCAGTTTAAAATTCGTAACGATGTGTAAATAAATACATCTTAGGGTCCAATTTGCTCTACTAAATAATAATATAATAATAAAAACTACAAATAAAATTAATATCTTATGAATTTTATTATTAAATGCCTAAGTAATATAAATATTAACTTAGCTAGGGTAACAAACCGAATAAGGAAGTCCCTCGTAATTAAAATAATATTGTAATATTTAGCAGAAAGGTTAAAAATTAAGAAACCCTGAGCACAGAATATCTTTAATTATTTTGATTACCCTTATCATAGACCACAAAAAACTGATTCTATTTTAAAAACCTGCCAAAACAGCTGTTTATTTTCTGGGTGTCGCTGTCCCAATTGGAATTAACCCTTGTTCATAGGCATCAATAGCCACACTCACCTTGTGCAATTCGAACCGCGGGCATTTTAATTCTCATTTTTCTTTCCAGGTTCCGAAGGTGATTCAATCTTCGCGCAGACACAGGCACACAGAACCCAGCGAAGGGCAATGTCCTGCCGATCTCCAAACTCCAACTGGCACTCGCGCGATTTCCACTTGGATTCCGAAAGTTTCTAATATATGCTAGGGTTTTTTTTTTTTCTACTGCTCTCCTCTCCGTTCTTGCTTAATTATTGCACTTGTTTTGTTGTTTAAAAAAAAGAAATTGTTTTTTTTTATTTACTAATGAGACAGCTTCAGTTTTGGTATTACTTGTTGTTGCTTTTGTCATTTTGGGGGCTTTTCTTGGGCTGCCATATTGCCAGAGCGGTAAAAAAAAAGAGGAAAACCGGAACAAAACAAACAAAATGCAAGGATGATATTGTAAATTTTGGACGGTGGAAAACTTGAGCACTTTTTCACTTCCTTTGACTTTTTTTCTTTACTTTTTTGTGATCTGCGTGCGCTCCGTTGACGTATTTTTCTTATAGGAACCTTTGCACTCCGGTTTTGGGGTTTTCTTTTCCTTGTATTTGCATTTGTTGTCAAGCCTTGCTTTTCAGCTGTGTCTGTTTTGCTGCTGCCGTTGTTGTCGTTGTCACATTCGCACGCGGTTTCATTTTCCAAAAATTCCAATTGGAGTCGGTTCAACGAAAAAAAAACCCAATTGGTTGTTAGCACACTCCGAGACACTTGAAAAAAAAAAGAGATTGCACTGAATGTGTCGTTTGCAGCCTGGCTTCGTTTGATTTCTGATTATTTTCCCATTTCGTAGGCTTTCTGCATTCTCAATTCTCAGTATTATTTCGTATTTGATTTTGTTTCTCTCGATAAACTGTTATTATTTGCCGCGACGGCTAACGGTAAACGGTATGTGGGTGCTTTAGCGGCTCCGGCTTGTGTGCGGTGCTAACGGTAACGGCGGAAGTACGCGACTACTTGCGACGTTTTAGCGGCGAGCGCGTCTTCGCTGCCGTCTCTGCCTCTGCCTCAGCCGCGGTCGCTGAAAGCTGCGCAGCTTTGCCTGCTGCTGTCCAGGGCCCACCAAACACCAAAAACAACAGCCAAGCGGCCCAAGTTCCAAGTTCCAACCAACGGACGAGCGCGCGCGAACCGAACGCGAGCGAACGCGTTGTAAGTGTGACGAAAGCTCGCTTCGGACACAGACGTGAATTCGAAAAAGGCGAGAGAGCGCCAAGCCAAGCCAAGCCAGAGAGAGCGGGCCGAAGAGAGGGCGGCACTGGGCGAGAGTGGAGAGCGAGTGGAGCGAGCTTGCTTAGGCGAACATGTCCGAACGCGACGATGTCCTGCGAGCGACTGCAGATAATTCAATTTCATTTCAGGCTTTTGCACTTTAATGCCAATCTGGCAATTTGATTTTGGCTAAGCGACGCCGACGCCGAAGCCACAGCGGCTGCCGCCGACGCAGCCCTTTCCTAACGGTGTCTTCGAGCGGTGCCGGCGGTGGTGGTGCTGGTGGTGGGTTGGGTTGGTTCGCGCTCTCTGCCCGCGTCGCTGCCGGCGTTTGTTTATTTGCCGCTGGCCATGTGTGTGCGTCTGTGTCTGTGTGTGGGAGCGTATGTGGGGGTGGCACTGGCCACACTGGCCAGAGCGGGACAGTGCTAGAGCGAAGCTCGGCACACGCATGCAAATCGCAAAGGGGTGGCAACTTTCAGGCTGGTCACTCTGGTCAATCGCAGGATTCACACACACACACAGACAGGGCTAAGGGCGCGATTACAACCCTCTCGCAATTACAACTGTCCAGGCAACAACAACAACACGAGCAAGGACATCAAACAAGGACAACAACAGCATTTTGGAAAGGACATCAAGGCGCGCGCACCTTTCAGGCTGTAAATAAAAAATTACCGAAAATATCAACAAGAAAATAAACTTAATTTTCATTTAAAAAATTGAAGCAACGGTAAATGCAAAAGAGGTGCTTTTTCAATGGGTGCCTTATGACACTGGGCGTTATGACACTAATTATTAATACATATTTATTATGAATTTTTCCTTGTTTGATTCGTATTTTTTTTCTTATTGAGCTTTCTTCCAATCACTCAAAATCTACAACAAATCGAGCATCTTTAACTGAAATTCTGTACAAACAAGATTTATGCTTAACGACTCAATATTTTTCTAAAAAGTAATAAAATTTTAAGGAAATAAAAAAAAAAAAAAAGTCGTTGAAAAAAGATTTGTTTGCGTTTCATAAAATTAAATTGTTTATTAAAGTTATTTCTATTATTATTGCTATTAATGAAATAAAAAGCCTTAATTTAAATTAAAGTTTAAATTGGAAAAAAAGCATAATATCAGCGAATTGCGCTCTTTGGGGCACGTCCTCGTCGGGCCCGTGTCCAAGAGCGTCTGGTGGAGCTGGTGGCGGCTGCCTTCGGCTTTGGAGGATGCAACCGAAGTGGCGCGCAACGTGCACAGCTTCCAACACGTTGCAAGCTCGCAGAGATCGACGACAAAGCGCCTCCAAAGGTCATGCCATTGGGTGGGGGATGATAATAGCGGTGCTGGGGTTAAGGTGCATCCCTCAATGAATGATCACCTCACCTCCGCTTGTGCTCCCCTTGGCCCCATTGCAACCGCGACATCGAACATGTTCGCCTGACGGCCTGGCCTCCCCATCCCCCCACCAGAAAAGCAACAAAAAAACTGGACGCCTCTGCCGGGCAGCGCTGCCGCGGCCAGCGTCGCGTCGCTGCTGCCATTAATGTCAGGCTCTTTGATATGAGAATCAGCGCACTCTCACACATTCACACACATGAGAGCTTCAAATGCTGTGAGTGTGAGTTTGTGTGCGAATTGTTTTGTTGTTAATTGTTTTGCGGGCGGGGGGTGGAGAAGGGGCGTGGGGAGTTGGGTGACATGTGATGTGTGTGTGTGTGGGGGTGCTCTAGGGTCCGAGTTTTATTATCATTCGAATTTCACTCGAACACCTTTCGGAGTTTCGATGTCCATCGTGTTTGAACTTGTCCGAAATATTATTTTTTTTAAGGGGTTTTCTTTATAATTTAATCTTTGATGAGGTCCAAGATATTACAAAATTTGTTTGGTAAAAGATTATAGTTTATTTGATAATAAATATTTAATATTTGTATCATCTCTAATCGAAGTCAATACTAAATCGTTTAGAGGTTATATTTTATATCGGTTTAGGCCTTAATTGTTAGATTTTACCTTCCATTTCTGAATTCGTAGCTCTTTAATCCCATATCTTCGATCCCAATCCTTATATTGAATAATATTCAATTTAAAAAAATAGTAAAATTCATAGATCTTATATTTTGGGTTCAAAAATATTCGTTATATCTCCACATACATATCTTATATACAAATTATTGGCGCTATAGTCCTATATGCAAGCCCACTCGCACTCCAAAACACACACACACATACGCACTTTCACACACTCTCGCCAACACACACTCGCACTGAGACGCACACATGTGTGGCGTCGCACACGCGCGTTCGTCATCGATTGGCCGCCGTCTCTGCTCTCGCACATTTGTGTTTGACAATCGCCCGCTGCCACCCCCCCGCGGTCCATCTACCCCTTCCCCATCATCTTAACCCATCCACACACATACACAGCCCCCTCCCCACCTGCAGCTCTCTTTCAACGCACAGGTAGCACACATACACAGAGACCCGACAGGCGGAGAGAGCAAGCGAGCGAACGAGAGAGCTCTGCCGGCGTTGCCGGAGAGAAAGCTTAAGAGAGCGCCACCCCGCAAAGGTGGAGAAAGAGCATGGGGAGAGAGGGATGGGGGACAACAATGTGTGCCACGAAGTGCCAAGGTGAGGGCTACTGGCCGGCAGGGGCGGGGGCCGGTGGAGGCTATGGAGTAGGGGTCGCCGGGTATCGCTATAACTGTTATCAGTCGAACGGAGACCGCTCACACGACCAAGCCGGCTAGCGGAGCGCAACGGGAAGGAATGGAGTAGGAATTGGAATGGAAATGAAATGGAATTGGCACAGGAATGGGGCCAAAGTGATAAGCTTAAGCATTAAACCTTTCTTAAAAAATCGATTATAAATCAAATCGATTAGTTATATTCATATTACATTTTGATTATTTTTTATCCATGTTATGAAACTGTAAACAATACAATACTTATAGAATAATAATAAGAACTGACAAAGGTTTATATTAAACCTTTCTTTGAAAAGTTCAACCATAGAATTCAGGAATCGCAAACTAATTATAATCGTCTAAAAATCGATTAAAAATTGATTAAAAATCGATTAAAAATATATTTAAAATCGATTTAAATCGACGCTAAAGTGTCAAGGGGTTAACCTTAGATGTTGATGCACTTGAATCCCGTTTAATACCCTGAATTCCATAATTTCGAACTCCTATAGTGATCATTGTGATCCGATTATCCCAACACTGACCTCGTTGCAACAACTTCCGATGCAAAAGGGTAAATTCCTTCGGTTGGTAAGATTCCGATTCCGATTCGGCGAGATCAAAGGGATCGAGAAACAAAAGCAAATAAAGGGGAGGGGCGAGGGGAGCAGGGGTGGGCAATCTAAGCAGAGTTGCTCGCAATTACCCGCGAATCCGAAAGGCGAGTGCGAATTTGTCAGAGCCGCGACTCGAGAGGAACCTTCGCAATTGCAACGTGTGCACGCAATCAAAGCGGTGTTTTTCATACATTTCATTACACATGCGTGCACTGGGAGAAACCGGTGAAATATATACCCCATATTTCCCATAAAAAACCAGAGAGATCAAGGCAAAAACAAAAAACTCAATTTTGTAGGCTACACAGAGATAATTATGGCGTTCGGAAATTGAGAATCCGCGTACTCAAATTCGTACTATTCTTATTTTGAGTACGGATTTTTTTAAAACTCCTAGAGTAAGATTTTTTTCTTACTTTGAGACCAAAAAAATGTGTACACAAATTAATCTGAAATGACTTTTAACAAACTATTCTCTACTATTCTCATTTTGAGTACGGATTTTTAAAAATTCCTAGATTAAGATTTTTTTCCTTCCTGAAATGACTTTTAACAAACAGAAGTCTCGTTTATAACTAAAATCTTCTTATATTTCATTAAGCTAGATTTATTTTAGATCTTTCCGAACTACAAACCCCTTTTTCACAGCGTATATTCATAGCTCGTAATATATGCAGATCAAGGCCCGGCTCTGTCAGCGCGATCGATGGACGCCTGCTCCTACCGATCATTGTCGGCGAGATGTGAGAATTTCGCTTCCATTTTTGTTATTTTTCGCGTCGGAAAAGAAACAACAAAACCGTAAACTGAAAACCGAAAACCGAAAAGCGAAAACCGAAAGCTGAATACTGACTGAAAATAAAAGCAGAAACGAGCACAAAAACCGCCATTTAACAATAACGAAAATTGCAGAATTGCCGGCAATTACCAAGGGGGTGGCCGCCGCCTGTGACATATGCGCACCAGGAAAGTGAGGTAAAAATCCAGAAAAAAAGAGGAAGCGATGCTTGAGATTTAGAGTGCACTCCGAAAATGCAGTTGCAACTGCAACAGCGGCAGCAGCAGCGACCCTGCAGCAGCAACTGCTGCATCATTATGTCAGCTGGAGGAGGTCCTGCGGCTGCCAGGTCCAGTGCCGGTGCTCTCCACTGCCGTCCAAAAGTGTCGACAAATTGCCCAATCGGTGATCCATCATCGACTTGGCCAACGGCCAACGGCCAGTTCTCGGCCAGCTTCGCTCCATTAGCCGCTCGCTGCGTGCCGTGATTGCCGCTCGGCTAAGTGGCCGGCCAGCTCTAGCCAAGTAGCAAGGCCACACTGGCCGAAAATTGAATTAATTTGGTGAGGGAAAAATATTTGCAGTAGCAAGGCCACACTGGCCGAAAATTGAATTATTTTGCTCAGGCAAAAATATTATTTTAAGGCTAACTAAGGCCTTAAAAAATATATAATTAATCGCTAAATAAAAATGTTGCCTTTCTGTTGTATATTTTCTTTACTAAAAATTAATTTGCAGTGCAGCAGCGATCGTTGGTTGGCTATAAATCGTTTTGGCCAACGGCTGACCATTATCACGGCTACCGGTTCTGTGTGCAGTTCCGCCAATACATAAGGGGGGAAATATCCCCCAACTCTGGGTGATTCCCCTCTTGGTGCTTTTTTTTTTCGTTCTTTTTTTTTTTGGGGCTCCCCTTCCGACCATTAATTGTCGCGTGAACAGCTTTGTTAGATCGATTTGGGGGTCAGGAACATATATATACATATATACTCCGCCGCGGTGTCAACCACTGGAACCACCCACTTGAGGCAGCCACCCACTAAGCCTGCCAAAAAAAATGTGGTGCCACCAATTCCGATGCCAGCGGCCATCCGCTGATCGATTAAACGACCCAGGTGAGCCAGGTGAGCCAGGTGAGAGGGTAGCCAGGGGTTAATGTCACACCAAGGAGTCCGCTGCGGTCCGCTCGCAACGTTGACAAATTGTTGATTGACGCAATCCACCAAAAATAAGGAAAAATATATATAAATACATATAGAAATAACCAAAGGAAGGCCGTGTATCCAAGGAGTTGGTGGGCCTTTTTTTGGGTAAGAGTACAGAGCGAAAGAACTTGGATTAATCCCTTTGATTTTAATGAAAATTTGTTCTTAAAGGGTTAATATATTTTTATATAATTTTTATCTTTACTTAAACCTAATTTCAGATTGTTTAATATATAAAAAATAATTAAAAACTGAGAATCTATTATCTTAGAAATATTTAAAGATCGCCCAGGGTTTGTAGTGATTTTTCTGTAAGGACGAACTCAATGGAATGGTCGGGGAGTCGGTCTATCGGGCTTTGTGGTTTTGAGCCGGGGTCGAAATAGCCCGGATTCGACCGGCTGACTGGCTGACTGGCTGACTTCTTGTTGTTTCCGCGCACTAAACAAAGTTTATCGATTTAACAAATTTTAGCCACGGACGCCGAGGCGGCGGCGGCGAACGAGAGCGAGTGCCACATTTCGAGTCTTTCGTCCGCGTCTCTGAGTTGCTCTGCCCCCAGGACCCCGGAACCCCAACCCGCTGACTTCCTTTGTTTAGATGACCCAACAAACTCGGCCTGTGTCCTGGCCACCCAAGTGATCGATTATACATTCGATGGCCATGAAGGCTAACAACAGGCCTCCACCTCCCGCAAGAAACCACCGGCTGTCCTCATTGCCTCCTCATTGCGGTGGTTGCTGCTCCTCCTCCGCCTCCTCCTCCTCTCCGCCATCGGACCTTGTTCTGGGCCATTAACCAGACTCTCGGCGGGGCCCCAACTAGGTGAAGGAATAGTGAAGGAATAGCAGTGAAGAGAAGGTCCTGAAGCTTTCGGAGATTTGGGAAATCTGACCCACAAAGGTTTAAGAAATAATTTATTGTTTATCTTTAATATTTCCCTATTATTTAAGAGGTCCTTCAGCTGGTATTTGCTATCTCGCCACTGAAGATGCTACCATTTGGGTTTTCGGATTTTCCCATCTGGTTTTTCTAGGTTTCCCAGGCCTTGCAACGACCTTTTACCCCCTTCGAAGCGTCGACACTTCTTAGGTTTTTCTGTGAGAATATTTTTAGTTAATTGAAATCCCAAAAAGCGGAGACAAGTGCAGACGCGAGCACTTGAAGCCACTCGAGAGTCCTGCGATGTCCTGGCTGTGTTCCTATCGGTAATCGGAGATCCCTTCCAATCGGATTTTCTTTCGGGAATCAGGAATCAGCAGCCTACATTTAGCTTCGCCTTTCACTGCGGTTAACCGAAGGCCGGAGAAGTCACCCACTTTAGAGAGTTCAGAGTTCAAACACTTGAGGCTAGAATAATAGCAACAGATTTTTGACAAAGTATTTAAATTTAATAAGACATTAAATAGTTCCAAAATAATAAAATAAATTAGAGATAATTTATTTTTTGATCACTATCAAGTTTAGTAAATATAAGGAATAAAATCAAGTCAAGATAAACTTATTTAACGTTAATATAGAAACAATTTAACAACTTTAAAAAAAGTGGAAACTTTTGTAATAAATCTAATATATATACGAGAATCCCCCTCTATATTATATAGGTGGAAAATTATCGGCTTACAAGGTTATCTAATATATCAACTCTGCTTGTATGAGAACCCAATTGATCCCGTCCACTCCTCCCTCTATTTCTCAAGATGATGCGATCACTGACTGTCCAAGTGACAATTTTTTGTTGTTCCCTTTTTTTTTTGTGAGGGAATACAGAATACCGAATACAGTAGCCGCCATAAATAAAACCCAGTGACAACACAACGGGCACTTGATATGCTGCTATGTCGTTTGATTTGCCAGCCTGCCTGCCCTGCTCCTCTCTCTGTCTTGAACAATTTCCAACAAAATGAAAATATTTGGGAATTAATGGAATCTCAAGTGTGTCCACAAATGGAACGAACGATTCACCCAGAGACGGCGGCCATTTTGGGGCCACCGCAGGGGTGGCAGATCCATGGGGAGATCGCTGGAGAGCCAGGGGAGATCGTGGATACACAGAGACAAAAGTTAAGTCAATTTTTGTAAGAAGATTCCTGAGATGAGAGCTGAAAGCTGAGAGAGATAATAAATAGAAATCAAAGGTAAGAGTCCTTGGATATTTAATTTAATTGGAATTTGTATAATAATAATTTTATTTAAGGTAAAAAATCAAACAATCTTAAGATTTAAGAAGCCTAATATTGATAATAAAATATTTATATAGATAATAATAGCCAGATAGCTTAGAGGTTAAAGTAGCCAGAAAGCTTATATGTATTTAAGGCTATTTCCTTTAACAATCATTTAATTAATTATTTTTTATAAAATTATTATTGAACAATTTTAGGTAAATAATAGTGCAATATTAAATATTTAATTTATATTCGATAAAACATCAAAAAATCTTAAGATTTAAGGAACATAACATATTTATATATAAAATAATAGTAAACAAATACGAGGATAG
The DNA here is from genome assembly GCA_014170255.2 of Drosophila triauraria. Taxonomy (NCBI): domain Eukaryota; kingdom Metazoa; phylum Arthropoda; class Insecta; order Diptera; family Drosophilidae; genus Drosophila; species Drosophila triauraria. Next base: position 2,553,518 of record CM024333.1, on the reverse strand, counting down.
CTTAGAGGTCTGAGTAGCCAGAAAGCTTAAATGTACTTAAGGCTTTTTTCCTTTAATAATAATTTATTTATATATTATATATTTATTTATAATAATATTAGTGAACAATTTGAGGTAAATAATAGTATAACATTTTCCCTCACTGCATGGTTCAGCCCCACGGCCAGTCCGTGCTCCTTCCATCCAAGCCGATGGGCGTTTGTCTTGTCCCACGGACACGGACACGGACGGGACAAACATATGGCAGACACATGTGAGCAGCCGAACTCAACTCAGGCCAAGCAGCGGACCCGGGTCTCCGGTCTCCGGTCTCCGATCTCAAGACCCCGCGTAATGTTATTTTAAGCCACGCCGCCGTCGTGGAGATCACAGATCTCTTATTCCTAAAGAGGGGGATGCCTGGCCATGGCTGTGGCCTGTGGATGGAACACTGTCAGTTGGCTTGACACCGACAATGGAATGGCATTGGCATGGAAATGGTTTTTGGTTTTTGGTTTCGCTTTCAGTCGCTTCAGTTCTCGCAACGCTCCACATTTGACCAGCGATCCAGCGATCCCCTCGAGAAATACGGAGGGGAGCCAGCCACTCATAGCAGGGGGTGAACTTGAAAATCCCGTCGTTATATGCCACACAGATATATTTTTGTACACATTTTCACATTTATAATTTATAGTTCTCTCTCTTGGGAGAAGAGAGGGAGAGGCAAAAATAGTGTCTGGGTCTTCTAATTCTCCCTGATCGCTCTCCTATATTTCCAAGGTTATGTTGTGACTGACTGCAGAGGATTGTGGCTACTGGAAACTTGAAAAAGATAGTGGGAAAGGGCTTGAAACTAAATAAATTCTAAAGATTCTTTAATAATAATATTATAAAAATTATTAATTAAATTATTATTAAGGGAAATAGCCTTTCTGAGGACTCTAACCTCTGAGCTATCTGGTATTCCTTTACTATTGTTATCTATATAAATATTTAAGGGGTATTAAATCTTAAGAATTTCTGAGGTTTAAAGTTCAAACTAATATAAATTACTTTTATAAAAATCCCAAATACATGAAATATTCTTAATTATTTAATTTTTTTATTTGTTTTTCGAAAGAGAATAATCTTCAGCTGCGTTGGGTTGGTCAATTCCAGGAGCTAAGCGCTTTCATTGCGTGTCTTGGCTCTGAGAATGGAGACAGGAGGCTCCAGGAGACAGGAGACTCCAAGAAGCGAAGACTGGAGAGCAAAGACTGGGAGACAGAGTCACGAACGAAGGGGGCTTGGTTTCCCTAGCCGCAAAAAGCCGCCTTATCTTAATTGCAATATCGCTGGGATACGAGAGACACGCATCTCCCGATGGCAATCCATCTGGTATTTTATACCCTATTATAATATCTGCATCTGTATCTGATCTGTCGCCGAGATCGGGGACTTGTGGGTGTGTCGATTCCCTTTGGCAGGTTAGAGTATGCGCACTTCACCTGAACTCCACTCCACACTTACTTATTATTAACTCCGATCTCCGAAAATCTTTTGTTTCGCCCTGCTGTTTGCTGGTTTGCTGTTTATTTTTTATTTTTTTGCCCGTGTTTGCTCTTTAGCTTTGGCTTTTTAAGCGACGACGACATCCCACGCAGTCTGCAGTCTGCGCTATGAATTCGAATGACTTGCCCCGGCCAGATCTTCCACATAATGAATGAATCGCTCCCTGCTAGGTACACGGCCCAAGAAATCAATTAACTGAAGGAAATGGCCAGTATTTTGGCTCTGAAATATTATAAATAAAATATAAATAATATCTTTAAAGCACTAAGTTCAAAGAAAGTTAAAGTAGGTTGAATAAAGGTTGATTTTTGTCAAAAACACAACGTGAATCCGGCACCCAGACTACTAGGCTACACCCCATATCAGGTTGATAAGGAAGGCGTAACTTCATTAATATTTATCTCGAATTTCAGTGTTTCATCTAGACCTTTGTTTCATATTTTATCTATTACATTTCTTTCTGCTTATTATTTATTTACTATTTTTTTACCAGTGCCTTTTGCTAAGGCCTGCTTTATTATTACTATTTTGAGCTGGGGCCTAGCCCGCGCTCCAATGACAAATGGCTGGCTGACTCGCTGTTAAGGTGGCGCATGACACCGCCATACAACTACTGGGCCAAGTCCAAGTATTTAGCCAGAGTTGATTAAATATATATATAGGTGGGTATGCCAGGGGTGGCTCTCTCTCTCTCTCTCTCTCTCTCTCTGGCCATGGAGAGACTTCCTGCTGATCCTACACAGATCCAGCCGAGATCTCCTGGCCGTGCCCCACATCGATGAATACGAAATGAGGCGGAGGCCTACTCGAATCTGGCTCTGGCTCTGGCTCTGGCTTCTTCTGGCATTATGTCTTGCTTTGCTCCCATTTGGGCCCGATATCGCGGCTGCTGCATCTGCACGCACCGCCCGTGGCAGGGAAGGGTTGAGAAGGGGTCTTTGGGGGCTTTAAAGGAGTTTATAAATAAATTAATTGAAAAATAAGATCTAGAATTTTATAAAATAAATAAAAAATTAAAAAAAATATATGTTAAATATTTTAAAAAAGATTTCTTACGAGATTCTTACTTTCTTGCCTTCCCACCCCTTATATAATCAATTGTTCAAGCAAAATAAAGATTACCTACCCTCCTACTTAATTATTTTGTTGGCTAAATAAATAAATATCAATAAATATTAAATATTAATATATTAAATATTATTAAATATTTCTCTGTAACTCTTTTCCCCTTGAAAATATCCCTTAGCTGCGCCCCAGTCCCTAAGGGTTACGAAGGGGTCTTTGAGGGGCTTAAATGGACTCCATAAATAAATTAATTAAAAAATAAGATCTGGAATTTTATAAATTATATAAAAAGTTCAAAATAAAAATATGTTTAATATTTTAAAAAATATTTCTCACGAGATTCTTACTTTCTTGCCTTCCCACCCCTTATATAATCAATTGTTCAAGCAATATAAAGATAACCTACCCTCCTACTTAATTATTTTTTGGCTAAATACCATTTAATATTATTTTATAATTCTCCAAAATCATATGTAATGCCTCACCCCTTGAAAATATCCCTTAGCTGCGCCCCTGTCCCCGAGGGAGAGATGGGGCAAGATCGGCGAGCGTAGGTTGGGACAATTTTGTACTTGTAAGCGATCGCACTTTTCGGTTCGGTTTCTCTGGTCGATTTTTGTTTTGTTTTCTTCTGTTTTTTGTTATTAAAAAGAGTAGAAAAAAAGAAACAGAATTTGTTTTGGGTGTGCACAGGGCAGGGGCAGGGCCTCACCCTCCTTCTGGCCCCATGAGTCCCGTCCCTGCCCAAGTTGGGCAATTGACGGGGCATGCCGGCCACGCCCAGCCTTCCTGGTCATCAATGGCACAAGACGACGACGACGGCGATGATGATGATGTTATTTCGTTTGGTGGCGGCAAGCCTGGGCCAAGATTTAGTCGGAATCCAAAACGAGCTGCGAGGAGGAGGGCGACGCTGGCGCTGGAGTGGGCACATGGCCATCGCCATCTGATGGATTGTCATGCATGGGCGACGCTCCGCTAATCATATGGCACCAATATGCGTGGACTCATCGCTGGAGCCTCTCTCACTTGAAGAAATCTTGAAATTTGGGGACTGAAAATAAAGAGTTTTTTTATTTTAAATTATTTTTTAAAAATCGAGGCAAAGAAAACAAGTGTTTTTCAGTTTATTTTTTTATAGACAGAGGCTCTCATTTGTTTAAATATTTTAATTGGAAATAAATACTGATATTGAGAGTGGGAAATGTGTCTTAAAAATTTTTTATTGTGCCTGCTTTAATTATGTAATTTTATATGAAATAATATGGCATTTAAAAGTAAGCTTTTGGTATTAATAAATGATTAAACAGAGAAGACTGCCTTGAAAGCATTTATTTATGTATATCCTTTCTTATTTGGTAAGTTGAATGTCTGTTAATGTTAATCTAAAATTTATTTATCTATTTTATTTGTACCTATATTTAATTTTTAGGATTCTAATGGAAACCCAGTGAATGCAAAGTATCTTTATTAGCGCAGTAAGCCAGTAAAAATATATTTAAATACCATTTTCAACTGCAACTATTCAGCATCCTTTGAATTAAGCAAATATATATTATTTTCCTCTCTATTTCTTATTAAAGAAAAATATTATATAAATTCAGGGACCATTACCTGAAATTTCTGCGAGTGCTGGGAAGTGTTGGACCTCCGACTTTTCCCCATTTCCCAGCTGCTTGATTTTTGCGTCAATTTCGCGGTTGAGCGGCGTTGACAAAAGGCAAAGAAATCCACGAACGGACACGGACTGGTCGTCCGTTGCCAGTTCCAAAATAAAATCGAGAGTGAGTCCGAATCAGCTGGACATTGTCACTTCGATATAGATCCCTCAGAGACTCCTCCGATGACGGGGCACTTTGCATTCAGCCCGGGATTCAGATTTGGATTAGTCATGTGTCCGCGTTGGGCAATCGCTGCCGTGGCAATTGCCCAATGTGACAGCTGATGGGAGAACCTAGGGGAGATGGATCGGTTCCGATCCATTGATGACTTGCGGATGCGGAGGTGTGTGCACCTAGAGACCAAACTCGATGATGACGCCGGCTGGTGGCCTCGACCCGTGGGCTCATTATTTAAACGACGCTGCCGCGGCTGTTAAAAGTCATCAATAAGGCAGCGGAGCGGACGGGGGCCTGGCCAATGAAGCTGAGGCTGAGGCTGACCACCGGTCTGGGCTTGGCTTTAGCTCTCGTCTCTCATGCAAATGTGAGTGGGTGGCGATCCGATCCGATCCGATCCGATCCAGTGCCACATCTCAACCGCACCCACGAGACCCCACGAGCCACAGGCGGATGGGAGCAGTCGCAGTCGCAGCTACAGCCAAGAGGGAACTCACAACTCACAACTCACTTTGGGGAGAGACCCCGAAAAAATGAAGACGACACCCAGATTGTCGCCGAGATTTCGCTGTAAGAGATTAGGCATCTTCGGGGCTCCTGTGCGGGGTTATTCCCGGCTAACCAGCCGATGTCCACTTGTTTTGAGATGGAAACGTGTTTGCCTGATTAATTAATTAAGCAAACTAATTTCAGGTAACTTATGGTCTGTCATTCTAAGCTTAAAATACTTAGTTTTGGTTTTAGTTTAGATCAAAAAAGGTTATCTACCTTTTAAAATTAATGTATTTGTTGTTTAATGTTTTTGTTTAATTCCTATTTACATTTCTTTATTTTATATTTGTCTCTGACTTACTTTAGTTAATTTTATAACGGGTAGAAATAAAAGAAACTAATGTATTTATATTTTTATTTAGAAAACTCCTTTGTAAATATTTTAAATATATTTTTTAACCTTCCTGTCATTAAAATATAATTTCCAGAATCTAACAAGTGTTTTTATATATTTTAAAATATATTTGTAATAAGCAAACTCCCTTCTAAATATTTTTAATTTATTTCTTAAGCTTCCTGTGGCTTAAAGATAATTTCCCACATATATTTGACAGATTCTAACAAGTGTTTTTTATATATTTTAAGATATATTTGTTATTAGGAAACTTATTTCTAAATATTTGGTATAATATTCAACATATCTTTGCCAGACTCTAACAAGTGTTTTTAAATATATTTGTAATTAAGGAACTCCTTTATAAATATTTTAAATATATTTCTTAAGCTTCCTCTGGTCTACATATAATTTCCCACATATCTTGGCCAGACTCCAACAAGTGTTTTTATATATTTTAAAGCTAAAACTTTACACTTAATCTCTCCTTCTGAAATCTCTTGAGGTGCAATTTTTTTTGGCGACCCTTGAGCCCCCTTAACCATTAGCTAATGGACTCAATGTCCACTTGCCTGAAGGCCAAACTCAATTTGTGCCTTTGCGGACAGGAGTCGAATGCCGATTGAGCGCCAGAAGTTTTTCCTGCTGGCCATTTGTGCGGGTTGTTGGGTCTGGGTCTGGGTGTGGGTGTGGGTTTCCATGTGGTTCACACTCGAGAGCCCACAAATTAAAATACAGCCTGTATTTTTCGTACTGGCCAACTGATAAGCCTTCCTGCATTTCTTTTCTTTTTGTCAGAGCGAAGCGAAAAAAATACAGGGGGGCAAGCGGCGAAAAGAATTGAAAAGTTTTGAAAGGAAATTTGAAAAAGAAGAAGGTCAAAGGACACGCACACATGATGGAATTCAAAGAGGCTTTGAAAAGTTATGCGAACGCAAACAAAACTTTTAATTTCGGGCAGCTTGAAAAGGTGAAAAGGCGAAGCTGGGGGCCAGATAACGATGACCTGACCTGGCCCCGTATGAAATATTAATGCCTTGGACCTTTCACTGCCCCTGCTCCCCTGAAGGATGTGTGTGAGAGCTGCTGGCTGGGCGATGGGTGATGAGGGGAATTTTTAATCACCGAAACGGACTTCGGAGGAGGATTCGATGGCATCTGGTCCAGGCTGCGATTGTTGTGTGGGCAGCAGAACACAGCAACTGCAATTGGAGATGGCAGCTGCACTGGGGAAAATCTATAAATAATTTAGATTCAAGATAATTTAATTTTAATTTAATATTTAATATTTTAAGATTCCAAAAAAATTAAATTTAGTATTTCCCTTGTTAGTTTTTCATTCGAGAATATTATTTATGTCTTTATCTGTTTATTTTTCTCTGCCTTCAACTGTGCATCGCTCTACATGCCACATAATGGGGCATCATCGCCGCTGCTTGACTGTCTGGATGTGTGCCAAAGTGCAGAGCGGAAGTCATGACTAGCCAAACACGAAGCGATGAGATGGGGATTGGGCCTGGAATTGGCAAGAGGATGAGGCTATGGAGGGAGCACCAGCACCACGTCGAGCCATGGAAAATAAGAAAGTTCGTACATTATTTCGGGCAGACACCAAAAATTGCGCGACCGTATAATTTGTGCGCGTGAAAGTGAGAAAGGTCCCAATTACTCCCAGGGGGTAGGGGATAGGGAGTGTACACTGTACTACTCTGTACAGTGGAGCAGCACAGCACCCACTGACTGACTGACTGACTGACTCCCGGACTCCCGGACTCCCGGAGAGGTGCATCGAAATTTGTCATAACCACGATTACGATTTTTGGCCCAGACTCAGGCTCAGGCTCAGGCTCAGCTCAGCTCGTTTTTGTTTTATTTTTTATTCATTTTATTTTGAATTTATTTCTTGTTGTTTTTCCCTGAAGCTGCAACACGAGCAGCGGCCTGTGCGCTTGTGTCCTAATCGTGCCGCAGATAGATTCGTGAGCCTAGCATACATATGTCGGATGTAAATCATTTGACAATTCCGCAGACGACGTTATGTGTGCCTTTTTCCTGTGCCTTCTGATTTTCCTAGCCACCCCTCCCTCCCCTCCTCCTTTTTGTACCAGGTGCTACTGGTAGGGGGGGGACTGACACCTCCGCAGTGGAAAGGCTTTTCCAGTTCTCATCCTCGAAAGTCATGTGTGTGTGTGGGCGGCGGACATCGAAGGGCTAACGAGTCCAATTAATTGTTATCGATAAGTTCGATTAATTGTCAGGGTTGCCAGGGAAAATATTGAGCTCCCAGTTATTGATAGGTTTGGAAATCGAACTGTATTTATGGATGCTAGGACAAATACTTAGTTCCTAGCTATCGGTATATTTTCTTATCGATTTATAAATTTTTTGATTTAAATAATTTTTGTTAAAATTTATTAATAAAAAAGGAATTGGAAAGCCTTTCCAATTCTCATCCTCGAAAGTCATGTGTGTGTGGGCGGCTGACATCGAAGGGCTAACGAGTCGAATTTATTGCTATCGATAAGTTCGATTAATTGTCAGGGTTGCCAGGGAAAATAAAGAGCTTCTAGTTATTATTCGATGATATATAAACTTTAATTCAATGGGAGTTATGATTTAAAGAAGGAAGTTTTAAATTAGATTCAATATTTTTTTTTGTAAATTAAAATTAATAAAATATATCAAAGATGCTCGGACAAATACTTATTTCCTAGCTATCGATATATTCTCTTATCGATTAAATACGAGTCCAATTAATTGTTATCGATAAGTTTGAATAATTATCAGGGTTGTCAGGGTTGCCAACTCCCAGTTATTGATAGGTTTGGAAATCGATTATATTTAAACTTTAATTCAATGGGAGTTATGATTTAAAGAAGGGAGTCTCTCGTTTGAAATAAGATTTAATTTTTTTTTTTAAATAATAATTAATGAAATATATCAAGGAGAAATACTTAATTCCTAGCTATCGATATATTATCGATTAAATACATTTTTTGATTCACATAATATTTGTTAACATTTATCAATAAAAAAGGGACTTTCGGGCCAAGCTGTTGAGGCATTGATCCATGAATGGCCTTCTGTCTTGGCCATTATTAATATGGCCAAGCATTTTATTGCCGCCAATTGTCGTGGTTGTCGTCGTCGGTGTCGCTCCTGGAAACCGTAGCTTCTGCCGCATTTTCGTGATTTATTTTTTAAGCAAATTGTCGCCAGTAATCCAACAATCCAACAATCCAACAATCCAGCACAGTAGCTTGGCTGGCGAAACTGTCGCCAAAACGGCCATGTAACGGGGCCAACAGGGCGGGTGGTTGATGTTGCTCGGGAGGATCAGGGGGAATCGTGCCTGCCCAGCGGAGCATCTGTATCTGTATCTGCGCAAGATTACCACCTCAGCCGTTCGCCGCTCACCGCTCCTTTTCCTGAGCAAATGTCGCATGTGATTTCCCAAAACTGTTTCCACGCTCGCTGCCCACCAAGAAAAGCCAAAAGCAAATGTTTATTTAGCAGGGAGAGAGATGGGGATGGAGATGGAGGCTAGCTGGTAGTCGGCGGTACCCGAGGACAGCCGCTGATTATCATCAAGAGATCGGAACTGAGCGGAGAGACAAAGCGCAGAGGCTTCTTCTCGTGTGAGTGGCTGCCTGCCTGCCTGCCTCGTCGCTTGGCTTCGCTGACTGTCGCCGAGCGGCCCCCTTGGAAAGCCCCTGGAAAGCAGAGCGTTATGCCCTGTACCCACACTCCACCAAAAAAAAATAAAAAGAACAACACACAGGCACTGAAAGAAACTTCAGTTAAATTAGAGGCCTCTACAGGTGACATTTAAGAGAGCAAATTTCTTTATTTCTCTCGGTGCACCTTCGGCTTTGGCGGCAAATTAAAGCAAAGTCCAAGTGCGAGTCAAATTATTTCTTTACAAGTGAGTTACTGTTTTCATTGCGGCTCTTAATGTAACTAACTGTTTAGAAATATTTATTATTATTGTGGCCCGAGCCGAGCCGAGCCGCCAGTCGTTGTGGCAGTCGCAGGTGACGTTGCCTCGTTTAATCGGCCTCTCAGATTGGATGACTGGATGGATGGCTGGATGGCTTGGATGGGCCTGTCGCAGTCAGACCTAGTCGTCGTCTTGATGATGATGACGATTATTAAAAATCACTCTTAGCCGGGCTAAGCGCATCTAAGCGCTGCCCATGCCCAGATGCCCGTGGCCAGATAAAAGCCAACATTGTCCGCAGTTTCTACCCAGATTAATGAGCAGGAATACGTAAACGAAGTGGGGAAAATAAAAGAAAAGCTGGGCCCAAAGGGAAAGCGTTTGCCCAAAATGAAAACCTTAGCCAGATACGAGTCAAGGGTGATCTTGGGGAGGCTTAAGATCAAATATTCGTTTAAGTGGTTATATGTACATATTACAGGCAGGAGCTAAATAAATATATATAAATATATTAAAAAGATTAATTACGATTTAAATGGCGAATCGATAAACATTTTCGGGCTAAAAATATATTTTGAAAAATAAGATAATTATGAGATAAAAATAATCACAACAAAGCCAAAACAGCCTTAATTTCAGTTCGGAGAGCTGTTCTATGCTAGTTTTTAGTAGGCTATAAAATCTGCATACTAAGTTTGGAAATTTAAGAAAATTCATTTTTTCTCAATTTTTGACAATTTTAATGATGTAACCCCTTATAAAATTTTGAAAAAATCAATCGAAATTTTTTTTCGGATTTTTTCAATATTTTGAATTTAAATAATTAGAATTTTAATGGCGAATCGAAAGAAAAAACGGCTTTTGGCTACTACTCACCTTTTTGCCATAATATGCCCTTAAGAAGACCCCATATTTGGCACATTTTTTAGTTAAAAAGATATGGAAATTTTTTAGACAAACCAAAACAAAAAATATCCAAAACTAAGCCAAAACAGCCTTAATTTCAGATCAGAAAGCAGTTCTATGCTAGTTTTTAATAGGTTTTAAAATATGCCTATTAAGTTTAAAAATTTAAACAAAATTTTTGTGGCGAATCTGAAAAAATACGACTTTTGGCCATAATTTAATCTTTGGCCCTAATATGCACTCGGAAAGACCTCAAATATATTTATTTCACATATTTGTGGGTTTTTTCAATACCAAGCGACCAGGAACAGACAGCAAAACAAAAGGCAGCAAGTGCACTGCGATCGATCAGCTGTTTGCTCCCATCTCTAAGCTCAACTAACGGAACCCTTTCGAGATGGCTGCCCCTCCTTTTGACCAACCAGAAGCCTTTCTCTGCGCTCCCCTCTGTTAACCCTTTCATGGCCGAATTAACCTGGGGCCACATCAAAAATATTTATAATTAATTATTTATATTATTATTAATAGGAGCTCCAAGTAATGTTAATTCAGACTTTCGATACTCTGTGTCTTTTGGTACAAGGGAAATATCTCATAAAAAAACAGTCCAAAAACATTTTAAAACTATAACCGAAATTGAAATGCAAAGTCAATGTTGCATATACGCAACAGAGGGCATATAAGGGTTAAGTGGACGCACTGCGATCGATCAGCTGTTTGCTCTCATCTCTAAGCTCGGCTAACGGAACCCTTTCGATATGTCTCTCCCTTCCTTGACCAACCAGAAGCCTTTCTCTGCGCTCCCCTCTTTTAGGAACCGTTACTTCAAAATGATTTAAACAGGAGCGCGAGCGCCACCGCTTGCTGAATTTTCTGGGCGCCTGGCATGCAAATCACGGACTATTCTCAGTCTCCCATTAAAGCTCTCTCTAATATTCAGCCCAATTGGAAGACCAAAAGCAAATAATTAAATCTTAAATATGCAGACACGACCGTCATATGTGGGACACTTTAAAAGCAATTTCGGAACCCACCCCCGCCCCGAGAACTTCAAAGCCAGCTCTGGGCCCAGATCTGGCCCTGTGATTACCCGATTACCCGGCCGAAATTCAGTTCCAGGAGGGATGGGATGGATGTGGTCTTCAGAGGAGTTGGGGCTAATTGCAAGTGCAATGACTTCCGCGGAGAGACTCCACTTAAATGTGACTCGGGCCTGGGTTTGTCTTTTTTTTTCTATTTTTTTTGTCATAGACCCTGGACAGCGGCGTGTGTAGATACCGAGACAAAGATAACATTAGCATGGGTGGAGGGGGACAGGGGACTGGGGCCGGGGTCTTGGCCTGGTCGGTTTGGGCTGGCTGCCCCTTGTCGCTTTCGCGGCTCAGTTAATGTTCATGTTAATGTGCTCCAAAGTATTCTCCATTCTCCGGCTATCTGTGCGTGCAATTGTGACCAGTGGGTTAAACCAATTTCACGCCGGTAAAGCGCCAAGAGCCGAGAGCCGAGAGCCAAGAACCTTCCAGGAGGAGGTGGAGGAGTCGGAGGAGCCCCGTGGTGGCGTTGGAGCCGCTGGAGCCGGCCCTTGGCCCTGGCTAAATGCGCATGACGTACACTTTTTGGACGACTCGCCGGCGAATGTCGCCAACGCGCTGTGATCTCTGGCGGAATGGAACTTGGCACGGGCACTGCACTGAAAGAAACAAAGGGAAACATTAAGGAAATATGTTTTATTAAAGCTGAGCTATGGAAACTTTAATTAAAATAAATAATAAATAATTAAAGGGAGAAAGAACTAACCTTTAAAATAATTTAAAATAAATAAACAAGAAACAGCCTTAAAAAAATATTTAAAATAAATATTATATAAATATTCTTATCGTAGTTTTTGTATGGATTATTCTTTCCAAGAAATTTTGGTTTAATTTCTTTATTTTACCTTTTTCAATGTGCTTTATTTCGTTTTCCAAATTGTAGTGTGACCGTAGTCTTCGGATTACTTAATCCTAATTTTCTTATTGTCTTTTCTTATCACAAATTGACACAGCGGAATTGGAACATATATAAATGCGGAAATTCATATTTACATAATGCAACACTATGCCATAGTTAGTTCTCAGTTAATGCTTACAATATAATATAATATATAAATACATCATAGACTTTGGTAATTTAAATATTTTTTCATTATAAATAAAGTGAGTTTAAAATTAAATCCAAAAACTTACATAGCATGGCATATTTTTATAGCTTTCTTAATTGTTTGTTAATATTTACAGAGAACTCAGAAATTAATTCAATTAAAAGGTTTCAAGAACCAAATGTCAAAACATGTGTACAGATTATTTATAAATATTATTTTAGATTATTATAAATATATCATAACCTTAGGTAATTTATATATTCTTTTTATAAATAAAGTGAGCTTAAAATTAAATCTAAAAACTTACATAAGATGGCATATTTTTATAGCTTTCTTAATTGTTTGTTAATATTTACAGAGAACTCAGAAATTAATTCAATTAAAAGGTTTCAAGAACCAAATGTCAAAACATGTGTACAGATTATTTATAAATATTATTTTAGATTATTATAAATATATCATAACCTTAGGTAATTTATATATTCTTTTTTATAAATAAAGTGAGCTTAAAATTAAATCTAAAAACTTACATAAGATGGCATATTTTTATAGCTTTCTTAATTGTTTGTTAATATTTACAGAGAACTCAGAAATTAATTCAATTAAAAGGTTTCAAGAACCAAATGTCAAAACATGTGTACAGATTATTTATAAATATTATTTTAGATTATTATAAATATATCATAACCTTAGGTAATTTATATATTCTTTTTTATAAATAAAGTGAGCTTAAAATTAAATCTAAAAACTTACATAAGATGGCATATTTTTATAGCTTTCTTAATTGTTTGTTAATATTTACAGAGAACTCTTTGACTGAGTTGAATTGAAAAGGTTTCAAGTTTACAGACTCTCTTGGCTCTAGAACTTCTTTAAATTGTTTTCTCACAACATTTCTTCCAGTGCAGACAATGGACCCTAGGAGATGGAAATAATGACAGTTGGACTGCGACAAAAGTGCTCCGATCTCCGTCTCCGCCTCCGCCTCCGTCTCCGGCTCCGGCTCTTCTTTTCTAGCCAGTCAGTGGAGCGCGAAGGAGACCCCAGCAGAACCCAGCAGATCTCTGGCATATGGACTCGGGTTAGGGCCTGGCCACATCAGTATCAAATGGTGGCGCTGGCCAAAAAGAGAGATGGAGACAGGAGAGAGTGCGAGTGCGAGTGTGTGGAACGCATATTAGGCCATTAAATGCAGGCCGATAAGAGAGTTCAGCGGAACTGAAGCGAGCAATTTCAGGCTTAGTTTAGCTTTTGCCATATTACTAAAAAATACGTATGATGTATGTGAGTACTATTGCGGTCGAAATTAAAGAAGGGAAATATTTTATAATAATTTGTTTGACACAAACAAGTTGAGAAAGAAAAAGTATTGCATTTAAAGCATTTTAAAAAGAAAGAAAGCAACCCGTAAAATATTACAAATAATTTATTATTTATTGCTAGTGATAGTTAACTTTTATCTGTTGCCATTTCATAAATTATGTGTTCAGAATTTAAAGATACAATTTAAAATAAAACCAGATATATAAAAAATATAAGAATATAAAAACAAGAAAGAAAAAAAACCCTAATATATTAAACATAATTTATTATTTAATGCAAGGTAACTTTTATCTGTTCAGAATTTAAAGATAAATATATAAAAAATATATAAATATGAAAACAAGAAAGAAAGCAGCCCGTAAAATATTTAAAAAATAATTTGTTATTTAATGCAAGGGATAGGTAAGTTTTATCTGTTTCCGTTTCATAAATTATTTATAAATAAAACCAAATATATAGCAACTCTCCACCTAAATTTTATAAATAATTTATTAGCACTATTATCTTGACCGCCACTGTCTGTAGAAGAGGTATTAAAATGCAGAGGGGGCCTGGAGACAACGTGTGTCCACTACGAGAGGCATCACGATCTGGCCCAACATGCAGACATGTGTCGATGGTGCGGATATACTCGTACTCGTACTCGTACTCGTACTCAGACCCAGAGCTAGGCTCGAACTCGAACTCGTATCGCTATACAAACACAAGGCGTTTGGGGTCGGCGTGCTCAGCGGCAAAACATAATTTTCGCCAGGCGAATGGCGATCCCAGATCCAGATCCAAGTCCCAGCCAGATCCCAGGTAGTGTTGCCCCAAGAAAATATGAGAAAATATGTTAATAAAATAATAAAATATGGAGAGAGAGCATACAGAAAAGATAAGTATATAATATGTATTTTACACTTATTTTCATTATAAATAAATATATATATACTTAAGTTCCAAACATATAATATGTGAAATAATTAGATATAACATTATTAATGATTAATCTATATTTTCCTGATAGTTAGACTTAATAATTTAATGCCAGAAAATACCTCTAAATATTTCAGAGACAAAAAACCTCCAATGGCATCACTGATCCTGGTTAGGCCATGCCAAAAAGCCAAACCAGATCCCGACGGAGGACGGCTCTCGCCTAGCCTCGAACGGGCCAAGCGATTTTATTGATTAATGAACCATAATTAGAGACATTTACAATGAGCCACAATAATTCTTCATTACCAAAAGCCACACGCTTCGGCTTCGGCTATGGCTTCGACTGGGCCACGCTCCGGCACAGTGGGCATCCGCTAAGGCGTTTCGCCTGAGGCCCAGTCATCAGCCGTCCGTCCATGGATCGAGCCACTACTGTGCACGCCTTGCCACGCAGAGTTGCAGGTTACAGGCACTGAGAGAAAATTATTTAAAAATATGGCCAGGAAATAAGAAATTATTAAATTAAATTATTCTTTTTTTATATATCTCGACAAAAATGTCTATTTAACATTATAAATCTTTATTAGTGCTGCTAATTTTATTCATTTATTTCTTTCAGTATATTCCACCTCCCACTAAACCTGCCCCTCCTGCCCCTCCTGCCCACCCTGCCACCATTGCCCATCTGCATCCGTGGAGCGATCGTGGCTCACGCGCACAACTCATTCAATTTCGGCGCAGACACGACTCCAGCTCCAGCGGAGCTCCTCCGATCCAGGAGGATCTCAGCTCCACTTCAATGAATGAATTTGGCGTATTCCCATTCTGCGTGTGTAAGCTCTCGAAGGGGAACCCCCTTGCAGCGGAGGGAAATCGGTCTTGGAACGTGTCAATCGGACACGAAACAAACTCGGACACACATGGACTCTATTTTTCCTTCACTTCCGTCTACGAGTTCATAAATCCTCCTTTTCCACTTCACCTGGGAAATCATTTTCCCAGCCAGTTGGTCAGCGGTGGGATCGGTAATTGAATCACCCGACTTCGACTCCGACTCCTACTCCTACTCCGACTCCTACTCCGACTCCGACTCCTCACAGGTGATTAATCGATAAATGTAGGCGATTTAAAACGACAAATGTGCGAAAGATACGAATGATGGCCATAAATCGCCGCAAATGGCCAGCGATTAGGTTATCAAATATCGGTAAGTAGGCTAAATCCATCATTTGTGGCCATATAATTATTGCCAGCTAATGTTTTGGCCTCACTAACTTACTTGCTTATTAATATTATAGAATTTAGAGATATGCCACGGAAAATACTCTTTGAATTTTCATTTTTGTCAAAAACAACGCTAATCCGGCACTCAGACCTCTAGGCTACTCGCCGTATTGTTCAATTTTAATAAACTTTTTGGTACAATAAAAGGGGATTTGATTTTATTTCTAACTAGATTTTAATATAAATTATTTATTTATTTATTTTAGCTAGAAAAAGGCTCTCCTTTTTCATATAATTATAAATATTATCAAACTTATAGTGAGGAATAAGAGGTACTTAATTTAATTAATCGAATTCCTAACTTGCTTTTAATATACATTATTTATTTATTTATTTAAGCTAGAAAAAGGCTCTCCCTTTTTAAATAATTATAAATATAAACTAACTTATAATGAGGAAGAGAGAATGAGAGATACTTAATTTAATTAATCGAATTATGTTGCATGCATAATTTAGGTGGAAGGTTGCCTTATCAAGGGAAATCTACCAGTTCTGGCCCTGGTCTCTCCCTCCACTCCACTCCAGGATCGAACTCACGCCCATTGGCTTTTCAATTATTTATATGCGATTTGGCTTTTGTGTAGGCCGGCGATCGATTAACGATAACTCAGCCGGGCAGCATCATCAGCTCAGCGCCGAGATGGCCACTCGATAACCGCTGGAAAAAAAAGGCAAACGGAGGAAAAACTGCAACTGGAAAACTGCAAAGCCTCAAATGAGTTTTCCCCCGACCAAGGAGGCCAATTTACTATGCATATTTATTTGGGAAAATAAGTAATCAATGGAGCGGCGGCAACTGGGAATGGAAATGGAGATGGAGATGGCAGGAAACCAAACACGACACCCTTTCCTAAATAAATAAAAGCTGATTTATGTAATTTCACAAATTGCCGAGGTTTCGGTTTCGGCTTCGGGTTTGGGCTTCTGGATTGGCTCCCATGATCCATGATCCATGATCCAGTTGCAGTACCAAATCGATGGCAATTATTGCTGACCAAAGGCTGGACCTGGACCAGAAAACCTGACCCCAGGCAAAGCCAACAGGAAGGGAGGAGAGTGGTGGAGAGGAGAGGAGCCACCGCGGTGCGAAATTTAAATTTTTCGCTCGAAACGCTTCTGGCGACATTCTGGGCGAGAGCCACTTGCCTCGGCGGGGACGTGGGAACTCTGGGAGCCACCGACTCGCCAACTCGCCAGCGTCCCTCCTGCAACTGCTGCACGCTGCTAAGAGCTGGCTGCACTCGAAAAATAAATCTAAAATATATTAATAAATTCTTATTGCTTTTTAATATTTTCTCTATTTTTTAAAACACAAAAAGAGCTTTGATTTCTTCTTTATTTATTATTTATTTCTTCTTTAAAAATTTATTTATGTTTTTCTCTCAATTAATTCATATTTTTTTTACTTGTCTTGCTTGTCTATATTTTTTTTTTCCTCTTTAAAAATTTATCTAGATTTTTCTCAGTGCCCTACTGGCCGTGGGCTGCTAGGCTTGCCGCAGAGTTTGGCGCACGAATTGCGGGGCAATGAGACAATGCTTGGCCGGGCCGAGCCGGGCCGTCCGCCGCGGATCTTGGCCAAAAGCAAATCTGCTCAGAGCCGAGATGCTGCTGCTCCCACTTCTGTTCCCACTTTTCCACCAGCCAACAGCCAAGAGCCAACAGCTAACAGCTCCTACTGCCTAGCTGCCGAGTGCTGCCCACTCCCAGTCTTGGCCACGGTCTTGGGCCATGGTCTTAGCCACATTCGAAGCCTAAGCTGAAGCTCAAGTCGAAGCTGAGCTGAGTGCAGGTAACGCTGTTGGGCAGCCAACAATGGCGCTGTGCTGTGCTGTGCTGTGTGCTGTGTGGATCGATTAAATTGGTCGCTAAAGGTCGAAATTAAATCACGAAATAATTGTTACACCAAATAAGTTCTTCTATGTCTTCTTCGGAGGCTTTCCTGGCTTCTTAGCCATCGTGCTGGCTGGCCCCTTGATCTATCTCGGGGGCCCTGATGACCGTTTCTGGCCAAATTCCCATCCCCCATCCACAGTTCCATCTCCATTCCCATTCCCATAGCCCACAGCCAGGTCTGGACCCGAAACCCCTTTTATGAGTGGAGGGGAGGGTGTAGAGTGATGCTCGACTTGCCGGACTCGGTACAATGCCCTTATCGAGTTGCAAGTTGCAAGTTGCTAACAGCTAACAGCTAACGGCTAACAGCAACAGCAACAGCAACAGCAACAGCAGAAGCAGCAGCAATATCTGCCCAAGGCAATTACCTCGTGTCACAATAAATTGTTTCGTTTTTCGCCCAATCGGACCCACCAAAACTCGGGCAGAGAAAGAAATTATAAGCTAGCAGGGATTACAAGGCGTGTAGCCTAGGGGTCTGAGTAAAAAAAAAAGGCAGGAATTAAAATTAACTTGAAGATAATTTAAATATCAAATATTCTTGCTTACTTTCTCTCATGTTAAGCATTTCAATTAATTTTTTAAAAACACAGGTAGTTAGTTATTTTTCCTAAATTAATTGAGAATTTTATTCCCAGTGCTGGCATTCAGTCGGTCACAAATCTTCCGCTTGTTCGACTCGCCGTGTAATATGTAAATTGAAAATGCTAAACGCCAGACACTCGACCTAAACAGCGGCTGCTGCACAGTCATAGATACAGATACAGATACGTGATACGTCGATACGGATACAGATACAGATGCAGATACAGAAGCTGAGATACAGAGGGAAACCAGCAGAGGATCAGGGATCCCAGAGAGAAGCTTAAATTAGTTCAGCCTTGAACTCTGGGAACTCCATCTCTCTGCAGTTTGTTAGTTAAATATTTAAACAATTATAAAGCTTAAATACACAATTAATTTAATATTTAAAATACCTTAAATCATAAATTCCCCAAAAATATAAGCTTAAAAAATAAATCAATCAATCTTTAGACTTTGCTTGCTCGAATTCTCATCAATCGCTCTGCAGTCTACAGTCGGACCCCATTAAGTCCGACCATTCTCTTTGCCTTTCTCTTTGCGGCTAATTGAAACCGAAAAGAGCAGCCGAAAAAAAGCGAAATAATATTAAAAAAAAAAACTCGAAAACCTTCCCCCCGTTGGAGCACCCACATTTTGCCTCCGGTTTTTCCGTTCCCATTGACAAACGATGGCTGGCAGTACAAATTGAGTTATTGTAATTGCCCGAAACGTTCGAAATCCATCTTGTCTCTCCAGGTTTCTCCGATTCTCTGATTCTCTCTCTCTCTCTCTCTCTCTGTCTCTGAGGTGGGTGAAAAGTGGGGGGGTTTTCCAGGGCCACGACTTCTTGAGTGGCATGTGAACGAACGTCTTGCGAAATGCGACCAGGACGTGAATGTGGATTTGTGGCACTACTGCGAGATGGAGATGGAGATGGAGATGGATCCGAGAGCCAGGTTAGCGGCTGACTGATGCCCGGAGTCGCAACTGCAACTGCAACTGCAACTGGAAGTGGAAGTGCAGCCGCGCCAATGACTGATTGCCAGCCAGTCGAGTGGAGGTCAGGTGATGGACGACTAAAAATCCAAATCTAAATCCAGTCCGCCATCCCATCCCAACCCCATCCCCATCCTCAACCCCATCCCCATCCCCATCTCCGCATGTTTCTAAATTACACACGATCATTAAAAGATTGTATTCATGTCGAGATATTTGGCGCAGTACATTTAAATATTGGTTTTCGGGCATATTGGACATTCTGTCAGAGGAGGAAGGTTCTTTTGTATTTATATTATTAACAAAAAATATATTTTAGGGTTATTTCGGCAATAAAAAGATATGGTTTTCTTGTATATAATTGCCTTTTACCTTTAACTAGTTGGGAATTATAGAGAAAACTAAGATGGCACTTTTTTTATATTAGTAACAATAATAATAACATATTTTGATTATAAATTCATTAAAAAAGTATAGTTTTCTTTAAATTGTAATATATTTAAAATATATAATAAAGAATAATGCAAATAGTAGCCAGTTTTATATTATAGATAAATATAAACCTAAACTGGGAAGTGCTTTCCAAGCAAATTTAATTTATTTAGTAAGCTGTAACTTTCCAATTTTTAAATATATTTATATATATGTTTTATTTTTTATCATAGATTTTTTATAGACTATTCTTGACTTCTTTGGTTTACTTTCTTGGTTTTCTTGGAACTTTTTCAATATGCTTTATTTCGTTTGCCACATTGTAGTGTGACCGTTGTCTTTGTTTTACTTAATCCTAATTTTCTTAAAGTCTTATCTTGCCTCAAATTGAAACAGCGGAATTGGAACATAAATGCGGAAATTCATATTTACATTATTATTATTATATTTATTATATTATCAGGCAGGCTCCGGTTTTCACTTTCACAAGATTCTTTCGTTTTCGTTTTCGAAAACGAAAATCGGTGCTCCCGTTTTCACTTTCACAAGACTTTTTCGTTTTCAAAAACGGGCAAGTTTTTCTTGTCGAAATGAAAAGTAAATGCCTTTTTCTACATCAAATCGCTTCTTAAATGCAAAAGGAAAAAATAGTTGACTTGTTGGTCTATTGATGTTTGTTTTACACCATCAGTGGATCAATCTAGTTCGTAATTACTTTTAAAGAATTATTTTCTGACCCCACCTCGAAATCGCAAAAAATATTTGCCGTCGGCAACGACAACTTTCGTTTTGGCTGCCAGTGCTGCCGTACTTTTGGTGGGACCAAACAATCTGGTCGAAATGCTTGTAAAATTAAAAGTAGGGCATTAATTATGTTCAAAGAAGATAAGAAAGGTTTTAATAAATAAAACAGTTTAATTTTATTGTTTAAATGGTACTTTTACCATTTTAAAAGGTATAACATTTCCTGTTTAAAAGTTGCAGCGCTCTTGGACCGATAAATAAACAATTTCTGCATTTATTTGGGTTTAAAACAAACAATTAAAAAAGTAAAGGCATTTAAACATTCCGTTTACTTCTCAAAACGTCCAAGTCAACTGTTTGAGCAATAAAAATAAATAAATATTTCGATAACAAAACGATGACAAAAAGTTTGTGAAAACCGGAGCACCTAAAAACGAAAACGTACGATTTTGGTCTAAAACGAAAACGAAAAAATAAAGTGAAAACCGGAGCCTGCCTGTATATTATTTTTTGCTTACACATTATTATATTATTTTAATACCAAAAATACACAAATATCCAGGGTATTCCTCAAGTCCTCACCCTCTTCCCGCGCTCACAATTCTCACTTGTTGCGATTGTCGGTTCGGTTGCATGTCGGCATCGCCTGTCATAAGCGGCAGGCTTTTTGGCTCTTTGGCTTTGGGCCGCGGCTTCGACTTCGGCTTCAGCTTCAAATCCCAGCTTCTCCTTCGACTTTTGCTCTTGGATTTTCGCTTTGGCTTTGGCTTTAATGGAGCACCAGCTATGCGATTTGCAAGTACGGCCACATTAGCGCCACGAGTAACCACTAAGGGAGCCCCGAGGGCAGCAGAGGGTTAAGGGGAATCCCAACATGCAATACACGTACCGCTTGCCATGCCACATGGCCCCATAGCCCCATCCTATAGCGGGCACTCCAGCCAAGAGGCAACAAGGTTGTTTGTCCGACATGATGATGAGTGTTTTAGGCGGCTGGTGTCGGGCAGCGATGCACTGAGAGAAATCTATATAAAATTATATAAAAAAAACAGAGAAATCTATGGGAAGTCAGGCTAGAAATATAATAAAGTACAAGTTCCTTTTTTCTAAGATGAATTCCATGTATTTTGAGAGCTAAATGTTAGCTTCTTTATCTTGAAATCGATTTTGGCTAATAAATAAATAAAATAATTTATATTTAGTTTATATTTATCATTTTTTTCTTAGATATATTATTAATATTAAATAAAATATATAGTTATTAGAGGAATCTATAGGAAGTCAGGCGAAAAATATTATAAAGTACAAGCTCCTTTTTCCTAAGATGAATTCCATATATTTTGAGTGCTAAATGTTAGTTTCTTTATCTTGAAATCGATTTTGGCTAATAAATAATCTATATTTAATTTATTTTTTAATTTTTCTAGTATTTTTTCTTGGATATATTTCTCTCTGTGCTGGCGTGTTCATGACTGCCCAAGAGATGTTGCCGAACTTTCGGCCAAGCGGAGTGCGAGTGCATGTAAATGAGCGTTGCATGCCCCGGAGTCGCCTCCGACTCCGTATCTGAAGTTGCAACTGTCGAATGTGTTCGATGCAGCTGATGATCATCATCATGAGGCTGAGGCTGGCTTCGATAGTAGATGTGCGACGTTATTGTGCCAAGGTAAGAGATCGTTTCGTTGCCAAATTGTTTGGCGACTGCAAAAAATTCTTAAAATAGAAGGTACGAGGCAAGGATTTGTTTGTGCCAGTCACCGCCGAAAATTACAACAACTGTGCGGCCTCTCGCCGAAAAAATCATTCATTTCGCAAGACATATTGCACCTCAGAGCTCAGACCTCAGCAAAACACATATAACTCTGCACGAGCGAGCATCTGCATCTGCATCTCCCCCGCTCGGATTGGCGGCAAAAGGTTAAGAATCCTTTGGATTGTCAAAATATTGTAGCTCACGAGTTGCATGTGGATCTCTGTGCCTCAAGTGGAGCTGCATAAATACCAGCTAAATGTCCAGCAATTGACACATTTGCATTTTTCTGCACACCAAAAGGTATATCTTGTATCTGTATCTTGTATCTACCTGCAATTTGTCCGCTGTGTGTGAACTTGGGAATAAAGGAAGTCTAACTCAGGCTGTGTCCAGGAAGCTTATGTATTCTTTTTTCATATTTTTCATATTTTTCCTGCTCATGTTTTATGCCTTTTTCGGTGGCGAGAGATTTCGCACCAGCGCCCGCGGCGGCGGCCAGTTTTCCGCTTTTCATGCCTTTTCAAAGGCCTGCTTTTCAGTGG
Organism: Drosophila triauraria; assembly: GCA_014170255.2. Lineage (NCBI taxonomy): Eukaryota > Metazoa > Arthropoda > Insecta > Diptera > Drosophilidae > Drosophila > Drosophila triauraria. The sequence continues at coordinate 2,530,758 of CM024333.1, read as the reverse complement.
TTTTTCCAGAGGCTTTTCAGAGTTTCAGAGGCGCAGCCCCAGTCGGGGCCAAGCCCGCAAAATGCTCATAATTCTCCAGTTCGAGTTGTCAACGGGAGCGGCTTCTGCACTCGTCGCATCGCATCTGCCATTGCCAGCCAATAAAAGCAATTGTGCCATTTGCTGTCCATGTCTCAGACGCTCCTCAGTCAGTCTGGCGGGTCTGGCGAGTGAGTCAGTCTGCCAGCCAGTGGTGGCCAGTAAATGCCATCATGAGCCGGACGGTCGACGAAGAGGCCCAAGAGTCATCGTCAGCATTTCCTACTGCATCACGTTTTCCTTGGCCAGCCACCAAAAAGATTTTGACTTTTGATTGCCGGCAGAAGCAGCAGCAGCCGCCGCAGCCAGGCAAATTTCAGTCAACCCCAAAAAGTCTGACCGAAACGAAGCTGTGAGCTGAGAAAAAAACAGAGAAAAACACAGAAAAAGAGTGAAAAATTAAGAGGAGGCCAAGCAGGCAGAAAATTGAATACCCTCTTAAATATATTTAAGCTTAAAGGTATTTAATAATTAATCCAAGTCCCAGAGAAGGCTCTAGAATATTTATAAATAAACTCAACACTTTTACTCTTTAAAATTAAGAGAAAGCCAGGCAGGCAGAAAAATAAATATCCTCTTAAATATATTTAGGCTTTAATAGTTTACTTAAATGGGATTAAAAGTATTAAATAATTTATTCAAGACTTAGAGAAGACTCTGGAATATTTATAAATATTTTTAATACCTTTACTCTTTAAAATTAAGAGGTGCCTGGCTTCCTGGAAAATAAATATCATCTTAAATATATTTCAGCTAAAAATTATTTAATAATTAATTCAAGTCCCAAAGAAGGCTCTAGAATATTTATAAATATATTCAGCACTTTAACTCTTTAAAATAAAGAGGAAGCCAGGCAAGCAGAACAATATATATCCTCTTAAATATATTTAAGCTTTAATTGTATTACTTAAATAGGATTAAAAGTATTAAATAATTTATTCCCAAATTCCCAGAGAAGGCTCTAGAATATTTATAAATATTTTCAGCTCTTTTACTCTTTAAAATTAATAGCAATCCAAGCAGAAAATTAAATATCCTCTTAAATACTTATATTTAATAAGGAAAAGTATTAAAAAATTTATTCAAATTCTTTTAAGCCTAAAACCAGCCATATACAATTATTTATCCTGATATATATTTTCCACAGAAGTAATACTCTTAAATCTAGGCCGTTTGGCAGCCAAACTTATCAAGCAAATAAATAAATATCCATAAACTTAACTTAAAAACTGAGAAAAGAATACTAAACATTCACAATACCCTCAGCAAGGGCAGGCTAAAATAAAGAGAAACAGGCAAACCGAAGCCGAAGCCGAAACCAATACCAAAACCGAACTCTGGTCTCTGGTCATAGAACGATTCCAATTTCAATTGCGATTCATGACCGCTGGTCATGCTTGCATGCTCCGCAGCTACTTGGTGCTTGTCCGAGGCCCCAAAAAGGGACACAACCTGGCCAGGTCCACGTCCAAGTCGGGTCCAGTCGGCCGGTCTATTTGGAACACCATAAAGTTCAAGCAATTTGAACTCTTTCCCAAGCCGGAGAGGCAGAGGCAGAGGCAGCGGCAGTAACAGGCAGCTAACTGGCGAGTCGTGAAATTCACAGCAGTCACATTATGTGTTCTTTGGGCCAAGAACAGGGGGCAGTCCCAGGGGGAAGGAGTCCCAGAAAGTGTTAGCACCGAAGCCAAGGAAGCGACTCGAGCAAACAGCAGCCTCAGCTGAAGAAACCCACAAGGAAGCTGAAAGCATTCCAGAAATATTTAATAAATAAATATATCCTCTTTGGATTCCCCTGCCTATGACATAATTGGATATGCAAATCCTTCCTGTTTACACATGTCGGAGATCTTTAAGAGATCGTGTCCGAGCCAAGTTAGCATGTAAATCGCGGCCCCGATCTTGCTAGAATCTCAATTAGTCTTCGGGCAGCCGGGGAAAGTCCATTAGCGAGCAGCATCCGTCCCTGCTCCTCCTCCCAGATCATAATCCCATCGAAACGATCTCACATATCCAATGGATTTTGCACACATTCGATACAATTGCCCAACAGATGCCGCCGAAGGGAGCGGAAGATGTCCCCAGATCTTATCCAAATCCTATCCCGACATGTGTGCGAGTGTGTGGGATCGGTAAGGGAAACAGGATCACTTTGGCAAATAATCTCAGGGAACCCCAATTAAAATCAATCACATTTCCAGCCAGGTCCATAAGCAGATAATCATCCAGTGCTGGCACAGCTCTGATGATCATCAGGGCGTTCCTTTTATTCCTTGCCAGACCCAATCCCATCTCAGCTCATCGGTTTTTGGCATTACTTTTTTCCTACTTTTTATCGGCAGACAAAGAAAGGAGCGGCGGCGTGCGAAATGGTGAAATCTATGGAGCAGTTGGGGGTGAGGAAACCCTAGATCATTGTATAATATTTGTAAAAAAATAGAGAGAAGAATGGAGAGAAACCGCTAGGCCTGCGCCGCGTCTCAAGTATGTCCGTTCGATCCTTGCCGTTGTATCAGGATGTTGGTACCGCTATAAAAACGATACGAGCGTCTTAAGTTTCCTTTTTTCTTTTTCTCTTTTTTGTTGTCCTCGCTCGCTATTCATGTCCTCGAATTTGCCAATGAGGGATAGCCTCCTGCTCCTGCTCCTGCTCCTTTGGTGGATCCCACTCACTCTGGCCATTGTGTTCCTTCTGGTTTTTTTTATTAAGCCCAAAAACTAACTGTACTTTGAAGGGCAGCGGGGTCAGAGGCCCGAGCTGGTCATGGGAGAAAATTTAAGATAAAAAACGGCGGGTTTCGCAAGGATCAAATAGGGGATATTGAGAGGGATGGCTGGGGATAGCTGAGGATTCCCGAGATTCTGAGGCAGGAGCGTGGGTAGAACACTTGAAATTTTTGTAAGAAAAGTAAGAGTAAGATCTATTAGCGTCTATTATTTATATTAAAGAATATAGAAGGTATGCAAGTTTCCTGAAATACACTCCATACATTCGTTTATATTAAATTTAAATTAGGCGTGTAGCCTAGAGGTCTGAGTTTTGGATTTGCGTTGTTTTTGACGAAAAAAAATATATAAATACATTTATTAACCTTGAGACTTGAGCGCATAGAGTCCCATCCATCATCCTTCAAGATCACAAATCCCATCTGGAAGGACCAGCTTGACCTCTGCGTGGGAATTATTCTAATAGAGCACTTTCCCTGCTCCTCCTGGACGAAGGAAACACCTTATAGCCACCTGATGAATAAATGATCCGATCCACAGGACGAGCATGTGTGTTACAAATTCGGAATTCCCCTGGGTCGGGGGAACTGATTTCCGGTGGTTCCCACACTCTCCTTCGTTCCTTCCATCCTGCGGCGCATGCACGCCCGCATCACAAGTGCCAGAATCTGCAGGATACTCCTCCTGCCAGGCTGTTCCCTTCTCTATTGGGCACTGAAAAATAAGTCCTTAAAATATTAAAAAAATTTGAATTGAACTTCAAGTTAATAAACATAAATTTGTGGACAAGAAATAAAGCCAAAAAAAATATTTATAATATTAAAACTGAAAATATTTATAATAAAAAATAAAATATATAATAAAATCATACAAATATAAAGTTTATTGTATATTTACTTCATCAACTTACTATTTGAGCACTGAAAATAAGTCCTTAAAATATTATAAAAATGTGAAATGAAATCAATTTAATAAACATAAACTTGTGGACAAGAAATAAAGCCAAAATAGTGCATTAAAAAATATTTATAATATGATTACTTTCCCTTTTCTTTAAATTATTCTAACAAATCCTCTTAAATCTTCTTAAAAAAAATGTACAATATTTCTCCCTGTGTAGCCTGTATCTGGCTTTGATCTATTATTATATTTTCAGCGTGTTTACAAACACATCACGGCTACACACAGATCGCAGGACTCGATGGCAGCGCCAGGACGAGGCTGCCTACCTGAGGTTCTCCTACGTTTTGTGTACGGTTTTTCACTGTTTTTCTCTGCTTTTCTTTTCGGGCACATCTGGTACCGTTAAGCGGCACAGCCTGACCCCTGACCCGAAGAAATGGACCCAGCAGGTCATCGCAGGTCCACCGACTGCACTTGGCAGGCGATTCATTCTCATTTTCATTCCCATTTCGTGTTCGTGTCGACTGCGGTCAGAACACTTCCTGCCGGGGCCAGGACCAGGCCAGGACATTGGCCCTAATCTGTATTTCACAGCGGCGAAAATTGCTTAGCTCACCGAGGTTCCCTTCTAATTATTGACGGCAAAATCAAAACGAAAACAAAAAATGAGAGAAGCCACAGGCAGAGCGACCAAGTGTCCAACAATTGATCCTTTGGCGGATCTACACCTTAATTGCCTTAGCCTTAGCCGGGGAAAAATAGGAACCAAATAGGAAATGCAATTTACCGACAGGATCCGAAAAAAAGGATCATTAACTAATGAAATGGACGGCGAGTCAATCGCTTTGGTCATTCCAAATCCAAAATCAATTGACCGGACAAAGGGGGAACAGTCGGCAGAAAATTCATTGAACGGAAAGGAGTTTATTTTTTTGGCGGTACGAAAAAAGGATAATATAAGTCCAGGAAAGTATTTTTAAATTATTTTAAGGGCTATCTATCATTGATGTGGATTTAAAACGTAGTAAGAAGTCAGGGAATTACATTTGTATTTGTACAAATTTAATATTTTAAAGCTGACTAAATAAATTAAAGGTTATATCTAAAGATTACAAACTGTTCTAAATTTAATAGAATATTTTCCCTTGTCAAAAAGGTTAATTAAAAAATATTCATTAAGAAAAATGATAATTGCGAGAGAGCTAAAAAGGAATTCAGGACAAAGATGGGTTCAGAAAAGTATTTTTTAATTATTTTAAGGACTCTCTATCATTTGGCTTTTAAAAGTGGAAATTACAGATTAATCTAGTAAGAAGTCAGGGATTTGTATATGGATTTGTAGCATTTTAATAGCTGATTAAATAAATTAAAGGTTGCAAACTGCAAACAAACAAAAAGTAAAATAATTGTTTTCCTTGTCAAAAAGGTTAATTAAAAAATATTCATTAAGTAAAAACAACAAATTTCCATCGCAGGCCAGCTAAAAGTATCAAAACAATCGGGAATAAAAATGCATAAATATCCAGATGGGTTCAGAAAAGTATTTTTTAATTATTTCAAAGACTCTCTATTATTTGGCTTTCAAAAGTGGAAATTACAGATTAATTTAGTAAGAAGTCAGGGTTATATATTTGGATTTGTAGCATTTTAATAGCTGATTAAATAAATTGAAGGTTGCAAACTATTTTAAATTTAATGGAAATTTTTCCTTCTCAAAAAGGTTTATTAAAAAACATTCATCAAGGAAAAACAACAAATTTGCATCGCTGGCCAGCATAAAGTAACCGAGAAATCGGGAATAAATATGCAGGGATATGGAAATCAGACCTCGACCCTCTCTTGTTTTTTTATTATAATTTTTTTGTGTGACCTGTGAACCCGATCGCAGTGGGAATGGGGTGCGAAATTGGTTTCCGATGCCGGGATGCGAATGGCTGAGATCAGATAGTAGTCGCGGGTCAGCCAATGAAGTTACCCTGAGGATGCGGTGACCCAACTGGCTAGAGCTACCCCTCTCGGGGTCCTGGACCAGTCCGGCACCCTTATGTGCCTGCCAGTATGCAAAGGACGCATGTAAATTAATAAATTATAGTCAACTAATGCGGCCCTCTCCCCGTAACCCCGTCACCCCGTAAAAAATAGATGCGACCTTTTGGGATGCGTTTTTTTATTTTATTTCCATTTCCCATTAGTTCCGGTTTATCGGGGGTAAACTCTTTCGCGCAGCCCTTTTTTTGCCGTTTTGGCAGGACACTGCACCACTTGGGACGAGGATGCATATTAAAAAAAATTCAAATTTCAAATGGAGAGGGGAAGGAGGAAGTTATTCAATATTCGCGGGTACAGGAAGTGGATATGGATAGTGTGCAACTCTCTCTCTCTCTCGTGGGAATCGAAAGGCGTCCAAATAAATAAATCAAAGTGCGCAGTACAGCCACGCCATGGCCGCAGATACTGCATCATCGGGGCAGATGCGGCTCCAGATACAGATACAGATACAGATACAGATACAGAGTGCATCATTAGCGAGCGGATGCAGGCCTCGCTGCCCCACAAGAAAAGCCGAGCCAGCCGAGAACCCCTGAAGAATTCCCCAGATATCGCCGGAGGCTCCCAAATGGACACACATGTGTCACATGGCCGAGACTCCAAAGAGGGAGGGAGGATCGTACTCCGATCCCCATCTGCCGCATATCCTGTCGAGGAAACCTCTATTAATAGTAACCAAAACCTAGGTCAATGTGTTCTGCGTTGCACAAAAATCTCAGGCCAAGAGGAGTTGTCAAAACTACAAATTTAAAAATATTTGGGGAGATAGTTTAAGCTAGAAAAAGTATGGAAATTTATCATAAGAAAATTTAAGCAAATTCCATTTCCATTTCCCAAGAAACTGTCAAGCCTATTCCCTAATTTTTTTATGATTCTATGACGGCCTAAAATGCCAACATAATATTTACATAAAATTCCATAAGAGCTGCCTTCGTAAGCAAAAGTTATGATTGCATTATGTTATGTTACGGACTCACAGGGTTACATCAAGCCAGATTCACGGCTTTGCTTTTCCTGTTGCGTCCCGTGAAAAACTCGGGGAAAACGTGGAAAAGAAAAACGGCCTGCAATGTACAGTAACACAAATCGAAGCGGACACTATAAATAGCCACCCTCCGCGACGAAGATGGAGACGACGGCGACGGCGGCGGCGACGGCTGTGGCGCATCAATATCCATTACTGCACTTGAAAAATTGAGTTAAATTCAAAAATTAAACAATAAGAAAGCCTGAATTAGAAAGGAAATAATTACTTTGAGTTTTCTTTGGTAAAATAAAATTTATAAGTATTTGTTTAGTTTGTTTAAATTATGTTTTAAATAATTAATCAGAGATAACTTAATAATTTTATTATCCAACCATTGCTGCACTCGAAAAATTGAGTTAAATACAAAAAATAAGCAATAAGAAAGCCTGAATTAGAAAGGAAAATATTACTTTGAGTTTTCTTTGGTAAAATAAAATTTAAAAATATTTGTTTAGTTTATTTAATTTATGTTTTAAAGAATTAATCAGAGATAACTCCATAAATTCTTATGACATTTTCCCAATTGATTTGCATACTTTTTGCAGTGTCAAAAATATTTATCCTTCATGAATTAATATATTGATTATTATTAATAATATTTTAGGTATATTTCTTTATAGTTTAATATTTTTTAAAGAATTTTTACGGCAGTGTAAAAAGGAGTTGAGGCTGGCGCTGCAAATGGATGGGACAAGCACTGAGATCCGAGGCCGCTGCGCAACATGGCAACTGTCGAAGAACGGGGGGGACCAGCAACTGGGGTGGAGGGGGGTTAAGAGGCAAGGGCGGTGGAAGGGGCGGAGGGGCAGGAGGCCTGCCTGCCGGACGGTTGGCTAAATGAAACACATTCGAAACGACATTAAGTAAACAGACTAGCAACCATGTCAATGTCAAACGCACTCGCCGCCGCCGCTGCTTCAGTCGCTGCCTCAGTTGCAGCCTCAGCCGCTGTTGCTGCCTCAGTCGCAGTCGACGTTGCCGCCTCTGCCAGCGTCGCTGTCGGCGTTGGGCACATGTGCGTGGCCATGTAACGGGAAAAAGAAAGGCCGTGTGGACACCGCTCCTGCCCCGCCCACGCAGCCCCCTCTCGTAGGCAGAAGATACAGTAAAAACGCGATAAAAAAAAATATTTTTTAAGCAATAAAAACGCTCAAGAATTCAAATTAAAATATAAATAAATTTAAATACCAAGAAACATAGGTTTAAATGTTTATTTATTTAATTAAAAGCATGTTAAGTAGATTTCTCTTAGCATTCCTACAGATTAATTTTAGAGATTTATTTGGGGCTCATTAACCCAACATTAATACCATAAAGTAACGATTTTTTTTATAGCCATGCCCCGCTGTAGCGTGTCTCTTCAGACGCAGGAGTTGTCGCCTCAGTGGCATCCGCATCCTCACGGTCATCGAAGAAGTTGGAGAACGCAACTCCACATCGACGGATGCGCGTGTTTATTTTAGTATTTCGGTGTGTGAGTGTGTGTGTGTGAGTGTGTGTGTGTGAGTGTGTGTGTGTGTGGATGCACCGCATCCCACAAGTCATAAGAATCTATCTATTTTCGGCAGCAAATGCCAGCTCTCCCCCTTGGCCTATCGAACACGCACTCCCCACACTCGATTTTTCCACATTTTCCACAATGCCAAAGTCAAGTTCAACGGCGATCGCAAACAGTTTTCCCTTTATAGAATTTTCTGAAAATATAAAATGCAGTGCTAGTAACTGGAAAATTAAAGATTCGGGAGTCCGAATTATGGAAGAAGTTCTGGGAATGTTTACCTTTTCAAGAACTCTTCACTTTAAAGGTTTTTTTATGTGGGTTTTATTTATACATAAATAAAATGAATAAATAAATAAATAAGTATATATATTTAAATAAATAAGAGGAATTTAAACACTGTGAACTATCTTTTTAAATCAATCCTTAGGCCTTTATTTATTTTTCAACACATTTTCGTAATCCAAAAATGCGCGAATTCGAGGCCTTCTTGGCATCCTCTTAAAGCCAAAAAGAAAGTAAAAGCCAAAAGCCGTATGTCTTCCGATTGTCCATTAAAATCATAAACTAACATTTAACTAACATAGAAAAGCTTTTTGAATTGAAATTAATGCTCTTTTAGCTTAGTTATGAATATTTTTAGGCATTGATTTCTCCAAAAAATTACCATGTTTTTTTTAACCCAAAAATTGACTAATTTTGGGGTCTTCTTGAAGGCTTATTATGGCCAAAAAGTGAGTAGTAGTCAAAAGCCGTACATTTTCCGAATCGCCATTAAAATCCTAATTATTTAAATTCAAAATATTGAAAAAATCCGAAAAAAAAAATTTGATCGATTTTTTCCAAATTTTGATAAAGGGTTACATCATTAAAATTGTCAAAAATTGGGTAAAAATTGATTTTCTTAAATTTCAAAACTTAATATGCAGATCTTATAACCGAATAAAAACTAGCATAGAACAGCTTTCCGAACTGAAATAAAGGCTGTTTTGGCTTAGTTATGATTCTTTTAATCTTAGATTTTTCAAAAAAATTATCATAATTTTCGAAATATATTTTTAGCCCAAAAAATGTGAAAATTTGAATTCTTCTTAAGAGTCTCTTAAAGCCGAAAAGGAAGTGATAGCCAAAAGCTGTGTATTTTCCGATTCGTTATTAAAATTGTAAGCATTTAATACAAAAATGTTGAAAAATATCAGAATACAAATCTTGATAAGTTTTTCAAAATTTGATAAGGGGTTACATCATTAAAGTTGTCAAAAATTGGCCAAAATATAGCTCCTTTTCTTGCTTGTTTTCCATTAAAAATGATATTAGTCGTAGCAAACACCTATTAACTATTCTTGTAATATTTGGTGTTAACTAAAGGGACTTTCCTGAATACAAAGTCAAAAAAATAGAATAGAGAAAATACTCGAAACGAAAAAAGATATTATATATCCAAACAATGGGCGGGGAACGAACCGTCAAATCGTTTTATTGGCATCTGACGCATTTGCAGCGGCAATAAAATCGATCTTTTGCTCTTCGCCAACCACCAAGGGTCCGAGGGTCCGAGAGTCCGAGAGATTTTTGAAACCAAATCCCTTTCGAGGGAGGGGCGTGAGGTGCGAGTGTTTGCCTATGCAAAATTGACGTCGGACGCCGCCGCCGCCGCGTTGCATGCCACGTTGCACGCACGATTTGCCTAATCCATATTCAAATTCGAAATCCGAAAAGAACAAATTCCGGACAATCCCTCAGATGCAGCCGGCCGCTGTCCAGGCGATGTTTGCGGTTGAGATTTATTTTTATTGAATTGAATTGCGCACAATTGCGACGAGGGAACAAAGTAACCAACAAAAATTAGCCAACAACCTCGAGGACTGTGAATAGTATTCGCTTCGTTTGAAGAGTGTTTTCCGAGGGGGGCGAAGTTGTATTCTTTTTTTTTGGCAGTTGCACAGGATATTTCAGGATGTTTACATAGCGTTTTAATCTCTGGAAATATGTGGTATATCTTTTTTATTTCAATATTATTTAATGGCATCTGAGAGCTGCCATTTATGTGGAGTATCTGAGAACTTGCTCAGCGGTTCTCTGCAAGTAAATAGTTAAGAATTTCTTGTCTAATAAAAGTAAAATGTATATTTTTTTAATATTTTCTTAATAAAAGCATAGCCCAGGGGTCTAAGTAATATTTTCTTTAGCAAATTCTAATGTTTTTATATTTATTAATTGTCTAATAAAAGTAAAATGTATATTTCTATAATATTTTCTTAATAACAGCATAGCCCAGGGGTCTAAGTAATATTTTCTTTAGCAAATTTTTATGTTTTTATATTTTCTATTTATATTTAAATATTTTCATTGATTTCCCAGTGCTTTCTGGCACCCATAATTGTCATAGTTCCCGGCACAATTTTCCCATTGATTTTCTTGGGGGTAGAAACTGCAACTGCGGGCAAGTCCTGAATCCGAATCGAATCGCCTGGCAAGTGCGACAATTGTTTTACGATCTCCGTTCCCCTTCCCGCCCCTGATTTGCATACGCCAAAAATGCGGAGACAATGGGCCTGATTGTGTGACTGGCATGTCGATATCAACATTTTTGTGGGAGGATGCAGGATGGCCTGGACAGGGTTTGCGTTAATTAGCAGCGTGCTGCGACCATGGCAAATCCTGTCGATCTAACTGACAAAGGAGCCCCCTGATCTGGTCTGATTGATTCGGATTTGATGGACAGATGAGGGACAAGACAGTGAGAAAAAAGCGTAGATATTTCTGGGAAATTAGTGGAGTTTCGCAAGGACTTAGACCTCTAAAAACTGGGTTCAGACTTAAATTAAAGCTATAAAGGATAAGGTAAATATATTAAATTAAAGACAGAACACAGAATTAATTATGAAGCAATATAAAAAAGTTGTCTCTAATATTCAAAATATTTTTATACAATTAAATGAAATATAAATCCTAGAAAAAACCTAATTAATGCTAAGTTTCACTCCTGAATTTGCTTTTTTTTGCTTTTTTTGCTCACTGCACTGAGCGAAACCGGGCAAGACCTGGGCCAGAGCAGGGTACGTGTTGCCGCTGCCGGGGAATTGGACCACCCAGCGGATGGCATCAGGATCATCAGGATCGGGGCATTGAAACCAATACGTCAAACGTGAGATTACATAAAAACCGCAAAAAATCTCCAAAACAATGGCAAGCCAGGGAGAACAGAGAACAGAGAGAGAGAGAGAGAGAAAAAATAAGGAGGAAAAGGACGCTGGCCTTTCGGGGCGGCATTGTCCTGACGCAAATACTCGTAAAAAATGAGTGGCGAGGAGCATGTTAAATGCTAAATATGAAATCGCCATATAGGGATATACGTATATGGGTTTTCTTCGTTTTTTTTCGGGTTTCTGCACGTACCGCTCCCCTTGACAGCCTCCCAAAAGGATCCGCACAAAGGCTGGTCCAGGATCTGGTCCTGATGCTGACTTCGACTCCGATTTCGATTCGAGGATGGCCACCCAGGCAACAAAAGGGGAAGAATGGGTTGTTGCGGACTGGCCTGGGGTTCGATGATGGAGTCGCCGGAATGCGAAAAAGGCAGCTGTGACAGCCGCAGGACCTCTTGGTCCATTGATCCAGTCGGGACATCTGGAGTGTCCATGTGGAGGAAATAAAAAAAAAAACCTAAAACAAACAAACATGTTTTTTAATGATAAAATTGTAGATCAAAGAAATTAAATTGTAAAAAATGTTAAGTGTGTTTTTATAACCTTTTCTAAATATATAAATATAATTATTAACCTTTTGTAACCTAGTTTAATGTTTTCTTTTATTTAAACCTCATTAAGAAATAAACAAAATAGTTTCCGAAGGAATCTTCAAACGGAAACCATATCCATAAATTAGGGCAACCCTTTTTGGGCTTCTGCCGAAAAAAAGTACTTGAAATTAGGATTGCATATAGAAATCCATAAGATCTGAGATGACGACAGGCTGCAACTGGAACTGCAACTGCAGGATGTTATGTTATGTTTATCATTGTCAATTGGGTCTCGGGTTCTGCGGCAAAGGATCCCCATCCCCATTCCAAAAAGGAAAACCAAAGAGAAAACACATGTGCTACGAGATGCTGTTCCATAAACACGCTCCATCTTCTTCCAAGTCGAGGCAACTCCAAACAAATGCGTTTTATTTATAAGAACTCGCCTTCCTTGGATGGAGTTCCTTCAAGGAAAGGTACAGTCGTACAATTAGTAGGATTCTTCTATATTTTTTATAAAAATAAACATGAAAAGTAAAATTAATCAGTCTATAGTTTAGCTTTTAAAGCAAAGGCAAATGGCTAAAAATATACTTATAAAATAGAGGAAAGCACCGATTATTTTAATTATTTTAATATATTTTCCAAGCTTGCTAAGGAAGAAATTTTCCTCCCTTTTCTTCCTGCGCAATCTTAGATAATTGAATAATGGACAATTAGGACACACAAAGAAGGAGGTCTCACCTCACCTCTGTCCTTTGACCTCTCACCCTTTTCCCCTTGGCCAATTGACCCTGCGAACCTATCAAATTTCCATCTTTTTCCAAGGAAATCCCGCCGCTCGAGTTCCTTGACCAATTCTCGACCCTTTCCCTGCCTTCCCTGCCGTTGTGTGTATGTACATCCTGATTTGCATGTGGGCACGCCAGGCATGTGTGTGCGTGTGGGTCACATGTGTGTGCCTGGCCATAAAACCACCCCGATTTTCCGGCGATTCGAGGCTTCCAATTGGCATTTACGTTTGCGCGTGTCCAATAAGCCGTCTGTCGCCATCTGTGGGCCACTGGCCGAAGCCTTAGTGCGACCGCTAGGTGGCGTTTGGTGGTCAGGCGATAAGAAAGGGTTCTTATAGCCTGAAAAAAACTATCCCTAACACCAAGAAATAAACAATTTATTGTAGATCTAATAGCAAAACAAAATTGAGTAAAGGTTCTATTATTATTTTTTGTTATAACTCAATGAAAGTTGTATTTCTATGGCCTAAATATAATGAAACAAAGATCAACATATGAAATGTATTTAAAAGAAATAGGAAAACATTTTTTAGAGGTTTCAAATATAAATAATCAAAGTATACTTCTTTAAATGAACTTAAAAAATCCTAAACATATAAATTTATATTCAAAAATAGAAGTAAGCCTTACAAATTGAGGAAGTAAATAGATAAATAAATAAATAATAAAATAAATAAATAAGAAAGGGTTCCTTTAGCCTGAAAAAAACTATCCTTATCACCAAGAAATAAGCAATTTAACGTAGATCTAATAGTAGAACGAAATTGAGTAAAGGTTTTATTATTATTTTTTGGTATAACTGAAAGAAAGTTGAATTTCTATGGCCTAAATATAATAAAACAAAGATCAACATATGAAACGTATTAGAAACAAATAGAAAAACATATTTTAGAGGCTTTAAACTTCTTTAAATAAACTTACAAAATCCAAAAAATTAAATTTATATTCAAAAATAGAGGTAAACCTTACAATTTAAATAAGTAAATAAATAAATATACTTTTGATGAATATTTCCGACTTCAAATTATAGCTCGAAGTCCCTCAACGATCGAGCACCTAAAAGTAGGCCACGCACGATCGTTGCTATAAAAAAGCGAAGAATCCCCAAGGGCTCAGCCATAAAAAGTCTAGTACAGTCGCAAACCCAATCAAAAGTGGATCGATTTTTGGTCTTTCTATCAGCAAAAGTGACTGAGTGTGTATGTGTGTATGGGGAAAGGGGGAAAGGGGATGTGTGTGTGGGCAGGTGGTGGGGCCAGCCTCGGCATTGTTGTTGCCAGACTCTGGCGAGCATCCCCTAAGCGGGCGTCCAAAGGACATGCAGAGTACATAGTACAGGCCATGCATGATGTACATAGCATACAGGGGGGGACGCAGGACGAAGGACCAAGGACCAAGGACCAAAGGAGCCACCCTCGCTCGCCGCTTACATATGGCCAGAAAAGCAGAAAGTAGCGAGCAAGCGGGGCGGGTTGCTTTTTCGCTTTTTTTGGCAACGATGCCAATGCCCGGTGGATTTTTCGCAAGCCAAGGAAGGGTGCCGCCTTCTTGGGGGTGGCATTCCTTCCATTCCTTCCGGTGGGTGGTGGCGGTGTTTGCCAAGGAAAGATTTTCCCTCGCTTTTCCGGCTCTTTTCCTGCGGGTGGTGGTCGAAACACTGGTCACACGACGGCGCCCAGTGGTGGGTTTGTTATTCACATTTCACATTCGCGAATCTTTTCCCCCGCTCGGCGTAATGGCTGAGTCGCCAGGATATGCCGGCAGGATATATTCCCCCCGGGCCCCCCGGGCGGCTACAATGTTCGCGAAAAAAGGACATTTTATGTGTGTGTGCACCATAAAGGCATTAGCATTATCGCTCGTTATGTCCCGACTCCAAAAAGGCGGCATATGCAAATGAGCTGCTGCTGATGCCGAGGCGAAAGCCATCAATATCCTGCGTCCTGCGTCCTGCGACCTGCCTCCTTTGTCCTCAGTCTGGGGCGAACGCAAATTCAAATCCAATAATGCTAGGGAAGCGGATCTGGATCTGGACTAACGAGAGCACATAAGGAAGGACACTCGAACTCGCCGAGGGTGACGAGAGTTCATTCGAAAGGCTGGCCAAGGAGTAAATACATAAAATACAAAAAGTACACAAAGTAGAAGCTGGCTAAAGCTGGCCTTCTCTTAAATTTGTTAATTTAAAGGATTAAAATGGTATTATTTAAAGAGAATATTAGCTAAACTGACTGGAAAAAAGGGAGTTATACCGCAAACTTAAAGAGCAATAAAAATATAGTTCAAATAATAAGGCACTATTAAAAAACCTAAAAAAACCGTACTCAAAATAAGAATAGTACGAATTTGAGTACGCGGATTCTCAATTTCCGAACCCCACAATTCTCTCTGTGTGTAATTATTTACAGAGCATTCATCCTGCGACTTCCCGTGGCGCTGATTGCCTGCTCGATGGTCGCTAATGCTGGCCAAAGTCGGCTCACCCATCACTGTTTTCCCTTAGATATTTTCCCCCACTTTTTCCTCATTTTCCCAGCCCTAATTTTCCCCAATATCTTCGATTCTATTTGGGTCCAGAGTCCAGGGAGAGCTCCCTCTTTCTCTCTCTCTCTCTCTCAAAGGAAGGAAACGTGTGCTCCGACCAAGTCTCCTGTGTGTGTGTGTGGGCTTCCGATGCATGAGGAAGCACACACACACACACATAGGGATACGTATGGATACGAAGGATACGTATGTAAGGACATTCGCACACAGCCACAGCCACACGTAGTTGGGAGCTCATACATAGATTTTATGTACTGGCAAGTTGCCAAAGCGCATTAATCTAACGACCACATCCGGGCACAGTCACACACAAACACACACAAGGACGAAAAGGACGAGGCAGAGAGCCTGGGCCTGTGTGCCTGTGTGGGTGCAGGACGACTCCTTATTCGACTGCTTATCCTGGTGGGACTGGGACTGGGACTGCCAGTGTCCCTATGCCATTGCTTATGCTTATGTCCTTCGCATATTTGTCATTCGCCTCTTGCGAATTTCCCGATTTTCGCATTCGCACAAAATCCAGCCAACGGTCCTTGCAGATATATAAATATATATATATATATCTTCTTGAATATATATATGTACAGCACTGCGAGTGTTTTGCATATCAGAAATATAAATCACTTGGCATCAGACCAAAGCCAAAGCCAACAACGGGAGGAAGCCCTCCGTCCAGGAAAACTGAATCCTGCCCAAGACCCCTTCCAGCTTCCAGTTGATCTGCCACATCAAGCATTCTATATTCCATCTGCAGAGAGAGAAATTCAATATAATATAGGAACTAAAGTATAGAAAAAAACACTGAAGAGGAAGAGTTTGGATATTTCTCATATCTTAAAATAATATTTATGTATTTAGAGGCTGGTATAAAAATGTAAAAAATAAAGTAAAGAAAATTAAATGCAGGCCCAAAAGTATGCTATGATTTCTCTAACTATTCATGGGTAATATCTGGGTATATCAAAAGAGATTTCAAATTACTTTACTGATTTAAAATCTTTTTAAATAATATTTATGTACTTAGAGGCTGGCTTTAGCTATATAAAAATGTGAAAAATAAAATAAAGAAAATTAAATGCATGCCCAAAAGTATGCTATGATTTCTCTTACTATTCATAAGTGATTTCTGGTTATATTACAGCATACTTTTGGGCGTTATCTCAAGTGGTTTCAAATACCAAACCAAACCGCTTTCAAATCTTTTAAAATAATAAAAGCCGCCAAATTTTATTTGCCGTGCAGACCATCCACTTGTTTGCCCAACAGCCACTTGACTCCCCAGGGACAGGCGGCAGGCAAAGTGGGCGGGAATGGGACAGGACACGACCATCGAATGGGAATTTACCGTGAACATTGCGAACTTTTTGCGAATGCTAAAAATTCACCCAGATTATTTTGTGCCAGGCCACAGAAAGAGCGACAGATAGAGAGACCCGAACTCGAACTGGAGCCCCTTCCCCTTTCGCCGCGAATGTTTCGGTTGGCAATTCAAATTCCGCGGCAGTACAGTTGAGTATGGAAAATGGAATTTTCTCCGCACACACACATACATATATATGTATCACATGTGTGTGTATAAGAGACGCCATTGTGTATTGTACATGCGCACATACACACACTGGACCCATGGACACCGAAAACACCACCCACACACATCGATATGAGGACGAGGAGCAGGAGGAAAAATGGAAGCCAGGATAACTGGCAACTCAAGAGGTCAACAGTGGACATTGAAGGCGGGTTAATCACATCAAAGCCAAACACAGAAGCTACCAATGAAGAGGAAATAATTCCAAAATTAATTTTAAGAGATTTTAAGTGAATAAAACCCATTACTTTAGATTCTATAAATGAAATATTTATAAAATTGGTCACATTTACTAACATATTATCATAATTACTATATATCTTAAAATTAAAATGGCCAAAAACAAGCCAGTCTATATTAAAACCTTTTTTTTTTGTCAAAAACAACGCAAATCCGGCTCTCAGACCTCTAGGCTACTCGCCTTATTTAAACATATTAATTATGATTAATTATACTCAATTTGAAACTCAAACCTATTTTATTTTAAGCCACTTTTAATTCTAATTGTTACATAAATACAAGTTCCTAATAAATAAACCCAAAATAAACCCTTGCACCCTCACCAGAAGACAACCATTTTGTGAGCTCGTTGCGATTTTCAGCGAAAACTGAGCCTGGCGAAAATACCAAATAAAATAGCTCGATTTTCCACCCCGAAAATGAGAGATGACCACACCCTCCCCGATAATTTTCTGACAGGACACGAGCCTAGTCCCACACACACGCACACGCACACAAGGGATAAGGGATACTCTGTATGTGCAGCCAGGACATGTACCATGTACATGGGTAGTTGGTAGTTGCCCCGATCGGGCACATTGACCAATGTGCTGGCTGCACACGAGACCGGAGATTCAGACAGGATGCAGGCTGCAGGATGCAGTCTAAAGGCAACATCCTGCTGCCTGTCTGTCGGCAATGGCGCCAAGGAAGCCGCCTTGATTTTTCGCATTTTGTGGCGCTGCGAATTGCATTTAAATCGGGACTCGACTCAACCCGGCTAACTTGCTTAGACAAAATCATTTTAAGAGCATCCTTTGAATTATTTTAACAACTTAAGGGGCTTTTAATGTAGAAATTTAAGTTTAAATATGAAAGCTTAAATAAAATAAATATTTTTTGTAATATAAACCAAAGATAACTTCTTATAAAGTAGAAAACTTACCAGGCTACTATTTTCCATGGAAACATGAGTACAGACGTACTCAATTTAAGGATAAAACCATTTCATTTCAAGAATATTTGTGCTTAATTTTGGTGTGAGTACTTTTATATTCATTTGGAATTATTTATGTCCCAAAGTAAGCAAAAAACTTAATCTAGGAATTTAAAAAAAATCCGTACTCAAAATAAGTGCGAATTTTCCGAGCCCCATAATTCTCTCTGTGCTTTTAAACTATTTAAAAATTGTGAAAAACTAACTAGTTATTGGGTATAAATACTTATTTGCTTACATTTATGCTTGGCAAGTCCTTGTATATTTTATTAAATATTTATTAATTGCTTACCTCGCCCTTTTCAAGTTTATTAAAAAGGAAACTGGTTCGCCACCCAGCCGATTGCCGAGTAATTAAGTCCATCAAACGCTTAACCTTTGACCCTGAAATGCCAAGCGAAGAGCGGAAAAACTTGAGAGACAGGCAACAATTCCGAAGAATTTCTCGCGGAAAAGCGAGCTGATAAATTATGCAGTGACCGAGGGGGACGAGGGAGGCGGTGCTCTGCAATTTCCCAAGTTCATTTTATCAAAAAAAAAAGAAATAGAAGAAAAAGAAAAGAAACCCCAACGCCCAACGATTTTCCACGCGGCGCTCTTCATCACTTTCACTTTGTCTTGCCAGCGCGAACTTGCCAACTTGTTGCTGACACATTTTTACCCTCATTTCAGGCTATTTTTATTCACATTCATAGTATTTTTTTAGTCCTCCACCACCGCCTGGTTTTTTAAGGACCTCCGCCCTCCGCCTCCTTCCTTATCTCATTTGGAATTATTTGCTTTAATGGCGATGCGAACAAAAGGCGGAAAAATCGCAGAAAGAGCAACCGGCTCCCGGGATAAATGGTAAGCAGCCTCACCTCCCTATCCCACTTTCCACTTTCCACGGCAAATAAAAAACTTTTTCATTACATTTCCCACTTCCGCTTTCGGGAAAAAAAAAAACAGAAAAAACGGAAAAATTAAACTCTCAAACGCGACGACCTTGAAAAATGCCAAACAAAAGTGAGGAGACGCGAGCCAAAACAGAAATAATAATCGTAATAATAATAAAAATGGCTGAAAGCGCCGGCGAAATAAATCAGTCTGCCAGCGCACCCCCCCACCCCCTGGAAGCACCACCCCTCCCCCTCCTCCCACTGCTTAGCGTAATTTCTAACAACAACAAGCCGAGGGAACGAGAGAGAGAGAGGGAGGGCGCGCCAAAGAAAAAAAACTTCCGCAAATGTTGGCAGCATAAAAAACAAGAAGTTAACATCGTAAGTAAGGCCTCGACTAGGATATACCTTATTAATTATTCATTTTTAAATTTTAATTTTAATTTTAATGAAAAAATTAACTGTTAGTCGTAAAAGATTTAATATCTAAAGCAGTGATGCCCACACAAATACAATGACATGTGACTTGCATTTGTGTACGTAAGAGAAAAACGAAGTTGGCTTCGCGCGAGACGTTGCGGTTGCCAGAGCAGTGCAAAGCATTAAAATTTAATGACACTGCCGTAACCACTTGAGAATTATAGGACCCAAAATAGGTACCTTAGAGTGGGAATACTAAATAATATAGCAAGCTCTGGTATTTATTAATTTAGTATTTGTAATTATTTTTATTTATTGATGTATATTGCTATGTTGGAATAAAGCATCCAAAATAGTTTCTTTCATTAAGCTTGCACTGCCTTAAGTACTTGGGAATTATAGAATTTTGATCTAAATTTTAATCATAGTTAAGTTCTACCAAAAACAATTATTTATTAGTAGTTCAAGGCACCAGGACCATATACCCTGCTGCTCTCCGACTTAAAGGATATCAAAAAGGGGAACTGATGGCGGCGGTGTGCCTCAAGGACGAGGGCGAGGGCGAGGGGGCTCGGCTCAATGTCGTCAATTAGAGACTCATTACGCTAACATTGCAGACGGCGGGCAGACTTAATTTTTTTTTCCTTTCTTTACTTCCTTTCCTCCTTTTTATCCTGCATTCTTTTATTGTTTCCTTTCTGTGTTTTCCTTGACTCTGCTTTTTTTTTCCACTTTCCACTTTCCTCTCATCTCATTCAGTCGCTTTTCTTTTATTTTTAACAGCAGAGAAAGAGAAAAAATTGTTTCATTCATAAAAAAGAAAGCACGAGAGGAACTTGGACAACTTTTGGTGTTTCCCCAAGTGTGCTTCTGGTCGTCCTTTCTGGGCATAGTTACGTAAGCGTCTAAATCGAGGAGGGAGGTCCGGTCACTGTGGCAGAAGCAAGGGTCTTTTAAATAATAATTAATCTGCATTTAAAATAATTATGTGCTGGAAACTACAAGGATTTAATGCCCAATCTGCATTGAAATACATTAAAAAGAAGGATTTTAAATTAATAGGCAGCCCTACATTATTATTTCTTAGTTACAATCTAAGAATTTTAAAAATCTATATTATTTTGAATTAACAGAAAATAGTTTGAGCTTCTTCAGGCTAGTTTTAAATGCGTTTCACCTGTAACCTTTGAGAAATTCAATTTCCTCTTATAGAAGATTCATGTTCTCTTTGTTTTTGACTCTATAAAATGATTTTATTTATAATAAATTATTTACAATATTTAGCACCAGAAAAGGTCCTTAATTTTTAGCTCTAAAAATCAACTAAAGCTTCCACTATGCAAGGCCGCCGCAGACTGTACAAAGATGGAAAATTGTGGCATTTAAAATTAAAATTCAAATTGAGACTTGACTTGGCAAGGACGTGCCAGACACCCCGCCCCTCGTCCCTCGTCCTTCGCCCTCCGCCCTTCCATTCCACCCCCGAGGTCTCGCGCCTCTCCAGCCATTTTCTATTTGCATTTCGCTTTTCTTTTACACAATTTTTTTTCAGCGCGTTTTTGTGTCGCATTTCTTTTTTTTTTCCCCATTTTTTGAGGTGGTAACAAGGGGGTGAGGGAGGGGGACACATTAAAATGAGGCAACTTGTTGCCGGCGCAACAGTTGGCCAAACTTTAAGTGACCTTCAAGCCGGAACTGTCCCAGAAGAGTCGAAAAATGTCGGCAGGCAGGCACAAAAATTAAATGAAGTAAAATATAAAAATATAAAATCAGAAGATGGAAAAATAAGAGGAGATTGCGTAATTTATGCCAAGTGCAGAGTGTGGCAAGGACTCTCGAAATCGCGACGGGGTCGCCGAATGTTAAATAGTTTTCCAGATTGCGATTTCGATTGGAATGGCGTGAAGACCACTTGAATAATTTACATTCGCATATGAGGCTGAGTCTGAGCCCGAGCTGCTGCCCGAGGATGCTGCTCCTGATTGGTGGTTGAGTGGCTGGCAGCTGCCACAGTCCGCAATCGAAGATCCTGGCAGGCGACAAGGTGTGAAGAAGCTTCCAGCTCGGACTCAAGTGGGCGAATCACGCTGCGATCAGGAAGCAGGACGAGGCCTTGTCCTTATCCCGAAATCGTAGCCAAAAATCTGTGGAAAAGAGAGTCAAGTCGAAAAGGAAACTATGTCAAAAATTTCCACCTTTTTATACCCTTGCAGAGGGTATTATAATTTTGCCATGATATTTGCAACGCAGTGAAGGAGGCATCTTAGACCCCATAGAGTATATATATTCTTGATCAGCATCACCAGCCGAGTCGATCTAGCCATGTCCGTCTGTCTGTCTGTCCGTCTGTCTGTCTGTCCGTCTGTCTGTCCGTCTGTCTGTCCGTCTGTCCGTCTGTCTGTCGGTTTCTACGCGAACTAGTCTCTCAGTTTTTGAGCTATCGGGCTGAAATTTTCAGCATAGTCTTATTTCTTTAGCACGCAGTATATATGTCGGAACGGCCGAAATCGGACCACTATATCCTATAGCTACCATAGGAATGATGGCAAAATTAATGTACAAAAATTTTTAATTTCTCTGTTTTTCAACGAATTTCTATAAACTTCGAGATATAGTCGTTTTTTATAGTTCTAGAATTACGGTTTTAATTTCATTAAGATCGGACAACTATATCATATAGCTGCCATAGAAGGGATCGGTAGATTTATATGAAAATGTAAAATTCTACATGTAAAATGTAAAATTTACAAAATTTACATAATTTGAAATTTTTTTTTACATTACCAAATTGGATCGATTTTCAATGATCCAATTGCTGACTGCAAGGGTATATAAACTTCGGTTTACCGAAGTTAGCTTTCTTTCTCGTTTAATATTTTTTTATATTTTTTAAATAAAGCTTGAGAGCTTTCTATTAAAGATTCCCAAATTTCCACCTCTTTGCCTTACATTTTCCTGAATTTCTCCCTGGTCCTTGCTGACTTCACCCATGTCCTGTGCGTACATTCGTGCCGCTCCAGTTGTGGATGGATTGGTGAAATCACGGGAATTAGATAAGGATGCGACGTGGCCCTGATATGGGATACTCGCACGTGAGTTCTTCGCAGGAGCCATAATTTGTGCGCCGCTTATGTGTGTGTCGAGTTACACACATCCCTTTCTTCGCTCTCTCTTCCATCTGGCGTTTTTTATGTTCGTTCGATTTTGGATTTCCAAAAAAAAGGGTGGCAGGCGGCAGGAAGAAGGATGCCAATTTGCATGGGTAATAATTTTCGGGAACTGTCGCGAACCGTTACATTCTGTCGGCGGCGGCGGCCTGCCTGTCAATCGCCCCTCAAAGCGAAATTTATACCTTTACCGAATTTTAATTAAATGGTCGACACATCGCGCTCTCCGTTTGCATATTGAGATTTTTCCCCCTCTCGGAAAATGTAAATGTGCGACGCTCGCTGCCTTCCTTCTAATTGCGCTGCGAGGCAGGGTTTTCCCTGCGTCTTGGCCCTAATCCTGGCGATGCATTCGAGATAATTGACGGCGAGGAGAAAATTTACATGCACCCCTTGTCCTTGTCCTTATCCCTAACCCTTTGCCCGATCTCACACATCCTCCTTTCCTCCTTGCCCTAGGGGTGCGGTTTTCGTGTAATTTGATTACGTAACGGTTGGTGCCTTGCCATGCAGGTGAGAGGCCCGTAGGTAGGTTCCCAGGAGTTGGGCCAAAGGACATGCAAAAATTATGCAATTCGGGTGAAGGGACTAGGACTTTGCAGATTTATTTCTTTCGCACGATCGGCGATCCCTCAAGGATTTTTGCATGCCAGCCAAAGGATTCCAGGACGTGATTGACAGGCTGGGAAATTGGTTATTGGAAAATGTGAAAATTGAGCCACGGGAGAGTTTCCTCGGCAGGAATATGTAGAGTCAGAGATGAAGCTATAAATCAATGAAACAAAGAAAGATATAAGCAGATGGCAAGGGACATTATCCTTTTCAAATATTATCTAACCTTAATTTATAAGAAAACAACACACCAATGATGCCGCAGCCACCGTATTCCCCAGATCTGGCCCCCTGTGACTTTTTCTTGTTCCCTAAACTGAAGAGGCCCATGAAAGGACGACGCTACCTAACCATAATTTATAAATAAAAGTAATTAATCCTTACCAAGCAGCCTTAACTAATTCTTAGATTCCTAATTCTAAATTCTAAATTCTTAATTCTTTTAAAATATTAACTAGCCTTAATTGATAAATAAAAGTAAGCAGCTTTAACTAATTCAGAGAGAGATTCATATTTAAGCATTGATTCCTTCCAAATCGATTGTCCCACATTGGGCAAATAAAGCAGAGGAAACAATTTCGTTTACGTTAATTATATTGATTACAATCAATCTGCAAATTGCCAAACGCAATCAATTTAAAGTTGAAAACTGCCTGCCCGCCCACATAAGGCGTCCTTACGCCCCCCCTCGTTCGGAATCGCAGCGAAAAAGGAATCTCGACGCCTGTCAAAGGATCTGAACTCAACTGTCGTAATTGAAAACTGTACCTGTGTCTGCACACGAGAAAGAGAGGGCAATGGAGAGAAAGAGAGAGAGAGAAAGAGAGAGGGAGAGCTGCACATCACACGTCAACGGAAGGTATTGACTTTTAACTCGAACACCCAACCAGCCATAAAGCGCCCACGACGAACCATGAATCAACCCCGAGACCCCAGCCCCCAACGCCCCTAAGCTTTCCTTGTTTTTAGAAGCGAACATGTGTGTGTGTGGGTGTGTATGGAATGGGGATGTGTGCTTTTATCGAAGGGAAATCGTGATTTTATTGAAAGTATCGAAAGTTCTGGCTTGAAATTAATAATCGATTTATTTCAGAGAGATATATATTTTTTTCTTATTAAACGAGATTTTATGAAATCCGATCTCTATCGATATATCTGTAAAACTTAAATTAATCGAAAATATAGAAATTAATAATCGATTTGTTTCAGGGAATTTATAAAAATTTATTTATTTACTATTGATATATTTTTTTTCTTATTGAACGAGATTTTATAAAATCCGATCTCTATCGATATATCTGTCAAACTTAATTTAATTGAAAATATCGATTTGTTTCAGGGAATTTATATATTTGGATTTCTGTATAAATTCCGCAGACTATCGAGATATTTTTCTCATCGAACGTGATTTTATAAAAACCGCTCTTTATCGAAACATTTTTATCAACCATAATTTTTATTGAAAATATAGATGTTGGCTTGAAATTATTATTGAACTTTTTTGAGGCAATTTATAACTTTTGTAGAAATAAAAACCCCTCACTATGTGTGTGTGGGTGTGTATGGAATGGGGATGTGTGCTTATTATATCGAAGGGAACCCGTGATTTTTATCGAAAGTATCGAAAGTTCTATCTTGAAATAATTAATCGAATTGTATCAAGGAATGAATATGCTTAGAGTCTTTGTATAAATAAATTCCGCGTACGATCGAGATGTTTTTCTTATTGAACGTGATTTTATAAATTTATCGTAAATATCAAAGGGAATTTATTGCGACTTGAAATTATTATAAGATTTATTTTTAGAGACTTTTATATCTTCTGTAGTAATAAAGACCCCTCACTATCGATAAATCCAAATTCCAATAAATTTAAAACATCCCAAAACTAATAGAAAACCCAGAAACAAGGCAGGCGCAGTTTTTTTTTTTCAGGTGTATTTTTGTGAGCCAAATGGTGAATAAATAGGTGTAAGGCCCCAGCTAGGATCTCGGTTCCTCTTTAAGGGTTTCGGAAGTTTCTCCCTCTTTTCGGGCAGCCCAATTTTCTCTGGAACTTCCTATTTGGAAAAGGATTTAAAAATTAAACCTGAAGATCCTAGTTTCTGTTACTCACATTTACTCTATTCGAGCGCCCTCCGATTTCGATCCTCCAGAACTGGCTGGGACTGGGATTTTGATAGTCGTGTTGCTGTTGCTTAATTTTGATATTCGTCTTCCTGTGTAGTGTTTTCCTGACTATTTTCTCCGATTTTCTCTGCCTTCATCCATCACGTCTATCGCCTCTCTTCGTGGTGACTGAAGTGGAAAGTGCTGTTCCTCTCTTCTGATCTCTTGTTCTCGCCATCAAGTGCGTCCCCAATACGCCCTACTTCGTGGTGTGTGTGCAATCATATTTTTTTTATTATCTCATGGCAGTGCTTTTATTTATTTAAATCCTTTGTGCTGATTTTATCCTCTTCTGAAATATTAATTTTTCGGATTAATGGACTTACTTTATTTTGGCACACTTACCTTTGCTTAGCGCTTCAACTTAGAATACATCGTGCCGCGTCATTTGGCAGTAAAACCAACTTTATGCTTAACCCTAAAGCGTACAAAACTTAGCTAATCAAAATCTAAAATCTAAAATCTAAACTATAAACTAAACTGAAAATCTGCTACTTTACGCTTAACCCTAGTTACTAACTAAGTACAAAGTTTGTATAGAAACTGGTTGACCGAAAATTTTGAAAAGTTTTATGGTTTCTTTTTTTTTTCCTTTTTTCTAGTTGTTGCCGGTTGAAAGTGTTCGTTGAAACTGATTTCTGTTGGGGCTCGTCGAGCCAAGCCCCATGACAGACACCACAAATCGGAGTCAAGGCTAACTTGATCGAAAAAATACCAAGTATAAGCCTTGAAATGAAATTTAATCATTATAGCCGTGCAAACTGTTACCTTCCAAACGCCTACTTAGTTTTGAAATAAACCCTATACGCAGCAGACAATCTTTATATTGAAATAATACAAACTAAAGCCCTTAAAGCAGGGGTCGGCAGCGTCGTATACACTGTGCATAGGAAACATTTTCGGGTAGCGCTGTCGGCACATATATAGTATAAGCGCTTCGTGTTTGTTCGGCTTAAAGCCTTCTTTTTCTAACGAAAATCGAGCGATATATGTTCACATATAGGTGTCGATATTTTTGCACATCCTTAGGACTCCCTCACATACACATAATTTGCCGAGCCTGCGAATTTCACTTCATTTGCTCGAAGTTTGCGCCATTAACATATTGAAATCGATTTGCATGTGGCCAAGCGAGCGCGAGAGAGAGAGAGAGAGAGTGGCTGTGGACTTAATTAGGAGCCAACTCTCACATATGCACCCCCCAAACACACACACACACACCCACTGGCTCCTGGCTCCTGGCTCCTGACTCCTCTATGTACACACACGAGTACATGCACAGATGTGCGAGTGGCCCTCTGGTCAGAACGCCCTTTTCTGTATTCTATGAGAACTCGCAAGCTCGTCGCTGTGTGTGTGTGTGCTCGTATGTATTTCCGCTCGCATGTGTGGGTGTGTGGGTGTGTGGGCCGCACACATATGCTCGCATATGTATTGGCAAGATGGCCGCTCGGCGCTCGCTGAAATCCCACGAACTGTACGAGGCAGCCTTCTCTTCATTTGCCAGCATCCAAAACTAATTTATGCGAATGTCGGGCAGCTTCCAAGGTTCCAGGGGGGTTGGGGGGGGGGGGTGGCTCAATTAGGGATGCGGGCCTAATCACTCGAGTTGCTCAGGGATACAGGGATGCAGGGGGATAAGCGCCGTCGCTCTGCCATACAAATGGGCTTAGGCTGTCACAAAGAGTACGAAAATAGACCTAGAATGGTCCCATGGAACAGCCGGTACTCAAATCCAAAATGCCTTGCATATATATATATATGTATATATAAGCCATTTCAATTCAAGAATATTTGTACTCAATTTTGATGTGAGTACTTTTGTATTCATTTTGAGTTTTTTTGGGGTCAAAGTAAGGAAAAAGATCTTAATCTTAGAATTTTCAAAAATCCGTACTCAAAATAAGAATAGTACGAATTTGAGTACGCGGATTCTTAATTTCCGGATCCCATAATTCTCTCTGTTTAGTATTTCTCCTTTTGAAAGTCGAATATATGTTCCAATCGATCTGTAATATAATTTCATAGATAAAGCGTTAGTCCTCCCCCCTGTGAGTATTTCATTCTTCTAATCCAGGTGTAATATATTTACATTTTTTTTAGATCTGTTGATATATAAATATAGGCTGTATTTATCAGAGGAGGATTTTAAATCGTTTCTAAGGGCGTCTCAAGTATGCAATGATATTTGTAGCTTACTCTTGGGCACTTTTTAAATCTAATTCAATTCTCTAGTTTGTTTGCTTTAATTTTTAAGCGATTTCAAGTCTCTAATTAGTTTATTTTATTTTTTAAGTAATTTTTAGCGATATGTGTATTTTGTGGTCTCCATTAATGCCATATCTATTTGATAATTGATATTCGTAGCATACTTTTAGGAACTTTTTAAAATTAATTCAATTCTCTAATTTGTTTGCTTTGATTTTTTAAGCGATTTCAAGTCTCTAATTAGTTTATTTTATTTTTTTATATATTTTTTTTAGCAAGGCATGTGTGGGTTTTATGTGGGTGTGCTGGTCGCCATTAATGCAACACAAATATTTGATAATTGATATTCGTAGCATACTTTCAGGCACTTTTTAAAATGAATTCAATGCTCTAATTTGTTTGCTTTAATTTTTATGCGATTTCAAGTCTCTAATTAGTTTATTTTATTTTTTTAAATATTTTTTTATCAAGGCATGTGTGGTGCTGGTCGCCATTAAGGCAACACATATATTTTCCCTAAACGAAAGGGGACTAGCGGGTGCTCTGTACTTAGGGAATGGGGGGGCACCCTATGGTAAAGGGTGGTTAGTGGGCGACATTTCTTCTTCTTCTTGGGCTACCAAGTGGCCAACAAGGACGTCGGCAGAGGCAGAGGCAGAGGCAGCGACGTCGGCGCACCCTTTAACCGAAATACTGAAAGACCTGCGCAACGTTTTTGGGGCTACTTTTTGAGGGGGGGTGTGGGGGGTGAGTGGGGGGGTGGATGGGGGCAGGTCATTGAGTGGTTGTTGTGGACCCTGCATGGGGTGTGTTGGTGTGTGTGGGTGTGCGTGTGTGGGCAGAGATTCCCGGCGACGTCTATCGTTCGTTCGTTCGCAGAGTGACAGCAATGGCAGGCATCCATATGTATATACACACACGCCCTGCTCCTCGCACACACACATGCCATGTGTGTGCTGCATGTGGGAGGAAGTGAGCCAGAGCGAGAGAGCACCAGAGAGAGAGAGAGAGAGAGACAGGGCGAGAAGCGAGCGAGCGAGCGAGCAGCAGCTTCGTTTTTAAGGGAAGCAAAATGTATTGCTCATCGAAGGCTATCGAATGTGGTCGTCGTCGTCGTCGTCGGGAGCTCCCTGCTCCCCCTCCCCCCCACTGCCACTGGCACAGCCACAGCGTCGCTGCCTCAGCTGGCAGTTGGCAGCGGTCGCTGCCTCGGCCGGCGTCGCTGTCACCGCAGAACAATGGAGCTGGACGAACATGTTGCGTCCATTCCGTACACACACGCACGTGAGTGGGTGTTCCTGCCGCGTGTGTGTGCTCCCGAGCACTGTGTGTGTGTGTGTGCCGACTCCCACATGCGCATCGTTGTTGCTGTCTGTCTTTGGTACCTCCACCACCCCCCTCCCCAGCAGCACCACCCTTTCTTTAGTTAGTCCGTCGCGTCCGAGTCCGAGCCGCTTCGTGTTTTATTACTCGCGACCTCCGTTCACGAAGATGGCGGCTGCTCCACACACTCGAAGCCAAAACACACACATGAGCATTGGGTATTGAACACGAACACACACCCCCACACACGCACACTACATACACACACCTATGGCCACGAATGTGTACAGTCCAACTCCCGAGAAACGGAATACTAATTGTCAAAATGCGATTCAAATCTCCAGAAATTTAAACCAAAATGTTTTTCATAAATTCACACCGAGAGAAACATAATATTTATTTATATTTATTTCACTTTTTGAATATTTTCTTCAAAAAATTGCTTTTATGTTTATTTTAATTTAATTATTATTATACCCTTGCTGAGGGTATTATAATTTTGCCATGATATTTGCAACGCAGTGAAGGAGGCATCTCAGACCCCATAAAGTATATATATTCTTGATCAGCATCACCAGCCGAGTCGATCTAGCCATGTCCGTCTGTCTGTCTGTCCGTCTGTCTGTCTGTCCGTCTGTCCGTCTGTCTGTCTGTCCGTCTGTCCGTCTGTCGGTTTCTACGCGAACTAGTCTCCCAGTTTTTGAGCTATCGGGCTGAAATTTTCAGCATAGTCTTATTTCTTTAGCACGCAGTATATATGTCGGAATGGCCGAAATCGGAAAACTATATCCTATAGCTGCCATAGGAATGATGGCGAAATTAATGTACAAAAAATTTTAACTTTTCTGTTTTTCAACGAATTTTTATAAATTTCAAGATGTAGTGGTTTTTTTTTTGATCCAAAATTACGGTTTTAATTTCATTAAGATTGGACAACTATATCATTTAGCTGCCATAGAAGGGATCGGTCGGTTTATATGAAAAAAAAAAATTCTACATGTAAAATATAAAATTTAAAAAATGTACATAAAATATTTTTTTAAATCTCCAGAAGTTTAAACCAAAATGTTTTCCATAAATTAATTAATTAGTTAATTAGTAATTAATGGTTTAATTTTATTTACTTCTGTAAAAGTAAATTCTTACTATCGATACTCTTTTTCCAAATAAATTTAAAATATCCCCAAACTAATAGAAAACCCATTAACAAAACAGTCTCAGCTTTTTTTTGTTCAAGTGTATTTTTGTAAGCCAAATAGTTGGATAAATAGGTTTTCAAGGTCCCAGCTAGGATCTCTGCCAATCTGCAAAGGTAGTCAGACCTCCTCTGGGGGCAGCTCATGGTCCTGGAACTCCCTATACGGAGATAGATTTAAGAATTAAGAATAAATTGATCTTGTTACTCACATTCTAGTTTCGATAATCAACAGGAACTGCTGGGACTATCAGGGGATTTTTTGATGTCTGTGTTGACCAAATTTCGATATTTGTCTTTCCTTGTGAGTGTTTCCCTTGGAGATCTTCTGTTTTCATATGCTTAGCATGAGAATTTATCCTGCAGGGTCATACCCTGTCATTCGTCATTCCTTGTTAATGTTTCAGCGAGGTGTAGCACTTTCCGTCTTCAGTGTTTATCTTCGGGGATATTCTGTTCTAATATAGCATGTGTATTTATGGGACCAGATCGTGTTCTTTTTTTCGTCCTTCCTTTAGTATTTTTTCTATCCTCACGGTATACAGGCAGCAGAGTGTAGGGACTTTCAAATAGCTTGTGTATTTATCCTCCCAATTTTGGAGCTGGTATTCGTGTTTTATTTTGCTCCAAGAGCCTATGTCTGTTTGATCCTTAGAGCAGTGGATGGTGGTGAGCGTTTCTTCTTCTATGCCGGCGTTTTATAGGTGGTTAGAGGAAGGATCTACCGTATTTTTAGTATATTTACCTGACGGGATGATACGTACGGCAAGCCTTTCTTACATGATCTTGTTTGTGATACCAAATGAGAGAGACGTGTTTTTCGTGTCTTAGCAGTTCTTAAACGATTCTCAGAGTCTTGTGTACTTTCCTCCTGTTCTGTGGATGTCCTTGCCTTGATTTTGATTAGATAAAAAAGAATTAACCATTTTTAAAGTATATTTACCAGTCTAAGGTTTTAGTTTCCTTTGTATCATTTAAGTGTCCAGGCCTTTGTGATACTTTGGATGATGGATCAGAGTCTTGTTCGTCTGTGTGTGCATATCCCTTACCCTCTTGCGTAATTTTCTGATGATTTTGGTTAGAGAAGCAGCAGAGTGTCCAATCAGTTTCCTTTATTTTTTATATTTTCCGTTAGCTTTCCTTTATTAGAAAAAGTATAAGTATATTTTAGTATATTTACCTGTGTTTACTGTTTATAAGAAAAAGGAATTATTATATCTTAGTATATTTACCTTTGTTAGTTACTCCTTATATTGTATTTTTTGTTATGTTTATTTTCCAATATGTTTCCTGTGTGTCAATTCGTGTTCATCCTTATATTGTATGTTATTATATTTATTATTTATACTTTTTATATTTTATTATATTTCCTGTTTTGGTGTATTTCATTAATAAGAAAAAGTAATTACTGTATTTTAGTATATTTACCTGTGTTAGTGGTTGGGATCTATGGCGTCAGTGTTCTTCTGGGCAACAGATGTCCTTGCGCTTCCTTTGTGTTATTTTAGTGTCAATTTTTAAGTGTTTAATCAGAGCCGTGTCCAGTCTGTGTTTCTTCTGTGCTGTGGATGTCTTCCATGTATATTTACCAGTCAATGTGTCTTCATTGAACTACAGAGTTGATATCTCCTTTTATCATTT
The DNA here is from genome assembly GCA_014170255.2 of Drosophila triauraria. Taxonomy (NCBI): domain Eukaryota; kingdom Metazoa; phylum Arthropoda; class Insecta; order Diptera; family Drosophilidae; genus Drosophila; species Drosophila triauraria. Next base: position 2,498,979 of record CM024333.1, on the reverse strand, counting down.
TATTTTATTTTCTGTTTTAATTTATTTTTTTATAGGATGGAGGAATTATATTTAAGAATATTTACCTGTGTAGTGGTTTCAATAGCATCTAACAGAAATTGTGAATGTCCTTAACCCTATTAGACGTTTTATTATTGGAATATTTACCAGTCCAGGGGTCATCATCCAGCTTCGTAGTCTCCAATCTACTTTCTTTGTCATTTTATTGTCCAAGCCTTGCTTATATGTGTTGAGTCCGTGTTTTATCTGTTATGCGGATGTCCTTGCCTTAATTTTGATTAGATAAAAAGGAATTTACCATTTCCTTAAAAATATTTACCAGTCAAGATGTCTTCATCGAGCCTCTGAGTTTCCTATCTGCTTCCATCGTTTCATTCAGCATTATTTTGTATTTAATTTCTTATTTAGTGGTATTTGCATCTATCTCAGTTAAGGTGTATGTATCAAGCAGCAGAGCTTCCCATCAGTTTCCTTTTATTGTACTATTTATAAGAGAAAGGAATTATTATATCTTAGTATATTTACTTGTGTTAGTGATACTTGCCCCAAAGTATTGTCACGTCCGTGTGTTTCTTCTGTGCTGTGGGTATCCATCTTCTTTTAAATGATTCTTTGGATTAGAGAAAGAACGAATTCAAAATTTTTTAAGATACTTACCAGTCAAGCAGCAGAGCTTCCAATCAGTTTCGTTTATGTTTATTTTTTATATTTTCTGTTAGTTTTCCTTTATTAGATAAAAGTATAAATATTTTTTAGTATATTTACCTGTGTTTTCTTTACCATTTACATCAATAACATCGTCTGCGTTTTTTTTTATGTGTAAAATTGTGGTCCTTCCCTTTAACGTGGTTTTATTTTTTTGATTAGAGAAACTAATTACCTTTTTTGATGTACATTTACCTGTGTAAGAAGTTCCGACTGCAGCAGAGGAAAGGTGTAACATCGTTTGTGTTCTTGTAAAATGTTTTCCGAAACACTTTATGCTTAAACCTAAACTAAAACTACACAGCACTAAAATCTACTTTCTGCTTAGCCCAAACGAGAAACTTAAAATAGAAAGTATGAGAACTTGTTGACCGAAAATTTTAAAATGGAAAATATTATTCTATTTTTTTTTTTTTCTAGTTGTTACCGGTTGGAAGTGTTCGTTGAAACTGATTTCTGTTGGAGCTCGTCGAGCCAAGCCACATGACAGACACCACAAGTCGGAGTCAAGGCTGACTAGATCGAAAAAGTACTAAATATTAGCCTAAAAATCAAATTTAATCAATATAGCCGTGCAAACTGTAACCTCCCAACCGCCTACTTAGTTTCGGAATTATTCCTAAAGTATCAGCCCCGCAAGGTTACGCTCTAGGAATATCTCTAGGAATATCTAGGACCTATTTTAAGCCCTGGTATAATCAGGAAGATTCACTAGAAGAGGCGGCCTTATAGAAGACCGACTGTACTTGGATATTTCTGTATCCTAGCACGCATTTGGGCACACACTCGTGTGTGTGTGTGTGTAAGTTTGGAGTTGTGCTTTCTGCTTTTTGCACATTTTGAACTTTCGCTCTCCACCTCCATCTCCACATCCACATCTCCCTCGCCATCTCCATCTCCATCTCCATCTCGCTCGCCATCGTATCTTTAATTGAAGGACTTTTGCGCAGCTCACACACATGCGACTCCATCCTTTATCGCCCCGTCTCTTTCCAGCCCCGATTCGCCGCCTCGCTCTGGCCCACGGTGCGGTCCATGTCAGTGGCTATGTGAAGAATGAAGCAAATGAATATCTCATGCTTATAATGGTCGCCCGGGCGACAACGCCAAAGGAGGAGGATGGTCCTGACAGGAGGATGGGGTATCCAAGGCCCAAGGTGGGGAGTCGCCAGATGAGAGGTGGCTAAGGCAGCGCGTGTGTGAGGAGCTCGGAGCAGTTCGAAAGTCCTAGGGATGGCAAGAAGCTAAAAACATTTAGACCTAAATAGTATATATATAAAATAGAGATATATTCATTGCATATCTTTTATTTTTACCTTACAACTAATTATTTATATAAAAAAAGTTATTTATAAGATCAATTAAAGGTTTTCGATATTTATCGATCATTTACTGTTGAAAAGTACGTATTTGTCGACAGATAAAATTTGGATAATTTCGATTAACGATAAAGTAGACCTCTGAGCACAAGATGGACTTATAAAACACTCAGAAAACACTCAAACAATCTTTGTCTTGTTCTAATTTCATGACTTTGGATAAGTAATAAGCAATAATAATTTATAAATCGATCAACTTCACAGATTTATAGAATATTATAAATCAATAGAAATAAATAATATTTTCGATAACCAAAAAGTCGATACTTCTCGATCGATATATCCTATCGGATGTTGCCTACCCACACATACATATACATCCCTAAAGTAGCCCTTTGAGCCACCACCGACCAGGCAGGCAGGCAGGCAGGCAGGCGACCAACCACCACCCACTCCTCCTTATTGTCTTGTCCCTCTGTATATATGTATATACGTGCATGTCCTGCGGGTGAGCCTGTGTGTGTGTGCGATGTGGCCTGCGCACATGTGTGTGCGAGAGTTGGAAATGGATGTGGATGTGGAGAGCACTTTGAAGCATATGCACATTTCGTGCTATCGAAAGAGAGACACAAATGAAGGCACTGGGGGTGGCTGACTGGGGTGGTGCAAAGGGGTGGACCAAGCTGGGCAGGAGCCGAGCCGAGGCTTATGTAAGCCAATACATATACACAATGCGCGATATTTATGTGAGCACTTCGGGTCTGTGTCTGTGTGTGGGCGATTCATTCGCTGCATATGTGTGCAAATATACATACACTCCGTCCCTATGTATCTGAAATACTTCTCATATTCGATTGCCAAAGATAGTACGGTCTCGGTATCCCTATGCTTCCTTCGAGTCCCATTTGCGGCCATTAATTAGAAACTCTGGAAATTACAGCAGCCAGGACATGTCAGTAGATGGTAGATAGAGACAGAGAGTCCTTTGATGGCTACCTGTGGCAATTAGTTCAAAATTCGGGAACCTAGGGCCAAGTGGGACATGAATTTCAAAGAATTGTTTGGCATTTTAAGTTCTCTATTTCCTAAGACATTCCCTTTATTAAGTATTTTCCAGTATTTAATTAATTCCAGTATTTAAATATTTATTTTTTAAGTACATTTATTATTTATTTATCAAACTTCTTGTAGAATTTCTGGTGCAAATAAGTTCAGAGACTGCAGAAAAGTAAAAGTCTTCGATTTAAGTATAGATTCAGGTCTGCTGTTTCAGTTATAAAAGTACACTTTCCATCAAACATGAGTACAGACGTACTCAATTTAAGGATAAAACTATTTCAATTCAAGAATATTTTTACCTCATTTTGGTGTGAGTACTTTTGTATTCATTTTTTTTGGTCTCAAAGTAAGGAAAAAAAAACTTAATCTAGAAATTTTTAAAAAATCCGTGCTCAAAATAAGAATAGTACGAATTTGAGTACGCGGATTCTCAATTCTAAGTTATAAAAGTATACTTTCCATCAAACTTGAGTACAGACGTACTCAATTTAAGGATAAAACCATTTCAATTCAAGAACAATTGTACTTAATTTTGGTGTTAATACTTTTATATTCATTTTTAATTTTTTTTTTGGTCTCAAAGTAAGAAAAAAAACTAAATCTAGAAATTAAAAAAAAAAAATCCGTACTCAAAATAAGAATAGTACGAATTTGAGTACGCGGATGCTCAATTTCCGAACCCCATAATTCTCTCTGTGTAGGAAAATGTTAGGTAAATTCTGTAAATTGTTTTATTTATTTGCAAATTTATTTACTGATAAACTTTTAATTTCTAGTTAATAACTTTCCATGATGCAACTTGTATTTTCTCTCAAGTAATCAAAGCAATCAACTTATTGAATGTCACTGGCCAAGGATCGATAAAAAGGACATCACAGATCAACTTCGATGCCTTATCTCAGGCCTTGATAAATTAGCCAGGAGCCAAGGAGTCGTGTCTTATCGAGGATCGCGGCCACTTCACACCTTTCCAGGGCGAAAACAATCAAGCTCCGAGCCGCCGAGTCCTTCAAATCGGGCTCAAAAAATAACAAAAAAAAATAAATCAGCCGGCGAAGCCAAATGGAAAATTGGATTCCGGGGAAAGGGGATGCGAAGGGTTAATACATATCCTTACGTACCTATACAGGCTAAGCATTATGTATATGCAAAGTAGGTAGCGACCGGATGTGCAATTTGAATGCGAATGCGAATGCCAATGCCCGTAATTTGAATATTTAAACTCGCAAAAAACCGATGGATGGGATGTGTGTGTCGAACACAAATCAATTATTTGCGAAAATGATGGAAATTAGAATGCAACGGCAACGGCGGAAGGGGAGGGCTTTTTCCGATCCCGAATGCCGAGTCCCGAGTCCCGAATTGAGAGTCCCTTTACATTGTGTGCAATGTTGCAAAAGGATAACAGCAACAGGAACAGGAGTGCGAGTGCGAATTTGCATATTTATTGATCGGAAACAGGGAGGTTTCCGCTTCGGTTTCGGTGTGACAACTTCCTGGTCCCGCGGAGAAATGCAAATTATAATGCCCGATCTCCTCCATCCTCCATCCTCCATCCTCCATCCTGCACCATCATTATAATCCTTTATTTCCCACTGCATTCCCGGGGTGGGAAAGGGGCACAGCACACACTGTGCTCTAATCCCAATAGAAAGGCGAAATGAAAACAAAAACGAAATCCAAAAATGCAAATTTGCATATTCCACATTGATATTGAAAAAGCGCGAAAACAGATGTCCTGCGTCCTGCCAGCACTGCCAGCACTGTCAGGCCTGCCTGCCAAAGGATGTGCGTGCCTAATCGGAGACGGTTCCTCGGAGGGACCTCGACTGGCAATCCAAAACAGTTGCCAGACGATCGCAAAGGATAACACATCGCCGGCTGCAAAGTAAACAAAAAATCGAATAAATCTATTAGCAAATAAATAAGTTTTAGTTTAATTTAATACGGTAAAATACAGATTTATTTTAAATATATTTTAGAAAATATAAACTTTACAGCATTTAAGTTCTCTTTAGATTTCTCTTGCTAGAAATTCAATTCTCAATTTAATTTCTAAAATATCTTAAACAATAAATTTACGAAATATATAATTGTTATTATTTTTGATCACATTTAAACATAAATAATTATATTCACATTTACTTAAACAATTTTAAGCTGTATATTTGCATACAAAAATTAACAAATAAATAGTTAACAGATAATTCTTCTTAAAACTTAACACCAAAAAACTTAGACACAACTTTAAGCCCTTTTTGAAAATATTATTAGTTCTCTTAGAAAAACTTTATTAATTCTAATTAAAAGCAGAAATACTTCTCTTAAAACAATACCCATTCCAACCAAATTCTCCCGATCAGGACCTTCGGCGGCGCCGCAGGACATTTACTTGCGTTTTTTGCCCGCGCTCTTCGCGGCCTGATTTTAATATTAAAACAATTCCGCGGCGGGGGGTTAGAGACAAGAGGAAGTTGGGCAGCAATCTCGTTGCCAGGATCGCTGGCGCAACGGGATTCGGATTCGGAACCGGCTGTGCCTCGTCCTGCGTCCTGCGACTGTCAACGTGTCAATCAAGCGCTGCCTTCGCCCCGCTTTTGCTTAATTCAGATCGTGTCGTCCTTGATTCCCTGCACCCTTCAACTTCAGCCTGATCCTTGAGCTTAACCCCTTTTGTGCCGTCTCTCCTTTGCTTGGAGCTGGCCCCATGAGGTCCCTGGTGACAGCCATTGTGCCAGGGTCAGGACAAAAGTCACGGGAAAAACGGGAATGAAGAGAACCTGGCTGGGAATAAATTCCAGAAAGCGAATGAGTTCTGATTTAGTTTCTTCCGTTTTTATTCGAGGATAATGCTGGCAGATCCCTCGAATGATATAGATCGGTTAAAGTTGAAGGAAAAATCGGAATCTAAAACGTTGAGGGACTTCTAAGCCAGTCGTAGTCGCACTCGCACTCGTACTTGCTCTTGTCCGTCGTTGTTTTAATAAATTAAATTCCGGAAAATCCACAGGAAGTCTGTCTGTGCATTTTTTCTCTCACTCTTTCTCTATCTCCCTCTCTCTCTCTCTCTCTTTCTCTCTGGTGGGGGTAAAGGGGGGCCGACTGCAGTGGCAGCCATTCATTCTATCACTTCCTGGCTGCAGCAGAAAAGGAGGCGACAGCAGCGCATGCCGACACGGACTTAATTTCATTTAAGGACTCGGTTCAGGTTGGATTTTCTACACCACAAAAAAATTGACATTACAAAGTAAAGAAAATATACTAGAGTTTTATTTTAAAGTTTATTAGAAACTCTTAAAAATATCAGCATGAAAATGTCAAGGAAAGTATATTAAAAATATGTTTTCAAGTTGTTTTGGAAACTCTTTGAGTGCCTACAAATGTCAGGAAAATAAAATCAAACTTCTAATAGAATTTATGATACAGATAAGATCAGAGACTGCGGAATAGTAAAAGTCTTAGATTTAAGTCTAGATTCAGGTCTGCTTTCTAAGTTATAAAAGTATACTTTCCATCAAACTTGAGTACAGACGTACTCAATTTAAGGATAAAACCATTTAAATTCAAGAACAATTTTACTTAACTTTGGTGTAAGTACTTTTATATTCATTTTTAATTTTTTTTGGTCTCAAAGTAAGGAAAAAAAACTTAAACTAGGAAACTAAAAAACTAAACTAAAAAATCTGTACTCAATATAAGAATAGTACGAATTTGAGTACGCGGATTCTCAATTTCCGAACCCCATAATGCTCTCTGTGTGGGAAAATGTTGGGTAAATTCTGTAAATTGTTGTTTTATTCATATATTCAAATTATTTTTTAAAGACTCTTAAAAAAATGTAGTTACATTAACTATTATCTGAGGTGTTTAATTAGCATTGGAAACCAAATTTACATTACAAAGTAAACAAAATATACAAGAGTTTTATTTTAAAATTTATTAGAAACTCTTAGGGCGGCTCTTAAAAATATCAGCATGAAAATGTCAAGAAAAGTATATTAAAAATATGTTTTCAAGTTTTTTTGGAAACTCTTCGAGGGGCTACAAATGTCAGGAAAATATATTATACTTATTTTTTAAAGGTTTTTTTAAAGTATATTGTAGTTGCAATAACTATTATCTGAGGCATTTAATTAGCATTGGAAAACTAAATTAACTAAATTAATTACTCGAAGCTAAATTTCTGATAAATCTATTAAATGTAAATATATTAATAAATTTCTCTAACCAATTTTAAAGTTATTAATTTATGTACGTTACATATTACATTAATTGTAGAATTAAAGGAAATTGAGTAGAATTTCTTCCTTTAATTTCTTCCTGTGCAAATCCCCTTCACTGGCTGGGGCATAAAATAAATGTAATAAAAGATAAATTCATAGTTCACGCCCTCAACAAGTGTCGTCCCTCTCAACTGCTGGGAGAACTCCCAATAATCCAATAGCTGAAGGCAGAAGGTCCTGCCTGACTGACTCCGGAGGACTGACTCCGTTAGGAACCCCCTGGACTTCCACTTCCACTGACCAAACACGTGCCAAGTGGCGAAGGTCACTGCCCAGCCGATTTCTGGGTTAATTTCATGAGAAATGAAAAATTAATTGAGAAATAATGTTGACAGGCGCTGACCACCACCGCCGGCCAGCCAGCCAGCCAGCCAGCCAGGAGGGCAAACAGGATCCCGCAGGACCCCCTGCCTGCAGTGTCAGTGGGCTGTCTAATCCCAATTGCAGTCGGTCCTTCGGCGGCAGCGTCTTGAGCACGTGCTAGGTCCTGCTCCTGCTGATCCTGCCTTCGATGACCAATGGTCAAAAGTTAAGGCGTCGGCCATTTTCGACCAGCTGGCCGAGCAGCCAGAGGTCAGCCATCATCATTATCACGCTTATAAGTCCGTTCCAGCTCCGTTATGCCCAGTTCCTTGCCGAATGTCCTTTATCCTGGGCCAACCCCCCGTGTATGTGCGCTTTCCCACCCTGTGACTGAGCAAATCAGGCCGAGCAATTGGTATGCAAATTGAAGTAAACTTCTCCCTCTGCCCCGATCGAATTTGTAGAGGTTTCTGTCCGTGTCCGGGGGTTGGTCACTGGGGTCCGGGGTCCCAGGTTCAGGTTCGGGTTCGGGTTCAGCTCTAGAGATTCCGGTTCGGGTTCACAGAGTCGGAGCTGGTCAAGGGGTGACATGAACTGAACTGGCCAGTGGTCAACTTGATTAGTGGCTCTCCCAACCCTCCTATGGCAGGAGGATATAATGAAGCGTGCTCGGGGAGTGATCTCTTTGGTAAAAACATCGCATTTTTCACATTAAACAGAACATAAATCACGGAATTAATGGGGCAACATCCCTGCGCGTTTGCCTTCCTACAAATTGTGTGCAAACAGGACCAGGAAGGAGAAGGAGCAGAGGTCCCGAGTGGGCTGGGCACACGATCACAACATTGGTGGCCATAATGTGCTGAAAATATTTGACTTACTGCTTACATCCTCCTTGTCCTGGCGTGAATTATCATCGAATTGGTCATCTTTGTCCGAGGTCCGAGGGGGATGGCCTGTAGTCATCGTCCATCATCGGATTAAACTCGAAACTGGAGAAGCCTCGGGTCAAGTGATTATGGGGCGGAAAATTATAGGAATTTAATTGCAGGCAAAATATATTTATATTTAAATTTAAGCACGAAACCAAAGGCAGAGGGACTTAAGCTGAAGGAGCGCCGGCGGGGGTCTTGAGTTCCTGATCTTGATCAAATGCACATACGGCTGGCAACGCGCCTTAGCAACCGAATAATAAATCCATCCTTCCATCCTGTCAGCCCTCCTCCTTCGCCTTCGTCCTGGCGAAAATGCTGTTGACATTTGAACTAAGAACCGTTTTCTTATAATATGGCAAATAATAATCCCTAGCCACAGATGCTTAAAAAAAAATAGTAAAAAACTAGACTAGGCAGGGGAAACATAGGGGGAAAACAGGGAAAACGGAAAACTATGCCACTGACAGAGCTTATGCGTACTTTCCGCCTCAACTGCTTGAACTGCTTGCGGCGGCCACGCCCCCTCCGCCTCCGCCACAGCCATCAACTAAGCCTGAGCTCCTTTTATTTACAAAAGCGAATGGCAAACAAGGAAAGCCGAGGAGAAATGGGAAAGAACACACACAAAATGTAATCCCAACGAAAAGTAAATTGTATTTCAGGGCAGACTTGTTGATGTACACGTGTGTGCGAGTGTGTGTGCGGGTGTGTGTGGGTGTGCATGTGTGTGGCACCCTGCACACACAGAGCATATATGCACAAAATGCTATGCAATTTTTATATATTTTTTATATTTTTAATATATTTTATCAAAGATTAATTTATTAAAAATGTTAAATATAGAAAATACTGTTTAAAAAATATATTTTCCAATAATCCTTGAGCTCTGATTCGTGTTGCTTCCTTTTCGATTTCTATTACATTTTTTGTATATTTATTATATCCTTAATTATAAGGAAAATATACTTAAATATGTTTAACATGGAAAATTCTGCCTAAAATATATATTTTTATATTTATTTATATATATAAATAAAGGGCATCCGATATTCCTTGAGCACAGATTCGTGTTGCTTCTCAATTCCATTTCTATGCAATTTTAATATATTCTTTATATATTTAATTATCAAAAATTAATTCATTAAAAATGTTTAATATAGAAAATACTGCCTAAAATATATATTTCAATATTTATTAATATATATAAATAAAGGACATTCGATATTCCTTGAGCTCTGATTCGTGTTGCTTCTTAATTCGATTGCAATTACATTTTTTTATAGATCTTTTATCTTTAATTATAAGGAAAGATATACTTAAATATGTTTAACATAGAAAATTCTGCCAAAAAATATATTTGTATATTTATTTATATATATAAATAAAGGGTATCTGATGTCTCTAGGGCTTCGCTGCTCAACCAAAAGCCACTGAAAACCTGCTGCGGCGGCCGAGGAGGGAACTGGGAACCTAAAACTAAGTCCTCATCACGGATATGAGCAAGACAATGACAAGGAACGACTGAATTATATGGGAATTACTTCTAAGCGAAGACAGCGGCAAAAAAGCAGAACAGAAAATCAAAAAAAAAAGACAATACTAAGGGCCTGCTAAGAAAGCTCTTCACTTTGAGATTCGCCAGGGCAATAAACCAAAGAAAAAAACATAGTTCCTATTTACATATAAAAATATATATAATTAATAACAAATAAATAAGCTTTAAACTGCCTTATTTGCCTAAGAAAAAAATATATAGAATGAGGAATGAGGAAAAGGAAAAATTAAATGAAAGTACCTGAAATGATTAATTCGCTTTGAAGCTGGGAAAATAATAAAAAACGAATCTATTGATAACTCTTATGAACCCTTATGGACATACAATATCGTTACCCAAACTGGCGGGAAACGTTAACTGTAAATGGGATTTGGCAGGGGAAGAGTTTTCCCTTAAAACCCACTCCCACTCCCACTTCCACTTCCATGTCGCATTCGCGTTCCACATCAGGACTAATGGAACATTGAGCAGGAGCAGCATTCCGCTTAGGCATCCGTCGGACTATGTGTGTCCGACAGTTTCCCTGCCACTCAAATAAGCCCCCGCCCCGCATTTTCCCAGCCCCCTCAGCTCCTTCCGTTCCGTTCGCTTGATGTTTTCACGAGCTCACAAAGTCGATAAATATGTATACACATGTACACACGCACCCACACCCACACCCACATGTGGCACTGCCATATATATATTCCTGTATATGTGTATATAGAGGTGGGTGGACGTAGTGGTCCTGTTTCCCTAGCTTTTGCCGCTTTTCCACACACACAGCTGCACATGTCAGACTCGAACTTTTAGCAAAAGACTGTTTCGTCTGCTTCCGCTGCGGCTCCTGGCCTGGCTTCAAGGGGTCCTCGGTCCTCGGTCCTCGGTCCTCGGTCCTCAGTCACTATCCACAGTTCGCCTAACGACCCACCAATGTCCCCCATCCCGCAGCTCCATCAGCTCGCGAGTCCTTTAACAGTCACCGATTTCCCAGCTTCCAATAACAATGTGTTCTCGTTTTCCCTCCTCCTTGCTCCTTGCTCCTTCCTCCTCCACCGATTCCTGCTCTATGGTCGAGTTAACTTCTGCACATCTGACGGGCATGTACATCCTCGTACATTTGGGGTCCCTCAAAGGGAAGACATCAGCATTTCAGACATCATCCGTTCTCCGTTCGCCGCTCCATCAGTTAAAAGTACATGTTTTTGAGAGCAATTAGGGTCTAGTAGAACTTTCAAACTTAATTCAATAGAACTGCAATATATATATTTATTTAAGAAACTGGAACATGGTATTGAAACATAGAACGGAAGTCTCAGATTTTTGCTAATTTAGTAAAGCCAAAATTGCATATATTTCAAGTTGGATAGCTTTTCTGTGCGGGTTTTTATTAGGTTAATAAATGTGCAGATTGAGTTTAGAAATTAAAAATATAAATATTTTTTCAATTTTTAACAATTTTAATGATCAACATTTTTTTTTCTGATATTTTTCAATATTTTGGTTTTAAATGGTTAAAATACACAGAAAATACACAGCTTTTGGCTATCACTCCCTTTTTGGCTATAAGAGGCTATTAAGAAGACCTCAAATTCGCACATTTTTGGGTTAAAAATATATTTTGAAAAATATGGTAATTTTTTGGGAAAATCTAAGATAAAAATAATCATAAGTAAGCCAAAAAAGCATCAATTTCCATTCGGAAAGCTTTTCTATGGTAGTTTTTATTAGATTAATAAATCTGCCTTTTAAGTTTGAAAATTTAAAAAAATTTAATTTTGCTCAATTTTTGACAATTTTAATGATGTAACCCCTTATAGAATTTTGAAAAAATGGGGGAAATTTTTTTTTCAGATTTTTTCAATATTTTATCATTGTTGAATTAAGATTTTAATATCGAATATAAAATATATAGGGCTTTTTGCTGTCACTCCCATTTAAGCTATTAGAGGCCCTCAAAAATACCTCAAATTGGCTCAATTTGGGTATTCAAAAAATATAATTATTTTTGCGGACAAATCAAATTGAAAAAAAAGGCATAACTAAGCCAAAAAAGCATATATTTCGTTTTGAAATGCTTTTCTATGTAAGTTTTTATTAGATTAATAAATCTGCATAAATAGTTTAGAAATTAAAAAAATATATTAAAAAAAATTTTTTTTTTTAATTTCTAAACTATGTATTTTTGGCAGTTTCAATGATATAACCCCATTTGAAGTTTTGAAATAATGGCAAATAAAATTTCGATTGTAAATAATAAAATTTTAATGGCGAATCGAAAGATATTCGGCTTTTGGCTATCAATTTCCTTTCGGCTATTAGAAGGTCACAAGAAGACCTCAAATTCGCACATTTTTGGGTGGCATTTATAGTATTTTTGGACAGAAAAGTAAGGAAACTAACTTCGGTAAGCCGGAGTAATTGGATTATTGAAAATCGATTCATTTTGGTAAACACATTTTACATATTACATGTAGAATTTTATATTTTCATATAAATTAAGCGTTCGTCTCTATGGCAGTTTTATGATATTGTTGTCCGAACTAAATAAAATGAAAACCGTAGTTCCAAGACCGTAAAAACCGCTATATCATGAAATTTATAGAAATATGTTGAAAAACAGAGATGTTAAATTTGATTTTTCAATAATTTCATTGATATAAAAAAAAAGACTCATTATTTAGAGCCCAACATCCTGTGCATCACTTAAATAGTCTACCTAGGATCTTATTATCTCTTTAAATAGAGTACAATACAAATATATGTAAATATATACAATATTAATTTTCCTATAAAACTGGAACATGGAAATGAAACACAGAATAGAACCTTAAGCAGAAATGCTGTCTTTCATTTTAGGCAACATCCTTGCCAGCCTTGAATCCAATCAAAGCCTTAAATTCAGTTGTAAAATTCGATCAAATTATTAATTGTATCAACAAAGTAATACTGCAATTGCAATCAAAAATAAATGAAAATAAATAAAAAATTTGAATAATATTTTAGCCAAAGCCAGGAATGAAAACACAGCCAGCTGAGTCCCACAGGCGTAATAAGACAATTTTGGAAATTGTGAAACTGTAGCAGTTAGTCAGGACTCCAGGACTCCAGCTCGTATATTAGTTTTGTCCCGAAGCACGCACACACATATGCATATGCAGGGGCGTTGTGGTATATAAAGTAAAGGGGTTAGTTAGGGGGGGTAAGGCGGGGTTTAAAAAGGATTTTAGATCCCATTTTGCCATGGAGTGTAAGGACGTCAGTCGGTTTGCCACCGCACGAATTTCCAAACTTTTCCCAGACACACACACCGGCACACACACGTGTGTGTGTCTTTGTGATTTGAATTAAACTTTCGCAGGAGGCAGGAGCAGGTCCTGTGTGTACACACGTATGGAGAATTTTACTGCAGACAACAAAAGGTCTAATGGCGGATGGCGATGGGGATGAAGTGGGTGGCGGAAAGGACACAGGCAGCGGCTTGGATGGACGGCGGAATGGAACTCTTCCGGTGGCTCCCCATTCACATATGCCTCCGCCTCCTCCTCCGCCCCTTTCAACCCTTTGCTTCCACTTTTCGGGAAGTTTTCCCTCAAAGCTTTGTTGTCTTCCAGAGCGAGCGAAAGAGAGAGAGAAAGGCCAGAGTACATACGAGATGAGGTCCTGGGCGGAGGACCTGTGACAGCTTGTGGTCTGCCAGCGACATTTGAACATCCATTTTATTTATTTCGGGCACATGCTTCACTGTACAGCCCTCCTAAAAGAAAAACCCATTGAGCTTCTCGAAATAAATCGAACATATTAAGTTCCCACACTTTTTCATAGATTTTAATTCAAAGTAATATTTTTTAAGCCCGAAAAATTAGAGTTTCTATTTCTCTCACCGCCACTGTTCCTCGCTGATGAAATCAATAATCCAGACGCACCTGACTCCCGGCCACAAAGGCCCCACGATGGTCATTTTGGCCATAACTGTACATTAACCCCCATCCGCAGCTGCTGCCAGCCCCCGGGGGCTGGTCCGGACCCAGACGCATAAACAACTCCAGACGAGGACGCGGACGAGGAGGAAATCTGTGGACTATTTTTGGCTCTGAGTCCGGACTCCGGAGTTGCCGTTCATATTTTACCCTTAACGTTCGGGGGCAAGGACATCGACGGACTGGAAGTGGGAGCTGGAGATAAGTAATAAATATTTCACCCGGACTTCGGACCAGGACTCGTGAACCCAAGGACCCAGAGAGTCCTGGCATCCTCCGCCGTCCTCCGTCGGCTGTCCGATAAACAAAGTTCGGCGTGTCCAAGTTTTTCATGTGACGCGACCACGAAAAGCGGTAACAATAAATACACGCCCTGTCATCCTTTTGCCACCCCTTCCCCTTCCTGTAGTCCCTGGTCCCTGGTCCCTTCCGCGACGATGTCCTGCGCATGGACAGCAGACGTTCGCCGCGAGTTAGCCCTCGGACTTGGGACCAAAAATAGCAAGCGAAACGCAATGCAGATTACTGGCTACACGGAGAGAAAGAGAGGTTAAGTAAGGGTTTTAATAATATATATATTTTTTTTTTAAGTTAAAAAATTACCGTTTAAAGAGAGGAGAGGGCAGGCTTTGCTGTACGATTGTTTTAAAAGGAGAGCCACGTCTTCTTCTTCAGTATCCGAAGCTGATAGAGTTCAACTTTCAGCTTGAATACCTCTAGCTTGCCGCTAGAAGCGTTTGGGAATTATAGTGCCCCTGAGAGTTGGGAATTTCTTCATCTAAAATAATTTCTGTAGGGTTTTACATTGACTAAAATATTTTCTTCATTTAAAATTATATTAAATAATATAAAAAGTAAAATTAAAAATTCTTTTATAAAACATTCATATTTCTGCCAGTGCTGGCCAGGCAGGACAGACGAGCTCGAGGCTCGGATTCGCCCTTGAATCATTTCAATTTGAAGTAAATTGACATTACATTGCCGTGGGTGGCACACGGCCCCCAGCTGGAGCTGGAGGTCGGGGGAGATAGAAAACTCAATAACTATCGGCGACGGAAGGGATGAGAGGTATGAAAAGCGAATCGAAGGCGATGGCGATGGCGATGGCGATGACTCTGCTGAGTGACAGACCCCTGGAAACAGGCTGGGCTCTGAGATCCGGAAGGGGATCTGTGAATTGGGATTTGGAATTGGTCAGAGCAGGAGTTGGAGCTGAGGCTGGGGCTGGGGCTGGGGCACAGACTACAGCAAACAGCAAACAAACCCAAACACAGACGGCGGGGGTGGGAAATCCAAAATGGCCGACCAGCCACGGCCACGGCTAGACCTTTGTCCAGCTGGAAAATCAAATTGCGAGTGGAAAGTTTCCCTTGTACCCTTATACGTACATTTGTTCCCACCGTTCCCACCCACCGGAAAGCCGGACAAATGCCGCCCCTTCAAGGATTGCGGAAAATTGCGGAAAAATCGTAGGCGGCAACACAGTTGAAAGCTGTGGCCGCAAGGTACTTAGGTTTATATTTAAAATCGGATGAAATATGTACTTGGAACCTGATTAATTTAAGTAAATACTTCAAATTATAATTTAATATGTAATACATTAATAAATATAAAAGCAAAATTCATTTCATGCTTAAAGATTGATAATTAATTGTATACGAGTTTATATATTTTAAAAATAACACATTAAAATACCCAAAAAGGTATTTAAGGTACTTAAGTTTATATTTAAAATCGGTTGAAATATGTACTTGGAACCTAATTAATTTAACTAAATAATTGAGCCTATAATGTAATATTTAATTTATTAATAAATACGTTAAACTGTACAAATTCATTTCATGCTTAAATCTTTGAAAAATAACATATGAAAATACCCCAAAAGGTATTCTTTACTTATTATTTTATTTTAATCATAGATTTAGCAAGAGATACTATATTTTTTGCTCTCTATGATCAATTATCTATATATTATTACTAAGATAAAGGAATTTTTTCCGAGGAAACATTTATTTATTTTGTATAGAGAATAATAAGCAATTTCAGTGAATTAAAGCCTTAAATTTGCCCTGATTTATTAGCTAAAAATCCCTAACTAAACCATTTATCTCAGTTAATTGGAACATTAAAGATATATTTATATATTCTAAAAACAAACATAAGAATTATTAGTTCTCAAATAAAAGAAACAAGATATTGATGCTAAGTATTTAGTATTTAAGTATTTAGTATTTAGTATTTGATGCTTATATTTAGTATTATTAGATCCTAAAACAAAACGCATCAGATTCCTATTTACTTGCGTATTCCCAAACCTAACTAAACCATTTACCTCAGTTAACTGGAACCTTAAAGATAGAATTATTAGTTCTCAAATAAAAAAAATATATATTAATGCTTAGTATTTAGTATTTTAGTATTTAGTATTTAGTATTTAGTATTTAGTTTTTAGTATTTAGTATTTGATGCTCATATTTAATATTATTACCTCCGTATTTCCAATCCTCTTTTTCAGTTAACAAAGTAAAGGACAATGGTAATACGAAATTCGTGTTCCTCAGTTATTTACCTCAGTTGACTGGTACCTTTAAGATATAGTTATATATTCTGAAAACAAACATAAGAAATATTAGTTCTCAAATAAAAAAAAGAAGATATTGATGCGAAGTATTTAGTATTTAGTATTTGAAGCTTATATTTGGTATTATCATATCCTAAAACTAAACTCAACAGATCCCTATTTACTTCCGTATTACCAATCTTTTCTTCTGTTAACAAAGTAAAGGATAATGGTAATACGAAATCCGTGTTCCTGCCCCGAAAATAATTTCCGAGAAGGGTTGCTCAGCTCAGTTCTCAGCTCAGGCAATCTTTGGTTTCTTGATTAAAAAAGTAATTAGAAAACTAAATGAAAGTTTAAGGCAGTGAAGAGGGCGGCCAAGGGGGGGGCCTTGTAAAGTTTTTCGGGGTAAAATGGGTAAATAATGTAAACTGAAATGACTGTACATGCGAGTAGTAGTTATTCACACCCGCACACACCACGCACACACGCACTACACATGCCTTTGTTTCTGGCTGTTAAATTCCAGAGGGGGTTGTCCCCGCTCTCTCTCTCCTTCCTCCTTCCTCTCGCTCGCATCCTTTCGTGAGGAATGTGTCCTGTTGGGTTCACATACACACACAGCCAAATGAACACCCACAAACACCCAGCACACACTCGCGTATGTATCGAGCATGTGTGTGTTTTCGGTGGACTCGAAATGGCGGATGGCGGAGGGCGGAGGGAAGGTGAAGGGTTGCTTGGTCACAGGCGGCGGTGGGCGGAGAGGAAGAGGGGGTGACACACACACTCGCACACACATGCGGGCGCAATAAATGTTTTCGAATGTCATTTGCTGCAAAGATGGCGACCATTAATATGGAACGAAAGGATTTGTTTTAATTTTGTTGCCCGTAGCAAAGTTGCGATATGTGCGGGCGAAGGATGCGAAGGATACGGGGACTGGGACGAGGACGAGGACTCGACAATAGTTCCGAGTTGGGCTGTGCACTTTCGTGGCATATGTGAGAATTACCAACTCTCAGCGTCCACAATTCATTTACCCAAGATATGTACAGACATATATAGAGCTACATATATATCAGGGAGCAGAGGGAGCCTGGGCTTACATATGTAAGTAGGTGGAGTCCTGCTCGACGTCGTCGTCGTCGTCGTTAGGGAGCTCCCTTTGGATTGAGTAATTAAACGGCAAAAATGCTGAATTGCATTCACTCCTTGCGGGATTGGTAATACTGACTACTTCATTTTTGGGCTGCCAACCAAAATTAAGCTTAGAAATAGCTCAGAAATGGCCGAAAATTCATTTACAAAACATATATGACTGCGATAAATGTGTATAAAATAAAGGAAACATGGAAACTAGGAACCCCAAAGAAAGCCCTGAATAAACTTTCGCCAAAAATAACATGAAAGACTTCAAAATCACACACAGCCAATGTTTGCAATTTGTAATTGGTTTTTGGTTCAGAGTTTCTTCCTAAAAAAAAGTCTTAAAAGTTTAAGTTTTAATTGGTTAAAAGTCCCCTTCGAATTTTGTATGTTTTTCCCAGATAAATTAAACAAATAAAATATATAAATTGCTTAAAACATTAGAAATTGAGTACAGACGTACTCAATTTAAGGATAAAACCACTTCAAATAAAGAATATTTGTTCTCAATTTTGGTGTGAGTACTTTTGTATTCATTTTGAATTCTTTTTTTGGTCTCAAAGTAAGGAAAAAAAAAACTTAATCGACGAATTTTTAAAAAATCCGTACTCAAAATGAGAAAAGTACGAATGTGAGTACGCGGATTCTTAAGTTACGAACCCCATAATTCTCTCTGTGTAGAAGCATGCTTAATCCTTTTTTATCTTTTTTTAGAAGCTTAAATATACAAGTTGTTAAGAACATAATTGCCTTAAAAATAGATTAACTTCATAACCTCTGAACTTTTGATTATAATTTGTTTATTTTATTTTATTTTTTTTTCAAAAACCGAGGCAATGTAGCGAGTCACAGACCAATGACCAATTAAATCAAGACTGCTCCCAGATCCCCCTTGGCTGTTACCCTGGCAACTTTTAGGTCGCAGAAAGAGCCCCAGAGCCCGGTCCCTTCTCGGCTTGGCATTTCTCCATTTCCCATAAAGATGGTGCGTGCCTGTTGTCCCAAAACGGATATTTGCTTTGTCATATCAAAGTCCCATATGGCCCGTAAACGGCGTCGCAAAGTGTCATCAGGGCCTAGGGGCGAGTGTGAGCCATAGCCAGAGATATCTGGCCTGTCAGTCTGCCTCTGTATATATACAGACGAGATGTGATAATAAAATACAAAACCAATAAAGGAAAGAGCTCTTTACACTTCACTTGCTCACCAAGAGTCCCGGTCCCGGACCCGGACCCGAGCTTCCGCCGCATGTCAAGAAACGCGGAGAAGGCCTACGGTTATTCCAATGAATTCGCAAAAGCCAAAGCCAGTCGAGGCATGGCCAGAAGAAGGCTCAACCTCTCAACCTTTCACCCCCTAACCCTCAGCACCCAAAAGAAGCCTCCTCCTCCCCCTCTGATAACCAACGGTGCGTTACTTTCTTTTTAGGGGGAAGGGGAGGTGTGTTGTGTGGCGTTTCTGGATCATCATTTTTTATTTTCCGCCTGAGCCCCGGCAGGCAAATGTGGAAAAGTACCCGGCAACTCGACCAAATGCCAATGACGGTGGCCCTCGTCCTCCTCCTTCTCCAACCCCACTTCCGCCGAAAGTAGTATGTGTGTGTGTGTGTGTGTGTGCCACTTTTATTTTCGCTATCAGCCATTTAGCCACACACACCAACACACACATGCCCATAAAGAAAAGAATCAAAACGCACACAGCAAGAAATAATATAAATATTTCCATTAAGCTGCAATTTTCTAATTTACAAATATTTAAATCTTAATCAATTTCGTTAATTTTAATTTATTATAATATTGAATATAAAAAAATTATCAAGAATTAAATAATCAAGAATGAAATAATCGAATAACTCATATCACTTATATGTTTCGATTACTTCTGCTTATCGATAAGTTATCCTGTACAACTATCACCTCTAGCCACTCAAAAATCACACACATGCCCATAAAGAAAAGAATCAAAACGCACACAGCAAGAAATAAATGAATAATAAATAAATTAAAGGTTTTCTAATTTACAAATATTTAAATCTTAATCAATTTCTTTAATTTAAATTTATAATAATATTAAAAATATGTCAGTAAGGATACAAATATTATCAAGAATAATAATAATGAAGACTGAAATAATCGAATAACTCATATTACTTATATTTTTCGATTATTTCTGCTTATCGATAAGTTATCCTGTGCAGCTATCACCTCTAAATACTTAAACAAATATTTTAAAAATATATACTAATACATTTCCATTAAACTCTTCATTGTTACGTAGCTTAAATTATAATTTCGACTCTTACATTTTTTTTCGCGTGCACTTTGACACCTTCCACCTTCCATTTTCCTCTCGGTTACAGTACACATTCATATGTCACCTCCAACGTCCCCATCCCAATTCCCCCTGCCTCCATTTCCATCCCATCCGTCCGTTTTTACGGCCGTACCTTGTCCGCAGTCAGGCTTAGTGATGCCTGCCTGCCTGGCGCAATGATCAGCCTGTCATCGGAAAGAGGCGTCGCGAGAAGCTGGAAAAAAGATACATTGTTTGAGATACATCAAGTAAAGTGAATGTCATCAATAATTGGGGAATATTCAGCTCTTTAAAATAGAAAAAATAATAAGGATATATAAATATTTAAGGAATAAAGCAAAGTCCTACTGCTATTTTTATGCTGTAATTATTTTTAGGCCCGAATTATTTAAGTGGCATAAAGAAAGCAATAAATATTTTATAAAGGACATCTGGCCAAAGGTAACCAACAGCTTTTTAGCGAATTAGCAAGCACCACGAGCCCATCGTGGAAATATTGCCACGTAACCAGCCACCGTAAGGCAGCACACCAGACCAGCACACCACCCATCACTCCACCAGCCATCGGTTGGCGTTTGACCCCGCGCACTTTTTGCAAAGCTCCCCCTCGCCCTCGCCCTGGCCGGAGTTTATCTGAAAGGGTGTTTACCTTTAACGCGTGGTGTACACGATATGGCGGGCTCTCCGGTTGCCTGGGCAGCTCTTGGCAAATTTCTGAATATATTATATATGCAAAGTATTCGTGAATTGGTTTTTTCGCTTATCCAACTGCCAATTTTCTGTGCCGCGCCTGAGCCTGAGCCGCCTGTCGGAGTTATCTTATGGCAATTTCGCAAAGAGGGCTCACGGCCCATTTTGCACAGACTAAAAAAAAAAAGAAAAGGAGGAAGCACCCATCTACCCAGCCTTCGCCTTTGACGTCAATATCGCCTGTTATTTAAAATGGGTTTCGCTGTCGTTGTTGTTATTGTTACGCTTACACTTGGCGAAAAAATAAACGATGGGGTGGTGGTGGGTGCTGGATGGTGGTTACCTTCTAAATCCCCCCACGAAAAAAAGACTTGGTGCGGAAGCCAAAGATAACATTTTTGCACAATTCTCTGGTGTCATTTCCATGCACATGCCAATTGATGTGTTTTTACTTTCGCCGTTTTCCACACCACCCCTGTTTTCCCTGCTTCTCAGACCCCTTAAAAGGTTCTCACCCTTGGCAGCTTCTCAACGGAAGCAGGAAAAAAATAAAAAGAAAACAGCTTAAGATCCTGCACTAAGTATTTATGAAATAAGGAATAAGGAATACGGAGTGCCCTGCAGCCAGGCTTAGGTTATATAATTATGTTTTGAGGAAACTAGATGGAATTTTATAAGCTTAGCTTAGTATTTATTCAATTTTAAGTAAAAGGGTTAAGTAGCAGTGCAGATTTGGATTTAAAAAGAAATATTTGGCAATTAACTGGGAGAAATTATTAATCTTTTAAGATATATACTTCAAATAATATTATCAGGTAACCTGTGATTAAATTCCGACTCTTAGATTAAGATAAATTAAGTCTTTAAATTAAAGAACTAAAAAATATGAAAATATATTAATTTACCATGAAATAAGCTTTGCTTTTAACTTAATCTCACCAACGGGGCCTAGCAGTAAACCTAAACTACACAAGACATATTTTTTTTAGCCATTTAAGCTTGGAAAGAAGTATTTTTTTTAACTTCTAGACTGTCTAGAACTTGTAAGAATTTAATAAATATTTCGGGAGAGGAGAGTTCAGGTCGAAATCCGAATCTAAATCTGAGCTGAATGCCACCTGACCCATCATAATCGCAATTACCAATCCGCGCTCATCGCATGCCGCTCTCATCGCCAATCGATAGATCGATAACCCAAGGAGGGCCTGCCTACAAGGGGCTGCCACTTGGCACTCCACATGTCCCGCAAGCTCACTCGGGAAAGTAAATGAAAACTCAATTGATTTATGATACATTCTCTAGCAGCCAGAACTCACTTCATTTCTATTTGTTTCCTTGCTTTTTCTCCTCTTTTTTTGGGCCACTCGCGAGTCACGTTTAGATTTATTACCTTTAACATTTCTCTGCGCTAACAAGTTTATCCCCCTGACGAGTGCTGGCAGGGGCGGAGCGAGAGGGGGCTAGTGGATGTGTGCATACAAAGCGAGTGCATAAATGCTAACGAACTAACTAACCCACGACGACTCTCCATGACTGACTATGCCCCAGTATGTGAGGGATGGGCACTCTAGGGTGGACACAAACTCGAGCTTAAATTATTGTAAATATTTTAAGAAATATTATAAATATTATAATCATAATTTCGTGGTTTCTTTTGGTAATTATATATTTTTAATGTATAATAATCATTATATGCCGCCTTCAGGCTTGCCTCCTCCCCCCCTAGGTAATCAATTGTTCAAGCATAAAATTACATTTCTTCCACTAGAGCAATCCCTATGATCTTTCTGCACTAATTTATGCTCTCCCCCGGGCCATCATAAATTCCCTCATAAGTAGGTGGAAGGTCCACCCTACTGCTGCTGCTGGCCATGTGTGTGTGTGTGTGTGTGTGTGCCTCTATACGATATACATACGTATAAACGTCGTCCTCAATCACATGTCAAGCAACACGCTTTGCGGTGTTTCATTTCTGCGAGAGAGGACCTGCGCGGAGGGGGCGGCAAAAGGATACTGTCATGGGGACAGGACATTCGAATACATATGAGATAGAGACAGAGACAGAGACAGAGCGAGCCCCAGAGAGCGAGAGAGAGAGAGAGAGAAGGAGAGGGAGAAGGAGGGAGTGCGGAAAGGAGTGCGACGAGCATGTAATGCCAATCCTTATGTGCCGCTGCTTACATACAAATATGTGTATGTGTGTGTATATACCTATATCCTCGCGTGTGTGTGTGTGTGAATAGTATTGCTCTTTTGTCCTAGTTGGGTCCTTGCTAACCGCAGAGCCTCCCGCCAGCCCCCTTTGGCTCCTTTTTAAGGACAGCGCTGAGCATTCCTGTCGCTTCCACTCATGTAAGCAAAATAAGTGAAGAAGAAAAAGCAAAAACAACAGAAACAGAATGGCAAAACGACCGAGAAAAAGAGAAAAACAGAAAAAGAAAAAGCAAAACAAAAAAAAAGGGAAGCTAAGGGGAAAAATAAAACCAGCAAAACGCAGGGAAAAAGGACCGCTGGCAAGGACCAGACACAGATGCCAGGCACCACCTGGACGGAGGACTAACTGCCATTTCTTGCAAATATCCAGCGGATCCCAGCCTCCTCCCCTCCTTTACACTCTTACCCAAAAGGGGAGATTCCTGCACTCCTGTCAAAGGATGGACAGAAAAAAATTAAAGAACTTTAATTAAATACAATAATGATAATAATAATATTTATAATATCTAACAATAATATTAATAACAAGAATGAAAATTATTTAAAAGACAAAAAATAATAATCTATTATAAAATTAAGCTATTAAACATATTTGTTGCGGCAGAAATAGTTCTTAAAATAGAAAAGAATTTCTCATTATTTAAAAATCTTTAAAGATCTTAGATTGTAGCTTAAAAAAGAAAACCAATATAACTGAAAACCAAATAACTTGAGTGCTAACTATGGCCTAGTGTAGCCTTTTTAAAATTTTGTAAAAGTAGCATTATGTAAATATGAATTTCCGCATTTATGTTCCAATTCCGCTGTGTCAATTTGTGATAAAATAAGACAATAAGAAAATTAGGATTAAGTAATCCGAAGACTACGGTCACACTACAATTCGGAAAACGAAATAAAGCACATTGAGTAAGATAAAACCAAGGAAAAAACCCAAAGAAATAAAGAATATTCTATATAAAAACTATGATAACAAATAAAACATATATAAATATATTTAAAAATTGGGAAGTTACAGCTTTCAATTCCGCTGTGTCAATTTGAGACAAGTTAAGACAATAAGAAAATTAGGATTAAGTAATCCGAAGACTACGGTCACACTACAATTTGGAAAACGAAATAAAGCACATTGAGACAGTTAAAACCAAGGAAATAATCCAAAGAATTAAAGAATAATCTATACAAAACTACGATAACAACACATAGTTTACATACTTTTAGATAACTGTTTCTAGAAACCATTTTAATTTCATTTTATTTGACAATAAAATAATGTATTTTATTAACCTATAAGTTCAAGGAATGCCACAATAATCCCTGTTAAATACATCTATTCTTTTAGACACTTTTTTAATTAATTTCAAATCCTGTGAGATTTATTTTAACGCCGAAAAGTAGGCCAGCATTTTCTGCCAGTGTGGCGAGTTTCGTGCCCTGGCTATCGAACACGAGAGCTGTCCTCCAACTGTTCCAACTGTCCCAGCCCCACCACCCATCACCCCAACCCCCCCAAAGAGGTATGTACACGCACACACACGTAGGGGCATTATATACACACACACCCATGCATATATGTATATTCGCCAGCATGTGGGGACAACTTTTGAGTGCCAGACAGCAACAATAAGGGGTTGGGGGCTGCTGTATGGTGTGCGGAGTGTGTGCGGTGTGTGTGGAGGGGGGCGGTGAGCAAATTGAGTGGGCGAGGAATTAAAATTTCAACATGACTGCCGCCATGATGCTTCGCTGGCCACACACACACTCGGCTAAGGATTTGGCTTATACTGCCTGCCAGCATGTGTGTGTGTGTGTGCTGGCGAGGGTGGACAGCCGGAGGGGGTGGGTTTCGCTTCGCCCAGGGGGTGGGTTTTCTGGCATTTGCTGTCACACACACTCACACCCGCACCCACACCCCCATCCACACCCGCACCACGCACATAATCCCCACGTATGTGTGCGAGCTTCAATGGGTCTACTTTCACAGTAAGTATCCAGTGAAGCGTCAGGACGCGGCAGCCATGATGTCTTTTGTGGCCATCCGGCAGCGACATCCTCAACGGGGATGTTCCCGGCTCCTGTGTGTGTGTCCCAATCCCATTCCCATTCCCATTCCCCCTTGCCCCAGCTTCCTTTCCTTGGGGGAAGCTGCTACCAATGATGGCCTGGCCCCCGCGTCAATAGGTGGGCTTAACGTGACAGCCTGCACAGTGCAAAAATATGGTAATTTAATACTAAATTAACGCTATTTATCATAAACAATAATTGAAAAATATCTCTGGCGATTTCAAATCACCAAAAAAAACTGTCCAAAAGTATGCAGTGATTTTGTAAGTGCCAGAAATCAATAGAATATGGTAATTATATGGTAATTTAATAATAAATTAATGCTGTTTATCATAAAAAGTAATCTAAAAATATCTCTGGCGATTTCAAATCGCCAGAAAAACTGTCTAGAAGTATGCTGTGATTTGTTAAGCGTCAAAAATCAATCAAATATGGTAATTATATGAAATTAAATACTAAATTAATGCTATTTATCATAAAAAATAATTGAAAAACAACACTGGCGATTTCAAATTACCAGAAAAACTGTCCAAAAGTAGCAGTGATTTTTTAAATACCAGAAATCAAGAAATTATGGTAATTATTTGGAAATTTAATACTAAATGAATGCTGTTTATCATAAAAAATAATTGAAAAAAATTTCTGCCGATTTCAAATCACGGGAAAAATTGTACAAAATGCCAGAAATTAATTAAAATTAATGCTATTTATCATAATAAATAATTGAAAAAACTCTCTGGCGAATTCAAATAACCAGAAAATCTGTCCAAAAGTATGCAGTAATTTTTGATAGGCCAGAAATCAATAAAAATTAATGCTATTTATCATAAAAAATAATTGACAAAATCTCTGGCGATTTCAAATCACCAAAAAAGCAGTCCAAAAGTATGCAGTGATTTTTTAAACACCAGAAATCAATTTCTTAACGAAAAAATAGGATTTTCAATGCCTCGTGACTTTAAAATTTTTCCCAGTGTTTCAATGTATTTTACCTTCCCCCCTTGGGCCAATGTACGAGTGTGTGTGTGTGTGTGTAAGCCTCGATATGCCAAAAATTTAACTTTAAATTGATTGCATTTCTTTGTAGCTGCTTCTGGGCCTTCATCTCCTGATCCTGATGCTTCTGATGATGATGATGATGACGATGCGTGGCCAAGTTCATTTTATTTATTACCGCCGGGCCTCAGCGGAGCTGAAGCTGGCATTTTCCGAATGCCTCCCCAAAGGTTATCCTTAGATACTTGTATCCTTGTATCCTTGCTGGGAAACCAAACTATTCGCACGCTTTGTGTTGCATCAAGCACATTCCATTGGCGCATAGAGAATAGACAGGCATCAAAGGCCCAAACCCCAAACTTCAAACTATGCTTGGCGGAGTAATTTCAAGGGGAGGCAGGCTTGAGTGCTTGAAAAACTGCTTGAAAAGGAGGCAAAAAAATCATAAATAATGAAATCTAAATCTATTTCCTATGATTTATAAGAATAAGCCTAGGGATTACTCTAATGCAGATAGGAATAAGTAAATATTTTTTAAAAAGTTTAAGCTTTTCCTAAAATCCAACCGATTATTGCATTTAATCACATTAAAATCTGTGAGTTTAAGGGACCGCCAACTGATCCTTTATAGGGATTCCACATAGCCTCTGCTTTCAATGCAAATTTCGCTTGCATTCGCGGCATTCGGCTGCATCTCCCGCTGCGAAGGACACACTTTCCCTATGTAAGAGATATATCTGCACAGAGCTTGTATCTGTTCGGTTAGGACAGGGACACGTGCACCAGTAGCAGTAGCCATCGTGCCATCCAATTAATTATACGTGCGCAAATACCTTAATCCGCAGATTCGCAATCAAAATTCGAGAGCTGCCGGAACAGATACAAAAGCCAACATTAATATGCAAACAACAAACACACGGCGCGTATGGATGAGGGTCTCGTTTGTGGTCCTCGGCAGGGAAGTTGGGAACGGGGAGGGTGACTCGGGGCTCAAAGGTCGAGGGTCATGCATAGACTGCATCCTCGGCATCCGCGGCATCCTAACGAGCGAGATCCTCTTCATTTGCGGTGGATTGGCCAACCCTTTTTCGCAGGATCTTTCTCTCTCTGTGCCTGCTAATGATTGATACGCCTGCCTGTCCGTGAAAACAGATTTTGCGGCATAAATATCCTATATCCTCCTTGGCTACAGGGAAACATACTCGAAGGATATTTGAATATGTTTAACGAGCAGACTTTTAAGGGTTTCTTAAACCACAAAATAAATTCCCAATATTGGGAATATATTCCGACTTACTAGAGCTCTAGTCTGCCAGCTTGCTCAAACTTTATTTATTATGATTATTTTTGCAAAAATATAGAAAGGGTTCGCGGGCCAATCTGAAATTCAGCTTCCTTCGAATGGAATATTTATTTTTGAATTATTTGAATGGAAATTGCGAGCAGAGACAGTGACATATTTGGACGAGCAGAGGCAGAGGCAGACAGATGCAGATACAGATACGGATCGAAGCTACATGTGCGAATAACAAAGTGTGCAGAGCCAATTTCGATACGCAATCAATAATTCTAATCAAGTGCGATTGCCGCCGCCGAGGCAATGCATAAAAATCGCTGCCAGCGCCCATTGTTGCCGCTGACTTTTGTCTCTCACTGTGTAGGAACCCATAAATATCTATCGCCTCACCGCCTCACAGCCTCACCACCTCACCTCTTCCGTTTCCAACGCGCTCCGTGTCCTGACAGGCACTCGGCACTGAAAGAAAATTTAAGCATATATTTTAATAATCCAAAAATATTACCTACACTGGAAAGAGAAGGAAAAGGAAGCTAAAAACAATTTAAAAATATATATTAAGAAGGGTATTAAGAATATATATAAATATTTATTATTATTGAAGAAGGGAACACGATATTTTTAAATTTATAAATTTTACCTACCTTGAAAAAGAACTTATAAGAAGCTTAATAACATTTTGACTTTTAAACATTAAGAAGCAGGTTATTTTTAAACTTTGAATAGTAACAAATATGTCTTTTAACTTATCTCTGCTTCTTTTCTAAATATATTTAGAAAAAACCCTTTCTTAAGGTTAATTATTGTATTTATTTCTTGAGTAAACTAATGATTTGAATTAATTTGAAATAAAATGTATATATCTTTGCATTGCGATTTTTAATACAAGCAAAATATATTTTATAAACAAAATTACGCACCTTCTTTACATTAAAATGTATTTATTTTCCCTTCTCTGACTGATTTATGCTTAATAAAAATATGAAAAACACTTGCTTATTCCCTACAAGTGTTTGTAATATTTATTTAAACAAGAAAACAATGGTTTCAAAGACAAAAGTGTCTTTTATTTTATAAATTTAATTATTTCTTACCAATTTTTTTTCCCCGAGTGCAGCCATCTCTACCTAGCCTCTCTCTCTCTGTCTCTGTGTCTCTGTGTGTCACAGAGAAAAAGGGTAAAGGACAACGGGGACTGGGGACTGGGACAGGACATCAAACTGCCATCGTTTCGGTATGTAAATCAACTTTCATTGTTCGACAGCAGCAGCCGCGACAGAATCACATTTGAATGCTTACAAAATAATAAATTATCAAACAAAAAATTCGCAGCATAAGGGTCAGTCAGCCAGCCACGAAAAACAGCGAAATTGCAGTGGCAAAAAATAGCAGGAGAGACAAGGAAGCCGAAGGATATTGTATTACCCCTCGCCGACCCCGGGGTTCATGGGTGCAAACAATAAAAAAATAAAAAACGTGGCCCAGGCAGGAGCAATCAGCGCACGCATCCTGGATCCTGGCAGCATTTGCATGCTGCGCGGCCAAAGGGGTGGCTGGGTGGAAAGGGTGCACGGGGTACGGGGCTAATGGAAATTTGACACACAAATCTCATATAAAACAAAAAACATAAAAAAAGGCGCCAGCGAACAGCCAACAAATGCAAAATGCGCATTTGTATCTATTGTGCGGCCCCTGTTGTATCTTTGCATCTATGAGTCCCTCAATCTATCTATCTATCCGCCTGTCTCTGTGTCTGTCCGGGAAGATCCGCCCGTTCGGCGTTATTGGAAACGCGAAATATTCGGGGCGGCGAGCATAAATCGCAGTGTTGCCAAAATGGGATAACAACCTCGGATAAACATGACACCCGACTGTCAATAGATATTTCGCGGTTGTTTCCATTATGCTGCACACAACCCGTTACGCGTTACCCTTTTCCTCCTTCTTTTTTTATTTTTGAATTTAGAAATGCGGATGAGCATGCAGCTATTTGATTTATGTCAGAATTCAAACGAGCTCCGTACTCCTCCCGTACGTATTTATTTTTTTCTTTGCCGGATTCTCCAGATTCTTATCATTAATCAGCGGGCGCCTCTCGTCAATAAATGTCAGCGTTGTGAAATTTCAATTTCACACCGAAACAACCTCGACATTGCCAATTGCCAATTGCCAATTGTCACTGTTATCGTTATCGCCTGCTCCTATCGAGGGATTGACATCTTTATTGGGCCAAGGAAGCAGCTCGATTGCCAGCCAGAGGAAGTTCTAAAAAGATACAACTTGGTTTCTTATTTGGCGGAGTCAGGGAATCACTTCTTAGTGATCAGGATCACTTGGTATTTGGATAAGCTTACTTATCAATAATTAATCGATAAATATAGAAAGGAATTTCCATTGAAATTTAAATTAAATTATTGTTTGTCCTAAAGTAATTCGGTTCTGAAGGCAAGACATCGTTTCTTATTTGGCGGAATCAGGGAATCACTTTTCGGTGATCAGGATCACTTGGTATCTGGATAAGCTAAATTATCGATAATTAATCGATAAATATAGATAGGTATTTCCATTGAAATTTCATTGAAATTCGAGTAAGTCTTGAAGTAATTCGGTTCTAAAGGTAAGACATCGATTCTGATTTGGCGCAATCAGGGAATTACTTTTCGGTGATCAGGATCACTTGGTATCTGGATAAGCTAAATTATCGATAATTAATCGATAAATATAGGAAGGAATTTCCATTGAAATTTAAATGAAATTATGTTATGTCCTGAAGTAATTCGGTTCTGAAGGTAAGACATCGTTTCTAATTTGACGGAATCAGGGAATCACTTTTCGGTGATCAGGATCACTTGGTATCTGGATAAGCTAAATTATCGATAATTAGTCGATAAATATAGGAAGGAATTTCCATTGAAATTTAATTGAAATTCTTTTGTCTTGAAGTAATTCGGTTCTGAAGGTAAGACATCGTTTTCATTTGACGGAATCAGGAATCACTTTTCGGTGATCAGGATTACTTGGTATCTGTATAAGCTAAATTATCGATAATTAATCGATAAATATACAAACGTTTTTCCATGGAAATTCTTGGCATCATTCCAGATGGTATCATAATTAATCCCGGCAAAGCCAGAAAATTAACGAGAGGCCACACCCTTGTTGCACTTTCTGGGGCCACACATGAAGCTGGCATTATTGAACACATGCGAGACAAGGCGAAGCCCACCCACTGCCCACTTGGCCACCCAGTGCCACCCCCACCCCCTGTCTTAGCCCACTTGGTAGCCACAATTGCGAAACTGGCGAAACTGGCGAAGCGGGCTGAGGCTTTGCAATTAGGAGGAGCCACGAAGTCCTCGTCGAGCCATCGTCCTCGTCATCGGTCGTCGTCTAAACAGAGAGCGGAGCAAGGAGGGCGGAAGGGGGAAACCCCAAAAAGGGGGAAATACACTGGAAAAGAGGTCTGGGAAAATATGAATTTTTGAGGTATAAAACATAACCAAATACACTACACTTAAAAAATGTATTTCATCTTAAAACTTGTTTAATTTTTATTAAATTAAATATTAATTATAAAATATATACTTTTAATTTTTTATTTTTCTCGGTGCCTAAAAGAGGAGGAAGGGGCAAACAAAGAACCGATGGGGAGGCCACTTGGAAATCGGGGGAATCTGAACTGAGAACTGGGAACTGAGAGCTTCGCTGGGTGCTGGGAAACAGGGAAACGGGGAAACATGGCCATCGCTATATACTCGCACTTAGCCATAAACTTTGGCTGCTTGCAGTTAAATTACCACACATGCCACGCCCACAGACTCGCCCACCGATACGTGTGTGCATATATATATATGCCTGCATATATCTATGTGTGTGGGCCGCCAATTAAAAGCGGCATTAGAGCAGCGCGAAAATGGCCAAGAAGATCTGCCGAAAATTCCCCCGAAAATTTAGGAGAAGGAGAATCCTTGCCAGGAAACGGGGTAAAAGTGGGAATGTGTTTTGTTTTGGGGCAAATGCGAAATCTTCTAACCATAAATTGCCGAACCGAGAACTTCCAGAAAGCCACAGGGAGCAGGAGCAAGGAGCTGCAATCCTTTACCGATCCGACATGCGCTAATGAATGCGTACAGGAATGGAGGTCCTAAGCTAGTGTTTGAACACCCAACACACCCAGCACACCCACTTGTATCCCGCACAACACAATGCGTCCAATCGAAGGCGCAGGAGTTCAGAGCTTCACGCCCCCAAAATCAGGATGATTTTTGTTTTCTTTTTTGGGGAATATAGAACGAAGCTATGGCATACATAACTCGGGGACTTGAGCAAGCATTGGATAATTATTTGTGCAAATTAAATATGAAACTTAGGAATGGATATAAATATAATAGAAAATATATGTATATTGCCTCAAGAGGGCTTTTTCTCTAGGCTCTGTCTCTGAAATTACTAGAAATAATGTTCAATAAGGTGAGTAGCCTAGAGGTCTGAGTGCCGAATTTGCGTTTTCTTTTTGACAAAAAGAAATAATGTAGAAATTGATTTAAAAGATAACAAAACGAGTTCAATTTGAATTTAATTAACGATCTAAGGCGAATGTTGCAACTTTATTTCCTAATAACTTTGATATTTATCATTTAATTAAACTTAAATTAAAAAAAAAATTATTTATTGAAGGTCACAGCTTTGCCAAGTGTTTTTCGTGATTTGTTAACTATCCCTGATAGTTTTAAAACAAACTAGCACTAAGTTTAGTTCCTCCAGCTCTAACTATGATGGCTAAATTTACCTTTTAGAAGCAGGAATTAACTAGTATTAATATTAAAACAAACCCAACACATGGCATTAATTATTTCTGTTGCGAAACATGTTTCCTTTCATATTTAATTCAATTAAATATGAACAATGTCCCCAGTGGGTACAGTAGCACTCTCGGCCGCATCAATATCCCGGCAAGGATGCTTAGCACCCATCCCTGTGCCTGTACATAAGGCCAAGGATATAGGCGAGGCGAGGTGAGAGGGCGTGATTGATATGGCCACTGTCCGATTCGCAGAGGAGAGTCCTGAGATAAATAAACTCCCGCAGCAGGACCAACCCTAATCCAACACATACATAAGGGACGCAGGAAGGACACCCACGCAGCGCACACACACATGTGGCACATATGTGGCACACACACACACCAACCCCAGCCCCGAAGAGCTCGAAATTGAAAAGATAAACTTTTGCAGCCCAAAAGCAACTGACACAAAACCGAAAAACCCACCTGCCACCCCCCCTCCCCCCATATACATATACATATATACAAATATATACACATATGCGCTGGGATGTGTGTGTATTGGCAATCGGTTCGAGTTGCGCGTGTCTTCCACTTGGGTTCGCAATGCCACTGATAACACATCCCAGCCACCCACTCACACACACCCACACCCACCTATGTGTATGTACATCACATGATAAATGACAATGGGGGGGGGGTGATGATGATGGCAGGACCAAAGGATATGTCGGCCCCCACTACGAGTTAGCTAAATCAACTGCGAAGCGAAAAGGAAGGGAAAGCCACCCCAAGCCCAGCCAGCGGAGCCAAACATTAATAAAACTTTGGCTGCCAGCGTCCAAGTAGCACCTACACTGAGAAAAAACCAAAAGGCTTTGGGTTAATAAACTCGTTTCGAATAAAAACAAATTAAATCAAGAAAGAGTTAAATCTAAGGATATATCGGTATAAAGAAATGTGTTAACAGAGACTTGAATGATCTGAAATGAATAAAATGTCTAAAAGAAATCTATATTGAGAGTGCCCTTCTTGCTCTCTCTACCATGCTTTGCTTGCAATGTACAAGCAAAGCAGTAAGCACAAGAGCCGATCAATTTCGCTCTTTATATACATATAGTCTTAATTGAGCTAGTGTGCGACCTATTCGTTTCTTGCTCTCTCTCTCTCTCTTCCATGCTTTGCCTGCAATGTAAAAGCAAAGCAGTAAACACAAGAACCGATCAATTTCGCTTTCCTTCTTGCTCTCTCTCTCTCTACCATGCCTTGCCTGCAATGTACAAGCAAAGCAGTAAGCACAAGAACCGATCAATTTCGCTCTTAATTGAGCTGTGCGTACTATTCCTTTCTTGCTCTCTCTCTCTCTCTCTCTCTACCATGCCTTGCCTGCAATGTACAAGCAA
Organism: Drosophila triauraria; assembly: GCA_014170255.2. Classification (NCBI taxonomy): domain Eukaryota; kingdom Metazoa; phylum Arthropoda; class Insecta; order Diptera; family Drosophilidae; genus Drosophila; species Drosophila triauraria. Next base: position 2,465,395 of record CM024333.1, on the reverse strand, counting down.
AGCAGTAAGCACAAGAGCCCATCAATTTCGCTCTTTATATATAGTCTTTATTGAGCTAGTGTGCGACCTATTCCTTTCTTGCTCTCTCTTCTTGCTTTGCCTGCGATGTACAAACAAAGCAGCAACCTCAAGAACCGCTCTTTATACATAATTTTAAAGAAATACATTAACAGACACCTTAAACACACGCCAGAGTACTCTGAATAAATTCGAGTCTAAACAAAAATATCTCTCAGTGTAGCACAGACACTAAACTGATACTCAATTATCCACACACACACACACTCGGGCCGAGTGAGTGCGACAGCAAGAGCCGTTAGCTCGCTCTTTCGGCATATGTACTCGCTCTCTCTCATATGTATTGTCTCCTTGACTCGTGTGTGTGCGGGTGTGCGGGGGTGTGCGTGTGTATATATCCTGTCAGCCATTGCCATTGCCATCGGTTGTCCTTAGGCTTCGGTGCCCGCTCAGTGGCCAAAACCGCCGTGCTAAACAATCTGAGCCCCCGACGTTCGACGTTGATTTTTGAGAGCTTGCTGCCCCACTTAAGACCCCCATCCCCCATCCCTGGCGTATCCCTGGTATCCCTGTGTATCCTTGTATCCTTGTATCCTTGCTGGATATGCGCATGTTTGCAGCCTTTCAAGACACGTGACCAATGGAGTAATCCCTGGCCCCGAGAACAGCCATCCATCCACACACGAGCCAAATTGATTAAGCGAAAGACTCGCAGGAGACTCTCCTGGAAAGGGTTGCCAGGACTAACATATATATGTAGTAAAGGATTGCTTACATTAAATAGAACATTCTTCAGGCTTTCATTTAATTTAATATGTTTTTTAAGGAACATATTTCTAGTTTATTAAGCTGCCTCCAAACGAGGTATGCCCCATAGTGCGTTCATCCCAAATGAGAGTAATTATTATTAAGGACTAACTAAGAGTACAAATAAAATCTAAATAAAATATTAATGCTCAATTAGACAATTAAGAAGTTGAACTAATAAATCAAAGACAAACATTACCCCTTTTGCAAGCATATTTTCTGTAGAAGAACCCGCTTCAGTTCGTTTTCAATTAGGGCCCAAAGAAGGCTCACTTGTAGGCTGTCTGGTTTTTGGCAAAACGGACCTTAGGTGCCCTCGGGTCGAGGTCCAGGGTCCTGGCTCCCAAATCTGAGGTTATGCCTTGAGCAAAAACATCTGCCCCGTTTTCGGTTTCGGTTTCGCTTGGCCTCGGGTCTAAAAAATGGGCCTTGCGAATGGGTTTCGCTCCTCGCCCCGGCTTTATATGCAAATGAGATGGGCGCGCTTATATTTATGAAAAAAGAAAACAAAATAAATAAAATATGATGCGTACAATCGGTTGGCCCGACGCTGTATATACGCACGCATAAATATATATATAATATATATACGCTCGGTAATTGCGGCCAAAAATTGTATGTAGAGCAGCGGCAGGAGCAGGAGCAGGAGCAGGAGCAGGATAAGGAGCCAGGGAGGCACATGAGCCGCTTGCGGATCAAGTCGAGCAGCGTTATTCCAACGCAAACTGCAAACAATAACAATCATGCATAAAATATAAAATATACAAAAGCGGAATCTGAAAGCTGAAATCTCAAATCGGAAAACTGCTCAAGGAGCTCAAGGATTCAGAGAGGGATATGGGAGAAGGGGGGAAGGCCAACAGATTGCCATCGCGCATACGCCGCGTTGCCGGCAAATTGAAAAGTGCTCGCCAGGATAGACAGGATAGGAGCACACACACACACACACACACCTGAGGTAGATAGCTCAGCGGGATACTGGCGATGGCGATGTGTGCGTGACACGTCCTTTTAATCACTGAAAGTAACCTTATATCAAAACTATTCTAAAGCGGTCCCAAAATATAAGACGTTTACATGTGAGTTTTTGTAAGAAACTAATTTTGTTTAAAACGATTTCCGCTTTATATAGGAGATTGGATTCTAGTTTAACTCTATAACCTACGCAGACCGCACATATGGTCGTTTTATCTTCTGAGATCCCACACAGGGGCTCAGATTACATTTAAAATTTTTCAATGGCTTGGGAAGTTGTTTCCTAGAAGGATTCCTTTCAAGGCTTTTCTTCTGTAAATAATATTTGCATTATTATATTATATTTTCTCTCATCGCTCTTACAGTCACGAGCCCATAACTCACATCCCTTCCCATTTCCGACTTTGTATACATTGTGAATGTATATATAGGTATGCGTGTATATATTTTGCATACGCATACCTTGGCACACAAACAAACACTATTATCTGAGGCCATTATGCCCAGATTGATGTGCGTTCGAAGGCGCTTCCTTTGCCTCCATCGAAGGACTCCCAAAATGGGGTTGTGAGTGCGGGGAAGGCCCGGAGCCCGGGCACATTGCATGCTTGGCTGACCCGATAAAATGTCTCGACCCCAACCATAGCCTTGGGTTGTCGGTCACATGCAGAAAAATAATCTTAAATCGCCGTAGAAAAGTATCTTTATAAGTCAAAGAAGGGACTTTTAGTCAAAGAATTTAATTTAATTTGTTATTTACTTATTAAATTCTTTATTTAATAATTTAATCATTTAATTATGGCTTTCTTTACTGATTTATTAACATATTTATGCTGCTAAACTCAAAAGTAGGCGATTGAGAAATCCAAGAAGATATTTCCCTGTTTATACCTTTTCTTTGCCTTATTTATATATTTTATATACTAATTTAATTATTTTCCTGTCTGTATTTATTTCCCATTTTCCAGAGTGCATATCGAGTGGCCTGTGAACTCCAGCTGGAACAACAGCAACAAATAACAAGCCGTAATAAATGCAAATCATAATCAGGACTCAATTCCCTTGAAGGCGCCGCACTGCAAGTCCCGCTGGCCAAATTAATTAACCAAGGAATTGACCTGTGTCTCAGCCGAGCTGCCACTTCCAACCCTTCCAACCTTGATGAACCCGAGTCCGAGTCCGTGTCTGTGTCCGAGTGCTGGGCGTGACAGGAACTGAACTGTGCGACTGACCGATTCCGATTTCGATGCCGACCCCTCGAATAAAAATATGGAATATAAATCAAGCTGGAAATTGCTGGCGGGGCGAGCGGCGGCGACGACCCTCTTCAAAATATTTAATACCGCAAGTGACCCCTGTCCGCCATTTCATCAAAGTCCAATCCTCGGACATCGGGTCGGGTGGGTCGTCAGGAAATCGGACAGGCTGTGGACAGTGGCAGGGTGAGCAGGGGCTCTGTAAGGGGGTTAAGGTCTACCAATCGAATTTAGGTTGATTTTAGATTTAATTAAAAGGTATATTTAAAAAATATTATCCTCTTTGCAGGCCTGGAACTCACTTGTATTATTAGTTAGCTCTTAAGAAATAAATAAAAAAATCCTATAAGAAAACTACAAGCTTTTTAAGTAATTTTTCTTAGTCACTAAACTTTTTCAATAGGTTTTATGTCTTACTTAACTTTTAGCTCGTTTTTCTTGGTTCAATTTGGTTTTTTAAAGTCTTTAAACAAAGAGCACCCCCCTGGCGTACTAAGCCCCTGAACTCGGCCTCGGAATAAGCCGGCAAATCGGGTTGACAACTTCCCCAGATGTCCGCGACCGAATTTACATACTGTTTTTCGCATGTCCGGCGGCCAGTCTTGGGATTGGGCCTGCGTTCTCTTTTTATTTTTTGTTTTTTTTTGGATGGCAAAGGTTACGCGTGCGCCCCGTTCGTGTCCACATCCGCATCCGCATCCGGATTGCAACCTCGAAGGGACAGGAGTGGTGCGAACCACTCGCCGCGGTCAAAAGCTGTCGCCGCGCCCAAAAACTCCACAATTTAAGCATGATTTATAAGTCGGCGAGGGGAAAATGATTAATCGAAGGCCTCAACTATAAACACAAGAGGAAATAGCAGAGGAACATAATTATGACAAAGACTATTTCGATATAATCGATATGCGGTCGATTTTCGATTAATTTCTAACTGATTTACCATCAAAGGTTAGAAATTCCTTTTAGATAAACCTCAGAAAACAATATAAAATATTGTTAAAAAGGGTTGTACATGCGGTTATTGGTTTTAAAATTAATTATTTAACCAAAAAACACATTCTAGGGCAACAATTAAATGCGGAAGGAGCTAAGGAACATAATTATGGTGTAAATTATCGAAATAATCGATTTGCGGTCGATTTTCGATTAATTTGCAACAGATTTACAATCAAAGTTTAAAAATTCCTTTTTGATAAACCTCAAAAAACATATTAAAATAATATTAAAAAGGGTTGTAAATGCGGTTCTTGGCTTTAAATTAATTATTTAACCAAAAAACACATACTACGGCAACAATTAAATGCGGAAAGAGCTTAGGAACATAATTATGATGTAGACTATCGAAATAATCGATTTGCGGTCGATTTTCGATTAATTTGCAACAGATTTACAATCAAAGTTTAAAATTCCTTTTAGATAAACCTCAAAAACAATATTAAATATTATTGAAGGGGTTGTACATGCGGTTCTTGGTTTTAAATTAATTATTTAATCAAAAAACACATACTAGAGCAACAATTAAATGCGAAATACTTGAATTTAACAGCACAAAAACATAATTTTGATGTAGACTATCGAAATAATCGATTTGCGGTCGATATTCGATTTATTTGCAACTGATAAACCATCAAAGTTCAGAAACTTTGTTTAGATTAACCTCAAAAAACAATATTGAATATTATTGAAGGGGTTGTACATGCAGTTATTGGTTTTAAATTAATTATTTAACCAAAAAACATATACTAGAGCAACAATTAAATGCGGAATACTTGAATTTAACAACACAGAACCCTTAAACCCACTCCTTAGAAATAAAATGTACTCTTAAAGCGATTTTAAATTGCCGCGAAGGCCGTGACATTCCTGGCCCGCCTTGCCGTTGCCTTACTTACTCTTTTTCCGCGCTTTCCCAACAACACCTCTCATATTAAATGGAAAGCGCGGCGAAAGAGGAAAAATAAATGTGACAAGTGCAAGGTAAAAGTGTAAGCATATATCCGTGCGACCGACCTGGTAGCAACGACCTTTACACGGGCTCGGAGCTCAGCTCAGCAAATATTCGCCGGTTATTATAGGAATTTGATCCCTTTACAGGAGGGCCTGCATATATTACGATCTGAGATCGTAGGCATTGTTATGTTGCTATATTGTAATGCATAATGACCGGTTTTCATTAACGAGTTGATTGAAATTTCTGTTTCCATTTCCATTTCCATTTCGAGTCTACGCCGCAGTTAAACCAGTTTACAATAATCCCGCGAGAGGAAAAAGCGAAAGAAATCCGCGGCACAGGCGGCGAGCATGCAACAGTTAAGCCTTTCTTTTATATATAGAAAAAATCTAGGCTTTATATACATATAGTAGGTAGAAGCAGGTGCAAACTGCAGCGGCAAGTGCAAATGAGGCAAATTTCAAAGTCAAGTTTACACGCAGCAAATGCTTTTGTGCATCAACGCGCCCCTCCTCTTCGTTTCCTTCTCTGTGTGTGTTTTCCTGACTTTTTCCCTGACTGGTCTTGGTCCTGGTCCTGGGCCCACCTTCCCCAAGCCGCTTTTCCCTGGGATCTCCCCCTAGCACACGCCGGCTTTGACTGCATCTTGGCCACAACAAATGGCATTTTCTTAGAGATTGTATTATTTTTTCTAATAAAAAAAGGCAAGTGTAGGTTATTAAATTATATTTATAAATATAAATATATATTATTTCATTCATAATTATTTTATACATTAAAATCAGTATTTCTTTGTCTGAGCGAAGCTCTTACAAAAAGAAAGTAACCTTCAACTGGCCGCCTTTGGAATAAATTAAATTAAATTGAATTAAATATACTAGAAAATCCTTTTAATTATATCTTTTTATTAACAAGGCTTCTAGATTATTATTCAGGACTGAAAAGACTGCTAGAGTCCTGACCAGCACTGTTTCTTTGGGATGCGCTTTACGTTCTTTTTCGACAGCGACTTCTCTGGGGGCCTTTATGGCACCTCCCTTTTACTATATAGAAAAAAAACCTACATACAGAGGCAGGTAAAGGGTGGCAGGGGCAAGTGGTAAGTGGTAAGTAAGAAAATGAACTTTATTTAAGAATGAAAAGGAATGAAAGGGAAGCGCGAAATAAAAATGCGGGAATTGTTCTAAATCTGCAGCGGAAAAGTGAAAGTGCAGCGGCAGCAGTTAAAGGGGAGTTCCCGGAGTTCGGAGTTCAAAGCAGAAGGTGAGTTTTCACGAAAAAAGGGAGTTAACTTCGGGGAATCGGATTATGAGAGGCCATCAAAGGATGCATCCTGCGCCCAGCCCCCTTCTATCAACGCTGCGTAAATTGATGTAAAGCTGCAAAACTTTCCTTTGCCTTTCCGTAATTAGTTCGCTCAAAAAGCCAGCTAAAGGATATGTGTATCCTTCGTATGTAACATGTGTGCATGAGTGTGTGTGCCGCAACGTCTGCGCGTGTGCGTAAGCGACACACATGCGAGTCCTGCATGAAATACATAAACACACATCCTTGCTCCCCTGCTTTCGTCTCTTTCGTTTCCATATACATATAGGACCTGGCCTGTCACGTGTGTGTGTGTTTTTCGGGGGGTGAAACGAACTCGCAAATATGGGCGTGGCCTGCACTGCGAGTGTGTGAACGACAGAGAGAGAGCATAAGCCGAAAAGGATTTCGTTTTTGGTTATTTTTCGGGCAGAGCTTCAAAAGCAACAGCCACAAAAGGGAATGCGTGTGTGGGCGGCTATTTATATTAATTAATTTCGGCTCTTTTCGGCCATCTCAAGATATAAGTAATATATTTTAAACTAATTTACTTTGTTTTCTTTTTCTGCTTCAAGTGTCAAGAATCGTAGTCTTCCAACTTTTATCATAACTATATTTCCCTTCTCCTTAATATTTGAATTACTTAATTAGCTTAGACATTTGAAAATCTGTATAATTTATTGCTTTTCTTATAAATACATTTCTTGACCTTAAATTATATTTAAATGTGAAAATAAGTTCATATATTTAAAATGCGCGCCATTTGTTAGCTTAAAATCCCATAGAGGGCGCTGGGCGATGACCAACAGAGGGCGCTCATAAGATTGCTAAAAAGAACCAAGAGAGGGCGCTGATTATTTCCGTAAAATAAAAGCCAACAGAGGGTGGTTTTAAGTTGGCTAAAACAAAAACCAACAGAGGGCGCTGACTATTTTGGTAAAACAAAAACCTACAGAAACCGCTGATTAACTTATTTTGACCCTACTTTTAATGACTTCACATTTGAACATTACGTTTATGTTCAGTTAAAGAAGTTTGAATTAACGTTCTACTTATTTTTAATCAAAGCTATCCACCTTTTCTTTTGTATTGGTGGGCACCAGATTTGGCTAGATTTAGCTAAAGACAAAGAAGTCGAAGATCGTTACGTTTTGCTTACATACGTCTTACGTCGTTACGTCCTTTACTTACGTCGCACGTACTTCGCGTGATTTCCATATACGTCGCTTGTTCGCGTTCTTGTTCGCTTAGTGTGACCACATCTATGAACCATTTTTCTTATCGTTTCGGTGCGGTCACACTGGATCGATGCGATTTTCTACGTCGTAGATCTTTACGTTTTTGTTCACTTACGTCGTAAATCTTCACGTTTTTGCTCACTTACGTAGTTTGACTACGTATCGTTCACTTAGTGTGACCAGCTGCCGTTAAGGAGAAAATCCGCTCTTTCCCGACGAATTTCAGCAAAAATGTCATCTTAACAAACAAAAAGCCTGGCGGGCACACTGTCCAACAACAACAAAACGAACCGAAAACAAGAAATTGGAAATTAAAACGAAATCAAATTAGAATTAGGATTATTTTGCGAGACGCGCCTGCGCGGAGTGGAAATGTGCGTGTTTTGTGCAGTGAATTTACATTGAAACGCAGAGTGGGAAACAGGAAGCACAAGATCAGCAACAAAAACTCAGAATAAGAACAATAACAAGAGGGAGAAAGAAGACAGAAGACTGTGGGTGCGAGCGAGAGGGCCGGTGCGCAGAACCTGGACTGTGGAACAGGTTTTTGCCTTTCCAGATTCTAGATTCCCGATTCCCGATCGTTCCAGCCAGGAGCGCACTTTGCATATTGGAAGTGAACAGGCAGAGCCAGATTTAGGGCCAAAATGCAGCCCCGCCTCCTCCTACTGCTGCTGCTGCACCTGCACCTGCAGCACGGCAGCCCCAGCTCGATCACCAGTTCCAGTTCCAGCTCCCCGCCAGCACCACCGCCGGAGATAGCACCGTTCCGCCAGTGCGAGACCATCCGCATCGAGATGTGCCGAAAGATCGGCTACAACGAGACCTCCATGCCGAATCTGGTGGGTCACGAGATGCAGACGGACGTGGAGTATACGCTGCAGACCTTTGCGCCGCTGATCGAGTACGACTGCAGCTCCCAGCTGAAGCTCTTCCTCTGCGCCGCCTATGTGCCCATGTGCACGCCCAAGGCTCCGGTGCACGCGATCGGGCCCTGTCGCAGCCTGTGCGAATCGGTGCGCATCCGCTGTCATCCGGTGCTGCAGGGATTCGGCTTCCCCTGGCCGCTGGCCCTCGACTGCGAGCGTTTTCCGCGCGAGAATAACCACGAGACGATGTGCATGGAGGGCCCCGGGGAGCTGCACCAGCCGCAGCAGGAGCAGGATATGTACGGGTCGGCGGGAGCGAACGGAATTGGGGCTGGCAAGCTGCCGCTGGACTGTTCCGGACTGGCCAAGTCGCATCTGTACGTCAAGTTGCCGCGCTCCGGACGCTGTGCACCGCTGTGCGAGGCCGACATCCTGTTCACGCCCTCCGAGAAGCACCTGGCCGAGGTATGGGTCTCCACCTGGGCGTACGCCGCCCTTGGACTGGCCCTGGTTGCCACCGTTTGCCTGCTGGCCAGCGATGGGAGCCGTGTGGCCAGTGCCAAGTGGTCGCGGCTGCTGTCGCCGCTGATCTGGTGCCACAACATGGTCACGGTTGGGTGGACGGTGCGCTTTGTGGTCGGCAGGACGGGCACCGCCTGCGGCACGGATCCCCAGGCGCCCAACGAGTCGCTGCTTAGCGTGGACGGGCTGTCCAACGCCTCCTGTGCGAGTGTCTTCCTGATGCGCTACTACTTTGGCATGGCTGCCTGTGCCTGGTAAGGGTCCCTAACCTCTGAGCCTAATAATCACACACCTAATCCTCTTGTTACCTTCAGGTGGGCTGTGCTCTGCCTGGGCTGGCACCGCGACATTCGTCGGCATAGTCCGGACTCCAAGGGGCATGTGGCCATTCCCCCCTCCAACTTCGCTCGCAGTCCAGCCAAGAGGAGCAGTGCCCCCAAGTCTGCACAGCAGGATCTGACGCAGAATAACTTTGTGTGCTTCGTGGCCTGGGGACTGCCCGCCTTCCAAACGGCCGCTGTGATTGTGGCGCGTTACGTGGACGCAGATGAGTTGCTGGGTAAGACATTTCCCTCCTCCTGCTTTCGAATTTCCCAAATAACCAATTCGAATTCTCTGCAGGCGCCTGTTTTGTGGGCAATCAGTCGGACAAGGCTCTGCAGGTGCTGGTGGCGACGCCCGTCTTCTGCTATTGGATCTTTGGCTCCATGAACTTGATCTCCGGCTATTTGGTGCACTGCCGCACCAAGGAGATCCTGAGGAACAGCAACGCCCTTAGCCTGCAGCAGCAACTGCAGCAACTGAGTGCCCACAGCAGCTCGGGCATCGGCATATTCCTCTTCATTTACGGCCTGGCATGCGCTCTGCTCCTGCTGGCCGTCATCTATGAGTTTGCCAACATCGATGTGTGGCTGGGATCGGGCGATACCAGCACACCGCTGTGGCCCTTCTTGGTGCGTGCCTTCATGGAACTGATGCTGGGCATCTGCTGCTTCGCCTGGGTCCTGGGACCCAGCATCTCCACGCTGTACAAGCGGCAGGTGGGCGGCGGCAATAGCAAGGTGATGATGAAACCGGTCAGCGGAGGAGTCGTGGTCGGAGACGGACAGAGCAGCTCGCGTGGATCGCATGCTGCGTGCAGCAGCACGGTTGTGTCCTACCATTCGGTGAGACCCTCCATGGCCAGCGCTCCCTTGCCGCCGAGTCCGTACAAGCTGAAGACATCGCCGGGGGCCGGCTCCATATCGCTCAATCAGATGTCGAACTACTCGCTGGGCAGGAGCACGCACCATCATCACCATCACCATGCGCAGCACCAGCAGCACAGGCACTCGCCGCACTCGCACCATCATCATCATCAGCACGCCCAGCACCAGCAGCAGCAGCAGCACGCCCAGCACCACTCGTCGTCGTCACACCGCCTGTATTATCCACCGGGCAGCTATGCCTCGCAGAAATATAGCCAGCAGGGCGGCAGCAGCTACTATCCACCGCTGCAGCACTACGGCGATGAGACGCTGCTCTAGGAGCAGCTCCACTTCAGGGTGCCTGCACACCCGCGCTTCCAGTCAAATGTTCCTGCGGCAGTCAGCCACGACGAGGTCCTCCCTATATCTATGTACTGTGTATATAACCCGTTGTTGTTGCTCGAGAAAAAGGAGCGGGAAATGTCCTCTTACTTAGCCCTAATAATTGTAGTTGTAACTGCCCCATGTGTTGGATGGAGATGGGGATAGGGCCGCAACATATCCTATTTTGTGTGTAATTAATGTCTCTAAGCTCCTAATTAGCTGTTGCCTTTTTGCCGTTTTTGGTGTAACCAATAACCAATAACCATCGCTCTTGCCTTTTACACGCCTTAGCCTGAATACATCGCCTTTTGCGATTATATATGAACTTATATATAGCATTTATACATACGAAAAGTGTATTTTTTACAAGAGAGAGAGAGAAACAAGAAACACACAAGCGCAGCAACCAAATACTGTGATACGCATATGTTCATGTCTCCAGAACTGGACCCCACTTTGCTGTCTTCCTCTCCCGACGATGCCTGAAAAAACAAGTGTACTTAATTTACAACAAAACTGAGCTAAACTTAAACTTAAACCTAAAAAGAGCTAAATTGCAATCGTAGCCTAGCGTATCCGTAAATGCCTAATTGTATTCAGTGTGCCATTAGCTTTAAGGACTCTAAGGACCCCCGAGCAGGTCACAAACAGAAATAGACTTAGGAATTCCTCCTGAAGTCTTTGAATTACTATTCCAACTGCCTCAAAGTTAAGATTTAGATTGGAGGCTTCAAAACTTGAACAAACTAACATTCAAAACTAACATTTTATACAAAAACGAACCAACAGTATGTATTGTGTGTCTTTTTTTTTATTATTATATGTAACTTATTTGCTAGCGAATAAAGTGTCCAAAAGTTAAGATCTCGTTTTGATTTGATTTCCTCAGTGGCTGGTTTTACCAAGTAAAAAGAAGAGTCTCCAGTGGTCGCCCTACTCCATGAGCATTGTTTTAATACGTGTTCGGCTCTCGAAGAACAAGAAGAAGGAAGGTCCGATGATGGGCGGCCCGGCCCTCGTTTATTGCCTGGTGGGCGGCAAGGTCGCCTCACTGCGTGTTGGGCCGCACAGGACGATGGTCTCATTCCGATTGGTGTTGTTGTTGTTGTTATTGCTCCCGACGGGGGGCCGCGGTCGCCAATTGTCAAGGTCCTCCTGGTCGTCGCCCTGCTCCTCCTTGGCCCGCCGCTGATTATTCTCCAGTTCGCTGGCATACTTGCTGTTGGTAATGCCCAGCAGGGAGGCCAGTCCGCCGCCCACATAATCGATGCCGGCAAGGAATCGGTTGCCCATACGGCTGGCCTTATAGCGGAGGCGTGGTCCCAGTGCCATTTCGCGCTGAAAAACGTAGATGGGATGGGCATGGAGGCATGAAATGAGTCACATTGAATGGAGAGATCGAGAGTTTTATATGGGTAAATGGTTACAGGGATGACGCACCTCGTCCAGCTGGACAGCATAGCATTTGTCGGTCACATCCGCCTCCGCATCGTCCTCGCTGCCCGAGGACAGCTCCTCCATGACGCCGTCGCTGAAGTACAGCATGCGCTTGTTACTCTGCAGTTCAAGGGCGGTTACATTGTCCGTTTCGCTGACGGAGCCAGCGGCTCCTCCTCCGTTCGTCGTAATCCCCACGTTATCACTCGCTGGCAGCGGCATGCTCCAGTTTTTGATTTGTTTTGAAGCCGATTAAGTACTGCTCCGGATGATTGAGTTCGCGCGAATGCTTTGCGGTCCGTTCGATATTTGAATCGTTTGAATCCCAGCCGCCGTTTTGGTAATGAAAACGCGGCGAACGGGTCGCCAAATATGGCGGGCCTGGGGGGGCCGATGTCCTTGGGTTGGGGGCCGGCTACTCACAGTCGCCTCGCGTCGTCGCGTGCCATGGGGCACTCAGCAGGCCTCGTTCAGGTGCAATCAATAAACCAAATGCCGCTTCCACACACAAACAAACGACGCCCAAAAGCAAAACAAAGCAGGGGCAGTGTGGCCAGCTGCTGGAGACCGGTATAATAGTGAAACTATCGTACTGTTCAATTTGTATGAATTAATTCGGGTTTGTATACTTGGGTCGGGGTGTAAAGGGAATTTACTTTGATCTAGTACAGCTAGAAGTATATTTTATCATCTGTTTAATTCAGGTGTCCAGCTCAATTGCTCTTCAAGCTCATGTTTTTTGTAATTGCTCTTACATTGCATATGTACGTATGTACATATGTATGCATATTTTTCGTATTCTCTATTCTCTGCCTCTTCGTTGAGCAAAGCACCGTTACTTCGCTAATCCGAATGCAATTCATAAAGTTTTTTGTTTATAATATTTTCATGTGTTGTTTGTTTGTTTTTTTAATTTTGGTTTTTTTTTCATTCATATTAATTATTTTCAGTGCAGCAAAATAAAATGATGCAGGCATATTTTGCGTATTCTCTCTATTCTCTGCCTCTTCGTTGAGAAGAGCACCGTTACTTCGCTATTCCGAATGCAATTTGTTCTTGGACTGCCGAAAATCTACACTGCTAGAAAATATACGTACTTTTCGTTGCTGGCATAATACTTGACGTTGCATATTAAATTTTTGTTGTATTATTTTGTGCGTTGTTTGCTTTGTCAAAGTAGTATCTAACATAAGTATTTTATGATTTTGGCTTTTTTTTATTCATATTGATTATTTTCAGTGCAGCAAAATAAAATGATGCAGTCATATTTTGCGTATTTTCTCTATTCTCTGCCTCTTCGTTGAGAAGAGCACCGTTACTTCGCTATTCCGAATGCAATTTGTTCTTGGACTGCCGAAAAATCTACACTGCTAGAAAATATACGTAGTTTTCGTTGCTGGCATAATACTTGACGTTGCGTATTACATTTTGTTTGTATTATTTTGTGTGTTGTTTCCTTTGTCAAAGTAGTATCTAACAGAAGTATTTTCTGATATTGGTTTTATTTTTCATTCATATTGATTATTTTCAGTGCAGCAAAATAAAATGATGCAGACATATTTTGCGTGTTCTCTCTATTCTCTGTCTCTTCGTTGAGAAGAACACCGTTACTTTGTTATTCCGAATGCACTTTGTTTTTTGATTGCCGAGAAATCTACACTGCTAAAAATTAAACGTACTTTTCATTGCTGGCATAATACTTGATGATGCGATTACATATTGTGTTGTTTGCTTTGAATAAGTATTATCTAACTTTTTTTTTCACACTGCATATGTATATATGTATGCATATTTCTCTCTCTTCTTTGCCTCTTCGTTGAGCAGAACACCGTTACTTTGCTAATCCGAATGCAATTTGTTTTAGACTGCCGAAAAATCTACACTGCTGAAAATTAAACGTACTTTATATTGCTGGCATAATACTTGATGTTGCAGATTAAATATTTTTTATAGTGTTTTTGTGTGTTGTTTGCTTTTTTCATTTTGGTTATTTTTTCATTCGTATTTATTTTTTTCTGTAAACGACTTAAAATGTGGATGCAAATTTTTGATATTCTCTCTATTCTCTGCCTCGTTGCTGAGCAAAGCACCGTTACTTTACCAACCCGAATGCACTTTGTTTTTGAATTGCCGAAAAATCTACACTGCTAGAAATCAGTTGTACTTGTCGTTGCTGGTAAATGGTTTGATGTTGGAGGGAATTTTTTAATTAGATTAGATTAGATTTTGTAGTTAGTTAGTTTTTCTAATTTTTTCATTCATAATGATTTTTTTATGAAAAAATGTTTTAACTCATCTGTGATCTTACAACTTAATACAAATCACTTAAAATTATTCCCGATTCCTATTTTTAAGATTTTTTTTTTCGTTGTAATGCATTTAAAATTGTTATGGAAAAATATCAATTCCAAACTCTAAGCCCATATCTCACGTTGTTGTGTAACTAGTCTAAACTCTTTTTCTTACGAGTACTTTATTTATCTTTTCAGCATTCAAAAGTAAATTCAACTATATATATAATTTATATATAATTATAATATAATTCAATTTAATACAATTAAACAACTCTAACCCCATATCTCACTTTTTGTGTAACTGGTCTACACTTTTTTTCTTACGAGTACTTTATTTATAGTTTCTTAAAGTTGAATTTATATTCAACAGGCCATTAGCTGACCAAATTGGGGAACTTATATTTAAACATTTATAACTTTAGCTTAACTAAATAGGTAAAATCGAAAATTCTTCTCTCTCTCTCTCTCTTACAACGTTTTTCTATTTAGTAAAAAAAAAATATAGTATTAAATTATTAGTAGGATTTAAGAGGAAGCAATAATGCGACAATCGCAAGTACCTTAAGTTCAATGATATTATATATTTTATTATTTTTTTTATAAATTATTATTATAAATATATATCTATCTACCTTAATTTTATTGAAATTTAAATTTTAATTAATATTGTTAATAAATTGTAATTACAACTATCGCAAGTCCCGGGATGCCGATACTCCCATCGCTTGTATATCGCGCTCTGGCCACACTATTGCGTCGTCTACAAAACAATTGCAAAATCCAAAATACTTCCAATCGCGGGAAGAGATCGGGCTCCCAACATGGAATCGCCCACCCCGAATTTGGTGGCCAGGGGTGAGTCCCAAAACAGGTGCTGCTCTCGAGACGAAGGCCACTAATCCGACCGATTTAGACTTCCAGGTCACAGGCGTCTCGCGAAGCGGACGCGTCCGCAAAAAGTCATCAAAGCTGCTGGATTTTGAATCTCCGGAGGAGATCGAGAAGCGTACGCGTCGCCACAGCACCAGCAGGCAGCCGGCCAGGTACACGGCCCGCGGCAGGCCGCCCAACATTCTGCGCGATGTGGACCTCGACCATGAGATGCTGCTTTTCGACGACCACAACGCCTCCGAGATCGAGGCGCTTGCCCCGGCGCCAGCCGCCGTTGCCGTCATCCTCAACTCCGACGACGAGCTGGATAATCTTGTGCAGGACCTTGTCGACGGGGTCCAGGCGGAGGCCACCAACAATGAGTCCTCCGTCCGCCAGAGTCTGTATATGCGCGAGAAGGCCAACAAGCGCAAGGTGCTCAAAGACGGCAAGGTGGTCACCGCAAAGGTGCAGCGCAAGGATAAGGGCAAGCAGCGCTACACCGCCTACAGCCTGTGGGCCAGGGACGTGCGCAAGCGCGACCTCCAGGATATGGGTAGGTTTGCCACAGGGCCTCCAAATGCTTGGACGCATTAACAATTTCCAATCCTTTCGTCAGACTTTGCCAGTGCCACCAGACGCCTCAGCGAGCTGTGGGCGAATGTATCGAACCGGGAAAAGAACGGGTGGCGTCGCAAGGCCAAGGTGCAGGCGACCAGGGCCCGGTCGCGGGAGAGAACTGGACCGAATAGCACGCCCACCCATCCCACGAGCAACGGGAGCACGGCCGTAGAACCGGCCCACAACGAGACTATCTTCCAGAATCGGGCGACGACGAGTCGCACCAGGAAATTGGCCGCCGATCGCCAGCAATCCTCGCTGGAATCCGCTGCAGCGGCGGCGACAGCGAGTACACCACAGAGGCGCAGCATTAGCACACGGAGTGGCAGAGGAAGTGCTTTCGTTGGCGGTGGAAAGCAAACTCCGCCCGCGGAAACGGATGTGGCCGGCAGCAGTAGCAGCAGCAGGACTGGAGCGCGTCATCAGCAGCAGCACCAGCACCAGCAGGAGGCGCCGCCGCAGCCAAGCAGCATCGAGGCGATTGATGCGGCGGCGCACCTGAAGCTGCTCGGCGAGAGTCTCACGGTGATCGGGGAGCGTCTGAAGAAGCACAACGGCCACGTGGCGCTGTCGGGCAGCCTGTCCGTACTGCTCGACAGCCTGCTCTGCTCAATGGGCCCGCTTCTGTGCATGACCACCCAGATACCCGGCCTAGAGAACAAGACTCAGCTATCGAGGAATCTTGCCAATACTCTGGACAACATTGCCTACGTGATGCCGGGACTGTGAGGAGGGATAGAACAAGCTCTACCAGGCAGCTGTGCTTCCAAGGGGGCGCTCCACATATTTCTAGCAAGTTATAGGTTCCTCTCGCCGGGAGAGGCAGCCCCTCCTCCCTTAAGTATCCTTAGTTGTAAGCTATTCGTATCTCGATCTTGAATAAGTAAACCGATCTGCATAGGAGTTCCGCCGAATGCCTATTCTCTCTTAAAGAAGCTGTTTTCTTTGGGCATTGTCCCTTTTCCCAATTCCGTAACATTTCAGAATGATTTTTCCGCAAGTTATAGGAATATTTTGCCGTTTTCTTGCTCGCACTTGGAGGAAGACAGAGTATAAATCCCAAAGGAAACAAATCCTATGCTTGGCCACAACATCCATTTAAGTTCAACTATCGCTACAGAAAAATTAGTTGTAAATAATATACTAGTAGTCAAAATATGCCTTATTTTATTTATTTATGTTTGTGGATAAATAACAAAAAAAAAAAAGAAGAACTGGAGGAAGTTTTCAAAACCAGAACAGCTGGAAAATGAAAATTATCTGATTTTTTAATAAATGCAATCTGTAATCCTTAAGCCAATGCCAATGTACCACCTCTAATTTTGTTAATATAAAAGTTACTAATTAAATAACAGTCAACTAAATATTTTCTGATAGTTCAAAAATTTCAACTGAGACAAACAAGAAAGGGAAAATGCAAACCAACAACGAATCCAATCCAACTTAGCAATGGTTCTTAAGAATTAAATCTTAGTTTGAATTAATCTTGAATTAAAATTAAAATACACCGTAAAATGTTAGTTTTTCTTCTACAAAAAATCTATTTTAACGAAATAAGAATTATGGAATACCAAATTAAACCACATCAAGCTTTATTGCCTAAAAAGCCAGCTATTTTCTGAAGAAATATCCTTATAAAAATTTCAAAAAGGATTTTCAAATACTCGCACTATCGCTATCGATAGATATCGGCTGCGCCCGGTTGCGATATCGAAGCCTCCGAGACAGTGCCATCGCTAGTTTGGGCTCCCACACAAACAACCATTGCTTTTCGCTCGAAACCGCCCAAAATTCGATATAATCCTGGTCGCAGAGAAGTCACAGCCCATCGAACAGTCGCCAGAGAACCATGTTCATGACCCAGCCCCCATTGCCGCTGCCACTGGCGAACGGGAAGCGGAAAAAGCCCGCGGAGCTGCAGCTGCAGTGCGGGTGGAGCGGCTGCCAGGATATCTGCGGCGGGGAATGGAACCTGAACACCCACATTGGCCAGCACCTGGAGCAGTATGCCCGCGAGCAGGCGGCGGAGGCGGAGGAGCACGAGTGCAGATGGAACGACTGCGATTTCCGGTGCAGCTGCCTGGAGGAGTTTGAACGGCACTCGTACTACCACGGCTACTACCTGCACCTGCTGCTCCAGGGCCAGCTCGAGTGCGACCTGCATCCGGAGATTCCCGCCTGCACGGCGCCCGCCCGCCACGCCAACAAGCTGCCACATCTCGGCCAGAACTTCCTGTGCGGCTGGACTGACTGCGAGCGCGAGTTCGTCTCGATTGTGGAGTTCCAGGACCACATTGTCAAGCACGCCCTCTTCGAGTACGACATCCAGAAGACGCCCGACGACGAGCGGCCCAAGACGCAGTGCAACTGGAGCATGTGCCACAAGCAGATGGGCAACAAGTACCGCCTCATCGAGCACATCAGCACGCACTCGAACAAAAAGCAGGTGGCCTGCTTCCACTGCGGCGAGCTCTTCCGCACCAAGACCACCCTCTTCGATCACCTGCGCCGCCAGCCGGAGAACAACAGTGAGTGTGCTCCATCTGATGATGATACCTTCTATTGTCCTATTAATCCGTTTATTCCCTTGTCTACGCAGCGAACAGCTTCCAGTGCGCGCAGTGCTTCAAGTTCTTCGCCACCAAGAAGCTGCTGAAGAACCATGTGGTCCGGCACGTCAACTGCTACAAGTGCACCATGTGCGACATGACCTGCAGCTCGTCCAGCTCGCTGACCACGCACATCCGTTACCGCCACCTCAAGGACAAGCCGCTCAAGTGCAGCGAATGCGAGACGCGCTGCGTCCGCGAGTCCGACCTGGCCAAGCACATCCAGATCGTTCACTCGAAGACGGTGCTCCAGTGCGAGCACCCGGACTGCCACTATTCCGTACGCACCTACACGCAGATGCGAAGGGTAAGAAACGAGCCCCCTTAATCAGCCACAGCCTTTACACAAGCCTCCCTTTCACAGCACTTCCTGGAGGTTCACGGCAATAACCCCATCTTGTATGCCTGCCACTGCTGCGAGCGCTTCTTCAAGAGCGGCAAATCCCTCTCCGCTCACCTGATCAAGAAGCACGGCTTCCGGCTGCCGTCGGGCCACCAGCGGTTCACCTACCGGGTGGACGAGAACGGCTTCTATCGTCTGGAGACGACGCGAATCGAGAGCCTGGAGGTGACGCAACAGATTCTGTCGCCCCAGGTTAATCCAGCCCTGGAAATCGATCTCAAGCCCGGCACTGGATCCTGCTTCGAAATAGTGGACCCCACAAACTCGGAATTCGAGCGGATTATCGTCTCCAATGATGCCAATGAGGCGCAGCTAATGGGCGAGGTGATCATATCGTTGCCCAGCCTGAAGGAGGAGGAGCTGTGATGGCGACAAGCAGCCCAATCAACAACACCACTTCTGATCTCGTGCCCCTCATCTTCGACTGGCTTAACTCCAGCATTAGCATTCTAGACTTACGTAGCCATTAGGAAACTGCGCGGATCACAGTCTCTCGCGAATTAAGTGTACCATAATCATATCCCATCATGTCGTTTGTGTCTTACCCTTCCTTCTGAGTGTCAAGTGTCGTCCCAGATCGATGCCCATATCCCGTTCGGCATTTAGTTTTAAGCCTCAATTGACAATTTCCAGTAGCAACTTTATTTTGTAATAATAAATAAACCACAAGCCAGCAACAAGAAAAATCGATTGGTTCCGATCTTGGGGAGTTTTTAACTTGTCTTTGGATATAAAATAAAGCTCTAGGAAACCCTTAAATTATTTGGAAATCTATGTATATTTTGCACGAATCAAGAATCACTTTCTGCCTTGGGTAAATGATAATTAATCAAGAGTTCATTAACAAAGAAGGAAACAGAATAATTTATAGTTTTCCGTATTATAAAATGAAAATCTAAGAAATTATAAAAAAAATATAGTTTCTGGCGTCATCGAATTATTTTTGGTAATTAAATATATGGATTATTCATTCCAGAGATTGGAATAACATTAAAACCGCCTCTAAACGGCTCTAAATAAAGTTTTGGAAAACATTACATTAATGTTAACATAAAAAAAAGTAGATACATTCCGTTCTAGGTAATTTTTTAATTTTGACTTTGAATATTGATTCCCTTTTAAAGGGATTTCATAGTCGTTGCTGGTTTTTGTCCGTGTATTTTCGGCGCTTGATTAGTCGCCATTTTCGTGTTTCTTTTTGTATTTTTTTTTGGCAATTTGTGAGGTTAGCCTCCTCGACACTCGAAAAAAATAAACACAAGCGTGGTTTTGTACGGTTTTTTAAATGGTTTTTTACGTTTAATTCTGGGATGCTGAGACTCGCTCTCAAGTAACGACGACATAAATTTCTATGTTCAGTTTCACACCGGATAAAAAATAGAAGCACACAGAGTAGCGCGTTCAGTTGTTCCTCCTGGGTGCGGCGATGTGACGCGGTCCGCTTACTTGGCGTGGGTCTGGGCCTTCCTCAGCTGGGTGAGGATGTTGGACAGCTCCTCACGCTTCCTCTTGGCACGGATGTGTGTGCCCAGGCGACGCTTCAGGAACTTCAGGGCGCGCTTGTCCTTGGACACCTTCAGCAACTCCATGGTGCGCTTCTCGTAGGGGGCATGGCCCACCACCTCGCGCACCAGATCGCGCATGAACTTGGTGTGACGGGTTTGGATCTGCGGGGCGAAAAGTGGATGTAAACAAATGCCGGTGGCGGAGGACGTCCGCGGACAGAGTCTGTGTACTCACGTTCTTCAAGCGGGATCCGCGCAGACCCTTCACCTTCTTGTCGCCGGTGTACTTCACATTCTTAACCTTGGTGGTCTTGTGGCCCTTGTTCAGACCAATGCACAGCTCGTAGCGGACTGCCATTGTTGCTGCAGGTACGAAAAAAAAATAAAATAAAAACACACACAATTAGTACTCTTCCCGGTTCGCTCTTGTTCTTTTATTGCAGCCAAAGCAAGCGCAAACACCTCGGCTGCTAGTTTAACTTCCAAATTAAGCTTAGTTTCTCAATTCAGATTATTGCTGCGAAAAATTTCGGAGATTTCGCGGAGCACATGCCACTCACCGGAAACGTTAAAAGTAAAAGAAAGACAAATTAATGTGGCTGCAGTATTGAGCTGTCAAAAAGGTATCGATGATGGCACCTATCGATTGCCCTCAGACCACCACGATAGTTCGAAATGTTGGCTTTTGACCAAGAAATATACGGATAGCCAAATAATAATTTATTATTAAAACACCATATAGATACAATAATTTCAAACCCTAAAAGAGCGATATTAAATGAAAAAAACAGCAAATTAACAAAACACTTTTTGGCGTTGCCAGATGGGCACCTGTCAAACTAGAATAACATTAATTTCACCACAGCCCAGCACCCTGTACAATTTTTAATTCAAATTTTAGCAATTTAATTCCCTTAGGCTGCAAACAGAGTGCGCGCTGAAGCCGAAGATGAAGACGAAGCTGAAGACGATTTCATACAATCATACAAACACAAACACACAAAACACAAGCAAATCGTCTTCAGCTTCGTCTTCGTCTCAGCGCGCACTCTGTTTGCAGCCTTAATAACTAAAGAAGACTGAAATTATGAACAAAAAAGCTCAAAAACGTATCGATTTTTGTTCGTTAGTTCAAACAGGCGCGCTTACGAACACTTTTACCAGAGCCGTGGCAACGCCCTGACACCAGTTGACACATCAGAGTTGCTAGCGATAACCTATCGCACCTATCGATACAACCACAGCAGCCCTGCCCACATGTGTTGCCAGTCAGTTCGATTACCAAACTAACACACGTTTTTCGGCTTTGTACAAACAATTCGAGTGCAATTTTATACCGTTGAGTGCATGAAATGCGTGACGCGCTCAACTGAACAATTTGGAGACCGCGAAACGGAACGTTGTAGACAGGCGGCAGCCCCGATTGCGAGAATCGCGAACGGATGGCAACACTGCATACGCCGGCCAAGTTATTATGATATGTAAAAGGTGGACGTCGACACGTGTTTAATATTCGTGCAGCCTCTTTATCCGTTGCGGGCGTTGAAAACCAGTGAAAACACCAAGCAAACACTTCCCCAGACTCGCGAGTGCGGTGCAAAGCAAAAACAGTCGGCAAAATAAGTTACCCAAGCGGTTGCCAGAGGTAAGAGATCGAAGCACGCGGAACATAACCTAGTACAAAGGCGCACAAAGCGTAGAGTTGTGTGTGTGTTTGCCAAAACAGAACGAATCGAATCGAAAATGGTGTCATGTGTTCGTTCGTTCTGCTTGGCTATTTTCCGGATCCACTCCACTGTTGCTTCCCGTTACTCCGCATTGCGTTTGCATTCCTCCTTTCTTTTTTTTCCTCCTTTTTGTTTGAGTGCATCCTCCGCTTCCCGCAGTTGTTGTTGTTGTTCCGGCGAAGTGACAGTGGGTGGCAAAGTGGAAAATTTTGAGTTAAAATGGACGATTACACAATGTGCTACTCGCCCATACATATCTATAAAGCTAGACAGAGACCGCTCGATGCGGCGACTATGGTATTTGTGTCTATTTTAATAAACTGTTTCACTCAATTTCTGCGTTAATTAGGGCAAATAATAATGGCAATGGGACTGTAGAACTCCTAGATTTCTGTAGAATCGTTAACATCCATTCTTGTAATAATTCCTGCAGTTTTAAAAGAGTGCTCACTGTTCACACACAACATGCATAAGCATGGTAGGCCTGTGTCTCTCTTCCTCTCGCACTCTGTGCCTATGTGTGTGCGTGTGACTCACACACAGGAAAACGGAATGTTATTGCCGCTTTCACCGTTAAAATTCGGCTGTGTTATCAATCAAAAAGGAGGTAGAGCGCAAAAAGGAGAAAAGAGCGCCGACTGCGACTGCCACTCCCACAGAATACGCAAAAGTCTATACATATCTGCATATGCTATATGCTATATCCACCGATTATACAATCCCCGCCCATTTTAGGCGACCATATGATCGGAAACCACGTTGCCAAGATTATAACAATGTGGACTTTTCGGCTAGCTGGCAATGTTGTTGCACCTGGTTATTGTTGTTTTGATGCGCGCTCGTGTGTGTGTGCGTATTAATAGTAATCTCTTCGTGGCTCTCTTGTGCGCTCTCGCTCTCGCTCTTTATTTTTGGAAGGGATTTTCTGAATGTCGGAATTCAAAATTAAAGTTTCGAGGTTTGGGCCTCGAGCTCCGCGTAACAACAACAATATGCAAGTTCAAAGTCGGCAATAAACATGCCGAAACATGTTTGTTTGCATGCCAGCGCACACGCACACAGGCGCACACACATTAATATGCATGTGTAAACAAGCTTACAGTCGAAGAAGTTGAAAAAAAAAAATTCCCTCACCCGGTTTCACGATTAGGAAATGCCCCAGCTGAGCTGTCTGGCCGAATGCCCTTCCATGGGCACTTAATAGGCCACAATCTCGTTATTTGTTGTTTGGCGCTTTCAATTCGTGATTGGCGATTGCTCTTATCACATTGTCCACTGTGCGGCCGAGGACCTTTGGGCCGCTAACAAAGTGACGAAATCAACAAAGGGGGAAGCGTCGTCGACTACTGTGGGCAAGGTGCGCAAGCAAGCGTTGAAAACCTTAGAATATAATATTTTCTTGAATACTTTGCCTAATTGCAATGAATAAAAGATCGTTTCGTCAAAGTTTGTTTAGAATATTTTTTGAGCTAAAAGCTTTCGTTGGTCCCACTGTGGATGTTGACAAAATTCAAATGTGCAGCTCTACTTTTATTAGATGGATTTCTTTGTTCTAATGAGTTCGGATATCTTTCCACTGCGTTCCGCATTTAACGGTAAAAGTATGTGTCTGTGTGTGTGAGTGGGTGGAGAGGTGCTAAAAAAAACTTTTGCGACCACGCATCCGTCGACAGCTTCTCTTTTGTACGCTGGGGGCGCGCGGTAAGCGTTGGGGGGGTGGATGGAGTGAACGAAATGAGAAGAGGAGAAAGGAGAAGCGAAGCGGGCTGCGAAAAGCCCGAAGAAATGGCAATTAGATGGCGGGCAAAGTAGTTTCCCTTCGTATATCGAGCAGTCGATATCTTAATTCTCTCGAACAAATTCGCCGGCATTTCGAAATCCGAATCCCCAAAACAAAAAATAAAATAAATACAAGGAACAACAGAATCGGAGACAGAATAGAAAACTCCAAAAAACCAAAAGCCCAACGAACTAATGCCATAAACGACCAATATTTAAACGAAGAAGCACAATAACGAACCAGTTTGAAGCAGAACCCTGAATTAGTGATATCCAATATAAAGATCGATTGATCAGTTCTTTTTCGGCGGCGAGGAAGGTGATGAATTGCTGGCTGCAAAGTGTTTTCATAACTTTTAGTTTTGTTTTGTAATGATTTCGTAACATTTGCCGTTGCCGTAAACGTAACGGTTTGTTCTTGCACTCTCGCACTATTACTCTTTCTCTCCCTCTCTCGGTGTTTTGCTTTCTCGGTTTTGATGTTCTTGCGCAGTCGCTCTCGTCGGCGATCTGTCTATGCTCGCGCTCCTCTTTCGCTCTCTCTGCCTTTTTCCCTTCCGCGTGGCATTCAAAATCCGCTTTGCTTCGGCTCCTCCGCGCTCTGCTTTGCACCTTATTTGCTCTCGACATTTTTGTTGTCTATATTTACGTATTTTTTTTTTTATTTGTTACTATTAATACGCAAAAGTTCAGTTCGGAGGGGAAAAAGACAAAAGCAAATACGCACATACACACTTGCACGCGGTGGGTCTCGTGATTCCCACAAATAAAAACAATCTAAACCTTTATTATTATTTTATTAAGAGCTAACTTAATTACTTAACAGTTGACATGCAATGGTTTGAAGTTTTTCAATTGAAATAATCACAAAGTCGCATTTAAACTTCAATTATATAAACAACGAGAAAGAAAGCTAACTTCGGTAAACCGAAGTTTATATAACCTTGCAGTCAGCAATTGGATCATTGAAAATCGATCAAATTTGGTAATGTAAAAAAAAAAAATCAAATTATGTAAATTTTGTAAATTTTAAATTTTACATGTAGAATTTTACATTTTCATATAAATTGACCGATCCCTTCTATGGCAGCTATATGATATAGTTGTCCGATCTTAATGAAATTAAAACCGTAATTCTAGAACTATAAAAAACGACTATATCTCGAAATTTATAGAAATTCGTTGAAAAACAGAGAAATTAAACATTTTTGTACATTAATTTCGCCATCATTCCTATGGCAGCTATAGGATATAGTGGTCCGATTTCGACCGTTCCGACATATATACTGCGTGCTAAAGAAATAAGACTATGCTGAAAATTTCAGCCCGATAGCTCAAAACTGAGAGACTAGTTCGCGTAGAAACCGACAGACAGACAGACAGACGGACAGACAGACAGACAGACGGACAGACAGACGGACAGACAGACGGACAGACAGACGGACAGACAGACGGACATGGCTAGATCGACTTGGCTAGTGATGCTGATCAAGAATATATATACTTTATGGGGTCTGAGATGCCTCCTTCACTGCGTTGCAAATATCATGGCAAAATTAAAATACCCTCTGCAAGGGTATAAAAACATTGCTTTTTTCCTTATCACTTGTCGTGACAGGCTTTTTTAATAATTGTAAATGATTGCAGGCGTTCTGTAGCTGTGGTGGAGCTGTAATTTGTTGTCTTGATAAGAAACTTTTAAATATTTACGTTTCAGGCTCAATCTCAAAAAAGAACTATTCAATTACTAATCGTAAAATTGCCAACGTTAAGGGTTTCGTTTTAGTTTTCATTATAATCTTATACATATTAAAATCCAGTATTTGCATTATTTATATGGCTTTTCGTAAATCTCTAGGTTTGCGTGGAGCAAAGTTCACTCTGTGAACCCGTTTTGTTCTTGGCTCTCTCAGCATTAAATATGGCGAGAGATTGTGCAGACTCAAGGGTACAAAAGCTAAACCTACACATCGTTGGGAAGAAAAGCAGAGCTTGGGATTTGCTTTCTGCCTTTGCTCTCTCATTCTCCTTAAGGGATTGCTATTGATATTTATCCAAGGGGATATATCCGGAAAAATGGCACAAAGCTAGCCAAGATCTTTTAACTTTTGAATGTCTCAGCTTGAAGTATTTCATTTCAACTCAAACGCTCTACAAAACAAGATCCATACGACGGGAGTGCCCCTGAAAAAGTATAAAAATAATAACTCAGTGAATCTCTCACTTACCCATCTGCCTCCCATCTCATTCCAGATTCTTCAATATTCAGCGAAAATGGTATCCGGTCGTCCTCTACTCTACCTGTCACTGCCCGGTGTAGCATTTATACTCGGCGTCTTTTGGTTTCGGCGTAGAAATAAAAATCGTTTAGACAAACCCGATGACGAGGACACGTCGGCCGTGAAGGATGCGGCGACGACCACGGAGGCCACGGTGCAGGCTCGCAAGGCAAACGGAGTCCTGCAGAATGGCAAGCAGCAGCCGGTAGCCAGCAAGTCGATGAACATCAACGGAACTATAGCCAACGGTAATGGAAATGGTAATGGAAGCGGCGGCAGCAGCGGCAGCGGCAGTGGCAGCGATGAGCGTGACAGCCCCAACACAATGCTGTACGGCAAGTCGGCACCCATCAAGATCCAGAGTAACGGCCGCACCTCGTCGGGCAAACATCAGCCGCAGCAGCAGCAGCAGATCGACTCCGAGATGCTCAAGTCAAAGATCCAGGACGCGGAGCACAAGAAGCTCTGCTCCATAGACGAGGCCTTCGAGAATTTGTCGTCGCCAGTGGATCTACCGGGTTCGGTGAATACGCTTGCCTCCTTCTACAACAGAAAGGCCAGCCAGAAGACAGTGGAGCCGGTGGTGATCAAGGCCACGCGCACACCCAAGATATCGCCGGAGAACTCGTTCCTCGAGGCCAACTATACCAAGGAGTGCGAGCAGAACAATAACTGCGAGCCCGTCAGCACCAGCAGCAGCAAGGTGGGCGCGGATCAAGAGGCTTCTAAGGAGCAGGCGGCGGTGCTCAAGGAGGTGGAACAGGTGGACAGCAATGGCAATCAGAAGCGCAACGTGGATGCGGCCAGCCCCTCGCTGAGCATCTGCAGCGTGCAGTCGGGCGACTCTGGCAAGGGTTCCAGCCTGCCCCGCTCGGAGGCGACGCGCGCCAAGACCACCTACGAGTTCCTCTTCCCCATCAGCCTGATCGGCCAGCTGTACGGACGCAAGCGGGCGTTCATC
This sequence comes from Drosophila triauraria, assembly GCA_014170255.2. Classification (NCBI taxonomy): domain Eukaryota; kingdom Metazoa; phylum Arthropoda; class Insecta; order Diptera; family Drosophilidae; genus Drosophila; species Drosophila triauraria. The sequence goes on along the minus strand of CM024333.1, from coordinate 2,438,398 downwards.
AACCAGATCAAGGCCAAGACCCTCGCCAGTGTGGCGCTCAGCAAGAACCCGTACTCGGGCAAGGTGCGCATCTGCACCATCGAGGGCACGGAGAGCGAGATCGATGCCGCCCTGGCCATGATTCGCCAACGGCTGCCGGCCAAGCGCTATCCTAACTTTACCATGCAACGCATCCACTTTGCGCTTCCGCAGACCATAGTTCCTCTTTCGACAGAAAGCCTCTACAACCTACAAGTGAGTCTCGTGTGGTGGTAATGGTGTGAGGATGGTGACGATGACGACGACTGCGGTGTGGCCGACACGACTTGGCTGGCGACACGTTTGATTTGATGATACCTAGAGCTAGTATTCCTCCTTGAATACGCAGAGAGTAAATTGTTCTCTAAGTGCGTTGTGTCCCGCAGGTGGCGTGGTGTCCTCACCCACGGTGACGCAACGCACTGTTCCAGTCGTGTCGGCACATCCCGAGCAACAGAGTTTGAGTCACATCCCTGAAATCCCTGAAATTCGTGTCCTAATGCCTTCGGCTACCCTAACTCCTCCCCGCAGCTGAAACTGATCGAGGGCATTAACAACGACGTGGTGGTAAGTGCAGTGCTGTCCGGATCGCATATGTTTGTCCAGCATCCGCTGCATCCCTCGCACCCGTCGCTGCCGATGCTGCAGAAGCAGCTGTACGACAGCTACTCCTCGATGGATGCCCCACAGCTGCCCAGCCTCGAGATCAGTGCCGTGTGCGTGATCCCCATCAACGGTGTGTGGTACCGTGTCCAGATTGTCGACACGGATTCGGAGGACGAGGAGCGCTGCTTGGTCAGGTTCCTTGACTTTGGGGGCTACATGAACGTCAGCTTCGATGCGCTGCGTCAGATCCGCACCGATTTCATGAGTGTGCCCTTCCAGGCCACCGAGTGCATCCTGTCCAACATTGAGCCCATCGGTGAGTACTTCGTTTTGGTTTATTTTCCTCTTGGTCTCCGCCTGATATACTGACGCTTTCATTTGTTCTCCGTTGCCCCTGCAGATGCGGCCTGGTCCATTGAGGCGGCCGAGATCCTCAACAAACTTACCAAAGGCATTGTCTTGCAAGCACAAGTCGCCGGCTACAATAGTCACAACATACCAGAAATCTATTTATTCGCATCTCTAGGCCCAAATGTGAGTACGCCACCGATCCGAGCGAGATGGCCTATAGGGCAAAGGGCGGGAAATGGAGATAGTTAGCAGAATGAATAATTCAAATTCTTTGAGGGACTTGGATCACTTTCTTAGAGTAAATTCAAAACATATCAGCGGGAAGAGACGTTCTCAAAGTCTTAAATAATGTAAAGAAATTTTTTGCAAAGTTTGCTTAATGCTAATGGCCCTTACTATCGGTAACAACTAGTGTTGGGTAAATACTGCTCATTTGGGTGAACATGTTCACTTGTTCTTTGTTTTCAAAAGAGTAAACTCACTCATTTTGCTTACTTGTTCATTGCTCACTTGCTCACTTGCTCACTTGTTCACTGCGTATTGCTCACTTGCTCACTTGTTTACCGTTCATTGCTCAGTTGCTCACTTGCTCACTTGCTCACTTGCTCACTTGTTCACTGCTCATTGCTCACTTGCTCACTTGTTCACTGTTCATTGCTCAGTTGCCCACTTGCTCACTTGTTTACTGTTATCTTAGAAAAATTAAATTCATAAACAAAATTCTTAAAGTTAAGTAATTGCTTTTTGTTAATTTGTTTTTAAATTAAATCCTCGATGTTTCTGCCGGCAATTCGAATTTAAAATAAAGTACGAGCATGTGGTTGTTCATTTTTGCGCAATCTGAGATAATAATAACCAAAAAAATACCATAAAAAAAAAAGAGTTACTGAACAAAAATGAACCAAAAAGACAAAAGCAGATCAAAATTGAACAACTGATCAATAATGAGCAAAAGAGCACATCTGAACAAGTGAACAAAAATGAGCAAGTGAACAAAAACAAACAAAATTGAACAACTGAGCAATAATGAGCAAAAGAGCAAATCTGAACAAGTGAGCAAAAATGAACAAGTGAACAAAGAAGAACAAAATTTAACAACAATAGTGAGCAAAAATGAACAAGTGAACAAAGAAGAACAAAATTTAACAACAATAGTGAGCAAAAATGAACAAGTGAACAAAAAAGAACAAGTGAGCAAATATGAACAAGTGAACAAATAGGAAAGAACATGTTCACTCACTCAGTTTAGTGAATAACTTTTTTTTCTCACTAAATCTTGAGCAACCCAACCCTAGTAAAAACCCCTTACCTGTACCAGTTTCGAATTAATTGATCTTGTTTAAGCACATTAAAGATTTCTTCCCTTTATTTTTATAGCGATTTACGTCTTAATTTATTTAATTTTAATTGAATCTATAAAGGATCTGTTTTAAATAATACCCAAAGTTAGCTGACTATTTTGATTCCCTTGCAGAAAACCCTCATTAACCGAACTCTCTTTTTTCACAGAATGTAATTTTTATCAATAAGGAGCTGGTCGCCAGAAATCTCGCAAAATGGGTGGAGATGCGTGACTAACAAAGAAGCGGTTCGCGAACAACAACTCAACTAAAGTAACAAAGAACTATATTACAACAACAACAACAACAACTGAATGCAAGCAATTCGACAACAACAGCAACAAATCAACGAGGCAACTTGGAGGAAATGCGGCAGCACAAGTAGCAAGCTTGAGTCTGCACCATGGCACACTTAGCAAATAGCATAAATATTGCTTGCAAGCGGATTCCAAATTCCAAATTGTTCGTCAAGTTGTGTAGAATGCGACTGAGCCTAGAGAGAGCCCCCCTATATAATCGTGCATAACACACAACACACCCCACACCATACACACACGCATATATGTATAAGAGCACCAACTAACCCCCCACACACACGCAGCACAACACAAGAACAGTCACACACAGTCACAGTCATATGTGTATGAGGTGCGAACGTTTGTTTGAAGCCAGCCCAGGCCCAGTCCCAGGATTGGTGGTGCAGTAGGCTCAGGCTTAGGAGTAGGAGATGGGTTAGGTTAGGTAAGGCGCCCGAATGAAGCATCCCCAGAGGATCGGAGCTGCCACTAGAACTGTGAGAGGAGCTGCAAATGAGAACCGCTTAAGATATTACCATACTCAGTTTATAAGTGCATAGTTTACATACATATAAATACCTCTAGTGTAAATAGTTTTTATAAATTTAACAGAAAATGCAAAAAACGAAATACACACAAAAACAAACTAAACTAAAATATAATAATATCAAGCGTGTTCGCAAAAGAAAACAAAAAAACGACGGAAAACCCAAACAAAAAAACAAAAAGGAACAAAAGGAAAAGTTAAGGCAGAAGAGCTAAAAAAAGAATCAGTTTGCTTTAATTTTAAAGATATTCGGTTGTAAATATATATTATAGGACGTTTTTTATAGATACATTTTATATATCTATGCAGATTGAAGATATATGCATCGGATCATTTATATATACATATATATATATTTACATTCATTGAAGAACCTTTGTTTTTAAATTTGTATTCGTAAAGAAACCACTCAAACTCAAACCGTGACAAGTACAAGAAAATGTCAGAACAGAGAGCAGCCGACCCCAAAACCAAATACCAACCCCTGAGAAAACACAACAAACAGCCGCACTAAAGCCACAGAATGCCTGAACTAACTAACTAAAAATACAAACAAATTAAAGCAATAAATTCTACATATATATTAGATACATATATATATGTATATGCGTGTGTGCCATTGTTAGTCAAAAAACAGAAAAACAGAACATCTGAAAAAAAAGAAACTTAAATCTGTTCAGTCCCCCGAAACTCCATTGTAAATAAAAGCCACAAAAATCGAAAATAAGAATATTAACGAGCAGAAACAAAGCTATGTAAAAGGAGTGAGGAGACCTCTAAATGCCTTTCTTTCCTTAAAAACTCCAGGACGCAGCTCTTAAACTCTTTAAATCTTAAACCAATGAAGCAATAAGGCAATGAAGCAAGGAAACTATTTAATGTAATGCAGAGTTACCAATTCTGGGTGTCTAAAAGGCGCAGAAACACACACACCCTATATCCAATAACACACTAACCGACACAGCACACACTCACCACACACAACACACAAGAACCATGTTAAACATATTTATTTTGTTGAGAAGAAAGTAGAAGTGGAGATCAGCAGCAAAGGACAATGTATGATTCATGTACGCATGCAACTGTGAAGGATAATTCGTAATTCAGCTCGATATAGTCGTCGTCGTCGTCATTGTTCTCATTGTCGTCATCGTCATGGCCGGAACGGGCTAAATTAAATAATTTAGTTAATATAAAACGTACAAGTGATGATTATGCAAATGTATCTGTATATATCTACGCGTATATCGGTATCTACTATATATCTTTATATATATATGTGTCAGCTTGAAAGACTTGGCGTGTTATTATTCTTCTTTTACGATAGTTTACTCTTATTATTATCATTATTCATTGTCATTATCACTATTATTATTACCACACGTGTTTTTTTTCTGTTTGTCTTAGATCCTTCGTGTGTAATTAATTAACGTTAATTTGCTAAATTTTAAAGTGATTCACTGACTCGATCAAGAGACCTTTCGGAGGGGCCCATGGAGGTTTCCCTCTCGCTGCCTTCCACACTGTAGTGCAAATTCGTATAATGTCTTCTTAGCTTTCGCCTTCACCTTCGCCCCTTCGAGTTGAAGAAAGAAAATTAATTACACTTAGAAGAGTCTATGGAACACTACTTATTATTGGTTAATTTTTAAACAAATATATTCTTATTCTAGGTCAAAGTCAAGCCTAAACTTAAATTTAATTTCATTGTAGCTTTGTCACTTGTACAATTGTTGATAAACTGATAACTGATAATGATTAACTGACATAGAGATAAAGCTAGAAGACACAACACACAGCAACCACACCTACAACACCTACAAGAGACATGAGGCAGAGCACATACATAACTTGCAACTAATCCTAGTGGACCCCAGAGTCGTCCTTCGTGTGTGTGTGGTACTTCTATATTTTTTTTTCTTATCTAGTAATGCTGAGAGACAAGAGTTACGACTAAGATTTAATTTATAGACGCATTCAAGTGAGAATAATTTACAAATCTAGTTATTAACTAAGTATAAAGCAAGTACATTAAAATAAAACATTATTGAAAAGTAAATTACATGAGTCTTTGGATTGGTAAGGTGTGATAAGCCAGAAGTGGGGAAAGGATCATCCAGTGGAACCCTGATTAAAGAGGGAGAGAGTCCGGAGTAGTCCGGAGTAGCCTTTTCGGAGAAGAGTCGCCACCCAGGCCTTCATCAGTCTCCGTTGTGGTTACCAGCTGGTGGTTTCTGTTGGAATTGTGATCAGAGAGGGGCTTTTACCGACTTGCAGCGTTAACTACATACGTTAACCAAGTGAGAGCAGCTAGAATCTGTTGGTAATTCCAGTCCAGTGATGCCCAAGCCCCCGCCACATGTGGTTGGTAAAAACTCTGCTGGTTCTCTGCCGCTACACAGACAGTGTAAACGTGACGTGAGCAGCAGCAGCAGAGAAGAGAGAGAATGAGAGGTCGTGTGGTGCGGTTGCCAGAGCAGTGCAAAGCATTAAATGTTAATTAAATTAAAATTAAACGTCTCTCGCGAAGCCAACTTCGTGTTTCTCTTACGCACACAAATGCAAGTCACATGTCATTGTATTTGTGTGGGCATCACTGTTCTAGTCTAAACGTAGAATTTGTATGAAAATATATCCTACGCCTAACAGCAAGATTCTTCAATGGCCCATGACAAATGGGTATACCGGGAACCATAGTTTTTACAACCCCACAAAGTACCATTTAATTTTTAGTATTTGTGTACTCGATCGAGCGGTGTCCTTATCCAAAAGTGGGCTCGATAAGGAAGCTGAAGTCATCGTCCTACTACGATACGGTTTGTGATCCCCAATAATTGGAGCAAATACATATAGATTCGATCCGCATGATTCAAACGGAAAGGAACCGTCGCATTATTGGGTCCGTCTGGCGCTATGGACTATATATGACATAGATATAAATCGGCGATTATGGCCACGATTACGATATCGGACAAGGCGGAGGCGGAGAACGCTGCGTCAGAGTCCACAAGATTCGATTTCACCTGGTTTGATTGCCGCTGGACGAACCGGTCAGGTCCGGACATTCGGGGAGCAGGCCCCGTAAAACTTTCATTGACCACAATTGGAATTCTCCCGAATGGCTTCCTAATGGGTTGTGTCTGCAGTTCCGAGCAGACTTTTGGGTGGTCATTCTGGCTTCGAGCCTAATCTATATCGAAAGTGACCAGTCACGGCCGCTTCGGATAAGTTCGTAAATGGAAAGTGGTTTTTACGGTGTCTGCGTCTGCGGGTCCGTCTATCAGAAGGTATTTACGGCCCGCTCGCTGACCGTTTAGTGCTCTCGGTTTCCTTCTTCGCCTGCGTGCTTTTGCCTTTGCCGTTTTTTATCTAAGTGAAGTGCTTTCCTACTTAGTGCCGGACAGTGAAGCCCGGGTATGTTGCCCCAGTCCCAGTCCCAGTGCCAGTGCCAGTCCCCCTTGGCTTATCTACCTATGCGGGCTCTACAAGCATCTGCTGTCTTATCAGCGATCTTCGGGAGAGGGCTTCCCGTTCCCTTTCATCCGGAAAAGCAAACTCGCGCGATCCGTATTAATATATACACATATTCTATTTTAATTTGCTTTTGCAGTGGGGCAAGAGTGAGCAAAAACGGAACTTGGGAATTATAAGTGCAGGTTAAGTTAAAGTTAAGATTAGTTAAATATTGAAAAATGTTTATGAAATGTATTGAATTGTTCTGCGGACATACAATATTGTTATGAACAAACAAATATCAGTATTCTAGGAGAAATTGTAATACAGTTGAAAATATTGAACTTTAAACACGCGTGGCTACAACTTGGGAATTATAAGTGCAGGTTAAGCTAACCGCAGCTTGGCTTAAGAAGCAGATATATTGGTATTCTGAATACCTAACTATAAGCAGATATATTGTCATTCTGCATACCTAACTAAATATATTTTATATTATATTTTAATTTGCTTTCGCAGTGGGGCAAAAGAGAGCAAAAACGGAACTTGGGAATTATAAATGCAGGTTAGGCTAAACGCTGCTTGGCTTAAGAAGCAGATATATTGTTATTCTGCATACCTAACTATAATAACAAGAGTTATCTCCTCAAAAACCTAATAAATTCAACAGAGTAATAACAGTGGAATGCCTCTTTTCGTTAGCTCCCAATAAGTAGGCTTTTCGGGGGGAAAGCAGTATTTACTAATTAACTTTACAAACTTTATTTCGCTTTTGTACAATAAAAATAGTTTAATAAATGACTAAGCCCGACAGCTCATACGGCTTGGAACTCAACAAGTTAAAATCAATTAACTTTATATTTATTAACAGCTGACAAAGGCCAAAAATGTACCATCCGCCGCTGTACCTATTTAGGTACATATTCCCATCGGATGCTCATTAATTTTCCCAAGGGCTAAGCACTTCCCGATCTGCCACGATCTCCGCTATCGCATGAAGAGCACGCCACCAAAGTAATTCCCCTGCCTCTGCCCCTAACCGTGTACAGGTGTACTGTACCTGTACCGTACCTCAACTGTGTGTGTGTGTGAATAATTTCACGCTTATTACCTGCTGCTCGTACTTGTACTTTGGCGGTTCTTAAAGCGCCAAGCGCGCCGAGCATTCTCAGTTCCAGCCGCGGCATTCACGGCACCACAAGCGCGCCTCCAGCACCTCCATCGATCGCACTTCCAGCTCCAGTTCCAGTTCTGGCTCCTAGCTCCCCACCAGAATCCTCATCAGTGGCCAATTAATTAAATTAGTTATTAGCGAGCAGCGAAAGTGCGCGGAGCTGCCAACCATAACCATAACCGAGGGCTGGTCAATGCAATGTGCTAATTACCCACCAAGTGCAATTAAAAATCAAAAAACAAAACAATAAATAATAACAACAAAGTCAAGTTCAAGTCGAGTCTAGTTGCAAGATGGAAATGAAGGCAGCAGCGGCCAATGGCAGCACGCCGGTGACTCCCCCGCCGCCGGCAGCCGCTACGGCGGAGGTAAGTGTGCCACAAAAAATTAAGAAAGGCCAAGAAATCATGGAACTCTTGATTTGCCTAATGGCCACTCCAGATCTCAAGTGTTTCGGCGATTAGCGGCCTGCGAAACAGTCAGAATATTAAGTATACGCATGGTCAAGTATACGCAGCGTTGAGTATACGAACCGTTGGCACTCAACCCCGAAAATCGTACATCCTGCGATCGTATAGTATAGCCTCGGACCCTTAGTCATTATTTTGCTCAGTGTGCGCCAGTTTTTGTTTTTAATTTAATGACTTTATGATCATTGTTATGATCATTAGGGCTGTTGTTGGACCTTAATGGCAGGCGCAGGCTAATCGACCGACAAACGAAATGCGATTTACGGTCCACCACAAAAACCGGGTGAGAAGACCGTGTCAGGCGGATACTATATGCTTCTATATCTCTTATACGCTTTACGACCCCGCCACATAAATATCTTAGTACTCGTTCTACGAAATGACGACGACGTTCGTTCGCTGGTATATATAATTTAACCATAATGCCCGTAAAACCGTTAGTTATCTGGCCAGCCATCGCTCCACTCCACTCCGCTTTGGATCTGCCAAAACTATAGGTACAAACTGTAAACCCCGCCGCTCTCCTTATAGTATAGTTCGTGTATATATAGTACAGTATCGAAGAGCTCTGGAAATAGAAACCAGTTTTAGTGCAGCCGCCATAAAACGAGACAAATGAGAGCTGTGACTGCCTTTTATAGAGTGACACATTCCCAGGCCTCCGAGGAGGTTACAAAATTTCCCAGAAAAAGATTACGAGGATAGGGCCTCGAAGCCAAGGGGATGGGGAAGTCGGGAGATCATCTTTTAGTTAATTTGATTTGAAAAACAAATACATCTCTTTAGATTTTTTAGTTTAGTAATTCGTAATTCGTTTTAGATCAGTTTTAGGCTTCGACCTCATCTATAATCCTCTATAATAAACCTTTTCTTAAATCCCTTACTAAATCACTGCTCATTTGTGGAAATATAATGCATTAATTGAGGTATTCCCCTAGAGTCATCTTCACTTTATTGCATTTATATTGCATTTATTAATAGAACGCGTTCATTTAAATAATGGGCTTCCCCTGAAGTGCTTAGCGTGGAAGTTCCCAGCTTGCAAAGCGGCCTTAATGTGCGGTCAGCATAACTTTATTTTATTTTACAAAAACTAAGGCGAAACCCAGGGCCAAGCTTAAGAATACCTAATTGGCAAATCCATTTCCAGAGCTCCTAGGAATGCCTGTGGCATGTATCTTTGGCGCGGTTCAAGTGCGAGTGTCCGAATGTTACACATTTCCATTGACAAATGAAAAAGCAAATAGATACAGATACAGATAGGGAGATACAGGTGTAGATATAAACTCCCAGCGTTGCAGTTTCGTTTTCATTTACCTCGGCAATTACCATCGCTCCTCCCCAGCTGAGTTATTGTTTTATTTAAACAGCTTTTTTCCCCAAATAGTACAAATATGTTAGCTCGTGCTCGTGCTCGTGCTTTGCTCTCTGCCTCTCCGATAAAAGCAACTCCCCAGCTGCTTTGGCTGGAAATATGTAGTAATACAGTAATAAAAATAACATAATAATAATATTTACAAGTAACAACTCTTTTTACAACAGGAGCTAATTGTTTTTTTTCATCCCAGTATTTTCTATATTAATTAATTACTGATTTTAGTGCCAGTTTTTACTCTTTGCTTGTGGTTTTTTCGGAACTCCCAATGAAATTGAAAACGTTGCTCGGGCTTTTCTGAGCGACAGATGTTTTGTTGTCGACTTTAATTAATGGAAACTGCTTTGTATTTGTACATCTGTGCATTTAAATATTAATCAGTCATTAGTCGGAATTTAGTTGTCCCATTAACGTGAGAAATACTACGGACAATGGTCTACGGAATTCTGTAGGTAATGCCCTGATCGAAGGGAAAATTGAAACCTATTAGGCATTTCAGTTTTGGGGATTTCTCAGACCTGAAAACCTTTTTGCATATACTTAATTCGTAATGGTTATAAATAGCACTAACTGCCCCTAGTTGGGTCTTAATCACCGCTATTCTAACTGCACTTGGAGGCGGTCTCGGTTTGGGAACCTAAGTGATTAACAGTCCCGCCTTGCTTGCTGATGATTCACAAGTCAGATGGGTGTTTTTTCAACTCTGAGATGTGATTTCTAGTTTTAATTAAAGGGTTTAGTGTTAGCATTAATTATGGTAATTTCAGTACTAAAATGATCATAAATACTTAAATGGTTGCATTCAATAGCTGGCTTTGAAAGTCGAATATTTTACATAAATTGATATCGATATATTAATCGAATTATAATATTTAATAATCGAAAAAGAACAGATTCGTTAAAACTTTTAATTTAAAATCTTTTAGATATATTGTGTAGATATTACTGAAGCATGATCATTGTCGATAGGAAATTCGATATATTGATCGAATATTTTACATAAATTACATCATATCGATATATTAATCGAATTATAATATTTAATAATCGAAAAATGTAAAAGAAATTAAAGAACAGATTCGTTAAAACTCTTAATTTAAAATCTTTATGGATATATTGTATGGATATAACTGAAGCATTATCATTGTCGATAGGAAGTTCGATATATTGATCGAATATTTTACATAAATTACAACATATCGATATATTAATCGAATTATAATATTAAATAATCGAAAAATGTCAGAGAAATTAAAGAACAGATTCGTTAAAACTTTTAATTTAAAATCTTTATGGATATATGGCATAGATATTACTGAAGCATTATCAGTGTCGATAGGAAGTTCGATATATTGATCGATATCATTATATCGGATTTCAGGCAGTAAAATTCGAGGGTCTCGCCAGGCTACTTCAAAGGGATCCTAATCTAATCACATTCTAAGATAAATATGCCATAATGGGCCATTATGTGCACTATCAGTCCGCGGGTTATCTTGGCATTGGATCCCACGAGCCAAGCACCAAGAACAACGATCCAAGAGTCCATGCCCGTGGCACTGACTGCATGGATGATGGAATGCCCAAATATTTAGTCATGAGTCTGGGCCTTAATCTGGGGCTGTCATAAATTTCGTATTGGCCCGAGTCGCACATATTTGCTGAGCAAATTCCTCGTCTCTCTGGTTTTCGCAGAAGAAAGATGCGGAGAAGCAGACTGCGGCGCGAACCAACTGGGGCAATGGCCTGGAGTTCCTCATGTCCTGCATATCCGTGTCCGTAGGCCTGGGCAATGTCTGGCGGTTCCCGTTCACCGCCTACGAGAATGGAGGAGGCGCCTTCCTGATACCCTACATCATAGTGCTCTTTTTGATAGGTAAGTAGCCTTTATTTTATTTTATTTTGTATGGTTTTACAATATATCGATTCAGGAAAGCCCATGTACTACTTGGAGATGATCATTGGCCAGTTCACCAGCCAGGGCACGGTGAAGATCTGGTCGGTGGTGCCGGGCTTCGTGGGCGTGGGCTATGGCCAGGCCTTCGGCACCATCTGCATCATCTCGTACTACTCCTCGCTGCTGGCCCTCACCCTCTACTACCTCTCGGTGTCCTTTCAATCGGAGCTGCCCTGGTCCTACTGCCGCGACGAGTGGACGAACTGTGTCGACTCCCGGCCGAAGGAGTACGTGGAGAACCTGCTCAGGACCAGCGGCATTTCGGCGGCAAATGCGACTCTGGCCACGAATACCACCGAGGAGAAGCGCCAGAGCAGCTCTCAACTCTATTTCCTGTGAGTGAAAGTCCTTGAAAAATTTTTGAATAATTCCCTACTTGACTCTGTATATTTCTGCCTTATTCTCATGTTTTTGTGGAGCAGCTCTAATTGCGCTCATGATGCAAAATAATAAATAGAGGCAGTCATCATCTGTTTTGCTATTTGAGTGCTAAATGCAATAAATAAGCTCAAGGGAATGCTGTCATGTTTCCTGATAAATAACAGACTGTCTTTGCGACTGGTTTACTTGTTCAAATATATTACTTAAAGCCTCTCATTTGGTCAATATCAATGGAAGTTTCACAAAGTTCACTCAGTTACTTATTAATATATATTTACTATCAAAATGTATTGCTTATGGTATTGTGATACTGCATTTTAAACATTTATTTCTGCATTGTTTTTGTTTAATTATTAAATATAATTAAATACAATATAATACAAAAAGAATCCGAACCATATAACACTTATAGTTGTCTCCTTCAAGTTTCTAATAAAACCATTAATTAATGAAAGCTTTAATGCAGTGTCATAACACCATAAGAGTCAGACCGTGCCAAATAAATGCGAAGATTTGCGGTTTATTTCTTTATTTACTTAGTAAAAACTAAATAAAGACTTCCAAGAACATAATATGAATATTTTATTACATTTTCTTAAACACCTCTAACATCTTTGTTTATTATTTTATATTAATTTATTCATTAATTATTACTATACTTATACTTATACTCATATCTGGTTACCTGCAGCGACGTAGTGATCAAGGAGAAGCTGGACATCACGGACGGCATTGGTAGCCCCGACTGGAAGCTGACGCTGGCCCTGCTCGTCGCCTGGGTGGTCATCTTCCTGGTGATCATGCGCGGCGTAAAGAGCTCCGGCAAGGCGGCCTACTTCCTGGCCCTCTTCCCCTACGTGGTGCTCTTCGTCCTGCTCATCCGCGCCGTGACGCTGGAGGGCGCCAAGGACGGCATCATCTTCTTCCTGGAGCCGCAGTGGGGCGAGCTCCTGAACCCCACAGTCTGGAAGGAGGCGGTGGTGCAGTGCTTCTTCTCGCTGGCCGTCGGCTCCGGACCAATCATCATGTTCGCCTCGTACAACCGCTTCGACCATGGCATCTATCGCGATGCCATGATCGTGACCACGCTGGACACGCTGACCAGCCTGCTGGGCGGTATCACGATATTCGCCATCCTGGGCAACCTGGCGCACAACCTGCAGATCGAGAATATCCGGGATGTGGTGCGCAGTGGCACCGGGCTGGCCTTCATCTCGTACCCGGACGCCATCTCCAAGTTCCAGGCGGTGCCGCAGCTCTTCTCCGTCCTGTTCTTCTTCATGCTCTTCGTCCTGGGCATCGGGTCCATTGTGGCCCTGCAGAGCACCATTGTCACGATCATCTGCGACCAGTTCAAGGGCTGGAAGTACTGGAAGGTGGCGCTGACCACCTCGGTGTGTGGCTTCCTGATGGGACTGGTCTACGTGACGCCGGTAAGTTCTTAGTTTTGGTTTGGTTTGGTTTTGTTTATTTACTTAGTTCCTTGCTTCTCCAGGGAGGTCAGTGGATCCTCACTCTGGTGGACTTCTACGGCGGCACCTATGTGGTCTTCATTCTGGCCATCTTCGAGTTGGCTGGCATTATGTGGGTTTATGGTAAGTACCGATCCTTACCTGTAACGCAGTATTATTTGATTAGTAAAAGCTGGTCACATTATTTGGAAAAATCAAAAAGGCATAACTAGGCTTAAAAAGCATATATTTTAATTTGGAAAGCTTTTTAGTTCTAGTTTTTATTGGGTAAGAATGCAGATTCTTAATTTTTGGTCTAATTTCCTCTAATTGGTAGGTAAAACTGTTGTTGTTGGCAATAACAAGGTCGTAGTCATGCATTTTCGCTGTTCAAATTCAATAATTGCATGATTTCAGGCACCAGGCGCACAGAAGGCAGCAGCAGGCCGATTATCTCTGTGCCTTAATATATTATAACAGTTTCAGCATCGGTGCTGAGAGAGAACAGTGTTATCCCATTGGTCGTTTGTCCAAAAGGAAGCCATCATTGTTTTTATAAACCGTTAGCTTACGGCAGCACATCTTTGGCTAGATGTGAGAAAAAAGATAGCTAAAATGTTCTGTGATATGGCATAAAAATAGCTATAACCTAAAATCTAGCTATTTAACTCTAAAAAAAGCTAGATCTAGCCACACAATTACAATTTGACAGCACTGATTCTACTGTTCTCTCTTGTGCATATTGCACGTGAGCGGCAAGGGCAGCGGGTGGTGAGAGAGAGAAGTGCCGATGACGTCAGCGCACAGATCAACGCATCGTTGCCCTCTTGATTTCTGTTCGCCTGGTACTTGAAATGAGAAGAGCGAGATATTTGTACGGCAAATTCGATTAAATTGACGTAAAATGTTTTTGTAGGCAACAACAACAGTATTCCAATCCTTAGTTTCCGCAGCACAAATTTATCAAATACATAATTCCATGTACCAGGCGCACAGAAGGCAGCAGAAGGCCGATAATGGCATCGAAGCTCTCTCTTAACCCTTTCATGCCCACTGTGGCGTATATGCAAAATAGACTTTGCATATTAATTTCGGTAACGATTCAAAATTTTTGTGGACCCTTTTTTATGACATATCAAGGACGTAACAAAGGACTCAGTGTTCCGAAAATCGGAATAAACGTTACTTGGGACTTGGGGCTCCAATTAATTATTCATGGAGTTAAATATTTTTGATGTGGCCCCATTTTAATTCGGGCATGAAAGGGTTAACAGAGGGGAGCGAAGAGAGAGGCTCTGATTGGTCAAAGGAGGGACAGACATCTCGAAAGGGTTCCGTTAGTTGAGCTTAGAGATGGGAGTAAACAGCTGATCGCAGTGCGTGCACTTGCTGCTGTTTGCTTGTTAGCTGCTTCTGTTCGCCTGGTAGCTTAAAGCTGCAAATATGTGAAATGTGTGATTTTTCTAGCATTTCATGACCCTCGTGGGCATATATTTTTCTAAGCCGTGATTTTTGTATACCAGGCGCACAGAAAGTTCAGCAAGCAGCTGAGCTCCTAAATAATTCATTTTGAAGTAACGTTTCTAGGCAGAGGGGAGCTCATGTTGAAGTAACGGTTCTAAGCAGAGGGGAACTGAGAGAAAGGCTTCTGATTGGACAAAGGAGAGACAGCCATCTCGAAAGGGTTCCGTTAGTCGAGCTTAGAGATGAGAGCAACCAGCTGATCGCAGAGCGTGCACTTGCTGCTGTTTGCTTGCTGCCTGTTTCTGTTCGCCTGGTAGCTCAAAACTGCAAATATATGAAATGTGTGATTTTTCAAGCATTTCATGACGCTAGTGGGCTTAACCCTTTCATGCCCACTGTTGCGTATATGCAGTATTAATTAAATATTAATGGCGTTAAATATTTTTGATGTGGCAGTTTAATTCGGGCATGAGAGGGTTAAAATAGAGAAGAGAAACATTTTAGGATGCCACGATCCTATTGGTTGTTGAACCAAAAGGAAGCCATCATTGTTTTCACAAACCGTTAGTTTAAGACAGCACATTTGTATAACAGTTTAAGCTTTGTATTGACCAATAAAAAGCCGCCAGCTTCGTTGGGCCTCAGCACATTTTTATAACAGTTTTCAATGCAGCGCATCGTCGCCCTACTGACTTCTGTTCCCCTGGTACTCGAAATGGAAAATGTGGCTATTTGCTCGGTGATTTCATGAACTTGGAATGTAAAAATGTTGTAGTTAAAAACAACAATTCAACCTCGAGCCTCCGCAGTAAAAATACATTTATTAACCTTTTCTGCCCAAAAAATTCGAGTTTCTGGTAGTTTCTCCAGTTTCTGGAGAGGATCAGGCTCTGCCGGCTGTAAATGGCCAGATTCCGATTCAGATATGGTCCACATATAATCCACTAATGATCCACATATGGTCCACCCATGATTCACACTATCTACCGCACATCACTAGATTTTTCTCCTATCACTAGCGGACGGTGAGAAGAGAACAATTTTAGGATGCCCCGATCTTATTGGTCGTTTCACCAAAAGGAAGACATCGATGTTCTCAGCAGCCATTACTTAAAGACAGCACATTTTTATAACAGTTTTCAGCAGCGTTCAATGCTGCGCATCGTTGGTCTACTGTTTGCTGGTCGCCTATTATGTGAAATGGGAAATCCGAACAAATTGTTCGCAGACTCTTCTAAATTATTAATTGTTCGTTTATGTCGTAGTCCCACTTATGCTCAAGGAAAATAAACAAAGAAAATTGATCATTTAGTTAAATAATTCAAAAATAAAAAAACAGCGACTTCCCATCGTTCAAAAAACTACATCACTATTAATCAAGACAATATTAAAGCAAATGAAAATGAAATAAATAAATAAATTGACCGTCAACGAAGAGTAAATGCGCTCCTGTCAGATGCCCAAAGATCTCGATCTGCTGACCTCAAGTTCGCTGGAGACTACCATGTACTCTACCATTCGTGTGGGCGTTTGGAAATTGGTAAGGAACGGTGTACTTGATGAGATCCTGAGGATCAGTTTAGACAGAAATTGATAAATATGCTAAAATAATTGTTTAAAATAAATAATAAAAAGCAGAGCCGAAGGTAAACAACATACTCGAAACCCAAAGAGTGTCATGCGAGTCAGTTTTTCGCAATAAACATTACGGATAGCTAATATTAATTAGGACAAAATTAAAAATAAATATATATATATAAATAAATAAAAAAAGCGTCAAGCACTTGACTTCGGATTTCCATATTTAAAATAAAAATTTCAATAAGAATTATTTAAGACAAAAGAAAAGAAAAACAAAGGGAAAATAAAATAAGATGTTGATCCCGTGGCAGGAAAGCACTGAATGAGCCTTGATACAGTTTAGTTTTCCAAGTTGACTTGAGCAAGTGGGCCAGTGTGGCTGCCCTTTCTTTTAGCCCCTTTCTCTTCTCAGTGCTTGCGCTTTCGGGATTGTGATTTCATAGTTCGGGATTTTAATTCGATAGTTGCCAGTGTGGCCCGGTGTTGATTTTATGCACCAGGCCAACAGCAGTAAGGGCTTTAACTTGGCGCTTAGCCCAAAGGATGCCTCGTTATTTCCATAGAAATACATCACAAACCTGAAAATTATGATTTAAAAGTATATTGATTGAATATTGATATAATTTTTCTAAGAATAATGTAGATGTTGGAATTATAGGTGATTTGAACTGAAATAATTACATTTATCTGGTTCAAAATTTCACAAAATGCATATTACTTATTTCAACGTTTAGTTAAATACAATGATATAGATCTTTTTGCGAAAAAAAGTGAAAAAGCTGAAATTTTAGGATACTTTCATTTATCGTATATATGTATTATATATTCCTTAGGTCTACAGAACTTCTGCGATGACATCGAGTTCATGTGCAATCGCCGCGTCTCCCTGTATTGGCGGGTGTGCTGGTCCTTTTTCACGCCCGTGATGATGATCATCATCTTCATTTACTCGATGGCCACCATCGAGCCCATTAAGTACAGCGAGATATTATTTCCAGAGGCCGCCAATGGTGAGCTTTAATTTTAAGCCCATCTTAATTCTAATTCCCATTCCTTCAATTATATTATTTAAATATTCTCAGTGGCTGGCTGGCTGCTGTTCGGCATAGGAGCTGCCCAGTTCCCGCTGTGGGGCATTTGGTACATCTCCCAGCATAGAGAAGGCAGTGTCTGGCAGGTAAGACGATCTTTATTGTACATTAATTTATATTTACAACTTAAACTTTAATTATAGGACCTGAAAGCCTCTCTCAAGCCCAGCGATCGATGGGGCCCTGCAAATCCCGACGTTAAGCGCGAATGGTTGATCTTCAAGAGCCAGAAGGCCGCCCAGAGGGCCGCCCGGAAGGAGTCGTCGAAGCTGGGTCACTTCTGGCAGAAGATCGGCAATTTCTGCGGCAGCAACATCTAGGGGGGGATATCATCACCGGGGGGATATCAGAGATTACGATTACCTTAGCCGCCTGTTAGTTATAGCCTCCATGAAGCCATCACAAATGCAACCGAATATATCGCATCAATAATATAAATAAACAAATGTCTGTTTTTTTTTTTTTTGTTATTCCATGTACAAAGTTTATATATTCCAATGTGATAATGTTTGACAGAAATAAATAAATTATTGTTTACATATAAACTTACCGTACGTTTCTATCCATTTAATATATAGACAACGGCCTTGATTTTTTACTTTTATTTTATTTTTATTCAGTTTGTTTTTCTTTCATACAAAGCCCTTTATTATTGTTAAAATTTCAATTATTTTCTGTTGGTTTTCGGTTCGTTAATTAATAATTTACAGATTTATGAGTTCTCTTCTATCCTCTACCCTCCGCTACCTCCAATATCCTTTCTACCTTTAGCTTTATCCCCTCCTTTATCGGTTGTACATTATAACAGTACAGCAATTGATTTTATGTAATATTTGGTAAATTTGCTATAAATAGTGGGAATTCTTACGAGGTAAATGCTTAATGAGCAAAAAAAAAACAAAAAAACAATTACAATCGTCGTCAGATCAGATCAGTTTATGCTACATACATAATACATATAATATATGGTATATATATATATGTATACAAAATAACAAATCGTAAGTCTAATAAACATTCTTAAAATTCATATCTCAAATACAAATACAATATTTGCTTTAGCTGTTGTTTTGTTAGGTTTCTTAATTGTTTTTCTCAGTGTTCTCGTCGCG
Source organism: Drosophila triauraria (assembly GCA_014170255.2). NCBI lineage: Eukaryota > Metazoa > Arthropoda > Insecta > Diptera > Drosophilidae > Drosophila > Drosophila triauraria. The sequence continues at coordinate 2,419,731 of CM024333.1, read as the reverse complement.
AATAGAATTTCCTAGCCTTATTAGCCTATTTTCCAAGTATTTTCGGGTTCCGGGAACGAAGTCTTCGTCGTGTTCCCAGCTTTTTCCCACTTTGGATTTCTAAATCTTTTACTATTTTTAATCTCTTTCTATTTCGTGTATGTAGTTGTTGGTTTTTGTATTTTTGTATTTTGTTTTTTATTTTTTAAATCGTAAAATACTAATTTAGCAAATGTAGGCACCTTAAATATTAAAGCTTTTGCAAAACACGGTTCCTCGATAAGATATAACAATATATTTTGTCGGGGTCTGGGGTTCCCCGTTTAAATTTAAATATACAATACAGTAAATTCAAAATAAACTATTTCATTAGCCACTGAATTTGTGTTTGGGTTTTCTTCTGTTTCTGCTCCGGTTTTTACCTCATCTTTATGTTTATTATTACTTTATTTCTTTTAGAAATTAAATCCTTCCTCCGTTTTAGTTTAATTTAATGTAATTCCGTTTAGCTTTAGTTTAAGTTTAGTTTAAGTTGACATCCGTTTAGCTTTAGTTAAGTTTAGGTTTTCGGGGTTGTTTTAGTTTTTCTTCTCTTTGTTTAATTCATGCAATGCACTCTAGTTTAGTTCTTTTAATTTTCTCATTTTGTTTTTCAATAAAAAATTGTTTCTCTTGTCGCTAGATCTTCGGCATTTCTCTTAATGTTATAATGTTTAGTTTTAACATAATAATTGGTTTTCTTGTTAGTTTTTCATTTCTTTTTTTGTTAATAAATTGGTCTTTGCTTCGGCTTTCGATTTAGCTACTGAATACGTTACTATAATACATATAAAGTCAAATACGATCTTATTAGTGTGGGGTTTGTTCTGGCTTGGTTTATATCTTATAGACCGTCTGTACATGTATGTATATATACTTGTGGTGTGTCGTATATCTCTAGATATTGTATATGCAACCTTATATATTCTGCATACCTCTCTAGTTGGGCGTGGCAGGGGGCGTGGGCGTGGGCAGGGGGAGTTATTATTATCTGGGATATATCTTGTTAAGGGGGAAGGACCTGTGTCTCTGTCGGCGTGAGTTCCTAGGCTGCTTCGGCTGGTTCCGCATTCAAATCCCATTTTTAATTCGAAGTATTGGCTTTAAGTTCTCTATGGGACCTGCTTTGGCTAGAAGTGTGCTTTTAGGTGAAGCTTCTGTTTCTCGAAATTCTCGAAGTACCCCTTGAGCTCTACGATTCGCTGGAGAAAAGAATATGGAGGATTTGAATATTTGGATTCGATTCTGGATTACAGAGAACACAAAAACGGAAGCCACACACATTATACTAACGAGGTGCAAGGTGACGGGACAGGACTTGGACCTATGACAAACAAGGACATTGTGCGCTACGATCCTTCAACTGTAGTATCTGTATCTGTGTTTGTCTGTTTAAGATTTTGTTTCTTTTATTTCAGATTTGGTATCCCAGCTCAAAGGCGGCTAAAAGTCTTCTGTATTATAAATTGTTTCTGTTGGGTGTTCAGTTTTTAGTTTTCTTTTATTCATTTATTTATGTTTATAATTTTAGGAATTCTCTTGTTTGGTTTTCGGTATTTTGTATAATAAAGACCTGTCTTTGGAAATTCGGTCCCTCATATCAAAGTTATTCTTCTTCTCGTTTTTTATCTCGTGTTTAATGTATCTTGTGGGGCTTGTAGGAAACCAGTTCAAACGGGAATTCGATCGTGTGCCAATTATATCGATTTTGTACGATATCGATATATCGATATATATTGGTTATCGCTTTTCGCTTTTCTCTGTATTCTTGGTAGTTTAAGGTGTTGTAGAGTTGAAACCCAAATATGCATCAATACATAACGTTAAAGCTGGGCGCATTCCATCATATCGTGGTGTGAATCGGTGTGTGTCTCCGTGTGTGTGTGTTCTAATAACAGATCCGATAACTCCGATATCCGATATCCAATATCCGCTAAGTTTTCTTGTGATCGGCTCTGTTCTATTCTGTTCTGTTTGGTGTAATGTGTAGATCTTGTTTGTTATTTATTGTGATAAAGCTATTTTGACAGCAGTCTTGAACGTTCATTTCAATTTAAATATTCAATATTATAAATAGGTATACACACATTTTTAAGGGTTCGTTTAGTTTGCTTGTTCGCTTGTTGCTTTTCTCCTTTAACTCGTTTGTTTGCTTTGTTTGCTCTTCTAATTCTCCTTCGTCTGCTGTATATTGGCTAAGAGCTATCAGACAGTTGGGGCTTGTTTTGAGCTTGAGGAATGCGGGAGTGTGGAAATGGTTTAGGGAAATGGGAAATGGAAATCAACTGCAAAACTTGAATACAATTAGTTGTTGGCTTACGTGGACTGCGTCTATGGCTATATAATCTATAGATTACACATATTTTGATCCTTTCTGGCCCTGGTTCTGTATAGTTGCAGAGTCTGCAGAGTCCTACCGAAGATTATGGGCATATATAGAGTAGCTTTGGTCCTACTGACGGGAGAGTTAGGAACAGGATTCTTTTGGGGGAGGGGCTTGGGGGCACGATACGGGGAATTCAGTTGTATATCTCTTGCCTTCCGTGGGGTCCTAACAAAGCGTTAGAAGGTTGCGTTTTACCTAATTTTGTTCGCTTTTTCATTTAAATAACTTCGATGCTCTCACTTAATACTTTATAGTAAGTATGTATGTATATATAATGTTCCTTTTAGAATCTTTAGAAAATCTTTACGTAGCTCGGCCACTTCTGCTATTATAGTATGCCTACACACTATGTTTGCTCTACCCACTGCGATCCATATCCATGTTAATATATTTCAATTCAATTCATTTCAAATCGCTCTGTTTGTTTCGTTTCTAATTTCCTTATTTCTTCTATCTGGAGCTTGTTCTCTTTTATTTATATTTACCAGCTAGCCTTGTATATGTTTATGTGAATTACCATCAATGTGTTACAAAAGTTCAATTAAAATTGTTCACTTTAGTACTCGTAGTAGATTACTATGCTAGACTAACTTTAGTTTTGCGTTTCTTTCGGTTATCGTTAATCGGTAATCGTTAATCGTTTATCGCTTATCGTTCCCCATCTATCGTTTCTCATTTAGTTCGGCTTAGAGTCTACTCTAACTCTACTATCATATAATCTCACCATCAGCGACGACTCCCATCACGTAACGCCCTCGAAAGCTAGTCAGGTTCTTAATTGAGTTTATAATTCTTGGTAGAAAAGAAAGGCAAAAAAAACAGCAACAACGAAAATATATATGTATATATATGTATACTATATATATTTTAGAATATATATGTATGTATATATGTGTAGAAAAAGAAGACAACAACAAACTTGTTTTCTTTAAACTTGTTTCGTTAGTTTAGTTAAAGCCAGAGCTAGTAGACGTAAGTAAGTGCAACTTGCACTCTCCTATTTACTGTGTTTTTTTTTTTTTTTGTTATCTTTCGACTTATCTTCCGTTTGCTTTTTGTTTTTTGTTTTCAAGTTTTTCCACAGTTTTTTAAGAGTTGTTTTTTATGTGGTTTGGTTTCGGTTTCGGTTTGTTTTCTCTTCACTTATCATTGGGTTATTCGTTTTTCCTCTTTTTTTGCTGTTTTCTAGATCTCGTAACATACATTTTACAGCTAGATAGGTTTTCTTTGTTCTTGGTTGGGTTTTGGGTTCTGGTTTTTATTATTACTTGGTTTTTTTTTTTAGTTTTTTGTGGCTTTTGCTCGTTTTGTATACATATATCGGTTATGGGTTTTAGGTTCTCTGCAGTTTCTGTTTTCGGTTTTTGGTTTTGTTTTACTTTTGTGTTTATGTAATTCACTCACACAGTCAGGTCAGACACACACACACAGACAGACAGACCGGACAGTTGCATCCTGGGGATATATCCTGGACTTGACACAAGTTCTTGGGACAGACTGACGATTGGAGGAGTATATTTGCCATGTTTGGTGAATGAATTGCAGATGGCCTGGAACTGGGACTGGGACTGGGATGTATGTATGTACACAAAGACCGGAACCGGAAATGCCAACTGGGTTCTATTTGATTTTTTTGATTGCTTTAATCGTACATTTGCCGTGGGTGAGTTACTCTATTGAATTTTAGCTTTCTGAGCGTTCTTTTTGTTTATGATCTATGCTTTATGATGACCTTAAACTACACAAGCATTCACACTCTGTACACACACACACACGCGCGCACACTCACACTCTGGTAGTGTATTATGCTATTTATTTAATGTATTTTTAGTATGCAAGTACAGGCTGCCTTGGCCCAAGGTGAGAATTACAAATACGCTTTAGCCTAAGACTTGGAAAAAAAAAATATGACACCTCGGTATATATATGTATGTATATGCTTTCCTTGTTTATCCTTTTCAGAGGGGTTACAGATACATACATATACATGTATATACGCGTGCTTGTGGTTTGGTATATGCTAACATTTGACTTTTTTTCTCATCTCGAAGAGGCTTATTTACAAAAGGCCGAGTTCGAAATTCGACTTGTAGAATTACTAATATTACCTTTAACGCTATTATTACTATTGTTACTATTACTAGCACTATTACTACTATTATTGCATACACGTTCTCTCTTCCTAGTAAACTTATTCGAGGCAATCGCTGTGCCTGCCGTCGTCATCGATTCGCCGGCGGTTATCGACTTGACGATGCCACCGCTAGCGTCGCCAATCGATAACTGTTCGCTGATGGTGGTGAACGCGGGCGTGGAGCTCGATCCCGGTACGGTGATACTGCCGATCGCTATTATCTGTATCTGATCGGGCGAACTGTTGCTATTCGTGTTGGTGTTCGCCAGCGACTCGGCATCCTCGGGTATCACGGGTATTACTTCCCTATCGGGGATCGGGGGCTGGAACAGGTGCTCCTGTGACTGTGACAGTGACTTCGATAGCGATTTCGATAGCGATAACGACGGCGAGTGCAAGCGTTGCCTCAGCGCTGTTTCGGCCATTGCGAATTCGGGTTTAGACATTGACGTAGACGTAGACGTAGATGTGGTGGCGATTACTGATGATGACGATGGTGGTGGTGGTGGCCAGACGGACCGATCCGGCCTTATTGTTAGCATCTCGATGTTGATCACGGAGTTGGAGCGCTCTCTTTCTGATATTCAGCTGCCGTATTTGTTGGAAGATGCGTAGCTATTAACTGCAGATCCATTTGATGGCATGTGAGTATCAGGCACTAAATGTGGTGTTCTACTAGATATAGGTGGCAAAATAGGGCTTGTTGGCCAATGGTAAGTAGCAGCGGCGTTATTGGATGAGGGAACACTTCTATGCAAAAAGCAGTATGTTAATTCTCGTTATCATTGGTACGCTTATCAAAAACAAATCAAATTTGGTTCGGTTTCTTTTCTTTTCATTATCTTTTTTGATGGCGATGCTTTGATTGGATGCAATGAATAGAAAATAGTACGCGAGTACGTGGCGAGTCAGTAGGAGACAGTAGAGAAGACTGAGTCCAAAGATGGAAAATTTACAATTTGTAAGCATTGTTTAAGGAACAGAGGCTTCTGTCTTCATTTTGTTCAATTTACTTGCGAGTTGAAAAATCAACGGAAATGTCCCTAATCACAGTCTTTAATCACTTGAATCTTGCATAGAAGACGGAGTAGGAGTCACGAAGTTGTGGGATGTAATTTCAAGGAGTCAAGTGTGTGCAGTGAACATCTAGGGAACACATATAATATATACATTTACAAATGATTGTACAATACAAGACAAGGGGATGGGGATCAGGACCAGGACAAAGACAAATACCAGGAACCCGCTTCCGATGCCGATTCCCGCCCAAAAAGGACACACGACAAACGACTCACGGACACGAGAACAAATTGAAATGACGGACTGGCACTGACACAATTCTCGCTCGGATGATGGACGCGAGTGTTTGGATTGAGATGAGGCTAATGGGCATGGAGAGGCGGGACAGAGACAGAGTGGTACACTCAGAGCAAAAATCGCTGGGGCAAGAACTTGATTGTTTATAAAAATAAATTAGAAATATTTGAAAATTGTTAAAGAAGTTAGAACACAAAACAAGGAAGCTAACTTCGGAAAGCCGAAGGTTACATACCCTTGCAGTTTGCTAATTTAGAAAAGGCATAACTAAGCCAAAAAAGCATATATTTTAATTAAAATTGGTTTTTTGTGCTAGTTTTTATTAGATTAATAAATCTGCATATAAAGTTTACAGAATTTTGAAAAATTAGAAAAAAATTTTTTTTTCTAATTTTTTTAAAATTTTACTATTGTTGAATTCAGATTTTAAAATCGAATCGAAATATATACGGCTTTTGTTGTAACTCCCGTTTTAGCTATTAGAGGCTCTCAAAAATACCTCAAATTGGCGCATTTTGAGTATTCAAAAAATATGATCCTTTTTTTGACAAATCAATTTGGAAGAAAGGCATAACTAAGCTAAAATTGCATAAAATATATTTGAAATGCTTCTGTTAGGAAAAAAATGCTAAGTTAGGAAAATAAAAAAAAAATGTTTATAAATTAAAAAAAAAAAAATGATGTAACCCCTTACCAAATTTTGAAAAAATTTCTAAAATTTTTTTCTGATTTTTTTAAATATTTTGATTTCAAGTAATTAAGATTTAAATGGCGAATCTGAAGATATATGACTTTTGGCTAACACATTCTATTTGGCTTAAAGAGGCTCCAAAGAAGACCTCAAGTTCGCGCATTATTTGATTACGAAAATAATTCGAAAAATATTATAACTTTTTTTTTCGGTATGTCGAAGTTTGTATACCTTTGCAGTCTGCAATTAGATATTTGATAATCGATAAATTTTGGTAAAATTGAAAAAATATCAAAGTTTGTAAAAATGCATAAAGTTGGAAAAATCATGGCAAAATTATAATACCCTCTGCAAGGGTTTAGGGTTTGTCATTAGAAACAAAAATTTCTGACGATAATTTTTCAAGAGAAAACAGAAAAAGAAAATGCTCTCTGACAACGCTGATGTTTGCTCTGAGTGTATAAAGCGAGAGTGAAAGAGAGAGAGAGAGAAAGAAGGAAAGAAAGAAAAGAGCGGAGAAAGAGAGTGGGGGCTCACCTAGAATGCGGAAACAGCATGGGCGCCGCGTTGAACATCGATTGGGGGGTCGGCGCCGCAATCGGGGCCGCCGCCGCCGCTGTATCCGGATGCAGAAAGTTGCGCCGCTGCTCGATCCGCTCCTGGTGCTGGGTCAGGCACCGGGACAACAAGTCCGGAAGGCTCTCCATGTGCTCCTGCAAAGAGTAGGAAAAGGGTGGAATGGGATGGGATGGGGGATAGCGGTCGTCATCATTATTATGGGACACCTGGCACTGGGACTTGTTTGCTTGTCATACTTGTATGGTCTGCATTTTGTCCTCCAGGTTGGTCAAGCGCTCCTCGATGGCATCCTGACGGCTAGACATGTCCGATATTATCTCGTAGACCGTGTTTTGTGTCTGCGAATGGTACGGAGGAACACAAGGGTCACTAACATTGCACGTAAACGTGGCACATTGACTCATTTCTTCTAGATTACGCTATCAACTAAATATATTGCTCTACAGTGGAGCTTCCGTAACTCAAATTGCATTCGTTTGTGGGTGGATTTGAAATTCTTATCGATAACGACAAATATGTATTATTAATGAATTATAAAAGCTTACGATTAATGATCGAATAATTATAATTTATCGAAAATGAAAGCTTTAACATTGCTGGAAAGAAATATATCGATTTTATATCGATTGTTTCTATAATAATCGTTTGAAATTCGATTGACGGAAGCTCTCCTGCATTTCTTATGCTTTTTGCTAGCTACCTTGGCCATGTCAGTAATTGTGTTTGCATTATCCATTAGTTTGCGCTGATCCATTTTAACTTTTCGCAACCTGCATCGCGTTGGAAGAGTCATCAACATTATGGAAAAGATTATTTAAGTACAATATGATTAATCGCCAGACATAAAACACTAAGCTCGTTACAAAATAGGCCTCTTTTCTCCCACACACACACACACGTGGAAAAGATATTTCGTAGCGTTTCGACAAGCCGAACCTCCTTTATTTCCAACTCAAGTCAAAAAAAAACTTAAAAAATACTGCATTTAAACATCGGACAAACGTGGTTCAGCGGGTTTTGAAACTTTAAGAGGTACAAGGAATAATATAACAAGTGCTGGGTGAGTAAATCTGTTAAAGTTTCAAATCGCACTGCCTTAAAGATAATATTCACTGAAAACGTTATTTATTATTATAATTATGATTATTATATATTTTCATTTGTTGTGTGTACAATTTATTGTGCCGTAGTTACGATAGATAGGTTAGAGTTAGAGGTTGAGAAAAAATTTCCATATTTCTTTTTCGGGCGTTAAAATTGCAGAAAATCGTATCGTGAAAGTATCATCATATCATACGGCTGATCCCTGATCCACTGATTCCCCCCTGTTCTCTGGATGACAATGGAGTTACTACGACAAGTCACACGATCCGATACGATCCGATATGAGATATGTGTGGGTAATGCAAGGACGGGCTTGAAATTTGTGGACACGTACAAGGATCTGGTGGATATTGGCAATGAGGATGCGGATGAGGATGAGACTAGTAATGGCACTAGGCCAGGCAAAAGCTTGATGATATTGCGATAGTTTTAGATACGAGATTCTACAATATTTAACGCAGCATGCTAGGTTATGTGGCTAATCTCGGTTAATTGCATAACGTAAAAACAGGGCTTTACAACCTATTTACAGGCTAGTAAAACGAGTTCAATCATTTGTGGTTTTTCAGTTTTCAGTTTTTCAGTTTTTCTGGTTTTCAGTTTAGTTTTCAGGTTTTAGTACTTGGTAGTAATTATCGCATTTGGCATTTCGATTAGTTTGCTTCTTGATATATACAGGATTTTGACTTGATGCTTTCCCAAACCGATAAAAGCTTTCCTACGATGATGATTTGTACTTTTGCTTCTTTGCCTACGATTGTTGATGGGTACAGTTATGAAGCTAATTATACGATGAATAGTCACAGATAACGGGGATAGCGAGTGGGTACGGGTACGGGTACGGTTACGGGAAGCAGGACTTGGGGCTTCAATGCTGATCCGACAAACATATTACATACAGAGATATGTGTGGGATTTTTCTGGACAAATGAGAGTTAGTTTCCGGGCAAGACGAACGAGACCAAAACAAACGAGATCAAACATTTACAGAGACAGAAGAACAGCGAGAGAGTGAGAACGGAACATAAATAACGAGACGATCAATGATGTCTGATTTCTGATTTCTTATAACCCCATTAACCTAATAACCCTATTAAGGATCTAGTTTTTTCTTCGCGATTAGCTAGTTCTCGGGCACTTTTCGATTGTTATTATCTTTGCTTGAAAGTATTAGTAGTTGTTGGTTGGTAGGTTGATTGATTGATTGATTTGGTTGGTTGATTGGTTGGTTGGTTGGTTGGTTGGTTGTTGATAGATCTCTAAAAATACTCACGCATATATAGCTAGAAGGAACTTTCTTTGGTGGGTTCTTACACGGCCGGGATTAACCCGTTTTACTAGTCTTGTATGTTTGTAAATGAGCCAAGTTTCACGAAGGACATTCGCCGCAGCATTTTTCAGCTAAATTTTGGTTCAAAGAAGAAACGTATACAAAGGTAATTAGAATGCAATATGGATATACATGGATGCGTGGTTCGAGTAAATGGTAAAAGGTAGTATCTGCGTCCTTTGTCCTTAGGTTCGTCGGTCGGTCGCTCGGTCCGATACTCCGTATCCGTTTGGATCCTTGGAACACGATCTATATACCCTTTTGGTCAACTGCGTGTCCATCATGAAGTTGTGCACATGCTTCTCGGCACGGGTCAGCTCCAGCTTCCGGGAAACGACGGCCACGAGGAGGGCCGTGCAGCCGGCGCCCTGTAATGATGATGTTGAGAGTGGTGAGACTTTGCCTTCGACTCGAGTTTCGCGCGCATCGGCGGTGAGTTTCCTAACTTGAGCCATGCCATGGACGGGACACCCAACTCCGTTTCATACCTAAAGCCTGCTTTTCTCATCAATAAATATAGTTGGGTATGAATTTTTATTTTGTATTTAAAGTTAAACGATAGTTAAACGAGATATCGATTGTTCTAGTAAAACGATTACACAATGAAAAGCATTGGCACATCACTAGCTAAATCGATAGCTTATTAAGTATCCCTAAAACAAGTTTCAAAGAAGAACCAGTTAGATGGAGGCAATTGTCGTAATTTCGTAAACTTCTTTAACTTTAATTTTAAGGAAATTGTAGGCCATAGTTGAGTTTACACCAAATTAAGGAAAATTTCCGCGCTTGCTTGTGAGATTCGCAGAAGGCTCTAACCAAATGCACTCGAAATGAGCAAATTAACTGAAATTGGCCAACAGTCAAAGGCAATTTTCCTAATTGTAGCAACACACAGTTGACACACACATTGATGACGGGGGGTTTTTTTTCCAGTAGTTCTAGTAGTTCTAGTTTTAGTTGGGGTTCTGTTTTTGTGTCGCCGGAGTTGGGTGTCCGGCCGGACACGGCCATCTGTAATGTCAGTTGGTTAGTTTCACTTTTGATTTATGCATTCAAATGGGAATTGTTTCTCTTTTGTTTCTTTTATCGAGTTATAGTCCAGAACTTGTTGTTGCTCTCAGAATTGATTTAATATACTTTTATGGGTGTTACAACGAGTATGTTATGTTTTTTTTCGGTTTCTTCTTATCAATTTTTTCATTTTTCTTTGTTCACTTTGTTATTTGTTTGCTTCTCGATGATCTTTCACATCAAATGAGTGGCTCTGAATGGATGAGTGATGGGTAGAGAGTGAATAAACGGATGAATTCCGATAGACATGGAATGCAACAACTTGCTGTTAGAATTTAGAGATGGGTTAGATTCGATAACTATTTGGGGGATGATGGATTTTACTGGGGGGTTCGGTTCACATATCTATTTGTTTTACAACAGTTAGAGGTGTCTGGCATAGAGAGAGAGAGAGATATACATAATACACACATAAGTACGAAACGATTAGCTAGGAAACAAAATTGAAACCATAAGTCATAGTCATAGTTAGGAGCGCAAAAATACGTTTGTTTTATTTATCATAGCCTTACTGCTTTGGCCACTACAACATGATAAATATCTCAAAAAGGCTATTTAAAAAAAAAGTAAGCAGATAGACCGATAGAAGAGATGGAAATCGAAGACGAAATCGAGATCGATATCGATTATTATGTGTAGGATATAGTAGAGTATAGAAATTAAGCCACACAGAAGCGCAGAACTCTATTAAAATAGTATTAGAAGTAGACAGATAGGTGGATAGAAGGTGAAAGAGGCATTTAGAATATATATTTTTAGGCGTGTACTAATAAGCGCTAGATCTATACTAACTCCTATCGATAATATATCGAAAATTCTGGATTCTTGACTGGAAAATCGGTGGTCTCAATCTGTGGTCTCAGCTTCACCTAAGCACATGCAGGAACCTCCTCAACTCTTCTGTGGTGAGTATATGTACAGTTAACTAGGAACATAACGGTTTATAGGTGAGTTCAGCATTTTGGAATATTGGTTGGTATTTTTTCTGGTATTTTTTTTTTTTTTTGGTAAAAAGTGGCGGCGAGGGGCGGGGTAACATTCGTATGCAGTTTATGTAATTATTTACACGTGATTTTGGTTGTTTTTCTCATTGAACATATATTTCGATTCGATAATGATGGTTGTAAGTTCTTTTCTATGCTTTCACTTTTTGCTTTTGGGTTATGTTGTGTGCAATTGTTGGTAGTTGGTAATATATAGTATTTATTTTTTGGTAGTTGTAGTTGTAGTTGTTGTTAAAAACTCACCATTATTCCTGTACTGACAGCGATACCACGTCCACAGTACGTATTCGGAACAATATCACCGAAACCAACACTCAAAAACGTAATCGCTATCAGCCACATTGCATTCAAAAGATTCGCATGTTCTTCGTCATGAAATCTGTTCATGAATGTTGTTCCATAAAACCACCGGCACGCGACATTTGACATTTGCGAGATATATATGGTGTATGTCGGGTGGAAATATATATATATTTTTTGATTGAATTGATTTTGATTTTTTTTTTTTTGGATAGGACATTGATTATGGTTTTGCAACGATCAGTTGGAGTTTCAGTATCAGTTTCAGTTTCAGTTTCAGTTTTTTTCAAAGGACAAATTGAATACACGCGTTTTTGTTTTTTGTAATATTTTTTTTTATAAATGAAAGGGAAAGAGAGATAGAGAAAAATATCGTATTGTTGGCTTAATGTTCAAAAATAAACTAAAAGAATCCATTAAAAACTAAACAGGCATATAGGTTAAATTAGCTTAAACCAAAAGACAACGGAAACGAACAAAACGAAACGCAAATGTCAACGCAACCGGAAACGGAAACAAAGAAAAGCACAACGAAAGCGTGTAAGTAAAGTAAGGTAAAGTAAAGAAATGCGTCAAAGAAAAAGGAAAAGTTTGAATCGGGCATTCGGCATATTGGAAAACGAGATTAACAAGAAATTGGACGAGTAAACGGGGTGAGAGCAGCACACAGTGGTTACAGTGGTCAAAAGTTGGGGGGTTTTCGGGTTGAATTTGAATTTGTTCGGGTTCAGGTTCAGGTTGAGGTTGAGGTGATGATGGGGACAGAGCGACGTAACCGTTAATATATATGTATATATGTACAGGGGGCTTATATGATATATATGTATATATATATATGTATAGCCTGTACATCGCATTAACAAAAGTGAGCAAGTGATGTTTGCTTATTGCCTTGTTCTGGATTTGTTTATTTAAGAAAGGAGCGTTTCTAGGGTGCAGAAAACAATTCATTTTAATTTCAATGGCTTACACACACACACACACTGTCTCACACACTCGCACACACACGTATTTACACACACGCACAGCGACAGCCAAGTATGTACATTAATAGAATTTGCCGGGAGCTGTCAGAAAAGATTTGTTTTGATTTTGTTTTTGTTTTTCTGCTCTTCTTCTGCTTGTTCTCTGGCAGCGGCAGGAAGCAAAAACTTTTCTCAGCTTCCGCTTTGTCTGTCGGTCGGCTCTCTCTGTGTTTCATTTTCATTTTCATCGCTTTTTGTTGTTTAGCTTAGTTGCCGGCAGAAAGACAAAAACAACAAACAACAAATAAAATACAAAAAAAAGGAAAGGAAATGGAAACAGAAAAATGTTACATTGTTGCTGTTACTGTTTTGTTATCGGCTTTTTGCTGTTGTTTTAAACAAAAAAAAAATTTCAAAAATTGTGACACTCACACACACACACATGTGCGATTATGTACATATATTTAAATACATATATAATGTATGCTTATATGCTTTCACACACACAGAACGTTTCGGGTGGGTGTCCATACATATAGAAGTAGTACTAGTTTTTTTTATTTTTTTTTTTTTTATTTTGTGATGATTTACAACAGATTGCCAGAGTGTGGGTGTGGGTGTGAGTGTGTTTGTGGAAAAAACAACAGTTAGACAGATATAGATAGATAAAGAGAGAGAGAGAGGGAAAGAAGGGGGAGAGAGAGATGGGGAGATAGAAGAACTATCGCTTGGCTCTTGCTTTCCGCTTTTTCCGGATTATTTTCGGTGGTTTTTCTTATTTTTCTCTTTTTTTTTTTTTTTTTTTTTTTTTGGCGACGATTTGGGGGCAGACAAAACGGCATCAAAAATATACAGTATGTGCGCTGAAATGTATGCTACGAAAAATGAACATGAGAGTGTGGAGTCGTGTCTGTGTGTGTGCCTGCCATCAAAACGGATTTTTGGGATATTTGAATTTCCAGTTTGAATTTATATACACTCATGCCCAAATGGGTAAAGGGGTGGCGGGGAGAGAGGGGAAACAAAAATAAATAAGAGAAGGATCCCCGCCCACACTTCGCCTGATTTGGCATTTGGCAGGTACAATTACTCTAAAATAAAATATATATATATGTGGTAAGCATATATATTTGTATGTTTCGTAGGCGCCTCGATGGCGTCTACTTTCTGGGAGCCCCCTCTCCTCCTTCTCCACCTCCCCCTCTACAATATATAGTATTTCCTTCGATTTCTCATATATTATATATTCTTTTATGCATGAAATTTGGCTGTTGTTGGCTGTTTGTTGTTGTTGTTGTTGCTGTTTCTGTTCTTGGATGATGATGTATGCTATATTGTTGTTGTTTTATTATAGATTTCCCCATTAGGGAGGGTGTTTTTTTTTGCTGTTCTGTTATTTTTGCAACTGTTCTGTTCTGTACTGTTCTATATTTTTGTTTGTTTTTATTTGGATTTAGTTTTGATTTTTTTTTTTTTTTTTTGCAGTATCATAAATGGTTTTTTTTTGGGGCTGGTATTTTTGTTTGGTAGTTTTGGTATTTTTTTTTTAAGGAAATACTTACCACCATGCCGCAGGTGAGGGTGATACCGCGTCCACAGTACGTGTTTGGCACAATGTCGCCGTAGCCGACACACAGAAATGTGATGGCCGTTAGCCACATGGAGTTTAGCAAATTCGCGTGCTCCTCATCGTGGAACCTTTGTTATCGAATTGGTATCGGTATCGGTATCGGTATTGCATCGGTTATCGTTTTCGATTTCGTTTTCGTATACGGTATTTTTTGGAATTTCGGCATGCGTTCGGCATTCGGTTTTGAATGTGGGAAATATGGGGTATACGAATTTCAATCATTTCGTTTTGTTGTTCATTTATGATACGTTTTTTTTTATTGTTGTTATTATTTTGTTTAGCCATTTTGTTCGTTAGCGATTTTCAGTATACAAAAATATATATATGGTGCGTATTTCGGTTGCGTATTCAAGTTGCGGTTGGTTGTTGTTTTTTTTGTATTTCATATATTCGATTTCATACATTTTGGTTGGTATTTTTTGTATATATATATTTTTTTTAATTTTTTGCAATTTGTGGATACAGAAGTAGGGTGAGAAGTGGAGTAAACAAATAAACAGATGTGAAATTATGTGAACATTTTTTGTTTAAATTTTTTCTATTTATTGGTTTTTCCAAGAAAATTAAGAAATATAATTTTGTAAGAAAATTCATTGTTTTTTTTTTTTGATTAGTTAGAAAATTTCCAAGTATCAAAAGAATACGCATAAATACAAAAGAAATAATAAGAAAGAAATAAATGATAATAAAACAGAAGAGCAATAAAGAAAGTTGATAAGGGGAAACGAGGAGAACGGAGAACGAGGGAAATAAACGGAAAATAATTTGCTTTATCTTTTGGATTGTTGTTTTTATATAATCATAAGTCATAAGTCCTCAATATCAAAAATAGGAGCGAGATATAGATAGATTGAAAGATACAGATAGAGATAGATAGATAGAATTGATAGATAGTTTTTGTATTAAGGGGAGCGGGGGCGAGGGCGAGGGCGGGGCATACGAATATAGTATACGAATATTTTTGAATATACAAATGACATGAATAATAGTGAATAATTATATAGTATTTGGATAGTTTGGCATTTCGAGTACAACACTTGCATCGGCATCGGTTCAAAGCTTGCTTTCCTCTCCTCTCTCACTCCTTACTCCTGCTTACTCCTGCTTACTCCTCTCATTTACTCCATCGTCCTGCATCTCATAATCCTTCCTTCTCTGCATCTCCTCCTGCTTGATTGGCATTGGAATTGGCATTGGGGGACTGGGAATGGGATTTGTTTGGTTTTTAAGCGATAACTCTTGATCTGAGTGAAACAGGCACGCATAGAGGCATACACAGGCTCACAGCTCACAGCTCACAGCTCTCAGCTCACACACTCGTGCAACTCTACATGCAAAATGACTGAAATGGCCCATCAGAGAGTTACAAGCCCCCGAAAAAGCCCCGGCCACAGTTCCAGCTGAAGAGGCTTACCACCTGAAGCCCCAGAGACGTGCCACTAAATGCTGGGCAGCGGCGGCGTACGCAGGATTCCGGCTAACCCAAGGGGGGTTTTCAATTTGATTAATAACAATTTAATGAATTAATTATTGCATTCACATCTCCAGTTCATATTTCACTACATTTAGCATTGTAATAAATTGTATTAAATTAAAATGTACTTGTAACTTGGTTTGCGCTTTACTTTATGTATTTGTAGCTAAGAGAAGTCCAGTTTGCAATTGAAAATAGTTCAAATATTCCATTTATTTCCCCTTTTTTGCCGTTTTGCGTACGCCACTGTGCTCGTGCCTTCCGGCATTGCTCCGTTGGGCGCCATTTTTCGAAGGGCGAGTGAGTGTGAGAACTGTGTGTGAATGTGAATGCGAATGCGGATGGTATAAGCAATTTGCAAAGGAAAATCATAATGAATGCCAGGAGTCCTTATGACTGTGCCTGTGCCTGTGTCTGCGTGTGTGTGTGTGTTCAGTGTTGGTAAACACTCTCCTAAAGCCGCACAAATCTCGTGTTCTTTTCTCTCTCCCATCCAGGTTGTTGCCTGCCTTTATCCTAACTCACAGAGATTTGATCCGAGCTGAGCAGAGCATGCATGGGTGCTTAGGATACATTTCCAGGATCTCCAACAATACGCACATACACATACACATACACGTACGGACACGTACAGACACGTACAGACACGCAAAACATGAAAATAAATATTAAAAGAGTATTTTGAAAAGGAAGTGGGGAGGGAGGAAGGGCTCCCAGCTAAACTGACAGATCGGAAATGAAAAATTCTACCAATTTCTACGGAATAACATCGAGATACAAATATAATACGGATTCCGAAACAAAATTCAACATCGTTACGAGAAAATACATAGACATATGTATGTACGTGGTGTGTGTTTTGTTTCTGTATTTTTCTTATTGTTTTTTTCTCGTTTTTCTGCTGTTGAGATTGAAAGAGGTTTGTGGGCGTCCGCTGGTTGCTGTATTTATTTTTCATTTATATTTCTCACAGAGCTTTCATTTGTTTTATACGCCAGCCAGCCAGCCAGCCAGGCACAGTCCAAAAATAATACAAAGCAATCGAAAGTGAAATCAGAAACATCATGAAATCGAGCGGAGGATGTGACACGCAAATCAATACGTGTCACTCATCTCGCTCGAAACGAAATAAAATGGAAATCAAATCTAGAATATGGCATACTATTACTATATAGTTGAAGACCAAGCAGAAGGCAGGCAAGGAGGCGGAGGCGGAGGCGGTGGAGGTCCTGTCTCTGTCTATGATTGTCCGACTGCTACAATGCCAATGCCTGGGCAGGGAATTATTTGAATATTTACATTTATTTAGATCGAACAGCTGGAAATTCTTTCATTTCTTTCTTCAGTTTTTTTTTTTTTTTCTTTTTTTTTATCACGAAGCAACAATAAGGACAACAACAGCAACAATAACAGCAACAGCAGCAGCAACAATAAAAACTGATGGAGTGGCAGTGGTGTGTCGTAGATGCTTTCGTCACTAGTCTGAACACAGCCAGCTGCTTGGCCGCAAAAGGTGTTCTTCGTTCTCAGGGATTGATTGATTGATTGGGTTATTATTTAAAGTTTCAAGTTTATTCAGGTCACATATATCATGATCTTCAGCAAAAGCAGCTTTATTGAATTGAAGATCCAAGTTTTATTCAACATGTAAGAAGGTTTTCCCTTTGTTATTATTATTTTTTCTTCTTTTTTGCTGGCATGTTATGTTTCTTGTGTTTGGTTTAATTTTCCCAAAACTGAACAGCAACAACAACACCAACAACAACAACAACAACGAAAAATATATTAAGGAACGTCGTTAAAAAAAATCAAAACTTTAAGAATCACAAGAACTGAACGGAAAGATCAATTATGAGAGTGAGAGCAAGAGTGAGTAAGAGAAAGAGACGAGACGAGAGGGTCGAAAAGAGGAAAGAAAGGGCCAAAATGGAGCGAGATAGATAGATAGATAGATACAAACAGGGCAAAGGCTAGGATAAAGAGAGACAAACATATGGTGCGCCAATTTAAGGTCAGCTTCAACTGACAAAGTCTTCAAGAAAAGCTAGAAGAAACGGCTGAAGAGGAGCAAGAGCAAGAGCAAAAGAGTAACACAGTGAGAGAGCAAGAGCGAGAGAAAGAGACAGAGCTAGCATACAACGTTCAAAACACAAAGATCCAAAGTTGAAAAACAAAGAAAAACTGAGTTTATGAAATTTCAAAATGGGATTATGCGGGTTTTTTAGGAACAAAAATTACTTCTAGCATATATATACATACACACATTGAATATATGTATATATATACGCATATAATGGCATTCAATTCAATTCTTCTTATTGCATTCTCCAATTCTACACGGTGTGACTGTCTGTGTGCTGTTGTTGTTGTGGATGTTGATGTTGTTGTCCACCCCCCCCCTCGTCGATAAGTGCAGAACTTCAATCAACACTTATCGAATATATATCGATAAATTGTTAGTTGTCAAGAATGGGGGAGAAGTGATGATGGGGGGAACCGAAAAACACAGAACAAGCGAGAAAAATGTAAGTAAAAAGCAATCAGCAATCAGAGCAGTGACATTGTGTGGAAAATTGGGAAAGGGGGCTTTCGAGGGGGTTTCCAGACAGAAAACAAAAAAAAAACAACAAGCGAATCCGAATGCCAAATGTAAATAAATTGAAACACATGCAAGCATTATCCATTATCCAATCGTTCGCTACGTGACAGTGACAATTGCATTTCGATTGTACCAGTTATGCTACAGATTCGCATTCGCTTTCGTTACTTGCTTTTTTTCGGATTTCGGATTGAGTTTATTTTTTTACTCTTTTTTTTTTTTTGTTGTGGAAAATGCAAGCTACATGTAAATTCTTCGGCACGTATGAATAAGCAACAATGCGCATTCAGTATTTGTATGCATTTTGCTTGTGCATTCTTGCTTTCTCTATTTTTATTGCATTCTGTATGTTTCGTGTAAGTCCAGCCCCCCACCCCCCCGTCCCAGACTATCGAAATAAAAAAATCAAATGTGTACAGCTTCAAAGGGAAAATATAAAAAAGAAAGGAATACAAGAAATAACCACTTGTGACGACTGTGAACGAAGAGTTTTGAGTTTGAGTTGAGGTTTAGTTTGAGTTTCGAGTTAGAGTCGTTTCTTGGAGAAGACATTACGTAATGCTTAGCACATACATTTATGTACATACATACATCGATATTAAATACATACGTTTAATAGTTATGTCAAAGTATTAGAAGTAGTGGCAAACACATTGAATTCGAACGGTAAAACGGAAGTGGCATCAGAGTAACGTAAACAAGAACGGATAACGGATAACGGGTAACGGGTAACGGTTAACGGGTAAACGGATAACGCAAAACGGATTACGGAGAACGGAAATCAAAAGGAATATTAATTAAGAATTAAAAACAAAAATCGAATAAAATATAAGCAACTTAAGAGCTTGGTAATCAAATGTAATCAAAATCAAACTTTAACAAGTAGAAATATCATATAAATATATATAAGTATATATAATATGGAATAGGGGGAAATGGGTCATTACCTTTCGCACTGACGTAGCGTCCAGGAGGCGATGATCCACAGCGAGACCATGAAGACCAATAGAACCGTTCCCGGGCATATTGTCATTAGAGTTTTTAAAACGAATCTACAAAGAGGAGAATTACATATAAATTTAGCTAATATTTCTGACCTAAGAATTTCCTTTTAATTCGTATATATATAATGAATGAATTTCTCCATCCGATCCGATCGTACTCACCTTGTGTTAAAATTAATCCTATTGAGAGCGCCAATGCTCCGTGATGATGCGTCTGTGAATAGCTTTGAATGCAGCAGCATTACGCGGCAGATTAAATATAATCGAAGGAACATAGGTAATGATAAAGCTACGTCATACGGCACCATTTCGGTGCCAATTGTTTTATTCTTATTGGCCAATTTCGTCGTCCACTGGAAATAGTATTCGCCAGGAATTGGATGTATAGCGCATATAAAAAGTTCTAACCCTATTTGACTAATTCGTTGCCATGTCATTGCGATCCTCCAATCGTCGGCGCAGTTATCTATCATGAATAACTGTTTCGATTTCGATTTTGATTTTGATTGGATTCGATCGCATTTAGTTTAAAAGTAGAGACAAGAGGGGAAGAAAAAAAAAGAGAACAAGTATATCGTTTATTAATTATAATTGGAGATTTATCGATTCGCTTCGTTTTTGCGACTAAACAAAAATGAATTACACTCAAATATATACGAGCATGAATTATTTGACAAGTACAACGTCAATGAGGTGTGTGTGTGTGTCAAGGTGTGGGTGTGGGTGTGGGCGTGGGTGTAGGTGTGCAGGTGTGTGTGTGCCTAGGTGGGTGTTGATGGCTCATGTATCGCAAGTTGCAAGTGGTGCCTGGTAGAAGCAATTTCCGAGTCAAGTTCAAGTATCGTAAGCCAAAGGATATATAGGTTTTTACACACAGAGAAAAAAGCAATACCCAGAAAATATAAAATAATAATAGTAATACAAAATTTCTATTGAAAGCATGTATATTTTTATTTTTTTTAATTTTTTTGTGCCACTTTTGGGCGCCACTTTTGGTGCCACTGCTGGGCGCCACTGTTGGGCGCCACTTTTTAGAACAGCTACTTTGACTACTGACCGATAGGCCAAGAATATCGATAATACCATTAAGGGTAATCGTTTTTTGTTTTAAAAAATTTAATTTGTTACAAAAAAACCTATAAAATAAAAATAAACACATAATTTTATTAGATTTTGAAACTGAAGTTTCTGATATTGCTTTTTTCTCTGTGCATGGCGTGTATAGTATATGGAATCTCCTTCGAAATTCGGCGACTACCGGTGTGTGTAGTAGGGTGTAGTGGGGTGTAGAAGAGTGTTGTGCGTGTGCCGGTGTGTGTGCGCCGGTGCATGTGTGAGTGCAAAGTACTTACTAGAAAGCAGCGTGCGTGTTCTCGTGTAATTAGCACATATTTCACTCGATTTCGTTCTTGTTTCTTGGCTGCTTTACTGTTTACCTTTTTTAGCTTTTTTTTCTGTTTTCTGTTCTCGGTTCTTTATGCCTGCGGCGGGCTCTTACTTTTTTCTAATTTCGTTATCAAATCAATTTGGAATCGAACCTCGAATATCACCCCGATTGAGTCCCACAATCCCCGTAATTTGCAGTGCAGTTAGGCCAAGCTTTATCTATACATCATATATACACTTATATATATGTATATATTTATCATATATATATATCACAACATCTAGGCAGAGAAGTGCAGTTATTTCTTAGATTGTTGCTGTCTTTTTTTGGCTTTTTCGGGCTTGGACTTTGTGTATTATTCGTTTTCGATGGTACAAAAGCATATGAGGCATTCGCAAGTTAAGCCGACTGACTGATTGAGGGATGGATTTTGGTTGGTGATTCATCGGACATCGATCCAATTCGATCGATCGATAGTTATCGATCTGCGGACAAAGGTTCTGGGCTAGGTCTCTCCTATATGTATATATGTTATATATATATATAAAGTCCTGTGTTCGACTCGATTGATTAATTTCTTCCGATGATCGCAAATTTTGGTGATAGGGATGGGGGGATGTCTATCGATATCGATTGGATATAGATTAATATATTCAGTATCGACTTAGCAATGGGAATGCTCATATGTATGCGGTATGCTTGTGTATGCATGTATGTATGTAAGTGCCCATGTACATCTATGTTATGTAATTGCGAGCCGATTTTCAATGATAAACATACGATTTTCATTCTATCAGAGTTTCCGTTTAATTTCGAAACATGGAAACTGGAAAACTCTCTAGGGGCGATAAGAGAGGGATTTGTAGGAGTTCTATGAACATAATTATTTATTTTTAATTACTCAAGTTCCTTCCAAGACCAAGTGAAAACCATTCTCAAAGAAACTTAGTTTTTGAATTAATTTCTCTACCAAAGTATTTGGCAAGCATTATGCTTTGGAAAAATTACACTTCAATAACCGGATTGCAGTTTGCATTGCATACTTTTGGGCTTTCTTAAAATTGATTTCAAAACTCATTGGAAAGTCTGGAAGCTCTCAAAATTTTTCCCGTACAACCTTCTTCACCGTCTGGAGAGTAATAGCAGTTCCGTAATCGGCTCGCAAATGGCCAGTGTGTACTGTACAGTGGGACAAGGTGAGGTTGTGGTTGAGTGGTGCAAGCTAAGCCACAGTTTTCTGTTTTTTTTTCTTATCAGCCAAGCAGTTGCCTTTGGGTTTGTTCGAATTTCAATGTTGGACAGCGTGTGACAGTTGTATCTTTATCTGTTTCTGTATCTGTATCTGTTAAAAAGGAAACATAACGAGGGATAAAAAAAAAAAAAACAGATGGTATATACACTATAGACACGATATAAGTACAGACGCGGGTTCAACTAAACATCGATTTGAAGTTTGCATTGGCTTCGGTATGCATTTGGCTTTCGGATATATACTATATACTATATATACGCATATGCATGTACTATATACGTATATATAAAGCCGATCTAGGTACGATCTATGGTTTATCTACTCTAGGCATGTTTTGTTGGTTTGTTTTTGGTTTTGGAGTTTTGGTTTGATTTGAGTTGGTTTTGGTATTGGTTTTTGGTTTTTTGTTTTGGTTTTTGGTTTTGGTTTTGGTATTGGTTGCTTCCGTATATGGTACATAACACTATGCATGGTTTTGGTTTTGGTTTGGTTGGTTTTTTGGATTTACTCACAAATATTTGAAGTATGTATGGTAGATATTATAATAAGTATTACTTACTGAATTCTGCAAAGCATAATGGAAGGTAATTACATATTAAAAATTTACTTTTAAACATCAACATTAATTTGGGGGGATATATAAACATTTAGTCGGAGTTATATATTATATAGAGAGAGAACAAGTTGTGTGAAGAATACGAATTATGAGATTGGGTTTTGATTTTGATTTTGATTTCGATTATTGATTTTCGATTTCAGTTTGTATTTATATATAGAAAGTATTTCAGCTGACTGACAGGTTTTGGTTTGGTTGGTTGACTGGTTGATTGACTGGTTGATTTGATTGACTGATTGATTGATTGGCTGACTGATTGAACGCTGATTCGAATGACCTGGCTTGATTGATTGACTGATTGATTGATTGAATCATGGAGTCATGGAGATGGGTAAATGCGCTGTGAGGATTTTGTTGGGGTTTCAAGTTGGGCTGTTGCTTTTGCTTTTGCTTTTGCTGACTATCGATAGCCATATCGATATCGATATCGGAGACATCAATTACCAATCCAAATTCGATCACTGAACACAGGACTCTGACTTTGTCCCTAAGGCATCGCAGTATTTCGGTATCAGTTTCGATGAAGCTAACGAAAGTTCAGGGATTCGAGTATCTTCCACTTCTCTTCGGATTTGACTTGAGTATATTTGTCGCTAATAGATAATATTGTTAGCAATCATGTTGTAGGAAGTAAGTAAGTAAGTAAGTAGTATATATATTTATGTTTTCTTTGTTATTGGTTCATGTTCAAAGACGGAATCAATTGAATTACGTACTAGGCAAATAAATGCTCCCATGCTCTCTACGGTTCGCTAAGTTCCAAAACAAGAGGTCCTCCCACCGACTTGGCCATCCTTAAATCGAAATGAGATCGACAGTAGGGAAACCCGGTGAAAGGACCTATTTAAGGATATTATATAGGTATTTAACTCATGCCAACTATCGTTTTTTGAACACATGTCTTAACTAAATTTATTGGTTTTTGTTTTGTGTTTGGTATATAGTTTTTTTTAAATATTTTTATTGTAAGATTGTAAGGTAAACGAAACGAGTAAAGTAAGACGAAACCAATAAGTAGAAGAAGAGGAAGTAGAAGTGGAAATTGTATAGATTATATATATATATATATAGTATATATTTGGACCATATATATCAGATATTGAGCAAATTAAATAAATTATAGTGCTGTACATGCAACTGGTATTTTTTTAAGCGCATATTGGAGATAAACGAGTACGAGAACGATTTCGGTATGGAATATGGATATATATTGCTGACTATAGAAGTTCCGGTCTATATCTTGTCGCCTGCGACTGCGTTTGGAATGAAAATGAAACGAAATCAAACAAAAAATGCCAATTAAGAACTGTCTCTGGCCAGAGAGGGTTGATGGATGTACTTTGCGACGGAACAAATCGGACCTTCGACCTTCGACCATCGGTTGGCGGTATTTTCTCGTTACTCGGATGGATTAAAGCGATCGAGAGTTTGGAAAATTGAAAAACATCGTGGGTGAATAGTGGGTGTGGTCAAGGTGAGTTGGGTGAATGAGAATGGTTAGCTTTATGTACAGTGTTTCAGCTTTCTTCACTTTTTTTTTTGGTTTTGTTGTTGTTTCATATATTTCTTGGGGTGGAATGGATCACATTCTTTTATTTCTTGGTTGTCTGATAAAATGAATGGGGGCTTCTCATAGGATTCTGTCACGGGGGAAAACATGACTGAAAGATGTCCGGAGAAATGGTGGAATGGAGGGCGCTCTGGGGGAAACGGTGGGGATGTGATGAAAGTATGGGAACGGAACGGAACGGAACGAAGCCGGAACCGGAAAGGGAAACGGGGCGTCCATCCTCTCTCTCTCTCTCACTCACACCAGCTGCACATGCACTCGTCCACTCGCACTCTGTCGCTCTTCCATACTCTTTTTTTGCACTCTTCTATAAAACCGCCCTGAAGTTTCAAGTATTTTATTGAAATAAAAATAAAAGCAATATTTTGGAATTGAAAAATATACATGTAATCTCTAGTAAAGAAATAATATCGTTGAGTATATAAAATACACAGTTTAATAAAAAGCACAGCACATAAAATTAAAAAAAGGCTAGTTATAAAAGTTACACACAAATATATATATATATATATGTTTTTTCTTTAATATTAAGAATTATTGTTTAGTTCTTTTAGGTTTTATATATTTTTAATTATAAGACAATAATAATAACAATTTAAAATTTTTTTAAATATTTTTAAAAGCCTTGGCAACATTTCCAACAAACAACAACAAACTCTCAACTTCACGGCGGTTTTTTGTTTTTCTGAGTGCACTCTCTCAATATGCGAAAACTCAAAGAAAAAAAAAAAAGAAGGAATTTGAAATCGAAATCCAAAAATAATGACCGGACACAAGGAAACGTTTTCAAACAGCAAACTAACAAACTAACTAACTAACAAACGTACAAACAAACCGAGATGGCGATGATTTTGGTGATTTGTTCTTCTTTTTTGTTGGGATTTTGAGGGGGGTAGGTAGCATGACCATATAGTGGACTTAGGGGCCTTAGGGCCCTACGGGACGGGGACTGGGACGGGGACGGGGACTAACGGATTATATGGTGACAGTGAGCGAGAGTGACGACGGCAACGTTAAACAGTTAACGATGACGACCATCAGCAAGAACATCAATAACATCTGGAAGAGAAGAATACAATTTGCACTCACTCTCACCTGCACTTCCAAAGCATGGTAAGCTACTATAAGTCCTAAAAGAATCACAGTCGAAACAGATATTAAGGTTTTTAACGCTGTCGAGTAGAACGATGCCTGTGGAAGAAACAGAGGGAAAGTGGGTTAAGTATAACGTCTTTTGTTTATTTATATTTAAAAAATATGCCTAAATTAATATAAAATAAATTCTATATCGAAATATGATTATCGATATTTTGTTGGTAGTTATGTTATTGTTTTAGTTATCGATATTCTCTTTGATAAGTTCGTTCGATATGCGTTTGATGCTTGAGTTTCCTATATGTTATCGATGTTATCGATCGATTTTCAATTAAAATATAGAAAGCACTCACCTTTGTGTAGACACCGGCACTGCTCAGCTCGTTTTCGATTACCATCACGATGATCCCGAACATGCCCATGACCAGGGCGTAGTCGCTGATGCGCTTGCGCTTCTCGAAGAGGGCTTTCCTCTTTCCCAGGCGATAGCCCACATTGGGTTTGTGTTTGGCCGAGTTTGTCGATGGCTTCCTGGACGTATTGCCGCCAGTAAGAGCACGTTCTTCCATATACCTGTTGTGTGTTCGAACAAACGATCAGCTTGGCCCCGGACTCTGCAGGTTCACACTCACTAATCCCCTTCCCACGGACATGGTTCCACTAGATATCCATTACCGCTAAGTCGGTTAGTTGGGGATCTACTCATTTCCTATCCTATTTATGAGCTAATTAATTGCCCACAATTTAAAACACTTTTTTATCATCATCCCTTGACCCTTTTGTTCTCTCTAAGTTAAGTACTTCTATGTATAGAGTGCTAAGCTTCCACGTCCCGTATGTTTCTATTTGTGGCTGCAAATCTAAAGCTACTTATGAGAGAATAATGAGGATTTTGCGGGGGCTTAGATGGAATGAATGGGGTTACTTATTAATAGTTTACTAATGAGTCAATCTAAATAAGCTGGGTTTATATATAAACTGAATTTGCATTCAAGCCTTGATACCTTTTAAAGTTATTCCCTGATTAATGCCTCTCTTTTTAGTTATATTCGTTAAGAATTCTGATACTATTGATTTATGCTTTGCAGCTTGAATTTATCCTTAATCTACAGAAGCATTTTGTACACACTTTTGACCCCACTTTTCCTCTGACTTTCCACAGATCGCTGACTAATGCTCAAGTTGAGAGTCGGCCCAGTTGGGGGTCGGGATGTGGGGATTGGAGATTGCTAAGGGGGTTATCTCGGGGGTTAAGTCAACCCAGCTCAACGGAACTCAACTCGAGCGGATCCAAATCGAACTCAGCTTCGCCACCGACTATAGTCGTCGGCACCTTAATAAATCTTACGGCCTGAATGACAGATTTGTGTGTTTTCGCCTTGCTCCGGCTTTCCTAAATGTGTCATATCAATTTGTATCTTATGGATTCACACTGGGGGGCACTCTCACTCATTCCCTTGCCTCGCCCTAGCCCTCGTACATATGGATGAGCAAAAGATGGCCAATAAAAATTGTGCTGACAAATGAAAACACACACATATTGAGGAGGGCTGTCCTCGTTTTCGATGCCCATACTGGCATCGAAACAGTAGCGCTGGCAGTAACAGTCCCAGTCATTGCCGTATATCCATCCAGCCCCCCATTTGTCTCTCAATAAACTGCTGAACTGTGCCAAATTGCCAACGTGATTGCAGGAAAATATCTTGCCATCCACCGACATTCATAGAGATTTATGGATGCCGGACGCTGAACACTGGACACTGGACGCCGGACACAGTGGGGCAGCCGTGAGCGGAATTCACTTTAGAGTGCTTCAAATTGAATCGCGGGATCAGGCTCTCGAGCTCAAGCTCAAGCTCTCCCCAATGAATATTCCACGAGGCCAAGTCCCCTTCCCATCCTTCTATCCTTTGCCCAATTCATTTTTTGTTGTGCTTTTTCTGCTTTTCTGCTCGTCTGCTTTTCCGCTTTTCCGCTTTTTGCTCTCTGCCGTTTTGGCCTGGTCCCCAAAATCATCATTGCGGGAACACTTGTCCTGACATTGACAGCTAATTACTGTCCCCGGGCTATCCATCCATCCATCTAACCGTTCGTCAGTCAATGAATTGCCCCGCAGTTACACAGTTATCGTTTTCCACTTCCTAGTGTCAGGCCTCAGTGGCACTGCACCTTGGCTCAAAACGTACACTGAGCAAAGATTTAAGCAACAAGAGAGAAATTTTAAAATAATTTAAATTCAGGCACAAACAGCATTGTTTTGCAACTTATGCAGAATTGTTATGGTGTTCAGTGCAGTGTCTAATAATTTGCCAAGATAAAATTCGGCATTTTAAGGCAACTTTCGGTCAGAGCATGCTCTTATAATTCCCAAGTGGAGATTTTGAGAGCCTTTTGCTTTGAAAGAACTTGAAATATAGCTTTGAGTATTAGGTAATAAAATATCTGTATCTTTTTGTTCTATAAATTACGTTCATACTATCACGGATTGAACTAAAGATTAAAAAAGTGATCCCAACAATTACCAAGTAGTACCTAAAAAATGTAGAGTCTCTCTATAACTATATTATTTAACAAACATTAAGTTACTACTCTTCTGTCTAGAGAAAAGTTCTCAAATCGATTGCTAGATGATTCCTAAAAGGATTATGTATTTCCCCCGTAATGGTGTTCGGATTATCTTTGGGCGGGGGAAGGTAGTTAATGAATGTGAACTGCTATATATATATATATACATACTCTACTGGCGGCTCGGCCTATACATACATTTCATACCTAGGGTAGTCTGAGTGGATACCCACTAGTGCCTCGGCCGCTTCTTCGTTGCATCCAGATGAGATCTGTTCCCGGTTCGCAATGGAAGGTGTTTTCATCGAGCCAGGAATTGAGAGTGTCGACGCCGGTTTGCGGAGCTAAAATTGATGGCATTCGCAAGACAAAATATATTATTAACTGATTTAATTAAATAATAAAGGTTCAAAATCAAATGAATTAGTGTGTGTTTTGCTTTTCTGAGAAGTGCAAAGTGTGCTTGGTCACTAGCATTGGGTGAGAATCTACGCAAGTAACTGCTAATTCATATACTTTACCATTGAATCGGTGCAGGCATTAACTTAGTTAGTTTAGTAAGTATATCTCCATATTTCTCTTATTTATATATTTAAACCTATCCAATAACAATAAAAATAAAGTATCAATAATGTAGAAAACATCTCACCCTTTCAAGGTTAGATATGTTTAACTTTCAACTCTTTTATATATTTTATTTTCCCCTTAAACATTCACTTTTCCAACAGATTTAGGTTCCCGAATATGACTTTCTTTATGGCTTCCGTTTTAAAATAACGCCTGCAATACCGCTTTCTTTATGGCTCTCATTTGAGGAGCCTCTGCTTCCCGTCATCTTTCCATTTGAATAACAAATTTCACTTATGAATATCTCCAATTCGGTTTCCCTTTACCCAGCAGGGACAGGATAGGCAGCTTGGAATCCACTCATCTTCCTGCCATCATTTCTTTATCCCCGGAATGACGACATCATCACAGCCCCACAGCCACTTCCGTATCCACATCCCCATATCATCTAACCGCCTCTTCCTCTAGCTTCATCTCGATTCTTGATTCGGTGTAAATCCAATTATTTTTGTCTAACCAAAAATAGACAAAAAGTAGACTAAAAGTAGAGTAAAGTAGAGAGACGTGGAATTGAAAGGGCGGGACGAAATAAAAAGAAATCCACTCGCAGCTCGCAGCTCTATCTGCCGTCCTCTATCTTCAGATAAAAAAGCACAGAGAAAGCAAAGCACGGAGCACTGGAAACAGGACTAAAAGGAGCCCAGGCGTGTGTGTACTATTTGGTCTTCATATTTAAATGAAAACTAAAAGATAAGTAATCTGCTTTCCTACTTGTCCTCCAATATGGGTGCGGTTTTGCATAGGACATGGCCAGAGAGAGAGAGAGAGAGAGAGAGAGAGCGAGAGCAAAAGGACGAAAAGTAGTAAAAGTCGTAAACTAGACACACACATACCAGTGCATACATATATGTGTGTGTGTATACATACACTCTCGAACAGGGACACCCACAGGACTGCCTAAAATTCGGCTTGGAAATAAAATTCCTTCCTTCCTTGGTCTCCTCGCTCCTCGCTCCTTTGCTCCTCGCTCCTTTTCTCCCCCTTTTTTTTTTCTCTCTCTCTTCTCCTATTTAAGCCGCCTTGGTCCTGGGTCCTTCCACTGCTCACTCAGTTGCCAAATCCAAATATTTGTTTTTAAAGAACGGCTCAGTCCTTTGCCTGCCTCCTTGTTCCGGCCACCGGCCACCTTTTCTCCTTGGCAGGACGCGGGGGCTACGTGACTGGGCGGCCAAGCTGGGGCTTAACTTGTACTTCACTTACGGTGGCAAAATATACTACACTTTATATGGGGAGCGGAGTATATATAGGATAGGAGGATAGGAGAGCTAGCTGGCAGGGAGCCAGAGCAAGTAGAGTGCTAAGTACATAACAAGGCATAATTTTTAATTCAAGTCTCGGCTAAATGTCTCAATGTTGACGCGAAATTGAACTTAAGCTGCAGTTTGCTGCCAGATTTAAAATTATTTCTCTCTTAAATACATCTCATTAGGTAACCATCTCCCTCTTTTTCTATTTAAAAGTTAACCATTTAAATCCGATTACTAATTGTAATTACAGCATTTTCCACCTTTATTTTTCTACGTGTGCACACACAGCACACAGGACACACACGACACAGCTTGTCTATTTGCAAGTGCAGAATGCTGTCGCTTTGAATGGCTTGAAAGCCATAATCAGTTTTTGGCTTTCGCAGTTTGTCAGCCGTTGAAAGCAGCCAGCAGCCAGGGGCCAGGGGCCAGGAGCCAGGAGCCACTCCCCTGTAATGAAAGCCAGCTGTCCTTCTACCCGTCTGTCTCTCTGGCTGTGTGTTTGTGTGCGAATTGGTTTATGCTAAGTAGATTTGCTTGAATGTGCTCCCGTTCCCGCTCCTGCTGGTCCTGGTCCTTGTTTCTTGTGCAGTTGCGTTACTTGTGTCACTGCCTAAGCCCGGCTGAGAGGGGAGATGAGCCGACGACGTTGACCGACTTGACTGGGATTTCCTGTGGCCAAGCGCGGGGCGATCATGTGGATAATTTGACACACACAGGATTGATGGGCGACAGGCATGGCCTTTGACCCCGGCCCGGCTGTGTTATCATAATTGAGTGAGTGGGCCAGCAGTCGATTGTGCGTGTGATTTGCCCAGGCGAGCTCTATAAACAGCAGTTCGGGGAGTAATCTTTACCCAAGATTTACCTTTCAGGGTTTCTGACATCTCTTTATTTAAGAGAAAGCAGCAGCAGCTAAAAATAAAGCATACTTTTTTGGGTTTCTGCTGATATCTTGATATTTGTGCAAAATAAATTATTAAACCCAATCGAAGGCCTTAAAATTTATGTATTGAAATGTAAATTTTATTTTTTTGTAACTTAAATTAGGATATACAGTCCTTTTAAAGCCTTAAATACTTAGTTCCTGCTTAGTTTTTGTGCAAATAAATTCTTAAATAAATGCCAAAGTGATTACTGGAAAATTCCCTCAAACTTCTCTCGAAATTTCAACATTTTAAGCTTTTCATGTGACAATGAAAAGCAGATTGTGTGTGTAGGAAATTGGGTTTAAAATTGTTCAAAGGGAAGGGACAGGGGCAGGCATTTGTGCCAATTCATTCAACTAAACACGACTTAAAACACGATTCCCAGCCCCAGCAGCAGCATTAACAATCAGCATTTACCCTCGACATTCCCGAACAAAATCAGGGAAAGAGCATGGCCAAAAAGAGAGAGAGAGAGAGCTCCAGCGAAAGATAGAGAGCCTCCTCCTGCTTACACACACACACAAGTATCCGAATGTCGTTGCCACAATTGTTTGTTATCGTTTGTTTGTTGCGTGTGCCTCCTGCCTCCTGCCTCCCGCCTCTCCCCCTTGGAAAAGCCGCACACACGCACAATTCGGGGCACACGCAACGCGGGGGTGAAAGGTCGTCGCTGGGGGTGGGACACACACGAGACCAACGTCAACATCAACATCAACGCCTACTTGTCAGCGCCAAAAAGGGTGTGGAGATTCAGGGGGCGGCACTGGGCACTGGGGGGAAAATGTGCCTCCCTCCAAAAAAAAAGGGGGTGGTCCCGGTCTACATATGCAAAAAAAAACAAAAAAAACTCACTAATATAAAAGAAAATAGGGGAAAAATCTATTTTCCGGCAGCGGCAGATGCGTGAGTGTGTTTTTCGGCGTCGGACAAAAACTGAAACAAAACAAAACCCAAGCAAATTGCGCATATTCCGGAACCGGGACCAGAACATCTAATGTCAATGATGTTAATTGGATTTCTTAATTAAGTTGAAAAGCGTAACGGAAAGCGGAGAGCTGGGAGCTGGGAGCGAAAGCAGATTAAATAAATTCCTCAGAGAAAGTCGTTTAACTTGAAAATCTTTGCCCAATTTAATTGCAAGTTACGAGAGCTTGACAGATTCCATGCACATAAATTAGAAACTCAAATTGAAACGCAGCCAAACCAGGGCAAAGCCATTGAATTTTCCATGTTCCATTTACCATTTACAAACAGAGAGCGGCAACGAGATGCCGTACAAATGCTGGGAATTTTATGAAAAGGATAACCTATACAGTGCACAAATATTTCATTCGCGCTGATGGAATTTCAACAATTGCACGTGGAAGTGGAAGGGCATTCGGGGAATTCAATTAAATCTGTGGAAGCGAAACATGAAGCAATAATAATTGCATTTAAAGAAATGTAAACACAATCGGAAACAAAGTGACCAATAAATATTGTTCAATCAATACAATTAGCAGCCAAGTGGGATGGCCCACATGAGGCTAATAGAGTTGAAATAAGGCTAAAGGACTTTTCACAGAATGTGTTGAATATTTATAAGCTGACTTTTTGCATTTGAAGTACGTTTTAAATTAAATTATAATTCATTTAATATTAAATAGCTCGTTAAATACATATTCTGCAGATAGCTTCTTTTTTGGGATATGCTTAATTGCTGAAATATTTAAACCAGTGATGCCCACACAAATACAATGACATGTGACTTGCATTTGTGTGCGTAAGAGAAAAACGAAGTTGGCTTCGCGCGAGACGTTGCGGTTGCCAGAGCAGTGCAAAGCATTAAAATTTAATACTTTGCATTGCCCTGGCAACCGCACCTTTCGACCTCTCATTCTCTCTCTTCTCTGCTGCTGCTGCTCAAGTCACGTTTACACTGCCTGTGTAGCGGCAGAGAATCGGCAGAGTTTTTACCAACCATATGTGGCGGGCGCTTGGGCATCACTGATTTAAACTAACACTGACAAGTCGTGCTTGGTTTCATAAGCTGGTAGCTTATTAACAAAATTAAGTTCTAAGATTATCAAGAGGTTTTTATATTTTCTAGAGCCTAGTTTCTCCAAACAAAACTCTGCTAGTTTGCCTAGAACTCATTTTGAACCATTAAATGTAAAGAAGCAACCATTCGGTGGATCAGTGTTCCAAGTTACTTTGGAGAGAGTTCAAGGACTTCTTTTTTGGGTCACTTTCTCGAGTACTCGAGCACCCAATTTGTGTCCCATTTTCGTCCCTTTGCTCTGCTCCATTTCTTATTTGCCTATTGGCCCCCGCTGTACCCCGTTTCCCCGCCTATCTGTCTCCTCTTTTTTTATTTATTAATTTTTTTTCTTGTTCGTCGACCGATCACGCACACAGGGGAGATGTTGTTGGCATTGGCATTTAGCCGATGCCACGCCCCGAAATTATTTCTCACCTGCGTTCTCACCTCTAACCAAATTAACATACTCATTGCCGACACACAGTTTATGAGCTTCGCATGGACACGAACACACACACTCGCTCACGGCCAGGACTCACTCGAACGCACACATGTGCAGCGAAAGGAAATTGGTGGAAATTATCGAGTTTCCTATACAAAACGCGTCCAGCACGCAAAAACGTAACGAAAGCAAAAGCGAAAGCGAAAGGAAAACGAACTATGAGAGAATGAAACAAGCGACGAAAATTGGTAACGACCGCCGAAAATCCTAGGGTTTGGGCTTCCTGAAGTTGGAGTTAACGATAGCGATTAGGCTCAGATGTGTGCGAGTGTGTGTACCCCCTGCTCCGCCTCGGTTTCCGTTTCCGTCGTACCCTTGTGCCCTGGTTGTTGCCTAATAAATTTAGCGTAATTCACATTACATTAAGGTTACGTTTTCTTTTCTTTTCCTCTTTTCCCCGCCAGGAAACCGCTCGCTGCCGCACTGATTGCTGGCTGTTTGCCGAGTGCAGGAAATATATAATGAAGTGTTCGCTTTGTTGAAGCTTAATTAGGCGGATAAGTAATATTTTTGCCTTGCCTTGCCTTTGGAGCGCGCACCCCCAAGAATTTTCTCACACAGGCACGGCAAAAAAATCAAAATAAATTAGATTAAATTGCCAAATTATTCAAATTATTTTATCCTTTGGAAATAAAACAAAAAACAGAAGAAAAAATAAAAAAAAACTGATAAATATTGCCTGAAAATTAATTATATATTAATTATATATTATTTTTATAAATTATAGATGAAAGGTCTTAAAGGTGTTAAGCGGTCCCAAAATCTAAGACGCTTACATGTGAGTTTTTGTAAGAAACTGATTTTATTTAAAACGATCTCCCCTTTATATAGGAGATTGGATTCTAATTTTACTCTATGACCTACGCAGACCGCACATCTGCTCGTCTAATCTCCTGAGGTCCCACGCAGGGGTTTCAGATTACATTATCTGAAAATCTACTTAAATCTTGTTATTATTTCTTTTTTTCCCTGTAGAAATAAATACAAAATATAAATCTCTGTGCATTTGATGACAGACTGTGTTTCGGGGCCTCAAAAACTTTGAATTACACAATTAGTTCACCCTGAGTGCACAATTCGGTCAGTTGCGGGGTTATTATTATGATTATTTCCCTTATTTCTGTGCCGGCTGCCGGCTTAGTTAGGCAGTTAGCTGGCAGCAGAGTTTTGGCCCTACATCGCTAATCAAATTGGTTCCATTTGCTCTGCTCCCGTTCTTGGCACAAAAGATCTGCCGGATCTGCTGGAGATTGATTGCCGGATATAGCACATATAGAACGTACTATATACTATATACCATGCATGAATTTGAAGGCTGCTGGAGCGTGCCAAACGGCGCATTCATTTATAATAAAATATAATAATGATAACTCGAACATTCTTCTTCTAGTTTCTATACTGTAGGCCCTCCAAGAAGGCCAAGAAGGCGCCTCCTTCACTATATTTATATATGGCTAATGTCAATGGGCGGGGCGTGTCACTGGGCCGATATAAAGCCATATCTGTGTAGATATATATGAATTATATATTATAGTGTGGGAGGTGTTAGTTGGGCTTTGCATGTTGCAGGTTCTTATGATCGAAAATCAATATATCTAACCCTATTGTTGCCACACACACACAGAGACACACACCTTGGAAATGCGAAAAGACAAACGCAAGAACGTTGAGGTGACTCAAGTAGGAAAACCCACAAAAAAACAAAAAATAATAATGCCAAGAATTGAAAATTGCCCCAATTGTTGACTTTCGACTTGTGCGCCAAAGTTGACACATTTAGCGACTGCATAATGAAACGAGAACTGAAACGAGAACGAACTAACATATTAAAAATGAAAAACGAAAAACGAAAAAGAGTCACAATTTGCACAAAAAACAAACAGAAAAAGACGGCAAAAAACTCAAATATTTGCCAAACGAAAAGGTAAATAAGGTGGCTTAAAGGTAAAACAAGAACAGGTAAGTAGGTAACTAGAAAGAGTGCCCCCTGCTCAATTTTACACAGAGAAACAATAGGCACTTGCCTCATAAACTCCAGGCTGGCTTCTAATGATTTATTAAAGCAAGAATAACATGTAAAGGCAAGTCCTGGTATCAAAAAGTGAACCAAAAATGCAGATATTCAGATTTGAAGGGGAAACAACTGTCAATAAAAAACTTAGTGCTTTACGCATCTTGTCAAAGGGTAAATAATATTTATTCATAATATAGGCTCTTGCTATTTAATTAATTTTTATTTCGCACCAAAAGTCTAGTTCACCAAAAGCGCCGCTCAGACAAGTAGTGATCGCAGCTCTCTTGTTCTCCTATCGATGTCATTTTTTAACTTGAATCGATAGTATCGATATACAATGGTTTTATAATATATTGTTCACATCTGTTACATTATATGTTATGTTTATATATCCAATTGGTGTTCCCACTATGTTCCTACAATAAGACCTTTTTTTACAAATATTTTGAAGTACCTAGCAGCCACTTCATTTATTTCCACAGCTCTTTTAGATTCGCCCAGTGTAGCTGGTGAGCCGGCATGAAAGCCTAACCAAATAATTAATAAACAAACGATACCAAATAGACACAGACCCAGTCAGTAGTCGCTTGGCCTTGGCTCGAATGTTTTCACTTTTGGATGAGCCGCAAAGGCCCGTTGAATTTGCCGCGGAGTGGGCCTGGCGCTGGCTAGTGTTCGGGTTAGACTAGGGCTAGCTGAAGGTTAGACATAGTTGCCTATGGGTCGCATGCTCGCTCAATTATCCAGAGGGAAATACAGAAACACAGAAATAAAGAAATACAGAAACACAGCAACAGCAACACAGCAACAGAAATGCAAATAGCGGGCGGACCTGCTGAACAATGGTTCAAAGGGCGGCAAAAGGTTGAAGGAACAGGCAGCCAAGAGCAATTTGGTTTCATTTACAATGATTTGCTTCCGCCATAATGACAAATGACGAACTACACACACCACACACAGACACACAGCTCGGTAACGAAGCTCGATTTGATTCGATTCACCTCAATTCGATTGAAATTGAAGTTCAATTTGTTGTTGACTCTGCCTTCTGCTTTTCGCCTTCTTTCTCTTTCCTTTTTTATTCCATATTCCATATTCCATATCGAAAGGGGACAGGACAATGTGGCGGTCATGGCCACGTGCTCGTCCACCCCACGTCCTGGCTTCCCGGGAAAACAATAACACATAACGAAACTTTCAACTGGCGTCGCGCACATGTGCCAAAGGTTGGGGAATATCAAAAAAGCATTTGACGGGAGCCAAACCATCCCGGCCACGTGTCACTCCACGTTTGTGCTTATGTGAGCGCAGACCTAGTCTGGCAGGAAGTGAAACATATTTAGATTGATTAAGCAACATTACCTATCCAGTTTCCCATAAACATACTTTGTAATTCAATGTTTTTAGAACAAGTTACTCCCTCTGCAAATAAAAACTGTTTTATGCTCGAGAGTAAAATTTGTTAATTGAAAATTCCCCTCAATTGGATTCCTCCTTTTGTCTTCCACCTTCAATTGCCCAAACCCGGCTGAATGTAATTCGAAAGGCGGGTAAGGAGGAAAACAACTAAAGCGGCAGTGTGGCAGTGCGACGTACGTAAACCCTCGGCCAAATCCCATTTCAAGTGAGTTTAAGGTCTTAGGGCAAGCCTGATTGAGTAACTTAATAATTCAGAATTGTTTCCAGCCTCGGCCTCGTGGGGATTTGCATCTTTTAAAGCCGCCATCGTGGACCCATGCGGCGTATGCGTTATCTCTGGCCTGCCGCTCATAACGGCGGAATGAGCAGCTCCAGTATCCGGAATCCTGGCCACTTGGCCAGGCCTAATAATAACAACAATAACGGACAGGCAAGGCACGTCAATGAGAGGCGAACGAGGCAAATGCTGCCAGAGACAGCGGCAACATGACGTATACGCAATATCCTCCATCCGCCCCGTAGCCATTTATTTTTTGCTCTTCATACACCCTTGCAGCGGGTAGCATTATTTTCAGAGAGAAGATTCCCAAACAAAGGCCTCAGATCAGGCTATATTTGATTTGCAATTTCAGGAGGTTCCCCTAAGACTAATCCGGAATCAGACAACCTTATACCAGAGTCATTTGGGCCCTCCCTTGGATATAGCTTTCATAGAAGTAATCTGGTCAAGCTAATCCGTTTGTGACATAACTACAAGGAACAAGGACACACAATCTTCGGTTGCGCCTCGCGTTTTGTGCCTGCTTTGTTTTATTGTGGATTATGTGGAGTTTTCACGTTTCGCTGCTCATTTTTTGTTTGCTGCTTTTTATTTTTGTTTCTTTTTGGCGCTTTACTTTTTTTTTTCCGTTTCTGGCTCGATGCTCTTATCTGCTGGGTGCCTGGCCATTGTTGTTCCTGTCGCTTGTTGTTACAGCCACGTCCTTACATAACAATCATCCCCTCCGCCTCCGTGGACACACACAGTACACAGTGGCATTTGCGGTTTATCAAACGAAGCGAGTTGCATAAGATTGCGACTGCCATTGCCAGTAGAGTTGCCCCGAAAAAAGTGCTGTTACCCCTAGGTTTTTTCTTCTTTTTCTTCTTGCCAAAAACTGTCAGCCGGCTAACACGCACACACACATACAGAGCGAGAGAAAGTGAGAGAGAGAGCGAGCCAAGAGCGAGCAGAGGAAATGTCAATCAACAAGCCGGAACTGAAACTTAATGCAACCGGCTTGAAATTCCAACGCCAAAAACAACAGACAAACACAGGGAGGGGGAGGAGTAGGATACACAAGGAAAGGCAAGAGGCGACTCTATATTTTTTTTTGGCAGGTGAGACGCTGGGTTAGGACGAATTGTGGCCATGTGCTGCCGGTTAAATGGCTTGACTTGAGCCAGTCTCCAAGGGCTATTCCTAGGATAACTCAAGTTGAGTTGAGCCCAACAACAAGGAGATGTGAAAAAGGGAGGAATACCAGTGGGGAAAGGACGGAAGTCGCAGGCAAAGCCCGGCGAGGGAGACCACTGGTGCCAGAATGTGTCGTAACTTTCGTTGGAATGCACGAGCTCTGACAGTGGGGGACAAACAAAGTCTAATTATATTAATATTATCACTCTTACTTTTACTTTTGCGCCGACCTCCTCCACTTTCGCCTTCACTTTCACTTTCACTTTCGCCTTCGAGTGAAATTTACATGAGACGACGACGACAATTTATATAGTCCAATATATATTGGTCGCTTAATGATGGACTTTACTCCAACTTATACTTCATCTCCCTTTCATAAAATATTCAAGGCGAAAAAAGTTGATGGTTGAAGCAAAAGTTTGAATCACTCTTTGAGCTTCTTCCTTTTTGTTGGCCGCCCTCCCTCCGCCCCTTCTGGCTCCCCTTCCTGCTTCGACGCCCAGCACACATATTGCAATTTATGTACTTCGTACGCACATATGCAGGAAAATCATAAATTTTTGGCCTACGCCTCAAAGTTTTCCCTCTTCTCTTACGATGCGAGCAGCGGCCCCAAAAAATATGCTACGTTTTCCATCAGAGCGAGGTGGATATTGTGTAGGAACATTATGGGGATCCCCTTTTTTGGGGCACGAAAGAAAATTGAATTTGGTCTATTAAGATTTATGATAAATTAATGGTTCTAAGCTTAGCTAGTGGGTGACAAGGGGCAATTAACACGTTTTATGTGTGCCACTTGAGTATGTAGAATATTATTCATATTATAATAAATTCATTATATGTGTAACAGGCCAAATAGATGTAGGATAAGTTGGTCACACTATAAGAGCAGTGGCTCTCTCTCGAGAGAGAGGAGCTATCGCTCTCTCTCAAGAAAGAGCGCCAGAGAGAGCTGCGTATGTGCAGCGAAGTGTGTTCACTCTCGATCGAAGAATAAAGCGATGTGGTCGTGTTAAAGAAAAAGCGAAATAAAAAGTGAAACGTGTTAATTCCTGCTACTTATGTTTTATACTTTTCTTAGTTAAGCTTCCCAGTGTAGAAATACCAATGTGTATATATCTTTTATTTTAATCAAGTCTTGCTCGTACGATCACTCAATTCAGACTGCCTCTACTTTCTCTCTTATGTTATGTTATGTTAAGTTTACAGAGTTCTTATGTTAAGTTACAGAGTTCTTATAGCTAATGTATGTGTGTCGTATTTGTTTATGTATGTGTGTGCAGCTGACATCGTGTAGTACAGCCGTCCTGGTCAGTCCTACTACACCAGGTATTGGCATTATCTTTTGGATATTTTTAAAGAGAAGAATCTGTTGATAGAAGCCTGTGTTATGAGATTTATTTGCAGGTAATGCAAATTTTAATAAAGTTGGAGCTTAAATAATAATTAAAACTAAAAAATCTTCAAAGGGGTTACATACAAAATATACGGAATTCTACTATACAATTTGTAGGACATATTTCTAAATCGTCATACTACCAACACATAAAAAAACCCTTAAGTGGGAAATTCTATTGTTCTCATTTTGAGTACATTAACTAATAAACTCACAGAATGTGTGCCTTTTTATTGAGTTTTAATATTAAGACAACAGTAAGCTTGTTTCTTTGTTTTTTGTTTTCTTTCCCCAAAGAAGAATTCTTTATTCCCTGGCCTGTTCTGTGCTGCCTTCCACTCTCCGGAGCCCGGACGTTCTTGTTTGCGCTACTTTTTTCGCGAACATCTTCATGGAAAGTGTGCTGAGATATTTATCTATGGATGGGAAATATTGTGATATATTACTTTCGCCATTGTTCGGCTTTTTTCACAGAGGCTCCTTCGCGATGTTCTCCCCTCTCGCCTGCTTTATGTGTCTTTTTTGTGTATGCGCCCCTTCGTTTGCCTCTTCTTATTTTCGTACTTTTTATACTGCTTCTGCTTTTACTTCTTTTTGGCCTAAGGCGATGCTAACGGAACAACGGAATGCTGCGACGTCGGCGGCGACGCGAGCAGCGCTACTCCCGTTACTTTGGCCTACTGTTACTGTTATTTCAGTTGCTTGGCTTGTTGTTGTAGCTCCTGCTCTTTTCGGTGAACCCTTTTCTTCTCTGTTTCTGTTTCGGTTTCTGTTTTTTTTTCTGCCTCAATTAAATCATATTTTATTCACCTTATTTCGCCTGCTGCTGCTGTTGTTGTTGCTGCGGCTGCTGTCTTCGTCCTCGTCACCTCCTTCGTCTTCTTTTCTTCGTCTTGGGTTTGGTTTGTCAGTTATCCCG
Source organism: Drosophila triauraria (assembly GCA_014170255.2). Taxonomy (NCBI): domain Eukaryota; kingdom Metazoa; phylum Arthropoda; class Insecta; order Diptera; family Drosophilidae; genus Drosophila; species Drosophila triauraria. The sequence goes on along the minus strand of CM024333.1, from coordinate 2,379,111 downwards.
TTATCGCATTGTTTCGGCTTTCATTTTCAATGTTTTTCTCTTCGACCCGGTGTGTGTGTTTGATGTGTGTGTGTGTGTGACGTGTGATGTGTGAGTGTGTATGACCGGAATCCGGTAGAAAAAACAAGGTGAACGGTAAATGTGCCGCTATTTCCCGATTTAATAATTATAATCAGCAACGGAACGGTTTCGAAATTGATATTTCACCGACTGAGCACACATACACGCACGCACTGGAAAAAAATTTGAGCTCGCTTTTTGGCAATCGTAAACGTAATTGTACGAGTAACGGTAACGGTAACGTGAACTGTAACGTTGACTTTGACTGTGGCTGTGGCTGTGACTGTGGCGGTGGCGGTGACCGCAGGTGTTATTCTTGTAATTGTTATCGTATTTCTTATTGTTATTGTAATTGTTGTTGCTGTCGCTGTCGCTGTTGCTATTATTATTGTTGCTGCTGTTCATGCCGTGCTGCTTCTGTTGCTGTCGTTCGTTATATGCGGCTTATCTGCTGTATGTTTATATATTTGCCTAAGTTTGGTAAAGATGTCGTGTGTCAATTGTTGTTATTATATTATTATTCGTTTGTGAAGGTTTAGCTCATCTGCGCTCGCTACGTCAGCCATGGGTGTAAACACAATACAGACTGAAACACAAAACTGAAACGAAACGAAACGGACGGAATCTTCCAAAGCGCTGTCGCTGTCGATGTCGACGTCGCCGTAGACGCCGAACGTACGGACCAAGTTCGAATTAACTCGACCACAATGCCAGCGTCGGCAGCGAAGCCGACAGCGGCAGCGGTAGCGGAAGGAGGCGCACGCCAAAGAAGAAGAGAGCTGAGCGAAGAGCGAAAGCGAACACGAAGCGACTAACGGTACAAGCGGCACCCGATCTCTTCTCTCCCAGATCCGTTGCCAAGCCGCGGTTGATAAATAACCGTAAAATACAGTACAACCACAAAAAGTATGCTACAGTAACTCAAGCTACAGTCAATATTTCCTCATAAGGAGCGCATAGAGGTGGTAAGCCCGTAGGGACTAAGCACAAATAAAGGGTGTTAAATATTTATAATCAACTGTTGAAGATTTTGATTTCAGAAATTGTATGTTAAACTTCAATCTACTTTGAAATTCTTATTTAGATTAAAATATTTAAAATCTGCGATTGCAGATATACTAAACAAAAAAGAGTTAGATCGGGAGAAGTTAGAGATTATCAGATATCCTTAAATATTTGTATTCAGTGACCGTCAGTGTCAAAATGAATTTATATAGCATACTTATGGGCATCAAATATCTCGGGAGGAATGTACATTATGAAATTCAATCTTCTGATCCCCTTTTTGTCTTAGTTATAAATAAACAAAGTTACAGTGAGTAGACTTCCGCTTATTATAAGAGTGATAAATTAAAAGAGGCCTGTACGTAGGTTTATGGAGACTCTACTGTAGCTGCGAAAGTGAGCAGCTGACAAAAGGGTGTGGGTGCCGTGCTCTTCTCCTTCTTATCCTCTCTCTCTTCCTCAGCTTGTGCCACCTCTCTCCGTGGTCTTCTTCTTTCGCTTTGGACCCAGATTTGCCTGTCAAACTGTCTTTATCAGCTGTCGCTGCCGCTGCCAGCGTCGCAGTCGTTGCTGCCGCTTCTGTTGCGACTACGGCTGCGACCGCTGCGACTGCGGCTGCTGCAATTGCAATTTCGTTTTCGTTTTCGGCCATAATGAATTGGCATTGTCATGTGTGTTTAATTTGGCGGCACACGAAAGGAGCACTAAACTAAACGGAGGTGTGTTCGAGAGAGCGAGTCGGCGCTCTCTCGCTCTCTCCTCGACTGATTTCCAATTCACTCAACTTTGTTAGGCAGCGCGCTGTCTCTCTTTAGCTCTCGCACCGCACTTAATGCGGCCATCTCGCTTGCGCGCACCCACGAATACACACGCACGAGGCAGGAGCACACCCACACATGCAGCTGGAGGCAGCGCAGCGACGCGACGCTGGCGGCGACTGCGGCAGAGGAAGAGTAATGGAACGAAGAGGAGCCGCTTGAAGCTGCTGCTGCTGCTTCTTCTTCTTTTTTTTTGAACTTTGAGCTTTGCTTAAAGTTTATTCCCTTTTTTGTCCTTTTATTTCGCTGATAACTAACGGCATAATGGTTGAAAGACACGCAATACGAAAATCAAAATTGAACTTTACAAGTTAATCCTTTTGCGGTTCCACGCACACACACACACACTTACACACGCCCACAGAGATACTCCTTCTGGGCATTCAAAATTCCATTTTAGAAATCAAAAAGAGATGGGGCAGAGAGAGAGACGGAGGGCGAGAGAGTGGCAGAGGGAGATGGGGAGCGAGAGGGAGCGAAAAAGAGAGCGGCTTTGTCCGTGGCCTTCGGTCGGTCCTGCGCATTGGCCAACTCCGATTTGCGTAAGGTGACGGTGTCTCCTCAGCTCTCTTTCTCTGCTCCCCCTTTCTCGCTCCCCCTCCCCCTCCATCTTCCAACCGTTCCCAAATGGATGCTCAATTCAAAGTTCCAGCTACGCGATTTCATTGTCATCGCCAATTGCCGCTGCCCGAGTCGTACGTACACACATAATACGTACACTCGACTATAGTCACGTTGTTCGGCTATATTTTGTGCATGCAAAGGATACGCGGATACGGATGTACGGGCCAGCCTCGCTAAGGAGATCGTACAGTTCATTCTGGATTCTACTCCGTTGAGAGAATTTCTGATCACGAATCTGAGCAAGCAGACCAAACCTGTATTGTGATGGGACTTGCTGAGCACAAATCTGATTATAAAGCATATCCCTCAGACTCGAATTTAAATTTAAACATGTATCAGGATGTTTTTATTATATGTCTCTTTCTTAATTGTGTCTTTAGTTTAGTTTATAACTTGTTCTTGTTCCTTTTCTAATCTTCTTTGGTTGCGCTCTCAACTAGAGCTGGGAACAATTCGATTTTTAAATCGATTTAATCGATGTTTTTGGATGAGCGAAGAAAGGCGCTCTCTCGAGAGAGCGTAACTCCTCGGATAGTGTGACCAGATCATACGTATATTAATTGGCCTGCTACAAACAGTTCCCCATAATCCTTAGACTTTCTATAATCTCTCTTAGCCCATGTTTCAAATTTGTAGCAGGAAATAAATGTTTCCCTTAGGTGAGCCTGACCGTGGACACACACTCCAACGCACACGCTCACGCTCACGCATCCATCACACACAAGCACACTTGCACAACGGTCACACAGATACGCCTCTGTGGCTTCGAGTACGATTGCGAATGCGAAATACGGTTGCATTCTTTGGCGCTGATGAACTGGCAAATGAATTGGCCTAGCAACCGAAGTTGATGGCGTTGCGAGGCAGCTGCCCCAGCATCGCCCGACCTGGACCCTGACCGGCCACCGAGCAGCCTTTAAGCCTTTAAGTCCGATTCCTATTGGGGATTCATTAGGGATCGCCTGAGCCCCCGGAGTACAACTTAAAAACATATTGTGCATGCGAATTAATTGAGGAAACCCATTGCATGGCGTTGTCTTGTTTATCCCCAACTAATTAGCATTCGGGCTTACACTTATACTTGTAGTGGAGAAAATTGATTTTAAATCGGCAATATTTCATGGTTAACTCATTATTTAATTGGGGCACAACCTCATACAAATGGTGTTGCTTTTATATATAAAGTTTATATGTAAACATTTTGAGAAAGAGAGAGAGCGCACGTGCGTGTTGCTCAACATGTTCCTAGCAACATTCAACATGTTTTTGGCACTATTTGTCTTCATTTGTCAACATTTTCTTTTTTTCATGTTCATCTGCTGTTTAGCTTCACACTGCTTTGGGTACCGGGTATCTCATAGTCGGTCACACTCGACTATAGCTTTCCCACTTGTTTAAATATATAATAATATTAAAGAATCTCAGGCAGCTTCTTAGAGCGACTTCCCCTTAAGCTCAAGTATTTATTTTAATTATTTGCCTATGCTATTTTTTGGGCAGTGCAGCAAAGCAGCTTTGTCCTCCGGGTGTGGGCAGAGGGGCAAAAGCATCATCAACAACTTGTTCCTGCGAAATCCCTTACAACGGAATCTGAAAAGCCCCACCTGTTTGGCAGCGCCGCAAAGCCTTATTAAGGAGCCCACTCATTTAAATAAATTTATGCATTGTGTTCGCAGTAATTCCCCCACAATTCCACAATTCCCGACGATTGCAGTGCCACTTCCCACTTGCCACTTGCCACTTGTCGCCCCGCCCCGAGTGGCCATCAATTGGAAATGATATTAACGCGCACATAGGACATCGCACCTAAGTCGCACACATGCCACAACCTAGAGTGCCTTCGCCACCCTGCATCCTGTATCCTTTATCCTAAATCCTGAAGCCTGAAGCCCACGCACACACACAGGCCTCGCTCCTTGCACAATCCTCGCCGACGTTGTCGAGTCCGACCCAGATATCAAATGGAAATGTCAACGCAAACGACAGATAGTCAAAATGTTGTCATGTCGGATTTTGAATAATTCATTGAAATGAAAACTTTATGCATTTGTCAGCCATTTGCCATTCCGGAATCCCCTTTGCCTTTGCTATTACCGTTGCCATAGCCTCTCCAGCTCTTCCTCCGTTTTCCTCCGCCGGGTTTTAATATCGGAATATATAGAGGGATTGAGACGCTGATGGCAGGAACCAGGGATTTCAGATCCGTCGTCAGCGGTGGCTTACTTCAATTCCAACTACTTGTGGGCCGAACAAATTAAGAGATTAACATTTGTGTGCGGGAAGAATGTCGGAATGCACTTCCTTAATTTCCAAGAACTTGTTTACCTTTTTTTCCTGATAGTCAAAGAATTTTTCAGGACTAATTATTCCGATTAACAGTGTCTCGCCGAACAGACGCATTGGAAATTTTTTGTAAGTCATTGCAGACTTGCAGACATAAGCTCGCAATTATTTCGGAATATTAAATCGAGTAATAGCCATTTAAATACAAAAGTTCATCTACCCTTGACGTTGAGGAAATGAAATGAACTGAAAGCCATGTAAAAGTTGTAAACTTGTTGCGTGGCCTTAAATTACCGTGACTTGGGCTTTTTCTTCGATTTCATTGGATAAAAGTACTTAATTAGCATTGATTTGAATTGAAATTAAAAGTATACAATATTTGATATCCTTTATTTTATGGGAATTTCAGTAGGGGGCTTTCTTCTCTCGCACAACTCTAACTACTATCATGAGACCAGCTTTCTGAGTTAAATTTCGGCTCATTAAAGAGACTTCTCATTGTCTAAATGTAATATATCTAGATAAACATTTAGATAATTGCATCAACTTCATATCGGAGTTTTGATTATCGATAAACTTTACTTTATCATCTCTAACTCTTTATGTAAGTGAATTTTTATATTTTTGTCAATGCCATATCCTCTTTATGACTTTAGCTATACATATGATACATCTCTAGCTCGGTCTCATTAAAACTCACAAGCCTATGGTATATATTTTTGATGATATTATTTTTCAATAACATATCGTTTTTTCTTAGCTCTGTTCTATAGAGCCAAGTGCTTTCCTTTAAGATATATGTAACTTCCTGAATAAAAATTTCAGCTCATAAAAGAGACTTCTCACTGTCTAGTTGTAAAATGTCTCGATAAGCACTTAATATTCGCATTAAGATAGTTGCATCACCTTCATATCGGAGTTTTGGTTATCGATAAACGTTACTTTATTATCTCTAACTCATTATAGAAGTCAATTTTTATATTTTTGTCAATGCCATACCCTCTTTATGACTTTAGCTATACATATGATACATCTCTAGCTCGATATCATTATAACTCACAAGCCTATGGTATACAATTTTGATATTATTTTTCGATAACATCGTCTTTGCCAAGTGCCTTCCTTTAGGATAGATGTAACTTTCTGAGTTTAATTTCAGCTCATTAAAGAGACTTCTTACTGTCTAATTGTGAAATGTCTCGATAAACATTTGTTATTCGCATTAAGATAGTTGCATCAACTTCATATCGGAGTTTTGGTTATCGATAAACGTTACTTTATTATCTCTAACTCATTATAGAAGTCAATTTTTATATTTTTGTCAATGCCATACCCTCTTTATGACTTTAGCTATACATATGATACATCTCTAGCTCGGTATCATTATAACTCACAAGCCTATGGTACATATTTTTGATACTATTATTTTTCGATAACATCGTTTTGCCAAGTGCCTTCCTTTGAGCTAAATGTAACTGACAGAACACATTAAAGAGCAGACAAAGACCTCCGCCGCTAAGAGCTTCCCAAGATCGTCGTCGGGATGGATGGCATGGATGAATGAATGAATCATAGATCGACCTGGTTGCACAGGTGCATGCCCTCAAAGACCGGACATCTGGTCCCAATAATCGCAGCCCCGAGACCGAGTCGAGTCCGTCCGGTCCGATTGTACTCGTACCTTGGCAAATGACTCAGAACAGCTGTAAGTGGACTCTCGACTCTCGATTCGATTCGTTTTGGTTCGCTTCGGTTCGGTTCGCTGTGGTGCGGTGCGACCTTTATATCGTCGACAACGACGACGACGACGACGATTTAGTCTAACGGCTCGGGGACAGTCCGCTTAAAGTGGCTCTTGTCATATTTTATTGATGGACACTTAGGCAAACATCTAGAGTCGCCATGCATGCACTCGCCAAGATATACGGCCGGGCACATCCATCTAAACAGAGATATATATACATATATGTATATATATCTATATATGGGGGGTAAACTATATATAATCGTAACGAGCAGGGCATGCCATACGGTACACGGCGACAAGAAAAATCAATCTAGATTTAATTACTTGATATTCAAGATATTACTTTTGAACTTGTGGATACATATACCTTTTGGGTATCAGGAAATCAATTTTTAGGCCTAGAATTCAATTCTTATTTTTAGCATTTTAAATGCAAGACTCTACGCACTTTTCGTCGAGTGCAAAAGGCATTCGAACAGAAAAGCGGAAAAACTGCAGTCGCGGGTCGAAGACTATTATCATGAAATTTTAAAAAGTTCCTCGTCTATTTTCGCCGCATAATGCCGAGGCAATAAGTTATTGGACTATTGAGGCCACCTGGCCAGAGCATTTTTCACGGCACCACACAGGACCCGGACCCGGACTTGGCACCTTGCTGCGCTCCTCCTTTGTGTGCTTGGTCCTTTGTGCCAGTCCTGACAGTTGATAGTTGACTTGGTCGATTGAAAGTCCTCGAAAAGCGGACATATGGACAAGGACATAGACATGGCTGGTCTACTGGCTACTGTGTCGAGTGTCCTGTGTCCTGTGTCCTGTGTCGTGGAGTAAGGCAAACGCCTTAAATATTTCAGATGACACCCCGTAATACCCATTGGGAGCAGTCCGACTGCATATATATAATATTTATCATCATCTAAATATGCACGCATGTGTTGTTCTCTGCCCATTTGCATACTGTTTGCTTTTGGGCTTTTCGGCTTTCGTTCTCGTATTTGGCATTTGATACAGAGTATATATACATGGATAATTCATGTCCGATATCTGAGGACCCGTTCCCGGATCCACGGGTTTTCCCCTGGCTGCGGCTTCAATGCCTTATTTGCTCTATATTGCATATGCCATTAATTACGTGTTGGCATTGTTTAAACAGCCACAACTGCCTGCTCAATCTGCCAGGCCGTATATCAAAGGAGTGTACTGTATATATACCGGGCATATATCTCTGATGTAACCAACACCAACCGACCCGATCCGACCCGACGACAGGCGATGAACTCTGCATAAATTATGGCTCCCCCCAAAAAAAGCAGGAAGAAAGAAAGGTTCTGACCCTGAATCTCCGGCGATTTCGAAGATATAATGATTATAATGATGATGAGGCGTTTGGATCGTGTAAACAATATATCAAAGCGATATACACAGATACGAACCGATTCGAACACTTGAGCGAACTTTATGTCTTTATGGGCGCGTCTCTTGTGTTGTTCCGATTCGGATTCGGACTCGGAATCAGCATGATGGAATACCCAAATAGCCACCTAGACATTATCCCCTCTTTAAATGATTTTTGTTTGTTTGTGTTCGTTCGGTTGGAGTCGCCTTTGCGCATTTGTTTTGTGTTATTGCTTTCATATTTCCCCCCAGGCTGCTCTACCCTCCGAATATCCTGTCTTCCGACAAAGGGGGTATATCTTTTTGTATCAATTTTTATTTAATTTAATCTGTATTTTCAGTATTTTGACTTTTATAATCAAAAAAGACAACCTAATGTCTCTCAGAAGACTTTAAGTATAAAATATAGCTTATTTAGAGACATCTGCGGCGCTTTATTGTTATTTGATCATTAAAATTCTGTTTATATGTCACTTATATGGGCTTTCTCCAAAATTAGCCTTTGACCACAAGGCGTATGAGTAATTTCGTTTCCAAAAATTAATTATACGCCACGTGTGCAGTGGTGATTTGTTTAAATTTGATTTTCTTTACTTTTTACATATATTTTCAATGCTAAAAATGTATTTCCCTTTTGGAACTATAATATAATAATTAAATAATAATTTTTGCCCTTAAAATTAGCCCTTGACCACAAGGCGTATGAGTAATTTCGTTTCCAAAATTAATTATACGCCACATGTGCAGTGGTGATTTTTTTTAATTTGATTTTCTTCACATTTTACATATATTTTCAATGCTAAAAATGTATTTCCCTTTTGGAACTATAATATAATAATTAAATAATAATTTTGCCCTTAAAATTAGCCCTTGACCACAAGGCGTATGAGTAATTTCGCTTCCAAAAATTAATTATACGCCACATGTGCAGTGGTGATTTTTTAATTTGATTTTCTTTACATTTTACATATATTTTCAATGCTAAAAAATTGATTCCCCTTTTTGGAACTATAATATCATAATTATAATAATTATTATCGCCCTTAAAATGCATTTCGTCTTAAAGCCAAGTTCGCCATTTGCAGTTTTTAGGAGATGTGGTGTAAAGTTTGCGCCACTTTGTGGCACTTTCTGGCACTTTGTCACACTTTGTGCCACACTTTTGGCCGCACTTTTTGCAGGGTACCAAAAGTTTCATTCCCCCAAAGAGCTCGAGCACGATGGTTGTGCGTCTTGCTTATTCGCTTGCTTTGTTGTTTTCCGCAGATGCTCTGCTCTGGTTGAAAATAACTTCGAATCGCTCGAGAGAAAGACCCGGAGACCCGGAGACCGGGAGACCCGGACACCCGGAGACCCGGAGGAGAACCCGGAGACAAAAGAGCGAAAAGTGCGGCCGCGAGAGAGCGCCAGCGATTTATTTATTTTTATAGTCGGACTCGGGACACGTGGAAGCCGCCAAACGAAATGGCGAATGGAAATGGCTGAGATAAGCTAGATACGTCATAGTTTCTTGGCGTTGCACTGAGGGAAAAGTGTTGAGAAAGTTGAAAAAGGCTAGATTATCGTACAGAAAACCCACATACTACTAATAAATCTTTAAATAAACTCTAAAGATATCAAGAACTGTATTTAAAATGTATTTAAAATATTCTTATAATTTCCCTCGTTTTTGTTTTATTTTTTCCCAGTGTCTGCCCATGTGGCTGGGGATGTGTTCTTACCAGAATCGGCCGCTCGTTGGCGTAGGACAGCTTGCGTGTGTTGCGCAGCGTTTCCAGCCAAAGGGAGTTCCTGCGGGCGGCACTCGTGGCGCCACCGACGCTGCCCGCTCGCGTCATAAGTGCGGTGGCCGCGTTCAGTGGCGGCGGCGCTTGTAACGGCGCTTGTAACATCGCCATTGGTGGCATTAGCGTCATTGATTGTGCTGGCGACACCGACGGGGATGGGGAGGGGGAGGGAGATGGGGAGACGCTACCCCTGGGCGGCGGCAGCGGCGGCAGCGGCGGCGTTGACGTCGATAGGACAACGGTGGCCGGCGTGAGCGGCGGTGGCTGTTGCGGGGGCATGGCCGTGACAAGGCATTTCTGGTAAGGATCCGGGTTCTGATTGCAATCGTTCGCCATGCAAAAGGCCGGCGACATGCTCTGCCCCAGAGATCGAGTTTGAAAGAAAAGAGGGTCCAGGGTCCCAGGTCCAGGTGAAGCCTCTGGCCAAAGAGTGAGGCGGTTTTTCGGCTTTCAACTTGTCAACTTTTCACTTTCACTTTAACATTTTGCCAGGTTTCCACAGGAAAGGTGAATTAAGGAATTAAGAGAGATTCCCAGAATTCTTTTTTTTTTTTTTGGAAATATTTTTGAACTTTTAGTTGGAAGCTGTAATTCCAGTTCGCTGATATTCACAGAACTGCAGATTGTTTATTTTGTTCAGCTTGTTTATTTATTTTCATTTGAATTTACAGGTTAAACGGACTTAAGCCGCAATATTTAAACAAGGATTTCCTTTCCAAAAGAGGCTTTATATAAATATAAAAAAAGGATATCCCTGGCACACTTTTCACAAAACAAAAAAAAAGAAACCAGAACCGAAGCACACGAAAAACCGATGGGTTTTGATTTGATTTTGATTTGGATTTTTGATTTGAATGCGCGGATTATTTCTGGCCAACTTTCGACTGCGTAATTGTCCAGAGAATGTAAACAGATCGGAACGGGAAGCAGACACAATTCAGCATATCCACAGACACAGACACCGACGACCGTTCACTTCCAGCACTGACCGATCCGAACCAAACCTATTCGATCTGGAGAGCCACGGATACATGGGCGGAGAGCGGAGAGCGGAGAGCGAAATGCCCAGATCTCTGGCTGACTGGATCACACAGAGAGCGATCCCTTCCGACGACCGACGACGACGCACAAATGGCCGGCCTACCGAACATTTTATTTATATTCCAATCTCGCCTGCCGCCTGCCTCTTTGGTTTTCTATCTCAACATTCTGTGAACTTGGCTGGGGTCTCGACTCGGTGATATCCTGTATATTTATGGTTAAAGTATATTATTTAGGAAACCCCAGGTTGTACTTCCTATTAGGTATGGCATATACTTTAGTTCTATAAGCATAACTACATTTCTAATGGTTTTAATGATCTTAATTTTGGTATGGGAGTACATTGGCCAATTCATATGGTCATAGCCTATAAGCACTTGTGGACCCTGTGGAATCCAAGTGGAGAACTAGCAGCAGGTGGATAACAATCAGAAAAGAGAGAGAGAAGCTGAGAGATCGGAAGAGAGCAATCGATGAGAGAGATTTCCGCTGGGAAGAATGGGCGAGAGCTGTGAGAATCGAACACCTGATCGCGTCGACGTCATGGAAATGAAAAGTTCGCCTCCATTTACCGGGGAAATATTGAATGCTTCCTGCTAGCCACTTAATTGATGGTTCCAAAGAAGAAACAAAAAAAAGAGGGATAATGCCAAGCGATTTGAATACCCTAGAATACCCAGGAGACTTGATAAAGAATTACCAAAATGATACTTCATGTTCTTCCAAAGCTCTTGAATAAATTCTAAATTAATTAATATAAATATATATATATATACATAAATATATCCCATATTCTCCCATTATTTTGCTCGATTAATAATCCCTTTTTGCCTTAAAAATATATAATATTTTTCCAGTATATTTATATGGCTAGAAAGGCATTACTCAATAGCCTTTCCATAAAAGTATAAATATAAAAAACTAATTCCTGTGATTATTAGTCCAAGTCATTAGTTAAAATCTTTACTTTTCGATATTTAAATATTTCCTTAAACATATATTCTCTTAAATATATATTTCCAGGATTCCTTTTTATCAGTAAAAAGTATCAAAACGAATAATATGGTAAATATTAAAGCTAATAACAATTATAATCGGTGCTTGTTGCGTTCATCACACAGGAAAATACAATTCGGTGCAATGGAAATGGAAATATATTTGCAGCTACCTCTTACCTGCGGCGATAAATCATCGCTAAATATTTATAAATAAACTAATTGGTGATATATGGCTTAACTACGGATCTACGGATCTACGGAGCTACGGATCTACACACATTCAAAACGGATGCAAAGCGCGCGGGATGCTCGAGTGGAGGTGGAGGTGGAACTGTGGAGTGGAGGAGGCAGTGGATGCGAGTTTCGGATGCGGAAATTCAAATTCAAACTCGGGCTACAAGCGGCCAAAATGCTCAACATTGAGGTAAAAGCCTTTGAAACTTGCTTTTTGGTTTTAGTTTTTTTTCTTTTTGGGTTTTGTGAAATTTCTAGGGGAACTTGAGGCAGTGCAGGCTAGGAAGAACTGAATGCCAAACGCAAACCGATTGCACATGGGGGACATTAGCATTAGCATCAGCATTGTTGCATTTTTGGATGTTATCGATAACAAAACAAGCTACTTGACCGCTGGGGGCGGGAAGGTCATAGCTTAAACCATTAGTGAGCGGGCACAGGGTGTTCTTTTTGCAGAAAATCAAGAAATTTACATAAAAGAAGGTTCGAAATCAATTAAAAAGATGCCCAAAAGTATGCTACAAAACTTAAATTTCATTGCATACTTTTGGGGGTATATTTTTATTGATTTCAAGCCTGAATATAATAAATCGATTTGTGCCTTTCGCTCACTTCAAGCTTAAATGCGGTGCCATTGGAAATAATCTGTTTTTTTTTTTAATTTTGGAACTACGAAATGGTTGAATATTTTTTTGTTTTTAGTTTGTTCTAAATATTTATGTACACATTAAACAAAATTGTTATCGTTGGCAAAATGGGTTTTTCGGTATTGCTTTTTGTTATTTGGCTTGGGTAGTTGTTTAAACGGTTTTAGATTTTAGATTTTAGAGTTTAGGGTTTAGAGTTTTGCAGTTAAATACCATTTTGGAGCATTGAAGCGTTTCGTTAGTGGCCTCGGTGAAGGCCCTTCGAAGGCGCAACTTTCGGCTTTCGGACAAGGTGCGAGGCATTAGAAGAACGCCCTGGAGAGATCAGATTGCGAGAGTGGATGCGATAGCGATTAGTACAGATTGAGATTGAGAGAGTTTTAGTTTAAGTTTAAATTTATATAGTAATTAGAGTTAGTTGCTAAGCTAGGTTCCGGGTCCGGTTCTGGTTCAGGCTCTTTACGGGAGGGACACGTAGTAGACATAGGGATCTGGTGGGATGATATAGCAGCGGCGGATACATAGAAATATCAGATATACTCATACATAGATCCTACGGCGAGTACAGGGCGTTGCCAAGGAGTTAGGAGACTAAAAACCCCTTTTTTATGCCAAGGAGGTATAATAAAATATTTTAAAGCATACTTTTGGGTGCCTCAAAGAGTGATTTTAATAAGTCAGAACCAAACACCTTGACAAAACGCCTGCTCATAAATATATAGATAGTAAATAGGGTCAAAGAGGATGATACAATCGAAACTACATAGAGAGTATACAGAGACCAACTTAGTATATACGATATATGATAATATTAGGGACTAGGGGATATTTATTCGATTATTGGTAGGGAAGAGCATGGTCAGTGATCCTGGCTCTACATTTACTTATGTATAAAGAAGGTTCAAGAAAGGGGTATGTTGATGAAAAGTTCATAATTAACTACCGGAGCTTTGAGACAATAAAAGCATAAATACATAGGTAATGTTGGAAAATGCATAATAAGAAGCGGAAAAGGAAAAACGGGCAACGGAAGCGGAAAACGAAAAACGGACAGCCGAAGACAATTGAAAACTTGAAATACGTTACGAGCTTTCACGAGAAAAGCTCTCGGAGATACAACTTGAAATGCCAAAAGCGAAAGCTTTGCCATTTGCCCGAAGAGGGAAGGCATGAACATGATGAAATAACAAAAGGTGGTTCCGTTGCGAGCCGAAGTTTTACGAAATATCCTCTTATTTCAGTGCAATCACATTGCCGCCTCACTCACACTCAATATGACAGTTTACTATGTTCCTTTCACTCGCACTTATTGCAAGCATACAATAAGTGGATGTGTGTTGCCGACGGGACCACCTTATGTTATTTCATCATGGGCATGAAAAGGGGTGACCAGGGAATTGCATACAAAATGCTGTCTGTTGCCGCTTTCCCTTTTTTCATTCGAGTTTAATGTGGCTTGAAAGCTCTTAAGCGCGGCGATTTTCCATTTTATTTCCCCAGCTATCTCCTCTATTTTCCATTTTTTAGGTGAATTTTTTTGAATCGTATTTATGCGGCAGAAAGCTTTTGCCGCAAAGCTTCCATAAATGTTTTACGCCGCCGCGTTTCTCCCCAGACTATTGCCGAAAGTGTCTGACACGCGGACAGAGGGACAGAGGGACAGACAGCCCAACGCAATTATCTATAAAGACTGAAACTGCAAATGGGAATGGAAAGTGGGGAAAGCAGGGGGCGGGAAAATAGGAAAACGCGATGGCAAATGTCAAAGAGTGAAAACATTCATCAATCATGGTAAGGTCACTCTTCCAGCACGGAGAAAGCGATATTATTTTCATGTTTTTTGTTGTCTTCCCCGAATCCATATATATTATATTTTCTTTTCCGTTTTTTCTTCATTTATTTTGTTGCTTCATTTTTTTTTTTTTGAGGGATATTTATGGAAGATAGCAGCAGCAGAAGCGGCAAAAGTTCAGACGTTTCGGGCGTAAATTGATATTAATTATAATTATATTCCCTGGCCAGGGACGAGAGATGAAAGATATGGATATAGAGGAGCTAGGACTAGGCAAGGCCTTTCGCTATTTCGGTATTTCGGTGTTTCTGTATTTCTGGAGCACTTAACAATTCAATTGCCACATGAATAATCAATTTGCACCGACAGAGAAATGCCTTAATTATGTTTTCCGTTCTTGAGGAAGAAAAAATACTTGGGAGTACGCCCACCCACCGAGACCCCACCCCTTGATCAAGGCTCGAGTAAACAAATTTTTAATTATTCCCAAAAAAATAATGCCGGCGCAAGACAGAATGGGAAAGAAAAGGAAAAAAATATATAGAGGCGGCAAAGCAAAATAATTGTTCAGCCAACGCGGCGTATGAGCAATATTGATTTTCACTAATTGGATTTTAGCGCGCGAAAAACGCTAAATGGACCCGCAGCCAAGAACAAGAAATAAATTCAACATTCAACGAAAAACGAAAACAAACCAACAAAAAAAACCAAAAATAAGGAGAACTAAAACAGCAACAAAGTAGGCAAATCCCAAACAGCCCCTCCCTGGGTCGGTCCAGCGATTTTATGATTATTAGAAAACATCTATGAAATAAATAAACTGAAATCCGAGACTGGACATAAAAAACATCTTGGCGGGGCTGGTGTTTATGGCGATTAGTTATGGGCCAACGATTCGCCATTGGCATCTCTGCGTGTGATGAATGAGATCTTTATGAGTAATGCGAGTATTGATTGATGCCGGAACAAGTGCCGGTGAATTTTTGATAGTTGAAGAGCAGCTCTAGTTCTGTCTTCAGGGCTGACAAGTTTTTTACCATTCCTTGAGCAATTTTATGACTTCAGTTGTTTAATAAATAGACATGGTCACACCCTTTAGGGTTTTGTTCAAACTGGTCACACTATAATTTATAGTTTAACGCAACTTGTAAGACTTTTAAATAGAAACATTGAACTTTTGACGGTCAGGAAGGTACTCAAGTTGTATCTTTAGGCTTTATTAGCAATATTTTGGCTTCAGTTGCTTTATAAATAAACATGGTCACACCCTTTAAGGTTTTGTTCAAGCTGGTCACATTATAATTTATAAATTAACGCAACTTGAAAGACTTTTAAATAGAAATATTGAACATTTGACGGTCGGGAAGGTACTCAAGTTTTGTCTATAGGCTTTATTGGCAATATTTTGGCTTAAGTTGCTTTATAAACAAGCGTGGTCACACTGTAATTTATAATTTATATACTAAGCCGTTTGTAAGAGTTTCAAAGACTGTTATAATTATGCTTATTTTGCTTTTTGTATGCTTTATTTATGAACGTGGAAAAATAAGAAACTTTTTATATTGTTCCTATGTTGTTTAGGTTCTTATTAAATAAATATTTAAGACACTATCAAAGTTTGTGCCCTGCCAGAGACCCCATCAAATATTCAGATATGCAGAGGATCTGGGAATTGGATTTATGATGAACACAGAACATCGATATATATATATATAGGTATATATAGTGCGATATATAGTGGCTACTAAACATCGAATTTACACGGTACGGGTTTATACTTAAATACACTATATATGTAAGTAGATATTTAATATATTTATATATTTATTTGAGCGCTTAGAGGGTCCCTCCCGACATTTATGAGTTATGGAACGTAGGTATGTACAAGGAACTCAATGCACTCGCTAAGAATCAACTTGTAGGAATTATTAGAGATTGAATAGCATTTTCTTAGACTTTTAGCGAGTTTCTTGACCATTGCCATTGAGGAAGTAGCACTAAAGACACTCTACACTCTTCAGCTCGTAGAATTTGGTATTATAATTATTTAATTAAATAATTCCCTAATGTTAAACTTTATAAGGGAGCAAGTGTGGTGTCTCTAGAAGCTATTTCTCAATACAGGACTAGGTCTGGTTTCTATCCGATAATAAGGATCACATGAGGGACACTGAGACACGAGGACACCAACCAGTGGTTACCACAACAAACAAACCGACTCACCTGCTTGAAGGGCCGCATCCCGCCGTTGATCCTCAGGGAGTCCGCCGCAATGCCGGCAATGCCGTCGCCGGAGCTCTCCCGCAGCTGCTTCAGCGACACGTTGGGCACCGTGTGCGAGTGGGAGTGCGAGTGGGAGTGGCCGACGCAGGCGGAGTGCGGGCCGCAGCAGACGATGGCCGTGGTGCTCGACTCCGGCTGCGAGCTCTGCCGGATTATACGGGAGCCGTTCGTGGGCGACGACGTGATGAGGACAGGAGGGGGCACCGGCTGCTGCTGCTGGTGGACCAGCTGGAGCTGGTGCTGGTAGTGCTGGTGCTGCTGCTGCTGCTGGAGCTGGAGCAGCATGGATCCGCTGAGGTTGCCCTGGCCCTGGAAGGCGCTCTTGACGCTGTCCCGCGAGGCGCTCCTGTCGATCTGGCCCCGGTCCGCGATGGAGCTGCGATCCGGGCCAGCTCCGATGCCGAGGCCCGAGCTCGACATGGGCGTGGTGGAAGCACGACGGCTGCAGTTGCGGCACGCCCGACACCGGCTCGGCACGCTGGGCGGGATGCTCGAGGCCAGGTTCTGATATGACGATGTGCCCAGGTTCGGGTGACTGCCCTGCCCGCCGGGACTGGGACTGGGACTGTGGCTATGGGTGTGGCTGTGGCTGTGGTTGTGGCTGTCCCCCGGCTTCAGGCTTAAATTCATAATTGATATGGTCTGTGGTTGCGGCTGTTGCGATTGGTCGTTGGTCTGGTCTTGGTCCTCTTCGTGAACTTCGATGTCAGGCACTAGGCTCGTCCGGAGCAGTCCCTGCTCCACGTCCTCGTCGTGGGGATTGGCTATGCCACCGCCACCACCACCGCCGCCGCCTCGCATGCTCTCCTCGGAGCCCATCCTCGCCTGCTGCGACTGCTGCGGACTGGTCAGATACGTGGAGGTCCGATCTTGGCGCATCAGCGTCGGCTTGGAGGCCTGGGTGCCGGCTCCCGAGCCCGTTCCCGATCCTGCCACGGAGCCCGTAACCGATCCTGCGGCGGAGCCCGTGCCGGAGCCCGTCGATGAGGTGGAGGCCCCGGTTGGTCCATTTGTGGAGCTGCTCTTTACCTGGCGGAGCAGCGCCGTCCGTCCGCCACCGCGCGACGGGTTCGGATTCTGGCTCACCAGCAGCGAGTCCGTCTCCTCGGAGCTCACGTAGCCCGAGTTGGCGGTGTCGTTCAGCTTCTGAATTGACATCTGCAAGCAAAATTACAGAAGTCACAATTAAGTATTTGAATAAGGTCACCCTAAGAAGACTTTCCTTAGAGCTGGTCACATTGTAATTTTATTATTTACTGTGAATCATTTATGTATATAATATAATGATTATCAACATTTGAAGTCGTTCTGAGAGCAAAAGCCGTATATTTTCGGATTCGCCATTAAAATCTAGTCATTTAAAACCAAAATATTAAAAAAAATAAAAAAAAAAAAAATTTGACAAAATTTTCAAAATTTTATAAGGGGTTACATCATTAAAATTGTGAAAAATTGTCGCAAAAAATTTTTTTTTTAATTTCCGAGCTTGGTATGCAGATTTTTCAACATAAAAAAAATTAGCTCAGAAAAGCATTCCAAATTAAAATATATGCTATTTTGGCTTAGTTATGCCTTTTTTCCAATTTGATTTGTCCAAAAATTTATCATATATTTTGAATACTCAAAATGTGCCAATTTGAGGTATTTTTGAGAGCCTCAAAAGGCTAAAACGGAAACGACAGCCAAAAGCCGTATATTTTCTGATTCGCCATTAAAATCTTAGTCATTTAAAATCAAAATATTAAAAAAAAAAATTTGACAAATTTTTTAATATTTGATAAGGGGTTACATCATTAATATTGTCAAAAATTTAAAAAAAATTTTTTGTTTTTAATTTTCTAACTTGGTATGCAGATTATTGAACCCTATAAAAACTAGCTCAGAAAAGCATTCAAAATTGAAATATATGCTATTTTGGCTAAGTTATGATTATTTTTAGCTTTGCCTTGCCCAAAAAAAGTTGAGTCTCTGGGTGTTCACGCGTGAACACTTATATATATATATATATACAAATCTATGCAGATGTGCTCTGCAGGCGCGCCTATCTTTAAATATAGCGGCCCCTTGGGCACTTGACAAATATTGTAAATGTAATTTGAACCCCTGCGTGGGACCTTAGAAAAAAAGACGACCAGATGTGCGGTTTGCATAGGTCATAGAGTAAAATTAGAGTCCAATCTCCTATATAAAGCGGAGATCGTTTTAAAATTTAAATAAAATCAGTTTCTTACAAAAACTTACATGTAAACGTCTTATATTTTGGGACCGCTTTACACTGGGAATATTGGTTTTTAAAGAGATCTACGTTATGCATAACGTTTTCACACTTTAAATACTTTAAGGGCCGATTTTCAGTGTTGTTTTCCTTTAACTTAACTAAAAAAGGCAGTTATTCCAGCTCTTATTTTCGGGCATTGGGCAACAGTGCGTATGTGTGATGTGGCCAACGTTGCGAATGAGTGATGCAGTCCTGCACTCTCTTTAAAAAGACGCTTTAAAACTAAAGCCATCTTGAACTAAAGCTTAAGGAAAACTATATAAAACAGAGAGGCGGCTGCTGCCATAAAATGCAGAACAAATCGAAGGCATTCCGATGGGCGAAAGTGGGTGAAAGAGCCGAGTCCGAGAAGAGGGAGAGGGAGAGGGAGGCAAAGGAAAGGCTTAGAGTCCCATAAAGAAAATGCAGGAAAAAGGTTGGAAAGCTGCGGCCAAGCTTTCCAGGACACAACTAGTTTCGAGGAGTTTGGACACTGACAAAGAACTGATAAGCCACAAAAGCTTCAAAGCCACCGGCACACATGTGGCGAGGAAAAGTGTGGCGGGAAAAGCTTGTTGACCGCAAGTCACCTATGTGTGAAGGGTCCTCTGGGGGGAATTCCACAAAAAAAAGAGCGAGAAAAAAGAGGAACAATTCGAAAAGAAAAACTCTCAAAAATGTAACAAATGAAAATCAATAATTCAGCTATAAATACGAACCAGAATTGTAAATTATGCAGGAACAGTTATGCAGAGGTTCGTAAAGTAAGCGGCAGTCGGAGAAATTTCAGTAAAGTTCCGATTTTTATTGCTTGTATTTTGGTTTAATTTTTGGCAGAACTTTTCCAATAAACTTTGTCACGGGAGGCAGCTCTTTGTGGGTATTGTTTCACGGGCGAAATCAAAGGTCTCTCTCTTCGTTAATTCAATGGTGTTTTAAAATTTGTGAAAGGCATTCCTCTACCCTTTGTTGGGTTTTAATTAAAAATATTCCATAAAAATAACAGCATGTGAGCAGTTTATTCCTCTTTTTCTTTTCCCTTTTCGGCCAGTGCCCTTTTGTAGTTTTTATTTTTTCTTTTTTTGACGAAAAAAAGGACAATTGAGGCACCTAAGATGGCAGAAGCAAAAATGTGAAAATTTGAACACCTGCAGAGCAAGGGATGGAGTAGATATACACGAATATATATACTTCATTCCCAGCGACAATGTAAGGGCCTGACATGCAGGTATGTAGCTCCGTACAGTACGGACGGCATATATAAATCCATTATACGTTTGCATGTCGAGCGTGCCGCTAATAATAGTTGGGCCCCCACAGTCCTCAGTCCGCAGTCCGTAGTCCGAGTCCGTGCCAGGCGGAACGCCATAGATACAGATACGGACACGGACAGGGATACGGATACGGATTCGGAGCGAGATACAAGCAAGAATGCCAGCTGCACGGAGCAAAAATCTTTATTTAAATTAATCGAAAAGTTTCCTGACTTGGTTGTTATCGATATTGGTTATTGGTTATTTATCGATATCCTGATATTGAATTTAGATTATTTGCGTGTCAAATATATGGTATTTATCAGCTTTATCTTTATGTAATTATATAGTTAAGGTTCATCAGTGAGAAATTGGCTGAAGGAGTCTATTTATTTTTGAATCGAAACCATAACTTAGTATAACTCGATATACCTATCGAAAATAAATAATTTTGTAATTATCGAATGTATAATTATTGGTATTATTATTACAAATATATTATTATATATAAATCAAGAGGCTGCTTGACTTGGGACAAATGTAGTTCGATTAAATTAAATTTAAAAACAGAAACCATAACTAAGTATAGAATTAATGTCGATATTTAAATGAAAACTCGATATACCTATCGAAAATATACATATTTTGTAATTATCGAATGCATAATTAGTGGTATTATTATGAATATATTATTATAAATAAATCAAGAGGTTGCTTGACTTGAGACAAATGTAGTTCGATTTAATTGAATTTAAAAATCGAAACCATAACTTAGTATAGAATTAATGTCGATATTTATATAAAAACTCGATATACCTATCGAAACTAGTAATATTTTGTAATTATCGAATGTATCATTATTGGTATTATTATTATAAATATATTATTATAAATAAACCAAGAGGCTGCTTGACTTGAGACAAATGTATTTCGATTAAATTAAATTTTAAAATTTGAAAGTAAATGTTTTACTGTTACTTTGACACGTTTATTAAATTATTTTTAAATTTTCCGTAATAATTCACAGAAAATCTCCTAGTTTCCAGCCTACTAAGAAAAATAGTAAATATTTTTAAAGAAAAGATACATTTTTCGATCCAGTTAGCCTTGACTCCGATTTGTCGTGTCCGTCATGTGGCTTGGCTCTACGAGCTGAAACAGAATTCAGTTTCAACCAACACCTCATACCGGCAACATCAAGAGCAAAAAAAAAGAAGAATATTTATTTTCTTTTCCAAATTTTCGGTCAACAAATTTCCATCGTTTATATTTTTGAATTTGTTATTAGGCTTAAGCGCAAAGTGAATTTCCTAGGCTAAGTTAGGATTAAGCATAAAGTTGAATAACGAAAAATTCCAAGATGACTGTCACGCACAATGAACCAAAAAAAATACAGGTAAATATTCCAAGAAGCAAGAGGTGGTTCCTGCATTTAATCAAAAAACTAAACCAATTGAAAAAGGAATACTCGAACGCAGCACAGATGATTAACGCGACACGACACACACTCAAATGGATGAAGAAAGAACAACCTAGCCAGGTGAATATATATATTAAAACTAGTCTATATCAATTAATAAGAATCTACCCAGAAAAGTAACACACACGAACGCAGCTAAGAACAAACCGGATAAGCTGTACTTAAAAAGATAACCTGATAACCTGATACGAATTAGGGCTTTATGGGGACATACCTAGCAAGAAAGCGAGCGAGAAAGGCAATGAATAGCAACTGAAATGGAGAGAAGATAGGAACCGCAGTTCCAAAGTAGCGCCGAAGAGAGGGCCACAGATGCGATAGACGCGAGATAAAAGGAAGTAACTACAAGGAAAAACTCTATTCAAAATTCTCTGACGGCAACACGAAACGTCAAAATCAGAGTCCCAGCAGCGAAATCAGAGGGAGGTACGACTCCCCTGCGTCAAAAAGAGAATGTAAGTATCCCATATCTAAATATTTAGGCTTACTTATTGGTAAATCTCTCTCCAATAGTAGGAACTTTCAAGCGGCGCCGTGATCCTAGCTGGGGCTTTCAACTATATATTTCTTCACCTATTTGGCTTACAAAAATACACCTGAACAAAAAAGCTGCGCCTTGTTTTTATTTTCTTTGAGTGTATGCCGAGACGTACGTGTTCTTGTGGCTTCAAATTGGGTTAAAATTCCTCGCGATGGCAAAATGCAATCGCATTTCGGGCCGCAAATGAATTCAATTGTTTATGACCGCCACCCTTGATGGGATTTTCTATAAATATCCATTGATTGATTTGTCAGTCACTCGGTCTGGCCTGGTCTGGTCTGGTTCCTCCATCCAAACAAAACAAAAAAATATAGACCACAGCGAGCGAGGTGAATCGGCAGAAAATTGGGAAAAACCGAAGGGAAAGATTCTCGCATAGATCGAATCGGGAATCTCGAATCTGGAATAATTGATAAACATCTCTGCGGCTCGCCTTAATTCGATTCAATTCGATTTCTCGATTTCGATTTCGCCCCGTTGAGTTCGGCTGATGAAATTTTAATCACGCCATTAAAATGATTGCTTTATCGCAACGGCACCGGCACTGGCACCGGCATCGGCACGTACAGTGCGGCCCTGCAGTGTAATTCATTCGGATTGCCCGGCGATTATCATCTCATAAATATTTGTTAATTCGATTTGGCTTTCAGCAGTTTGATTTGGCTGTTAAATTATGGATATTAAGCGGGAAAGGATGGATATTAGCTGGGAAAAAGAAGACCCTGCAGGGTCAGCTATATGATATAGTTTTCCGATCTTAATGAAATTAAAACCGTAATTCTAGAAGTATAAAAAACGACTATATCTCGAAATTTACAAAAATTCGTTGAAAAACAGAGAAGTTAAAATTTTTTTTTACATTAATTTCGCCATCATTCCTGTGGCAGCTATAGGATTAAAGAAATAAGACTATGCCGAAAATTTTAGCCCGATAGCTCAAAAACTGAGAGACTAGTTCGCGTAGAAACCGACAGACGGACAGACGGACAGACAGACGGACAGACAGACGGACAGACAGACAGACGGACAGACACACGGACAGACAGACAGACAGACGGACAGACAGACGGACAGACAGACACACGGACAGACAGACGGACAGACAGACGGACAGACAGACGGACAAACAGACGGACAAACAGACGGACAAACAGACGGACATGGCTAGATCGACTCGGCTGGTGATGTTGATCAAGAATATATATACTTTATGGGGTCACTGCATTGCAAATATCATGGCAAAATTATAATACCCTCTGCAAGGGTAAAATATCATTGAAATCGGAGTAAAACTCACAATAAATGATAAGAAAAGCTCAGGCTTACGTCCTGGTAATTATTGTTATTGCATTGCTTACTGCCTGTTCTTGTATTTAATAAATATTAATCAATAACAGTCCTTTATCCCCTAATATGCAATGTCCGCCAATGCCGCCATAAGCTCGCCTACTTAAAATGATAATTTACTTTTCCTGCTCGCAAGGGCCAATCAAATTCGATTGCTTGGCGCACACAAATCACGGTAATCCAAGTTTCTCCGCCCGACGCCCAACGCCCTCCACGAGTATTAAGCCATCAATCGTTTTAAGGCCCTGAACCGCACTGTACTCTGTACTCTGTACTCTGCTGTCCTGGAGTGTGAATGTCCTCGTCGATGGTCAGAGGACACATCCTGTGCTCTGCTCCGGGTGCACAAGGTACAAGGCAAGCCAGGAACAGGAGCCAGGAGCCAAGAGCCCAGGTGACCCAGATGTCATTCGGCACTCAGCGCTAAAACATGGCCCGCAAACGCAGCTTGGCCAATAACAATGAAGCCAACAACGCCGGCAACAAGGAGAAGCTGCTGTCACTTTGGCATATTTCCCGTCAAATTACACCTTTTCCTGGGCCTTCAATTAATTGCACTTTGGTTCACGGAGAAAAATCCACCGCAGAACAAGAAAAACTAAGTGCTTCAGGGAGATGTTCTTTATAGTTGATGGAAAGTAAGCCAAGAGCGATAAAAGTCACAAAAATAATAAAGAAAAACCTTATAAAGCAAGGAGCTTTGCTTCTTAAATTTACCTTGAATTCTTAGAGGTATAATTTAGCGATTCTAATAATTAAATAACACCCAAGTAGCCTGGGAAATCTCTGAAAAATAAAAACAAGAAAAGCCGCCGCCAACACTGACGCCAAATACAAAATAAATAACGGCGAGAAGTAACTTCTATTGGGTAATGGCCGACTCCGGTCGGCTCTCTGCTGGCCATTGCGAGTCCTGACAGCCTTGTTTAATGGCCAACGGACTGGGAAAACCCTTCAATCTTCAATCTGCAGGTCGGAGCGACTCCGGACAGCTCCGGACTCCGCATGTACAGATAAAAATTTATTGCACAACTCAAAATCAGGGCGGCGAGGCCGGACCCGGGACCCTCCACATAAATTTCATTCGCACACCACAAAAAAGCAAAAAAATAAAAAAGCCAAAGGAAAGTCGGAAAACAGGAAAACAGCCAAACAACAACAAAAAACAACGGCACGGGGCGAAACAAGAAAATCGTTAACTTTGCCCGGTTTTATCCTGTGCGCCAGGACAACACACAAAACATTATGGGCCAGCCCCCAAGCCCCAAAAAGAAAAACCCACTCCGCACCCGAAACTCACCTCAACAACGACGACCTCGTTGCATTCGTCAAAAGAGCGCTGTTAGCACAAACAAAAACACAAAAAACACGAAAGAAATAATACAAAACTGCAGAAATGGAGGAAAAATATGGAGAAAGGATGATGGAAATGCCACAGGAGGGGTCACCCTCTAATTGCACGGAAAATCCCCGACAAGAGCCACCAAAGATTAAAAACCTCAACCCCAAGTCCCAGGCCTTTGGACCAACAATAATTCCAGAGCCAAGCTGCCGAGCCTTGAGTTGTCATTGGCCTCTGACCTTAGGGAGAAATCTGTATCAGAAATGGTTTAAAGTTTTTCGTTTCCCCAAGATTATATATCTATATCTATTATTGATTGAATTTGAGAAGCAAACATATGTTCCTTCCCATCAATTTTCAATATGAAACCAGAGTTTCTTTAACGATTTTATTAGTTGTTAATCCCATTAATTCTCATTAATGTTTAAACAATTTTTAAACACATCTCGCTATCGCTTACAATTTTATTTACTTATCCCTGAAAGCCCTAAAAAGCTGACACCCCGCGGATTACCTCCTCGTTTAAAACACAAAGGATGTTAATCCACTTCGTCGGCCCCGGGTCCTAGACTTTGTCCAAACTTGAATTGAATGATTGAAACACTTGCCTGGAGGACCTCCGTTGCCCGCCTGCCAAGTTGTCTGCGAACTGAGAAGCGAGACTGCAAATCCTGACATTTTCGATATGGGTCTGACTTAACCCACCGCACGATGGCACGACGGCACGACGGCACAGCGCGCTGCCCCTGGCAACTCCATCACAAAGTGTCCAAAGAACACAGGCCAGCTCACAATAGTTGATGGACAGGCTACAGGCTGGCAGGCAGCCGGTGGAGAAAATAGAGTAGGAAAGCGAATCCGATGTAGCTTGTAGCGCTTGGAAGAGTCGCCGTTAATATACTCTAACTAACATTGATGAATTATCTCAATAGAAATAAAAAACAAGTGTGAAAGCTACAGTCGAGTGTGACCGACAGTGAGATACCCGGTACCCAAAGCATTGTGGGTAAAATTAAACAGCACATGAACATGGAAAAAAGAAAATGTTGACAAATGAAGAGAAATATTGCTAGAAACATGTTGGGCAACTCTCAAAAGCGACAAATGTTGCTAGGAACATGTTGAGCAACACGCACGTGCGCGCTTATTAAACATTGTACCCTATGGGTATCGGGTATACAAATTAGGGAATACTCAAAGGAGAATTACGGAATAATCGATGTTCTTGCATATATTATAGACTTACAGGTCTTTCCTCTACCTATCTCTTACCACAGTTGTGCTTAAAAGGCCTTAATTACTTTAGAATTACAATTAAATTAGCATAAAACAAGAAATAGTAATAGTTAATTAAAAATACCATTTTTTACTTCGAAAAACAAGCTCATTGCGTTACAAGTTCATAATACCCTTTCGAAGCACAGATCCTAGTGTTATGCCAAGGCAAGTTAATGAAGCCATCAACGGGAAACCCTACTCAGGCTCTACGGTTACGGATCGCCATCTATATATAGACCAGGGGATATGGCAGACATAACGCCTCTGGAGTTGGGGGTCTTCTTGCGAAATTCACGTGTCCCCCCGCACCCGAGAAATTGTTTTGACAAGAATTGACATTGCTATCCAAAAGTTGTCGGCACCTGTCACGATGGATGCCACCGATATACCCGCATATACACATCGACGATATATATGTAGTATATGGCCGTGTGCATGCGATATAGTGTACATTATAGACATCAAGCACACACGCTCGATATCTTGGGCATCTCTCCTGTGTGTAAAACAATTACACATGCCTGAGCATTTTTAATGGCCAAATGCGGGCTGCCGGGCTGCCGGGCTGCAAGGCGGGTGGCACCACGCCTCCACCACGCACTATGCTGAGTCATAAACGATTCTACCATTTTCCACATTTTCCTTTCTAATTGAGTGCGTATATACTTAGCATATGCACAAGCGTACAGCGGCGGTGGAAGAAATAAGGCGCCGGTGCCCTTTGTTTGATTTTTCAAATATTTTCTTTTCCAAAGGTGTGCCATTTTTGGTATTTTTTCATTAAGTGTTTATGGTATTAAGTATTTAGTATTTTAAGTTTATAGTATTTAGTATTAAGTATTTTAAGTTTATAGTATTTATGATTTAGTATTTCGTATTTAATAATAAGTAATACGTATATAATAATAATAATAATAATAATTTTATATTAAACTTTTTGAATTGCTGTAAACAATAAAGCTGTCAAACTCCCACAGTTGCTTACAGTAAATTCAACCAACTTTTGTCAGTTGGAAGCATTTTTTTTAGCATTATAGTATTTAGTATTTAGTATTTTTAGTTTATAGTATTTAGTATTTAATAATAAGAAATACGCATATAATAATAAAATTATACGTATGAAATTATCCAGTATTTTTAAAGTTACTGAACAGATACATTTTACCGTATTTATTCGTAACATTTTATATTTAACTTTTTAAATTGCTGTAAACAATAAAGCTGTCAAATTCCCACTGTTGCTTACAGTAAATTCAACCAACTATTGCCAGGTGGAAGCATTTTTATTAGCAATTACTAACCGAATTCTTCCTGTGTGCGGACAATAAACTCATAAAACCATAAATAATGTATTCCCCGGCAAGCACAGAACCTATAGGTTCCTTCAGATAATCCCAACGTTTTAATCAAATCTTTGTTGCGCGCACAATAGGGAAATTACCTAACGCCGCAGCGCGCTGCGGTACAACCTTTCTGCGGCGGACACACAATGCAAATTTGCAGTGCTATTATCCTGTCCGCAGCCGTACGCCTTGTGTACATGCTTATATAGACACATTAACAATGTTGGGCAAACACACAACAAAAACGCTCTTTTCCTTTTGCGCCAAGTCGAAGCTGTTAATACCTTAATGCCCCCCGTCCACGCTCCAACCGCTCCACCAACTGCCAGGCTTTTGAAAAGGGTATTAGCCACAGACTGAAAACGGGGGTTGGGCTCTCAGTTTTGGATTTGGGTCCGGGTCTGGGTCTGGGGGACAAATGTTGGATAGACAGACGGGGAAATTGAATAAGCGAAGCGTTGGCAATATGGATATTCGGGTTCATTGCTTTGACATTGATGAGACAGGACAAGGCTAGACATACACACACACAGACAGGGCGGGCAAGGCCAAGGGAAGGTGATCGAAAAGTGCACACTGGAAAAATTAGGAAAACAAATTAGTCGGCAGGCAAATCACTTGAATTAAATTAAAATTACTGTCTAAAAGTATGCCACAGAAATATTTGCTGCTTTAAAATCAATTAAAACGACGCATAAAAGTAGGCATTGAAATATTTTTTTAAATATTCTTATATTCCATATACAGGCTATATCTTTGGAACTTGTGGGGTCTTGAAATTGTAAATTATATGCTCCAAACTAATATTAGATAATTACAAAATAATTTTTGTTGCCTGGATACATTTGACTTTATTTTTATTTTATGTATGTTAATATTCCGAATTAGGGATGAATATTTATTAAATATCATTAACACAATTCCTTTTCTCTGTGGACAGACACTCACAAAAGCACACACGCGGACGGACAGACAGACGGACAGACGGACACGAACTGTTGATGGACTTATGTAAATTGACTATGCAAACTGTATAAATATTTGATCAGTGTTCATTCCTTCTCGCGCACTGTTGGCCGCAAAAATAAATGTATTTTTAAGTAGATGCAACCGCCACTCACACATGCAGCCGCACATATTTATATATTCATATATATAGCGCATACATACGTACAAAATCAATCAAGAGTGAATGGACGCGTCAAAAATCAGCAAATGTGAAATACTCACCATCGCCGAGCAAGTGGGGAGCCCGCAGGATTTTGCCGTCGGGGGCAAAGGTTATGAGGGTCCTGCGGGACCCCAAAAGCAAATGAAGCGAAAAACGAAAAGCGAGAAACGGAAAACGAGAAGCGGGAAAGGCGAGAAGAAAAGGAAAAGGCCCTCAGCCCGCAGGCAATCGATGAATTCATTTTTGTTATTCACCGAAATTGTTCAAACAATTATCGGTATGAATAAAAGACGTCCAGCTTGGCCTGGCTGGATTTTTATGAATAGCAATCTTGTCAGGCCCCCAAAGTCCTCCATATAAATGAAACTAAGTCCTCGGTTATTCATAAATTCGAGGGGCCTGAGCCTGAAAGAGGCTGCCGAACCCAACTGAAGTTGACTCAAGTGGTTTTGCTGAATTAATTATCGATAAACGAGATAACGATGTGTATTTTTTTTGTTTGTGCGGCCTTTTTTTTATCAATATACGAGAGAGAGAAAAAAAACGAAATAATTGGCTAAATTTATGGATGTTTTGTAGATAAGAAAGGCCCATGATGAATCGGCAAGAACCTATTATTGATTGGGAGACGAGAACGAGAATTAGCCAGGTTCTAAAATTCTCCAGAAAATTAACCAAAGCAAGATACAATTTAACTTAATGTTTCCCTACATTGAAGATCTTTATAGAAGACATTTTAAAACAAGTAAAATCAAGGCAATGCCATTAAAAATTATTGAAATATGAAAACCTATAAAAATCTTTAATGAAACCTCGCCACCAAATTAATTAAAATCCGTTACTGGAAAATAGAATTATTCAAAATCAAGGCAACCCCAATTCGCCACAGTTTCAAGGCGTGCCATGCCAATAATTGACTTTCCGTTCCGAGTTTCCACAAAAATATGGCAAGTAGGACAGGGAACAAACAAAGGCAAAAAAGTGATTGAAATGCGGAGCTGGGTGAATGGAGAAAAATTAAGAAATCAGAGATGATGACTCGTCGTCGGCTATGGCCACAAAGCATATATACATCGTATATGACGCAGACACTCTCGTTCCGCCTCATCCCGGCCAAGTGAGTGAATCGTAATGAGTTTTGAAATGTACACCAGGACCGTTCGGTGTCATTACGGCGTGGAGCGACCTCATCACTGCCATTAGCATTCAAAGTCGGGCGATGTACCTCCTCTCGTCTCGACAAGAGTATCAAGAATATTGGACGGGACGGGTCGGTTAATTGGAGCGCATGATTGATTACAGTTTCCATTAATTACGCTCACTTTGCTCGCTTTTCTGGTCATTAACCATTCAGCAGAGGCAGCTGGAGTCAAGGGATCCGTGACGCGGGATCGGGAATTGGGAATTGGAAATCGGGGCGCCGGCTGAGTGACGGCATTTAAAATTCAAAAGATTAACGAAATAAATCAAGATTCGATCGGAAAATGCAATTTTCCATTAGCTAAACAAGAAGCTACTTAAGATTCCCAGGGGACAGATATTCGGGAGTTTCTGGTGGGGCACAGCCAAGTGTATAGATATTTCTGGGCACGAGAAATGGGAATGGGAGTGAGAATGGGAATTGGGAACGGGACTGGGAACTGCGATCGGGGAATCGTGATCTATTTATGGCAAATTCCTGCATCGCAGACGTATTTCACATACGAGGTATCTCGTACGGAACGAGACGGATGGAAACGGAATGGGTTGGAATGGGACGTGACGGGACGTGTCGGGCAGGGACGCACGGAAACGGAATGAAACGGGAACGGGAACGGGAACGGGAGTGTAGAAAGCGAAAGCAGAGTTGCAAAAAGCCGGGAAAAAAGCAAACAAAACGAAGCGAAAATTCAGGGGAAATGGGAGAATGTTTCAAAGTGCTTGTGCGTTCAAAAGTTGTTGTGTTCTTTTCATAAAAAGTTTATTTGATGTATTTTTGGATAATGGGTTGGGAAATAAACACAATTGACATTCTATTTACATTAGTTGCGGGTCTTACGTATTATATTTGTATGTACATTGGGTTTATGATCTTTGTTATTTACAATAAAAGTGAGGAATGTCTATTTCGGGGCTTAGGCAATGATGGGGTAATTAACAATCATTTGATGTGCAGAACTTTCGCCGTTTTAGTGCCTTTCGAAACATTAAGAGAGCTGTTAACAACTTGGCTACAAGATAAAATTGGATAAGGCCTCTTTCTGTATAAACTATTTGTACTTTTGACTTTAATCACAATCAGTTTGCCACAAATGCTCTTACTCGTACTCACTAATAGGGTAAGTTATTTTCCAATTAGCCTACTTTAACAACTACTCGAGTATTCGAGATCTGGGAGCCAGAGCCAGTCCTAAGCCCGCATTCAATTACTGACCCACTTCCAGTAATTGTCCTATTCCGGGTTAGTGGCTGAAAAGGTCAGGCCAGCATAAAGTTTGGGTTTAAAGTTCAAGCCCCCAAATGGTCTTAAAGTTGCACAGCATGCTCAATAATTTATTTTTAGTTATGTTTTTCGGGGCTCGACCACAAACTCAATTTGGCTCTTCATGAATTTTCCATGTGCGTCAAAGCAGAAGCAGAAGCAGGAGCGGCAGCGGGAGCAGGAAAAGGGCTGGCTGTCAGTCATTGTTTGGCTGGGGTTAAATCTCATATTCCGCTTTCGAGGACCTAATCCTTATGCATTTGCATGACCGCAAGCCAGCTGCTGCTGCGAACGTGTCATCGGCGTGGAAGGACCTTCTCTTTGGGCCGTCTTTGATTGCACAGCACTCGAAAGCTCCTGTTACTGCTCCGCCGCCTCTACTGCCTCCGCCTCCGCCTGCGCCTCCCGAGGAGCTGCTCTTGTTCTAATTCAACTTCTGGTTTTTGTTCGGGCTGCGGTCTGTGGCTTGTGGCTGCCCGGGCCAGCTTGCCCTAATCTGCATACACTGCACAGAGCCAAAATGTCAAGTATTTCGCACTTGAATCCATTCCCTCCGACACTCCAAACTTCATAGGCACAGTGGCTAGGGCTTACTTCTTACTTAAATTTCTTTAAAATAACTTTCTATACATATAATAAAGGGATACCCTAAGAGCCTAAAGATTCTTACAACTTAAAATATACTTTTAAAGCAGTTGTAATCTATTATGGTTTCTCGATTTATCAAATACGAGCTTTAAATTGGGAAACAAGTCCTTAAAAAGGGTTTAGAGCCTTGAAGTCTCTTCATCTGTATCCTTAACTTGGTTTTTGCTTAGTTTCCTTCTTTTTAACCCCTTGACTTCGCAAAAAACTAGTGTAAATGGAATTCCCGCAGTACAACTGGCTTTCTACGCTGCTTGAGCACACTCGCCGTGCGAGTATATGTGTTAAGTCTTTAATTAATTCTGTTTGAGCCACTTGATCTGGGTTTTAGCCGGGCTTTTCTCTGTCTGTGTGTGTGCCAACTGCAGCTGTGAATTGAGGAATGCGCACACATAACTCATTTAGCATTCACGCTGCTTCTCCTTCCTGGCTGCTTGCTCCCTGCTCCCATGCTCCTTGGCTCCTTTCTGCCGGCCCCCTCCTGCTTGCACTTTGGTTACAGTTATAATAGTTTCGTGTTGGTATGCGGGATTGTTTGGCGGAAGGAGGTGTAGTGCGGTGCGGTGCAGTGCGGTGTGTGTGTTGTTGTGGTGCAGTTGTGTCGTGTGAGTGGCTGTGTGCTGCTATCTTATTGCGCTTGGCTGTTGATGTGCTCTGCAGTGGTAGTAGTGGTAAGTAGTAAGTATGTAGTGGCTATTGTTGTGGTTATATTAGTTGCTGTACTGTTACCCACTTTGATATTTGGCGACACCTTCCAGCAATGTTCGTTGTCGTCGTTGTGGTTGTTGTTGCTGCTGTTGCTGTTGTTGCTGTTGTTACTGTTATTATTGTTGTGACTCCTTCAGTTAATAGCTGGTCCCACTGGAGTTGTTGCTGCTGCTGCTGCTGGCATTCGCCTGATGATAAAATCGGCAATATTTGGCACGCGCGTGTCACTGTGCTGGTATGCAAGGCAAATGCTGCTGCTGCTGCTGCGGTTGCTGCTGTTGCTGTTGCTGCTGCTGCTGCTCGTCCATATTGCCATTTATGCACTTGCATGTGTGTGTGTGTATGTGTGTCCGGCGTGTGCCCGGTGTGAGAGTGTGGTGTGTGTGTGAACGCGCGCGACAAAGACGGACCACAGAACGGTATTGGGACTCGGATTCGGATTCGGTGGATTCTTATGTATTTGGGAAGTGCAGTCGCTGCTGCTGTTGCTGCTGCTGCTGCTGCTGTTTTTGTTGCTGTCGAATTTGTCGCTGCTGCATTTTCTTTGGCATTTCCATTGGCCGCATTGGGCGCCTTTGCCTGCACTTGCTTTTCTTTGTATTTTTTTCTTTCTTATATATTTTTTTTTTAACTATATATATTAACTATAGAATAACAAGAAAAAAAATTAATTTTGATATGTTTATTTTTATGCATCTATGTATGTGTCGCGTGTGTGTATGCCTGTGTGTGTGAGGACGCGACACCCACGACGATGCACGACGAAAAGAGCATTCAACTCAACTCCGCTGCTGCTGCCGATGCTGCTGATTTTTTTTAGGTTTTTTTATCTTTTAATTTCGGCGTTTTTTTCTGTTTTCGTTTTATGCATTCCTGACTTTCTGCCTGTGTGTCTATTTTTACAGCCTGCACTGTTTGCTGGCCCGAGGGAGAGTTGCAAACTTCCCAAGTACTAAGTGCTGATTGCAGTTGGCAAACGAAAACGTCAAAAACTTTGCTCACTGCCCTCGGGCTTTTGCTTGCTCACTGGCTCAAAAGTAACGGTAATTGGCCCGGCCTAAGCCGCTCTGATTGGTAGCGATCCTTCATCTGACTCTCTGACTAGTGTTGCGCTCTCTTACGCTCTCTGTCTGGATACCCCCTGATCTAAGCTGCTGTTTCTCTTCGTTCTGATGCTGCAAGCTGCTGTTCTCTTTTTTATTTAATTGTTTTCACATACGTTTCTGTATGCGAGTGTGTGCGAGTTGTGTGTGTGTGAGTGCGCTCCTGTTAAAATTTCTGTATTTTTGGTGACGTTTTTATTGTTTTTTGTATTTTTTATATTTTGTTATATTTTTTTTTTTTGTTTTTTTGTTTTTTGGAGTGCGCGACGACAACGTAGATGTAGAGCTCTCAACACACAGACAGACAGACAGACACAGCATATAACGGGACGGAGGGCGTCCGTCTCGCTTTCACGTTGATGTTTCCGTTAGTGTTGTTTGTGCGATACTGACTCAATTTGTTGCTCGGCACCGTGTATATAGCGTCGTCGTCGGCACACGCATTCCCTTGCTGCTGTGCTGCCTCTGCTCAGCTCTGCTGCTTCTTCCACTGCTTCGCTCTGACTCGGCTGTCGGTCGTTTGGTCGGCGGGGTCGCCTCGTCTAACGGTCGGTCGCTCTCTCCCTTTCTCCTTCTGCTCCCTGGCTGCCTCTTTCTCTTGTGGGCGGGAAGTCGTTTAGTCCGCCCAGCGGCGGCGACACTTAACTTTGTCTTCCAAAAAAAAAAGGGGGTGACGCGGACGGACGGCGTGCCCGTGCGAGGGGGTGGGTTTAGTGCCAAGTTCCGTTAACAATATAATCTGAGAGGAAGAACCCATAAAGGTATGCTACTTTTTACAAAATAAATTGTTCGTATTTGTGCTTTTAACCATCAAACCCAAGTTGCAACCAATTAAATATGTACTTGTAATCCTTTGGATACAAAAAAAATAACTTCGGCTTACATGGCGTATGAGTAATTTATTCGTATGCGTAATACAATTCCCCAACATACTAGACCTATTTGTGGGGCTTATTTTTTTATTTTAACAAATTTACAGGCTTTGCTTGGTAGCAACCCACTTGCGGAAAACCCCTGTGACGCCTCTGCGCCACGCTTGCCACTTGTGTGTGTCCTGGAATAAAAAAAAAGCATATAACGGCACTTCGTTGGATGCATGCAGCGCCGGGAATCGGGAGTCGCGACTCGGAATCGGAATCGGAATTGAAAAAAGAATCGGAGTTGGATCGGAATCGGAATCGGAGTTGGCGACGAAGTTGGCGCCTCCAGAACAACAGGAGCGGACTTCTCAAGGGTAATGTTTTATGCGCTTTTTAAAATAATCAAAATAAGAAATCAAAAATTTTAATAACTTTCCTAAATAATAATACAATAAACTATTTAATGTATGCTACAGATACAGATAAAGTTACATGATAATTCACTAGCCACGATATCTGTACACAGGTAGTCATAAATGATAAAAACGATAATGATACTTTACTTAAGCCACAACAATGATAATAAGCTTTGCAAAATAACACATTAATGTCAAAGGTTGCCACCTTGTTTGGCATAATATTTCAATAATATAAGGACACTGATTGCCTTTTAGGGCTGAAAGTAAAATAAAAGCCATATGATACTGAACTATATCAAAGAATATATGTACCT
This sequence comes from Drosophila triauraria, assembly GCA_014170255.2. Lineage (NCBI taxonomy): Eukaryota > Metazoa > Arthropoda > Insecta > Diptera > Drosophilidae > Drosophila > Drosophila triauraria. Next base: position 2,343,878 of record CM024333.1, on the reverse strand, counting down.
ATGTATGTACGTATATGATAAAAAAAATGCATTATAATATGATTTTAATGGTAAAGACTAGTAATGCTCCCTTTCATTTTGTGCAACTGGCATTTTGTCACCTGGAATCGCTAGCCCATTTATTGCGACGGGTTAGTGGGTCAGGTCCGTCCCTGGCCTTCGGGTTCGGGTCGAGTTTTGGATTCGGGCGCGGATTCGGTTCGGAATCGGGTTCGAAATCGGGCTCCCCGAGTTTCGTTGCGTCACCGGCGTTGTTTGTTGCCACCTTTTAATGGGGAGAGTGGGGAGTGGGAGATGCAGTGTTGAGGTAGCTGCGTGGTAATGGTGAATTTATGGTTCTGTGGGCGGGAACAGATGGGAGAGGAGAGTGCCAGAGAGTGGAAGTGGGAGAGAAAAACGCTCCTGGCGCTTGACGCTTGGCGCTTGGCGCTAACGGTGGTTGTTGATGCTTGTTTTTGTAATTCCCATTCACATTGTATCCCCATTCCCACCATTTCTTACTCCTCCCATTCCTCCCACTTACCGTTATTCCGTTTTTCGCTGCTTTGTTTTGTATGCGTTTTCGGTTACAGCTCAACACTGGCACGAGTCAACTTTTATCGCAAAAGCAAAAAAAACACAATATACACACACACATGCCACTCAACCGCACACACGCACACCCGCACACAGATGCGGTCAACAAAATATTATGAAAAGAGCTTACAAAAAACACATAGTATACGAAATCTTTCCCGAAAGTCGGCTGGTCTCCTTTCTGGTTATTCTTTGTAAATTGCGGAAGAACAGCGATTGGTGCTGCCAACTCGATCGCATGCGAAAGGAAGCTAGGAACAGGTTGGGCAACATCGATCGATGTTGCAGAGCTTCAGCCCTAATAACCCCTGAATCGACTCGCCTGGCAATGCAGATCATGAATATACAATCTGATGGGCTCGAAGATGACTCCTTCTGACTTTCACAATACCTATAGGGCACGGCCAGAACTCTAAATAGCCATCTTTCAGCCGAAAATTGACAGTTTCGTAGCTATTAATAAAGTTTTCCTAATTAGGTTCGCCACAAACTCTCTAGTAATTAATTACAATCGCTTGATTGGAAAAGTTGCCAATACTCTCGTATGTGCAAAAGTTTTCAAGCGCGAAGCGTACCCCCCAACATATTGATTAAGTTATCAACACAATTATTTAGAGAAAGTTCTAATAACCTTATTATCTTGGACCCAGCTGTACGTATAGAGAGAGACCAAACACACATGGACATTGATTTGGCATTTGTTTTTGCTGGGCCGCTTTTGACTTAATGCCGTGATTATTATTGCAAAAACACAGCGCGGCCCAAAAGGAAAACAAATGGCAAGACAAGCAACATAAACTAAAAAAGCTTTTATTTTCCCCCAGGTGGACGGGGGACGGGGGAAAATACGGAAAAACTAATGCCAAAGCCAAGCGAGACTCCGGAATAAAGAACGAAAGCTGACAACTTCGATTTGAGGTTATGTGTCCTGATATCCCCTGCTCACTTGTCCTCTTACCTGGTTACCTGCCCGTCCCAACTTCATTACACACAGAAATAATATATAATATATTGATTGGCCGCCCCTCTGCTCCTTCAGCCATTAAAATTGGGGAAATCGTTGTACATAATTTATAAAAAGACCCCAGGCCCCACGACTAAATACGTAGTTTGGCTCCGAAACAAAGTTATTCAAGCGAAATAAGTTTGGGGACGGACCCCTTACCCCTTCTTCCTCTGTTTCCAAAAATACGCCGGAGCAGCCAAGGGGAATCAATGGGGCTTATGATAATGAGTATATATGTACCTTAGTCTATCACTATTCAATAAGGGAATTCCCAAAAGTGTTAACAACTATTACAATGCAATTATGGGCCTTCACCGAATGAACGGGAAAATACCTCAAGCAATTCATGGATTTATAGACCTCTTAGGTCTTCCAATTTTTCAGATTTCAAACCTGGCAGGCTACAAATTGTATCTGTCCCATCATTCTATATATCAACTTCATCCCCAGCTCCAGGGAAAGGAAATGCCCGATTATTGGGGCCCGGCGCAGTTACGTACCATCCGAAAATTGGGGCACATTAATCAGACCAATTAATAGCAACAACGGAAAAAGGTCAACCGGAGACTCGGCGGTGAATCAGGGGAGTCCCGGAGGTGGGCAGAAGGTGGAAGTTTCAAGGTGCCAGCCCCGGCATTAACCCTACTAATTTTCAAAATGGAAATGCCTTCGCCGGAGGTCGGAGGGCGGTGGGCGGTGGGAGGAGGACGGAAAAATGATTAACGAACCAGCTTGCGACAGACAGCATATAATAATTTATTGATACCAAGCACACACAACGCACACAACGCACACAAGACACACACACACTCACGCATTCTCGCACTCTCACACCAACGGACTCACACACCCACACATGCCGGCGAAGGACTCTCGCAGGACCTCTGAGACCTCGCTCGCCAGGTGACTCCCGTGGTCAAGGGCTCCGCTGTCGTACAAGTTCTCCACGGACCCGGCAGCTAGTTTGCTGGCTTCCTGTTAACAGTAAGAGAAAATGTCCTTGCTTTTTATTTACCAAAAAAAACGAAGGCCAAGTAAATATAATATTTAATGCCAGGTAATTAAATATATTAGCCAATATATTATAATCTAATGGGTATTGTAACAATTGTTTGAATCAAGTTTTAGAGAGAAATTTTTCTCTCTTTCTCAATATTTCCACCAAACTAAGGCAATATTTATGAATATATTAACTAACTTCTGTGTTGAATGGTTTCTAGTCCTTTTTTATATTTTTTCGAAAGCACTAATAATTTTAATTGACTTGAAATGGATCAATATGGATGGTAAATCATAAGTACCCCAGAGCGTATACGTTATATTTGGTAAGAAATTTCACAAATAACATAAAATGCATATTAAATCATGAGTAAAGGTTGAATATTATGTTAAATATTGTTTATTAATTACTGGTAATATTAATTGTAATTAAAATGTTCCTGAAATGGATCAGATCAATAAGAAATTTCACAAATAACCCAAAATGCATATAAAATCATGAGTAAAGGTTAAAAATTATTTAAAATAAGGTTTATTTATTACAGGTAATATTAATTGTAATTAAAATGTACCTAAAATGGATCAGATCAATATGAAAGGTAAATCATAAGTTACTCAAGGCGTATACGTTATATTTAAATAACTTTTTTTTTTTAAGTTAAACAATCCCTAATTAGATGCAAACAATTGGAGCAATTGGAAGTTAGACAAGTGGACTAACAAGTTCGGTAACTTCTGATAGCCAGCTGAGGTGCTTTAACTAGCAACTAACTTGCTAACCAGGATACCTGTTGTATTTTCTTTTCATGTATTTACACCTCGCACGTGGGGGAAAATCGGTGACCTACAAAACAGTTAATCGTTGCCAACGGCCAAAAAGTTTTCGGTTGCGTTCGGCTCGTGGTTTTCGTTACGAGGGCTTTTCTTTGGGTTTTCCTTTTATTTTCGGTTTTATGGGAGCAGGGGACTCGGGATTTTGGAGCTCTGGAAGCTCTGGGAGACGACGAGCCAAAAGACACGCACGTGTTCTTTGTCCAAGGACCCGCGGACCGACGAACTGCGTGGCCAAGTGCGTTCGAGGTTCGAGGACTTTCCATTCCAGTTCTTCCCCACTTCCCCATTTCAAGAACAGTTTTCTAGTTTTCCGATAAACATTTTTTAATTGTAGTGGTAGTTTTTACATATCTTATACACAACATTTAGTCGAGAGATGAACTTAAGTGTAAGACTTGAATTGAACGTAGAGTTAGGATACAGTACAAACTAGAGTTAGATGAGGCGAGCGAGATGCCGGATGTTGTCAATCTTGAGTCACCTACACGTAGCAAATACTTATCGAAGGGGGGAGGCTTTCGCTATGGGATTATGTGGGGTCTCCAAGGTTTAGGGACTTCTAGGGACGCGTAGAGATGCATTTTCGTAGTGGTCCGTTGCCGGTGGTTTCGTATGAGTATAAGACACAATTCATAGCATTCTGAGGATGAGAGATCGGTCAGGTAAGTGCATATTTATATATATATCTAGATAGGTATCGAGTAAGAATCGAGTGAACTGCTTCTTTGGCACGCAGACCGACGGCAGGCAGACGTACACGGGATCCATTTAATATATAAAGCTGAAGGGTTGACGGGTTGAGCGGAAGGTACACACACACTGGGGGACCCGGGTCCTATTGGCTAGCCAACTCTGTATGCTCTATGCGTCTACAATGTGTGAATGCCCTAGACATCGACGACCATCTTCTTGTGGATGTCGGTGTTGCCCACGACCGAGCAGAACTCGTCGAAGGATATCTTGCCGTCCTCGTCCTTGTCCGCGAAGCAGATGGTCTTGTCCACGATCTGCTGCAGCTGCGTGTCCTTCAGGTTGTTGCCCACCATCATCTTGAGCACCTGGAAGAGCTCTCCGTTGGAGATGTAGCCGTCGTTGTCCATGTCGTAGATGCGGAACGCGAACCGCAGCTTCGACAGCTTGTCACCGCGCACACTGAACTGCGACACGCCCTGGATGAACTCCTTGAAGTCCACCTCGCCGTTGCCATCCGCGTCGAAGATGTCGATCACGCGCTGCACCAGCGGGTTCTGCTGCAGCTCCGGCAGCGACATGAACTCGTCTATGCTCAGCGCCCCGGAGTTGTCCAGGTCCAGTTTTCGGAATCGCTTGCCCAGCCTACGTATCTCGTCCGCATCGAAGTTGGAGCACATGTCCATGGGCAGGGAGGTCTCGTTACCCATGCTGTCGGCCGAAGATTAGTTCGCTTCCTAACTAGATTGCAAAATGGGTGGCTTCACGCTGTGATCTCTGAAAAAACTAGACACTATTAGAGGTTAAGGCACAATCATACTAATTTACATGGTCGGGGCAACCACAGAAATCGCTGGGGATTTTGAATGAACTTAAGATATTTATATATATCATTGAGTGGTGCTATGGATATCTCTAGGGTAAAAGTATAAAATAATCTGTTTTTGACACACTTTCCAGACATTTAAAAACAAGTTTGAAAGCTACAGTCGAGTGTGACCGACTGTGAGATACTCGGTACCCAAAGCAGTGTGGGAGAAATTAAACAGCACATGAACAAGGAAAAAAGAAAATGTTGACAAATGAAGACAAATATTGCTAGAAAGATGTTGAGCAACACTCAAAAGAAACAAATGTTGCTAGGAACATGTTGGGCAACTCTCAAAAGCGACAAATGTTGCTAGGAACATGTTGAGCAACACGCACGTGCGCGCTCTATCTCTCTCTCTCAAGAAGTTTACACAGAAATTTTATTTTTATTAACTTCTATGTTTATCATTTGATTTTACTAAAATTTTCAGAACACGTCCGCAATTGCCTACTTATTAAGTCTATCTATTTACTTTAAGCCGAAAATCACGCCTTTAGCTTATATACCGTTTTTTATGATTTTCGGAGGCGGAAGTGGGCGTGGCCAAATTTTAAAACAAACTTGATCTGCGTGCAACAGATTCCAATGTTGTCACCAAATTTGGTAACTCTAGCTCTTATAGTCTCTGAGATCTGTTGTTTCACACGGACGGACAGACGGACAGACGGACATGGCTAGATCGACTCGGCTAGTGACGCTGATCAAGAATATACATATATACTTTATAGGGTGGGAGATTTCTCCTTCTGCCTGTTACATACATTCTCGGTTGGCACTAACTTATAATACCCTTGTATAAAAATGGTAGCCTGATATACCATATACATGTAAAATCTGGGCTTCAATGTAAGGCAAAAGAAAACCCAAGCGATTTCGGTGATATTTTCTCTCTGTGTGCAGAGTGTGACCCCGCCTCACCTCTGCTCCTTTGCTCTGGTCTTCGTCCCGCGGATCCTGCAGCGTTCAAAGATTTAATTCCACAAAAACTGGCGCATTCTGGAGACCGAAAGAAGGAGAAATGGGGGAGTGCAAGTTATCAGCATACTTTTAATTACGGCTCAATCGTATCGATTTTCCAATGTGCCAGCAAGCCAGCGAGCCACTTTCCGTCACTTTTCCGCTCCGCAGGAATTTGGTGGTCAAAGTTCCGGGATATTCCGAGTGTTGCCTGTGATTTCTCTGTGATTTCCCGGGAACTCGAGCAGCGTCCGTTGAACGCTATTTGGTGGTTCCCTAAGATATTTACCATAAATAAACAGTTCCGTTGATTTCGTTAACTCCCAAAAGACGCTCTCTACTCTTCGCTCGACAGCAAACACACGACTGTGGACGGGAGAGCGCTTTTCACCGTTAGCTCGCTTGGCCGCGCACGCATGTGTTCGTGTTCGTCTGTGTGTGTGGCTGCGAGAGAGAAGGAGCTCCGTCATTTCCAGAGAGCGCAAGTGTCAACTTGGAGGAAGCTTCGTTATTTTCGGAGAGCGCAACTGTCAAAGGCAGCCAGCTGTTGCTTCCCACCTGTTTTTGGGGTTGCAAGCCGTCTTTTTTCCAGTTTCCCCGGGTCTTTTTATATCTTGTGAAAAGCATACTTTTGAGGGCCAACCCCCGGGATATGCTCCTTTGCCTCAATTTCCATGGCCTACTTTTGGCATAGGGGACTTCAAAAGGCGTTAGGGTATTTCTTGTATTCTCCGCTTGAGAAGGACCTAGAGATGGAACATTTCAAACGATTCCTGAAGTAGGCCCTGGTTTCTTAAATTTATTTATTTATTGTGTGTAAAAAACTCAACTTGTGAGCATCAATCCTATTTTATTAGTAATCATTATCAAATCGGATAATTAAATTTAAAAATAAACAATTGATTTTAAAATATATGGATATTTTTAGTAGCCCCTTATTTATAAATTTAGGCAATATTTTAGAAATATTATTTCGATCCCTCAGGCGTTGAACAAATTTAGATGTTTAGCTTAAATTAAACTCTAATTAAACCCAAGAAAATACTAATATGACACTCAATCGGTAGCTTTCTGCTTCTTTTTCTCCACCAAATAATCCTCTTCCTCGGTGCTAACATCGTATATATCATCTTCCGATTTGGCCTTAACAGGAGTCTTAAGCTTGGCCTTTTTCTTACGGTTCTCTAGAATACATTTACGGCTTAAATGGACTTTAAATGTTGAATGGATGACTTACCATCAGCCACACGCTCCAGTTCATCTTCCGTATCGATGCCGGAGGAAGCCTCTTCGCTTTGACTCACTTTTCTCTGATCCTTGGGATCTACATCATAGGTATTTGCCACCTTAATGGTCTCATCGTCCTCCATCTCGATGGACTCTTTGGACTCTCTTCGCGAACTGGGCTTCCGCGCCTCATCGCACAGCTCCTCGTCGCTTTCGGGCTGCCCAAGGTCCATGGTGTTCAGGGCGTAGCGACGCCAGGGAAGATACTTTCGGAGATCGTAGCATTTCTCGATCCAGCTGCGTGTCACAATCTTGCCCTTGCCCTTCACCTGATTGTATTTGGGAGTGTTCTTGAAGGCGCAACTGAAAAGTCCGGAAATAATAGTTTGTTTTTAGATTTCTGAGCATTAAAAACCTACATCAGGTGCGTGCAGCCTGGCTCCCAGTCCGCCTTGTATTTGGCTCCCAAAGCGGTGGCCTTTGAGCGCAAATCAGCCCGATCGGGATTCTGCAAGGAATAAATCTTAATTTATTAATAAATCCACGCTATACCCCTATCAATATAGCTTGCCTGTATGCCGCTGATGACCAGAACCACGCCGTTCAGCAGCTGGTTGAAGGGACGATAGTGGATAACGGGATCCTTGATCCTGGCCCTCTTGGCGGGCGTGGCAGAAGCACGGTTGCCGGAAGGCGAGGACAGGCGCTTTTGGGCGGATGGTCGAGGATTGTCTCTGCTCTTGGAGGCATCCCTGTGCTTGCCCTCATGCTTGGCCTCGTGTTTATCCACTCTTTTAGCTGGTTTGTCGTCTTTAGACGAAGGTCTCTCTTCCTTCCTGGCCGGTTTATCCTCTTTGACTGAGGATTTGTTCTCTTTTGAGATGGACTTGTCCCCATTGCTGCTGGACCGGTCCAGGGAATGTCGCTTGGTCTTTTCCTTCTTGCGCTCCTTCTCCTTTTCCTGCTCCTGTCGCCTGCGATCCTTGTCTGCTTCCAGATGCTTGCTCAGTCGCCGCTTTTTGGCATTGTTCTCATCGGCATCCTGATCGTTGTCCTCGCCGTCGTCCTCGCCAAACAGCAGGGATGCTCGATTGCGATCTAAGGGCTTGACGACTTCCCCATCCGAAGATTCCGAACGCCGAGCAGTGGGAACCGGCGACGGGTTGGGTGAAGGCTTGGGCAAGTTGGCGGAGACCTTGCCGATGCTGAGTCTCCTCAGGGCCGTAGATTCGGCATCCCGAATAGCCGCCGCTGTGGTCGTAGCTGCCGGCGGCTGCTGCTGCTGCTGCTGTTTTAGGAGGGACTCTTTCTTCCAGCTCTGGAACCTAGTCAGCTGGTTGTCGGATTCGGAGTCCGGGGACTCCTCGCGCAGCTTGAACGCGCCGAACTGCATCATTCGTTCGGGCAGCAGAGACTTCACCTTGGCAGGAGCGGCAGGAGCGACAGCAGCAGATGCTGTTGGAGCCGCAGCCACCACGTGCACCTTGACGAACGATATGCCGTACTGAACGTGCCGATTGAAGGGCTGCGTGCACACGATCTTCAGCAGCTTCCACTTCTCCGGCAGGGCGGTCTGGTCCAGCGCCGGGCCACTGAAGCAGCGCACTCGGTTCTGGTTGCTCGAGTTCTTGCTCTCGATCGGAGTCATGAACGAACTGGACAGGAGCAGCTCGCGGAAGTCATCCGGCTGGCAGCCGGAGCGACTGACCAGCACCTCGATGAAGGCCGAGTGCTCGTTGCCGATGTCGATGCCGGTGATTTGCTGTGGCTCCTGGAACTCCAGTATCACATATGCGGACTTCTCGTTGCCGGACTTGGTGCGCCACTTCTTGCCGGCGCTCTCCCTCAGCAGATTGTCCGCTACATGGGCCTGGGGATGATTCCGGATGATATATATCTAACATATATACAGGTATAGCGCCCGATCTCACCGCATCTTCGCTGCTCACTTCGCGTACAGTCTTAAACGACGCTATTGGCATTTTGCAATTGCTTGGATTTTATCAAAACAAAAAACAAAAAAACATACATAGACGCCGCTCATTTAGGCGGGAAACTCGATTCGTTCTATCGTCCCCCGATGATTGCGCGGCGAATTAGTTACTTTATTAATTGATGGCCGTGGAATTACGTGCAAGTTTACCCTGATCGTTTTATTTGTTGTTTTTGGAAAATATATGAAATCTAAGTGGGTTCTGTTTTGACAAACATTTTAAAAATAAACCATGTATCCGGAGAACGCTCATCGCCCATCACTAACAGTTCTGCTGGTATAGCTTTTTTTCCGCAGCATTTAGCTATTTAAAAGCTAAATATGTTGGCTTGCAAAAATAGCTTGATTTATTAATTTTAAATAAATATATGCAAATAAAACCCGAAATATATTTTGCCAGTGCCTTGCAGAAATCAACATTTATATTTCAACAGGGTAGTTTCAACAATCTGGCTTCTCTTAGGAAATATGTTTATTTCCGGGAGATTAGGTGGAAACAGGTTTAATTTCGTAAATAATTATATAAAATAGATATATTATCTAACCATATTACAACCATTTACGTATTCCGGCCGGAGAAAGTGCAGAATAAAAAAACAACGAAAAGTGAAAGTTTTTATTTTATGGAATTAGAGATGGGTAATGTTTAAATAAGACAAGAAGGGCAAATATTGTAAAATTAAACAAAATTGTGATTAAAGTAAGTAGATAGTAATATTATTTCTTTAAAGCGTTTTTTTTTTCACAGAGCAACAAATAAGATGCAATGTGTGTATCAAAATACACAAATAAATAAATGAAAAAGCCGCCGTGAGCAGACGCGGCCGATATATCGTGAACAGGTTGGTAGGCCGTGAACTATCGCTCATCCCTATTCCCCATTGCAGTTGTCAATGTCGCCAGGCAAACAGTTTTTGTAAATAAAAACAAAATAAGAAAATGAGCGCTGGTGCCAGCATCAAGGAAATGGCGCCACCGAAAGCCAGCTCCGCGCCCCCGCCGCTGCCAACCAGGGAGGGAAAGGAGGAGGAGCAGCGCCGCACGGACGCGTCCAACTCGAATTCGCAGCCAAGCGCCAGCGATTGGGTGAATTTCTCGCAATGGATGCACTGCTTCTGCGTGGTCACCTTCGATCTGAACCTGGGCCAGGCCCTGGAGCACGTCTATCCGCCGGCGTTCATGCCCAGCGACCAGGAGGTGAGCAACATCTGCTACATGGCCTTCCCGGACTCCAATTCGGGATGCATGGGCGACACCAAGTTCCACATGCGTTTCCGCTGCACGACGCGCCAGGACTCGCTGCAGAACTACAATGCGGAGTGCTCGCCGGCGCTGCGACAGGACGTATCCCACTACTGGGGATTCGTCTACTTCCGGCAGAAGCGCGACGCCAATCTGCCGCGCGGCTACTTCCAGAAGAGCTTCATCATCATCACCCGACTGCCGTTCTTCAATCTCTACTACGACATACTCGCCCAGCTGGCGCCGCGCTACTTCGACGAGGGCACCGACATCCTGCGCCTGGCCAGCGAGCAGATCAACCGCCAGTGGCCATCGCTGCGTGCCGGCCATCCGCTGCAGCTGCCCCTGCTGGAGTGCAGCTACCAGATCTGCATACCACGCGCCACCACCAGCCGCAAATCCACCACCGAGGCATCATCGGCCGGGTCAGGGGAATCCCCGCCAGCCCTTGCCTTTGCTGCTGCCGCCTGCCCGACGACAACGGCCAAGATCCTGCCCTCTGTCAACGAAATCGAGCTCTTCCGCTCCCTGGACTTTGTCATGGAGCAGCTGTACACGCTGTGGGAGCTGGTAATCACCGCCGAGCCCATCGTTGTGGTGGGCACCTCGCCGGCCGACTGCACGCACATGGTGCAGACTCTGGTGGCGCTGATCGCGCCGCTGGAGTACTGCGCCGAGGCGCGACCCTACTTCACCATCCACGACAGCGAGTTCCGCGAGTTCACGCAGGAGTGCAAGGCGACCACCACCGTGCCCGCCTGCATTCTGGGCGTGACCAATCCGTTCTTTGTCAAGCTGCTCAAGGCCTGGCCGCACATGTTGCGGCTGGTAGACAACCAGGTGAGCCTGAGACCTCATCTCATGGAAATCTACTCTCAAAATGTATTGCAAAGATTTGTTATATTTATAAGTGACTTTTCTCAGCTGAACTTTTTCAATATTTGCTTGTAGAAAACGATTTGGTTCATTTGCTTATTTAAAAATATGATTAATTTATTCGATTCAAGTAGAGAGATAAAACTAGTGCTATTTTCATACCCCAGGCATATGGACAAACACATGCTCATGCTTTGTATTTGATTAAGAGCTTAATCTAATCAACAATTCGCCAAACAAAAAAATCTATCTATTTGTTCAATAGTTTATAGCCCGATAGTAAACAAAATAGCTTATGAACCACAAAAGGTATTGGCTTAGGCTTACAATAGGTATATTAAGCCTTTAAAACAGTGATGCCCAAGCCCCCGCCACATGTGGTTGGTAAAAGCTCTGCCGGTTCTCTGCCGCTACACAGACAGTGTAAACGTGACGTGAGCAGCAGCAGCAGAGAACAGAGAGAATGAGAGGTCGAGTGGTGCGGTTGCCAGAGCAGTGCAAAACATTACATTTTAATGCTTTGCACTGCTCTGGCAACCGCAACGTCTCGTGCGAAGCCAACTTCGTTTTTCTCTTACGCACACAAATGCAAGTCACATGTCATTGTATTTGTGTGGGCATCACTGCTTTAAAAGTATCCCTAAGTCATATTCCTTAAACAGAATCTAGACTTCGAGATATTTATGCTATTAAAGTGGTAGATATATTTATAAACCAAAGATATAACTATCTCCGTCTCGCTCTCTTTCAGAAGAACATGCAGCAGCAGCAGCACCTGCTCCTGGGCCAGAAGCACGCGAGGAACATAACCTCGGCCACCTCGTTCTCGAGCTCATCGGGGTCGGCGGTCACATCCCTCAAGAGCACTGCAAGCCTGAACGGCAGCTCCAATGGCGGTTCGGGGGAGAGCTCCAGCGCCGGGCTGCACAGCAAGTACAGGCCGTACCTGAAGAAGGACAAGGCGCTGATCAAGAAGGTGCTGCTGGGCATGAAGACCAAGCGGCCGGAGCACGTGCAGACCGCCCTCATCCGGCGGCACCTGCTGGAGCTGACGCAGAGCTTCATGATACCGCTGGAGCGCTACATGGCCTCGCTGATGCCGCTGCAGAAGGACATCAGTCCATTCAAGTCGGCGCCGAATGCGAGCAGCTTCAAGCTGGACGACTTCCTGGCCACCCTGGAGACGGCCGGGCCGCAGCTCACCTCGCCGCTCAAGGGCGACTGGAAGGGACTGTATCGACGCTTCTTCCGGTCGCCAAACTTCCGGGGCTGGTACGAGGCCCGGCACCGGGAGCTGCAGCTAACGCTTCAGGACCTCCAGCTGCAGGCCCTCTCGGAGGCGAACCTGGAGCACTGGGCCCACGACAAGCAGGAGGTGGAGATCATTGACATGATACTCAAGCTCAAGCAGAAACTGAATCTCTACGGCGACAAGGCCTCCCAGCTGGACGCGACGGGGCAGCAAATACGGGCGCAGATCGAGTGCATGAAGGGGCTGCTGCCGCCGGATCTCAAGAATGTGGTGAACCTCTGATCCTAGCTGCGGCTGTCTAGCTAAATTCTGTCCCCTCCCTATTATCCATTGGCAGCTCCCAGCTCCTGTTTCCCCCAAGGATCTGCCCGATTGTGTGTGCCTGCGCGGAGTGTGTGTGCGTGTGTGTGTGTTTCTGTGTCTGTTTTAGTCAGCGATCCTTGGGCGGAGGTGCTCTTTATCATTGTATATAAGTTTTATCCGGAGATTAGTCGCTTATCCGTATCTAGTTTAATTTGTAAAATAAACCCAAGCCAGAACAGAAGCCGAACGATGAGTGTTAGTCCAAGCCAAGTATTAAATATAATCGATGCGATATAATATCCCCCTCCTGCTTCCTAAATTCTAAATTCTGATGTATTCGGAAACGTTTCAAACCCAGCGGATGCCAACAAAATGCTCATGTCTCCTCTGACCGTCTCAAATAGGAAATATCTGTCCTTGAAATGCAAATGGTGCAACCTATTCCCAAAATACGAATTTTGCAACACGGAATTTTCAAAATTTAATCGTTGGATGATAGCGTTAAGTATACACAAGTGTTTATACAGAAAGTCAGAGGCTCACAAGTTATCCTTTCTCTGTTACCAATTTCCCTTTGTTTTAATCTCTGGCTGAGTGTCCTCAGAAAGGCTACCTTTCAGAGCAATTTGCGAGCTCTGCAGAGGTGTTTCAAGGTGACCCATTGTGATTCCAAGCCAGTTCTGTTCTGTGTTCTCTTCTATTTTAATCGTGTCTTCTTGAAACATTGTGTGAAACCTTGTTTATGTCTATGACTGTCTCAAATATAAGAAATCTATGAATACCTTACCCTGCGAACTGTGTTATTAATTCATTTGGGTTTCTTAATGTGTTAATTGCTCATTTGTCATCCATGCGTTACATATTAGTTTTTGTTAAAGCTTTGCTTTTAAATTAAGCATCGATAAAACATTAATACCTTCTGATGAAAACATTTAAGCCTCTATGATCGTCAGTGCGAATTAAAAACAAGTGGGAAAGCTACAGTCGAGTGAGACCGACTGTGAGATACCCGGTGCCCAAAGCATTGTTGGTGAAATTAAACAGCACATGAACATGAAAAAAAGAAAATGTTGAAAAATGAAGACAAATATTGCTAGAAACATGTTGAGCAACACTCAAAAGCGACAAATGTTGCTAGGAACATGTTGGGCAACTCTCAAAAGCGACAATTGTTGCAAGGAACATGTTGAGCAACACGCACGTGCGCGCACTCTCTCAAGAACTTTACACAGAAACTTTATTTTTAATAACTCCTATGCTTATCATCCGATTTTACTCAAATTTTCAGAACACGTCCGCGATTACCTACTTATTAAGCCTATCTATTCACTTAAAGGCGAAAATCATGCATATAGCTAATATACCGTTTTTTATGATTATCGGGGGCGGAAGTGGGCATGGCCAAATTTGAAAACAAACTTGATTTGCATGCAACAGATTCCAATGTTGTCACCAAATTTGGTAACTCTAGCTCTTATAGTATCTGAGATCTGTTGTTTCACACGGACAGACGGACATGAGCAAATAATAACTTAATACAAAAAAAGGAGTAACTGAACAAAAAAAAAAATAAAGGGAATTGAACAGAATTTAAGAGCTTAACATTAATGAGCAAGATAACAAAACTGAACAATGAGCCAAAAGAAGCAAGTGAGCAAAAAAGAACAAGTGAACAAAGCAGAGCAAGTGAACAAAAAAGAACAAATAGGAAGGAACATGTTCACTCACTCAGTTTAGTGAACCACTCTTTTTTGTTCACTCACTCATGAGCAACCCTGCACTAGTGGAGAACACTCAAATCGAAGAGGGAAGTGTGTTTTCGGTTTTGTATCGGAAAGGTTGCCTAAATCCACAAAAATTAAAGTAATTAGTCTTTGAATTTTGCAAGAGCTGTTTATTATCGTAGAATTATGAACAAAAAATACAACTTAGCCGATACAATGAATAATAGGTAATATTTAATGTGTAATTGATGGAAATGAAGATGGTGAGCAAAAGAGATGATTGGGTGGAATGCTGGATTCGATTAGATTAGAAAGACAATGTCGTCGGCCACCATGATCTGGTTGTCCTCTGTCATGCGATGGACGGCGGCCTGGATTTCGCCGCCGCTGAATGGCTCCTGGTTGCCGTCGTTGATGGCCGTGGTGATCCTGGCCAGCGGTAAGCTCTGCTCGCGGGCCTCGCGGAACAGGCGCTGCAAGTTGTTCTTGAATGCCCCCAGCCGGGCATCGCTGATGGTGGCTGGCTCCGCTGGTGTCGATGACGTCGGCGTGGCACCCATCGACTGCTCCTCGCTGGAGGAGGCCGCCTGCCTGGCGGGCAGCGATCGTCGGGTCTCGCGGCGCGTCAGGTCCCCAGCATCCGGCTGCGGGGTCTCGATATCCTCTTCATCGCTGTCGGCGCCAGCCACCTCGACACGGGTGCGCTTGCTGCGGCGAGACGGCGATCGCTGTGTACTGGCTGCTGCGGCATCGCCATCCTCCTCGTCCGAGGCGCCGCTGTTCCGGCGGCGCTTGCGCTCCTTCTCGAGCACCTTCTTGAAGTAGGCAAACTGCACCAGCTCAATGGCCGCATGGGCATCGTCGATCGTCACCGTCTTGGACATGCGAGCCCGAGCATGAGCGGTGGACAGGCGAATCAGCGTCTCCAGGGTACGGGCCGTGATCGGCTGAGTGCGGGCCACATCCGTTTCCACCGCCTCCTGGGAGCGCAGGCGGGAGTACTCGTTGGCGATCGCCTCGCAGGCCTGCTCGCCCAGCTTTGGCTTCATGCACTTGGCAATGTGGATGTACTTGCGCATGAACTCCACGGACAGGATCTTCTCGTGGCGCTGGCGGGACTTGCCGTGCAGCAGGGCATCGTACTTCTCGTACACCTCGGTGTCCTTCTTCTGCGGGATCCCAGAGAGGACAAAATAATATGCTTTAGACAAGTGAAAGCTGGATGGGCAGGCTAAAGCTCACCTCATCGTTCCTGGAAACAAACGCCAGGGAATCGGCATAGGAGCTGCCCATGGACAGGGGCTCGCCGTCGGCCTCCTTGGGGTTGCGGTAGCGATGCATGCGCACCACATGGTCCGAAATCATCTGGTCCACGTCGCTGTCGATCACGTCCAGCATGACGAAGAGCAGATCGAAACGCGACAGCAGCGAGTCCTGCAGCCCGATGTTCTCCATGGGCGTCTTGTACTGGTCGTACTGCAGGTGTGGGAAGGATAAGACAGGGAAGTTAAGAAGGATCAACAGGGATACTCACCCTGCCGTACACAGGATTGGCGGCGGCCAGCACAGAGCAGCGCGCATTGAGGGAGGCATGGATGCCCGCCTTGGAGATGGTGACCCGGCCCTGCTCCATCACCTCGTGAATGGCCGTGCGGTCAATGTCGCTCATCTTGTCGAACTCGTCGATGCAGACGACACCGCGGTCGGCCAGGACCATGGCGCCCGCCTCCAGCCGACGCTCGCCCGTCTCCTGATCGGTGGTCACCGCCGCCGTGAGACCCACACCGCTGGAGCCGCGACCAGTGGTGGGAATGGCCCGCGGCGCCGTGTTCAGTACGTAGCGCAGCAGCTGCGACTTGGCCACCGAGGGATCGCCGATGAGCAGGACGTTGATGTCGCCACGCAGACGCGTTCCGTTGGGCAGCAGCTTCTCCACGCCGCCCAGGAGCAGGCAGAGGATGGCCTGCTTTACGTACGCGTGCCCGTGAATGGACGGGGCCAGGCTCTTGCTGAGCAGCTCGAATATGTCGTTGTTCTTGGCCAGCTTCTTGCACAGCATGATGTCCTCGCGCGATATGTCCAGGTTGCTCTCCTTGCTCAGCAGCGAGATGTTGTTGGCCAGCAGCACCGTGCGAAAGGTGCCCGAGGTGTAGCCGCCGCGCTTGCCGGGCAGGCAGCGGTAGCTGCCAACGATCTGGACACGGTCGCCGGGCTTGCAGCGGTCCACGAGATCGTCGTCGCACACAATGTCGACGGAACGGGGCAGCTGGCCCGCCGGCGCCTTCTCCGGCATCTCCTGTATGGTCAGCGTCTGGTGGTCCTTGTAGACGGACAAGCCGTACTCCGTTTCCAGCAGATTGCCGTCCTCGTCCTTGGTGGGGTAGGCGGCGCCCGAGGGCACGGCCTCGAAGGAGGTGAGGTCCGTGTACTTGCGCTCCATCACCTTGCGCGTGTTCGGACAGTAGTGGACGCTGCGCACCACCTTGGGCCGGATGAGCGAGACCTTCGTGACGATGCCCTCGACGCAGACCATGTTGCCCAGATAAATGGAGGTGAGGGAGCGCGGCGTCACATGCCGATTGCCGAAGCAGCCCTCGAAGCCGACGAACAGATCCTCGTGCATTTTGGCATAGCTGGGATCCACCGTCGAGGCGTACTCCTTCAGAGCGCGCCCGAAGGCCAGCTGCTCGTCCGCCGTGTTGCCCAGCAGGCCCAGCGCCCGCTGGGGATTCTTGCGCTTCAGATCGTTCACGTTCACGATCAGGCGCTTGCTCTTCTCCGCAATCATGTCCTTTACGTGCCCGGCGTAGATGCCCTGGTCCTCCTCGTCGTCCAGGAAGTCCACATACTCGCGCTGGATGTCCTTGATGAACTGCTCCCCGTCGTGGGCCATTGTTCTTGCTCTCTATTGGCTGGGGAATGGAACCGAAAAGGGCAGCTTCGATCCGTTCGAAGGCAAACACAAACGCAAACAAAACTCGGAATGCCAAAATTGCACGCCGTAAGCAGTGTTTTTTGGCGGGAACTCGGCTTTGCAGTGTGACCAGCCGGCAAATTACCAGAGCGCCAATTTGAGGATCTAGGGTTTTCCCTCTCCGCGGCAGCTGGTCACACCTGCAAGCTGTTATAAAATCAAAGCTTAAACTGTTATACAAGAGATTTGGCGGTACACATTTTAAATATAAATAAACACAAATAGAAAGGGGCAACTTCGAGGCGAGACCATCTTCAATGTGTTCTCCTCTCCTTAATTTTTCTTTAAGTTTTGTCCCTAAAGATGGGTTTCCATCTTTAACTGCGTTACATGCTTGTAAAATGATCAATAATTAATGCTAATCATTGGAACATTCATTTACTGTCTAACCGATCAATTAACCGAACATTGACCTAGATTTTAATTGTGTTAATCTGAAAGGCATTTGCTGGCGCTATCTCGAGGGGAATCCAGGTGTCCAAAAAAATTAGCAGCGCTGACGATGACGTCATAGGTTGTATGTATTTATCGCTACCACTGCTGCACAGTGGGCGAGAATCAGTACTATCTTAACGAAAGATAAGATATTAGATTAAGATTTAAATATATAATGCTTCTTGGGTTATTATTTATTTAGAAGAGCTAATTTCATATTTTTAAAAATTCATATTTTATATTTTATTTTATGCACTCCCACGCTCTGATGCGACACACTGTGCAATCAGCTGGTTCGGCGGCCAGCTGATATTTAGTTTTCGGAGACGGTTACACACAAAAAACGTAAAAGGTCAAAGAATAAGGTAAAAATTAAATAAAGTCGAAATGCTGCGTTCGTTGTTGGGTGCACAAAAGTGTTGGGCCTTAGTGCGTGCCAGAAATCCCATGGAGGTGACCGTCAAGATGGCTCCAATTACCTGGGCGGCTTCCAGGTAACTACAAACCAAAAGAAAATGAGTTGTTTTCTCCACAAAATGTTTATTTCAGCTCCAGTAGGCGTCATTACTCTCCTCCCACCCATATTAAGCAATCGGCGGTGCCCAATGAATCCGGAACCATGGCGCAAAGTGAGTACAATGGAGTCCTAAGGAAATCTATGTCAATAGCCAAGGACTCTGCTTTCCTTTTCAGTCAAGGAGGAGATGATGAAGCGACTGGGCCTGGAGCCAGGCTACAATCCGCTGCCCAAGTCCCGGGAGCATCTGCTCAAGTACCAACCCAAGTTGCAGGATCTGCAGCCTCGGGCCATGCAGGACTCCTTCACCTCGGCCATTATTCCCCTGAGTACGGATCGCACGCTGCAGGACAAGTATGTGACCTTTTTGGGCAACGTGCGACTGGGCCGTCTCCTGGAGGATATGGACATGTTTGCTGGTAAATAGCGGGTTTGAGAGGACGAGCGTTAAGGACGCTTTATCACTTTTAATAATATTTTCAATGTATAAAATAATACTCCACTTTCCCCCTAGCCTGGTGCTGTCACAAGCACCTGAAACTGCCCAATCTGCCGGAGGGAGTGCACCTGCCGTACACTTTTGTGACCATCCTGGTGGACCGCATCGACTTCACCAATGTGCTGGCATCCGGCACCCAGGACATCCGCCTATCCGGTCACGTGTCCTGGGTGGGCACCAGCTCCATCGAGGTGGTGGTGTGGCTGGAACAGCTTGTGGGCGGAAGGTATCAAAAGCTCACCCGTGCTCTGTTCCTGATGGCGGCCAGAAATGCCACCAACACGTCTGCAGCGCCGGTGAATCCCATCCAGCCGGCCAATGAAGAGGAAAAGGTGATTCTGGCTGGCGGTGCAGATAGGAAGAAGCAACGCCAGATTCTCTGCGCCCAGTCTGTGTTCAAGGTGGAGCCCAACGACCCGGAGCAGACGCTTATGTACGAGCTGTACAAGCGGACCACTCCCAGCACTACTCTTGAGCTGAACAAACGCATTCTGCCGCCCAACTGCCGCTGGATGGAGGACTCCTTCCAGATGAGCACGATTCCTTCGTTCCCAGAACATAGGAATCACCACAACAGGGTGTTTGGAGGATTCCTCATGCGCAGCGCCCTAGAGATTAGCTGGGCGGCTGCCTTCCTCTACTGCAAGACGCGGCCCAAGCTGGAGCACATCTCGGACATTAGCTTCGAGAAGCCGGTGAGCGTGGACAGCTTTATCAAGATGACGGCCTACGTGGTCTACACCAAGCTCAACTATGTGCAAATCATGACCGTGGCCGATGTGCTGGACACGCACACGGGCAACCAGGTGACCACCAACACGTTCTACTACACCTTCTCCGCCCCGGACACGGTGACCGAAGTGCTGCCTCGTTCCTATCACGAGACCATGTGGTACATCCAGGGACGTCGCAAGTTCGAGACCAGTATGGGCTTGAAATAGGTGCGAGCTCGGGATGTTTTTCCTTCCCAATGATAATTATGCGAGGCTATGGTATGAGAATTATGATATTACCAGTTCTGTGTTTAAATAATAGCTCGGCTCACTCGGAAAGCTATAATGTAGGCAGCAAAAGTATATTGTTACAAATGTTTTTCGTTTTCTGTGTATTGTGTTGTTCAACTTCGAAGCATTTTTAATATTTTGTATTTGAAACCCATTAAATATAATAGTCCGAAAGCCCTAAATATATTTAATTTGAAGAAAGCTGAAAGCTGAATTTCAGATAAATTAAGTTGGGTTAGATCAGTTTGGCCATTTATTTGTGGTTTAAGGGTGACACCGTGCCAGTGTACAATATTTTTATATTTTAAAAGACGAACGTATCAAACTACGTGAGCGAACAAGAACCGTTTACGAAGAGAGCATAGTTCTCAACCTTTCCACCAAAGTTCACAACCTTTTCCATGGCATTAAACATCGATAAGAATTAAAATCGATGTATCGCCTTTATTAAAAACATCGGTTGTATCGATAGTCTCATTTTCTGTACGCAATGGCATGATACAATTATATAGGTAGTCTTAACAAGAGAGCTGCCCTCATTGGAAGACGATATTTTTTACAATTTCTAGCATGTCTTTCTAAAGCTTAGTACGCAGACAGGCGAAAAGTGTTCCTAAGCAGTGCGAGAGAGCGAGAGGGTGACTATTGACCTCTCGTTTTGACTCAATGCTTAGGAACACTTTTCGCCTGTCTGCGTACTAAGCTTAAGACCGGGGAGAGAGAGACCTGAAAATGTATCGTCCATGATACTAACAATGTGTTAAAAATTAAATGCTAATTTAAATATAAGGAGCTTTAGCCACTGAGGCCTACTATAAGATAATTGTACCTTTGCAGTATTCGCGCACTTATCGCTTGCGTTGCACTATAATTCCAAACAAGCTCTAGCTGTGAGTAAGTGGTAACTGCGCTGAATACTGATGAGGGACACCTCCTCTCTCCTCTTTCTTTCTTATCTTCCTCTCTCCCCTTCTTCCCTCCTCTTCAGCTCTTCTCTTTTCTTGGCAAGGCAAGAGCCCTTGCCAAGGGCTCTCTGTAGCATCGGCGCACTTACAGTTTGCACTCCACTATAATTCCCAACAAGCTCTAGCTGTGAGTAAGTGGTAAGCACGCTGAGTACTAATGAGGGGCACATCTTCTTCTTTTTCTTTTTTTCTATTTATTATTATTATTTAACACAGCTTTCTCTTTCTAGCATTTTCTCTGAGAGCGCAGCGAGAGAGCTGAGAATGTTTTGTCCCGCCAAAGCTGATAAGACTTCCTTATATAATTGAGCCATGCGCAAAAGTGTGACCAGTTATTGGCGGTAACATCGTTTTTGCAGCTTTACGCGGTCGGTCACACTGTTGGGCGACAAAAACAGAACGGAGTCGAAACTCGAAATTAAATGAATTTTATTCCATGACAATAAATGGAAGTGTAACGCAGCTAACGGCCTTATAACTTATATCCTTCAAACATATATCCTTCAAACATATCCAGTCATATTCGAGCCAAGTGTCTAAAAGCTAGAACTTAGTGTCGCGGTATAGTGCAGTGATATTTTTTGTTTATTTTCGTTTGTTTTCGTGCAAAAGCGCAATCTTAGCGAAACTTAATCGAAGATTTTTGGGAAAAAGGCTGCTGCTGACTAGAAGGTATCATGGACGACGAGAACCAGGTGAGTGCTGGGACTAGGGATGGGGATTGGCGGATTGGTGGCTTCAATCGCTTGCCTCGCAGTTGGAAAGGGAGCTGGAAAAGGAGCTGGACGAGATGCCGGTGCAGGACTTGGACGACGACGACGACGATGACACCTATGACGACTACGATCTGATCGTGATTCCCGGTCAGCCCAAGGCTGAGCAAGTGCCGAACTCCTCGGAGGAGGACGAGGAGGAGCCGAAGGCTCCGATGACGGAACAGGAGAGGCAGGAAGCCCGGAAGAAAGAGCGAGAGGAAATGCTCCAGAGGATGCTAGACTCCCCCTCTGCCATCGGCGGCGGCGACGATTTGACCACCATCGAGATAATGTCATCGGATGACGACGACTCGCAATCGGACCAAGAAGGCCGCACTGACTTGGCATCCTCGCTTAACGAGTCCAGCGACGACGACGAGGAAGATGAGGTGGGCGTTATCGAGGACTCTGACAGCGAGGAGGACTCCTCCAGTGACGACAGCGATGCTGGGCCGGTGACCCAGCTGGAGCGCTCCTTTGAGGATCTCATGGCCCAGCCCCACAAGCAGTTTGCGCAGCTGGTGAAGCTCAGCGAGATTGCCTTGTAAGTGCCTCTCTTAGTCTCCGATACCCTGTTTCCAATTACCGTTTAATCGAAGGAAAGTTCCCTTGAGCCAGTGAAACCCAAGATCTTCCAAGATTCCAAAGCTCTGCCCCTGCTTCTTCGACAAGCCCAAGTTTATTTATTTATTTACATTCGGCGTTCGCTTCCTGGCGCCGATGCTCACATTATGGCAAAATTTTCCATATTCCCCTGGCATAGGTCTTCCTGCTCGATATCTGTTTCGAATTCCAATAAGTTTGTTTATGTTGACAGTGTGGAAGGGCCCTAAGCTCCAGTTTCACGATACTGCCATGGCAACTAGGCTACTATTGCAATTTTATGTTAATCCATAACCCAATCTCCAGATATGGACTTTGATTTGCATTTATTTTGGGGACTTCTCGTCCGAAATGTAGTTTTAACATTTCCCCCGTTTGAAGCCATTCTAAAGGTAATAACCGTCTTCCATCCCGCAGCAAACTCAACGACCTGGCAAGGATCGAGCTGGCGGTGACTGCCTTGCAAAACGATGCCACTGTGCCAGCCCATATCTGGCTGAAGTATCTCAAGGCCCGCCTGGTGGTCACCCAGACGCCAGAGGAGTGCAGGGAGTTCGAGGACAAGTGCGCTACGGCCCTCGGCTACCACTACAGTGAGCTTTGCCAGCCTGATCTCGAGCATCACAGTAATCTCCTTTTATTCCCCAGATATACCGCTGTCCGAGTTCATTGTCGGCTACCTGGGGGATCTCGAGGGAAAGATACAGAACCACGTGCTGTGGGCAAAGTTGCTGGCCGATTACGACGTGGAGCGTCCGGACTACGGCAACAGGCTGCGTGCGCTGTTGGCCACACTGACGGATGAGAACGAGAGCGCTGCCTTCCAGGAGCTGTTGGGAAAGCACTGCGTCACCTGGAACTGCAGTCCCGAGCAGAGGGAGATCGTGCAGACGGTCGTCGACAACTTCAAGCGTCACCTGGAGGACATGAAGATACAGTACAACGACTGGGACTGGGCCAAGCTACACAAGAGCCACGTTGAGCAGGTGCTGGCATTGTCCTTAGACGAGGACCTTCAGAACGCCTGCATCCGCTTCATTTTCGAGCGCTCCGTTTCGAAGTTTCCCACCGCCGATGCCCTCTGGCTTGGCTACATGCAGTACATCCAGGGCGAGGGCGAGGCCGAGGAGGATGACGATGAGAATGCCGAGGCAGCCGCCAAGCGGGCCAGCCGCCTGGGCAGGGGCTTCCTGCGTTGCACAGTCCTCGATTTGGCCAAGCGCGGCGTTCGCTGTCGGCCCAGCATCCGACTTAATCACAAGCTGTTGGTCCTCATGGAGCGGGCTGACTTCGAGCAGAAGGCAGTGGACGAGCAGATCCGCACCATCTTGCAGCGCATCGTCCCCGAGATGACGATGACCGTGGAGCTGCACCTGGACTACTTGGCCTACAGGGTTCGCAACACAAATGCCAGCGACGAGGAGCAGGCCGCCAGTCTGCGTGGGGCCTTCTTTCGCATCTGGGACGAGCTGTCGTCCCTGTATGGCGACCAGGCGGACACCCGCTACGAGGTGCTCCAGCTGTGGGCGCAGGTGGAGTACACGCATCTGGGCAGTCCCACCAATGGCTCTACCATCTGGCGACAGATTATGGGTAAGGCTACGTCCGTACGTACTTAGGGCTTCCATTTGAAATCTCTCTATTTCTCCATTTTCAGGCTATCCGGGCAGCACACAGCGCGGTCTGCTCTGGCTGGGCTATGCCCAAATGGAGAGCGAGTACAATGCAGGCCAGGGCACCCGAGACGTACTGCGCGAGGCCCTGTCCCAGCCGAGCTTGGAGGATGGTCTGATGGTCCAGGAGCTGTACCGTCGCTACGAGCGCTGCTATGGAACGTACGAGTCTATTGCTGCTTGCCAGGCCCTTGAGTTGCCGCCGGAGTATGCCAACAAATCGCGACGTAAGCCTACTTCTCAGCCGCAGCAGCAGATGCAGCAGGCTCCGCGCCAGCATCGCCCGCAACAGGCTCCCACAAATCAACAGCAACAGCAGCCCCTAAATCGTGAGCAGCGGCGTCGTCTGGCCCACGAGGGGATGGGATCCAAGAAGCCGCAGCCCAAGGCAACAGCTCCATCCACATTTTCGTCTGCATCCGCAGGGAAAACCGTAACCAAAACCAATTCGCGTCCGATTGAAGCGGCTGCCGAAGTCCGTGAATCACATTTGAAGTATTCGCGTGAGTCGCATGGAATTAACTAAATCATTAATTAGATAAGTACTTTTGCCAGCTAGCCAACGCTCCCCTTTCTCTTTCAGCCCACTTGGAGACAAACAAGGTCTTCGTTAAGAACCTGCACCCAGCCTGCACCAAGGAGGAGCTGCAGGAGCTATTCTCGCCCTATGGAGACGTCAAAGACGTGCGCCTTGTCCACAAGCAGTGAGTCGCGGACGTCCTTCCAGCTCTCTTACATCTCATGTCCAACATTTCTCCTCTTCGTTCCACAGAAAGCACATGAAGGGCATAGCGTATGTGGAGTTCGAGAAGCCGGAGGAAGCTCAAAAAGCGGTTGCCGAACGCAATGGCTACGAATTACACGGACTTGCCGTGAGTACTAGTATCTCCTTCGCTGAGATTCCTATCTCTGAAATCCATCTTTCCAGATATTCGTTGCTATTTCAAATCCACCGCCAAAGGCCGGAACAGCGAGTGATGGGCAGGGCGCCAAGGTGGCGCCAAAGAGACGCGTACTTACCTCCCTGATACCCACGACTTTGGTGCGCCAGGAGGCGGCGGCGGCCAAGAAGCGCCGCATCGAGGTAGCCATGGACCATGACGGCGACGAGCCATCCTCGTCGTCGTCGTCGTCGAAAGCCAATGGAAAAACAGCAGCAGAAGCAGCAGAGGCAGCTGCAGCAGCAGCCACAACGTCAGCTGAAGAGTCTACGCCAGCCGCTGCTCCCAAGTCGAACGATGATTTTAGGAAGCTCTTCATTAAGGATAAGTAGGGCGCCGGCCGAGCCAGGAGCCAGGAGCTAGAGCTGGAAGGCCGCAAGCAAGACGTAAATTGGAAATCGAATGAAAATGATTTTAGGCATGCGAAACACTGAACCAAATCCGTAATTGAATGTACAAATCCAAGCAGACTTAAGACACTTATTGTTTGGGATGCCCCTCCTTCCATCCTCCTTATTGGTTTCTAGCCGGCAAAACTTAAATATTACGAGTTTTAAAATGTAAACAAAGGAATAAACAACAGAACGAATTTGTTTTTAATCTCAACTGTTCTGTTCCAGTTGACCTCGTGGAATTTAATCGTAATTGCTACTACTGCTAAGGGCTACGTGCGGAACTTGACGCTCTTGCTGACGGTGGCCTTGATGCCGGACATTTCGCCGCCGTAGCGCTTTGTCTCCTTGCGAACGGTGCGGACGGCGCCCTTGCGACGGATGAGCGCCTTTCGGTATTTGCCGCGGTGCTTGACGCGCGGATTGCGCAGCTCCTTCTTGCGATGGGGCGTCAGGCCCTTGTTCTTGGCCATTTGGTAGGTGATGCCGCGCCGGGCTGCCTCCTCGTCCTCGTCCTCGTTCTCGCCCTTCTCAGCTGCCTCTTGCTCAGCGACTTCCCCACTCTCCGGGTGCTCTTGCTCGTCCTCGCTGACATCAGCCGCCTCGCCGTTGCTGTACTTGTTGAGGATCTGCAGCTTAGCCTTGCGCTGGGCCACATCTAAAACAGTGAAGGCATCGCCGTCCTGAATCCGCTCCAGCAGCGCCTCCAATTGCGGCCGTATGTATTCCTCGTAGCGCGGCGTTAGCTGCTCTCGCAGCTGCTTCAGCTGCACCAATCGCTTGGCCACCGGATGGAACTTGACGCTAGTTCGGCGCGCCTTTAGCAGCAGATAGAAGGCCACGTTGGAACAGTAGGTGGTCAGCACGGTGTTGTAGGCGCTGGCGAACTTCAGAGCCGGCACCATTGGCACTCCGTGGTTGCGCACATAGTTGAGGACGGGCGTGATCAGCTCCCTGACTTCCGTCAGATGCCGTTGAAAGTCCTGCGTGAGACCAATGAATTCCGGTGAGTCCTTCTGCAGCAACTGCAGGCGCTCGCGGGCCGAGAGACCTGTCAGATCGCTGGTCACCCTTATGCCAGCCTTCGCCTCCTTCTTCTTAGACTTCTCGTCGTCCACGTCGTCGTCGTCGTCACTGCTGCCGGCGCCCAGAGCCTGGACATCGTCCAGCTGGAAGTCCGCCTCGCTGAGACGCTTGGCCAGGCGCAGCTGGATCTTCTTGGCCTCCTCCTCCTCGGCGCGCGCCTGCTCCTCCTCCTGGGCATTGTAGCTGCTGTAGTCCTGGTCCACGAAGTCCGTATTGTAGTAGGTGCTGCGCTTGCTGCCCCAGTCCATTGTATTGGGCAAGTCCCCGTCCTCGTCCTCCGCGCCCTCAATGTCGCTGTCGCGCATCAGCTCCGCCACATCCTCGTTTCCCTCGTCGTCGTCTTCATCGTCGCTAAAGCCGAGTACCTCTTGGCGCGGATCCTGCTGCTGGCGTCGCTTCCGCTGCTTGCGCAGGTCCTCGAGGATCTCG
Source organism: Drosophila triauraria (assembly GCA_014170255.2). Lineage (NCBI taxonomy): Eukaryota > Metazoa > Arthropoda > Insecta > Diptera > Drosophilidae > Drosophila > Drosophila triauraria. The sequence goes on along the minus strand of CM024333.1, from coordinate 2,317,055 downwards.
CGCTCCTCTTCATCGTATTCCTGCTCGGAGCCGGTCAGCTCATAATCGTCGCCGTCGCTGTCCATTCTCTAACGGGTGAATCTAATACAAAAAATAAAACCTGCGACCGCACAACACGTGCGCTGTAAACAAACCCCCAGTGTGGCCACTGGCCAGATGAATTTAGTTTTCCCCTAAAAAATCTCAAAGTGTCGATATTTCCCCCTAAAAAATCCAGTCTTCCCCCTAAATTTAATGAAACTGTTAATTTCAAATAATTAAGAGAAGAAATATCTTATTATGACGTGGAAATGTTGCAAAGCGAAAAAATGTCGGTGGAATAACAGTTCCAAGTATATTATATATCAAGTTAATATTAATTAAATATAATATAAATAGTATTAATAAAAATTAATTAAATTAGTCGAATTCATGGTTGTTTTTTTCTCAGACTGCCAAAGGCCACTGGTTTTAATCACTTAATTTAATCACTTTATAAGTTAATTTAAATTAACGTTTGTTCGCGCCAATATGAATTTTAGCAATATAGAGAACAAGAGAGCATACAAATTAGGAGAGCAAGAAAGCAAAAGAGCAGAGAGCAGCTCTGAACAAAAACGTAACGATCTACAACGTAAGTGAACAAAAACGTTATGATTTACGACGTAAGTGAACAAAAACGTAAAGATTTACGATGTAAATTACTAGAAAAATGTTTTAACTTTCGCAAAAACGAAGTCACAATAATCGAAAATTATCGTTATTTTCGACTATTCGATTGTTCGACTATCGAAATCGATGTTTTCAGCGATAACGATTTCGATGAGCAGGTCCAGACGGTGCTGCCAGATCGGCAGTCCGAAACTACAGTTAAGTTCTTTTAGTGCCAGACGTGACAAGGAACAGTACTTGTATTTTAAGTTGTAAGATATTTTGAGTAAGAAAGCATGAATGAAAAGATGATTGACCCCAAGCCACTTGGGGCTCACGACCTCTCCACCTCGAAGGTAGTGCTCCGTGTGGAGACAGAACCCAACCAGTCCGTCGACGGTTGTGGCGCCAAGGACGCCATTGAACATGTGAGCAGCGCTTTTTTCTCTTTTCTATAATGTGCAAATCTCGATCTCTGTAAATTGCATAAATTAGGCCGCCATTGCTTTAGACAGAAATTGCAAATCCGAAAACCTGAGCGAACAAAGCTCGGGAGTTATTTTGGCCACGCCAAGGAACGCGGGGGGACGCGGCACTGAGGATACAACAAATCGGGTAAGCTTAGATTTTCTCATTAGAAGTCAACGCTTCTCAGATGCACCCATATATTAGGCCCTTACATCAGAAAACGTCACTCGCATGCTTGAGGAACTGAGCCAAGAGGAGGTATCCAGAGTCATGCGGTCGGCCCCATCTTTCTCGGAAGATTACACTGATGCTACTGATGAAGTGAGCAATGTTTTTTTCCACTTAAAGATAACTCTTGAACGCGATTCACAGAAAGTGAAGCCCTTACTAGAATTCTGGGAGCCCCCATCGGAAGATAATGCCCCCAAGGACGCAAGAGTACATTTAAGCTGTGATTTTTCTACCAGAGAGGTGAACAGGAGCTCGTTAGCCTCGAGGTTGCCGCCATCCTACTCGGGAGGCTATAGAACAGCGGCAGTTGCCAAGGGGGTAAGCATTGATTTATCTTATTTTAAGATAATTCTCGATCTCTATGATAATACTAGTCCGCCACTATATCTGGGGAAGTCGGTCGCGATACCGACCAAAGCTCCTACTCAAAAGAGGAAAGCGCTGACAAAACCAATATAGTGAGCATTGATTTTTCTCATTTAAAGACAGTTATCGATCTCCATGATGCTCCCTTTTCTAGGCCGCCAATATATCTAAGGAAGTCGATCGCGATACCAAGGAGTCCGACAAGAGCTCGTTGGCCTCTTGGGAGAGAGATTACTCGGAAGACGATAGCACAGAGGGCGCAACGGACGAGGTGAGCAGTGACTTTTTTCACTTAAAGACCCGCGATCTGAATGATACTCCCAATGTTAGAAACGGAACTCGTCGGCCTATTCGCAGGCGGCAAGTGACTTTGAGGGGGAGAAAAGCCCCAACAGGGTGAGGAGTCTAAGGGAACACGTTAACCGAACTATCGTAAGCATTTCCTCCTGTTTTCAGCTGGACCCCAGATCCGTGCCCGCAATCCGGAATCGGCGCGGGCAGGTGGAGCCTTGTCTACCGGACACATACTTCAAGGTTTGAAGGAGTACATGCAAACGTCTATAGAAGTATCCTTAAGCTATTTCCACTTTCAGCTACACCACAATGGACCATTCTCCTATACTGCACGCGATGAACCTGGAGAACAGACGCCCCTTCTTTTGGAAGAGCAGGAAGACGTGGAGGAAGGCCAGCAGGAGAAGGATGAGCAGGAAGATATGGAGGAAGGCCAGCATGAGAAGGATGAGCAGGATGAGAAATCTCTCAGCCAGGTGCGGAGATCGTGATCATTCTACCACTATCACTTATCATTCTGGTCGTCTTAGGTTTCGAATAAGGAACCGACGATCGCATCCACCGAGGCGGAGGGGGACTCCGACGACATTGCGGATGTGTCCGGCGTCTTCCGGCGTCTGCCCGCATGGAGGCGACTGACGGTCGTTGAGCAGGGCGAGGAAGCCGAGGAGTACGATCCTGAATTTCCGGCCCTGAGCACACCGAGTGAGAAGCTGAGCGCCGCTAGCCTGGAGAAAATTGGCGACATGCCCAACGCCGTAACCAAGTGGCTGTACAGCCAGTCGTTCCACTCAGTCGAAAGCAAGCGAATTGTAGTGGAGTCGCTGGCGAAGTACTCTCTGCTTTGCTATGACGATGAGGAGGATGAGCCGCAGACGGAGCGAGCTCCTAAGGAAGACGAGGACCAGCTGGAGAAAAGAGATATAAGTCGCTTGCAGCTCAATGAGGCGATTCCAGAGTGCTGCTTGGTTCGTATACACCTCTTGGAAGCTCTGGTTTTCTGTCAACCGAATTTCCTTACATCTGCTTGCAGACGGATTCCGTGTTCCTGGTGGACAGGCCCAAGGATGCCGTCTCCTTGAACTTCAAGCTGCCGCCATTGTCGCTTGAGGGATGCGCGGTCGAGGCCTTCATCAAGATCCGTGTGACTCACGTGCGTTTGAGTTCAAACAGCCCTGGCCATTCGATTTGTAAAGTAATTTGTTTTGTCTTCAAGGTGTACACCCCTTTCCAGTTCTGGTTCAACTTCGTGGAGCAAGGGAACGACGTCGGTATGCTGACTGAAATGGAGTCCGAGATGAAGTAGGTTTTGGCGGACCTGCACCACCCACCAGGCTCATCATCCTTGTTTTCCCTTTCGCAGAAACTTCTACAACGACAGGAATCCAGACTACTTGAACGTGCTGCCGGGCTGTCTGCTGAAGCCTGGATACATGTGCGCCGTTAGAACTGAGACCAGCTGGCGTCGTGCTAGGATCTTGGGGACACCGCCACCAGGCGTGGCTACGGTCTCCATATACTACGTGGACTACGGTTCCCATGCCGATGTTTCCGCCGGCGACCTCAGATATTTGTCCACCCATTTTGGGGAACTGCCAGCGTTGGCCGTGCGAGGAACTCTCTCATACATCCACCCGCCGGACACCCACTGGCCTCCGGACAGTATGGAGCAGTTTCACCGGCTGGTGCTTGGCAAGGAACTGTTTGCCCACATAAACGAAGTAGATCTGGTTGAACAAATTCTCTTTTTGCGCATCTCGCAAAACAAGGAGTTCCAACCGTCGATCAACAGGATGCTGGTGGAAGCCAGGCTGGCCGGCAAGAGCCCGCACTATGACCCGCGGCATATTAAGAACAACCTTGGACGCCGCAAACGCTATCTTAGAGAGCGCTTGCCGAGGTAGGCTACCTTCTGTTGTCGGGCTCTAGTCAACGATCAAAGGGACTAACTTTTCGTTTTCTTTCTAGCCATGAGATGCTGGAGACGGGCGTGTTTCCCGTGCTGAATGAGGAGTTCGAAGTGGAGTTCGATGGCATTATTTATAGCCCCGCCTTTGGGAGATTCGAAGTGCCGAACGTCAAGGCGGAGTACAGTGCCCTCAGGGAAGCGCTGGTCGCTTGGATGCCGGCCTACCGCAAGGAGACGGAGCACTGGGGCCGCCTGTACAGGGAGGAGAAAATCAAGCTAAGGGAGGCTCAGCGTAAGATCAGAGAGGACTGGCTTGCTACCCAGGGCAGAGCAGAGCAGGAGACAGGCGACAGGCTAGTGGCACTTCACAGCAAGATAGATAAGGCTAACACAGAGAAAGTAGAAGCGATGGCGCCTGACCCAGTGTATGAGTCATCGGAACCTGATCAAGACGAAGGAACGCGACGCGAAGGGTATATGGATATGGTGGATTGATATCCATTATCCATTTAAGCACTAATTTTAACGCTTTTTTTTTTGCTAAAAGCCCAGTTTATGCCTATTCACATATATTTTTTAAACATCTTAAAGATGTTAATTTTGGAAATTAAAAACAAGGCTTATTTTTAATATCAGTATTGCCTGATCTCAGCATGGAATTGCAACAAGGTTGCATGAAGCCTTTAACATTTAATGACGGACGTATGTAATATCTATTTATGTTCCAATTTGACCTAAATAAAACTTTGTTTCTACTTCCAAATTTATTGACCAAAAATCTAACAACGAATTTAGTTCTTGCGGTTACAGTTGGCGGGGAGTGGGCAGCGGACCAAGGCGGCGGTGATGCGGTTACAAATCGAGGTCTGGGCGTGGCGTAACATTGGAAAATCCACTTGGGATCCTCAGACTGACGGTTTAAGGATATCTACTGCTCCAGAGTGCCTTGGAAATGAAGGGCTGACATCAAGTACTCTCGGTAAGGCTACTGGCCGTGGCTACTGCTGATGCGGTTGTGGCTCAGCCGTGTCCCCGCCTCGGAGCTGCCTATCCGTGGGTTCGTCGAAGCTTCGGGGTACCGGACAGGCGGGCTTGCGTGCGGAGAAGGCCTTGAACCAGGGCATCATCAGCGAAACGCGACGCCAGTTGTTGAGGGCGGGCAGTTGATCCGCCTCTGGATCCATGTCCTTCTCGGCACCCACTGTGGGTGGGGGCTGTTGGCCAGCTTTGGTGGTGGATCGAGTGTCCACGAGGGAAGCCATGTACTCCTCGGTGGCCAAGGGGGCTGTGCGCATCTCCTGGTCGGAGGACAAGGTCACCTGCTGGTACTGAGGGCGATGGCTTCGGTAATGGTGATGGGATCGGGCATTCTGGGCTGGCTTGACGTGGCGTAGGGGGTCCTCAGTGGTGGTGGAGCTGAGCGAGAAACGGCCCAGCGGCAAGGGCGAGGTCTTCTCGCGCATGTGCAGCCGCCGCCGCTGCTGCTCCGCCTCCTTCTCGTCCACCTGCTTAAGCCGTCGATGGCCCTCCGCCGGACCCTCCTGTCCCTCATCGGAGTAATAGGCCTCCTCCTGCCGGCTAAAGCGCTCCCTCGCCAGCTCCAGCTCATCTCTGTGACCCCTGAACGAGCGCTCATGTTGCTTTCGCTTGAGCTGAGGCTGCCGCCGCCGCCGCTCCTTCGCGCTCTCATCATTCCCCTCCTCCTCGGCCGCTGATAATGCCCGCTCGCCGCGAAGGAAACGCAGCTCCTCAGGGTCATCCAGCCCCTCCTCGGAGTATTCAGCCTGCAGCCTTAGGCGCTCTTCCTCCCGCCTGAAACGCTCTTCCGCCAGCTGCAGCTCGTCCTCTTCCTGCCTAAAGTAGCGCTGCTGTTCCGCCGCCAGCTCCTCCTCGTCCACCAGCAGATCCAGCTGGCTGGGCGTTAAATGTCGATAATCCGGACGCAAATGGGTCTGTGGTCTGCAACGACACACGAGGACATTGAATATTATACATTTTACTATAAAATGTAGAGAAAAATAAACTCCTTTTTGGTAGAAATAGAAAAATAAATCAAATTAATGATACTACCTAATTTACCCTAATTTATAATATACAAATGAAAAAGCTACAGTCGAGTGTGACCGACTGTAAGATACCCGGTACCCAAAGCATTGTGGGTGAAATTAAACAGCACATGAACATGGAAAAAAGAAAATGTTGACTAATGAAGGCAAATAGTGCTAGAAACATGTTGAGCAACACTCAAAAGAGACAAATGTTGCTAAGAAGATATGTATTAATAATATTTGAACATCAAGAAGAATGCTAAAGAGTATAAAAATTTTGTCTTCAAAGGTCTTAGCCGGACATGGCTAGATTTTCTATAAATGTTAATCCATATAAATGTAATTAATATTAAATATGGGAAAGATGCAAATATGTTTACCCAAAGAAACAAATATAAAAAAAATTAACATGCAAAAGAGATATTGGCATTTTCTCAGCTTGATCTTAATTTCAATTTGTGAATTATCCTAATCAATCTCTGATGCAAGTTTTACCGAAATATGTGATTATGTTTATAGAATAACGAGTCAAGAGGCACGAGACGTGCGATCTTATCGAACCTTATCTCCGGCTGATGCTTGACCGTTAGGCGTCGCTTGCAAATATTGAGCTGGCGCTCGAGATTCTGACGTGACTGGTCGTTCCCATACGATATCCGCTTCGCCGCCCGCTCCCGCCGGTCCAGGGCATCGCGTCTGGCATCGGCCACCGCCTTCATCTTGGCCGTGGCCCGGAGGTCGGCGCGCAGAAAACCGCCCATACCGTTTTCGGTCATCTGGGCATTCCGGCGCGATAACTGCTTGCCCAGTTCACGGGAACGGATCAGAGCTTCGGCACGCTGGTGGGAACGCCGCTGCTCCGGCGTAATGCCGGCAAATCGCTGATGCGGATGTTGATGGTGGTGCGGGTGGGGGTGATGACGCCGGTGCGCACTCTGACTGGTTGAAGTCGGTGAGGGAGAGCCGCCGCCGCTGGCTCTGGTGGCTGTATTGGCGGATTTGGAGACGCCGGCGACGGGGACGCCCTCCTTGATCTCCTCGATTTCGCGAAAGAGCCGCTTTAGTCTCACCTGGCGCATCTTCAGCTCGATGGTGCGATCGTTGAACTCCTGGATCCGTTCGTACTCCTCCCGCAGCCGCTGCAGCTGTCCGTTCTTCTTGCTGTTGTTGAACATGCGCCGGAAGTACGGCGTGGACTTGATCTGGTACGACATGTTCGCAGGACCTTCACTTGGCTTTCAACTCGATTTGTTTGTGGGTTTCGCGAATTCGTGGTTTCTCTACGTTTAAATGGCACTTGGAAATTTTGCAGCGTCCTAAAGGTTTTGTTACGAAAATGGATACGTGTGATTTGAAGGTTAGTTAGAAAATGACACCGGGAAAGTGGAACACCTTTGACGTGTGAACCCGAAGCCTACTGATAGAAGCTAAATACAGGGAATGTGGAATCGACGAGCCAAGGCCTACTTACAGCTACTCAAAAGTTAAGTAATATTAAGTTTTATTTTGATAACATAACCTAGAATCTACCACGTGGAAGCTGCACTTATGGTAGCGTTGCCATATGTGCGCTTTTTAAATGGAAACCCGTGTACATGTATGTGTGAAAGCCATGCATAGCTGTAAATCCCAGCAAGCTGCCTATCGGTTATCGGTGCTGCCGCCGAAGCACAGCGTCTTTTTTTACTCGTTGGCCAGGAAGCTGCGAGAGAAAGATTTCCATTTAACACATTAATATGTAAGCTATCTACCCTTAATCCAGTTGGAGTAAGTGATCCCTATAAGTTGCATCCTTGCCTCTAACCAATATCATTGTAGTACAGTTTGTTTGGTGATAGTTCAGCGTATTCTGGAGGATCTCTGCGTACTGGAGCTCCCGCTGTTGGATGGAACGGCCTCACCGGATTTAAGCAGTAATATAACTCGTTTGTATATTTTCCCAAGTAACTCGCACTATTTCCTCTCGTATACTCTGAAACGTTCTTATAGTCATTGTATGTATGTATATATTTCTCTACATTTTATGAGGATCAAAGTCTGAAGTTACTTCGTCGATTGCCTTACAAAGTCACCACATCCCCCATGTGAACCGAACACAATTGTGTCTATTCCAAAGTTGAGATAACTTTTGCAATAACTTTTGCTTTCTTTTTGTCCAGGACTCACAGATGGAGGCGTATTCCCTGGCGACTAGCCGGTGCAACACCTGTGCGGGGACTGGGAGTGGGAGGTGGAGCGCTCGGCGGGGTGCGTAGGGTGTCCCGAAAGCGTTGTCGATTAGACGCTTGAATGGCTGCACCCTGCACCCTGCCGTCTGCGTCCAACTCCCTGCTCTCCCTGTCAGCGCGAAATTGGCTAACGGACAGCTCGGCGCACATGTTCGATTATGGCCGAATCGAGCGACCGAGCAGAACCGGCGGCACATGACCTGGACACAGTGGTGGCAGGTATCTCTAGGAGGGTGTACGTACCTGTACCTGAGCAAAGCCAACATGGGTACGAATAATTACGCTCTATTATACTAACAACTAAGTTTAACAACTCATAAAGATATGCATATAATAGCCTTTAAGAAACTGAGGCTGGTCCTTACAATGGTAACCATAAATAGGTTCTCTACTTGTACCTTTTGCTTAATTATTTCAGGAAAATCTACCTACGGTACCTATCCCACATCCCTGGACGCGAATACTGGATGGGGTGGAGGCTCGTCGCTGCCTCTGTCACGTTTCTATGTGCTTCACTGAGTGCGCAGGGATGATGAGCGGGCAGCGGGCAGCGGGCGCAGGCGCAGCACAGCTCAGCTGGTCTCCGTGTCCGTCTCCGAGCTGTGCTCCGCTCGGCTCCTGGCAGACCGTCGCATTCCGTGGCCAGTCGCAGCGCGAGACGGTAGCCAGGTAGCCAGGTCGGACCATTGCTCTAGCTTCCTCTCGACGACACAATCCGCCAGCGAAACCAGTTCAGCTCAGCCTGTCAATTTTTTTCCGTGTGTATCTGTGTGCTTATTGTGACCTGCGACCTGACTTGCGTGAAGGGGCGCCCTCACCAGGACACACCATGATTGTCAACATGCCCGTCAACGGCGCGGGCAGTGCATCCAGCCTCAGTGCGAGCAGTAACAACAACAACAACAGCCAGGTCACCAATCAGAACAACGCAAGCAGCGGAGCTGCCGGCGACTACAACTTCCTCAAGCGAAAGTACGAGGAGGAGCAGGAGCTGGCCCTGGGCCACGACTACGAGCCCATCGAGGCGAATCCGTGGAAGAAGCGCCACCTGGACTACGATGCCGGCGACCTGCAGTTCCACCTGCAGCTGGAGCCGCCGGTTAGCGGCCCGAATCCACATCCACAAGTTCACAATCCGCCCACAGCCGCTGTCCCCGCCCAGTCCTCGACCTCCTCCTTCATCAACGATCTGTTCGCCTACGACAGCAGCCTGCTGGTGCCCGCCGCCGCCTACTCTCACTGTCCGCCGGCAAGTGCTCCGCTGGAGGACAACGGCGGCTGGACGGGCGGCGAGCTGCTGGAGCTGGATCATCGCTACAACTCCGGCCTGCAGGCCGAGCTGGGCCAGCTGAGCGCCACCTTGCCGCCGCCAGCGCAGGGCACATCGAGCGTCTCGCAGGCGCCGCCACAGCACCAGCACCAGAACCAGAGCCAGAATCCCAGTCAGAACCAGAACTTTCTGGTGCCCCAGAAGCAGCGGATATTGACGGCGGGCAGACGCACCTCCTCGGGCTCGAGCTCGGGAGCGGCAACGGGAACTGGGGCCAATGAAGCCTCCGAGGCGGACTTTGAGGACAAGAATCTCTCCTGGCTGCTCAACTTCAAGTTCGACGAGTTCCCGCACCTGTCGCCGCACAATCAGGGCCACAACCAGGCGGTGGGCCTGCCGGAGGGCAGTGCCACACCGGCGGCGGTCAGCACATCGCCCTGCAGCTCCGCCTCGCCCACATCCGCCTCAGCGTCGGCCGCCTCAGGCACGAACTCCAGCCACTCGCTGGGATCAGCGGTGATGGATCAGCGGGTCAGATCGCCCAAGAGCTGCTCCAGCACGGCGATGGTCACGACTGGAGCAGGTGATGCAGGCGGAGGCGCAGGAGGAGGTGGTGGTGGTGCAGCTGCTGGAGGCGGCGTTGCCGGAGTGGGCTCCACCAAAACGGGGCGCAAGTTCGAGGAGTTGGTAATGGAGGTCACCTCGGAGCTGGACGGCAACGATATGATCGTGGCAGAGCACGTGGTCGTCGAGGATACAACGTCCAAGGCGTGAGTACGAAAGATGGGAGAGATGGGAGTCCCCTTATCCACCAGTTCCGCCATAAGAACCTATTTCCTATCTTCAATTTAACTTTATCCTCGAAATAAGCTTACAAGATTTATAATAATTTTATTAAGATTTATTAAGACCGACCTGAAGCTAAGGGTAATCATTAACGAAGACATCATTAGCTATTCAAACCCTATATTGCACTTATTAGGGTATTAAGACTTAGTTCTTGGGTTAAATCTAAAGTTTAAATTACAGAAAGTTGTGTAAAAATGAAGGAAATTAACCACAAATCTATTTTCCTTTTCCTATTTTATTTTTTATGTATTTAAATCACTAAATTATTGATATTTCACTTGAATTTGTTATAGTTTTTGGATATGTCTTCGACATTATAGAATTTTCCCTATTTATTTGGGGATTCCCCATTGATTTTCCTTTGCTCCCGTTTATTTCCAAATAGATTTCGAGTTTTTTTTCGAAAGTGAGTAGTTAGAAAGGGTTTGAGGTTTGCGAATGCGTAAAACAGTTTCAAATACTATGTATTTTGCCAACAAAATTGAATCTTTGTGGATCAAAGACATATATAATATATTGTTTACATTTATATTTATGGTTTTAATACATTTTAAATGCCCTAATATCTCCTCTTATTAGATTATTATATTATTTTGTAAATAATATCTGATTTTCTAATATCTGCATATTTCTTATATATTTCACGATTTGTGCGTTCTCCATTTGCTGTGTGCCTCCGTCCTCCAATCGATGACGACGAACCGCACCCCCACCGTCGACGAATGAATGAACGAATGAACCACCCGACCCGATCCGACCCGACCACTGATTCACCCCAAACCCGAATCCGAATCCGAAACCAACCACCGCAAAACAAGCAGGCCAAAGAAACCACCGTTCACCTACACGGAGCTCATCGAATACGCCCTCGAGGACAAGGGTGAGCTGACTGTGTCGGGCATATACCAGTGGATATCGTAAGTACTCCAATCCCAAACCCAAACCAACCTCACCCAGCCACCCCCTGGAATCCACCCCCGTTGATGGACGCCATTTTGGCATGTAGAGGGTGCGCGCCAGCCGGATGCAATTAAACAAATCTCAAGCATTTCTTTTGGGCATTCCCGTTGGCCATTTGACTTGGCTGCCTGCTGCCTGCTGCCGACGAGGTGTTGCTCATGTCGTTGGTACTCCTCCTGGTTGTTAACCAAACAACAAGCTGGGAAAGAAGCAACAACAGCGGCCAAAGAGTGCCAAAAGTTTGCAGCTCGAACAATTTATGGGCTCGGAAAATAGCATTTTCCTCGGCCGGGGCTTACGGTGAGCAACCGAAAAATGTTGCGATTAGTTAGTTGCTCAACAAGTTGTTTGGCATTTCTTGGCTCTACTTATCAGATATGGGTAAGGGGATACATATATATACAACGATTTATTGTTCGCTTACAGAAATCTATCGCCAGTCTCGGTTTACATTTTTACCAAGTTTTTATACCATTGCTGAGGGTATTTCCCAGGCAGGCAGAAGGAGAAATCTCTGACCCTATAAAGTATATATATTCTTGATCAGCGTCACTGGCCGAGTCGATTTAGCCATGTCCGTCTGTCCGTCTGTCCGTCTGTCCGTCCGTCCGTCCGTGTGAAACAACAGATCTCAGAGACTATAAGAGCTAGAGTTAAAAAATTTGATGACAGCATTGGAATCTGTTGCACACAGATCATGTTTGTTTTAAAATTTGGCCACGTCCACTTCCGCCCCCGATAATAATAAAAACCTGTATATAAGCTATAGGCGTGATTTTCGGCTTAAAGTAAACAGATAGACTTGATAAGTAGGCAATCGCGGACGAGTTCTAAAAATTTGAGTAAAATCAAATGATAAACATAGAAGTTATTAAACAATAAAGTTTCTGTGTAAACTTTTTGAGAGAGAGAGAGAGAGAGAGCGCACGTGCTTGTTGGTCAACATGTTCCCAGCAACATTTGTCGCTTTCGAGAGTTGCCCAACATGTTCCTAGCAACACTTGTCTCTTTTGAGTGTTGCTTAACATGTCCCTAGCAATATTTGTCTTCATTTGTTAACATTTTCTTTTTCCATGTTCATGTGCTGTTTAATTTCACCCACAATGCTTTGGGTACCGGGTATCTTACAGTCTGTCACACTCGACTGTAGCTTTCTCACTTGTTTTGTGTTAGCTTTGAGGAATTTATGGCATTCCCCTAAAGGAATACATGTATTCCTGCGATTAAGGTTAGATTTTGGCCATGTATGTCCATTTGATCTCTTTTTCCCCTATCCCTCGTTTGTCTTGGACCAAATCCAGTCACAGCACGTCTCACGGTGCAGCATTTTGTGCGGCTGAGCTTGAGTAGCTTGATAGACCTGATCATATCTCCCTTATAAAAGCATATAAACGAAAGCATTAGCCTTAGCTTCGGATGCCTTTAAGGTTTCTTTTTATTAAAATTAACGTTAGAAATGCAAATCGGTTTTCCCTTTACTGCCACATGTGTATGCCTCGTGTCCCCTCAGATCCTTGCCTCTGCTGGTTGTTATTACCTAGTTTCAAGCCCTCTCTCTCCTTTCCCATTCCGTAGTTTCCCCAAAACCCGAAAGTTGGAAAATATCAATTCGACAAGAGTCATAAACGAAGAGAACCGAGAACTTTTAACACATTTTTCAAGGTTCATTAATTTGGCATTTCCCTTGCCCGCTCCTGCTCCCGCTGCTGCTCCTGCTCCTGCCTGGGGGCCCAGGAGGAGACTGAATCAGTGTAAATATTTGAAGCCGCAGCCGAAAACGTTGCGTGTAAATATCCTATATAAATTTACATACAAAACCACCCCGTGGCGGGTTTGGGGAGGCAAATAATTTATGACATTTGCCCATCACCTGCCGCCGCCGCCACCGCCGCCGCCACCGCCGCCGCCCCTGCATTTAGTGTAATGAGCCGACAGTCCGAGGCAGTCAGTCAGTCAGTCCTCCTTCAGCTCCTTCATAAGCTTCGCTGCCATAAGTTTCTGGTTCGGCGTTTCGGAGCAACTTTTCATTAACCATTCACAAATTTACTTTGTGGGAGCGCGCCCTCTGCCCCATCGCCTTGGGTGGTTGGCTGGCTGGCTGGTTGGCCAGGGACTTGTCCTCGTACATTCAAGGCGAAACTGGCGCCTGCGCCCTGCCAATGGCTCCCCCCGTCCAACGGCAATTCAGGGAACTTGCAGCTCGCCCACGCGACCCGTAGAGCCCCTCACCCCGTGCCAGCTTAATCGCTTCGTGGCCCGGGTCCTGGCAATTGCCCATGAAATTTCCACGCCACTCGCCGTTCGCCGCTCACAATAATTATTAATTGCGGGGGTTGGAGGCGTCCCTTCCGGCTTTTCTACACCTTTTACATGCATCATTGCATCCACGGGATCAGGTGTTTGACATGCCAGTGCCCATGTCCATCCCCAGACTGGCGAGCAATTACCCGACCAGGGTTTAAGGGGTTAAGTGGGTTAAGCGGGGGTTGGTCCGCCGCCTGCGCCTCCGCCTATTCTTCCGGTCAATTTCGAAATGCATATTGAGTGTTTATGGGATGCGGATCATGCTTGATCGCCCAGGGAGGACATGTGGCAGGATCAGTTGACAGAGAGGGCCACTCACTCCCTTGGAACGACCGCAACTAGGATAACTATCAGAATTTACGATATTTTCCGAGCCTTTTCCCTTTTTGTAAAATGTAAAAATATTCAAATGATGTCGGAAAAAACGTTACTTTTGTCTCAGCTAATCGAAATACCATTTAATTTTCCTTTAAATAAGTAACTTACATATGTTGGTTTTCAATCAAGTTAGACTTCGTTCTTGGCTAAGCAAAGCTGTAAGAGAGGTAAAACCTTCTTAAATAAATAAGAAACTAGGAAGTAAGTCTAGTTTGCCCACTCGCCTTTATAGAAAATGATTACATCACTGGAGTCCCTATAAGTTAATATTCGAGGGCTTGACATGTCTGCTAGCCAAGGTTAATATCGATTTGGCTTTCCACAGAGAGTCAGTCGTACCTTTCAAGAAGCCAACTTCTCCTGCTCCGCCTGACTGCGATGATCCAAGATCGAGTCCGATGGTCTTGGGATAACTTTGGCTTTGCCTTGCCTTCGGCGAGGCGTGGCCGGCTGGAAGTTACGCCCAGTTAAGCGCAGGAATAAAAAAATTGGCAATTGCCATTAAAAAGTTTTTCATTTTGCCCAACCGAAATGAGGCAACTTTCTACTTTCGACTCTGTGCACTGCACTCTATGCTCTGTGCTCCTCTCCGGCCATAAATCCAAGCAATTTCTTTTATTGGCCGGGCAGCAGGCAGCAGGATGTGGACGAGCCAACGAGCCGCAACAATTTATGAACTGACTATAGCGCAAAGGCAATAACTAACCGTGTCCCGTGGCCGCCGCCCCCTCCAGATATATACTATATATTCGCACACTATATATATGCAGATATATAATAAATGCAGAGCTGGATCCGGCCGGGGCCAGAAGTAGTTGCCCAGTCTGGTGGCCCGGTCCTTGCTGCCATGTCAAAAAAAATGAAGCTCTCGCCGGAGAGCGAGGCGACGCGAGGCGACGCGAGGAGTGTGTGCGAGGAGAGCTGGCTTGCGTGCCAGGCACTTCCAGACACGGCCCGGCCCGGCCCATTTGGGCTTGAAGCCGTAGCCGTAGCCGTAGCCCTAGCCCGGGCCAGAGCCAGAGCCAGAGCCAGAGCCAACCAACTAGTCCGAGCGACCATCGCAGCCTATCAGACCCCATCCTCGGCCTGGCAGCCATGTCTGACGCGGAGCCGAGGCCGGAGGACGGCACGGATAGTCAATTACATTTCATTTCCAATCGTGCTGGACAGCCACCCTGGGAGATACACCACTCTATTGCTCCCCGTAGCTCCTATTAGCCTCTAGTCCTTAGTCCTTAGTCTTGTTCAGCAAATACGTACACAATAAAGGAAAATAAGGATATCAGCAATTAGAATATTTCGTATACCGATTGCCCAAGAATAATCAGCTGAGAAGGCTCTTTCTGAAGAAATGGCATAGCCAGATTCTTAAGGAGGTGTTAAGATTAAACAAATATAAAACCCATCTTTATATTATTTCCAAATACTTAACATCTGTAGACCCCATGGAGTTATTGATCTGTGTATGAGTATAACTTCTCTTTTCTGTTTGATTTATCCAGAGCTGCGTTTTAGAAAGCTCAAACTGTAGAATTTTTACTTTAAATCAATGGTAAAAGTAGTTAGGTTAAAGCTCTAAATACGAGTATTTATCGCGAAGACTAAGTAAATATGCAGCTTTATTATTTCAATAAAAACTAACATATAACTGCTTTCCGAATTGAAATTAGGGCTGTTTTTGCTTAGTTATGATTATTTTAAGCTTTGATTAGTCCCAAAAATTATCAACCTTTTCGAAATATATTTTTAACCCAAAAATGGGAAAATTTTAGGTCTTTATGAGAGCATATTACGACCAATAAGGTAGCAATATCCAAAGTATCAAAATATTTTTAGATTCGCCATTAAAAACTTAATTGCTTAAAATTAAAATATCGAAATAAACTTAGGAAAAAAATTTTGGCCATTTTCTGCAAATTTAATAAAGGTTTACATCATTAAAATTGTCAAAAATTAAAAAAAAATTTTTTTTTTTTTTTTTAATTTCTAAACTCTGTATGCAGATTTATTTATTAACTGAAAACAAACATAAAACAGCCTTCCGATTTAAAATTAAAGCTGTTTTGGCTGAGTTCTGATATATTTTGGATCTAAATATAAGGTCTCCTATAGCCAAAATGGGAGTGATAGCAAAAAGCCGTGTATTTTCCGATTCGCCATTAAAATTTTAAGCATTCAAAACTAAAATATTGAAAAATATCCGAAAAAAAATTTGGATCGAAATTTCAAAATATGACAAGGGGTACCATCATTAAAATTGTCAAAAACTGAAAATTTTTTTTTTTTAATTTTTTTTTAAACGCAGTTTGCAGGTTTTTTTATTTACTAAAAACTAAAATAAAACAGCTTTCCGAGTTGAAATTAAAGCTGTTTTGGCTAAGTTATGATTATCTTAAGTTTTTATTTGTCCATAAAACTGGAATACTTTGGGAAAAATGGTTTTTAAAGAGATCGGTTTGATTTTCAATGGCTTTAATACTTTTAAACTTAACTTAAGAACTGATTATATTATAAACGTTACTACAGTAACAGAAAACAATAAAAAACAAAACAAAAAAGATAAAAACATCCACTTTAGTGCAGTTTAAAGCTGTAAATCCCTCCGAAAACCTTATATTAACTTTTCTATATAATATTAGGTTCATTAAACGACTATTTATTCTATTATTCGCATATTTATTCGCATTCGTTACTTTTAAACACTTTTAGTTTGCGAATCTGCATTTTAAGGAGTTTCCTTGCAGCCTTTTGTACTTATTGAGTTCTTTAAACGGGTATTAAACCTTTATAGAGCCCACGGCTTCTGAAGGTATTTTGTAGCAACTTTTATTAATCTCTGAAAACCTGAACCAAGGGGTTGAGAACTTGAAAGCCCAAAAATATCAGCTACTAATGGAGTGATGTTTTGACCGAAACAGCAAAGTAAACTATATGTTATGTATATATGCAAATGGCGGTTATTATCAAGGGACTGGGAATGGGTTCTAAAAGGGGGCTGGGAGCGACGAGGACATGCCGTGTATTTCGACAATTTCGCAGCAAGAGCCGCCTTTCCGCCTTGTCCCCTTGCCCACTTCCTCCTTTCTCCTTTCTCGAAGTCAGTCAGTCAAATTCATTGACAACGATGACGACGCTGATAGCGGGTATTTGATTTTTACCTTTAACTTAACAAAGCCACTCAGGCAACCATCCAACCATCCACTGCCACCCGGAATCCCATCCCTGGGAGACCCCTTCGAGTGGGGAACTACGTGCTTGAGGCCACGTTGACAATTCGACAAGTGCGGCAGACAAACTGTGGTATATACACAGTGGCTCTGGCTCGGGCTTTGGCAGATATCTGGAGAGATAGGACCGGATATCGATTGGCCGGGGTGCACGCTGATGATTAAGCCCAGACAGTCATGCAGCTCCCATAAACTATCCCTTCGGAACTATCATTTGCTGACTTAATGTTGTGAAATTTACAAGTCAAGACGGTGGCAGGACAGACCGGAACTTGAAGTTATCCTCGAAGATAACTGAAGGAAGACCTCCAAGACTCAAAGGGTTAAGATATGCTATTTCGTTTCGCTGACAGACTTCCGTACTTCAATTTAAAGGTTGGTGGGATCCTTACATCCAAGCAAAGCTGCTCTGAACAGGGAGAAGCAACCACCTAATGGCTAATGGAGTTGAATCCATTTATCTGTTCCCTGCTCCCTGCGGAGGCAATTTCAAGTGCCACATCATTCGACGACTCCACCGGTTGATGCGTCATGACGGGCTGCGTGCCAAATCATAGCCGATTCCTCCTCTATCTGCTCCATGTGTGGACTGTATGCGGGGGTCATTAAGGACTCCACTCGGCTCCGCGGATTTCCATATTTCACTCCATTTATGAGTCGTCATTGCTCCCAAATAAAAGAAGGAAGGCGAGTCGGGGAAAACGATTTTGAAAGAAAAAAGAGAGAAATGGAGGAGTTGCGGAGCCCAGACCAGCGATTTTTCGGTTCAGCTCGCGTGCTGAAATGTTTTGGATTGCTTTCGGAGCTGTAGCCGGAGCCGGAACGTGGGCGTGGATCAGTCGGGGGCAGTGGCAGTTAACCAATGACATAGCCCGGTCCTCCGCCCTCACGGGGGTTGTTTTTCCACCTCCGAGCGGCGCGTGTCGCCCACCCCACCAGCCCTGCCTCTCGCTCGCTCTCGGTGTGTCGTAATTTGAAATACTTTCCATTTTGTTGCCCGCACCCCACGCCCAACGCCCACAAGTCCACCACCGAACTATCCATAGCCCGAGCCCAAGCCCAAACCCCAACCCTACCGCCCGACCACCCTTGCCAGGAATCCTGGCACGCGATGTCCTTTCCGGTCGTCGTTGTTTCCTCTTTACATCCAGCAGGGGAGTGGGCTGATTGCGGGCTGGCTGCCACCCAGACATGGGGCATACTCCATTTTTTTCCCATCCATTTCTTCCGCCTCCGAAATCGCCTGTTCGTGACTGACTACCAAATACGGAGCCAGAGTCAGAGTCAGAGCCGGAGCCACAGCCAGAGCCGGAGCCGGAGAGAACGACGGCGCAAAAAGAAACGACGCATAATTTGTGCCAGTGGCGCTGTCCGTGTCCGTGTCCCTGTCCATGTCCCTGTCCGTGTCCATGTCCATGTCCGTATTCCCTCATTCAAGTATTCCCTCCGACAAACACACATTTGTGTGAGTCTGCCGCAGTGCTGTGCCTGTGCTGTACCTGTGCCTGTGCTGCGATGACGTGTTTCGTGGAAATTGCCTCGTTTCCGCTGTCCGTCTGTCCGTCTGTCCCTCTGTCCGCTCACGTGTCCGGGATTGGTTGGTCCAAAAAGGGGCTGCAACTTTTCACTACAATTGGTCAATAGGTTGGGCCAGCAGCTGGCCAGTGAGCGGCTCGCTTGAGGCACACGCAGAGGCAATCCTTGGGGATGACACTTGACAACCTAATTAATTAAACCATCCTCTACTCTGTGCCTTTCAGCGATCGCTTTCCCTACTACAAATCGAACGACGACCGCTGGAAGAACTCGGTGCGACACAATCTGTCCATTAATCCGCATTTCCGCAAGGGCGTGAAGGCGCCCCAAGGTGCCGGCCACCTGTGGGCCATCTCCAGCGGGGATTCGGCGGAGAATGTGCTGGCCTGGGAGCATGTGAGTGACAGTTTAAGGCCGCAGCAAGCCCCAAGTAATTACGAACTCTTTGCAGAAGAAGCAGCGTCTGGATTTGTTCTTCAAAATGGAGTCCATCAATCGGGAGCGCATCCAGCAGCATCAGCAGCAGCTGCAGCAGCAACAGCAGCATCAGCATCAGCATCAGCAGCAACAGCAGCAGCAGCAACAACACAATTGCCACTCGCCGCAGCAGCAGCAGCAACATCAGACACAGCAGCAGCAGCAGCAGCAGCAGCCACAGCATCCAACGCAGACCAGCAATTGCCTGTACGACGAGGCGGCGGTGGCCGCCGCTACGCTTACCCAGGAGATGCTGCAGCAGGCGCCCGGGGGCGGAAGCGAGGCCTCCCACAACCAAGCCCATGGCCATCACAATCACAATCACAGCCATCACCAGCAGCGGCTGCTGCCCTTCAACGATCTGCTGAGCGACGACGAGCTGCGAAAGACGGCGGGCCAGATCCTGAATGGAATCCATCGCGAGGTGGAGGTGCAGTCGGTCAACTCTATCATCAGCACCTACCACGATGTGCTGCTGGACAATGGTGAGAATGGGTCGATCGAGCGAGGCTGCCACTCTCCATGCTCACTTGCCTCTTTCCCTTTTCCCCTCTCCCCAGAAGACTATCTCAATCCCATACACAAGGACGTGGTGGTCACGGAAAGCGGTCTGCGCCAGCAACATGGCAACCTGGGCAGCAGCCTGGGCAACAGCAGCAGCCACATGAGCGGCAGCTCGCAGTACTACATCACCGAGATCGATCCCATGGAGCTGGGCATCCAGATGTCGCACCAGGTGGAGCCCTCCGAGGAGGAGGTGCTCTTCAGCGACGAGTTCAACCTGAACTACTTTGGCTACAATCCCGGCAGCGACATTGTCGCCTGACCGCGCAACAGACCGCCACAGACGCCAGCCGCTGCTCCAGTTCCCCTTCCAGTTCCGGCTGCAGCTCCAGCTGCCGTTCCCGCTCAGCCAAGCCACTGATCCTGCTCCATGCCATGACAACAATCGTAACTGTAGCCGATACTCATAAGCCAACTCTAAACGAATACTAGTCACACTTTACCCACACTTACCAGTAACCACCTAACGACTGTAGTCCCAGTCCAAGTCCCAGACCCATTCCCAGTCCCAGATCCCGCCCCTCCCCTTTCGTAATTGTATAGTCTAGTCTTGAGTGTACCAAAAGCCCTTTTTTTTGTCAGTACTTTAGTTGAATACCTAGAATACCTAGGATAAGTAGCTTGCTAGCCCTAAGTACATATCCCCCCATATCTATCTGTACGTGTCCGAGGGTGCGCATACTTAGCCCTGGCCCCTGCTCCTCTCCGAACTTAGTTAAGTGTTTTTACATGTAGCCGAATATCCGCAAAGATACCAGACGGTACGCTCCTCGAGAGCGAACGGAGCAATACTAATCCTAGTGCGTAGGGAAGCTGTTTACCCTTACCCAAGTCCGTAGAACTAATGGCACCTAACTGGTTTTATTCATTATGGCAAAATAAATCTTTTTTTTATTAAAAAACAACGACGAATCTCTTGTAATTCTACAAGGCATCTAGTAGGCCCCGCTCCGAGCCGGCGCCTGTCAACACTCGGGCCTGTCAAGGTGCGGCAAGCAAAGTTTCATTTTCTATCGAACCGTTGGCTAGTAAACACCATTATAAAATTCCTAGTAAAATTCGTTCCGTTCAGTTATACAAAAAGTAAGCAAAAATTTGTGATATTTTAGACTAAATTCAGTGTTCAGTGTCGCGGAAACGAACCTTAATAAACCATTGTTTTTCCAGAGTACGCAGTCCCGGCATGGAGAAAACCAATATGTCTCTGAAGCCCAGAGAGGCGCTGCCAGTAGCAGAGCTGCCTGTAGGAGAGCTGCCTGTAGGAGAGCTGCCCGAGCGTGAGACGCCTTCTTATCCGGCGGCCCAAGAGCCCTTCTTGGACCGACGTTGTATCCCAAGAATCAGGAGTCCGAAGTTTCTGCTGCTTTCGTCGGAAGAAAGCCCTTCCGAACGCACAAAAGAGCTGCCGAAAAGGCTGGTCGAAGAAGCGCCTGGCACCTCCAGCCAGGTCAAAGAGGCCAGCGTGAAGACGGGTCCACAGGTCTATCTGCGCCTGCGTCCCGTCGACAGACGCTCAGCTTCTTACTCGATCTCCGCGGACGGCAACACTATCGTTGCCACGAACAAGTCGAACCGCATGGAAAAGCGCTTCCAATTTACCGCCATCTTTGACGAGTCTGCGGACCAGCGCCACATCTATGACACCTGCGTGGGCCCCAAGATCTGCGCGGAAGAGAGCGTGACCCTCATGGCGTATGGCACCTCGGGCTCGGGGAAAACCTTCACCTTGCTCGGTGACGATCAGAGCGCCGGGATCATTCCCCGTGCGTTGTGCAACATATTCGCCCTTCGCAAGGATAAAATACACACATGGCCGTTTATGAAGGTGGTCAAGGGCTGCCTCGCCCAGCTGCAGTACGCCGCCGCGCAGAAGGAGATGGAGGTAAGAGCGAAGCTACTCAACTTGTGCCCCGACCTCACCCCAGGGCTGGAGAGGAAAATCGAAGAGGATCACGCATTCTCGGCCAAGACCTCTGGCTTCAGTGAAGGGGCCTTAATATATGTCTCCTATGTGGAGATTTACAACGAACTGGTCCATGACCTTCTGGAAGTTTCGTCCAAGGTGGTCCAAGAAGGGCCGCGCAAGAACCTGAAGCTTGTTTGGAACAAGGGTGAGGTCTACGTCCAGGGCCTTACCAGCGTCTTTGTCCAGAGCAGCGAGGAGGCGCTGCGTCTGCTCCGGCTTGGTCGGCTGCGCTCCACGTCCGCCGCCACTGAGGTGAATACCAATTCCAGTAGGTCTCATTGCGTATTCATCGTGGACTTGATAAAGTGCAACCGCCTGGGGTTTACCGCACACACCACGTTCAAGTTCTGTGATTTGGCAGGCTCTGAAAGGGTCAAGAGCACTGGGACCACCGGTCAGCGCCTAAAAGAGGCACGGAAGATTAACACGTCCTTAATGACACTTGGACGGTGCTTAAAGGCGGCCAGCACGGGTCAGAAGATAATTCCACACCGGAATTCAAAGCTGACTATGATTCTGAAAGGAGCATTGCTGGGCAAAGAAAGAATTTTGATTGTAGCCACCGTCTCGCCGGTTGAAAGGTCCCATGAGGAGAATTTGGTGGTCCTCAATTTCGCTTCAATCGCCAAAAACATTGTCTTCAAGGGGCCCGTAAGGAAGCAGCACCACACCAGCCTCGCCGATGTCCTGAAGCTCGCCAAAATGGCGGCCGACAACGAGGACAGAGAGAAGGCCATGCAACTCGAGGCCAAAAATGCCAGCCTGGAGCTCGAGCTCTCCAGTGAAAAGCGGCGTCACGAGGAGGAGAAACAATTACTGACCCTTGAGATCGAGAGACTGATGAGGATTCGTATTACTGACTTGGAGACTACTCATGAGACCGAGGAGTCGCAGTCTGGAAAGGTCCGTTCTGCTCGATATCATTGCATCATCTCGTGAAAATCTTATTGCACTACTGAGAGGGGCAACTTAAGCTTTTTGCCGGAAATTGCGTGCCTTTGAATGGCTTTTTATACTTCTAGCTTACCTTTTCTGGGCCTTATATGTTTTTAAAATTTTCTGTACATAAACTGACCAAAGATAGTTGTTATTTTTGAAAACAACTACTTTTATAAACATACATTTACAAAAAAAAAGCCAAGGACCATGCCACTTGATATTTGCGCTATTTATTTCACGTTCTTGGAAAATCTACTCTTGAGATTTATAAAGTCGAGTGCATGACTTTTTCATATCTATCAAGAAAGAGCTAGCTTCGGCAAGCCGTAATTTATATAACTTGCAGAATTAAAAAAAAAAACAAATAAGTATTGCCTTAATTAAAATAAGGGATCGAATATATAGTTTAAATCCCAAATCTTTAAAAACAATAAAAATCGGCTAATAGGATAATTTGACCCGATCGTTCCTATGTCAGCTATAGGATATAGTGGTCTGAATTAAAATTCGGCTTTTTTAATCGCTTTTGCAGCCCTCGCTTAGCTGTCCGATCTGACCGCCCAGAGGGCGTGTTATGAGCGCGCCACCTTTTCGGCCGTTTTTGAAACCCACGCTTAGCTCTCCGATCTGACCGCTCAGAGGGCGTGTTAAGAGAGCGTCACCTTTTTAGCCGTTTTTGCAACCCACTCTTAGCTTTTCGATCTGACCGCCCGTGTTAACGTCAACGTTATAAACAGCTTTTTATTTCAAGCAAAAGCTGGTAACCAGTGTTGCCAGGTCTTGAACAAAAAAAATTGCCAGATTTACGAAAAAAACTAGCTGAAAATAGCAAATTTGTTTGTAAAAATGGCTGAAAAATGGCTAACATTTTGTTACCCCAAAAAATAACCAAATTACCCTAAAATAACCAAAAAATTGAATTTTAATTTAAATGTCCAATAATGATTTTATTAAATCTACATCTTCACTGTCTTCATTGTTATATTTTTCATTTTCGGCCACCATTTTTAAAAATTTCGTTGGCACTTCATAATCGTGGAAGCATTTTCCATTTCTGCGCAGGCCGTATCTATAAAGAGGAATATTAATAATGCTGCTTTTAAAACTTAAGTAAATGGAAATACCTTATTTTTAAAATTGAATTTAGTATTTTTATATGTAACCTGTTTCTGAGGTTACTTTTTACTATGTTCATTTGACTGAACACACGCTCTACCTCAGCATTTGACCAAGGCAAACAGAGTAGCCTTAGGCTGCAAACATAGTGCGCGCTGAAGCCGAAGATGAAGACGAAGCTGAAGACGATTTGCTTGTGTTTCATACAATCTTCTTCGCAAGCACTATGAACGGCTTTGCTCGTATTCATACAAATCGTTCTGTCCAGTTTTTCGTCTTCGTCTTCGTCATCGTCTTCATCTTCGTCTCAGCGCGCACTATGTTTGCAGCCTTATAGCAAACAGCGCTAAGGACTTGAAAGGGTTGTTGTCACCTGAGTCCCTAAAGCTCAGCACTTCTGCCCAAAATTTGAGTATTTTCGCTGTAACTGGTAATTTTCACAGACCTAAATCACGGGTTCGAGAAAATTGCCGAAAATAGCTGAAGTTTATTTTAAAGTAGCTAGATTTATAGCTAGTAGCAATTTCTTAATTTTTCTAGCATTCGGCCTTTCAAAATGGCTAGAACTAGCCATAAAATTGCTAAACTGGCAACACTGCTGGTAACACTGATCGTTGATCCGCACTATTTTTTTTTTCATTTGCAATTCAGTTAATTTTAAAACTCGAAACCGTGCGGACGTGCAGAGCCGGCTTGCTGACTTTGTTTGTTTGACTTTGTTTGTGTTTGCTGCCGCCACAGTGTTGTTTTGTTACGTGCGCGCGATCCGTGGCTTTGTTTGTGTTTGCGTTTGCGCACTCGAAAATCACTTGTTTGCTGGGCGCTCCGCTGGCCCCAAGGATGTTTGTTTGATTGTTTTACTGTTGTTTCGGGTGACAAAAACTAAATCGCAGTGCGAGAAAGAGAAAAAACCAAGCAAAGAAGACGTGAAAGAGCATCGGCGGTTTGTTTTGTGTGTTTTTTGTTCAAGTGAAAGCGTGTGAAAAGTGGCCAACAACACTTGAGGTTGAAGCCCTCTCTCGCGCTCACTCTTCGCTCTCTCCTCTCTCTCTGGGAGGGAGGAGGTGCTGCGCAAGCCAAGAGGCCAGGACGCGAGGAGACCGGTGACCCTCCAACATCCTCCCATATCCTGCCAGTCTTGTGGCCAGCTCAAGCTTCCGGTCGACATGAAACCGCAACTGTTGCATCGCCACAGCCGCAGCCGCAGCCTCCGCCCTTCGTCTTAGCCGCAGGTGCAGCCAGGTAAGTGAATACCCCTGGGTAAGATCGGTGACCAATTGGCCACGGTCCGATAACACGCCGGGTTACGACATCCAGCTAATCTGATTAGCTAGCAGCCCATCAATCATCCCATCAAATGCCGATCTCCGCTTTGCCTGGGAAGTGATTCTCTCCGATGGGAGAACTACACTGCACTGAAAGAAAAAGTTGGGCACATGAAAAGGGGATCAATTTGGTCCTAACTTTGGTCAAAAAAGTACTAATATACGCCTGATTTATGCAGGAATATATAAATTTGCTAACTTATAAATTTTACAGATAATTACGGTGAAAAAATCCATTTAGCTAATTTCCAGGAAATCTTTATAAAGATGTGAAGCAGATTTTAAATAATTCTACTATCATTTTCTATCATTTTTTTGTTTCTGTGTAGTTGAATGGGAAAGCCAGAGGGAAACGGGTTCAAGCAGGGATCAGTAGAGGTTTCAATTGCATGATGATGGTGGTTTCCTGTCAAAAATGAAGCGTTTCACTTGATTTTCTTCGTTTCCATTCTACCTACTGGGAATAGAGACTTATTGGAGATTAGTTGGGGAGGTTCTTTCTCCGGAAGACCTTTGCACTTTGTTTGGGTTTTGAGAGTTCAGCGAGTTCTGACAGTTCCTCGGGATTATACCTCTGGGTTTGGAAATGAATTAAGGCTAAAGATATATTTATTAATCCATATTAGAGCATAAATTCAACATTTATCAGGCCTTCGATTGCTGAAAAACCCGAACGACAGATTTCATGGCTTCCGAAGGTCTCTTTACAGCTTTAAATGTATATTTTCTTGTCACTGTTTTCGGCCACAACTCCACTCTTATTTGGGCCTGTTCTTGTTTCGTTTTGGCAAATGTTTTTTGAAATGCTCCGCTCTGTGTTTGCCTTTTTGGCTGGTTTTTGCTTTTTGGCTTCCCCGGTCTCTCATTCAGACAAGTAGTTGGGGTTTCGGGGTCAGCTTCTCTCGATGTGTACGTATACGTGATGTATTTTTGCCATATTTCAAGTGCTACTGATTGATGGCTAAGGTTTGCTTCAGTTTTTGAAGTTTTCAGCTTTTTCTCCATGTTTTGTTTATGGTAAAAACAGCAAAGCACAGTGAGAGAATTGTGTGTTTTATTCAATAATTTCCAGACATTTTTCAACCACTGTGCCGTGTCCCCAATTGCATAAAATTTGCGTAGCTGCTGCCGCGACTTTGTTGATTTTTTCCCCGATCTCGACTCGATTTTCACCTGCCCAAGCAACGCCTTCAGGTGCGTAGCCCGTAGCTTGGCTCGGTCCAGCTCTGGTTGGTAATCGATGCGTTCGCAAAATGCCGTCCCGTTAAGTGTTGTCGCCGCCAAAAGATTGTTAATTGCCGTTGTTGGTCGGTCGCCAAACCCGTACACTATGTGCTGCATGCTATATAATATACTATATACTGTGGCCATGGGAATGGAGCCAAACCGGGGGGTTTCGAGAGGCAGAGTCTGCGCGAGCTGCCATGTAATTAAAAACCATCAGCAATCATCGTAGGTTGGTCGCCGATTTCATAATGAAAAACATAAATACTAAGGAAAAAAGAAAACTAATAGCTCTATGGACTAAAGGAGTTTCCAGAAATCCCCCTGAATTTTTTTCAGTACTCGAGATATTTGATGATAATTTATTTATCTTGAAATCCTTCAAAAAAACCGCTATATGCGGTTTGTATAGGGCATAAAAGCGAGAGGAGAGAGCAGACAATGGTTAGAAGAAATTTCTTTAGACGAAATTTGCTATTTCTGCTCAATTGGAGCAACAAGTCGGGCACACATGTGTGTAGGTCTGTGAAGATACAGCCAGCAGACAGGCAAATGTCAATTTAGCAATTGTTCGAAGCAAATTGCGTGAGAATCAAACGAGTTGAGGCTGAAGTCGACGAGCTGAGGCGGCTGACCTAATGCCATTCCATGCGAATTGGAGTTATAGCCGGGAGCCGGGAGGAAGACAAGAAGTTTTCGGATTAAAGTAATGGCGACATTTGAGGAATTATGGGTCAGAGCGGAAAGAGAGTCCAATTGTAATTCCCATGGATCCGAGGCGTAGTTCCCAGAAAGGAACAATTTTAAAAATATCGATATCTCAGAAACTCCCATAGTATCGATTCATCGGGCGATAGCCTTGCCGCTGTTCCCCACCTCTAACCGAATACAACTCTGAGACGCACGTGATTTTTCCTATTTGCCAACTATGAATCCCTTTGGAAGCGACTACGGATGCCAGGCTGGCAGCCAGGGGCAGGAGAAGATGGAGGCCGAGGACGCTGACGAGGAGCCGCAGAGGTGCCCCATGTTCTGCTGCTGCAGTCAAGTTCTGCAGGAGGTTCAGATGAACTTCTGCTCTAAGGTGGAGAAGATGGAGGACGGCGATGGCGAGGATGACCCGAACAGGCTTCCCGTCGCCGAGGGACATCATCAGCGCAACCCGTTCAAGCTGGAGCCTCGTAGCATGCCTTTGCGCCTGCGCCACTTCGCCCACAAGTGGCGCGGCCAACGGCCCTACGACCGTTATCCGCCCAAGCGGGACGAGAACACCCCCAGGTGGACTTGACGAGCGGCAGCAGGATGGCCGTGATTCCTGTACTTCGCGCATACCTCGACTTTTGATCTCCTAGACTTAAATGCATCCATGGATCTCCAATAAAAACGGACACGCTTGTACTGTTAGCCATGCCCTCAGTTTCCATTGTTGTTGAGAAATAGAGAACAGAGTATGGGGCGCTCTGGGTTGGTATGTACGAACTGAAACATAATACTCCTGATAGCATGTGCATGTGCCCTCCCCGATTTGAATCCCACTTCCTAGCCACATTATTGAGTGCAACAGCTCGCTCCCTCTCCCTCGACTCTGTCTTGCTCTAAATAAAATTCTTAATTGTAATGAGATGATCGGACGGCAGCCCCAAAGTTCGAATCTGCATTTCTCGATGCTGGCGGAAAGGGCACGTGCCGGGCCAGCTAAAAATGATCCCGGTATGCCGCTGGAGTGCAGGAGCCAGTGGGGCAAGGGTTGACGACGACCATTGTAAACAATAAACAGATCTTTGATTGCCGCTGCACATGTGCCTCCGGGGCAGGGAGTACATGGTATATTTGGAGGGGCATATACACAGGCCCATTTCATTTGTGTGTATCTCCGATCTCTGGGCATTAAGTTGAGTATGTATCGTAGTACTTGGCGAAACTTTAAGTCCGAAGAAAACAGAGAGTGTTGTGGGAGATTATATAGTACTAGTAGGTACACCTTGAAGACCCCTAATAGGAGCTGAGAAATCATCACTATTTGGCGGGGATGGGCATGTTCTCCCCTTTTCTTTTCTTTTTTTGGTTAGTCTTCAAGAAGCGGCTTCAAGACTCAAGAGGAGAAGGCGAAACGACAAAATTTTAATGAATTATCATAGTGTCGGCGATGATGATGATGATTATCTATCGCGGGCTGTCATTGAACCTGCTGTTGGTTCCGTCGCAGGCCATTGTCTTCCACTCGGATCTTGGAGCTCCGATCTTGGAGCTCCCAGAGACATAACTATATACTGGCAGCACACAATTGGAATTGGAGTGGAGAGCAGAGCACACGGGGAACCCGACTCGAGACCATTTTTGGGCCGGCTTGTAATTATGTTCGATCTGCGTTGCTGTTGCTGTGGCTGTTGCTGTTGCGTGCTCCTTTTCGGGGCTACGGCTCTGCGGGTATTCTTGCTTGGGGCATCCAGATTTCAACAACATCTCAACTGAGCGGAGGACAGGCCAGGACAGGAGTCGCCGCAGCCGGTTTCCTTGTCGCTGCCGTTTGTGGTCTGTCGTTTTCCGTTTGCTTTTCTGTTAATCGATTTTAAATTGCAGATTGATTGATCGAGATAGCCGGGGACTGGACTGGTTTTCCAGCATCCGATGTTACATCGTGTAAGGCGATCGCTGCACTTGTCAAACTCCCCCTCTTCAGTGGCCACTTGAGATGCATTTCCCTCGAAAAAAAAACACCATCTCGAGTGCCGCTCAGTTGCATTTTCCCATCGCATTTTCCGTTCGAGTATTGCCGAAAATTGGATACGCCTCGGGCAGCCCTGTGTTCCATGTGGAAGCGATCATTGTCTCGATCAGCACAGCCTCAGTTCCAGTATCTTTGTTATTATCGTTAGAGTTTTCCCGCTTCTGCCTCTGATTGATTGATTGATCTTCACGCGGTATTTAGCATCGATTTCAAAAATGTCTAAATTGATTTCGATGGCAATTAATCTAATTTTTTTGTTATGCAAATACATGGTTTTAATATTATTCCGAAAAGAATGATCAAGACTAGAGATTTCTTCGGTTTTTATGTCGCTATATTAATGATGGTTCATATCTTATAAATAACAAATTAAATGAAACTGTAGAAGATATATTTTGTTTAAAAGAACCCAAAATGTTCAAGATACTTCTCTCAATCTAACACTAGATCACAGTCTCCAGTCTCTGGCTTATAATTCCCAAGTTTTTGTTCCGCTGGACCGACCGCTAGGTGGCGTCTCTCTCTCACGCGACCGCTTTCACCGCCGCCGTTAGCCGTAAACTGCATTCGGGTGGCCCGAAACCTGTCCAGATCGATGCCTGTGCGCTGGACTTTTCCCCAAAGCAACACACGCAACATGTAGCATTTTCGGCTGCCAATCTGACGGTGGGGAAATCACGGCACATCGCATCTCGAGACGCCACAAATTCTCACATTGTGCAGCATGACAAGGCGGCGGCTCTCCGCTCCGACAAAAAAATAATGTGTGCGCCGGTCTTCGGTCTGGCCTGGAAAGAAACCCATTAAAAAATGTTAATTTCCATAAAATAAAACCGTCCACGGAGATCTTGAGAGAGGGGAGAGGGAGAGAACGAGAACGGGAACGGCACCGGAGCACCGCACGTGGCTAAAAGCCACAAAATACGCTAATACTCGCAAAGACAAAAGGCTGTGTCTGTAAGTTGCCAGTTCGCTTGTATCATTTTTTATTTTTATTTCCCTGCGGAATTTATCGCCTCAGAATTCGGCTGGAGTTGCGTTGGCATTTGCATACAACACACCCACTAGCACTAGCTCAAGATCGAACCGAGTCCATCAATAGACGTACACCGCCAGAAACTGGTCTGGATTACTTAAATGTGACTGCTTTAAGTCGGGGCCATATCTTCAGGCGCTTCTCTCGGTGTAGCCGTATCTGCCCGGCTGGATCTTGTTGGACGCATCTATCGCGGATTTATGACCAGTGCCATAATTAACTAGTCGAAGGTGTTGCTAATGGCCAGAGTGCCAAAGCGTTCCACTAATGAGGCCCACATCTGATAGGCCTCCGCAGTCAATTTGCATACCTTGATAATGGAGATGGCGATGGCGATGGCGATCCCAGCTCCGATTCGATCCAAGATTTGAGGCTTCAGATGACCGCTGTCAGTTATGACAGCTGCGGTTTCTGCCACACACAAAGTTCCGATTCGCTACGTTTCCATTTGATTGGCTCCTCACGCTGGAGTGGACACATGTAGACGGCCGGCCTTTGATGGACATGGACTCGGTCTGGGTCTGGGATGTGGAACCAAAGCCCGAGGAGCTCTGCGGAGATGGCTCTCGGGGCCTGGCTTTGTCGGCATAAAAGTCAAATGCTGCCCGGCTGCGCGACGCAGTTCAAATCGCAAAACTATAAATTATGCTGTCAGTCACAATCAGCCATTGTCTTGGCAGTTCTCGATTTCGCGGTCGCCATGGGACAGCAGCTCGCTCCTGCTCCCTCCAGCCTTTCACCCAATCCCTTGTAGCTGGGAGCTTGGAGCTTGAATCTAAGATTGTTTTCTCTCTCTCTTTGTGGCACTTTTGCGCTAACATTTTCCGCTCAAAGACTCTTTAATTTTTGATTTTCACAGGGTACTAGGATGTGGAGGGTAGATTGGTTAGAGGAAGTTTCTGGAATGTTTTAAAATCTGTAGAGAGAGTATCAACTGGTTGATCACTTCACTTGAGGCTCTCCTCTCGATCTCAATCTCGATCAGTTCTGCAATTAAACTGCGCAGCTGCCGCAGACTGTAAGCTTCTCGAGTCTCTCGGACTTGGACTTGGACTTGGAGTCGAACTCGGATTTGATGCGCGACAATTGGGAATGCCAAATTAATGTCCGCACCTGTGTGCGCGACAGGAATGCGCCGCAATTTGTTGGCCGCGCTCCGAACTCGTGCCAACTTGCATGGACCTCGACTTGGATGCAATTCGATTCGGTTCGCCGGAGATTAATTCGCTCAACTTGGCGGCCTAACACCGTGCAGGAACGGGGAGAAGTTATCGCAGGTTGCACCTGATCAGTGAGCAGATTATGGATAATAATCAGTGAACATGGTGAAATATAATGATCTTCTTGCAGATGCGACATCCTAATGTGATCTTTACTATCTCGATGAGATCTGGATCCTTTGGCTGGCCTTAACTTATCATTCAACGTGGCTTACCCTATGCTTGATGTTAGTTGGGTTCTAGAATTGTTTAGCCGCTGGACCGGCTCTCTGTAAAATAGTTTTCAGTGCACTCAGGTGTGGGGGCATTGCGTCGGCGGCGTTTCGATGGATAAACGCGTTATCTCTATGGCTACTCTTGTGAGTGGGAAGGAAGTTCCGAAACGAAACGAAACGAATCGGATCGGTTTGGATCGCAATGATTGCCCCAACAAAACGCCGGCCGTTAAATTGTCAAATTAAGTACGAAATGGGGGGGAATCACGTGGGCTCCCCGCTCTAGCTTCATCCGGAGCAGCAGCAGCAGCCAACAGCTGGTCAATTTGGAACATCTCGTAGAGCTCCCAGCTCTAAGACAGCTCTAAGCCCCGAGCTCCGACACGTTCGAGCGTTTCATTCGCAGTGCAGTCGATAAACAAAGGCCGAAAGAGCGAGGAAACTGCATTGATTTCTCAGGGTCGGAACTTGGAACTCGTTTGTGCCAGAAAATGATGCCAACAGGTGCTTGGCATTCTTGGCATAGTTTCTAGACCAATTGGGGCCTAATCATCGAGAGAAACGGGGAGTACTACTATTACTAGTGGTAGTGCCAGACGACTCCAGGCCCAGGCAGGTGGCTGTGTACTTGATTGAGCTATTGTAATTGTCAGTCATGCTGAAGCCCCTGGAATATGTGGCGCCGAAGAAAGTTACCTTGCTCTAGTGTTAGTTTTACTTCAGAAAATGATGGAAGATCAAGAACCCAAGAAGCAGGCTTACCTTGGCATATATAAAATATCAAAATAATATTTAAAAATAGCTCAAATGATAAGCTGGGCTGTGGGAATGGAGCAGTATCTCGGCCACTTGTCCACAAATCCATTCGGAGCCCCCAGTGGAGCAGCGTCCAATTAATTTCGCTTCCAACTCCACTCAGAGCTTCGCCTTATTATCTACCTGGTGGCCCCCGTGTGATTTGCATTATGTCACGTTTTTCCGACGAGGTCAATCCACTGCCACCACTCGCCGGAGCTGACTAATGGAGCGATCTCGGGGAGCCCGCCAGCTGCTGGCGCCAGCATGGGTTACGACTCGGACATAATGAGCCGAGTGTAGTGGCGCGGAGTGACCATTGGGCCCGAATTCAGAATCCAGAATCCACTAGCCATTAGCTTGGAGTTGGCGTAATTGTCGCGAAAATGCGAGTGCGTGACTGGGCTTGAAATGTGAGTGTGTGTGGCCACTGGCCAAGACGATCTCGGTCTCGGTCTTGGTCTCGGTCTCTCCTGGCCATTTTCAGTGGGCTTAATGTATGTATGCCGAGAAACTGCTGTTTTGCACAGCTTGTCTTGAAATTTAAATTAAAACTCAAAGCGCTTGCTTGCAGTTTGCTGAACCCAAGCATATTTTGCATGAAGTAAGTCACTTTAATACTTGAAGATCAATTTATAGTAGCAAGCCCCGAGATGTATGAAAACTAGACTATTTCCGGCAGATAAAAGAGAGGTATTTAATTGTTATTTTAGGGAACTATTTTGATGCATTATACCAATACCATATTGATAAAGAAATTTCGTTACTAAATATTTAATGATTCATTTCAAGGAAGACGAGAGAGCTCGCTCTCCATTGCGTGCTGCAGCTTGTAATTTAACAAGAATTTCTTAATTATCCGAATAATACGAGAAGAGAAGAGAAATAGCGCCGAAGAGTGGATGATTATAAAGTTTATCCGCATTTACGAGATGATGTTGCATGGCCCAATGATAGATTCCGAATTGAATTGACAGCCAGACGACGTTGGAGCTCGAATGTCGAATGCTGATTGTCTGCTGGCACAAATTGTTGCATTTCACGCAACAGCAATTGAAATGCCGCTCCGTGCTACCTTTTTTTCCCCCCTCTTGGCCAGGCCAACTCGATTAATATGCAAAACAGTTGCTCAGCTCTCCTGGTCGGGGCGCAGGTGCAGATGCAACTGCCGCGCTCTGGGCAAGATTATGTTAATGGAGGGGTCGCCCAATGGCAGCATTTATCAATTAGCAACGTTCGGGGCATTTGGGTAATTAGCATAAAACCCAAATTGACCATTGGGCCTCTCGGATTTCCACTCAGAGGGCCTCGGCTCTCCGATTTCCACTTGAAAATCGATTCCGGGTATTGAGGGCAAGCCCGGCAAGCAATGGGAATTAGCTCCGGCCCCAAAATTAATATTCAAATGTTGAAACATATTTATCAAGCTGACCTGTGTGTTGGGAATCTGGAATATGGATTTATTTAATATTTAAAAAGGGGCTCAGGTGCTGGTTCTGTTGAAAAATATGAGATTCCAGTTAAACCCCGAATTGGTCTATATATTTTACATTTGTGGAATTGGGAATTAGAAATCGAAGTGATTATGGTTACTATTTTTCATATTTAAAATTCGGTCAGGTGCAGCTCTTGGGAAATATGTTTAAAAGCCACAAAAGTGCTTTAATATTCAAGAATTCTGGGAAATATAATATTAGAGTAGAGCTAGCTGTTGGGCAGAGGGTTCCATGGTGTAATGGTTAGCACTCAGGACTCTGAATCCTGCGATCCGAGTTCAAATCTCGGTGGAACCTGTTAGAGAGTTTTTTTTTTACTTGAAAATAATTGTTTATTTAATTTTCGGAGTATATAATTTTATGCGTCCAACTGCTAGCGAGCTAAGTCTAAAATTTGTGCTATTTCAGCATTAATTTTATTTTATGCATGTATAAATATATAGAAACTATAGCAACAGCTAAAAATAGAATTATGGAAACATGTGCTACCTTTAAGAGATGGGCGAAAGCATGTGGGTTCCCTGGTGCAATGGTTAGCACTCGGGACTCTGAATCCTGCGATCCGAGTTCGTATCTCGATGGAACCTTGCCTGGAAATATTTCTTTATTTTTTTTTTCGATGTGTTTTTTGGTGTTTTTTAAATTTAGAAATCATATTCGCCTGAGAAAGTTTTCTCCGCTGCGAAATCAGTTGCCCAACTCATTTGTGCTCGCATTGCGAGGCAGAAAATGTGGGCAAAGCCCGGGGAATGCGAGCTGGAATGAAAACATCTAAAAGAAATAAAAATGCTGGCAGTGGCCGGGCCGTGCAATTTGATGAATGAATGAATGAATTGCGAATGCGAATGCGAATGCGAATGACAACAACGGCTGGCCTGCAATTAGCGATTGCATAATCCGAGTCGGCCATTTCCGCTCTCCGAGTGACACAAATACCAGGGCCACGCAGAGCCAACTTACACCACTAATGGTGGTATCTCTCGCGGCGACTTTCACTCGCAGAACCCGGGAACTCGGCAACTTTCGGGGGGATTTCTCATTAGAAATGCCGCGCATTCCGGTTTGGGGAGTGAAGGAGGGAGAGCCGGTGCCGGTGCCGGAATCGGTGCCGCAGTCGTCGGAGTCGCCGTTCTTAAGGATTTCTGCCATCGATTTCGCTTCATCAATATTTATATATCGTATAAAAAAAAGAATCTCGACTCTGCCGGTCAAGTTGATTTCAAATTATCAGAGTTTATGTGCTTGCAGAGTTAGCTAAGGAAGTAAGTGGGATAAAGTGCCAAATCTCTGTGCAATATATTTTGATTTTAAATAATTAAGATTTCAATGGTGAAGCAGAAAGTATACGGCTTTCAACTGTCCGTTAAAACTCCCGTTTAGCTCTTGGAGGCCTGTTAAAAATACCTCAAAATGCCACATTTTTGATATTCGAAAAATATGACATTTTTATGGGCAATTTAACGTCATAAAAAATGCATAACTAAGCCAAAATATCATATATTTAAATTTGGAATGCCTTTCTGAGCTAGTTTTTATTAGGTTAAAAAATCTGCATACTAAGTTAGGAAATTCAAAATATATTTTTTTTTATGTAAATTTTTGACAATTTTAATGATGTAACCCCTTACAAAATTTTGAAAAAGTGTCCAAATTTTTTTTTTCTGATTTCCTTCGATATTTTGATTTTAAATATTAAAGATCTTAAAGGTGAAGCAGAAAATATACGGCTTTTAACTGTCACTTCCGTTTTAGCTATTGAAGGCTCTCGAAAATACCTCAGATTGGCGTATTTTGGGTATTTGAAAAATATGATAATTTATAACTAACTAACTAATAATTAATAACATTACTAATCCCCAAAAGCATGTATTTCAACTCGGATACATAGTATACATAGTATTATTTTCCCATAGCTTTTATTTAAAAATTAAAGCCCTGTTTTACTTACTAATTATCGTATAAAAAATATTTAAGGGACTTAAATTATAATAACTAGTTAGGAAAAAGGTTAGGCCATCTAATGTCTTAATCAAAACCTTGTTAATTTGCAAAAGAAGTAAAGATTTCTGTATTTTACATCTAGAAAAATGTTATAAATTTCCGCTAGAATAGTGGGTAATTTTCCTGTATAAAATATTGGTAACTTGATAGTATTTTCTCAAGTCTTGGATGTTGTGGAGGAAACTGGGGTATCCGTATAATATTCCGTGTAATAATCCGCCTTCGTGCTCACGCTTCTACCTCGGCATGGGGAAATTTTCACAGCTGCGACTAATTGCCGGCGACACGTCAGGGCCAACCCACATCATCTCGAACTTTGGATCTCAGATCTCAGATCTGGGTTCTCAAATCTCAGATCTTGGCTCTGGGATCCCTCAGTTTCTGCACTGACATCTGCAGATGTTTGTCAAGCTGTCAGAGTCCGAGTGACCGATGACATGGCGACATGAAGCCACTGATGATGTGGAATTGGTGGACTGCTTGAGTGACACTTGTCCCTAACCCCTTGCTCTTTGCCTTCCAGCTCGCTCATCAACCCTTTGAATGTCGTCAGCCCGAAGCGGACGCAGAATGACCACTCCGGGCACCCTGTACCGGCTGGCCAGCGGAGCCACTGGAGCCACCGCCACATCGAACGTCCTGTACGCCCAGCCGCCCAAGGCCTATGCCGTGGGATCGCTCCAAAACGGATCGGAGCGTAACCGAATCCTGGAGCTGCTGCGAGCCCCGAACAGCCTGATGTCGCCCACCCTGGAGCCCTCCTCGAAGGGACTGCTAAACGGACCCGGGCAGAACAACTGCTTCCTCAACTGTGCCGTGCAGGTAGGACTTTTAAACTAAAATGAATATAAATAATTATAATAAATAGCACTAAATAATCTATACAACTCGAGCATGTTTTATAGGAAAGATAGGGCTTGAGCTGAATGTGTTGAGAGCTTTGAGTAGATGAGTAATTCGTTGATGGCCTCCAGTAGATATTTGGCAACCTTCAGCATCAGCCCCAGCATCATCCATCGAATTGTGTTAATTGGCCGCCGCATTTCGTTGAGTTTTGTTGTTAAATTTAGCCGAGGAGAGTGTTCGTTCGGTGTGGGCGCCACAAATGCCCCATATAAGGCCAAGCGCCAAGCACCCAGCACCTACTCATCATCCGTGGCAGCTCCAGCTCCAGCTCCTGAGTGGGCTCAGTTCACTGTCTCCGCGGCTCCGTGTCTCGTTTCGGTTCTCAGTCAAGGCAAACTTTTCACATGGCCAATTGTTGGTTGTTGGCTGTTAGTTGTTAGTTGTTGGCTTGTTCTTGTGCCTTTTGCCAGGCAGAAAGCGCCACCCCAGTTGCATAAATTTAGTGAGCAGCTCGCTTAATAAACATAAATTTGTATATTAATGATACACTCGCCCAGGCAGCGGCTGCTCCTCGGAATGGGGTTATGTGGCAGGGAATTATGCAAAAGCCGAGAGTTCGTACAACAATTAGTCAGTTTGCAACTAGAAATGGGATGGATGGGAGAGACTTTCCCACTTATCGGTAACACGTTATAAGAAATCCATCAAGATAGTCCCAGGGAATTGTAATTCTAAATTATTTAAAGCCTAATTTGGCAGAGAAGCCAAGGCAGACTTGCATCGATGATGGCATGCTCTTGGACCCCAGAAATCACTCGTAAATACAACTCAATTGGGCAGGGATAAATCCCCCAAATCAGCCACGAATAAGAAGGCATCTTCACACCTCCCTGCATCGATCGATAATCGAGTGCTACACACATTGTGCAACTGTCTTCGGGCCTGGTTCGATTATCGATTGGATAAATCTCGGGCGCCATGACTCACTGGCACTGGCACTGGCACAGCCCCAGAAACAGTAGTTAGCCCCGCTTGGGTTCGAGGGGATTGGAAATCGGAGATCGGGGAGCTGGGAGCTGGCATCTTGGGATCTTGGGAGGCAGGGCGAGGCCTAGGTGCGGCCACTAACATTAAACTAATTGCACGGCCGGCGTGTGCTCTTATTTCTTATTTTCCAGCAACTCCGAACGAGTATGTTACTCGGTTTACTCGGTTTACTCGCTTTTATTGCCTACATGCCACTCTTACGAAAAGCCAAGGCGTGGCACGGGGCGACACGATACGTGTTGCGAGCTCTACCCTCTGAGATATGACTCAAGGGGGTTTCGGATAAGAAATACCCTGCCTAGTAGAGTTTATGCATACTTTGAGTAAAAGTTATGGAAATAATGTTGCCACCTGGCAAGCCCAGAGGAGAAGAAGCATGATACATGTTATCGATGAATCGTTTCGAAGGAGGCCTTGACTTTTCGGGTCTATTTACATAGCAGGCCCTGTCAAGCTTCTCAACCTTCTCCTGGCCAGAATCACAGTCAGAACTACTAGTCAAAGGGGAAAATACCCGAAAATATTTCTAGAATCATGAAAAATTCAAAGAGAGGCTCTAGTGGCCGAAAGAAGAAAGAGACTGGCGGAGCTGCTGGAGATGGACCCGCTGGCGGAGCACTAAAGCTCAATGCGAATGCCCACGAGTTTGTGCCGCGCTCCAAAACAGACGACGATGACTTGCAGGCCTTCGACAAACTATATCCGAATGTGAACGCCATGGAGTTCGTGCCGCGCTTGCAGAAGGAGGCCACGACCCAGGTCAACGCTGACACCGACGAGGAACTGGAGGCCGTGGAGGAGCCACTGCCCATTGAGAACTTGATGCTGCCTTGGAAGGGATTTCCCAAGAGGCCAATCAAAGGTAGCGAGGAGCCATTTCAGACACTGACAGTTAATATTTCTAATTTATCATCTGAACTATCAGTTGGCCACAGCTCCCAGGTTGTTCTCATCAACGACAAAGAATACATGATTGTGCCTTGCCAGAAGAGTGCCAGGAAGCCCCAGGACGGGGCTCCGCCACATGCCGCCGCCGCTGCCGAGGAAGGTCTGCCGTGCAGTGAGCCAACCGGCGCGGAGAAGCGCTTTCTGGCCGAGAGGAAGCGCTTTGCTGCCGAGGAGAAGCGTCGTGAGCAGGAGCGCAAGGTGGCACTGGAAGCCCTGAAGCTGGTGGAACAGCGACGCGCCCGGGGTCCCCTGGTCCCGCATATGCACAGCGACGACTGCTCGGAGCCGCCGCCACAGATTGTCCACCTCTCGCGCTCTCCCGTGCGCTACACCCCCAAGGAGAGGGTTCGCGTGGAGGCCCTGCGGACGGCCAAGAAGGAGCGCATCGAGAAGATTCTGCGCGAGATGAGCCAGGAGAAGAGAGACGCGCAGGAGCAGCTGAAGTTGCAGCAGCAAAAGGACTCCTCAGCCTCGGCCTCAGCCTCGTCCACATCCACAACCACACCGTCATCATCCCCCCCGAAGCCCGCCGCCAAGCGATACATTCCCACCGTCAAGGAGTGGGACGAGCAGCGACGCGCCAAGCTCCAGGCCAAGCGCGAGGCCAAGAAGGCTCCAGGCCAGAGCCAACAGATGCCAGCGGAGAAGCGCCAAGACGCTCCTCGCTACCTGCCGCCGGGCCAGTGCCTGCCGGGCGAGCGTCGCCGGGGCAACCTCACCCACTGGAAGCGCCTTCCGGTCTGGACGCTCCATGTGCCGCAGAAGCCGCTGTCCCTGACGGGCCCGGACGGCAAGGTCATCGTACGCTACACCGTCGAGGAGTTGCTGCAGCTGGAGCCGCAACCCGAGGACCTGGAGAGACCGGACTTTGACGAGCGCGCCTTTCGACTGGGCTTCCTGTGCTATTAGCGAGCTTTCATTGATCATTGATTATTGTTAATGTTTTCTTGGTTGGTTTTGTTGCCATTTAAACGAACACAAATCGCGACACGCATACTCCCTTATCTGATAATAAAATCCAACAAAATCGGGTTACTATATCTTCAGAGGCGATTACCGAGAACCCAGAGCCGACCCAGAAGAAAGCGAGAACAATGTTGGAGCCCAGACCCACTAATAGCCCTCGCGGGCTCCGCAACAGGCGGAGACAATGCCTGGTAATGGAAACAAATCAGCGCGACAAGACAATGGCAATCAAATGTGGCCAAATCGCGTGGGCCAAGCCCAAAGCCCAAAGCCGAGACGTCTGACGACAGTTGCCAGCTTTGATTTC
The DNA here is from genome assembly GCA_014170255.2 of Drosophila triauraria. Taxonomy (NCBI): domain Eukaryota; kingdom Metazoa; phylum Arthropoda; class Insecta; order Diptera; family Drosophilidae; genus Drosophila; species Drosophila triauraria. The sequence continues at coordinate 2,277,141 of CM024333.1, read as the reverse complement.
GGTTCCATTGTCTGGCCCGAGATCTTCGGAGGCGACAGAGATCAAACAGACGAACGAGGCACAATGTGAATTGATTGTTTCTGTTTCTTGTTTTTTTGGCTATCTACGAAATTGTTGGTCAAAGTCAGAGAGTCGTTGCTTCCGCCGAGTGCGTGGCAACTGGCAACTGGCAACCTGCAACTTGCAACCTGCAACTGACAAACGCTGAGAACAGACCGATGATTTCACCTGATATGCTTTTAATGTGTTTCTTTTGGCCAGAACGGAGTCGGGGGCACTCAACTGCAACGAGAGACCCTCGGCGACAAAAAGCAGATACAGCCAAGAGTGCACTCGGAGAAATTCTCCGTCTGCGATCAACTTATAAGCGGAAAATGTTCTAAAATTAGTCTGCAAGTTCAGAGATCCCTTCCCCTATGATCTTGTTTTTCTTTAGCTAGAAAAACAGTTCTTATATTTTATTTGTTATTAATTTCTTCAGTGCATTTCTCCCGAGTGTACGAACAATCAAGTGGAGGGCAGAAACCTTCAAGAAGTCGCTTCTCCGCCAGCGTCTTGGCTCTTTTGTGGTGTAATAAAGTAGCTGGCAAACAACCGGCAGTCGCGGCACTTCCCTGGGCTTCAGTTTCAGTTTCAGCGACGAAGACGAGGCGGTCAACAATCGGTCCATGATACTATGTGTATATATGTACCGTCAGGGGTCCCAGGAAGGGGAAGTACTATGCTCACGGACTCGCACATCATTTCACAGCTACGACTCCAGTTCCGAGACTGCGACTCCGACTCCGACTGAGACTCCCCTCAGATTAGTTCACACGATAAGCCAAAGGGGTTCCACTTGGCTGGCAACTAATATGAATTTGATATTTATGGCCAAAAGCAAATGATGATTTCCCCGCGGTGGCAGACTGCCCGCCTGACAGCCATTGGCTGTCATTAGGAATGTGAGAAAACTTTCAGAGTCCCAGCCCCAGCTCCATGACAAAGTTGGCCAAAAAATGATGGAAAAGGCCAAAAATGCAAAGTTATAATAAGAAACAGAGTTCGATCCAGAGCTAGTTCTCTGAGCTTTGGCAACGTTTTGGAATTTCAACTGGACAACTGAAGGATACAAAGAAGAATAAACAAAATTAAAGAATGAAAATAAAAAATAAGATAGAAAAAAATATAAAAAGCGACACTGGCATACAGGAACAAGCTGATCCAAGACGGTTCCGCTCGAAGGCTTTGCCTGTGAAAAGAAGAACTCTTTTTGGCCGAAAGAAGGCCTCCTCCTCCTCCTTGTGCTTCATCCAACAACCTCAAGGCAGAGACACACACACATACGCTCTCGGCTGGGCTTGAACTTTAATAGTAAGGAAATTAAGGGGAGAGATGGGTATTACCTACGACGATGAGGACTACTAAACCCCAAAAGTGGAAGCGCAGGACTCAGAGCTATCATTAAAAAAAGCAAATTATGAAATTACAAAATTAATAATCAGATGTATAAATAAAAAATAATCAGATTTATAAAGATAGAGCTATACGGCGTCGACTGCAGCGTCTTCTGAATGACTTTGGCTGCTAAAATATATCAAATTTAAAATAAAGAAATTACATAAATAAAAAAAAGGAAGAGGCAGAGGCAGAGGCAGAAGCAGGAGAAATCAGCAATCAATAACTCAATGGGGGAAGCAACAATGAAAAAAATTATTATTACAAATTTAAGTTAATAAATAAAAAGCCAAATAAATAACTCAAGGAGGACAGATGTGAAAATAAGGTGTGTGCCAAGAGACGGCTGAGTGCTTAATGAAAAGTGAGATTGAAGGCGCCACGGGGTTGACATTTTGCTATTGCAAAGGGCTGCAGTGCTTGTGGTCAAAGCCTACTTTGATTTTTAGTGGAAAATAAGTGTTGAAAAGTGTTTCCCGTCGAACTATCGATTGTTCCCCATGAGCTAGTGGTGAGCTGATGGGTACAGAGCTGTAGGAACATAATTTGATGTGCATTTGCTCATATATTCAACTTCTAAGTTGTATCACAGCCAAGCCAGAAATTATGATTGTATCTCGGCAGGAATTTCGAACAGAAACTTGGGTTCCCGGGGTTCCCATTATGCCATCTTGGGTAATTGGCAGTCACGAGGCGATCTCGGGGGAAGGCGGCCCATAATAAATATGCATTAGCCCTACAAAGTAGCCTCCCGAATGGGATTGCAATCAGAATTAATTTCTCCCTTCTGGGCAACTTGATTAGGCGACGAAGGCCCGTTGGGCAGACTAATTGAGCCATAAACCGAGCCGGGCAGAGGGGAAGACCCTGGCCGGAAAACACTTTCCATTCGGGCTACCGTTTTTCCACATTTCCACGAAGCATCGAAGCTGAAGCCGAAGCCGACATAGAAATTCAATTTCGATGAAACGAAAGACTGCGGACACGAACTCGAGCCAGCCACGGGCAGCGCGCACAAGAAATGGTAACAGTTTAAGAGGTTCATTGAACACGGACAACTTTCTAATGGCTGAACATGATGTTCGTTGTCCGTTCGTTGTTCGTTCGTTGTTGCTGCCACACAATTACCGAAACAAGACTGAAGACGGGGCAGAATCGGAATTAATTATGCGGGTGTTACCGCCAGCATTCGCTCTCTGGCCCTGAAACAACAATGCTGACCATGATGCTCACATCGTGACTGTGACTGTGCCTCTGCCTGTGTTGGCAACAATTACCGAATTTAAATAAAGTTTGTCATTTTTCCCCGTCTTTGCTTGGCCGAGCAATTGATGAGTTGTGAACAGCCATTACCAGTCGGAGATCGTCGGAGGTCGAGGGAAGTATGTTTGGCAAAAGAAGTACATCAAGTAATAGAGAAATAAGATTTATAATAATAGAAGAGAGAGTATACGATTTAAAGCGATTTCGATCCATTTTGTACGAGTATTCAAGTATCTCTTGCCTTGGCTCAAGCAAACAAGGCCACACTTGACTCATACTTTATAGCAGTGATGCCCAAGCCCCCGCCACATGTGGTTGGTAAAAACTCTGCCGATTCTCTGCCGCTACACAGACAGTGTAAACGTGACGTGAGCAGCAGCAGCAGAGAAAAGAGAGAATGAGAGGTCGAGTGTGCGGTTGCCAGAGCAGTGCAAAGCATTAAAATTTAATGCTTTGCACTGCTCTGGCAACCGCAACGTCGCGCGCGAAGCCAACTTCGTTTTTCTCTTACGCACACAAATGCAAGTCACATGTCATTGTATTTGTGTGGGCATCACTGCTCTACAGGAATCCGCAATTTCTTGAACTAATATAGTCTTGGTATTTGGGCTTTAATTTCCTTGTTAACACTATCTTTGCCTTGTTTTTTCCCACCGAAAGCCGGCTTTCGAAATGCCCATTTGCATGTTAACCAACTCGATCCGTTGGATGCGATCTCATTAGCTAATCGATCGATTGTCCCGGCCAGCTCATTAGGGATCCGAGTTTGTTTTCCATTTTCCATTTTCCACTTACCATTTCCCACTTTCTGTGTGCTGACTTGTCACAGTTGCCGGGCCAATTTGGCTCTAATTGAGACACATTCAATCACGGCCCGAAATCGATTCAAATCGAATCGAATCGAATTCGAACTGGAGCCCGAGTGCTGCACTTCCGCCGTTTCCGCTGCAGTTTCAATTAGCCGCTCGCCGCCGTTTATTTACACGGCATTTACATTTACATTTCCATTAACATTAACATTTACATTTCCGACCGAGAATCGGACTGAATTTCGGGCCGAGGTAAAGGTGAAAGCCGAGAGCGAGCTCCAGAGAGATTAGGCATTCCGAGAGAGTGTGGTGGTAATTGTAACATAATGGCTATGGCAGCCGTAATTGTTATTGCCGGGCCCAGAATAATGCCCATTTCCTGTATTGTCTGCGAGTCGCAGAGTCTCCTAACCCAACTCGAAGTATCTCTTTTCTATTTCTTCAGCAAGTATTTCAATTTCTTTTTTGGCGTTGTGCTTTCTTTGGGGCCTTTTACGGCCACATAATCATAATCGAGTCCGGCAACAGGTTGGACATTCGCACAGTGGCTTTGTTTTTTGGGCGAAATTCGCATTTTCAATTGCAGTTTTTCTTAAGAAAATAAATAAATAAAATATAGAAAAGCTCTCAATTTGAATTAAATAAGAATTTAGGCAAGAAATCATCTTATTTCTCCTTGTTTAAAGTTGGATATTTTCCCAAATTTTAAGGTACTTAACCCACTGTGGCCTGCTTGCGAGCGAAATAAATTCGCCAGCTTGCTCCAGTTTCCGATTGCAATTCGGTGGCCGAATCGAGTTTTGAGTTTTTCCAGCGCATACTTCGCTTTTCCCCGCCTCTCCCACAGCATCCCGCATAGAAGGAAAACTGAGAAATCCAGATAGAAATCCCCAGAAAAGCCTCGGTGAGATGATGATCATCATGATGTGTGGTCTCTTCTTGGGTTTCTGGACGGGGGCGTCATTAGCCGGCATTTTGGAGCGGTGAACCACCCACAGCCGAGGGGATCAGAGGGCACTGGACCACCACCAGAGCTTGCCCCGAGAGGTTTTGCCTCAGGTTTTGTGTGAGGGATTTTGGATGATTAATAATGGGGTCTTCGGTCTCCGGTCTCCGGCCAAGATGGATGATCGGATGTGGCAGTTACTGCGACTCTATCCAGCGATCCAGCGATCAATGGCAATTCAATTAGCCAATTACGCATTGCCAATTGGCAATTGAGGCGCTGACATTTGTAATTACAGCCGGAGCTGGAGCTGAAGTTGGAGTTGGAAGCGATGCCATAATTTCCATGGGCTGCGCACGGAAGTTGCACAAGTTCTAGCCGTGATTGTTGATTGTTGGCCTGGCCAATCAAAACGGAAGCTGGCACTGGGTGGATGCTCCTCCTGCCTCCTGCCTCCTGCCGTCCCCGCCTAATGGCATATGTGTAGCGATCTGCTTCCGCTTTGGCGCCACAGCCACACATTGTCCGAGAGGAGAGGAAGCGCTCGTCCGATCGTCCGATCGTCCCCACTAATTGATTGATTGCCAACTGGATTCTGGACTCTGGACTTCTCGTCGCGGGAAGATGCCATCGGGCTGGGTTTCCTTTGTGGCCGTGCAGATTATGTCTTATTAATAATATAATTCCCGATTGCCTGCCGATGCTAATTGTGAGGTGTACAAAGAAATCGTTAGTTTAATGGCCCCAGCTCATGGTTTTTCCCCATTTTCTCAAAGTATTGCTTTTATTAATATTTACTAGCTTTTGTTTATTTTTAACATGAATTAGAATTGATTTAATACACATTTACTACCATTTATTTGTATTATTTACTGCCAGAAGCCTTCTTTATAATCAAAATGCATTTCTTTTATTTTTGCCCCACCCCATAATCGATTCTGACACTTACAGGGTACCAAAATCCGAGGCTAGTCCCAGACCAAACCCCTGGACAATTTGTCTAGCTCCAGGCCTCGCCCAGGCCGCTAATTAATTACGAATCGGAGTTCAGCCCGAATTCCGATTGGCCGCGAAGGGGCGCTACCCTGCGACCCCAATCAGAGTGTATCATTTTTTTTTATATTTTTTTATTAATGCTACATATAAAGGCTTCGGGTTAAATGGTACAAAAAGAAACAAATCGATTGGCGGTGGCTGCCGGTTTTTGTCAATTAATTGTTTCACGGCCTCGTGGCCCATAAATAATGGCTGCCAGAGTAAGCCTGTCAAGCTATTCAGAAGCAGAAATAAATAAAACTAAGAAAGAAATTTTGAATTTAAAATTTACGAATTTTATTATCAACTCATAGCTTATTATTGCTTATTTTTGAATATTTATTTTTTGGAAGGTCACTACAAACTTGATTTTGAAGTAAATGTTTTATATAAAATGTATAAATAATTAAATTTCATCTACAATAAATGATATCCGATATCTCATCTTAGAATTAATTCAGTTAAAGTTACAAATTCTCTTTTATTTAAAATGTAGAATCACCTAATTTTTGTTTGTTGCAATCTTTTTCTAACTGTTGCGTAATAACAAAAGGGGCGATCTTGGGAATTGTTTATCCCTTTCTTTCTTTATCATTCATTATTTATTGTTTTTGTTTCTGTTTCTGCTTCTGTATTTTGCGGTTGCCATTCCAGCGTCTCTTTGTTTTTGTCGTAGGCGGCGGCTGAGCGTCACCCTCGAGCGGCCCTCGGAAGCCCCGCAAGATCTGCGTTCTCCGGAGAAAGGCAAAGAAGGGACTGAGAAGAGATCGCAGAATGCTTCTTCTGCTTTATTATATATTTTTTTTTTTATTTTTTTGGCTCCAAGGGGCAGGGCAGCCGCTGACAGAAGGCCAGAGCTGCGAGTCAAAAGTGGTAGGAAAAAAGTTCGCAGTCGTCAGAGCCGGCTCGTTGGTCTAGGGGTATGATTCTCGCTTCGGGTGCGAGAGGTCCCGGGTTCAACTCCCGGACGAGCCCAAGTCTCGGTATCTTTTTTTTCTTTTTTACTTTATTATTATTTATGTTTTATTGCGTTATTGGCATTCCTAATCGGAAGCAACTGATAAGTGGCCCGCGGATCGTTATCGCTTCGCTTCGCTTGAGTTCCGGAGTGAACCGCGCGGCGAGTGCGGCGCTCAGTGTAGGTTCTGACTCACCTTCTTGGATGGTCTTGGTCTGGGTCTTGGCTTTGGCTTTGGCTGGACAGGAAGAAACGACGACGATCTTATTCCGGGGAACAGAACAGCGTGCGAACGCATAATGGGATCGAGGAAGTGAATCACAATCGGGGGAAGTTGCGAAAGCCACTCACTCAAGGGCCCGCGTGTCTGCCTCTGTCTCTGACTCTGCCTCTGCTGACTTGGACTTGGACTTAATTAATATATCCACCAAGTACAACTCACACAGAAACTGCAGAAACATATTCTACTTGGACTTTTATTTATTTATTTTAACTATTGTTGAATTTAGCCATTATTATTTTAAAAGAAACAGCCTGAATTGAAGGGAAATAATATAAATTGCATAACAAATCATAAAATTAATATATTAAGTCATATAGTTAAATAACTAAATAATAAATAATTTATTTTTTGTTTACTTTCAGGTATGTTTCACACTTTAAACACCATTTGCATTGCATATCCTTAAAAAATATCTATAAATAAGGTAAGGTTGGGAGTTATGTCAATGTTTGAAAGGATTTTCTGTCTAGAAATAGCCATAGAAATTGCAAGGAATTCAAAAATCAACCTATAATGGTTTGAAAAGTGCGCTAAGATCGTTATATTTAGTTGAAAATATGCCTTATCTGTAAGGTATAACAGTTATAACAGTTATAACAGTTCATTAGCCATAGAAATCGCTGGAAAGTCAAAAATCAACCTATAATGGGCTTAAAAGTGCGCTAAGATCGTTATATTTAGTGGATAATATTTCTTTCCTGTGAGGTTTAACAGTTATAACAGTTCCATAGCCATAGAAATCGCTATGAATTCAAAATTCAACCTACAATGGCTTCAAAAGTGAGCTAAGATCGTTATTTTCAGTTAAAATATGCCTTTTCTGTAAGGTATAACAGTTATAACAGTTCAATAGCCATAGAAATCGCTAGGAATTCTAAAATCAACCTACAATGGGTTCAAAAATGCGCTAAGATCGTTATATTTAATTAAAAATATGCCTTTTCTGTTAGGTATAACAGTTCCTAAGACCATTTCACTTGTTTCCGTGGCCCCTCTGATGTATTGGGTTAAATACACTCGTTTACGTTATGATATATCCATGGAAACATCACATGTTCGTGTTCTGCCAGGAGAAAGATGTCAAAACTCGTAGCAGCTGACGAATACGAATGTCTCGGGCCTGATAGCAGTCAGAGATCCGAGCCGTAGAAGCACGCCTTGGGGCGCGAGTGCCTCAAGATGAAGTTCGGCAAGACCTTCGAGTCCCACCTGACGGTCGAGTGGCGCGAGCAGTACATGCGATATTGGGTAAGCAGCTGGACACAGCTGGACAGCTGGAACCTTCCGGTTGATATCCCTATCCCTTTCCGGAAAGGATCTCAAGCACATGATCCGGCGGGCCCTGGAGGACGCGCCCTCGAGCATCCTCGCCCCCGAGTACGAGGTCCAGAGCTACTACCAGGCCTTCGAGGAGCGCTTCCTCGTCGAGGTGCAGCTGGAGCTGACGCGGGTCAACAACTTCTTCCTGGAGAAGCTCATGGAGGCGAAGCGGAAGCACGCCCACCTCAAGCTCCAGCTGCTGGCCTTCTCCCGGGCCCCGGGGTTCACCACCAGCGAGCACTCGATGCACTCGGAGCCCAGCGATCGGAGCCAGAGGGGCCCGGGGCCGGTGGACCTGGCGGCACCCAAGAAGCACAAGACGCAGGGCCAGCTGAAGACGGCCTACAGCGAGTTCTACCTGAGCCTGGTGCTCATCCAGAACTACCAGACGCTGAACGAGACGGGCTTCCGGAAGATCTGCAAGAAGTACGACAAGAACCTGCGCTCCTCGGCCGCCGGCCGCTGGTTCGACGCCAACGTGGAGGAGGCCGTCTTCACGGACAGCCGCTTCCTGCAGCGCATGATCCGCGAGGTGGAGGACCTGTACACCACGCACCTGGCCAACGGGAACCGGTCCCTGGCGATGACCAAGCTCCGGGTGCCGCCGCTCGGCAGGCCCACGCCGCCGGCCACGGTCTTCCGGGCGGGCTTCGCCCTGGGCATGTTCCTCATGCTCTTCCTGGGCACCGCGATCAGTTGTAGGTTGTGTGGTTGAGGTGCCTCCTTGGGGCTGTCGCCTGATTCCCCCGCCTTCCCGCCTTCCCGCCCCCAGACTGGAAGCGGCCTCCGTCCGCGGAGCACACGGCCACATTCATGAGTCTCTACCGCGGCCCCCTCACCTGGTTCATCTTCAACCTGTACATGGCGGCCAACGTGGCCGGCTGGCAGCGGGCGGGCGTCAACCACATCCTGATCTTCGAGATCGACCCGCGCAGCCACCTGGAGCCGGCGCGCTTCCTGGAGATCGCCAGCGTCTTCGGCATCCTGTGGACGCTGTCCATGCTGGGCTTCCTCTACCACGACGCCCTGCACCTCACCGACCCCTTCGTCTTCCCGCTGGCCCTCATCCTGACGATGACGGGCCTGCTGGTGGTGCCGCTGCCCATCCTCAACTGGCCGGCCCGCTGGTGGACCATCAAGCTGCTGGGCCGCGTGATCTCGGCGCCGCTGCACTACGTGGGCTTCGCCGACTTCTGGATGGGCGACCAGCTCAACTCGCTGGTCAACTGCCTGGTGGACCACTACTTCATCGTGCGCTTCTTCGCGGTCTGCTGGCTGCGCCCCGGGCCGGACTCCTACTGCTTCGCCATGGACCTGATGGTGCCCTTCGTGCGCTGCCTGCCCGCCTGGTTCCGGTTCGCCCAGTGCCTGCGCCGCTTCCGGGACAGCGGCTCCAAGTCCGTGAGCTATCTGATCAACGCCGGCAAATACGCGATGTCCTTCCTCGTGGTCCTCTTCGACACGCTGCGCCACGGATCGGACGGTAGTCCTCCTTGACTCACTAAGAGATCTTCCCTAACCCAGCCCCTGTCCGCTCCCTTCCGCAGGTCGCTACGCCAGCCCCTTCAGCAACCCGTACACGTGGCTCTTCCTCGCCAGCTCCGTGGTGGCCACCATCTACGGCACCCTGTGGGACGTGCTCATGGACTTCGGCCTCTTCCAGATCATGGAGGGCCACCGCATCTTCCTGCGCGAGCAGCTCGTCTACCCGCAGCCCTTCTACTACTTCGTCATCGTGGAGAACTTCTGCCTCCGCTGGCTGTGGGCCGCGGAGTTCGCTTTGCTCTACCACAACCTGATGGCGCCGTACAACCTGCGGACCATCACCAGCATTGCGGAGATCACTAGGTGAGCGTCGCCACTTGCTAGTTTGCTCAGAGAAGCGCCTTTCCAACCCTTAAGGTACTTGCATTTAGCCAAGTAGATCCTCATCGGTGGCTCTTGTGGCTGGCAAAGGGTGAAGACGCTTCTCTTGGTGCCTCACCGTTTCCCTTTTCTGTTGAGTCCAGCCCCTGTCCTGTCCCCTGTCCCTTGTCCTCTCCTAGACGCTTCATCTGGAACTACGTGCGCCTGGAGCACGAGCATCTGTACAACTGCGGCCAGTTTAGGGCCACGCGGGACATCCACCTGGCGCAGCTGAATCCTCGCCAGGAGCGCATGTTGGAAAGCATGATGGACGAGTCGGACGGCGTCTCCAACAGGCGCAAGCCCGAGCCGCGCACTCGCCTGTCCAAGGAGTACTTCTAGGAGCAGCTGCTCCAGCTCAGTGCTCATCTCGGTCGTATCTGATCTGGTCTCTCTGGTGTCTCTCTGGGGTCCGTCTTCGTCTTTAATTAATTCATTTGTGCAAAGCACAAAGCAGAAGAGGCGAGGGAAAGGGAGTTCGAGCTTGGATCGGATCGGGCACGCGCCAAACCGGTTGTTCAGCTGCACGGCACCCAAAAGCGGCTCCGGACTGCTCCCTTCCCTCGGTCTGGGCCAGGTAACAATTGTCATTGCTGACGCAGATCCTCATTGGAGCTCCCGATCACGGTTCGCCGTCTCTTAATTGACTCGCATCGAGCTTTGATTAGCCTCGTAATTAGCCGAGGCGGAGAAGGAGGAGAAGGAGAAGGAGATGGAGCTCCAGCCGTTCTAATCTGGCAAAGGAGAAAGGCAGCCCCAGGAGGCTGTTCTCTGTTCTCTGCCAAGACTCATCGTTGCCATTTGTTTCGGTTGCATATTTTGTACATCTCATTTTGTATAAAAACTTGGATTTTAACAGATCTTAAGGCTAACTTCGATCGGGTTCCCAATAGCTAATATCGAGTTGAGTTATATACATTTATTATGGGAGTGTTAATGAACTTAATATTAACTTTATCATTAGAAAGATCTTAAAAATAAGCAGATTGATCTCTAATATAGATGCCAATGAAGATATTCCTATTGGGTTGGTAAAATATTTACTAATTAAGGTTTAGGCTTTACTAGTCTTCTATATAACCCTAGAAGCTGATTCGCAAACATTTCCACAAAGAGTTAATTAACCCTGAGTCGTAATTAATGGAATGTTAAAGATTATGCTCAGCTTATGGAAATATAAGTCGCTTTCAAGGAATAATGAGAGTAATGTTCACAATCCTCTTAGCAGACAATGCAGGTTCCAATTCCTTTAATGCTTTCAGACCTTAATAGTCTTATCTAAGAATTGAGGATACCTGAGGCCAAGACCTCTTCTCCTTTGGGGTCATGAGTCTAATCCCATCAGGCAGTCAGGCAGCCAGGCAATCGGATTAGCCCGCACAAAGGATGTGACTCCTAAAGAGCCTCATCAGCCAGAGCCTGCTCCTGCTTCGTTTTGTATTTTGTTTGCTTTGTTTCTGCGATCTTTTTTATTCGTAATTTGATCTGCAATCACATTCCTTCATTTGGGAATCGCAAAGGCAAAGGCAGCATCATGCGCGATGACGAGGATGACGATGACCGGCCAAACTGTCGATAACTGGCCAGGGATAGGTACCGGGAGCTGTGAAGGGGATAGCACTCAGAAAAATTTAAGAGAATTTGAAAGAGGTAGCGTTCTACCTTGAGAGCTTCTGCCTAAGCTTGGGGCTTGCAAACGGTGGAAAATATTTGTATTTTTCTTTAGAGTTTACATTTGTGTTTTCCGTGTAGTTTCTCAGAGAGCTTAGCTGTTGACTTGGGCACGAGTCAAACATAAATTTTCCATTGACTCGTTGCTGCTGCAGTTGCTGCTGCAGTTGTTAATGGCAACTGCAATTTATGCTGCTTGTCGCGGCGACTGGCGACGCCGGCAGTGTCTCTGGAGAAAAGCCAAGGAAATCGGAGAAAGGGAGCGGAGTGGATCGGAGGAGCTGGCCCGTTGTTGCCATTATTAATTGACGACGTTGCTGACGCTGCTGCCTTGCGTCAATTAAGCTGCCTGCACAGCAGCCGCAGTGCAACATGCTGCAGTTGCTGCTGCAGTGGCTGCTGCAGTCTGCAGTTGCGATGTTGATCTTGGTACAGTCCACGCGCCAAAACCAGACCAAAACAAATAAACAAACAAACAGGCGAAGGAACCAAACGAAACGAGGCGAAAGGCAGGCCAAGCGAACGCCAAACAAACAAACAAACAAGCTGAGAAAAAGGCAAAGCCAACCAGGGCGAGTTCGAGATCGAGTACTAATCCGATGCCAGACCAGACCAAGCCCAGTTAAGACAAGTCACTGTCAGTATCAATATCGAAAACGATATTAAAGTGAGTTTAATGGGAAAAGCTAGATCGAACAGGCCTTAAAGGTGTTAATTCCTGAAGGGTTACTAGATGTAAGATGGATTAAGATTGCAAAATGTTTGAAAAGGCAAAATATTAATAACAAAACTATATTAATTTCGTGGTCAGAAGGATTTATTCACTTAAACTCAACTATTCAAGTCCCTTTTATTGCTGAATTATTATTTGTATCTCAAAGCCCTAGAATATCACAGTTTTTCTTGGTTTTGAGTACATGGAGGCTTCTCCTCCTCCACCTATCCACCTATCCACCGATGTGAGTGCCCTCGGTGGCCAATGTCCAACTTTGGGCACAGGCACACACATCCACACGTACTTGGATGGCCAACTGCAATTGCAATTGCTGTTCGCTTTGGGCCTGGAAAATGGCGCGCAAACGGCCAAGAAGCCAAGCAGCCAAGAGAACAACAAGCCAAACAACAAACTGGCGTACAAAGTCCAAAAACTATTTTGGCCTGGCTCGAACCTTAGTTGGCCGGGGCCCTTGTTGCCTTTCTGCCCGCTCTTTAGCTCTTCGAATCCTTGGCTCTTCTTAGCCAGCTGAGCTTGATGGCCAGCTCGTGCTAAATTTAGCCGGGAAGGAGCAGGGACTGGCGAGGGACTCGGGGCAAACATGGCAGCATAAAGGAGTTGGGGCGAAACCAGTTTGGGCCAAGCTCCGCGAGGGCTCCTTTTCCTGGTTTCGAGTTTTACGAGCGCGCGCTGGGATCTCCTTGGAACCCCTGCGAGAGGCCCCCCTTCGAATCCCCCGGGGAGGCCCCCTCTCGATGCCCCTTTTACGGAGCAGCACGCGTCCATGTCCATGGAGTACGCTTCTTGGCCAGAGCGGGGATTTGGCTGACGCAGCTCATAAATTTATGTGGCAGCCTTTTGATTGCCTTTATGCTGCCGTTTTTTTGTCGTTTCTCTTTCTGGTACACTTGAAAAATCGAACGAGGTAATTCCAGAGAGGGCTCTTAGTTTGCTGCGTATTTATCCGTAAAACACTTTAAATATTGTATTGAAATGTATTAGCTTTCCTCTTTTATTTCATTATTTTCCTGTGCACTTGTATCGGTCTGTCTCTCCTCTCCTTGGGCCCTTAATTTGTGCACATAAATTGGCTGGCCGCCGAGTCCTAGGCCCAAGTCCTGCCAGGCTCCCCTGCTTTTCCGATCACTTGGCCAAGTTTTATCTTCGAAAACTTCGAAACTTCAAAACTGACCAAAAGCAGCTGCCCTTCTTGCGGGCCAAACTGTTTTTTGTCCTTTTCAATTTCAGCTGTCCGAGAGGATACTTTAAGCCTAATGCAAGCGTGTCCTGCAGATGCAGATGGCTGGCCGAAATTGAAACAAGTGGAAGGAACTTGACAGGCATTTTGAAGCTCCGTTTTTTCAGGGGTTAATTGCGGCTGAAGTGAGTTAATGTGTTGATAGGGCAATCAGGAGGAGATCAAGCGAAGGGATGATGTGGATAATGGCTGAAAGTCAGGTTGGGAGACCAGGAAAGGGAAGGTAAATGTTAAATTTAATTTAGAGAAAATTATAGGAGAGATTATTGAGTAATTATCAGTTCCAGAATTGTAAATAAAACCTCAAGAACAGTATTTGAAACTTGTATTAAATTCTTGTAAGCTCCCAGCAGCTTTTGCTCACTTTTATCTCAGATTAGATCGGAGTGCCTATCCCCAGGCACCCACCACTGACCACCAATCCCAATCCCTGGGACCACTCAGTCTGTAGTTGGTAGTTGGTAGCTGGTGGTAATTCGCTGCCCAACTCCACCTGATCCAACCAGGCGAGGCGAAACGAAGCCAAACCAGGGGCTGATTGGGCAAGCGGCTAATGTAGATCAACTGCCGCGGAGTTGCGGTGACTGGAGGCGACCTTCCTGCAACTGCAACTGCCACTGCCACGCCCCCGAATGGCCAACTGCGCCCACTCTCCGGGCCCGGTCATAATGAGCCGTTCTCGCGGAAAATTGCAAATTATTGGGAGCGGACAGTGGGACAGCGGCCAGCGGGAAATCGATGTGAATGCGTCAAGTGATTTTTCTCATTTCGGCGGCAGCTGCGGCAAATGAATTTCAAATTTCTGAATTTCGAATTTCAATTTAATTAGCCAGCGAGCGCTGCAGGTGCAGGTGTGTGCAGGAATGTCTCAGTAATTGCCGCAATTTGTTGCACGACAGCCAACAAGCGGCAACTGCGCATAAGAATTATGATAATTGTCAAAAGTTTGAGCCGTCGACGATTGAAAGGCACTTAAGTGTGGGGCAATAAGGTGTCACACGGGAAAACACTCAATAATATTCAAATCTGCTTTTAATCTTTAATGAAAACTAATGCAAATCTGTAAAAGGATTTCCCTGGAATTTAGTAAACAGCTCGTACAAGGCAGAAGTTAATATCATAACTTCTTATATTAAATCCCCAAAATGAAAGCTATTTACTTACAGAAGAAGACAGCCGATTTATGACCGATTTATGGCGGTATATTCTTTCGGAGTGGAGCGGGAGAGGATCAAGCCCTAAGCTGCTTTCGGTTCGCGTCTTGAGTCTTTTGTTTAATGATAAGCTCCCTATATCTTGAAGGCGCGCTTCGGCTTGGCTTCGATTTTCGTGGCGTTTTGGCGCGCAATATTCTCCTGACTGCCCCGAGTGCCTCATAAACAAGGCTTCTCCCGAGAATCGAGAATCGAGGTTGGAGAACCGGGGAGCGGAGAAACCCCTGGAGAAACTGGCCCCCAAAACAAAAGCCGCGCAAATGCAGCTAATGGGCCATGAACCGAGCTCGAAAAAAAGCAAAACAATGCGCAGCCAAAAAAGAAGAAAGAAGCTGAGGAGAAGATGATAAAGATGCAGTGGCGCAGAAGAAGCCACTTCGGCCTCAGGGGCTCCAGCATCACGAGCCGCATCTCTGTATGTATAGGTACCCGTAGAACCCAAATCGCCCCCGCTTAGCCCCTTTTCCCGCTGGCAACCTCAATAACAATGTATTTTGTGTCGTTACACGAATAAAAAAAGGGTTGTGAGTACAGGGAAATTGTGAGTTAATTAATGAGTTAAAAATAATAAATTACAAGACAAGTTTTAATAGAAAGATGCAATAAATTTATGCTTGAATTTAAAATGTATTTTCATAGAAAGTGGCTTGATATTAATTTAATTTACAAAACACATTATGCTTATAATATTTATTTTATTATATTCCATAAATATATATATTTTCGCTGTGTGTTTTCGCGTTTTTCTCAATTTTCTACCTTTTTGGCGGCTGCTGCCGCTGGCTTTGCTGCTGCTGCTTGTTGCACGTTGATTTTGGAACGGCGACAACGGCGGACAAAACTCGTTAAGTTGAAGTCTGTAAACGTGTTTTTCGTTCGCTCTGCGCCTTCTTCTCATTTACGTATTTTCTGTGTTTCTGTTTTTCTGTTTTTCGTTGTTCGTTTTCTATGCTACGATCTTAACGTCCGCCATTTTGTCTTTGGGTTTGAGTCCGAAGCAAGCTACTCTTGGGGATTTCTGGTTTTCGTACTTGGTCTCCAAGTCTTTAAGTTGGCTTGCTATAAAAGTTCATTTGCCGGGGAACCAAGACTGGCTTGAGAAAGAGTAAATTTCCCTGACTTTTGGGTAATTTGCTCAGCTTGCCAGTAAGCTTTGCTGAGAGAAGTTCGAACTTGCTTGGAACTTCGAAGTTTTTCGAACTTTAGGAAAAGGTAATAGTTTTAAATTAAAATTTAACCAAAGAAGCAAACATTTTGAAAGGAAATTAGGTCAAAAAAAGGTTCCCCTTTGTTTTCTTTGCTTTTTAATGACCTTTGGATATTTGAATCAAGAAAATACAGAGGAAAATAAAAGATGTCTAAAAACTGGCATGTTCTAATAAATCTGTAGATAAAAGTCTAGGAGAATTACAAAATTACGGATATTTATTTATTTATTTTTATTTATTTTATTTTAAGTTAAGAACTGTTTTCTTTTTAGTATTAAATCTAATTTTAAATGCCTTTACTTAATTTATTTATTGCCGACCTATTTAAGTTTAGTTTCTCCATTTAAGTTCCGCACCCGAAAGTATGCAATGAATTTGGTGTCTCCGCTGGCAGTTCGAAAATGTCCCAAAGAGCGCGGGAAGTTCCCATCTGAGGCGCCGCCGAGTTCGAACTCGAGCTGAGGGGAAATTTGGTGCGACGCTCAGTTGTGTTTTTGCTCTTAACAACGACAGACGTTTGTTGCCGTCTCGCCGGCAGTTTCATTTATTTTTATTGTTTTTTTCTGCCTTTTTTTTTCCACTCGCAAACCATTGAGAAGAAACAATCGCTTTTTTTTGTAACGAAACAATTTTGTTTGGTGCAATGTGCAGAGTGTGTGTGTTCTCGGTTCCTTGAAACGATAAAAAACGAAATAAAGAAGCGAAATCGCTGGATTACTTTGAGAGCCAAGAAGCTCTCTCATCGCATCTTCAACGATGTCTGTGTCTGTCGGAGTGTGTGTGAGCGTGACATTAAAGCCCAAACAAAATAATAACTAAGCTGTGGAAAAGCCACGAAAAAAGAATATAGAAGACAACAAAAAAAACCCCAAACTAAGCGCTAAACGCAAACAGGTGCGAAAAGTACAAAAAGCCAGAGAAGACTCTTTCGAGTTGCCCAAGAACACAACAGAGAAGAACCGAAGAACCGAAGAACCGAAAGGGTTGCGGCAACTTCCCTTTTGGGCTTCCTCTTCCTCTGCTTCTTCGGCTGCGGAAGTTGCAAAGTTGCAAAGGATACGGCAAAAAATGTGCTAGAAACACCATCAAGCTCGAGAAACCGACAAGAAGGGCCTTCAACATGGATACGGTGGCCATTAAGACGTCGCTGCCACATGCCCCGCTGGCGGCCCAACAGCAGCAGCAGCAGCAACTAATGTTGCAGCAACCGCAGCAGCAGCAACTACCCAGCGCCACGGGTTCGGCCATCAATGCCAAAAACAATATTGGCGCCTTCTTTCAGACCTGCAAGGTAAGACAAAAACCAAACAACGCCAAACGCCACTTCCGAACGTAAAAAAACGAGGTCATCCGGGGTCAACTGGCAGTGCTGGCAACGCGTAAACCAGAACCGTAAAAAGCATTTTCCGAAACTGTCAACTTCCCCACGGAAAATACCTGCTTTCGGGGCTCTCTCTCTCCTCCGTCTGTCTATCTCTAATTCCCAGTTCTCTGTCGCATTTGGAGTTCCGAGAAAAGTAAGAAATTAAAACGCGTCTGCAGTTGACAATAAAGCCACCAAAATGAAACAATTTCTTCTTGTTGTGGGCGCACTTTTAATTGTCTCTGAAATGCCGCCGCCATCCCTCTGGAAAAAAATGTTAAAATAAACACAAATAAAAGACTCGGTCAAGTGGCGTGCAACGAGGCAGAAAGAAAGGTTCTGGAACGAGCCTGGAAGAGGAGAATTTATGGTCATAGACGGAAAATATCACTGCTCAGGCCTAGCCAGATTCAGCGAAAAGATCATAAAATATATCGAAGTAAAAGTATTCCGGGAAAGGGCTTAGAAAATGATCCTGCGATCAGGGCAGAGATTAAAGAGAGGGTAATGCCAGGAAAAGGTTGCACAATCTTTAATATTAAGAAGGGAGAACCCAATTTCAATTTAAACTCTAAACCAGCCAATCTCTGGTGATCCATCCATCATCAGCATTAGCATTTGCCACAAAGAAAGCTTAGACAACGAAATATGAATATGATTTGATGTTGGGAGCAGCTTAAGCGATCATGATCATCAAGTGGCTGACATTAAAAGAAAGCAGGGCTTGATTCTTTGATTCTTCGGAGATATAATTAAGCAATCGTGTGCCAAATCGATGGCAATTATCGTGCAAATTTAGTCAGCGATCTCTCTCCTGTCTCCCTGGAGTTAGCCAGGTGCAAATGTGTCGTCCGACGGCCGCTGAGGTGATCATGTAACGACCGAAGACGGACCTTACCCAACCCCCAAAGCACCCGAAAGTTGAGACCCATGAAGGGAAATAAACAGACGAAAAGTGAGGCATTTATAAGAAGACCAGTTCCATTTACGCCTCTTGCATAATCCCCAAAGCGAGTGCCAGCAAGGGGACTGTGACTTACGCCTATTTATAATTGCACAGCCAGAAAATGTGACGTGATAATGTCATTTGAGCAATTTTAAGCCACCTTCACTGCTGGATTTTTAGCAGACTGAATTCTGTTCCCAGTTCCTGGCCAATTATTTATTATTCGTTTGGTTATTTATTACAAGTGCGGGGGTTGATCGATGGTGTTGTGGCACTGCCATTGTCCCTGTCCCGGCTCTCTCAGCGGGTGCTCCACTTGAGATCAGCCCGAGCCGAGGCCCGAGATGGATCTTTGTTTCCTGCTTCGGCTTCGGCTTGGTTCCTTTTTTCCCTGCGCCGAGCGTGACACAATAATGCTGGGCTACGGGCTGTGGGATCTCGGTGCGGGATAAGGGACAAAGGCCCAGCTAGCTACCTGCCCCGCTTCTACCTGTCACGGTTACCCAGTGTGTGTTTATCCTGGGAAATATCTAAAACTGTTGCTATTACCAACTCACCAGCAGCCAGCAACCAGCCACCAGCCACCAGCTGCCCCTTCTCCGTCCTCGGCGCTGTTACAAGTCTCGTTAAACATTTCGCTTTAATTTAATTGAATTTCCTACGCCGACGTGCTCTTGTTGTTTCTGTTGTTTCTGCTTTTCCAGCCTTTCTGCCTTTTCTGCCTAACTTAATTATGTCAGCCAGCGCATTGCAAGCATTAACCCCAGCGTGCCGCAATTGTTTTACGCTCCACTAAGAGGCCCGACTCACACGGGTTAAGGCGGCGGGGGCTGCTGGTGCTAGTACAAGCTGCTAGTGATCACAGCTAGTCACTAGTCACTTCAATGCGCGGAAGTGAGACAGGCACACACAGGGGGACTTGGAAATATTTCACATTTATTTCCAAAGAAATTCCACAAATAAAACTCGGAGACTTCGTATGCTAATCAATTCCCAACTAAGTGAGGCTGCGATCGGATCGAACCGCCAGCGGAGGTGGGGTCCATATAGCATGGGTCCAATATTAGATACACAGACAGAAAATGTTACTTTCTGGGGGGAATAATATGGTGTAAGCTAAGAAATACTTTTGAAGTCAAAATAAATTGCATTATTTGTTGGGAAATCTTTATTTTTTATAAACTGTTGATTTAAATCAGTGATGCCCAAGCCCCCGCCACATGTGGTAAAAATTCTGCCGGTTCTCTGCCGCTACACAGACAGTGTAAACGTGACGCGAGCAGCAGCAGCAGAGAAGAGAGAGAATGAGAGATCGAGTGGTGCGGATGCCAGAGCAGTGCAAAGCATTAAATTTTAATGCTTTGCACTGCTCTGGCAACCGCAACGTCTCGCGCGAAGCCAACTTCGTTTTTCTCTTACGCACACAAATGCAAGTCACATGTCATTGTATTTGTGTGGGCATCACTGATTTAAATGAAAACTAAGTTATGTTTTAGGATATCTTTGTTATTTTTTTTGTCACTTTTGGCCTTTAGGTTGACAATTTTTTGAGAAGTAACATAAGATATCTTGGAACAAAACCTTTATTAAGTCAGAAGCTACTGCATTCTGTATCATTTAAAGTTACTAGCTTTGCTTGAATAAATATACTATTATTTACTTAATTAAGACTTAACTGTAAGAACATTTAACTATGTTTCTGCCAACCAGTTGTAGCATATTAGTTACTACCTAACATATATCTTCTTTTGTGAAACAAACACCCCGATTACATATGGTATTAGATATTTCTCCAAGTGCCTTCGTGGCTGAGGGGCCTTAACAATAACAGCAAATATGCGCAGCTGCGGCGATCGAACACATCAGAAATCAGAGATCAGAAATCAGAAAATCAGAAAATCAGAAAATCCCAATATGTTGCTAGCCAAGCCAGCAAACACTCGAAGCCACAGCAACAGGTTGCTGCTGCTGGTTGGGCCGCGTTGAGCATAAATTATGATCAGAGTTAAATTTTTTCAATTTATCCGCTGCTTCCTCTGCCTCTCCGCCGTCTGTGGCCGACTTATCGCAGTTGTTGCTGCCTGCCGCCTCAAAGGGAAATTTTCGGTCATTTTTTTGGTTGGCTTCGTTCGGTTTATCGTAACTTTCACAAGCACATTTATTCGTTTGTTTTGACCGAAAGGAAAATGCGAGAAAAACACTGGTGCGAGTCTTCTTTCCCTGGCAGTTTGTCGCCCAAGTCATTGGCCATTAGCATTAGTTCTTCCTCATCTGAGGCTGATGCTGAGGCTTCCAATAGTTGGCCCACTAAGCCGCTTATGTAACCCAGAGACAGAGACACTGCCAAGTCATGGCCAAAAGAGCCAGCGAATCGCTTGAAGAAATCACCAAAATGCGGGAGAAACGGAACAGAGGGGAAAGGATGGGGAAGAGATGAGTTGGACAACAAAAGATACAAGATAGTATTGTATTGTAGTATATTTTAGTGGCAGATATACTTGAATCAAGGTATTGGTAATAAGTAGATTTTTGGCAGAAAATAACAGAGTTTTCATATTTATTAAGCACTTCAGATCAACTATTTACTAGTTACTTCTTTGTATGCATCAGCAACTAGTGGCCACCTGTCGTGAATCCATCACCTGGCTGCCTGGTCAACCATCAGAGAACTCAGCTAGCCAGCGGACACCCACAAAGTCCGGCAGTTGCACTTCCGCTGGCGAGGCACGTGGGCTGTGCCCCGAAAGAGCCACCCACATTTGGCCAAGCTGAAATTCGATTTAGGTTTTTCTCGCTTAATTAATTAAAGCCAACTATTGCCCGGTGTGTGGGCTGCAACTGGGCGTGGATCCAGTAGCACGTGCTGTGGCGGAAAAAGAGGCAGGAAAAATATGGCAAAGAGAAGAGAAGAGAGGAGAGCAGAGGAGGGAAGCAGGGCCTACTAATGACTTCCTATTTTGGTGAACTTGTCAATTGGACTTGGACATCGATGGGCCGGGGATTAATTGGCTTGTAAATGCCCAAAAAGACAGGAAATAGTTTGCCTGCCTCCGCTTTTGTGTTCTTGGGCTTCCTGTTCCCTCGTCTTCTTCCAAGTTTCCTCTTGGATGGACCTATCCTGAGCCTGAGCTGAAACCATTTTCACATACTCGTGTTAAGCTTAACCCATTTTAGCACCTTAATACCTGCTTTAGGGTCTAATTGCAGGGTGTGCCAAAGGATACCCTTTCCTGATTCAAGTTTTTCTTAGTCTCCCCGTTGGTTTCTAATAGTTTTTGCCTCAGTCTCGGCTCGAGTGTACATACACACATCTGTGGTCAGTTGCCCCTTTTATTTTTTGGCTGACCAGGCATTTCTTTTCAGTTGGCCAAAAAAAAAGAGGAAAAAACTCGAAAACAGGCTCGTGCTCGCTTCAGATTGGATTGGATTGGACCCGACTGGACACTATGGGTGCCCAGGCCTGGCCTAGGTTTTCTAACTGCTGGCCAAACTGGTTTTCGGTGTTCGGTTTTCGGTTGTTTCGGGCTTATTGACTTGCGAAGTGCTCCAAATTGAATGGTACATTTCGGGCATTAGATCGAGCAAAGTATTAGTGAAGGGAGCGGCGGCGGGGCTTTCACCGAATGTTAATTACAGGCCTTGGCAGGGCCTAATTGATAGATCCACTGGGGGGGCATGATTCATCCCAGATGAACTATGACTTCCAACGAAACGAAACGATACGAAACGGAGCCAGGCGGCCAGAAAGGCCGCCAAAATTGAGCTGGAGAAACTCGGCTTGGGCTGGCGAGAGAGACGGGTTTTCCAGTCTCAGTCTCAGTCCAGTCTGAGTTAGGTGCACGGAAAAAAAAGCATGGGAGGTGTAAGGGTAATTCAATAAATAAATAAATTAAAATCAGTAAAAGTCTGTTGTAATAGAAAATATAAAAAAAGGAAATGCTTAAACTCAGCAACTTTATAAGTCCGGAAATACTAAAACCTTGGAAAGGAAATTAGGAACTTGGAAACTTAGTCTGTTTTTTACATAGTAATATTATTATTATAGTTATTTTATTTTATTATTATTACTATATCAACGCCTTTAAATTTTTTGTATTATTATTTTACATTTCCAAGAAGACTTGTGTTTTATTTACCATGTTTAAGGAGTTCTCCGAGTTCAAGCGTTAAATAAATTAGAATCAGGAGTCGAGTAACTTCTTTATTTTTTTCTTGTATTTTTTATGGCTTTATTTTTATTGTTTTATTTTTATTTATTTGTTATTTTATGTATAACAATCAAATTATATATTTTCTGTGTAGCAGCTCAAAGGCAAAGGCCTGTCTTGTCGCAACTCAGCTTCGGCGCGAGTCTGGAGCTTAGCAAGATTTTGGCTGCTTCGGCTTTTGTTTTGGGCTTTGCTGCCTTTGCCTTTGCAGCTTTGTGGCCAAGTACGAAACTGGTTTTGGCCACATTTACACCAATACTCGTTTTGTGGCGCGACTTTTGGGCAAGCGGCTCTTGGCTCTCAACTCTCTTGAGCCTTTGTCTCCGATCTTTGACAAGATGGCGGCGTCCCAACTGGTTTTCCAGTCGCTCTTCTGCTGTTATACACACCTCGAGATCCCAGATACTCTGAGATTTCTCACCTTACCTTTGGCCCCCCCTCCTTTCCCAACTTGGCTAACGCTCTCTCTCTCTTTCTCTTCTCCTCTCTTGCAGGTCTTGTGGCACTTGGACGCCTTTCGACGCTCGTTTCGCGGCCTAAATCAGCACGTTTGCGGCGGCCAAGACTGCATCTTTTGCGCTCTAAAGGTAAGTTCGAAACACGATATTCGCTGGTCAGCCGAGACACCAACCTCGCTGAGATCGGCTTAGACTTGGCTCAGAACAGTTTACATTTCGAAGTTTATCAAGAAAATGAAACGAAATTGAATACTAAAAACTAGCTAAGGAATATTTTAGACACTATTAGCTTATTCTTTTTAAAAATTTATATATTTCACATTGATTTAAGCTTGTAATTTGATCTTAATTAAGTTATAAGATATTACTATTAGATATTTAAAAGATTAGACATGCTTACGTACTTAATTAAATGTGTAACTACAAATAATACTTCGTTTTGGATATTGTAATATTTAAACTAATATTTTAAAATTAAGAAAAACAAGCTTACTTTTATATATTTACTTGACAATTTAACCTGAGACCTGCCATAATTTATTTAGTACTTAATATTTAAAGGTTTATTTTTATATAAAATTTTTTATACAATTTTATATTGTATAAACCTAAGCAGCAATGCCTAAATATTTAAGGTTTTATCATTCAATTTTAAGTTATCTTTGCAACTTCGAATTTCGAATTTCGAGTGAACAAAAAGTGCAGCACACTTTTGGGCCGTCGAACAGCGTGAGTTCCAAATGCCTCCAAAGGCTATTCATAGGTGGCGCCAGTCGACAGTAATGCTCAAAAGGAATGAAACTCTTTTGCTTATTTTCTGCATTTGCCCTAGAAAAAATACTCCCTAGCTTAAGCCAAAAGTAGCCCCGAAATGCCAGAGTACATAGAATTCTGCTGCACTTGGTAATACCCGGCAATGAATAAAAATGTGGGCTATGCCGAGGCCTTGTCCCTGTGAATAGCGTTCCAGTTCCTTCACATGCTGAGCTAGGACCCTAAATTGCAGAATTTCCGTTGTTCGATTCGATTTTATTGCCACAAAAGATGTGAAGAAGCAGCCAGGCTAGCTGAAGTTGAAGCAGAAGCATCCTTTATTCACACGCAGCCTCATCCTTGTCAGCTGCTCTGCTGCTCAAGTGCGTTTTTTGTGTTTTCCCCATTTTCATTTTTATTTTCATTTTCCCACCGACACACACAATCCAGGCACAGGAAAATCCTTAAATCGGCTATTCCCGAATTGCAACATTCGATTGCCTCTCTTCCTTGCTACCTGGCGGCAGGTTCACACCCCCTCCACAGGATTTCCACCGGTTTTCCGCCGGTTTTCTGCCCGTTTTCCACATGCTCGCATGTCCAGAGGTGGTGAGATCCTGGCCCAGGATAATGCAGGCCCTCGGAACCCCCGATTCCGTGTAGCGTGACGGTGCCTGCCCCTATTAATTGCGGCTCGTTTGTCCTGTTCTCACCTCGTTAAAACCCACATTAAGCCGGAGTCAAGGCGCAATTATGCAAATGGAAATCCGGCGGGGGAAAGTCAGTAAACTTTGGCCCGAAAAGCAAGTAATAACTCTATAAAAGGGTCATTACTTGATACATTGTTACAAATATTATTTAAATCAATACAGTTTCAAGATGTTACGAGTCAGGCCCTCAACCGAAATGCAAAATCATGATCAGCGGGCGAGAGCGAGAATTTCCATGAGGGGGAAAAACTGTGTAGAGAAAAGCAGAGTGATCCCTCGCTCCGGTCAGGGGGATCCTCAGGCCTAAGACACATAAACCAGACCGGAGGATGATCAGCATCATCGGTCAGAGAGGAGGTGGAGGCGGAGGCATCTTCCTCTGCCATCGTGCTGGGCCGTGGGCAAGCGACAAACTCGTGACGTTCGGGAAAAACTCTGAACGAAGCAGCAACAAGAAGAACAACAGCGAGAAAAAGAAAACGACTGAGCGGGACTGTACTTTTCAGCACAGGGTGTTCGGTGTGCGCTCTCTCGGCTCAGTGGCTCTCTGTTGTGGGCTCTTCAAACATTGATGACGTCGTCGTCGTCGCCAGTGGAAAGTGTTGGGCTTGTTTGTGTTTTTCCCCCTTTTGTTTTGACTGCTGTACACCTTGAAAACGAATACGAACACAAGTTCGAGTTTGTTAGAAGAAGAATCCATGGCAACACACATTAAACGATGGTCGAGGCAGGAGAGTAGGAGACTTGCCTTTGTCTTGTGTGTTTTTTGCATTAATTATGCCGGCTTTCAGCTCTCCTCCTCGCTTCTAGATTAATTTTTCTTCCACCTTCCACCTTGCTTCACCATTTCCCGCGGGAAGACGACGACTATTTAATTATGAAAATCGTCCAAGACATTGGCCTTTTTGGCTGGGAAACTCCCACGATTGCGATCGCATTTTGACCAGCGCTCAGCGCTCCCCACGATTGTGGCCACTGGAGGGTTAAGAACAGGCCGACAGCCGGCCTTTGCCTCAGTTATGCCTCAATGCACAATTCCCATTAGGACGGCGGCTCCTCCCCGCACTTTTCACGAAAAATCACTCTCATCCGCTGCGAGAACAGCGAACAACAGCGAAAATAAATAAATAAAACCCCGGACAGAGGGAAACGGTGATCAGCGACAAGGACAAAGTCATTAAGACAGTGTCCTCTTTACGGGTTTACGAGGAAAAGGATCATTCAGGCGGTCTAGACCGCATTTAGGGACGAGGCTAGCCTCTTGTTTAATTGTATTTATTTTATTTCAAAAAGGTTTATTTGCTTATTTGCTTGCTTATCAGAGTACCCCTAGTACCAGGCTCTGTTTGCTCTGCCAGATACTCCAGATTCTCCAATCCCTAATCTGGAACGCATCTAAGTGAGTGCAAACAAAGCGATGTTCGAGTGCAGCCTTTGAGGGTTTTTTGGGGTTTTTTGTTTGCCAAGCGCGGGGCCATAAAAAACGAAATTAACATGAACAGAGGTGGGATTGCATAGGAGGCATAAATGTGTATATAAATGCGTATGTATATGAGCATGATATGGGCTGGGCACGAACGTGAAGGAGCAGGTGCTAATGGGGGCCAGGCAGGCTCCTCCGCAGGCCGTAAGCCGAGATCTCCATCTTGGCGGCTTTTGCGGAATTATGATTCACTGTCTTGGCCAAGACATGTCTTGGCAAACCCATGTACGCATGGCTCTTTAGCTTTAATTTTGTCAAGCTTTATTTCTGTTTATTTCGGTCTTTTATCTCTTCAATTTATTCGTTCGACGTGCGACGCGAAGGTTTCTTTCCAGCTCGGTTCAGGGCAAGCAGTTTTTATATATTTTTATATTTATTTATGAGAAAGAAATGCAGGCAATCAATTAATACTTCCATTTCTTCTTTTATTATCTACATTTTGGCTAATTTGTCACTTGACATCTCTAAGAAAGAGAACTCGGCGTGTCCATCCATCAAACATCAAAGAGTGGCTCGGGCTTTGTGTTTGCTGTCCCATTTCAATGCTTCCCAAAGATGCTTTTGGTCAAAACGTTTCAGCCAAAAGGTGATTGATCTACAGAGTTCTTTAAATTGGCGGAGAAAGAAGATATTTTGTGGAGTTTTTACAGTTTCAAAGGGTTTTTTCTTCTACTATTTAATAAGAGGTTATTTATTTAACATAATCCTTTTTATTTCCCCCTTTTGGGGCATTTTCTTTATAATTTTAAATATTTTTGCGACACCTCCAGCTGCCTCTCTTATGCAAATGACTCCTTTCACTGCTTTAACTGCATCTGCATCTCTGCAATTGATTTAAGAGCCATCAGGCAATCAATCAATCGCCATGAGTCACTGCCCCAGTCGGTGCCCAACTCTCGGGTCTTGAGTCATGGCAATTGTGGCGGGTGTCGAGCATAAAAAAGCATAAAAAACGAAGAAGAAACCCAGCGAAGAAAGAAAAGGCGGCATTCTTCTTGATTCGAAGAAGAGAAGAGAGCGGAAGAACTGGAGAATCGGGGAGATAGTGGTGCAGCATCTTTATGACCCGATAAACCGAACTGGAACGTGTCTTGCATGTCTCCCACTCCTCCACTCGCCCGCAACTCCGATAGCCCCGGGATCCCCATTCCCCATGTAAACCCAAATTAATCTTCATTTTGTTTCTAGGGTTTTTCTTCTGGGTTTTCTGTGGGTGAAGCAACACGATCTAGATTCTAGATGCTGAGATTGGTCTAAGAACTAGACTAGAATCGGAGAGGTTGAGAGCTCATTAAGTTGTACCTTTAAAGTTTGAGTTTCGAGACCTATTGCCTGATTTTGGCTCTTCGATTTCTCTCTGTGTTCCCTCCAATGTTCAATTTATTAAGATTTTCGCTGGAATTGCTGGGATTTTTTGTGCTGAAAGTGCGGGCTGACTCACAAAGCGAGCTGCAGTCTCCGAACCATCTCTGACCATGGCCACAGACTCCCAGAGGGGCTCGCTATTATCTAAGAGGATGATTATGTGGAATGGATGATGATTTTGACATTTCCGTGGCTGCTGCTTGGCTTGGCTGCTTGCATTTGTCACTCGAGTCCCCGAGATCACAGCACAGGGTGCCTCCGAGAATCGAGGAGAATCAAGAGAGAGAGAGAGCCACGAATCGCTTACCTGCTCGGCCAAGACGTTTACCTGTTTGGGCTCACAACAAGGTACAAGACGCTCAGCAAACGCAAGACAAACTCCCCCGTTCGGATTCGGATTCGGGTTCGGGTCTGGGTTTTGGGCTTGGATTTGCTCAGGTGAGTTCGCCTGCCCCTACCTGTGCCTGTGCCTGTGCCTGTTGTTGATATAACTGAAACCGAAGCCAAAGCCGAAGCCAGAACCTGAGTTCCCCTGGAAACCAGTTTCTCTCTGGCCCGCTCCACTCTCTGTCTCTCTGTGAAGAGCCCTCGCCTCGAGTCTGGCCAAAACGAGTTTCAGTTGCGAGGCAAATCCAACGCAAAGCAGACGTGTTTCTTCGCGGTCGCTCTTACTCGCTCACGAAGTCAGTTCTTTCTCCAGAGAAGTCTCCAGCTTCAGCTTCAGCTTCCCGCGCGCGGCAAATAAAGAACGCTGATTCCCGGAGCAAAAAAACAACCGAAACGGGCACGAGTTCGAGTCTCTGCATTATTTTTTCCTAGTGCCCGCAAAGTTTACAAACCACAAACAAACTTGTTTGACTGGCCAAGTGCAAAAATTGTACAAAATACAAAAAGTTACCATTGGATTTATTAAGAGATCTGCGATCTGAGATCTCCAATCTCCGATCTGCGCATGTGGAATACCTACTTTGTCTGCGTGAGTTGAGAACTTGAACCACAGTCGAGTCGAGTCGAGTCTTTGGCCAGTTGCGGGGATTAGAGAAGCTCAACAAAGGAGCTCGCTTTACTAGTTTTTGTTTTTGTTTTTGTTTTTGGACTATTGATTCTCTAATTCATCTCTGATTTCGAGCATGTGGGTCCGTTTGGAGCCAACTTGTTTCTATCTTCCGTTGGCTTGGCCTTTGTGAAGAGATCTTTTGGTATGTAAATGCCTGGCAGCCCGCAGTTCGAAGCACCAGCCTTCGTGGAAACCTGTAGCCGCACAGTGGGCCCTCGCTAATGCTAATGCATTTATGCGGCTTATTAAAGATTAATCTGAGCACCGCACGCAGGCTTCAGCTTTTTATTACTCGTATTTTCTCAGCTCTCAGCTCAGGGAGCCACTTGTCTTTCCCTAGGGAAAGTCCAGGGAATCACGCGATGTCTCTCTAGCACTTAAGTGCAGTTTTTTGCCATGTCTTCTTGGAGGCCAGAGTGGTGGTTGGGCCTTTCAATTTGCATGGACACCACTCCTCCAATTGAAATGCAAGCCATCAGCCTCAGCCTCAGGCTCAGCCAGGGAGAGTTCCCGTTCCCTCTTGGGCCACATGTCACCTTACCTAGCCCCATCCCCATACCCATCATCATCATTACCATTCTTGTGATCGTCTTTAGAGCCATCGATACGCGCCTTCTTGGCCAAGTCGCGGCGCATATTAATGGCCCGAACACAGCGGCAGATATGTGTATTTATGGCTAATTCTTGGGCCCCGGCGCATGCCTGGCATATGTAAATATTTGAGCAAGTTGGAGGGGCAGCTTGCCAGTCACCTCACGTGCGCCAGGTTGTCGGTGGCAGGTTGCAGGCCCTCTAACACTAAGAAGTCGAGTGAGAACCAGGAGGAACATGGTTCTATAATGCCATATAGAGCTTCTAGCTTCTGGCTGCAGATAATCCCTCTCTCTTACCCAACTTCAGCTGGGAAACTATCTCTTAAAGCCACAAATATTTAGTTCAAAGGCACGTATGCCTGGAACTAAGTTAGTTCTTTGTGTTTCCCCCAAAAACGCGATCGGAACGTGACTTGGGCTGCCCCTTTTCGGTGACTTCATATCGAAAAGCTCTCAGCAGGTCAGCAGGTTGGGCATTCCTGCTTTCTCTAAGATCTAAGAATGAATATTTAAAGTTTGTGAAAGCAAAAGGCTTTTTTGTGTGTCAGAGATGTCAAATCTTTAGGTTTCTAACCAACATTTCTGCCAGTGTGAACCCTCCTTCGCCAAGGCTCATTTATCTAACTGACTTCGCCGCGGGACTCCCCTCTTTCTCTCTCACCTCCTGAGGCATCTTTTGTGTGTGCAGGTTGCACGTGTGTTGTTCCCACATCGGAGTACCAGGTACAGGTCTTACCTGCCGTTGCAATCTGAGAGATCAGCAGAGAATCGGGAAAATCTGCAATCTGCCTCTGCCTCTGCGCTGGCAACTTGCACTTTGGCTGGGAAAAAGGTCAGTTCTTTCGGCTTTGTTGTCGGCCGTAATTGCGGAAGCGGCAAACATTCGGCCATAAAATTCAGTTAAAGCCAAGCGTTTAATTGTTAAAGCCCCGTAAATCATGAAAAAGCAAGAAAAAAAACCAAGAAAACGAGGCAAGACAGCAACAGCAGCCAGCAAGTAATAATAATAAATGAAAACATTTATGTGGCTGCAGGCCAGTTTGTTAACTTGTTTTGCATTTGAGAGACACGGACGGAGAGGGAGTCTCTCAAATCGGTTTCTGTATCTGTATCTTTAGCTGTATCTGTATCTGTATCTCTCCGTTCGCATTTGAGGTGCGCAAAGATCTATAAATAGTGGCGGCCTCAAGGACTGCCAGTTCCCCAGACTCGCAAATCAAATCGCTGGCGAGCCAAAGCCAAAGCCAAAGCCAAAGCCAAAATCAAATACAAATCAAAGCTTGAACTCAAAACGTGAAACACAAAAGCCAAGTAACTGTTTCGATAGCAAGCAAACATGGCCTAATATCTTTATAATTCCAACAAGAAGAACCTGGCATCAAGTTACGGCTTAATTTCCAGCGAAGAGATCATCACTTCCCCCAAAAAACAAAACTGTGCGCTTCAAGGAACCGCAAAGTAATTGCAACTAAAGTTAGCCATCTCCGAGTACGCAATTGCGATTTAATTAAGACGCAGTCCCCCCTGTAGGGCCCACACGATCGATATCTTTTTTGGGCAAATTGTTGGCCAATTGCAGGCTAATTGCGTGGCTCCAGCTCCAGCTCCAGCTCCAGCTCCCATTGCGGTCCATTCCCGAAGTGGAAATAAAAGAGCGTGACGCTCGCAAGGGAGCCTGTAAACCGATCTAATTAGCATGCAACTGTTTTGTCCAACTGTCCATTGAATGGACAATTAAATTTCGTTAAAAAGCCACACTGCAGGTAGAAAAAACAATTAGGAAATCACTGGGGTTTTCCCCCGCCGACTTCCCAACTTCCGCTCGCCAGCGTCGTCGGCTTTTCCGCTTATTAAACATTTTTTATGGCGGCAGGGCGCACCTAGCACTTCCCGCTTGAACTCTGGGTCGTAAAGTCCATAAAGTCCAGAAATCCAGAAATGTCAACCAACAAAAAGTGCACTTCCAGCTCCCTTTGCCATTGTCAGAGGCTTTCCTATGTGTTTTATGTGTTTTATGTGTTTTGTGTGTTTCTTTGTTGTGCTTGGTGTGTGTTCTGTGGAGATAAGATTGGATCTGTGGGATTTTCTGTCTATTTGTAAGTTTAAAACAACAGTTCCAAGCTTGTTTCTTGTCTTAAATTTACTCCAAGTAACATAAATATCGCTCAATATCCATTTATTTTCCAAGTGCACACACTCAGTGATGAACTCACAACCCAAACAGTTGACAAGTGTTAATTGTGCCGATTCCCCACTTGATTCCAGGTATTGCTTGTGTGTTTCAATTTGTTCAGGTAAAAGCTTAAAAACAGATGCCCAAAAAGTGGGGAAAAAACAAAATGAAGTTTCACAAAACAAAAGGGAAAATATATTAGGGAAATTGGGCTAACTTTTCATGTATAATTATATTTAAATGCTGAAGTTTTCCTTCATTTTACAAGTGCAGTTAAATAGTTGCTACTTAGGTCAATGGAAGCATCGTTCTCGATAATTATTCTTAATAATAATGCGATTTTTTCCGTGTGTATCTCTCCATTGACTCATTGTTCGTGTCGGACTGTAGCTGCTGCCGCTCTGGCTTTGGGCCAAGACCATTGTAATTGGCCAGGGGCAGGGGCCAAGAAACGAAAGACAGAACTTACCGAATGCTAAATGCTGAATGCGATATGCAAAACACAAAACACAAAACACAAAAGGCGTTTACAGATCTCAGCCATATGCGACATATGGCGTCATTCCGT
The DNA here is from genome assembly GCA_014170255.2 of Drosophila triauraria. Taxonomy (NCBI): domain Eukaryota; kingdom Metazoa; phylum Arthropoda; class Insecta; order Diptera; family Drosophilidae; genus Drosophila; species Drosophila triauraria. The sequence continues at coordinate 2,245,442 of CM024333.1, read as the reverse complement.
GAGGCTCTCCGCATCGATCTCTGGCAAGTCATTAACTGGAGCTGGCTTTGGGGCTCGGGTTGCCATTTCCCAGGCGTCAGCGGTTGTCAGGCGGCAATATGTTATGGCAATATTAGACTTTAGACTGCAAACTGCACATGCAGTTCGCTTGTTCGCAGTTTGAAGCAAAAAACATGCAGAAAAGGCGCTGAATCGACTCGATTTGAGTTTGGAGTTCAAGTTTCTGGGGACGGTTTGGACTGGCGGGGAGAACTCTGGCCTGGTGGACCGGTTTCTTGGCGGCGAAACTTTCGATTGGCCGCAAATGAGGTCGAGATCCGTCGAAAAGCGAAAGTCAAGTCCAGTCGTTGGCTCAGGGTGTGCCAGGCCCAGGCCCAAGCCCAGGCCAAGTGCCGCTGATAATGGCCCTAAATACCTGTACCAGCTGTTATCGATACGCGTGCCCACGAGAAGTCCGAGTTCAAGCCAAGGCACAGGGAAAAAGGGTTTAGAAAAAGGCAGAACCTCAGGCTATAATCAGCCTCAAGTTCCTTGGCAGTTCTTAGCTGCTCTTGGGGCCAGTCACTGTTCATTTCTCTCACTGTAGGCCTGCCTTTTGGGCCAACTTCCTCCTTAATTGCTGGGGGTTGCAGTTTTTTTCTGGATTTTTTGGGGGGCTGACGCCGCAGTTTGTTTGCACTTCCGCTGCCAATTTCTCGGTGTTTTTTTGCGGGCTTTGGGCTTTGTTGAGCTGACTTGGGCACTTATCGATCTGCCACCCTTTCTGGCCAGCAGCAGCACTCGACCCGGAACCTGGCCTAAGCATTTTCATATAACCTAAACCCCAACTTTCACAGTGCAATGAGCGGCGGCGATAGGAGCTATTGAGATCTCCGCATCCCGGCCAGCCGCAAGATGATCAAGTTCAGGTACAAGCGCAAGGAGCCCAGCAATGTGGTCGGAGGAGCAGGAGGAGCAGAGCCGGCAGCCAGTCCCACACCCACACCCACTGCCGCACCCGCTCCCGCTCCCATACCCATTCCCATTCCCGGCTGCAGTCCCCTGCATCATCCCCAGCTGGGCCACCTGATGATGGGCAGCAATGGCGGCGGCACCCTGCCCCGGAGCAGTCCGCGGAAGCTGATGCTGGACGCCGGGCTGGCGGACAAGTCGGCCACCCTGACGCGCCAGCAGTCCAAGCAGAAGTCCAACCTGGCCAAGGTCTCCAGCAGCGTGGAGCTGGCCGTGCTGGGCTACAGCAGTTCCAGCAGCAGTCCCAGCAACATGGCCAACATCAATGGAAACGCGGAGCGAGATCGCTGCATCAATGCGGTTATCGTAAGTCCCAGAAAATAGGTTTAAGAAGAAGGATAATCCCTTAAATAAAATATAGATAAGTTAACGATTTAAGCCAAGTCTAGGGACTTCATTTTCTTGACTAAGTAAACCCACTCAGCCAAGCCTCAAGGCATTCAAAGACCTTCAACTGACTCATTACTTTCTCTCTCTGCGAACAGGAACTCTTCCAGCAGCTGCAGACCAGCTCGGAGCCGGCTCTTTGTCCGGAGCCCCTGCGTCGGGCCCTGGCCAGCGGCCCCTTGGCGGGTCGCCGCTTTCCGCTGGGCTGTCTGGGCGATGCCGCCGAGTGCTTCGAGCTGCTCCTCCACCGCGTCCACTCGCACATCTCGCCGGATGACGGCGACTCCTGCGAGTCCGCGGCCTGCATTGCCCACCGGCGCTTCGCCATGCGCGTGATCGAGCAGAGTGTCTGCAAGTGCGGCGCCAACTCGGAGCAGCTGCCCTTCACCCAGGTGAGTTTGGGGATTATTTAAGGAAATAGTTTATCAAATTATTAATTTATTAATTAAAGTATAAACTATGGAGACAGCTGGAAGACTCGCTCAAGTCTTAGTTTAAATCAGTGATGCCCACACAAATACAATGACATGTGACTTGCATTTGTGTGCGTAAGAGAAAAACGAAGTTGGCTTCGCGCGAGACGTTGCTGTTGCCAGAGCAGTGCAAAGCATTAAATTTTAATGCTTTGCACTGCTCTGGCATCCGCACCACTCGATCTCTCATTCTCTCTCTTCTCTGCTGCTGCTGCTCACGTCACGTTTACACTGTCTGTGTAGCGGCAGAGAACCGGCAGAATTTTTACCAACCACATGTGGCGGGGGCTTGGGCATCACTGGTTTAAATACTCGAATTACTCGTTTCTCTCTCTGTCTCTCCGTTATTTATGCATAATTATTGGTCTGCTCGGCGAGCATAGTTTATGTGGCGCCCTTCCCTCTGGCACACTCTTTTTCTGCGAGTGTGCCAGAACCCGTTTCCAATCAGAGCCGAGCTTGCGGCGTGGGCTCCAGTTTGGAACACCTGCAGCACTGTCATGTTGCACTTGCCGTGTGCCGTGCTTGTGTCTGCCAGTTGTCTCTCCGATTAGCGATCTGCGATCTGCAACTTCCGATCTCCGATCTCCCAGAACAGTTAGCAAACGGGTTATGGCCAGTGGGACCCTTAAAAGGTGCCCCCAACTAACGTCAACACGTGCCGGAGCAGGCAGAGGAGGACTCGTGGGCGCTCCGCTTCCGTCTTGACCATATAGGCAGCTGGCTAATGGCTTCTGTTTTCTGTTTCTCTCCCCTCCACAGATGGTGCACTACGTCTCCGCCTCGGCACTGACCTCCCAGAAGAGTCTGGCCCTCCAGAGCCACCAGCAGCTGAGCTTTGGCCAGCTCCTGCGGGCAGCGGGCAACATGGGCGACATACGCGACTGTCCGGTAAGTACTCCTAGGCCTCCCACAGCCCACATCTAGATCCTAACCAATCCGATCTTCCCCCCAGAACACGTGTGGCGCCAAGATCGGCATCTGCCGGGCCCTGCTCAACCGGCCCGACGTCGTGTCCATCGGCATTGTGTGGGACTCGGAGCGACCGGCCGCCGACCAGGTGCACGCCGTGCTCAAGGCGGTGGGCACCAGCCTGCGGCTGGGCGACGTCTTCCACCAGGTCAGCGAGCAGCGCTGGGCCCAGCAGACGCAGCACGAGCTGGTGGGCATCGTCTCCTACTACGGCAAGCACTACACCACCTTCTTCTTCCACACCAAGCTCAAGGTGTGGGTCTACTTCGACGACGCCAACGTCAAGGAGGTGGGGCCCAGCTGGGAGGGCGTGGTGGACAAGTGCAGCCGCGGGCGCTACCAGCCGCTGCTCCTGCTCTACGCCGTGCCACAGCAGCCTTCGTCCGCCTCCTCCGCCGCCGGCCTGGAGGCGATGGTCCCCTCCACGGCGATGCCCGCGCCCCTGCCAGTGGCGGCCTCCGTGGTGCGCCGGGCGGTGACCCCGAGTCCGGAGAAGCCCTGCCTGGGCAACACGCGGCGGGCCATCACGCCGACGCCGCTGCGGACGCCGGCCAACGACTACCAGAATCTGAGCGTCATCCAGAAGAACATCTTCCCCGGCTCGGACGAGACGGATGCCTACATCAGCCGCAAGACCGTGGAGCACGTGCTGAGCGCCCAGTACCAGAACCTGAGCGTGATCCAGGACAAGATCGGAGGCCCCGGACAGAGCCAGGCCCCGGGAGGAGCGCCGCTCCAAAGCTCGGACAAGGACGGGGGCTTCCTCAGCCGAAAGCCCATCGAGGCGGTGCTCAGCGCCCAGCTGGCGCGGCGCCAGCATCTGCAGCTGCAGCGCAGCCACAGCGCCGAGTCGAGCTCGGGCCATGGGAGCCACGGCAGTCACGGCAGCTCCTCCTCCTCGAACGGCAGTTCGCCGCCCAGCGACGGCCTGACCATGCCGGAGCACCTCAACCAGCCGCGGCGCCGGGACTCGGGCAACTGGTCCGGCGACCGCAACAGCGCCAGCTCCGCCAGCTCCACGACGCTGGACAACCCCTATCTGTACATGGTGGCCAAGCGCGGCGGCGTGGCCGCGGTGCCCCAGAGCCCCACGCGCCACGGCCTGCCCTACGATCCCGGCTACGACTCCTTCTCGCTGAGCTCCACGGACTCGTATCCGCCGAAGCACACGCTGCGCGACCCGCAGCTCGCCAAGATCCCCGAGGCGGCGATGGGCATGGCGGCCATGCCGCCGCATCCCGGCCATCCCGGGCACCCAGGCCATCCTGGCCACGGACTGGCGCTGTCCGGGGACTGCGAGAAGCTCTGCCACGAGGCCGACCAGCTGCTGGAGAAGTCGCGGCTGGTGGAGGAGTCGCACGACCTGGAGACCGCGCTGGTGCTGTGCAACGCCGCCGCCGGACGGGCGCGGGCCGCCATGGACGCCCCGTACAGCAACCCGCACACGATGACCTTCGCCCGGATGAAGCACAACACGTGCGTGATGCGGGCGCGGAGCCTGCACCGGCGCATCCTCGTGGAGAAGGGCGCCGAGTCGGAGGCCATGCCGGAGCTGAAGCACATGCGCGAGGGCAGCACCAGCAGCGTGAAGCACGTGCGCCAGAACAGCAAGGACCGCACGCTGGACAAGGAGCAGCAGCAGCACCAGCAGCAGCAGCAGCAGTTCCAGGTGCAGCAGCAGTTCCAGCAGATGCAGCAGATCCCCGCCAGCATCGAGATCTACGCCACGCTGCCGAAGCGCAAGAGTCCGCTCAAGGCGCTCGCCTCCGCCGCCTCCGCCGCCGCCGCCGCTGCCTCAACCTGCGACGACAACGCCATCGAGTACGAGCAGGAGAGGGAGCGGGAGCGGGAGAAGCCGGCGACGCCCGGGAAGCCGGAGCGCGAGAGCCGCTCGCTGTTCGGACGCAAGGACAAGGACAAGGACAAGGAGAAGGAGAAGCGCAGCCGGAGCGAGGACCGCAATAAGCTGACGCGCGAGTTCTCGCTCACGGAGACCCTGCTGGTCAACGCCAAGGACACGCTGAAGAAGCACAAGGAGGACAAGGACGAGAAGAAGGAGAAGGACAAGAGCGGCAAGAAGCAGCACAAGATCCGGCGCAAGCTGCTCATGGGCGGCCTCATCCGCCGCAAGAACCGCTCCATGCCGGACCTCACCGAGGCGGATCTCACCGAGGCCACGCACCACCCCCACCACGCGCACTACCCCGCCATCGCCCCCGGCTCGCAGCTGCTCCTGGGCAGCTCCGTGGACGACAGCGCCGTGGGCCTGGGCAAGCACAGCCACGGCCACGGCCATGCCGCCGCCATGAGTGGCTACATCTCCGAGGGACACTTCGACTACCCCGGCGGCGGAGGAGCCGCCAGCCCAGCCGGAGCCGGAGCCGGGGCCGGGAGCAACCCCAATCCCAACCTGGAGCGCAGCAAGCTGATGCGGAAGAGCTTCCACGGCAGCGGCCGCCAGCTGACCATGGTGCCCAAGGTGGCCCCGCCGCCGCCCATGCGCACCAGCTCCGCGCTGACGCCCCAGCAGCAGCAGCAGCAGCAGCAGCAGTTCCACCACGAGGCCAACCTCTCCAACCTGTCCGCCATGAGCTCGAACACCTCGATCAGCGAGGACTCCTGCCAGACGATCGTCACGTGCGCCCAGGTCCACTCCGAGCACAGCCCGCTCAAGGAGCAGCTGCAGCTGCTGGGTCAGGGCCAGGGCCAGGAGCTGCCCCTGCCACTGCCGCCGCCAATGGAGCTGCCGCCGTACCCCAGTCCGCCGCACTCCGCCTGCCACTCGCGGCAGGCCAGCGAGGACTTTCCGCCGCCCCCGCCCCCGGAGCTGGACCTGGAGCCCCTCAACCAGCAGCTGTGCCAGCTGCAGGCTCTGGAGGCGGCCAGCAAGCAGCAGCGCCAGCAGCTTGACTCCCTGGAGGGCACCACCAGCATCCTGGCCCAGCTGCAGCAGCGCCAGCACCTGCTCAAGCTGCGCAAGGAGCAGCAGCAGCAGCAGCCGGGCGGCGGCCACCCGGCGGACGCCACCTGGCTTAAGGAGCTGCAGGCGAAGCAGGCCAGCGATCTGCGGGCCATGCAGCGCAAGCTGGAGGCCTCCTCGCCGTCCAGTGTCCGGGATCTGGCCCACCGCTTCGAGCAGACCTCGCAGGTGCCCCAGATCCGCTCGTATGCCTCCCAGGAGCTGCTCTCGCAGCCGGCGGCTCAGCTGCGCACCCAGATGAACGGCCTGCCCAGCTCCAAGCTGGACGTGGACGAGGTGGACTCCAGGCCGAGCCTCCACCAGCAGCAGCAGCATCAGCAGCAGCAGCTGCTGCTTCCCAAGCCCAAGTACGAGATGAGCCAGTCGCAGATAGCGGAGGAGATCCGCGAGGTGGAGCTGCTCAACACGATGGTGCAGCAGAGTCTCCAGCAGAGCCAGCAGAGCCAGCAGCCGAAGCGGGTGAAGAAGAAGAGCGTGTCCTTCTGCGACCAGGTGATCCTGGTGGCCACCGCCGGCAACGAGGAGGACGACGACTTCATACCCAACCCCATCCTGGAGCGGGTCCTGCGCACGGCCCAGCATCCCAACGAGAAGGTGGGCGGAGTCACCGCCCAGATGATCCAGCAGCAGCAGCAGAACATGCTCAGGCTGCAGACGGAGGCGCAGCCCAGGCAGCAGCAACCGCAGCAGCCTCTGCAGCCGCAGCAACCGCAGATGTTGCAACAGCAGCCGTCGCCCATGCTGGGCAGGCCGGCAGCAGCAGCACCCAACGCGGACATGCAGCGCTATGTCCAGAGGATCCAGCACCACCAGGAGCTGATCCGCCAGCAGCAACAACAGAAGCAGCAGCAGCAGCAGCAACAGCAACAGCAGCAGCATCGCACCAGCATGAACGGCTTGGCCAGCCAGCAGGTGCAGCATCTGCAGCAGCAGATGGACAGCCAGTACACCAGCATGCCGCGGCCGATGCACCACAACCAGATCCTGGCCCAGAGCTACTCCGTTCAGCTGCAGAAGCACCAGCAACTCCAGCAGCAGCAACAGCAGGCGCCCCAACTGAGCCTGGGCTACTTCAGCAACGGCTCGGTCTCGGTCTCGGAGCAAGTGCCCCTGCCCTCGCCCTACCAGCGTGTGCCCCTGCCACATGGCTACCCGGCAGCGGCTCCCGCTCAAGCACCCGCTCCCGGGCCCTATTTCCCACTGCCCAATGTGCAACAGCACCAGCAGCACCAGCAGCAGCAGCAACTCCTGCAGCAGCAACAACTGCTGGCAGCCAGCAGTTGCAGCAAGCCCGCCGCCAAGAAGGTGAGCTTCGAGCCGGGGACCAAGGGCGAGGCAGAGTGCCTGCCACCGCCGCCGCCTCCGCCGCAGACCAAGCTGGCGCTGCAGAACGGACTGCCCGAGGCAGCGGCTGCTGGCACTGCTCCCCCAGCCCAAGCCCAAGTTCTGGTCGGAGCAGGACCTGCGCCAGCAGGAGCGCCGGCTGCCATCACCGCCATACCCACCCGCGTCTACAACAATGCCATTGTGAAGGCCTCGGCCAAGGCCGTCGAGTGCAATCTGTGCCGGAAGCGGCATGTGATCGCTCCGGCGGTGTACTGCACCAACTGCGAGTACTACCTGCAGATGCTCAACCAGCGCAGGTGATGATCCCGATCCCGATCCCGAGATCTAGTGCAACTTTCTAGCCGTACATGGAACCCGTTAATCTCAAGCAACGTAATGCTGCCACAACGATGTACATAGCCAGGATAACTAGCCGTAAGCAGGAGGAGGAACCGCAGCTGGTACAGGAGCTGCCAGGACAACGGATAGCGAGAGGGAACACAGTCCTTCTATGGTCCCACATGAGAAGTTCCCGCTGTGCCAGCCCATCACCCAACATCCACCCACTATCATCCACATCCACGTCCACGTCCACCCACATCCAAGCACGCATCTGTCCCCAAGCATATTGTGCACGCGCCCATCCCCAACACACGGATATACTTGCAGGGACACTAACACTTGACGCCGACTAATGCATTCCTGGCCAGCAGTTCGCTTCCACCTAGCCTTAAGTGTTTTTTTATTTGAGATTTGAAATAACCTTTTAAGGGATTTTGAACCTACTAAAACATCCCGAACTTCAACGATTTTTTTTTACATTTTTTTGTAGTAATAGTATCTTTTTTTTGTGTGAGCCAGAAGTTTGAAACTCAGTCGCTGAGCTTCCTTGTGCGGGCTGTTGTTTAACGACACTCGCATTCCCCCCTTTTTTTTTACCTATAAATAGTTATACGGATTTTTTATCATCAGCTGTAGCATTTATTTTTTATATGACCAATATTGCGTACTTAATTAGGCTTAGCTACCGTTTCGTGACTTATGCATTTCAACGACTCCGTGTATTTATAGTGTTTATACTTACATTTACATACCTACATACATGCCTATTATACAGATTATTTTTACATCGATACATACATATTTTATAATGATTTTTAAAAGATTTCTCCTTGCAGAACACGAGCGACGATGAAAAGAGATGCAAGCATCCACAAAAAATGGTAAAGAATTACTTTTTTTCTAAATAAATAAATAAAAGTTAAAATAAATAACGTTGTCTTGTTATTTGGGGGAAAAGTATATTTCAAGAATTCATTACAAGATTTTTTCAATATTTTTAGCGTTTTCAATCCGTTGCTCCGTGGTAGGTGTAAGTCTCGGATAAGTTTGGAGGTTCGAATTTAATTTCTGCTGCCTTGGCTTGAAACTTGGCTGAAATTCAAACACGAAGACCGCATGCAATAGCCCTGAAACTGTATAAGTAGATTCTCACCGGAACCAGTACTCCACAAACTGTAGAAGTGCCTAAAAGTATGCAACTTTTTCTGGGCATATGCTGGGTAGCCCCAAAAGTATGCATCTGTATAAAATACGTTAGCACAAAGCCATTCGCCCTTCTGCTGCCTTCTGTGCGCCTGGTGCTTGAAATCATGGACTTGATAAATTTGTACTGCTTAAAATCGGCGAACAAATGCTTCGTTTCACCATTTCAAATAACAGGCGAACAGCAAGTACGAGAGCAACGATTCGATGAACTGTGCGCTGACGTCATTGGAATTGCAGGTGGCATGGTTACAGGGAGAGACACAAAAAACAAAAAAAAAATAGCTAACTTTTGTTATACCCTTGCAGAGGGTATTATAATTTTGCCATGATATTTGCAACGCAGTGAAGGAGGCATCTCAGACCCCATAAAGTATATATATTCTTGATCAGCATCACCAGCCGAGTCGATCTAGCCATGTCCGTCTGTCTGTCTGTCCGTCTGTCTGTCCGTCTGTCTGTCCGTCTGTCTGTCTGTCTGTCTGTCTGTCGGTTTCTACGCGAACTAGTCTCTCAGTTTTAGAGCTATCGGGCTGAAATTTTCAGCATAGTCTTATTTCTTTAGCACGCAGTATATATGTCGGAACGGCCGAAATCGGACCACTATATCCTATAGCTGCCATAGGAATGATGGCGAAATTAATGTACAAAAATTTTTAATTTCTCTGTTTTTCAACGAATTTCTATAAATTTCGAGATATAGTCGTTTTTTATAGTTCTAGAATTACGGTTTTAATTTCATTAAGATCGGACAACTATATCATATAGCTGCCATAGAAGGGATCGGTCGATTTATATGAAAATGTAAAATTCTACATGTAAAATGTAAAATTTACAAAATTTACATAATTTGACATTTTTTTTACATTACCAAATTGGATCGATTTTCAATGATCCAATTGCTGACTGCAAGGGTATATAAACTTCGGTTTACCGAAGTTAGCTTTCTTTCTCGTTTTACATTGCATTACAGATGGCTATGATTAAAAATATGGCTTTTTACCGCTAAAAAGGCTAGATTTAGCTTTAAAATTACAATTTGCCAGCTCTGGTGGCCGCAAGCCACGCTGTTATCAGCCGTTATGTTAGCACAAAGATAATCGGCCTGCTGCTGCCTTCTGTGAGCCTGGTGCTTAAGATCCTGGACTTAATAAATTTGTACTGCTTAAAATCGAGATGGCGACCTTGTTGTAACCTACAACAACAATTTCCCACTTCTTATTTAATGAAATCGCCGAACAAATGGTTCGTTTCTTCATTTCAAGTAACAGGCGAGCAGCAAGCAGGAGAGCAACGATGCGCTGATCTGTGCGCTGACGTCATTGGCTCCTCTCTCTCTCACCATCCGCTCACTGTCACCATCACGCGCAATATGCACAAAAGAGAACAGAAGAATCAGAGCTGTCAAATTGTAATTGTATGGCTAGATCTAGCCCTTTTTAGAGTTAAATAGCTAGATTTTAAGTTATACCTATTTTTTTGCCATATTACAGACCATTTTAGCTATCTTTTTTCTCATATCTAGTTATAGAAGTGCTGTCTTGAACTAACGGCCTTTGAAAAAATGAAGATGGTTACCTATTGGGTTATCGACCAATAGGAGCACGCCATCCTAAATTTGTTCTCTTGTCAATCGACCTGCTGCTGCCTTCTGTGCGCCTGGTACATGAAATCAGGCATTTGATGAATTTGTGGTGCGGAAACTTGAGATTTCATTTTGGTTGTTGTTACAGTCGGCAAGGACTGATCCTCTCCAGAAACTGGCCATTTACAGCCGGCAAATCCTGATCCTGGCCAGAAACTGGCCGTTTACAGCCGGCAAGGACTGATCCTCTCCAGAAACTGGCCATTTACAGCCGGCAGTTCCTGATCCTGGCCAGAAACTGGCCGTTTACAGCCGGCAGGAACTGAGCCTCTCCAGAAACTAGCCATTTACAGCCGGCACAGCCTAAACCTCGCTAGAAACTGGGCATTTACAGCCGGCACAGCCTGATCCTCTCCAGAAACTGGCCATTTACAGCCGGCACAGCCTGATCCCCTCCAGAAACTGTCCATTTACAGCCGGCTCAGCCTAAACCTCGCTAGAAACTGGGCATTTACAGCCGGCACAGCCTGATCCTCTCCAGAATCTAGCCATTTACAGCCGGAAAAGACTGATCCTCTCCAGAAACTGGCCATTTACAGCCGGCAGAAACCGAGCCTCTCCAGAAAGAGGCAATTTACAGCCGGCAGGGACTGATCCTCTCCAGAAACTAGCCATTTACAACAGGCACAGCATCATCCTCTCCAGAAACTGGCCATTTACAGCCGGCAGCGAAAGATGTTGTCCAGAAACTGGTAATTTACAGCCGGCACACCCTAATCCTTTTCAAAATTTGGTCATTTCAAGCCGGCAGAGACAGATCCTATCTAGAAACTGGCCATTTACAGCCGGCACAGCCTGATCCTCTCCAGAAACTAGCCATTTACAGCCGGCACAGCATCATCCTCTCCAGTAACTGGCCATTTACAGCCGGCACAGCCTGATCCTCTCCAGAAACTGGCCATTTACAGCCAGAAGAGACAGATCCTCTCCAGAAACTGGCCATTAATAGCCGGCAGGGACTGATCCTCTCCAGAAACTGGCCATTTACAGCCGGCTGGGACCGATCCTCTACAGAAAATGACTATTTACAGCCGGAAGAGACTGATCCTCTCCAGAAACTGGCCATTAATAGCCGGCAGGGACTGATCCTCTCCAGAAACTGGCCATTTACAGCCGGCTGGGACCGATCCTCTACAGAAAATGACTATTTACAGCCGGAAGAGACTGATCCTCTCCAGAAACTGGCCATTAATAGCCGGCAGGGACTGATCCTCTCCAGAAACTGGCCATTTATAGACGGCAGGGACTGATCCTGTCCAGAATGAGCCCATTTACAGCCGGCAGCGACTGATCCTCTCAAGAAACTTGCCATTTACAGCCGGCAGGGTCTGATCCTCTCCAGAAACTGGCCATTAACAGCCGGCAGTTACTGATCCTGGCCAGAAACTGGCCGTTTACAGCCGGCAGGGACTAATCCTGTCGAGAATCTGGCCAAAATTACAACAACTAACTCACCCAACAACAAGGGGCTTATGAATGTAATGGTTGTTGTTCTTTTTGCTCTTATTTATACATTTTATAGCAAATTCAGCTCCTCTTAATTTTAAACCACCAGGCAAACATAAAAATAAGTAGGCAGCTGTGCGAATATTCTTAAACTCACAAATTTTGACTTAAACTAAATAAACTAAAATCTTGATTACATAAATTCAAAATATTGGAAATATATTGATACGTGTAGTGCTTTCGATACTGCGAATTGGTGTGGCCGGTGGGTAGATATCGGATTAGCAAAATGTTCCCCAGTATTTGACTCTCATTAATGTGTGTACCAGGCGAAGAGCAATATGAGAAAGAGGATGCCTTCTTCTGCACTTGATATCGCATATTACGCATATAGCATATTTTTGACAATTTTGATAATGTAATTGTGTGATTGTAATTTTTAATTGTAGTTCAGATTATTCTTCTGTAACCTTTGTTTCCTTTTTTTCTGTAAATTGCATTCCCTGCATTTAGCGTGTACATCTGTAGATAATCTTCATCTAGGAATCATCCCATTCGATATCATAAATAGACTTAATTCATTTGTCATACGTGCAGTTCATCAACTGGATTGAAACAATATTGTTAACGCTCACAAGTTGTCATTCAATCAATCCAATCTATTTATACTCTTTACGCGTATTTTAATTGTCTCTAAGTATATTAAAAAGATCTTGTGGTGTTTTAGGCACTCATCATATTCAGGACAATACATATACATACATTATTATTTTTTTTGGTTTATCGCGTTTTTATCAATACAGATCGAACATCAACACTTATAATTTGCATGTACCAGCAATCTGTTTTCGTAGGCTCTTGCCTAGGTTGTTTCTTCTACGTTGTCATATACCTGGAATGTAAATGCAAAGAAAGCCCCAACAGCCCAAATCAAAACACATATATTTCACCTCGTTAAATATTTAATTGTTTAATTAGTTGAATCCCATGCCGATTCTCAAAGAAAGCAACACAAAATTCACAATACAGTGCTCCGCGAAATAAACATTTTTCTTTCTTTGCGAACCGGCACAGGCGTATAACAGTTTCGTAAATACTCATTATTTTGGGAGCACTTTCGTGAAGGTTCGTATAACGTTTCCACACATTTTTCAATACTTGCATTTTTTTTTTCTCTTTTTTTCATTTTGTATTTGAGTTTAGGTAATTCTTCTTTTCGAATTGCGTAGAACGTTGCTAGCAAGTTTTATATATATATATTTTTTTCTTATACTATTGTTAGTAAATGTGTTTTAGTTTTTTTTTTTTCTCTTTTTTTTTTTGTCATATTTCATTATTCATCTTGAACCGTACTCAAAGCGTACGCTTTCAGTGCCGTTCTTAACGATCGTGCTTCGCAATTCGAAAATATATTTTTTCTTTCGTTTCGGAAAACGTTTCAAAACCGCGCTTTGACGCGTTAACCGAAACACGAACCGAGAAAATAGCGACGAATTGGTGTCGTATGTGGGTTGTGTTTCGTAATTTGGAATCTGAGGGAAGCATGAGAGCATGCACAGCATATGTCGGATTAGGATGAGGAGTGTCGTGTGGTTAGGATGGTTAGGATGGTGTCTGGTGAGCGGGGTAAGAGCTTGTAATAGCTAGGCAACTCAAAATAAGGTAGTGGTACATATAATTGGATGGAAAGACCGGGAGCTTGGGTTAAAGCGGGGCACACTTGACGGCAGTTTAGATTGGACAGAGCAACAGAAGGGGTAAGATTTTTAAAAACAGACAAAACAAACAGGAACTCCTCCATGGCGGATCTGAAAGCAAGTATATTGGTTAGTCATTTAAGATCTCTTCTCTTGTAATTGGCGGAGCTTCTTGGCTGTGGCCACTTCTTGGGGATGGACTCTAATTCTCAACATCTCTTATTCGCATCTGCTTGCATATCAAACTCAGAGGCCCATAGTAGATCCTTCCAACTGCAGTACACCGTTAACGCAACAAGGGTTCAAATAGAACTGATATTTACGTAAAGCAAGCTTTGACCTCAAGCAAGTCACCAACTTAATGAGTATGACTTTCAATGGAAACTGTAGTTCAAGAATTAGCCAGAGTAATTTGATTTTCAAGAAATATCTCTTTAAAAATACTGGAAATCGCCCGTATGTACGAGAGCAAACGAAAAGAAAACACTAATTGAAAACTTTGGCTCCGAGAGGCTCCAAGTTTCGTCTCTGTCTAAAACACATCTGAAAGGACACACAGCATAGAAATAGGTTAATAATCAGGGCCAAGCAAGGCTTCTTTTTCTCTGCTCTTTCAGTACCTTGGAGGAAACGCTTAGCCAGATTCCAGTCGCAAAACGTGACTTTGCCTTTTATTGTATTATCATTTGTCACGAGTTTTGTCATTAGTTTAAGCGAATATTTCAATAGTTCATAAACAAAGAATGTGATCATCGGTTGCCTTGGCAAACAAGCCGGCCGCAGGTCTAACGTTGACCAAGCAGAGGGCTTGCTTTCTTGTATCCTTTTTTTTCATTCTTTGCTTACGAAGCACACGTTTTTTCAGAGCGTTTTCAAGCGTAAGCGAACGCTTATCAAACACTTATTTTGATTCCATTTTCGCTCAACTGATGATCAGTTCGTAGAACATTTACTTTTTCACTTCGTTAGGGTTTTTATTGTTTTAGGTATTGGCAAAGTCCACTGGGAACTAACTAAGCGTCCAAGGATCGAAGACAAAAACTCACCTCCTGTCGGCTAATAAAAGGCTTTTTCAGCAATAAAACTGAACAATTGGCTGCAAGCAACTTTGGGTTAGTATCAAAACCAAAAGGAACAACTGAAGCAAAGCAAAATAAACCTTTGCCACGTCTTTGGGAGATTTCCAGGCACTGAGATAGAAGAATTGGGAATTCGAAAAAGAAAGACTGATTCTTGAGCTGGCTTTGTGTATGACTGTGGAATGAGGTAAGTTCTTGGGGTCCTAGCTTGAGGTTAGTTGTGGATAAACTCGGGCGCAACACGTGTCCTTTTGCTGGCTGGAATCTTGGTAGCCCCCGAGTCTATGCAGAGGCAGCTTCTTCTGGGAGCAGCTTCGTGGCTTGGATTTCAGGACGCGGCATGGCTCCTACTGTCGTAACGTTTAATAATTCTAGTTTACGATGACCCGGTCTGTCCCATGTTTTACCCTAACTATGTGTTCCTTGGGGAAACGGCAGCTTCTTGGCAAAAATCTTGCATCGAGCTCTTAGGGATTTTAGGCGAAGCAATATCGTAGCAATTGAAGGCCAGAAATGAGACTTAATGGGTGATGTGAAGGGGTGAAGTTACGATGACACTTGGGGAATTTATGGAGAGTAAGCTCGATTTTGATAGCTCGGAGCTGTTGGCTTATATCTGCGTGGGCAGATCCTGGCTGAGTTACGGTGAATCCCCACTCCGGAAGCTCCTCTTTCGGTTTCGGCAGGAACAGCCGACGACGCTGCCGGTGTCTGTGAGTGCGATTTGTGCGTGTGTGCGTGCCGAGGGACGCCCGTCTGTTATACACGCATCGTTATGCACATATGCGTGTTGTCTCTGTCTAGTTTATGAGGTTTGTATTGCCTTAGCGCTCACTTTGGTGCCTTGCAGTGCGCCCCTATGGCCGTCTCGCTCTGCCGCTTGCGATGCAAACGCCTGTCCGACGCGCCAGAGGGTAGAGGAGAGCGGGAGCCGGGCTCTCCCATGTCTACAGTACTGTCGTCTCACTCGCATTCGCGTGACTCCACAGGCGCCCGATAGAAGTATGCGTACGCGTCGTCTCGAGACGCAAGTGGGGCCAAGCGAACGCTCTGGATTCTCGATTGCCTCTCTCTCGCTCCGGTCAGAATTTTCCATCGCAAGCGTTGTCTTTTCGTCGTTGGAGTCGTCCCCTGGGGGACTCCTCCACAGGGCCATAGGAGCTGGTGTTAAACTGCAAGGTTTGGGGTCATAGAGCCGATCCACTCGGCTCGCCGCAGCACATGTTGCACCACTCGCACCAACGAAACGCGTCAACGCCGCCGCGTCTCCCCGAAAGGAGGGAGACGCCACCTGGAAAAGTGCAACTCGGATGGGGATTCTCTTACTTCTTAGGCGTCCCCGGAGGAACGGGTCGGGTTATCACTTGATGACTCGATGCGGCGAAGATGCACGTAAAGTGGCGGTTCTGGTCACGAGTATTGCAACGGAACTTGGGGAGTGGGGTGCCAAAAAGCCGCCCCTGCCCGCTGGATCACATCTCGGTTTCGTAGTCCGTGGTAAGTCCCCGGTCTACTCCTTTTTCACAATAAAAAAATCACATGTTCACTAGAAAAAATTAAAAAAAAAATATGTACACTTTCTGGAACGGAACTTTCAGTTATTTTTCTTACGAGAAGATTCTATCGCCATGCCGCTGGCCTGCAGCGCTCTGCAGCGACTGACATCCTATGTTGCGGCGGAGGCGAGAACATAGCCTCGGTTTGCGTCTCCTTGGGTTTTTTCCAGGTAGCCGACGACGGGCTTAGGTAGAAGTCCAGTCCATCCCCTAAGTCGTTTGGGTTCGCTGTCGGGTTCGGGTTCCCAGGGGCTCTATTATTCTCAAGGCCTCGGATACCGACAATAATGCAGCGGCAGCTGCAACGCAGGTCAGCCCAGTTTTTTCGGGAGGTAGTAACTGTATTTGCTCTCTCCCTCTCTCTCCGGAACTTTCTGCACTTCTGGCAATGCCGTTCCATGGCGTGACGTCTCTGTCCCCAATTTTAGTAGTTTCCCCCTCGAATTATGCAATTTAACTAAGCTTCCAAGTCACTTGAACTAGTTTAACCCACTGTCATGATTAACTGATTTACTAAAACACTTCTAATACTTTTAGCACTGATAAATTAAACTTTTCACTGCAGCCTGCAGTTCTTGCAACTTTTCTCCTCGGCTTCTCTGACACATAAAGAGCTCTCGTCGCTTGGCGTTGCCACTTGTCGTAGTCCCCCCACGAGCGACCCCCTGCCTGGCATGCCCCTGGCAGTAGTAGTAGCGTGATCAACCGGGACTGGTAGTATTTTTTGGGTATATTTCCAGTATTTTGCTGTTTTTGAGCCAGCCAAGTTAACCTACACTCTGTCGCAGCAGTTGACTTGACTCATGTAAATGTCGCCAGATGTCGCCACTGTTGGGGGTAAAAAGTGTGTAAAACACGTTTCAAACTTTCTTCCGCTTATTCTTTGCTTTAAATTTAGTTTAATTAGAGTCTAAAAATAAAAGGTATAAAATGTATTATTTATTAACAAAACAATTGGGTAAAAAAGAGCTATATACTCGTACAAACGGACGTATTTACAGCGGAAATATACATGATAAATGCGAACAAAAAATAAAATAAATACGAAGATGCGACTAGGACTAAAGGGGACTATGACTAAAACGTATTAGGCCTCCGAGAAGTCGTTATCGTAGGCGTGATTGCGATAGGCTCCATAGCCCGGTTCTGCATCCATGCCGCCCGGCCTCCGCGACTTCTCTTCCGGCACGCGAGCATTTAGCTTTGGCGGCGGCTGCTGGGCGTCCTGCTCCTCCTCCTCGAGGTCCTCCGACTGATCCCTGTATTGATAGCTGCGCGCCAGCCACATGAAGATAAGGGTGTCCACCAGCATGAGGCTGGCGAAGAGAGTAAACTCGCCGGCCTGCGTGCTGGTTAGCTTAAGCTCCGCCACCACGACCACGATGACGTTGCCAAAGGCAACGGTCAGCAGCCAGCAGGCCTGGAGCACGCTCTTCATGCTGGGCGGTGACTGCGAGTAGGAGAACTCCAGTCCAGTCACAGAGAACATCACCTCAGCCGCCGTCATTACCACAATCTGGGGCAGCTGCCACAGCATGGACACGGCGCTGGGGGCCACCACCTCGAGCATGTTGTATCGGTATCCATCTCGTGCATTGCCCTCCACCAACAGGCTGTAGAGTCCGCCGCCCCTGGCCTCGAAGCTGGCCGCCTTGACTCCGTTGATGTCCACCTGGCCCAGGCCGGGTGCGATCTTGTGCAGCTGCGACACATTCCTGTTGTCCAGCGAGAGGGCTTTCGAGTCGGAGCCGGATGCCGAGAGCAGGACGGGTCCCTCGCCAGGCGGCGTATTCAGTAGCACCCTCAGCAGCGGAGGACTGCTATCGCTGGATGCCCTTTCCAGGCCGTCGGCAAACTCCACCAGCTTGTCCTGGGCCAGAAAGTAGCCGATGGACTTGCCCGGCAGCAGGCGTAGCTTTCCGGTGATGGCGGAGCACTTGCCCGACGTGGGCTGCGCCTTGAAGGAGTACTCCTTGGGCTCCGGCACAGGCAGCGACAGATCCGCCCACATGCTCAGGGGCTCGATGGATCTCGAGTGCTTCTCCGAGGAAGGTGCAAAGTCACTGGTAAACTCATAGCGACAGGGCATTCCGTTGTACAGACGCAGGTGGGCGGTGCCCGGCTGAGTGGGCCTGACCTCGAAGGCCGCCTGGTCCAACTTCATCTCCAGTCCGGCGGTCAGGTAGGTGCCGAGTGCGGCCAATAGCAGGCCAATAGTGAGCTTCTGCAGGGGCCTCCGGATGCCAACGGTGCGCAGAATGGGGTAGACCACGTAGTCGAAGAGCGGCAGGAAGGCCAGGATGAGCAGCGGATTGACCACCTGCATCTGATCGGGCTTGATTTGATAGCCGAGCACATTGCCGTCCATACGGGTAGCCTGGAAGATCCAGCGGGAGCCCTGCTGGTCGAACACTGCCCAGAAGCAGGGGAAGGGCAGGTACAGGCGCAGGACCCGCAGCAGGGACTTCGTCTCCCGCACCATCCGTTCTCCCGCTGTCGGCTTCGCGTAGTCCAGGAAGCTCTCCTCTGGCTCCGTGTGCCGGCGCTTCCTCCATCCCTTGAACGCGTCCGCAATGCACTGCGACACTCCGAAGATCATGTTGCCCGCCGGCGGCTGACAGCGGTACATCCGCTTGCCGGCCATGAAGATCAGCACAGAGATGATCATGAGCACGGCCGGGACGCCAAAGGCCAGCGAGAAGCAGTCCGTGTCCCCGAAGCAGTGCACGTCCGCTCGCAGGATGGGCGTAACTGTAGTGGAGATCATGGAGCCCGCATTGATGGCGAAGTAGAAGAGCGAGAAGAACTTGGCCAGCTGCAGGGCCTGGGCGGGCAGCGAGAACTGATCGCCGCCAAAGGCCGAGACGCAGGGCTTAATCCCGCCAGTTCCCATGGCAACTAGCAACAAGCCCACTATCGTGAACGCTCTGCCAGGGGAGAGATTGTCAGCGATCTTTACTTCTGCAAAATATTCACTCAGACTCACTTGACGGGCATCCCCTCGAGGGGAACGGCGCCCACGGAGACAACCATGGCGCCCAGACTGTAAGCCAGCGACAGATACAGGATCGTCTTGTACTTGCCCAGCCAGCCGTCGGCAAGTAGGGCTCCGATCAGCGGGAAGACGTACACCAGCACGGTGAACGTGTGATAGAGCACCGTCGAGGTCTCCTCGTTGTAGCCCAGCTTGATGGTGAGATACAGCACCAGAATGGCTAAGGAGAAGCACCATCATTAATGACAGTGTACATGGAGGAGATCCCCGGAATTACTCACTGCGCATGCCATAGTAGTTGAAGCGCTCGCAGAACTCATTGCTGATGATGAAGGCCACCGCCTTGGGATACGGCGTGGGGGTGGGTGACGGCTCCTGTGCCTGCACCTAAAACAGGTAAATCGAAGTCACTCAAATATCTTGGTTGGCTCTATCAGATCGCAATCGTTGCCCTGACTGGACTGATTTCAGACCCCAAAATTACCCAGAAGTACGTCTAGTTTTGGTTGGCAGCCCAATAACACTCGACTCTCTGAGGCTTCACACATTCCATTGTCTCGAGTTCGACTCCTAGGGCTGTACCACTTTCTACCAAGAGCTAGCCTCAGTTTGAATGGATGGCTTCGGCTCCAAAATCTTTTGTTAACTGACATGGCAGCGGGCGTCATAAACTTAACGCTTTATGCAAACCCGCGTGAAGCTTGTAACTTACAACCAACTCAAAATAGTTATAATTAAAAGTAAGCTTTGCAACTAACTTGCTAGTATATTGCAGAACAAAAACAAATTGCTGTTTTTCCCCTTTTTTCTCTCCCCTAATAATCAAGTGGTGACATTATAAATGGGTTCTCTATGATTAGAATTCTGTCACTTCTAGGGTTGTGCGATTAGCTGTCAGTTTTTAAATTGAATGTTGAAATCGTAGATTATTATTTGAAGCGGTTATTAAATACTATTCGTATTATTTAAGTGTCAAGGGATCACAATTTCGAAACCTAAACCTAATATTATTTGAAATTGATTATCCAGGGATATTTTGGTGTGCAAAAAAAATTAACGAATCTTCAGATCTGCCGAGAGTCTCCTAAGCATCTGCTTAGGCTAGGGCACTTCGGGGTTCGGATGGGACGGGTTTACCCTCATCTTGTCTATGCTTATTCTCATGGTAATTGCGGCTCCGTTTCGTCTCTATTCTCGTTTTCGTTTCGGCTTTCGGCTTTCGGCTTTCGATTTTGTTGTGTTTCGTTGCGTTTGTTTTGTTTTGTTTTGTTTTAGCTTGGCTCTTTGGCTTTTTGTTTTGATTAGCCGCGTCTCTTGGCCAAGGTGAGCAAGGGAGTGCAAACCGGTTTTCTCCGTGTAGTCTAGTCGTCGTAGCAGGTGATTAGAGCCGGTCGAGCCGATCCATTGATGATTGAGAATTCTGCGCACACCACGGCCTAGGTCGGCATCGGCATCGATTGCGACTCACCGTTGCTGATTTGCGATTCTGCGCGCCAAGTGCAGTGCCCACAAAAGCCATAGCCGCAGCTGTTGGCGTAATACTCGCTCTGGTCAGAGGTTTGGGAGCCTATTTGGGCTTGGACTCCAATTGGGCTGCTCCAGTCGGACTTCCAACTGGCCTCCACTTCGGCTTCAGAGATCGGAGAGAACGGAGATAGATACTGGGCTTGGTCCGGCGGAGACAGCGTTCGGCATCGAACTAAGAATTCTCCGGCGCTGGGGCCGAGCTTTAAAGTTCGATTTCTCGCCCTCTCCTCGCACATCTCCCCTTTCTCTTGGCCGCAAAACAGTTGTTAAATAAATTAACAAACAATGAAGCGGAGAAGCGGAGAAGCGGAGAATCGGAACGAATAGTAATAGTATGTGGCTGGGAGCTCCAGCTGATGGTCTCAGATCTGTCTAGACTCCAGACTCCAGACCACGGCAGCCATCGAGAAGAGGGAGTTTGGCCAAGGCTCGGGGTAAATGCATTCGCATGACACGACCTGCGAAGTGGGTCAGCGCCATTAACACCCCCTAGCACCCTCTAGCGGAAGGTTCAGGGTATATCGAAAGTTGAGATCAATAACCATTAACAGCACCATTAACAGCACCGTTAACAGCACCATTAATATCCTGTAGCACCCTCTAGTGGAAGGTTCTGGGTATATCGAAAGTTGAGATCAATAACCATTAACAGCACCATTAACAGCACCGTTAACAGCACCATTAATATCCTGTAGCACCCTCTAGTGGAAGGTTCTGGGTATATCGAAAGTTGAGATCAATAAATGTCAGTTTTTACATTCCTAGAATAAGAGCAAAGCAAGCCCAAAATGCAGTCTTGTGATCGAAACATGTGTCCGATTGGGGTAAAATTTGGCACGTGGATAGATGGATGGAAAATTGGTAAAAGACACGTTTGGCGCGCAGGTCAAAGAAAGAGCTATCTCGAAAGCTAAATGCCATTTGCACGTGTGAATACCTATATGTTTCGGCTCAGATTTGGGGCTAAAAGAGTATACACTGGCTTTGCAACGGGCAAATAACACATGATTCCCCTTCGGTTCTTGTTTTGATTTAAACTGACACCCGACAATTGATTAATTCAATCAATTTGCGGGCAATAAAAGGATAGCGATATCAATATCGATTTGGTTGACACACATTTCGCGGACGTTCAAGGTCGACAGCGCTGCGACGTCGCCGCTGCTGCGATCAGTAGCCTTGGAGCAGCGAAAGCAGCAGCAGCAGAAGTCATTGGAACTTGTGAGTTTCGCAGCTTCTCTTCTTCTCATTACACGACAATTACACACGCACACCGATGCGCGGCGGCGGGTGTGCTTTTGTGTGCACTGTACTTTCTGAATTGACAGAGGAAAGTAGAGTGATAATAAGCAGCCCACTCTCTCCTCTCTCCTCTCTCCTCTCCCCCCACTCGCGGCTCTCTTTGTCAACTTGCCCTTCTTGCGTGCATTCCGTTTACCGTTCGCGGCGATTCGCGCTTTTTGCCACTTACCACATTCTTTGGATTCGCCTCCAATTCTTTTTGCACTTGCTCCTGCGCTTTACCGTTACTAATTGCAGCCATTTTCGCTGCGACAGAAAACAGGGAACGAACGGAGAACCCAAAAGGTTTTTGCACAAAGATTTTTCGATAAACTTCCAAAAAACAAAGAAAACAAAAAAACAAACAACAGGTGGTGAGGCGGGGGTGAGTTGGTGAGGATGATGGCTACGTTGACATAAACGCCATACAACGATCGCCGCCGCTGCCCGATGCCAAATGATGCTCTGCCGCTGCAAGCTGCGCTTTTAAAGCGGGCGCTCCCTCCCCAAAAGGAACAAAAAATAAAGAAAAACCCCACAAATCGAGCAAGAACAAAAATCAAATTAAATTTTAGATAAACAGCAGCCGCTAGAGATGGGGAGAGTGTGCCGAGTGGAGAGACGCGAGAGGAGAAGAGAGCACTGCTCTCGCCTAAACTTTGTATTGAGCCGAGCTTCACTCTCGCTTTAAGCTGGCGCTCTCTACACTGCGGAAAAATGGAAGATTTATATCTTTGTTTTTTTTTTTAGCTTTCGCAAAAACACACCCAAGATAAATTTAAATGTAATAGATGCCCTATATTTAGGGGTTTTATAGTTTTAAGTGTTTTTTTTTTTGGGTGGTGTAGAGGCTCTTCCCATCTCTCATTTGGAGAGCAGTGCAGCGATCTTCTTGAGCACCACCCCCTCTCCTTCTCTCCTCCGTGGAAGGCTCTCCGGCAGGCAGTCAAGTTCATT
The DNA here is from genome assembly GCA_014170255.2 of Drosophila triauraria. NCBI lineage: Eukaryota > Metazoa > Arthropoda > Insecta > Diptera > Drosophilidae > Drosophila > Drosophila triauraria. Next base: position 2,222,565 of record CM024333.1, on the reverse strand, counting down.
GCTGCGCCAAATGACGACAATGCCCGTGTGTCGTGTGTCTGTGGCACTCGGAATGAGTGGATAAGCCGCCGATTAGCATTATCGCTCGGAGTCCCCTTGATTGGATGGCTGGAGTCCACTAGTAGTCCCCACTTGGGGAAACAGGGGCAGCAGCTGTTTATTTGCCACTTTTTCACACGGCGAGATTAACCAACATCTTTTCCAGGAGGTTTGAGCACATTATTTGTTTGTTTTAACCACACTTTCTGTGTTCTTATCACTACTTATCCATTCCTAGTGGGTTTTACCTATTTGCAGACACGGGTCTCAGCATTGATCAAGATTACTTCACCCTTATCACTCAATTTCCCAGAACTGTGTTCTTTCCACCTGTTTTCTGAGAGATTACCAAGTACCTATCGGTGGTTACCTTCTTACAAATCTTTTGATAGGTCCCAGAGACCCAATAGGACCTAAAATGTTTCACTTTTCAGCCATTAAATGATTTCAAAGAATTTCCCATTTGGCAAACACTATCGTAGCTCTGGATCTATCTTATCTCTCTTCGATCCAACCCGATATCTGTGATTGGTCGAGGGCCAAGTGCCTGGTGCCTGGTGCCTGCCCGTTATCTGTGTTTGTTTTCTTTACGGCTTTTGAGTAATTTGCGGGACTTTCCCAGCCATAAATCTATCCTGCCGTTAAGATTTACGATCCGTATTAGCCATGGTTTCCCATTGAGATTACTGAGGTTTTTCGCTAAGCGCCATATTGGACTATTAGTTGCTATTAAGAGAGGCCGAAAGGGTTGTATCTCACCTGAACTACAGAGTCTCTGACTCGAACTTGCCTTGATTCTTTCTTCCTCTTGGAACTCCACAACTTGTGCACTTCTGGCAAAAGGGGCTATTGCGTGGGTTATCCTGGAGAGAGATGCATCCTACTCACTCTCAGCTGAGGGACTGGAAGGAGCCCCGGCCGGATCTGTGAAAGCAGAGGCAAAGTCAAATCAAAAGCTCCATGTTTGCACTCAATAACTTAATAACTACTCTTCACTTTTCGTGTAAAAATTAATTATCTGAATTTATTATTAGATAGCCCCAAAAGCCTAATCAGTTTCCCAAACTATTCAACTATTTATCACAACTTATCGGGTGAGAGCATTCGACGGAATGCTGTATTTCCTATTTCCAAATAAGAGCTAAATGGCACGTTAGAAGGGCAATCAACCAAGCTGCAAGCGACATGCAATCCCTATTACCATTGCTGTGTGCAAATCCAATCAATCGGACAAACAGGCCAGTTATCACCAGTTATCAGCATCGATATCTCACGGCCCCACGAGCGCCCCGCTATCTGACCCACTTGAGACACTGTCCTACGAATGCAATCCACCCTGGTGTCTGTATCTGCGATGACTCAGTATCTGCATTGTATCTGTATCGTATCCGATCTAGGGACAATCTTGCCCTCGATTAATATTTATGGGCCGGGTTACCTAATCGCCACAATGAGCGGTTTGGCAAGCTCATTGCTCATGGATTGGCTGCGATCTAATCTAATCGACCGACCACCTGACCATCATCATCGCAATCGCATCTGCTCTTTCTTCACTATGAACCTAGAATTCATTTGTAATACTTTGTTCTTAAATCCCCCTCATCATCGGCATCTGAGGAATATTGGACGGGTTCTGGGCCACTATATTGACTGCATGGGAATTGCATTCCTCGGCCGGTCGACAGCCATATCTTTATGTGTGTCGACACGCAATCCGATCGACTTGGCCGGCACACAGCACAGGCGTTGTCTTGATGGCTTTAATTAAGTGTTACTCAATCGGTCGATCGCATAGCTCATAGCTTGCACTGTGAGGACCAGACACCATGCAATCTCGAGCCAAATGACAATCGTAAAATCGAAAGCGAGAATCAAGACAAGGAGAGCTCACTTATCGCTTAGGCCCAGCCAGGGCTCGCATACTACTTAATACATAATAATGGTTAGCTTAACATCACCAACTAAACCAACTAAAACAATAACAATAACAGTAACAATAACAATAACAATTACAATAACAGCGCACTCGGCACTCGGCGGCTATCGGCTTTCGGCAATCGGCAATAGGCAATCGGCTATGGCCAATAGATGTTTATACTTGTTTCTGGGCATGGCTAATAATGATAGGCGGCCATAAATACTATTCGCAGCTATCGCTCTGGCACAGCGATTAAGTCCATAAAACACAACCGCCACGAGTTCGTACATGTCCGATTAGATGCCAATCGGTGCCAAGAGGGGGTTAGCTGGGGTAATCGGAATCATCGAGAGAAGGGGTTAAGCGGAAAATCCCTTCGAGTGAAGCGACTTAGGTCCTCCCTCAAGGACTTGAGCGTAATTAATTCAGACAATACTCTCGTCGATTACCATTATGCCAAATCATTTTGTAATCTCCATTGCGACGCCTTTCCTCAATGGCACTTCACAGTTATAAATTCAAATAAAACAAGAAAGAAAGCTAACTTCGGTAAACCGAAATTTGTATACCCTTGCAGTCTGCAATTGGATTCTTGAAAATCTATTCATTTTTGTTACAGTTGAAAAAATATCTTAGTTTGTAAACATTGTACATCTTACATATAGAATTTTCATTTTACATGTAGAATTTTACATTTTACATGTAGAATTTTACATTTTACATGTAGAATTTTACATTTTCGTTTAAATCGACCGATCGATTCTATGGCAGCTATATGATATAAATGTCCGATCTTAATGAAATTAAAACCGTAACTCTATAACTGTAAAAAACTGCTATATCTTGAAATTGATTGATGTACGTTGAAAAACAAAAAAGTTAAAGTGTTTTTTACATTAATTTCGTCATCATTCCTATGGCAGCTATAGGATATAGTGCTTCGATTTCGGTCTTTCCGACATATATACGGCGTCCTGAAGAAATAAGACTATGCTGAAAGTTTCAGCCCGATAGCTCATAAACTGAGAGACTAGTTCGCGTAGAAACAGACAGACAGACGGACAGACACACGGACAGATCGACGGACAGACAGACGGACAAACAGACAGACGGACAGACAGACAGACGGACATGGCTAGATCGACTCGGCTGTTGATGCTGATCAAGAATATATATACTTTATGGGGTCGGAGATGCCTCCTTCACTGCGTTGCAAATATCATGGCAAAATTATAATACCCTCTGCAAGGGTATAACAATTGTCCTAATTATTATCTTCCACTTGTAGTGACACCAAATATTGCCAATCATGCGGCTCTAAATTGTATGTATTTACGCACTGAAAAGTGGGGAAAAGCTGGCTCTTTTGCAGAAACTATTTTTGCAATAATAATTTTGGTTCTTAACTGATTCTTAACTGATTCATTTTCAGAGAATATTTACCTTTCTGATGCTTAAACGTAGCTATCTTACTCGTTATCAGAGACGAGACCATATACTATAGAATGCTGTTTGATTCATGACTTATGGCGGTGGAATAGAAGGAATAGAAGTGTCTAGGCCCTCATCCGCCAGATCTGCCAGTAATGGCCGAAGATAGATAACTAGTAAGAGCGTCGAAAATATTTAGTTAATGACTAGGCACTCTTTCAACGCCCACCGGCTAATAACAGACGGGGCGTGGCACTGGCGATAAGCAGCCTGCTAAGGCAGTTGGAAAAGCCATTGTGATGGACGATGATCTGGCATTGACAGGTGTACACTCGCGAAAAAAATACCTCTTAAAGGTACGACAATTTAAGTTTAACGATTGATGCGATTTATGGCGAATCATAACTAGTTGTGAATCCATGGGAACTTAAAATTATATTAATATTATTATATTGTAAAAGGGAAAACAAATAAAATAGTATTAAACTTGATTCGGTTAGAACCTGTTGGGAATTTTAGCGTAAAAATATTGCAGCTTTGTGCCGCTCAGAAGAAGATCTGTTCGATCTTCTAAAAGCTAATGCCAAGCTGCCTTCCACATTTACTCTTTGACCGATTTTCAGTTACATTTTCGCAAGTACACATGGACTTTTACTCGCAGTCTAGGGGCACCAGGAAGGGACGGTAGGAGCTGGGCTAGATGGCCATAAATAACAGGCGCGCGGCGAGAGGCAAGCGAGGCTGACTCGCATCCATTCATTGTGGGTAAGCGAACACCGGGGCCGTAAATACTTCCACCCGCTGTCGATAACACAGCGCTGCGATTACGATTACGATTAGGCTTATCGCCTGTCACTTATCGCTGTTAACTTAACGCTTTTTGTCATCCTTTCAAGCCCGGCCGCGGCAGCAGCACGCGCGCAGTCGCCGCGGGCAGCGGCAGAGCGGGCAGAGCAGAGCCGTTAACGGCTTCTTGTCGCCGGCAGTCGACTTCAGTCTGAGGCTGTTGATCGGCGCTGACGGACTTAAGGCGCGCAATAAATCGATCGAAATCGAAACTGATCGAAATCGAAACGCGGTCTCCGTTTCATATATTTTTTTGCAGTTTTTGTTAAATGTTTTAATGTGAGTTACGAGTTACGACTTACGAGAGTGCGCGACATAAACGCGAGCGAGAGCAATGACACGCCAAAGAATCCGTGCTCTGATCCCAACTTGGCAAGAGAAAACAGACAACAAAAGCCGTTAAAAGCACTTTCTTCACACCAAAAAAAAACAGAACAGTTGTGTAAAATAGTAAAAATTTACACCATTGGAACTGGAAATTGTAAAAACTAATGAGTTGTTCTTGTTGAATTTCCTAAACCAAAACAAATATTTGTCACAAGATAGGGAGATAAATTTATAATAATTTAGAAAAGGTTCAGCTCTATTTCAGTATTATTTTTATACCCTTGCAGAGGGTATTATAATTTTGCCATGATATTTGCAACGCAGTGAAGGAGGCATCTCCGACCCCATAAAGTATATATCAGCATCTTGATCAGCATCACCAGCCGAGTCGATCTAGCCATGTCCGTCTGTCCATCTGTCGGTTTCTACGCGAACTAGTCCCTCAGTTTTTGAGCTATCGGGCTAAAATTTTCAGCATAGTCTTATTTCTTTAGCACGCAGTATATATGTCGGAACGGCCGAAATCGGACCACTATATCCTATAGCTGCCATAGGAATGATAGCGAAATTAATGTAAAAATTTGTTTAACCTTTTTGTTTTTCAACGTATATCAATTAATTTCAAGATATAGCAGTTTTTTGCGGTTATAGAATTACGGTTTTAATTTCATTAAGATCGGACAACTATATCATATAGCTTCCATAGAAACGATCGGTCGATTTAAATGAAAATGTAAAATTCTACATGTAAAATCTAAAATTCTACATGTTAATTGTAAAATGTTATATGTTAGATGTAAAATGCTTACAAACTAATATATTTTTTCAACTGTAACCAACATGAATCGATTTTCAATAATCCAATTGCAGACTGCTAGGGTATACAAATTTCGGTTTTCCGAAGATAGGTTTCTTTCTTGTTCCAATAAAAACCTGAGATGCATACTTGCTTACATCTTAAGCCAAAATTCAAATAATGAAAGATAAAAGACATTGCTTGAGAACCCTTATGCTTCTTAAAATATTTAATTATTTAAATATTGAGTAGAAATATCAGATCAGATAGCAGTCTTGTGCTTTCTTTTTTAAATGAGAATTACCTTCAAAATACAATCCAAAGACAAAGTATCTCAAGTTACTGACCGCTTTGTGGGGCCAGGATTACTTCAGTTTTATTTTCGCCAGGCACGTACCTACACCTGCCTTGTGTTTCTCAATGCAAATAAGAGACAACAAATATGTTTTCTTTTTGCTTTTTTTGTCAACCAAAAAGCCATCACAAAAGGGAGCTCGACGTTTATGCAACTCGTCGTCGCCATGTACAATAATTATTTCTTAAACAAATGCCATAAATATTTCTCTTCGATTTCAAGTGACGCGTAACGGATGTAAAGCGAACTGCGGATTCCCCGACAAGCCCAGAAATGACGGATAAAGAAAATGGTACTACTAACCTAACCCCCTCTTCATAATATCACAATAATATTCATTATAATTATAAGTAGCAAGTAGCAGAGAGTGGTAATTAGACAGATCACTGAACCGACACTTGGGACTTTTGGCAGCCCCAGATTAAAGGCCGCAAAGCCTCCGAATAAGTGCTGTACTTTCGGTTTCAGAGCCCTCTATATGGCCAGTTGAATTATTTTACTGCGTCTAATTTCAATTGGCCCGATATCGGCCAGTGAATGAATTGCACTTTGCCAGTGCTGAGGTCACCATATGGGAATTGAATCAATGAATCTGCGCTCAATGGGAAAATGATATTGGTACAAGGAGGAGAGCTACAAATCTAGTCTTAAAGTACAACCCATAATTAGTTTCGCACGAGATTTCCCTAGAAATAAAAGTGCCATAGGCTTGTATTTAACATTTTGTTCGACATGCGCCGAATATAGGCCGTTGGGTAACGTTTCGAGTTGTAAAGATTAGCGGATATCTGCTGGCACTCGTTGGCATTAGTGACAAAAGCGAAAATGCGACTCTCGATGCTTGATTCTTGGTTCTTGATTCTCCGAATCTAATCGCTCCGATAAGGACTTCGAGTGGGTTGGCTTAGCACCTTGCCCCCCTTCCCGACTGTTTGCTGTTTTCTGTTTTTTTAGCCACTTGAGTTGCTGCTTGGATTGGCTTTTTTTGGCAAAAGTGCCAGTTTTGGGCAGACCTTGCTTGGGTAACCACGATATGCGTACACTACACACAAATCCATTTGGTTTTCGTATAACTACGAGACTGCATTTCAATGTCAGCGCCCAGCCAAGCTCGTTTGCATATTGACTATGTCTAAATCGGGCTAACTGCGATTGCGATGCTAATGCGATTGGGTTTGGCTCTGGCTTTGGCTTTAGCTTTAGCTCTGGCTTCGCTTTCGGTATTCCCCACGCCAACAATTACAATGCTGACAAATCGCTGGCTGGGAGCGAGGGAATGTTGGCAATTAGTGAGTAGTTTTTGAGGCATTCCAGCGGCAGCCGAGACTGAGTTTCAGAATTGCCGGGTGGCAATATGTCAATATGAACGAACCTCGCCGAACGGAACAAGACAATCACAAGCACGCAGATACACAAACTTATCTGGCAGATACATTCCATTTCTGTTTATGTTTTCCGCCAAAGACATTTGTAATTAAAACCGAACGGAGACCGAGACCGGGTCCCGTCCTTCCGCAGCTTACGCACCTTGTAAATCAGCCTGCAAGCAGTGGGACAAGGCTGCTGGAGCTCTGCTCGAGTCCTTATCCGTGCTCTATGGGGTCTGTCGATGGATTTACAGCCGCCTCGGGAGGTTTGCCGCGATTGCGATAGCGCTGGGAATGCGTCATGTCATTCACTTCCAGTTCCAATTTTAGTTCAGACGAGTACGTACGCACTTGGCAGATCTGCGACTCGGGAACCACTGAGAACATGTTACAGTCCTGGTCCTCTAAGCTCTCTGTCACTTATCTTGCCTTCCTCCTCTTCAATCTCATCTTAGTTTCCTCCTCTTTAATCTCATCTTACTTTCCTCCTCTTTAATCCATAAAATCTAATAATTAGATCTTTCTCATCCCATATATATTATATTACCCAACCTTTCAGGCCATAAGGCTACCTTTGAGTCAATCAATCAATCAAGCAGCTTTCCATTGTTAGCCCTAAAAGCTGGTAATGAAATCTCGTGAAAGTGAAGTCGAGAACACTCCCTCACTTTCGCCTCTTGGCAGTCTTATCTAAGTGCTCGTCGGGCGTCTTGATTGTGGGTTTCGGGGAGTGAGTTTAGGGATTCCAAGATCGATTGCCAGATCGCAGAGGTACTCCTGTGCAGCGACATTGACACAGATCCCCCAGTGCGATTATAGTAAGTGCTGTGAATGAATGAGTGAGTGCTACTCCAGCTGTGGCCTGTCCGACTTCAAACAGCCACCGCAGCGGGTCAATGCTGTACACGTCCGCAGACGCTGTGTTTCCCTGTGATAAGGCCACCACTTTTATGTTAATGGATGTTTGATGTGGAGTGTGGCGGGTGGAGCGTGGAGCGAGGTGCGTGCAATGGCGTTGTTTCCCGGCTTTATGGCTACACACATTACGGCCACTAATGGCCGCCATAAACGCTGATAAAGCATCGATGGATTAGCCCCGAAACCGATTCTGGATCGGTCCCAGCCAGATAAGGGTTAGTGATCAGTCCCCGCGCTGTTTCCTGGGCGGCATCCCGATCCAGTTGGCCTTTACCCTTCGATTGCACTTGGACATGACCATTTAAGCCGCCCCAGACGACACGGCATCGTCATACTCATCGTGATTTATAGAGTGGAGAGCCTTACTTATGGCCCAGCTAGTAGACAGCGCGAGAGAGCTTCTCCGGGTTATCTATCCGGACCGGGCTAATCCATGTAAATTTATGCCTGGCCACCTAATTCACACGCCCACGGGCCACGGGCACGGGCACGGGCACGGGCTATGGGCTCAGCAAAGGCTTTGGCCGGGGCCAAATATAGAGCGGTCCTTATCTGCGTCAGAGGTGTCAAGCACAAGGCCACACAGCCTCGCCTCTCGGCTCTCGGCTCTCCGGTTACCCGTTCTGATGAAATGTCGCGATCCCCTTGCGAGATCGCTTTCCAGATCAGTTTCGTGTCTGTGGCGCTGACAGACGCAATGGAACTGCCAGCGGAGGAAGTGCCGCTTCTGGGTGGGACCGCCTGCAGGCCACTTTAGTTGCCTCCTTGACCTGATCGCTGTGTCCTTCTCTCGCCCCCAGAAATAAAGGCCGCGGCTGAGCCAGTGGCATCTGCTCCCGCAGAGACAGCCTCAGATGCTGCCGCTGCCGTAGATGATGGAGCTGCACCCGTGCAGGACGACGCACCAAGTGCTGCAGCCGTTGTGGAGGACGCAACCCCGAGACAGTCCGCCGTTGATGACCAACCCGCGGCGGAGGCCAATGGCAAGGCTCTGGTGGAGACCAAGAAGCTGCCCGAGGTGTCGACGAATGGCAAGGAGCTGGAGAAGAACGGCAAGGAGCTGGAGAAGAACGGCAAGGAGCTGCAGGAGGCTGACGATGCGTTCAAGAACGTGTCCGAGGCCGAGGGCCAGCAGAAGGTGAGCTTGGACAACCTCCTGCCGCACTTATCTCATCCTCTCTCTTCTCAATCTTCCCCAGAAACTGCCCTACCCCAAGTCCGTGTTCTTCATCATCAGCAACGAGTTCTGCGAGCGCTTCAACTACTACGGCATGCGAAGTGCGTTGATCCCTGGAGGCCCTCCGTGAATCCCTCGCTAAATCCCTCTCTCTGCTGTCTCTTCCAGCTGTCCTGGTCCTGTACCTGAGTCGCGTTCTGGGCTATTCCGACGACACCGCCACCGTGACCTTCCACATCTTCACCATGTTCGTTTACTTCCTCTGCGTGTTCGGCGCCATCATCTCGGACTCCTGGCTGGGCAAATTCAAGACGATCCTGTACCTGTCGATGGTGTACATATGCGGATCCGTGCTGCTGACCCTGGGCGCCATCGGGACCCTCAACCTGCCCGTGGAGACGTTCACGATGCTGGGCCTGGCGCTGATCGCCCTCGGATCCGGCGGCATAAAGCCGTGCGTGGCAGCCTTCGGCGGCGATCAGTTCAAGGTGCCCGAGCAGGTGAAGCAGATCACCTCGTTCTTCTCGCTCTTCTACTTCTCGATCAACGCCGGCTCGCTGATCTCCACCACGGTGACGCCGATCCTGCGCGAGGACGTGTCCTGCTTCGGCGACATCAACTGCTATCCGCTGGCCTTCGGCGTGCCCGCCGTCCTCATGATCGTGTCCGTGATCATCTTCGTGCTGGGCCGATCGCTCTACAAGATGAAGCCGCCGGCCGGCAACATGGTGGTGCTGGTGAGCAGCACCATCTGGACGGCCCTCACCACCAAGTGCAAGGAGAAGAAGACCAATCCGCGCGAGCACTGGCTGGACTACGCCGACGGCAAGTACGACCGCCAGCTGATCGACGACGTCAAGGTGCTGATGCGGGTGCTCTTCCTCTACCTGCCGCTGCCCGTCTTCTGGGCACTGTTCGACCAGCAGGGCTCCCGCTGGACCTTCCAGGCCACCCGCATGGACGGCGACATGGGCTCCTGGGACATCAAGCCCGACCAGCTGCAGGTGCTCAACCCGCTGCTCATCCTGCTCTTCATCCCGCTGTACGACGTGGCCTTCTACCCGGTCCTGCGCCTCGTCGGCATCTCGCGGCCGCTGCAGAAGCTCACCCTGGGCGGCATTCTGGCCGGCATAGCCTTCATCATTTCCGGCGTGGTGGAGCTGAACCTGGAGGTGAGTGCAATGGCCCTGCCCGTGTACTTCGTACCGTATTCCTTGTATTTGCACTTGCACCTGCACCTCTTCCGCTCTCGTCTCCTCTGCTCTTCTCGTTGCACGCTTGCTCTCGGCTCTCGCCTGTCGCTGTCGCTGTCGTAGAAAACCTATCCCGACCTGCCCTACAGCCACAACGTCCAGCTGCGCGTGTTCAACGCGGAGAACTGCCCCTACACACTGACCGGAACCCTGAACGGAGCGCCGCTGGAGAGCTTCCAGGTGCCGGCACTGAACGCCTACACGGACAAGGACCTGTACGTGGAGAACACGGCCACCCTGGTCTACACGCTGGCCAGCACTCAGGTGGGCTGCGACGGCTACACTGGCAGCCAGGTGCTGACCCAGAAGACGGCCTGGTCGCTGTTCCTCAATCCCAGGAATGCCACCACCACCCACTACTGGGAGGAGGACTTCGTGGACAAGCCCAGCGAGAGCCACCCGCTCATCCGGAACGTGGCCAACGTGGACCCCGCCCAGAGGGTGGTGTGGCGCAGTGTCAAGAAGGGCGAGGTGGTCTACGACGACCTCGCCAACGAGACGCTCCTCACGCGCGTCAGCTCGGGCGAGTTCGACGTCTTCGTGGACGACGTCAATATCGGCACCTTCAACGTCCACACGGGCGGCGTGTACACGCTCCTCATCAACTTTAACGCCATTAACGCCGCCGGCACGTACCTCGCCAACATTGTGACCGTGACGGAGCCCAACTCGATGAACATCCTCTGGCTGATCCCGCAGTACGTGATCATGACCCTCGGCGAGGTGATGTTCTCGGTGACGGGCCTGGAGTTCTCCTACGCCCAGGCGCCGCCCAGCATGAAGAGCGTGCTGCAGGCCTGCTGGCTGCTGACCGTCGCCTTTGGCAACGTCATCGTGGTCATCATTGCCGAGGCCGCGCTCTTCGAGTCGCAGGCCAGCGAGTTCTTCCTCTTCGCCGGCCTCATGTTCGCCGACATGCTGCTCTTCATGGTGATGGCCTACTACTACAAGCCCAACAATCCCCTCAAGAACGACGACGAGGCCCAGCCACTGACGGGCGGCAAGACGGAGATTCCGCCCCTCGAGGGCGGCGTCGAGAACAAGGGCAAGGACATCAAGGACGGCGAGTAGCTCACACCGGCGTCCAGTCTGATCTAATCCTGCTCGCTCCCGCGTTGTGTATTATATGTATTTGTATTTGTATTTGTATTTGTATTCGTATTTGTAGATGTGTACATGTGAATCCTTGGTGGCTTCTGTCCATTCCCCAGCTAAGTGTAAGTGAAGCCCCGCCCGGGGCGCTGTTGCATATGCCAAGACATCCCTTTAGTTAATCTAATAAAAGAAACAATTGATACAAACTATGGCCGCTTAAAGTGCACTGTGTGGCAGGGTGTTCCCCTCCAGATATCCCACTTAGAGTCCCCGAGAACTTAGGCTAAGACTTAACCCTTTCAGCACACGTATCCCCTGATCCCCAGCAGCGGCAACACCCAGCTGCGGGTCTTCAGCGGCGTGCCCGACTGCGAGTACCGCTTCAACACGAATCTGGGCGCCCGCGAGAGCTTTACGCTGCGGGGCCTGGACTCCTACGCCTCGGGCAGCCTGCCCACGAGCACGGATGGCGCCTTCACGCTCACCTACACCGTGGAGACGCTGACAGAAGGTGAGTGGGAGCCCCTTCAGGGACAGGGTACTCCAAATTCGAGTACTCACCAGATCTCCTTGTTGCTGTCCCTTGTCCGCAGGTTGCACCGCTCTGGAGGGCGGCAGCCAGCAGCTGTACGAGGCCACCGCCCACTCGCTGTTCCTGCGCCCGGCGCACGCCATCCGCAAGTACTGGTACGAGGACGAGGTGCAGAAGTCCAACCGTTCGCTGGCCTTCGTGCGCACGCTGGCCAATCTGCTGGCCACCACGCGCGTTGTGTGGACGGAACAGTCCTCGGGATCGGTGGCCCTCGACCTGCCCGCCCGCAACCACGATCTGTACGAACTTTCTACCGGCAGGTACGGCGTCCAGGTGGCCGATCAGCCCCTGGTCCAGGTGGAGCTGCGCGCCGGCGGCGTCTACGCCTTGTTGGTCGGCCAGGGCCGCGACGGATTCGAGTCGCAGCTGGTCGAGGTCACGGCGCCCAACTCCATGAGCATGCTGTGGCTGGTGCCGCAGTACGTGGTGATGACCCTCGGCGAGGTGATGTTCTCGGTGACCGGACTGGAGTTCTCCTACTCGCAGTCACCGCCCAGCATGAAGAGCGTGCTCCAGGCCTGCTGGCTGCTGACCGTCGCCTTTGGCAACGTCATCGTGGTCGTGGTGGCGGAGCTCAAGTTCTTCGAGTCGCAGGCCAGCGAGTTCTTTCTGTTCGCCGCCCTCATGTTCGTCGACATGCTGGTCTTCGTGGTGATCGCGTATTACTACATTCCTTACGACGAGGAGGAGGCATGGGCACGCCGGGCGGCTGTGGCGGCGGCGGCGGCTGCGGCTGCGTCCTGAGGAGTGCCTTGACCCGGGCAGGTTCAACAACTTCTCCAACCGATTGTCCTATAGGTATTTCGCTCATATTTCCCGTGTGTGCACATAATTACACTTATAATAAACAAAACTTCAATTGGAACTTGCAGGTATTCGTTATGTTTGAGCCTTGAAAGTTCCCAACAGCGTGCTGTTAAGCGCGCGGAAGTTAACAGAACCTGGCGCTTAAAAGCGACGCTTTACACCAATTAGCAGGTGACTAGGTTCTAGCAGTCTGCACTACTCATAAAATATGTAAACAATATTTAGGTCCGCCGAGGTCTTTTTAAAGGATATTAGCTCCTTCCTTAGTTCCGTCGTCCACTTCACTTGGTTCGTGCGGAGGATCTGCTGGATTACACTTATAATAAACAAAACTTCAATTGGAACTTGCAGGAATTCGTTATTTTTGAGCCTTGAAAGTTCCCAACAGCGTGCTGTTAAGCGCGCGGGAGTTAACAGAACCATTAATGGCGCATAAAAGCGACGCCTTACACCAATTAGCAGTTGACTAGGTACTGGCAGTCTGCTCCACTGGGAAAATAGATAATTCCTCTTAAACTTTTATGGGTTAACAATATTTAGGATATAGCCATTTATCGGTACAAGAAGAACGTGGCCAATGTCCAGATATTGCGCAACATGGAGACGAAGATGCTACGGGTGCTTCTGCAGGACGAGCGGCTGAAGATCTGCCTGAATCATCAGCGGTTAAAGTTCATCTTTGAAAACCCGAAAGCGGCACAGGCATTGAGCAGCGCCCAATGAGCACTTAGCTCCGAAGTTATCCATCCAAACTTCCTAATCATCCAAAACCACGAGCTTTTGAAAAACGCGCCACTTATTTAAATACCAAGTGCTGCCACACCTATCAAAGAATGTAAGTGGTATATCTTGGTACTGAAATGGTATTTTATAGTATTTATTTCAACCCACCTTTTTGTTCAGCAGAGTTTTTCACCCGAAGTGACCCACCGCCTTATAACAGTTTTCCTTTTCACCTTTTCCAAAACTGTGACGAGAATGGATGGAAACATGGCTAAATCAGCTGTTTACACCGGCTGTAAAAAGAGAAGAAAGTAGAATTCCACAATAAGATTTGTTTATTTACCCTTATCTCCGAGATAATATAAGAATCCGCGAACGGAGCGAGCAACTGGAGCCAGGAGCCACTTGCCCGCACAAGCGCACATTCCGGAGGAGGCGGGGCGCAGAGGCAGAGACCAGGCAGACGACGGCGGCGGCAAAACGTTCTGCGGCTCCGACGTGGCAATGAAACGGCGGACAAGGCCGATCTGAGCGTGCAAATCGGACAGTTTTGGCAAGGATGACGGCCACGCTGCGGTATCGGGGCGACAAGAGCAACCTGCTGGAGTTCGCCAAGAACCTGGACGCGTTCAAGAAGGTGCCGGAGAAGTACACGGAGACCACGGAGATCGGCGGGACACGTAAGCGCTGGAGGCTGGAGTGCGGAGTGTGGGGAGCCCTGGCTAATGTTTATTCTTTATCCCCCAGTTTCCCTGCTCAGCCGGCTGCTGATCGTTTACCTGGTGTACACCGAGCTGCACTACTACTGGCACGAAACGGACATCGTCTACCAGTTCGAGCCGGACATCGCCCTGGACGAGCAGGTGCAGATGCACGTGGACATCACGGTGGCCATGCCCTGCGCCTCGCTCTCGGGCATCGACCTCATGGACGAGACGCAGCAGGACGTGTTCGCCTACGGAACGCTGCAGCGCGAGGGCGTCTGGTGGCAGATGACCGACCACGATCGCCTGCAGTTCGAGGCCATCCAGATCCAGAATCACTATCTGCGCGAGGAGTTCCACTCGGTGGCGGATGTGCTGTTCAAGGACATCATGCGGGATCCGCATCCGATGCACGAGAGTCCGGCGGCATCGCCGCACTTTCCGGCCGCTGCACCGCCGCCGGGCGCCCTGCTGCCCGTCGCCCTGGACTTCCACAAGAACCCCGGCGAGCCGGAGAGCAAGTTCGATGCGTGCCGCCTGCACGGCACTCTGGGCATCAACAAGGTGGCCGGCGTGCTGCACCTGGTGGGCGGCGCCCAGCCCGTGGTGGGCCTGTTCGAGGACCACTGGATGATCGAGCTGCGGCGCATGCCGGCCAACTTCAC
This sequence comes from Drosophila triauraria, assembly GCA_014170255.2. NCBI lineage: Eukaryota > Metazoa > Arthropoda > Insecta > Diptera > Drosophilidae > Drosophila > Drosophila triauraria. Next base: position 2,207,552 of record CM024333.1, on the reverse strand, counting down.
GCACCGCATCAACCGGCTCAGCTTCGGGCAGTACTCGCGGCGCATCGTCCAGCCGCTGGAGGGCGACGAGACGCTGATCCACGAGGAGGCCACCACCGTGCAGTACTTCCTCAAGGTGGTGCCCACGGAGATCCACCAGACGTTCAGGACCATCAACACGTTCCAGTACGCCGTCACGGAGAATGTGCGCAAGCTAGGTGAGATTTTGTGGCTTTCCAATGAACTTCAGGACCTAAACTTGCCTCTTTGCTCTCCACAGACTCCGAGCGGAACTCGTACGGCTCGCCGGGCATCTACTTCAAGTATGACTGGTCGGCCCTCAAGATCGTGGTGGACAACGACCGCGACCACCTGCTGACCTTCGCCATCCGCCTGTGCTCGATTATTTCCGGCATCATTGTCATCTCGGGCGCCATCAACGCGCTGCTACTGGGCCTGCAGCGGCGCCTGCTGCGCGCCTTCTGTCCGCAGCTGTACCACAGATTGGCCAAGTCGGCGCCCGCTCACCCGCCAGCTGCGTCGGCCTCCATTCCCTCCGCCCAGGCAGTGGCCCAGGCCGTAGCGCCGCCGCCGGTCAACGAGCTGCTGCAGACGGCGAACCTCATGGCCAGCGTGGACATCTCGGCCTACCTGCCTGCGGCCCAGCCCAAGCTCAAGGCCGGCCTTTAGCCGAATCTCAGTCTGCAATCTGCAATCCAACCCGAGCTCTAAAGATTAAACTAAGTTTTTTATTCCTTCATTAATATACGAAAAAAGGCACACAAAAGGTTGTACATAAATATGGATAGGTTAGTCGCTCCCCAGGATGCCGGTGTCGATGTTGCTCCAGTTGCCGCTCCGCCGGTAGCCGAACATGCTCTTGAGGATCTCCAGGCCGGACTCCACGGTGGTGCGCACGTCGCGCTCGCTGCCCAGCTTGGGGTTAATCTCCACCAAGTCAACGCCCTGCACCCGCTTTGTGTCCCTCAGCGCCTCCACGATGCTGATGCCCTCGCGCAAGGTGAGGCCGCCGCGCACCGCAGTGCCGGTGCTGGGCGCCACATTGCTGTCCAAGGCGTCGATGTCGAAGCTCACATGGATCTTGTTCGACGGATCCAGGGCGTCCAGCGTCATCTCAATGATCTTGGGCACGCCCACACGGTCAATGGTCTGCGTTTGAGAGAGAGAGAAAGAGTGAAAGGAGGTTAAGGACGCTTAGGAGTATTCCCAGTGGGCAGACAGTATGAGGGCTAAAGCTAGGTGTTCGGACAAGCAGACATGGTGATGCTGACCCCGTCGGAGATGCCTCCTTCTGCCTGTTTGGCCCGGACTTCGCTGGCTCCTTCAATTAGTCATCGCAACTGTACAACATCATCGACGGGATGCGATTTCCCTCTACCTCAATGCCTGGTTTTTAGCATATTCCAATTCCGATCGAACTAATGAGCGATCATAAATTTGCAGCTTTGGCTCGGAAATCGGGGCAGGGGCATTAGGACCATTTTTCAACGGACGTCGATTTTGCACGAGCCATAAATAATGCAAGGCAACGAGCCGACGCTGACGCTGACAAGGATGCCCACCAGGCAGGATGTGGCCGGGCACGTAATTCGTAGTTTTCCCTATTCAGTTTCCCGTGAGAGCCGCCGCCACCACCACCACCACGACTGTCACTCGCCAGGATCCGTTCGAATGGGAGGGAAGTCCTGTAACAGGGGCAGTGGCATGGAATGGAATGGCAGGGCAGCAAGGCAGCAAGGGGTGGCTGTCCCTCTCAACCCCTATAAATGCCCAAGCTTACAACGCACACGAAGGATGCAGGACTCTGTGTAAGTGTAAGTGTAAGTGTGTGTGTGCCCGCCGGCAGTCACGCACGATCGTCATCCGATCCTGGCCAAGCAGGGGGAGAAACCGGAATTTTACAATTTTTACAACAACTGCCAGCGAAACAGAACCGAAAAAGGATCCGAGAGTGCACGGCGTTTTCGGGCAAAAGGGATCTCATCGGGGCTACATCTAGGTAGCCTAGGTAGCCTTTCTCTAGTCCCTGCACGCAGAGAAAAAAGGAGTGACTCCCTCTTACTAGAGGGATCTATCCTACAGAGCTAAAAGGTTAGAGTTATCCCGAGTTGAAGTTTGAAGTTGAAGTTTTAGGAAAGCCCTTCACTTGGTTTCAAATCCTTGCCTTTAGTTTCACTATGATTCTTGTGATTCTTGTGAGTATAAACTATTATTCTGAGTGTACTCACGTCCATCGCATAGTAGCGTATCCCGACTTTGTTCAGTATGAACGCCTCGTAGGGGTCAATGTCCCTCAGACCGATGTAGACGAGCTGATCCTTGGGCAAACTGAAATGACAGGCAGAACACGGAGAGCGAGATCAATAGGATGGAACACGGAACAGTACGTGGCATGGGAGTGGGAGATGGGGCTATATCCTACAATGCAGACAGCTGACGTGTAAACAAATAGTCGTGGGTTCCAGTCCAGGGAGCACGGAAGGAGGAGAAGCCCCTAAAGTGCGGGTAGGCTTACATACAACTGTCCCCTCTGTCACCGATCCTTGCGAAGCGAAAGAGAGAGTGCCAAATCGCACCTCAAGCTTGCAAGTGAGGTATTGGGTTAGGTCAGGCGAGGATCCTCTGGAGAATAAGATATATTATTCAGTTTCTCTTTATTTATTTAGAGTTAAGGCAAAGGATCCACAAAAAGGGGCCCCTAGACGCAGCATAATTGATCTTGAGGCCAAAATCCTGCCCTGCTAGAGCTTAGATCATGGAAGATCAGCAAATCTTGTACAAGTCTTTCGTTCGCCATCTTAAACAGTCATAAGTAATGACAACTTTGGACTTTTTAGGATCCTTTTATGCTAGATTCTAGGTCTAGGAACCAACTTAATCGAAACTGAATTCTGCTCAGTTTCCCCTTTCATTCTTGCCATTCCTCGTTCGCCATTCGCAATAAAATAGTGTGTAGCCTAGAGGTCTGAGTGTCGGGTTTGTGTTGTTTTTGGCAGGCCATTCGCATTCGTGATCCTGATTAGTATGCCAGGTGGCGAGTCCTTGCAACTGCAACCGAATCCGATTCGGGAAATCAGGAGCGGGGGAAATGCTAAAGTAGAACGAGAGCAGGCTGCACTGCGACAATGCTGAAAATGTCTGAAAAGGAAAAATGAAAAAGGAAAAAAGGAAAAACGGCAACAAAAACACAACAACACAGGCGGGGAGGAGAACAATGGCAGGAGCAGGAGCCGGAGCAGGAGCAGCCAAAAGGACGCCGTAGCAGTGGAGAGGGGAAACACATGCCACGATTCAGTGCCGAATGTCCTGCGAACACCCCTGTCTCCCTGCCAGCGATCGTGCATTGCTCCTGGACGCCGCACTCCGCTCTCTGCACTCTGCACTCGCAGAACTCAAAACCCGAGCCCGGTGTCTTATGGTAATTTTTATGATTATTCCTATTTAGTTTCGGGGGAAAACTGCATCTGTCGGCGCCGCAGCGTGGCCTCAGCTGCGGAATCCGGATCCGGCGCGAGATCGGGGAGGGAGCGGTGCAGTGAGACGTGCCAAGTTAAAAGCGCCCTAAGGATCATTATGCAAATGCAGCGGGACGAGGAGGAGGATTCTAATGGAGGATCAGGGAAAAAGGGGGTGGCTTACACCAAAAGAAGTCTCGAGATAAAACCTTAATATTAATAACAATAATGTCAGCGATAGATACTGGTAAGGGGGATGGGCTCTCTGTCGAAACAGCCGCAGTATGATTAATATTACTTACTATTTTTTTGTATGGGGTGTAGCCTAGAGGTCTGGGTGCCGGATTTTCGTTGTTTTCGAAAAAACTTAATATTTCTACAATTCCTGGCAAGAATTGTGAGTGTGTCATGACCAAGTTTCAGTATTCCCTTTCTCTGGCCTCTCGGCGACTCCTTGATCCTGTCCCTGTCTCCTAGACGCAGCAGCAGCAGCAGCAGGAGGAGGAGGACTTTCGCCTCGTAATGTTTACATAACCTAAGGGTGGGCAGCCCGAGCTCCGTTCTCCGACTTCCTCCCCTCGGAGTAACCACCGCCCCGGGAAAAGAGCAGGGGCAGAGGCAGAGGCATCATCCCCTGCCCTCCACTCCCATTCTTATTCCCAGTTCCCAGCTTTGTTGTAATCCTGTGTTGGTCCTACTATTTTTTTTTCCTTTTTGTTTTCCAAAACCCGCTTTGTTGCAACGCCCTGTTGTTGTTTCGATGTTTTGTCTTATTCCGTGGCTAAAACGGATTAGGCAACCCTTTTGGTTTCGACTCCGAGCTGGCTTTCCATCTCCCGATCCCGATCCCGATCCCGATTGTATTGCCTACTGTTTTGGGGTAGAAGCTGCGCAGGCTGGAGGAGCGCGTGGCCACCAAAGGCTATCTATCAGCGAAGAGAAAAAGCTGATGTCATTTTAAGGGCATTATCAAATGATCCGATGATGGATATACGAGTGTGTACCTATAGGTATTATATATTATATATAATACATACAGATAGGGCCAAAAATCCACTTAAATGTCAACTAATTGGAGGCTATTATTAATTCATTATGGGCTGTCTATGCTATGTACTCCTTCTATACACATTTTATATGTAACTAGCCAGGGTTTTAGCTTAAGTAAAGCCACTTAAATAGGGGCACGAATTATTGAAGGGATTATGTAGCTCCAATATTGTGAGCGTTCTCGGAACTCCTGGGCACAGATGCAAATTAAAGGGGGATTGCGGGAGGTTATTGGGAACTCAGATCTGAAAAGGCCTCTTCCTTCTCGGTGAAAAGAGAGGATCAGAGCGTGGTTACAAGCTCCAGGTCCCTCCCTCTGCTTATTATAATCAAGGGCCAAGTAGCTATACCAAAAGTTCTTAATTCTTGGACTATAATAAATAATTATTGATCAATTGTAAGGTAATCTCCCAACAAGATGCCCAAATATACATTTTTCGAGGATATATTTAAATATTAAATTCATGTAACCTTTCTAAATGTCTCAGGCAAGTATCTGCATCCAAATCCTGGGGATTTCTAGCTTGTACTTGCGTTCCCCATAGCCTGGGCCACCACTGTATGTCTCCCTGCGGGCTGGGATTATCTTTCATATGCAGATATTTAGATTTCTGGGTGGGCTATCCAAACACTTGCGACGCCGATCTGTCTGAATGCGAATCGGAGTCCGAGTCTGAGTTTCCGGCGAGAACAAGCTTCGCCAGTGCTGGTGATGGTGATGGTGATGGTGGTGTCGCCACCCCTCCTCTGTGTGCGCAGCAAGGACGATGGTAAAAAAGGACGAAAACCACCCCCAATGCTGCGAAAAGTGGCGTTACAATTCTCGCAATTCCGCCGGCGGCTATGTAAACTGGAACAGAGCGTGCGGCGACTGGAACAGGGTACAAAATCAGCACATGGCACAGGCACAGGCACAGGCCCAGGAACAGGAAGTAGCCAGGGGGTGGCTATGGCTACACATCCTGCGTGTCGAGTGCCGAATACAAGCGCAATTAAGCACACGCACGCAACGCAGGCGAAGGGAAACGAGAAGCGAGAAACGAGACAGGATTGCAGTTGAAATTGAACCGCCTCTTGGAAAAATGGGTCCTGGCTTTTGGTTTTTGGTTTTTGGGCTTCGGTAGGGGGTGTTGGTGGTAGTGTAGTGCTCGGAGGCGAGGCATGCTGCACGGAAACCCAAAGCGAAACCACCCCGACGCCAAGCGTTGGTGGTGGTGGCTTGGCTTTACTTTGCCTAGTGCAAAAAAAAAAGAGGGGAGGAAACAGCCCTTAGCAGCGGGCTACAGCGGCTATTTGGCAAGGATAATGGTAGCGTGCATCATAAAACGGTTGACGACCTCGCCTGCCAAATCGAAACCTAAAGCAAAGCCATCGAACGAGATCGTTGAAACGCCTAGAAATCTGGGTAACATCGATAGGCGCTCTTTCGATAGACAGATAGGCGATAGGCAGGCGCAGGAGAAAGCCCTTGGCGGGGTAACCAAATTTAAACTCCTTATTCTTCTTATTCTTGTTTAATGCCTTTAATAAATCAATGCAACATTTAAAAAACTATCTCCATGTTCTTCTTTAATGCCTTAACTAAATCAATTTTGTCAGTTGGTGAATGGGCGCGGGGATTTAAACATTTCCAGGAGCTGGAATTGTCAACTCTGCTTCCAGCTTTTTTCCAGTTAATCGCTCTTTCTTTTCAGTTGGATTTAAACTGGCAACTAGTTCATGTAAGATTTAAGCCTTCCGACTAAATTATGGCTGATAAAAACTATTTACCATTGGGGGTAGGGTAGCAATAATACCGTTGATCAGTTATTTCAGTTGCGACAAGCATTGTTTGAGCAGAGAGAGAACCCAGTTTGTTTTTGTCTTTCAGGGGTGTAATGAGGGGGGCATATAGCATATAGAACGGAAAATCTTTAGTATAACCTAAGGAACTTCCTATAATATAAGAAACTTTTTTTTTTTTTTTGGTAAAACGTTTTTACAACTAGTGTTTATGGAAGGGGTAAAAGTAATGATGTTTTCTGCCTACGCCCATGCCTTTCGCCGACACCGAATTTAAGTCGCTTTCGTTTCATTTCAGTGCTGCACTCTCTTCCTGCAAAAGCATAAGCAACAACAACCACACCAGCCTTCGGCTGTTAACAACTCTGTAAACGAGAGAAATTTGCTGCTAACTCTGCTCTCTCCTCCGAATTTGACACTCATTTGACGCCACTTTTCTGTTAGCTTGGCAATTTGACCTCACTTTTCTGTTAACTCGGGAACTTGCCCTCACTTTTCTGTTAACCCGTGTAGAATGTAGACTGTTACTGTTAATTTGCTCATCAAAATCGTATTCATCCCCAAAATTCATAGCCATGATGTCAGAGAGAGTCTGAGAGAGCGGTGGATCTTATGTGGGACCTGTGGGACTCAAGTGGGATGTGGGACTTGTGGACCCAAGAAACCTATAAATACGAGTGCAAGCAACCAATTCCAAAAAAAATTTCGATTTTTTCAAAATTTTGAAGTCACGGCCGGTACACTACATATCTGCGATCCGATTCACTTCGTGGCGTGAGTTTTGAACAGTTCTTCCCGCCATTTGACTTTGAAAAAGGCCAGATTTGACGGGAAAAAGCTGAATTGGTTTTCATTTCCACCTTCGACAACGCTCCACGGTAACTTTTGTGCACTGTTAGTAACTTTTGCGCACTGTTACATGTGCTATACGCCAATAGCCTTTATTTAATATTTTTTTTTTCCAAATCTCGTGCTCTGTGCTATCGCCAATTGAATTTTTTTTCCGAAAGTAGTGCAAACAATATTAATTGAAAAGGAAAGAATTCAGCCGAGAGTCTGCAACAACAATAAACAACGAGCGTATCTCAAAACAAACACAAAAATGTAAGAATATCCCACGGATACTCTTCGCTCCGACTTGTGCAACCAACAACAATAATAATAACAACAACAACAACGACAATAACAAACAACAAACGCTATGAAATTGTACAATTCTGCCAAATGATCCGCGCCGCGCTGCATAATTGTGCAATTATACACATGTACATATATCTTGTATATGAGTGCCTCTATGTATATCAATGTATTTTCTTTCTGTTTTTTTTTTGTCTGCTCGCTATACTTGCTTGTGGGTGTGCGTGTGTGTGTGTGTGCTGTACGGTGGAAGTTTTATACATTCAAAACACAAATATTAATAGGCAAAACAACAATGTGCAATTCGGCGCTAAACGGCGTGGAGAGTGGAAGGGCGGGGGTGCCGCAGAAGTTCAGCAAACCTCCAAGAAAGTGGGGCGGTAAGAGGAGTAAGAGGGGGCGGCTGGACTGGAGATAGTAGTGTTAAAAATCTACTGCTAATGCGACGCCGTCGCCGCCGCCTCTCTGCTGTGTATCTGAAAACGCTCTCCGCTTGTGTGTGCTTGTGTGGTGTGTGTGTGTGAGCGATGGTGAGAGAGGGAGAGGGAGCTGAGCTAGAGCAAGAGCGCGAGTAGCAAAAAGGGCGCAGCTAACATATCGATTTTATGTGGAAGGAGCATTGTACGCAGCCAGCAACAAAAACGAGAACAGTTAGAAGTGGACACATTTTGCTAGGCGACCGGAGGGGTGAGGTGGGGGCGACCGAGCGAGCGCGGGGGTGGAAGATATTTGCAGTAAACAAAACGCCGGTTGCCATAAAGAGCAAAACGCACACCACCACGGCCCAAACACACAGACATGCAGTAGTAGTACAATGTAGTAACAGAATTGTAATGAAATAACGCGCGGAAATACAAATTAGGACAGTTCCAACGGCCCCCGTCTCACAAGCACACACACACAATCTGAGGTGGATTCAAAAACGTTTTTTGAAAATTAGAGCAAGAAGCAGCAGCCACCAGCAAAAAAAAAAAAACATTAGCGCGTGTATAGTTCCAACAATAACGAAAATAACAACAACAAATAACTTATAGATACTAAGTGCTCGTGTGTGAGTGTCGGAGAGAGGAGAGTACGTAGATTTGTGTGCGTGTTTTAACAAAATCAAATACATACGCACCTCCTCTACGTACATATGTATGTATGTATGTACGTAGCAGCTGAGGCAGCCATACAATGTATTTGGAAAGGAAAGGAGTGTGGAGAGTCTCCACTTGCCACCCCCCACCGCCCTCCGTCAATTTAGCCACCCGTTGACCAACAAAAACAATATACAAATCAGTGCAGGCCCACAGTGAGAGTTGATAGAGAGAGATACTGTTATAATGAGCATTTGGCTCTTGGGAATTCGAAATAACGCAAAAATAGCAGCCACTCACACACAATAGAATTGTATAACAAACAAAAACAAAATGCTGATGCTACTTTATATGTTTAATATTTTATGAATTTTTTTTGCCAGTGAAATATGATGTGTGATGGAGGGGGGAAATCGATAAAATCGATTTGCGATAACAAGCACAAACACAAGAACATACGCACACAAACTGACAACACCCCCATAACAACAACTACAAATAACAAATGCAACCAGCAAACACATTGAACTTACCGCTCTTTTCGTTTTGTTTTTATTTTGTTTTTGTCCCCATCAGACGGCAGCGACGACAGCGACGCCAGCGTTTATTTATTAACAAAAACGATTGCAATTACCAACAAAAACAACGCCGAATCGCGTGAACACAAGTCCTGGACCACCGGCGAGTGTGAAAGAGAACGATAGCGAGAGCGCGAGAGTGCAAGAGGACAGCGCCGTGAGAGCGCGCGCGCAAGGAATCCGAGGAGTCCGCCCAAAAAGGATATATAGCGAGAGAGAGGACGACTTAGCAATTAATTAAATTCGTTTGGAAACCAAACGACGAAAGCAACAACACAACCCCCACAACTACCACAAAAACACACTCGCTGTAAACCAAAACAAGTGAGTATTTGAAGACGAACCATTTTTAGCCATAAGCGAATGTAACGGCGATCTCGTGAGCAGGACGAGACGAGAGATGCTCTCAAAGGGTGCGGTGTCCGCGGTTGCCATGGCAATAGTTGAGTCAGCGAGACCACTGTCTGCTTGCGTGGGTGGGTGTGGGTGTTAGGGGGAGGCGAGCAGTTGAGCCAGTGGGCGGTATTGATGAAGGTATGAGTGTGTGTGTGTGTCTGACCTTTTGACTCTTTTGGGTGCACAGGCAAAAGGTGAGAAACTGGCATGGCAAGCACGGAACTACAGTCTTATTTGGCTAATGCAAACGAACGGAAATCGAAATAACAGAAATTATTATATTATCGTTCCTATGGCTTTATCGTTACTTGTTTTCAAAACTGACCAGAAACTGAATTGCAAATTTCAAACATTTTTTTTTATGCTGTAGTCATATTTCTGAATTCCCTGGGAGAACTCTTAGCTCTGTAGCGGTAGGATACTCAACTAGCCTAAATAGTGTACACTTTCCATTGGTCCATTTTTAAGTTGCTCTTCGGTTTCCATAGAGAGGTTCCACTGTGGTCATGCAAATCACTCAAAGTGCTCTCTGGCGCTTCCACGGCGATCATCACTTTGGGCAGCCCTTGGTCTCTGTCGCACTAGTTCATTGAACCGAACGACACATCCGCTGGCTGACTCGAGCAACAGCCGCTGTCTCTCTCCCTCCCCCGCTGCCTCGGCGCTGCTGCCCTTACAGCATTGCCAGACACAAGAGAAGGGTAGCCGCCGCCATGTAAACGGCGACCGGGCTTAGGGGGTGGCAATGCCGCGCGTTTAACCCTTAAGCGGTGCCAAGTTCCGCTTGCACATAGAACCCTCCGTCGCCGCGTATATGTATTCTTTTTCATTTTTTCGCAAAGAAAATATTACAACTTGTTTGGCTAAGGGTGGGTCTCTCGCCTGCTGCTCATTTTTGGTGTTGTTCCAAGGGGTGCGAGCCGATTTCTCGCATATCCTGGCAGGCCCTCTGTTAACCCTCCTGATGCCGCATTACATAACTGGGCGGGGTGTATACATCATATACATATACAAATACATATGCAGAGAGCTGTAACAGTTTGCCGAAAAGAAACGCGAGGAGGCGGAAGTGGAGTGGGAGAGAGAGAGCGAGAGCAAAAGAGCGGCTAGAGCGAAAGCCTGGCGAGAAAGTCCTGCGCTCGCCTCAGAAGCATCGTGTGCCTGGGACGCAGCGGATCTAAGCCTAAACCAATCCGAAATAAAACGCTATCACTTAAACGGGAATAAAATCAAAGGCGCCGCTAAAACAAAAGCCAACGAAAGCACATAAATCAGCGACACATAGAGCAGAAGCGAATCCAGTAAAGTTCAGTTCATCAGTTCGCCGAGGTGTGTGTGTTTGTTCCTGTGCCGTTGTGTGTGTGTGTGTCGGTGTCTGCCTTACGAGCTTTGATTGTGTTGTTGGTGTGACTGTGGGCGAGGCAGCGACAGCTAGGTAGAGTGGGAGTGAGAGCGGGTGAGAGCACTTAAGTGAGACGAAAGCAAAGTAAGTGGGCCGCTGGGCGGCGCCAGTGAGCAAAGCTCCTTTAACCAACCGTTAACCGTTTGCCGCTAACCGCTAACCGCTAACCCAAAATAAGAGCGAACCAGGGATGCCAGCCAGCTCCCAACACGTGCCAAGCTAACTAATACCAACTAATATAATATAAAACTACTAACATAAAGCTAACCCTTGCTTGACAATAAACTCCATTGACTTCGCAGATATTTCCTTGTGTAAAGGTTCCTACCCAAAGGTCATTCTCATTGACCTCCCTATCGGCTTATTAAACCATACAAGAGATTTCCTAAACGAATTTTAATATTGATTTTTTTTAATGTTTCCATACAATTCCGGGTTTTGTTGGGAAGAATAGGATGTGAAGGCAGACTCTCTTTCAGGAATGCCTTCTCCTAGTAGTTTTTAAATATCTCGGAAGAAAGCAACTTTCAATTCTCCCTTAATATTATAAATATTTAAAAAACAAAATTAAAGATATTCTTCTTTAAATGTGAAAATAGTGTTTGTCGGAATCTCTTTACTATTTTTATGGAAGTGTTTAATAAAATCCCAAGACCATACCCAACCCAAATTAGCATAACCCCTCGAACAAGTGCTTAGAAATCCACTTTTCGATATTTTCTACACTGTAACTGAATCCACGTCTTGACCCAAGCCCTCGCAGATTTTTTTTTTTTTCATAAAAATCGTTTGCCCACCGCTGAGACCTCTAGGCTATGCCGATAATAGCCCTCGTAGAAACCCTAACTAGTAGCTGATTCGGCCAACTAACTAACCAAGGCCCGCATCCGTAGATACTTACTAACACATCATGCAAATGGTTTAATCTTGACATTTAACTATTCTTTCCATGCGCCTGCCCCTGCGTTGGTCGTCGTGTCACCCAACTCAACTCCATCGCACCTCCAACACCAACTCCAACTCAAACTCGAACCCAATCCAGTGGACTTTATGATGGCAAACACCGGAGCCGGCGGCGGAGTGGACACACAGGCGCAGCTGATGCAGAGTGCAGCGGCTGCCGCGGCAGTGGCGGCGACCAATGCGGCCGCCGCTCCCGTACAGAATGCGGCCGCCGTGGCCGCCGCTGCCCAGTTGCAGCAGCAGCAGCAACAGGTGCAGCAGGCCATACTGCAGGTGCAGCAGCAGCAGACACAGCAGGCGGTGGCCGCGGCGGCGGCGGCCGTTACCCAGCAGCTCCAGCAGCAGCAGCAGGCGGTGGCCGCCCAGCAGCAGCAGCAGCAGGCGCAACAGCAGCAACAGCAGCAGGCGGCGGCGGCGGTGGTGCAACAACAGGCGGCAGCGGCGGCAGTGGTGCAGCAGCAGCAGGCGGCGGCAGTCCAGCAGGCGGTGGTGCCCCAGCCGCAGCAGGCGCAGCCCAATACCAACGGCAATGCCGGAGTCGGCGGAGTTGGAGTCGGCGTCGGTGCCGGAGCCCAGAACGGCAGCAACGGCAGCACGGAGACCCGCACGAACCTCATCGTGAACTACTTGCCGCAAACGATGACCGAGGACGAGATCCGGTCGCTGTTCTCCAGCGTCGGCGAGATCGAGTCGGTGAAGCTGATACGCGACAAGTCGCAGGTCTACATCGATCCGCTGAACCCGCAGGCGCCCAGCAAGGGCCAGAGCCTCGGCTACGGCTTCGTCAACTATGTCCGGCCGCAGGATGCCGAGCAGGCGGTGAACGTGCTGAACGGTCTGCGTCTGCAGAACAAGACCATCAAGGTGTCGTTCGCCCGTCCCTCGTCGGATGCCATCAAGGGCGCCAATCTGTACGTGTCGGGGCTGCCGAAGACGATGACCCAGCAGGAACTGGAGGCCATCTTTGCACCCTTCGGAGCAATCATTACGTCGCGCATACTCCAGAACGCCGGCAACGATACACAGACGAAGGGCGTCGGCTTCATACGGTTCGACAAGCGGGAGGAGGCCACCCGGGCCATCATTGCCCTCAATGGCACCACGCCCTCGAGCTGCACGGATCCGATTGTCGTCAAGTTCTCCAATACGCCCGGCAGCACCAGCAAGATTATCCAGCCGCAGCTGCCCGCTTTCCTCAATCCCCAGCTGGTGCGACGCATCGGCGGCGCCATGCACACGCCTGTCAACAAGGGCCTGGCTCGATTTTCGCCAATGGCCGGCGACATGCTGGACGTGATGCTGCCGAATGGACTTGGTGCGGCCGCGGCGGCGGCCACGACGCTCGCCAGCGGCCCGGGCGGTGCGTATCCGATATTCATATACAACCTGGCGCCGGAAACAGAGGAGGCAGCGCTGTGGCAGCTGTTTGGTCCCTTCGGGGCTGTGCAATCGGTGAAGATCGTCAAGGATCCCACAACGAACCAGTGCAAGGGCTATGGCTTCGTCTCCATGACCAACTACGACGAGGCGGCCATGGCCATACGGGCGCTCAACGGCTACACCATGGGCAACCGGGTGCTGCAGGTCAGCTTTAAGACCAACAAGGCCAAGTAGGTCGGCGACGCGGGATCGGAGATGGAAATGGAAATCGAAATGGGAGCGGGAACGAGACCGAGAGATTTTGTCCCCCCACATCGTTTCGAAACACACACCACACACTCGAAGCACTCGAAACACACACAGCACACACACAACACACATATATAAATATGCATGGTATAACGGTAACTAAGCGCAACAACAAACAGTATGTGTAAAACACACACGAAACAAGAAACAAGAAACCATTAACAGAAACTATGAGCCAGCAGAAAGGACGAAGGCAGGACAAACAGAGGCAGAAGCCAGAAGGCAGCAGTCAGAAGGCAGCAGGCAGGCGGAGGAGTAACTCTCTCTCACGTGTCGAGACACAACGAAACGGCGGTGCAACAACCCAAAACAATCCAGCAACCAAGTCCCTTGCCAATCCCCTAAGAAATCCAACCCTGAGACCCCCAAAGCGCCGGCCAAAAGCGTTGCAATAGCAAAATTCTTCTTGTTTAGCATTTAAGTAACAAAAATCATAAACTAAAACAAAGAAACGAAAAAACAAAAAACCAAAAACCAAAAATTAGGAAGGACGAGAGCTGCTTTTAGAATGAGAATTGTGAAACGGAGAATTGAGATTGAGAAAGCGAGAGAGAGTTAGTGAGGCAAAGGATAATGATTAATGAGATTATAAGGAACAATTGCAATATATTTAAAGAGAAAACTCGAACTCGGGCAGCTCTGGTTCTTTGCGGCCGCCGTCAAAATGAGTCACAAAAGCGAAACAAAGAAATCAACACACAAAAACTAAGAAAATTTAACTTAACTTAGCGAAAAAAGAAAAACAACAACAAAAAGAAAAGGAAAATGAGAAATTTTAAAATTTAAACTTACACCTAAGGTAAACGCAGCAATGAAATCTTCCAAACAACAAGCAACTCTGTTAGTTACACTCCAAAAAAAACAAAAAAGAACAAAAACTTTTCTACCATATATTAAAATCTTGAAAACTCGATACAAAAAACGAAAAAAACGAAAGAAAAACCAATTAAGAGGCAAGTGCATGAATCAGAAATTAGCAATGAGAGGATTCAGTGTCTAGGATGTACATGCAGTAGGACACAGTGCTCACAGGACACGAGTTCGGCTCCTGGGGCGGGCCAAGTATTCATAAAATAATAGAGTATATATAGTTATCGATAACATGGAGGCTGCTACAGTATTACCACAGGAAACCCCGAAAACAAAAGCTACTTAAAAACGAAGATCGACATATTTATACACATGTATATCTCAGATATATATAGGCGATGTAATTCTATATATGTATCTACCTATTATATATAGACATTTATTATATTGAATTCTTTTTTAAAGAGCATCGATCGTGTTTTCTACATTTAGAAGGGAAACGAGAAATGAGTAACGAGAAGCTAGTAACGAGTAACGCGTAACGTGTAACGAGAAAAGAGAAGCCGGAGGCCCCGGTCGAACTCGTGTCCTTTGAGCCCCGGGAATCGTGTAGTCAACATTTATATAGGAACGATTAGCGAACGAAAGGAAAGGGAAAAACAAAAAGTAATAACAATAATTTATGCGCAAATTTGAAACGTTTTACTACAAAAAGTAAATAATTGTTAGTGAATATTATAAAGATACTGTAATTTCTCATATACTTTATACATATAAATATATATATTGTATAGTTCAAGCGACGCGGAACGCGGCACGGAGCGAGAGCGTAATAACAACAATTTTTAGCGTTTAAACAAAGGCCTAGCACAACAGAACAAAAAAACAAACAAACAGCAGCAGCAACCAGCATCATTTTTATATACAAAAAAAAAAGAAAAACAAAAAACTAAAAACAGTTTGAAAAACGAATTGAAAACGAGCGAATGAGGACGGGTTTAAGGCACTAAAGCCATTAAAGCATTAGCAAAGCGTTTTCTCTATAGCTAAGTAACTTTGCAACAAGAACAAGAACAACAAAGAAGGAAAGAAGAGGGAAGAGGCATTATAGGATATACCAAACCAATCCCCAATTACAACCTTTGAATACTCGTATATAATACCCCAAACTTTGTTTTTCGATTTGCTTTCTTTGCTTGTTTCTTTTCCTTCTTTTTTTGTTCGTTTTTTGATTGATTTTCGAGAGAGAGTGCGAGAGAGTGGCACACACACACAACCAACCATTAAGCAGATACTATATCTATCAATTAATTACATCTATATATATTTTCTGGATTTTTGTATTACGTTTTCGTTTGATTTCTTTGCTTTGCTTTGATTTTTTGACATTCGACATTCGGCTCTCCTGCATCCTGCAACCAAGAGTAAACAACAAATAGAACTTGCAACACACCCAACAACCAACCATGCATATTTATACGAATGATTTGTGTTTGATTTACACACTTTTTGGTTTCCTTCTCCACGGACCATGGAATATAGTGAATTCTCAATTTTAAGAGTTAGACGGAAAGCGGAAGCGGAAACACGTAGAACTTGATTCAACTATGATTATTATTAGGATACCTAGCCCTATGTGTAATCGGATATATACAGCCGATATCCCCCATATACATATATCTCTTTAACTAGAATTATTCCTTTTTTTTGTGTAACTATTAGGCGGCCAACAAAAGAAATCGTTGTTTTTTTTAATTCGCAACAAGAAATCTAGTCAGAAGATGGATAGGGATAAGGACAAGAAGGAAGATAAAGAAAAGAGAGGAGAACTGTGGAAGGCCAGAAACAAGAAAAGAAAGAATAAACAAGGCGCCTGCTCTCTCCCCTTTCCAAAGATTAAGAAGGCTTCCCTTGAAGAGGCATCCATCGTCGTCCCTCGAAGATAGGTGGGGAGGCACAGCTCCTCCCCGACTCGAATTTGCAATAAGTTATATGAACAAATCTGCTAGTTTATTTATACAAGGAGGAGGCAGCGAAGGAAGGATTACATGTACTTGATTTTGTTTCATTTCAATTTACTGTCACTCACCAAACACACACCTACACCTACACCTACATATATGTATATTTAATTTAATTAACTTATCCCCTAAACGTATATTTATATGATTATGCTTATATTTTTTGCGTCATCGATGGATCTTATTAATTGTATTAATTCTAATTCTTGTGCAATAGTTTTAAAATAATGCAACTAAGCAAGGCATCAAGCATCTCAAAAACTGCAAATTACAAATTTCAAATTCCGAATGGAATCAATTACGATTACATATGTTGTAACCTGAAAGCAAGGCAAATGCGAGGAATGAACAAAGAGCGACAATTATATATTTTTTTGCGTGTAATTTACAATTTAAGCGACACACCACACACACACACATACATATATTTATATATCTCATCATGATTTTTCTTTAAACTATTTAAGTAAGCAATGAACCAAGAAGAAAACGAAAAACAAAAAACAAAACATTATTTATTGTATTCTTATAATTACGTAATTTAATTTAATTCCTTTGATTTGTGAGCAAAGCGAAGAAGAACCAGATGAACAATGAGAGGATACTGATGAAGAATTAGCCTAATTATACACACGCAATGAACAGAAAGAGAGAGAGAGAGAGAGCGAGAGAGAGATGAAGAGAAAGAATAACTCTAGAGCTTAGAATTCCCAACTCTCTCTCTCGCCCTTCTCCCATTTCTAAATCCCCTTTCCTCAGACTCTCTACTATTTACGTTTTACGTTTAATTTTAATTTGCACTTTCTGTATCCCCGTATCCCCGATTTCGACCCTTTTGATTTTGTTTCAGTTTTAGTTTTAACTTATGATTTTACGTTCAACTCATTCGATTCGATTTGGCAGCAGCAGCAGCGACAGCACACAGCACAGCCCAGCGAAAACGTCGGCTTTAGCTCTAGATATATCTATATATGTATATATAGACGATATGTGTAATGTTAGCTCTGACAGAGAGAAGGGATTCCTGTGAATCTCGGACCCATCGAATGCAATACTATTATGATTACCATTATATGTTTATTATTATTTAGTATGTTTGATTTCCTTCCTCTTGATTTTGTGTATTTTTTCCACGAATTACATGTTCCCATTCGATTTATGTTTACACTCTTATGATTTCCCCTTTGATTTTGCGAAGAAAAAACGAAGCGACAAATTTACTTTCAATAAAAACAGAAAAAAAAAAACAAAAAAAAGAAAAAAACACCTAAAAAGCAAAACTGTTAGCATAATTTTTTGATTTATTTGTTACTTTTTGGTTTCCGTTTGATTTTTTGTAAACTCTATGATTTTCCTTTGCTCCCCTTAAACCCTCTGAACCCCCTGAGCCCCAAGGATTATAGATTCATTTTTCTCTCAGTCTCTCTCTTTCCATTTCACCACACACAAAAAACAAAAAAGTAAAAAACGAGAAAAAGACATATAGGAATCGATCTAGTCATGGGCCTTTTTGGTCTACAAGAAGGCGCGAACGGAACCCATTGATCTCAATCAGAAAAGACATTCCCGATCGGTTTAGATCCCGAATCCCGAGTCCCCAAGAAAAACCAAATATCCAGAAAACACGCATTCCAGGAGTAAATCCAGAATTGATCTCCCGTTTTTGTTGCTCGGTTTAGAGACGCTGCCCAGTGTTGCAATTAGCAATTAGCGATTAGCGATTAGCGATATTATTTGTGTGCAAAAACCAGAGAATACTTTTAATTTGTGTAATGCCATTATGTTTAGTGCTTATATTTATGATTAACACGAATCTCTCGACCTCGACTCTTGTCCTAGTTTAGTTTTTAGCGGCGCAAGTACAGTCACCACTCAACTCAGCCACTCCCTCGATTTATCGATATATATAAATATATATATATATATAGGAACATGTATATGCATTGGGATGATATGTTCTGTGTATGATTTTCAACCTGTATCTGTATCTGTATCTTTGTATTGCTTAATTAATTGTGTGTAATTTTTGTAATTTTGTAAAACGCCTATTTGTTCCACGGATAGAGAGAGAGAGAGAGAGAGAAAGAGGGAGACGGCGGACGATATAGCGATAGCGATAACGATTACACCAATGATACCGTTAATAATCACGACAACAACAGCAAGGATATATATACACTTCGATATATATATTATTATTATTAAATGAAGACGAAGATGAAGACGATGGTGAGATGAAGGTGAAGGCGAAGGTGAAGGAGAAGGAGACGGAGGAAACTATTTAATTTATTTTATTAACATATTTATATCGATTAATTAATTAATTAATTAATAATATTTATCACACATTTCAAATGATATTTCAAAATGGAAACAATACAAAACCAAAAAAAAAAAACCAAAAAAACAAACGAGAAAAAGATATTAATATTATAAATGTATTTCAAAATATATGATTATGAGTTTTTCTTGCTTTTTGCCATATAATATGTATATCTCTCTATATAGTATATATCTATCAGAACACTCCGAACTTTTGTTTTATTTAATTCTCTTTCGATCTGCTTTTCTGTGTTTCATTTCCTTTTGTTCCTGTGTTCCAGCTCAGTGGTTCGGTTTTCGAGTTTCGAATTTGCATTTTCGATTATTTCGATATATTCCTTTCTTTTCGATATTTTCTTTGGTAAACCTTAGCTCGTATTTTCTCTGCTTTTTGGGCCCTGCTTTGGTTCCTGTTTCCTGTTTTAGACGGTTTCTCTATGGTCTCTTCTTTTGTTCGAAACGTATTTCTTTCCAGTGTACATTACACTAGCCAACACACCAGTAACACACGACACACACACTCTCTATTTCCATTTACATTTACATTTCCATTTCCAACTTGGTTTCAGTTTCTTGTTGTGTGCTAAAAAGTTGCCCCTTCTCGAGTGAAGAGTATACGTTGCTCTTTGGTTGCTCTTATGATTTTGTCGCTCAGTGTACGCTTCTTTGGTCCCAGCCGAGCAGGAAGAACCCCAGAGAAAGAGAGAGAGAGATGAAAATGAAGAAGAAGGAAGATGATACTTTGAAGGGAGAAGAATCCCAGCCGATCTGATTTTGACGTTTGAGTTGATTCCGATTTTCGATTTTCGATTTTCAAGTTTCGAGTTTCAATTTGCGTTCCATTCTTCTTTCCCCATATGCGGTATATATCCATCGATTTCCCGATTTTCGACTTTTCAGTTCCTTGTTGCCGTTCGTTCGTTGTTATCTACACTCATGGACAAAATAATAGGTGTGTTTTTTTTTTCTTTTTTAACTTTTTATTTCTAATCCATCTCTTCTCTAATCTCAACAAATCAAAGCTTTTTCAAAACGTATATTAATTGTCTTTAAATTAAAAGTAAAAACAGTTTCACAAACTCCTTAATATTCAAGTAAATTAAATATTTCCTTAAATCCGCCAATTTTGGCTGGTCACAAAAATAGGTGTACAAAGATAAATGTTTAAATTAAATCCATATTTCACTATTTTTGGTCTTGTTTTATATTATACCAGTATCTGGCAGCTAATAGCCGGTATATCCGCCATTATTTTGCAAGACTTTCTTCATTCGTCTTGGCATGGAGGATATTAACTTGCGACAAGTTCTAATTGGAATGTTATACCATGCTCTTTGGACAATATCCCAAAGTTGATTTTTATTTTGGCAGAAAGTCTTTCCGACCTCTCGTTTGACCGGAAAAAATATGTGAAACTCGAGGAGCACCTAGAAAATCATCATCTAAGACCGACGATCGCATGGTTCAGTTGGTCAAACGTGACCCGTTTAAGTCTTCCAGGACGATTTCCAATGAAATTGGAAATATTGTGTCATCACGGACCGTTCGGCGACGATTGGCAATAGCAAACCTACCAGGTAGGATTGCTCGCAGGGTTCCTTTGCTTCGTTCGACAAATTTACAGATGAGGAAAAAATTTGCTATAGATCGAAGAACCTGGTGCGGAGCAGAGGGGGAGAAAAAATGGCGTAATATCCTCTGGAGCGACGAAACTAAAATAAATTTATTTGGAAATGATGCCAAAAGGAACGTTCGTCGTCCGAAAGGCAAAGAATTTGATCCCAGGTACACTTATAAAACTGTGAAACATGGAGGTGGTAGCCTAATGGTATGGGGCTGCTTTTCATGGTATGGTGTCGGTCCGATTCATCGTATTGACGGAATAATGGACAGATTCGTCTACAAAGATCTATTGGAGACGGTGATGCTACCATATGCCGAGGATAATATGCCACTTTTATGGAAGTTCCAGCAGGATAATGACCCGAAGCACGCCTCTCGAGTAGTAAAAGATTGGTTCCGAGAGCAAAATGTGGATGTTATTGAGTGGCCAAGTCAATCCCCGGACCTCAATCCTATCGAGAATCTCTGGGGTGAACTCAAACGAGAGGTCGGAAAGACTTTCTGCCAAAATAAAAATCAACTTTGGGATATTGTCCAAAGAGCATGGTATAACATTCCAATTGGAACTTGTCGCAAGTTATTATCCTCCATGCCAAGACGAATGAAGAAAGTCTTGCAAAATAATGGCGGATATACCGGCTATTAGCTGCCAGATACTGGTATAATATAAAACAAGACCAAAAATAGTGAAATATGGATTTAATTTAAACATTTATCTTTGTACACCTATTTTTGTGACCAGCCAAAATTGGCGGATTTAAGGAAATATTTAATTTACTTGAATATTAAGGAGTTTGTGAAACTGTTTTTACTTTTAATTTAAAGACAATTAATATACGTTTTGAAAAAGCTTTGATTTGTTGAGATTAGAGAAGAGATGGATTAGAAATAAAAAGTTAAAAAAGAAAAAAAAAACACACCTATTATTTTGTCCATGAGTGTATATCTATATGTATATATATTGTTGTATTGTTGCGTACCTCTCACTCACTTTTATTGTTTCGTGTGGTTTTTGTTGGTAAGTAAGTCGGAGGAGAGGAAAGCTGGAGGAGAGAGGATTCGAACCCGAATCTGTAAAATTTTTCGGCACACATATGTTTTGATCTTCCCAAATAAATACATTTTTGTCAGAGCGAAAAACAAACTGATAATGATTTTCTCCAAGTGGTTTTCTTTCTCATTTTATTAATATTTAATATTGATTATTAATATTGATCTCTCCTCTTTTTTGTAGCAATGAACAAAAAAAGAAGAACTGTAAAGTTTGAACACTTGACAAAAATCCTGCAGCAAAAACGTCTAATATTTTTATAAAGCATTTTCTAATTTGTTTCTTTCTCTTGATTTATTTTCAGGCGTGTTCTTGTTCGTTCGTTCGATTTTGAATTGAATTTATGCAAAAAACAAACAAAAAACAAAAGAAAAAAATACTATAGACAAAAAAACAAAAAAAAAAAAACACATTTAGTTAATTAATTACTTGATTAAAAACGATAATGATTGTGTAATTATATTGATTCATTGATACGTTAATCTTTAATATTGATTGTAATTATTTAATGCATAAACCACAGATGTCCCGATCCCTGCCCTCCTCCCCACCCCAATTGATGTACATGCGATGTACATACACACGAGACACCGACACCGACACCGACACCACACACACCTTACTTTATGTATTATGTAATTTCGGATGAGAACCCTAGTGAGCCACCGATACTTGAGTGATTTTGAGTTATGATTTCAGGAATTGCGAAGAGTTTCTATTTGTATTTGAATTTGCGGCTTTTTCTATAGTTTATAGATTTGATTTTAAACGAGCAATGCACAATCCACCATCCCCACACGATCCACGAGTAGCCAGGAGTATCGGAGTATCGGCAGGACTCTCTTATAGTCTCTGATGTATAATGTTGTATATATTTTCGTTTCCATTTCGGTTTCATTGTGTCCCGTCCGCTCTGTGTGATTTTTTCGTGTGTATAAAGTCTTCCAACCAACCAAAGTATATATCTTTTCAGTTCAAGCGCAAGTTTGCGATTTCTCAGTTTAGATTCTTTCGGTTTTTTAACGATTTGTTTCCGCGTAGAGATGTCACCCAAAAACAGCACCAAACACCAAAAGCCCACCCTGATAACATATAGAATAGAGCGCTATATAGTTGGCAAGATCGAAGCGAAGTAGAGCTCTAGAGTTATAGTTTCATTTCCGGCGGGGCACTTCGCCCCGCCCAACCCCCTTTAAAGTTTTTATAAAAACAGTCTTCTTTAGTTCCCACTTAAAACTCATTGTTTTTTCCGTTCTCGAACCTCTGGGTGACGTTCCACTTTGAATAGAAAATAAATGGGAAAAACAGAAAAACAAACAAACAAACTGCCGCAAGAAAAGCAATGTGTAATTAAATAATCTACTTAATAAGCAGCTAAAAGGTTGATAGCAACTTTAAAAGAAAAACACCCGAAAGACTGAAGAAGAGCAAGAGGCGGAGTGAGAAGAAAACAAATCAAAATCTAACAAAATCAAAAGTAAAAAGTAAAAAGAAAAGAATCGAAAAGAAACTGAAACTGAAACTGAAATGAAAGCAAATAATCAAAGCAAACAATTCTTAGTTCGTTAAGAGAGGCAACTGTGATAAGGCGACAAAAACCCCACCCAGCCAACAACACCCCACCCCAAGTCCCCCTGAAAACCAAAGAGTATTAGTTATATTTAACATTAAACATTAAAAAACAAAGCCCCCCGCGACGAGATTAGAGGAGCCGAACACCCTAGAGACTAAGTGCAACTTGTCTAGCTGTAAGCGATCTGATCTCTGATCCGATCTGGCGCTATAATAATAAAGCAAGAGCAAAGCAAAGCATAGCAAAGCATAGCAAGCGATCTCACCAGTTGGGAGCGATCTCCTGGAGGCCAGCGTGCTGCCAGGTGGTGCGCAGCTGCTCCAGCAGAAAGGACACGGGCATGCCGTGGATGTTGCCCGACTGCGAGGTGCTGTGCAGGTTGATGTCCGCGTGCGCGTCGATCCACACCAGCGACAGATTCGGCGTGTGCTGCAGGTGCCCGGCCACAGAGCCTGTCGGGGAATGACCAGAGCAGGATTAGGCATTAGGAGGAAATGGAAATGGACGCGGAATCGGAAGTAGAGTCTCACCAAACCCGATCGCATGATCGCCGCCAATGGCCAGGAACTGGGAGTTCTCCTTGAGCATCAGCTGCACCTGCTCAATCAGCGCCCGATTGCAGGCCATGAAATCGGCGTAGTTGCGGATGTGGTGGTAGTGCACCCGCTGCTGCTGCAGCAGCGGCTCGTCCACCGTGTACTGCAGGTTCCCATAGTCCCGGATGACCAATCCATCTGAAACAATAATAAACGGAAAAAAAAACATTTATCTAAACAGCTTTTGATTTTTTTTACCTTTGCACAGCGCTAATCCGCCTCCTGCGCCTGTTATCCTGCGCTAAATAAATCTATACGTAAATTTGAAAATTTTTCCTCTCCAAGTTTACAAAATTACCCAGCAAATACCCGCTTTTCCCATTTCGAGTACCAGGCAAACAGAAGTCAGTAGGGCGACGATGCGCTGCATTGAAAACTGTTATAAAAATGTGCTGAAGCACAACGAAGTTGGCTTCCCATTGGTCAATACACAACTTAAACTGTTATACAAATGTGCTGTCTTAAACTAACGGTTTGTGAAAACCATGATGGCTTCCTTTTTCGCTGCATTGAAAACTGTTATAAAAATGTGCTGAAGCACAACGAAGCTGGCTTCCCATTGATCAATACAAAGCTTAAACTGTTATACAAATGTGCTGCCTTAAACTAACGGCTTGTGAAAACCATGATGGCTTCCTTTTTGTTAACCGACCAATAAGATCGTGGCATCCTAGAATGTTTCGCTTCTCTATTTTAACCCTCTCATGCCCGAATTATACTGGGACCACATCAAAAATATTTAACGCCATAAATGATTAGTAGGAGTCCCAAGTAAGTCCCGATTTTCGGAACTCTGAGTCCTTTGGTATGTCCAATAAGGAAAATCACCCACAAAACGAGTCCACAACAATTTTTAATAATAACCGAAATTAATATGCAAAGTCAATGATGCATATACGTAACAGTGGGCATGAAAGGGTTAAGAGAGAGCATTGATGCCATAATCGGAATGCTGTTGCCTTCTGTGTCCTCAAAAATGTCTATTTTAGGGATATTTATGGATAACATGGTACGGAGACATTTCCGACCGCTTAGAGTATATATATTCCTGATCAGCATCAACATCCGAGTCGAACCAGCTATGTCCATCCGTTTCTATGCAAACTATTCCGTCAGTTTCGGAAATCTTGTGAAATCTTTAATAATTCGCCATATCGAGGTCAAATTTAAAAATCTGATTTCCTGTTTACGAAAACACACGGAAGCAACGCACTCACCATGACTGCTTTGGAGCACCTGACGCAGGCTGCTCTGCCGGAGCAGATCCGGCGCTAGCTCCACACCCTGCTTCCCTTGCCCCTTGGCGAAGGGCACGCCGATGATGCCCAGAGTCTGCGGCGGCTCCAGGGTGGAGTTGGCGGAGGTGGTGCTCTTGGCCCGATGGAGGCGGAGGCACCTTGTGGCTAACTTGCGGCTCCACCACATAATGCTGCTGCTGGCTGGGATCTGGGATCTGGGATCTGGGATCTGTTCGCAACGCTGGAAGCTGCGCAACTGAGAAGACAACGGCTGCTCTGCCGCTGCGTGTGCTGTGCTCGAGCGACAACTATCTCTTGGGCTGTGGACCCCCTGATAAAGCCCGGCGACAGTTCAGCCGAGACGGACACTGTGTAGTGCGGATGGATGGAGCGAGAGCCGCTGGTTGGGCGATAAGGCGGTTATCGCCAGATGACCTTGATCCTGGCTCTGACGACAACCCCACAGCGGCTGTAACGACGATGATGATGGTCAGAGCGACGACACTTTCTACGAAGGCAGCACGCGGAGAAACAGGTCAAACATTTCTGCATCGAATTTGTGTATTTTGAGGCAGAAAAGGTAGTCACCGAGCTAGGCACTGATGAAGAGGAGAGGCCACCTTCGGAGACAGCGAAGCAAGCCAGCCTGCGGTTGCCCAACGTGGAAGGAATCAAACAGCAGCCTCTTTTCTCTCCGTGCATTGCTTCGCTGCGAGGAAACTTCCTAAGTGATTCATCTGATCAGGAAGCCTCCGCATCGCCTCAGGCGGGGCCAATGCCTCCTCCCTTTTGGCCAAGAACGTACATTATTCATTCGTTTATTCAGATAGTTGTGGCTTACACACATTTAGTTATATAATTGCCATACTTTGTGGATATGTATATGTCTTTAATGAATACATTAAAAAAGCTATAGCTATTGATATAAAATGGACAACTTGGGGCCTATTTGTATGTATTATTGTTTAAGGAACAAACTTTCGCCATTTAAAAGCTAAGCGCACTTGGTGATTTCAAATAGCTCGTATGCGTTGTAAGCGTAGCAAGTTCGGATCTCTCCAGACCAGGCCAAGAAGTAGTTCACTCATCCAAGACCGAGTCCAGCCACTGCTCCACCTCGCTTTTACTGGCCGCCGATGATGGCGTGGCCGGCTGCACCATAGGCATGGGCATAGGCATGGTTATGGGACCGACGGGTCCGGGACTTATATTCATTTGCTTATCGGTCATGGCCAGCAGCTCATCAAGCTCATCGGGCTCGGCGGGATCGGCAACCGCAACAGCAGGACCAGCAGCGGGAGTGGTGGCAGGAGCTCCCTCTTTGGTGGATTTAGCTGAAGCAGCTCGCGACTTGGCGCCACCGTCATTGGCATCCTGAAGGATACGCTGCTGGTAAACGGCCTCCGCCCGCTCGGCGGCCTCCTCCTGGGCGAGGATCTGTTGGCGCGTGAACATACTCGCCGAATAGTCCATGCGCTTGTAAAACGGAATCGTTTGGAGGCCAGCATTCAGTCGACTCAGGTTCAGGGTGAAGTACCCGCTGGCGGCCTTGGTGTGCAGTTTGGTCTGGCCCTCGGCCACGCTGTTCCACTCGCGTTCGGAGCCGAAGGTGAAGTGGCCGCCGCCCATATTGGGGAACTGCGCCAGCTGCTGGAAAACGCCCGCCCGCAGCTGGGCACGGGCATTCTCATCTATGGGCGCCCCGTCCAGGCCCAACTGCTGCTGATCCACGTCGTCCGTGTCGCTGGGCAGCGTGTTCAGCAGTTCCCGGTTCCGTTGCGGCGCCAGCACGGAACGTCCAGCTCCGCCAGATTGCCAATTGCCGCGCGGCGGGAATCGCGGCTCGTCGCTGGAGTCCGCCACATCTACCATGCTGCGCCGTGAGGTGGGCGGCGGCGATCCCGACGATGTTGTCGTGGAGCGTCCCTTTGGCTGCTCCTTTTTGTGGTGGTGGTTATACTGCTTCATGTTCCTGCGCTTCCTGCAAGCAAATATCGGGAATAATGAGTAGCTGCTGCTGTTACGTTTTCCTGCGCTCAACTCACTCCTTGGATCGATCGTCCTTGCCGGACATTCTGCTGCTGGGGTGGCTGGGTGCCTTGGCTTCCGGGGATGATAAATTACAGGTGAATTCCGCTACTCCAAAGCGGTTTGTTTACGATTTTCTTCCCTTTTGTTGTTGCTGTGCCAGCAGTGTTGCCAACGGATGGCGAGAAAATTTATAACAAGTTGTCGAAGGAAGAAAAAATAAAAATCACCTACAAACAAAATGAGATTTAAATGGTTTTAAGTTTAAATCAAAGGTCAAAAAGACTAGAATTTATTTTTTATTAAGCTACATTTATTGAAATATGGAATTTCAAAATTAATGCCTTAAATGACGAGACTGACGATGACTTGACAGCCCTGCCCGCCAGCCAGACCGAACAGCTGCCAAAAAGCTTATAGTCCGTTGGTTATTTTTCAAATGCCAAACGACGGTCACACTGCCGCCAATCGCACGTGTTTTTATTTTTTTAAATCGCTGTATTTTATACATATTTCCCGAACCTCGCCACTGCCACCAGCATGGGAAAGAAGAACAAGGGCTCCACGCCCAATCTGGGTCGCCAGCTCATCAAGGATCGGTTTGGACACACGCCCCGCCGCAAGGTGGACAACGACACGATGGTAAGTGCGTAGAAAAAAGCAGGCACAGAAGCGTATGTTTTACTCTTAAAGTCTTTGATCTCGTCCAGCTGCACACAACCGAGCTGCAGGATGGCTACGACTGGGGGCGCCTCAACCTGTCCTCCGTCACCGAGGAGTCCTCGTTTCAGGCCTTTCTGCGCACCGCCGAGCTGGCCGGCACTGAATTCCAGGCCGAGAAGCTGAACATTACGTTTGTGAACCCAAAGCAGCGCGTGGGGCTGCTGAGCAAGACGCAGGAGCAGCGGATGCACCAGAAGCATGACGAGCACCGCGACCAGCTGAAGATACCGCGCCGCCCCAAATGGAACAAGGATACGAGCGCCGATGAGCTGGAGCGGGCCGAAAACGAGGCCTTTCTCGACTGGCGTCGTGACCTGGCGCTGCTGCAGGAGGACGAGGAGATCCTCATGACGCCGTACGAGAAGAACCTGGAGTTCTGGCGCCAGCTGTGGCGCGTGGTGGAGCGTTCGGATGTCGTCGTTCAGATCGTGGACGCCCGCAATCCGCTGCTCTTCCGCAGTGTCGATTTGGAGCGCTACGTGAAGGAAGTGGATCCCAACAAGATGAACATGATCCTGGTGAACAAGTCGGACCTGCTCACGGCGGAGCAGCGTCGCCATTGGGCGGAATACTTTGACAGCGAGGGCATCCGAACAGCCTTCTATTCCGCCACTCTGGTCGAGGAGGAGCTGAAGCGGGAGGCGGAGGCGGCGCGCCATGACTCCTTTTCGGAGGTGCAGCAGCTGCGCGAGGCCGCCGAGGAGATACTCCACTCGCTGGACAAGGTGGAGGACACACTGGAAGCCATCGAGCGTAAGCTAAAGGAGGACAAGGAGGAGAAGAAGCAGCAAGAGCAGGAGCTGCCGCGTCTGCCGGGCGACAAGAACAGTTCCCGTCTGCTGTCCCGCCTGGAGCTCGTCGAGTTCCTGCGCCACATCTACACGGGCCCGCGGCACACGGAGCAGCATGTGACCATCGGCATGGTGGGCTATCCCAACGTGGGCAAGAGCAGCACCATCAACTCGCTGATGACCGTCAAAAAGGTGTCCGTTTCGGCCACGCCCGGCAAGACCAAGCGCTTCCAGACGCTCTTCCTGGACAAGGACATCCTGCTCTGCGACTGTCCCGGCCTGGTCATGCCCAGCTTCGTTTTGACCAAGGCGGACATGCTGCTCAACGGCATCCTGCCCATTGACCAGATGCGCGACCATGTGCCCGCCGTCAACCTGCTGTGCGAGCGCATCCCCCGCCACGTCCTGGAGGATAAGTACGGCATCCTGATAGCCAAGCCGCTGGAAGGCGAGGATATGGAGCGGCCACCGCACTCGGAGGAGCTGCTCCTGGCTTATGGATGTAAGTACACAGCCGCCTGGTTATCGGTAGTTCCTAGCTCATTGCTTTCCTCTCTCTCTTCCTCTGCTTAGACAATCGTGGCTTTATGACCTCCAACGGACAGCCGGATCAGTCGCGCTCCTCTCGTTACGTGCTCAAGGACTACGTCAACGGACGGCTGCTGTATGCCGTGGGCCCGCCATCGGTGCCCCAAGAGGAGTATCACACGTTTCCCGAACGCCAGCGCAAGGTCATCGAGGAGTCGCAACTGCCCAGCCAGCAGCAGCGAGCCATGAGGGTAACACATCCCTAGATCAACGTTGGGGTCTCCTTTCTAATTGTTGGCCTTTGCAGATTGACAAGAGCACGTCCAAGGAGCTGGACCAGCAGTTCTTCTCCGACAAGCCCAACCACGCCCATGTCAAGGGTCGCACAAACTTTCCGCATGTGCGCCTGGCCAGCGACGGTTCCTTGGTGGCCAGCACCGCTCCGGCGGCCAAGCCCTGGCGTCATGTGAAGAAGGAGCGCCGCGAGAAGCTGCGCAAAAAGTTCTCCCACCTGGACGAGCACTGAGTCGGATTCCCCTCTATTTATTCTGAAGCCAGGCCCTTGTATATTATTAGCATTTAGAGATACGTAGCTATTAAAGTACACTAAACCCAGTAAGGCGATGGATCTATGGTTAATAGTGGAAGATAACTAGGTTTACATAGACTTTAAACGATGTTCAGATAGGCCCCCCAAGTCAGCGATAACCCCGCGCGACTGAGGCCTCAATTGTGTGGACGCCAAAGCCTATTAATACGCACAATGCACACACGTCACAGGCGGGGGACTGGGAGGAGGAACCCCTGCGCGCACTTGGCATCTTGCCCGCGAAGAAGTGCGAGCGCTGATAGCGTTTTTTGCACTTTGCTCGCCTGATTGGAGGAGATCACCCGGCCGCTTGTCAGTCTCAATTGCAAAGTCGGGCGAAGCGAATGGAGGCCTCCGATGCGAGTTACAAAAACTTTAAAGAGCTGAGCGTTAGGCGGCGCCGCTCCGGGCTACTCCACGTCGAGTTCCAGCGACGCTGGCACCTTCGCACCATCTATGAACTGATGCGGGTCCTGGACATGGCCGGCGCAGACACGGGCGTCCAGGTGATAGTACTCTCCGGCGAGTTAGCCGTGGGACCGCACGATCCTTTTCCGCTGCAGCAGGGCAAGGTGAAGAGGCATCGCCAGTTGGCGAGTGAAAGGCAGCCACAGCCGGTGAGCGGCGACGATGCCGAGGATCAGTACATCCACGAAAAGTCGGCGAACTTCGTGATGCGCTCGCTGGCCAAGAAGATGCTGGCTCAGCGCAAGCTGCTGGTGGCTTTGGTCGCGGGACGATGCCTTGGGCTGGGCCTTAGCGTGTGCAGCCTGTGCGATCTGGTCTATGCGACGGAATCCGCCGTCTTCCTGCCCTCCCTCTCGCACCTGGACCGCTGTGCCCAGGTGGGTCCCGGCTGGGCGCTGGCCCACACCCGCTGGCTGCTCCACTTGGGCGAGCAGGGGGACGCGAGGACCGCACTCCACTGCGGCCTGGTGGCCAGTGTGGTGAGCGAGTCGCAGGAGTTCTGGGACCGCATGGATCAGTATTCGCGCCTGCCATCGCCTTCGCTGATGGCGACCAAGCGGCTCCTGCTCCGCCACTGGCGGGAGCCCCTGCTAGCCGAGCTGCGCAAGGAGGGCACACCGATGGCCGCTCAGCGACGCCGCCTGGCCAGATCCAAGCTGTGAGTGAGGGAGGAATCTGTCTGGCAGGGATTTAGTGTAATTAACTGCAATCTTGTAAGAAAATCTTGTAATAAATATGAATGTGTAAAGGTCAAGACAGCATCTTCAAAATGGGGAAAATTGGGTTAAAATTCGGTGGAAGTACCATGGAAATTTAATGTAAATATCCACTGTGAGCGGTTACAGGTATCAGGCAAACAGAAATTCTAGATAGAGGATGACTTCTTCTGCGCTTAAAGTTAATATAAGAATTTTAAGACAAAGAGAGTCCAAATAGAGAGAGACAGAGAGACAAAACTATAATAATAAAGTAAGGCGAAGTGTTTAGCGAGTTCCCTGCTGCCATTTCTGTATTCCAATTTTATGAACAAATCAAAGCTTAAAATAATTATAGCTCAGCCAAAACAGCCTTAATTTTAACTCGGAAAGCTGGTTTATGTTAGTTTTTAGTAAATAAATAAATCTGCATACTGCGTTTAGAAATTTTAAAAAATTAAGTTTTTTCCAATTTTCGACAATTTAGATGATGTAACCCCTTATGAAATTTTGAAAAATTGGCCAAAATTTTTTTTTCTATTTTTTTCAATATTTTGGTTTTAAATGTTTAAAAATTTAATGACGAATTTGAAAATACACGGTTTTTGGCTATCACTCCCTTTTTGGCTATAGAAGGCTCTTAAGAAGTCCCCAAATGGAAAAAAACTAAGATAAAAATAATCATACCTCAGCCAAAACAGCCTTGATTTCAACTCGGAAAGCTGGTTTATGTTAGTTTTTAGTAAATAAATAAATCTGCATACTGCGTTTAGAAATTTAAAAAAATTAATTTTTTGCCAATTTTTCACAATTTAGACGATGTAACCCCTTATGAAATTTTGAAAAATTGACCAAAATTTTTTTTTTGATTTTTTTTAATATTTTACTATAAATCAATAAAGATTTTAATTGCGAATCGGGAGATGTATGACATTTGGCAATCACTCCCTTTTTGGCTATAAGATGATCTCAAGAAAACTTCAAATAGGTCCAATTTTCTAGGGACCTTAGGTCTATGTCTACCAGCTGCCACTTCTGTTCGCCTGGTACTTCATTCTCTCTCTCTCTCTCTGCAAGCATTTTTAAGTCTATTAATTATTCTAAAAAAGTACGCATATTCAAATTACCATTTGTTAAATGAATTACAGTAACCATGAGAACGGCTTATTCTCGTGTGCCTATTGAGGATTATCGATAAGCAGAAAAGGCAATACTCGATAGAGCTGGGAACAATTCAACTTTTTGTAAATCGATTCTTTTCGATTCAATTCTGAAAAGATCGATAAAATCGATTTAATATCGAAAAAATATTAAAATAAAATAAATAGGAATAATACATATTTTAGCTTCAAAAAATTGAATTGAAAACATCAAATATCGAATTGTTGTAAGCCAAAATATAATTCAATGTAAAGATATTTTATGAGATCAAATGTTTTTATTCATTATCTAAAACTCATTGGTTCTTGCTGGTAAAGACCAACTTGTCAACATTTTTTGGCTTTAAGGCAGCTCGCCGGTCAGTTACAATACATCCTTTCTGATTCCGTTGAACACGCTGGAATGCACAAATACTTAAGCGGTCGATGCATCGATTCCCTAAAAAAGGAATCGATTTCTTCGCTCAACCAAAAACATCGACTAAATCGATTTAAAAATCGAATTGTTCCCAGCTCTAATCCTCGATGTTCTTAGGCCCTGTTTCTACTACAGTTGCTTTTTCCAATTCTGCTTTTTCCCGAAAAAGCAGCTTTTTCCCTGTTCGATAGTATCGATTATTTCAGTCATTTTCTGCCTATCGATGTGTGATTTTCCCCAACTATCACCACTAGCCAGCTGTTTTTTGAACAAATGAAATTGGCTGGCTTAATAAATATTGAACAAATTCATGATTTTCTCCACGTTTTGTAAACTAATCAGCATTTAATACATATTTCGTTTAGCGGTCTGTGGATTAAACTATTGCACTTCTGGACGATCCTAGCTGGCGTACATGCTGCACTGGCGGCCACCGCCTCCTCCTTCGTAAAGAGCGTCTCTCTTCCTAGCCGACCACTTTCTCTGCAGCTGCCCGGCTTTGTAAAACTCTACTTGGGCATTGCAATAGCTTGCAAGCTGACACCTTCAGATAGCTGAGCCCTGTGGACAGAAGGACGTTGGTGCGCAGCAGTGGCGTCAGCGACGGTGCGCAGGGATCCTCTCACTTTTCTAAATTCGCTTCATGTTTTTAACGGAAGCGAAGGCGGTGTTTGGTCGGTGGCGGGGCGTATACCCAGATTTATCTTTCTCCTCCGGGGGCACGACCGCCTCCACTTACTCCTCCTTTGGCAGGGCTAGGTGATGTGAATTCGGGATCATAAGAGACTTGTTTAAGAAGAGACGGGTTAATGCGTCTGCATCCGAGTTGTGGCTTCAGTCTATGAGATTCCAGAGGACTGAAGTGGTTCCTGCAAGTTCCTCCAGTCAAGCGGCTGCCTGGCAGAATTATTGCAAATAGAAAATAATGTCTAGCTCATAAAATTATAATCTTAGTAAACATTGGTTTGAATTTTGAATTGAATTTAGTTTTCCGCCAAATCAAACATAAACAAAAAACAGCTGTTGCCGTTCACGATAGTGCTAAAAAGCACTTTTTCCTAGTAGAAACACCTTTTCTGCTTTTCGTGATTTTCGTGCGATAGTTGGAAAAAGCAACGTAGTGGAAAAATACCCTTAGTATCAAATAAATGCAAATGCATTTTTTGTACCGTTTGGGTATAAAAATGTTTCAGTTTCCAAAAAGTTCAATATTAAATATGCTTCCGGCTGGGCCTGAACTAAATAAACTTTTATTAACGCGATAGTCAGAAAACAATCGATAAGTCAAGCAATCGATATGTACGATAGTGTAATCGATGTTTTGACAGGTCTAGTGCCGTGTTTTGACAGCTCTGCGTCCATCCCTATATCAAAAGTTCTTTTCCGGTTTCGTTTCCAACCAACAAGGAGGTACTGGGTTTCGTGTCCATGTTAATTTGCGAACATCGCCGCCGCGCAAACCGCTTGCGAGCCCAAACGCGCAAAATAGCCGAGTTAATGAACGTTGGGGGCCGATGCCCACTAAATTTACGCGAAGCGGCGCTCGCAAGCGGCGAAAATGCGCTGGCGAACTTTGTGTTTTCTTTATTTTTTTCTGTGCCATATATGAGAAGTGTTTGTGCCCCGACTAATAATGCCGTATATTGCAGATATTGAACAATGGGCCGTTACTCCCGCGAGTCTGACAACGTGGCCAAGTCGTGCAAGGCGCGCGGACCCAATCTACGT
Source organism: Drosophila triauraria (assembly GCA_014170255.2). NCBI lineage: Eukaryota > Metazoa > Arthropoda > Insecta > Diptera > Drosophilidae > Drosophila > Drosophila triauraria. The sequence continues at coordinate 2,173,659 of CM024333.1, read as the reverse complement.
GTGCATTTCAAGGTGAGAGACGCCACTTTTGGTCCCCGGACGCCCCGGTTGTTTGTTGCTGTTGTTGTTTTTTTTTTTGTTGTGTGTGTGTGTGTGCAGCTTAAATCAGTGGATGACCGTCTTCCGAGCGGCTTCTCGCTTTTGCATTGCTGCTAGATGAATAATCCCCCCCAAAAGGGGGAAATGGACGAGTTCATCAGCTGAGCGCTGTCCCAGCCACTGGACGCCCTCTTCTAAAATCTCGCTCACAACTCCTTCTATGTAGAAGCCTTTATAGTTTCCGTTCCCTGTGCCGGCACACATCGTTAACTGGTGGCTGCTCCTCCAGCGGACAGCTCCCGCCCAGATGTGTGCCCAAAGCGAATCCCAGCCTTGCTAAAACAGCGGCCTGCTGCTTACCATGAGCGAGTCTCTACCTGTAGCTTGGCACAGTTGCTCTCCTCTTCGTAGTGTATATAGTAATCCCACAGAAGCAAGCTGAATCTGAATCTGATCTGAGAAAGATTAAGAGGCATTTATTGATTGTATTACAGATTAATTATCCGATTAATGAGAGATTTGAAGCGAAGAAATTGTAAACATACTAATATTTCCACTTAAACATAGGTTTTCTCCACATTTGCTACTTAAAAAGGTTTAAATAATGGATATTTTAAGTGGAGGACATTAAGGTTTTTTAAGAGAAGTAAAACCATTCATGATGATCTTCATAAATTGTGATATACCCTTGGGTTAAAGAGCATGACAACGTGCTTTGACAGTTAAACAAGCTTAGGGAACCGAAATGATCATATAAACTTATAAATGAACGAAGTTTTCAGTTATCAAAGGGTTATAAATAGCTTAGACAGTATTACCGACAATTTTTGCCTCAAAGAAACCATGTGTTTTGTGTAAAAACGTATCTAAATCGCTATACTTGCTCTCTGTGCGGGCACAGCTCTTAATTTAGGTGACTTCCACTCCATGGAACCTCCTTTTCCATAGCTGTGCCCAAAGCAAAACCCCAGCCATTGTAAAACAGCGGCGTGTTGGCCATCGATGCCCGCGTCTCTACCTGAACCCTGGCACAAAATAGTCTAAGCAGCAGCAGCAGCAGCAGCTCCCTTCTGTTCCTTACTCCTCCCCATATTATGGCTCCAACTATAATCTATATTACTCTTACAGAACACACATGAGACCGCTCAGGCCATCAAGCGCATGCCCCTGCGCCGTGCCCAGCGCTACCTGAAGGCCGTCATCGACCAGAAGGAGTGCGTGCCCTTCCGCCGCTTCAACGGTGGAGTTGGCCGCTGCGCCCAGGCCAAGCAGTGGAAGACCACGCAGGGACGCTGGCCCAAGAAGTCCGCCGAGTTCCTTCTGCAGCTGCTGCGCAACGCAGAGGCCAACGCTGACTGCAAGGGTCTGGATGCCGACCGTCTGGTTGTCCATCACATCCAGGTTAACCGCGCCCAGTGCCTGCGTCGCCGCACGTACCGTGCCCACGGTCGCATCAACCCCTACATGTCGTCGCCGTGCCACGTCGAGGTGATCCTCACCGAGAAGGAGGAGGTCGTCTCCAAGGCCACCGATGATGAGCCCACAAAGAAGAAGCTGTCCAAGAAGAAGCTGCAGCGCCAGAAGGAGAAGATGTTGCGTTCTGAATAAAATGTGTTCTGGGCGAAAGCCGCCCAAAGCCGGTGTCACCTATTGAAGCTCCATCTTTTTTTTTTTTACATAATATAACTAAAAGAAAGTTAAAATGTGCATCGTGTGCTGTGTGTCTGTCTTCTGTATATTGGTTAGGAGGAGAGTTGGATGTGGATAATACACGACACAAGCGCGAGACTTGACCACCTGGAAATTTGTGATGCGTTTTGCTTTAATCTCCAAGCTTCCTTCTTTTTATTTAAAGAGACCAAATGTTGGTAGGGCCAAGTGGATTGGATTTCTGGATGCTGCAAGAATCTAGGTGGATTCTTTGCTGAGTTTCTTACTATCCTGCTTGTTCTCTTTTGCTGTCTGAGTTGCTACGTATTCATTCTGATAATTGATGGCCTTTCTGTAGGCTTGGGCATTCGCTTAAAGCAGGTTTGAGCTCCGACAGTCAAGATGGGAGCCCTTAAATCATATTCAACAACAAAAACCACCCCTAGAAAACCATGAGGCTGACTAAAGCTAGACAAAAGCCTTTCGAATCGGTTTTGTGTGGGTTTTGCTTGAGTAAACTTTTTTTAAATAAAATTTTAAGGTTTTTATGGAGCTCAGAGAACCACTTGCAGCCCATCTAGGCTTTAGAGATAATGTTTTCTTTATGAATAAAACTGAAATTACCATTATTCTCCTGAATTTAAAGCGCTTTAAGATCAACAACTGGTTCGAGTAAGCGCTAAATCTTCTGCCAAGCTCTCAATAGAGCTTAATTCGTAACCAAAGCTCTACCCGAATCTTCAGTTTAAATTTTTGTGTGGCATATTTTTCAGGGCCCTGCGAAAAATCAATATTTAACGGTCAAAATTATAAGAATCTTCTCGCAGCTGAAGAAACCAAGTCATATAAAATAACTTAATGGTAAGTTAACTATATATTAAGTGAAAAAATATATCAGAAATTAAGAAAAAATAAATTCGTTTTGCCGAAACCCGGGATTGAACCGGGGACCTTTAGATCTTCAGTCTAACGCTCTCCCAACTGAGCTATTTCGGCACTTGCGCTACCTGGTACTGGCTAATCTCCAAATCGCCCAATTAATGCACTCGAGCGAAACGCTGTAGCATATAGTATTTAAGATAATCCCCGCCGCTTTACTTGGAGATTCTTTAGAGTTCATCCATAATCAAAAATAATCTCAGTCTTTTAATAAATGAAATCTTCTCACTCGCCGGCACTCGGGCGTGGAACAATGGAGCATTCACTTTCCCAGCATGGATTTAAAATCAAATAAATTTAGTTAAATCATAAATATATGCATAAGCTAATGGTCTATATTAAATAGTGGGAATGGCTTGAATTTTATTTATTTTTGATGTAAGAATCATTTTATTTTGGGTAAATTTCAAAGGAATATTTTGGCAGGGGAAACTTACACTGAGCCCAGGGCAATGGCTTCTAATTAAACTGAAACTGGAGCTGAGCTGGACACTAACCGCACACCGTATTGTCCCTTCTTTTTGTTAGTCACTTATTAGCGCCGTTAAATCGAGGTAACCCCAGGTGATTATTTGGCCAGAAATCGTAACAATGAAGGGGAAACCGGTCCAGGAAGCACTTGGACCGAGAGTTCTTGGCTCAAAAACCTTTACTTGACTCTGGAAGTTTTTGGCGAAATTTAACGCTCGAGTATTTTTAGAGTGCGTTGGAAATTTATTCATGATTCACGCCTAATTGCAGGTGTCGCCGCCGCCTGGCCAGCAGCATTCCATCGGAACGTGTGTATGGATATGGATATGGATTTCAAATTTCCATCTGTTGAGGTCAAGAGTCGAGGAACTGTCGCCGCGCGTTGCACGTGCCTTCGTCGTCGTCGTCGTCGCCGTTAGGCGGTCTTAGTCCACAGTTAGTCCAAGGATCCGATCCGGTTCCACCCAGCGGCACTTAACTGGAGCTGCCAACCGAGCGCTGCCTTGAAAGCGCCGCTTGTGGGCGTTCAAGCAAAACAAGAACTAAATAGAACCCGGGCTCGGGCTCGGGCGGCACACAGCAAACAAAGCAACTCGAACTTGACACTTCGTGGAGGCACCCACCCACTACACCTAGGCGGGGCTGACCAAGACCCGAATTGGCATCGAGAAAAATTAACCGAAAACCGACGAAAAGAAACACCTGGCAAAAAGCAAAAATCACAAAAATCACACACTGAAAACTGGTTCCGAGGGGAAGCTGTGTTTTCGATCTGGAGGAGATCGGTGAGTCAGCTCCGATTTACGGCACGCACATATATGAGTTTCCTTGGTAATGATAGGCGGAGGCAAAAATCCCCCCAAAATTGCAGTCTCTCTCGCATGGACGTCAGTCAGGCCAGGCAACGCTGGGAACTGGATTTTTCAGTCATTTTTAATGTATTCCCCGAATCCAAGAATCCAACACAGAACTTAACCCACTGAAAGCCAGAGATGTTTCATGAAATAAATATAAATATAAGAAAATCCTACATTGCTTGTACATTATAAATAGATTCATAAATCTTCTTCCAAGATTGTTCTAATTTTTCAAGAAATATTCTTTTATAAATTTAAGAAATATTCCTTTAGAAAATGTTACCTCTAAAAAGGGTTAATTATAGTTACCTAAAGAGGTCACCTGAGGGTTCACTGACAGAACAAGGCCCTGACAGGCACCACTCATCATCAGAGATCACAGAGATCCCTCTCTCCCTCTCTATAAAAGGAGAGTGAGAGCCACAAAAATGAAGACTGTGTAGCCTGAAGAGACCGAGATGAGATGGAGAGAAGCGGTGTGTTAATCGGGGAATCCATGGCTGGCTCGATCTCGATTATGCGTGGATTTTCCATAGCCACCAACTGGTTTTTACTTTTCTGCGGTGATTCGCTTGTTTTCGCTCGTTCGAAAAAAGAGAGAAGAAGCGTAAACAAATCTACGATCTACCTGCGGAGATGTGCGCGCGGGATCAAGGGCAAGAGCGTGATCATGATTATGATAGCTAGAGCAAGCAGGCCCAAGATGATGATGATGGTCTCGAAAAATGCCAAAGCCATTGCACGTAGCTCCAATTATTTGTTGAAAATCTTGAAAATGAAAATTTGAATGCAGTGTCATAACACCATGAATGCTTAAAAAAAAGAGTTGAAAGAAAGATTGAAAGAAACTCTTTAATAAGTAGTAGATATTATATTTCAATAGTTAGTTAGTTAATATTGTAAATGAATAGTTAATCTATGAAGATCAATAGTTAAAGCTTAAGGAAAACTTGAATGCAGTGTCATAACACCATGAATGCTCTAAGAAGAGATTCTTTGGAGGTTGTTTATGAGCTACTTCATAAATAAAATAAAGAAAAACTAAACGAATTTGCAAAGAACTCATTGAATGAAACTATTAGTAGATAATATGTTTAATATTTTAATTTTAGATCATAACACCATAAATGTCGTTTTAAGTATGATCTTTATGATCTATTTTATATTTTAAATCTATAAAAACTTAATTTATTTGCAAATAACTCATTGAAAGAGACTTGTTAAAAGTAGATATGATCTATGAAAAGTAAATAGTTAGTAAGTTAATATTCAAAGGAGTAGAGAATTATGTTTAAGAAGAGTTTCTTTGGAAAGTAGTTTGTCTTAAGATCTTTATTATATATAAAATCTACAAAAACTACATTATTTTGACAAGATTTAAATGGAAAAAAAACCCTTAATGGTAGTTTTTATATATATTTTGTTAGTAAGTTAATATTAGTTACTTCATATTTTATATTTACACTTCCACACAAAGCCCAAAGACAAGATAACTGAGTTTGTTGAAGATTTCGGACACTTACCATTAATTTTGTCACCTGCTGCCTCGTATCTCTGGAGATGACCAAGCATCGTGGAGACTGGAGACACCTGCAAACCAGAAAAGGAGGCACGGCCCGGCAGATCGCTGGGATTAATCAGTCCTTTGTTCGGATCAATGACACTATTTTTGGCCCCCAAAAGGTGCTGCTAAGGAGAGCAGCCTCAGTCGCAGCCTCCGAAGAGAGCGCGCTCTCTGCCTCTGCCGGCCCTCTCTCGCGAGCAATTCTTCGGAGCGTTTCTTCCGAGCCGAGCTCAGCGTTTGCATTGTTAGCCAGCGCTGCCAGCGTTGCGCCGACGCCGGCGTTTGGGCGGTTTTCCTTTTTAAATCGACGGTGGGCGCTGCCGTGCTTAGTTCTGTTCGCCAAACGCAGCCAATTGGACGTGTCCAAAGGCCCCAAAAAATCGGAAATAAGCACAGAGCACAGAGTGTCCAGTGCCAGAGGAAGTCGCAGTCGAAGACCCAGACCAGAGCTGCGGGAATAGTGTGTGTCTTTCCTTCTCATTTTGTTTGTTCAGTGTAAGTGTCTTCGTCGGGAGTCGAGTGTGTGTGCCAGCATGCCAGAGTGCTAGTGCTAGTGCTAGTGTGTGCAAAGAGTGTGCTTTATCTCCTTTCCGGGGAATTGGCTAATTGGAAACTAGAGGAAACTAGAGAAAACTGAGAACTGTAACTGAAACTGAAACTGAAAGATGTCGGTGAATATTATTATTAAAAGCCGCCTTCCACTGTCTGCTCAATTGCTTGGCGACGCGTGCTTGTGTGCAATTAATTTAAATTCAAATCCATCGGCATCTCGAGGGGTACCAATAATTCTCGAATTCTCTCGAGCTCTTTGTGTGTCAGTGCCAAACGCTATCGATCGATCGACAGAAGAATTACTACCAGCCAGCATTTAATATTTTTACATACAATTAGGAGGGGAAAAAAGTGTATGCATCATTGGTTTTTCCGGGGCAAGATCACGCTGGGGAATGACCCAAGAAACCTCACACCTGAGACAGAATTAAAAGGTGTTAAAAAATAAGAAAAAAAATTAATGAGAAAGAAACCACAGATACAATTTATTAGTAAGTGATCGTAAAGGCAAGACAGAAATGTTGGAGGAAATGTATGTAAGCCTTGGAGGGTATTACGATAGATTGTGTTAGAAAATGGATTACAATTCTAGGAAAGGCTGATTAACATCTAAAAGGAGGCCGAGAACTGTGATATAGTTATTAAAAATAATAATAGAACATAATCTTGAGCAATTAAAAAAAATAATAGAAATTGTCCTTTGGTCCTTCGAGCCGGAAAGAAAAGAAAAGTTTAAAAAGGTCTCCTTATAGAAATCAGAGAACTACGATATAGTTATTACAAATAGTAAGAGAAATATAATCCACAATTTAATTTAGATATTGGAGAAATTAAAAAAAGGAATACATAGAAGACTTAAGACTCATAAAACCCCTGAAAAAGTTCCCTTTAAAGAAATTCAAAAGCAGAAGTAAAGAATATTACTGAGAAAGAAGGCACACATATGTTTTTTCCATTTATCTTTAGTAAGTCAATGAGTATTTCCATTATTCCTTAAAAAATCAAATATATTCTTTAGAATTTCCCAAGAGTTTCTAACTACCCCTCACCGCCTAAGATCCAATCACGTTCAGGGACCCTTAGGGACTATAATCCCATTTAAATTAAATATTAAAGTGATTAACTACCCCATATGTTAGATATGTGTGTTTATAATGATCCAAAGCAGACAAGAGCCAAATGCAAACAGGTTGTGATTAGGTGTCTAGGTCCTAAAATTCGCCATATCATTAATAAGCGGCAATAAGCTTTCAGACCCTCTGGGGGGAAGACAAGAGACAAGGCACAAGGTACACACGTACATAGTAAACCATTAACGTTCCGTGTTCCAAGCTGATCAATATTGACGCAACTCTGTTGTCTGTCAACAAAGTACTGACTCTGCCTGACAGCCACTCCCACGCCGAAAAAAAAAAATAGTTAATGAAGCTGGAAGAAGCGACTATCTAATCAGCAAAGAACAGGAAGGAAAGCCCCCGAAGAAAGGGAGATGTGAATAATGAATGAAGTAGCAATCGCTTCGATTTGCTCAAACATGTTTCAAGTGTACAAATTTGGCTTATCGCCACACCATTTAATTACGAATTTATTTAGCAACAAAAGTATCAGGCAATCATTTAAATTCAACTTTGATTTAGACAGCAACACGAATCTTATTTGTTTTTAAGCATTCCCACAACGAAACCGAGTCAAATGGAATCTCACATCCCGCTGGTGGGCGTCTTATGAAGCTCGGTCTCCGGTCTCCGGTCGGTCGTTCATCGATCGCTTGTGGGCAGTCACGAAGATTCGCGAGATCCGATGCAAAATATAGAAATAAATTATGAAGACAAGTTCAAATTGCTAATGAGCGCAGGCGCAATTGCATAAGTGTGTCTGATTTTGATTAGTATTCCCTTTTTCAATAGCTTCTTTATGAGGTTTTTTATATTATTTTTTTTTAATATGTTTTTAATTATATTAAGACACCTGGATGGGGAAGTCGAATGGCTTATAGGGAATATATTGATATAATAGAAGTGAGTAGGAGTTAATAAATAGGGGTATTTATACAAAAAAAAAAGAAAAAAAGAAAAAACGTAATCTTGAGGGTAAAATAGAAATAGTAATAAATTAAAAATATGTCATCATTTTAGTCCTTCGAGCCGGAAAGGAAAGGCTAAAAAGTCAGAGAACTTTGATATAGGAATATAGGAAAAAAAATAAATAAAAAAAAGTTATTAATTAAATAAAAAAAATGAAATAAAAAAGAAAAAGAATAATAAAAAAGCAACACTATTTGCAATTTTGCATTAAAAAATAAGACAATAAACTATAACATTATTTATAATATTACATAAAAAGGGTTATAGCTTTGAACTTACAATTTGTCAGCACTATTGCTGTGCGTGTGCCGACAGAGGCTGGGCTCAGAAATTTACCTACTCGTAATAGTAATAGTAATGATCTCTATAATTGCCGTTTAACCCAGCTCTAAGATCATTCCTTTGAGGGCATTTTCCTTATATTAATCCAGAGCGAAAGGCAAATTGTTCAAATTGTTGAACAATTAGAAAGGTTGCTCCAGGTGTCGCGGATAATTCACTTTAATTGATAACTCTCGTTCGAGTATCTCGATATATCGCCTAATTGTTTGCGATAATTATGCCATAAACGCTATTTACGTCTCTATATGTATCTGTGGGATAGAGTCTGGCATTTACGAGATACACATATGCCACTCCACTTATGAGACATATAAATGAGTAATTTATGGCCCTAATACCAAGAATGCCACCATAATAATTAAATATAATTAGCAAAAGTCACTCCACACACTCATTACCTTTGAGAGGTATCTGCGAAGTCGGATCCACAACACGTTCTATATGCTCACCGCTTGATTTGCATTTGTCGAACAAGCCGAGACGAGACGTAATTACCCGTAATTCGGGTTATACAGTCCACAAGTCAGCCAAAGTCAGGCTAACCAGCTCAGTCAGTCATCGCGATGATGATCTTGGAACTTGCTTTCGATCGGGCTTGGTGCTTGACCACCCGGTCTTAGTTATATATTCTCGAACTATTCCATCCTCCCTTCCGACTACCCCACGTGCTCACGACCCGACATTTGCATTGAGATTTGCATCGGGATCGGGGGATCGGTGACACCTCCGCCCAGTTGCCAGGTGCCGTGGCCTGAGCGTTTTGTAATTTATTAAGATCGGGTTTGAGCCCAGAACACCTGGCAGCCATAAAAGCTGACTCACTGCAGTTTATCTCTTCCTCTGGCAGGTACCTTTTCCTGATTTAATTTATATCTCAGGCTCTGCTCCAGTTATTGGTGCCGGATCCCCGCCTGATCTTATGCAAGCTTGAGTCGCAGACATCCGGCAGCAGCAGTTCACACATTGTGGCCATAATGACAGAGCCAGAGCCATGTGATAAGCACTTAGCGGCTGCTAACTGACCACACTCAATGGGTGGACTGATGGCTTCATTCGGACCAGTTAAGGCACCTGGCCAGGCATAAATCAACGCCATAGAGGGGCGTTCCCACCGTTAGATTCGATGTCGATGTCAAGGTTGTCACGCAAGTCTAAGCCTAAAGTAAGCCCTAAAGATCTCACCCACTCTGCCGGCTAAGTGACTGCTAATTGCCGGCGAGACAGACACCTGGCCTGGCCAATAAATTAGCAATATTTATTAACAATTTATTAAAATCAGCATCGCAACATCGCAAGAATCTGGCGACATGCAAAGCCACCAGCAGCAAGTGCCACTCATAATTGGGGGCCAGGTCAACCTTGGCAGCGGTTGCAACGGCTCGCTAGCTGGCTGGCTGGCTGGCTGACTTAAAGCCAAGTTAATACAATTGTATAATGTGTTATGTGTAATATGGGCATGCTTGAGTGCCGTTGCCCGTCTGTCTAACAGTCCGCCTGCCCGCCTGTCAACTCTGTTCAAAGTGCTTTGCTTTGGCATAGACGACTTAAGAGGCGCCTATTAGGGGCGAGAGTGAGCTAATCGAGCCAGAAAGTTCCCAGCAAGCCTACTTGGCTTAGTTCGGAGGAATTGGGAGCACACACACGTCACAGACTGGGCCAGGTATCGGGAATACGCACATTACTCATTGTTAAGGTCTCTAGTTTTCAGTTTCTAGTCTGGAATCTCTAGTCTCGAGTCTGCAGCCTAGAATCTTTAGTCTCAAGTCTCCAGCTCTCCAGTTTCCAGTCTCGAATCTCTAGTCTCTAGTCTCCAGCTCTCTAGCCTCCAGTTTTCAGTCTCTAGTCTACAGCCTCTCCAGTATCCAGTCTCTAGTCTCTAGTCACCAGCTCTCTAGCCTCCTGTTTCCAGTCTCTAGTCTACAGTCTCTCCAGTATTCAGTCTCGAATCTCAAATCTCTAGTCTTTAGTCTTTAGTCTCTAGTCTCTAGTCTCTAGTCTCTAGTCTCTAGTCACCAGCTCTCTAGTCTCTAGTCTCTAGTCTCTAGTCTCTAGTCGCTAGTCTCCAGACTCTAGTCTTTAGTCTCCAGCTTTCTAGCCTCCAGTTTTCAGTCTTAAGTCTCCAGTCTAAATCTCTTCAATATCCAGTCTCCAGTCTGGAATCTCGAGTCTGCAGCCTCCAATCTCTAGCTCTTCTGTCTCCAGTCTCTCGACTTCAGTCTCCAGTCTCTAGTCTCCAGTATTAAGTCTCAAGTCTTCAGTTCTGCAGTCTCCAGTTCTCCAGTTTCCAGTCTCGAGTCTTCAGCCTCCAGTCCCCAGATATCCGCGCGAGTTTATGTCGTTTTTTGACGGCGATCATATGTCCTTTGCAAACGTAAAAAAGTCCTCATAAAGGTGCGCGATTTTTTGTCGTTTTGAAACGTCATATAGTCGCCATCGGAAAGTCGTCACAAAGTCGCCTAAAAGAGCGACATAATCTAGATTGGACTTTGTAGTGGTCAAGTTTATGACGTCGGACCTATGTATCTAGCTATGGCCCAGTCTCCAGTCTCAAGTCTTCAGCTCCTCAGTCTCCAGTCTCTCGCCTCTCGATTCGAGGCAGCCAAGCCTGAGGGTTCTTGGTCTAATCTTGTCACGAACCTGAGTCCAGTGGCGATGCTGTAATCTCAGGCCTGACACAGACACTCTCTGAGCTGCAGGGGCTTCCACCTTCACCGAACATTCAGTTTTAGCTTTAAATTTACAATTTGTGAGCATTGTGAGCCGGCAGAGGCTGGGTCACGCTGGCCTAAAGCCTAAACCCTTAGTTCCAGTGATATCCCTAAGCCCGTAAAGAACTAATTACCAAGTCTAAGTTACTAAAGGCAATAATTAAATGCAAATTCGTTCAGTTTTCTGTTTGCAACAATTCCATTTTGCAATCGTGTTTAATGTTCACAAGACACACATAAACCCCATCGAGTGCACACTTAAATTTAATGCTCGAGCGAGCCTGAGCCGGGCCACATTCGATAGTCGATTCACGAACTGCACTTGGTCCGGTGCTCTGGCATTGCCAAAGAAAGCCAAGGAGTCCGAGGGTACCGGCGGGGCAAGTCACGTCTACGGCTGGGTCCGGTTTGGGCCTGGCGCCTTGGCATTGAACTAGAAATAGAATAAAAAAAAACTCAACTTACAGCGCACGCACTGACGGATGTAATGCACGGCCAAGGCCAGGTTGGATTTCCATAAGAGTCGCTGATCTCAGAGCTTCCTAGTCACCGCTTTTCTGACACAATGGCCCAGTGTCAAGGTCGCTGGCGGGGCGTTTTGCTAAGCCGTCAACAATCACACTTGAAGCCCAGCTTCCGACTTCGAATCTGCATATAAGCCCGCCTCACGTGCGCGGCTATAAAACCAAACTCGGTAAAGCTCGTATTTATGGCTCAATAACTGTCATAGCCCACGACCAAGGCCAGGAGAGCTTTGCCATAGACCAGGCCTAATGGCTATTATTATTTAAAATTGCAGCAAACATTGGAGCTGAGGTGGGGGAACTCGTAAACACTCCAAATTTGATATACGATCGTTTATTGATCCCCCTCTCGAATGGTCAATAGAGACCCGAGACCGGGTCCGAGCATCCGCATTCTTGAGACCTTTTGTTCGCCAGCCGCATATCCGTCGGTTGGCGTTAGCGTTAATGTTCTCAGCGATTCTTGGCCCTGACCTTGGCTCGCCGCCTGACAGCGCAACAATTGTAAGATTTGGCCAAAAAATATCCGATAAAAATAGAAAAAGAAAGAGCGAAACAGCAAAAGCAAATTAAGTTGATTGATTAAAGGAATTTTGGTAGGCATGTTGGCGGGGCGGGACAAGAGTCTGAGCTAGAGCCATAGCCAGATTCAGAGCCAGAGCTGAGCCTCAGCCTAGACTTTTTGCCAAGCGAAACAATGACTATTATGAAGCTTGTCTGGGTTAATGGCGGTTTTGCCAAAAATTAATTTACCGCCTGCGAGCTTAAAGGGAATTAACAAGAAAAAGACAAATTGATTCAGACACTTGTCGGGGTTTTTGGGAGTAAGAGTAATCCAAACTGGGAAGTTGTATCTATCGTAGATTTATCGTAGATTGAAAGTGTTTTTTTAGATTCTAAGCACTTGAAGAATGGCTTGAAGAATTCAAACTTTTGTGGGAATTGGATTAAGACTCTCCGGGTTTAGTTAGGTAAAGGTCGTATCTATCATTGATTAAAAGTGTTTTTAGATTCTGAGTACTTGAAGGTATTGAAGAATGTATTGAAGAATTCAAACTAAATTAAGAAATGGTTTAAGACTTTCTGGGTTTATTAATAACGATATTATTATTCGTATATATTATAGACAGTATTTGCTAGTTAGTTAAACGTTAAAGGTTGTATCTATCATAGATAGAGAGTTTTTTTTTATTTTGAATTCTTTGAATGTAATGACGAATGCTTTGTAGAATTCGAACTATTAAAGACTCTCTGGGTTTATTAACATCTGATATTTTCTAGTTAGTTAAAGGTTAAAGGTTGCATCTGTCATAGATTGAAAGAGTTTTTCAGCTTTTAATTCTTTGAATGAATAATGAAGAAAGCTTTGTAGAATTGAAACTATTGTGGGAATTGGACAAAGACTCTCTGTGATTACTAATATCTTGTATTTGCAAGTTAGTTAAAGGTCAAGCGTTGTACCTATCATAGATTGAAAGTGTTTTCTAGCTTAAAGAATGGATTGTAGAATTCGAACTACAGTAAGAATTGGTTTAAGACTCTCTTGAAGTACTTTTACATTTTTTATGGCCTGAAATTCAAACAATTCCAGGAATTGAATAAAGACTCTCTGGAATTAGTTAGTTAAAGGTTAGAGGTTGTATCTATCATAGATTGAAAGTGTTTTTCAGTATTTTTATGTACTTAATAGTAATGAAGAAAGCTTTGTAGAATTCGAACAAAACGGATTAAGACTCTCTGGGATTAGTTAGTTAAAGGTTAAGGTTTTATGTATTATAAGTTGAAAGTGCTTCTTAGCTTTTAATTCTTTGAATGTAATGAATAAAGCTTTGTAGAATTCAACTTTTTGTAAGAATCGGTTTTAAACTCTCTGGGCTTATTAATTTCATGAATTTCCTAGTTAGTTAAAGGTTAGACATCACCTTTCCACTTCACGTACGCGTAATTGCCTTCACTTTCATTCCGCCGCCGGGGGAGAATTATGGCGATTGTCGTCGTCTCGGGGCAAGATACCTTTCGAAATTCCAGTCACGATCCGATCCGTCACAGCTACTGCTGCAGCTGCTGGTGACCTGCTGGTCATCACTCTTTATAGAAGTCGGGGATCCATTAATTAAGAACTCTCTGACTATTTGTCATTGTGTCGGGGGAACTGATAACCTTTCCAGTGATTAGGTTTCTAATCAGAGCACTCGCTACCCTCCTTATCTCTTTGCAGACCCGCCAAGATGATACCGATTCTGGAGAAGCTCAGCGGCTTCTACAACTCGTATGTCCTGGCCATACTCACCATCGGCTACATCCTGGGCGAGCTGGGACACTACCTGATTGGGGTGACCTCCAAGCAGACGGCCATTGAGCTGGACTACGGCGACCATGCCTGCCAGCAGAACAACTCCATGTTCAATCGCCACGAGCTGCCCACCCAGTGCTCGGCGGTGGGCAACGAGTCCAGCTGCTATGCTTTGGACTTCAACGGCACCGGGTACTGCGAGTGGAACTACAATGGTCTGGGCATTGACTACCAGATCCTGGCCGGACCCACCTTCATCCTCATCTTCACCATTGCCGGCGTCTTCATGGGCTTCGCTGCTGACAAGTACAACCGGGTTAAGATGCTGACCGTCTGCACGGTGATCTTTGGCATCGCCATGATCCTGCAGGGCACCGTCAAGGAGTACTGGCAGCTGGTCCTGCTGCGCATGGTGATGGCCGCCGGCGAGTCCGGGTGCAATCCCCTGGCCACCGGCATCATGTCCGACATCTTTCCCGAGGACAAGCGAGCCCTCGTCATGGCCATCTTCAACTGGGGCATCTACGGGGGCTACGGCATCGCCTTCCCCGTGGGCCGTTACATCACCAAGCTGAACTTCTGGGACCTGGGCTGGCGGGTGTGCTACCTGGGTGCCGGTGTGCTGACCGTGATCGTGGCCGGGCTGACGGGGACGACGCTGAGGGAGCCGGAGCGCAAGGCCATTGGCGAGGGCGACCGGCAGACGGCCAGCGGCAAGCCGGTGAGCCTGTGGCAGGTGATCAAGAGCCCGGCGATGATCATGCTCATGATAGCCGCCTCGATCCGCCACTGCGGCGGCATGACCTTCGCCTACAACGCCGATCTGTACTACAACACCTACTTCCCCGACGTGGACCTGGGCTGGTGGCTGTTCGGGGTCACCATTGGCATTGGCAGTGTGGGTGTCGTCGTGGGCGGCATTGTGTCCGACAAGATCGTGGCCAAGATGGGCATTAGGTCCAGGGCCTTTGTCCTGGCCGTCAGCCAGCTGATTGCCACCCTGCCGGCCTTCGGATCGGTGTACTTCGATCCGCTGTGGGCCATGATCACGCTGGGACTGAGCTACTTCTTTGCCGAGATGTGGTTCGGCATCGTCTTCGCCATTGTGGTGGAGATTGTGCCGCTGCGAGTGCGCTCCTCGACCATCGGGGTCTTCCTCTTCGTGATGAACAACATTGGCGGCAACCTGCCCATCCTGGTGGATCCTGTGGCCAAGGTGCTCGGCTATCGCGGATCGATCATGATCTTCTACGCCGGCTTCTACGGCATCAGTAAGTGTCACTACACTAGCACATCTAGCAAGGATGTAACCTCTTGATTGTCTCCTCTTCCTTTGCAGGCTCCATTCTCTTCTTCATCACCTGCTTCCTGCTGGACGGCAAGGTGGCCGAGTCCGTGGAACCGGAGTCGCCGAAGAGCCATCCGGATGCCATGCTCAATGCCCGTCACATGCATGGACACGACAACTCCGTGTTCTCCTCCGTCGACGAGACCCTGCCCTCCAACGGACGTCCGGCCCAGCTGCCGCAGCACCTGCAGATGTCCAGCAATGGCTACGACAAGTCCTCCTCCTCCCAGCAGCAGGCTCCTGCGCGACAGAACGGCGCCGAGAGCAGTAGACTGTAGGCTTAGCTTTTAGTACTCTGTTTTTTTTTCTCCTCTTAATTTGTACTATTATTAAATTTTTTTTATTTCGTTTAATCGTACTTAGTCCTAAGCGAAGGGAGTAGAGTCCCCCGGCGGAGACACGACCTTCTTAGCGCGATAATTGTGTACTTAATACTTAATTCGATAGGCGATGCACGGAGTGTACATCATCAATAAAGAGCTGTTTTGTTAATTTTACTTATTATTATTCCAATTCAAAAAAAAAATATCCCTTTTAATCTTTTGAGGACGTTACTTTTGACAGTGCTCTCCCTGTGGAAGTGACCTCTGTAGTAAGGGCGCACCTACCGCTTGCGTTTGCACTATAATTCACAACGGGTTCTAGCTGTCAGCAAGTGGTAAGCACGCTGAGTACTGATGACGGTCACTTCTCTCTACCTCTTCCTCTTTCTGTCTCTACCTCTTTCTCCCACTACCTCTCTCTCCCACTACCTCTTCCTCTCTCTTTATTTTTTCTTGTAAATCAGTCCATTCCGCTTGCATTGTTCTACAATTCCCAGCGAGTTCTAGCTGCCATGAAGTGGTAAGCCCGCTAAATTCTGTCGTAGAGCACCTTTTTCTTCCTCTTCCTCTTTTGTTCTCTATCCTTGTAAATCTGCAATTCTCGCTTGCATTGCTCTATAATTCCCTAAGAGTTCTAGCTGACAAGAAGTGGTAACCCCGCTGAATGCTAATGAGGAGCACCTCTTTCTCTTTCTTCCCCTTCCCTTTAATACAATACTATTTATACCTTTTTCATTTCTTAAATATACCGTGACACGTTCTTCTTTAACCAATTATACTAGTTTAATTTTAAATATTAGATAGCAGACAAGGCAAGGCTTTTATTTACAACTGCTTAAACTATTTCTAGTATGTCTCTTTGAGAGCGAAGCGTTTTCTCTTCCGAAAAAATTGGTGGAAGTCTGGTCCACGTCGCAAGTCTGGTGCTTTCCTTATAATTCAGACTGGGATAGTTTGCACTCCGAATATTTTCCAGAATAAGTTATGTTAACACTCACGCGCGGTACAATATACTCACCCACTGAAGAGGAAGAGGACTGGCCGTGTCGGTTAGATTCGCTGTCCTCCGGTTCGTTAACACCACATATTCGCAATAGTGTTTGTGTACATGTGGCCGAGAGAGTTTCCGTTAGTTATCACCCCCTCCGCTTTGCCATTACGATCTGCCTGCTAGTGTGACCATTTTGCCAGTTTGCTTAAATACTTACGATTAATTGCTCCGAAAGTTCCAGCATCAAAGAACAAATATTTTTGACAAATGTTTTCCTCGTCCTTCTCTGCTAGTAGAAGGCTTCACAATTTTAAAACCGTTCGAAGTGAACAAACCTCCCAAATCGAGACAAAAAAAGCAAAAAAAAACGAAGAAAAAAACCAAGAAAAAAAAAATTCCGAAAGTTCCGCGAAGTGCAAAGTGCGATCTGCGATATTTGCGGCGAATTCAATTCGCCCTCCGTGTCGGTGTGTCCACGTGCGTGTGCAAGCAACTCTCGCGCACACGAACGCTCCTTATCTGTGTGAGAGGCTCGCCAGCGTACGGCTGTTCACCGGTGGTGTAAGGCAAAAACCACAGAGAGCATTCGTTCGGTCATTTCAGCGTCAACTTTTGGAGTGTTCACATCAGCGCTTGGTTCATTTTTTCCCAAGGCCACCAACAAGAAGAAGCTAGCCGACTGACATCGGGACAACTTGGGTAAGTCCACTGAACATTTAGTTATATAATTTAAGTGGCCTTAGGTGGCAGGCGACGAGCGGGCACAACGAGTATTGTGTAGTTGTGTTCGGTTGCCAATATACGGATAAATGCGCTGCAGAAAAAAACTCGCACTCGTGTCTCTCTGTGTGTGTTTGCTGTGTGCATGCGAGCGTGTGTGCGCGCCATGTGTGAGCTTTTGCGGGAGTGTGTTCGTCGAGTGTCGGCCATAGTTTCGTGCAGAACGTATCGGGAAGAATTCCACGTCCCATAATATCGATTGACCAAATCATAGCGTTGTCCAGGTAGTTGGCAAGACGAAAATGGAAAGGATATTTCGTTCCGTCATGTTTGACAGCCTACTACGTTTATGCTATGCATTTCACGAATTTTCAAACACGTCAAATTAACAGAGTTGCCAGATTATATGTGCTCAGCTGTTAATTAGAAAAACTAAGAGATGGTAAAAAGTCTATTGTCCTTCACCAGGACAACACCCGGCAGCAGTCCAAAAGGATCTCTGCCTTTTCATGTCCATTTACAGTGAATTCTGTCGTCTTGGCTTAATTTACTATTTTCGCTCGGCGTTGCCACCTAATTTATAAAAAGTGAAATTAGTTGAATTTCACAATTTCACGTAATAGAGCCTACGGACAGCGTGACCGTTTATGGTATTTTTTACAATGTAAAAAACGCTCTCGCTGGCCATAAACGCATTATTTTGTTAAAAATTTAACTTTATTTAGTTAGACACCATGCTAGTGATAAAATTAAATAAAATTCTGAACAAAATAGTTCATTTATGGACAGCTAGAGCGGTTTTTACATTGTAAAAAATACCATAATTGGTCATCCTGTTCACCTGGACAACACCCGGCAGTAGTCCAAAAGGATCTCTGCCTTTTCATGTCCATTTACAGTAAAGTCGGCCGTCTTGGCTTAATTTACTATTTTCGCTCGGCGTTGCCACCTAATTTATAAAAAGTGAAATTAGTTGAATTTCACAATTTCACGAAATAGAGCCTACAGAGCCTACGTGAGCCAGATTGTGTTTTATTTCGCTTTGGAAACAGTGTGCCCAGAGAAAATGCTCAAAATGGGTTACACCGATTTCTATTTCCAGCTGTGGTTTGTAACATGATACAATTATACAAGGTAGTCTCGTCGGAAAAATAAGGCCCTAGTTCGGCTGTCAAAGTTCGTGTGAGAGAAACGAATGTATACGACAATAGAAAATGTGTTTTAACCCTTATATGGTGTTTGCGGTTAAAACTGGCCTATTATAATAATAAGTTGGAGCTTTTTCTTTATAATTCGGCATAGCTTAATTTTGGAATTGCTGGTTCCGGCTCTGCTTTTCTTTCTCTTGAAAGTTGTCCCCTTATTGGTTGTCGACTTCCACTGTGAAGCACTAAAATGCGTGTCGCAAATTCTCGATTTCTCACTAAGGCTGCACTCCAAAATTTGCTCCCACAACGTTCTCCTTACCAAACATTTCGGTGCATTGATAAAATTTGCTCCTTGGACGTGTTTGCGACAAAAATTGGAAAAAAAAACATTTTTTTGTTTCATATAAGGGTTAATTTAAGATAACATGATTTGTACACACACAGCCTTTCACGTCAACGAGCAAACACGAAGTGTTCAACAAGGCCCTACACCCGAACGCTGAACACACGACAAGACTACCTTCTATAATTATATCATAGTTTGTAAACAAACTTTATAAAATGAAATGAATTCAAACACATTTAATTGGGGGTATTATCACGCAGCGATTTAGGTAAAGACAAATTATAGTAAGCGCCAACGCCATCGCCAATAACAGATTTCCAATAATATTGGCAATACAAATTTAATTCCAATGTCTTTATGTGTTAAATCGCATATATTGGCTTTTATCAAATCCACTTTATCCTTCTGGCTGGGAAGCACTCCAACCGAACAGCAATATTGTCCTTCAACCTTCCATTTGTGTTGCTTGCGAAATAAATACATTTGGTATACTTCGCTTACGGAATCACAGCTGTTTATTGGTTTGATCTGGCAACTTTTTACCGCTTCCCCCACACACTTTTTCCATTGAATTCATGCATTATATCAGTAGTGCCCAAGCAATGCATTGTTTATTTTTATAAGGACTATGACTAAATAGCTATATAACGCTAAAAAGGCAAGATTTAGCTTCCAAATTATAATTTGTCAGCACTGCTGAAATGTAAACATTGTGAGTATACTGTCCGTGTTTTGACGGAGCGTAGGCAGAGAAACCCCGGACTCGCGAGTCGGGCCCGCTGGCACCACTGCAATAAACTGTGACTACGTTTATACTATGCATTTCATGAATTCTTAATACGTGATATTAAAATATTAACACACGAATTCATGCATTGGTATTGGTATAGAGATGCCAGACTATTTGGCTTAATTTAAATTGCTGACATTGGCGGTGCTACCTAATGCAAATACAATATCACGGGTAGAGGCAAAATTCATAGTCAACTTACGTGTTTAAGCGTCAGTTATTCTTAGACTGATGACTGAAAAAATATACGACATACGTTATTCGAGGAAATCAGATCTTCATTCATATATTAGTACTAAACTTTGTCAAAACTTTGGGTAATATCCCTATTTAATGGTATATATTCACATCAGTTTTCTGCTTGTATTCGTCTTAAAGCTCTGCATCTAACATTGTCACGTGTCATGTATTTTTTACGGCGGAAGTTAAATTCAAGGAATCAGAAAAAAAAACGGACCACCAAAAAATGATACAACGAAAGAACACCTCGTGATAAATATTGATGGGACACACATGCTCTTCCGAGTGCCTTTAGACAACAGCAGATGCGATCCTCTCGGTGATCTTCCTTTGATTTTGACTGAATCTGGTCAAACTACTACGTTAGCAGATTGTGAAATGTTTGAGCTGAGTACCATGCAAAAAAATATAGCGATTCTTTCATAACTATATTGGATTTGGTTATAGCTACCTTCCAGAGGTATTGATGTTTCACGAGTGTCGTGTCTACAACTGCGATAACAGTCAATTGTCTCATATACAGCCAGAGTGGCGAATAATAAGCTGAGGAAATCGTATCCCTAAGGTGGGTCCGTTAACTGAGCACCGACCCAATTCAAATTCCATTAATTTATACGACAGCATTGCATTGAAAGAATATGTAGTTAGTACATGGGCCCATGATAGAATTATATAGAGTTAGTACCATCAAGAGAGACTTAATAATATCCTTGCAGGGTATTATATATTTAGACAGAAGTTTGCAACGCAGTGAAGGAAGCATCTCCGACCCCTTAAAGTATATATATACTTGATCAGCAACACCAGCCGAGTCGATCTAGTGATGTCCGCCTGTCCGCTTCTACGTTAATTAGTCTCTCAGTTTTTGAGCTATCTGAATAGCCAAATCGGACCCCTATATCATATAGCTGTCGTTGGAAGGATCGAGCCAAACTAGCCGATTTTCATTGTTTTAAAGATTTCGGGCTAAAACTCAATGTATTGACCTTTAATCTTATTTTTCTTATTATCTGCAAGGGTATATAAGCTTTAGTTTGACAAAGTTAGCTTCCTTTCTTGTTTCTGTTGCCATTTCTTTCTTGCGCTTGTCTTTCTGAATGCGAAGGGAGAGAGAGAAAGAAAGAAAATATTTAACGTCCTTTATAAAGCTGAAGACTACCTTTATGTCTTTGTATCATGCATGGACAGTTATTTAATTTAATTTATTTTCAGTAGCAAATATGTGCTAGTATCATATACCTCCGCCCAAGTTTGGAGTAATTTTTATAGATGTTTATAGAAAGATGTTTGGTATCACAAATATCCTGCCCTTCAAACACAAGATTGATTATTGAACCAACTAGAACGTGGTCTATATATTTTTTTTTTTTCAATAACACTCACATTTTGAAAGCCACATAAGACATTAATACTTATGTACTTGTACTTAGACTTTCTTTGCCGGCCAAATGGGGTCAATTGGTTGGTCAAAGCTAGGAATAACTCCTCCTGTTGAATAGTTATATTACAATCACGAAGGGTTGTGTTCAGAATTGAATTATAAAAGTGTTAGGAAATAGAAAAAGTGTGGGATTCGAGTTGTGTAGATGTCCAGCAATAAGCTAGAATTAATTTACAGATGACGAATCTTAAAAACATTCCAAGATATTCCCGTCGCAGTTCCAGAAGTTTCCATATTTCAGTCTTGGCAGGTCTCCAGCACGGGTACGTTCTTCTTCCGAGTTTTGCAACCCCTGTCAAGCTAAATCACACCCTCCTGTTGCGTCCCTTTGTGTGTTGGAAATCTGGACATCGTCTTGCCACTGTTACCATCTTGGTTTTGTGTGTGTATACTGATTTAGCACCGATATTTGAAGTTGTACAGTTTTGCCCAGAATGTGTATGCATCGGAATCTCTCAGCTGAGAAAACCCTTGCTCAACTTTAAAGCTGTATCTGGCGGCCGCAGATCTTTGATTCTTCTTTGTGCCGTCGTTCGTGTTATATTTAATTTGCTACTTCCATGTTTCTCGCATACGTAATACGTATGTATGTATGTGCATACATATGTACATAAGTAATTCCATTCACCCATGTGCAAATAAATGGGTGTCGGTCTGGATTGTATCAGAACCTGGAAACGGTCCGCTATTTGCCTTGGTCGCTTAAGTCTATCCCAACAAAAGGCTTGGCGGTGGAGTAGTGGCAAACCATTTGCGCTTCAAGGCGATCATCTCTACATTGTGTTTTTTTTTCTACGCCAGCGAAGTCTCTGCAAAACAAGAACAACATTGACAGCGGCGACGACAAACCACACAACAACAATAACCGATCTCCAACCGCCCTATGGCACTAATACCACGACACTTGCGCCCACTAACACCACTGCAGCGCCGCGGCGAATTCAATGTTTCGCCGTAGTTTTAATGCGCACTTCTTGCCTGTCCTCTCTCCTCTCTGCTGTCGTGTTTGCCGAAGTGTACACTTTTGGGGGGAGAGTATTCCTTCGTTTTTGCCGTTCTAAGAGATTCTTTGTGCGAAAAGTAGAGCGTGAGTGTGACCGTTGCTAGTGATGGTTCGATACATGGCTATCGCACTATCGAAACCAGGTGGGAATGTCACAATTTTATTACATTTAGTTAGCCTTGAGTTTTACTTGTCATTTATGTTTAGCTGCCTAACTTAAAAGTTAGGTCCGGCTCAGTTGTACTTACAACCCAGTCGAGAAAGGTTCTATATTCTCAAAAAAAAAAAAAAAGAAAGGAAAAGGAAAAGAAACAAGTGACTTGTGCGAACGATACTTCGATACCAACATCGATAACAGCGACATTCAGACTTCCGCGCCACACCGTTGTTGTTACTCGTCGAACGACGCCGGACGCCGCCTGTGCCTGCAGTCTTTTTCAGCGAGCGAAAAGAAAAAGAAGCCCATTAAAGGAGCACCCAAGGTGTGAGTCTGCATGCCGCTTTACAGGGATTATGGCAACCGCGTGCTCCGCTGTCGCCTTCGTTGGTTAATTGTGTTTTTCGTTGCTTTTCGTTGGCACGGACGGTGAGTGCATCCGGCCGGTGTGTGTATGTCCGGGACTGAAAAAAGGGAACACTTGCGTCGCCTCCTCCAGGATCCTAATTAACCCAAGCTAACTCTGTGCGCTGTCTGTCTCTCCGCCCACAGCAGCAGCCTTAGCAAAGAGCAGACGAGGACCACGCCGTCGGCGCTGCCAGCATGGACGACGACGATGTGCAAATGGTGAGCGTGACCACCCAGGAGATACGTGCCAAGCTCCTGGAGGTGCGAAAGTATGTGCCATTCATACGGAGCGTTCGGAAGAGCCACGAGCATACGCTGTCCAAGCTGCAGTCGCAGCGCCTGCTGGCCCTCATCGGATTGCTGGAGAGAGAGTAAGTCGTAGCCTAGGTTTCTAAATCGTCTAACATCCTGATTTCACAGCATTGATTTTCTCGAAAGGAACGTCTCCATACTCACGCTGAACAAGATCGAGCGGATTGTGGAGAAGCTGAAGAAGAAGTTCAGTCCGGTAAGTGGAGCACTGCGTCGCCACACGTGCTAGTCCTAATCCCCCCCTGATTTCGGTCCTCCAGCGCATTAGCGATGTCATCGACATCAGCGAACAGAACTCGAGAGACTCCATAGACGAACCGAGTGGCTCCTCCTCGTCCGGTGCTGCGGCCAAGACATCGCCCACTGCCAAGCCCAGCGACGCCCCCAAGGCGGCGGCTTCCAAAACAAAACCTGCAGAAACCACAACCAAAAAGACTCCAGGCTCCAAGCCGCCAAATGCATCGGACAAGCTTCCATCGCCAGGCGATACCAACACAAGACCAAATGCATCGCCACCAGCTCCAGGCATTCCACCAGCATCACCAGCCAAGTCGGCGTCCGCCATTCGGCAGATGGGTCCATCGCCCACGGTCTCGCCATCAAAAACCAAAGAATCGGGCGCCCAGCCTGCCTCTGCGCCTGAGACGGACTTTACACGTCGTGGCTATACCTCGTCGATGTCCTCGCCGTCGATGTCCTCGCCGTCAGAGTCTCCCGCCTCGCCGTCTCCTTTGCCAGAGTCACCCGCCTCGCCGTCGCCTTTGCCAGAGTCACCCGCCTCTCCCTCGCCTTCACCAGAACCGCCCGCCTCGCCGCCGCAGTTCACCCGCCGTTCGCCAGTTGGGAAACCCTTGTCGCCGCCGCAGTTTAGCCGCCGTGAAGGGCCTCCTCCGCCAGACCCTCCGGCCTTTGCGCGGCGCAGCACTCCGTTTGTGCAGGAATCGAACGAAACCTCGGCGATCATCAATTCCTTGGAGGAGGCACGCAAGAAACTGGCCGCCTTGCGTGGCGAGCCGCCAGCGCCAGTGCCAGCGCCAGCGCCAGTGCCAGCGCCAGCGCCGGCCTCCAACATGAACGATCCGCGCGGCAAGAAGAATCAGTTCAGCGCTCAACCCAAGCAAGGCCACTCGAACTCGAACAGGAACATCACTCCGCCGCCCATGGTTCGTATTCCATCGCCCATACCGCCGGCGCCGAGTATGAAGCCGAACGCGTCGTGGTCGAACGCCTACGCCAGCATTCCACTGGGCAGCACCAGCAGCGGCAGCAACAGCAGCAGCCACCAGCTGAGCCCCCGCTTTCCGAGCGATCATTCACCGATGTCCTCGCGGGCGTATGGCAGGGAGCCAAGCATGGATCCCTGGCGCTTCAATGGCAATGGCAATGAGTCGAGAGATCCTCGGGAGAGAGACAGAGATGTGCGGGAAAGTCGGTCGGAGATTAGGGAGCCAAGGGAGAGTCGCTCCGAATGCCATGATCAAGGACCAAGGAGCCGCGACGTGCGGGAAAGTCGCTCGGAGCTCAGGGAGCCACGGGAGAATCGTGATATGCGGGAGAGCCGCTCTGAGATGCGTGACCCAAGGGAGAGTCGCTCGGAGTGTCATGATCCTCGGGAGAGGATCCTCGATGTGCGGGAGAGTCGATCTGAGATGCGAGATCACCACCGGGAGGGTCGCTCTGAATCCCGGGACCCCAGGGAAGGACGCTCAGAGAGCCGGGATCCCCGGATGGGTCGGAGCCAGTCCTCCCATGGCCAGCCACAGCAGCAGAGTCACAAGCCGCCGTCGTACTCGGGTGATCCGCGTCGTGGTCCTGGCACTTACTCCTCCTACAACAACAACAACAACAACAACGACGAGGTACCCTGGCAACCAACCAACAACGGAAACGGCAATGGAAACACGAATGGCAGCAAGTACACCAAGCCCAACTGGGGCTCCAGCCAGAACGGGACCAACATTCCAGTGAGCGGCTTCAATGGCTCCTCGGCCAGCTTTCGTGGCGGCTTCCGTGGCGGCAATCACAGCCGCGGCGGCGGCAATCCCAACATGGGACGCTATGGCCGACCCAATGCGGGACCATCGGCAAGCGACGTACCGCGCACCTATCGCGAGCACCGGGAGGCCAAGGCTCGCGCCGAGGCCGCAGCCAAGGCCAAGGTGGCCGAGGAGCTGCGCGTGCTGGAGGCGGAGAAGAAGCGCCTTCTGGAGGCCGTTGAGAAGGAGAGTGAGCTGGAAAAAGAGGAGGCAGCGGTGCCAGTGGCAGTGCCGGCGGAACCCCAGCTGGATACCTTGTACCGCAACGCCACGGGGCCCTCCGTCAAGAAGATTGACTTCCGCATACCAAAGAAGGCGCCAGCGGTGGCCTCCAGTCCCGGTTCGGTCAGTGTCAGTGATGGCGATGGTGACAGCGTAAGCTCTTCCGCCAGCATCTCTGCAAGCAAAGCCTGTGAGGCCAGAAAGGAAAAGGAAACGGAAAAGGACAAGGAAAAGGACAAGGAAAAGGACAAGAAGGACAAGGAGAAGGACAAGAAGGACAAGGACAAGGAGAAGGACAAGGACAAGGAGAAGGACAAGGAGAAGAAGAAGGACAAAGACAAGAACAAGGAAAAGAACAGAAACAAAGACAAGGACAAGGGCACGCGGCACCACAAGCAGAAGCTTCGCTCCGGCAAGGAGAAGATGCGCCCGGACAAGGAAAAGGTCTCCCCGGCCCGCGACTACTTGGACACAGAGAGCGTGATCAGCTTGACGAGCTCGGACAACACTGAGAATCTCGAGAACGAGCCGCCCGTCAAGGAGCTGGCGGCAGCTCCAGCTCCTGCTCCGCCCGACAGCCAGCCGGAGGGCGGCAAGGCGGTGATCGAAGACTCGGACACGGAGGAAGCCAAGGCCAGCAAGAAGCTAGCCAAGAAGCAGCAGATCCCAACCCTGCTCAATGGCGAAGTCATTGAGAAGGAAGCCAAGGACAGCGAGGCAGAGGCATCGGCGAAAGCGGAGGAGGACAAGCCCCCAAAGCTCTCCAAGATCAAGATCGTGCTTGGCCCCAATGCCCACTCCCTGCTGCTGCCCGAGGCCAAGGCCAACGACAACGACAACAAGCCTCCACAGCCATTGGAATCCTTTGTGGACTCGCACGACGACACGGAAGTCCCACTTCCACCCATGCGCGAGCTGCGACGCATCACGAAGCGCAGGAACACCATGGTTCCCATGGCCAGCCAGCCCTTGGTGGACAAGGCCGAGCTCGAGACCGGCCGCAGTCTGGTGTACGAGGATCTGCAGGAGCAGCGCCGCCAGACGCAGCGCGCCCGCACCCTGGCCAACATGTTCGAGAACACCAGCGACAACTGCCGCATCTCCACGCAGAACATTATCACTGGGAAGCGACGCACCCGCGGCGGCGGTCCCGAGTCGTCCTTCAACGAGACGCAGCTGAGCCGCAACTGCTTTGGCCTGGGCCAGATCAACAGGACCAAGCGAACCGGCAGGGGCAAGACCCCGGCTCGGGCTAGCATCGATGCCACTCTAAGTGAGTCGTCCACCTCGAGCGAGGCTGTGGCCGGGCGGGGGATTCGGAAGCGCCGCAGGAACGCTGGGGGAAGGCAGCCGGTGGCCAAGAAGCTGCGCCTGGACGCGCCCGAGAGCGAGGATTCCAAGAGCAGTGTCCCGCAGCACGAGGAGGAGTCCCAGAGCAAGGAGGATATCCCGAAGCAGCAGAAGGAGGAGTCCCAGAGCAGCATCAAGCTGGATATTCCGCAGAACGAAGACTCCCTGAGCAGCATCAAGGATATAGCGGAGGTACCCAAGGCAGAGGATGCTGTAAAGGAGGATGTTAGGGAGCAGGAGGACGTGGCCAAGCTGGAGATCCAGCCCCCGCCCACGCGCAAGCCCCGCAAGCCCAAGCGCAACGAGCTGGACAAGCTGAACGAGGACATAGCCATGATGTACTACGGAGAGGATGTGCTCCGGGCCACCGGCCGTCGGGCCTGCACCCAGCGTTCGCGCACGCCCTCCGTGCCGCGCGGTGTCTCGCCCTCGATCGAGGAGAGCCTCAGCAGCCGGAGCAGCCTCATGTCCAGTCCGCTGATCATCCGCAATGTGGCGCGTCGCGGCAAGCGCTTCGTGGGCCCCAGCAGCCTGAACGCGGGCACCACGAGGGCCACCTTCCAGGCTTCCAAGAAGGCCAAGTTCTGCCGGGTGAATATCACCAAGTGTCGAGCCCTGGACGAGATGATCAAGGAGAAGGAGAAAAAGGAGGAGGAGGCCATAAAGGAAGTCCCCAAGAAGCCAAGCCAAGCTGCTTCCAAGCGTCGCAAGCCCAACCAGTCGGATGTCCTTAACGTCAACCCGGATTGGGACGCCACCTCCGTGGCCGTCTCCAAGTGCGTCGTCTGCCACGTGACCATCCGCAAGAGCCCGCTGTGCCACTACATCCAGAAGCACGGCGAGCACTTTGCCGCCCGCCTGCCGCCCGGGATGCTCGACGAGCTGCGCGCCGGACGCAGCCAGCGGCCGGACTACTGCCTGGTCCAGGGCACCCTGCACTTGTACCACTTCCGGTGCCCCTTCTGCATGAAGGTTGTGAAGCTGCGCTCCCAGAACCTGGCCGAGCACCTGGTCAACCACACGGGCGAGCGGCGCTACCAGTGCTCGCACTGCCTGCTCTCCCTGCAGCGCATGCACATAATGCAGGACCACGTGAAGAAGTGCGATCCCGAGGCCCAAGTCATCAGCCTGGACAACTGCGGCCTGCTGCCCATGAGCCTGCTGGTGTGCGAGCTCTGCCAGTTCGTGCAGGTCAGCCGGGAGCACATGGATCGCCACATGGTGCTGCAGCACGGCATGAAGGAGGAGGATGCCCAGGGGCTGGAGCACGAGCGCGTGCTGCTCTGCTCCACTGAGGATGTGCCCAAGGTCCGGTCGGCGGCCGAGGCCCAGGAGCTGCTCAAGAGGAAGGAGAACCCCGAGTCCAAGGCCACCAAGAGCAAGGCCAAGGCCAAGGCCAATGCCAGGGCCAAGGCCCTACTCCTGAGCAGCAACACTCCAGGCACTGACGAGGACGACGATCGTCCCAGCACCTCCAAGGCGGCGGCAGCCAGGAGGAAGGCGCCGGCCAAGAACAAAGTGAAGATTCGCTTCCAGAATATGGCCAAGAAGTCCATACTCCGCGTCAAGCGGGAGCGGGAAGAGCAGGCCAAGGAGCAGCAGTCGCCGGAGCAGCCATCGTCTGCTCCACAAGAAGCGGTAGCACCCTCCCCGCAGGCCTCCACTTCAGAGGCAAGTAGCCAAGCCATTCAAACCAAAATGGAGCTGCCGCTGCCACCGCCGGAGAGGGAGTCCCTGCTGGTGGTCAACGAGTGCCTGATGGACCAGGAGATGGACCAGGAGCTCGAGGAGCTGGCCGAGGAGGAGCAGGCGCTGCAGAACAAGGACCAGAGCATGCTGGTGGACGAGAAGCCCATAGTGCTAATGGAGGTGGAGGCAGAGCCTGAGGTGGAGGTGGATGTGGAGGAGCCCGAGCCCGAGCCCGAGCCAGAACCAGTGGAGAAGGAAAAGGAAGCGCCAGCGCCAGCTCCTGCTCCAGCAGCTGCTTCTGCTGCCAAGGCAGCGTCCAAACCCCTCACCCTCCTCAATCCCGAACTCAGCCTCTCCGCGCTGGACGCCGATCTGCTCGACGGCATTGGCAGCGATGCCTCCGACGGCGACGCCGATGTGGATGTAGATGTGGAGGGCGACACAGATAGCATCTTTGGCGATGACAACCCTTTGGCGGATGAACCCATGACCGACGAATGGATCGACCTGGAGACGGCAGAGCGCAACCGCAAGGCCAAGAACAAGAACCCCTTCCAGGTCTTCACCAGCTTCTGTTCGCGCCTGAACAAGTCCAGCGGCAAATCGGGTCGCTCCTGGCCCTCCAATGCCAGCAGCAGCAGCGGCGGCGAGGGGAGCAACAACGGTTCGCCGCCGCCGTCACAGCCGCCGCAGCCGTCGCAGCCGCCGCTGGATCCCAGCGAGCTAATGCCCCGCATGCGTCCTCTGGAACCGGAGACCACCACCACCACCACCAGCAAGACACCACCAAAGGAGGCTGTTGCAACGCCTTCAGCCTCAGCCTCGACCTCCTCGAAGAGCCCTGCCCGCAAGTCTCCGCTGAAGCGCGTCGAGAACGTGGCCTACCGCAAGTGGTCCTCCCCGAGCAGCGCCGCCTACTACTGCATCTATCCGGGCTGCACCTTCCTCTTCTCCAACGAACTCGAGGGTCTGGAGAATCACTTTGCCCGGGATCATCCCTTGGTGCGTTGGAGCGGCGCCTGCGCCATTTGTCCCAGGAGCAGGAAGAGCGGCGAAGGCCTGCCTCGAACCATAGCCGAGGAGCTGCGTCACATGACGGAGGCGCACATGAAGGAGTTCAGCCTGCCGTCAGAAACAACGCCTGAGGTGGCTCCCGAACCCGCTGCTCCGGTCTTCAAGCTGCGTGTTCGCCGCTTCAGTGGCGATCGCCTTACAGAGCCAGCAGAAGCAGCAGCTCCAGCCACAGCTCCACTCCCAGCTCTAACCGGGGAAGCCAATGGCATGTTGAGGGATCTGCTGCAGGCGGACCCACGTCCGCCCAACCAGGTGGACTTTAATGCCGCCGGCCTCGGTGAGTTCCTCTGTGCCAAGCCCACAACGCCGCCCCAGGAGCAGCAGCAGCCTACCATCGATCAGCCCGTGGTGATTAACTACCCGAGTGGTCTGGGTCTGGCCATCAGTCAGGTGTTTAACGGGGCCTCCGTACCCATGCCCGTGCTAGGAAGTCCCTCAGTGGCTCCAGCTCCTGCACCAGCTCCAGCAGCAGAATCTCCGGCTGAAGCTCCCATTCAAGAGGACCGCATCCGTCCGGTGGCCGACCGCTTCCGCTGCATGGCCGTCGGCTGTGGCTTCTGCTCCCACACCGTGCTGTGCATTCGCGAGCACATGAAGTTCCATCGCTACGGCTTCGGCAGCACCGGCTACCTGCACTGTGCCTACTGCAACCACGTAGCCACCGATGTGGATGACTATCTGCGCCACGGCGTCGTTGTTCACAGCCTGGCCACGAAATCGGATCTGATCGAAGCCCTCGAGTCCTCGTCTGTTAGCCAGCAAATCAGGGACATGCTTAATCAGCGTGGCAGCGTCACCATTCGTTCGGTCCCGCCTGCGAATCCTGCACCTGCACCTGCACCTGCGGCTTCAGTGGATGCCCCGCCCGCCGCTAATGCGAATAATGCGGGGCCAGGACCAGGGCCAGGGCCAGCGGCAGGAGCAGGAGCAGAAGCCGCAGAAGCCGCAGAAGCTGCATTACTGGCCTCGGCCGTTTCTGAACTGCTACGTCCCACCGGCTATAGCGGTGAGTAAGACCCACAGGGTTCTCAACTATCTAAGCTCTACACTCTAAACTCTCTCAAAAATTAATTAATTAGATAAAAATGTCAAGAAATGAAAAAGGAGGCCCTTGCGTCCGGCTCCTTTATAGTTTACTGGAAACGATTCTAGTTTACCTGTTAATATAAATCAAGAAATACAAATTCCATCTGCGTTCCAAATTCCACCAAAGGACGCCCACAGATGAAGAAAGGCAAAGGCAATAAAGAAACCATGGCATTTTCAAGCAATGCTATGCTAGCAGTTTAAATAATCAAATACTGAGAAATAACAATAAACATTGCCGAAACCAGACACTCTCTTAATTAAGAAAGGGGGTTTCCATCTCCACCATGTATAACAGTATTATTAAGATACAGATTCAGAGACCGCCTACCCACCATACTTTCAAGATCTCCTTTTAAAACCTTACTAAACATCAAATCAAAAATTCAAGAATCTGATGAAAGGAAATGACTGTATCTTACAGTACACCTGTATCACATATAACAGATACTGATGAAGAACACTACCTACCTACCCCATTTAACACTTCCATCAAAATCGAGTCAAATTCAAAATCTGGCCGCTATACAAGCCTTTTCTTTAAATTTTTCTTCTTTTAAAAGCTTATTAAACATCCAACCAGTACAGTTATATCGGGTATAACAGATACTGATAAAGAACACCTACCGAAAAAATTCATACTTCCATCAAAATCGAGTCAAAATCAAGATGTGGCCGCTATTCAAGCTTTTTCTTTCTGAATTTTGTTATAATTTCCAGGCCATGTATAACAGTATTATTTGTATACTTCTTCTTTTAAAACCTTATTAAACATCCAATCAAGAATTAGGAATCTGAAAAGAAATGCTATCAATCTCAAGCTATACCCCTCAGTAAAGCTATATCGGGTATAACAGATACTGATGAAGAAAACTGCAAACCTAACGAAGCAATTCAAGACTTTCAAGACTACTTCATACCTCCATCTAAATCTGGCCGCTAACAAGATTTTCCTTTCTAAATTTTGTTATAATTTCCAGGCCATGTATAACAGTATTATTAATATACAGATTCAGAGACCGCCTACCCACCATACTTTCAAGATCTCCTTTTAAAACCTTACTAAGCATCAAATCAAAAATTCAAGAATCTGATGAAAGGAAATGACTATATCTAACAGTACACATGTATCACATATAACAGATACTGATGAAGAACTCTACCTACCTACCCCATTTAACACTTCCATCATACTTCCATCAAAATCAAGTCAAAATTAAGATGTTTCAAGCTTTTTCTTTCTAAATTTTGTTATAATTTCCAGGCCATGTATAACAGTATTATTTGTATTCTTCTCCTTCTTTTAAAACCTTATTAAACATCCAATCAAGAATTAGGAATCTGAAAAGAAATGCTATCAATCTCAAGCTATACCCCTCCGTACAGATATATCGGGTATAACAGATATAGCAGATACTGATGAAGAACACTGCCAACCTAACGAAGCAATTCAAGACTTTCAGACTTTCAGAATTAAGAATCTGAAAAGAAATGCTATCAATCTCAAGCTATACCCCTCAGTACAGCTATATCGGGTATAACAGATATAACAGATACTGATGAAGA
This sequence comes from Drosophila triauraria, assembly GCA_014170255.2. Taxonomy (NCBI): domain Eukaryota; kingdom Metazoa; phylum Arthropoda; class Insecta; order Diptera; family Drosophilidae; genus Drosophila; species Drosophila triauraria. The sequence continues at coordinate 2,141,386 of CM024333.1, read as the reverse complement.
ACATTGCCTACCTACCGAAACAATTCAAGACTTTTAAGGCTTCATACTTCTATCAAAATCCATTCAAAATCGCGATCTGGCCAAGCTCTATCTTCTATCTGGTCACAATCCCAGTGCTAATCAAGAAACTCCTCGTTGCAGAGGACCGACTCTACGCCTGCCCCCACAAGGGCTGCATCGTGCGGCTGACGGATGAGCAGTTCGTCAACCATGTGCGATACCACATCCGCAGCACCCTCAACCAGGGCAGCGAGATGTACAAGTGCAAGTACTGCACCCAGAGGTTGCTCCCGCCGTCGCTGCGCACCCACCTGCAGCAGTCCCACGCCCGCCACAAGCTCATCTGCAGCATCTGCCTGGCCACGGCGGTCAACAAGCGGCTGATGCTCTACCACGTCCGCAACCAGCATCCGCAGGCCTTCGATCTCGTCAACCGTCAGCTGCAGTTCATCCCGCTGCCCACGGACTCAGACGGGGGAGCAGCAGGCAAAGGAGGAGCAGCAGACGCTAGCGAGGTCTTTCTGGCGGCCGTCGTCCAGCCATTTGGCAAGCAGGAAATGGAGCTGTTTCGGCGGCAGTTGGCGGCGGAGTTGCATCTCCGTCGAATGGCCTGCAAGACGCACTACCGCGGCTCCGAAGCGCGCCTGCTGCCGCGCGGTGCCGTCTTCCCGCAGCCCCTGAACTGCGCCGAGTGCTCCTTCAGCACCGTCGTGCGGTGCATGCTCCAGCAGCATCTCTACGACCACAATACGAAGGATGTGCGCGAGGCCTACCAAACGGAGGAGGAGACGACCCTGGAGGCGTTCGATGCGGCAAAGGCAGCCTCCAACGAGACTCCTCCAACGGGAGATGCCGCCCCCGCTGAAACCAACGCAGCAGCCACCACCCAGGGAGACGAGGCAGCGGCGGAGAACCCCGACCCCCGGCAAGCACAAGCCCGTGGTCCCCCGCTTCGTGTACGTCCCCACGGAGCGGCGCTACCGCTGCGGCTTCAAGGACTGCCTGAAGCTGCTGCCCTCGGAGCTGGACCTGCGCCAGCACATGACCATCGAGCACTGCTACAACGAGGGCATCTACTGCCTCCACTGCAACACGCGGCAGCCGTACCAGGTGGGCCAGACCAGCGTGGAGCGCTACCTGGCGCACCTGCTGCTCCACAAGCGCCACATCTACCAGTGCGGCATCTGCGTGCGCTACAACAACAAGCTGTCCATGATCGAGCGGCACATCCAGGACCGCCATCCCCTGCATGAGGTGGACGTGGTGGTGCACCGCCACACGGACTCGCATCTGACGACGACGGCCCGCTGGCTGAAGACGCGCAAGACCCCAACGACGGCTCCCCCGTACCCGGTCAAGGGAGGGGCCCGCCCCAACCAGATGGAGTTCATTTGCAACCTGTGCCAGGTCAGCCAACCCACGGCCGCCCAGATCATGGCCCATGCGGTGGCCGTGCACGACCGGAAGTACCAGTACCATTGCCCCTACTGCCCGGTTGGCGACAAGGAGCCCAGCGAGGTCATCGAGCACATCCTCACCAGCCACGGCGGGCGGCGGGTGCAGCCCGTGCAGATCTACCAGCGGATCGGCTTCAAGAAGGGCCAGACCCTGGGCTTCTACTGCATCGTGTGCCAGAAGGCCGCCAACAGCTTCCAGAAGATCGGCCAGCACTGCGAGGAGGCGCACAAGTCGCGCTACCAGTGGCAGTGCCCGCACTGCGACTTTGGCCACCAGCAGGAGCGGATCGTGGGCCAGCACATCGACATGACGCATCCGCAGAGGATAGGCCTCGCGGTGATGCAGTTCGAGCGGGTGCCCAACGAGTTGCCCGACTTTATGGCCTGGGAAATGGGTCAGCCCATCGAGGAGGAGGTGGTGGCTGCCAGTCAGGAGGAGGAGGAGGAAGTGGAGCAGGAGGGGGCAGCACCCAAGCAGGCCGAGGGTCAGCAGCAGCCGCCAAGGCAGGCACAGCAGGCCCAACACATCATCACGGAGGTGGTGGACCTGCTGGGCTCGGACGAGGAGGTGGAGCCTCACGAGTGCGGCGAGAGTCAGGAGGAACTGGTGAGTGCCCAGAGGCTTTCACTGGAAACCGATTAATCCTTGTCCTTTCCCTCACAGAAAATCATCGAATTCGCTTGCACGCACTGCGGCGAGACGAACAGCAACCTGCAGGATCTGCGCACCCAGCACTGGGCCCACGTCCATCCCGACCAGCCCTTCTACTTCCGCGTCCAGCCGCAGCTGCTCTGCTCCGAGTGCAAGCGCTTCAAGAGCAACGCCAAGACGCTGCGCGACGAGCACCTGCTCAAGGTCCACTCCATCCGCAACATTGTGGCCTGCGACGTCCGGAGGCCGGAGGAGTGCGCCTACTGTGACTACAAGTACCAGGACTGGGGGGATCTGGCGCATCACATCAACCGCGAGGGTCACCTGCCCAACGACCTGAAGAACGTGACGGACGCGGAGCTAGCCGCCCTGCAGCAGCTCAGCGCCAGCAGCGAGAACGAGTACTACCAGTGCGACCTGTGCAGCGTGGTGATGCCCACGAAGGGTGCCATTGGCCAGCACGGTCGCGTCGAGCACAACAAGCCCGGGGAGCGCTTCTGCTTCCGCCAGCTGACGGCGCCGCTCATATTCCATTGTTTCTTTTGTATGTTCACCTCGGCGGACGAGCTGACGACGCTGCGGCACATGGTGGACCACTACAACCGCTTCCTGTACTGCCACTTTTGTGCGCGTCACCTGCCGGGGGGCTTCGATGAGTACATCCAGCACTGCTACTCCTTCCACCGCGACGAGGTGCACCGCTTCCGGGCGCTGCACTCGTACGCCGACCTGCGCAAGTTCCTCATGAACGTGCACTATCAGTTCCAGAACGGCCTGATCATCACCAAGAGCAGCCTTCGCCGCACGCGCTACAACGACGAGCGGGTGATGCGCCAGCTGGACGCCGAGCTGATGGCCAAGGCCCAGCGGCCGCCCATACGGCTGCACATCAGCCTCAAGGCGAAGTCGGCGGCGGGGCAGACGGTGCAGGTGCCAGTACAGGAGCCGGCATCGGCACCTGCAGCCACCAGGCCATTGGTGCAGATAACAAAGCGACGCAAGACTGTGAATCCGGACGAGCTGCTAAGGTCATTGAGGCAGGAACAGCAGCCGCTACAGCAACAGCAGCAGCAGCCGCTTCAGCAGCAACAGCAGCCTCTACATCAGCAGCAGCAGCCGTTACAGCAGTCGCCCAAGACGCCGAGAACGCGGATTATAGCGCCCATGACCAATCGGATCACCATTAACAACGTGACCTCACCCCCAACTGCGGCTGCTCCCGCTCCTGCAGCTCCTCCAGCAGCTGTCAACATGCTGCGCATCGTAAAGCGGCGAAACAGCTATGTGGTCCGCACGGGACCCTAAAAGACTAAGACCAAACCATTATTACCATAATAATAAGCCACTATTAAGCACTATTAAGCTCTATTAAGCTCTATATATTCGTAAGGCTCGCAGCCGCCGTAATTATACCCTTGTCTCTGCCCTGTTAGTAGTTGTGCGTAGTTGTGCTAGTTCCAAACTAATCAGGCATTATTTTTTTTTATTGTGTGTAAACCTAACTGAGAGACATTATTATTATTACTAGATTTGTAAGCGCAAATAGGATGACATGGAGGCGAAGAAGAACGAGGGCAAGGAAGGGGGCCACGGATAGAGCATGCCGAGACCCACATTAAGTCTGCTTTTAGCATAAAAAAAATTAAAAAATTGAACGATTTTGATGAACAAACAACAGCCGTGAAGTGTTTTTCTTATAGTGTTCCGATTTTTAAAAATTCTAACTAACCTCTAACCTTATTTATTTACTAAAATCTAACATAAAACAGTTTTCAGATTTGAATTAAGGGCTGTTTTGGCTGAGTTATGATTATTTTTAGCTTTGATTTGTCCATAAAATTAGAATACAGAAATGGCAGCAGGGACTCGCTGAACTCTTCGCCTTACTTGATTACAATAGTTTTGGACTCTGTTAATGTTCGACAAAAGACATTGGTTCGTTTATTTTTTCATATTTATTCACTTATTTATTGCAGTTTTATTATGGCGGTTCAATTTTGCGTCTTATTTTTTCCGTTTATTTTCCTCAATGTGCCCATATATTCCGAATACCAAAACCAAAATATCGAATACAAGATTGCTTAACCTATCGACATCGGATCAATTTATCGAATTCAAACTTTATGTTTCGCTATTAGAAATTCTTACAATATTTGTATAAAGTAGCAGAATGTTGCAGTGGAATAGAGCTATTAATGAAGTTGAGAGCTAGCAGGCCCCACTGTGCTGGTAGTGCAGGTCCGGCACCGACTGACCTTGGCGCCGGCGGACGCTGGCGCAGCGCACCTCGTTGTAGAACTCGCAGGGCGTGGCGTAGGTCACCCGGCGACCGTTGCGGAGCACACACACGGGACGATAGTAGCGGGGACAGCTGTACTCGCAGCTCTGCTCATCCTCAGACTCGGCCTCCGCCTCCGCCTGGGCCCAGTCCGAGTCGCTGTTGTTGTACTCATAGTCGTAGTCCTCGTCCTCTTCGCCTAGGACTTCGGAGTATTCATAGCCACCGGAATCTGCGTTGCCCTGGTTGTTCCGCCAACTCCATTCCTCGACAAGGGTGTGCTCCGTTTGCACCTGCTGCCCAGAGCCCTGCTGAAGGCTGATCAGGATGAAGAGAAGGATGATGCAGCGCATAATTAATGACTGATACTTGAAGCCGAGCTCCGCCGCTCTGGGCTTCTTAAATAGCCAGGCAGCGGCGGCGACGGCGGCAGTTGTTCAAATAGTTTCCGGCTTTGGGGGATTGATAAACCCAACAGAACATAAATATTCAAAAGTGAATCAAGGTCGACGAAATTCAGTTCTTGGCTTGGCCCCAAAGCTGGCAGAGATTAGACGCCAAGTGGGTTTACAGAAGGTGGAATGTATTTAGTGCGGAGTAAGGCTTCAAGCGAGTTGATACAATATGTTGGCCAGCTCCTACATACGCGATAAGCTCTATACTTCGTCCATGTAGCCGTGCTCGTAGGCGTGACGCATCGTCTTGAAGATCTCCTCGTTGGCCACGTCACCGGCTATGTCCAGCGACAGCTGATGGAAGGCCGGGCCGTGCATGTCCGTGTCGAAGAGCCGCGACAGCTCGGCGCAGTCCGTCTCGCTGCCCAGGAGCCAGGGCATGAAGTGCATGCAGACCAGCACGCCGTAGAAGGCATAGCGCTTGAAGTTGGCCTCGAAGCGCTCAAAGCTAAGGGGGAGGAGCTACCATTAGTGACAGAGTTCAAGGACAAGGAGCAAGGAGCAGACCCACCTGTAGTCCGCCAACAGCTGCTCCACCCGCTCTTCGGACAGCTCGGCCTTGTTGCGCCACAGCACCAGCTCCAGCATCTCGATCATGTGACGGTGGTACTTGCGCAGCAGATCCGCGAAGATCTCCTCGCGTCCCTCGGCCGGCGAGTTCATGTACATGAAGAAGCTCAGGTCGATGGCCGTGGTGCTGAAGCGCAGCTCCTGGAAATCGATGGTCCGGATGCCGTCCACCTTGTCATCGGCGCCGTAGTGGAAGAGCACATTGTTCCGGTTGTAGTCACCGTGCAGGAACGTGGCAAAGTAGCTGTCCGGCTGATCCTCGGCATAGGATTGGGTGCGAATTAGCTCCAGGAGCTGGGTGGGATTCGCAAAGTACTTCTCGCGCAGCCGCTCGATGGCGGCTCCAAAGCCCTCGTCCTTGGCCCCGCTCAGGAGTTCCGCCTTCTTGCGGTCGTAGAACTCGTAGAAGCGATCGAAGGCCACCCGGTACAGGACATCGAAGATGCCCCGACCCGTCTTGGAGACGAAGGGCATCTCCACAATGCCGGAGCGAAGGCGTTCATGAACCTGCGGCTGCAGGATACGCGTGGCATAGCCCAGGGCGTGGAAGGGTCCAATCAGACCCACCATGGCCTCCAGCTGATCCCGTCGCAGCGTCAGGCGCGGTCCCAGCTGGTAGCCATCGCTTTTAAGATGCTTCAGAGCCAGCACGGATTCCCGGCCGCTGCCGAGGCCTGCAGAGAGAGGGGGTGAGTGAGGACTCACCGAGAGATGGGAGGGAGAGAGACTCACGATCGACCTGGCCAAACTTGGCAAAGTAGCAGCGCGGCACCCAGTTGGTCACCACATCGCTGGACAGGTGGCTCGTCCTCAGCAGGTGCTCGTAGGCGGGCAGGATCTCGGCGTAGGCGAAAATCTCGTTGGCGAACTGGATGTACGAGTTGCTGCTCTCGCGGAACTCCTCCGTGCCCTTCATGAACTTCACCAGCACCACCTCCGTCTGCTTGCGGTCCGCAATCGTCAGGTCTAGCTGCACCGTGTACAGGGCGGACATGAATCCGTCCAGCCCATTGGAGCACTCGACGCTGTGCCCGTCCAGCACAGCTCCCGAACCAAAGTATTTGAAGATGTCGTACACCAGGTACCGCTCAATAAAGTCCAACTGCTGCTGCTGCGTCGACATCTTGCTGGAAAGTGAAAATGGAGACTGGAAATTGCACGCAACTGGATTGATTGCACAGTTTGTTGACCTCCTCCGCCAATTGAACGTCGCTCCCACTCCGCTCCGCGGCTAACTGGTGATCGCTGTGCGATTGTGCTTTTATATAGCGACGCCCACTCGGAGATCGGGCGCAATCAGGTAATCGGGGATGATCTTGGTGAAATCTAATCAAGATACGAGTTCAGGGGACACGTATGCTATGCTAGCTTCTCAAAGGGTAAATATAGCCATCAACAGGCTTTGCTTCTTCCTTTTTGAATTTTCGGGCCTGCACAGCTGGCTGGCGAGACTATCGATAAGCTATCGATTCACGTTGACATCGATGGGGGAAACAAAATTTAAAAAAACCCACTGTTTAGGGGTTTTCAGGAACTAGGCGAACAGAAATACTAGATAGAGGATGACTTCTTCTGAGCTAAAAGTTAATATAAGAGTTTTAAGCCACAGAGAGTCCAAAGAGAGACAGAGAGGGCCCAAAACTATTATAATAAAGTAAGGCGAAGAGTTCAGCGTGTCCCTGCTGCCATTTCTGTATTTAAATTTTTTGGAAAAATCGAAGATAAAAATAATCATAACTCAGCCAAAACAGCCTTAATTTCAACTCGGAAAGCTGTTTTATGTTAGTATTTTGTAAATAATTAAATCTGCATACTGCGTTTAGAAATTAAAAAAAATTATTTTTGTTGCCAATTTTTGACAATTTAGATGATGTAACCCCTTATAGAATTTTCAAAAATCGGCCAAATTTTTTTTTCTGATATTTTTCAATATTTTACAATTATTTAATTGCGAGACTGGAAATGTATGACATTTGGCAATCACTCGCTTTTTGGCTATAAGATGATCTGAAGAAGACTTCAAATAGGCCAAATATTCTAGGGACTTGAGGTCCATGTTTAACGGTATTTTTATACCCTTTCAGAAGGTATATTTTCTCATATAAATACGAACGAAATACCAGGCGAACAGAAAGATAGCGGATGACTTTCTTTGCGTTTAAAATTAACAGTAGTTTAACAGTTTTAATCCAGAGAGTTCCCAAAAAGAGAGAGAAAGAGCCAGAGAGATCCCAATGCTGATCAGTCCCTGCCGGCTGCAAATGGCCAGTTTCTGGAGAGGATCAGTTCCTGTCGGCTGTAAATGGCCAATTTCTGGAGAGGATCAGCCTGTGTCGGCTGTAAATGACCAGTTTCTGGAGAAAATCAGGCTGTGCCGCAAATTCAGCTCCTGCCAATTTTAAACTACCAGGCGAACAGAAATGGCAGCAGGTAGACGCTGCACATTTGGTATCACTTTATTTTATCAGTGAATCTCTCTGGCTCTCTCCCTTCGACATCGCTCTGGCTCTCCCTTCGAAGCAAGGCATAACGCTAAGGGTTGAAACTTGAGTGGGTACACCCGCCCAGGTTTCCCACCACTTGTCCCTAATTTCTACATCGGTTTTAAAATATCGATGTATCGGCGTTTTAAGTAGTCGATAGCATTGATACTATCGATAGTTCGACACATCTATTCGATAGTATAATCGATATCTTGCAGCTGTGCGTGCGCGTAATAAACACAGAAATTTCGCCGGATTCGATTTATTTACTTTATTTTTTTTTGTATTTTCGTGTTTGTGCAAAGCTCCAGCAACGTAATGGGCAAGTTAACAGTTATTCCAAAAACCGGCACTCTCCGGCGTGTCAACTCTTCGATTTTGTTTTTATTTAAAAATGTTAAATTACAAAAAAATTTTATCACAATTAGAATTATTTTCGATTCATCCTTTTGTCGCTGTTGTTGTTCTTGTTGTTGTGGTTGCATTTATTAGAAATAGTGTTGCAAGTGTTTAATGAAGATTACAATAGATGGTGTGCGCGCCTTCACTTGGGTCACTTGATCTCCGGGACAAAAATCCCGTCCTCAGTGGGCATGACTCCGCTTGCCTGTAATAGGGGAAAGAAGGGAAATGTAAGAGGAACAGGAGGCAGGAGGCAAGATCGAAGGCATTGGCACTTACGGCCGTTGCAGTGGCGCCCGTAGAAGCCCGGATGGCACTTGCAGCGCTTCTGGGAGAGACAGACGCCGTTGCGGCACTTGCAGATGGAGCGCTGCTTGCGCCCGATCTCGCAGTGATCGCCTCGGAGTCCGTTGGGACAGCGGCACTTGTTGTTGCCGATGCAGCGGCCCTCGTTCTTGCACGGAATCACACACTTGGCTGTGAAGGGGAAACGGATTTAAAATTGGATTAGGAATTAGCCTCGGATATACTGCCACTCACAGTACTCGCAGCGCAGGCCGTAGTAACCCTTGGAGCACTGGCACTTGTCCTTCTGTATGCACTTGCCGCCGTTCTGGCACTTGTCCTTGCAAATACCTGTGTGGAGCAGGGATAACGGAGAGCGGAGATTGCTTTTTAATCTATATATATCTACATATCCTTCTTTATAGCCGCCATGCTGAGAGGACTCCCCCGCCTGCTACCCATGCGTTGCCTCAGCTCGACGGCAGGTGGAGCAGCCACACCCACTCCGCCACTGCGTCCACGTCCGAATACCCTCACCGACGAGATCATACGCGTTGATCATGCCGGCGAACTGGGCGCCGATCGCATTTACGCCGGCCAAATGGCCATTCTGGGCAACGGACCCATGGGCAAGACCATCGGCCACATGTGGGAGCAGGAGAAGGAGCACCGCCGGCAGTTCGAGCAGCTTATCCAGCAGCATCGCGTCCGTCCGACGATCATGACGCCGCTGTGGAATGTGGCCGGATTCATGCTGGGCGCCGGCACAGCTTTGATGGGGGAGAAGGCGGCCATGGCCTGCACCGTGGCTGTGGAGACGGTGATCGTGGAGCACTACAACGACCAGCTGCGCCAGATCATGGAGTCGCCCAACCCGGACAAGGTAAGCTTGGCAAGCTTGCTTGTAAATATAATATTAACGCGAACTTTTTGGCACTTGCCACAGGAGCTGCTGGAGACAATCACCAAGTTCCGGGACGAGGAGCAGGAGCATCACGACACGGGCATCGACTGCGGGGCCGAGCAGGCGCCCTTCTACCAGGCCATGACCGAGGTGATCAAGTTCGGCTGCAAAACGGCCATAGCCATTTCGAAGAAGATCTAGGCCGCGGGAGTTCCCTTCTTGTATATACCAAAAACGAGCGACAGAGCGATCTGTGCTCCTCGCCGCGTGTTAAGCATTAAAGATATTATTATGTACTCACCGCCTTCGCACTGGGTGCCCTGGTATCCCTCCGGACAGGTGCAGACAGAGGGCGCCGTGCAGTTGCCGCCGTTGAGGCACTGCGGGAAGCAGAAGGCCGTCTCGCAGTACTGGCCCGTATAGCCGACGTTGCACTTGCAGATGTGGTGCTCGTTGCAATAGCCGTTCTTGCCGCACTTCAAGCTGCATTCTGGATCGGGAGCTTAAGTTTTTTTAGTTTAGTTCAATCGTTCGCAGTCATAATAATAACACACACATTTAACACTCAGAGGAGTCACAGCGGAGCACATCGGGGGGAGCAGAGAGCAGTTGGAGTTCGGGGGATACATATAGAGTTCAACAGGGGATAGAGTCAAAGGCCTCGAATCTTTGGGGGGCTTGCCAATAAGTGGCAACAGAGAAGGTCCCTTGGAGGGACGGAATTTCAAAGATCTTTGGCTGAGATGGTAAGGAATTTATCCAAGTTACTTACTTAAGAAGTAGCAGGATCAGGGATAAGAGGCTCTTGGGGAAATGGGATAAAAGAGGGTAAAGCTGGATGCGGAAAAGCCGTGAAAAGCGACTACAAGGCGGGGTCGAATGGGTAGGGGATGGGGATGGGATGGGGCATGCAGGGGACAGGGGACAGGGGAGGGAAGTGTGCACAACAAAATGTAGATGCTAAATTATACAATTAATACTAGATAAAAGCATTGCTTGATATTTCATATACACTACCTTGCAAAGTTGTTAGTGAAGTAGGGTTGGAAGCGTCTATATCATACACACCTCTGTGGGCGCATTCCTTTTTGAAGTTGAGGCGAATGGGTGTGCCCGAGAGCGGCTTGTTGTGGCGCGTCTGGATCTTGAGGCCGACGTTGAAGGACGCGGTGCCGGAGCTGTTGCCGGTGCAGGGCAGGAATATGCTAAAATCTAGCTTGGGGCAGGGGGGCTCATCAATCAATCGTTCCAATTCGTTCAATTCGGCATGTACTTACTCTTCTGCTCCTGCGGAATGCGGCCGCTCTTGCGGATGGACAGCGTCGGCGCCTTCAGGATGCTGTCGTCCATCGTCTGCAGGCGGTCAAAGTCATAGAAGTACTTGCGCCTGGCACCCGACTTCCAGGTGAAGTTCACGTAGTTCACCTCCGATGGTATCACCAGGAAGTTGTACAGCGTGGTGTCGCGCAGATCGTTGGTCACCCGCCCATTGTGGATGGCATACAGCTTCTCCGAGTAGCCCTGCGGGAAGTAAAGAGCTGCAGCCGCCGGGGGGGATCGGGGGAGGAGACATTGAGCAACTTAGAGACTTGGCTTAAAAGGTAACTCTCACCCGTTAGCATCTTGAGCTGCTGCTCGTTGATCCACAGCGATATGCCGTTCTCCTCGCGGTTATGCCGGTGGCCACCGCCTCCTCCTGCTCCTGCTCCCCCTCCTCCACTGCCGCCGCCGCCGTTCTGCTGCTGTTTTTTTCGCTGACCCCGCCGCGGCTGTTGGCTGTTGACCACCATGCCGCTGTCGTTGTCCGCTAGATTGTCCAGGCCATCCAGGCTCTCCTCCGAGCTGGATGAATCCGCTCTTCGGTTGTTGTTGTTGTTGCTGTTGTTGTTGTTGTTGTTATTGTTGCGATTGTGGTGCTGGCGACACTCGAGCTGGCCAATGCAGAGGAGCGTGTGCACGATCAGCACCAGATAGAACCACTTGAGCAGGCAACCGAAGCTCTGATGTGTCATATTTCCCCCGCAGCTGCTGCCAAAGCAAACATAGAACCGAGATTTTAATTAAAAAAATTGAGAGCAATGATGTCCCAGTCCCAGTCCCACTTCTCTGCCATCAGCGACATCCGCTGCGGCTTTTGCAGTTTGTTTATCTTGGGCCATGTTTGCAGACCCTCGATCTATTTGCGATTCGGTTTCGATCGCGCTGGCATTATCTATTTGTGGAACGCCGATCGTGGATTCCTGGAACCACTTCAGATAGCTCAGCTGCGTCTTATAAATGAATTAATAATGCAGCAAGCATAATAGCCATAAAGTGAAGGATCTGATAACACTTATTTGCACATTCCGCTGATTTTTGCAAAAATAAGCTTCATTAAGTTTTTTAGATCAATATAAACTGGTTTAAGTCGAAAGTTCTTGATATACTCTTAATAAAATATTATTAAATAAATATTCACTTCATATTTTTGCTCCTTAAAGGTTCTGCCTTGATCCGATCTTGAATTGGAGGTCACTTATCTGCCACCCTCCGTCTTCTCTAAAACATAAACGAGCAGAGAGAGAGAGAGAGAGAGAGAGCGGGAGAGCCACAAATTGAAGTGTCCCCATTCCGGTGCATCCCCATCTGCTCCCAGCAGCAACTCCAACTCCAAGAGCGAGCAGGTACGAAGTCGTTAGCACTTTGCCTGGTGTGAAGTCAGGCCCAAGTCACAAAGCCCCAATCCCAGCTAGCCTTGTTACACGGCAGACCGAATGGACAGCCAGAAGCCAGACGTTTAACACGGCTAACAAGTGAACGGACAGCGGACAGCGGACAACGGACAACGAGTCTGGCTTTTTACGACTTTAAATGCGGGTACAAAAATGTGTGTATATTCGAGCTTATTACCTCAAAAGGGGTTACTAAACTCCTATTAATTTTGATTTATAAGCTGAGCGAGGAATGCTTTAATCCTAATGAATAATTTAAAAAACAAATATTTCCTGATATTAATCATAATTTTCACTTTTTCATGCCTTAATCAAAAATATTTTCTCTACGTAAGAAGATTTCCACTCTAAAACCATTATATTCCAAGTTGTGATACCAATCATAACACTTCAAAACATATATTCCCTGATCCTGATAAGATTTCAACAAAAATATCATAATTTGCAACACTTTCAAGCTGTTAGAAAAACGTTTAAAGCTTTTTTTCCACGAAAAAGTATAGTACATAATTTCTATATAAGTATTAAAGCATTTAATAAATCTTAATACTAGAATTTTTAGTATTTTAATACTAATACATTAAAAAAAGAGCTATTTTATGTCTGAAAAAATATAATACATTAAAAAAAGAGCTATTTTATGTCTGAAAAAATGTCAGCACCTTCTGAAAAAATGCAGACTGGACAGCAACCACTCATCGTTGTCTGACCATCACGTATGAATGGTTCGAGTGGAGATCGAGGGATCGAGGGATCCAGGGATCTGTGGGGGAACTGGAGAAACGACGATGATATGCAAGAAAACAAGTTAAGCTGTCTTAATAAGATCAAACATGGCGATTATGAGGAATTACTCGGAGATAATGACATCCGAACGAGACTCCAGTACACTCCGCTCGGGGCGAAACTCCTCCGCGAAACCGAAAAACTTAAGTTAAGTGAACTAATTGCCGCTTCTGGGATTGGGATTGGGATCCGTATCCCACGTATTCGTATATATACGGATGCGTAATTGAATCGCTGGTTCAGAGGGCAAGAGGATCGTAGGCGGAAGCACAACGCAATTTGAGCATGGGTCCATGAATATATATGTATAATGATATGTGGCTAGGAATGGTCATATGACAGGGGATCGGGATCGGACCCCGATTTCCTATAAATACACAGCATGCACGATTTGTTTTGAAATTATTTTTATTTCGTGCCAATTAATGCTCGACCGATAAGGGGGAGCTTCTAAGCACATGATGGCGACAGACGGACGACATAGATAGTCCCACACACTCTCATGGTCAATCTGGGTCCGAATCTAAGTCGGAATTTCCAGCGAGATCGCACTTAGGAATATTTTGATTCAAGGCGGACCAAGGTGTACGAAGGGAAAAGCTTAGTCAGACTTAATTAGGTTGCACTTCTGGTCTCGTGATGATACTTCTATATAATGACTTTTCAATATTTATATTTTAATGATCCCGATTCTTCTCAGTGTCTCAGTTTCTCGCTCTTAAGATCAGGTGTCCAAGTGTTGGCAGCAAGGGGAAGAGGGATGGTCAACTAAAGAGGAAGAGGAAAAGGAGGAGGAGGAGGAAAAAAAAGGAAGAAAAGAAGGAGGAGGTGGCCGTCATTATTATCAAAGTCCATATCAAGTCGATGGAATGAAGATGAAGCCATGAACGACCATCCTAAATGTTTGGAGTTCTTTTTTTTACCTTTTTTTTTCACTCGTTGCTGCCATTATCGTTGTTGCTGTCGTCAACGATATAATTGCTTCAACTTGAGGCAACGAGACAAACGAGAGGAAAAGGAACAGATTAACATTTTAGCGTGAAACGGGGCGACAACAGAAGGAGGAGGGGCAAAGGAGAGGCAGAAGGAGGAGGAGGAGGTGGGGGAGCGCTGATGCAGCAATCAAAGTAGGAACAGCAGCAGCAACAACAATTTGTTAGCTCTTTACGATTATTGCCTTTCTCACACCTTATTACCAAGAAAATAAAGAAGCAGCAGCAACAGCAGCAAATACGCGACGATAAGACGTGAAAAAACAAAACACAAGGCACTACAAAAAGACAACAGCAGCAGCAGCAGCAGCAACATAAACGAGAACAAGAAGATGCCCCTGGTCAGTGCGAAAGGAAGGAGAGGAAGGAGTGGAGTGGAGTGGAGAGGGACAACTCCAAGTGCTGGAAATCGCACACTCACATTCACACACTCGCATACACACGAACAAGTGTTGGAAGTGCACTGGAGTGCAAGGAAGCGGCAAAAGGTCCCATAAACAATCCGTTTAACAAAATTATATGCACCGTAACAAAAATTAATGAAAAAGTTAAATAATATAATATTTGATCTTCCAACATGACACGATCCCTTCTTTTCAATATTTACAAAAAAAAAAATTAAAGAAAGTATTTAATGTGTATGAAATATGGATCTTTAAATTTCTCTCAGTGTTCTTTTGAAGAGTGCAAACAAATTGTTGGCCCGAAAAGAAGTCATCGACTAAAAGGATTTCAAATGCACACACACACAAGAACTACAGAGCGAGCAAAGACAATCGGCAAATGATAATCGAGAGAGAAAGGGTAGGGAAGGGAATGGGATGGGGGGGGGGGGGGAGAGTTTCCCCGGCTACCGATTTAAATGATGTCCAGTGCGCATCAGCAGCAGCAGCAGAAACGAAAAATAACAGCAACAACACGGCACTTGCAGGTCTGTTTGCTTAATGATACAACACTCGCATACACACACACACGCACCCTGCCTGGCGAGAGGCTGTGTGTGAAACACCAACAAAAACACCTTGGGCAAATAAGCAGACGGACACAGTAGGGGACAAAGGGAATAGTCGACGGGAAGATACCCTGTAAATTTGGAGAGATTGCCGGACACTAGAGAGAATGAGACCTAAAGTTATTCCTGAATAAATTAATTATGAATTAATTTATCTAGCAATCGCTAAATCTTTTAAATTAATTATTCAATTAATAAAAAAAAGGTCAAGATATATACTGATAATCTTAGAAAGCTTATAAGCATTATGAATTGCAGGTATTTTTTGGAAGATCTTAAAAATAACCATCAGCTAAGAGACACACCTGTCCTAAAGGGTGTCCTGGAAGTCGTGCCTCTAAAAAAACAGCGTAACGCATTAATCCTGGCCGCTACTCCTACTAATGATAACGATCACCGATTGAGTGGCAGAGGCTGGCGAAGAAGGAGGAGCGAAGGAGGAGAGCCAGACAACAGGCGGATAACAACGCCTGTCTCCAAGTGGGCTCAAGTGCCTCAGTGTTCGGAGGAGGAGGAGGTGGAAGTGGAGGTGGCAGGAGACACGCAGACACGCAGGCTGGCCAAGACGGACAAACGACGACGACCGGCACATGGGGCATAAGCAGAAGCAGAAGCTACTCCAAGAGCCACAGAATTCCGATTCCGATGATGCGATCGTGTCTCTACACGGCTGCTGTCTGTGCGTGTGTTTGTGCAAGGCGACGAAGTCGAGTGGAGTTGAGCAGATGGAGTTTTGCACCATTCCACTCCATTACCAGTTCCCGGTCTCCAAGTTTCCAGCTCCCAGCTCAGATCTCACAGCTCCCATCTTCCAGTTGCCAGGAGCCTTGCGTCTCCTCTCCCGAGCTGTGGCAATCAAATGGCCAACGTTGGACAATACTTTCACGCCTTCCGAGCGCGCCAAAACGATCCAACCGAGTTTAAGCCTGAGGCCGCCCAGATACCCTTCTTTTTCGGATAACTTTCTTTGGAGAATTACTACGTAAATACTTTGATATTCAACAAAGTAAATATATAGCCCCTTATATGAACATAATCACTTGTTAGGTTAAATTAAGTCTAGCTTTTCTCACTATTTCAATTCATATTTATCGTTATATTTGATATATTCCAGCAGATTGGCTTTAAGACTGCCATAAGTTTTGGAATAATAAGGCTTTAATGATCTGCGGTGCACTAACTATATTATATTAGGTGTATTCAGTTACACTATTAAGTTTTAAGATTTCTTTTTCAAATTTCCCCTTTATTTCTAATTGACATTTAATCAGATCTATAGTCTAAACTCTTTTTCGGTCAGAACTTTTGTTTTTCTCCGTGCACTTTTCCGTTAAGATCGGTTAAATTCACTTGAGCCCCCAATCTGGAGAATCTCAGCTCTCATTGAAAGGGGGAGGGATATTAATTGAAACTGAACGAACAATCGCTCCATTGATTCGAGAAAAAAAACTGCAAGTGTTTTTTTGATTAGTTCTTATCGCTATTAAGTATGTACGTATTGAGCGCGTTTTCCCGACGCGATTTGGGTTGATTACACATGGGTTGGGGTTGTTGGGTTGAAATTCAAATTGGGGGCAAGCTTTTTCGCACACTTTACCTAATAACAGACGGATCCTTTGGACTGACAGTTGGCTTGGTTGACAAACAAAACAAAAAAACGGGAAACCAAACAAATTGCGAAGGAAAGAAATACACTCTATTTTCCGAATTCTTCTTAGGCCTTGCCAAAAAAGTTTGCGCGAATCCACTCGCGTCGCGTCGCCAAGTTTGTATTTAAGTCATAGAGCTGCGGAAGAATCGATTTCAATACATTCGATTCTTTTGGATTCAGTCGAGCATCGATTTGATTTTGAAAGAATCGAAGTATCGTCAAAGTGATAAAGATGAGTCAAGCCACACACGATACTATCGATATTTCACATCTCTGCGTGACACTATCGATAATTAGTTATCGATAGCTAAGGAGAACCAAAAAATATTAATTTACCAAAACAGATATTTTAATATGGTTTGAATTTAATATAAAAAGTCATATTTCACATGGAAAAGTTATGATGTTGATTTAATATATATAAAGACCGAAGAAATTGGTTTTCACATACATGTTTCCAGCTTTCCCAGCATTCCGCCTGTATGAGCGGGTTTTCCCACAAGTTTTTTATGTAGTCCATCATCCCTTGCAAATGTTCCTATACACTCGTTTCAGCGCCAACTTTATCCGATAGAATACACATGCAACTGTCACTACGGTATTACCCGATAACGTATATGAACGGTTAACGGCAGGAAATCTAATTTAATGAAAAGTGGATCCAATTCAAAGTCGGCCAATTAAATAATTAAATTAACCTTAAATCCAGACACAGCCCCACGATAGTGACGGCGCGAAACATCGATAGGCACCCCAACACGCGTATTGCCATCGCTATCTCTTTTCGAGATTTTTTAGGGGGAAAGCTATATTTTCATCTGGCAACACTGATCCCTTTTCGGTGTAATACCAATCCGCTTACTCGTGGCGAAATTTCGCGTTTCGTATTTTCCCCGTAAGCTGTCAATCCGCATCGCAAATCAGAGTAAGTGCAGTGCAATCGACGCCCTTAGTCGCAACCTCTCACTTAACACTTGAATCCTTGCAGATGCCGGGTGTTGAAACGATCAAATCCTCCTGGGCGGATGAGGTGGAGCTGGACTACGGCGGCCTGCCGCCGACGACGGAGACTTTGGAGAACGGCCACAAGTACGTCACGGAGTACAAGTACAACAAGGACGACAAGAAGACCAAGGTGGTGCGCACGTACAAGATCTCCAAGCAGGTGGTGCCCAAAACGGTGGCCAAGCGCCGCACCTGGACCAAGTTCGGCGAGTCCAAGAACGACAAGCCCGGTCCCAACTCGCAGACGACCATGGTATCCGAGGAGATCATTATGCAGTTCCTGAACTCCAAGGAGGACGAGAAGGCCAACGACCCGCTGCTGGATCCCACAAAGAACATCGCCAAGTGCCGTATCTGCAACGGCGAGCATTGGTCGGTCAACTGTCCGTACAAGGGCACCGCCATGGACACCAATCTCATGGAGAAGAAGGCCTCCGCCGCGGCAGCCGCCGCCGTCGATGCGCCCAAGTCCGGCAAGTATGTGCCGCCGTTCCTCAAGGACAGCCAGAAGGGCGGCATGGGTATGCGCGGACGCGACGATACGGCCGCCATTCGCATTTCCAACCTGTCGGAGTCGATGACCGAGGCGGATCTGGAGGAGCTGGTGAAGAAGATCGGGCCGCAGAGCAAGATGTACCTGGCCCGCGACAAGAACACCGGCCTCTGCAAGGGCTTCGCCTACGTGCACTTTAAGCAGCGCAAGGACGCGGCCGCCGCCATCGAGATCCTCAACGGCCACGGTTACGATCACTTGATCCTCAGCGTCGAGTGGTCCAAGCCGCAGAACAATTAGTCTGTTAATTGCGTTCCGCTTTCCTTCTCCGCTGCCCCCCACACCCGCGTCTACTGCTTATAGAGAGGAGTTCGTACGGATCGATCACACACAATATGTCCCTATGCTATAAGTTTGCTACAAATAAATCTTAAAACAAAAGCCCCCAGGGGCACCGAAAAACACACACAGAAAGCTGATTCTTGTCTTGGAATTCTACGATTATTGGATGGACACTTATATGAAGCACATGAGCCGGAATTCATGGGTTCCACTTTATCAATTTCTCTATCTTTAAATTGTTTATCTTATGCGTAAGGCCCTTATTTATCAATGTACCAAAATTCGCAAAGATTGGATGGATATTTAAGTTCAGATCCTGAAAATATGGCAATCTTCCTCCTTTACCTATAAAGCATATTGCCATCTCTTTCGTTTTTAACATTTCATAGGGATGAGTCATACAGTCATTGCTTTTAATTGTTAGTTTGAATAGAAAAAACAGTTATTATCCTTGTTTAATATATAAAACTTAATGCTCCCAAATTGCATTAAAATGTTAATTAATTAATGTTTATTTTAACTAAAAATTATATTAAAACATTCTCCCATTAAGAGCAACTAAAAATAGAGAAAAAGTTTGTTCCAGGAAAGTCTTCCTAAACAATTAGCAAATTGCGAAACAAGAGTCGTAGTAAGTATACATAAACAAGTCGAAATTCTAGTTCTTATAGTGGAAAATAAATAAATATTACTTGAACTTACCGCCTCCATGGGAAACACAACCACCTGGCAGCCCTGGCCATTTGCAGGTGTGGCAACTCTGACACAAAATAAAAACAGAAACTGTTATGTTTTTGTTGTTGTTTTGTTTTTGGCTTTCGTGTGTGTGTTTTGCTATGTGTTTGTGGCTTGCTCAAGCGATTTGCGTAAATTGTGTTTGTTTGTCTATTCGGTGGCTAAAAATAGGAATAGATGCCGCAAAATATTCAAAAGCGTTTGAAACAATATTTTTGAGCCTCAGGTGTGCGCTCATTTCAGTCGGCTGAGTGACGGGCCCCCAGGCGAAAGTCGATATTCGAAGAAGATGGACAAACGCCGCATGCCCATGGCCACCTCCTCGTCGAAGGCGGCGGGGGCGGCAAAGAGTCCACAGATCAAGCGGGGTCAGCGCATCCTCACCGAGAAGCCATTTGCCTTTGTTTTGAAGTCCAAGTATCGCCTGGAGCGATGCGATAACTGCCTGGAAGCGTAAGTTCTGCCCAAGGTTCTCTCATCCACCGTCTGTCTCAAGCTCTTACCCTGCACAGGACCAAGGTGCTCAAGTGCTCCAACTGCCGCTACGTGTCCTACTGCAACCGCGCCTGCCAGTCCCAGGCCTGGGGCCAGCACAAGCACGAGTGCCCATTCCTGAAGAAGGTGCATCCCCGGATCGTGCCCGATGCCGCTCGCATGCTGTGCCGCCTGATCCTGCGACTGGAGCATGGCGGCGACCTCATCCGGGGCTACTACACGGAGCACGGCTCCCGCAAGTTCCGGGATCTCATGTCGCGTGAGTAAAGCATGCCCGAGGCTCTGGATTCTCCAGCTAACTCCCCTTGTCACTCCAGATTATGCCGAGATCAAGAACGATCCCATGCGGCTGGAGCACCTGGACTCGCTGCACGCCGTGCTCGAGGACATGATGGCCGAGAGCCCCAGCACGGTGCCAAACAAGACGGAACTGATGAGTATCTACGGTCGGGTAAGTGGACAGACACCTGTGCGCGGGGCGACAGGCCAGGAGCGGACTTCTGGGGGAAGTTTAGCTATAAAAGTCATGTGCAAACCCTGCAGCCGCTCCTGATGGCCCCATTTAGATAGCCATCAATGCCTGTGCCTTGCCTCTGGCGCTCTGCCAGGCATCGAGGAAGGGCTACGGGGTTCACATTCCCCGCCTCACGCTTACGCGCACCTCCTCCTCTTTCAGCTCATTACCAACGGGTTCAACGTGTTGGACGCCGAGATGAACTCCATTGCCACGGCCATCTACCTGGGCGTCTCGATTACGGATCACAGCTGCCAGCCGAACGCGGTGGCCACCTTCGAGGGCACCGAGCTGCACGTCCATGCCATCGAGGACATGGAGTGCCTGGACTGGTCCAAGATCTTCATCAGCTACATCGACCTGCTCAATACGCCGGAGCAGCGGCGCCTGGACCTGCAGAACCACTACTACTTCCTCTGCGTGTGCAGCAAGTGTACGGATGCGCAGGAATCCCGCGAAATGAACGCCGCCCTCTGTCCGAACCGCAACTGTGGCGTTGGCATCAACGTGGAGCGCACCCACTGCCCGCGCTGCGATGCCGGCATCAGTCCCAAGCTGAGGAATGCCTACAACGAGGTGATGGTCCTCACCCGGCACAATCTGGAGTCCATGAAGGACGTGGCCTGTGAGTGTTAAGACTTACCTAGCAAGAGCTTTGACTTAATCCTCTTCCCCTCCCTTCCAGACTTCGATGTGTGCAAGGTCTGTGTGGGCAAACAGACGGGCGTCCTCCATCCTTTGAACGTCTGGCACGTCAAGACCCTGGACGCTGCCTTTGAGGCCGCCATCGATGTGGGCAAGTGGACGGAGGCCTTGGACTACGGCCAGCGCCTGCTGCCTGGCTTCCGGAAGTATCACGGCGCCTGGAATCCGCTGCTGGGCCTGCTCCACATGAAACTGGGCAAAATCCAGCTGTACGAACAGCACGCCAAGGAGGCCTTGCATCATCTGGAGGAGGCGCTGCGCATCCTGACCGTCACCCATGGCCGCGACCATCGACTGCTGTCGGAGCAGCTGTATCCGCTGCTTCTCCAGGCGCGACACGAGGTCAGCAACTAGTTTGGACCAGAGTTGGGCACGAATCCTAACGGAAAGAGCAACCGAGCACTGACAAAAATTCGCCTCTAACGGAAAGAGCAGTGGGCTGCTCCCAGAGCAAAGGCCTGCCCATCCCTGGTTTAGACTATTCTTTGTTTTTATAAATACCAATTAAAGCTAAATATACACTTATTGCTGTGTGTCTATATTTATGTTTTCTGGGTTAAAGACGTAGTAATAATATTTACAAAATAAACTATATTTTTAGTGTATATTTCAGCCACAAACCTATGTAGGTTTCCTCCTTTCATACCTGCGGAGCCTGCTCAGGCCTATGAAATCATCGACATGGCCTGAACGCGGCGGCTGGTGTCCTGGAACAGCGCCCGTATGAGGTGTCGCACCTCGTCCGACTTGTAGTTGGCCGTCAGCGGTCCGGCGCCGTTGCACCACAGCTCGGTGATCTCCTTGAGCGAGGCGTTCATGATGGTCTTGAGCTGCTGCAGCTTCATCCACAGGCGCACTTGGAGCACCTCGTGCGGCTCGGCGAAGAGGGCTGGCGCCCGCTGCAGCACCACATCGATGAGATCGCTCAGCTCGGTGGCCATGGTGGCGGAAATGTCGCGCAGCGTGAACACGCGCCGTATGAGCTCCGCGGCCAGGGCGTTGATGAGCTCGCAAAAGGTGGCATTGTACACCGTCTCGGCCAGGACATTGATCCACACGTTCTTCAGCAGATCCAGCTGACGCAGGCACTGGCGCACCAGCTTCAGGGGACCTGTGCCCAGCGTGTGCTGGCTCTTGAACTCGAAGCCCTCCATGATCTCCTTGAGAATGGAGGTCTGGTAGGTGATTTGCACGCGCAGATGTCGCTGGCCGGTGGCCTGCAGCGACTTGGATAGCGCAGGAAGGCTGTCAAAGTCCCGGTTGGCGTGCTGGGCCACCCAGTGGGTGAGGAACATGCAGTTGTTGTGGAACAGCGCCGACTGCTGCGGAATGCTCTCGAGCAGCTTGCGGTGGACCAGCGGCACCTGGTCGATGTAGGTCTGCAGCAGGCTGGCATTGATGTCCGACAAGGGATTGCCGCTCTCGCCCTCCTCCGAGACGGGCTGGCGCAAAATGCGCTCCATCAGCTTGACGTAGTCCTGGAAGGCAGAGGGAAATGACTCAAGACTTCAAGAGAAGGCTCCTCCTCTTCATCACTCACCTGGGCACTCTTGGAGATCATGCAGCGGGGAAAGAGCAGGGGGTCGGCGGCCACCTCGGTGGGTGTGTTGTTGGGCGCCACCAGCACCATGTCCTGCAGGTCGCGCTGTATAATCTCGCCCGCCGTCTCCAGGACGCGACGGAAGAGCCGATTGCGATAGTAGGTCTTGTACTGCTCCACAAACTCGCCCAGAGCCCGATCCCGCTTCGGATTGATCAGGTAGCTGTCGGCGAGGAGCTGCTCGAAGTTGGTCACGTCCTCGCACAGCGTGGAGGACTGGTACTCCTCCATGGTCTCGGGCACGGCCGGCATCAGGCACTCGTCCACCAGCAGCTTGAGCATCTTGTCCTTGACGTGCTCCCCAATGATGCCGAACACATGCTGGTCGCTGGACACGCTTATGTTGATGCCGCCCAGCGTCTGGAGCAGCAGCCGGAAGTGCTCCAGCACCTCCTTGTAGTTCGGACGCAGCTGGGTCGAGCTGAGCTCCTTGGTGGAGTACGAGAGCGACAACTGGTCGTGGCCAGTGCCCTCGGTGAGCTCGCTGTACTCGACCATCACCGGTCGCAGGATCAGCGGCTCGACGCAGTTCTCCAGCAGGAAGTCACAGAGGCGGACCGGACTGTAGCGCTTTTGGAAGAGCGCCTGCACGATGTCCTGCAGCTGGGCCTCGTCCCGGCTGACCTGCAGGGTGACGCAGCGCGAGGTGGGGAAGGATTTGCATTGCAGCTGCACCAGTCGGTCGAAGCGCTCCTGCAGATTCTGCTGCAGCAGGTGGGCCTGCACCAGGTACTTCACCTTGATGGTCTCGTAGCAATCGAGCTCCTGGAAGATGCGCCGAACCTCGGGTGAGGCCACCGCCGTGGCAGCAGCAGCCTCGTCGCCGTAAATGAGCGCCCGCAGGCGGCCGACCAGGTCCAGGAGTAGCATGTAGTCGTTGGAGCTCTTGGCATCCTCCATCGAGTGGAAGACCTCGTCCACCTTGAGGACCTGCTCGCTGACCTCCAGGCCCAGGAGGATCTCGCGCAGCTCGCGTCTGCTGGCCGCCATCTTGGCGTTCGCCTCGTCCAGGGCGCCCAGTCCTTCGTTGGCGCCCGTCTCGAGCAGATCGCGAATCTCGCGCTTCAGCGAGTCCAGCTGGTCGAGGAAGACATCCGGCGTGGTGTGATTGGGCATGAACTCCGTGTAGTTGTCATCGATGTGCCGACGGACGTTCACCTGGCAGCGTTCGGAGCGCGTCAGCACATCCAAGATCGTCGACTTGGTGGCCTCCACGCTGGCGAATCCGTTGCCGCTGCCATGGAAGGCGTGCTGCAGCACCTGGATGTCCTGCGACTTTGTGGTCATGTTCGCGGCTCTCAATAAACGGTGCAGAGTCGAAATTGGAAGGTAAATATTAAAAAGACGATGCAATAGCGATTTACACTCTTTTAAAACCACCGATAGCACCGATTTCAGCGATAACACAGTGCTGAGGCCGTGCATGACGCCAACTATCGATAGTCAGTTGCGGACAAAGCTAAAAATGAACAATCAAAAAATAAAAATTTAAATAAAGTATATTTGCGGTTGAATTTAACATTAATTAGGGGAAAACAACTCTAAAAGTGGAGAACTGACTTAAAACGCAAAACGAGTTATTCAATTTCTTTAAAAATAGCTATCGATATCAATATTGATAGCTTGCGGGATAGGGTCACACTGAGCCCGTTATTTTTCAAATTGAAAACGAACTGTTAGAGCTAAAAGCTACATCATGAGCTACATTTTCTCTTGATTTTGTATAAGCTTCACTTACGTTTCAAATTATATAGTAATTATTTTGGATTTATCATCATTTATTCAAATACAGGTTAACACTGATATTCACTTGAAGTTAGATGCTTCTTTGTTATTTATGGCGTTTTTATCTTTATTTAATATAGAACAGTTTTAGAGAGAGGAAGAGAAAGAAAGGGGAGGAAGAGGAAAGAAAAAAAAGAAAGAAGGAAAGAGGAGAGGAAGAGGTGCCACTCATTAATATTTAGCGCAGTTACCACTTGTTGACAGCTATAACTCGTTGGGAATCGTAGTGCAACGCAAATTAAATATTTTTTACCATATTTATTTGCACTAGATCACCAAAGGGCAGTAAACAGGCAATATATTCTACCAACTGTAGCACAAAACAATAACTATTTATAGTCGGCAAAACAGGCAACAAACACTTCCCGAAGTTAGCTTCCCACCATAAAAAAGATCAAGAATAGTTCGATTTTCGATTTTATTATTGTTTTTGTATTTGGTTCTTTTTTCATAACAGTTTAATGTGTGTTGTGTGTGTTGGGTTCAAGTGTTCTCGTGTTCGTGTTGTGTTTTCGGCGACATCCCTTTCGCCTTTTGGGATTTACGAGGTGATTGCAAGTGTTTCGTTTTTTGTTTGGGGGGGTGGTGGGCGTGGTGTGGTTCTCAAAGCACCAATAACAGTTAAACAGAATGACAAAGACAGTACACAAAAAAATAAAGAAAAAAAAAACAATAAATAAATAAAACAGAGAGAGTACAGTACAAAATTACACAACAGAGAAATTCGACAGTCGAGGCCTCCTCACGATTATAGGCCGTTCACACCGTACACTGGGTTCTGGCGGTGGCGGTGGAGTGAAGTACATATCGATATTTGCACAAGTAAGTACATTGCATTCTTTTCTCGTTTCGTTTTATCGCTTTGCTTTTGGTGTGAATAATGATATTTTCAACAGATTATCAATTTACAATACATTAATGTACACGGGTTTTAAATAATAATAATAGTAATAGTAATAGTAAATCTACACAATATACATACACTATTTATATTCATATATAAATACAAATATAGCGCATTCTTCACTACAGACTATACAAAAAAATAATATATTTATAATGAAATTACACTTAATGGAGAGTTCTTTTTCTTTTCCCTTCTTTTTTGGATGGTTCCCCTAATTGTTTCGTATTTCCTGGTGTGGTGTGGTGTGTTGTGTTTTGTGTGTTGGTTTTCTGTTGTGTGTGCGTGTGAGTAGTGCGTGCATTTTCATAGATCTCGTCTCAACACATTTGTCTATAACATTTGTTCTTTGGGGCATCTGGGCCCGCATCTTCTCTTCTCTTAATTTCTGGTATTTTTTATATTATTTAATTATTTACTTATTTTTTGTTTTTGGCAATATTATGAATGATGAGCGGATTTAGAACGAAACAACAATTAGATGCGCTAGTGGGTGGTGGTGTGTGTGTGTGCAGGGGGTGTGGCGTTGGGCGGGGGGTGAGACTTATGCTTAGGAAATGTACAAATAAAATAAATCAATCAGACGCGGCGAGTGACGAGGGCAAAACACTGAAAAGCCTTGCCAAAAAAATTGTGCGATTTCTTTTGGTTTGCTGAGGGGGCGACGGCAGGCAGCAGGCGACAGGCGGCGATATGATGACTCCCTCTCTTCCTCTCTCCCTCTTCGGAGGCTCCTTAGACAGTCTCCAGCACGCGCACATCCTTCTGGACCACGTAGAACTTGTGCTTCTTGCCGACCAATCCCCAAATGACGGCCACATTCTCGATGACCACATTCACGGGTATCGTGCACACGGCTCCCAGCACGCAGGCCAGGAACCGGAAGAGTCCAAAGCGGTACAACGAGAAGGATTTGATCACGCCGAACACATACATGTAGATATTGATGGCCGCAATGAAGGCGCAGACAAAGTCCACGAGATTGGGACACGGTATCGGATACAGAGCCGCAAATATGATGTTCGACGTGGACAGGGGCATGGTGACCCACGAGTAGACGCTGATGCCCAGCAGCAGCTTGTGCTTGAGCGGTATCATCTTGGAGTGGACCACCAGCAGGATGCCCTGGAGCCAGCGCTTGCGTTGCTGCAAGAAGTCGAGCAGCGTAAACGGCGACTTCTCGTACATCTCGCCCTCGATGAAGTTGAAGGTGTAGCCCTGGCTGAAGGCGCGCATCGCAAAGAAGCAGTCCTCGGCCACAGAGCCATCGATGCCGTTGTCAAAGGACACGGCACGCTCGGCACCGACCTGGAAGGCAAGAGAATAAATGGGATGTGAGTAAGGACAGTGTAAACGTGACGTGAGCAGCAGCAGCAGAGAAGAGAGAAAATGAGAGGTGGTGCGGTTGCCAGAGCAGTGCAAAGTATTAAATTTTAATGCTTTGCACTGCTCTGGCAACCGCAACGTCTCGCGCGGAGCCAACTTCGTTTTTCTCTTACGCACACAAATGCAAGTCACATGTCATTGTATTTGTGTGGGCATCACTGCTCTAAACTAAGGGGAAATTCCCATTTCGAGCCCCGAACCTTACTTTTCATATTAAATATCAAGTAATTAACAGTTAAGCATGGTTTTTACCAGGAAATAATTAACAAATGAGAGCCGCAGCTCGTTTCTCTTTACGGACTTAGGGGCTGTCACACCGAAAGGTGATAAAGGTGATTCAAATTCCCCCCCTGCGTGCGTTGGTCATTAGGGAAATACCCACCTGGGTGACTACATAGCTGCCCTTCCAGCTGAACAGCGGCTTGTGGAAGAGCTTGAACTGCAGACGCAGCTTGCCCATGTCGTCCGACACCCGAAAGCTGTCCGCCAGCGTGGTCAGCCAATTGACCACGTTCTCGTTGGCGTACGTGATCAGGCCCTGGCCGAACGGATGCTTGCCATCCAGGACGAAGTTGATGATGCCACGCACCGAGTTCTCGGTGAGCAGCGTCTCCTCGTCTAAGTGCACGATCCAATCGCTGTCGTTCAGCACATTCACCGTGTCCTCGAGACAGTATTGCAGGGCCCGCGACTTGAAGAGCGCTCCGGTGCGCGTCTTGTACTCCTTGGGCACAACGATCTCACGAATGCGACGATGCTGCGATAGATGCACGGCCTTGTCGGTGACCACCTCGATGAGGAAGTTCTCCAGACCTGTGTCCAGGCAGGTGTTCATATTGCGCAGCACATTCGTCTTGACCAGGTCGGGAAAGTCGCCGCGCGTGACCACACGGATGCAGATGAAGGGCGCCAGCAGGGGGCTGCCCTTGAGGACGACCTTCTCGGGAAAGGCATTGTAGAAGACGAGGCCGCAGAAGTTGAACAGCACCTGGGGCAGCGTGAGGAGCGTGAGAAAGCGCAGTAAGTACAGCAGAACCGTGGCCACCTGGCCGTACTCAGTCCATGGATCGACGAGCGTGAACGAGTTCTCGTCGATCTTAATACCGCCGGAGAATACTTCGAAGGTAACTATCACAGTGATGAGCAGTGTGCAGTGCAGCAGGTGCTTTGTGGTGGAGTTCATCCTGATTGCGGGAGTGGTGTGTGGCGTGTGATGTGTGTTTAAGGTATTATTTTAAATTATATTTAATGGCTTTAGTCCAAGCGATTCCTTCCTTAAGTAGACTTGTGCTGCGACAGATCCGTCTTGCCTGCCTTGCGTTTGTTCGTTCGTTCCGGATGACTGGATGGTTGGATGATGGTCTGAATGAGTCAGTGGCTCGGCGCTATCTCTCCCACTGACTGGCTTCGGCTTGGTTATGTGTTTTGGTTTGGTTTGGTTTGATATTTGTGCTTCGGAAAGAGAAACGGAACGATCGGACCGGACCGGACCGGAAGTTAACCCAGTCACCGGCTTGATAAGTGCAGGGGTGCAGGATCCTCTATCAGCTCCTGGGGTTCGATGCCGCTGCTTCCTCTTCAGCTATTGGTGGACTTGGATACTCCCGCTGGCGTTGGCTTGCTTGCATTTGAGACTCTCAGCTCTGGTTCCTGGTCAGACATTTCTGCAAAGAAAAACGAAAGAGATATTATAAGTTTGGGCTAAAAATAAATATATAAAAAAGGAGAAGTCGGAGTAAAGGCTTTTTTATTAATCATTCAATATTAATTAAAATTTTTTTGAATTTGATTTTTTTTTTATTAAATTTTTTTTTTTTGAAATTTAAAAAAAAAAAAAATTTTAATTTTTAATTAAAATTTTTTTTTTTTAATTTTTTTTAATTTAAAATTTTTTTTTTTTTAATTTAATTTAATTATTAATTTTCCTATTTTCCCATACAATTAAGCTGTCTTATCCAAGCCTTTACGACTTAAATAGACTACCTTTCAGTGTAAGAAAACTTTTATAGAAGTTTTGAGGCAGATATCTTTAAAAAATCATGGCCCAGCCTCTGCCGGCACACGGTTTTCCATTAATTATATGATTTAACTGTCTAATTTAACCATTTACGACCTATTGACTACCCATCAGTGTAAGGAGACTATTAAAGAACTTCGAATCTGATTCTTAAAAAAAAATGTGTCCCAGCCTCTGTCGGCACACGGTTTACTATTAATTATATGATATAGATGTCCATTTCAAGCTTTTAGGACTTATATAGACTTCCTTTCAGTGTAAGGAGACTTTTATAGAAGTTTTGAGGCAGATATCTTTAAAAAATCATGGCCCAGCCTCTGCCGGCACACGGTTTAACTGAGAAATTGAAAATTTTAAAGCAAAATCTAGTCTTTTTTAGCGTTTAATAGCTACGTTTTTAGGCATAACCATTTGTTAAGCAAGTAACCTACATTTTCTCTCATTTCTAGCCCTAGGTTCCACTTTAAACATAAAACTTTATGGCCTGGGCACCGCTGCTTTAAATAAATTTTTTATATATTTTGTTTTGATATTAAAGCTCATGTTTTCAATATTTCCCGCACTCACTCTCACCATTGTTGCTGTTTTACTGAGTGATTCGGTCTTAGAACTAATAGTCTGCGACACGTAATTTGGCATAAAAAATTAATTAGTGCCGACTTAAATTTTCTAACCTTTCACATTGTATTTTTTCGAATTGAATTAGAACCAAGAGGGGACCGGGGGAAGCATATGTAATGCGGCGTACAAAATGTTAATCATCATCACCAGTATCGCGTGCCCGTCGACCCATAACTATGCATATAACTATTGATCACATAACCGCATATATTCCCCCACATTTCCCCCAACAGATTCTTCTCAGGCACAAGCAATTATACAGACATATGGGCCGCGTATAATTGTGAGGCAATTGGGAGAGTTCAGGGGCCAACGATTTTGATTACAATTGCCTCTCGGCATCTGTTCTGTTCTTTTTTTTTTAATTTTAATTTGAACTCGAGGAGGCGACTCTGGCTCATCGAGTATTTTCGGGTTGCCAGGCAGATAACGTCTCTGATCAGATGATCGTCATAAATGTCTATATTACACATTTATTTATACGCATACCGAGGCATCAATATCTAAGTGATTGTATTTGCCAAAGACTTCCATTCGCGGTGCCTTTCTTATAATGACTAAGCGAATCGATGCGATTAGAAGTATTTAAAAAAAGAAAAATGAGCAAGCAGCGACGGGGGCCAGGCCAATGAGCAATATACTTGGGGATACCAGGAAATGTTTAGATAAAATCAGCTCATTTTTTGAATGACAGTTTCGAGTGCATTTAAGAGAGGGAGAACGGGAGAAAGGGAGAAAGCGAGAAATCAAATTATTGATAAGAGCACAGCTCGACTGACTGCCATATCAGCTCATTAATCATCAATCATTAATCAATAAATATGATATCCCCAAAGAGAAGGTATATGCATTATCCACTCCGCCATATTGACCATGATTGACTTGCCTTCTTTCTTTCTTTCCACATAAAACCAAATACCCTGCCAGACTTGTATTTATGGCGAGAGTATAGCTTATCGATAGGCAATACAGCTGAGTTCCTGGCAAAAAATCAAATAGAACTCAAAAATTAAACTCAATCTGGAACAAACAAGTCAATTAATATTAAATATACGATGTAAACCATACAATGCGCCAGCATTCCGCTAAATACTGGAACCAGACACAAGGAACGCACAAAAGACTCGAAATCTGAACTGAATATAATAATAATATTTGATATGCCTTGTGATTCATGGCATTGGACTTGAGACGCGAGCTGAACAGTAGAAATGCCAGCAAAATTTTCCATGAAATCCCGCGGGAGTGTTCACAAGCCTAGGGGGTGTTCCATTTAGTGGGAATGCGGGCGTTTTAAGCGCTGGGACAGACATAAAGATTACACGCCCCATTAGCACCACCCCTTATCGATTTATCCGATTTATATACACACACATCGGGGCCTATTAATGGGAGGGAGCTTGGTCAACCAGCATGAAGCCACCAGGGACCCAAGACGCAACCAGGAGCAGCTTGGAGCAGAGACTCGTGATAACACGAAACGGGGGCCAAGTAGACTGAAGTGGTGCCTTGCCTTGTTTGACTTGGGTTCTTGGAAGAGCTCCTCATGTGAGCGGCGGTCCCCATATAATATATATTAAGTCGAACGCCCTCAAGGGGCCATACAGTGAATGCCGCCGCCTCGGGGTTTTCGCCATAAACAATCGTACTCTTGTACCGGAGCTTATCAACCTTAAGGGACTCAAGTTGTAATCGTCGTGTTTACAAGGGCATATCTTTGTGTTTTCAAGGGGGTTTTACAGCGAGAGAACAATGAATTCGAATAATCGGCTCTCAGATAAATATTTCCTATTGAAAGATGTATTATTTGGCCACGAAGATGATTTTAAAACACGGAAAACGATTTTAAATCGCTTAAAACCAAGTCTGAAAGTATGCAATGAATATTTCTTAAAGTATTTAAGCATCTTGAGGCTTTCTTTTAGGTGCTTTAAACTCGAAATCCCTTAGGTTTACCCTAAATAAATATTTCTTCTTAAAAAGGTGTATTATTTGTCCAGGAATACGATTTCAAAACACCTTAAAAGATGGTTTACTAGGAAAACGATTTAAAATCGCCTTAGAAAGAGTCTAAAAGTGTGCAATGAAGTATTTCTTGTTTGTTTTTTAACTTTTACAGCACGTTTTTACACGCTATGAACTCGAAATCCCTTAGAATTATCCTAAATAAATATTTCTGTCCAGAAATACGATTTTAAAACACCTTAAAAGATGGTTTACTAGGAAAACGATTTTAAAAGCGTAAAAATAAATATTTATTTTAGAAAAATGTATTATTTGTCCAGAAATACGATTTTAAAACACTATAAACAAATTATTTACAAAAAAAACTATTCCAAATCGCCTAAAACAAAGTCCAAAAGTATGCAATGAATTATTTCTTAGGATATTTAAGCTTTTAAGCTTTAGATTTACCCTTTTAAGTGATATACCCTTATATTCCTCCTTACATCCACCCTTTTCAGTGACATTTTCTCAAATTCAATCCCCTTAAGCAACCTCCACCGTACTTGTACCCATTTTTTATGGCCGATAACAAGCACTTCACCTGGAGAATACAGCTTGTGGAGTTACGTACGATTACGCTATTTGCAATCTCCGTGTGATAAGCGGCGGCCTTCGACAAATGCGGAATCCTAGATACGTCAACGCGCTCGCTCTTATCCCGCACTCGCACTCGCACTCGCATCCAAACCGATCCGATTCGATATAGACCCAGCTCCGGTTCGGGAGCAACCAACTGACAGCCGATGCCAATGACTCGTTCGCTCTCTCTCTCTGCGTCTTAGTCTTATCAAAGCGATTCGCAATCGAGATTGCAACAGCGAATGAATCAGAGGTTCAACGACAATTCCCGGAGAAGCACCCGCAGCCAGCCCAGTCAGCGCCAGCCTCAGATAACCCGCTCCTTGGCCTGCAAATCGGAATTCGAAAACGAATGCGAATCCAAATCTGAATCCGAACCGAAACCGTTGGCGTTGGGGGCGTAATGAACTTGGATCGCCGGCGATAACCGGTCCGCTCTTATATAAACAGCAAGTCGGACGGACGGACGGGACTGCCTTCGGTGCAATAATTTCCACAATAGTCTAGTGCTTTGTTTGTTTTGTTTTCTTTTTTTGTTTTTTCGCAACTAACTGCGAGAAAATGAAAATGAATGCAACGCTCCAGCGATTGCAGGGCGGCAGTGCACAAAATCAAATACAGTGGATATATGGGTAAGGGGGAAATTATGAAAAATAAATAAATAAAACGAGACTGAAATCGAAAGTGTAAGCCCTGGAAATAGCCATGAACTATGGGTAATGAATATATATTATCATATAATTATATTAAAGGGTTTTCGTTTTAGTTAATGAAATATTCAAAGCACCTTCTTAAAAGCATTTTCTAAAATATTTTTAAGAAATACTTTAAAGCTTGAAATAACCATTAACCTTAGGCATATCTAATATATTATATTCAAAGGATTTCAATTTAATTAATTTGGTATTTAAAGAACCTTCTTAAAAGCATTTTCTAAATATTTTCTAAAGTATTTCCAAGAAATACTTTAAGAATTTTAAGAATATTTCCAAGAAATACTTTAAAGCTTGATTTACACATGAACTTTGGGTATTTATAATATATTATTTTAAAGGGTTTTCTATTTAATTAATTTAATATTTGAAGTGCCTTCTTTTAACCCTTTTTTTAAATATTTTCCAAGAAATACTTTAAAGCTTGAAATACCTATGAACTTTGGCCATTAAATGTAATGAATATTAAAAGGCTTTTATATTAATTAAATCAATATTTGAAGCACCTTTATTTAACCCTTTTTTTTTAATATTTTCCAAGAAATACTTTAAAGCAGTGATGCCCAAGCCCCCGCCACATGTGGTTGGTAAAAACTCTGCCGGTTCTCTGCCGCTACACAGACAGTGTAATCGTGACGTGAGCAGCAGCAGCAGAGAAGAGAGACAATGAGAGGTCGAGTGGTGCGGCATTAAAATTTAATGCTTTGCACTGCTCTGGCAACCGCAACGTCTCGCGCGAAGCCAACTTCGTTTCTCTCTTACGCACACAAATGGAAGTCACATGTCATTGTATTTGTGTGGGCATCACTGCTTTAAAGCTTGCAATAACCACTTTGGTTATTAATTATATTTTATATTAAAGGGTTTCCATTTTAATTAATAGTATAATTAAAGCACCTTCTTTAAAACATTTTTTAAATATTTCCTAATATTTATTAGAAATTTCAAGCACCTTTTTAAAATATTTCCCAATATTTATTAGAAATTTCAAACACCTTCAGCTCCTAACCATATCCAATCAAGTTTATATTAAGCTGTTAAACTTATCGCCGCTGTTGTAAATAGTTTATTTCAAAGCGATGGCTCTTATCCAAATTGCACTTGATATTTTTCACTTTTAAAGGTCACCAAAATGATTTTCCATTTTTGTTTTTCTTTTTTCCGCTTTTTTTTTCCGGCGATAATAACTACTGTAGTGTGCGCGATGCCATTGCTGATACTGGTTACTGGTTACTGGCTGGTTAATTGCCGCGGCACATTGTTCCCGGGGACACAATATAATGCGAGGCACCAAGTGCAGGTAAATCTAATCGCAGACCAGGTGAGCTAGCCAGCTAGCTAAATAGTTTGCTATAGCTGAGCACCTGCCCTGAGTCACATCGCCACACTTGGGAACTTGGGCACTTGGATACATTAGTTTCAAGTTAATAGTACCGGCATAGGCCTGTACTCACTTCCCTCCCCATATTAACCATCGGAGAGGGTTTTGTTCCATTAATTAGCACGTCTCCAGGTTGGCCTAGACGTCAATTAAAAGCAAGTAGACACGGGCACAGGAAAAAAATAATTCAAATTCAGCACAAGCACCGAAAAAAAAGGAAAGGAACTCAAGTATATATATTAAATATTAAAGAAATCCTTTGAAACTCTTGTTTAATAATTTTAAAGTTTATTTGGGCAACCAAAAACCAAAGTTTGCACCCAAATATTATGAGAAATGTCACAAAAATTATATTGGTTTGTCAGAGAAACCCCTTTGTTGATTGATAGATAGATAGATAGGAAATAAAACCCATAAAAATACCTTCTTTCCTCTAAAACCCATAGTGAATCATATATAAATAATATATTCAAATCAGCAACACTTAGTTTTCTGCCAGTGCACACACTTCAGTCAATGTCAAAGTCCGTCCGTGCTCGCTCTATGAATGGGAAATCCCGCAGTTCACGGGGCTCGTTCCAGGTGTCATGAATTACAGGGCACTGTTTAGGGTTACGTTTTAATGCCTCATCTCTCTCGCTTCCCGCCCGGCTCACCAGTCCATGATAGCGTCCAGCTCTTTTTATTTTTCTTTTATTTTCGTTTCTATTTACAAATTTCGTAGATTTCGCATTTATCGTATTTCGATTTCGCAGCACGTTCGATTCTCGATTCTCGATTCGTTTTCGATTTTTGTTCGCGTTTTCTGCTCTGGTTTTCCTCTCGTGCTTCGAGCTCCGAAGACGGTCGCAGGTACACTAAGCTCCGTACAAATCGGACAGGTACACACCACTCGCAGTACTCGGTAGTCGGTGGTTCTCGGTGCTCGGGGCTCTGTACTCACTAGCCAGCCGGTATCCGGTGCGAGTACCGTACCCATTGGCCTGGAGTTGTGACTGTGTGTGCCCGTCATAATAATAAATTAAATACGTTATCAAGCGGCAAACGCAATCAGAGGAGGGCCATAGCCCAGAACAGGCCAGAACTTGGGAACGGGAGGAGTACCAGGCCCAATGGTTAAATGTGTATTTTTGGTACACGGCGAATAAGAGTCTGGCAAACTCTTACGTATTAACCAAAGGGGTCTTATCATCCCGGAAATCTATATGAGAGAGTGTACCAAGTACCCAAGCCTTTTCTGCAGTGCGAAAAACTAAGTTATATCATTCGGTATCCGGTGGTATGTTTATGATTTCAAGCAAATTTTGTTTCTCTAAACAGAAAGAAGAAAAAAAAAGGTTGTTTACCTTTAAGGTTTGCGAACTTTTAA
Source organism: Drosophila triauraria (assembly GCA_014170255.2). Taxonomy (NCBI): domain Eukaryota; kingdom Metazoa; phylum Arthropoda; class Insecta; order Diptera; family Drosophilidae; genus Drosophila; species Drosophila triauraria. The sequence continues at coordinate 2,106,097 of CM024333.1, read as the reverse complement.
AGCAGTAATGCCCACACAAATACAATGGCATGTGGCTTGCATTTGTGTGCGTAAGAGACAAACGAAGTTGGCTTCGCGCGAGACGTTGCGGTTGCCAGAGCAGTGCAAAGCATTAAAATTTTATGCTTTGCACTGCTCTGGCAACCGCACCACTCGACCTCTCATTCTCTCTCTTCTCTGCTGCTGCTGCTCACGTCACGTTTACACTATCTGTGTAGCGGCAGAGAACCGGCAGAGTTTTTACCAACCACATGTGGCGGGGGCTTGGGCATCACTGTTTTAAAGTAATTATGATAAACAAAAATATTCCTTACATTTTTGTATTGATTTATAAAATTTTTTTATTTGTTATAAACATTTTTAAATAAAAAACGTAATACTTCAACGTTTTTCTAGCAAACCCAACGTCACACGTACTTTTTGTTGGGCTTACATACAAATTAAATAGTTTCTACTGCAGATTTAGTTATTTCTGCCAGTGTACTGCCCCCGACTACGTCTTAATCGCAGCGGCGACCACTTCTTGAATCACTTGAATCACACGCCGAGTGCAGATAGTAAGTACATTGGGTCCCGCACTCACTCACACTCGCAGTCACACTCACACTCACCCTCAAAGTGACTCTCTGTCACAAAGGGGTGACTAATTTGGAGCGTGTGCACTCGGCACCCCATGGTAGGAGCATCGGTCGGAGTAGGACAGAGTGGACTCCAAGTACACTTCCCCCGAAATGTCGTCATGGGTCAAAGAGATAATGATATGAGCATTCCATAGTGGTTAAAAGATAGTAGCCAGGTAGTCGGTGTTCTGTTTCAGTGGCATTATGACAGCAGAGCGCGATAACTCCGTTTATTTCCATAAATACAGATAGTCGGATAATGTGTCCATATGAGGGATATGAGCAATTAATGAATAGCATTAGCAGGGAAAGGAGATGAAGTGCAATCAATAAGTGAAAGTTCCTTAATAAATCAAAGAAAAGAAAGAACAATTTGTTTAAGGTGGTATGACACTAGCAAGGGTATTCCTTCAGTTGCTCTAGTTAAGGAGGTATAACACCAGCAAGGAAATTCATTCGTTTTGTATCTTAATTCGGATGTTTGGGATATTAAATACAAGTACTTAGTATCCCTTAATAAATCAATGAAAACAAAGAAAAATTTGTTTAAGGTGGTATGACACTAGCAAGAAAATCTCTTAATAAATCAATGAAAAGAAGCAAAAAAGGTCCCTTTTTTTTAAGGAGGTATGACACTAGCAGGGAAATACATCAGTTTTTTATCTTAGTTTGGATATTTGTGGAATATCTCTTTTATAAATCAATAAAAATACAGAAAAAGGGGGCTTTAGTTTAAGGTAGTATGACACTAAATAGGAAATTCACCAGACTTTTTATTTATTTATTTAGTTTAATTTAAGGTGGTATGACACTAGCAAAGAAATTTATCAGTTTTTTATCGTAATTTAAATATTTTTGGGATATTTAATACAAGAAACTAGTATCCCTTAATAAATCATTAAAAAGACAGAAAAAGGGGGGCTTTAGCTTAAGGTGGTATGACACTGGCAAGGAAATTTATCAGTTTTTTATCGTAATTTGAATATTTTCGGGATTTTAAGACAAGATATCACTAGTTCATTAAAGAGTATAGTATAGTAAAGGCTTAAGGAAATGTACAGGAATTAAAAATAGTATTTCCTTGAATCAGGCGATAGTTTGCGTACTACATTAGCTCGTAAACTTTGGGTTAAAGATATTAAAACTAAAACCATTTGCCCAAGACGCGATGGAGACGTGTAGTGAATATTAAGGACTAGTTTTACGACTCAGCTGGCTTCCGTGGTAGGATAATAGTGTCACTTTGCCCGCCATGACATCATAGGTCAGGCAGAAGAGGGAATACTAGGTGATAGTTTTTCTTTTACTTTTTTGGCTGTTCGTTAGCCTCATTACTATTGTGCTCCTGTCTTTTGTGTGTGTCACGCGCCTCAGGTGAGCAGTGGGCGATGGGCGCTAGTTTCCGAGTCAGAGACGCAGCTAGTTGGAGCGGGAGAGAGGAGCGCTTATCGCAGTGGGTTGAGCAAACAGCGGCATGTGCTTATGTGCAGTGTGTCTGTATTTGTGCCAGTGTCTGGCCATTGATAAGAGCCGGCAAAGCACACAATCAGCATTGGTTAAATACCTAAATTTAAGCAAGAGTCGCCCTGTAAATGCACTGTCCCCGCAGATGAAGTCAATCAATAAAACAAGTAAGAGAGCTGCTCGACTATTAGATACCGGGTACGCAAAGCTTTGAAGAAATCTTTGCTGGGCAAATGTTGCCAGAGATCTATGCTTGTTGCTTGGGTCTGGCAACACCGTTAAGGGGGTTGCCATTGCATATAAGTTTTTGAACTTGAGACGCACTAAAAACTTTTCTTACATCTTTTTTACCTTTTCTTTTCTTTTAATTGAGATAAAGTCGAGTTTCAATTTTGTTGACGATCTCAGGCCATATTCATTCTTATCTGAATCAGCTTTTCACAAAGTGCAGCGGCGTCAACTTTATTAAATTGTTTATTGTCGTAAGAGTAAAAAGCTTGATAAATGTTATTTTAAATGGCTCTTAAAGAGCGATTAATTCCCTTGTTGGCTTATTCAGACTAATTGAAAAGGAGCTTGAAGAATGCAAATCCCTGCCTGCAAATATTACAGTATTAACGCATTCATTGACCAAAGATATTGATCGTTTAAATGCAGTAAAAATTCAGGGAATATTCCAAAGAATTTCCATTCGCTTTCCAATAATCTAACGTTTATGTAAACACAAACATTCTTCAAGGAATGTAAATATTAGGATTCGAAAGTGTTTAAATCGTATTCCAAACATTTATATCATTTCCGCCCCCAAACGGAAACAGTTCTTCTTCTGTGTTTACGTCGAAGAATTCAATTTCTCTTCCAGAATGAATCCATCCAACTTGGAATATGGAAACAGGAAAAAAAAGAGAGTGAAATGAACTCACACATAAACATCCTGTAATGGGGTGTGGTGGTGTGCGTGGTGACTGTACGAGGGAGTGCTGGAATAACAATTTAAGCACACACACCCTGCTGCAGGGGACGGAGAGAGGCGGGTTAAAAGGGGGCCAAATTGCGGGGAAACCCTTGCTCAAGGACTATCCTCGCCTGCTATGAATATTAAAGGCAGACGAAAGTCACGAGATCCCCGAGTAACTTTCCAAGTTAACAGGTCACAATGCCACACCGAAAAACATAACAGAAAAAAAAACACAACCAAACCTAAAACAGTTGCGGTCACAAGCGAAGTTGATACAAAATTTATTAATGTGACTTTTTTAAAAGAAAGTTCTCCTAAGGATCTCTATTTGGATAATTCAGCTAGCAATTTGGAAAAAATAAATGTTTTATTTGTTTTAATATAATAATTAAATTCGATGACATTATAGTTATCTAAATTTGAATCCTATAGTTTCGACTCTTGCTGTACTGACACACACAAGCGCGCGCGCGCGGACATGTGCAACCTTCGTGCCAACAAAAACAACAAATAACCGAAATGTGCTAATAGGCGGCCCCAAGGGCAAGAGAGGGACGGCGCGGCCTGAGGGGGCGTTGCGTTTAGCGGGTGGCTAACTTGATTTGTTCGATATGTTCCAATAGGCAATGGGCATCCAAAATTCAATCCACTTACCATACTATTTCCATGCCAGGCCGGGAAGTGGGAAGATGAAGAGAAGTGTCCGAATTTGTTTGGGCTGTTTTTTTCGTTCGTTTCTGTCCGTGTCTTTTCTTCGGCTCTCTTTCGCTGCAGGTTGTTGTTGCTGCTGCCCCTGTTGTTGGGTTTTTTCGGAGGCGGGGGCGTGGCGGGAGTTTTCCTTGGGTGCCTTGGGTGTGCCGCAAAAATGATACACACTACAAACAGAGACAGTCGTGTAAACAATTGAAGATACAATATCGATGACGCGCGCCCAAGACGCTATGCTCTCTCGTTCGCTCTCTCCTCGGTTGTTGGTGTTGCAGCTTCTTCTTGTTCTTGTTTTCCGTAACCTTTTTGGCGCCTCTCCCACTCTCTCTCTCTCTCTCTCGCTCGCCCTTCCTTCAGCTCTCTCCCTCTCTCTGTCTGTCTGTTGCCAGCGGCGCCGATTTGTTTGGTTTATTTTTGTATTAGAAACTTTTGTCAATGCTGCCGCTTTGTTTTTGTTTCATTAATATTTGCGATTTAATATGGAATATACATGAGTATATATTTAAAAGCGCAAAGCCTTGCTAATTGCTCGGCGTTTCTTCACCTTTCTTCACCGGTTCACCGCTCTCGCTCACTCGCTTTGCGTGCGTACTTTGCACCGCGAAAACCGAAAAAAAAACTCAAATAAAAGAGATCCCGAACACACTAAGCTACAGGCTTTAAACTTTGCAGGCCGACGAGGAAAATCGATAGATTTTCCCACAGCACAAGAGCACGGGACGCCTTTTCCTTTTTTTGTTTTATTGCAATTTTTTTCTCTTCACTATGCGCGTGTATGTTTGCGCGCGCGTGTATGCGTGTTTGGATCCGGGCGGGGGCGAAGGAGTGTGTGTGTGCGAGACGTAGGGAAATTTGTTGCAATTTCTGCAGTTCACTTTTTGGACTGGGCGTTCTCGTGGGTTCGCGCGCACATTTCGGGATTCAGGCCCACCTCTGCTTCTTGTTGTCTGTCTTTTCGCTTCATTCGCCTCGAGCCAGTGTGACCGCACCGAAACGATGAGAATAATCCAGCATTTGCGGTTTTTCGCCTCCAAGGCAGCTGGTCACACTACGTATCGAGCCAGTGTGGCTGCACCAAAAAATTAAAAAGAGCCAGCACTGGTTTGAGGATTTTCTCTTCCGCTGCCTCTGGGCACACATCTAAGGATATTCTCCTTAGCGGCTTCTGGTCACACTGTCGCGATGTCAAAATTGCGAAAACAGTATGACCAGGACTTAAAATAGGTGGGAAACTTTGCTTTTTTGAACTAAGGCGCGAAAAAAACTCACCACACTCTCGTATTTAGCAAATATTTTCGAACTTTAGTTAGGACCAAATGAAAAAATTAAGAAATCTTTTTTAAAAACATAAAAATTAATTAATTTTACACGCAAATTTCGAGTAAATTCTTTTAAAAAACAGAAAATATATATTTCTGATCGAGCTATAAAAGTATTAGTCTTATTTAAGTAAATTATAAGTTTAAACATTCTAAGAGAATTTTTCAGATAACTAAGTTCACCCTCAAAATATTTAATATTTATTTGTTTTTATATTAAACTTAAATTAAATAAGTGAAATTGTAATTTCCAAAAAAGCGAGATGAAAACTAAGTTCTCAGAAGTCCAATTATAATACGACAAGAAAATACATGTGTAAAGGGAATTCTTGAAAGGGGCGCGCATATCGACATATTTCCTTCTTTAACTTATGGGTTAACCAATTTATTTAAACAAAAAATAACTTAATGCCTTTAAAAACGTACAAAAATAAAAAGGGGGAAAATGAAAGGTTGATTGGAAATTAAGGGAATTGAGAGAAACATTACAGATAAGTGACTTGCCTCGCCACGGCGCTTCAGGTGTGAGAGGTCCCATCGTCCTGGCGATGGCGAGGCGTCTTTTTTTTTATTCTTTTAAATTTACATCTCGTATTTTATATATATTCTTTCTGGGCTCTTTTCGAGCACCACGTATGTGTGTGTGTGTGGGGGTTTTCTTAAATTTAGTTGTCTCGTCACCGAAAAGATCATTAGTTTTGTGGGTTTTTGTGTGTTTTGTGTGTGTGTGGCAAAAAAGGGTTACAATTTCTTTCTTCTTGTGTGTAAGGGAGTGTGAGTTTTCTCTGTTTCTTTTTTGTGGCCAATACATTAGGCTAAATAAATATTTTTACACTTCTTCGCGTTTTGAAATTGTGATTTAAGAGTAGAATTTAAGGTTGGTTCCTCGTGTTTGTGTTTGTTTTTGTTGTTAAATATGTATACAAATAAAAAAAAAATGGGGATATTTAACATATAGTATCATCCAAGAAAAGTAGGCCCCCTCATCGTTCTCATCCTCGGCCTTGTAATCCTCCTCCTCCTCCTCTTTCTCCAGCTGGATACCAGCGATACCCCTCGCCCCGCTCTATGTGTCCGACTTCCATAGCTTAATGGTCTTGTCGTTCTCGAGCGCGGCGGAGGCAATGATGTTTTCAGTGGGATGGCAGGCGGTGCACAGTACGGTGTCGGTGTGGCCCTGCAGCTTCTGGACGACCTCCTTGCTCTGAAGATTCCAGATGTAGACCATGTTGTCTTCGCTGCCGCTAACGATCCACTGGATATGGGAGAAAGGATATAATGTTTATTGATACAAATAATATTCGAACAAATAAGTACAACTAATAACTGAATTTCTAGCTATAAATAGCATAAAATAATCACTCACCTTGCCACCCGTCACCGAGAAGTTGGCGAATATGCAGTACTTCTCGTTCTTGTGGCCCGTGTACGTCTTGAGGCACTTGCCCTTGGAGTAGTCCCACAGCTTGAGTGTATTGTCCAGCGTGGCGGCCAGAATGTACTTGCCGTTGGGCGAGAATTTGACAAAGCTGACGGGCGGATTGTCGTCGTCAATCAGCGTCTTCAGGCACTGTCCGCTGGCCGTGTCCCAGATGCGGCATAGACCATCGTAGCTGCTGCTCACGATCAGCGAGCCATCGCGGTTGAAGTGAACCGCGGAAACGGGATCAGAGTGAGCGGGCAGGGTCTTCAGGCACTTGCCCGTGCGCACGTCCCAAATGCGGACGCTCTCGTCGAAGCTGCCCGACACAATGAGATTTGACTGCGGATTGAAGTTGCAGCAGAACACATAGTTGCTGTGTCCCTTCAGGGTCTTCAGGCTTTTGCCGGTGCTCAGCTCCCAGACCTTCAGAGTCTTGTCATCGCTGCCGCTGACAAGGAGGCGCGAGTCCGAGCTCCAGGCCACATCGCTGATGCCCAGCTTGTGGCCCGAAATGGTCTTCTCAAACTTGCCATCGTAGGCGCCCCAGATTTTGATCAGTTTATCGGCCGCTAAAGGGAGAGAAGGTGAAAAGAATGCCATGAGCATCGTAGCTCTTAGTTTGCTGCACTATCGCTGATATATACTCACAGGAGCTAGCCAGCCACTCGCCGTTGGGGCTGAACTTCACGGCTGAGACCGCCTTGGTGTGCCCGGCCAGAGTAAACTTGAGCGTGTAGTTGGGCTTCACCGACAGCGAGCTCTTGTTGGAGACGCTGCTGTTCGAAGATGTATTGGCCCCGGTGGCCACCGAGTTCGGCTGCAGCGAATTGGGGCCGCTGGGCGCAGTCGGCATCGGTTGCTGCGGCGGATGCACCACGCCGGGATGGCCGCCGTGAACGGCTCCGATGGGCACCATGTCCGCTCCTGTTACTCGCTTTAGCTACTTCTCTTTCCCTCCTTCGCAGGCTGAATCTTCCTTCCTTTACACACACTGTCCGCACACTTTTGCTCCGCGCCGCACACGTGCTTCTTCTTCCGGCCGTAGGAACGCCGCTGGCCACTGACCGCTGACCGCTGTTTTACGCTGTCGCCTCAAATCTGGCGCTGGAATCTTTGCTGGCTGTTCGCGTCGGCTGTCCTCGCGGGCGTTTCTCCGTAGGGTTGCCGCCGGCCTGCACTGCTGCGTTATTGTTTGTTTTAGGCGGTCGCTTGGCTCGCGTTTCGTGCCACACGTGAAAAATAATAAATTGCTAGTAGAGTGACCGTTGCGGGCTATCCTCGAAATGCTGTATGCAGTGGGCCACCATCCGGTTGAAGCGGCGGCGTGTTTATTGGTTTTTAGCGTGATTTCGCTGAGGTTTTTAGTTATTAGGGTCGGGAAAAAATAGCTTTGAATGTTTCCGAGCTGTGTTTCACGTCGAACTTGGTTTGGCGAAATCAGTTGTCGAATGTGATGAAGTGAAAGTAAAAGCGCCGCCTGCTTAGCGTTGCCAGATCGCTATCAGTTGAGCGCCTACTTTGTGTACAGTTGAACTTTTCAATTAATTCATGTTGTATTTTTTAAATTTATTAATGTTTATTTAAGAATTGTGAACTATATCATGTTAAGAATAATGTGTTAAATAAATTAAGAAAAGTTTTATTGAAATATTCCTGATTTTCCGATGTTATTTAGAGGTACTTCCTTATAAGTAAATAATTAGTACGACATTAAAATAGTTTATCTTAAATAAATTGGAAGTCAAATAATTTATTTAATTTTTTAAACGAAATTTTCAACTAGACTTGCGAGTTTTTCGAACAATAGTTACGACTGTGCATGATACAGTTTTAAAAGGTAGTCTCAACGAAAGAACTGCACTCTGTAGAGTTCGACACTTTTGATATTTTTTTTCCCTATCTAGCAATTTATTCCACTGGTTTAAGCTGTCAATAAGTGGTAAACACGTTAAAAACTGATGAGGGGAACCTCTTTATTACACTTCCTCCTTTCTCCTCTCTCTCTCTCTCTCTCCGCTTTCTCCCTCCTTTCTTCTCTCCAAGGCAAAGCTCTCTGCACTACTCGCGTACTTCCAATTAGCGTTGCACTATAATTCCCAACTGGTTCTAACTGTGAATAAGTTAGCAGGCTGAATAGTGATGATGGGCAGGCTTTTTTCTTCTTCCTCTTCCCTTCTAAAACTGCAAAATATTTTATATTTTAAATAAACATATTTTAAATCGTGATGAGACTACCTTAATTATTTGTATCATGTACTGTATGACCAGCTCCTCGTAAACAGGGTTTTCTACGCCCGCCTGCTGCGGTCACACTGCTCCTATAGAAAAAAAACAACAAAAAACAACCCCAACGCAAAACCAAAACATTCCCCCAAATCGACGCTAAATTTGAGAGCAGCAGCAGCTGGCACAGGACCAAGGACCCGCGACCAAGGACCAAGGAGCAAGGAGCCACGATGAACGGACTGCCGCCGAGCAAGCACTACAACCTGACGCACTACCAGCAGCGCTACAACTGGGACTGCGGCCTGTCCTGCATCATCATGATTCTGTCGGCCCAGCAGCGAGCGGAGCTGCTGGACAACTTCGAGGCGGTGTGCGGCGAGGAGGGCTTCGGATCGAGCACGTGGACCATCGACCTGTGCTACCTGCTGCTGCGCTACCAGGTGCGCCACGAGTACTTCACCCAGACGCTGGGCATCGATCCCAACTACGCGCAGCACACCTACTACTCCAAGATCATCGACAAGGACGAGCGGCGGGTGACGCGCAAGTTCAAGGACGCCCGGGCCCATGGCCTGCGTGTGGAGCAGCGCACCGTTGGCATGGAGGTCATACTGCGTCATCTGGCCCGCCACGGTCCCGTCATACTGCTAACGAACGCCTCCCTGCTCACCTGCGAGGTGTGCAAACGCAACGTCCTGGAGAAGTTCGGGTGAGTTACTCAGTCAGCCCACTAACTCCCACTAAATTCCCCACTAAAACCCACTAATCCCACCCCATCCCGCTCCCGCCCGTTTGAAAAGCTGTTTTCACATACATTGCATTGCCCGAAACACACGCATGCCGGACTACAAAAGGTACGCCGGACACTATGTGGTGCTCTGCGGCTACGACATGGCCGCCCAGAAGCTCTTCTACCACAACCCCGAGGTCCACGACGGCCGTAAGTGCTTCGATTTCTGCCATGTTGAGTCATTTCATTGATTTTTTTCGTCTGTAATTCTTGGCCCCTTTCCCACAGACATTTGTCGCTGCTTGATCGAGTCCATGGACACGGCCCGACGCGCCTACGGCACCGACGAGGACATCATCTTCATTTACGAAAAAAAGGAGGCCACTCGCGAGTAAATGGAGTAAACAGGGAGCAATGGGAGCAATAAGAGAGAGAGAGGAACAGGAGTACCTGCTGAGCTTGCCAGGTTGCCAAAAGGAGAAAGTGGAGGATGGGATCTGAGCTATGTGATATTAGTACGTTAGAGGAGGAGAAGGAAGAGGGTAATGGATGAAGGTTGGAAAGCTGCTGCTGCTACTTGGTTAACTTTGGCACAACAGTGTACTTTATTTAGGTATTTGTTAGCAGTTGGTCCCCATAAAAAACAACAATTACAACAACGTTTATATGTAAACAAGCCAGCCAGCGCTGTGGGTCGATTATTGCTCCAAAATCCTGCCTTGTTTCGCAAGGGAAAGCTACGGATAATACCTAGCTGCGTTCTATGTCTTATTTTTAAGTTAGGAATTGTACAAAAACTTAGTTTGTAAATTTGTTTTGTTTGTGAAAGTTGTAGTTTATGTCAGGAAACATTTTAAATTAGTTCGTATACATATTTGCCTTTATAAAAGATATAATCTCCATACATTCCGTTGACAAAAAAGGTTATTTAAGTACAAACATTAGTCTTAATCAAAAGAATACTCTCTTTGTATTTAAAAAAAGGAACTATCCGTTTTTCTTTAGTGAATTTCGGCCTCTGTCTGCATTTATTTAAGGAATTTAATTATTTAGGCGAATATTATCCGTAGCTATGCCTCTGAAACATGCAATTTCGAAGTCGACCCACCCCTAGCCTGCATTCCAATACGATTATGCATATTTTGTGTGATGTGTACGTAGAAAATACAAAAAAGATTATTGTTCCAACCATAGCCTGTGACTCCTTGCATACTCCTTACTTGGCCGGCTTCTGCTCATCGCCGTCACAGATGGGCTTGTAGAGCAGCTGCAGCTTAATGTGCGGCGCCTCCACGGGCAGGATTATCTGGCCCTTGTCATCCGTGTACTTGGCATATGGTTGCTCGGCGAAAACTTCGAAGCCATGCGAGCGGAATATCTTTTGGGAGAAGATGCCGGTGGCATCGGCCTTCAGCATGCGAAAACCGTTCTTTTTGGCCACCGCCAGCGACTGCTTGACCAGCTCGTTGGCAATGCCGCGGCCCCGAAAGCCCGAGTCCACCGAAAGGATGCGCACATCGAAGCAGCGGTCCACGTCGAATCGCTTGAAGAGATCGTTTTTGATGTTGTGACGATAGAGCAGCTCAAAGATCTTCCGGAAGCCCGGGTCGCAGCTGCTGTCCAGCTTTTTCAGCGCCTTGGCCGTGTCGTCGGCCCTCAGGATGCCGTTCAGCACTACGCCAGCTATTTTACAGCTGCCCTGCTCCAGGGTCATCAGGCTCATGCGATCCTCCATAGCCTCCACACAGTGGTCCTCCAGCTCCTTGCTGCTGCATCCATTCTGGCACACGCCAGCGGCCTTGTTCAGCGGCTCGTCGGCGAAGAAGTTGCAACGCAGGTGCTCCAGCACCTGGTCGTAGTGTTCGGGCTTAATGAGTTTGTACTCCATGGGTTCGCTGTTGCTGTTCGCAGAGGCACTTCTTGTCTGGCCGAGTTCTGGGAAAAATAATGAGAGTATTTTTATTCTTTTTTGTTTTAAATTTACTTTATTTGGTAATATTTTTAATTTATGTGTGCCAAACATTTTTGTTTATTTAATTATAAGGCCAGAAACCAAAGCACTCTTAGTTTTTATTAGATACAAATTGTTTCTCAAGGTAGTTAACCTTCTTCAACAGTAACCACCCATAGAAAGGGATTTTATATGTAATATATTTATATTTTTAAGTTCTATATAAATATTTCTATTTACTTTTTTTATTTTTATATTTTTAAAGATTTATTTCTTAAAGGAAAGTCACAGAAATTGCTTTAGGCTTTTATCGAAAAGGTTTAACATTTTGTAGCAAACTTTTGGACTGAATTCAAAGTGTTTTCAAAACGTACTTTACTTTTTCTGTATTTAAAATAAAAAAAAAAGTTAAGAAATTATCATTCGATAATTATAGATTAGTAATTAGGCTTTATATATATTTTGTTGAAATATACCTTATAAAAGTAGAGATATTGGGACTTAGTTCGCTTGAAGCCTGTTGCTGCGTTTCTGTTCAAAATATTAATTTTAGTCTCGTAAAATGGAATAAGTTAAGGTTTTTAGATTGAATTTAATATAATACAATTTAATCTTTCATTCTTTTCCAATTAAATCCCATAACACATGCAAATCTCTCATATGTGAAGGACATTTTTCTTTTTTCTAAAACTCAATTAGTCGTTGCCTTTCCTCACTTTCCCTTTCTCCCACTCTCAGCTTCGGCACTTCAACCTAATGACACACCCCCATTTGGCACACACACACTTCACACTCTCTACTTGATCTCTGGACCAAGACAAAGGTTGTATCACCTGTCGTCGCAAAACGTCGCAAAGTGATTTGATTAGTTCCAGGCCACACGGAAATCTCTCGCGGATTAGGCTCGGATGAACGGTTGGACGGTATCGAGACGACTTCAGGAGGACTCTGGACGCTGTTGGGACACTGCTCTGTTGTTTGTTTTCCTTGTAAGCTGGCCAGGAAAAAATGTGTAACCTAGTTGTGGGCGCTGTCAGAGGCGAACTACGACTGGCGGCGACTGGAGCAGCCAGCAGGAGCAGCGACAAAGGCGAACGACAGCAACAGCATCCCAGTTGGGGGCACTGAGAGGAAAATTCCAGGTTCCAGGTTCCAAAACTAAGGGTGAAACTCAAAGATAAAATTTAAAATAATACAAAATATTAACTTTACAAAATAGTTGCTATAAATGATTTGAAAAAATATTAAATTTTTTTAATTAAAAAAAAAATATTTTTTTTCAGAAGATATTTTTTTGGTTTTTTTATATTTACTATCTAAATAGTTACTGAAATATGCTATAATTCATGAATTTCTTTGAGTGTACACCCTCGTGTATCCTCACAGCCGAAGCATGAGAAAAATATAAAGAACGGAGGCAGTGGCGCCCGAATGTTGTACTTGTTGTCGTGTCCTACGAGTGACAGCCATGCGTATACGCAACGCACACCCAGTGAGCGATTGCCGCCTGGCCGTGACTTATGCCAAATGCCAATACAATTGCTTGCTCAGTAAAATCGAAAGTTGGCCCCTCTCGAACCCAACTGTTGATTCCGCCTTTGTGAGGTTATATCCGCCGCACAAAGCACGCCCGTATTGGCATCAGGACTTTGACTTTGTCTCCCCTTCCAAGAGGGGGGAGACTCGACAACGACCAGGACGTGCCGCATTTAAAGAGGACACTCACACTTCCCTGACAAATTGTGTGAATAGAGATATTGGCGGGGGATTTTTGGTTCAGTTGTTGGTTCTTAAGGGGATTTCTTTATTTTTTATTTATTTACAAGTTAGTTTGCTGTTTTTTATATAATTTAGTTGAGCAAATACTAATAATAAATAAATGTATTATATTTTTTAAAGATTTGCTCTTCGAAGAAAAGCCACAAAAATTAAAATCATTTAAAAAGTGCGTCTAAAAGTATGCTAGAAAATATTAGGGTTTTTTTTTATTTACATGCTGTTTTGGGTTTATTTTTTTTGTTGGTTTACTGTTTTTTATATAACTTAGTTGAGCAAATAATACTTACCTTAATTCCTAAGCATTCATACATTTTGCTGCCTATTTTGGCATTGATATTTCCAAATGAAAAGCCAGCAAGAAATATTTATTGATTTAAACATTTACTATTTATAAAGATCTTTTAAAATTAAATAAATATGGTACAAATATCTTAAATTTCTTTATAAACATAAAGGTTTTTAAGTAAATACTTTATGAAAATATATATTATTATTTATTTATGCTTAATTGAAAACTAAGCTACAGGATGGGTATCAGCCACAGCTGCCAGGGATTTCGGCTATATATATGTTTACATTATATGCAAGTATAATATATTTACATCATTTTTTTTTAAATAATTTGTACTTATATTATCTCTGTGTCATTAAATAGTTTCGCTTGACCTTGCTTCTGCTTTGGAGTCTAGACAACGCCCTTGGCAGACAACTGTTGCTTGACCAAAAAATGCTCTCAAAAATTCCAACCTTCTCCCCCTATAACCCAGTAACCATACATACTGCCCGGTATGCATATTCATTACTTTAATTAATAGCCCACTCGCCATATGAAGCGGACACACGTGTCCCCATTGACACACTCGCACAATGGGTCTCCTCTCCCCCCACAAATTACACTGAGATTTGTTTTGAAGTACATCATAAAAGTACGACAATGGAAGAAATTATATATAAATATTTTTATAAATATTAATTAAACTTAAAATCCTTTAAAACAAAATAAAATACTATATTTGAATATATATTTATGGAATAGGAAAAATGGTAAGATACAGTTTCCTAAATTTTTTCTTCTTATCGAAATTTTATCACGAGTTTAGTTTCCTTTGATTTTGATTAATTTACGTTTAATATTTATATTAATTCACTAAAATGATTTCTTTCTCTGGACAATTGAGCTAAATAAATCGGGGCTGGGGCACATGATGGGATGGTACAAATTGCGTGACACTGTCCCCGGATGGAGAAGCTTACTCGGAGCCCCGGAGTCGTAGCCAGAGCCAGAGCCGGAACACAAAGGTATTTCAAAGTCAGTCTGCGCGTGGCAGCACCAGCTCCTCCTTGGGCCTCGCCGAAAATCGTTGTGCATTATTGATGGCAATCAGTTCCAATTGAAGTCAATCTGCTCGGAATTGGCAGCACTGCGGTACAAATCCATCAAGTTGACAGCCCCATTATCGCACACGCCCAACTATCGATCACATCACTGAACAGCGCTGACCTTGACATATCAGCTGATTTGTGAAAATGTATTAAATATGAATATATGTTTATGAGTGTGCTTTAACAACCTGTTGACTGTTGACAGCATAATTGTGCCTAAATGCCTTGTCCGCTTGTCAACGCCATTGTTGAGTTTGTAGTGGAAAATCAGCTGATGTCATCGCGGAAACAGCTGATTGATATTGGGAAAATAACGGTCAGCTCGGTTGATTTTTCGTCTCGTTTTTAAGTTAATTAATCTAATTATAAGACCTCTTTACACGAGAACTTTGTTCTTTAATTAGTTGTTGAGATACCATTGGCTGAGATCACTCACATTGCTGTTAATCCAATTGGAAAGATGAGGTGCGAGGTTAACGACTTATTGATACCCTAGATATCCTTAATTATTACGGTTGTAATAATTCATTCTTTTAGTTTTAAAAGGAAAAATAAAAGAAAGAAAAGGAAAACAAGAAAAAAATCTAAGTTAAAGGTAAATGAAAACAAAATAAAAAAAACAAAAAAAAAGAAAAATAAACAAAAATGAAATACAAAAAAAAAATAAATAACACAGAAAAATAAAAATTTTAATAAAAAACAGAAAATGAATAAAGAAAATTAATTAAAATCCGATTTATAGAAATTAATTTGTCATTAAACAGAATAAGAAAAAAGGAATAAGAAACGAAAAAATGAAAAAATTAAAAAAGGAAAAAAAATAATTTAAAAGAAAAATAAATAACAAAGAAAAAATAACGGAAAACAAATAAAGAAAATTAATTAAAAAAAAATAGGGAAAAAAAACCAAAAAAAAAGGAAAACTAAAAAAAAGGGAAAAAAATTAAATAAATTAAAACAAAAAATAAATAACAAAGTAAAATAAAAAATTTAAAATAAAGACAAAAATAAAAAAAAAACGAAAAAAAAAATTTTGTAAATCCGACTTATAGAAATTAAATTTGTCATTCTTCATTCTTCTATCTAGGGCTACCCCTTGGCTCGTATAAAATGTGACAGCCTCTCTGTGGCGCTCCGTGGACAGCTGTTTCGGACCAGCTGAGTGGCCCCGCCATCGCATCCCACATCCCATACCATACCATACCATACCATGCCATCCCATCAGCCCAACCCACCCATCGAGATCCGATCGTCACTCTCTCGCCAGGTCGCTCAATGAGTCTTCATTCGCTGGCCCAGTTTGTTGTCGTGCGCTCGTGGTCCCTCACTCACTCGTCGTCTTCCGTTTTATTTTCGTGGTGTGTCGCATATATTTAGTAAATATTTTGTTGTTGATATTTATAGTTGGGACTACACTCTCTTCGTTCGGCGTGCTGCGTGTTGTTGAACATAATTTTTTGTTATTTTTTTTCCTGGTGATTTTGCCACCTAAATGGCAGCCAAAGACCGCCTGCCCATATTTCCCTCACGCGGGTGAGTACTTAGTCCTGATCCTGGCCGATCTCTTATAACCCAGTATATATCAGGGCCCAAACCCTGATGAAATCGCGTCTGGCGGGCGCCACCAAGGGGCATGGCTTGCTCAAAAAAAAGGCAGATGCGCTTCAGATGCGTTTTCGCCTGATTCTGGGCAAGATCATAGAGGTGAGTGTGTAGAAATATATATTCTTTTTTATATAAAAACCTATTTAATCCGCAAAACAACAGACCAAATCCCTGATGGGTCAGGTGATGAAAGAGGCCGCCTTCTCGCTGGCCGAGGTCAAGTTCACCACGGGCGACATCAACCAGATTGTGCTCCAGAATGTCACCAAGGCCCAGATCAAGATCCGTACCAAAAAGGATAATGTGGCGGGCGTGACCCTGCCCGTCTTCGAGCCCTACATGGATGGCGTGGATACGTATGAGCTGGCTGGCCTGGCTCGTGGAGGCCAGCAGCTGGCCAAGCTCAAGAAGAACTACCAGTGCGCCGTGCGACTCCTGGTGGAGCTGGCCTCGCTGCAGACCTCCTTTGTGACCCTGGACGATGTGATTAAGGTCACCAATCGAAGGGTTAATGCCATTGAGCATGGTAAATTCCCTCGAAGAATATAAAAAAAATATATATATTTTTTTCTCCCTCCTCAGTCATCATACCCCGCATCAACCGCACCATCGAGTACATCATCAGCGAGCTGGACGAGCTGGAGCGCGAGGAGTTCTATCGGCTGAAGAAGATCCAGGACAAGAAGCGCGAGGCCCGCAAATCGGCGGACAAGCGGCGTGAGGAGCTCCGGCGCCAGGGACAGCTGGCCGAGGAGGCCAAGGAAGTGCAGAATATCCTGGACGAGGACGGTGACGAGGATCTGCTCTTCTAGATCGATCAATGATGATGATGATTCCCCCATCTTATGTCCTCTTGCAACTCCCCCACAAGGCCACGCCCCTCAACTTTGCTACCTCACCTTTGTCCACCTTGTTGTCTTTGTTGTCGTTGTCGTTGCTGTTGTTGTTTTTCATTGTGATCCGGATGTTGTTCTTGGAAATACAATCCCTACCCGTAACCTCTGTGGGAACCTGTGTCTCTCTCTGTGTCTTGTGTGTGGTTTCAATTGTCAATTGGCTGTCTTTGTGGTCTCCAAGTGTAGGCACTGAGCGAAGAGATTTTCTAGATAAAAAAATAAGTATACTCAAGGAATTGTATCAAGTATACGTAGAAAATAATATTAAGTATACGCAGGGTAAGCCTCGCAAGTAGTATGCATTTAAGGCTCGTATTTTGAGGATAACTGTGTTTTTTTTGTATACCTTTTTTCATTCTAAAACAAATCGAAATTCAAAACTTAAACATATTTGCTGGAACTGCTTGGGAATTATTTTCAAATATAAAATTTAACCAAGTATTTGAAGGAACTCCTTGGAAATTATAGGCAATTATAAGAGTTAACTTAGTATTTGCCAGAAATACTCGAAAATATTGAAATTAGCTGAAATTAACCAAAACTACTTGGGAATTATAAGCATATATTAAATTTCACCAAGTATTTGCCGGAACTACTTAAGAATTATAAGCAAACATAAGTGTTAACTAAGTATTTACCAGATATACTTGGGCACTATAAAAAAATCAGTATTTTCTTTAAAGAAGAAAGGCATCCATCCCACCTTTAAGTTTTTTTTCTACTGTATAGAACAACTTTTTTTCTTAGTGCATGTTTATGTGTATACCCTTCCCTAGAGCCATTCCATTCTGAAAAGTATAAATGCCTCGATCTCTATGGTCTTTAATGACTTTTTTATGAATTATAAATAGGTCATCAATATGCATGCCCATTTCTCCATAATTTCCAATTAGTTGCTTCATTTGGTTGTCCATTGAGACAGTGTAAGATGGGAAGATATATAGCAAGCTAGGTCATAAAATTAGGCAATTAGAAATAAAATAAATAAGAATTAACCCATAGTTTCCATAAAAAAAAAGTGCAGAGTATCCAATAGTTCGACTCTGCGTAGACCATGCTTTCCAGTATTTATAGCTTTCCATGATGAACGCATTAAAATGTCCGATTAAGCTGTTTAAGGGGTCCAAAATTGCCAATTGAGCTTTGCCAATTTTAGAGCGAACGGCACGTGCCAATGATCCGAAATAAAATAATAATATTACCTGATCCAAGGGGAAGACAGTAGACGACGCACCGGGTTTATCTCAGTATGTATGCATACAAAATCATGTTTATTCATTATTTTTCATTTAGCCTTATACACGTAATAGTTTGCCATTGACCTCCGGAGGTGTTCCGGTTTCTAGGTTCCACACATTTTAAATTCGGCTTGGATTCTTAGTTGAGAGTTGCGTGAAGCGTTTTAGGTAGAAAAACTAAAGACGGGAGATTCAAACACAAAAACATGCCGTTTCAAAAATGCATTGTAAGCTTAAAGTTAGGTGAATATTCAATATTCGAGCTAATCACTGATCACTGATCGATATTTCAGCTAATGTGACTCTGAAGTGTGCCATTTGCGATCCCTTTCCATTCCATTCTTCAAGTGCTTTTGCTTTGTACTCTCTCTCTACATGTGTATACATAATATAATATATGTATAACCTATATACGATCTCTCTATACTCCGATATATCTTTTCTTTTGCAACTTCTCCGCGTGTAGCTCAGTTTAGTGTAAATACCAAGTATGTAAATATGTGTCCTCTCTCTATGCTTTATGTAAATACATTCATGTAGATATATTGATCTTAGTTAGAAAAAAAAACATTAGCAATTACATTTAACTTTACACTCAGTACACACACACATTTTATATAATATATTTTTCTTTTCATGTAAAGAAAAAAAATTGTGAGCCAAACTTTGCGTTCGGTTGTTAAATATACAAAAATATTGAGTACATTCATATATGTTTATCGATAGTTATCGCGGCGCCATATCGCAATAGGCCGCTCCATACAAAAAAAAAAAAAAAAAACGGGCACACTTTCAGCTTCAGTTTTAGTTTAGTACAGTTGCGCTCGCGAATGCTAAGCCTGGCATCGCCATATCTCTCTCTCTCTTAGAAAGAGTGAGTTATAGATCGCTATTTTTGAAGATCAAGAAATCAAAGTGTTCTAAGCCTTGGGCATGGGTTGATTTTTAGTGATGGCCTTGGCCTTGGCTTTTGGCTTGGTTATTGTTGCAATTGTGGTTGCCCTAGCTGCTGCGGTTGCACTTGCAGCTGTTGCTGTTGTTGTGGTTGTTGTGGTTGTTGCTACTGCTGCCAGCGTTGACGTCGGCGGCATTTGTGACGTCATAAATATTTGCTGTGGCTTCTGACCTCCCGACATCACACATTTGTCCTGAAATCGAAAGAGAGAAAAACGAAAAACAAGAAAAAAATAGATTGTCCGCAAGTGAGCCGCATTTTTTTGTTTTGGGTAAAAAAATAAAAAATTATTAAATTTGTGCTTTTGTTTGCGGACCCCATTAGTTAATATCGATCGTGGCAAAGTTTTTTCGTTGCAAAACAAAGCGCAGCTAGGCAAAAGTCAATGCAGTGACAGTGAGCGTGATCGAACGTGACTGGCAGTGTGACCAGCTCTCATCAACATAAAGTACAGTCATCGCAAATAAGCATAAGACGAGTGTGATAATAATATTTAATGGGAAATAGTAACTAGAAAACTAATATAATCATAATATTTAATGGGAAATATAATATAAATACAATTTCACAATTTGCTTTTTAATAATACCATAATATCTACATAAAATAGAAAAAATATTAACAATAACAAAAAAACAGGAAATAAGAAATAATTATAACTAATAGGAAACAATAGTAAACATAAATTTAAATCTTGTAACATTTGATTTGAAAAAATATTAAGATTCGAATAATATTTATTAATTTATCGATTAGTCTCTGCTTGCTTCTCCCCTGATTTGGTCACACTGCAACAGTAACTGTAAGTTTGTAAGTAATTATAGAAGTAGAAGAACATGCCGCTCAAGTTTTGCTGGAAAATTCATCAAGTAATAACCGTGTGCGAGTGTTTTATTTTTTTTAGTGTATTTGCGTGTCCAGAACAGAGAGAATGTGGCGCTATTTTTTTTGGAAATTTGCTTGTCATCAGATAATAGTTAAGTAATTTGAATTAGACTTGGAATTCAGGGGGGTCTCAGGGAGGAATTCTCTAATTTTTGGAGCTGTCCTAGATGAACAAAGATAATTTACAGGGGAAGAGGCAAAGGCAATCCCAAATCAAGATTTAAAAGTTATTAATAAAATTAAATAGTGGAATTTCCTAGGGTTTCTAAGGTTTTAAGGGTAAATTTATAGATATTATAGGCAACTAATTTAAAGGAATTGATAACTGTTATACAAGATTTTATACCAGTTATAGGTTGGGGATTGCAGACATCTTATTATAGGCATAGACATAGGTATTATAGGCATCTAATTTTTAGGGATTGATAACTGTTATACAAGATTTTATACCAGTTATAGGTTGGGGATTGCAGACATCTTACGATGAATTATGATTTAGTTTACTTGATTTCAGATTGCTCTTCTTGGGGTTAAGGTAGTTAGACTTTAAAGGGAATTTAGAAGGAGTAGGTCTCCGTAAGGATATCTGGTAGCTTTGCCAATGGGTGCTGGCTACTGTGGTGTAGAAGGAGGAGAAGGAGGAAGCTTGGTGGCTTTTGAGTGACTTTTGAGAATGGCGGTGGCTACTTCTACGGCTAAGGACTACGACTAGGTCTACGTCTACGGCTAGTTTCGGTTAGGCTACTGCTCTGACAACTCAAATACAACTGACTCGGGTGGCACGGATGACGCTGACGGTACTCTCAGTACCTTTTGA
Source organism: Drosophila triauraria (assembly GCA_014170255.2). Lineage (NCBI taxonomy): Eukaryota > Metazoa > Arthropoda > Insecta > Diptera > Drosophilidae > Drosophila > Drosophila triauraria. Next base: position 2,085,140 of record CM024333.1, on the reverse strand, counting down.
CCCCGGAAGCAGATGCCCATCATCATCCACTTGGAGCCGCTGCCGCTGGAGCCATTCTCATCCTTGCTGCGTATGCGATTGGCCGTCGTCGTTGTGGCCATGATCGTATCCGTTCCCGCCTCCGGTTGTGAACTGAGCTTTTTCTCTCGATCCCGATCTCGATCCTTATCCAGACTCTTGTCCTTTTCCCGCAACTTGCTCTGGAGCCGAGGTATGAGTCGCTGGCGCTGCTGTGGCTCGTGAATCATCACAATGCTGGCACTGCTGGCCTTACGTCCATTAAGCCGCTTATTCGGAGGGGATATTCTGGAATCGAGAGAATCAGTGGGGCTGGAAATAGGCTTAAGTCCTAGTAGGACTTACCTCTTGCCAGTAGCAGGATTATCGCCGCCGGGCTGCTGCACAGCATCCGTATCGGGGGCGGTGTTGTAGGCACCCGAGTACATAGAAGCCCGCTTCGGTGCCCATTCCGGATGACCGCGTACGGACAGCTGGGTGGCCAGACTCTTGAGGAGCACAGCACGGACCTTAAAAAAAATTCGCCATGAATTTCCATTAAGTTTTTGGCATCCCTTCTTCGCTTACCTCCCCATTCAGGAAACAATAGATGAGTGCTATGAAGAATCCCTGGAACGAGGTGAGAAAGTAGGTGGAGTAGCTCCAAACCGCAAAATTCGTGGCCGTCTTGAGGGGCGCCAGCTGGTGCAGGATGTTGGTGATGCCCAACAGAGGCAGCAGGACTATCGCTGCCCTCACCGCCTTCCGGGTCTGCTCAATGTCGCTGGCCTGCGACTGCCGCAGCTTCATGACCAGCACTCGGATGATGTTCACCAGGAAACAGAAGTTGAGCTGGAAATGCAGGTTCATTTTAATTTAGATCAGTCAGTGGGGGATCTTCTAGAGTACCCACCAGAATAACTGCCAGTCGTGGTCCTTCGAGGATCCAATAGTACGGCGTCAGATTATAGTTCCACAGGCAATCCCCCAAGGACGTGTCCATGTACATCACCGTGCAGCGTGCCCACACGGTGGTCATCAGGATGGGCACACACCAGCCGAGCCGCGAGAAGAACTTCAGGGGAAAGCTGCCCTGGAAAACGGCCACCGTCACCATGTTGTGCAGGTACAGTCCCTCGATGAACATCCACATGAACATGGCGGTTCGAGCGTATTCCAACAGGACATACGAGGCCTCACAGAGATAGGGCTGAGATCGGGGTAAGAAAAAATATAATTTAATTAAATTTAAATAAATTATGAATAGTACGAAGTAGTGGGAAGCTTCGGCGAGCTTCAGCAAGCTTCGTTCTCCATTTCGTACTCTTCGAACTCCATTTGTGCCCCGAAAGCACCAGGGTACTCGGTGTGGGCAGCTCAGCATTAAGCATGCTTAATACACACTTCAGGCATCTTCAGCTAGTTTTGTGCTTTGAATGCACTCGGGTACACGGTGTGGGCATCTCTGCAAGCCGAAGCATGCTTATTAGGCGCTTCAGGCAGATTCAGCAAGCTTTGTGCCTCAAAAGCAACCGGGTACCGCGTACACGGTGTGGGCATCCCCGCCTTAACCGAAGCATGCTTAACATGCGCTTCAGATAGATTCAGTAATCTTAGTGCCTCGAAAGCACCCGGGTACAAGGTGTGGTCATCTCTGCTTTAACCGTAGCAGACTTATCATGCGCTTCAGCCAAATTAAGCATGCTTTGTGCCCCGAAAGCACTCGTGTACACGGTGTGGGCTTCTCTGCTTAAGCCGAATCATGCTTATTATGCGTTTCAGGCAGCTTTAGCATGCTTTGTGCCTCAAAAGCACCCGGGTACACAGTGTGGCCTTTTCTACTTTAACCGAAGCATGCTTTTAATACACTTCAGGCAGATTCAGCAAGCTTTGTGCCTCGAAAGCACCCGGCTACAAGGTGTGGTCATCTCTGCTTTAACCGTAGCATACTTATTATGCGCTTCAGCCAAATTAAGCATGCTTTGTGCCTCGAAAGCACCCTGGTACTCGTTGTGGGCATCCCTGACTTTACCCAAATATACACATTTTCTTAAAAATTTAAGATTGTTTAAATATTTAAATACTAAACCTTCACCCACCGTATTTTCAATGACCGATAGACTCGTATTGGTGGCCGCCTCCTTGCTGCCCCTCCGGAACTGATCCAGATACAACGTCAGCCGGATGATCACCTGCAGCACCATGGCGATGAACAGATTCTTGTGGATCTTCGTCCGGTTGTTCCTCAGCGAGCGAAAGGTGCAAAAGATCACCAGGGACACAATCAAGGCGAACAGCGACAGGCAGAGCCCGACTATCTCCAGGGTCCTCGTCCGCTTGGCAATGTCTATGTAGAGATCCAGGTTGTCCTTGCTGCCCATCTGCTGCATCAGCCGGATGACCTCGGGCTTATAGCACGGGCCGTAGTCCGTCCAACCGGTGGCATTCGCTTCCGTGGCATTGGGCCTGGTGCCCCACCTGCCGTCCAGTTCGCATTTTCGATTGGCAAACTCTGTAATAATAATAATATTTATGATGATGAGAGGGGGATTAATGACTGAAATCGATCAGGATACGGAATTTGATGCAATGGCTGACAGCTGCAATTATGAAAATTACACCAAACGAAGGAGGACGCGGCCAACCCCATGAAAGATTGGGCTGAGCAAATCTACAGTCATGGCGCTATTTATGGTAAATCAGGCCACTCGGCACTGAGCGATATTTTATTTTACTTGAATTTATTTAAAACTATTTATTTTAATTAAAAAAAATATTACATTAATTTTTGGCTCAGTTTTTTGTCTTTATTTATTAAATATTATTTTTTCAATTAATTTTAATCTATGCTTTTCTTCAAGTGACCTGCTTTGCTTATTAAATACCAATTCCCCGTGGAAATCCTTCGATTTGGGTTTTGGCATATCATCATCGAACCCCAGTTGGGATCGTAATTAAGTAACCCAATCCCATCCACCTGGCACACCTGCATGCAGTCAGTCCACGCCCACTTTCGGCCCAGTTTCGGAGTGACCTCCCTCAAACTTAATGGGGTTAAGCAGCCTGGGAGCTAAGGGGGCTAAGATTGGGCCATCCATGCATGCAAATATGTGGATGAACGTTCTGTCAATGAATACGAAATCGAATAATTGTTTTGCCATTTAGTCGTCGGCAGTTGAACAAATTCCCAGCTAATGATCCGTATAATTGTGGCCGCCAGTTATATATGAGAGGATGACCTGGCAAAAATCATCCTTTATTTGCTCAAGGATAAGGATAATTATATTCGGCTTATGGGTAATTTTTAATTTGACTTTTACCGGTTGTGCATTTTCCCAATTATTAACGGATCTTAGGTTGTTAGAAAGTTGAAGTGAAACATGAGTTTATTACTTACTGCGCGTATCGACGCCATGATAGCCGCCCGGACAGTTCATCCGGGCAAGGACTCCGGCCGGAGTTGGTGGCCAGCAGAGTAATGTGTCCCAGGTCCAGTTGCAGTAAAGACCTGTCGATAAGTTCGGGATAATACAGAGACAGAGTTAAGATAAATATATATGGATGATTATTTACCGCAAATATGAAAAATAATATTTATTTATTATCGAAATATAGGCTATCGATAATTCAAAATAATGTTAGGTATTGTTTTCTGGGAGAAGTTGGTAAATAGGTTTAAAATATTTTGATAATTAACCACATGTTATATATTTAAAAAATTCAATAAGATATGTATTTATTATCGAAATATTACCTATCGATAATTCAAAATAATAATAAATACAAAGAAGCCTGATAGGTATTATTAAATTGGAGCATTGGGTTTAATTATTTTAATTATAAACCACATATTATATAGTTAAAAAATTCTGAGAGATAAATATTTATTATCAAATATTATCTATCGATAAATAATAAATAAATAAAAACTAAGAAACCTCATGAGTTTTTTTTTTCTGGAACAAAAGCATGCATTAGCTTCAATGCGTATTGTAAAAATTTCAATATGAAATATCAATTATTTATTATCGATATATAGCCTATCGATAATTTAAAGAAAACGATGATAAAATGTAATGCAAAATAAATTAAATGAAAAATAAATATATTAATATAATGAGTGAATAGAGAACAATTATAGATATTTAAAAATACTAAATAATATTAGCCCAGCTTTTTTATAATAATTATTTAATTTAAGAATTTATAAACACCAAGAGATGTCTCATTAACTTGGTTTCAGTCCGAGCTCTTTATCATTTTAAAGTGTCAACACATCGAATATAAGCCGAGTTATTTATATCATTAAATTCCCCTTAATTACATTTATTAATTATTATTCATTAACCCACATCACTCACCTGTCTGTGGCAGGGTGTAATTGGCAAAAAGCGCCGAACAGTTCTCATAATTGGTGGCTGCCGCCGATGCGAGCGTTGCATTCCAAGGAGCGCTGGCATTGACACCGGCCAGGACCAGGTCCGGATCCGGATCCCGCAGCACCTCCTTCACCGTGGCCTCCAGTGCCATCTTGGCCACACTGGTCACCCGGTCGAGGGTGAAGTTCTGTTCCAGGACATCTGGCAAGGTCGCTTCGCTGGTCGTTACATTGTCGTCCAGGAAGGGAATACGCGAGGATGTGGGTTCCAGCATGGATACGTCTTCAGATGCCGCGGCGAATGCGGATGAGGATGAGGATGTGCTGCTGGACTGCCGCAGCAGGCGGGTGAAGCGCTGAGCGGAGATGCCGCCACCGGAGTCGAGTATGCTCGACAGTAGGGTCATATTGCCGGCAAAGGCATATTGTAACTGGAAAGATTGGAGAGGGAAATAATACATTATATATTTATAATTTTTTATATATTTAATTTATATTTTTAAATGTTATTTATTGAATTTTTAAAAAAAGAATGGGAATAGAATCTCTCAAGAGTTTCATGGATTTATTTATCTTTTATTAATTTAATTTACATTAAAAATTTCTTTAGTTGCTTAAGACTTTCAGAGTTAGTATTTCTTTTAAATTTAATGATATTTTGTGCTTTATCACAGCTGTTCTCTGCTGTGCTGTGTCCTAAGCTTGTCAGCGATTTCTGGAATTCTGTCGACTTTCCATTGTTAATTGGATGCTGCAGCTCTTATTAGAGTTGCATTTATGCTCTACGTGATATCCTATAATTGGCAGTTGTGCATTGTACTAAAGCCGATGGGGACTTGAATGCACTGAGAGAATATCCACAAGCTGAGTTTAAAGAAATTGATAAATTTTAAAGAAGAAATTCCTTATAATACCAATTTTATAAAAAAGAAAACTGAAAATCACAGCGATAGGTTCAGTATAAATATTCAATAGAAAATTTTCTATTATTTTTATTATGTAAAATATTGAAAAATATGTAAAATATCGAAAAATATGTAAGATATCGAAAAATATCGAATAATATTGAAAAATATTAATTTCTTTATAATAGTTATTTACTTAATTATTAATATACCCAAATTAAAGTCTTAAAAGCTAACATTACATTTATTCTGTTAAATTTTTGTTACATATTCTTAGTTAATATTTTTGAATCGATTGCAAACCGATTTTCATATCAATCAATTTATTTAATTATTATTTTCAACATTTATTCCGACACAATATTTGGGTTTCGATTACAAAAAGCAGTTTTAAATCAATAAATTGTTTTAGGCTTTGCTTTATTCCTTTCCGAAATTATAATGCTAGTTAAAGGCGGTAATTTTTATACCACATACTCATCGATAAATATCGAATTATTATTTTTATTATTTGTAAAATACCTAAATAATTGTTCTCTGTGTTTACATTGTAAGAAACCCCCATGTTCAGTCACCTATGAGTTCTGTATTCCTTGCCAGTTGGCCTCTCGCCTTGGCAACGTTCCTCCTCCGATAGTTATCGGTATATAATCGCCTGACTGCAGGCTTCCCTCAAGCTGATATTGGATGCTGCACCTGCCATTGTCCTTGGATTAGCATATACATGGTGTATCTCGCAGGATGCGTTGGATATTGATACCTTTCCGCCTCCTGCAAACTGCAAGCTGCAAGCTGCATTCGCATCCCGTTTCCGCTTTCGCTTCCGGGTCAGATTTAATTGAAAGCTTATCGCACAATGGGAGCGTCGGAGGCGCCTTTGTTTACGGCTCATTCATAGATGTTTGTGGCAGTAGCAACCTCCGTTGTTAACGCAGTTTATGATTGCCCCTAATAAATGGCCGGCTTATTTATAGCGTCGAGTGCAAACATCACACACAGCCCAGCCCAGCCCACACACATCGCATTCGCATTCGCATTCATATCATCCAACATCGCACCGATTGCAGGGATTATGGCTGGCAAATGGACACGAGCCAGGAGAAGGGAAGGTGGCCAGAGGAACTACCAGAGAGTGGGGGGGCTTAGAACTGGTCGGTCGTGTGATGGATTCCGATGAGTTGGCTATTTACAATTCGCCAGTGCCCCCTTCGGGGTGAAGCAATCTCTGCATAAACAGAGCAAAAAAAGGCTCTCCGGGTCTAGAAAATAACCCAGCTAAAAGCATTTCTTGCAGGACTCAGCAAAAGGATTTTCTTATCAACATTGTCACTTAGGGAAGAGGAATAAATTCCTAAAAAATACTCATGTAATTGTTATAATAATATATATTTATCCAAATTACAAATTAAGATTTCTTTCCGCTTAAGAAACATGGAAACGAAAAGAGTAAAAGGAGTGCCTAGTGCCGTTCCGGAAAATTGCGTAAACAAGCCAGCCGGAATAAGGCATCCATCCTGCCAGGATGCGGTGGCTGTCCCCCGAAATGCCTTTGAGTGCATTTTATTTAATTTCATAAGAATTTCAATTTTGCCAGTTGTCGCTGCTCACATATACATGCAGGCTAGCCTTGAGGCCACCACTCCTCCGGCTCAATATATTCGTGTTGTATAATGTTGCCCAGCCAAACTTATTACACAGAAATTAAGCAAAAAAAATCCTAAAGTATTTATATTTGCTTAAATCAATTTGTGTAAACCCAAAAGCAAAGAAAACTTATATTTAAACAAGACTATTTTACGAAGCTATTAAAACCTTGTTAAATTATTGAAGGAAAACAATACTATATTTCACAATTAATATTTAAAAATGTATGTACAAGGAATTTTAGCAAAATAAAAATTATAATATATTTATATTTGGTTAAATAAATTTGTTATAAGCCCAACACCTAGGAAACTTATATTTAAACAAGAGTATTTCACGGAGTTATTAAGAACTTGTTAGGTTATTGAAGGGAAACAGTACTATATTTTACTATTAATATTTAACAATTTATATAAGCTCTTCAAAATTTGTTTAAAAATATTTTTCTTTAAGAAACCCTATAGGGGGATTTTTCAATAATAAATTTGTTTGATTATTTACGACAAATGTAAAAAAGATTATTGATTTACTATCGAAATAATCTCTATCGATAATTTACGATTAAAAAAACTAAGTAAATAATATTTAAAAATTTATGTAAGCTCTTTAGTTTTTATTTTTAATATTTTTTCTTCGAGAAACCCTTTAGGGGGATATTTCTACTATACAATTTTTTGATTTTTTGCCACTATTGTGAGAAATAATATTGATTTGTTATCGAAATATTGCCTATCGATAATTTATAAATATAACGAGGAAGAAAGCTAGCTTCGGTAAACCGAAGTTTATATACCCTTGCAGTCAGCAATTGGATCATTGAAAATCGATCCATTTTGGTAATGTAAAAAACAAATGTCTAATTATGTAAATTTTGTAAATTTTACATTTTACATGTAGAATTTTACATTTTCATATAAATCGACCGATCCGTTCTATGGCAGCTATATGATATAGTTGTCTGATCTTAATGAAATTAAAACCGTAATTCAGGAACTATAAAAAACGACTATATCTCGAAATTTATAGAAATTCGTTGAAAAACAGAGAAATTAAAAATTTTTTTACATTAATTTCGCCATCATTCCTATGGCAGCTATAGGATATAGTGGTCCGATTTCGGCCGTTCCGACATATATACTGCGTGCTAAAGAAATAAGACTATGCTGAAAATTTCAGCCCGATAGCTCAAAAACTGAGAGACTAGTACGCGTAGAAACCGACAGACGGACAGACAGACGGACAGACAGACGGACAGACAGACAGACGGACATGGCTAGATCGACTCGGCTGGTGATGCTGATCAAGAATATATATACTTTATGGGGTCTGAGATGCCTCCTTCACTGCGTTGCAAATATCATGGCAAAATTATAATACCCTCTGCAAGGGTATAAAAACTTTAAGACCTCATAAGTGGATTTTTCTGTGATAAAAATAACTTTGGTTTTAATGCATTTAATAATTATTTTGATCATTTACCACAATTTATATGTTATATTTATTAATTTATTCATGAAACTATTAGTCTCATATATTTTTATCCGTGTAGGATCATTATTACTGCTCCAAGTGTGAACGCCCATGCGAGGCGGGGGAGGGGCACTCTCACTGCCGATTCTAATCGATACTTATCGCTGCAGCGGCCCGAATCTCGGCGCGTTCGCAATTAAGCTAACTAAGCGCAAAAGCCACTCCAAAGCCAGCCAGCTCAAAGGATTGGGATTGGATAACTAACTGGATGTCGCCCGCCCGCAGCACCACAGCACCACAGCAGGCACCCTCTGATTTGGGTCAGTTGCAGTGGCTGAAAGTGCGTCAAATTCCGGCGTCAAGGGGTTAAGGGACCAGGGGAGATGGCGACTCCCTGGGACTCCTGGGACTCCGATTTAATACTTGTGGCATTTAAAGCGAAATGCCGCCAAGCGAATAAGTCGGAGACCACGAAGTCTGAAACCGACGGGGGATTACCCAAAAAAAAAAGGTTTAAAAAATCAATAGCCAAGTTGGAGGAAGGGAGATGAGCTTATAAGCTTCATTAAAAATTAAAGAAGTTTAATAATTGTATTATAAAATATATAGAAATTAAAAATTTTACTCAAAAACCTCTCTAAAAAGATCTCCCACCTAAACCCCACATGCTTTCCATAATTAGCGGCTTGTAAAACCCAAAACTTAAATAGGATTTATTTCCCTCACATAAATCAAAGCCATAAAATAATTTTTAATGCCAAACAATCAAGCCAGAAATGTTGTAAATAAAAGAAAGATTCTCTTACTACGTATATGTAATAAATTCCCCAAACAACGTATACGTAAAACATTTTTTTTGTAATTTTTAAAATCGTTGTAACTAAAAGAAATATTTTCCTTCAATGTATGCGTAATAAATTCACTTTTTATTTTGGAAAGTGTTGTAAATAAAAGCAACATTCTCTTACTACATATACGTAATAAATTCCCCAAACAATGTATAAGTAATTTAATTATTCTTTATTTCTTAAATAGTTCTTAATAATTTAAAGATTCTCTTACAAGGCAAACGTAATAAATGTATTTATTTTTACCCTTCGTTTGAGCAATCCAAACATACAGCTCTCTTATTTACCATTTCTTGGGCTTCTGCTTGGGCCATTTCAATAATTAATCAACTTTCTTATTGAACACTCGCATCGGACTTAATTATTTAAGGCGCCTCGGAATGCCCCAAATACCACTACTTATGAACTGTCAATGCAATCAAGGACTTGTACGGCAGCTTTCAATTTGTAATTCCAGGACACAGGCCGAGAAAGCGACGGTGGGAGGAGCGTTAAGGACTCAATCGAAGGCATTAAAAAGTCATTGAGTTTTGCGCCTAAAAACTGGGTTGATTGAGCCCCGGCCGTGTGATGTGTGGGTCGTCGTCGATCGATTGTTTTAACATTTTCAACGCCCAAAAGTGCAGTCTTGGGTGTTTCTAGGCCAGGCTCTTGTATAGAGTATATTTCTTTGGCATAATTATGGGCGCAAAAAAACGAATAATGAAAGAAAACGAATCTCAAGAGCCCAAGCCATTCAGAAAAGGGTGGAAAATGTGAGGAAAAGTGGGCGGCGGCGGCGGCGGCGGCAGGATTGGTTAGGCTTCAACGCGGCGACGCTATTTGAAAAGTTTTTCGCGCTATTTGACAAGCCAAAAGACGACTTTTCACTGCGGGTTTTCCTCGTTGCCATGGCAAGGGGTACAGTGCGTTTAATAAGCACAAAAATCCAAAAATAAACTTTAAATTGGACATAAAATTATCCATTTAAAAGCAAAAAATTAGCCCACACAAATTTAATTTACAAAATGTTATTTGTTCATGGGAATTATGTCAACAATATTAGTTACCGCACAAAACGTATTTAATTGGTTATTATTTTTTGCCTATTTCGACCACAAACATGCCAAGGACATGCGGGTGTCAGTTGTAATTATTTCAAGCACATCAAAACTAAAACCATATTAGAGACAGCTTATTAATGTGGCCTTTGGTCCTTGAATTGTTTGTCAAAATGTAAAATATCTCTGCCTAATTTAAGGGGATTTTCTCAACATTATTGGGAAAATACATTTTAATTAATTGTTGGCAACAATCAAGGTGCAACATCCTGCCAGCAATTATAAAAAAAAATATACAGTATATATATGGCTGTGAAACGCACTGTAGTCTCTGTGTGCGGGTCCGTAGTCCAGACCAATTAAGGTTCAACAAAGGATTTTCCAATTGAAAGTTTGGCAAATGTTTAAGCAGGAGCATGAGCAGGAGCAGCAGCAGCTGTAATTTATGTAACTGAGCAATCACGGGCGGAGTGGAAAAGTTCACCTTAAATTCGGGGACAGCCCTCAAACAGCATGTGTTTCCATGGCGCTTCACCAGACAAGTGCAGCTGGCGCATCTGGCGCATTTGGCGCATTAAATGGGGATCCAATCGGGGCCATCATGGTGTCCTTAGTTTTATGGTTACATCACCTTTTTGGGCCAGGACCTTAAAGCAGCAGCAGCAGCAGCAGCCCGGCATCCCTGGTATCCCAGCAGCCGGGTGGGTGGCTGGTGCCTTTGCCTTTGTCACCGCAGGACATTTGCCGCTTGGCTGAGCCACTGCAGCTGCTTATACAATTTGGCATTGAAACTGCCACTGTTTGCAGTTAGCTGCACGGCGAGAAAATTACGGCAAATAATATTTATTTAATTTTGTTTGCAAAATTATTCTAGCCTCGGTTGTGTTGAAATGAAATTTGCATGAAAAATAAGCTTGAATTCCGGAGTGCACAATCTTGAAATCACTTAAAATACAGTCAAAAAAATGCTTATTACATATCTCTGAATTTGGCTCTATTAATATTTAATTGCCTCTTTTTAGTCATTTTTTTAATTAGCCATTTCTAAATAATTTTTAGAAAACTAACATAGCATACATTTCCATATAAATATTATCAAAAATAATTCCACTCTATTATTTGTGCTTAATTTATGCCTAGTTTTAGCATGCATGGTCACTCTAAGTTTTTTCCGCTAGCACAGTCACACTTCCTGCATGATTTATAAAAATTTTTTCAAGTACATTTAACTGCTGCTGTGGTTTTCTTTTCGCACGGTTTAGTTTCTCTTTTTATTCGGGCTTGGATCGATGCGAATGTCTTGGTCCAGGCCAGGCTTGTAATTGAATAACTGAATATCTTGCAAAAAAAAAAAAATAAGATCTGGCAAGGAGAAACATTCCGAGGCGGAAAATTCTAATGAATGTGAAGATAAAAGCAGGCCAGGCCGGGTCGCTCTCTCGCCTCGTCAAGTTTCACGTTGAGATTTTGCATTGAAATTAATTTTGACAGGCCGAGAGCAGATTTTGACAGCTCGTCAAGTTGTTCTGCGCCTTGCTATTGAGTTTGCCAACCCCCGGAAAATATCTGCCTGCTGTGCGTGTGTGCAACTGTTGCATTACTGATTACACCTCTGCGCAATTTGTCAGATTGACACTCTATAAATCAATATCGGAATCGGCCTAGCAGCACTTACTGCCAGTTGGCACTACCAGTTACAATCGTCATAATAAATATGGTGCCAGGGGTACCCAGTGCCAGAATGTTCACCTGTACCAATGCCAAAGTCAATGCCAGTGCCAGCGTCGAAGGGTACACGCAGCGAGACATTTTAGGCAGTATCTTCAAATCTAAAGAAATTACTCAGAGAACGAAGTACTTTTCAAGAGTTTTTAGTTTGTCCCTTTTTAAGGAATATATATTCTTAAGAAATTAAATTTCTTACTTAAATATCCTCTCAAATATATGTGCCTAATTTATGCCTAGTTTAGCTTGCATGGCCACACTAAGCTTTGCTTGCTTGCACAGTCACACTGCAAACATGCTTCAATTACCTAAAGGTACAGTAACTTACTTATCAAATATTATTTGAACTTTTGCACAGTGTATCTCTTTAACAGAAGACGCTTGAAAGAGCCTCAATGAATTAAATATCCTCAATAGATTGTTGTCCCTAAATGGCCAGACATTCAATGCAATTATGTGGCTGGTTTGCTTTGTTTTTTCTTTTAAGAAAATTGTGAAAACAATAGAGTTAACCGCTTTGTTTAAGCGCTGCTCCATTTTCTCTTTCAATTTGTTTGTTTTTCGATTCAATTAAATAACAATTGAATGTAAGTGGATTGTAACTATGTCAGAATCAGGTGCAATTTAATGCCCCATTTGGTAAAAAAGAGGTTGCTTAAGCCCAGACCTGCATTCCCTTTCAGTTCAAAGTAAGTGGTTTATATAATATATAGTACCTTATATAATTATATTTGGATAGGCCCGACAGATATTCCCTTAAAAAAATGCCTTATACAACGCAACTGTACCCGATAGAAGTTCAATGACTGTCTTATGCCAACAGTTGGCTTACATAAAGTAACGGGCAGAAATATTCGTTGCAGCATTACTTAATAATAAGCTAACTGACCCAGTTACATAAGGTTTATTCAAATTTGCAGAGCTTTAACATTGGGGCACCTGTTGCCTTCATCCTCCTGAAACGCACTGTACACGGGTAGGGGTTGGTTGTTTGCTCTCGTTCACCTCGACGCTGTGGCCCAGGGTGCTGGCAGATTGGCAGCCTGGCAGTGGCCCCAAATTGGCTGCCTGGCATTCCGCCATCCCGCCACTAGCCAGCAAACCTCCGGTTGAACCCCCTAGCCCCACACACACATACTAAGCTCTCTGGCCACGAAGGAAATTCTTTACTCGTTAGCCTCGCGCACAAGTCGCAGCCAGACCTTGACAACGCGGCAACAGGATCTGGGCGGAGCTGGCGAGTTTTTTACTCACCCAAACCTCAGCACATTGGCATTTACACGGATAAAATAAACACTAAAAAATGTGTGCCTAATTTATGGCTAGTTTTTGCTAGCAGGGTCACACTGTGCATGGCTTGGAGTACTGGTCACACTGGGTGATGGATGATTTCTGTTGTTTATTGCATTATCTACAAATATTTAACTTATTTAACATCAATTATTTTTAAAATAGTATTTTAGACTTTTTAGTATTCAAAATATAAATATGTGATAAAATCCTGAATTTAATGTTATTTACCAATTTATTACCAATTTGTTCTCGGTGCATTTGTGTTGTACTTATTTTTTTATATATATTTGGCAGACTGCCAGAATAATTCTCGTAACTCTCGTTTTGGTTCGTTGGCTGATTGTTGTGGTCGCCAGCTTTCCCGCTTTACCGCTCCGTTTCCCTTCTGGTTTTCTGCTTTTCAGCTTTTCCCGCTTCCCGCTCCCTATCTGTCGCTGTAACTGTAACTGTATCTGCATCCGCATCTGCAGCTGTATCTGTATCTTTGGCTGTCTGTGCTCGTTTATCTGCGGCCCAGCAGTTTGATTTGCGTCTCGATTGACATGAAATTAATGAATTGCTCCTAATTGTTGCATAATTATGTTGTTATTGCGCCCACTCCAGTTTAGACTCTCCATTATTCCCATCAATTTGATTATTACATTACGTGTTCATGGTCGCCGGGCGATTCATTTGTTCATCTGTCATCGCCAGGACAAGGGTTCGTCGCGTTCAAGTTCGACTCTTATGTGTGTGTGGGTTACACAACTCGACGAGGTGCCTTTAGGAGGAGGTCCTTGGCCCTAAGCAGATGTGACTGCTGCCTGGCATAACACTGTCTTGCAAAATGCGATATTTTTCTAAAGAATTTGCGAAGCGGGATCTGCCTTATCAGCATTTAAATTGAATAAATTGTGTAATTATTTTAATTCAATTAAAAATAATTAGCTTAGGGAACATACTTTCAAACTGTCCTTTGAATTTAACCTCTGTTTTATGCAGTTTTTCATTTAATCACAAACTTTGTTCAACTTCAATTAACACTTCAATTAGTTCTCGATTGAATTAATTTCAATTACAAGTTTTGTTTGCAGAAAAAAGTTTGTTTTAAATGGGAATTAAATGGCAACTATTTTGGGTTGGTTCAACTTCAAGACCTATTTTCCCTGTTGGCTTGTGTAATATGTGTGTGTGGGGGAATTTCCCATTTTCTCACTAACACACAGATGCGTTTGCTTCATTTTTCTTTTGATTATTTTCATTTTCTTGACAACAAAAGGGCGAGCGGAAATATGTATTCATCGAATTGCGACAAAAAGCAGTCCGTAACCTTTTTTGCGGTAATGGATGTAAGTGAAGTGAGGGGATTCCCAGGGGGTGTAAGAGTGTGTTTTCGGCAGTTGATTTTATTTTAATAAATAAAAGTGTGGTCTTAATATTGAAGTGGTCACTTTGGTTTATTTTTATGTTTATTATAGAAATATATAAACAACAAAGCTAAGGCCATGCCTATACCAAGCAGGATCAAAGGCTGTCAAAAGCGTAGTATTTCTAAGAAGAAAGAGGTCTTAAGTATAAGGAGAAATCTACACAAATCACAGATATTAATAAATAATAAAGATTTCGAATAATTTAACTTATTTTCCAGTGTGGAATACAATCAGTGCATAAATAACCAATGATCAACTGCAAGTCAGAGTTGAGTTGCTGTCAAAAGCCACCGGAAGTGAGTGAAAGCAGCAAGTGACATTGGTTTTTACTTTTTTATTTTCCAGACTTAACTCAGTGACAGGCAAAGCGGACCTTGGGCCGCCTTCTGAAACTGTAATGGAATCCGGATTAAGGATTACGGATCAAAAGGGACTCTGTGACCAGGTGACAGCAGCAGGCGGGGATTAAGCCAATTGAGTGGAGTGCCCGGCCGGGGATTGCCTTAATTGAGGGTCAGGTGGGGGTTAAGTGTCAAGGTCTTGGGGTCGTGACACGCCCATAGCTTAGACAAGTTAACAGCCAACAGCCAACAGCTGACTCTGCTCGGCTAATTGCCTTCGCTGTGCGCCTACGAAGCCTTGCATAAATTTTCCCTCGCATTCGGCATTCCTCATTTTCCTCATTTTCCTCATTTCGCATTTCTCCTTTTTCATTTCGCAATTCGCATTTCGCACATGTGGCATCCACTAAGTGGCAGGGCGTCCTTAACCGCACCTCCTTTGGCATTCCCTTTGTGCGGACTTTCGGCCAAGCAGCTTACTGGCCACCATATATGCATCCATGTATCCGCTATAGCCACAGCCGACCGTATCATCCCAGGCCACGAGGCTGCAAAAAAAAAATTACGTAGCACACTTTGCTGCGCTTTGGTTTCCGTTTGCTGTTTTTCAGCTTTTTGGGGTTTCCGTTCGGCTGCCCGCTTTTTTCGAGGCTCTTCTATTGTGCTAGGTACACTCAGAGAAAGTTTTCTTTTAAATTCTTAAATAAATATACTTCTAAAATATTTATTGTAAATATTTTCCATGAAACAAGCAAGCTTGGTTGCCATTAAATGGATTAATGGGAACTAGAGCTTATTTAAAAAGAATGTTTGAAAAGATTTGTTCTTTTTTGGGAACTAAAGTTGATTCAAATAGTGTTTTAAAGGAGTTTTAGTGTATAATTTAATGTATATATTTTCTATTAAAAACCTTGCTTATAGCTTTATTAGATAAATAAATTTATAAATATTTAATTATGAATTTTAGGAAATGAAAATACATTTTATTTGAGTTTTATAAGATGTTTATCTTTCACTAAAAGTTTTTATTATTTAATGTTAATATTTTCAATGAAATAACTAGCTATTTGGCAAATTTACTTATTAATATTTAATAGTGAAGTTTAGGGAATTAAAATATATTTTTTTTAAGTTTTAAAACATTTTTTTTTTCAGCAAAAGTTTTTATTATTTAAGGCAAATTGAGCTTTGCTGCAAATATATTTATTAATTAATATTCACTTAGGAATTTTGGGAATTAACAAATATTTTATTTGAGTTCTTAAAAAGTTTTTCTCTCTCTCTAAATAAATAATAATAATACTCTTCTTGCGAAAATAATCCTTGTTCTTAGTCACACTTTTTATGGTTTATTCTTTTTATGTATTCCCTTTTTTTAAGGTGCACGCAGGATTAGCATAACTGAGGCTGAGTTGGTTTTTGCACACAACCTCAGACAAGATGGAAACCAAGTCAACATATAGCCAGAAAGGAATACTTATACATCTCTAGATTAAACTAGAAGAGGTACTGAGAGGGTTTCTTGTGTAAGCGATAAATATTTTGGGTTACTATGGCTTCTTAAGCAACGATTTGCATATAAATAAAATCTTAAAAATAAGAAAATAGAAAGTTTAATATTTTTTAAAAATATCAGAAGTTCTGCCACATCTTAAGTTAAATTTACCTATAAGAATTAATTACAATTTAGACAAAATAAAATCTTAAAAGTAAGTAAAAAGCAAAATTTAAGGCCCTGCAATGAAATATTTATAATTAAGACAAAATAAAATCCATAATATTAGTGGAGAGCAAGTTTAATAATTTAAAAAATCCCCAGAGACCCTGCAACATGGAAACTCTAATTAATTTACCAAGAAATAAATTATAATTAAGACAAAACTATCAGTTGGACATTTAATTGCGGCAAAAATGTGCCTAACAAGATGGCAAGAATAAAGCTTTAGCCTTTCTAATTTCCGCAAAAAGCAGCATCCAGTTAATCAGGCAAAGCTGCAGCCTTGGACCTTGTTGTGAGGTAACCAAGGGAGATAAATGAATGACTGCCAAGGACGCAGGACCCTGAAAAAGTGTGTCTGTCCCTGCTGCAGTTAAGATGATAAGGGATAAAGGTAGGGAGAAGTCCCGACAGCAAATTGGTCTCTCAAGTCCAGTCTCTAGTACATAGTTAACGCTTCGATTAATTTCTGCGTATGCTAATTGAATCAGGCCCGCACCGCACCACACGGCGTATGATTAATATCGGTCGGCAAAATGCATTACGCATACGCAGCGGCGACCGCAAAACGATGCGGGCTTGCAGCCAATCGATGGCTCTGACATAATCGCATGCAGACACAAATACACACAAAGGGGAAACTCGAAACGGAATAAAATAAATGTTAATAAAATAATTGTATTCGTTGTATTTTGGTTTCCCAACGAGATGACGATGATGATGTCCTATCGCGTTTCAGCAATCAGATTATCAATTAAGGTCGAGCTTCTATTACATCTTGCCAGCCCTGCCTTGCCTTGCTCCAATTAAAATCTTATTTTTTTCTCTCTTCTGTTTTATCTGTTGAATGAATTCAACTGCCAAACATTTTTGGTGTTCATTGATTACACCATGGAGGCTGAGGCCGGACTGATGATTAATTGTGGTGGTTCAGGGTGCTTCTCATGTCTATTTGAATTTATTTCACTTCAATTACCACATTCCCTGCATGCCATTGTGGTTCTTTTTTGACTTTTGGTGATTTAATCTTTAGTTTTAAATTAATTTTTGAGATGCTTTAAGTTGGGAGAAGTGTGTACTTGATTTAGTACCACTTTTAAGATGATAAATATGTAAATTATATATAAAATAAAATAAAAAAAAGGTAATAGATTAATAATAAATATTTAAAATGTACAAAACATATAAAAAATATAAAATATATTGAATATATAAAATCAATAAATAAATAAATAAATATTATAAAATCCTGGTACTTTGTACACAAATTATAATCACAGAAAATATATTTATAATACATATAATTCCTTTTGTTAAGTCCTTTAAAAACAGTATATTATTATTTTAAATGACAAATCAACAGCCTTAAATTGGCCATATATATTCCCATTAAAATAATTATTTTCTTCCCAAAAAACCCTCCCTTTGTTCTGTCCAAAATCGAAGCAAAGTTGAAGTTCGATCCCACAATTAAGCTGTCTGTGGACTTTCGCTAATCACCGAAATCGACGACGACTACTAAGTTCTCTCTTCCTTCTTTTGGCCAACAATGGACCAAGGACCATATTTTTGCTGCGCTCTGCATTTTCCACAGTTTCCACAGCTTCGTCACACACGCACACTTGTCCGACGAAGCCGAAGACAAAGGCCCCCGAAAATATCAGACAACGCCAAGAGGCGGGCCCACGCCCATATTGTTCTACAGGCCTGGCTTTGGTTTTTCTTCTATTATGTATTATATGTATTATGTGCATTATTTTTGTTGTTCTTGTTGTTATTATTATTATTATTATGGCTGGCTTTGTATGCCCCAACCGACCGGCCGACCAGGCCAAAACTGTTGCATTGTTCCGGCTACGAAAGTCACAGAAAGAAAAAAACAAAACAAAACAAAACACACACCACACACAACAATGGCAGGGGGCACTTGGCACGCTTTTTTGCAGTCTTTTTGGGCGGAGACTTGGGGGTTTGGGGGCACAGAGTCCGGTCAAGACAATGAGGCAATGAAATGTTATACCCCGAGTCCACTGTAATCGCAATATCTCAAGACGCGTTGGAAACAGTGGTTGAGAATTGAGAGTTTTTAGTTGGAAATATATTTTGGGAACATTTTAAAATATTTAAAACTATATAAAATATTAATTAAATTATTAAATATTATTTTAAATATGTAATAAAATGTTTACCCTATTTAATTAATTGTTTATGAATTAATTTTACAGTAAAGAGAATTTCTGCGTTTTCAAATCACAAATTTTATTTTTTTATTAAACTATATAAAATATTAAATGTATGAAATATTAAATAAATTATTAAATATTATTTTAAATATGTAATAAGATATTTACCCTATTTAATTAATTGTTTATGAATTAATTTCAGAGTAAACAGAATTTCTGGCGTTTTCAAACCGCAAATTTTATTTAATTTATTAAACTATATTTAATATTAAATGTATAAAATGTTTAAGAAAGTATTAAATATTATTTTAAATATATAATAAAATATTTACCCTATTTAATTATTTGTTTATGAATTAATTTTACAGTAAACGGAATTTCTGGCGTTTTCAAATCACAAATTTTATTTTATTTATTAAACTATATAAAATATTAAATGTATAAAATATTAAATAAATTATTAAATATTATTTTAAATATATAATAAAATATTTACCCTATTTAATTAATTGTTTATGATTTCATTTTACAGTAAACGGAATTTCTGGCGTTTTCAAACCACATTATTTATTTAATTTATTAAACTATATAAAATATGAAATGTATAAAATATTAAAGAGATTATTAAATATTATTTTAAATATATACTAAAATATTTACCCTATTTAATTTATTGTTTATGAATTAATTTTACAGTAAACGGAATTTCTGGCGTTTTCAAATCACAAATTTTATTTTATTTATTAAACTATATAAAATATGAAATGTATAAAATATTAAAGAGATTATTAAATATTATTTTAAATATATACTAAAATATTTACCCTATTTAATTTATTGTTTATGAATTAATTTTACAGTAAACGGAATTTCTGGCGTTTTTAAATCACACATTTTATTTTCGATATAAACTAAATCAGGAACTTTTAAGAGACTCCGAAAAATTACTTTCTCTGGCATTCCTGACTCATACAAATTTTCTATTAAGCTATTTCCTTATTATTATTTTTTTTTTTTTGCCAAAGACACTATCCCTATTATGCTCCCAAGTTTGTGTGTTTCGGGTCTGACTTTTGGGTGGTGTGGTGACGTAGTCGCTTGGCCTGTCATTTATGTTAATCAGCTGAGCAGGACAGAAGAAGGCGGCGGCGAGCGAGCGGGATGGCCTCAAAAAGTTGGCACATGCTTAAAATGTTCCACTTGCCGGGATAACACAGAGCGAGAAAGATAGAGAAAGATGCGGCACACACATCACTTGTTCTACTTAGAAATGAGCGGGCAGAGTGTGGCCATGGGAGCGAAAACAGTGTGACCTTGATCTTGAGGCAAAGTAAAGAGCCAAAGCCTAAATGGATTTATAAAGAAGTTAACTTATAACAAAACTATAAATTAAATCAACCAATAAAAAAAAAATAAAAGCATTCTTTAAGCAACAAAACTCAGGAGGAGTAAAGAGGAAAACATAAAAAACAGAGCCACTTAATAATTGCATTCCTTGGACTTGCTGAAATTCCATTGCTTGTATTATTTGCATTCTTTTCACTCTTTTTCCCCCCTTTTCTTTTCACCTTTTTGTTGGCCCCTTTTTTTTCGCGGTTTGTCTGCAAATTGAATCGCCTTTATTGGATCCTATTACTTTGCCATTTATTTTCAAATATACCTTCCACTTGGGCGCCCACTCTCCTCGATGGGCGTCCAGCTGCGCGTCTCGATGAAAACTGGCCGAAACGATTGCCAATTCAGAAGTTGGGGTCGCAAAGTGGCGCAAGTTTTGCAAAACTGGACTCGAACCGAGCCACTCACTTGACGGCTATTTCTGTATTTCTTCTCTATTCTCATCTCTGCAAAGTTTGTAATTATTATTTTTATTTTTTATTTTTTGTTTCTGTTTTCTTTTTTTTTATTGGCCCTACGAAATGGCCGCCAAAATGACCAAAGGCGGGTTGGCCGAGTTTGCATTTTTGTGTCCTTGCAAGGGGATAATTCCCCTTTAGTGGGTGAGAATTGGGGTATATTGGGTTTGATTAAAGTTGTTTTAAAGTTTATAATATTCTACTGCGTGTAAGTATGCCATGGTTTTTTTTTTTTTAAATTGCCGGGTATTTCATGGCCTTGATTTTTACTTTAACAATGGATTTGTGGTTTTGGGAAAGCGAAAAGAAAGTAAAAACAAGCCAGGAACTTTCCAAACAAATTACTGGGTATTCCATGGTGTTTTTTTCTAATTAAAAAAAAGGTTTTGCGTTTAAAAGAAATTGTTGGACTTTTTTTTCTGTCGCCTGTAAGTATGCTATGATTTTTCAAAAACCCATTTGCCGGGTATTTCATGGTCTTTATTTAATTCTAAAAGGCTTTTCAGTGTTGAAATTAATAGGACACCTAAAGGACCCTTTAAATAGGTAAAATTTATTTTATTTTCAGCCTCCTTCTAGTATGTAAGGATTCTACAAAAATTACCGGGTATTCTCTGGCCGTTTCTAATTTCTTTAACCCCTTTTTGGAGGAGGCCTGCTCTTTTCGGGCTTTCGCTTCGCGTTTCGCAATTCGCAGACGACGACAGCGACGACGACTAGGCCTGGCATCCAAATTCAGCGCTGACCTTGCCACTTGCTTTGTGAAAAACTATAAATCCTGCACACTTACACACAGATATGGGCACGCACACAACACATAGACAGCTGACCGCGTTATGCAATGGCGTGTGGCTGCCTGCTCGAGTGTGTGTGTGTGTGGGTGTATGGGCATTCTTAAAGCCATTCGCCTTTTGGCATTTAATTAACTTTCTCGGTTTGCTTGGCATCCACACAGCTTTCTTTTTTTCCTCTCTTTCCTCCTCTGCACTTTGGCCAGCTAATAAATATTTAAGAGCCAAGTTAATGCAAGAATAATTCAAGTATCCTAATTAGATGTTTCTGGCGCCGCTTGGGGTCAACTTTTTGCAGGGAAGGTGTATGCAATTATTAAATAGGTGTTCAGGGGAGACCCGGAAAGGTTAATTGATTAAAGAAATAATTAAATAATTAAATTAGGTAAAATTTAATATTAACAAAATCTATTTAAAACCCTTAAGAATTTTTTATTTCCACCTTAGTTATTCCTGGGTTGGTACACCCAGAAAAAAAAAATTCCTAAAATTTTAGGAATTGGCGATTCATTGCCTAAAAATTTATTTTTAGGCAATAATGGCCTAAAAAATGGGTCAAAATGCCAAAATGCCATATTTTTAGGCCATGGGATGCCTACAAATTTTCTCTCGCTTGTGTGCATTTAATTCCCAACTGGTTCTAACATCCCTGGCATGGTGTGACGGTTAACGGCCAACTCTTAGATATGTTTTTGCTACGGATGTAGCAAGTCTCTACTGCAATAGTAAAAATAAATACTGTATGCATTTTGAAATACACATTTATTATTTTAAATAATTGTATTAACATATAAAATCAATATTACATAAAATCAAGTTTTAGGCTTATATTTGCCTAAAAATTAAGTTTTAGGACAAAAATGGCCAGGATTTTAGGCCTGTTTTTATTGCTTAAAAATATGGCATTTTGGACAAAAAATGCCTAAAAATATGGCGTTTTGGACCAAAATTGCCTAAAATTTAGGCCTGCTTCTATGGCCTAAAAATATGGCATTTTGGACAATTTTTAGGCAATGACTGCCTCGACTTCCGTTTTAGGTCAAATGGACTAAAATTTTAGGCAATTTGGCAGCTTTTTAGTCCATAATTTTTTCTGGGTGTAGAACCCTTCTTTTGTTGTTAAGAATTCAATTCTTTTGCCACAATTGCTTGCCAACAAGAGAGCCTGAGAAAATTGGACTTGGTACATATGAATGAATAAAGATCTATGGGAAATTCAGAAATTGTTGCCCTTAGCCGCCGGCTGTTTGGCTGGGGCCTCTAAAATATGTTGCCAAATTAAGTTGAAAAGTCAGCTTATAGTTGCGGGCCCAAAGGGAATTGGTTATGAGTGGGCCAAAGTGGTGCACACACACACACAGAGACACACCTCCTATGTCGTATGCAAATTTGCAGCAAGTTAAGTGAAATTAGCGAAACTGTGCCGCCCCAGAGACAAGCCCTTAGACTGCCATTTGGAGAGCGCCCCCAAAACCATTCACCATAATTTTAACCATAATGCTAGCTATTATTCACACAGTCAGGAAAAGAGTTGGCAGAAGTTTCAAAGAAAGGATTTTTCTTGGTAAAATCGCCAAAAAGTAGACAGGGATTTGTATCCCATAACCCAAAAGATATTTTTTTTACCCTTTTAACTAATTTAAGTTCCAATTTCACTTCTTTGTGTTGGCCAGAATTTCTTGTTGTGCAAATTTCTGCTGGCATCGCATTGAGTGACTAATTGCCTTCTTAGCTCATTTCCATCGAGGGGAAAGTCCCTTACTACCACCACCAACGTTAGTGCTCCTGAGTGGTCGTGACAGCAACTTTCATTTGACATTCGTCGTCGCCGTCTTTGTGGTGTCCTGGCAATTGCAATTTGCCAATTATGTTATGCATGCCATGTGCAAGGACAACTGAACTGGGGAGGATGTGCATAAATTAAGGATCGCAACCGGCTGGGATGTGGCTGCGCTGCACTCTAATGGCGTCGATTCAATTAGAAATTCCCGGCGAATAATTGCCATGGCAGCCAGAGCCAAATGAATTTAACAATAAGCCAGTGTGCCAGAGAGAGCCTTTTGTCTAATGGTTAAGTGCTTGATTGCATTTCTTTTCAAGCTTACTTAAAGTCCAGCCTATAGTGAGATCTAGTAACAGTTAAAAAAATTAATTAACTTGAAAAAAATTAAATTTTGAGAGCCAACCTGTCACTTGGGAATTGTAAGGGATAACAATTCAAGCTTACTTAAAGTCCAGCCTATAGTGAGATCTAGTAACATATACAAAAATTAATTAGCTCGAAAAAAACTAAATTTTGAGGGCCAACCTGTCACTTGGGAATTGTAAGGGGCCAACCTGTCACTTGGGAATTGTAAGGGGGTAACAATTCAAGCTTACTTAAAGTCCAGCCTATAGTGAGATCTAAATACAGTTTAAAAAAAAATAATAGGCAATTAGCCAACTTCCCAGCTTGCCACTTGGGAATTTTAGGGAGGTTCTGGAATAACAAATCAATAACAATTCAATAACTTTCCATATTTGGTAGCTACTACTGTTTCGACTTAAGCTGAAGAATGGAAATAGCAAATTCCTAAACAGACAAACGCTTTCTTAAGCCTACCAACCCTCTACTTGGGAATTATAGTGCGGTTTTTTGCCAGTGTGAGTGTGTATTTATATGCCCACCGGCTTGCACACGGCTCAGCCCAATGTAATGGCGCATAAAGATGCGGGGATAAAGACGAAGAATAAGACGAAGAAGCAGATTCTTCTTCCTCCTTCACTTCTTCTTCTTCTCTCTTTGGGCCTGCATCTTCTGCCATTCTCCTTCCTCTTCCCACTCTTTGTTGGCCTACGGCAACAACGGCGCTGCTGCTGCTGCTGCTGCATTTGCTGGGCCAAGAAAAAAAAAAAACGAAAATAAATAAAAATAAAAAAGCGTATGGCATAATAATGTGTTACACATCTTGTACACGTCAGTGTGTGTGTGCGGCGTCGAAAATCAATAATGAAATCTCAAAAAAAAAGAAGAAGAAGAAGAAAAACGTACCAAACATAACGGGTAAAGCGACAGACTTTATCACAATTTCACATGCACTGGGGAAAAAAATAGAACCCATTAAGGAACAAATAATAAAAAAATACTAAAAAATACTAAATACTAAAATACTAAAACTGACAGTAAATGAGATTATTATTGCAAAAACAATTAAATTGAACTGTATGCTTTTTTGGATAATTTTAATTATTAATTAATTTTTAATTTTAATATAAATAATTGAATTGTTATAAACAATATTTTTCCTAAGAAATGGCAAAGTCTTGCTTACCTTGCATTTTCTAATATTTTGTTCTTGGCATTTTCTTATTTTTTTTCATTATTTAAGAATTGTTTTTGGTAATAAACATAATTTACGATTTGGCTTTGTTATTTTTTCTGCACTTGTATGTTTATATAGAAGGGATTTTATATACAAAAAGGTGAGTGAAGAGTTCTGGGTTTTAGGTGGTATTTGGAACAAATGTGTAAATACAAAATATATAACGAATGCCAATAATATTTGTTATTTAAACATTTTTTCTAGGCATAGCTAAAGCTTAAGATGAATAAAAATAATTATGTTGAGTAATTATACAAATTAAAAATAAATTTAGCTTAGGAAATGCCACAAAAAATGCTAAAAGAATCTAGAAAGAATGTATATTAATAAATATTAAAGTTAGAAAGCTTAAAAAAATATTTTTGCATAGTTAAGAAATATAAATATTATGAAAAACATTTTTAAGCTTCATTTAGTTTATAATATGCGAGGGCAAATATTAAATTTAGCTGGGACCCTTAATTTTCTATAAATTCCCTGGCTCACATTTTTCTCCCAGTGTGCGTTGCAAGTGCAAGGATTATAGGAAGTCAGGCTGTCACGTAGACACGTCAGAGGTGCAAGGATCCCACTGCCGAGCACAATCGCCGGCGGCGTCGAATTCCGTTTTAAATGCGCTCAAATGCGCAAATAAATTTGAGAGGCGCTTGCCACGCCCATTTTCGGCTGTGTGTGTGTGTGTTTGTGCCACTAAGCCGATTTAGTTGAGAATTTCTGCCACAACAAGAAGAAAACAACAACTAGGACACGTTTCGAGACTCCCACACACAGACAGAAAGGATGGGTGTGGGTGCGACGTATGTGTGACATCCTTTTATGAGCGAGTTACATCCTTTCCTTTACACCAAGTGCTCCTTCAGCACAGTCTGGACCGAAAAATATATCCATTTAATTAATGGTCAAGAGTAAATCATTTTTTTTCCACAAACAAATCTCGCTTGATATATACCCCACGTATTATGTTCCGAATAAAATCGTTTAAAGTAAACAACAATATTTACTTGCTTGGCTTTCTTGCGGAAATTCTTCGATTGACTCTGTATATAATTTTTATTTTATTTACATTTTCATAAATATCGACTTTGAAGACTATTATTGGAAGTCAATGAAACTAATGGAATTTCTTTTAATATTCCGAATATAGCAACAAAAATAAGCTGTTGAGTAAACATCAACATTTATGGGTTTAATTTTGGAATTTTCATTTATGCATTAAAAATGTATTTATAGTTTTATAAACAATGCATTTAAAACAATGAAAATAATGCTGTTTATAAAAGCTGTATTATTGGGAAAATGTCATAACGGTATACTGGGCTATAGGGGCTATAGCATAGTGTAGCCTTTTCAGCATTTTGTAAAAGTAGCATTATGTAAATATGAATTTCCGAATTTATGTTCCAATTCCGCTGTGTCAATTTGAGATAAATTAAGACATTAAGAAAATTAGGATTAAGTAAAAACAAAGACTACGGTCACACTACAATTTTGGAGAATAAAAAGCACATTGAACAAATTAAAACGACGAAAATAAATCAAAGAAATAAAGAACAATCTATATAAAAACTACGATAACAAATACTTTTTATTAACTCTATTTAATATCGGCTAATCTAGCGAAAACTTAAAAGTCAATCTCTTTTTGATTGACATTTAAATCATGTTTAATATTTATTTCGAGGAAACTATGACAGGCACAATTCCCCAGAGTTAAGATTTAAGAATTCTTTTTAATATTTTATGGCTGCAGGCTTCCGCTGGAATGGCATCCGGTTTTCAGCATTATTTTTTATTTATATATTTTTTGTATTTTTTTTTATGGTGTTCTGCCGATTTCCGATTATGGGAGAAGCGACTGCATTTGAAACTGACGTCAATCGAGGGGATACGACGCTCCCCTTCTTCCATTTTTATTAAAAATAAACTTTGCCTGGCTTTCGGAGCTCTCAGGGAGTTCCCTTTCCCTTTACTTACTTTTCATATGAAAATAAACAAAATGAATGCCCAAAAAACCAACTGTATAATTGATTTATTGGTTCAAACCCCTCTCATCCCCCTTTGTTTTTCCACATTGCCACTGGCAGCTTGTGTGCGATTTCCCGCCAATAAACTGTTATTGTTTTCTTTTTGTTTTTTTTTTTCCCCCATATGTATCAAATTCAGCGTTAAATGCAGGCGACAACAAAAGGAGCAAATAGCGAACGCTTATTCCCGGTATCATCGCCCAAAACCAGCTATTGTCATCGATTGTGATGGATGGCAGTGCCCACTAAATAAAGGGTATATTCGGTGACTTAAATCGGGATTAAATATTATTTAAATATAAACAAATATAGGGGGATTTTGTTTGGAAATAAATAATAAATAAAGTGAATTAAATTTTATTTTTATTTTGTGAAGCAAGTAAAATCCAGTAGAAAAAATATGCATATAAATTCCGAACTGGATCAAGTTGCAATTTGGTGGTATGACGACCCTGGCAGTGTCACAAACAGCTGTGCTTTTTGGCATAAAGAAGCTTTTTCTATTTTTAATTGTATAAAATTAATTTAAAACCTTTAAAAATAAAACAAATTCTATTTAAATAAAGCAACCTCTTGGATACAAATGTATATTATTTGGGTAGATACGAAACATCTTTGCTAGCTCATAATTTTAATTATTTGTTAGCTCTTTATAAAAAAATAAGAATAAAAAGCATTTTAAATGGTTTATATTTTTTAATAAAAATAATTTCTACAGTATCAAATCTTCGTATTAAACCACCAAAATATAATCTACTCTTGCCATTTCCCCTTCGTTCAATTCAATTTTTCAATTGGAGGTCAGGGAGCGAATGGTAAAACTGTCATACCAAAAGCTATATAATCTAATTAAAGGAACGTATAAATAAATTGCCCTGCATATGTGCATTTCAATACTAAAAATATCTAAAAATATCGATTTGTCCTTGAAAATAAAAGGGTAGATGTTAATTAATTTCGCCCCGATATCCCGGGATACATTCCAATCACAATTTGTGCCAACGAATTGAAGAATTTAACCCGCCTCCGCCAGCAAAAATACACATAATCACAAAAGCCTTGCCGAGAGAGCTGAGCTGATGGGGAAGCCAAGGGTGATTAATTAGTTGCGCTGGAAACGGATACGGATACAGTAGCTGTTGTCTAACAATTTATATTTGAGTACTGCCAACAATTATGAGCCATCAACAGTGACACAGGCTGACACAGAAGTAAACAAAATGTTGGTAAAAATGAGAAAAAAATAAAGAACAATAGCAATAAATTCCCAAAATCTAAGCTTGAACTGTAGAATAATATGGAAAAGGTTGAAAATAAAATAATTGTACTTGCAAATGTATTTTTAGCCAGGCAAATAATAAACAACAAAATAAAAACAATAAAAATAGTATTTTAATAAAATAAAGAAAAAATAAAATAAACCAAACTAACTAAGAAATAAAATGTATTTTTAAAAGTGTTTAATCTCAAACCTAATTATTTATATTTTAAGAATTATTTAGCAAATATTTTCTATAGAATTAATAAACCTTTTTATAATCCCCTAATTAATTTAACTAGAAAACTGTTACCCTAAGGTTTTCATTTATTCATATATTTTTTTCTATATAAAATCAAACATTCTATTATTTTCAAAACCCTAAAAATGCTTGACTTTTGAACTCCACAAAGGAAACTTCTTACAGAGACCAATAACTTGTCTCCAGGGCTCTTGGGCACACACACAGATCAAGTTTATTGTAAATTCGTGAGGTTCTTCGCAATCGACTCAAGGGGATGGGGTGTTGTGTGACTTCTTTTGAAGTCCTTCAGTCCTCTTCCTCAACGACTTGTTGCGACCCACAAAAAAATCTAATAAATTCCCATATAATTCCTATTATTAGTTTTGCTGAAATATGACACTGGGGAATGGTTTGATTGAATAAAAATGTGCAAATTAAATGAATTCCAGTAGTTTTTGTGCAAGAATGCAGCAGGCAAACATATACATTACATCATGTGTGTGTTTTTGGGTGTAAATATTCATGAATAAATATAAATAAAAATATTTGGTAATAGCTGTATGCTTGGACAAATATAGGGATTTATTTTCAGACACACACAAGTGGCTCAATAGGAGAAGGCTCACGACTCAGACACGTAATGCCAATGACTTGTAATGATATCAAGAGCTCTTAACATGGTTATTTTTTTTTTGTATTTTTCGTGGACGAGTTTCTTGCTTATTTCGTTCGTTCGGCTTGGGTTTGTTTATGCTTGGCGCTTTTTGTTTAGACACTCGCTCGCACAACTCGCGGCTGATAAACAACATTTTCGGCACTGGCCCACTATTTGCACATTACGCATACGCCGTGTGCTCGCATTCGCATTCGCAATCGCTCCAGCTTCAGTTTCAGCTCCAGCCTCACCATTACCATCAGCATCAGCATCCGTATTCAAATTCATTTATTTGGCATCGACGGTGGAGGCGGCGGCATTCCGAAACCCATTCCCTGCCGCCCTCGCAAAACATTTGACACAGTTCTGAGCTTTGGAGCGGAGCAACTTTTGTTGCAGGTCGAGAGATGCGGAGCCAAGGGACATGGCACTTGACGAGAGCAGAAATGCATGTGTTTTACACTGCAAGAATCGCAGTGAGGTGTACCAGGAAATAGTGAGGGAAAGTTTAATAAATTCAAAGTAGGATTGAAAGGAACAGTTAAAATGAACAATTAAAATGAACAACTAAAATGAACACTAGTTTTGATAGAGGATTTTTAGGAAATGGGAAGAAATTTACCTCTTTAAAATCAATTGATTAACAAAAAAATGAACACTTAAAAAATTAACTCTTGAAATGAAGACTTAGAATGAACATAATAAATTAAGGCTTTAAATGAATAATTGATATAAAGACTAAAAATTAACGCTTTTAAATAAACACTTTATACGAACACTTAAAATGAACACAAAGAGAAAGAACACTTAAGAAATGAACACTTTCAATGAACACCTAAAATGAACACAACAAATGAATACTTAAAATGAACATTTAAAGTGAACACTTAAAAAGGACACTTAGAAAATGAACACTTATACAATGAATACTAAAAATGAACACTTAAAAAATTAACACTTATAAAAATAAACTCTAAAAAAAAGAACCCTTAAGAAATGAACACTTAGAAAATGAACACTTAAAAAATGAACACCTAAAAAATTAACACCTAAAAAATGAACACTTATAAAAATGAACTCTGAAAAAATGAACCCTTAAGAAATGAACACTTAGAAAATGAAGACTTATAAAATGAACTCTGAAGAAATGAACAATTAGAAAATGAACACTTATAAAAGGTAAGAAGATGAACACTTAAAGAATGAACAATTAGAAAATCAACACCAAAAAAATAAACACTTAAAAAATGAACCCCTAAAACATACCCTTACAATGAACACTAACATAATGAACCCCAATCACCAATTGATGAGTTTCAGCCTTAATTTAACAATAAAAAAAAGTTGATCTTCAATCAACCATGAGGCAGTAAGCGAACCTACACCTCCAAAAAAATGAATCTATACCAAATATATAGATAGCAACCTAACCCTCCTTTTCCAGTGCAGCCGGAATGGTGTCCAGCGAAAAGGACTTCCGGCAGATGTGGCCGAGATGGGATTGCAGTCCCGCAAGTGGCACAATTTGATTACAAGAACGTTTAAGTTGGCCGCAGCCTCTGGCCGATAATGAGGTGTTCGAGCAGGTGCAAGTGCTGCTGCAGCTGGTGACCAGGTGCCATCCAGCTGCAGTCCAGGTGGGTGGCCAGGTGCAGGTGCAGTTCATTAAGAAGAGAGAGAGAGAGAGTCAGGGCCGTTTAAACCCTAGCTCGGCACACAAAAACACTTCACGACGGCACTTTGGACAATGCTAACGAGCTCACACACCCCGGATCGTACATATATGTACGGGTACGGAACATATAGTACACGCCCTGCACCGACGACGACCCCTTGAAATATAAATACAAAATGTCGCCATTCTTGCCCTTCCATTCCATTCCACACAGACACACATCCTCCAGACATACACAAGAATGCATCCTTATTTTTCGGAACATTTTTGTGGAAATGGAAATGGGAAATGGGTAACGGTTTGAGGGGGGAAACTGACAGCGTGTTTACCATACAATAGAGAAGTTATACCAAGTATGACATGAGTAAATATTTGGACCGCAAATCATTTCATATAGATATGTCAGAGAGAGCATTGTGAGAGGCATCTAACCGGCTAGTTTCATAAATATTTAGACTTGCTGCATCCCGGCATCTGCATCTGCAATTTTCCACCATTTTCCCCCAGTTTCCTAGTTTCCCAGTTGCGCAACGCATTTTCCGGCTGCGCAACAAGTTCAAAATGAGTTGGGGAAATATTAATTAGCAATTAAAAGGGTTGAATAGGTTTAATTTATATGAATACAAAATATTTTTTTAGCTGGTTACTTGCTTATTTTAAAAATAAAATAAAGTTGTTAGAGATGTGCCTAAATATTAATAATAATTTAATTTACATTTACTGCCTATTTGTTATTATTAGAAATTATTACATTAATCAAAAACGAGCCTTGAAGCCAAGAAATTAATAAATAAAATAAACACCCTAAATGAACACTTAAAATAAACGCTAAAAATAAACAATGGACACTGAGTGATGGTAAATTGAATCCATTATTTAACTATATTTTTCTTTAGAAATATTTTTTTAATAAAACATTTCCAACAAGAACATCTAGTTTTATTTTCAAAGAATGACTACTTTTCACCAAATTTATTTTAAAGGATAACTCAAGGTTTTGCTAATTAAACTTTAGCCACCAGCCTAAATCTTAACAATGTTAAAACCCAAATAAATATTAATTAAATCACTTAGCTTGCATTAAAAATAACTTGGTTTCTTTCAGCTACTATTAAGCTTCAGATCTTCCCAATTGTAATTCACAGCTTTTACCCTCTTAACCAACCATCGATAACAATATTGATCAGCCTTGAATAAAATCGCATAAAATCATAAATAAATAGATAAAAGTCATTCCCCCCCGGAAATAGATATGATATTTTTTCCACAATTAATTCAATTAATTTGGCATTTGCATTTCACCATCAAGCCGTTGGCCAAGATTAAAGCAAACAGTTGGGCAAACAGTGGTAATAAATACAAAAAAACAAAGCGCGCAAACAACACACAAATAAAAGAAGGAGTTTTTTATCGCCGAAAGTGGTATTTAACCCGCTGAGAGTTTGTTTGCCCAACGATTAACACTCACCCGCCTACTGCTGCTGCTGCTGCTGCTTCTGATGTTGTTTCTGTTTTCTTTCCTTTTTTTTTGTTTTTATTTCAAATATTTGATCTTACAAAATTGTTTGTTTCAGTTCTTTTCTTGGGTTTTGTTACTCAGTTTGTGTTTTTTGGTTTTAACTCGCGTTGGGAGAGCACAGGAAAAAAAAGGTTCTTGAACTTGAAAAGCGGCACGAAAATATATTTTTGGAGTTAAAGTATTGGAACTCAAAATTGCCTCTTTTTTAGAGTTTTCAGCTGCTGTGCCAATGTGGTGGAAAAGCTTGCGAGGCGTGCGCCACGAGTGCCGAAGCCGTTATGACAGAATCTGCGAGCATCCGAGCAACTTATCCTGCTCGGAAAAGCCGAGCGGAACAGGCCGAGCGGGAAAAGCCGAGCGGAAAAGCCGAGCGCCTGCTTGGGCAGCCGCTGTGTGAGTGCAACTGCAGGCGTTTAGCGGCGCAAAGCGACACACACTGTGGCCCGTTTTTTCCTCACAAAAATCAAAGTTCAGAAGGTGGGTTTTATTTATTGGCCTTTCCTAAGTCGTAGGCAAGTTTTTTTGGCTGCAAAATAGTTCTTGAATTTGTATTGCTCCTAAAATTGATTTTATAAATAAGTTTCTTAATTTAATTTGACTTCTTAGCTTTGTTTATTAAATATAGTTTTAAGGTTAAGTAATATTTATTTAATTTTTGCGTGATAACAGCTTGGATTTTGATTAAAAAATAAAAACAGATGCTAAAAAATATAAATACAAATATAAATATAAATCAAAGGTCCTTAAATTTATAAGATACCTATATATAGTTATATATACATATATATATATATATATATATCTTTATTTAGATTTATTAATTTTGTTTTTAGTTGGCAAGTATTAAAATCTTAAAATTATATAACTGCACTTGACAGAAGAGAAGCTTTTAAAATGAATATGTCAAGTTTATCGTTTTATCGAATTTATCGATAATATCGAATTTATAATCAAAACAATCTTTTAATTTGTAGTAAGTAATTGAATTCAGAACTGACCTAATTGAAGTTCATATTTTTAGCAAGGAACTTCCGATATACTTGCAATATATCAAAGTAAACAAAGTAAAACCGCTTTAAAATGAATATATCGAGTTTATCGATTTGCGTAACATAACATTCTTTTGATTTGTAGTAAGTATTCTAATCACTGTACTTCTGGAATTTAGAACAGACCGAATTAAATTCAATATTTTTAGCAAACAAGTTCCGATATTTTTTGCAATATATCAAAGAAATCATCGATAGCAAACTTGTAATATATCGATTCACGCGATATTGCAACAAAATCAATATATCGAGTATCGCAATTCAGTTCAGTTTTTAAAGAAATCATCCCACTGTGCAACAGCTTAGCTGCATGCTCCCTCACCGCCTCCCCCTGTCTCACTCTCTCTCTCTCTCTCGCTCGCACTGTGCTGACCTCTCGCTCGCTCTCCTGCCGTACCCGTTGCGGGAAAGAAGCTTCGGTGTTGCTTGTTTGCCTGTTTGTTTACTGTTTGTTGCTGTTGTTGCTGTTGTTGCTGTTGTTGCTGTTGTTGCTGTTGTTGCTGTTGTTGTTGCTGTTGGCCCAGCAGCAGCCGTGGAATAAAAGTGAAAATAAATTTCCGTTACCGGCAAAATACACTCGCACACTCGCACACACACCTGACACACAATCATCAAAATAGCCATGAAAATGACAAATAAAAAGACTGAAACAGAGTCTGTGACACTTTTAAACCTCTAAACACGTATTCCTGGCCAAGCAAAAAGTAAACAATTCCCACGGACAGAGACTAAAGAACAGAAGCATTGACCCGGCTCTGGTTTTTCGTACATATTTAACATTTGATTCGGAGATTAGTCAGGTTTTAGTTGCAGAAAAATATATACAAAACTTAAATAAAAGGCGAAAATCTTTAAAAAGTTCAGCATTTATGTTTGACATGGAAATGCAGATGATTTTTGCTTGTTTTAAATTTGATTTAACATTATTAGTGGGTTTAAACTTTAAAGGGAAAATAAAAGCAATATTACGTATACGCACATCAATTAAATTATTGAATAATTAATAGCCATGCTTGATATATGTATTCCTTGTTATAAGTAATAAAAAATTAATATATTTAAAATTTAATTCCGAGATAAGTCTGTATTTTAGTTGGAAATAAAATGTATAAAATATGTAAAAAGAGGAAAAATCTTTAAAGTGTTCAGTATTTATGTTTGGTATTAATTTGCAGATGAACTTTGCTTGCTAGAAATTTATTTTAAATTAATTAAGAGAAAATATAAGCAATTGGAATTATTGAATAATTAATTCCATCATTTTATATTTATATTAATTATTAAAAATAACCAAAAACATATTTAACATTTAATTCCCAGATTTGTCTGTATTTTTAGTTAAAAAAAATAAGTAACTAAAATATAAATAAGAGAAGAAAATCACGGAAGGTTCATCATTTATGTTTAACATGAATTTGCAGATGCTATTTGTTTTTTTTTAATTTTTTTTTAACAGTATGAGCTTGTAAGAATGGAAATTATAAACAATATCACGTATACGCACATTAAACAAATTATTGGAAAATTTATTAAACGGACAAAAAAATATTTTGCTTTGTATTAATTATTAAAAAATTAAAAAAGCAAAGAAAATAATGCCTTAAATTTTCACTCGAACTCTTTCAAATAAAACTGAGTATAAATATTGATATTTCACAGATTCACAGTTATTTCTGTCCCGTAATGATGATTGACGTGGCAAACAAGCCTGAGTGGCGGAGACCGGACACAGGACGAAAGCCGGACCCGACAGCGAAAGATGGGTACCCTGAAAGGATGTCTTGGGTGGCTCCCTTTCCTTCCCCCAAAAACTAGGCAAGTCAGCAGCACTTGACGGTGATTTATGTGTGGAACCCACAGCCCAGGATGGGTTGCAGGTGTGACAAGAGCAACTATAACTGCGACGGAGATTTGCAGCAACTGCAACAGGGACCGGAAGGAACAGAAGCCGGAGCACGTGACCGTCGGGGAGTGGGTAAGGGCCACCAAGATGCTGGGATATGTGATGGGATATATATAGGCATATGTGCGACTCGGTTCGCTGTCACTGCCATGGAGATGTGCCCACGTCACTGGAGCTACAGCAGCAGTAGCAACAACAGCAGCAGCAGCTACAACAGCAGCAACAACAGCAGCAACAACAGCAGCAGCAACTTTTGCGACAGCAGGAACAGCAACAGCAACGACGTCAACATTGGCCTAGTCACGTTTCGTTTCGTTTTGATTCGCAGTCGCGCTGCGACTCCTTTCGTATCATTTGCCAGTCCCTCCCCCTCCCCAGCCTTTGTTTCAGTTCCAGGATATCAAAAAAAGGATATGCAGGCACCCGAATTAAGGGGAAAATTTATCTTGTAAGCATTACCAGGAAGCCTTTGAATACTAGGTCAAGCTGTGTTTTTTTTTCATACTTTCACAGCAGCCCAGCCTCTGCCGGCACACGTGCCACCAGTTCTGACAATTTCTTACATTTTTAATGATTTTATTGTTTAAAAATTGTATGTTTATTGGAAAATATAATACCCTCTTTCTTTAAGTATTATTTTCTATGATTTTCCTCAAGAACAGGTTATAAAATCCAAGAACATGTCAAAACGGTATTTCTATAAGTATTTACCTCTTACAAAAATATTTGTGTTAGATTCAAATCATTAATAGTGGCAGCAAAGTATTTTTTATATAAAAAAAAAATGTATATATAATTTTAATGCAAGAGAAAATATTTTAAAGAACATTTTGTATAAAAAAATAATTGTTAAAATAATATTTGCAGTATTTAGAAGTAGATTTCCCCAAATAAGTATTTTTTTAAGTTTTTATTTCTTCAAAAAAATATTTGTGACTGATTCAAAGGATTTGTAATGGCAGTAAAATATTTTGTTATGTTAAAAATAAAATTATATAATATTTCAATGCAAAAAAAATTGTTTAAAGAATTTTTGTCATTAAAACAAACATTACAGGATATCTAGAAGCCGATTCCCCCAAAAAAGTATTTCTTTAAGTTTTAACCTCTTTAAAAAAATATTTGTCACCGATTCAAAGGATTTTTAAAGGCAGTAAATTATTATTGTATGTAACAAAAATATTTAAATAATATTTAATGAGAAAAAATTAGTTTGAAGATATTTTTCACTTAAAAAAATTACAGGGTATCTAGCAGTCGATTCCCGCCAATGGAGCCCTCGCTTAGTACTTGCTTTTCAATTTGAACTGGACAAACGGAAAGGAGAACAAAAAAAGAAAAAAACTGGAAGAAAAAGTGTGCCAACATCGGGCCTGCAGTGTTTAATTATAGCCGCTATACCGGCTGACTGACTGATGGAATGACTTACTGACTGACTGCCAGACTGACTGCCAGACTGACTGACTGACTTACTGACTGACTGGCCTACTCTGCATGTAATGCGGTTAAATGCGGCGCTTGGGCTCCGCTCCTCACGTTCATAAATCAAATGCTCCTCACTTTCGCACACACAGAGATGCTCCTCCTCCGCCCATATGGACATTGATGTTTGTTTGGGCCAAACAAAAAATTTGCAGGATTCATAAATCAGGGAAGCACTAGCAGGATACGCAGGCAAGGACGTGGGAGCGAAAGAGAGAGGCCTACGAAAAAAGAAAGGAACAGGTATATTTACCACCGGGCTTCACTGGCTTGGCACTTGGTTAAAGTCTATTTCCGAAATCGTAAATATGAAAAAAGGATGCAAGGAAATTTTTGATTTAGAAGAAGAGAGAGTAGGGAAGATTTTTCCCAATGGAAAAGGTAGGAAAAAATTATTTTGGCTTGGAATTTTTATTTTTGATGGAATTTTAATTTAATTTAAAGGGGATAACATATAAATAATTGCTTTAAAATAGCAAATAAATGTATTTAAATTTAATTTATTTAATTTGTGTTTTTGAAGCCTTTAAAAAAGAAATTATAGGAATTGCAGGAAATATTTGCGCGCTGAAATCGGCCCTGAACTGTGTGTTCCGATTAGCCTAATCTTAAGTACCCTATGCCTTTGATTTTCTTTTTTTTTGTATTCGCAACTTGATTGAATTTTATTTTGTTTTTTTTATATAATTTATATTAATTATATATTTTTGCACGCCCGACGATCAAGCGGCGTTGACAGGCAACCGGCAACTGGAGGCGAAATCGAAACTGCAACTTGGCTCGAGTTTGCGATTGCGATGATGGGATGATGATGCTGCAACAACAACAGGTATTTATATACATATCTCTAGTAATATATATGCATAAGTATATATATATATATGTGCATAGTGCATATATTTATAATGAGCGGCAACAACAAAATTGTCAAAGGCGCGGAGCAACAAAGACAGTGACGGGAAAATGACACAGAAACGGGAACAATGCTAATGAGAACAAGAGCAGAAGCAACAATGACAGCAGCGGCGGTATTTAATGTAATATTTACATCACGGAATCTAGGGGATGTAACGGATAGAAAATAAAAGGTGCCAGAGCAAAAGTGTATGTAATAAATGCTAAATAAATGCAGCCAAGACAGCGGCAACAGCTTGGGAGAAAATGCCAAGAGGAAATATTTAATATATACCAAAAATATGTGGGGAAGAAGTGTATTACAAATATATATAAATAATTTATTAATATTTATTTATTGTAGAAAACGATCAATCCTTAAAGCTGCAACTGTAAGTAGATACCAGCTAAGCCACACCTGTAACTGCAATCATTGAAATACACAAAATGCGGCAGAGACTTCAGAGCAATTATATTGCTTAAAATAGCCAACAAATAATAACAATAAGGACCGCGTCTTGTTAACCAAGCAACAGACAGGCACCACAACAGTTTTGCCAGGAAAATGGTTAACCACTTTCAACACCCAAAGACTCGAAAAAGGCAACACAAATTGGAGTCTCGAGTAACCACAACAGCAGCAGATAAAAACAAGAATATATATAGAAAATATATGCGACAGTATCACTTTATAGCAAGCGAACTATGTAATGGCAACTGCAACAACATTCTCAGGCCACAGCCCGCGTTGCACAGGCATAAATTACAGCAAAATGCGAAAAGCGAATGAGTAAAAATTAAATAAACATCTGGAAAAAAAATATGTATGAAAATGTCAAAGGAAAATTGCCGCAATCAAAGGGATCGAACACTCGACGGTGAAATACCCTAGGCTAGTAGTTACTATATTAAGTAAGGAGTTTAAACTATATAAATACAATATTTACTTATTGAAATTTATTTTTTTTTTAATTTATTTTAAATACAAGCTCGTTTACAGAAATCAAAGCATGTTTTTAGACGCCCTTTTATGGCGTTTCCAAGTACTCTTAGTTTTAGAAAAGACCTGGAAATCGTGGTTAAATAAGGCGACTTTGCGTAATCTCCATTATTGATTTAAAAGAACAGCTGGCTCCCCTTTCCTTGTGGTTTTTTTTTCGTTATTTGCATGATCAGGCCGCTGTATAGAAGGTGCATATTATGAAGCGCTTCCAAGACGTAGAAGCATCTTGGCTGAAGGTGGATTTCGCAGCTCAAAAACAAAAACAAAAGGCAAAGGCACACCCCTGGCTCCAACCCGCCACTGGACTGGAAAACTAAAGTAACATTTTGTTATTTATTTTGAATGGAGCGAAAATGCTTGCGTGCATTATAATAATCAGAATCTCTTGTCTTTCTCTGGCCTGTCAACGCAGTTATCAGCTTCATCGAACACTGCAAGAAAACATTGATTAAATAGGATTTTATTGATATAAATAAATGGAAAATAAATAATATTTTTACTGACACAGCGCCACAAAGTCTGTCAATATAATTATAATAACAAATAAACTATTCGTGAATCCCTAAAGTACTTAACGTAAGTAATTCCTTATATAAAATTCTTCCTCTGAGTTGGTTTATAAATAAAGAATAAATAAAGAATTGCTTAAGAAATATAATTGAATAAATTGTTTATAGAATTGTTGAAATAATTGTTTAAAAAAGATAATGTAGATAATAAAGAATTGAAAAATAAATTGCTATTAAATATATTCAATATTATTATTTTAAAAATGTTAAACAATAACTGGCATATACATGTTATTTATAAAAATGTTATATAAATGCTGGCATTCACTTTTCAACTATAAAAATTTTAAATAAATACCTGCATCAAATTTAAATTTATAAAAAAGTTAAACAAATATTGACATTCACTTTTTATTTAACAAAATATAAAATTGTGTTCTGTTGAAAGTGTTACAAATTTTTCACTGCTCTTCCTCCGCTGCATTACGATTTTTCTACCAACTCTTTCTTCTTTCTTCCTTTTTTATATATTTTTTTCGATTTGTTATTACTAAGCGTCTTACGATTTATTGCGATTTTCGCAGCGCTCTATGCTGATTTTAATTTTTAAGTGCCACTCGCCGGCACCTGTTCGAGGAGATTTGTGCCGGAAAAAGGCGGGGAAAGGCCCCTCTTTCGGTTGCCCGCCAGCTCGTTCTGCGTTCTGCGCTTTGTTTGCCCTGAATGCTTCGCCTTTTGTCCATTTGAAAGGAAAATAAAAAGGAAGAATAACGAAAATAAGAGGGAGAAAATAAAGAAAAACTTGTGCAAATGAAGCGTTAAATTGACTGAGTGCTACAGGAAAAATAAGGAAGGGAGAGCAAGGAGCACCTTCAGCTACTGCTGCAACTGCATCTGAATTCATACTAGGACCTAGACTAGTCCTGGACACAAAAAAAGAGAAGAAACTACGTCTGCAATTGCTTCGAAACTTAATATTTAAGTTGCTTTTGAAGGCTTTAATTGATTGGAACGCGAGGGCAACGAGTACTCTTTCGCGAATTGAAAGAAAATTGAAAGAAAAACGAAAGGAAATCGAAGGAAAATTAACAGGACAATAGAGGGTCTTGGGGGTCGTGCAATTTTAATGCAAATTGGAGTAATTTTCGTATTATTCTTTCAGCGGAAACTGGGCCATTTCGATTTCGAATTCCAGTTAAACGGATATGTCTTATTTAGACATATGTGTGTGTCCTGGTACTGGTACTGGCCATCTGGCCCGTGGTAGCTGAGGAAATTTGACCATTGAAAAGTGCAAAAACCCCTTTTTTTTCGTTGCGTTGGCCGGCATTTTCTCAACTCAGTTCGGGGCAATTTTGGCAAGTTTTATGCTTCACGAGTGTTCACTTCTTTGAGGTACCTATTATTTAGATAAGCCAGAGGGGTATTTCGGGCTTTTAGTAAACGAAAATATTCGATTTAGTTGGGTAAATATAGTGGGAATACAAAGAGTAATTAAATTGAGTTCTTAGACATATATTTTAGGAAAAGAAAATAATATAAAAGAAAGAAATTTATAAAGAAAAAAGAAAATTAAGCAAAGATTTTGTAAGATTAAGGCTAAGCTTTATATTTTTATTTTTTCTAGGTCCTCGTAACGCCTGTATTGTATTTTTTGCTTGCCTCCTCTTTGGACATGCAGGCCTTAGTATATATACTATATATATATTTTACGACTGTCAGTTTTGCCGCGTTTGGCAACAAAAATTTGTTTAAACGAAACGCAAGCAGGGGAAAAAATCAATTTTTTATTGCCCTGTTGCTTCAGTTTCTCCTGCTGTTTTAGCTGCTGTTTTGTTTAGATTTTAGCCGGGCTTTTATTAGCAGGCAGGCAGAGCGAGAAGAATGTTTTTTTTTAGCCTTTTATTGCTGCTTTTGGCAGAAATGGTTGACAAGTTTCAAAGATTGTACTGTGAAAAATATAAATATATTGATTAAATGATAAAATTAATCTATTTTGTATAGAATGTAACTGGTATTAAATGGAGACATATTTTTTATCGAGTTAATATGCAAGTTTTTAGGGAACACTCACCCAGTTTGGCTTAATTTATAGTAATTATTATTAAAATATAAACCAACACAGTGTCAAAGTATTACAGCAGCTTCCTTTATTAATTATTAAACCTTTAATTCTTTAAGTACATTCATTTCAGTTTTTTTTATGATAAAATCCCTTTGGCATTGCACTTTCAATGCAGCTATAATTCTTGAAATGACTCAAATATGATTTCCAAACTTTTTCTCCTCATCAGAGGGCGCGGTGCCAGGTGCCAGGTGCCCAGTGCGAGAATCTATTTGCCTTTTGATTGCCTTTTAATTACTGAGCGGCAAATAAACATAAACAAAGGCGTTAGCGTTTTAGCGAAAATAGGAAATCTGTGCAGGCACACATATACTCGTAAAACGTAACGAAAACAGAGCCCGAAAAATATTCATGATTAAGCCGCGAGCAGAAGAGGTAGAGCAACGGCCTTCCTTTGTCTTTTTGCCGGTTGTTTGTCTTCTTTTTATTTACTTTTATTTGCTTCTCTTCTCGTCTCTTCTTTTGTTTTGTTTTTTTTTAGGGGGTGGTGGGCATTGGGCAGAGTCTTGGAGGTCATTTGACGATAGACGTAAAGCTCAGGTAATCGGAAAATTAATTAAAGTCAATTAAAAGTATTAAAAATCAGTCGGTACTATTTGGTACAAATTGAATTGTATTTATTGTTGGAGGTTGGAAGGGGAATTAATGGAATTAAATCAAGGGATAGCTGGCAGAATTATAAGTTGTTTTTTCATTTATTTTAAAACCATTAAATGACATGAATTAATAATGATTTTTACTTAATTATCATTCTAGATTAAACTTTAATTATTTATAAAGTGAAAATGCTGCGAAGCATATTTGTTTTTCTTTTTTATTTTTAACCTTTTTCGTCTCTGTTTAAAATATATTTTTTTTGTTACTTATCAAATTTAATA
The DNA here is from genome assembly GCA_014170255.2 of Drosophila triauraria. Lineage (NCBI taxonomy): Eukaryota > Metazoa > Arthropoda > Insecta > Diptera > Drosophilidae > Drosophila > Drosophila triauraria. The sequence continues at coordinate 2,042,966 of CM024333.1, read as the reverse complement.
TCTATAACTAAAGAGACAGTTCTACACCCACGAAATTTATTATCTATTTTTGAAGTCAGAACCCACCCGCTTGCTTGACCTTTGATGATGATTAATCCCAAAGTGGGGGCTGTCGTCGCCCCTGGATGTTTATTATTAGTTCGCGGATTACAGAATGGAGCACACGCTTAATCATCAAAGTAAGCGGCGTTGAGCAGGAGCAAGTGCATCTGGGAAATCGGGACTAGGGCCACCCAGAGAAACAGGTGCCGTAGTTGTGATAAGTAAAGTGTAAGCAACTCGGATTAAATCGCGGAAAATTTTGAAGTTCTTGGGAAATGTTTACTAAGAGACCACCGAGAAAACTGCGACTTGATTTCTTTCACTAAGAAAAAAATTCACTAGAAAAAAAATTCACTACGAAAAAAAATCACTAGAAAAAAATTCACTACCTAAAAAAATTCACTAGCTAAAAATGTAATTTCCCTGAATATTGCATTTTGCAGTATTTTCTTTTAGTACTGTTTAGTGTTAAGTATTACTAGGGGGACTTTCAGTACTGAATTTTTTAGAATTTATTTAGTAATGGGGTTATGATACTGCGTTCAAGTTTGAATTGACTAGAGAGGGATTTTTCTGTAATATGACTACGGTCACACTGATTTAAAGGGTAAAAGTAACAATGGTCAGTGTTCGATATACATATTTACTCATTTCGAGAATTAAGAATTTATTTAGTAATGGTGTTATAATACTGCGTTCAAGTTATCATTGATTAGATGTTTCATTAGAAGCTGAAAAGAGACAAAAGGAGAGGGATTTTTCTCTAATATGACTACGGTCACACTGATTTAAAGGGTAAACGTAACAATGGTCAGTGTTCGATATACATATATATTCATTTCTAGAATTTATAATTTATTTAGTAATGGTTTTATGATACTGCGTTCAAGTTTTCATTGATTAGAGGTTTCATTAGCAGCTGAAAAGAGACAAAAAGAGAGGGTTTTTTTTGTAATATGACAACGGTCACACTGATTTAAAGGGTAAAAGCAACATTTATTCATTACTAGGGTTCACCTGCTCCTGCAGTAAATTAATTTAATTAATGAAGTTTTCAAAGCAGTATCATAGCACCATAAGCTGATGTATAAAAAAAATATTGCTAAGGCCGATGAATAGATAGCACCCTTCCCAGCTACAATCCAGATTTTTGGGAATAATCGACAAAGCACACTTTTCTTTCCACCGCTGACCTTTTTGGGCAGTTTCCACTTGGCTCGCTCACTTGCCCCCTTCCTTTTTGCGCCCAGAATGAGGTCAATTTAATTAATGGAAAACGAAATTAAAACGAAATTAAATTTCAATGCCGCAAAATACCTTCAAATGCGTATTGATGAACACGGCGACGAGAGCTAGCCTTAATTAAGCTAAAAGCCAAACGCAAAAGGTCTCGCAATAAAAGGAGAGAAAAGAATGGAAAGTCAGCCGAACAATTAGCGAACGCTTTGGCAACAAAACGGCGAATGACGAAGAGTCCTTTCCCTGACAACACTGACTTTTCGCCAACAATTGCACAACAATTGAGGGCGCAGATGAGAATGAAAATGAAAATGAGACTAAAAACGGTGAAACGGAAAAACGGTGGGGGGGGGAATGTCAAATGCGGATGGCTAAATCGCCAAAGGTGAAACTTCGCCTTATGCAACCTGCCACACAGTTTCCACAGTTTTCCACTTTACCAACTTGTTACCGGCCACTTGTTCGGCTTTGCCGGCGGAGGTAGGAAGGAAAACCTACCTTCGCGGCTTTCACGTAACCAAAATTTCCTAGGTGCATCTTTTGTATATTATATATATTTTTATTTTATGAGCTAACACTGAGCTTTTAAGATCATATTAAATTCTCTTTACTAAACATTAAATAATTAAATACTGGAAAAAAACAAAGAATCACGCATTACTTACCTTTTTTGCCTTTCATCGAAGCGAGTCAAAGGTTTTCTCCTGGCATACGTGTCGTATGAGTGATTTTCTGTGGAAATGTTAAAATTTTAGAAAATTTATTGATCATACGTCCTGTTGCCTTTTAGGAGAATACATTCGAAAATATATTAATCATACGTCCTGTTGCCTTTTCAACAATATATATTTTCTGTTAAACTTAAACTTTCTGTTAAAATTGATCGCTAATTTTAGGGCTTACATTCTTAACTTTGCTGGTTAATTTTCCACTTAATATTCCAGACACTCTTGGTATACTTTTCGCAGTATTTATACGTTCCGGATAATTATTTATTTTGTCTTTCTGATTATTTATTCCTGTAATTGCTCACTTCCATGGAAGCACATTTGATTTGCCGTCGCCCACATTTATTGCTCAGCTTGCAACTATTGTCGGCCTGTCACACATTGCACTGCATGCGACATCGTAATTGTCGTCTCGCGTCAAGGATACGTGCCGTATAAATAGGACATGTGCGGACATCCTCTTAAATTATTCAGCTCAACAATTAGTTTTCAATTACACGAAAAAAATGGGCAAACTAACGTAAGCCCCAGCATCCCAAAGGGTACCTTTTGTGCGTTTGCAAAAAGCCAACAAGTTGCCGTTGCCGAACACGTGACTTGGCGAAGGTCCTGGCGTGGGCGGTGGGCGGCGGGCGGCGGTTGGGCGGTAAATATTTAGCGGAAAACTCGGGTAACGGAAGTCGGAAAAGTGCATGGAAAATGTAAAAGTGAGTGCATAAATGACGGAACGTTTGGTCCAGGCAAGGATATACATGATAAATGACCCTCGAGCATATCATTATTATAATTATATTCTCTACAAAATATTTATAATGGAATTAAAGGGTTGCTTTTAAAGGGTTAATTAATTTTTAATTACTTTGCTTTTTTTAGCATTCACATTACTCTGAAAAATGTCATATTACTTTGCCAAGTTGCAGTCTAAATGCATTATTTAATTCGTTATTCGTTCACATAATTGACACAGCTATTAATAGCTTAATTTGCTCATTAATCAGTTTGGCTGTAACATCAAAGCGACAGAGGGTACATTTGTACTTATATATTCATATATATACACATATATAAGGGCTTCAGCATTTGAGAAGAGTAATCTATTGAGTAATTGCATTTCCTAGGCGACTTTGACCATTTTTAAATATTTTTTTTTATGATTATCAATAGGAAATTAAGGGATTTCCTGCCAAAGCAAGTCGCTGGAGTTTTATATAAAGCAGCATTAATGTTAAATATATTTTTTTTCCTTAAATTAAGCATAATTTTTTTAATTTTTACATTTAATGTAGTGTCTTTTACATAAATGTAGTGGATTATACATAAATTCATAATGGATATCGTCACATGAGGTTCGCAGTGATTTCAAGTATAAATTCAGTTAAAAATTCACCGCAATTTTATTACCTTAGGTAAACAGTTGTATATTTGTTCTTTTAAAATATGAATAACTAACTTTTAAATATTTAATATTAATATTTTTATATAATTATATTATATATAAAGTCAAATCTAATATTAAATATTTTATTTTTATTTAAAATATTTTTTCAATATGCAACTATAGAGTGTCCAATGAAATCCCTAAAGCTTAAGTATGAAATCCTTTTCCCCATAATTTTATTTCCAGAAAGCCTTAGTCACATGACAAAATTTAATCTGCAATTAATGGGTAAAAATAGACTTGCATTTCCTGTAATCAAAGACGGAATAATTCCAAATAAACAATTTAAGGGGATAAACCGCAACGGACTTGCATAAGCATTAAACTCTTGGTTATTTTTAAGGGCAAATCCCATAAAGTCGTGGCTGTAAAATATTATATAAAATAAATAAATGATGCTTTTAATAAATAGCTCTTTCTCTTCACTTTTAAGGCAATGTAAATATAATTTTTTAAATATTTATAAAAATATATAAATGAATAAATCAAAGCATCAGCTTTTAAAAGCTTTTTGCAAAACCTCTGTTGACTTGGCTAAAAGCTCGCGGCCGGTGACTCTCAAACTATGGCCAGCTTTCGAATGCGGCCAACAGAAGAGGCAATACTCACCACTCTCTACCACTATCGTTGGTGGTGAAATATTGGGATTTAAAAAACTCTGTTTCTTTTTTTCTTTTTGGGTTTTTCTCACCGTTGATACCCCGATGATGATAACCTTTTCTCGGTTTCCAGCATTTGTTCCAATTTCGAGCAGCGAGCAGAGCGCGATAAGGGCCACCTATTGACTCCGCCCGAAAAAAATTATTTACTTCAAAAATACACACATGTCCCAAATTATAATCAATTGTTAGGGGCCACTGAACAAAAAATTAAATTAAATTATTTATGAGGCGTTTTAATGGAACTAAGGAAATGTACTGAAGATTAATGAAGAAATATTTTGATGAATTATGCTTAGCATACATGGAAGTTGTTATAAAATAATCAATTACTATATAATTTATGTTTTTCAGATAATCTTATTAACATTAACATTCTTGGATGTAAAGTTGTTTCAGAAGAGAGCCAAGACTTTCTTCACCAACCTTCCAGTTGGGAATTCTAGTGCAACGCAAGTCCGTGAGAATAAGGAGTAACTATAAGGATAATAATATTATAATAATAATAATAATACGAACAATTATATTAAACAATAATTATTAACCGAAAATCTGTAAAATGTGAAATAAAAATAAAATTCTTAATTTAAACTTATATTTGTTACATCTCTTAAAATATTATTAGGAAAATAAATAACTAAAAGAATATGATTTCCTGAAAATGTAGTATTTAAATATAAATTTCTTGCTTTTATTCCCACTTATAGTTTCCATTTTTAAGTATATATTTTCGAACAGTGCCCGACGTCAGGTCAGTGTCACTTTTTCGGCGGCATAATTAGGCGATTTCTTATATGTATTTTTAGCGATTCGTCTTATCAGCGAACGGAAGCTGTGGCAATTTGAGAAGGCGCCCCTCGATCCGTTCCCTCGTTCCGAACGCAGCCTGGGTTATTCCGCGAAGGGGGCCCCGAAAAATCGCAACGTGTCCATTGGTCGACGACTGCCTCCGGTCCGCCGGTTCCTCCTCACGCATGCGTCGTCTGCGATGTCATTGGGTCAGGAAAGTCAGGCGCCAATGGGAAGCCTGGTCGGGTTGGGCCTTGGTAGTGGGAAGGAGGGGGCGGATGGCCCACTGCCAAGTTCTCGGGGGACGGGGGAATGAAGGTCACGGCGCCATCTCTGACCTATGACCGATTGTCAGGCAAAAGCTGAGGCTCCAACTAGCCAAACTTTCGCCGATTTGGCTATTTACCCTTAACTAACATTGCTCAATTACTCGATGATTTATTGTTAAACTTTAGGGGTTGCAGAGCATTTTGCAAACTAGTTTTTTTTTCGAGGAAATGCAGCAAATGGAAAATGCATGCCTTTGATTTTCCCTATTTATCAGGCAACATTTAATTTACTATGTATTTGTTTTTCTTAAATTTAATGCTACTTCGCCTGGCATTTTTGAATACTTGTAAAATTCATCAAAAGTGCAATAAGTGCAGGAACCAAAGTATGTTATCTAAACAAAAATATTAACGAATTATGCAGAGTTTTAAACGCATTTAATGGCCATTTTCTGTGTACATTTTGCAGGAAAATTAGATTGAAATTCGGAGGTGAGCATCATCTCATTTTTGGCCAGATGACCGCACCTGAGGCCCAGCCTTCTCTCCTGATTTGCGTACACTTTTCCGGCTTTTCCTCCAGCCAACTTTTCCGCCTTGTTGTTGGTGCATGCAGTTGCTGCATACCGAGAAATGCCAATGGAACACAAACACACTCTGAACGTGAAAAACAGCAACAACAGCTGCACATTCCGCTCATTAAAAGATCTGATTCGGAATAGTCTTCCAGAGATTCTTTATAATGGGAATAAGGTAATCTTTTTTTTTTTCTTTTTCAGGATCTCTGGGATGATGGAGGGAGCTGGTATCTTTGGTATGCTAACTTAATGGGTTAAAAGTTCATAATATATATTGATACATTAACTTGTTGCTGATACCAAATACCAAATACCAAATACCATATAATACCAGAAAATACCATAATAATATAACAATAATTAACTTTTTGCTGGTAAATAAATATTATGTTATAATCTGTAAGGATCGGTACTTCAGAGCTACTGAGTTTTATTAGAAATGTACCGAAAGATTAAATAAAACTTTTGGCTTTTTTTTATGACAAAATATAAGGTCAAGTCTAAAGTTAGATATCGATCTACGTTTTTGTTAAAGACAAATTAATATCTTTGTGTAAAGTTAAATAATATCAGTAAGTATATATCACAATTTAAATATCCTTCCTTATTTTTAAAACCTAATATTATCACCTTCTTATCTGTAGGTCCATGAAATTTTATACCATTTAGTTATGTTTTTTATGCAATATTTTCTATTTTCTGGGAATAATGAAAAAACCCACTCCCATTTCTTCCAGTGTCAAATGCAAAGAGCTGCCCAGAAAAAGTGCGAAAGGAGCGGGTGTTCTGTGTGTGTCTGTATGCGCGGAGTAAGAGTGAGAGGAGTAATTTGCAAACCGGCTGCACACAACAAAAGCAACAACAAAAACACCAGCGAAAGGTGAAAAGTGTGCAAAGAGTAATGGATTTTGTTTTCTTTTGGTTTACTTCACTTGTTTATCAGTTGACCTACAGAGCACCGGTGGATGAGGGGAAGGGGATGAAAGGATAAAGAGAGGAGTGAGTGAGAGCAGGCGCGATAGACTCTGCTTGAGTCGACACCCACGCACGAGCAAGATTCTGGCGAGGAGGAGCGCAAGGACAGAACAGAGAGTGGAGATTACCCCAAAAAGAGAGAGAGAGAGAGAGAGCGAGGGAGTGCGAGTGTATCAGAGAGAGCCCCCGCTGCATCGACGCAACAGGCTTGCAGTCGCCACTTAAGCGCCGTTATGCCAGGCAATAACAATAACAAGAGCACGCAAAAGTTTTGTCGTCTCGTTTCGCCTCGTGTTTCCCGTGTCTTCGGCGGTCGGCGCGGGCAGAGGCGGCGGCGCAGGCCGGCCAGGCAGCGAAGCCGGCAGCGACGCGACGCAGGCGGCGACAGCGGCAGCGAGGGGCATCGCAGCACGGTTCTTAGACATTCGGTTGCGCGCCATCGTTCGAGGCGGTCGCACATTCCACGGTGCGCTCTCCACTTTACCTACTCCCCTTCGCTGCTCCCTTTCCCCCGTCCCGCCACCCAAATCTTTTTGGGAAGCGATTTTTTTTCAAGTGCTCTCCACACACCCACACCAACAAACACACACACACAAACACATACCGAAGTGCAAAACTAACGGTTCAAGGATTAATCCGGGAAAGAAAAAATCCTCCGCCGACAAACCCTATCTCTCAGCTCCCGTTTTTTTTGCGAGTTCTTCTTCCAAAACATAACTGTGATCCGAAAGTTCGCGCGTGGAATAGAGAAGAAAAGAAAATACGAATAAATCGAATAATTAAATCGAATAAGTGGCAACCAAAAAAGAAAAAGGAAACAGGAGGAAAAGAAGGAAATTGGGAAGAGAGGAGGAGTCTACGAGACCGGCGAAGAGTGCATATGTCCTATAATCCGGGGATCTTCGAGTGTTTTTCGGGGAACTTCGCCGGTTTCGGTGTCTCCTCTTCTGAAACTCTTCGAATCTTGGGGTTTTGGGTAGCACCCAAGTCGAAACTTTTCGCTGATGCCGGGAAACGCATCCAGTTTCTGTGTTCTTTGCTTTGTTTTCGATTCTCGTTTCCCTCTATCTTTTTTTTGTTTATTTGATTTTTGTTTTTTGGTGCACAGAGAAAAAAAATTGCCGAAAGATTTAGATTTAATAGAAAACAGTTCTATAATATACTCCTCTTATATGTATCCCGATAATAGAGTTGTTAAAATATGCAAAAATAGAAATTCAGGCTCTTTAACTTAAAATCTATGGGATAAATGGGATCTCCTTAAATACGAATACTATAAATTTTGATATAACTTCTACTGAAATACCCCCAAAATAATTATTCCGAAACTTCGGCTAATATTTTTGTCTCTGTGCAGTGCCATAGCCGTAACCACAGCCTGCCAGCCGTTTAAACCAAACTCAAATACGAACCGAAACTGCCTTCACACAAGTACCTATAACCTAACCTAAATAGCTGCCAAAAGAAACCGAATACCAAATACCATATAATACCAGAAAAACCAGAATAATACCATAATACCAACAAAACAAACGATGACGGGATCGCCGGGATCCCGTGAGTCCGCGATGGGAACGATCGGACGTAGGAGTCACTCAGGGTCGCTGCTCCTGCGGCTCCTCGCCGTGGCCTTCGTCCTCAACGCCTGCCACGTGCCGCTGACCAATGCCAAGGTGAGTTTCAGTTTCAGTTTCCGTTCCCCCGGAAGCGGGGAATCGAAGAAATCAATCCAAATCAAATCCAGCAACTGATAGCGAAGGCTTTTCGCTTTCATTGGAACGACCGGTGTCGTTGTCACTAGTTAGGGGGTTCTGTTTTGCATTAATTAATTAAACTTTGGAACTTTGGGCGCAGGGTTTTTATGGTCGCTTTTATAATGGATATTTGGGTGGTTTAAGTATCAAAGCTACTCTTTAAAAGCCAAGATCTTGCCAAATTCGGTTGATATAGGGCCTTTTGTATGGCGTTAGATGGCTTTTTAATAGCTTACGACTTTCACCTTGATATTTGGGTTTGATTTTGGGTGTTTTTAAGGCTAGATTTAGTGAAGAAATTTACTAAATAAATGAAAATATAATTTAAATCATGTCTTTACTTGCTAGGAATAAATTTTAAAACAATTATCATTAGAAACTTCCTATATTCTCTATATAACTAATCTAGGGAACTTCCAAGAGTGTTTTTTAGGTCGGTGACTAACCCAAATGCAGTATTTAAATGCTCACTTTAATTATGATATACTGAGAAATAAACTTAATAGCTTCTACCCATCCAAAGACCCCATTTGCTCTCTATCAACCGATCTAAGCCCATTAGGGGATCTTTAACGCTAACTGGACCATTTCGGATGACACAACTGACTGAGAGACGAACTTGAACTATTTAACATGACACACATATTTCCCCTAAGCTCCGCGATTAGCATACAAATCGATAGAAAATAGTTTTTCCATCATAATGAGGGGAGTGACGTAGAGCTGCTGTTAAGCCCCTGTTAGGCCTCTGTTAGAGGACCGGATTTGGCGGCGACAAGAGGCCAAAAAAATAAACCAAACCGCCGAGCGTGGGGTCATCATCAAGGGTTATCACCGACGCGAACAGACGTTGAATTAATTTCCTTTTTTTATTTTCCAAAAACATATCGCTCTACTCTCTGAATGCTGCGATTGTTCTTCGTTTCGGATTCGTTTTTTTGCCAATTATTTTTGAGGAGAAGTCGGCCGATTGTTCCAGTTCGAGCTCTAATTTCTATCTATATGACGACGACGGGCGACGGGCGTCATATGTGTGTGCTCGCCACCATAATGAGCCGCGATGATAGCGCCTTATCAGCGTGTTAATGACATGTTGCCCATAGACGACGATGCCCGGCCGTTGTCCGATGTCTTGCAATGAAATAATTTCTTAAATTAACATTTCGAATCGAGCAGCAACGACCTCATGTACTATATAGTTTGATTCTTTCGGACAATACCTTTATGGGCTCCATGGCTCGCCTCGGCTGTTGTTTTGATTCGATTTGTTTTGCTGCGCTCACTTTTTATCACATCGGAAGTTGCGTAAATGAGGCCAAATTCGAACTGTGCCGTCCGTCCGCCGTATAAAAATACATATAACATATATATAGGCTATATCGCCTGGGCAGGGCTTATCGTGGGCTCCCCAGAAGGAGCCACTCCGATTCGCAGACTGTAACGAGGTCACTGCTTGATAGCTCCATTTTCCAGTTTACATTTCCCATCCTGCATCTGCCCATCCGGCGTATGCGCATTGTCGCGCCGGTCACTCCACATTGCGTATACGATCAGGTGGCCGAAGCGATCTTCTCTTTACGCTCAACGCTATCGCTGTCTAGATATCGTTTATCTTGGGTTTTATCCGTCCAAGATTGATAGCTGAACTTGAATGGACTTCAGTGCTGAAAATAGAGCTTATCTTTAGGCCTTTGAAAGGTGTGAAATGCATGGGTTAGGAGTAGTATTCTATTTGGGACTTATTATAATAAAAAAGAGTGTGTAAACAATGTTTATTACAAATAAAGAGAGCAATTAAACTAGCCTTAATATTCCGATTTGGAAACATTTTCCCCAATGGCAACCGATTAAGTTGTTTACATCCCCAACCCCATGGCCCTTTTCCGGCTCGATCTTGTGGCTTATATCACTCACAGATTGGCCTCCTTCCCTTCTATATGGCCATGTTTCCCCCTTTTTGGGACCCGCCACCACTTGTCTGTCAAACAAACTGTCAAAATATTTGCATCATCAACGGAGAGCAACTGCAAACCAAACAAGAAACAAAAAATAAATTATAGCACCCAAAAGGCCCCGACAAAACGGCAGCAGCCAGCCAGCCAGCAAGCAGATGAGTTAAAATTCATTTCGCAGCTTTTTCGACTTTGTTGTCTCGCCTTTTCGGTTTCGGCTTTTCGGATTATGTTTTCTTTGTTTTTCTTTGGTTTTTCTGTGTAAAGATGCGTTCGTTGGCACATTCCCTTCGGTACGTTCTCCTCCTTGTTTTGCTTGTTTTCGTCTTGGCTTCACGGTTTCTGTTTCGATTGTTTGTTTGTGCAACATATGGACACAAGATGTTGGACCCTCGATCACACATGTGATCCGTCGGCCATAGCTGTCGCTCTCTCTCTCATTCTGTCTTGCGGACATCTGTAGCTGAATTTGTACACTGTAACAAAGGAGATCGTATATATTTGGATATATGAAATACAGAGTAAACAGGAATAAAGCCAAGTGATGTTGTGACTATGAAATAGCGGGTCTTGATGATAAAAATGCATTGCATACCTAAATGGGCTGTTCTGTTAACCTCTTTGGTCATTTTCCTATTGTTTACTCTGTGTTTCTTTATTCGTTTATATATTTAGTGTAAAGTTTTAATATAACTTAATTATATAATATAACTGACTATGAAATAGCGGGTCTTGATGATAAAAATGCATTGCATTCCTTAAATGGGCTGTTCTGTTCACCTCGTTGGTCATTTTCCCATTATTTACTCTGTGTTCCTTTATTCGTTAATAAGTGTTAAATTTTAATATAACTTGTTTATATAATATAAAAATAGTGCATATAGGGTAATATGGAGTAAAGCCTAGTGCTGTTGTGATTATAAAATAGCCGGTCTTGTTGAAGAAAGACGTTGCATACTTAAATGGGCTGTCCTGGTAACCTTTTTGGGCCCTAACTTGTTACTTATTGTGTATTTGTGTAATATTAACATTATTTAAACAGATAGTATATTGTTTAATGCAACATAGGGTAAAAAATTAGTGATCTTGTGATTATGCAATGCCCGGTATTGCCTGCTTAGTTGATAACAATACCTAGCATACCTAAAGGAACTGTCCTGGTAACCTTTCTGTCTCTTCAATATCTTAATTTCTTAATTATAATATTATTTAATTAAAAACCTATTGTTTATTATTATTATTTAATTAAATAGTATATTACAAGTTCCACATTTAATCCCTGTGCACTCGAAACATTCGCATATATCCGTATTCGACGCAACTCGACGATCACATGCACTTTTCAGTGGAAGAGAGCGAGTCAGGCGAGCATTTGTTTAAATATTACATTGAGGCTGCCCCCCTGGCCACCCACTTGAGCTCAAGTTCAGACATTGATCAAGGGGGCGGCCCGGGGCTGGGCACCACGAAAAGGGGGAGCCACAGGGACAACTGGCACACTTAAAACTGTTTATAAGGCGAGGTGCGAGGTGCGAGGTGCGAGGTGCCAGAGAGTGAAGTGTCTGGTTGGCTTTTCCTATAATGCTGGCGATATCGCCGCATGTTAACTTTGTCAATTGGCATATATCTCTATATATCCCCTCTCTATATATATATATTTAAGTATATATAGTGCATAGCTTCCGGGGGCACACTATTAGTCACTTAGCCATTTGCCTTTTGACCCGGGGCTGCCTCTCAGATTCCCAGACAGGATCGGTTTTCCCTGGCCCTCGTCCAAGGCAAGGAACACTGGGAACATCCATAGCTAAGAGCTGACTCTATGAGGCAAGCATTTATTTATAGAAGACGAGAAGAAATCGAAAATTTGCAGTTGGAAAAATAGGAGTTTGAAGTACCCTCTAGTTCCACCTGAGCTTCGCTTTGTTGATGATTAATACCTGAAATCGGAGCCCCCGCAGAAGGTGGGAGAAAGGTGTTCATTAGAGTTCATTCCACCCGCTCGATACCCACTATATCCAGCTGATATATCCATTGAAATATTTGCCACCGTAGACGTAAACACTGGAAACCAAAGCCGAAAAAACTAGTGCAAAGCCAATTTCTCAGCCTGACTTTTCGTTTCTCACTTTGCAATGTAATTTAATATTTGCATGGCGCGTCTGTAGAGCACATATATATGTATATATAGCATATATAGTACATATAGAGAGTGAGTCGGCGGGCATATGAGCAATTATTGTTTGACTATTGCATTGCGTAAATGTTGAAAATAGAAAAAAGCAACAAAACCATCACCCAACACCCAACACCCATTAACAAACGAAACTGTCGCAATTTTCCTTCTAAGTTTTAAGTTTATTGCAAAATGCAGAAGGAATGGCTGCCCCTGTGTGGGTGGATTATATATATATCCGTTGTGTCATCATCCCATCTAGCAAACAAAAGAAAAAGCGAGAATTTTACACGCAAATGACGCCATAAAAATGTGTTTGAAAATTGCATTTAAATTTTCTATTTAGGCAAATGGCGTTCGGGGCGAAAAAGTGCTAATAAATCTAAAGAAAATCAGCTGCCGGGCAGCGCGAAATGATGATCCCATCATCATCTCACATACACTTGGTATGCAGGCAAGTCATCACATTTTTGGGTAGGTCCCATCCTCAATTCGAAACCCATTCCCCATCCTCATTCCACATGCAAGGCATCATCATCGATTTAAGCCATTGAGTTCTAAGCTCTATAAATCTGGCGTTTTTCTGGGCTCGCCTTTGAAATTAATAGCCCTTTCGAAGGATGCAAATTTTACTGTAATGGAAATCTATTCACGTTGAACTGAAAAGCAATTAATATATATATTTTTAGCTATAATAAATTACAAAGATTTATGACTTATATGGGTTAGTTTGAATAACAAGGAATACATTCAAGAATTGAATTCTTAAACTATTTTTTTGGTCTATAAATATTTTAATAATATTCCTGAAGCTTTCCTTTATGGCTTTACCTCTTTAATATAAATATAGCTATCCCTAACAATTTGTTTTTCAATAAAAAAGAATCAAAACCTTAAATTCAAGTTTATTTCTTATAAATACCTTTTAAATCTTCAAAATTATAGAGAAATTTTTCTAGAATATGCCAGCAGCTTTTTTGTTGAATGATCTGTTATCATTTTAATGGGCTTTTCGTAGATTATCGAGGGTATTGGTCAGTATATCGATACTATCACCCATAATCTGTGGCCATTCGCAAACTTTTGACTGCCGATCAATAATAGATAAACATTTCCAATGGCAGATCGGAAACGGGTTTCGCTTCGCTTTAAACTCCATGGATAAATTAATGCTACCCGGGAGTGAAATTTATTTGAATTTGGAATTAGGCGATGGATGATGGGACTGGAAATGGGATGGGGATGGGGATTGGGACTCGGATGGGATTAATCAACGGATATGCTTGGAGCGATTTCAATTGATGGAATTGACTTCCAATTACGGATCGAAGAAATTTCTGTTGGATCCTCTAATCGTTAATCATAATCAGAACTGGGATGGGCTCTGGAAAAAATTCAGAAAATATAATGGAAATGCCTGCCAATGATGATGATGATGCGGGTGACATCAGCAGGCGGCGGCTGCGGCTTCTGTATTATTTTTTTTTGGGAGGAGGGAGGAACGGGTAGCCCAATCGTCTTCATAAATCTTAAACGCTTTTTTATTATTTCGGGGGAAATTAAAAAATGCCTGCACAGCATCGCGCATCGCGTCGCAGATCGCCGCCGAGTGAGGCGTCTCCCAATTTTCGATGCCATTGGAGTTGCATCATCGTCGTCAGCATTGCGATTTCCATTTGGAGCATGACGGAGATGAAAATAAAAAGAAAAGAAAAGGCGAATTTCAATGGAAACTCACATCATTTTAATTTGTATTAATTGATGCCCGAGGAGCCTTAATTTCCACCATAAATTCAGCAATCAATTTTGTATCGCCTCGAGTCCAGTTCCTGCCAAAAAAACTGCGCCCAAACTGCGAGCCAATTAATTAGTAAACAAAGCATAAAAGCAGCAATCAAACATCCAAAAAAATGATGCATAATTATGCAAATTCGTTAATTTGCCATTGCCTTACGCGACTTGCATATATTTATGCTTTAATAAGCTCAAAAAAACAACAAAATACCAAAAAAACCATCGCAAACACTTTGATTTTCAACTCGATTGGATTTTGGATTCCATTTGAATCGGAGGCATTTTAAAAACGTTTGTCACGGCCCCTGTGATACTCAACGAATTTTTGGGAGTATTAAAAATTTTAATCTGTTTGGTTTAATATATTTTTAGACAATTTTGTAATTATATAGATCAAGGAAGTTATGTTATAGAGTTTGCTAAACATTAAATAGTTCTAAAACACTTTTAAAAATATTTTAAAGTGAAAAAAATAAAGTTTTAAATATCATAAAAAGAAAAAGCATAAAACACTTCGATATCATATATATTAAGTTAAGTTAATAATTTATTTGGCATAAATAAACACACATGACTATATCGCTGCATTAATAAATCATTTGAAAACAAATACGAACACTTAAAGTTTCCCAATTCGATTGCTTGTTAGAGATTAAATAAACAAACCGATAAATTAATCGATAAATGACGTAAAACACTTCAATAATATAGATCATTAATTAAATTAATAATCGGTTTGGTATAAATAAAGTAAACACCTATATCGCCCAAATAATAAATCATTTAAAACAAACACAAGCACTTTAAGATTCCCATTTCGCCATAAATTAATTAAAGCTGCTGCAGTTCGATTAATTAGAACCAAAGCACCGATCTCTGCGATAGTTTCGATATCGATATCTTGTAATCTCTCATAAACCATTTAAGTGTCTTTCCACGTCGAGGTGCCAACTAACATACACATACCTATATGGGGGACGCATAAAATATTTATATATTTCGGCGTGTCAGCTACTTTATTGATATTTCATCGAATTTGTTTGTTTCGGCAGCGAAGAACAAAGGCGCAGAGTTTTCAGCTAATTGCCGGCGAGTCAATTAAAGAAAAATGTTCCCTCACTAACTCGGCTGGGCCTCTATGTAAGCCACGAGTATACGTATCTGGAGGAAAACCATAGCCAAACGACCGACCGTCCAGATAAGATATAGAGCCACATACATAGGTGGCATAGTTTCTCGACTCGACTTGGCTCTTATTGCCTTTGCTGCAGTTCATGCTCATGTTGTTGCCAAGTTGATAAGGTGTCAACTGACTGATAGCGGGACCAGGTTACGGGATCGGAACGGAATCGGCACGGGATTGGTAGTGAGAATCGGCATCGGCATCGGGTCGGGAGTGGAACACAGTGGCTGTCAAACTGCCGGCACGGGCACTCGTGTGCTGATGAATCTTAATTTAATTTAATTTAATGCATATTGCCGCTGACATTTGCATGACCAAAATCGTGTGAGATCGTCACTCCTTGGCCATAACCAAACGGGTTCTTTTTTTCGATTTTAAATACTCTACAGTTTTGACCACAAACGAAGCTGAGTTACTTGGTCTTTAAGCCTTCGGGGCTATAATAAATATTACTTGAGTTCCTTAAAGTAATAATAATAAATATATCTGTAAGATGTAAGATCCTTACCTCCTAAAAAATTCCTAAACTTGTATCTATAAAGTGGAAAATTTGTAATAAAATTAAATATTGAAATTAAAATAATATTCTTTCTTGATAGGGACCTTTATATTTTTCATAGAAATAATTAAACAATAGAGTATTTATAAAAAATATAGTCTCTACTGATTTTCTTCGATTCTCCCCAAGCCAGCAGAAGCTGCCACAGCTTATGATTATTTTATTTGTGGAGCCAGGCCAGGCCAGACTAGTTGCCTTATCACAGCCATTAGCGAGACCTTTGTCCGGGCCAACTGGCAACTAAGTGGCCCCTTTTAGGGTTGACTCAGCGTCCAAATATTCGGAGCGGTGTCGGGTTGGATCGCCCAGAAAGCGTGCACACTCCGTCGAAGAAGATATATACTTAAATTCCCCCCTGCAATCCGAAGACGGTGTTGGGTGCACAAGAAAATACTTTCTGCCAAGATCAGCGCTTTCTGGCCCCCAAGTTCATTAGCTTCTGGCTGGGGGAGCGTGAGCTCGCAACGGATCAGCTGGTATTATTCACGGGACAGACAGACTACACAAATCGGATTTCACAGGCTCTCGAGTAGGGTTTTTTCTGTAGAGAATTCTAAGGAAATTGTGGACAGGAACTCGAGATAAATGTGAATGAAAGTGTGAAGGCAAGAAAAATATATATATAAAGTGCTGGAGTTGGTTGAGACAATATTTAAGGGTTTCTCAGGCAGGATATTTAAAAGTTAAGTTTATAGAATTATTTCATAAAGAATTCTTAAATTTAATGATGCAATTATGAGCGTGTAATAAGTAAAAAGGGTTTCCAGAGAGTTATACAAATTATTTATATATTATGGGAGTGTTGTTGAGCTCATAGAACCCTTTTAAAAGTGCCTGGCAAGATAAAATTGCAATGTCTCAGTTATAAATTTAATTAAATATAACTTTTATTCAAGTAACTACTAAGACTTTCTTAGATTATCTTCCAACTCACTACTATAACTCTTCCAATGACTAATTTAACGACAGACCCCGCTTTGATTTTGATTTGGCTCAGATTCAGCTTGGCTGGGCATTAAAACGCAGAACGGAAACGAGTTACCCGATCTCATCATCATTATCGCCCGATCATCCCCCCCATTCGCTATATTGATTTATGCATTAATAATTCAATTAACAAACCCTCCTCTCTCTCTTGCAGGTATGTGGAGATTTGCAAAAACCCAAATCTATTTCCAACCGATTCAATTCAATTCGATTCGGATCGGATCTGAGACTCGAAACAGACTGCTTGACGCTTGGGACCCCGCCTCTAGCTATACGCATATTGGGTAGCTATATCCCCCGATGAATCCCCCCCCTTATATCCAGCGATCACTAAATGAGCCCATTAGCTGTCAAAGACAAATATTTGTCGCTGTCACAGCAACAACGCTGCCAAGTTGACTCTCTTGACCAAAAGCCAAAGCCAAACTTGATTTATTTCCTGTTTCTGTGTGAGTGTCTCGGTGCTTGTTGTTGTTGCCAACAAATGAAACGTGCCGCCAAATAAAAAATATAAGAAAAACAAAAAGGCGAAATAGAAATAGCCCAAAACAAAATAAAAACCCCAAATATAAACTACAGACAGCCACGATTTCTATTTCTTTTTTTTCCTTTATTTTTTTTTGGTCAGAAACAAGAGCAACTTGACCTTGGAGATCCAAGCTGACATCCCACAGACATTGGTCACATTTTTTGAGGGAACATTGTCATGATGGGACGCAGAGATCAAGAAAAGATACGAGAGATATAGAGACATTAATAAGATTATAGAAAGATTTTTAGGTTCCTTGACTTGAATTTGAATTTTTAAGGAAAAACTTCTCGAATTTAAAGTTGTTTTCTTTAAATTTTATATATAAAAATATTTAAAAAATTTAAATTAAGGTATTTCTAGAAGATACTTTAAGACAGATAATTAAATAAGTTAGTAATAGAAGCCGTTCGTTCCTTGACTCAAACCCCAATTACAGCTTTAATATTTTCCAGTTAAATGTATACAAAGACTCAAGTTTATGCTAATCTGGCTGACTTTTAACCCCTTGTTGAACCCGATACCTAGGCTTGAGCTCTATAACCACATCATTACACCCCAAAAAACATTTTCTTAGAATTTTACATAAAACGCCGCCGCGTTTCGCCATAACTTGTTGCTTGAAAACTTTGTTTTTTCCCCCTCTGGGTCGTAGAACCTCTGCCAAATGGTAAATGTTAATTGTCTAGGATGGCATATACATGTTGTTAACTACTATACATGAATATATATAATAAAGCCGCCAAAATGTGTGGCCTTTCGTGTCAGACAACAAAAAGCATCGCACTTTGGACCCCTTGGACAGTTTGACAGCCATTGATGTATTGTCAGCTGGGACAGGCTTTAGACCCAGTTATGATGGGTGTGCTCTGTGTGTGTGCGGTGTGTGTGTCGCTGGGTGTGCCCCGCAGCTTACGCTAATGCAGTTCAAGTGTTGGAATCATAGAAGAAATAACTCTTCTGTTTTGCTGCCGAGCAAAATGTGCAGCAATGCGAGTCGCAGTAACAGTCGCAGTCGCTGTTGCAGCCGCAGTCGCAGTCGCAGTTGCTGTCACCCCCTCCTTGAACCCTTCTTGAATTTCCTCCGGAGAAGAGAAGAAATCAACAAGCCGCAGTCAAGAGGTTGTCCTCCCCCCTGAGATATATTCTTGTGTGTGACAATGAGAAGGAGGCCTATACCCACAACAACAGCACTGGGAAAAAATACGATAAATAATTTTTAACAAATAATAATTAAAAAAACAATTAAAGAATTTTAAGGAAGGTCCTAAAAAAATAAGACCTTTCTGTGGCCAACAAACTAGTTGGGAATTATAAGAAGAATGGTTAAATAAGCAATTTGGGAATTTCAAGGAAAGCCCTAAAAAAAATCTTTAACGGCCAAAAAAGGAGTTGGGAATTAGAAGAACAATTGTCAAATAAGCAATTTGAGAATTTGAAGAAAAAAAATAAAAAATATATAACCCTTGAGTGACTGACAACCTAGTTGGGAATTATAAGAACCACTTAAATATCTTTCTTTCTTTTTTTATACAGTTTTATATATTTTTTCAAAGCCTAATTAAATAGATTAATTAATTTTTAAATAAGAAATCCCATTTTTTAGCCAAGTGAACAAATATCTTAACAGATTTTCGAGACGGCAAAAGTAACAGCGACGGCGAGTCGGCGACTCTGAGACTCGGCGACTGCGGCTGTAATTACGTTTACTTGTTGTCTACTGTTGCACTCTGTAGATGTATTTTTACTTTTATTTCCTACTTCGTCTTCTTATTTTATTTTTCCCTTTCGCATTGTCTCGCCGGTGTGTGTTGGTGTAATACCTTTAATAAGCAGGATGACGTTGCACTTGACGACAACTGCAGCAGCGAGGCAGCGAGGCAGCGAGGCAGCGAGATACATAGATACAGATGCACAGATACAGATGCCAAAGGAGCGAGTGCAGGAGGTTACCTTTTATCCCAAACTCTGCCTTTGTTGTTCATGTGCGGCACTTGAGGTCACCCCGCCAGCCACATAATGCAGGCCATTCACATTCCATCGCCCCGATATATACTCTTTACACTATTCTTTATATTCTGGCGACTTTTGGGGTTAGTTTTGGCTAAAAAAGGTCGGGAATAGTCTTACTAATAATTTAGAAGAATTTTCAATAAATATAAGACACTTAATTACATGAAAATCATAAGAAAACCCCGCTATAAGTCCACCCCTGACCCCAATTGATCCAAAAGACTGGGACTTATAGAGGAAGAAAAGCCGCCAACAAAAGTTTGGCACACGTCTGCGTTTTGTGTCTGCGATCCCGGCAATATCTATAAATTAAATACTGACGTAGCCGGCGGTTAAGTTATCGTGCCGGCAGACTTATCGTTACGATCCCCGCTCCACACTCGGCACCGGAGCGACCTCGGGATCGGAGGGGGCTTATCGCCTTACCCAGATATTACCTCATCACCGCTAATCGCACAGCGGTCGTAAAAGCGAGGCGAGGAATCAATCAAATGGCCCCAAAAACATTCGCGGCCTACCAATTTGGCAGTTCTCCTGCCTCTCTCCAGGCTCGGTTTCAGTTCTTTTATTTTTTTATAATTTTTTTTTCCTGTATTTTTTACTCTTTGAAAACCTAAAGGCGTCGCGGAATCCGCAGAGGAACTGTCTTGGAAGCGGCATAAATTATTCGGCTTAGGCCAAGACTCTGTCTGCGTTGTTCTTTTTTTTTTTCGTATTTATTTTTTATATAGATTTTTTGTCTGGGCTCAGTGATTGCGACGTGTTTGGCGCACCAAGTGGGCGCGGCCAATATGCAAAGCACGTCTCCCGATCCACTCCACTCGAAAAAGCGAACCAATCCGATCCCCAGCCGATAGTCCGATATGCTCCCGATGCCCAAAAACAGGCACTGCGATCGAACCGCATTCGGGGGATCATAATGACACTAATATGGATCAGATAAGAGGCCCCTATATTATGCATTATTTGTGCCAACAAAGGGTGGAGAGCTAATGGGAGTTTATTATTATTTACAGAATCTTTTGGCTTTAAATAGAGCCAACTTTCATTTTAAAAATAATAGAAAATTTTATTTTCTATTTTATATTCTCAAAAAACTTATATTTTCATTGCTTACTTAGTATTTATTATTTTTTTTATAGTTAGTGAGCTAACAAATAATTATCTTCTGGTAATTATTCTCTAAAAAAAAGGCAGCTATAAAATAACATATTTAAGCCATCTTAGTTCCAAGGTCTACTCGCTTAAATATGAAGTAATAATCATAAATATATGTTAACAAGTCATTTTGCAAACATAAATTATGAGCTTGCCAATTATTTATGTTTTTAACGTTCAAGAGTTTTCTGTTAAATTTTTATTATACTCTCAACTTGTTAAATGTTTTTATTTTCAAACTAAAAATCCTAGTATTATTTCATAATTTTCTAAGCATATTTTTACAGCTTTTCACTCTCCCCTAACCCTATGAAAATGCCCTCAAGCCCTACATTTAAGCCATCGTTAAATACTATTTGTGATGAGCAGTAGTCCCGGGTATTTATGATACTTGTCCCATAAGGAAGCTGCTCACACGGAATTGAAATGTGGCTTTTAAACTATCTGTGACGATATATAGTGACGAGTGACGAGTGCCCAGTGCCGACTGGCTCCATATTTGTACACACACTCGCTCAGGTAATTAAGTTTAAAGTTGAGAATACAAACTCAAAACCAAACAAAATATGGTCAAAACATAAAGAAAACAGAAAAAAAAAACAGGAAAACCGGCAAGAAGCGACTGAACTGTGAAGCACGAAGCTGGCGTCGCAGTCGCCGTTTTGCTGACCTACAACGATGCCTTCGTCACCATCGTGGCCGCCACTCACCTCTCGTCCCTCGTCCCTCGTCCCTAGTCTGTCGTCTGTGCGTGCCTAATGAGTTGCTGTAACGCAAACCCGAAAATTGTAATACCGAGAGTCGTCTCCGGCGTCGTCGTCGTCGTCTGCCCATTGTGAGTGGCTGTAACATATAGCCTGGCCCACATAGACACACAGATCTCGCCGGCTACAGTGGGTTATCAGCGATATCAGTTGAATTTTACAGGAATTAATTGGTAATTATTGGATTACAAAATATTTTTATAAATGTATAAACTCCTCTCTTGATTGTTCCTTGAATTAATTAATTATTCTTTGTTTGGCGAGGCTCCACTGTACTTAGCCACTGACTTAGGTAGCCGCGGAGTGTCTAAAACAAATTGCATGCAATTAAACACGCTCCATGCCGACTGCCCCTCAACTCCGACTCCCAACCAGTGACGTACTGCATCCAGTCCAGCGTCACCCGCCGGCGGCTCTGCCATTTGCGATTTGCATCGCCCACCCCGAGTGGATTCAGGGGGATTTGAGAAGAGAAGATGCAGAGAGAACTCAAATTTCATTTAAAAATAAGAAAATTGATTCAGAAAATATGTAATAGATTTTTTAAAATATCTAAAAATAATAGGCGGTATATTAGGGAAAGTTTCTATTTACATTTTTATAGTTAAGGAATTTTCCCTGTATCTGAAATATTTCCAGAACTTGAACTTAATTGGATATATTTCATATATTTTTCTATAAAAAAGAGAGCTTAGAAATGTAATAAGATCACACGTAAATCTAGCTTCGTTAAAAGCCATTTAATCATTATTTAAGATCTCTTTTTTTAGCTATTTAATCATTATATCTTTTTTTTTTTAATTCATTTTAATCCTGGCTTAAGATCGCTTTTCTATACCCTTAATCATGGCCTAAGATCTCCTTTTCTTTCTGTGTGTTTGTGTAAAGTCGATCCACGGGTTTTCTGCAGCTTTATAGCTCTGCAGTTGCTTCGGCTCTGCGGTTCTTCGATTCTTCGGTTTCTCGTCTCAAATTCGGCTTTATGACTGTGTAATTTCGATGCTAACATCTTGATGGCCGAACTTTGATTAATGGCCCCCGGGATTTGTGGGATTTGTGGGCCTTTGCTGATGATAATGATTGCGGCGTTGCTGCACTCAGCGCAGCGCCACTGGCAATCTGATTTATGTGCAACATCGCCCAGTGGCACCAGCAGTTCAGTTTTTCTTGAGTTTTTTTTCTTATTTCGGTTAGTGATATCACTGTGGCTCCCTGCGCCTATGACATCATCCGATTGTGACTCCAACTCTCGGCGGCTTGCTTGTTCTCAATGTTTGCTATTTCGAACGGGGGGACCTGCTCCACGGGTTACTTTTTCTTCTTTTTCTTTTTTTGCATATGAGTTGTATGCACTTCTGGGAATATTTTGTTTATATTAGTTTTTGTTTTAAAGAAAGAGGAAGGTGTTTCTTTGACTTAGTTAGGGTTTAAAGGCGGTTGACATGAAATAATATATTTAAGTAGAAAGAGAAATGTGTTCTTAGCTTAACTGGGTTTAAAATTTGTTCCATTTTTAACTCAAAAAAATAAATAAGTAAATCAAGAAAATATTTATAAAATAAATAATTACCTTAGGGTATTCTTAGTGGGTTTTTTCCTAAAAGAAATGACATAGATTGGGAACCGATTGCATCCACTGCATCCACAGCATGGCTGATGGCTCTCTCTGAGCTAGTCAGTGTGTCAGTCAGTCAGTCTGCTTGGCAATAGAGGCCAAGCTAAGGGTGACTCACGTCCAGTCGTGCTGTCAGTCACCTTTTGGACAGAGAGGACCGAAGACCGATAAGCCACCGCAAA
This sequence comes from Drosophila triauraria, assembly GCA_014170255.2. Lineage (NCBI taxonomy): Eukaryota > Metazoa > Arthropoda > Insecta > Diptera > Drosophilidae > Drosophila > Drosophila triauraria. The sequence continues at coordinate 2,019,583 of CM024333.1, read as the reverse complement.
TAATTGTCACCTCCTTGAGCTGCCTCCGTTTCATTTCGTGATGAATAATGAATATTAGTTGGACCCGCTGGCAGTTATCTATCCGAACTTATCGTCGCTTACCGCCGATGGCATGTATGCAAATTACGAGAGATACGAGGAGAGGTAAACCCCACTTCTTGGAAATATTTACCCAAAGCCAGCAAAAGAAAAATCTTAGAAAAATAGACATCAAAGAGCTAGTACATGGGCCATAATGATGTCATTTTCTGCAGTGTTGTAAATATAGTTCTTTAGGAAACAATTTCTGTAATGGATTTGGCACAAGGAATTTAATCTGTAAAATGTAAATAAATGTAAGGCTTACTTTTGGGCTTTAAAATTAATTAAAGTTGTATATTTTCTTGACTCATTTTCCAAGTAAACTTTATTTCTAAACTCTTAGCTCGATGAATAGCTAGAAACTCCTTGTAAATCCCATATTTTGGTCACTGTAAATGATTAAAATCGAACACCTGTTGCATTCCTCTTTCAAGCCCCCAAAAATGTGGGTAATAAATCTCTGCTATGCCGGGAATAATAATTATAGTTATCGACTCCGATAGTGACATTTAAATGCCAGACAATGATGATGGATGCTGGCTGCTGGCTGCACTCTTCATTCTTTCTCTGCCTGGGAAAATGGGAAAATTGTAGAGTGGGGGATTCCCCCGTCTCTGGGAGTGCTCCGTGCTGTTGCTGTGGTTACAAGGTCGCATCGTCGTCTGCCTTTTCTGGGGGTTCGGGCCGGGGTCCGTGTGCAAAGAGGTTAAAAGGTCAGATTGCAAATTGCGGCCAGGTGAAGGGAGTGAGGGAGTGAGAGGCGGGCCCTGCTCGCAGTCAGTTAAAACTTGCAAAAGTTTAGATAAATTAAAATTGAAAACACACGTGGCCACAGAGAGAGGAGCAACAAAAACTTTAACTGATACCGTCGTCGTCTGCGGATGGATGTTGTCGGTCAAATGAAATTGTTGCAGAAGCACTCCAGCAGCAGCAGCAGCAGCAGCAGCAGCAGCAGCAGCAGCAGCAGCAGCAGCAGCAGAAGCACTCCTTCCTGGCAACAGGAAGCCCAAAATGTTCTTCCCCCTCACAAATTCCAGGGGCCAGGGGCCGTGGAGGTGGCGGTCTGAACTTGCTTTGTCTAATTGAGCTCGGGTTTCAGGCGTCTAAAAAATAAATAACAAACAAAACAGAGAAATAAGCACCGGAATGAACCGAGGCTCGAACTTTTGGCAACAAGGGTTAAGCAGGGCAGCACTTCTTGGCATAGGCCTCATTAACCTGCTAAGGATCTCAGAGGCACAGGGAGAAAATTGTATGGGAGAAACGATATGAGAGGCTGGATCATATATTTATGACACTAAATAAATTAAGTTTATTTGCAAATAAGTAATTACGGGCTACGAAATTTATTTTTAACGATTTACTAGTAAATTTTAAAAGGTTTTTGCTTATACATTTGAATTCTATTGTTCCCTTAATTATGGATTATACATTTTCTAAGTTTTCTAAGTTTTCTTAAGTTGCACTCGATCTTTTAGGAAAAGATTCTATTCAATTTACTATTGAATCTTTTTTAATGATGATTTAGATTAAATTTAAAATCTAAAATACTAAATTAGCAATATAAAAATTATGAATTAAATACTGAAATAGGCTATAGATATTTTTTACAATTTTAAAGTTCAATGAATATTTTTTTAAAGCAGGAATTAAATTATAAGGACAAAAAACCTTTAAAATGTGCAAACACTTCTTCAGCCTTCCTGAATTTAATTTCTTAATATAAAAATTATAAATTAAATACTGAAATAGGCTATAAATATTTTGTACAATTTAAAAGTTCATTGAATATTTTTTTAAATCAGAAATTAAATTATTAGAGACAAAAATAAACCTTTAAAAATTTGCAAAAACTTCTTCAACCTTCCATAATTTAATTTCTTAAATTCCTTAAATGTTTTCTTACATTTTTAATAATTAAAATAAAAAAATGGCTAATTTCCCGCCGTGCTACGCTTTGCCATCACTTAAGGCCATTATTTAATATTCATTCAATAAACCTTAATCAATAATCAAAGTTAGAACATCAGCAGAGCCAAGGAAGAGGGGCAGGAAGGTGGGTTTACTACTCACCTACCGGCAGAAATATTGCCAGAACGACTCTTATCAGCCAAGAACCGCTATATATAGTATATAAAAAGCCAACTACAAACGCGTGTCATAAAACGCACTGCGGAGAGCAACAACAGCTGAAGAACAAATTGCGTAAATGCTTTTTATAGAAGTTCAAGTCATTGAAATTCGAATTCACTTCCTCAAACCCAACGAACACGTATTTTTACAAAAATTTATATATATATAGGCCCTGTTCTTTCATAATCAGCTACACCCAGAGGCCACAAGAGGGAAATATGTACAAAAAATACAAAAAAATAGAAGAAAATGAAACAAATTGAGGCCATTGGGAGAGAGAGATGGAATGAAGGCCATTTAATATGGAAAGTTCTCAGAGGCTCCAATAAAGCAATTCATTTTCATTAAAACAAATAACTGGCAATCAAAAGGCGACAGAGAAATTATCTAAAGAACAACGAAAAAGCTTACTATTTAATTGCCACGAAAAATAAATTTAAAAGAAATGTAAACAAATTGAAAACACAAAATGTTGCCCTTTATTGATGCTTTTATGTAAATATGTAGACTGAAATTTATTAGCTGTTGCCCCCTTGGGAAATAGAGAATTAATAGAGCTGTCAAAATAAAATGAAACCGAACCGATCAAGGCCCTGGGAAGTGTGATATGGAAAATAAGTACTTCTCCTCTCCATCTGCACTTGAAATCATCACTATAAATACCCCAAGGGGTTAAGAGAGCCCGCACACATGGGGTCATAAAATCTGATACCGAGCCACAGATTATTACAAAATGTGTGTGCGCGAGAGAACGATAAAGACTTGGAAATAAAAAAGAAATACGAATTACGAAAAAAACACCAAAAAGAACATGGCCCATAAAAGTTAGCAACACTCGTAATACCCGCCATAATAATGTGCGCCAAATACCGCGTAGCGTAGCGAGAAATCTTCCAAATCCCCGAGAGAGAGAGAGACCTAAAAATAAAGCCAAGGAAAACCAAAAACCATAATTTAGAGAACTTACAAAGCATTCTTCAAAATGAAATTAAAGAATATGTAGTTTCTGTTAATTTCCTGAAATAATTGCATAGTTTCATGCGCGGGAATTAAATTTAAAGAGAGGTGTAACCTCCCTTTATTCCCCTTTTTAATGATTGGGTTCTCGCTTTTCTTTTTAATTTTTCTACGCCCATTTCTGGGCAAAATTTGTAAGTTAATTAGACTCATTAATTAGGCGCAATTGTAGAGGGCGGAGGAGGAGATGGCCCGGTTCAGGTGGTAATGCAAATTGATGGACTGCGAAGAGACTTTCTCCTCCTTCTCTCTTTTTTTTTGGCTGGACCCACTAATGCAGACAAATGACAACCGGAGAGGCACCTGAACAAGCCACAAGGAAGGAGGAGGAGCGCGTCCTCATCATTGTCACGTAGCTTCTAAGTGCCACAAATTACGCACGCAAATTGGCTTTGTTCTGTCAGCGAAGGAGGTTGGAGGTTGGAGGTCGGAGGCTGATTGAGCAGCCTGCTCCTCTTCCCTGTCCCGAAAGGGGATGCAGCATCGATAGTTTCCCTGCAATCGCGGTCAGACATTCCTGGCACCCGTCACTCTTTGGACGGCACTGTACAAAATTGGAAGCCTACATTTTTAATCTTTTTTAATAATTTATAGGAATGTCATGAAAAATATAAAACTGGCCATAATTTATTTATTTTTGATCCATGAAAGTATCCTAAAAATATTTCAAAGTTTGCTTTATTTCTTATATAAACTCTTGACTTATAATTCTCAAGTTGAGAGTCTCAAGCATATCGAGTTTTCAAGAAATTTTGTGTATTATTTAAAAAAGCAAAGTAATATTACATATTTAAATCAAGCTTCTTTTATTTAAACCTTAAAAAAAACCTCATTTTGTTTGTTTTTATTTATAAAATTATATTTGTTTTTAATTTTTAATTTATTTGAAATTTTTACTTTATATTATTTAATTATTTTTATGGCCAAACTGACACATTTTTTCTTCGATTTTCGAGAAAAACCACAGAATTTTGCCCATTAAACGGGGCTTAGGCCAAGCAACAAAGTAACTGCACTTCCTGCCAGATATATCTATATATATACATATATACTTACACATATATATACATTTCTAGAGGGCGGCCAAGGGGGAGTGGCTCAAGCCGGCTGACAACTTAATATGAGGCACGAACCAAGTCAACCAAGCCGGGGAAACGGCGAAGAAAGCCTCAAAGTCTCAAGTCTCCTGTCAGAGAATCTCACAGAGAACCAGAGTGAGACAGAGAGGGGGGGATAGTGAGAAAGAGGGAGAAAGGGGCGAACTGGGGGCGACGAAATGCTGCCGACAACTTAAAGGCGTTAATGGTCGTTTGTTTTATGAGAAATTGCCAAAACGTGAGCGGCATCCGCAAGTTGGCGGTATGGAAAGCCAGAGAAAAAAATATATATAAAATGGGCAAGGGATGTGAGGGACATCAAAGCGCCCAGGATCAACAGTCGCCAGGCGTGCTCTCTCCTCTGTATATATATATATATTTCTCTGTATTTTTCCGAGGGCTCTCCTCGTCGGACGTGCCAACCTTGGAGTGGCTTCAACATTTAAATGAGTTTGTGCACTACACACGCCCAAATAAAAAACAAAATATAAAGGAAAATGGAAAAAAAAAGAAAAACAGAAACAGAAACAGAAACAAAACATAAATATTAGCGTCAACAACATTGTCAAGCAAAAAGCTGAACTTTGACTTGCTTTACAACCTCGCCTGCCCGCCGTCATGCCCTCCCACAAATCAAAGCTCAAGCAGGTGTCACTTTGCCACTTTGTTGACAGCTGTTTTCCATACCCTGTAATAATGAGGAGGTTGCTGGGTATTCTTTTTTGTTAGGGAGGGGAATTTTTAGCTGTAGATGTCTTAAAAATTTAAATGTAATTATTGATGCTAAGTGGGATTTATAGGGAGAGTTTAAACTATTCATAAGTTTCTTACTTTTATTTTAAATAAATTGCATAAACGAATTTTGTTTGTTAAAATGTAAATGTTTTATTATTATTATTTTATTATTTATTAAAACACTTTGAGACATTATTTTCTAATCATGAAATATGTGTTTTTAAACCCTTAAAATTGTATTCTTTTAATAATTAACATAATTGTTTACAACTTTGATATTAATCTGTAAATCTTTGACACAAATTTAGGTATTTGATGCTTCGATCCTTGAGAAACCCCTCTAGTTTTTCCTTTTGTTTTTTGTTTTCCTATTTTTTCATATGTATAATCTTTGTTCATAGCTCATTGTTGTGTGGAATTTAATTTCCTCAACCATTGTGAGAATGCAACCCAAATGGGTTTCTAGCAGAGCAGAGCAGGTGCCAGGGTTCAGCCCAGAGATCGTTGTCTGTGGAAAGAAGACAACAGGTCAGTTCCCAGTGCTAATCAACGCGGCAACTGAATTGAATTATTTGTTTATGTTTGCATAAGTTAAAGGGTTTTCTTGGGAGGGGAAATTACAAGCTTAAAAACTGAAAGAGCAAGTAAATATTTTGGATTTTACTCAATAATTTCTATTACTTTGGGAATTATGTAGAGAAAATTAGTTGAAATAATTTAAATTTATTTTTTAAATAAAGAAGAGAGTTTTCTTACTATAAAAAATCTTTAACAAGTTAATAGTATTTTTTTAGAGTCAGGAATATATATTTTATGATATATTAAGAAGACTTTACCTCTTTTTCTTTGGGTCAACAAGAACAATGCCATCTTTTCTCGCCGCTGACAGCTGACGTTGATGTGGAAATGGAAATGGAGCTCCTCCATTGACGCCCACAGTGAAAAGATATGGGAAAAACTAATTAAATCAAAGCAATTGCTAAAACGTACAGTTTAATTAAGCCAAGCAAATTGTGGCACACACACTAGCCACACACACTGGAGACACACACACAAGAGGAAAACGCTAAATATTTCCTGCTGAGCGGGACTGGACTGCAGCTGGAACGAACCCAGTGCCCAGTGCCCCATGTGTGCAGATCTCCGGATCTGTGGAATCTCCAAGGCATTCTCCATGCGATTCTCCATGGCATTCTCCGTGGCATTCTCAGTGGCATCTCCTCATGGCAATGATGATTGACGGCGGCAATCTTACCCGGCGGAGGAGGATTACGGATTTACGGCGTCAATTGCTTTGCACTTGCTCCACAGACCCAGTTGCAAGACCCGGCTTGATGTCACTAAGCTGCGCTGCAACGCGGCTGTCATACGCGGCGTATGCGCAATTTTTGCAACTGCAGCAGCAGGAGGAGGCATAGTCTGGCGATATTTGCCAGGCAATTACCTTGAAGCTAGTTTTTAATCAAATTTTCACAGGTCTCTACCCTCAATTTCCTTTTGCCTCGGAAAACCATTTCCCTTTTTCCATATTTCCTTGCCCCTTGCCCCTTGCCCCTTGCCCCTTTCCCATCTTCCTTCCTTCCACTTACTGTCTCTCTCTCTGCTCGGTGATAATTGTGGCCAACACAAAAGTTGGCTCCTGTCTGCACGTCTACACACATGTGTGTTTCAGAATGTCTGCCTAATTTCTTATACTCTTATTTTAATGGGTTGTATCACTATAACAGGATGTGGGTTTTAAGTTGGTATTTTAAAAGGATTTTTAAGGGAAATTAAATGAATATTAGGCTTGGAATATTTATAGTTTTTTTTTTGAGGATATTGAACTGAAAATAACCCTGAAATTTAAAGAAACAAAGACATTATATACTTAAATTTACTTTAAAAATGTGTGAAAGTAAGGAGTTCTCTTTTAAATTCTTTTTAATATATTTTATGCTTATATTTCCTGTTATTTTAATAGTTAAGCTTTAGGGATAATGCTAGTTATTGTATATTTTTTGTAAAATATTATAAGCTTTAAAAAAGATGTTGAAGTTATTAGGTAAAGGTAGCCAGGATTTTTGATTGTTTGGATGCTAGATCTTTGTAATATTAAACCTTAAACCTGGCTTCCCTTTGTTTATATTAAAGGATCTTTTTATATAATTTAAGAATTGATTTATCTTATATTTTATTTTATATTTATTATACTTTTAATATATTTCAAAGCCCTAATTACTAGTACAAAACTCTGTTAGCTAAAGTTCACAATGTCCATCTTTTGTTATTTGTTATTTCTCTCCCTTGTTTTTTTTTTTTTTTTGCTTTAATTTTTTGTGTGTGTTTTTTAGTTTTCTGTGTGTTTTTTGCGGTTGCAAGCTGAGAGTTTCTGGCCTGCCGTGCCTGGTGGCCACAAATTGTGCGCAGTCAGTCAGTCAGTCAGTTAGTCAATAACTTTTTCTTTCGGTTTGTCAGCCAGCCAGGCAGCCAGCCAGCCTGCCAGCCTGCCCTTCCTGGCTTCGCTTTGATTTTTCGGGATCGATTTAACGAGAATTGGCTGGCTGTCTGCGATTTTTGAACATACACAGTCGGCGGCGGCGGCGGGTGGCGAGTAGATGAAAATAAATTGCCAGCAAACTGCCACATATGTGCGCCAAATTTATGACTGGCCGCAAGGAGGGGAGTGGCATCGTCCGTCTCTCAAATGTGTAATTTGTCTTGCAGGAAATGAGTCTCTGGAAAAAGTGGAGAAAAAAAATGGAGTTTGGGCACAAAAGCAGTCCGTGTCCATTTAAGGGTTCAATGCACGCACGTGGGGATATTTTTTGGATACTTCTATGGGGTGTGTGGATGCCGCGACCTTCCGCCTCCAGTGACCCAGTTTAAGCAACAAGTTGAGACAATTGACAGCACACAGCACACTCGGTAAATGCTTGTTTACCCCTGCCCGGGATTCACGCTTAAATCTGGCAGATGCAGATACAGATACAGAGATGCAGATGCAGATGCAGATGCATAGATGCAGATACAAATGGGTTCAAGGACAACGCATTGCGTTGTCATCTAATTGGTCGCTGCACATAAATAACATTCTATTTATTTTCGCTGTTGCCACGTTGCGTATGCGTAATAATTCATCGCCATTTGCATTTTTTGCATTTTTTGCGCTTTTTGCAATTTTCTCTGTGGGCGGCGGCACAGTTTGGCAGGCACTGCGCTCAGTGGCCATGCTGTTCGCGTGCATTAGCGGCACAGCCTCGCGTGTAATCACAATAAACGCCACAAATTGTGGCATCTTCAGGGGAATTGGTTGCGAAATCGGCAGCGGCATCGGAATCTGTGTCAAGCATGTCCGGCCGGACAGCTGGACTCCGGCGAATACAAATGGCAGATGGCACATTTTCCAACCCGAAAACAATACTGTTTTCGTTTGAAAATATTGTTTATATTATTTATGCCATGAGTTTGATTTGTTTTTAATTAGTTCAAAAAATTAAATGGGTTTGTTTGGCTATGACTTGTATATTAAAAAATTAAATATACAACCTTCCCCTATAAACTCAGCAGTTATTAAAAAATTTAATTAAGATTTAACCATTTGTTTGACAAACTTTCATAGCAAACAAATTAAGCTAAAAGTAAGTTATGGTTTTTCGGAAAAAATATAGTTCAAGCCTTTAATAAATTCCAAAAGTTGACTTTAAGTATATATTCTCCAAATTATTTTAGTTCTTCTCTCTAAATAAATTATTTTGAATCATAGTCTGGGTAAAATCAATTCAATAACTTTAATTACAGCTTGTCAGCTAGGCCATAAATATTTTTATTTTTATTTCACTATAACACTTACTACAACAATTAAAGTTTAACAGAAAGAAAAGCAAACTTGAACCTGAAGTTAATTTGTGGTCTCACAATTCAAACCAAAGCACTCTTCAAGCGCCAATATCGATAGCTTAGGCCTGGTATTTATTATGTGTAACACACACCCACAACACACCGCAAACTTGCCGGAAAACATGGGGAAAAACTTCAAAGTCGTGGCACGTGACTATGCAGCTTCATAAGCCAGCCCGTTCCGCCACACCACCCTTCGCCCTCTCTCCCCACAAAAAAAAAGGCAGAGAAGATACAAAAAATCAGACACGGCGTAGACAACACGCAGACAGACGCTCAAAAACGGAAAACTCTAACAAAAAACAAGGAAAACAATGCGGGGAAATTCGTCACCTAAAGTTTGTTCAACTTTTGATTCACAAAAAAAAAATGCCGACATGTAGATTTATGAATGGACAAATGTAGGACCTTTAAGGGGAAATTAGAGCTACGATTAGGGGAAAGAGATATGATTTAAAATAGGGGTTCTAAAGGTTGTTACAGGATTCTTAACTCCTTAAATCAAATATAATTAATGAATTTTTAACTTCTTATTGTGAGTTTTTTTTAGAGGCATAACTTGTACTCCCTCCTCTTATTTTCTAGCTCTTTCCCACCTCTCTCTCACTCCATCTGCCATTCATTCCTGTGTCTGTCCATTATCTTTTTAGTTTATCGAAGTATTTCGATAAGAGGATAGAAGTTGCTTGCTCGGGCCATGCACATTTGGCCCACATTCCATTTATTCCCACACAAGCACACACATTACTCTCTTTTTTACAAAGTACACTCTAAAAAATATTAAAAAACCATTTTTAAACAATTTTAAAATGTAAATTCAAGCTTCAAGTCTTTAACGTTTGCTTAAGAAATGTTTTTTTCCATGAAAAACTTGGCAAAAGAGTTTTAAATAAATTTCTTAATTATTTTAAGTATTTATTAATAAATTTTGATAGCTTATAATTTTTAAAAATATTTTTTTAAGCACCAAAAATAGTTCTCTGTGCGGGAAAAAGTGGAAAGAGTGGCGAGAAGCTATGACAAAAGACTTCCCGAGGGCAAAGAGAGCATCGAACATCAATTTTGTGGCCCGATATGATCGTTTTTCTTGAAGGGGAGAAAGAGGATAAAAAGGGGGAAGGTGCAGCGTGTGTGTGCTTGTGTGTGGCACATGTTGAACATGCGGGGCAAGTGCTTTTTATCAGCCGAAAGGCAACAAGAAATATGACGTAGCACACGCGTCTCCCCAAGACCCATAAAGATCCCATGGGTTAAACCGAAAATAACGCTGAAACGATGAAAGCGAGAAAGAAATGTAAAGAAATTGACACTTGAAATCAATGCTCAATTAAAAGGCGGCCCAAAAATAGATCGGAAGTGGCTACAACCAGGGTGGGGGGCTTACTTAAATATAGAAGGTGGGGAAAAGTTCAAACTCTGAAATTCTTGGGGCTTTACTGATATGTTTTTTTTTTTTTGTATCCCTAACAATCCCCAAAAACACCCCCAAACTCAGATAACACAACTCCAAATGATAAAAAAAAGATATTTTATATTATTTTTCGAATCAACGGCCGTGGTGAAAATCTAGCCAAGACACAGTGCGCGCCAAACTGTGGCAGTGCCTGACTTGGCTTAGCAAAGACCACAACCCAGGGAAAGCTTATTCGGGCGAGAAAAACGTTGGGGAAAAGTGAAGTTTTAATTGCTGGTTCTCCGATTTTAATGGCCCGGCAGGTGTCCATCAAAGGCGTTAAGAGCCGTCACTCAAATGTCTCAAGTAATTGGAAATGAATTGAGAAAGTTCTAAGGGAAGTGTTGGGATCAAGCCAAGACAGGTGTTAGTTCTCACTCCAAATTAAATATTTTTAGATAATTAGCATATAATATTGTAATTAATATTTTAATTAATTTAATTTTCTATAAATTACCTTAAAAGTATTCCCAACTAATTAACCTTTCATTTAATTCCCACAGCAAATCACAAACTTCAACGATGACCTGGACTTTATACCAGCGGACGACCTCTTCCTGCAGGGCAACAATGAGCCCGAGCTGCTGGCCAATGCCAATGACGACGACGATGATGACTCCTTTTTGGATGATCTGCCCGAGGACGAGGACCTGTTGCCTTCCGGCGAGAAGGAGGAGGATCCCGCTGCCGCCGGCAATTGGTTCAGCAAGGGTGTCCATCGTGTGCGCCGCTCCCTGTCGCGTCTCTTTGGCGCTGGCGAGGATCAGGAGCACCGCCGCACTCGTCGCGCCTCCGCCCTAGAGCGCCAAAGGGAACGGCGCGCGCAGGCCCGCAAGGCCAGGGAGCTCAAGAAGGCCGAACTCCGACAGCTCCAGAAGCAGCGCCAGCTCCAGCAGCAGCAGGCCAAGCGGGCAGCCGGAACCGGAAGTGTCTTTAACCGCGCCACGGATCCCCGCAAGCGGGCGCCCGAGAACTATGACGAGACCGAGGCATCCGGTTCCCCCGATGAGGAGACCACGCAGTGTAAGTTATAATAATAATAATCGATTTTTTATTGAATTTATCGAAAACTTTCGATATTAATTGAGTTATATCGATACTTACTTCAGCTTTTTTATCCGTGATTCAATTCAATTTAGTATCTAAGGATTTTTCTAAGTCCTACTCATATTTATTCTACTTTTTATCGATATATTTCGATAAGTCGCATATTGTTATATTTGTATTTTCAACCTATTTTGAATTTCTCGTAATATTGATAAGATTTTAAGGCATTTAATGTAAAAAAACAACTGTCAAAGTGTCTGATAGGTATCTGTCCGGTAAAAATAATCACCAGATAAACTTTTCGTAAAGCAAATCCGTTTTCTGCCCTCCTAAAGTTTATCTGAATGTAAAAGGATAACATTTTGTTGTTAACAACGCTTTAACTATCGATTATTGCTGTAAAGCAGCGATTGGTTATCGAAATCAAAGCTGCTGTAAAGCTGCTGTAAACCTCTGCTTCTTCTTCACTTGACTATCGGAAATAAGCTTTTGCGCGTCGAAAAAACTGTACACGAAGTCGGCGTCCTCGCTAAAGTTACAAATAATTAATTAAACTATTATTGTGCTTAACTAGATCGCACCTACTTTGCCGTCAACGAGCCCTACGACAATGAATTCACGGATCCCAGCAGCGTTGAGTTCCAGAACCTGCAGAAGAACCTGGACGACGCGCTGCGCACCTTCTTCGATCGCACCTACGCCGAATACGACGACGATCAGGATATTCACACCACCCTCCTGCGAGTGGAGTAAGTCCTTGAATTTATTAACTACGATTTATTAATTTATTTACCTTCCTTGCTTCCAGTCCCACCGAGGACCGCTTCAAGGTGCACGTGCTGCTCAAGCTGCTGATCCCCAACCGGATCACCGACTTCCAGAACAAGCTGGAGGCGCATCTGAACGAGTACAAGCGCATTGAGAATCTGGGCGCCTCTACCGATGGCGTCTTCTACTTCCAGGAATCGCAAGGTGAGTCCTTGTGCCGCTGCCTTCCTTCTGCCTCTCTCTCTATCTCTCTCTATCTGCGCTGCTTTGGTGTGAGATGCCATCCGGTCCCTTGACCCTATTCCCCTCCATTTCCCCTATGCAGGAATGCAAACCGAAGAAGCCTTAAAACATTTTTAATTATTTAAATGAGGCCTTGAATCGATTTGCTTTCCTGTCCAAGTCCAAATCACAATTTCCAAACTTTCTCTTCCACCAAAAAAAACCCTGAAAAAAATGCTGAAATCCAGAGGAAGCAGCTCCCCCTACTCCAGCAACCGGTAGCCCAGTGGTGATCCCCAGCTTGGGTGGTGCCTCTGGCTTGGTGAACACGCGGACGGCCTTCGACTTCCAGCCGCGAGTCAATTTGGGCGTGATCCACGATCTGGTTCCCTCCAACGAACGCAAAGGTTTGTCCATCAAATCAAACGGATGTCGCCAAGCTTAATTCCTCGGAAAGGACTAAGCCCCGGAAATACATAAACGCTAACATGATCTGTGGCTCTGCTCTGGTTTTTAGTTTCTCTGAATTTTCCTCTGTGCCGAAAAGTAGGCTCTGGAATTTATTCAGAAAAAGTAAAAACCGGATGCAGACTTGTTAATGTGTGTGTATGCTCAAGGAATGTGCTTCGAGTGTGTTTGTGTGTCCCGCCTCATCATCGAATCTTTGTACTCCACTCCACTCTCTGTCTCCAATTGCGTCCATGTGCTCGTCTCTCTGCTGTCTATTCTTTGTACTCTCCACTGTCTATTCTGGGGGTATTCCCGATCGCTCTGTGTTAATCCGCTTTGTGACCACACAGATTTCGATGACGAGCCATCGGAGCCATCCCGGGACCCCAATCATGTCAATCTGGGTACCATCCGTGACGAGGTCGAGGGCTCTGGCAACGGCTACGAGCCCGAGTGTCGCGGCGACGCCACCTTTACCTGCATCACCAGCGGCAGGCGCATCTGCGAGGAGATGCGATGCGACGGCGTGTCCAACTGCCCAGACGGCGAGGACGAGGAGAACTGCTATCCTGAAACGACGGGTAATTGTTCCCGGTTATTCCATAGATCATATATCAGGGGCTCAAAGCCTGTAACCCTCATCTCATGATAGGATAAAGCTGGGTGGGATTATGGATTATGGCAAGGAATAATTTGGGTACTCTAATTTCTGCTTGAAATATTAATTTGAAATTTATTTCTTAGTGAGATTTATGTCATAGGAGAGGCAAAATTAATAAAAATATTTTTCAGGATTTAAATCACTTAAAAAGCTGCCTGAAAGTATGCTTTAAAAAACTGGTAGTAAATGTTGTTGATTATTTTTTAAAGCATGCTTTTGTGCTTAATTCAGAATTGATTTTAAATCTATTGAGTTTACATTGATTTGTTAGAACTGCATTTTTGGGAGTAAGAGGGTCTAGATATGAGAATATTTAGCAAACTTTTTTTTATACTTAAAAAAAAAAATAATAATAATAAAAAAAAAATTTTTTTTATAAAAAATAATAATGTTTTAAACAAAAGCTTTTTAACGCTAAAAAAAGCTTAATTTAGCCTTAAATAATAATGTTTTAAACAATAGCTATTTAATGCTAAAAAAGCTTAATTTAGCCTTAAATTCAGCAGTTGTGGAAGGTAAATATTGTGCGTTTACTGTCCGTGTGCCGGCAGAGGCTGGAATGAGGCTAGAATGTCCAGAGAGAGGTTACTTAGTAGATTGCAATTAGCAAACTTGTTATAAATCCTTTGGATATAAAGAAGATTTTTGTTTAAAATTAATAAAAACCCAAAGAAAAAACCTGAGTAAGAAAGGAAGTTCAATGTTAATTTTAAAAGTCCAGAACTAGACTTCAACACCTCAGAGTATTCTAGGATCGACCCCCCCTCATTTCGTTCGTTCATTTCCATTTAATTTCGCTTCACTTTGTTTTGATTTACATTTTGCATTATTTTATTTTTCTTCTTCATTTGATTTTCATTTCGGACACCTTAGTTTGCACTGAAGATCAGTTCAAGTGCGACGATCAGTGCCTGCCGCTGCAGAAGCGCTGCGACAATGTCATCGATTGCCAGGACCAGACGGACGAGGCCGGCTGTGAGCGGCCCACGGAACGAACGGATTATCCTCCTTACACGCAGCCACCGCCGCCAGCGAATTATCCAGAGGCTACAAACACATCAGAGTCCCAGGGTGAGTTACCTTTTTTATTTCGCTTAATTTTCTTTGATTTACTTGTTTCTCTGCAATTTTATTTGTTGGCCGAGTGTCTCTCGGTTTCTTACCTTTTTTACCCTGTTGCCAGCGGGCATAGTTTTTGCGAGATGTAGAATATAGGCGCTGATCTCATGGCTGGAGACGTGCCCGATTGGGGGCTATGTTTCTGTAATGGCCAAATAAATTCCGCATATTAATTGGCCCGATAAACGAATATTTCCCCTGAGTGCCACACAAATGTTCATTATGTTCTTTTGTGTAATATCTCTTAATTTTATTTTTTCTTATTTCCCGCTAGTGTGTGTGTGTTCGTTCAGCTCGGCGGGCATTTAATTGGGTTAAATATTTGATATTCTAATGGATTTCCAATGCATCGGAATGTACCATCAGGCAGCGCCTTCTGCCACATAATCGAATGCGTTCCATTCCATTTGCGTTTAAGGGGGCATTCCACAGCGGCAGTTTGGCGCTAATTATCCATATTTTAGTGGATTATTATTAAGTAATCCAGGAATAAGTTTGATGTCCCGGAAATTGTTAATAAACTCGGTGCTTTATTATTTAGAGCAATGATTTTCTCAACCAGAAGAGTCGGATTTATGCCATTCGCGTTGGATATTCAATAATTTAAAGACTTAGTGCGGTGTTTTCTTTTTAATATCAATCTGGCGTGTTCCATTCCAGCGTTCCATCGGTTGAACTTTACAAAATTGACCGACTTGAGTGTATTTTTAACGTAACACGTCCTTAGCGAATTATTCACAGTTATTTTTGTGTTCCATTCCGTTGTTCCAGAATTATTTAGCTAGAATTTTGCTGCTTATCCATTTAGACTTGCTTTGTTATTTCCCCCATCGATTTCGTGTGTTCCGTTCCACCGTTCCATATTCTCAAAATAATACAATTAGAGAATATTGCAAAGTCGTATGATCTTATGAATATAGACTTGCTCTGTGATTTTTCCATCGGTTTGTTGTGTTCCATTTTATTGTTCCAAAATAATAACAAAATAATAGCACTAATAAAATTCTTATTAGACAAAACTCCCCTGTTTTCCCATCGATTAGGCGTGTTCCTTTCCATGGTTCCTATTTAATAAAATAATATTAGGCTGCTCCTAATATTCAAGACACACTCCCTTACTTTCTCATCGATTTGATGTGTTCTATTTCATTGTTCCAAAATAAGAAATTATAATTAAATGCATCTTATCAATTTAGACTTGCTGTGTTTATTTAATCGATTTGAGGTGTTTCATTCCATTGTTTCAAAGTAATAAAGTTAGATTTAGCTCCTATTATGAATCAAGAAAGACCCCTTACTTTCCCATCGATTTTCAGTGTTCCTCTTCACCGTTCCACTTTATTTAAATAATTCCCTGGCTTGCATTTAAATCTCTGAATATTCTCTCCTCCCACTGACCCTGAACACACTTCGGCCTCGCAGCTTAGCCCGAAAATCCAATCCAATTTATGTGCGTAGCCCACCAAACTCCCACTGTGCGAACTGCAACGAGCGACATAAATGTAAACGCAAAAAGTGAAATTACAAACCAACTTCGGCCACCGCAATTCTCGCACCTCGCCGAGCGCCCCCCCAAAAGCCAAAAGCCAAACGGAGAGACAAAAAACCAGATTACAATATCCATGAAATATGCCACAGAGTGAAGTACGGGACGCAACGAGCTAAAAAATATGTTATATAGATGGTGATTTGGGGCCTGACAGCGGCGTGTGTGTGTGGAGTGTGTGTGTCGACAGCTAACAGCAAAAACAATTTGCAACAGATTAAAATTACCCCTAAGCGTATTATAAACTTAAATAATCTGCTTGCAGCGGAGAGCAAGAACAACAGGAGCCACCCCCGAATCCGGAGTCCTTGTAGCTTCCCAGCCTCCCAGCTTTCCAGCTTCAGAGCTCCCTTTTACTACTTGGGGGCGTGTTAAGTGCTGTCAACGAGATTAAATGCAATGTCAGAGGTCGCACCCTCCTCCACGCACGCACCACAAAAAAAAAAAAAACGGGGACTCCGCCCGCCACTGCCCAAAAGTTGTGTCCTTGGAAATTTAATGAATTTTCCACACTCTCGACTCTGGGGCAAAGGGCAACCAAGAGGCCAAGGGGGTGGCATAAAGTCCGGGCATATGGTTTACGCCGGTTTCAGTTGGGATAGTTCTTAGAGGGTTACCTTTAGTTATGATTTTTAGGGATTTTTTAGAGGATTATATGATATGGATTATTAGATTTTATTATAGATACTTTATAGAGTTTATTGAGACCAAGAAAAGTTAGAAATGTTCACTAATTAAAACATAAAGGAATATATTTTGATACGGTAATTGTTTGATATTGATATAAATCCCTTCTGATATTATCTAAGAAGTTCTTTTAATAATATTTCTAATGTTTATTTTTCTTGGTAATTAAAGAGATCATAAAGACCAAGAAAGGTATAAATTTTTACTGATAAAAACATAAAGAAATATATTTTTCTGTAAGCATTTTTTGATATTAACATAAACTCCTTTACGATATTATCATGATAACTTATAGAGATTATAAAGAGCAAGAAATGTTCTAAATATAAATAAAATATACATTTTCACTGATTAAAACATAAAATAATAGGTTTTTTTTTATTGACATTTATTTGAATTGATAGAAAATCCTTTATGATAATTTTTAAATGATTTTTAAATAATATTTCGAATGGTTTTTAATTCCTCTTAATTGTTGTTAGCTTACCAGGAAGCTATTTGTGAATGTATATCTTATTTTAAATTGAGTTTCGATGCTAAAAACGTTTCAGATGCCTGGCCATCGGGCCAGAGACCTTGAGTCGGATGCTTCTTAATTTCAGTTCGGTGCCATTTGGGTTAATGAAGGCAATTCGTGGCGATTCGCTGCCTCTTCCTGCACTCTTCGTGCTTTTATGCTTTCATACCAGGGCTGTGTTTTGTTATGGGTGTAGGGTGTGTGTGTGGTGTTTATGGTGCCTGGTGTGTGTGCGCTTGTGGTGTGCATGTCTGTCGTTCTGAAATCCGAAACTTGGTTTCGAAAGTGCGTCAATGGAAGCTGTGCACAGCTTGCACTTGAAGCTCGAATTGTGTACAATTTCTGTTTTTTCGTTTTTCGTTTTTGCTGCTTTTCTATTTTTCAGTTTTTCTGCTTTTTTTATTTTTCCATTTTTCTGTTTTTATCATTATGCAAGCATAGAAACGAGTATAACATATGAGAGGTTGGGAAATGTAATTACTCGGGGGGCCCTTATTTTGTAATTTGGTATTCAAAGTTGAATTTATGGATCGCTCCTGTTCCTGCTCGGCTATTTTTTAGTTTAGATTGCGCTATTGCGGTTGCATTCGGGTTTGGTTCGTTGATTAAATTTGGCAAAGACAACTTGCACTTTTTCTCCCCCTCCACTCCACCGCGACCGCGACTTTTGTGCGGGTCAATTAGCAGCTTCAGTTGCCTGAACTGTGTTAAATGGCTCGCCTGCACTAGCTTCAGCTTCAGCTTCGGCCACATGAATGTATAAACAAAAATAAATAAAAATGCTGGAAAACTAAAAAATTACATAGACAAGAAAAGTGGGCAGCGTCCGCGGAAGGAGCAACAGCAACAACAACTGGGTGGCCACATATGCAAATTGAATTTGCCATTTGCCAGGCAGCCAGCCAGCCAGCCAGCCAGCCAGCGCTTTTCTCTTCTCGCCAAGCGCCAAAAAGGGCGAAAATTAAGCCAAGAAAGACACACAAACAGCAACAAAAGTCAAAAACAAAAGAGAGGGAAGGCAAAATATAGAAGGGCAGCCAAGGAAAATGAGAAAGGAAGACTCCAGAGATACCCTTATTATATTTTAAAATATATACAAATTTATACAAAACAATTTTTAATTTATTGAGAATCTTGCAGTTTTATTTTGAGTTTTCTTTGAACTTTTTTAAAGTATTTTAGTTCCTGTGAAAAGTAAGAAATTTTTAAAGATATTTTAAGGTAATTAAAGTGGGTTTAAATGTGAATTACCAGACTTGAGCTGTTATTTTTTCTAAAAGTCCCAAATTAGTGAAGAAACTGTCTTAGTTTAAAATACAAATTAAGTAAATTAAATAATACCTTTGCCTGTTCTATATATTCTTAATTTTTAATATTTTTAGCTCAAAAGTAGTTTATATTGTTTTTCCTCTTCGAAATCTTTTAATTTTTTGTTGCCTCTACAATTTTCAAAGCCAAGCGCATGCATTTGGTTTATTATTAGCTACTGTAGACACACATGCCTTAAATCATATTCAATGAGCCATAAGTTTTGACTTCAGAATGGAAAAATGCAATGACAAAAGAGCTAAGTTTAAACTTTAAATTCAAGGCAAAGTAAACATGAGTTGGTGGCTATTTGTCACACAAATTAGTCATTGGCAAGGGTTTGTTGAAGTGCCTAAGGGGAGTTGATTTTAGGAAATCATTAAATTTATTTAAGGCTGAGGAATAAGAAACATAATAAAAAAATAAATAAACTTTAAGTAGGTAAATAAATACACAAATAAATAATAAAAAGCATACAAAGACAAAAAAATAAGTAATACATTAATTACATTGATAAATCAACAAGTAAATAAATACATAAGTAAATAAAAAGTGTTAAAAATATATGATAATATAAAATATATTGAATGAAAAATTACATCAATAAAAAAATAAATTTAAGAACTATGTTTTTCTTAGGCAAATTAAATTTGGAATTTGAAACATCCAAACAACATAAAAAATCCTAAAAACTTAGGAAATTGTGTGAAAAGTAGAGTACAAACGTGTTTCATGTGTTTTATGTGAAGAATTAAATTTCGTAGCATACTTTTCGATGCCTTTTTTTACTTATTTCAAATCGGAGCCATTTTTTACATTTTTCTTCGTTCTTTTTTCAAACTTAAATTCTCATTTATTTACTTTTTTATTTTTAATTAAACAATTTTGTTTTATATTTTCTTATTTTTTTTTATTAATAAATAAATAAAAGCCTCCTTTATCCCCATTCGTGCATACCCTTTTCGCTGTCGCCAAAACAGAAAAAAAGCTGTTGAAATCATAAAAAATCATAACAGCAAACAATGGTGGCCCTCCCCATCCCCATCCCCATCCCCTTTGCCAACCCTCCCCCGGGGGAGCTGTGCATGTCTGATGAGCTTTGTTTGTGTGTTGCAAGGGAAAAGTGAAAAGCCAGGCGCGCCATTTCCGCTCATGTTGTTTGTTGTTAGTTGTTTCCTTGATTCTTTTTATGCTTCTTTATTTTTTTTGCTTTATGAGATAAACTCCGCGGAATCTGAGACCTTGGCGCAGGCGCAAAAAGGCAGCAAATATCTTCGTGGCACTGGAAACATGTTGCAGCGGCGGCCAGAACGACGACGAACCTTCGGCAACATGTTGCGCGGCCAAGGGCTCACCTGGTTGGCTGCCCGTGCAGCGGATGTGTCCCGTCATCGGCATTCGCCGAGCTTCGCGCGACTTCGCTGGGCTTCGGGTGCCTGGCCTTAGGTTCGCGCGGCTTCGGCCGCCTTCGGGCGGCGCTCGGCTGGCGGCGTCGGCTTTTCCGCTACGCCTGCTCAACGTCAACGCGTCCAACGCCAACGCCGCCTCAGTCAGTTCAACGTGAAGCGTTTGCGTGTGCGTTACGTGTTAGCGCGAATCCAACACTGCCTGGAAGCACAGACATCCTCCAGTTCTCAAAGAAAAACCGAAAAACAGTTTCCAAAAACTCTGACCGTTTTCCAGTGTAATTCCCATTTTTTTTGTAATTTTTTTAACCGTGTTGAGTATCAGCTTTTGGTGTGCGCAAATCAAATTCTCGGCCTTTTCTGTTCTGTGTTCTGTGATCTCGACTCTGTGCCCAGTTATCTTTGCTTTTTTTTTTTAATATATATATTGGTGTTTGCATTTGAGGCTCGTAAAATGCATTCATATCTCTCCAAAGTTGTGGGTTTTGGGTTAATGGGGATTTTGTAGAATCAAGAAGCTGGCTGGTTTTATTTTGTGGATTCCCAGTTTCTCATTTTAGTTGAAAAAACTCTGTCATTTGTGTGGTGTGTAAGATTTTATAAAGAATGTTTGTGAAGTTGACTTTATTATTTAATAAAAATTGGCATAAACTCCATAGAAACTTCCTTAAAACTAATGGATGTGAAGTTATTTCTTAAGAATAGTGGAAATATGTTCAAGTTTAGCTTTGGAAATGAAAAACATTGTTTAAATATAGTTTTTAAAAGTCATAACTTAGAAATATGCTAAAGTTTGACTGTGGCAACTTATAATACGGTTAAAATTAGGCTTTTTAAAGTTTCTCAGTTATAATTGAATTTTTAAAGCTTGTAGTCTTTGCTCAATGAATTTATAAAAATTAATTATAAGTGTTTGCTTAATTAGCCATATTTTCTATATATTTTCTACGCCTTAAAACAAAAAGAAACTTCAAATTATTCTTTGTATTCTTCATTTTCTTCTTTTTCTTTTACAAAATATTTTGCATTTATTATTTTTGGTTCTTTTAAGTTGCCATAAAAATGCGATCATCAATTTAAGTGATCATTTCAAGAAAAAAAAAATACATTTATTTCCCACCAATTAATGACCAACTGTTTTTCAGTTCATAAAGTTATTATTTTTAGGGTTTTCAAGCTCATAAAATTATTTATTTACTTGTTGAATCAATTAAGAATAAGCAAAGAAGTATTTCAGTTGCCCATAAATTTTCTATATTTTTTTCTTTAGTAAATAATAATTAAGAAGAAGCAAAGAAATATTGTGTTTGCCCGTAAATTTCCTGTTAAGTGTCTTACGATGACTTAAAATACCCATTAAAATCAATTTATATGGCCAACAATATTTGCCAAATGCTGGCCTTTACTTTCTCGTTCAAAATGGGATTTATACCAAAATATTCAGCAATTTTCTTAAGTTCTTTAAGCGCAAATTAATATAGTAACCATATTTGAAAGCCAGGAAATAATCTTGAATTTTTAACAAGCTGTAAACCACCTTTAAATATCCCTAAAATGTAATTTGTTTGATGATCACTGGCCCAAGTATTTTCCATTATTTTCCTTAGGCTCTCATAAATTTATTCCCAACTATTTCCTTTGCATTTCCCCCTTTGAAGTTTCTCTAAATTATTTGAGCATTTAAAATGTGATTTCCCGGCGATCTATTGGCCAAAATCGAAATGAATAATTTGCCAAAATCAATGTTTGCCCAGCTCCGTCTCCGAGTCATTTCGGGCCAAATATTTGTCATTGGTTATTAATTGTGGTTCTCGTTTCGTGTCATTGTTTGCTGCAGTTGCGGTTGCATTTGAGGTGGCTCAGGCTGCCATTAATGCCATTAATGCTGTTCTGGTCTCAGTTCTGTTCGGTTCGGCTCTGTGATTGTGATTGCGATTGTCGCCTGTTGCCAGGTCGTAAATCTCAATCAGACAAGTTAGAGGAGCCGCAGAGAGATTGGGCAAATAAATCTCGCAGCTCCGCTCTTGGCCAGGCCATTGAGGCAAAGCAAACACAGAGACCCCGACACTCGCTCGAGGGAGGGAAGAATGTTAAATATTTCTGACACTGATTGCTCACTTGATCGCAGCTCCAAAAATAGCTGGATAATCGGGGGAGGGAGCCTAGGAAAATCTAAGGAAAATCTAAGAAAAGCCTAAGGAAGCCCAAGGTGAGCGCTGACAAATTTCCCGACGGGGGCTGACAAAAATAACGAACCAAAGACTATTTTTGGTTCTCCTCCTCTTGTATTTCGGCGTTTCGGGAGTTTCTGGAACTGTGGAATTCCACAGTTCTTAATTCTTAATTTCTTCAGCTGTCCGACAGCAAATTTGCTTTGCTTGGCACAATAATGGCATAATGTCTGAATATTGTTATAATGTCAGGATCGTTGCGGATCGTTTGGGGGATCGTCTTGCCCGCTTGGCCTGTGGGAAATTTTTCTGCCAGCCCAGCACTTATTTTCTCTCTTATTTTTTTTCTCTAAATTGTTAGCCAGAATTTAGAGCCTTTCGAGTTGTGGAATTTTCAAAAGAACCAATTAAGAACTCTCTTTGATTTCTTTTGTATTTTTCTGTGCAAAAATCGGACTCTTTTTGCACTGTTTTGTCATTAAAGTAAATAAAAGATTATGTTGTTTAATTAACGCATTTCTCGGCTTGCAACTAGAAAGATGCTTCAAAGTTGCTTTATCTTATCTCTTTTTTTAGAAGGTCTTTATTACAAAATTGCACATAGGAAGAGTTTTCTTGAGTTTTATTATCTAAACATGTGCAAAGAAAGGCAAAGCATTTTAATAAATTTATTTCTTTTACTTGTACTCTTTATGTTCAATGTTTCTTACTTTTATTTGCCTTTTTAATGGTTTTTAAAATCTCTTAAATTACTTAGTATATTTTTTAAATATTAAAATGCAAATAAGCATTGACAAATAATGGCAAAAGGTTTTATAAATAATTTCTTTATTAATTTTTAATGTATCTTTGTATAATTTAACTTTAAATTCCTTTTACAAATTTCTTGTATTATTTATTAAATAATTTAAATCTTGAAATGTATTTTAAAGACCTCTCTTAGATCTCTTAAATTCATTTTGAATTAATTTCCTTTTTTCATTTAGTTTTATTTGCCTTTAAAATAATTCTAAAAGTCTCTACAATTATTTATTCATTTCTTTTAATATTAAAATGCTTCTTATGCTTTTATTAAATTAATTTGTTGTACTTTTCTTCTTTATTTACAATGTTTCTTAATTTTATTTTATTTTACTTGCCTTTAAAAAGTTCTAAAAATGTTCCTAATAATTTTTTCAATAAATGATACCTTAAAATGCATTTTTAAGTGCTATCCAAGACCGCTTAAATTCATTTTTAATTTATTTACTAGAGCTTTTAACCTTTTTTGTTGCATCTGAATGCATCTTTTTGTGCCTGGCAGTTTGGCAGCCACTGAGCAAGGCGCTTACTTTAGAATAAGCGACTGACTACGACTCTGACTTGACTATAGACTCTATATGCATCATTAATTTTAATGACTGTTAATATGGAGGCGTCTCGCGGCGGCGGCGCGGCGGAGTTTGGCTAAAATAGCTTGGCCGCAATTTGAGTTTCTAATGACTCCGAAAACTCATCATTAACACAAGTCCTGCTAGCTGGCTCCTGACTCCCCCGATTCCTCTGAATAAATGCAGTTTAGGTTGAATAGCGAGAGAGATTCTGGCGGGCTCGCATCTCGTTAGCGGCTTTGCCTCTTTTTGTGTGTGAAAATTTCGTTCGTTTTTCGTGATAAAATTGTGATAAAAGCGCCCCAGCACCGGCACCAGCACCGCGGTGGCTGCAATTCGCCAATTATTATGCGTAACATGTTGGGTAACCCGAGTCCGAGCCATAGCCAGAGCCCCCTCTGAACCTCTGAGTTTGAGAAACCGAAAACTTGGCCGCGCTGCAGGCGACCACTTACCGTTCCGTTGGACAACTACAAACTACAAACTACAAACTACTAAAAGCATTCCTTTAATGCCCGGTTAATTGAAACATACAACAAAATACTTAACTGGCGGCTAAAGCCAGGGCACACACAAAGGCAGGCAAAGGCAGCTTTTTGCGATATAATAATTGAAAAATGCAGGCATCTTGCCAAAATAAAAACCGAACACAGCATAAACAACAAAGCTTTTAGGCGCGTATCTCACAGATACCGATACGCTACGCCCTCGCTACAGAAAACCACTCGACTTGCAGATGTCCAGCCCTCGCTTTTTACACTCTCTACTTCCATATATATATGTTATATATCTACATATCCCCCCCGCTCTATGCCACATAAATATCTCAAGTTCAAGTTCATTAGGTCTCACGGCAGTCGGTCGCCGCCGAGTGTGTGGAATATATATAATAAAAATAATAATAATAATAATAATCAAGCAGAAATACAAACACAAAATTCCCGCAATTTGTTGTAATTTATGCGCGAAATTTGTAGCCTTTTCTTTGCTTATTTTGCAAAAAATTTGCACCACATGTGGCACATACTCTTCATTCGATATGGAAATCAAATGGGGATTAATTGGTCACGTTTTTGGCCCAGGCACGACGATAGTGTGAGTCAGTTGCAGATCCGATCGAACTAAGATATGGCTTACGTAATCATAGGCCAAGGTCTTTAAGTTATTCTCACACTCAGTCCTCATTCCCCCCCCTGGGAAAATGTGTAATTTTCACTTTTGGCACCCCCAAAAAAGCCAGAAAAGGGCGTCCTTTTTGTATGAAAATCTCACAATTGAATGCTGATGAAGGCTCTGCTCCTGGCAGGGGTGCTCGCCGCTCGTCCTTGCTGGTTGCGTTTATTTAAAATTAAGCAAACACTTAATGTTCAGAGTATCTCTTGCCTTGGCCTTTTACACAGAGAAAAGTGAGGGGAAAAAGATTTTAATATTGATAATATTATTTTTCATATTTGTGTGATCTAAAACCTCATAGTTAGAAGAGAAATTAATTCTTTAAAAATATGGAGACTCTTTTCCGAGTGTACAAAATTATTATTAATAAGGTTTTCCCAAAGTTAAAAGCTAGGTTGATTCCCTGAAAATATAGAGACCTTGGAACTCTTTTCCGAGTGTAAAAAATGTATTTATAATATTATTTTCCTTAAAGTTAAAGGCAAAATTAATTTCCTTAAAATGTAGAGAGTCCGAAAATCCTTGCCCGAGTGTGAGTTCAGTGAATCGAACTTAGGAAAATTATTAATAATATTATTTTTGATATTTCTGTGACCTAAAACCCTCATAGTTAGAGGATAAATTGTTTCCCTCAAAATTTAGAAGCCTTTTCGAGGGTAAACATTTATTGTTGATATTATTTTCCTCAAAGTTAAAAAGAATATTCATTCCCTGAAAATATAGAGACCCTGAGAACCTGTAAAAAAAATTAAAAATATTATTTTCCTCAAAGTTAAAGGCAAAATTAATTCCCTTAAAATATAGGGAGACCAAAATTCCTTTTCTGAGTGCAAGTAAAGTGATTTGACCTAAGGAAAATTATTATTAATATTATTTCTTATATTTTTCACCAAAACCCTCAAATTTTTAAGAGAAATAATTCTCCAAAAATATAAAAACCCTTTTCCGGGGGTAAAAAATTATTAATAATATTATTTTCCTCAAAGTTCAAAGCAAAATTAATTCCCTGAAAATATACAAACTCTATAAACCTTTTCCGAGTGTCCAAAATTATTTATAATATTATTTCCCTCAAAGTTCAAGGCAAAATGAATTCCCTGGAAACACACAAACCCCAAGAACCCTTTTCTGAGTGTAAGTCCCGCATAGACAAAGCCGGAAGTCCGGACTGGACTTGGAGACCGACCAAGTGGGTTCAGGGCTCTATGTGTGTGTGTGTGTGTGGTTGTTGGGTGGTTTTGAGTGGGCGTGTGGCCCCCTTCATTGCTTTCATTTGTAGCGGAAATGTTTGTTAAAGTATCCTTCTCTTTTTGTTGCTCTTTTTTTGTATTTTTTTGTGTATTTTTTTGATGTTGTTGTTAATGCGTTCAGTTTGCCAGCGGAAGTGTCGCCGCTCGCCTTCTTTGCGGCCTGTGTGTCCTGCTGTGATTTTTATGCGAAAATATTGTGAAAAATACAGAACAGAAGCTGAGAAAATGTTGCGCATTCCAGAAGCTGTTTTGTGAATAATAAGAGACCAAAATTGAGCTTCTCCTACATATTTTCCTCCTAGTTTTCCCTTAGCTCCGTGTATCTGTATCGACTCTCTAGCAGCCGCATTCGCATCCGCGATGGGACGCCGCCTGAGGGCAGCCCTGTGGCTGCTGGCGGCCCTTATAGCCCTCGAAGGGCTTGAAGAGATCGAGGCACGCGGCACCTATCTTAGCTACGGTGAGTCAAAGAAATTGTTGTGGAGTTTAAGGGGTTCTAAAGGCTTGAAACATAATTATTTCCCAAAATTATATATCAGAAATTAAAAGAAAATAAAAATTCAAAGAAAAAAGGGGCTTGAAATGATTTTAAATATTAAATTTGATAGAAAGAAACTAGATATCTTAACACTTTTCGCCCATAAAGTGTCTAGAAAACCCATTGATCTCCCCTCTCGGCTTGGTTTAGATGGATATATGTTTATGCGTGGCCTTTTGCAATGGCAATTCATTTCAATCGCTTGCCCCGGGGATGGGGGATCCCCATTTAATTGCTCCTCAAGTGACAACAATTGCCTTGGCTTGATATCGAGGAATGCAGCTTGCAGCTTGCAGCTTGCTGCCTGCAGCTGCCGCCCGCCCAGAGATGACGCCCGCCCGGCGATGATGCAGAGATTGAAAGTGCACTCGGATGAGGCAACTCAACTCGAGTTGCGTTGCACAAATCTAGGCTAATTGTTTGTCGCTGTTGTAATAATGATGCCAGCGACCAATTAATTTGCACAAACATCTTAATTTAGGAAGCCGCGAACTCGACTGGCGACTGGCGTCAGGCGTCAGGCGTCAGGCCTCAGGCAGCAGGCGCGATAAGTTGCTGGTCTAAGAATAGAATTAATTATCTTGATAAGCCACCGAGAGCGATGAGCTGACTAAGAATTTCCGACTTTGGAGCAAAAAGAGCTCCCAGGAACTCAGGAAAATGGGTTAAAAGACTTGGGAAAGCTGCTAAGAAGGGAAATTTAGAGAAAGATCACTTAGAAGTTCTCTGAAGAATGAGGAAAAGTATCTAAAGGATTTTTCTAATTAATATAATCAAGTCTAGACCTTAAATTGGAAGGGAAACTCTTTGATATATAGTCTAGGAAATATTTGAAACAAAATAAAGATTAAGAACTTAACAATTTATGTAATCGATCTGCGAAGTAATCTAAGAAATGCCCATGGAAATCAGGCAGAAGCCTTTTTGAATTTTCTTTAATTTACATAAAAATCTGTGAGTCATATTCCCAAGAAATCCCAAAGAAATCAGTAAAGTTCCTGCTAAGAACTAAGGTTACCTCTAAAAATAATTTAAAATAAATTCTTAAAATTAAATAAAATAAAAGTAAAAACAAAAATAAATATTTAAAAAATAAATAGGTATTATCTAGGCTTCGATTCTATATAAAAAATAAACAGATATAAGTTTGGCATTACCCATTTAAAAAATATAAATAAAGGCGGAAAATTCCTTTAAAATAAAAGTTTTATCAGGCAGAAACATAAGAATTAATGCTTATAAATTGTAAAAGAAATACTTACCTGCAATCTAATGATTTTCCATCAAACTTAATACCTACCTGGGTAGTATTACCTTCAAAATCTATAAAAAAGTAACTCTAGAAATTATAAAGAATAGACCCTATTCTTACTATATTTAAATAAAGACATTACTAGGTAAAATGACTCAATAACTTAACCGATATTTACACAAGTGCTTAGATGGTTATATCTATCTATCTATCTATCAACCTTCTAACTATTCCGTCTATATAGAATATCAGTACAAAGATGATTAATTAAATAAATAAATTAGCAAAAAACAAACCTAAGATCAGGAAGTTCTTCGAAAGAAAAACAGTTTCCAAGCCATTGTCTGGCATTTGAGCATCTCTCTCGGGGCCTTTTGTCAGTTGGCTAACTGTTTTCTAGGCCTTTGGTCACGGTCAGTGGGAGAAAGATTCGTTATTCGCTATTCGCTGCTCGCTGCTCGGTCATCGGATACTCCAGGAACCGCCAACAAAGGAGCTAAGCCTGACTTATAAATAAATAAAAAAAAAGCAACAACAATAAAAGAGAAATTAAAAACGTAAGCGTGGTGGCCAAGTCGAATGCATTTGCTACAATGTCATCCTTGACTTCATTAACCGTAACCCGATCGCTCTCTGAGGCTGCAACCTCAGAGGCGGGAGCAGCGGCGACAAACAAACAAGCTAAGAAACAAACAAACAAACAAATAAACCAGCAAACCAACAAACAAGCCAAGCCCTCAAGTATTTCATTTTTCACTGCTGGGAAAAGCTAGATGAATCAGTTTGGGACTATGATATATATTTTATAAAGTATGGATCTATGTATATAATATTACCAGATGTAATGCCTGAAGAATGCACAGATAGATGAGTGAAAAGATGAGGCTTTGAGTCATTTCATAAATATATATGGATGACTTGGAAGTTCTATAAATATATTAAGTGTCTATGACATTTCCCCTAAAAAAACAAGAATTAAATGAAAATGTAGATCTTTTACAATTCTGGGCATACTTTTTACTATAAGATAAGATTAAGATAATAGATTTTATACTGTTTTTTTTCCTTAATGTAACATTTAAACTTGAAATGTTAGCAAAGATCAAATGTGCATTTTCTTGTAGTATCGCTTTCGTAGAGTTAGTGTGACCAATCGGCATTAGAATGTATCCAAAAGACAGTGTTGCCAGATGGCAGAGTTAAATCGTTACAGTTCTGTGATAAAATAACTTTTTATAATTATTAACTCGCTTTAGAAAAAAAGGCCAATAATAATTCTCAACAAATTGTATTGCAAAAAAAAAAAACAAAAATTAATTAACTAAGAACTTCTTTGACTTCGGTTGGGACTAAGTGTTATTCCTTAGATTCTGTCCTAGTTATGATCTATCTCTCCTGTTTAATAGTAACCTTCAATGAATAATATTCCGTTTTTCAATGTATTGTTTATTAATTTAATAAATTAAACCAACCCTACAATATCTAGAGTAATATATAGCTGTTAAATATTAATTTAAAAAAAGTTTCTACTTGATTTTTTACTTTAAAAATATTTTTTATATTTATTTTCTTGGTTTCTATGTAACTTTAACATTAATATTTATTTAAACACAATATTTTGTGCAATATCTAGCTATTAAACATTAATTTAATCAGTAATTTACTTAACTTTCCACCTTAGTTACATTGTATATTCCATTTTCTTTAACTTTCCTTGCTTCTTGTGCAACTTGAAGGGCATTCAAGTGTCGCCGCTTGGCTTTTCTTTGGCTTGAATTCAACGTTTTCAATTCGGGAAACTCTTATTTACTCCCGCCTGCTGCTGGTGGCTTGCAACTGCTAGAAGAATGAATTGAGAAATGTTTATTTTTAGTACAATGTGCCACACACACTTGGTGTGGTGTGGTGTGGGGTGGGGTGGGGTGGGGTTCCCCCCAAAGCCATCATTTGTTGCGACTTTTTTTCTGGTTGCCTGCCCGGCGAGCTTCCTGAAAGCCCGCCGAGAACATGAAATGAGATCTGCAGAGGCTCTTGAATAAATAAAGTTGCGCCTTGCGAGTTGCGTTGCGAGTGGGAAGTATCTGAAGAATGGCAAAAGGGCGAAGCGAAGCTGCATGCTCATGCGCTGAGAACAATTAGAGAAAAGGCTTGAGAGTGCATTTTCCATTTTCCATTTTCCCATTTACAGTTTGACAGCCACACACACACACTTTGTATGGTGTTTTGATGTTGCAGCTAAGCTCGTCTTTCGCTGTTTATATTTTTTTCTCTATTTTTTTCAGGGTTTCAGGGTTAACTCTAGACATTACACTTGGCGCTTGTTTACCGTTCGCTCCGCCAGATTGTTTGTTTGCCTCGGATTAAAGTTTTTCCAGCCGAGATTTTCCTCTGGCCTTTGTTGTGTTGGGTTTTGAGTGGAAAAACCCTTCACTGGCCGTCGGCGAATAGATTCTGGCTGTTGCTTTGCTGACTTGTTTGTAATTTGATGCTTATGCCATTAACAAAAATGTCAAAACGTCTAAATGCCATTGGGCATAAGGCCCGAGCCCGAGCATCACCCTGCTATCCAACCCTGCCTACCCTTGCCCTTATGCCTCATGCTTTTCCACCGGCCTGCCCCCGCTTTTCCAGGCACGTAATTTGCTTGCTGAGAGCGCGTGCGAAATGTCAAGAGAGCCAAGGAGTCGTCCTTGCAGATTATACAAAAAGTTTTTCGCATTTTTCGCAATGAGATTTCATATAGAAAAAGAAAATCAGAAAATCAGAAAATCAGAGAAAAAAATATAATACAAAACTGTAAAGTCGAGAGGCGGAAATCGAAATGGGATCTCTGGATCGGGAAAATAGGAATAGGAAAATGGAAATGCCCGACTTTGTTGCAATCTGTTTAGCTGATTAAATACGTGACTTAATTCCTGCGCTGACACAGCTCTTGCCGCGTCGGGGGGGGGGGATACATGTTGTATCTTAAAGATACGCCGCAAATTTATGCATTTGCAGTGCAATTAGAATTACCATTTGATTGACAGCTGATTGAGAAACACTCGCACATATCGCATATATCGAATTCGGAACTAATCTCTGCACTGCGAATATATATTCCCAGCTAAGTCCGATATCTAATCCGCAATTAGGTCGAGAAACTGCAACTAGCCGAGGACATTGGGTTACCTGCTTGCAGGAATTAACAATCTAGGGGTATGGCTTACACACATGCGGAGTTAATAGAGGAGATATTGAATATTATTCAAGGCCCCAGGCTGAAGGCCTGAGGGGGTTGCAAGGTAAGGGCCAATTTGTGATAGTTTTACATTGCAACGAGGGGGAAAAATAGCAAATAAATGGGGAAAACTCCTTGAAAAATGCGTTTCTATTTTTTAGCTTCTTTAACATATATTATGTACATTTATGTGCAGTGACAACCTTCTCTTTAGGCCCAATAAAATTGAATTTAAATTAGAAAAACTTTCAAGAAAATTTACTTTTATTTTGTATCCACTTTAAAATTGAAATTTAAGCTTGGAACATAATTTATGTACATTTATTTGTAAAGAAAACATATTTTTTAAGCCAAAAATAAATCAGAAAACCTTCGATTTTTCCTTAATAATTTTTCTTATATTTTTTATCCACTTAAATATAAAAAGATTCATCGACTTTGCTTAGAACTTTAATTATTTACAAGAAAACTTATTTATTAAAACAAAAATAAGCCAGGAAACCCAAAAATTATGACTAAATACTACTTAAAAATTAAAGGTTTTAAAGATTTATCTAAGAACTTTAAATACTTACATATATGTGCTGTGAAAACTTAATTATGGGGCCAAAAATAACCCTTAAAAATACTGAAATTTTCAACTAAAATATTTTCTTTTAAGTTCTAGTAAACATTTAAGTAAGAAACTATTTTCCGTGTACCTGCTAGCTGAATGCATGCTATTAATTGCAACGGCAACTGTCTCAGCTAAGTGTTTGGCACGTGCACTGCACAAATGTTAGCTTATTTATTAATTTGTGTTCCAGCATCGCTCGGTGCCTTGTTGCCTCGCTTCGATGTCAGCGTTTTAGTCGCCTTTTCATTCGATTTCTTATTTATGTAGTTTTATTTCCCGATCTATGCAAATGCCAGAATGCTGACAGACAGACTTGCATGACAACCGACAGTCGACAGGCGACAACTTCGGTGACAATCGCCGCTGAAACCAACAACATCAGAGAGTCGGACAGCAAAAGTGAATTTACGAGCGCACTGCAGATACCGCATAATGTATCTCGCAGATGCATTCAGCGATTTAAGAGAGATATATCCGTATATATATATCCGAAAAAGGGAAACTGCGGCGGCATTTGAATTGCCAAAAAGGAAATCAATTTGCAAAAGGAAAGCGTGGAAAAATGCTTTGGGAAATTGAAATTCAAGATTTAAATACAAATATTCAAGGGAAAATGAAAGTTATAAGTAGAAATAAATATTTTTAATAGAAATAAATGTTATTTTCATAATAATTATCTTTAAAAAAATATAAATTGATATTTTTTTGACATTATTCCTCCATAAATAAATATATAATAGTTATTATAAGCAGAAAACTTCGAGGAAAAAGTTCTATAAAGAAGAAATAAATTCTAAAAAATACTTTTTTCAATTTTAATGATTTCCCATTAAACTTAATTCTTTTCTGGCTCAAATTACCTTTAAAATCTATACGAAATTGCCTTTGAAAATATGAATAAGTGCCATAAACTCCCCCATTTACCGCCATTATAATATTAAAATACCTTCGCCTCAATCCTTGGCCTTCTCGCCTTAATTTATTCATTATTCACAAGAGCACACCCACCCATTCGACGATCACACCTGCTTGATGAGCAAATTGCTGGGTATCTTAATGGTCGATACAACCCCGATCCCCCGTGGCCTGGCGACTGCACCCACTTGACTCCGAGATGCAGAATTTCCAGGGGAGGAGGTGGCGGACGGCGCCCGTTGCCGAGTTTACTGGGTTACTGGGCATGAGCCGCCTGTGTTTGCCTTCTATCATATTTTATCAGCAATGCAAAAATCTTTAAAAAAAAGCGAAGTAGAAATAAAAAACCAAAACCAAGCCAGCCTCAGCTCCGGCAGCAGCAGCGCTTAGCCCGCGAAATTGCTGGCCCAGAGCACTTCGTTATCTAAATGACGTAAAGAATTTTAATCGAGCATCCGAAACGATAAACGATGTCGGCGAAACGTCAGCGAAAAAAGCGAAAAAGCAGCAGGCAGGCAGGCAGTGGAGGATCGCTAAAGCAGGGGCGGGGAGGGGGAGGATCACGACAGTGCACTGGAAAAAATAAATCTAGGAGCCTAGCAAGCATTAGAATAATGGAATAAAACAATATAATAAAAAAATCAAATGAATATGTGATGGAAATTGATAAAAATCAGTGCTGTTCAGAGCCCTGACTTGCAAGTCAGCAACTTTCTCTGTCCGACCTCTGCCGGCACACGCACAGGAAGCACAAAGTACAGATAATAATTTGTGGCCAAGTCTAGCCTTTTTGAAAGTTAAATATATTTTTTAAAACTATATTTAATATTACCAAAAATGTTTGCTATATTTTTCCCTCATTTCTGGTCCCTTTCCTCTATTTTTGGCTCAAATAAATGCAATTCTGACATATAAATTGTAAACAAAAATATTTAAATATTAACTAACACTTAAATTAATTCTTAAAAATATATATTCTGCTTAAAAAGAATTTAAAATTGATTGAAATCATGATTATTTATAAGAAAACCCATCGAAAACTTAAAGTCTTACCTAGCTTAGCATTAACAAGCTTTCAAGAAATTTATTTGAACATAAAACCTAAAATGTTTTTTAGTATTTAAAATAATTATTTATTTTTGGTATTTTAATTGTAATATTTATTTATTATTTATTACTTTTTTATCATATTTCAAAGAGTATTTTTTCCAGTGCACCGAGCACAGGCATGCAAACATAGAAAAATGCATTTGAACGATTTGTAATTGCTATTACAGGCAGCTTGACATCATCGCCCGACAGCTGATGCCATGGGGATGACGATGTTTCTCCAAGATGATGATGATTATTAACATGATAATAATAATGATGATGATCATCATCATGACAGGGACAGGGAATAAATAAGTAAAGTAGAGGAAAAGAGTCAGTTGCATAAAAAAGCGCCGCCGCAGCGAAAAAAATCTGAATGAATTGCATACAAAAAAATAATACAAAAAATGTAGCACCATTAATATTCCAGAGCGGAATCGGAATTAGATCGTATCTGATATATATATATATATAGTCCAATTCGGTCTT
Source organism: Drosophila triauraria (assembly GCA_014170255.2). NCBI lineage: Eukaryota > Metazoa > Arthropoda > Insecta > Diptera > Drosophilidae > Drosophila > Drosophila triauraria. Next base: position 1,985,371 of record CM024333.1, on the reverse strand, counting down.
CTTCTTTTATATATGGACTCGCATGTCGGGGGAATTGAAAGTGCATTCCAAAGCAGTGATAGGACAGGAATTTGAATTTGTATAAGCCACGAGCTCCGCTCCGCTCAGCTCTGCTCATTCATTAATATTCATTCAGGCGATTACGTGATGCGCGTGAATCATGATCCTATTTAAAAAGTAGAGCTCTGGGTCTTATTAATTGATAAATAAATGCAAAGTAATGACTTCAAAGTCAGGCAGTGGCTTTGACCCACTTTTAAGTATTCTAGCTAGTTAATTATCTAAATAAGAAACCCTATTGTTATAGAGTTTTAATAGTAATAATTATAGAGTTTGCAAGAAAGGCTAATTTATGAGTTTTTACTTAAGTTGGTTAATTATAGATTAATTTCTCAGACTAAAAAAGCTTTAAATATATAGTTCTTTCACTTTTTTCGCTTAAAACAGATTCCAATCGCTTGAAGTATAACTTTAAAGCCTGATATAAATCTCTAACTTTGCTGGCTTTCGTGTTTAGGCCATCGATCAGAGCGGGCAAACATTTTCCGAAACATATTTTCCCGCCGCATTTGCATATTTCCATGGCCATGTTTGGCCTGCATTTGGCAATGAACTTCATGGATTCCCTGGTGGGAATTAAGGGGAAATGGACACCGACGTGAAGCGTGTCCTGGCCCAATCATAGAAATTGTTTCCGCGCTGCTCTCTCTCCCTCTCTCTTCACACAAAATGGTTATTATTCCGCCCGCAATGATTAATGACAATTTTTGGATTGAACTCGCGCTCGGTCTGTCCCTACTTATGGATGGCTGACTGACTTCCCCTCCAGATATATGCCACATATCCAGGACGTACATCCATTTGACGTCTCGCTGGCCCCCGATAACATTTAATTGCTCAGCGATATATCATAAGATAGTGCAGGGTCGAGCGCGCTCTCAAGACTTGAAAATTAAATAAATAAATTGTATAAATTATATATACTATATGTGCACGCGTACGGATATATATGTGTGTGTTATGGCTTACATATATTTGCATGGCATTTCCACTGAAAATTGCATTTGCCAAGGCAAAGTCAACTCATAAACCAAAAGACACCGAGCGAGGGTGGAGAGGAGAGGAGAGGTCGCCCAAATCACGCATACGCCGTGGTGTGCAAACAAACGGACATGTGCCCCCCGTCTCGGTGTCCGTGTGTGTCCCGTGTGTGTTGATATTTTTAGACGCTTGCGTTGCGGTCGCCATTATTTGGCATGTGGCTACTATCGGGCTTTGCTCTCTTTCGGCCATTTAAAGTTTAAGCCTGGCAATTAATCCATTTTAAATGGATTTTCACCTTTAGGGAGGGGATTTGTCGTAAAGAAACATTTGTGGCAGGTGAAAATGAGTGAGGAATATGTTTTTCCCAATATTTATTTATTATTTCTATATTTTTTCTTTGCGAAATAATTTATGAAATCTTGGGATGCTTGAAAAATCTTTTAAGACCTTTTTATGCACCAAGTTGGCTTTTAAAACCTCAAAATATTTTCTTTTTTATTTATATGAGTGAAGCATATATTTTTCTTAAGGAAATAATTTATATAACCATGTTTTTGTCTTATCAGAATATTTAGAAAATCTTTTAAGGCCCCAAGTTAGCTTATGAAATTACTTAATTCTTTTTTTTAATATACATGAGTGAAGATTACATATTTCTTAGGGAAATATTTTGTTAAGCGATGTTTTCTCTTATCAGAATTTCAAAATATTTCCTTTTTTATTTATAAGAGTGAAGAATATATTTTTCTTAAGGAAATTATTTATGAAACCTTGTTTTTTCTTCTTTGAATATAAAAAAAAAAATCTTTCTATCTTTGAAAATTAATTTTAAGGCCTCAAGTTGGCTTAAAAAATATTTAAATATTTTCTTTTTTATTTATAAACCCATTTCATTGAAAATTTCATCACTTGGTCTAAATGGACACATGTTAAAGCCTTTGTTTTTGGCCAATTTCCACCCCTACCGAACGTTATTAATTGCTGTGTCCGCGCTCTGTGTCTTTTGGTTGCTTTCTCTGTTTTGCTTTTGTGGCTCTGGTTGCGGTTAATTGTTGCTGCTGTTGTTGCTGTTGCAAATTGGGGAAAAAAGGGAAAAAGGGGGTTTGAATTACCCCCTTTTCGTGCCCTGCCGCCACACACAAAAGTATTTAAGAAACTTGCAAAACGGAATGAAGCCAAAACGCAAACAGTTGGCAAAGAAATCAGTGCACTGAGAGATTAAAATCAGGATTAAAATAATTTCTAAAACATATTTTTGTTAACTTATTTATTCCTTTTATTTAAATTTAAAAAAGAAACATTGAAAAGACAAACAGAAATTAATATAAGTACTAGATTTGTGTTTGATGACCGAACTTTCTGTGTAGAAACTTGCTCTTCGTTCTCTGGGTTCCGGTTCTGTTTCCGTTTTGGCACCCAACCCATCCTCATCCGTCTCCGTTTGCTGCTCCTTCTCCTGGGTTTCCTGTTTTTTTTTTGGTTGTCGCTCTTCGGTTTCCGTGCCTGGCACGCGCTGACACTTTTACTTTGTCCGCGGAGCAACTTGCAACCTGCAACCTGCTGCCGGCGACCGAGCAACTCGGCTCGCATTAATGGAGTTCGGTGTGATGTCATCTGGAATCGAGCCTGACATAATCCCTCAATCGAAGCGCAATGGCTCATTGAGCTGTTGCTACTTATTATTGTTAAAATTACATGTTTGTTATGGAGGGAAAAACGGGATGTCTGGCTATTAAATGATTAAAGTGAAACTCTTTTAAATATTATTTCCTAGACGATTTTTAAGGGAATTTATTTCAGTTTTATTTATTTAAATATTTATAAAGGGAATGTCTGGGCTTATTTGTTTATTTATTTAAGTTAACTTCTTCCAAATAATATTTCTTATAGAATTTTTAAGGAATTATATTTTAGTTTTATTGATTTTCTTATTTTTTAATTTCAACCTCTTCTAAATAATACTTCTTATACGATTTTTTAAGGGAATATATTCCAGTTTTATTCATTTGTTTATTCATAAAGAGATGTCTGGGTTTGTTAATTAATTCATTAGAGTTAACAGCTTTTTAAACTATATTTCTAATAAGATTTTAAGGGAATATATTCCAGTTTTATTAATTTATTTATTAATAAATTATTTCCTTATTTAAAAGCAATATTTGAAGATCTGTATTTGTGTAAATTCCTGTCATACTTTTAACTTTGTATTATTTTATATTTTTTTAAATTTCTGGCATACTTTTTGGCTGTTCTTCTTTTTCCTGAAGCTCCCTTAGACCCTCCTCCTGCCAAAGTCCAGTCCTTCTCCAACTGGCAGGACGACTCTCTCTCGCTTTGTGGCCGCAAATGATAAATTTATTTAATTTGCCATAAATTGCCGGAGTAACTAAGACGACGCACGCAATGACAACGCAACCGGGGCCAGACCGCGCTCGGAACCCTTAAGCCCTGAAGCCTTAACCCCTCAATCCCTCAATCCTTAACCCCCCCCTGAAAAGGGAGCATGTCTTACAGCAAAAGTTTATGCAAAACAAGCCACAAAAATTAACGTTTGTCACATTGCGCATGGAATGCGACAAATCAGTGGCAAAACTTTAGTCCGCAGACAGGTTGCTATCCTCTTTTTTTTTGCTATAAGGGCGCCGGGGGCGTGGCACAGGCACACATGCCAACGTCAAACAATTTCATCGATTTAGCAGCGGTTTTTTCTATTTTTCCCCCTTTTTTCCCCTTTTTTTTCGGTTTGGCCAACAAGTTGTCGGCGCTTTTTCTCAGTTTCCGCTTTTTGTTTTGCGCTTTATTTATGCGACATTTTCATAGTGTGTTTACGGTTCCGAAATGAAAATGAATAAGTGAAATGTGGGATAGATTGAAGAAGCGTCGAGCGCTGAATGAGGTGGAAAGCGGGGTGGAAAATGGGTGGAAAATGGGGTGACTGAGCTGCTTGAGCTTGGGCAAACAGAGTCACATGCAAAGGCGCACTTAAAACTGCAAACGCCACATAATTGTCGCCCTTCCTGCAGCAGCAGCAGCAGTAGAAGCAGCAGCTGTTGCAGGGAAGATCCCCCAAAAACACGGAAAATTGTGAAAATAACACCCCTGAAAATATTTCATCAATTCATTGAAACTTCGTATCTAAAGTTGAGAGGCAAAGAGGCTTCCTTGATTTTTTTTATATAAAAAAAGTACTTTTTTAGCTTAAATAATAATTTGAAATATTATTAAAATATAAACATATTAAATTGCTTCATTGTTTGATATTTAATGTCCATTCTTTCAGTTAGATTATTAATATTTACATATCTGTTAAATATTTTTTATAATTTCAATATTTTTACATTGAAAAACTTTGTGTTTTGAGCGTTTTTGTATGTTTAAAGTCCATTATTTCAGTTAGGCAATTAATATTTGAATATCTGTTGAATATTTTAATATTTTCAATATTTTCAATATTTTTGAATTGAAAAGTGTGTGTCTTAGAGCTAAATTGTTATGTTATTTGTTAATTAACCAATTTGTATATAAAATTAATCACTTTTTGGATATTTAATGTCCATTCTTGCCAGGTCTTGCCTTAATGTTAATTTTTTGTTATTAGCTAGATTTATTCCATTTATTTATATATTTATTCAGGTTTTAAATGCTTAATGTATTACTTAAGGAATTCACAATGGATTTCTATACTTAATAGACATTTTAAAGATTTAATTTTCTGTTAAATAATTTACGAAAAATATAAAAGACTCAACGATTTATTTTTTCTTAAATTATAAATCTTGGAAATACTTAAGAGTTGATTTAAATGCCAGCTTATATTATATAAGAATTATAATTCTTTGAAAATACCCACTATTATTGTTATTTCAGCAATATTTTTCCCTTAATTAGCCCCCATTTTCGCTCAGTGCATCCACTGACAACTGTCACTGGTTTTTGACACGGATTCTCTTCTCGTTCTTCGCTTTTTCTCTGCGAAACTGCAACCGAAAACTAAACACTCGCGGGCAACCTTTGCGACCTCCGACCTCCGGCCTCTGGCCCCCTTAAACCCTTATTGTCCTCCCCTACCCCACTCTCCCCCTCCCCCTTGGCTAATGACTCATTAAATAACGCGCTGCAGCAAGGGGTTAAGGGATGCCGTTGTGTGCATATTCATGAGCTTCGTGTTAAGCTGCCATTTTGACGTCGACCGTTGGCAGTGTTTGCACAGCCGAAAAAGCCAAGCGAACAGTGGGTGCCCATGTGAGTCTGAGTACGAATATGAATATGAATATGAATCAAGCCATCAATCAGGGCAGCCTCTGTGTCTCTCAGCCACTTGACATGCATATCGAGGGGCGGCAGGGGTTAAGCCTAATAACTAAACGAATGCGATCATGAACGATGGTCGGGAGGAGGGAATCCTCGAGTGCTTGACTGAGAGGATGCCATCAGTCACTCAATTCCCGATTTAGCCGAGCTGGCAGAACATTATAGGTTGGGTCTTTAAGGTAGGAAGATCAGCAGGGAGGCTTAAATAGGTATTTTTATGAAAGAGATAAATTAGTAAAAAGGGGAAATTATAATTAATAACAGAGATTAATAAATTTTGAAGCAATTAAGAGACTTTTTCTGCAATATTTCTTTAACAACATATATTTTAAATAACAAAAACAAGCCACAAACAATCAGCGAGAGTTGATTAGCTAATTTTATAGGGGAAAAAGTTCTTAAGAAAGGGATTTGCCTTAAATACACTACATTTATAAATTCATATACTTTTTTTACACCATTTCTTCGAAGTCAAGCTCATCAAAATACTTTTAAAATAAAAAAATAAGCAGGAAACAATTGGCGAGACTTAAATAGCTATTTTTTATAATGAGAAAAAATCCCTAAAAATGGGAACTTATAAGAAATACTCATAATTTAATATTTTAAACTTAATTTAGATACTTTTTGCAATATTTGTTTAAAGTAAAGCTCATAAAAATAGTTTTAAATAAAAAAACAAGTCGGAAACAAATCAGCGAGACTTAAATAGTTATTTTGTATTAGGAAAAAAATCATTTGCCTATATATACTCAAAATGTATTAATTTAAAAGCATTTTATAAACTTTATCAACTATTCCTTTAAGGTAAAGCTCATTAAGAATAGAATAGAATAATTAAAACAAAAAACAAATAAAACCCTAATTAAACCCGCAGACAAGGTTGTCTGGGCCATTTCCCCCCGCCTTCCGGGCTTCCGGCCTTCATGTTAATGGCAATTACGCATATGAGACATATGAGACATATGAGACATCACGCATACGCCGCGTATGCCCAGATCTGCATCTCCGCCGCCGGAAAACCCTTTTCCGCCTGGCCAGAAAATGAAAAAAAAAACAAGCCCGACTCGGAAATCGATTAGTCATAGACATAAAACCGAAATGAATGTTTATCGCTGATAGTTTTCCGTTTCGTAATTAAGAGAGGTTCAAGGGTAATAACCATTTTGCATGGCAGACGATTTCCCCACGATTCGAGGACTTCGAGGACTTAAAGCCCAGGCAAGGACTACAATTTAGTCACAATTTTCACAACAATATATAGAGGAGGAGGAGGAGGAGGCGTGACTGCCGGAGAGCACTTTGCTCGGGATAAAGCGAGTTAATGATTCGAAGGGCCCCCCCATTGATGATGAGCTGGAAAAAGGCGACGTTCGACGCTCTAAGCGCTAACGAGCAATAATCAAATCAAAAATACTTTTTATTCACCATCTGCGCCGAGAGCGTTGATGGCAAATTGCTCTTAAACTGATTTTCTTCGTCGTTTGGAATTTTTCGAATTTTTCCAAAGTGAAAAATGTTGCCTTAACCCCTCAGTAAGAGCTCAGGCACCCACCTACACACACCTCTTAACCTGTTTGTTTGCGGCTTTTGGACTATGTTTGGCGCTTTTGCGTTTTCCATGCACAGCCCCCGCATATCAATTATCGACTCGAATTTAGCCCTCCTTTTGGACGGGACTCGTCTTCCCAGCTTGCCACCTTCCATTTTCCATTTTTCCGCCAGTTTTCCCCCCTGTTTTCTGTTTTCTTTCCTGTTTTTTTTCTTCCTTGCTGTCTGTGTGTGAGTGTTGCGCTTTAAGTTCAAGTGCAAGGTATGGCAAAAACTGATCCCATTTCAGGCAGCGCGAGAAAAAAACTATAAAAAAGCAGGCCAGGCCAGGCCCAGGCCAGCCTCGGTGGAGAATTTCCCTTTGATACTCGCCCAAGGAAGAAGACGAAGTGCAACAATCAACAGGAGAAGGCAGACAAAGATGCAGCCAAGGAGGTGCATAGCCCTCATTATTATTGGCATTATTATTTCAGCTCAGGGAAATGTATATTTAAGGTCTCAGAAGTAGCTAAAGAATACTTATAATGTAAGAAAGTCTTGGGGAAAATTAGAGGGCTAAGTAAAGGCAAGGATTCTTTACTGAAATTAGTCAAAAATAATATATTAAATATTAAAAAAATATTTCCTAAACGAATTATGCAATTTCTGTAGCAAAAAACCAAGGCTTAAGTCCCCAGCATGCACCTATATCAAGGAAATCGAGGAAAAACCTTGTTGTTTTCCTCCGATTATAATCCGTTGTTTGTGCTGGGCGGCGGCCGTCAAACGGATTAGGATCCACACACGTCTGCTCTCTGGCCACGTAATTGGAGTCCAAACATCCTTTGGCAGCCGAAATCCTTTATGTGTGCTGTCTGCTCCTTTTCTCACTCTTTATTTTTTTGTTTTTTTGCCCCAACTATTTGAATGTTTAATGTCAATAAGCGGCAGGTGGAATAAAAACAAGAAAACAAACAACGAAGCCCTGGAATCATATTTGCCTTCTTCTTTTGCAAATTGACTTGAGGCGCCTTTGCCCGGGCTTTGCCGGCTGTCTGTCCGCAATGAAATTGTCAAATTCCTCGCCTTCGTGTTGAAAATTGCCAAAAAATAAAAGAAAGGCAGAAAAGGAGGAAAAAGGGAGAAACTTTCAGCGAAAAAGTTGCCAAGTTCCGCCACTGCAGTTACGGCCACATTAACTGCCACATTTCACCTGCCGACTGCCGATGACAAATTGTTGACTTGCCACGGCCAATGGCCTCAAAAGGAAGTAATAAAAAAAAACAGAAACAGCAACCTTTTGATGAATTTTAATTGTTTTTTTACCCACAACTATCTTTGTATTTTGATAGAGTAATTAAAGCCTTTGAACTTAAGAGTTTTTTCATAATATTTTTTAAATAAAACGAAATTTGTAGAAGTTCATTGAAGACAAAGAATTTTAGTGGAAAAACTGCAGACTTTTAATATTTAAAATAATGTCCACAAAATTAAGTCTTATTTTAAACTCAAAACAAAATAACCTTAGCTTTTGTTTTATAAATTCCTAAATAAATATTTGAAAGGATTTGTATTTTCACTTTACCTTTTTGGATTCTCTCATTGAAGCAGTTTAAAGCCAAGAAAAAGTTCTGCCTCTTTGTTTAAACTTAAGACATAAAATAACCTCAACATTTGTATCATAAATTCAAAGATATTTTTATTTATTTATTAATTTTCTTCCTTTCAAAGTCTCTAATTGAACTAATTTTAGCTCTTTCTCTTTGTTTATTATTTAAACATTTTTTAAATCAAATTTCCTAGACAAAGTTTCTAATAAAAGTGGCTTCTAGTTTCTAGTTTCCTTCGTTTTTATTAATATTTAATTTTTAATTAAATAAATTCAAGGATATATCTTATATAGGCTTTGTATTTTTATTTATTTCTAAATTTCTTTCTTTTTGAAGTCTTTAATTGAATAATTTTTAGCTCAGGCTCTTTGTTTATTATTTAAAAATTTTTAAATCAAATTTTTTAATCAAAGTTTGTAATAAAAGTAGCTTCTAGCTTCCAGTTTTCTTCGTTTCTATAAATTTTTAATTTTCAATAAATTAATTGTATTGTATTTGCATTTATTTATACATTTCTTTACTTTTTAATTTTTATTTAATAAATTCAAAGATATTTTTATTTATTTCTAAATTTCCTTCCTTTTGAAGTCTCCAAATAAACTAATTTTTCTTCTTATTAGTATTTAATTTTATCAATAAATTCAGAGCCTCTCACCAATTGTTTTTAAATCAAAAGCTGCCTTTTCTCAGCCCTGTGCTGCAGTGTGTAAAGTATCCAGTCGAAAATCTCCGCTAATTGTTTGGCTTTTAGACTTTAAGCTGCTCTGATTACGACACTCCACTCTCCTCTGAGCCCCGCCTAATGTTTACTTAACTTTTCTTTACTTTTAATTAGCATCTGCTCGCGGCTCCTGTCCTCGTCCCTCTCCAGCAACCTTTGTTATCTATATCCCTATATATCCCTATCCCGCTGGCTGCCTGGCTTGTCTTGTAATCAAATCCGCGTTGTGTCACTTTGTGTTGTGCGAAAGAATTATCTGAAAAATATTTGTGAAATTGCTCAAGTTGTTGCTGTCGCTGCTCCGCCTGGTGTTTGCTGTATGAAATATTAAGCGGAGAGTCGAGAGTCCGGCGGAAAAAAGGGTTCAAAGGGGCTGGAAAAGCTGAAAAGCATGCACAGGAAGCTGTGGCTAACGAATGGACGGGTGTGGAGTCGTCCTGTCTGTCACACAACAAAACACCTAACAAACTTTTGCTTTCAAGTTGACGCGGCAGGCAAGGGGCGGAAGTCCTTGTTAAACTGCATCCGGTTGTCATCTAATTGCAGGCAGGCAGCAAAGCCAATCCTCAGACTGGATTTGGGTCTGGAATTTCACTCTCAGTTCTATTAATAGATTTCCTTTATTACTGGAAAATTACAGAGATCTTAAAGCCTCTCATCACCTCTTTTCTTGCAGAATGCCAGCCCAACGAATTCCGATGCAACAATGGCCAGTGCATCGATTCCAGGAAGCGATGCGACTACAACATGGACTGCGAGGATGGCGAAGACGAGAACGACGAGTGCCGTAAGTGAAGTGAACCCAAGAACCAGGACAGATTCAGGTCCAGATCTAGTAGAAAACTATACAGTGCTGACCCCCCCGTTAAAACTAGTCTAAAACAAAACTAGATGTTTAAGCAGCTTTTCTAGTATCTAAGCCTAAGCCTAAGACCTAGGTTAGCGCCTTCGGATCGCCTTCGACTAACCCCTCTCTTTCTCTCTCTCTCTCTAAACACGCTAACCACGCCATGCTAACCACCACATGACCACTAACCCCCGGTTAACCCTAACTAACAGCGGCCGCCTGCAGCGACATGGAATACCAGTGTCGCGAGGGCACGCGCTGCCTGAGCCTGAGTCAGCAGTGCGACGGCCATGCCGACTGCGCCGACGGCGACGACGAGGAGCACTGCGACGGAAGTGAGTAACCATTAGGGTCACATCTTCATTAAACACATCCGCATTCGTCTTAACACAGTCACAGTGTTGCCAGCGCTGAAAATTGAGAATTTTTGCAAAAGGAACTCACTATTTTGTGAGTTTTTAGAGTCTGTCAACACTGCGTATTAGTCACAATGTTGCCCATGCTGAAAATGAAGCATTTTTCTAAAAAGAATTTCATGTTTGTGAATTTTTAGAGGCTGGCAACACTGCATATCAGCCACAGTGTTGCCAATGCTGAAAATTGAGATTTTTTGCAAAAGAAACTCACTGTTTTTAGAGGCTGGCAACACTGCATATTAGTCACAATGTTGCCCATGCTGAAAATGAAGCCTTTATTCTAAGAAGATATTCATGTTTGTGAATTTTTAGAGGCTGGCAGCACTGCATATCAGTCACAGTGTTGCCAATGCTGAAAATTAAGCAATTTTCCCAAAGAAACTCTTTTGTTTGTGAGTTCTTATAGGCTGGCAACACTGACTCCATGTCTCCATCTCTTCATTTTGTCATCACTCTCTCTCTCTCTCTGTATCTCTCCATTCGCATCTCCTTACACATGCTGCGCGCGGTACAGTTGTGCCCAAGCTGCGTTACACGTGCCCCAAGGGCAAGTTCACCTGCCGGGACCTGAGCTGTATATCGATAGTTCATCGGTGCGATGGCCGGGCCGATTGCCCGCACGATCGATCGGATGAGGAGGGCTGTCGTAGGTGTTCGATAACAACCGATATACGATTAATTCGCCCCCGATACTAGTAATTCTCTCTCTGTCTCGATTTCGATTTCTTGCTTTTCATTTCTTAAAAAATGGGAATGCAGCCTGTCTTTACGACAAGTGGCAGTGTGACGATGGCACCTGCATAGCCAAGGAGCTGCTCTGCAATGGCAACATCGATTGTCCCGAGGACATATCCGATGAGCGCTACTGCGAGGGTGAGTAGATATATCCCAGCGAAGAGTTGCTCTTGGGGCCTTGATAGGTAAGTGCGCGCACCATTTTCAATCACTTGTCACACACAAATCACCCAAAAATCACCTCGCCAAAAGAAAAAGAAACTAACAATCGCGTGCTATCGATATATTTCGATATCGTCGTCGCCAGGTGGCTATGATGAGGATGAGTGTCGGTTCGATGAGTTCCGTTGCGGGACTGGTGAGTGCATACCGATGCGTCAGGTGTGCGATAACATCTACGATTGCAACGATTACTCCGATGAGATTAGCTGCGGTAAGAGCTTCGTCTTTCTGTGTGTGTCGATTACTAATCGATAAGTTTCTTAACTGTGACCAGCTTTTTGCGAGTTCTCTCGGAACTTTCCCCTTTTGTTTCGCTTTGCCGATCTTCGTGGGTAACTAAAATCGATATCTGGTGTTGGTAATCTCTCTCTTTTTCTCTCTCTTGTTCTCTACCGTCTCTTGTGTGTGCTTTCTTTGCTGATATCGCTTTTTTATCGCTGTTCTGGCGATAGCCACCTGTCCAGTGTGTGTGTCAATCGATGATTGTTTGATTTTGATTTTAACTCGATACATTTTATTCTTCTTTTCCCTCCCCCCTCGAAAAACAAAAAACCTGAACCCGAACCCGAACTCCCCTGGTTGTGGTTATCGAATGCCAAAAATATTAATCGATTAACTGCACGTCAACCCGTTTTGGAAACAACAACAACCCTGCAACATCGACGAACAACGAACTCGGCCCAACGATAAACGATAACGATAATTATTTAAATTGAAACTAAAAACTGCATGAATATAATCAATGAAACCCCCACTTAACCCACCGCCCATGGTCTGCATGCGGTTGTCCTGTTGTGTCACGTCTGTCGTCGTGTAATGTCGTGTCCGTGTCATCCGTCATCGATAACTATCGATACATATCGACCGAAATTAGGCGATGGTCAAGATGAGAGTCTGGAGGATGCCGTGGGCATCCCCCTGGGCCCTCGTACGCCGCGACCTCATCCCTCGCACAAGGGCGACGCTGGCCTGGATGCGGAGGACATGTACGAGTACCAGGTGGTCTACCACCCGAGCAACGTCTACGAGAAGGCCAATCCGCGCAATCCCTGCTCGGAGAACCAGTTCCGCTGCACCTCCACCAACGTGTGCATCCCGCTCCACCTGCGCTGCGATGGCTCCTATCACTGCAACGACATGAGCGACGAGGCGGACTGCGAGCGGTACCAGCGTCCAGCCGTCTCCACGAGGCGTCCTCCCATCCCGGTCACCACCTGGTCGCCCTGGCATGCGCCCGGCCAGCTGGAACGTAGCTCGACCACCAGCACCACGACACGCAGACCCATCACCACCACCACGACCACCGAGGGATGGCCACCTCGGCGAGAGACCTCACCAACGAGGCCTCCAACGACCACTAACCCAATAACAACAGTCGGCGTAGCGAGTAGGTTATGTCTCCGAGACCCGGAGAATAGTGTATAGTGTTTTCGGAATAGGGTTTGATCGTAAATCGATAAGGGATGGTGTTTCCTTCTGCAACAAAAGTGCCAGGTGAAGGGCGTATATCGGCGGTTGAGAATAAGGTTAAGTTGAGGCCTTAAAAAAAGGGAAAGATCTAGTCAAGTTAGCTAATTAATTTTCAATTTATTTTCTTAAGGTGTTTAAGTACTTAAAAAAATGAAGCTAACGATAATTACCGATTAACGATAACTAAAAAACGATAAGAAAACAACGATAAAAGAAAACAAACCTAATTTTCAATATATATTCTTTTATTTTCTATTAAAAAACTTTACAATAAGAAGGTTATTCCTTTAAAATAAAATCTCTAGAAGTTTAAATATTAAAAAAAGGATACTAACGATTAAGGAAAACTAAAGAACGATAAGAGGAAACTTACTCTTTTGAAAGAACGATAAAAGGAGAAAAGATTAATTTTCAATATATTTTATATATTCTATTAAAATATTTTACATAAGGAAAGGAACAAGCTTAATTTTCCATATATTTTCTATATTTATATATTAAAATACTTTACAAAAGAAAAGTAATTCCTACAAAATAAATTCTCTAGAAGTTTAAATACCCTAAAAAAGATAACTAAATTCCATAAGAACAACGGTAAAAATAGACAACCTTCCAACGAGGACACCACATAATTAGTCCCCATTTTTCCTCCCCATATTCCCTTCTGGCCATGGCAATTTTGTTGCAGAGAATCCACCGCGCATGGACTAGGGATAACAGGTATTGGGTAATTGGTAGCGTTACCTTTATGTTACCTTTAAATCTAAGTTTCGACTAGTTGGATGGGTCAGTGGCAGAGGAAGCGGAAGCGGAAGCCAAGTAAAAGTGCATGCCATGTTTGAAACATTGAAACCTACTTTAGCCATAACCACACTTACACACACAACACACTCACCCCTGCTAGCTAGTTAAGCATTTAGTTTAAATACTCTTTTAATTGATTTGCCTCACATATACCTTGCTCTCTCTCTCTTTCCGTTCTCTTTATGGCTTGTTTTACTATCATTGCGATTATCCATCCGCCCCGTTGTGTCACCCATCATCATTCACCAACAAAAATCAAAAAACAAAACAAAAACAAAAACAAAAACAAAACATAAACCCTAGGCAACCCATCACTGTCCTTTCCGGAGGCGGCGGCGGGGATCGGGGGCAACTGCCTCGAAAACATCGAATTCGCGTGCCACAATCGCGATTGCATTCCGATTGAGAGCGTCTGCGATGGCATCCCCGACTGCGGCGACTCGGAGGACGAGGACTACGCGCTCTGCAACTGCAGCGGCGACAAGGTGAGTCCTGGCCCGCAGGACATCCGCCAGATTTCTCCCATACCCATCCTAATACAAACACACACACACACACACGTTGCTTATCCCGGCAAAAGGGAACTCGGTGCTTTTATGCAGATTCAAACTAAGCCAGTTCTCCCTGTGAATTTATTTATTTAAATTTAAAAGTCTTTTTATATTCGATTTCATTAAGGGAATAGTAGTAGAATAGTACTAAGCTATTTTTTATTTAGAGTCAATCGATATTTTTGATTGATATATCGACTCTCAATCGATAAATTTAATAATTTTAAAACCTTTGTTTTTCATTGAAATTTTTGTTGCTTATTTAAATTTTTTCACTTTATTAGCAAATGTGTGGTAACTTTAACTAGTTTTTGGAGGAATATAGTAAATATAGTAAGAATTGTTAAGCGTTATCGATGATTTATCGCATTTTATCGAGTATTTGTTAGCATTTGCCATATTGGGATTTATTTACTTTTCTTTTAGAAATATTATTCTGGATTTAATTTTAATAACTGTTCTTATTGGATTCCATTCAAGGAATTACTTTATCTATTTTATATGTCGAGTTAATCGATATACTTGAATTGTGTAACAACAGTCAATCGATAAATTATATAATTTTAGAGCCATTGTTGTTTTTCATTGAAATGTATTTGCTTATTTAACTTTACGCTTTATAAGCAAATTCAAAGTAATATTAAATAGTTTTTGGAGAATTAATAATAGGAATTTTTATACATAATCGATATTTTATCGAATTTTATCGAATATTTGCTATCATTTCCCATTTTGGGAGAAACCAACCTTAATTTTGAAAGTTTTACAAACATATTACTTAAAAGAGCTTTCGATAAGCACTTGCTAGGCACAAACACACACCCCTACATACACCTCTTCACGCACCCTCTCACCTGTACAAAAAAAACACCCATTCTCATGCTTTCTTCAGTACAAATGCCAGCGCGGCGGCGGTTGCATTCCGAAGATCCAAGTCTGCGATGGCAAATCGCAGTGTCGTGACCGCAGCGACGAGAGCGCCTGCCGTAAGTAGCATCTCCAACATACTCGCTATCTCCTTCTATCTTCCATTCCACTTACTCTCACTCTCACTCTCCCTCTCTTTCTATCTTGGTTAAATTCACCCATTAAATTATAACCGTAGGTTAAGTCTGAGCTTGAGTTTGATTGGTTAAACAGCATGATCCTTTGAAACCCACCTTTAATCATACTTTAAACCCCTGGTTAAATTTATCAACTAAGCCTTAACTGTAGGTTAAGTTGGCCTCCGCTAATTGGACAAAATGCTAACTGCTAGAACCACAGTCCCCAGAAAACCCTCCCATTTCTTGGTTAAATTCACCGACTAAGCTTTAACCGTAGGTTAAGATCCGCTAATTGGACGAAATGCTAACTGCTAGAGCCACCATCCCTAAGAACCCACCTCCTCTGCCCCGTATCGACTTTTGTTGCTAACTGTACTCTCTCTGTTTTGTTCTCTCTTCGCCCTGTGACAAAAAAAAACAAAACCCGTGTAAAAATCTATCCCGTACACTCTACTGCTCTCTGCTCTGAAACCTGACTATCCATCCGACCGCCTGATACTCTCAAACCCCCGATCCGATCCCTGATCCTGCTGATGCCATCCAAAAAGACCCCCACCACGGGCGTTTCAATAGAACGCGCCTGGGGGTCGAGTGCCTGAGCCACCAGTACCAATGCGGCGACGGCAGCTGCATCTCCGGCTACAAGCGCTGCAACGGCATCACCGACTGCGATGACGGCGCCGACGAGAACAACTGCCCGTTCGACTACGACGACATCTACGGTAGTTCCTCTCCATCTGACCTGAGCCGCCTCTGATCTGTGTCTTAAGTTTTGAAGTCAAAGCTTTAAGTTTTACAAAATGAAAAAGTCAAAAGATGGATTCAATTTAAAGGCAACTTGGAGGGGTTTACTTTTATTTTTACCTCTAATAATATTTTTTAAATTTAAATAACGGAAAGAAGATCTCCAGATAGTTGCCTTTGGATTACAGCTTTTCTCTTGGCATTTTCTGAAGAGTTCGACCTAAAGTTTTGAGCTCAGCTACCTCCTCTATCCGCCTATCGATCTGTCTTCGGGCCATAACATTTATATTTTATCTTTCCTCCAACTTTTCATACACAAAAACACACACACACCAAACACACACACACACACGACACCCACACAGACCCCGACCCGGAAAACAATCCGCTGAATGAATGTGATATCCTTGAGTTTGAATGTGACTTCGGTCAGTGCCTGCCGCTCGACAAGAAGTGCGATGGCAACATGGACTGTGACGACGAGACGGATGAGCTCGATTGTCAGTCCTACACAGGTAAAGACCCACCCAGTAACCCCAGTGGCTCCAGGTGCTACTTACCAGCTACTTTGTAGCGATAACCACACCCTCAACCACAACCACAACCACACACATCCTCATCCTACATCTACATCCCCATATGCCTCCACCTGATCACCGCATCATTCGCAGAGCATTGTCTAGAGAACGAGTTCGAGTGCGACGACTACTGCCTGCCCCGCGATCAGCTGTGCAACGGCATTGCCAACTGCAACGATGGCAGGGACGAGCGCAACTGTACCTTTTGCCGCGACGATGCCTATCTGTAAGCCTTATGCCCAGCGCCATTTATCCATCAATCCATAACCAAATCTACTGACTCTTCTCTATCCCAACTATCGAAATAAATTTTTAAGTCATAATTCCAATTGAAATCACCCATCTCTAATACTCTGTTAAGTCAAAATTAAATCTCATTTAACAAAATAATTAAGTTTATCTAAATACATTGCAAAAATAATAATTAATAAGCTAGATCTGTTAAAAAAGACTATTTCCAACTCTTATATTAAAAGCAAAGTAATCATTAATCGACCCACACCTTCGAACCATGCAATAATCGGGTGATCGGTCTGCTATCGATAGTTTAATCCCAGCCCCTCTATCGCATCCCATCCCTATCATCTCATAATCATTTTTCTGCTCTTCCATGTCACGGCTCCTACACTCCAACAACACCACATCTTGACACACACAAACCACATCATCATTATCAACATCATCAATCTGCAATCATCACTCACGCGCCCATCGCTAAACCGATAATCCGATAAATTCATCGTTATCGCGAAAGCTGCAACACCGGCGAATGTGTGGCAGACACGCAGCGTTGCAACGGCAACGCCGACTGCGCCGATGGCAGCGACGAGCGTCACTGCGGTAAGAAACACCCGAAATCCCAACCACTGGATCTACCACCCATCCTTGTCCCAATAAGTCCCAGTCCCGGCACCAACATAGAATGTAGTTTGCTTCGCTTTTGGTCTTTTAATTATTTTGGGCTTAGACTTAAACTAGGTTTACTCTCGAGTACTCACCGGTGATGTGTATATTTTTGCTTTGTAATTTCAAGAAAGGAAATTGTGTTTGCCGAATCAGCTGGCCTGCAATGGCACTTGCGTCGATCGGAGGTTAAGGTGCGATGGCAAAATCGATTGCCTTGACGGCTACGACGAGAAATATTGTAGCGGTAACAAAAAAAAAAAACTAGAAATTCGTAATACTTCCAAGATATTTCTCTATAAAAGTTCCAATTGGAATTACCTGTTCTTCAGAGTATTTTTATGCTACACTTCCTAACTTAAAGTCCTTGAACTTCCTCTCAAGAATTCCTCTTTTTGAACTATATTTTTTCAACCTTTTAGGAACTTAAACACAATTCTAAGTATTTGAGATTCTCAAGGATTCTAGAAACTCGGAGAGGGAAAACCCCCTACGTAATCATGCTCTTTCTACCCTTTCTTTATATTCTTCGCTACTCTTTTAACCATCTTTAACTGCCTCTAACCCTGCCTTGGTTAAATTTAACGATTGTCTTGTCTTGTTTCATCTTTATGTTAACCCCACACAACACCACCAACATCACCGCCAAACAACCAACCAACATCCATGCCACATGCCACACACAACACCACTCAGCCACAGGGACCAGACACTACGACACAACCACAAAGAATGTCCTTGTTCCGAAACCGAGTCCAGTTCCAATACCAATACCAAGACCCAGACCCAGACCCAAGCCCTGCCTGCCCCATCAGTGGCGCTGTTCCAGTCTCGAGTGCATCGATCTCGAGTTGCACTGCAATGGCATTGATGATTGCCTCGACGGATCCGATGAGGGCCTGACTTGCTTCGATGGTAAACGCGTTTAGAACTTACCAATCGTACTCCGCGTACTTCTAGGATCTGCAATTGTTTTAGATTTTCCAAGCCAATTTGATCTGGAGATTTAGGCTTGTAATTAACGAAATTAATCGAAATTAATTGAGAAATCCGATCAAATTGGGCGCCATTTCATATACACTTTACATTTACGATATTTGCACTTTTACGAGTCTGTAGTTTGTAAGTCACTCGATTCGGAAGCAGGTTTGTATGAGTTAGGAGTTAAGAGCTAAGATGCCTTTGAGGCCAAAGCATAACCATAATCATCCCGCTTTCTTGTCTCTCTTTCTTGCTGCCGCAAAAACCCCACACAACACAAATCCATCCACACATCGCATGCCGACCACATATATGTAGCCACCAACCGACTCAAGCCCAGCGACTGCACTCCGGACCAGTTCTTCTGTGACGAGTCGTGCTACAACCGCTCGGTGCGCTGCAACGGCCGAGCGGAGTGCGCCGACGGCTCCGATGAGGCGTCGTGTCCGCCCTTGAACTCCTTGCCGTGTCCGCAGCACCAGTGCCGCTCCAGCGGCAAGTGCTACTCGGAGAGCGAGCGCTGCGACCGCCGTAGGCACTGCGAGGATGGCTCCGATGAGGCCAACTGTAAGTCTCCGTGTCTCAGTCTCCATCTTCATGTCCATCTCTCACTCTCTCTCTCTCTTATATCGTAAATGCGACATCCTGCTGCCCACGCAGCCGCTGCCGTCATAATGGGTCGGTTTCCGACCGCTTATTTTATTTATTTTCCATTAAGCACCTTTTCTAAGTGTCTGTAAACATAAGCACCAAGCTTCTTCAGCAGCACAGTGTCTGTTAATATGAATATCGTATTTTAAAAGCACTTTCAAATATCGTTTTCCCATAGATATTGAATACCGTGTTTTTTTTTTTAAGTCAAATAAGGTAAAGAGATTGAGAGATATAATTTTGGCTACAAGGAATCACAATTACATTATGCACATATTTTTATACCTCGTAATGCATCCAATTTAAATATCGTATGTGCTTTTTCATTAAGCACCTTTTCTAAGTGTCTGTAAATGTAAGCACCAAGCTTCTTCAACAGCACACTGTCTTTGAATATGAATATCGCATTTTATAATAACTCTCAAATATCGTTTTTCCATAAATATTGAATTTCGTATTATTTCAAAAAGTCAAACAAAGGTAAAGAGATATAATTCTGGCTATAAGGAATCACAATTACATTTTGCACATATTTCCATATATCGTAATGCATCCATTTTGAATATCGTATGTGCTTTTTCATTTGCTAATCTCTCTCTCTTCTCTGTCTCTCCACGCTCTCTCTCTGTATCCACTCCGCTTTGAATATTTGTGTATAATTTCCCCTTAATTTACATTCTTTGCTGTTCACTTGAGTTTTATGCACCGAATATCGTTCGCACCACCAACAGGCACTGGCATCCTGTGCAAGGATCACGAGTTCCTCTGCTTCGATCGCCAGTTCTGCATAAACGAAACGCAGCACTGCGATGGCTTCTACGACTGCCGGGACTTTTCCGACGAGCAGAATTGCATTGGTTAATGATCTCAGGCTATATCTTTAGATTTTCTTTGGTTTTTGATCTAAGTAGTACCTTTATTGGTATTTCTAGTTTATCTATAAGCATGCTTCGAACATTTTATGCACTGTTTACTTATACTTTCTCGATATATAGATCGTAAACTTCCCAACCGAAATTTACCTTAGATTTTCAGCAGAACTTTAGTGCCAACTCCCTTAAGTTCCCTGTTTAATTATCCTTCTTGATCTTACCCTTAGGCTGTGCCGACACCCAGTTCCGCTGCAACAACGGCGACTGTGTCCAGGGATCGGCCCGCTGCGACGGCTATCCCCACTGCAGCGACGGCTCCGACGAGGTCAACTGCGCGGGCAGCCTAGAGTGCCAGCCCAACCAGTTCCGCTGCGACAGCGGCCAGTGCGTGAGCTCTGCCGTTCGATGCAATGGCAAGACAGACTGCCGGGACAGCTCCGATGAGCGCAACTGCGGTAAGTCCTTAAGCCCTGGGGTATACTTCCTTGAGTGGTTTTAGATATGAGACATCACCATCACCGGGAAAGGGGTTTTTCAAGATAAAAGTATAGCAAAAGCAAAACCTGCCTCATAAAAGGTCATCACCCACCCGAGGGCAACACGGCCAGGCCCACAACGACCACCTCTAGCACCACTAGCACTACGACTGTGACCCCTCTGAGAATCCTCTGTCCGCCAACGGCCTTCAGATGCGACAACGGACCCTGCATAGCCCTGGCCATGCGCTGCAATGGAAGGATCGACTGTCCCTATGACAGCAGCGATGAGCTGGACTGCGGGCCTATATCCAACGAGATTGATAGTAAGAACCAGAAGAACCTGAAGAAGAACCAAGAGAACCCGAAGAACCCCAAGGAGAAAGTCCCCCATAACAGACTCTCCCCGCTCCGAAATGTACCTACTAACTCAGAGAGACCCTGGGCTATGGCTACCAAGCACTCAAAATCTATCCAGAAATCACTTTCATTTAACATTTAAATTAAGTTTAGGTTACCTTTTATATAGAAAACAAATTAAAGGGATTCCTTCCACAAAAAAAAAAAAACAATTAAATTTAAAATATATTTTAAATAAGAAACTAATTAAAGGGTTTTTTTCACAGCCGCCGAGCCCAGCCCAGGACGTGGCTCCAAGCAGCTGAATCTCAAGACCTATCCGGACAGTCAGATCGTCAAGGAGAGTAAGTATCAAGGAGGTCATAGGTCTCTCGCCCAAACCTAGCTCTCTGTTTTCTCCCAAAATGTGTGAAAAAATATGTTATTTCTCGACAACCCTATAATTGCCTACGTTCTTTGTTCTCGTTAATGCTTAACCCAACAAAAAAAACCCAATTCTTATAAATTATATATAAAAACCGCAGGATATATTAGGGAGGGTAAGTTGGCCTAACTACAAACCACAATTAGCACAATTATGCATTCGTAGTACAGAGATCCGAGTGAGATCTCCACCAGCACCTGGCAAGGAGCCTTGTCCCAGCACCACCTAAGCACGAACTATATTGGCTCGGAGCTGGAGTTGTACATTCTGTCGAAATTTTTGTATTCCCTGATAGTTTCTATTTATTGTATTTAAGTGTCTTACCCTTGCCTTGAACCCGTAAAGCCTTAAAGACTTCCCCCCCCCCCCTATAACTTAGCTCGTCTTCCTTGTATCCTTTGAGTGGTTTCCGGTTATTAATCCCGTTTGCTTGCCAGGTGGCGAGGTGACCTTCCGTTGCCGAGACGAAGGTCCCGCCCGCGCCAAGGTCAAGTGGTCGCGTCCTGGCGGACGACCGCTCCCCCCCGGCTTTACAGATCGTCAGGGTCGCCTGGATATACCCAATATTCGAGTAAGTCCCAACCCTCCTCCGAGCTCTGATTTATATTTTTTTCTAAATATTTTAATCCCCTTCAAGGTGGAGGACTCTGGCACCTATGTGTGCGAGGCCGTGGGCTATGCCAGCTACATTCCCGGACAGCAGGTCACCGTCTCCCTCAACGTCGAGCGCTGTGAGTATGAGTCCTAGTCTTAGGGGGGTTTCCGAGGGTCTCTAAGATCTCTCTCTCTCTGTGTCGAATGCAAGCAGCCTGGGGAGAGCACAAGTACCAGGAGCTGCGCTCCAACAGGATGCGTTATGGCACGGTGCCGCACATCGATCTAGAGTTCTTTGGACTAGGTAGGAGATGGATCTCTAGGATTGAGTTTTCTAAAGAATTTACTTAATAAACTTTTCTCTTTGAGAATTGAGTTCCCTGTAGAATTTACTTAATAAACTTTTTTCTTTGTCCTTAAATCATTGCCGCCTTTGGCTGTGTCCTGGTAAGACGTAGCCCCGCTCTTGACTTGATTAGTTTTTACTTTTTTTTAATTAAAAAAAAAATCTTAAATTAAATTTATAAAGTTTTTTTATTGTTTTTTTAATTTAATTTATGTTAAATATGTATTTTGCGACCTTTCTACTCCTTAATAAAAGGTTAAGCCGTTTTAAATAATAAATTATTCAATTTTCAAGGTTTTTGGAAAATAAAAATTTTTTTTTCATTTTCAAGGTTTTGAAAAATAAAAAAGGAACGTTTTTGTTTTTTTTTTAATTTTGAATGTTTTGGAAAAATTAAAACGATGGAAGTTTTTTTTATTTTATGAAAAAATAAAAAAATTAAAAGTTGTTTTTTAAGAACTTTGCTTTTATTTTTTTAAAAACCTGGACCTCGACAGGCTAAATTTTAATTAATTTAATTTAATTACTAATTAATCTCTTCCCTTCCCTCCCTTAAGATAACGAACTGGCCTCCCGTCCCCCCTCAGCCTGCACGGAGTACCAGGCCACCTGCATGAACAACGAGTGCATCGACAAGTCGGGCATCTGCGATGGCATTCCCCACTGCTCGGACGGCTCCGATGAGCAGGGCTGCAGCCATGGCATGAGGTGCCAGCCCAATCAGTTCATGTGCGCCAACTCCAAGTGCATAGACCGCACCTGGCGCTGTGACGGAGAGAATGACTGCGAGGACAACTCGGACGAGGCCTCCTGCGACCCAGAGCCCAGTGGAGCTCCCTGCCGGTACAGCGAGTTCCAGTGCCGTAGTGGCCATTGCATCCCCAAGAGCTTCCAGTGCGATGCTTTGAGTGACTGTATGGATGGCAGCGATGAAGTGGGTTGCAGTAAGTAGCCAGGAACTCTTTTCTCTAAGGATTTCTAATCATAATCCTAACCCACAGTTGCCCCCATGCCCATCCGCCCGCCTCCACCCGTCAAGAACCTCAAAGAGGGCGAATCTCTCGATCTGACCTGCGTGGCCACTGGCACCCCTATCCCTACCATTGTGTGGCGCCTCAACTGGGGCCATGTCCCCGCCAAGTGCGAGTCCAAGAGCTATGGCGGCACGGGCAGCCTCCACTGTCCCGACATGAGGCCCGCCGACAGCGGTGCCTACTCCTGCGAGATCATCAACACCCGAGGTACGACCTTCGTGACCCCCGACACCATTGTCACCGTAACCCCGCAGCGCAGCGACGTCTGCGAGGCCGGGTTCTTCAACATGCTGGCCAGGAAGTCGGAGGAGTGCGTCAAGTGCTTCTGCTTTGGAGTGGCCAGTGCCTGCGACAGCGCCAACCTCTTCACCTACGCCATTCAGCCTCCGATTCTCTCCCATCGCGTGGTCAGCGTGGAGCTGAGTCCCCATCGCCAGATTGTGATTAACGAAGCGGCGCCGGGTCAGGATCTCCTCACCCTCCACCATGGCGTCCAGTTCCGCGCCTCCAATGTGCACTTTGGAGGTCGGGAGACGCCCTACTTGGCCTTGCCCACGGAGTACATGGGCAACCAGCTCAAGTCGTATGGCGGCCACCTGCGGTACGAGGTCAGCTACTTGGGTAATGGAAGACCCATCAACGGACCGGATGTGATCATCACGGGCAACCGCTTCACCCTCACCCACCGGGCACGCACCCAGCCAGGGCAGAACAACAAGGTGAGCATCCCGTTCCTGCCAGGAGACTGGCAAAAGCCTGATGGCAGGAGGGCCACCCGCGAGGAGATCATGATGATCCTGGCCAACGTGGACAACATACTCATCCGACTGGGCTACCTGGACAGCACCGCTAGAGAGGTGGATCTCATCAACATTGCCTTGGACTCGGCGGGCTCGGCGGACAAGGGCCTGGGCAGTGCCAGCCTGGTGGAGAAGTGTTCGTGTCCTCCCGGATATATCGGAGACTCCTGTGAGACCTGCGCCCCTGGATATGTGCGTCAGCCGGGAGGCCCCTGGCTGGGCCACTGCGTGCCCTTCACCCCCGAGCCCTGTCCGGCGGGCAGCTACGGCGACCCGCGACGCGGCGTTCCCTGCAAGGAGTGCCCCTGCCCGCAGAGCGGCAGCAACAACTATGCCAGCGGCTGTCAGCTGAACCCTGATGGGGATGTGGTCTGCTCCTGCTACGAGGGCTACACGGGCAGGCGCTGCGAGAGCTGTGCCGCCGGCTATCAGGGGGATCCCCTGGTGCCTGGAGGCGGCGGCTGCCGCAAGATACCCGACTCCACCTGCAATGTGGATGGCACGCTGAGCATCAACGCGGATGGAACGTGCCACTGCAAGGACCTGGTGACCGGCGACAAGTGCGACAGCTGTGCCGCCAAGAGCTTCCACCTGAACTCCTTTACCTACACCGGCTGCATGGAGTGCTTCTGCAGTGGCCAGCAGGTGGACTGCTCGAGCAGCTCCTGGTACCGCAACCAGGTGTCCAGCACCTTCCAGAGTCGCGTCAATCACGGCTTCGAGCTGGTCAATGACTACACCCGTCCCTCGGCCGATGCCCTGCCCGTGACCTTCTCGGAGGTCTACTCGGAGCTGAGCTTCAGCGGCTCGGCCGACCATGGCGGCGACACCCTGTACTGGAGCCTGCCCGCCGTCTTCCTGGGCAACAAGCTGACCGCCTATGGCGGCAAGCTGAGCTACACCTTGAGCTACAGCCCCCTGCCCAGCGGCATCATGTCGCGGAACAGCGCCCCCGACGTGGTCATCAAGAGCGGCGAGGACGTGATGCTCATCCACTACCGCAAGTCGCAGGTGAGTCCCAGCGTGGCCAACACCTACGCCGTGGAGATCAAGGAGAGCGCCTGGCAGCGCAACGATGGGCAGTTCGCCAACCGCGAGCACGTCCTGATGGCACTCAGCGACATCAAGGCCATCTACATCAAGGCCACATACACGACGAGCACCAAGGAGGGCTCCCTCCGTCAGGTGACCCTCGACACCGCGACGGCCACCAATGTGGGCAGCCAGAGGGCCTGGGAGGTGGAGCAGTGCCGCTGCCCGCCGGGCTACCTGGGACTATCCTGCGAGACCTGCGCCCCCGGCTACAAGCGCGACGAGGACTACGGCCTGTACCTGGGCCTGTGCGTGCCATGCGAGTGCAACGGTCACTCCAACCAGTGTCACAGCGAGACGGGAGTGTGTGAGGTGAGTTTCGGGCCTGGAACTAGTACACAGAGAGAATTTTAAGGGGAACATTTGACTTAAAATAAGAAAAAACGTACTCAAATAACGACCGATTCCGTTTGTTCTCACTTAGAGGTGGTTTTGAGTACAATTTTTAAGAAAACTTAGATTACTCAGATTAAGTACAATTTTAAAGAATATAAATACTCATATTGAGAACTTTTATGCTCAACGAAAGTACGAAATGTACTTTATATAAGAACGAATTATTCTCAATTTATTACAAAACGTTCTTAGTTTAACAACGAATCATTCTCAATTATTTGACACTTTTAAGAATATATTTATGAATATAAATATATCTTAAGAATTTAATTACATTTTTGAGATCTTTTATGCGAGGAGAGGGACTTTGCCGCTCTTCCCTCTCATCCCTTCTCTTCAAAATTGAGTACAGACGTACTCAATTTAAAGATAAAACCATTTCAATTCAAGAATATTTGTTCTCAATTTTGGTAAGAGTACTTTTGTATTCATTTTGAGTTTTTTTGTTCTCAAAGTGAGGAAAAAATACTTCGACTAAAAATAAAAAAGAAATTCGTTCTCAAAATGAGAATTGTACGTATTTGAGAACTTTTGTATTCATTTTGAGTTTTTTTGTTCTCAAAGTGAGGAAAAAAAACTTAAACTAAAAATTTAAAAAAATCCGTTTTCAACATGAAAAGCGGATTCTCATTTTCCGGATGCCATACTAAAAATAAATAACCTCCCAATCCCCCCCGCAGAACTGTGCCGACAACACCGAGGGACCCAACTGCGAACGCTGCGCCCCCGGGTACGTGGGCAACCCTAGCCGCGGCACGCCCTACGACTGCGAGCCGGACAACTCCGGCGGCTACCAGCCGCGACCACAGCCGAGTCCTGGCAACCAGACCGCCGGCGGCGAGTGCGAGAGGTGGTGCCAGCCAGAGGGCACCGTGGGCTGCCGCGACAACTACTGCCAGTGCAAGCCCAATGTGATCGGTGATCGCTGCGACCAGTGCAGGCCCGGAACCTACGGCCTGTCCGCCCGCAATCCCGACGGCTGCAAGGAGTGCTACTGCTCCGGCCTGGCCACCCAGTGCAGCTCGGCGGAGCTCTACCGCCAGCTCATCCCGGTGGACTTCATCCAGACGCCACCGCTGCTCACCGACGCCAATGGGGACATCGAGGGCGATGTGGAGCAGGACCTGAGTCACGATCTGGCCACCAACATGTACACGTACTCGCACCTGACCTACCTGCCCAAGTACTGGAGCCTGCGGGGCAGCCTGCTGGGCAACCAGCTGCTCGCCTACGGCGGCCTCCTACAGTACCGCCTGCAGGTGGAGTCCTACGGCGACTATCAGCCCGGCTACGATGTGATCTTGATCGGCAATGGGTTGAAGCTCATCTGGTCCCGCAGCGAAGGCGATGCCGAGCACGAGAGCTACAGCGTGAGACTGCACGAGGACGAGCACTGGCAGCGCCTGGATCGCGGCCAGGCGCATCCCGCCTCCCGCTCCGACTTCATGTCCGTCCTGTCCAACCTGGAGGCCATCTTGATTCGGGCCACGCCCAAGGTGCCCACCGAACGTACCTCCATCCGCGACGTTATCCTGGAGACGGCCGTGTCCGTCGCCGTGCCTGGAGCCACGCATGCCGCCGACATCGAGGTGTGCCAGTGCCCGGCCGCCTACACGGGCAACTCCTGCGAGGCCTGCGCCCCGCTCCACTACAGCGACGCCAGCGGCCTGTGCCGCCAGTGCCCCTGCGAGGCGGCCAACACCGAGTCCTGCGGCCTCGCCGCCGGCGGATACGTGCAGTGCAAGTGCAAGCCGCGCTGGAAGGGCGACCAGTGTCGCGAGATTGGTAAGTCGGGTCCAGAGTCCCGCCCTTACTACGACATTGTATCCATTATCCACCGATCTCTACCCACCACCACCTCCGCTATCCCTACGCCCTTCTCGCCCAGCTCCTGCATACTCGTACCCGCTACATGGCATACTCTCTCTCCGGATAGCGTTGCGGGGTATACTGTAGTCGCGTAGATGTGTGTAACAGGCGGAAGGAAGCCTCTCCTATCCCTTAGTCTATATATATGCGCTTCCAAATGCCCGCTCAGAGTTCGCCAAGCAAGGCCAAGGTCCGGTAACTCAGGATCTGTATTAGCTACAACCGAACTCTTTGGTATGCTTCAATCTTTTTCTCTTAACCTAAGAAGTGTCATAGAAAGTTTCAGAACTTTTGGTAGTAAGTCAGCCAGAATAGTCCCATAACTCGGGATCTAGAAGAGCTACAACCGAACCTTTTGGTATGCCTCGATCTTGTAGCTTAAGCAGTGATCATAAAAAGTTTCAACTTTTTTTGATTAATGTAAGCCAAAATATTTCCATACCTTAGGATCTGTAGGAACTAGAACCGAACCCTTTGTTATGCTCGACTTTATTAACCCGAGGAGTAATCATAAAAAGTTTCGAATCCTTTGATAATAAATAAACCAAAATAGTCCCATAACTCAAGATCTGCAAGAGCTACAACCGAACTCATCGGTATGTCCCTATCTCTTGACCTAAAGAGTGATTATAAAAAGTTTCAAAAACTTTGGTACTAAGTAAATCAATATAGTTCCATAGCTCGGGATCTATTGAAGTTACAACCGAACCCTTAGGTATGCCCCAATCTCTTAACCAAAGTAGTGTCTCTAAGAAGTATCAAATTCGTTTGTAAGGAGTAAGACAAAAGAAACCCATAACTCGGGATTTGTAGGAACTACAATCGAACCCTTTGGTATACAGCAACCTCTTAACCTAAGAAGTTATTATAAATCCTTTAAGATCTTGGTTATAAGCAAGTCACCATATTCTCATAAATGTATAGGTATAAGACTTTGAGCCAAGAGAGCAACTCTGAGTAGCGGTCATCGCATGATCGGCGCTCACCGATCATCCAGTTCTTACCTCTTTTATTTACTCTCTCCTTTCTCTCGGACTTTGTTTTTGTCATTCCTCCTTCTCCCCCCCAACCCCCGCCATCATCATCGACTCCACAAACAAAACCAAAACTAATTGAAATTCGATATCGAAAATATGTAAACCAACAAAATGAATCTGAAACTGAAATTGCAATCACAACAAAATCAACAACAAACAACATCCTCCCATCCATCCACATTCTAGACACATCGCCCATTATCGAAGAACCGCCCAAGAAATGTGATATTCGCGCGGGCTATCAGTTGAATATCGCGGACAACGAGACAATCTCGTATAATGACACGCTGCAGATATATAAGGGCAACAGAATCATAGGAAATATAACCAAGCTGAGCTACCGCTGCCGAGGTTCGCTCCACCGAACTGATCCACTCTGATCCACCACAACTAGCGTTACCGTAGCTTTCTCTGTCTCTCACACAATCACCTAGACAAGAAATCAGCACCAACCCCTAAAACTCTACCTAAAACTCTGCCTAAATATCCCTCTTAAAAGTACTTCTCCAGCCTAGAGCCTAGATTTGTGTAGAGCTGTGTCTAAAAACTACAAACCCAAAAGTAGACCATGTGAGAAGTTTCGCTGTAACTGGGTTAGCTCCTGTCTTCTCTCCTCTCTCTGTATTTCCCTCTCTCTCTCTTTGTGATCTTTCGGTGATCTAAACCTAGTTAGTCGCTGTTACTATGTGTCTTAGTTCTTGTCTCACTCAAGTAGTCTTTGCCGGCCTAGTTCTCTTCGTGTCTTCGTGTCCCCCTCTGTCTCTCTGTGTGTAGTATTATTATCTGTTGTATTATTCATTAGGTACAGTCTTCGAAGAACGAAAAGCCAAGGAGAATTGGCCCAGAAAAACTCTACCATAGAGAATCTACTCATAGAACTAACCCCAGACTGTGTTCAGTGTGTCTTTCGTGTATCTCACAGTGCGTTTCCCTAGGATAGGTTGACTAGAAAGACTTAACTCCTACTAACCCCAATGTTTCCCATTAGTGATCGTTTCTAGTTTACTTTTCGATTAAAACAAACCGATAACTCCACATTCTGTGTGTAAATACGAAAACTAACTAGAGTCACTAAGAAGTAGCGAACAAATAATGCCCCGAAGCGCACTGTCTTTATGTCTAACCCCCCCCCCCCCCCCCCCCAGAGAGTCACCCAGATGGGGTGTAGTAAGACCCTGAAACCCCCTGATCTCCCTGATAGGCGTCATTAAACCGCAACCACCTGTCACTAACACCTTACCGAAACAAAAAGCCTTACTCACTCGCCGTAAGGAACTCCGAGTTTTGTGGGAACTTCCAGGGGTTAAGTGAGCTCTTTTGCCTAATCCAAACTTCTCCGTCAATAGACAATGGCCAGGATCAGCGTCCTCCGCAGCCGGATGAGGTGGGCACCCAGATCATTGTGTCCATAGCCAAGCCGGAGATCACCATTGTGCCCGTGGGCGGTTCCCTGACCCTCACCTGCAGCGGTCGCATGCGCCTGACCAATGTGAGTTTCGGGAAATCATATATTTTTAAGGGAAATTTTTATGAGTTCCGACTTCGTAGGACCCCGTCTTCGTGAGCTGGCACAAGGAGAACAGCTACATGACCCAGGAGTCCGAGGTTCGTGGCGGCACCCTGCACCTGTACAACCTGAAGATCGACGATTCCGGCACCTACACCTGCCGGGCCGTCAACAATGAGACACAGCACGTGTTCGAGGACCGTGTCTCCATCACCATCACCCGTGAGTTCTGCTTTTCTCGCTCTCTGAGTCCTTAAATTAATATTAAAAATAAATTCATTGACAAATGCCTTCGATAAACAAAGGATATGCCAAGGAAATGCTGGCACGCTATGGTATTTAGAGATTAAACTAACCTCTGTCCCCCAATATCCAGTCTATATACTTACCCTTCCTGAACGATTCTCCTTTCGATTCTCCCTACATTTCTCCTCATCCAGCCGAGAGCCAGCGCAAGCCCGCCCAGATCGTCAATCTGCCCAACCATGTGACCTTCGAGGAGTACCAGCAGAGCGAGATCAACTGCGAGGTGGAGGGCAACCCGGCGCCCACGGTCACCTGGACGCTGGTCGATGGCCAGCGTGAGGCCCACACCCGCACCTATGGCAGCCGCCTGATCTTCGATTCGCCGCGCAAGACCGACGAGGGTCGCTATCGCTGCCAGGCCGTGAATAGCCTGAGTCGCGACGAGAAGTACGTCCAGGTCTATGTTCAGAGCAGTGCCCCCCAGCCGCCGCCACCGCGTGATCGCCTCTACATCCAGCCGGAGAACTACAATGGCCTCGCCGGCGACACTTTCCAGCTGAACTGCCAGACGACGAGTGTGGCCTCCCTGCGCTACGAGTGGTCGCACGAGGGCTATCCCCTGTCTTCCTCGGCCCCGCGCAACCTTTACATCAGCGGCAACTCGCTGGAGGTGACGGATGCCAGCGAGCGTGACTCTGGAATCTACACCTGCGTGGCCTTCGATCCGCGCACCCGTCGCAACTTCACCGCCGACGCCCGCGTCTACATCGAGCCGCGCAACCAGCAGCCCATAGTCGATGGGTGGGTTGAGCCTCTCTATCTCTCTACATCTCTTACCATATATATTTTGATATCTTCACAGATCCGGTCCCGTGATCGTCCCTCTGGAGAGCATGATCGTGGTGGAGCAGGGTCGCGACTTGAGCGTCACCTGCCAGGCCAGCGGCACCCCACATCCCTCGGTGAAGTGGACCAAGGTCCACGACCAGATGGCCAGCAACGTCCATGTCAGTGGCAATGTCCTGACCATTTACGCAGCACGTCCCGAGAATCGTGGTTCCTACTCCTGCATCGCCGAGAACAGCCACGGCTCCGATCAGGCCGGCACGCATATCGACATTGAACGTAAGTGGTCAGGGGTCCAGACGAGGGATATACCTTTGCCTTTATAGCTACCTATGTGTCTTGGGAGTTGTGGTCAAAGGCTGGTCACTTCCGGGGAACTGAACGAGAGGTTTACTTGATCTTTCCTAGAGGATTCTGGTTTTACCTTAATTTATTCCTAGGAGGGGCTTAGTCTTTTTAGAATTTTAAATATCTTGTAAGAACTTTGGGGGTTGGGTCTTTATGGAACTGTAAAGATCTTTGGGGGTTGAGTCTTTTTTTAACCTTAAATAACTTGTAAGAACTCTAAGAACCTTTAAGAAGTTCAAGGGAAACCTCCATTGATCTTAGCTTAACATACAACCCGAAACCCTTTAGGGGGGGATCTTCTTACCAAGCTTGGTCAAAGTCACTTTCAG
Source organism: Drosophila triauraria (assembly GCA_014170255.2). Classification (NCBI taxonomy): domain Eukaryota; kingdom Metazoa; phylum Arthropoda; class Insecta; order Diptera; family Drosophilidae; genus Drosophila; species Drosophila triauraria. The sequence goes on along the minus strand of CM024333.1, from coordinate 1,953,631 downwards.
GGAACTAACCGAAAGGGTTGCTTGATTTTTCCAAGAGGACCCTGTTTATAATTCAATTATTGCCTAGCAGAGGGGGCTTAGTCTTTTTAGAACCTTAAAGAACTTGTAACTTGGAACAACTCTGGGGGTTAAGTCTTTTTCGCGTTGATTCTGGGGGTTGAGTCTTTTTGGAACCTTACATAACTTGTTAGATCTCTGGGATTCTTTGATAAAGCTCATAGAGAACCTTTGACCACCGCTGAGCTAACAACCCTGAACCCCTCAGGGGGGATCTTCTTCCTAAGCTAACCATACCTTTGCTCTCTCGTCTCTCGTCTTGCTTGTCTCTCTTCCCTTTAAACACACTGATTTCCTCCGACCTCTGACAATTATTATTTAAACAAAACCCCATACCCCATATCTAACCCTCCCCCTGACCTCATGATCTTAATTTAATTTAAATACTAATACATGCCACACGCACACAAAGTGCACAAGAGTGGAGTCGGTAATAAGACTGGTCCGCACAGTCTGATCCTTATACTAATCGGTGCCACTACCGTCGTTTGCTTGCTTGCAGCTCGGGAGCGTCCGAGCATTAAGATAGAGTCCGAGGGCACCCAGACCCACTTGGTGGGCGCCCAGGCGTCGCTCTACTGCACCGCCACCGGCATTCCCGAGCCGCACGTGGAGTGGGTACGCGTCGATGGTCAGCCCCTGTCGCCTCGTCACAGCGTCGAGGGTCGCGGCTACGTTGTGTGAGTGCTCTCTTAATATTCCTTCTCCTGAAAGGATTATCTATATATATACTCATATATCCCCGCAGGATCTCTGACATTGCCATCGCCGATGCCGGCGACTACGAGTGCCGGGCCAAGAACGAGGTGGGCGAGGCCTCCGGCGTCGCTTCCATACGCGTCCTGGAAGCTCCCCTGGTGGAGATCAGGCCCAGCGATCAGATCGTCAGCCTGACCGAGGGCGATCAGCTGGAGCTCGAGTGCATTGCCAGCGGCTATCCCAATCCCCATGTCCAGTGGACCACGCCACTGAGACCCGAGACGGGTCTTCGCGGAGTGCCTGGCGACGAGCGCGACAGCAACACGGCCATTGTCAAGGTGTATCGCGTCACCCAGGCCGATGGCGGCATCTACACCTGCCGCGGCATCAACGAGGCCGGCAACGATGAGCGCAGCCTCCGCGTCGACATCCATCCCAAGCGTGGCGATATCGGAGCACGTGAGTGTCACCTCCCCAAAGCTCCTATACCGGTGTTACCCCCCAGAGCTCCTATACCGGTGGAACCCCCCAGAGCTCCTATACCGGTGTTACCTCCCCAGAGCTCCTATACCGGTGTAACCCCCCCAGAGCTCGAGGCTTATCTATCAAATCCTCCCTTATCCTTCTCAGATGACGATGACGATGGTGGCGATCAAGAACCCGGATACGGTCCGGGACATCAGGAACCCGGCTACGGTCCGGGACAACTGCAACCGCATCCCGGCTCGACTCAACTGGCAACGAACATCGGCGACAACGTGACCCTGACCTGCGGCATCAACTCGTACCTGACCCCCAGCTGGGAGCGCGTCGACGGCACTCCACTGCCATCCAATGCCCATCGCGTGCGAAACTCCTTGGTGATCGTGTACGTCCAGGAGCAGAATCTGGGCCAGTATCGCTGCAACGGCGTCGACAACAACGGCCGGGTGGTTACCTATGTGGTGCGCGAGCTGGTTCAGCTGCCCCTGCCCCACATCACCTTCTATCCCAACATTCCGCTGAACGTGGAGCCCGGTCGTAACGTGGACCTGCACTGTCAGGTGACGAACGCACGTCCCGAGGACGTCTACTGGAGCACCGATAACGGACGTCCGCTGCCCAGGTAGGGAACCCTTAATCCTAATCCATTGAGTGCCCTGCCCTTTATCCTAATCCTGCATCACAGCTCCGTTCGCATCGAGGGCAATGTCCTGCGCTTCGTGGCCATCACGCCGGCCGACGCCGGTGGCTACCACTGCACGGCCTCCAACAGCTATGGCAACATCACCAAGATCGCCCAGGTGTGGGTCAAGCCGCCCTACTTCCAGGCCCAGCCGCAGTCGCAGGTGCAGCAGTCCCGCGAGGGCGACAGTGTCCAGCTAAGGTGCAGCGTGACCTCCCAGTATGGCACCGAGGTGCGCGGCAATGTCCAGGTGAGCAGCCTTTTCAGTGTTCCTTAGAAATCGATCCTTATCCTCTCCGCCTATCCCTTTCCAGTTCCGTTGGCATCGCGAGGATGGCAGCGAGCTGCCCCACAATGTCCGCCCGGACAGCCAAGTGCTGACCCTCACCCAGCTGCGGCCGGAGGACGAGGGCCGCTACATCTGCGAACAGTACGACGTGGCCAGGGGGCATAGCCTGCCACCCACCTCCGTTGACTTGAAAGTTATAAGTGAGTAATCGCCCCCGGCTTGGGTTCCTCCCGGTTTCCGGTTCCGGTTCCGGTCCACAGTCCGCAGGATCCCCGTCCGGTCTCCTATCTCTCTCTTTCCCTCTCTGTCCCCACTCTCCCTCAAAAATATAACAAAAAAATGAAGAAAAAGGAATATAAACCCCCCCTTGATAGGCCGAAAATCGAAAATCAAACGAAACCCCAAGAAAAAAATAAATAAAAGAAATATAAGAAGGAACTTCCCAGTTAATGTCAAGGACTAGGCTTTGTTAAGCAGGTTTGATCGTTCGCTGATTTTACTAATTCACCACTCTATATATACACTACACATATATATACTTGAATACTTGGATATATATACTATATATAAAACACATCAATGTACTCCGTATCTGTTAACCTAAGACTCAGATCCAGATCTAATTAAGCAGAGAAACCACACACACAAAAATCAAAACCTGTAAATACGCAAAAGGAAATTGCCATCTATGTATGTATGTCCCGCACTGTAGGGAGCCGTTTTCCGGTTACACACTCGCTCTGTATATAACCAACGATATATATCGATCATATATCGATCATTGCCAATACTTTACACAAAACACCTGGGTGATGACGTCACAAACGACAAATAACCCCGAAACTCAGCTCCCGATCGTGTTAAACTATATATTTATATATATCTGCATGCAATCGAAAGTCCCAGGCCCAGAATATTCCAAATTCTATTTTTTATACATTTTTTTTCGATAAACTTAAGCCCTGCGAAAAATCTATATAAATATATATATATAACTCTACGAAAAACAAACTTTCAAACTTGATAAATCCTAAGCTTAACCAAAATGGCTGCCAAAAAAAAAAATTAAAAACTAATACGATATACTTAAGTGAAAAATAATATTAACATTAAAAACACTTGCACAACCAACTGTGTAAAGCAAACAATTGTAACATATTCTTTTTATTTACCCCCAAAAGGCCCTTGCAGTCAACCAAAAACTTGCTTTCCGCTTGCAAAACATTTTTAAATTGTAATTATAATATTAAGGGAACCAAAAACTGTTTTCCGCTTGCAGAACATTTTTAAATCGGAATTATAATATTAGGGGAACCAAAAACTTTCTTTCCGCTTGCAGAACATATTTAAATTGTAATTATAATATTAAGGAAAACTGCAAGGGCATTTCTAGCTTCGGTTAGCCGAGGTTCACCTTCTTTTGTTGCCGTTTTTTGATTAACCTTTAAAGCTTTTGTTGGTGTCGGCTGTCCTCATCGGATTTGGTATCCTTACGGTTGGAATTAAGTCTCTGTTAGCTCTAATGGTTATGGGTTATACTATGGTCCACTGTTTGTTTGTGTTTTTGTGTATAAGATTAAGTGTAAATCAATGACAAAGTTAACTATTTAAGATAATCACTGCACAATCTTTTCCTCGACCTCGCTCTCTCTGTCACCTATCTGTACTCTCTGTACCCTTCACTCCTATACTCTTTACCTGCAACCTCATCACCTGAACTGCACCGAAAAAAAACAAATACTCAAGAGAACAGCACAAATGTAATTGTAAATAATAACTTCTTGAATCAGATAAAATCAGTCAAACAGTCAGCTGTCGAGGAAGAATCCGCAGTCCACAAACCACAATCCAGAGAAGAATCCCGAGAAGAATCCGAAGTCCTAGACTCTAGAGAAAAAACACAACATTAATTAAATTCATATTTATTTCTTTCTCTCTCACGCTTTTCTCTCTCTCTCTCTCTCCCACTTTCTTACATGTGCGCTTGTTGAAAATATTTTTAAATTTACCTTTGATTTGACTTGAACTTGACCTAAAAACACTATATATTTATGAAACGGTGTGCCCTTGTGCTTCCACAAACCAAAACACAAACAAATTTAATGGTATGGCATGCAACTGCAAATGCAACTCAATCAATCAATCAATCCAACGACCAATCAACGCCAATCAACAACCAACCAACAACGAACGAAAATGTTTAAAAATATCAAATAATACCGAATAATACCGAATAATACCAAAACCATCTAGGATATAACAACCTGTACATGTTCAAGGGCGGCCACAGCCCCAAAGATATGCCCTGCATGTTTCTGTATATCTGTACAGGTGTGTTACCACAGCCACTGCCGCCCAATCGAATCTAGAAATCGCAGCGAGCCTTCCTTATAAACCAATTTATCTTACATTTATCTTTTGATTTGAAATTTTGCATTATTTTTTTTTTCCTTTTTCTGTTTTGTTTTTTTTTCTCATTATTATTATTATGATTTTTGTTTTCGTTTTCGCATTTGTTTTGTATTATTAATCTAATGATCTTGATAAAATTTGTATTATGTAACATACTACTGCCTAACCCCTAGAGCAATAGAAGTTTTATAAAAAAAATATGAGAAAAAAAAAACCAAAATAATACCAACAAAATTACCTGTATGGTCAATACTTTAGTTCCCCCCAGATCCCGAAAATCACTAATCACACACAGTGCCACGGCCTCGATTAGGTTAGCAGAGCACCTTCCACTTCCTTCGGTAATTCCAGCATGTGCTTGTGGAGATCTGTAAATCCGTAGCGTTACCTGGGTCCACCCCTGGTTTTTTTTACCCTTCCTGTATATTATATAGTATATCTCCAGGTTGAGGTACTAACTCGCAACCGATGGGCTTCAGTGCTGATGTTAATTTCTCTATTTTGTGCATTTCCACAACAAAATCAAAAAAAAAAAACTAAAACTACTCAAAAAATACTGTTTATACCGAAACCTACCGAAACTTACCGAAAAATACTACCGCAAAAAATTCCGTAAAATTCCGAAAAATACCAAAACTTAAGCAGACTTCAAAAGCGGCAAGCTCGCGCCCAACAAGCACCTGACCTCCGGATCGGCTGCAGTGCGTCCAGCAGCGCCTCCTTCTACGGCTGCCTACGCCTGCCAGCCCAGCGACTTCAAGTGCGTCTCGCATCCGCACACCTGCATCCGGGCGGGAATGGTGTGCGACGGGATCTACGACTGTACGGATCACTCGGACGAGTTCAACTGCATCGCCGGGAGCAGGGCGGGCAAGTCGCCGGGCTTCAAGCGCTGGAAGAAGGACCTCGGCAGGAGCCCCAGGAGCCGTGGAGATCTTGGAGATGGACAAAGGATCATCAGGAAGCGGCATCTGACGGAGCTGGGCAGCAGCGGCGGTTGGTCCCAAGTTTTCTCTCTCCCTTTTTCTTTCCCTCCCTCTCTCTCTCTCTCTCTCTCTCTCTGGTATCTGCTCCTTAACTCACATGTACCTACTTGTATCCTGTACTAAACTAACTGCGTCCTTTTCCTATTCTACTCGTTCCTCCTTCCGTTAGGAAGGTGTTAACCAAACTCCCTCTTTCACTTTAACTCAACTGTACCAACACAATCCTTCCCTTTCTCTCCTGCCTATCCTTCTTCTCCTTCTATATCCTTTATTTCCCATCTCGACCTTCAACCCTATCTCCTTCCTCCCTTCGCTCTCTAATTCCCGTAATGCTCGTGGGTGCACCAAAATCGTAGAGTTTGCAAACGATTGCAAACTGTGGCACTCAATGGATAAGGATTATCGATAACCGATAGCCGATAGCCGACCAACAATAACTGATCACCGATCAACAACAGCACCAATTACAAGCTCCACGGAGGATGTAATCCAAGGCAGCAACGGCGCACGCACTCTCGATGGGCTTCAAGTAGAGCTTAAGACTTACCACCACCGTAAACGATAGTAACGAAAAGTAACCAAAAATAACGATAAACGATAACCAAACGATCTGCCAACGATCGATCGCATATAACCTAGAAACTTTTGCAGCATTCTTCAGGTTTCGGCTACTATATATATGTATATATGAACTGCATGCTCCAGGCTATGGCTACGATGTGTTACTAACTATAACTTAGAGTCTAGAATCTTGAAATTATTGTATATAACACGAAACATACACATACACACACATACACATGCGCGCACACAGTCACCCGATAAACGATAGTCTCTTTGTATAATATGTATCGATAACTGTAGCAAAAAGAACCTCTGTATGTATCAAAACAAAACCAGAAATGGAACATCTGCGAAATTTTAGTGGTAACCCCAAGATCTGTAGAATTCGGCATTCGACGAAAACCAAAAAAAAAAGAAACCTTAAATGAGTAAAAACCCATTCGTAACCCCACATCTATACGTATTCTGTGTGATTCGATCCGTAGACCAGTATTGAGTATATGTAGCTCCATCAAGTAGTCCCCCCGATCTCACCTAGTCCCCTCTCTGTCGCTCTCTCTCTCTCTCTGTCTCTATGTATATCGTATATCGTATATCTCTATGTATTGTCTAACTAGGAAGCCAAATTCCAAAAATCGATAAAAACTAAAACAAAACCAAGTGCGATATGAATCGAAATGTGTTAATTTTGAACTTGTAATCGAGAATATATCGATTTAAGTCGCTTAAAGCTACGTGTTCCTAAGCATTGAGTCGAAACGAGAGGTCAATAGTCACTCTCTCGCTCTCTCGCACTGCTTAGGAACAGCTTTACGTTTGATGGCGATAACCGATAACCGTTTCTTGTGTCGCTTTCGATAAGTATCGCCTTCTTTCTGTTTGAACCAACATTTTTGACATGTAATTTTGCTAACTGTTTTTCTCTCTCTGTGTATTTTTTACTATCTTATTCCCATTTCCATGGCTCACGCACACACTCTACACTCTACACTCTATACTTTACACTCTCTACACTCTATACCCTACACCCTACATTCTACACTCTACACTCACACACTCTCCACTCACACACTCTACACTGAAACACTCTACACTGAAACACCCTACACTCACACTCACACTCTCTACACCCTACACTCTCCACTCAAACACTCTACACTCTCCACTCAAACACTCTCCACTCTACACTCTACACTCTCCATTCTCATCTCTCCACTCCCACCTATACATGCACCTTGCACTTGTGAATTGTCGCTGAATTGTGAACGTTCCGCCGACCATCCCTCGTCCTTCGTCCTCCGTCCGCCGTCTGGTCTGTCTCTGTGTGTGTCCCGGTGGTGTCCGGTGGTGTCCCGGTGGTGTCCTGCTGCAGCGCTCGGCCCCGTGCCCACACCGGTGCCCCACTATCCCGCCTACCTGCCGCCGGCTCGCCTGGAGCCGCTGGAGCCCCACGAGGAGGAGGATCGCGAGGAGGAGCGTCCGCGCGACTACAGCCTGAAGCTGGACCAGCAATCGTCGAACCTGCACGTCGGCGAGTCCACCGAGGTGGAGTGCTACTCCTCGGACGACACCTACACGGATGTGGTCTGGGAGCGGGCCGACGGAGCACCGCTCAGCGACAACGTGAGGGTGAGTAGCCTCCTCCATTGATGCCCTAAAATCCCTTCTTACCCGGATTTGAACCTTAGCAAGCGGGCAACCGCCTGGTGATCAGCCACGTGGCCCCCTCGGATGCCGGCAACTATGTGTGCAAGTGCAGGACCGACGAGGGAGATCTCTACACCACCAGCTACGTTCTGGAGGTCGAGGATCAGCCGCACGAACTCAAGAGCTCCAAGATTGTCCATGCCAAGGTCGGCGGCCAGGCGCAGCTGCATTGCGGCGCCGACGAAGGCCGCCAGCCCACCTACCGCTGGTGGCGTCAGTATGGACAGCTCCAGGCAGGACGCAGTGTGGGTCAGGTAAGTTCCTCCTCTGGAATCCTGTAGAAACCGAAAGTAAGTCATTTTCCCCTCCCAGGAGAAGCTCTCCCTGGACAATGTCCAAGCCAACGATGCCGGCACCTACATCTGCACGGCCTCGTACAGCGACGGCGAGACGGCGGACTTCCCCAACATCCTGGTGGTCACCGGAGCCATACCGCAGTTCCGCCAGGAGCCGCGCAGCTACATGAGCTTCCCCACCCTGCCCGACTCCTCCTTCAAGTTCAACTTCGAGTTGACCTTCCGCCCGGAGAGTGACGATGGCCTCCTGCTCTTCAATGGCCAGACCCGGGGCAGCGGCGACTACATCTCGCTCTCGCTCAAGGATCGTTATGCCGAGTTCCGCTTCGATTTCGGTGGCAAGCCCCTGCTGGTGCGGGCCGAGGAGCCGCTGGCCCTCAACGAGTGGCACACGGTGCGCGTCCATCGCTCCCGTCGCGACGGGTACATCCAGGTGGACGAACAGCATCCGGTGGCCTTCCCGGCGCTGCTGCAGGTGCCGCAGCTGGACCTGATTGAGGATTTGTACATAGGCGGCGTGCCCAACTGGGAGCTGCTGCCCGCGGAGGCGGTGTCCCAGCAAACAGGCTTCGTGGGCTGCATCTCTCGGTTGACCCTGCAGGGACGCACTGTGGAGCTGATGCGCGAGGCCAAGTTCAAGGAGGGCATCACCGACTGCAGGCCGTGCGCGGAGCGACCCTGCGCCAACGATGGGGTGTGCCTCGAGAGCCAGGCCACCGAGCAGGCCTACACCTGCATCTGCCAGCAGGGATGGACGGGCAGGGATTGCTCGGTGCGTGGAGCCCAGTGCACGCCGGGCGTGTGTGGAGCCGGCCGATGTGAGAACACCGAGCGGGACATGGAGTGCCTGTGCCCGCTGAACCGGACCGGCGACCGGTGCCAGTACATCGAGCACCTGAGCGAGCACAGCCTGAACTTCAAGGACAACAGCTATGCGGCCTATGCCACGCCGCGGGTCACCAGGGTCAACATCACCCTCGCCGTGCGTCCCTCCAGCCTGGACGACTCGGTGCTCCTGTATGCCGCCGAGTCCAGCCTGCCCAGCGGCGACTATCTGGCCCTGGTGCTGCGCGGCGGCCACGTGGAGCTGCTGATCAACACGGCCGCCCGGCTGGAGCCAGTGGTGGTGCGATCGGCGGACCCGCTGCCCCTGAATCGATGGACCCGCATCGAGCTGCTGCGCCGCCTGGGCGAGAGCATCCTGCGGGTCGGAGACGCTACTGAGCGCAAGGCCAAGGCCCCGGGATCCGGGCGCATCCTCTCCCTGAAGACGCCGCTCTTTGTCGGAGGCTACGATCGTTCGACGGTGAAGATCAACCGGGACGTGAACATCACCAAGGGCTTCGATGGCTGCATCTCGCGGCTCTACGACTCGCAGCGGTCCATCCACCTCCTAGCGGACATCAAGGATGCGGCCAACATCCAGAACTGCGGCGAGCTGAACGAGATTGGAGGCGCCAGCGATGGCGACAGCGAGCCCCTGCCCCCACCCATGCCGGAGATACCCGACGGCGGAACCGATGAACTCCAGCCCTATGCCATGGCCCCCTGTGCCAGCGATCCCTGCGAGAATGGAGGCACCTGTCGGGAGCAGGAGGAGCGAGCCATCTGCTCCTGCCCGCTGGGCTTCAGCGGCAAACACTGCCAGGAGCGTAAGTCGATCTATGATTGCCCGAATGAGTCCCTCAATTAATCCTAAAATCCCATCCCCTTTGCAGACATCCAACTGGGCTTCAATGCCTCCTTCCGCGGCGATGGCTACGTGGAGATCAATCGCACCCAGTTCGATCCCGCCCTGGAGCAGGAGTACAGCTCCGTGGCCATTGTCTTCACCACGACCAAGGCCAATGGCCTGCTGGTCTGGTGGGGTCAGCAGGCTGGGGAGGAGTACACCGGCCAGGACTTCCTGGCCGTGGCCGTCGTCGATGGCTATGTGGAGTACTCGCTGCGCCTGGATGGCGAGGAGGCGGTGATCCGCAATAGCGATACCCGCGTCGACGATGGAGCGCGGCACATTGTGATCGCCAAGCGGGTGGACAACACCGCCATGCTGGAGGTGGACCGCATCCTGCACTCGGGCGAGACGCGACCCACCAGCAAGAAGATGATGAAGCTGCCGGGCAATGTGTTTATCGGTAAGGGATCTCTAGGGGTTTCTCTCTATTTCTCTGACTCTCCTGACCGAATCCTTTACTTAATCCTTTCCAGGCGGCATTCCGGACATTGCGCAGTTCACGGGCAACCGCTACACGCACAACTTCCATGGCTGCATCGTGGTCGTCGAGGGCGAGACCGTGGGCCAGATCAACCTGAGTCCCGCCGCCATCAACGGCGTCAACGTCAACGTCTGTCCCGCGTAAGTAGCCTTCGATATTCCCTTCTTCCTTCCTTCGATTAGCCTTCTACTCGGTTCTAATCCTTGCCTGCGATTAGTCAGTGGCATCCCTCTAGCCTCGTCTACCAGGAGATCGGTGACGACATCGACATCGCTGTGGATGCCAGGGACTCCAGCCACGAGGCTGGCTTCTTCGATGAGCTGGATCAGCCGCCGCCGGTGCATATCTTCTATCCGCGTCCCAAGCTCAGCGAGTTTCCCGCCAGTCACGGGCTATCGTTATCGATATCGATATCGCTATCGATGTTATTAAGTCTAGGACTATCGATTGGGCTTCTGGCAATGCCTCCTTGCTTGCTAGCAGCTTCCAGCTAGGCTCGATTAGTCGGTGATCGATTCAAGAATCGATATTAAAACTATTGAACGGAGGCCCCCTTCCTATCGATTATCATATAAGCGGACTTGGGATCGATCAATATACGATATTGATAAATAGGTTCCATGTCCGTCAACCCTAAAAAAACCTGCGGTTATGGCACTTTTTAAGCTCGCGCGATCTTCGATCTTTATCGGGAGTTATAATAATAATCGATAACTTAGCTAGTTGAATTAGAACGTTTATAGTTTCTAGCTTGAAAAATATCGAAATTATCGATTTTCTAGAACTTAATATTAAGCGAGGAAAGTTCGTGAATTATTTAAATCGTTTAATAGTTTCTAGCTTGAAAAAAATATCGAAATTATCAATTTTCTAGAACTTAATATTAAGCGAGGAAAGTTCGTGAATTATTTAAATCGTTTATAGTTTCTAGCTTGAAAAAAATATCGAAATTATCGACTTCCTAGAACTTAATATTAATCAAGAAAAGTTCGTGAATTATTTGAATCTACAAATATCTATATTATTTTCTATCTATATTTCGAGTGCCATAGCCGCAGGTAACTATATCAAGTCATATACCTTTGGGAGTGTTACAATTGGAATTATCGTGCCATATCATCGCAGAATATCATGTTATATTATACAAAGTATAGTTAAAGTCGCAGCCATATAAACGGAGATAGATAATCGTCTAGAGTTAAGCCAGGACTAACATATAAGTGCGTTTTTTTTTCCTAGTCAATTAGGTAGCACCGGAGATATTGTTACAGATCTTATCTATATAGTCTTAGCCACTTCTAGTTGGATTGTTCTCGTTTCGAAGCCAAGCTCAGGGCACACACCACTTGAAAGCCATATATATCTCTGATTATACTCGAACTATAGGTAGAAACTTGTGCTTAGCTAGGAAGAATCCCTAAAGTTTAGATTCAGTGCATTTCAGTTCTATAAAGCATATAAATTCCCTCTTTATACTTGTCAATTAATCTCCCTGATCTCAATTAACCATCATTTTATCTAGCTAAATACTTCTATAGTTTCAAAAGCGTTCTAAATTATCGGTAGTTAATTATCCCTTAGATATATTACATGTTTAAAGTCACAATTATAAATATGTATAATCCGATCGGTCAATGTATGAATGTAAGTAACGAATGATGGAGAAATCAAAGTTCTTCGCGTTGAGACAAAGTCTGATATTGCAGCTTAGCGAGGCTTTTAACCAACACTGGCTTATCCTGTTTTACCCAGCACTGAATAGGAATAATTAATGCCTCTAATGCCTATTATTAGTTAGTGAATTCAGTTGGGGCTATAGAAGAGATATTCTTTATATTTATTTCGACTTTATATTATATTTTATATATTTTTATGTTCAGCAAAGATTTTTAGCCAACACTGGCTGATTCATAATAATTTAACCAACACTGGAAAACAGTTTATTTACTCTTTTGGTTGATTTTTGTGGTCTTATTTCCCTTGAACTTCTTTAATTCCTTAATTTACTTTTGTAATTTTCCTAATTTCCCTAATTTTTGCATTTATTTCTTTATTTTTATATACTTTTCCACACCAGTCACGAAGAGAGCCTGGGAGGAACCGAACCGCCAGTCGTCTGAGAGGACACAACCAGCAACCGAAATTAGCTTTTTAATTAAATAACATTAACAAAAAGAAACCATTTTTATATATACAAAACATACGAGAATAAGCCCAAGCAAAACCCAAAAAAAAAAAAATTAAATATTATATGGCGTACAGATAACATGAAAAAAAAACAACAAAGAGAAACGATCACTTCTACGACTAAAAGAATGCTTCTTCGATCCTTAAGCCTAAGTTAAAGATTGTTAGCAAGGAACAAGCGCGGATATCACAAAAGCAAAATACACACGCACAGATGTTTTTTTTTTGGAAATTAACCTGCGAGAAGTGAAACGAAACAGAAACAATAATACAGATAATGCTGAATAATACAAATACATAATGCAGATAAAGCCTAGAATCTAAGAACTAACTAACTAACTCGAACAAAAACAACAACAACGCATACTAGCCAACTTGCAACCACAACAACAACAGTAAAAGCAATAAATGCTCAATAGTTGAAAGCATTTTTTATATTTTATAATTTTAGTTTCCTAGCTTGTAACTACAACTACGACTCTTTTTTTTTTTAATTGTTTTGTGGAAAAACTCCCCAGTGTAAAATCGGAACGCACACGCACACTCACATAATTAATTAAAAGAAATACCAATTGATACCATTTAATGATATGAAAAAGAAGGAAAAATACCAACTATGAATGCAACTATTGTGAACGAACGAAAACTGTTGAGTGGATAAAAAGCAACAAAAGCAACAAGCAGAAGATATATTAAAATGAAATCAACAACAATTTTGGCACGTGTTTGTTTTGGGGGGGTGTGGGAGGTGAGGGTGGGAGTGGGAGCATGCAGGACTCGGACGCGTAGAGAGAGGAGAGCCACTCGCGCAGCTTCTAGCGCTCGTTCTTCGGCTCTGCTTGGCTCTCCTTCGTCTCTGCTTCGGCTCGGGTGGTGGTCGGCGGCCGCACAGTGGCTCATTTTCCGAAAACTCGTTGCAAAAGTTGGATTTCGGGTTGTTGAATTTAGCAAATGTTTTGATACCATTCAATTAGGAATTGATCAAGCTATTAAAAAACAAAATTTTATAATTTACAACATTTTTTTTGTACTTATAATCGCTGCTCAAATTTAACAATTATTCTGTACTTGCAAAAACTTGCTAAATCGACAGATTTAAACTAATTTTTCTAAAAAAGTAGTTAAGCCCAAAGAAAAAAATATATTTTTCTGTTTTAAGGAACCAATTTTAAATCTGAATTAAAAAGAAAATGCAAATTTTTGTTTGAACTTCTATTTTTTTTAGATTTTTAAAATAGAGTATTTTTATATATTAAATTTTTAGTGGAAAATAAAAAAAAAATGCGTTATTTCGCCGAGCTCTAGATAATACTAAAAATTAGTGGAGATATTCAACTAACAAACTAAAAAAAACCATTGCTACAATTGTGAGCATTTCGAGATATTGATAATTTTTCATACCAACTCATGCTGCCAAACTGCAGGCCAGCAAAAAGTATGGGTTCAAATACCGGAGTTGCAAAAAAAAAATGTTTTTTTTTCAATTTATTTACAGAATGAGTATTATAAAATATGTTAAATCATTTTGAGTTTTAAAATTCATTGATTCCTATAAAAAAATGTTTTTTTTTAATAAGAAATCAAAAGTTTTAGTTTGTCGAATTAATTACGCCTCTTTTGGTGGGCGTAACCTAAAAAACGTACTACCTAAAAAATTTTGGAGATTTGTTAATTATTATACAAAAAATTAAGTAGATACCTTCAATAGATCAAAAGTTATTAATTTTGCAACGTGTTTTGAGAAAACGAGCCACTGTGCGGTGGTCGGCGGCCGGTGTGGTCTCTCGGCTGCTGCTGCCCTCGGTTCACTTCGTTTCGCGCCGCCGAGCAAGACAGTCGTGTGTGCCGCACAGAGTGAAAGAAGGGAGAGAGCGCGGAATAGAAAGAAAACAGTCGCCCTAGTCCCGTGTTAATTACCTTTATATTTATTTACCTTTTTTTTGGGTTCCCAACTGTTTCAAAATCCAGTGAGTGTTAATTTTAATTCTTCTTGAAAATACAAAGAAACAACGTAAGAAAATCCCGAAAATCCCCAGCGAGAGAGCGAAAAAAGTGCGTGTGCCAAGTTTGTTTTTATTTTTAAAACGGCAACCGGCTAAAAAGAAGCGGCCGCAAACACCTAATAACAATAAATTATGGTCCCGGCGGAACATCAACATCAATAATTCCGAAAATGTTTGTCAATTGCCGGGGACAGGGATGCCGAAACTGAATCAAACCGATCGAAGATCAAATATCGGCGGATGTGACTAAGAGCCACGAAATTCAATTTAAAGCCGATGCCAATCTCTGTGTTTTTCTTTTTGTTCCCTGTTTGTTGTGTGTGTGTGTTCGAAGGGCTTTGAAAATGCCATAAAATTTTAATAGGTTTATTTTATTTGGGTTGCCTTAGTTAGTTTTTTTTTTCTCGTTTGTTACTTCCCTTTGTCGTTGATGAGAAAAATCGCAAGAATGCCGCCGCGCCAAGTGATCAAAATCTAATCAAAGTATTTACCGTTCGTTTAGCGCAGCGGAGAGGGAGAGGACATCCCCAGTCTCGCCCTTCGGAAATCGCAAATCGCTCTGCAAATCGCAGCAATCACAGGTGAGTGTGCGTAACGGTAAAGTGTCTTGTCTGGAAAGTAGTTCAGCTGGTCAGTTGAGTCCGTAAATGTCCGTAAGAGCCCCCCAGACCACCCCCCTTGCTTCCTTCGACCGGGGGCCACCACTGCCATATCGATCGATTCCAGTTGACAGGTTTGTGCTTGTGCCTGCGCGCGATGGCCATGTGGTTATGTCCTTTTTTGGGCCGCCAGGTGACCAACTGTCGTCCGCCGATCGTTGGCCGATGGCCAATTGCCAATTGCCAATTGCGCCGATTGCGCCGATTGCCGACCGCCGGACTGCCGTTACTTTATGTGTCAGCGATGCCCCCAAAACGATGTTGTTGCTATAATAATAACAACAACAGCAACAACAACGGCGACAACAAGTGCTGCACATCAAATTTATCACGAACATAAACCAGAAAACAGCCGAGTATCAAACCTGTCATGGGTGGTAGTGGTGGGGGGCTAGTGGTTCCCCCCCATTGGAAGACCATCCTTCATTCCCCCCTTTTCCGCTCGTTGATAACATTAATGAACTGTCTACGACTGAGCACCAGAATAGAAAAGCCAAAAAGGAGAGCGAGGAAGAGAGAGAGGGAGAGGAGGAAAGGCGCGCACAACTACAGTGGCTCCTCCCTGGGCAACGTCAAACTCCTTTTTACGAATTGTTAAGCAATAAATTTTATAGCAAATTTTATTGTTGATAACAGAAGATTAGTCACAATTTTGGCTTATCAAAAATCACTTAAAATGCAACAAGAATTCCCTTACATCCACCTTGCTCTCAACCTGTTCGTCTTAGTGGGGCTCGCCTGTGCTTGGCAAGAGAGTCACGCATATTTCTGTTGCCATTGGCAAAAGGTGAGAGAGCGCGGAATGCAACAGGCAGCTGGTCGCAGAACAAGATCAGCGGAGAGCGCGCGCGAGAGAGAGCCAAGTGCTCTGATGATCCTGACTGGTAACGAACGACTTTCGCAGTCTTACCATGTGGTTCTTGACTGGTAACGAAACTCAGTCGGTGCTGCAGTCACAGCCAAAACCGGAGAGCATTCCCATTTTCCTGCACTAACAATAAATCAAAGGCTGGGGAAAAAGCCCAACAATAAAAATCAAGGCAAGTGTCGTCGTCTCATTCTGCAGGCCGAGCAAGGGAAGGGCCAGAGACTGGGCAGTGATGAGGATGGGAACACAAAGGAAGGGGAATGGGAATGAGAATGGTCACTGGGCAGAGGCCTCCGCAGCGACGTCGGCCGAGTCTTTGTCTCGTTGTTGATGGGATTTCATTATTACTTTCGATTGTGGCCCATTGAGACGGAGAGTTCCTTCGTCGTTCTTGGTTCTCCATCGAAAGTGCAGACAAACAAAAAGGTCTCTGGGTCCAAACAAAAATAAACACACCGGAGAGCAGCACCATCATCATCATCATCGCCACCACCACCGTCATCGTCTCCATTCGCATTCTCATACCCATTCCCAATTCCCAATCCCTATACCGATGCCCAATCCACATCCACATCGTCATCTTGCCCAGCTCCTTTGCTGCACTCTAATCGCATAAGCAGATAGACGACCATGTGAATGGGAACGAGAGGATGAGGATGAAGATGAGGATGAGATGGGCCCACACTGAAAGAAGGTAGAAAATAAATAAAGCGATAAATGGAAAATAAATTTCAAAAAATTGCTTTTCAAGTGGACCCACGAAGGTTCTCTCCAGTCACCAGTCACCCCATTCATGAGCCCCCGCCCACGTTCTGTTCTGTTCTGTGTGTTCCCTGGTGGCCTCGACGCTGGGCTACCGATCTGAAACTCGGCCAGAACAGGTCCTCGGCATCGCTTAATCTCTGTATAATGAAACCATTTGAATAGGTTTAGCATAAAGCGAGATAATTGGGTTGGAATGCAGAGGCCTAAGATCGTAACTAGTGACGATTAACCCCTCGATGAGCTCAATCACTCAACTAATTTGGAGCCATAATTTAGCATTCTAAAGACCATTTCGGTCTGGCCATAATTACCCTATACTCAGCGCTCAAGTTTCATGGCCAAAGCGATCGAGAGATCGATTCTCGCACTCCATTAATACTGATCCACTGATCTAGTTTCCCAGCCATATATCCCCATTAAACCATATCTCTCGCAGTCATAATGAGGAAAGCAGAATGCGCCCGAGTGCATTTCCCATCAAAATTAGACATAGACATTGACACCTTTTCCCCTGGCGAGATGGGGATTTGGATTTCGATTGAGACTCGGATTCGGATTCGGATTCCTACGATTTTCGGTTCCGTAAAAACGGCGCATAAAAATCGTTTCACGCCACGCCGAATGGGCCCCAGAAATTATGATTAATGTTGAAAACATAAATTGGATTTGATTTCTGTTTGTTTGCCGCTTTCGTGCAGCTTTGTCTCGCTTTTTCTCGCTCTTTTTTCGGTGTTTTTTGGCCGGTCTTCGGTCTTCATGGCTTTTATTATTATTTTTTTGTATATATATATTTTTTTTTTTTTGCTAGGTAGCCGCCGCCGCCTGTTCATTAGCACAGACTAATCATTGGAGCACAAGAGGCGGCCGTAGGGCAGGCGGAGGAGCGGGTTCAGGCCCCAAAGGTGGCAATCAACGTGAATGAATGAATGGTTCAAACTCGCCTCGACTCGAGTCTT
Source organism: Drosophila triauraria (assembly GCA_014170255.2). Taxonomy (NCBI): domain Eukaryota; kingdom Metazoa; phylum Arthropoda; class Insecta; order Diptera; family Drosophilidae; genus Drosophila; species Drosophila triauraria. The sequence continues at coordinate 1,935,802 of CM024333.1, read as the reverse complement.
GTGAATGAGCCTGAGACTGAGACATGAATGGGGGATAAGTTCGGGGCAGGAGGGGATCTTCACATTTTTTTTACGTTTTTCTTGTGATCTTCCCTTCAGCGGAAGTGTAATTGCAGGCCGAATTGGCCCGGATTCCGATTCGGATTTGGAATTGGGAGTCATCCTCTTTCCGAGCGGCGTCTTTGCCTCAAAAAAGGGTAAATTAGCTTCACAAAAAAACCAAAGAAATAAAGAAAAAGTAAAGACAAATGATGCTGAGGTAGCTGTAGTATCCGTGGGGCAGATAGAAGAAGCCGCAACCGAAAACGGAAGCGCATTACAAGCCGCCAACGTAATGTGATCACATATGTTCTCGGCTGAACACAGCCACGCCCACACGTCCCCCGACGAAGAAGAAAAGGTTAATCGAGGGGAAGGAGGCGAGTATCTTAGGCACGTAGATCTCCGGCTTATCGCACTAAAGACATCGGTAGCACTCGGAGCAGCCACATTAATTGCCAGGGATATTGGTTCCTAAAAAAAAGTGGAACTAGGGGAAATAAATGCGGGAATTTTTATGAGCCAAGCCAGCAAATCACATACCGAATACGTGCTTTTTGGTATTTCATTCTGAGATTTATTTGTTTTATTAGGAATCCAAATTTAGGTAATATAAGAGAGCTTAAATATCAAAAAACCAGGGACTGAAGCTTCGTATTTTATATAGAAACATATAATAAAAATAATAAATAATAAACAGTGACTGAGACTTAACCAGTGAAAGCAGTGGAATTTCCAACCGCAGAAACAGAAGCACGAGCAGGCTGAGAGCTGGGGAATCGGGAGCAGAAGTGGGCTGTGGAGTAGGAGTACATGCCATGGGCGGGGAGACAAAGACAGTAGTGCATAAATAAATGTTACCCGTCCCGGTCCCGGTACCCGAACTCTTCTCTTATCAGCGGGGACATCGGCGGGCCGTGACGATGACAACAGCAGCAGCAGCAGCGGCGGCAACAAGAGTGACAACAGCAACATGGACAGCAACGGCGACAGCAATCAGAGCGCTTTGCGTCTGCGCGACAGCCAGAAAGGGAAACAGAGACCGAACCGAGGCAGACACAGACAGGAAGTGGGCTATTTGCACTCCAATCCCAAAACAAGTCATAATTTTCGACAATGGCCCGCAGACGACACGGACACGGAATCCGGAGGGACAGAGACAGGCTCGGTTACGTGGAATTCGGAATTCGGTCCTCTATCGCCGCAATCTCCTCCTCCTGCTGGCTCTGAGTTTTGATAAAGTGGCTCGTCGTCGTCGGCGGGACGAGAGACATTTAATAAGCGACAATTTAGCGCTGAGTCTGACATTGACACAGGTAGAGAGTCGTCGCAGTTAACAATGGTCGTCCGATCCAGACCAGGTAGCGCTCAGGAACTCCGGCAAGTGTTCGCTGGGAAATCCAGAGGGATGTGCGGATGTGATATCTTCTGGGGCGGATCAGGGCCTGGTCTATAAAACCAATTTTGAACGCTTCGCAGAGACAAAGGAAGTCTAAGAATATCGGATCAAGAAGTAAAGTGAATGAAACGATTTTGGAATTTAAATAAGGGTTACTTGAAAGCAATTGAATTATAATCTAGACATAATAGATTAACTTTAACTCTGGAATAGGGTCGCCAGAATCAAAGCAATAATAGAACTCCCGAAAAAACAATAGAAAGCTTATGGCTAATCAATGAATCAACATAAAAGCCAGACTGCTTGATGGATTAGAGTCTCTCAGCCTCAGCTGCTCTTTCACTGCGCCGGCACACACCTGTTGGAAGCAGTTTTTAATTAGAGCCTTCCCCCTAGAGAGTCAGAGGGTCAGAAAGGGGTCAGAGAGTCAGAGGCCTGGGGCTGCGATGATGTATTCATTTCCCACAAAACGCTGTGAAAATATTGAATAATCGAACTGCTTTGATTTCGGACAAACTAACTAACCAACTAGGAGGAGGAGGAGGCACTCGGAGCTGGGCCGGCCCAGCACGTAGCTGTCAGCGTTAGAAGGGGCCCACGACCGCCAGCTGTGAATGGGTTGAGCGGCTGAGAACATTTGTGAACTCAATTAAAATAGCAGACGATCATTGGTATGTCTACCTCGAGAGCTGGGAGCCGGGAGCTGGGAGCTGGGAGATCCCATGCAAATGCTGCTGCTTGGCAACCGAGATTCCAATTCCGATTCTGATTCCGATTCGAACTTTGCACGTCTCCGTGGTAATTAAACCTGCGTGGAAATAGGAGAAAAAAAAATACAAAACGAAATAAACACATACCGGAGTAGGCAGTAACTTGAGGCGGAGAAGGTGGTGGCGGAGCGGGACGGGACGGTACGGGACAGACCGCGAATGAATAGACAGACATTCCTCGGCCACCGTGGGGCAATTAGAAAATGAGTTCGAAGCCAGGCCGGCAATCGCGAACGCGAACGCCAACGTTCCGTTCCATTCCAAGATCGGAGATCTTTGAGCTCCAAGCTCCGAGCTCCAACTCGAGTCATAGATCAGCGTTCATGATAAGCCAGATCTGGAAAGAGTTAAAGCACTCGAGAGAGGCCGCCACATGCGGACTATGGAATACCTATAGGTCAATGAGTTGAGCTCCCCCAAGATCTGAAGTTATAGCAAGTCTTAAATTGTAGATATAAATAATCAATCCTTAGGTTCTATTTGGAATTTAAAACTTCTCTGTAGAATCTCTTAATAGATCATTCTCTACTAGGACCTCTCCACATAAAGATCCAATTCAGAGCTTCTCTGGAGAAACCCTTTATTTTATTTAAGAACTTCTCCATATGAAGATCAAACTTTCACTATACTAAGAATAATATTACAAATTATTCGATTCGATTTGGATTTCAGAACTTCTCTGTAGAAACACTTAATAGATCATTATTTTACCTTAAAAACCCCTCCATATAAAGATCTAAAAGCGTAAGACTGACCTTTCCCCTTGAAAAAAAAAAAAAACATAACATTAAATGGTCACCAAGTGTGATCACATTTCATGTAGTGTTACCAAAGGTTAAAATCCATTTAGGATTATGGCACATTCCGAACACTTAGTACTTGTCATTACCCGTGCAGGGAGCACCCTATACTCTCGCAGCGAAACAGGGTAGCTGCTGCGTGAGTAGAAAGCAAGTTGGGAGGTAGATCGCTTCCAGCTTCAGCTTGGAATTTTCTCGTCTTTCTCTCTTTCCCCCTTTTTTTTGGCTTGCTTTTCTTTGGTTTGATTTTTTGAAAGTCTCTTGCACCGGTTTAGAGAAGTGATTAGCAAAGGGGAGCGATATCCATACACATACAAACATACATACATATGTGGTTGGCAAAATCTGTAACTGTAACTGTAGCTGTAACTTCCCGGCTCTGTGTAACGGCACCAAGCTTAACCTCTTGCACCCGTTTTGAAAGCAGAAGATCAGACATCGATCACATTTAATGATGTCTCCCTCGTTCCCCCCCCCTCGCTTTCCTTAATTGGAGGATCAATTTGCTCACTCGATCGAAACCAAAGGGGTTTGGGATTGGGGCTGGCAATAATGGGTGGCTGCCAGTGGGGTTGGGGCTGAGCCAATTTGGCATCCCCACTGAATGGAATGCAATGAACCGTGCAATGAACTGCGTTCCATTGCCAGCTGTTCCAGCGCAACGGCAACAACAGCAGCTCACTCGCACGTTCATTCATGGAAATCATGGAAAATGGAATGGTAGCTGGCAAAGGCGAAGAAGGGCGGGGTAAGGTAAGCCGCTAGCGGTTCGTTTCGGGCTTAAACGGATTTCATTCATAAACAGACGCCGCACAAAGTTCGAGTCCGCGACAGAGTGAGAGGCATAGAGAAGCGAGAGATGCAGACAACAGGGTCGCCCACGCGGGAGAGACACGGGAGGAGGGGCAGAACTAGCTACCTGGCAACAGGAGATAAAGGTGGGAGAAAGAAAGAGGCTGGAAGACTGCATTCTTAACTGCTCTATTACAAACAATAAGATACAGTGAAAATTGGGTAACAAATATTTAGCAGAAAAGGTTTTAAGTTCATGAAAAGGGTATTTAAAAATTGTACGGGAATTTAATCCGTTCAGTGGTACTTTTTTATTTTGAGAATATGCAACCTAAGAAAGTTGACTTTATCGAGGTACCACTGTAGCTGAAGGAGTTAAACGGAAAGAGAGATGGCAAAGGGAAAGGGGGATAGGAAAACAGTGGCTGCTGCATCCGCATTTGCATAAGGGACAGACAGGGAGAGAGACAGAGGAAGAGCGACTGGCGGCGGCTTGATGGAGACCCACAGTCACGTTTGTCATTTTTTAGTCTCGAATTTTGTTGTTGTGCTTAGCCGAGTTCACCTTGAAGCGCATACCAAAGATGAAGAAGAAGTTTAAGAGAAGGAGGAGGACCGGACCCAAGGCAACCTTTTCATCGATTGTGTCTCTCTGCTCCTCCAGCCACCACTGATTTTTCCCCCTTCCCGCTTTCAATTCACTGGAAATCCGAACTGCATTCCAAGGCATCTCGGCGAGATCATCGGGAATCAGTGGAAGAAGAATAAATCCAGGTTCTCTAGTCCCTTCCTTCTCTCTCTCTCTCTCTCTCGCTTAGCTAATTGTTTCCGACTTCCCTCTTTCCCTGGACTTGGACTCTTTCCAAGGCAAAAAAAAAATAAATTGGAATCAATGGAAATATATTTATAAATAAAAGGGATTTGCGCTTAGATTTCCTCAAGGAGAATTTGATTCCATAAACATGGTTTCTTGGAAATTTGAACTTCTGTATATTAGAGCTTTAAATAAATATTTAAGCCAATATCTTGATATCCAAGTGTGCCCAGATATTGAGTAAATATGATATAATGCCAGCTAGGTAAAAGGAGCTTCTTTGTAGGATCCCCCAAAGGCGAGTTTCCGGTCTTCAAATCTCAAACCCCAAAAATAAAGAATACGAATTTTTCTGTGTTTTTGTTTGCACTTCAAATTTCTATTTCTTGGTTTATTTTCCTTGTTTGGGCTTTCGTTGTTACGTGATAAAAACTTTGTTGTCCATTAATTCGGTGGCCCGATAAGGAGTCCCTTTTCGGACCCCAGTTATAAGGAGAAGGGGCAGGGGGCAGGGGCAGATACACACACGCACACGTTCCTCGGCTGCGGGTAAATAAGCGAAACAAATAAAAACAAAATTCAATTGGGTTTATTGCATTTCATGTGAAAAGCAAACCGAACGCAGAGCGGAGCGCACGAAAACGATCCGCTGATCCCCCATCCCCTTCCCCTCCAGAATCGTTCATCAAATCTAATGCATTCAACGCGGTTCAATCATTCAATCAAGCACGAATTTGGGCCAAAGAACCCGCCCCCCCTCTGTCAGCTGGTGAGCGCCCCCCTTTTACGCACCACTAAGCGGCGCCTTACTCTCCACTCTTCCGCTTAACTCTCCAATCGCTCTGTCTCTCCCTCTCTCTTTCCATGTTCTTCGTTTGTTTCAATTAAATGCCAAAATGCCAATTAATTAAAAGCCCATAACGGTAGCCAGAGCCCCCCACGGCAGCCCCTTTGGAGCCAGCGAGCCGCCGCCACTGCGGGTTGATCTAAATTACAAATTTGTCGTACCCGAAAATAGATAATATGATCTAATAAAACCGAAAGAGCAGTCGCACGACAATAAAAAGCAAGAGGCGTCACAAAGGCGGAGCCGCCACAGGTGAGAGGGGGTCTGCGAGGGGGTGCGAAAGGCACTCGAAAAAAAAGTTTCCCAGTATTTTGACTTTAATTTAAGGCAATTACATTTAAAAAAAATATTTTCTTAAAATTCATAATTATTGGAAAGTATTTCTGTTTTTTTATGGGCTTAATTTTTCTTTAATTTAAAAAACATAAATTCTTAACGTGTAGATTGTAGAATCTACAATTTTATTTGCTCACTCTCTCTCTCTCTTTCTTTGTTTTAACTCTCCTTCTGATTCTCCTCCTCATCCGTTCCGCTTTGGCCTGTCTTCCGTTCTTCAGTTTGCTTTCGGCTCATGTTTATTTCTGTCTGCCACGCCCCATTGCGCCTACGTGTCTGAATTTCTGCATCAATTGCATTTTTCATGGGAAACCAACTCGAGACGGAAAGGAAATCTTCACTTTGCCTCTTTATGCCATTGCATTTCGTCGTCTTACGAGCCATTCCCACTTATAGACCCCATTCTATAACCCATTCCCACTCTCCTGCTCAGAGCCCCCCTATTTTATAGGCGAAGAAATACCAAAATACTTGAGATGACCACTTAAAGCAAACTGACAAAGTTGCAAATGGACAGTAAACAAGTTAAGAAGCACTAAAATTCTAAATAAGGGGTTATTTTCATGGATTTAAGGGTATTGCATTTAAAAATACTATAATAATAGGACCTCTAGAAAAACTCCTTAAAAATTATTATTATACTATGGTGGACTGAATCTATAAAGATATCCCAATGTATAGCTTAATATTTAGATCTTTTACATGAGATCCTTTTTCTAGGAACTGTAAGCATCTTAGCTTTAATTCCTTCTTTAATTATAAAATTCATTTAGAGATAGATTGTGATATAGATCAATATTTCATAGATTTATATAGCTTAAAATGATATCTATTTACATAAGATCCTCTTTCTAGGATTTAATTTTATCCTTAGTATCATTCCCCCTATTTTTTTACCCTCTGATAGACACAGATTTTGGCATAGATCCATTTCTCAGCGAGTTTCATCCAAGCTTCTAATTATTATCTTTAAAAACTTAACTAAAATAAGACGTCGGTCTATTGTTTGAGTGCGTGTCATAAAGCCCAGTGCCACAGTTACAAAAATTTGTAAAAAAAATAAACCCACTTCCTGTATTTACAATGTATTATATCCCCCCAATTTATAGCCGTAATATCACCCTGTAATTTACTGCAATGCCTGATGGTTATTGAGTGCGACACAGAGAGTGGATGGAGAACGAACAGCGACGCGTGCTTAATTGCATAATTAATTTGCATCTCTTCTTTGTGGCTCTGTTGTTGATTGCACGTTTTGTTTATTTCAATTTCTGGCCGAGACGCGCCGGGCCCGGGCCGGGCCAATTGAGTTGTTGTGATCGCAACCCCGCCGAACACCCGCTCACCTCTTATTAAACAATTGCCCCTCTGAGCTCGGGGATTGATTAAATTTCGACTGTCCGTCGATGACGAAATAATGGCCGCTCCGCTCGAGAGAAGCTTGGATTTCAGTCGCCAATTCGGCAAATTTCGCGACTGCAAAATTTATGCACTCAACACACACTCGCACACTCTCGGAAGGCACACACACTCGTAGCTGAAAGCCGACACCGCTGCACGTTCCTCGGCCAAGTGTGGATGAGTGGGCAGACTTCCCAGTCTTCGGTCTTCGGTCCTCAGACTTTATTTTTCGCCTACGGTTTCCAAGTGACTGAGGAATCAAAGGAAATCTTCCGAAATCGATTTCGAACGTGGCAATACATTTTTAAAAAATATTGAAAATAATAAGAATACTTTATTTTTATAAAGAAAATTGCAAGGTTTCTTTTTTTCAAGGATTTTGAATATTAACCATAAATATTTGATTTAGTTTGAGGAAGCTTGGATGATATTTCATTATTTATTTTACATTTCAAGTTTAATTATCAAAATTAATATTGTCCAGACCTTCTTTAGATTTTAAGGAGTATCACCTAGTCGCTATTTTCTCTAACAGTTAAATGGCTTCTTCCCTTGGGCATTTTTGCCTTTTTGCTTACTCGCGTGCCCTTGCAGCTATATATTTTCGATATGTATATTTACTATATGTATGGTATCAAATTTTATGCATGATGTTTATTTCTCTAACATTTTCGGTAATTTTATTCTCGATTTTGTTGCTGCTCCCCTCCCGACACCGACTATTTGTGCATAATTAAAATTAATGAACATATTAAGGGAGCCAGCTTGGGTGTGGAGCTGGCTGAACTTGGCGGAGGAGGCCGGCGGCAACAATGGGCCAAGTGGTTGACCATTGTCTGGCCCGCAGGTAATCGAAGAAGTTGGCGCGCGTTTTAAATTACCTTAAAAAGAAGAAATACAAAAAACCAACAAAAAATACACAAAAAGATCGACAGAACAGAACAAAGCTGAGGCTACAACAAAAAAGTGAGGCGAAAATTGTGACGCAAATTAAAATGTCGCAGCTTGAAAGAGGAAGCACAGGGCCCAACCCAAGATTTGAGAATTAAGTCTTCAGTCGGTGACCCTTTCGTGCCTTTTGGTTACTAAAGAATGAGTTTAAAAATAAAGCTTCAGTGATAGATATTTAAAAGAAATGGAATCTTTGAGATAATCATTTGTAGAAAATATAAATGAATTCTAATGAGGCTATAAATAATAACTACACTATAATATTATGCCATCTAAATGACTTCTTAATTGGAAACCCCTTTTAAAATCCGCAGCCAACACTGCCCTGCTTTCGGGGAAAACCAAAGGGGTTCCCCGCCTGTAAAGAGTCAGGCAAATGTGGGCCAATTTGGATGCCACCCGGCTTGTGGCAGAAATGAAAATGGGAAATGAGAAAAGAAAAACGAAAACGAGAGGCGGCGACTTTTCGGCGACTCTTGTGGCCGCCTGCCAACCAAAAAGCAAATGCAGCGGGGAATATGATCAAAACTTGCCAAGAAATAAAAAGCGAGAGGTGTGCTTGGGCTGCCGCCTTTTTATAATTTTTATTTTTTCATTTTCATATTTTTTGTTGCGAAAAAAACGAGAGAGAGAGACAATAATTTTGAGTGCGAGCGAGGAGTGTGCCTTGCATTTCCTGTTTGGCTGCCAAATTAGTTGATATTTTTCCCGTTGATGAATTTCATATTAATTTGCGCAATTTGCCATCGCGCCTCGCCGCCGCCTGTGTGGGCAGAAAGAGCCTAAGAGCCTCATTAATACCCCAAAAGGGGGAGGGAGAACGGGGTTGGGAAAGCGGTGAAAATGCGGGGAAATCTAATCTCTGACCATTAGGGCGCCCACATGTAACCCAAGTCGAAAGGAAATCGCTTCGAAGAGCAGCCGCAAAAGGTAGAAAATATTAAACGGGGTAAGCGAGCACTCAGAGAAAAGGTTTTAAAAAGGAAATTCTTAAAATAATTTATGAAAAAAAATTTAATAAATAAAAAATTATATAAAACAGTATGTAAATAATAATTTTCATAAATACATGATATAACAAGGCAGGGGTTCTATAAATATTAGTGAAATATTAACTTCCTTTAAAAAAAAAAAAAAAAAATTTAGATAAAAGCTTAGAATATTTGTATGTTGTGATTATATTCAATTATTATAAGATTATTAAAAATATACATCAAATATATATAAAATTACATTAAACTTAAAATAATTAGGACCATAAAACACCTTGTACTACCTTAGAAAAAAGTATTCCCTACTTTGGGGCCTGGGCTTACAGGGAAAAAAGCCAGAAACTATAATTATAGACCCAAAAAACCTGAAATTTCTCCCTGTGCAGCTGAAAAGAAAGGCAGAGACTGCAGACTACAGACTACAGATCGCTTTGGTAACCTCAGAGGCCGGCATCTCAGACCGGCTGCAGGGTGACATGGAAATAGAGATGGAAAAGCGCCGAAAAACAAAAATATCTCAATGCGGCTCGGGGGCAGGAATTTCAGCTGACGAATGTTTATGATAAATGGCCCAGTCCCCCTAGTTCCCCTCTCTTAACAAGCTTGTTACGTGGAAAACCAAAGGCGGAGAATTGGTCCGAAAAGGGGCCAAGAAACGAAGCCAAACGAAACGCAAATTGAAATTCCAAGATCAGAATCTAAGGAGGGCCGCCGCGGCGGACAACCAACAAATTATGGCAACGCACCAGGAAAACAAAGGCAAGCAGCGAGACGGCGCAAAAAATTGAATGCAATGAAAATCAAATAAATTGCAATGAAAAAGTGAAAAAGCCAAAGCTACCAACAGCAACAGCAACAACAATGACAACGATAGCAATCACTGAACATGGTGGGCCCAGCAGCCCAGACAAGTATTTGAAAAATTTATAATAGGCATGCAAATGAGGGAGATCCGGAGGAGGGTGCAGGGTGCAGGGTGCAGGGAATCGAATCGAAAATGGATAAGATTCGCCGTGAGCCAAAAAACCGGAACCGAACCCAGGCGAACCACAAAAAACAGCAACATAAAAACAGAAAAAAGGAATGCCAGCGATCGCCGAGTGCGCCAATTGAACGATATTCAAAACTGGACTCCACTGCAGAGGGAGCTCTCTCTCTCTCCTTCGTGCCACCCATCCAGGCCCACTCTGCTACCAATCCAAGACGGCTGAAGCCCCTTCAAGAGATGCCCCCTCTCAGATCAGGCAACGCATAAATTTTGGAGCATGCCGCCTTGCCTTGTCTTTGACTGCATCGATACCCTAAGATGGGTTGGGTTTTATTTGTTCTTTTGCAAACTAAAAAATGTATTATATATATTTTTTATATATTTTCTTAAAATCTTTACAATTTATTATAAAGAGAATAGTTTTCTTTTACGGGGAATATATAATGTAAATAGAATCAATGCATTTTTCTTTACAATTCTATGATTAGTTTATTTGCAAACTATAAAAAGTATTTTAAAAAGATTTATATTATGGTATATATATTTTCTTAGAATCTTTGCAATTTATTATAACGAAGAACCGATTTCTTTATGGGGAATTTATAATGTAAATCAATGCATTTTCTGTAGAATTCTATGATTAGTTTATTCGCTTTCAAGTCACGCAAGTCACAGTAACAGCTTTTGTTTGGAATCAATACACAATATTTATTTATAATTATAGAATTTTCTACTAAATTTAATAAGAAATACTGGTCCCTTTAATACCCTGAACTTTGATGGTGTTTTGTTTAGTTATTCCCCTTATTTAAAATGTAAAATTTCAGTAAAACATCGTTCCTTTTAGATTTTTTTGTATTTTACCTTACTTTTCAGGGTATTTAAGTGTTGGCTTCCTTTAAGTTCTTTCCCCCTTGTGACTGTTGTTATTTTAATATATGTTTTTCTTACTTATTTTTTTGCCTTTGCATTTTTTGCATTTGCCAGAATGAATGTGAATGTGAATGTGAAATCAGATGTCGATGGCTTTCACCCGCGGAATGCGAGCAGCGGGAAAATTAGCTCAAATGTCGTTGGTCGTTTGCTGCAGGGCGGCTAACAATAATAATAATAATAATAATACCAAGAAAAGGGGGAAAATTGCACCAAGCGGTGGCATTAATTATGACAAAAGTAAGAGGCAGGCCGGCAGGCAGCCGGCAACATCTGCAACAGTTGCACATCTGTGAGAACGATGCCGGGCTTCACACGCCCACGGAAAACTCGAGAGAAAAACTCAAGAAAACTCACACTCGGAGAGCGGCAGCGGCGAGAGATGTCGGTCGCCTATATGTTGGTGTCAAATGAAAAAGCTTCTCTGTCATTTATGCTGCCACTGCCACTGCAGCCGCTGCAGTTGCCACTATTTCTAATTCGCTGCCAAGTGAGTCATCAGCCAGCGAGAGAGGGGCAACACTTGGCTGAGCACCAGCAACATGTGGCAAAAAAAAAAAAAAATAAAAAAGAACAACGTTGCGAAATATGATATCTTAGGGCCCGTTGGGGATCGCAAATCAAATCGGAACACATTCCAGTTTCAAGTCCAAAGGTTCAGCTCTTTGGAAATGTCTTGAATTTGGCAAGATCGGCAAAGAAAATAAAGATCCGGCAGAGGCTGGGCAGAGAAATATTGATAGTACTTTATAATCTTTAAAAAATTGTTGACTTGGGACCTCTGCAGTATGGGCACACTTACCACTTGCGTTGCCCTATAATTCCCAACGGGCTCTAGCTGTTAACAAGTGGTAACCCCGTTAAATGCTGATGAGGGGCAACTCCTTCTTCCTCTCCCTTATTCTTTCTTCCTCTCTCTTGCTCTGTCTTCCTCTCTTTACCTCTTTCTTCCTCTCTTTTGCTCTTTCTTCCTCTCTTTCTAGCTCTTTCTTCCTTTCTCTTTCCTTGTAAAATAGCGCTTCCCGCTTGCATTGCCCTGTAATTCCCAACGCGTTCTAGTTGTCAAAAAGTGGTAACCCCGCTGAATGCAGATGAATGGCAACTCTTTCTTCCTCTTCCGTTCAAAAAACAGCTGAATCAGGTGAATATTTATTTATTTATTTAAATAAAGTAAAACAATAAATTAATTAATAAATAAAAGAAATCGTTATTAAAATCAACTTCTCTTTGAACATACTCCCTGCTGAGTGATTTCGATAATATAATCTATTCAAATTTAGTTGCTTGCTTGATTAAGTCATCAGCGATAAAATTATTAATTTAAACTCAATAATTGTCAGTGAATTAAGTCAAGTCACAGCGCATAAAATGCCAAATTTATTTATCACGACTCAAACTTGATTCTATTTGGGCTCCATTATCGCCGCCTGATGACTGACAAGTGTCATAAAAGTTGGAAAAAACCTGAGATTATTATTATGATGGACCTGTGTCGCTGTCGTAATATTCCCCAATAGATCTGCGACCTCTGCCGCCTTCCTTGGCCGTGTCTTGTGTGTGTTTTCCTCGTTTATTTCTCACTTGAAGAAAATATGTAAATGTGGAAAATATTTATGAAAAATGACAACTGTCACTCTCCGAAAAGCTGCCTTCCACTGGGGTGGCGCTCGTTTTATTTTTATTGTTTGTTCTTTCTTCGTTTTTATACATTTTTTTGTAGTCAAATTCGTGTTGTTAACTTTGCTCGACTTGGCGACTTTTCAAGAAAAATATTCTAGAAATTATGGCCCAACAACTGCAAGTGAGAGGGGTGTGTGTGTGGGAGGAGGCTGGGGCTGAGGCTGAGGGTTGCCAGTCAGCGAATCGCATAAATTAATTAAAAGTATCGGATGGATATCGGAAGACTCTGGCCCCTCCATTATTATTTATGTGCTTTTTGGCATAATTTTTAGCCACTCGCTTGGAAATTTGTATTTTCGGAATATTTATGACACTGGTTCTCTCGCTGGGAACCGAAGATTCCTCTGTGTCTTCTGTCTTAGTTTTATGTCTTTTTAAATGGACAGGCTAACACCAAAGGGGAGTTTTCTTAGGGTTACTCAGGAGCAGAAATTGCTGGTTTTACGGCCGGGATTACCCCCAATATATTTGTAAATATTGATACTAGTCTCGTATTATTTCCCTGAGAATTCTTGGGTGACCCTAGTCCCCGTCGCTTACACACACGTGTCTCCCCTCCCAGTTTTTTTGGGGTTTATTTATAGGCTTCGCATTTATTTGCCTGTCGCCGAGCTTTTTTTGTGCCACTTTAGGCCTCAATTATTTTGAAATTCATTAAAAGTGTCGTCTATTTTCAATATATTTATGTGACAGACCCCGAGAACCCCATCTCTAATACGTTGTTTTTCTTCTGCCTTTTACTTGCAGCTCTCGGACAGCGCCAGAATGCAGCTCTGAAGGTGGAGGAATCCCGAATCCCGAAGAAGATCCGCCGGAGAGCCAGTGACAAAGAGTACAAAAGGTAACTAAACTGCTAATCTTAATCCTGACCATGGCAACGGCGGCAACGGCGCCCACGCATCACAAAAAATATGATCCCAATCCCCAGAGTGTGCTTCGTGGCTGTGGTGGGCGTGCAGCTTCGATTCCGCACCCATAACCATAACCATCACCCTGGCTCCAGTTCAGTCCGGGCCTCCTAGCCCATACAAATCGTTTTTTGGGGCCCACGCACTCTCTGGAAAGAGTCGATGGAGGATCCAAGAATCCAGCCCCATTCCATGCCATTCCTCTCCTATGCCCAGGCCATGCCAAGAACCGTGAATTGCAACAGAAACAGAAACAGGTGGGGCGACCAGCTTCGTCATCATGATGATCCCGAGATGATCATGATCGCGGGATACGGGGATGATCATCATCATCATCATCCTTTGTGGCAGCAGTAGAAAATCCTGTTGGCTGTCGCTGGAATGCAGATTTCGAACTCGTTTACATGCGAGTTTCTTCACCTTCTGCCACCGCCACCGCCCTGGCGCTTAACCAGCCCTCCGAGCAGCACTGGTGCACTGCGAGAAATGTGTGATCTTTTCTGATAATTTCTTCATATATTAAGTCTTGAATCCTTTCCTTGCGTATTATTCTTACTACAATTTTAATAAGAATCACAAAAACTATGGAGTTTGGGCTAGGACTAAGCCAATTCTCCTGTGTGCCGAATCTTCTTTCTTCTCTCGATTTTTTATCTAAATATTTCAAAGTTTAATTTATTTTGTAATTCCTTCCATAATAGTAATTTGTTCCCTTAAAAAGTAAAGAAAACTACAGTTAAGAATTACCCATTTGAAGGATTCTTTTCTCCTCGATTTCATCAATTCTTCTCTGTGCCAAATCTTCTCTCTTTTCTCAATATTTCCAAGCTTAAAAAATGTCTTTTAAATATTTCCAAGCTTAAATTATGTAGAAAATGCTAACAAAATATTACTTGCTTCCCTTAAAAAGAAAAAGAAAACTAGAGAAATTCCTTACTTCCCCATTTCCCATTTCATTAATTCTTCTGGGACTAAGTCATTTCATCAATTCTTCTCTGTGCCAAATCTTCTCTGTTCTCTCGATTTCTTATATGTAGCTTACATTTTTTGGTAATTGCTTCTGCGATCATTACTTACCTTCCTTAAAAAGAAAGAACTAGAACTAAATTCCTAAAATTTCCCATTTAACTAATTCTTTTCTTCTCCATTTCATCAATTCTTTTCTGTTCAAAATCTTCTCTCTTTTCTCAACCTTTTATTTAGGTATTTCCAAGCTTAAATCATTTGGAAAATGCTACCAAAATATTACTTGCTTCCCTTATACAAAGAAGAAAGTTAGAATTAAGAATTTCCCATTTCATGAATTCTTCAAGGACTATGTCATTTCATCAATTCTTCCCTGTGTCAAATCTTCTCTGCTCTGTAGATTTCTTGTAGTTTAAGCTATTTGGTAATTGCCACTATGATAATTACTTACTTCCCTTAAAAAAAAAGAACTAGAGTTAGGAATTTCCCATTTCACGGATTCTTCTCTCTTCTCAGAATCTTCTGTGGCCCCTTGTTGGGCGCCAAGCGATTCGCTCCTGTGCTTGTGCGTGTGTATGGGTTAGGGGTTTGGGTGGATAGTTGTGTCTGTGTGTGCGAGTTGGCATCTTGTTTTTGGGCTCCGGTTCCGGTCGCGCTCAAAAGAAGATTTCAGCTGCTGTTCCCGCTGCCGCTTCTCCGCTCTTCTCCGATCTTCTCCGGCTGGCAAAACAGGTTCCATTTGCCCAAGAATTTTCGCCATACCTTTCGCCAGTGCTGTGTGTGTGTGCTGTGCACAGTGGAGACCCTCCGCGGTGAACTGAATTCTAGACTGGAGCAGCCGAAGCTCTCTATGAAACTAATTGCAGAGCCATTGACATTGATAGGCTTTTGGTAATAAGTCTTTGCCGATGATGATTTTTATGATTTTTAGGGCTCAACAGGATGACACTGGTAGCTCCGATCCGATGGGTTGCCTTTAATCATCTACCACTGTGATTGGAAGTCGCCGAGACTTTTCTATTGCTCCTTTTCTTTCTTCGATGATGATGATGATGAACTGGCTCTCAGGTTTTATTGAACCCTCCTCGGAGCTTAGAGTAGCAACAACGACAACGACATCGGGAACGGCCAGAACAACTTGTAGCAGGTGTTAGTGTTTTACAAGCTGTTAACTGCCGCTGCTAATGGCCAAAAGCAGTCGGGATCGGAGTGCTGGCCTGGCCCACTCCTATGACAAACAGCGAGTCATATGGATAGATTCAACCATTCAACCACCATTGTTGGCCTCTTCGCTACGCCTCGCACTTATTTAATGAGCTCTGTGAGGTCTGAGACCTCTCTGGGAGACCTCTAGCCCCCGCCTAGTACCCTTCCGCTATTCAATTCAATTGTCTCAAGACCCTGGGCGCCACGCCCCTGGCTTCGGCTTCGGCTTTTCTAACAGTTTTATGCTAATTTCTGACAAGCAAACAGACAGCCAGCGAGCCACTAACTTAGTGGTACACAAGGAGAAAGAGGGGAATTCGTAGAGAATTCATAACTTTCTCAGATAACAAAGGCTTAGCAGACTTGATTAAGATCGCCGAGAGACTCGGGCTAAGATTAATTCAAGTCTTTATCTCTGCTTGGAGTGTTTGTTTGAAGTTAATTGAGTTAATAAATCAGAAGTTGGCTTTTGCTCAGTGTATGTTATGTTTCAACATATTTATTCGCTATTAATTAAGGTTTTTTAAGGTGCCATCGCCTTGATTAATAACCCTTCTTGGAAGGGTATACCCTGTCGTTGTCCATGGCTAATCGAATTATCTTTGAAAGCCCGAAAACAAACGTCCAATTAATTGGTCTAACAGCTGCTGACCCGCTAGTGAGGCAACTCAAGTTTACTGGCCATATTTGGTGGTCTCTGCCACATGTGGCTGCCTCATAATCCCACTACAGGAGGTTAGTTGCCTGCTGGTTGTTAATGTTTATCTTTTAGCCATTTAATTGAGCAAAATCAACGCACACACAGAGCCAGAGGTGAGGCTGCTTGCTAGTTAGTCACTGCTAGATGCTTAGATTATGCCTAAAAATAGTTAACAACATGTCAGCAACAATAGTTGGCTTGTCTTTGAATTTACACAAACTAGCTAAACATAAATATGGTTAAACAAAAATAGTTACAGCAATTTTCCAGCTGAAATACAAAGATTGTGACTTAGCAGCTTAGCAGCAACGATTTCTTTGTTCCCTTAAACCCAGCAAGGTCAGAAATCATTCCATAAAGAAGATTATTATCCAGTAATCAGAGGCAAGATTACTATCCATCCTCAGTCCCAGTCCCAGTACCAGTCCCAGTCTTTTACTATTCACATTAGCAGAAGTTAAAGGTTGCAATCAAAGGTAATTAAAGGTAACCTGCCGTAGCCGGTAGCCTCATCTCCTGTTGTAAAAAGTATCTGCAAAATTGCATTTAATTTGGCCAACTTTGAATTGATATCTCCAGGGTGACGTCATCTAAATAATGGCCCCCAGAAAGGGCCAACTGTTGACTCGGTTTCCCCTTTTCCTTGGCCCTGTTCCTTGTCGTGGTTATTATTCTCGCAGCGCCCCATTCATTTCCTCCATGAGGGCCTGGTTTTTGCGCTGCTGGCCCAGGAATGCGCATTAATTTTCAACACACGCAACTGGCAACTGGCAACTGGCAACAAGTGGACGCGGGTTACGAGGCACAGCACAGAACTTGGAGCACTGGGGACCACAGAAACCTGCGTCAATTTCGCGCTTTACTTTTGTTGTCAGATGTTTTAAATCAGCGTCCGAGCTGGTTTCGATGCCTCCTGCCCTTCTCCCGTCCTGGCAGGCCGGTTTGCTCCTTGCGTTAACAAGTGGCCACAGCCACAGCCTCGGCATGCAACCAGCAGCGGCAGCGGCAGCTGCACGCGCCTCGGACCAATAATGACTATCAAATGGGAGCCGCGTTGCGATTTATGTGCGTCAGGAGGACTCCGAAGGGGTGTGCCTGGGGGGCAGGACCGAGCGACCGAGCGACCGACGAGGGCACCTAACGACTGGGCGGCCGTTTTCTTGGAATTCCGCGCGCGCTTTTGTGTTGTGGCATCGTTTAAATTTCAAATCGAGACCAGAGAGAGCGATGCCAGGCCCCAAACTGTCGCAGGCCAGACTCGTTCTGGTCCCGGTCCCGGTCCCTCCTGCTCCTGCTCCTCCTGGCAAACAGGGCAGGGCCGCTCATAATAATGACACGCCATTAACAATCTGGGCCCCGGACGAGTCCTTGGACTGCAAAAGATGAAGATGAAGCTGCAGAGCCGAGCTGAGACTCGAGCTGAATCTGAAGCTCCAGTTTAAATGGCACATTGCTGGCCCCGACTGCTTCCGTTGTCACGCCCCCTTTGGTGGCAGTAGCAGCAGGAGGAGGAGGAGAAAAAGGAAGAGGGAACAGGGAACAGGAGCAGGAGCTGCAAGAGGAGAGGCAGCAGGTTGAGTGGTACAGTTGGGCTCAAGCTATGCTCTCAGCGATCGCATTCCAGGCTGGGATTCCTGTGTCTTTGGGGTAGGAAAAGGGCAGGAAAAGAGGACTTGATAGAGTCATTCAGCCTGGTCCAGGAGCTCAGGATGAAGGGCTTCCTCTACAGCCTAAATCTGACTATCTTCCAAATAATTTCCTTAAAATTAATCAACTTTCCTTCCTATTTTCAGACTTGAACCCTCTTTTCGTAAGACATGGTTCGACCCACTTCAGCTTCCACACTGATCCTCTGGTGCCTCCTCACCTGCACCAGCAGCTGGAGCTTCGCCAGCCCCGGCTCCAGCTCCGCACCTGCCGACCTGGGCGTCTACTTCGAGCGTGCCCCCGAATCGGCGGTGGCGCCCAAGGGCGATGAGGTGGTCTTCGAGTGCGAACTGAACCTCAAGCCGGATCGCCTGGAGTGGCAGTTTCGGCGCAGTGGCTCCTCGGAGCCCTACCGCGTGCTCAGCCCTTCGGCCGGCTACAATGTGACCAGTGGCAGTGACGACTGTGCCTGGCGGCTAAGGATCTATGTGAGTGCCCAGACCGCCGGCGATTATCAGTGTGTGGCCACCTATGGACCTGGGATCCTAGTGTCCACGCCCGCTCGCCTGGCCTTGGTTTCAATAGCCCTGGACCCATCTTCGGGTCACGGCTCAGGCCGGGGCTCCATCCGTTGGAGTGTGGCTCCGAGGAACTGCATCCTCATCCGCTGCGGAGCCGTCATCTCCAACCCGCCGGCCATTTGGAGCTTCTACAAGAATGGGGAGAAGCTGCCGCAGTCGGAGCTGCTGCCGGGAGCAGCGGGAGCTCTGGTCCTGGACTCGGTGACGGCCAAGGATGCGGGCAACTACAGCTGCGCGGCCACCAATGCCATAACGGGCGAGGAGCTGAGGCTGCCGCAGACCATCGAGCTGAGGGTGGACTACACGGATCGCACGGCGCCCTTCTTTCTGCAGCGTCCGCCCTCGGAGCTCTCGGCGCGTCCCGGCGAGACTGTGGTCCTCGAGTGCCCGGGTGTGGGTTCCCCACGACCCGAGGCCGTGTGGAGCAGCCCGAATCTGACAAGGATTCACCACAATCGGAGTCGGACTTTGCCGTATGGCTTCCAGATCAGCGATGTGCGGCCCGAGGATCAGGGCTCGTATGTGTGCCTGCTGGACAATGGCATAGCGCCGCCGCAGGCGCACATGATCAAGCTGAGCGTGCTCCAGAGACCTATTATTAAGAGAGGTCCGGCGGCTACGCTTACGAACGAAACGAGTTCCTTGGAGTTGGATTGTGTGGCGACGGGCAATCCCCAGCCGGAGGTTTACTGGCTGCTCAATGGCCGAGATGCCGCCGCTGACCCGGAGGCCCAGGTGCACGAGGGCGGCCGGTTAAGGCTTGACAGGGTGCAGAAGCGGCATGCCGGCGTGGTGCAGTGCTTCGCCAGGAATAGCCTGGGAGAGGTGAGTTCGTACAGTTCCTGAAAAAAATCGAAAATACTAACGGAAAGAGCAGCAAGCTGCTCCCAGAGCAAAGGCTTGCCCTTCCCTGCTGTAGGAGTATCCCTAATAATCGCTTTCCCTTTCGAAACTACAGACCAGCGAGGCCAACATGCTGAGAGTGAATCCTTTGGACATCAGCGGCGAGGAGGAGCCCATTCTAGGACCCTTCACCATTCGCCATGAACCTTCCTCCATGTCCTCTACACCCGCCGTGGGGCCCAAGAACAAGGGCGGCAGGCGAAGACGTCCAGGTGAGTCCTGAAATCCCTTGAAACCCCAAAGACCGAAAGCAACAAGAAGTTCTCTAAGTTTCCTTCGTGGATTAGCTGGCCACGCCCACTGTATTATGCCTTGTATGTGTCTGTGTGTGTGTGTGTGTGTGATTGATTGCGATTTACAATTAGTGATGGCTTAGTCGGTAATCCTGGCCAGCGGTGGACCAAGCGCCCACCGGTGTCCCCCGCCCGGCTTCAACTAAAAAAGAGCCTAAGTAAACAAAAAAAAGGGAAAGGGAAGGTGAGAGGAGCCAAGGAGAGTGGGAGTGGGAATGGGACAGGGATTGGGTGAGGTTGTGGGTGAGGATTGTGTAGATTTATCTGTAGACCTAAGAATATAAGAACTAGAAGCCCCCAGTGGTGGCGAAACGATCCAAGTAGGCATCCGCATCCGTCTCCTCCTCATCAACATCGTCGACATCGCTGATGTCCTCCAGGTCTCATGAGTTGGAGCACTTCCGCAGCTGCTCCTCCTCCTTCTGCAGGATGCGTATCTTCATTTTGAGCTCCTCCACCCTCAGGCGATGCACCTCGCGCATGTACTTGAGCTCGTCCTGCGCCTTGTTCAGCTCAATTCGCTTGGCCTCCGTGGCCAGCTGCTGCTCCTTGCATCGCAGCTCCGCCTCCCGGATCTTGAAGTAGTTCATTCGCTCCTCAAAGTTGTCCGCCGCCGCCGACGCAGTAATTGTTCCATTGCCACCGCCCAGGCTGGTGTTGTTGCTCACGGACGAGGTGTTGGCCGCGCTGGCCGAGGTGTTCAACGTGGCCGGAGCGGAGGCCGTGGTCACGGAGACGGGCACGGCCGTTGGCACTGTTGTGGCCGCCGCTGTGACCGTGGGCAGGGCGCTGAACGTGAAGGTGGGCGTGGCAGCGGTGAGCTGCATCTTGACGGCCGCCGCCGCTGCCGCCTGTTGCTGGGCCTGTTGCTGGGCGGCTGCCTGCTGTTGCTGCTGGACAACCACGGCGGCGGCCGCCTGCTGCTGCTGCTGCTGGTGATGAACCTGGACGGCGGCGGCCAGTTGCTGCTGCTGAGCGGCCGCCAGCTGCTGCTGGGCGAGCTGCTGGGCCTGGGCCTGGGCTTGGGCTTGGGCCTGGGCCTGGGCTTGAGCTTGGGCCTGGGCCTGAGCTTGAGCCTGCTGCTGGGCCTGGTACTGAGCCAAAGTGATCTGCTGCGGCTTGATCTCGCTGATGATCTGCTGGTTGTAGCCGCCGGCGGTGATGGTGGCCATCGTGTGCTGCTGCGCCTGTGAGGGTATGGTGTGGATCTGGGTGGCTGCAAGGAGATTGGATTAGATGGGAGCTAGAGAGGAAGAGGTGGCACTCCTTACCCGTAGCCTCTGGATGCTTGATCTGCAGAATGATCTCCTCCCGGGGCCGCGCCGTCTTGAAGTGCAGCAGATCGTTCAAGGTGAGCTTGTCGGCGCTGATCTGGTCCACGTTGATCTGGTGGGTGTTGAGCATGTTGGCATTGGCCGCCGCCGCCACAGCCGCCGCCGCAGCGCTCACCTGCTGCATCTTCTGCATCTCAGCGGCGGCCGTTTGCTGCTGCTGCTGCGCCTGGGCCTGCGCCTGAGCTTGGGCCTGAGCCTGCGCCTGCGCCTCCTGCTGCTGCTGCTGCTGCTGCTCCATGGGATCCTCGTCGATCTCGCTCACATCGTTGGCATCCATCTCGATCTCGTCGAAGGTGTCCGCCTGGGGATTGTGCTCGGAGGCATCGGGACTGATCTGATACTCCGGCTCCACCTTGACGCCCTCGTGCTGGTGATGCTGCTGCTGCTGTTGCTGCTGCTGCTGGGTCACCGCCGTGGACACGGTCACGGAGATCTTGGCGCTGCCAGAGTTGAGATTGGAAGAGCTGCCGTCCCGGTAGGGATACTGCTTGCGGAGTCTGTTCGAGGACAAAGAGAGATTATTAGGATGTGCCAAGGCTGCCAAGGGACTTGCAGATCCCGTACCTGGAGTTGAGCCAGAACTTCTGGATCTGCTTGATGTTCCGCAGGGCGCTGACATGCGGATGCGAGTTGAAGTCGCGGACGATCTTGTCCCAGGTTTCCCGGACGGAGTACTTGTTGCGCTGCTTCTTCCGGTGCTTGATGTCGATGACCTCCTCGTGCAGGTGGAACAGCGTGTAGAGCACCTCCTTCTCCTCGGCGGTGAAGCGGGGCGTCAGTGGCAGTTGGCTCTTGTTGTTGGCGCCGCCGCCGCCGCTTCCGCCTCCACTGCCGCCTCCATTGCTGACCACCACGCTGGCCTGGCCACTGGCTACTCCCGCTCCTGAGTTCCCGCCACCTTCGGCTGAGGAATTACCGCCAGCGCCACCGCCGCCCGTTGGAGGGGCGCTGCCCCCGCCACTGCCGTCGCCTTGAGCCGACATTTGAGTTTGTTTTGAGTTCGGCCTCGTTTTCGGACTCGAATTCGGAGTTCGAAAGGCGCTATTGCACTCGTTTCACGTATACACACACACGCCACTACTCACACACACAGACGCACACGCGCGCGCGCCCGTGCGTTGGTGTGCGTCAGTGTGAGTATTTTTTGTCGCTGCTGCTGCTTCCCTCTCGCTGCGCGGCTGCTGCTTCTGCTGGCATACGGCCACCTATTGCACTTGATTCGATTTCGACTTGTGTTGTGTATATCAATTGATCCCTCGGACGGGCGACCGCGAATCGCCGCTTAATTGGCTAACACACACACATTTCGCGCCGCTGCTCTTGCTTAGCTGTGCTGTTTTGTTCACTCACTCGAATATACAACAAAAAATTCACTCACTCGAATACAGTGTTGCCAGATGAAAATTTAGCTTTCCCCTAAAAAATCTCAAAGAGACGATATTTCACCCTAAAAAATCCTGAACAAAAACGTGAAGATCTAGTGATGGGCTGAACAAAACTGTGAAGATCTAGTGATGGGCGACGGTTGAAATTCGAAAGAATAAGAAGTAGAGGTGGAGAAACATCGATGCTAACATCGATGACATCGATGTTTGGCGGGAATCATCGATGAGCAAAAACATATCCCTCCACCAGTGTTGCCAACTTAGCTATTTCCTAGCCAGATCTGGCTATTTTGCATGATCAAAAACTGGAAACCACTCAATTTAGCTAGGGACTACATTTTTAGCTATTCTTATAAATAACTTAGCTAGTTTTTGGCTATTTTTAAAATGAAAAATGTTGTTTCAATTACGCAGTACCTGAGAATTGGTTGAGTAAGATTGGCACCAACTTAGTATACAATGAACAAGAAGTTGATGTTGATGATATTTTAGCGACACTTATTGAATAAATACGTTTAATAACCAAAATATCTTTAAAAATCATATTATTTTTAATTGATTTAGC
This sequence comes from Drosophila triauraria, assembly GCA_014170255.2. Classification (NCBI taxonomy): domain Eukaryota; kingdom Metazoa; phylum Arthropoda; class Insecta; order Diptera; family Drosophilidae; genus Drosophila; species Drosophila triauraria. The sequence goes on along the minus strand of CM024333.1, from coordinate 1,912,572 downwards.
CACCGCTATTTTTTCGCTATTTTTTGGTCAAATTTGGCCATTTTTGGCTATTTTTAAGAGTCCACTTAGCTATAACTGACGACTCAGAGTTGGCAACACTGATGCTAACAATGATTTCAAAACATCGATGTTTGGCAGGGAATCATCGATAAGCAATAACATATCCTCCACACAGCCTAACAGCACTTTCAAGTCCCACATGTCCCACCTAGAATCCACAACTCTCTCGCTCTCCCACTCTCTTACATCATGGCTATGAATTTGGGAATGAATTCGATGTTTTGGGAATGAATTCGACAGTTCGTTGGCGAGACAGGGGGGAAATCACTTCGGGAAACTTCGGGAAATTGAGCGGGCGTCGAGAGAGAGAGAGAGCGAGAGCCAGAGAGCGCTGTTGTTAGCAGACTGCGGATTTCTAGCTGTTAGCCACACTGCCACACTTAACAGATTCCCGCTTTATTTGAATTCATGATGCTCTTAAAGCGCATTTTATTTAAAAATGGACGAACGAAATTTTCACAATAATGTTAATAGGTAGAGGTGGAGAAACATCGAGAAACATCGATGTTTTCCGCCCAAAACATCGAAAACATCGATGGCTCAAAACGCGACGAAGCGCGAGTGGCTGTGCTTGAGATCTTTTTCTGCCTGCCTTTTGTGCAGGCTGGTCACACTTTTCGCGGTATCTGGCAACGCCAGCTATTTAAAAGTGACCAGTTGCGGGTGATATCTGGGCACTCTGCTCTCTAAGCGCAATATTTGAATTTGTTTACTTTTTAGATTTTAATTAAATAATTTTATTTACATTGCAGCTAACATGGTGCCCCCATCCCGTCCGAACGTGACCCGCCTGTCGGATGAGGCGGTGATGCTGCGCTGGAGCGTGCCCCAGAACCTCGGCCTTCCGATCACCTTCTTCAAGGTGCAGTACCGCAACCTCGGCGACGGCAAGTCCCGCCGCGAGGGCTGGCAGACGACCAGCGAGAACATCCCCTACGGCAATGGCCACTGGCGGCAGCGGGGACGCGAGCGCAACCGGGATCGGGAGCGGGACCAGCACGAGATGGGCAATGCGCCGAAGAACTTCACCTCGTCGGTGACGGGTCTCGTGCCTGGGAAGTACTACCGCTTCCGGCTGGTGGCGGTCTACTCGAACAACGACAACAAGGAGGGCAACGCCTCGCTGAAGTTCCTGCTGCTGGCGGCGGGCAATGCCAAGTCGAATCTGCCCGTTCCCGAGCTGCACGACGTGGAGTCCCTCTCGGAGTCGGTTGTCCAGCTCCACTGGTCCCTGGCGGCAGGAGCGGCGGCGTCGGAGATTGATGGCTACTATGCCTACTACAGGCCCGTGGAGTCGGCGGCCGAGTACTTGAAGGCCACCGTGGATGGCGGCGGCAGCAGGAGCTTCAGGATCGACCAGCTGCGTCCGGGCACTGCCTATGAGTTCAAGCTGCAGTCCTTCAATGCCGACGCGGCCTCCGAGTTCAGTGCCATCCGGCAGGCGCGCACCAGAAGTGAGTTTGGCCTCCAAAATATCCTCGAATATATCCTAAAATCTATATCCCTTTGCAGAGTTGAACGATCCTGCGTCCTCGCAGTCGCCCAGGACACCTGTGCCCGCCAACAAGACAGCAGCGGGTGGCCAGCAGCAGAACTCCCTCTATCCGGTGATCCTGGGAGCCTCGGGCGGAGCCCTCCTCCTCCTCATAGCCATTGTGTGGGCCTGCCTGTGCCTCAAGCGAAGGGATAACTCCCAGCCAGAAGGTGGGTTCTGGCCAGAGAGGAGCTTCAAGTTCTTATTAACATCTCTTTCCCTCTTCACAGACGAGAACAAGCCGCAATTGGAGCACATCCAAGCGGACTTTGTGACCTCCGCCGTGCTGGGCGTGGGCGGCCACCACAAGAGCGGCGATGTGCGTCGCCTCAACGGCGTGATTCCCCGCATGAACATCACGCCCAATCCGCTGGCCCAGGAGGCGGCCTCCGACAAGGTGAGCATCCAGCCGAGTCCGAGTCCGAGTTCGAGTCTCACTTTCTCACAGCTTCATCCTGTTCGAAAAACACACGCAAAACTTTCGCTGGTTGGTTGGTCAAAATTATTATCACCCCAATCGTATGTTGTCTCTCTCCGCCTCCGCCTCTGTCTCTGTCCCGCTTGCCCTCTCTCTGTCTCTTTCTGTTTCGCTGTCTCTGTCTCTTTCGCTTGCCACTGTGCCAAACTCCGCCTGGAGATCCACTGAGCGTCCACTCGTTCCATAGAACCGCAACGTGATGGAGCTGCGTTTCCTGCCGCCGCTGGCGAACGGCAACTGCAATGGGATTCGGGAGCAGGAGCAGCCCGAGCTGGAGAAGCTGGAGCAGCACGCAGAGGCGGAGCACGAGGAGGCGGAGCAAGAGGAGTCGGAGGATGATGGCCCTGGCCCGGCGGCCGCCTCATCCTCCTGCGAAACCCTCGAGGCCTGCGACGAGGGCCTCAAGCTGGCCCTGCAGCCGCCGGAACCGGTCGTCCTGGAGGCGCCCAGCAAGCCGCTGCCGCCGCTGCCCAAGAAACCAGCTCCCCAAGCTGGCCAAGTAAGCCAGCCAGCCACCAGTACGGTGTTCCAGATAAAGGCAAAGCTATTATCTGGGGCACCTTCTGTCAACCGTAACCAGGGAAAGCCAACCCCCCAGCCGAGATTGTTTTGTCCACCTCCCCCCGAACCATTCATTCATTCAGATTCACCCAAGCAGACGCCTCACCTGGCCAGCCCAAGCCTTACTCATCCTTTCCCCTTTGCCTCCACAGAGCAACGCCTCGGGACTGCATCAGAATGGCCTGCATCATGCCCAGCCCTACCATCCGCCGGGCACGCCCACCCTGTTGCACAAGCGCCTGGACTACCAGCAGCCGCCGCCAGTGCCTCCGCACTCGGCCTACTACCAACAGGCGGCGCCCACCCATGTCCATGGCGGCCACCAGCCCTCGCCCATGATGGAGCGCAGTGTGAGGAACCTCCAGCAGCAGCAGCAGCAGCAGCAGCACCCCGGCTACCACATGGAGGATGGAGGCACGCCCACGCCTTCGAGGATACCTTCGTTGCGCCGGCAGCGTCGCACTTCGGGCAGCCAGCACAATAGCCACAGCAACCTGAATCTGAGCCATCACCACAACCACAACCACAACCACAACAACAACAACATAAACAACAACAACCTGCCGCCGCACCACCAGCACCTGCACCACACCGGCCACGTGGGCATACCCATAGTGCCGGGCAGTCCGCGGGTCCAGCGCTCGCCGATGCCCAGCCGGGCGATGATTAAGCGGACGCGACTGGGCAGCCACACGGACAACATCTCGTCGGGGAGTCTCAACAGTATTGAGGTGTGAGGAGTGAGGAGTGAAGGGGAGCAGACCGAGACAGAGCTTCAACTAGGATTAAGGAGGAGGAAGACGTCGTGTATTATTATGGATATTCGTAGGACAGGCCGGGGGATCAGGCATTAACTAACGAAAGGCAATCCCAGCTCAGCTTAAAAGTTTAGAAATTTATTTATAAAAATTGAGAGAATGAGAGTAGTTTTTAAGTCAAAAATCGACCAAAAATTGTAAAAGGAAGTGGATTGAGCCCATAAAGGGATTTGTTTAGGGTTAAACAAGGATTTACCCGCTTGAATGAAGAGGAGAACTCGTAAACCCGGCCTGATAGTCAGTAGATTTATTATTTGGTATCCTCTCTCTCTTTTTTTTTGTGTAATGTTCGTAAGCCTAAGCCTAAGTAGCTCTTAATTATTTATTGCAGCAAACGACTCGAATTGAATTAGTTCAATTAGTTAGGCTAAGCACAGACTCTCCTAGAGGCCCGGAAAGCGTAGAAATCGTAGAAACCCTAGGCTAACTTAGCTCGTAAGGCAAACCGACTATCTAAACATTAACTCGCTGCGTATTTCCTGCGTATTTGTGACTAATATCACGCCCCACACTGTATGCACACCGCCCACGCAAGAAAGCGCATCCTAAACTAGGTTTAAGCCCATTAAGATCGGAATTTTCGAATAAAAACAGTGAAAACTGTGGAAACTTATGCAAATTGTGCTTTTATTTACAAGAAATAATTAAAGTTTTATTGATTTTGGTGTAATTTCTTGTTAAAATTAAGATAAACCGCAGTTTTATACAAAAAGTGCGCCTGCTCTTTGAGTGTGACCAGCTAGCTTCATCTATACGTGGTGAGTTCTCAGTTTTATGGCAAGCATTTTATAGCAAGTAAAACAATGTGACCAGTCTTGTATATTTGTATTTGCCAGAACCGTGTTGCCAAAGTTAAGGGCTTAGTCAATCCGGTCATACTGCTTATAAAACCTCATTTGGCCCCAAGTTTCTTTATTATTGTTATTATTCCTAGGCTTTTATAACACAAAAAGCCCAACATACCGGCCACTAAAAGCTTGAAAGGAGGCTACAATCTCTAAGGAATCTGGAGACAACATTGCATTTGGTCAAGACACCAGGAGAACGGCGACACAATGAACTTTTTGCGGCAAACTTTCGGCATTACGAAACAATTGACGACGCTGGGTGAGTTTTAATAGCAATATTTATAGAAATTGACGATTGTTTTGGTTTAAAGTCTCTGCAATTCATGACTTTGCGTTATTTTCAACCCTTTTCAAGCCGCAGCGAACAATCGCCCTCCGCTTTCCACTCGATTTCCATTATTCCAGTGCGCGTGGCCGGCTCACTTCTGGCCGCCTGCGAATATTTTTCTTGCGACTTTCACATGCACATTCCTATGGCTCCGCTTTTAATTGAAAAAATAATTGAAAAAAAGAGACCTGTCACTCCGAAAGGGGCTAAAAGCGCTGATCAACAATGGGCGCACAAAAACGCACAAACAACCGCAAAAAAGGTCGCAGGTGTGGATAACGGCCCATTGTTTTCGCTCCTTTTTTGCATATGTATAATCCTGCGCCTGGAAATCATTACCTGCGAGCGAGTGTGTGCGTGTGTGGCATATTTGCAATTAAAATTTCTGTTTGGAACGACACTGGACACACCACGGGAGGGGGAATGGAAACGGTAAAGGCTTGGTTGGATCGATCGCCGCCTGCGCGTCATTTGGCCGCAATTATTGTGGATTCCGCAGGAAAATAGAAAAGCAGAACAGAACCGAATCTGTGCGAGCAAGCAATTGCCGATTTTCACAGGGATTAGCCACAACAAAGGACGTAGCAGCAGCAGCACTAGGACCATTGTCAATCACTGACCAACTGTCCCTCCTCTGCTGCGTTGTTGACCCTTTTGTCCACTTTTTGTCCCCGATTCAGGGGTACAGTTGTGTGTCCTGGCTAGATAGATCATCGGCGCTTGATTGGCAGCCATCATATATGCCTCAAAATGGAACAAAATAGCCAGGCAAGGGGTTTGTTTTTGTGATCACAACATGTCTTTACCAGAACTCTACTTATTTCGGCCGTGGAATGCACTTTCCAGGCTCAACTACTTCCCATTCTGGAATGCGCTTTCCATGCTCATCGAATTCCGCTTCTGAAAAGCACTTTCCATGCTCCGATCTTTTTTAAGCAGGCCTATGGCTGCTATAAGTTAAAGTTTTTTTTCGCTTTTCTTTGAAATAAAAAAAATCCTTTTCTTTTAACCATTTTTTGAGCTCTGAAATACAGGATAAATCCATAAATTCTCATCAAAGAAATCACCACAAACTATAGACGGAAAAGTTATCAAAAGAGAAGACTCTAGAATAAGGAATAGCTTATATTTAGTTGTTAAAAATTCATCACAAGCTGTGCTCTCTTTATTTTTCTCTTATATTAATTTCCATTAATTTAAATTCCATCCTAATCTCCTCCCTATTCCTTGCAGCCCTCCAAAGCAGCTATGAGACCGCCCTGCGTGGCATGGCCTCCCTGCAGCAGATGCACCGCACCGGGCCGCACATCAAGACGCGACCCCCGCGCCAGCCTCTAGACGGCAAGCCCTTCGCCAAGGGCGTCGTCCTCAAGACCCTGATCAAGAAGCCAAAGAAGCCCAATTCGGCCAACCGAAAGTGCGTGCTAGTACGCCTGTCCACCGGCAAGGAGATGGTGGCCTACATCCCAGGCATTGGCCACAATCTGCAGGAGCACAACATTGTCCTGTGCCGCGTGGGGCGACTGCAGGATGTGCCCGGCGTCAAGCTGAAGGCGGTGCGTGGAGTCTACGACTTGGCGCACGTCATCAAGAAGACGCAGTAGTTAGCAACTCCATTCTAAGTCACATTGTACCAGACACACACACACACAGTAAACGCATAACAACACACAAGGTTGGTGATTTTTGTTTGTTTTTTACGGAAAATTATGCAGCTCAGCCCGGCTTAAGGTAGTGTAAGCAGCAGCAGCAGCGACAAGTGAACAGGGTCGGGAAGCAAGGAGATCCTCTCGTAATCTTAAGTCAACAGGGCCAGCGTCACCTCACTTCTACCTAGGATAGATGGAAAAGGTCTTAACGGCATCTTTACGCTTTAGCTGGCTTAATCCTTTTGCCCGAATCTTGTTGCTTTTTAAGGGAATTGCCAAATTTTCTGCCAAATAATCGTTAGTTGAAATGGGCGCAGACGGGCGACGCCCACACTTGGCACTCTCTCTCCCTGGCAGCACATAATTGAGAAATTCAATAGAAAATCCAAGTAGTTGTGAGTTTCTGTTGCTGTCTTTTGGTGGAGGAGCTCCTGCAGAGATTGCCGAAAATTAGCCAAGAGAATTGAGTCTTTGGAAACTGGGAAAGGGGAGTGTTATATGGAAAGGTGTTTTTTAACCAGAGAAACATTAATTGTATTCTTAAGATAAAGGGTTTTTGAAGGCTTGTAATACTTATACTTATGGTTAATGCAATTTAAGGGTACTTTTATTTGAATAAAACATTTGAAACGACATGAAATTCAAGAATATTATTTTAAATAATTTCTTAAAATTCAATTTCAAGGTTATTTTTATGCTAATTAAAAGGCCTCAAAAATAGCAGTAAGAAAATACATACCATTTGAGTTTACCATTTATTTGGACCATTTTATGAGCTCTGGAATACTTGAGAAATCCATAAATTTGTTTTAAAAATCACACCAAAGCTATAGATGGAAAGTTTATTAAAAGCGATGTCAAGAGTATACCGAATAGCTTCAAGTATGGCGTAAAATAGTTATAGCAAACTGTTATATCTTTGGCCTTTGTCTAACTTTAATTTCCGCTCCACATTTCTTTGAAATAAGTAAAATCCTCATTAAAAAGCACGCCATAAAGTACATATTTTAAAAGTTACCCAAATTGAGCGAATATAACAGATTTTTATAACAGATTTAAATGTTTCTTTCTAGCTTATTTCTCAACCGATTTGGGTTTGGTTACCTTTTCTATGTTAGATTTATTGCGCAAATTAATCCTGCATTTAAAGTTTTAAAAATCAGAAAAAATAGTTTTTCTCGATTTTTTCGTAATTTTCATGAAGTAACCTTTGACTTTTTTTGAAAATTGTAAAAAAATTAATTTCTTTAAATCTTAAATATTTTAATGTTAATTAAAGGGCCTGAAAAATAGCAGTAAGGAAATGTATTCCATTTGAGTTTGGCATTTCTTTTAAGCATTTTATGAGCTCTGGATTACCTAAGGAATCCATAAATTCGTATCAAAAATCACACCATAAACTATAGATGGAAAAGTTATCAAAATCGAAGAATAAAGAAGGTGAAAAATAGCTATAACAAACTATGATATCTATGGGGCTTATCTAACTTTAATGTCCGCCCGCATTCCTTACAAATATATGACATTATTCTCAAAGATCATGCCATAATGTTATAGTTTTGTAAGTAATCCAAAATGAGCATATTTAACATATTTTCCAAATCTCAAATGATCCTAGCTTAGTCATCTTTTTTAACCGATTTGGGTTTGGTTACCTTTTCTATGCTAGATTTTAGGTGCAAATAAATAAAAATGCAAGAATATTACTTTAAATAAATTCTTAAAATAAAATTTCAACGATTCCCATGGGAAATAATAATGTCAAGACCTTCAACTTAACAGAGAATCCCTGCCCATCCTTGTCAGGAATTACTCTGCCTATTTGCACGGATGTCGGTCCGAATCAAAGTGAATTCTCTGGGCTGACCGGCGTATGATTCGCCATTAACCCATCCGCCCAGTCACAGGACTCTGTCGCAGTCACAGGACCCAAAGACCGTTAGACAAACACCTCGAAGGCTCCTTTTTATGTCAGCCGACAACGTAGCTAAATGTCTCCTGTCGCCATCCATGGATGGGTGACCACAGCGGTCCTCGCTTCCTCCACTGTCCACCAGACATTGTGTCAACAGAGAAGATCCCGAGTTACCGTTAGCCGCAGGTCCCGCTGCCGCTGCCTCTGCCTGATTGAGCCATTATGACAGCGTCAGAGGCAGGACCTTTGTCCTGGCTGTGTTTTTTTTTCTGCTGAGTCAAGTTGTCCAACATGCCGGGCCTCGCCTTCCTTGTCCCCGAGCGTGCATAATTTTTATCAATAAAAACGCCATTGTCCGGTGGCCAGAAGAAAACACATACGATAATCGGTGCTGGCCAACTTCCGTTGAATCGCAAAGAGTCCGAGTCCAGAAGAATATATATTAGCCACCGCCGATCCCTGGCCTTTTGTCCTCCGTATTAACTGTAAAATTTGGCAAATGAAAAATGACTCCTATTCCTTCGGAGGACACTGCAACTGGACAATCATTGCGGCGTTCACACGTCTGTGGCTTGGCCAAAAATGAGTTGGCAAAACATCTGGGAAAAGATGCCGGGCTGCAAAAGTTTTTATCTTAAAGGAATTGTCCGTTTCGAATCCTTAGTTCTTCAGCTTAATTATGGCCACAATTGAGTTGTGTTTCAAAGGGGATTCTAAATGGTAGAATATAATGTTCTTCAACTGGGAAAGGAGCTGAGAAGTGTAAGAACTTCATTAAAAATCAGATTGTATTATGAGCAATAGAATAAATAGATTAATAAAATATATAAGCAGGTTTTTTAGAGATTAATATTGACTTATTTTATAAAAGGAAGTTAAATATATAAAGTTAAATAGTAGAATTTCCAAACAAACCTAAATAATCCTAGCTTGCTCATTTCTCAACCAATTAGGGTTTGGATACATTTTTTATGCTAGATTTTATGCGCAAATTAATTCTGCATTTAAAGTTTTTATTATCAGAAAAAAAGTTTTTTTTCGATTTTTTGAAATTTTCATGATGTAACCCCTTTCACTTTTTTGAAAAATTGGGAAATTATTAATTTTTTTATATCTTTAATATTTTTATGTTAATTAAAAGGCCTTAAAGATAGCAGGAAGAAAACGTATTCCGTTTGAGTTTAGCATTTATTTTGACCATTTTATGGTCTTTAGAATACCTGAAAATTCCATTAATTCGTATCAAAAAAACTCATCATAAACTATAGATGGAACATTTATTTAAAGACAAGTCCTGAGTATAAAGAAGAGCTTATATTAAGGTGGAAAATAGTTATAACAAACCGTGATCTCCCTTGGGCTTTATCTAACTTTAATTTCCGCTCCGCATTTCTTAAAAATAAATAAAATCTATATAAAAGATCACGCTATAAAGTATATTTCCAATGTGAGCGTGTTTACGAGATTTTCCAAAACTCAAATGATTCTAACTTGGTTATTTCTCAACCGATCAAGACTGGAATACATTTTCTAAGCTCAATGTTATGCCCAAAAGAATTCTGCATTTAAAGTTTTAAAAACCAGGAAATAGTTTTATGAGCTCCGGAATATCGGAGAAATTCATGAGTTTGTTTAAAAAATCCCACTCGAAAAAGAGAAGAGTAGAGTATAAAAAATAGCTTCTATTAAGATAAAAAATTGTAATATCAAACTGTGATATATTTAGGTCTTATCTAACTTTAATTTCCGCTTCGCATTTTTAATAAATAAATAAAATCCTTATCAAAAATCACGCTATAAGGTACAGATATTGAAAGTTATTCATTTGTGTTTACCTTTTATTTTGACCATTTTATGAGCTCCGGAATACCAGAGAAATCCATAAATTCGTACCAATATTCACCCAGCCAAGGGGTTCAACTTTTGTACAGACTGTACAGATTTTCCCATGTACTTTGTGCCATCCACAATTGGATTCTCGCATCTCTGAGTATTTTCCTGCCACAGGATTGAATCAATCCAATATCTATATGTGAATCTCTGGTCAATTTTGCGGCCAAAGGGCTTTAATTGTTCCTGTTTGTGGCACCCTTCTTCGCCCATGTCCAATCGATGCTGTCACTTCCCCGTTTAGTTTCTGCCTCCGAAATGGGAACTAAATGAAGGCAGGAGGAGGACGGATGCTGGAAGCTATTGGAGTCAGCGCTTGACCAGACGAATTGCCAAACATTTTATTTAATCATGGACACGTGTTACCCGGGGTGGATTCCGGGTGGAACGGGGATGACTCTGGCGGAGTTCAACCCTTGTGCAACCCTTGCGTGATGCGAATCTCGTAATGCCAAAATGGCGTTGAATCGATGCCACATCCCGAGCTCGATTCCCAATAAAAATGGTGTTAGAGTCCTCGGGGAATGAGATCATCCGCAGATCGCAGATCGTAGAAAAAGAAAGAAAGGCCCTAATTGGCATCTTGTTGTCTTTGTGGCCTTTCTTGGCCAACAATCGAGATGTCAAGTGCGGGCCAAATAATGATGCATAACCCTTGTTGCAGCCGAGATTATAGATTATCCTTCGGCAACATCATAATTTCCCTGTAATCGATCGAGAGTCCAAGGCGATCGGAGCTGACAAAAAAAGGCGAGAAGAACGAGCCAGGAACGACGGGCGGGCCTAACCGCACAAAGGACGATCGTCCTGTTTCTCTCTCTCTCTCTGTGTGTGTTTGTCCTGGGCCACGTGCAGAGCACACTCCAATCACAATCGAAGGCGAGAAAAGGGCACACGATCGCCGGGCCAGGTGAGAAGGCGAAAAAAATGTCAATCAGGATTCGCATATCCCCGCGTGATCGGCGACTTTTATTTGTTTTATTTACACTTCATCCCTCCAAGCCAGATCGGGATCTGTCTTTTGATTCGCCAGGATCAGAGCCCTCAGAGCCCGCTTTGATCTGTGTTGACATTTCGCCAGGGTTTGGGATAGGGGATCGCAGATCGAAATGTGTTTGCTCACGGCCCTAATCCCGTCCCTTTTGGGGCGTCACGATCGGTTGCCAATCCTTTCCAGCGATCGCGTGATCAGCACGTGGCTGAGCCTTGGTTTTACGGGATCAACGATGGATGGGTTAGCTGGAATATTTTATTATATTTTAAATATTTTTTAGGTATTTCTCTTGCTTAGAAAAGGAAGAGGAAATATTTTTAATATTTCTTTTATTTATATTCTAAATAATTAAGAAAACTATCTCTTCTTTAGCTAATCTATCTTTTCCTTAGATTCTTTTATATTCTTTAGATTTATCTAAAGAGATACTCTCTTCTTCAGATATTCTTATGAATTATTTAGAAAATATCTCTGCTTCAGATATTTTGTTTATTAATTGAAAATAAAAATCAAATATACAAGCATATTTCCAAGCTATTAAAGATAACTAGCGGATAATCGATATCATAAAATGTTATCTACGCTTTTATGTATCCTCTCTTTTTTTATTATTATTATATTATTTTGAGTAATTAAACCTTAGTCAGCATTTTAAACTTATAATTTACTTATATCCTGCTAAGAATATTCAATAATTATATATTTGCAACAAGAATAGTTGAGGTTCCTTCAGAATCTAAGCTTGTGTCCTTAGGTTTGGAAGAGCTATATGATTTTTATAGCATCTAAGTTTCCTGGAATATTTATTCTTACTATATATATAATATATATTATTATATATTCTATAAACTATATAGTTATAGCCTAGGAATTCCCTTAAATATTTTATTCTGTCTTATTTGAAGTGTTTTTTAAAACATCAAAAAATCTATACAACATTTTTAACAAGGGTTTATAAATATTAATAGCAAGAGCCTTGACTTCTCCTAAAAAAGACAGAAATGGGGTCGAAAGTCAACGCAGATCGTTGGATCAACGCTGGGGATCAGGCAACGCAACGGTGATCAGGGGAATGAGATCATCGGAGGCACTGGCTAGCTTTAGTGGGCATGACCAGTGGCTTTCCAACAGCTACCTAGGAGGTGCAAACCCCTCTATGACCCAGTTCCCAGTTCCCAGCTCTCAGAGCGCTCAGTGTTCGGATGCTCAAGTGATTTGGCAATTGACCTAACAATTGGGCCCAGGGAATCCGGGAATCTGCGGATCTAGCCATCTAATCTTACGGATTTACGTGAAACTTTGCAATCGAACTAGTCCTGTTTCGGTTTCCCGAGCATTATGTGGCAATATACGAGCAGTGGCCTAATCTGGCGGACTGGACTGATCCTGGAGCAGATCCTTCGGGCGTAAGCTGAGATTAAATTAAAGTGTCGCACAAGGCAGGAGGCAGGAGGCAGGAGGCAGAGGTGGGCTTGGCCGGGACTCACCTCTCTGTGTGTTTGCGCTAAATCCCCGCGATCCGGCGGCCTAATCCTTTCGCTCGTGAACCATGTGACCCAGTTACCCAGTGACTGCTCCTACCTGAGCACTGTTGCACGTCGCACTGATCCCAGCCCAGGACCATGCAACAGTCGCGCTGCGCTACGCACGAATTAACCTGATTAAAATTGTATTTTTCCCAAATTTATGGGATTAAGTTCCGTTCAAGTTCCTTTAACTCGTTTAAGCTACCGGATTTGGTTCGAGTGCGAGTGCGAGTGCCTGTGCCTGGATCCCGCCGGTCGCAGGCCCTCGCCCTCGCCCTCGGACCTCTCTGAGCCGCCTTTTATTGGGCTGGCTTAATTAGCACAATTGTTTACAAAATTTACCTTTCGTCATGCAGCAGCAGCATCTCAGGCTCGTCTCAGGATCGGATCCTTCCTTCAACGATCAGCCCAGCTCGGTGTGTGAAATCCGTGGCACGCACACGCCCACAGCTCGGCGTGGGTTTTGAGTTTAGAGTTTTGAATCCAGAATCCAGAATCCAGAGCAGCTCTCGGGCCTATGTGTGAACCAAGCGGATTGCAATTCCATTTAAAAATTAGTCTAATCCTTGAGCGGAGACGCTGCCCCGCAAAGGCATCCTCCTTAAGTAGAGTGGGTCAGTGTCCATGTAGTTTTTCCATTTGCCAATCAATTAGCTTGTGCAATTTAGAAATCAAGGGATTATAGTGAGGTCTAGTAGTTCAAATGGGAGTATAACGAATACCAACAAATTTATGTAAATTCTGTTATTATCAAAGAACTTACCTCAAGCAACTCGGGATCTGCTGCTGGTTCCTGGGCACAACTTGGTATAGGATCCAGATTCAGAGTAAAATATATCAATGCCAAAAATTATGAAATTTCCTTCACTAGCAAACAACTTACCTCAAGGAACTTGGGTTCAGCGGCAGCTACTTTATCAAGACTTGCTATAGGGCCTCGATTTAGAGTAACATATATCGTATACCAAAAATTATGAAAATACTTCACATGGAAAAAACTTACCTCAAGTAACTTGGGTTCAGTGGCAGCTATTTCCGCAAGACTTGGTATAGGACCTCGGTTTAGAGTAACATATATCATATACCAAAGTATATAAATTTCTCTCTTAAAAAAATGCAATAACTTAGATCCAAAGTATTATATTTTTCCTCAGCAGCTATCGCTCTGTAACTTGGTACTCAATAACGACTAAGAGTTCTCTCCAGCAAGCCCATCTTATCTCGAGAGACCCTTGTTGGCAAGACCTCGCTCAGACAAGGCACAGTTTTAGATGTACAAACTATTATTTATTATTTTTCTTAGATGCTCGCAGAGAAAACATTGGACATGAGGCTATTTTAAGTAACTTGGTCTACTCGTCTCAGCCTCTCGGGGCACTAGGCAGCTGTAAAGGCTTAAGAGGTCCGGTCCTTGATTGGCGCCTGGCCAGGGACTCGGACTCGGACTCGGACTCGAGTTCCCTAGAAGACGACGACACAAATTTTGCGCTTAAGCAAATATAAACAAATATTTGTGGGTAAAAACAAACCGCAGACGTGGATGATTCCGCCGGCCCTAAGGCCTGTTGGTCATAGAATAACAAATCGTTTGTATGCCCTGTGGACCGAGCAGGAACACGTGCCCGTCCCCGTGCCCACTTATTATATTTTCGTTGGACTCCGACGTCCGAGACCGGAGATCCGAGTTCCGAACTTCCAACTCCTTCGCCATTCGCCATTCATGCTGGAAAAACAAAAACGCAACGTCAAGGCTTGGCTGGATTTTGAGGGCCTTTTCCCCGACATAAAGTTGCAATATGTTGTGTATTAGGAGTCAGAGCAAGGCCCATTCTAGATCCGGACCTCGATCCCCGATCGCCGATCGCCGATCCCCTAGGCCCGATCCCATTCAGGATCGACGCACGCGAGCGGCGACGCCCCCTCGAGATTAATGAGGATGTGCGGCGTTTGTTTACTCTGCTATAGCGACGCATATTCCCAAGTCCCGAGTCCTGATTCCAACCTCGAATCCTTTCACTGGACATGGGCCTGAGCCACATGTGTTCGTTTTCCAGCTGCTGACCACACTGGACACTGAACACTGGACACTGAGCGGTGACTGCTCATTAGGCAGCCTTCCACTTAAGCATGAGTTGGCTCTTTTTGCCTCTTTGATAAATTAACCAAGAAGAACCAGCAGCCAACAATGGGAGTTGGCTCGTGTGTATGCCTCAAGCAACTCGCTTCTGCCTTTGGATGTGGTCTTAGGCGAGATGGGGACATGTTATGATTCAAGTTCAAAGCAATGCGACTCTTAGGGCGAAGAGTAGCTCATGTAACTCGGGATCTGTTGGAGCTATCTTAGCGGGAGTTGGTATAGGAACTGGATTTGGAGTGAAATATTTCGTATACCAAAAATAATGTAAATCCTTGCACTAGATAAAAACTTGCCTTAACTAACTTGGGATCTGTAACAGTTACCTAAGCAGGACTTGGTATAGGATCTCGATTTGGAGTGAAATATATCATATACCAAAAATTATAAAAATTCCCACACTAGCAAAGAACTTACCTCAAGTAACTTTGGTTTGGCAGCTGCTATCTCAGCAGGACTTGGTATATACTCTTGATTTGGAGTATAATATGTCGTATACCAAAATGAAAGTAAATCCCTACACTAGAAAAAAACTTACCTTATGTAACTTGGGATCTGCAAAAGCTACTTAAGCAGGACTTGGTATAGAGTCCTAATTCAGGGTGAATTATATCATATTCCAAAATTAGTCTAAATCCCTACACTAATAAAAAACTTGCCTCAAGTACCTTGGGACGTATAAGAGTTACCTTAGCAGAACTTGGTATATAAGCACGATTAAGAGTTAAATATGGCATATACCAAAAATAATGTAAATCCTTGCACTTGATAAAAACTTATCTCAAGTAACTTGGGTTTGACAGCAGCTATCTAAGCAGAACTTGGTATATAGTCATGATTTGGAGTAAAATATGTTGTATACCAAAATTAAAGTACATCCCTGCACTAACAAAAAACTTGCCTCAAGTATCTCGGGATCTGGCACAGCTACCTTAACAAAATTTGATATAAGAGCCCGATTAAGTAAAATATATCATATACCAAGATAAATGAAAATCCCTACACTAGGAAAAAACTAACCTTAAGTAACTTGGGATCTGCCACAGTTAACTTAGTGTGCTTTTATGCCAAGCTTTAAATTAGCGTTAAATATACTGTATCCCAAATATCAATATAATCACCTCGATGGCGGTCAAATTACCTCTACTAACTCGGTCTGTGCTAAAGCCAGGAATATGAAACTTTGAGTGCAGTTAAGGCCTCTACAAAATAATATAATATACCAATTTTAGAACCTTTGCATTCGTATTGCTGGCTCTCACTTCGAGCATAACCCAAAATCGATTCGTTTGCCACACTCCAAGAGAAAGGATCAAGCTAGGATTCGTGGTACTCCGAGGAACTTTCCTCCAGCAGTTCCTTTGAATCGTTGCCAGCCAACAATTAGTCGTGTGGCTCGTGTACCGAAACAATTCCACAGCCAGAGGTCCCTGGCTCTTAGTCCTTAGTCCTTAGGCCTCTCTCCTAATTATGCGTCGAAAAATTGAGCGCCTCAAATTACACGCCGGACAAAAACGCAACATGAGCCGGAGAAATGGGAAATGGGAAACGGTGCTGCTGGTGATCCCAATGGAGTAATGGAGTTGGAAATGCAAATTCCCTTCCAAATGCCAGTCGAGTTAATTAATCACGGCAACTCCTTGTGGCAAATTGTATGCAAGATGCAAGAGATCGACCGGAACCGGGGATCATTAGGAGTCCCTAGGAGTCTAAGATGGCGTGGCATATGTGAGTGGAAAACCCTGGCTAATGGCCTCCGCTGACAGGCGAAACAATAAGAGCGCCATATATAGACGATGATATAGTCTGGCTTTGTTTCCAAAGGGATCTCTTTGGGTCAGTTACCAGTTCCCAGTTCCCAGCAGCGAAACTCTTTTCTCTCCGCTCCACTGATCTCTATTTGGCAAACAGAGCCCCGATATTGACAAAAAGATAATCGAAGGGTAAGACAGGAAGTGAACTGCCTTCGCTTCCACTTGTCTGGCCACAAATTCGAGGTCGGCTGACCAGATAATCTTATAATATTGAGATGCCTCTTCCTCTCGGGTTTCCTCTTCAAAAAAAAAAAGTATATCAATGACAAAGGCCCGAGGTGGAGCAGGAGTAGGAGTAGGAGTCGGGGCAGGTGAGCCAGAATCGATTTAGTAGGAGAGGAGGAGATATTTGGCCTAATTCCGGGGACCCCAATAAATGTGTCAACGCGCCAAATTGATGAATGGGGCACAGTTCTCCTTATCCCCCAAAAATCCACCCCTGCTGGGCCAGAAATAAACCAAAGAAGGGTTGAGGTTGAGACAGACAGCAGTTGAAGGAAATTGCCAAAAGTGACCGCAAAAATCCCACCGAGCAACCACTTGTAATCAACCCACAGGCAGGCAGGCCATCCCCAGTCCAGTCCAGTCCAGTCCAGTCCAGTCTTTGTTATCATTAAGCAACCGCTAGCGAAGGCAATCCCAACCCGAATCCGAGACCCAGACCCAGAGCCAGACCGAGAACCCTTTCATTTGCGATAATGAAAGTGCCCCCGATGATGCTGTCTGTCGCCTGCTATTTATTTATTAAATGCAAGACTCTCCCTTTCGCTGGACAATGGACTCGGGGTCAGCTGGCACAGCTGTCACATTTTCCCTAAGCCCATCTCTGGGCCCCGTCCCGTCACCCACTATATCCAGACTCCCTCGTCTGCTCCCTGTCTCTGGCTTTAATGAAGTTGCCGGGGATTCATTGCACGAAAACCAGTTTCCCATTTAGGATTTACAGACACAACACACACAAAATGAAGTCGCCCCTCGGTGGTGCTGGTGGTGGTGGTGGTTTCTCACACTCCACTCCACTCCAGCTGTGGCTTCTGCCTCTGATTGGTTGCTGCTCCTGCTCCGCTTCCCTTCTTGCGAGTCCTTAGCGGAGTTTTTCGGTAGAGAGTTTACGATATATCCCTGGATGATGCCACTATATCGCCACCCAAAATGGCGCAATCCCAGGCAATGGAGGATATCACGTAATATGGCGAGGCGGGATGGGAAAGTGCCTAGAAAATGCCTATTATTTTTTGATTAAAATATCTTAAATTGTTGTATAAACTTTGATAATTATTAGCTTTATTTTTGAGTTCTTTTAATAAATATATTTTATTGATAATACAAGAATGGATGTTAATAGTATTATTTTAATATTTAAAGGTAGTTTTTATCACCCTGAAAATTCTTGGGCGTCTAAGGGGAGTAAGTTGCTTTCTTAGGTATCTGAATTTGGTGTTTTATCTTCCAAAAAAATATAAAGTTTTAAAATATATCATATAATGCATACCTTGGATCATTAGTTATTATTAAATTATTATTTATTAGAGGTAAACATCATATATTAAAGGGGAGATATGAGATGAGGAACCTTAATTCATTGAAGAACCTACAATATGCATTTAGTCAAATTAGTGGGAAGTTTCCTACTAAAATATTTGTATCTAATGATTTTGCTTTGTAAAATATTCAAACACAACTCCTTACCTTAAACGTAGATATTCTAAGTTATTTCCCATTCTATTTTAAGATATTATATATCACACATATTTAAACTACATTCCAAATCTCCTGGAGATACAATGCAGGAACTTTCCTTTCTTGGCTTAGGCTTTGATACGAAAGCAAAATATTATTATTATAAAAACTTGTAAAATATATATTTACAAAATGACTCTTAAATATTATTCCCAAATATTATTCCTTTGTAGTTTTAAATATAATATATATTTTATAATAAAAAACTTTAAAGAAATTATATGTAGGCTCTCTTTTTGGCATTGAGATACATCTTTCTTGACAGAAATAACTAAAAGTTAAACTCATTAATATCTCTCTCAATGTATGTTATATTTAAAACCTCTTTTTGGCATTGAGGTACATATTTTCTAACAGAAATAACTGCAGAAGTTATTTGTGACTTAAAATAAAATCCCAAAACTGTCATTTTTACCGCCTTGAACCTCTTAGCCTTGGCTCTGTGAAATCTCACTGGACAAATCTCGCTTAACTTTGTCAGTTAGCCAGGTTGAAGTCAACCTCGGCTTACAGAACTCGCGGAGATCTCTCTCTCTCTCTCTCGGATTACGCGTCCCGGGCTACGCAATATTATGCGAGATTAACTTGAGGCCGCCAGATAGTCAGGCTTAGTCCCTCAGTGGTTACCTGCCTTAGCCTTAGTCACCTGTCGGATCAGGCCCGAGAGCTTCGCCAAATATTTATGTAGCCCTTCCCGGAACGAAGCCAGAGAAAAAACTGCACTTTTGCAGATGAAAATGAAAATTATGAAATGATATGCGAGAGAGTCCAAACCATAATTTTTCGGGAAACGCAGGACAATAGCCTCTCAAAAGGCAAAAATGGGAAGTGGAAAATGGAAAATGACAAACGGCAAATGGCACATTTTTGCCACCTACAAAACTCGGCTCACAAAAGGCTTAAACCGCTTAAAGACCGTTTAATCTCATGGATTTCTCAGCTCTGCTGTGTCGTTTTTAGATTCATGTGAAAAAACTGGAGACGAGACTCGGAAATTGGCAAGCCAAAAGGCAAATCTCGAGGAGATCGAGGGAACGGCAACGGGAACGGGAACGGAAGAGCGGATACAATGGGCGTGGCCCTGGCCGGGTTAAGTGCTCATATTACGAGCTGGCCAGGAGTGACTCCTGGTGACAAGGAATACGAAAAAAAAAAAGAGTTAGGCGGAACCGAGGGGGCTTAGGACGCCTACGCCTGGATTTCCCTTTATTTCGATTGTATCTGGACAGCATCCGTTCCGGCCGAGAGAGATCCTGCTGCAGGGATATGCTGATTGAGAGATCGAGAGATGGTGCGAACTGACAATTGTCACAATTACTGGGACCTGGACGAGTCCGTAAACCGCTGCAATGCCATTTTGACAGCACTTATTGTCCTGGGCCCACAATATGGGAACGACAACGGGAATTGGAACCGTTGATCGGGGATCTGGAGGTCCGAGGTTCGATTCTAACGGGGTTTCGTAGGCGGCTTTGCCTCGGAATCGAAACAATAAGACAAAGGTGCTGAAAGGATGCGAGTGAAAGGACGCCAAAGAAAAGGTGTGAAAAATTCAAGAGCCGCTTGATAGATTGAGTCCGGGGTTGGGGCTGGCAACTCTTTTTATGTGGGTTTGCCCATCACTTTGATTAACTCTGGGATTCCCGAATCCGCACTCCGGACTCCGGACTCCGGTATCTAACGGTTCCACGCCCGCCTCACAATGGAAGATGGCAGCTAATCAACAGTAAAATGCATAAAATTAAGTGAGCAATGAAGGGGGATTACTGGGAATGAGGGTCGTTCCCTTTCCTATTCCCGAGTTATTAGAAATGTTTCAAAATTTCCAAACATAACTGTACAGGCAGAGAGAGTGAGAGTGGGAAGAGTGTGTGGGACACTGAGGGAACCTAGGACAATGGCCTAAACGTTGACAGTTCATCAAATCGAATGATGCATGCAAAATGAAGATTCCAACGGTGGCGAATACCCCGCAATATATGTAGAAAGATACGAAATGTATAGATGGGCACTGAGAAAAATAAAATTAGAACTCTTGGGGGAACAAATTAATAAAAAAAGAGTTTAATTAAAGAAATTAAAAAATATTAAAGAGACTAAGATACTGTTCCTAGATTTTCTGGACCAATACCCAACAGAAACTCTGTTTCTAAATTTATACCTTATACCTAGGATACCTTTTCTATCTTTTCTAATCAAGTATTTAAACCTTCAAATCTTAGTAGTATCCTCTCTTAATATAATTTCACTCTATTAATATCATATTTTTTCCCAGTGCCTTGAAATCCCACACACAGTTACAGTTACAATCGCAGTCGCAGTGTTTCTATGATCATCCATGAAATGTGGCTTTTCTTTGGATTCCTTTCCTTCCTGGCCTGGCCTTCGTCTTCGTCTTGTGTGCGTTGGGCGTTGACAAGGACACACCCCTCATTCCTTATTCCTCAATTCCTCAATCCTTATTTCTCCCGGACTCCTCATCGCTCATCGCAGGATCCTCTCCTGCACAAACAGTTACAATGCGAGTGGCGTAAGGAAGTAGCAAGTTAGTTTTGCCCATTTAAATGGCACTCAGCCATTGAGGTCTTTGTGTGGCGATTTGACGAGCATTATTCGATTGTTGTGTGGGGTCTTACTCTGGCCCTCTACTCTCACTATTTGCTAGATCGATCACCCTAACCTTGGATCAGAGCCCTGAACTCTGGCCTTATCTCCCACGCCCCCACAAACAACTCTTTATTCTGGGCACACGCAGAGAGACACAAATGGGACTGGGATCTGTGTTTGTTTCAAGTGTAATTATTTAAGTGAGTGTCAGTTTGATTATTTATTTTTGGGTGATAGTGAGAGGTGAACTTTGTTTGGGTCAGACACAGCGACGCTCTAGTTGGTGTAATTATTAGCAATTCATATTCGTAACACAATACTGGTTAATCAGTGCTTTCTAAAGGGAACAAGCTTAGTTCATTTAGTGTGTTCATTTTAATTTATCCTTTACTTAAGTTCACTTCTCTGTCTCTCTAGTTAATAATAAATTCATTTTAATAATACATTCTTTTTATAAATATGTTAATTTTACTTACTCTTTGATGAACATGTTCATTTCACTCGCTTTTGGGTGAATATGATAATTTATCCTGCTCCTTCTCTTTGGTGAACGTGTTCACTTCACTTGCTCTTTCTCTGAAGTTCATTTCTCTTTCTCTGTAGTGAATATGTTCATTTTACTTCCTCATTGTTTTTTGGGACTATAATCATTATACTTATTTTGTAATACATTTTAATATTTAATTCATTCTTTAGTGAATACATTGACTGACTACTTGTACATATATAAGAAATGTGTTCATTTCACTTGTTCATTTTCCCATTCTCTTCAGCGAACATGTTTATTTTGATTACTCCTAAGTAAGCATGCTTACTAATTCCTACTCATGAGGGAATAAATATTTCTTTAACTTATGTACTTCTTCTCTTTAGTGAACACGAGTTCATTTTACTCGCTCTTTAGTGAACATGTATATTTCTCTCACTCTTTAGTTCGCGAGTTCATTTCCTTACTTACTTCTTCTCTTTAGTGAACACGAGTTCATTATACTCGCTCTTTAGTGAACATGTTCATTTGTCTCACTATTTTGTTCACGAGTCCATTTCCGTGAAGAGGCAATGTAAGTAGAATGAACTTATTTTCTCTTTAGTAAACATGTTCATTTTGCTTACTTACATTAATATATTCATTTTACTCACTCTGTAGAGAATGTATTAATTTTAATTACTATTTCTCTTGAGGAGTTCACTTCCCTGACGAGACAATGTAACTAGAATGAACATAATGTCCCTTTAGTGAACTTGTTCATTTCCCTCGCTCTTTGGTAAACATGTTCATTTTAATATATTCATTTTACTCAATTTAAAGAGAACATGTTCATTCCTTTCTCTAGAGGAAACATTTTTCTTAATTTCTTCCCTTCAGTGAACTTTTTCATTTCCCTCGCTTTTCAGTAAACATATTAATTTCCTTTGCCAAAGTGAACAACTCTTTCCAGTTGCCTCTTCCTCCAGTAATACCGAAGACCCACCATTAACCATTAGAGAAGATAATGCCCGCGAGACAAACTAATCCCGCTGGCAGCCTGGCCAAATGTCCTCTACTGTTTACTCTACATTTACTCTACAATTCGTAATCAAAACCACACTAATTGGCATAGTAATGCAATACTGGTCGGTCTGCACCTCAAAAATATCCTCGAATATCGAGAGATCGAGGATATGGAGATGGAGATAAGCACGCTTCGCTGCTCGCTGGCCATGAATGAAAAGGGAAGAGGGCAGAGGGATCTCTGGATCCGGATCCTGTCTCAATTAAGGAGATGCCATAATTGAGCAGCCCCTGGTCGGGGCTCTCAGTTTTTGGGATTTGGCCATAGGATAACAATTAGCAAAAGGATTTGACGACGGAAGCTGCCGCCATTGTGCGTCGCTCCTCTCGTACTTAACTTGTGTCTTTTTGGTCTTTTTAGTCCGTCCTGGCTGTGCACTTCCGTTTGCGGAAGTGGCTAATACCTGTTCCTGGCCTGTTCCTGGCTACGGCTACTGTTTGGCCATTATCCGCTGCAAGTGTGCACTTTGCATATGACAGGGAAAATGTGAAATGAAAACAAACAAGAGATCCTAGCAGCAGACCCTTAAACCCCGATCCTGGTTAGTCTTTTTTGCCTTTGTCTGCAAGGTCCTCGAGGAGCACGGAGCCCGAGGAGCACGTGTAATCCTCGCTCACTTCCTTGACGACTACTTACTTCCTCATTAGGCTGTGGCAGAGTCGGGACACTTCAGCCGAATTGCCTGATGGGCTTAGCCAGGCATCCGTCCCAGGGTCCGAGTACCAAAACCTAATCATATTCAAAATATTCATAATACGAGTAGTATTTGCGGCTAATCTTATTTCAAGAGGGAGCTCTTCAATGAAAATGTATTTTAAGTATATGAAACTTTAATTAAAACTTAGGTTTTTTGATTTTAGGGGCCTTAACTGATTGTAGATACTTGTTTGGATATTTAATTTTTATTACAAATATAAATAACAATAATCAAATTTAAGATTTTGTATGAAAAGTAGTACTCGAGAGATGGAAAGTATATTTCGTTTCCCTTCTGCGTTGAAAATTTATATTAAATGTGAAAAACCCTTTTTTAAACTCAGTATTTTGTATTTATCTGAATGTAGATACTTGTTTAGATATTTAGTTTCTATTAAATTTAAAGAATATTCATTAAATTTGTGTTATTCTATGAAAAATATTACTTGGAAGATGGAAAGTATCTCTCTTCTTCCTTCTTCTATTAGAATTTATATTAAGTGTGAGAAACCCCACTTTAAACTCAGTATTTTGCATTTGTAACGATTTATCTACATTTTAGATACTTGTTTTATGTGAAAATTGTGCTTGGGAGATGGAAAGTATGTCTTAAACGTAGCTCAATATATTCTCAAATTTATTTTAAATTAAACTCAAATGAAAACGTAGTATTTAGTTTTTTAAGCTAAATCTGATTGCAAATACATGATTAAGTATTTAATTTCTATTAAATTAAACGAATTTTAATCAAATTCCCATTTTGGAAGATGGAAAGCCTCTTTTCATCGTATCTAAATGTATTCACTACTATCCTAAGTGAGCTTAAAACATTTTAAAGATATTAAAATGGGTTTACAAATATAAAATAATATCATAAATAGTTGTAGGACTTTTATAATAACCTAAGAATGACTTTTCGCAAAAACCAGAGGCATTTTATTTTATTTCTCAACACCTTTTTCTCATCCGATTTTCGTAGAAACAAAATGGTGACTCTTCCAATACAAAAAAGACCGTTGAAATTATGCATTCCAAATGTTAACCCATTAAGACAAAGGCCCGCGAAAGGAGTTAACGGCGATTCCGCGAAGCCTCACCCTTTTTATTATATATTTTCTATTTTCTATTTATTTGTTTATAATTTTTCCTAGGTGGGCCATATAAGGCGAAACCCCTTTCAGTCAATTAGTCGCTGATTTTCTTTGTCTCCGCGCGAACCCTTTTTTACAGGACCTCAGGCTCCTAGAGCTCCGTAGAGTCCTTACTCCGTTTTATGGCCAGCCTAAAAAACAGCAGCGGTTGTCCTCTGGGAATCGGGATTCCTTCGAACGCCTCTCTCCATTATGCAATAAAACTCTCACCGTTTTTTAGGCAATATCTATGCCATATAGCAACCCGTTCGGCGGCTCTACCTGGTCTCCTAAAAAAGCGAATGGCCGTAAAAAACGCGCTCAAGGCCACCGAAAGGATTGCACAAATATTGCATCTTTCGACCCGAAAGCGAACGCGAACGCGAACGCGAACGCGAACGCTCATTATGACCAAGTTGAGGCTGCGTTTTTTCGCTGAACCTGGTTTTTACCATGAAAATCGGCAACTCTTTGGCTTCGACTCTGGCCGCGACTTTTTATGACCCGAACCTGGGTTGGGTTCGGGTGTCCTCTGCCGTCTCAGGTAAGGGAAGGAACTCTAAATGACGCGGGCTGGGCGGGCAAAAGGCGGCGGAGTTTTAGTTTAATCCACCATTTTTACGGTTGGATTAGTGCGTGGATTAGCGGATAAGTTCGCGGTTTTTTACTGATTACTGAATCGAGGACGAAATCCCTCTTTTTATTTGCAATTGAAGTGAATGGAGAAAGAGAGCTGTAAAAAGTGAATGAATGAAAGGGAATCGGCAGGGAAAATGGAGAGAATGAAAGGTAATATTTTATAGAGTTTACAGATCATATTTATGTATAGATATATATATTTGAACTCAAGGATCATGGAGTAAATCATGGTAGAGGCGCACTCCGTTCCCATGACTTGTTTGGACCCTCAAGTAAGCCACTTCCGTTGGCCTTTTATTTTTTTGACAAAGTTAAACAAGGCTCGGTCAGGAAGCCGCCTGAAGGGATAAGAAATAAAGGCTCTACTCAAGTGGGTGGACAAACAGGAGACATAACGGACTCGACACTTGTTGCAATGATCTCCTGGGCTGTGGCGGCGTCATGAATAAAAAAATGGATCCATGAGCCAGACGCGGAGAGTGTCTGTCCTCCAAGGCAAGGCCACTCGCCGGCTTCGGGGTTTCTGGGAAACGCAGAAAGGATGCGCGGCCTAATTTCCATAATTGGTCACGCACAAAATGCGCTTTGTGCAAGATGCCCACCGAAAATTGGCAAATTCGCAAAGGCGCAGGCCTGACTGGTCAGCAGAAGGATTTCCTGGACAAAGGCGCAACGCAAAACAAACGGATTTAGCATTCGCAACCCTTCGCAGCATTGTCAGCATCCATCATCAGCCCCGTCTCCGTTCCCAAACATATATCCTTCCACTGCTAACGCCTCCTCTCTCTACTCTCTCTGTGGCAGGACTCGCCTCCCCGCTGATATAGCCAGAAAAATGATTTGCTCCTAATGAGAAATATTCCAGAATCGAGGGAGTTAAAGTCAAGTAAATGGGAATGGAATTTAGATATGGATTGGGAAATAATATGTAAATTATGGCATAAGTTACGAAATAAATGATATAATTTCTATAATATTAGAAATAATATGAATTAAATAATATAATAAGAAGAAGGTACCTACTGCCTGAAAATGCATATGATTTCTTTGATTTATCTTGGTTCCTTTATAAAAAACTTGGGTAAGACCTTAAACTAACCCTGAAGAGCGAAGAGTTCAGCCTGTCCCTGCTGCCATTTCTGTATTTCAATTTTATGGACAAATCAAAGCTAAAAATAATCATAACTCAGCCAAAACAGATTTAATTTCAACTTGAAAAGCAGTTTTATGTTAGTTTTTAGTAAATAAACAAATCTGCATACAGAGTTTAGAAATTAAAAAATTGTATCTTTAAAATTTTAGTGACGAATCGGAAAATACACGGCTTTTGGCTATATCTCCCTTTTTGGCTATAGGAGGCTCTTAAGAATACCTCATATTTGGATTCAAAATATATTTCGAAAAATATGATAATATTTTTTTGATAAATAAAATGTATTATATTAGCCTTATCTTTAACTTTTTTATTGTCTCTTTATATCTTATAACTATGATTTAATATACAAAAAATGTTGAATAAATAATATAATAATAAGAAGGTACTTCTTTCTGGAAATTAAATTGATTTCTCTGATTTCTTTTGGTTTCTTCATCAAAAAAACTCAGGAAAGACCAGAACTAACCATGAATATGAAGGAATTCCTCCAATAAAATGTATTGTGAGATTTTATATAAGATATATATTATAAGATTAAGATAAAATCAGTATCCTTGAATTTATTATGATTTTTTAGCCTTTAAATTCCTGTATCTTAACCCATTTTGCACTCGATGCTCCCTATCTAGTTTACAGTTGAAGTAACGTTATAAATATGAAATATACCTTGATTTACATTTAGTTTTCATAGAAAACCTCTTTGATTTTCCCTACTTTCCCTCATTGAACCGAACCTCTCCATATAACCCTTGACAAAAAACAAACACCACATCCTTTCGCGGAAACTGCTCAAAATATGGAATAAACGAGAAAGAAAGCTAACTTCGGTAAACCGAAGTTTATATACCCTTGCAGTCAGCAATTGGATCATTGAAAATCGATCCATTTTGGTAATGTAAAAAAAAATGTCAAATTATGTAAATTTTGTAAATTTTACATTTTACATGTAGAATTTTACATTTTACATGTAGAATTTTACATTTTCATATAAATCGACGGATCCCTTCTATGGCAGCTATATGATATAGTTGTCCGATCTTAATGAAATTAAAACCGTAATTCTAAAACTATAAAAATGACTATATCTCGAAATTTATAGAAATTCGTTGAAAAACAGAGAAATTAAAAATTTTTGTACATTAATTTCGCCATCACTCCTATGGCAGCTATAGGATATAGTGGTCCGATTTCGACCGTTCCGACATATATACTGCGTGCTAAAGAAATAAGAATATGCTGAAAATTTCAGCCCGATAGCTCAAAAACTGAGAGACTAGTTCGCGTAGAAACCGACAGACGGACAGACAGACGGACAGACAGACGGACAGACAGACGGACAGACAGACAGACGGACATGGCTAGATCGACTCGGCTGGTGATGCTGATCAAGAATATATATACTTTATGGGGTCTGAGATGCCTCCTTCACTGCGTTGCAAATATCATGGCAAAATTATAATACCCTCTGCAAGGGTATAAAAAAAGGAACTATCCGTTCGCCGACTCGAAAACTCTTTCTTTTTATAATTTTTTCTTGCTTTTCGTTTGTGAAATTACGCTAAATGGCGAGGCAACAATGGACTCGGTCCTTTCAAGCAGATTTTCGCGAAAAATGCGAAAAGCCAGGCCTGGGTCCACCCTTGTAAAACCCTTTGAGGGCAGCCAGAACGAGACGGCTGACCAGTCACCCCTTTGCGCTGCTCGGCTACCTGCTCGTGCCGCTTCGGCCCTGCCCTTCGTGTCCGCCATTTGCGCAGCAGCCGAGGGCAGTCGGAGCCACCGAAGGGCAGCGTATAAAAGCCGAGCCTCGCCGAGCAGGAAATCAGTTTGCGTTCGACATCGTCAGCGTGAAGATATATATAAAGTATATAGAAGCGGAAGCGGAAACGGAGCAACAGATCCACAGTTCGATCATTACAATCACAAAGGATAAAGGAAGCCAAAAACCATGCTGATGCACGAGAAACTTATGGCCGGGCAGTTCTTCGATCTCAAAACTGGTGAGTTCTCAGGCTACACAGCAAGAAATAGGGTTAAAAATTCATCGAAATAAAGCAGGAATTAAGGGATTTATATATCAATTGATAAAGTGATCAAATTTTGTATTTTTTGCCTAAATTTCCATCTCAATAAAGTAAGAATTAAAATCGGAACTAAAAAAATATAGAAAGTTAGTCCAAGATGATCTTTTTTTTACAAAAAACTAAACTTAAATCCCTCTCTCTCCTTCCAGATCGCAAGCCCATGATGCACCACCACCAGTTCCAGCAGCACCACCAACAGCAGCATCCGCAGCAGCAGCAGCAGCACCATCACCACCAGTCCCTGGGCCAGCCCCTGCACCACCACCAGGGTCAGCTTGGCCTGTCCGTGGGCCTGCCCAAGATGGATCTCTATGCGGCTTATGCCTACCAGCAGCAGTTGCTGGGAGCCGCTCTCAGCCAGCAGCAGCAGCACCAGCAGCGGGAGCAGCGAGAGCAGCCAGCTCCCGCCGAGGTCCTGGATCTCTCCAGACGCTGCGACAGCGTGGAGACGCCCAGGAAGACCCCGTCGCCCTACCAGACCAGCTACAGCTATGGCAGTGGCTCACCCTCGACCTCACCCACCTCCAACCTGGTGTACCTGCAACAGCAACAGCAGCAGCAGCAGCAGCAGCAGCTGGCCTCCTTGTATCCTGGCTTCTACTATGGCAACATCAAGCAGGAGCAGCTCCAGCAGCAGCAGCAGCAGCTGCCCCCCAAGGAGCAGCCGGCTCCCCTGAAGGTCACGCCCACGGCCAGTCTGCTGCAAACCTTTGCCGCCGCCGCCGCTGCCGCTGCCTCGAATCCTCGTCCTGCGAGCAATGCCAGCCATGCCAGCACCATGCAGATCGATGTCCTGGAGAATCCACAATCGCCGCCCAGTGCTGCCATCGTGCCAGCCACCACACCCACCAGCTCCAGCTCCAACTCCCATCATCAGGGAGCTGAGCCGGGCAAGAGCACGCGCCCCTTCAAGGCCTTCCCGCGGGATCCGCTGGTCATTGCCGCCAACTTTGCGGCCACCGATGTCCTGCTGGACAATCCCCGGGTGGAGCGCTACACCGAGTACCGCAAGCGAGTGCTGGAGCAGATTCGCAGCTCCAATGGCGGCGCCCGCACGGTGACCAACCCCAAGATGCGGCGGACCAACTCCCGCAGCGGATCCGTCAACGAGGGCAGCTCCTCGAACAACAACAGCGAGAGCGAGGATAGGGCGGCGGCCGAGGAGTCCAGTGACTGCGACTCGCAGGCGGGCCACTTCGAGGGCAAGTCCTCCTCCACCTCCACCTCAGCCTCCAACTGCTCCGCCTCCAATGCCAACGGCTCGGCCGTTGCTGCCTCCTCGCTGGGCATGGGCCAGGTGAAGGATGCCGCCTACTATGAGAGGCGGCGCAAGAACAATGCCGCCGCCAAGAAGTCGCGCGACCGTCGCCGCATCAAGGAGGACGAGATCGCCATCCGGGCCGCCTACCTCGAGCGCCAGAACATCGAGCTGCTCTGCCAGATCGACGCCCTAAAGGCACAGCTGGCCGCCTTCACCGCCAAGGTGGCCAGTGCCTAGGATGCAGCTCCAGCATCCTGCGGGAGGCCCAGTCCGGCTGCTCTTGTTGCGTTGAACGCGAAGATTCGGCTTCGATTCGGCTGCAAATCTCTGACAGAACCCTCCTGTAGTCCCCTCTCTTTTTTTTTTTTGGGTCAGCTTATCTGTGAATCCCGAAGACCCTCGCACTTAAGTACTCCAAGTCCTTGTCTCGTATACGTTATATTTGTGAAATGTATTAGCCAGTAAGTGCATCGCGCAACCTCACCAGTTAACTAATCCATCGCAGCATCGATTAGCCTCTAGCACTAGCCCTAGTTGTATCAGTCTCAGCTCCTTGTATGTAAGAACATTTTTTTGCCTAGCCCTAAGAACAAAATTACAAAAATAAAAAACACAAAAAAATAATTGAAAGTGATTTTTTTTATATTTGGGGGTAATCGTTAGAAATTTAAAAATAATTAATTATTGTTTTGTATAACAGTTTAATATGACAGTTTTAGGAGGGAGAGATCCCAAAATAACTGTTATAATACAGTTGGACTCGGAGATAATCCTCTTCCAGCTGCCTTTTCTGTTCGCCTGGCAATTCATTCTCATCGATGGGGAAATGGAAAGGAAATTGGATAGAAACTTGATGAAAATTGGAAGGAAAACTTCAGTCGGAGTCAGCAACGTGTGCGTGAATACCCAGGACGAGGTCAGTTTGCTGCTCAAGACCTTGGATCTGCCGCCCAGCTACGATGAGGCAGCTTTCAGCGAGCGAAATCAGGGCAGCGCCCTGACCATAGCCCCCACCTTGGAGGGCAGCCACCAGAACCTGACCGGTCTACGAGCCCAACGTGGCCTCCACTACGACCACGACCACATTCCTAGTCAACGGCCAGCCCCGGCGATGTAACTCAGAACTGCGATTCGGAGGAACAAAACAAATATTTAATTTAACCATTAACGAACCATTAACAAACAAAAATAAACTTGGGACCCACTTAAGGCCAACTTAAAGAATTATGAGTTAAAAGGGGCTTGAGTTAGCCTTTTGTTTTGATGGTAAATCCCCCAGCTCAGCACTGCAGAATATAGTCGAGAGTGGGGCCCCAGCGACCATAGGGATCCTTGGGGAGCATGAAGAGGTTGTCACACCAACAGTAGCCCACGACGCG
Organism: Drosophila triauraria; assembly: GCA_014170255.2. Lineage (NCBI taxonomy): Eukaryota > Metazoa > Arthropoda > Insecta > Diptera > Drosophilidae > Drosophila > Drosophila triauraria. The sequence goes on along the minus strand of CM024333.1, from coordinate 1,881,778 downwards.
GTTATCCACGATCTCCTTGAACTCCCGACTTTCCCGACATATGTCATTGAAGTTGTCGTTGGAGACGACGGCAGCGTTCAGCTCGTAGGCCAGCTGCAAGATGAAGCTGCAGAAGGAGAAGGAGTTTATAAGAAGGTAAGCTTAAGGTAAAATAATCTACTTAAATCGCTCACCGATCATCATAACACTGTGTCTTAAAGCCCGAGAGGTTCTTGCAGGGTGTGAAAACTATTTTCCCCTCCTTGTGCAGGTGATCTAGAATCTGGGGTTGGCTGGACTGAAAAGCATTCCGACGGAATATTGGGAGCACAGCCTTGGCAGGGTGTCCCAGTCTCTCGAAGTATTGCAGGCAGTAATGGATGCCCTCCGAGGAGAACCACCTTTGGTTGCTGTGGCTGGTAATGGAGGGTTAAATTAATGTAATTAATAATTATATTTAATTAGGAAAGGCATCGGAAGCTCGAAAAGACTTACGCAAAGGCCACATTGCTGCCATCGATGACAATGAAGCGCTTATATGTGTTTCGGAAAAATCGGAAGCCCGTCAGCGAACTAGTTTGGTTTCCGTCCGGCACCGCAATCTTAGAGAATGTTTTCATATATGTTTCATAAGAACCCTTTGGAGCTACTTCGAGTTTCACCGTGGGTTTCCTAGAGCTTATTAACACAGGTATTTTCCTAGCTGGTTTTGGAACTACTTCGAGTTTATAATTCTTATTCTCCGCTGCCTTTGAAACTATTTTGGGCACCACATTTTTATACGATGCTGTGTTCCCCGGTGGCTTTGGAACTGTTTCGAGATTAGCTGAAGGCTTTGGTTTTGGTATCTTATCGCTTATTTCCTCTGGTTTGTTCACAGATGGCTTTGGGACAATTTCTAGTTTTGCCGAAGGATTGTCTTTGGGCATCCCTGTCTTAGAGCTTTTCTCTGGATTGTTTTCCGGGATCTTTGGAATTACTTCGAGATTGTCGCTCAAGACGTTGGATCTCATTTTTGCTTGAGGATTAGATTGGGGTTTCTCTGGTTTGTCATGCGGTTGCTTTGGAATTATATCGAGATTGGCCGCAGATACTTTATCGGTTTCTTCCTCCGGTCTGTCCTCATGAGGCTTTGAAACTATTTCAATCTTCGGACTTTCCTCTGGTTTCTTCAAAGGTGAATTTGAAACTATTTCGAATACCTCCAAAGGCTTCGATTCGGGCATGGCGGACTCTGACTTCGGTTCTATAGGCTCGGCCGCCTCGTCCAGGGAATCTAGGAGTCTTTTCGGCATGCCAAGTTTCTTTGCACTTCGCTGCCAAGCCGCAAAGAATTTTTCGTCGGTTTTCGGGCACTCCAGCAACCTGGAGTCATAATCCGTACTCGGCGTGTTTATTTTCAGCGCTGCAAATTGTAAAGAAAGGTCTTCGTCGTCACACACGACCTCATCTGCAAGGCTATGGAACTTCCTAAGGAAGTCGGCCACCAAAGCATCTTTCCCCTTTTTATGTATTATATATATAATATTTAAAAAGATTAATAAAATAATTGCATCCACAAAAACAGTATTACCTTCGGCGTATAAAACGTTGGCTTGGGCAGGAAATGGCTCTTTTGCGGCGAATGGTCTCCATAATCCAATCTGCGATGTGTCGGCGGGCTGTCTTGGGGTTTCACCACCTTTTTAAGGGACTTGAGCAGGCGGTATATGCGTTCGGCTTCCGGTTTATTTTTTTTTTGGGGCCTGCCCAGTCTCTTGCGTAGTTTCTGTGGCATAAGCGCCATTAAAAATATGATAATTAAACATATCGAAGTCATACCATGGTTTTGCGCTTACGCAAATTGCGTCCTCCCATTGTCCTGGTTGGTTTTGTATCGGGTATTTTGAAAAGAGAAATTTATCAAGTTTTTCACCTACTATCCGGTTTCTAGAAATTGTTGTATGGCACTGACACTGACTGACACTGTATTGTTGCTCTTATTATTGTGAATGTTTTTTCACAGACTACTACTCCTACCAATATACTAAGGATTACCTTTTTTGACAAATCAAAGCCCAAAATAATCATAACTCAGCCAAAACAGCCTTAATTTCAACTCGGAAAGCAGTTTTATGTTAGTTTTTAGTAAATAAACAAATCTGCATACTGTGTTTAGAAATTAAAAAAAATTTATTTTTTCTCAATTTTTGACAATTTAGACGAATTTTCAAAAATCGGCCAAAATTTTTTATTCAGATTTTTTAAATATTTTACTGTTAATGAATTAAGCTTTTTATTGCGAATCGGGAAATGTATGACATTTGGCAATCACTCGCTTTTTGGCTATATAATGATCTCAAGAAGACTTCAAATACGCCAAATTTTCTAGGGACCTAAAGTCCATGTTTATAGGTATTTTTATATTATAAATATATATATAATATATAGGTATATAATATATAGGTATATTTATACCCTTGCAGAGGGTATAATAATTTTGTCATGATGTTTGCAACGCAGTGAAGGAGGCATCTCCGACCCCATAAAGTATATATATTCTTGATCAGCATCACCAGCTGAGTCGATCTAGCCATGTCCGTCTGTCTGTCCGTCTGTCCGTCTGTCCGTCTGTCGGTTTCTACGCGAACTAGTCTCTCAGTTTTTGAGCTATCGGGCTGAAATTTTCAGCATAGTCTTATTTCTTTAGCACGCAGTATATATGTCGGAACGGCCAAAATCGGACCACTATATCTTATAGCTGCCATAGAAATGATGGCGAAATTAATGTAAAAAAAAATTTTAACTTCTCTGTTTTTCAACGAATATCTATAAATTTCGAGATATAGTCGTTTTTTATAGTTCTAGAATTACGGTTTTAATTTCATTAAGATCGGACAACTATATCATATAGCTGCTATAGAAGGGATCGGTCGATTTATATAAAAATGTAAAATTCTACATGTAAAATAATAATTTGACATTTTTTTTTCAACATTACCAAAATGGATTGATTTTCAATGATCTAATTGCAGACTGCAAGGGTATACAAACTTCGGTTTACCGAAGTTAGCTCTCTTTCTCGTTTCTCATATAAATACGAACGAAATACAAGGCGAACAGAAAAACCAGATAGAGGATGACTTTCTTTGCGTTTCAAATTGATATAACAGTTTTAATCCAAAGAGTTCCCAAAGAGAGAGAGAGCCAGAGAGATCCCAAAGCTGATCAGTCCCTGCCGGCTGTAAATGGCCAGTTTCTGGAAAGGATCGGCCTGTGCCGGCTGTAAATGACCAGTTTCTGCAGAGGATCTGGCTCTGCCGCCTGCAAAGGCCAGTTTCTCGAGAGGATCAGCATGTGCCGGCTATAAATGGCCAGTTTCTGGAGAGGATCCGGTTGTAACGGCTGTAAATAGCCCGTTTCTGGAGAGGATCAGTCTCTGCCGGCTGTAAATGGCCAGTTTCTGCAGAGGATCTGGCTGTGCCGGCTGTAAATGGCCAGTTTCTGGGAAGGATTCGTCTTTGCCGGCTGTTAATGCCCAGTTTCTGGAGAGGATTACGCTGTGCCGGCTGTCAATGGCCAGTTTCTGGAGAGTAGCAGTCCCTGCCGGCTGTAAATGGCCAGTTTCTGGAGAGGATCCGGTTGTAACGGCTGTAAATAGCCCGTTTCTGGAGAGGATCAGTCTCTGCCGGCTGTAAATGGCCAGTTTCTGCAGAGGATCTGGCTGTGCCGGCTGTAAATGGCCAGTTTCTGGGAAGGATTCGTCTTTGCCGGCTGTTAATGCCCAGTTTCTGGAGAGGATTACGCTGTGCCGGCTGTAAATGGCCAGTTTCTGGACAACATCTGTCGCTGCCGGCTGTAAATGGCCAGTTTCTGGAGAGGATGATGCTGTGCCGGCTTTAACTGGCTACTTTCTGGAGAGGATCAGGCTGTGCCAGCTGAAAATGACCAGTTTCTGGAGACGATCCGGCTGTGCCGGTTGTAAATGGCTAGTTTCTGGAGAGGATCAGGCTGTGCCGGCTGTAAATGGTCAGTTTCTGGAAAGGAACAGGCTGTGCCGGCTGTAAATGGCCAGTTTCTGGAGCGGATCACGCTGTGCCGCCTGTAAATGGCCAGTTTCTACAGAGGATTAGGCTGTGCCGGCTGTAAATGGCCAGTTTCTGGAGAGGATTAGGCTGTGCCGGCAGCAAATGGCCAGTTTCTGGAGAGGATTAGGCTGTGCCGGCTGTAAATGGCCAGTTTCTGGAAAGGATCAGGCTGTGCCGGCTGTAAATGGCCAGTTTGTGGAAGGGATAAGGCTGTGCCTGCTGTAAATGGCCAGTTTCTGGAGAGGATTAGGCTGTGCCGGCTGTAAGTAGCCAGTTTCTGGAGAGGATCAGTCCCCACCGGCTGTAAATGGCCAGTTCTGGAGAGGATCTGGCTGTGCCGGCTGTAAATGGCTAGTTTCTGGAGAGGATCAAGCACTGCATTTACCAACTGTTCGCTTGGTAGTTCATATTCTGTTCGCGTTATAACCACCCTAAAAGTAGGCTACACTTTTTCATTTTCGAATCTCACTTACTTCAGCCTAAAAGATGCACAAATATTTAATAAAGAGCCCCATAAGTATGCACCAGCTTTTTTCATTGTCTCCAGCTGATTGGAAAGGTGTTAAACCTGGGTGGGGTACCCACTCAAGTTTCAAGCCGCCCCCGTACAACATGGCGAAATGGTGGGAAACCTGGGCGGGTGTACCCACTCAAGTTTCAACCCTTGGCGTTATGCCTTGCTTCGAAGGGAGAGCCAGAGAGATCTCGAAGGGAGAGAACCAGAGAGATTCACTGATAAAAAAAATTGAGACCAAGAGTGCAGCGTCGACCATCTGCCATTTCTGTTCGCCTGGTAGTTTAAAATTGGGAGCAGCTGAATTTGCCTATAAAATTTTGAAATCGGAGCAAAATTAACGACAACAATATTTGAGGCCTTGTTGTTGCCCGAGTTTGTTGTTGTAATTGTGGCTCCGATTTTAATATTTTATAGGCAAATTCAGCTGCACCCAATTTTAAACTACCAGGCGAACAGAAATGGCAGCATGTCGACGCTGCACCCTTGGTCTCACTTTTTTTCAGTTATGGAATCTCTCTGGCTCTCTCCCTTCAAGATCTCGCTGCCACTCCATTCAAAGCAAGGCATAACGCCAAGGGTTGAAACTTGAGTGGGCATCCCGCCCAGGTTTTACACCTTTTCGCCATGGTTGCATGGGCGGTCTGAAACTTGAGTGGGTACCCCACCCAGGTTTAACACCTTTCCAATCAACTGGAGATAATGAAAAAAGCTGGTGCATACTTATTGGGCTCTTTATTAAATATTTGTGCATCTTTTAGGCTGAAGTAAGTGAGATTCGAAATGAAAAGTGTAGCCTACTTTTAGGGTGGTTATAACGCGAACAGAATATGAACTACCAAGCGAACAGTTGGTAAATGCAGTGCTTGATCCCTCCAGAAACTAGCCATTTACAGCCGGCACAGCCAGATCCTCTCCAGAACTGGCCATTTACAGCCGGTGGGACTGATCCTCCAGAAACTGGCCACTTACAGCCGGCACAGCCTAATCCTCCAGAAACTGGCCATTTACAGCAGGCACAGCCTTATCCCTTCCACAAACTGGCCATTTACAGCCGGCACAGCCTGATCCTTTCCAGAAACTGGCCATTTACAGCCGGCACAGCCTAATCCTCTCCAGAAACTGGCCATTTGCTGCCGGCACAGCCTAATCCTCTCCAGAAACTGGCCATTTACAGCCGGCACAGCCAAATCCTCTCCAGAAACTGGCCACTTACAGTCGGCACAGCTGGATCCTCTCCAGAAACTGGCCATTTACAGCCGGCACAGCCTAATGCTCTCCAGAAACTGGCCATTTACAGCCGGCACAGCCAAATCCTCTCCAGAAACTGGCCACTTACAGTCGGCACAGCTGGATCCCTCCAGAAACTGGCCATTTACAGCCGGCACAGCCTAATCCTCTCCGGAAACTGGCCATTTACAGCCGGCACAGCCTGATCCTCTCCAGAAACTTGCCATTTACAGTCGGCACACCCGAATCCTTTTCAGAAACTTGTCATTTCAAGCCGGCAGAGACAGATCCTGTCCAGAATCTTGCCATTTACAGCCGGCAGCGACAGATCTTGACCAGAAACTGGCCATTTACAGCCGGCACAGCCTGATCCTCTCCACAAACTGGCCATTTATAGCCTTATCCTCTCCAAAATCTGGCCATTTACAGCCTGTTGGGCGGGCGTGTGGTTGGGTGCCCACTCAAGATTGAAACCTTAATTTGCACTGCTTGTTCACCTGCACTGCTTGTTACCAAGTATTAAACCTTTGCTCAAGCAAAGTTTCCAACCTATCACAGAGACAAGGGAACTTGGCTGTCGCGTTAATGATTTCCAATGTATGTTCCAATTGGAATTTTGGTTGTGGAAATAAATATTAAATAAATTGCGGAAAGGGGAAAAGTAAAGCTTATTTTTAAGTTAAGCAATTATCTTTTATTTATCTTCAGCTTGGAAAAAAAAAACTAAATACACATTTATTTTATATTAAAAATAAAGACAATCAAAGTAATGTAACATTGCCATGAAGTTTATTTTATTTTATTTAATATAAACTGTGGAAAAGGAAAAAAAGTAAGGTTTTTGTAATTTTTTTATTTTGAAATTTAACAATTATATTAAATTTGTTTTCAGCTTCGGAAAAAAAAAACGAAGTACATATTCGAGATTTTATTGAAAGTAAATCCGTTCAATGAAATATAAAATTAAGAAAAAAAACATTATAGTAAAAACAATTATAAAATTATTATGGGATGATACACTTTTATATTTTAAATTAATATATATGCAACATATATGCATTCATTAAGATATTTAATATTATTGAATTTTAATGCATAACAAAATGATGTATTTCATGATATAAATATAAAATTAACAAAAGTATAATTTTAAAAGGATTTAATAAGAGAGTAAAAGGGGTTTCTTTATGTTTAAAATTTTCCTGGTCCAACTTTTATTGTGTTTTGAGCTTTTAATTTTGTATTTTTATTCAAAGTAAGTTCATTTCGAGATTTAATAATGAAACAAAGACTTACTATCAATTTGAATTTGACTTTATCAGGCGTCTGCAATCTACAGACCTTCGTTGGCGAAATCTCATCTCTCAACTCGTTCCCCTTTGCCCATGAATGCAACTCTTTTCAGCGTGGCCAATCGATGGCATCAGATATTGGGCCTGGATATTGGATATATCATCGATTATGACGGGCAGGAGGAGGACCCATTAATAATAGAAATTATGGGGCGTTTACAAGAGGTTGTCGTGACAGTCGCCTGACATTTATGCAACTTTATGAGAAGGAGGACAGGACGACGAGCGAAAGGGATGCGGATTGCTACCCCGACCGACTGACAAGTCTATCAATTTTTCACACACTCCTCAAGACAGGGGCATTTTCCGAGCGATTAAAGGACCTCCTCAAGGGTTGAGTTCGATTTTTTTATTCGGGCATGCAAAATGCCCATCGGCTTCATTGCACAATTTTCATTTTCATTTTCATTTTCATTATTATGTTCATATTGATTTGCGCAATTTTCCCTCACTCACTGCATATCGAATGCAATAATTTCTGACAATTTGCGAAATTTAAAAGTCTTAAGTTACAACCCTTTGTTGCTCTTTTTTTCGTGTGTGTCCTTGTATCCTTGCTACCTTGTTTTTATTTGTAAGTTTGCATCTGTCATTGGGAGCGAAGGAAAGTTTTGACATTGACTTGCCTAAACGCTGTCCTTGTTCCGCTCCGCTCCGATCTGGTATCGGTTTCAAGTTTTGATATCTTGTGTCCCGTCATCCTTCGCCGCTGACAGCTCAATCGGGACATTGTCTTGTGACGTGTCCTGGGCCCGAGAATGTGTCGCGTCATGCTCGGGCAGCCGCAACAGCGTCTGAGATCCTTGAGATTTACATGCCAAGTCTTGGGACTTTGAGAGGTAACTACTTCCTTTTTTTAAGGACAAATCTACGGGAATCTTGCCCTCGGACAGATGTCAATCAAATGAAATTAACACATCGTCATTGAGGAAGGTCCTCGGGCCGGGCCGGGCCTGACCTGGCCTGGTTTCGGTTTCGATTAGCCGCTGCTGCTGGCTTTCCAGTTTTCCAATTTTCAATTTTCGCAGAGGTGGAAAACCATTTCCCAAGCTGGCCCTCCTCCCATTTACGGCTAAGTCGCATTAGCCGCTAATGTTTTGCTAGCGATTTTCGATTTTCGCGATTATTGCGGTTGACTGCATTCTGCACTTTTTTTAGCCCCGCGGCTGGCATACCCGGTAATGGGATTACATAATATCATTAATCAGCCGAGTGAGAATCGAAATCGGAATCGGAATGCCATATGACATGTGCCACCTTCGTAATGGAGTGTGTGGGGGGTGTTTATCCTTGGAGAGGTACTTACGGCAGACACCCCCGAGTCCCGAGTTCCGAAAGGACACGCGCTATGCCGCCGTAGCTGTAATTACGTAATTAGCGATAGGGAATGCCCAAAACCGATACCGATACCGATAGACAGCCTGCACTGACCATCGCGAATCGCGCACTAATTGCATTAAATTGTCCAACACACAGCGAACAGATGGCCCTCTCGATAGCGTATCATCCCACACTGTCCTGTCCCATGGAATACCATATCATCTCATCCCATCCGAAGCGAACCGATGTCCCTTTCCGTTTTTATTGATATTTGCTTAGTCCTGCGTGCAAGTTGTCTCAACTATTTGTATTTTATTTTCGATCCATTTTAATTGGAGGACATGCACCGCATTGTAATTTCTTAATTTCGAGTCCAGCGAGTCCGGCGAGTCCGGCGAGGATGCAATCCTGGTCGGGGGTGGTATCATAGGCAAGGACCTGGAGGGGTGAGTTTGTCACGGATGCTTACCTAATTTTATTAGAGCCTGTACTTGATGGACAGCTATACTTCATTCAATGATTGAGTTGTAATCGCCAATATTTAGAGTTTCTGTTAGAGCTAAGTTAAGATTAAAGTTATCGATGTTTTTTGTAGCTTAAAATCGATTTTAAATCGATGGGCCTTGCCAATATTTAGAGCTTCAATTAGAGCTAAGCTAAGATCAAAGTTATCAGTGTTTTTTGTATGCAAAAATTGATTCCAAATAGATTAGCCTCGCAAATATTTAGAGTTTCTATTGGAGCTGGGCTAGATCAAAGCTATCGAGGTTTTTGTATGCAAATATCGATTTTAAATCGATTATCCTCGCTAATATTTCTATATTCTATTAGAGCTGGGTTAAGATAGAAGTTATCGATGCTCTTTTAGTGTGAAAATCGATTTTAAATCTATTAAACTCAAAATATTCAGAGGTTTTATTATAGCTGGGCATAGATCTAAGTTCTATGTTTATCTATGTTTTTGTATGCAAATATCGATTTTAAATCGATTATTCTCTAAAATAAATGGAGTTTCTATTAGAGTTTTGTTAAGATCGAAGCTATCGATGTTTTTTGTATGCAAAATCAATTTTAAATCGATTAATCTGCAAACATTTTGACTTTTTATTAACGCTGGGCTAAGATCGAAGTTATTGATGTTTTTTGTTAAGATATAATTTATCAAATTTATCGAATTTATCATGAGAAATCGATTCTAAATCGATTATCAACGATGTCTTGTTAACCTACTACTTAGTAACTGCTTTTAACTTGAAGTTTAAAGGCTTGTTTTGGAACATATATTTAGTATTCTTATTCTCAGATATCTTATGCTTTTTTCAGACCGTAAATAATATTTAAAATTATAAATAAAAATATTTCCTAATACCTAATCTCTTCTCTATTCAAGTTCCCTGCTGCCGCTTCTGTTATTTCCCATCCCCGCTGACCATGGCAAAGTTTATTAAATACAAATTATTCAATAACAATAACAATAACAGGAGCAAGAAGCAAGGAGTCACGAGAGGGGCGCGCATCCTGCTCAGGTAATTGGCCAGGACATGCCAGCAGTCCATAAAATATGGAATATGGAAATTACCACTGCCAGGCACCTTGATTGACAACCGATCTTCACTCTGATCCGATCCGATCCGCCAGATCCCCTCTTTGTCAGCCAACACTCATAAATGATGTCTGCTCGAGTCTCGAGCAAAAAACGGAATTCATAAAAAAGAAAAAAAAAGGAAACATTTCCCACGTAACCGAAGATGGCTGGAAAAAAACCTCGCACCCCCAGAAGAAAGGCGGGGAAAGGCGCAAGGAGAAAGCAATGTTGTTGCAACCATAGCTAACAAGCCTGTAATTACTTGCCGGCAAGATTGTTGTTGCCATGTAACACCTTAATGGACTTAACGTCAGCCAGGAGACGGAGACTGAGTCCTGGGTCTCTGAGTCTCTGAGTCCTGACAGTCGCAGATACCCCCCCTGACTCACGGCAGAAATTTGCATAAAAAATCCGTAGAACCGAGTCGAGGCGAGGCGAGATGAAAAATGAATAATGAAAATCCGTGACCGTGCCGGGCTGAATCCTTTCGATGATATTTTGACATGACATCGTGGAAATATTTATTTGTCATCGCCTTGACAAAGGGATTAGGCGCAATCATATTTTACGGACACGGAAATCCATGTTTCCCGGTCCCGGCATTAGCATAGGTCCAAGGATCAAATATTTTGACACCCATTGCAGTCCCAAGTCCCGAATCCCGAAGCAGGACACAAAGACAGTTCAATTATGAGCACAAAGGGTTGAGGGTTACGGAGCAAGAGTTGCTGTTGGAGACTCTGACCAGGCTTACATCACCCAAAATCTGGAGTAAGTCGCTTAAGGAATATAATCTCCTTTCCTGGCCATCTGCTGGTACTTGGTCTTGGCCTTTGCCTTTGCCTTTACCTTTTCTTAGTTTTTTATCTCGAGTTCCATATCGGAGTGTCCCTTAAATGCTGCAATTAACCTAAAGACTGCCTTCAAGGAGTCGAGGCAGAGGGAAGTCAGTCGAGCGCGGAGTTCAAAGCCTCTAAGTAGTTGCACTTCCGACAATTACCTGGCCACCAAAAGGATCTCAAGGTGGAGGAAGGGTGACTACTCCGGCGGGGGAGTAATCGCAATCGTAATGATTGCGGTCACCTTTCTTTTCTCAGGGTCATAGCTGGCTAAGCACAAAGACCTAGTCCTCATTCTCATTTGTACTTCCTTGAAAAGTGCTTTTTCCTGCTTCTATATTCTTTTTCTATAATTATTTTGAGGCGCCTTAAATAAAATATCAAAGAAAATATAACGAGAAAGAAAGCTAACTTCGGTAAACCGAAGTTTATATACCCTTGCAGTCAGCAATTGGATCATTGAAAATCGATCCAATTTGGTAATGTAAAAAAAAATGTCAAATTATGTAAAGTTTGTAAATTTTACATTTTACATGTAGAATTTTACATTTTCATATAAATCGACCGATCCCTTCTATGGCAGCTATATGATATAGTTGTCCGATCTTAATGAAATTAAAACCGTAATTTTAGAACTATAAAAACGACTATATCTCGAAATTTATAGAAATTCGTTGAAAAACAGAGAAATTAAAATTTTTGTACATTAATTTCGCCATCATTCCTATGGCAGCTATAGGATATAGTGGTCCGATTTCGGCCGTTCCGACATATATACTGCGTGCTAAAGAAATAAGACTATGCTGAAAATTTCAGCCCGATAGCTCAAAAACTGAGAGACTAGTTCGCGTAGAAACCGACAGACAGACAGACAGACAGACAGACGGACAGACAGACGGACAGACAGACGGACAGACAGACAGACGGACATGGCTAGATCGACTCGGCTGGTGATGCTGATCAAGAATATATATACTTTATGGGGTCTGAGATGCCTCCTTCACTGCGTTGCAAATATCATGGCAAAATTATAATACCCTCTGCAAGGGTATAAAAATATATAAGAAAAATCCAGGAAAATACTAGAAAGTTCCGCCAGATTTTATAAGGTAATATCAAGTAATTCCAATCAATAGCGAATTTCCAAATCAAATCGAATCGAATCGCTCCCGCTCCTGACCTAACTTCCACTTCCACTTCCTTTCTCCTTTTCTTTTTAGGAAAGGAATAACCAAAAAGGATAATAGCCGAGACGTCCGAGCGTCTCTAATCCCGGTAGCCATCGGCTTGGCGCAGCTGTCTCATCCTGCGTCCTGCGTCCAACCACCGAAACACCAGAGTTGCTCTAATTTAGAGACGGCGCGCCGTCTCCTCTTGGTTTCTATGGATAATTTTTGCGCAAGAAGTCGAGCCGAAATTGGGTTTAAAAATCGCAATTGAAAATTGAAATTGGCTCATCCTGGCGAGGACGGTGAGTGGACGACGGATCCTTTGTTGAGGTCCGGCTGCCGGACTTTGGTCTTCGGGGTTCGGCACTTTCACGCTCCTTAGATCCGCACAGCGTGTGGAACGTGACAGGGATGGGGGAACTGGGAGAGAGGGTGGGCCAAGGACTCACCAAGGACGAGGACCCAAGCCAAAACAAAGCCAGAGGCCAATAAATCTGCTCAACGATCGGCCACGCATCGGCAACGCATCAAAAACTGACAGGCCGCCCTTTGTCCACGTCGAGAGCGCTCGAGTTCTTGGGCAAATGTCCCAATTTGAATCCTGTCGCCCAGGGAGCACAGCTCTCCGAAAAAAAGGATATTGATCGCCGTTGGATCATAAAACCGGAGGCGCCAATTGCGGTAACAGAGCTGTGCCATCAAAGGATTCGGAGGGAGGCGGGAAAGCAGCGGGAGTGAGGAGCCATCGTGGTCAGAATTAATAAATAAAAATAAATAAAAATAAATTAAATATTTAATAAATAAATAAATAAAGCCGAGAAACTGAAGAATATTTGAGGTGTGTATATTTTTTAGGGATCTTATAGTTAGGGATATGTTTCTTGAGGAATATTTAGGATCTAATTACATTAACGAAACAAAAAGATATATTTTTAAAGTAGTTTTAAGACCTTTTTATATTAAACAAATTAAAATATAAAGAATTTAAACAATATACTTAAGCTATTACCATAATATATTTATATAACCATGTATATATATTTCTATAGATTATAACCTCAAGATATTAATTAATATATCACTTATTGGCTTACCCAAAAGTAATAAGTATAAATAAAGGTATTAATAATATTTAAGATATATATAAATATAAAACCAATAATAATAAATAAGGGATAATAATTCATACAAATTATTGATTTATGGAACCATAAAAATCTCCTTCAAGTCGTAAAAACTTTTGTGCAAAAACCCTTGGGAAACCCCTAGAAACCCATAAAAAATCCTCATATATGAGGTCAACCACTGGTCAGCCCGTTGGTCAGCTCTCTTTGGTCATCTTAACCTCCTCCCATTTTTTTTACAAGCAAAGACATCTTCATTTCGGTGTTCGGACAGGACTTTCTCCTTATTTTTTGCAGACTCTCCCTATTTTTTAAGTGGCCTGTTGAGATGCTGAATGCTGCCTCCCATTCGGAGGGACACACCCAGCAATTAGGCAGCCGAGGATGGGCCCGATCTTCAGGACTTTCTTTGCTCGAGATCCTTTCTTTCAGCTATCCTTCGAGTGCGCAAAAGTGTCGCACATAAATTTTAATTAACTCTGTTTTTAATTGTTGCAAATTTATGTTCGAAGGCGCTCGCATTGCTCGGGGCGCTGGTCCTCCTTGGTCCTTGCAAAACGAAAACGAAAAAGGGATCGCACTCGGATCCCTTTTTATTTTTTTTGCGGATGCGATTTCTGCTCTAAATTATTTGCAATAATTTCAGTCCACTTCCTCGGGAGCGGCGCATCCTTTTTTTTGCCAGCCTCCTTTGTTGTAATTTACTTCTGCTTGTTGGACGCTGCAGACATCTCCCGTCGCGTATCCTTGTATCTGTATCTCAGACTGCATCTGTATCTGTATCTCTGTCTGTGGCTGTAGCTGTAGCTGTATCTGCTCTTCATTATGGCATCCATTGTTTCCTTCTCCTTCGGCGCATCCTTTGGGCTCCGTGTGTTCCAGTTTGCCCTCCCTCCCTTCCCAGTCTTATTATTATTATTATTTTTTCAGGGTCACATCTGAGTCTGAGGCTGAGGCTGAGGCTGAGGCTGAGTCTGCCTCGGCTCCTTGCGAATCTCTCCGAAATTGTCTCGTATTTGACAGTTGACAGTTGGTCGACTTTTGAGTTGGAAAGTTATGAGCACAAACATGATATTTGCCCGGGGGCCTGGCCTGGCCCGTTATTGCCATTTTGCCATTTCTGCCTTTGATATCCTTTATGCTTCTGCCAACTCATGGCACTCACAAAAATATATTATACACAGAGAAGTCCTTCCTGCGTTTTTAATGGGAGCGTAAAAAGTGATGGCATCAATTAATCATTTTCGCTTCATTTATGATTTAATGGCCTTTGGCTTGTGGGTTCCGCAGCCGCAAAAAATCCGCTAATGAAGTCGCGAACTCTCTCGGGCCTTTCCCCGACTTTCCCTTAACCGATTTCCCTTTTTTTGCAAAACGTTTTCCCCTTTCCCCTTCCTGCTTTATGCAAAACGCAAACAAAGCCGCGCGACAAACATTTGATACACTTTAAGCATTTCTCTCTCGAATCCCGAAATCAAATATCGATAAATTGCGCAAACAATGCCCGGATCGAGGCATTAATCACGGGCCGAGGCCATAAAGCAGCCCTATATCTGCATGCGAGTGCCGGCAGGAGAGAGAGAGAGTCCATTATAATATGTAAGGATAAGCATACAAGCAAGGAACAAGGTCATAACACATATGCAAAGGCGATCGCGATCGGAAAGGGGTACAAGGCTGCGAAAAGGGGCAGAGATCGGATCAGAGAGGATCAAGTGGCTATATAATACTAATTTGCGAAGTTAATTATGTGTGCTTGGGATTAAAAGAAAAATATTTTAACCATCTTCTTCAAAATATTACCAACAATAAATCTTTTAAGGTATTTGAATCTTCTAAAAAACAAATAAAAATATATTAAACTTGACGTAGAAATGTAAACACACACAGGACACACTTTCAGCATGTAAAATCCATATTTAAATTTATTTATGAACAATAAGAAATTTTTAAATATTATAATCTTTTAGATAAAAGATAGGAATAATATTTTTCCTCTTGAAAAATATTAAATTTAATCAGTACACACATTTTTAAAGAAAATACTTAATTATTAAACACATTCCAAAATTTATTACCAACAACAAACTATTTTAAAGTCTTGAATCTACTAATAAACAAAGAAATATACATTATTCCCTATTTTAGAAATATAAAATTTAAACAGGACACACCTTTAATAACATTCTTTAATGAATGAATGAATTACCAACAATAAACAATTGCAATGAGTAGGAACTTCAAAATAACAAATAACAAATAGTATCCCCTTTTAAAAATATAAAACCCAATCATGACACACTTTTCCGTAGGTAAATTCTATTATAAATAAATGTATTACAAACAAAATATATTTTCTAAAGGCTAATATCTCTTAGTTCACAAATAGTAATATTATTTTTCCTTTTAAAAATACTTAAGTTAAATTTCAGAACCACAACCTTAAATGTATTACCATTTAAGCATCAGCCTTTATTAGGTTTGAAATATTTCAAATTATGAATAGAAAAATAATATCCTCTCTTTAAAAATATAAAACCCTATCACGACACACTTTTTAGAGGGTGAATGTCATTATAAATAAATGTATAACCAACAATTAACCATTTAGAAGAGTATAATTTTCCAAATTATAAAAAGATAAATAGTATCCCCTCTTAAAACAAATAATACCTAATCAGGACACACTTTATAGAGGGAAATATCATATTATCTACCAATTTTCTTACTTTTATGCATGCTTTATAATGTTTTTTAATGATACAAATTATGAAACAAATAAATTATTATTACATAGAGCTTGAATCTTAGAAAATATGCCCAAATAAGCAGCCCATAAATCTATAAATCCCACAAATAGTTTAAAAAAAACTTTCAATATTTTTTACAGTGCCCAAAACCCTTTCAAAACTAGCCAGAAAAATCGCTCAATCCCCGCGAGACTTGCAAAAAAGTGGCCAGCCTTTCAGCCACAGGCCATTGAGCAATGCAAATATCTGCAGTCAGGATCGGCAGGATCGACAGGATCTCTGGGACCGATTGAAATTCAAGGAATGAGAGATCGAGAGCGAGAGTGAGAGTGAAAGTCAAGTGGCTCTTGGCGACGCGCTCTGAGAGGGTAAAAAACAATGTCAGCGCCGGGCAATTTGCATGGCAAGGGTCCTTAGTCCTCAGTCCTTGGTCCTTGGTCCTGTACCGGGCTTGAGCTCGTTAATTAAGCGTAAAATCGTCGCACACAAAACGCTGAAAACTGAAATTGAATTTGAGTGGTTTTCCAGCCATTCTTGATCCCATTTGCCTTGCATGTTTTATGTGTGTTTTCTTTCTTGTTTTTTGTGTGTTTTTTGTAAGCCGCAGAAAATGCGAGGATTATGGTAATTTATCGGCTGTGATCGGGCGAAGACAAATCGTTAGGATCGTTAGGATCGTCAGGATGCTCGTTAAATCATATTAATCAACAAGGAATCGCTCTATATACCCTTTTCTTCTCCTTTTTCCCGGCTTTGCCTCAAGGAAAGTAACTCAAAAACGCATTTAATCCTTTTGTGCGGCTATGTAAACAGCGATAACTCAATGCCCAAGGATCTGGCAGAGAAATAGGGGCTAAAACCCAGAGAAAGGGGTTGCGAAAAAGAGTTGAAAAGTTGAGGAAATATTCGGAAAAATTCGCAATCTCAAACGCAGTGGAACGAGGCAATCAATGAACTAGCCCCTTGCAGCCTGCAGCCTTTGTCTCCGAAATGCGGAATAAGATCTACAAAACCAAACAACTTTCACCGCAAAAAAAAGAAAAGAAAAGATAAAAGCGGAAAGGATAACGTGCGAAATATAGGAAGCCTCGCAAATGAAGAGATTATAAAGGAAGTAGGGGTAGAGAAAGCAGATCCTGGTCGAGAAAGATCATCCACTAGATAACCGCACGGAGATGATGATGGTCACGGATACTTTGAGTGATCGCCGGCTGGGACTCTGAGTGATCCGCGTCCGTCACTTGAACACCACTTAGTACATCACTTGAGGATCACTCAGGGGAGAGATCACTTCACCAGCTGGTCAAGGGGCTAACCTCGCCTCTCACACACATCTGTGGGCAGTTATCCTTGATCTTGTCATGGGTAAATCGATCTAAGTTAGACTCCTTGAGGATCTCTCTATATTAATATGGATTTCTATACATAAATCTATAAAAAATCGTATCTTGTTTCGTTGGGAAAAAAATTAAATAAATAATGGTAATAACAAAAAGAGTTTGTGGGCAGAAAAATAATACCTCAAAATGCTTTTCCAGCTCTGGAAAACTATTATTGTGGGAGTTTTTCCTCAATCAACTTTTCAATTTAGCATTTTTCAAAAAGGAAGTTAGATACAACTTGATAACTCGATAATGATCCTACTCTAGAGTCAACAGAAACTTTTCCCCCAGCTTAATGCGAGCGTCAGTTGGCTCTGACAGGACTTTGATAACATTTTTCTAATGCTTCAGAAAGGAAGTGGCGAAGGTTTTCAATTAAAAAAAAAAAAACGAAATATAAATTGCATTTGTGGCTGCTAAAGAGCCGCAATTAATACGGCCAGGAAGTGAGCAAACCTGGCTAATTAGCCCGGGGTTTCCCCTCTAGTTTCGTTCGTTAATAATTTCTGTCCTGGACAGCAAGTGCGGCGGCTTGAGCCTGTTGCGGCATTCAAATGAGGGGGAAAGGCTAGGGAATACGAGGAACGAGGAAGCGGACTTCCTCTGAGGGAGGGAGGAAGGAAGCAAGGAAGCCAGGCTATCGCTGACCGATAGACATCTAGATGTCATTCTCGTGAGCTGGTGCACTGGATGAGTGGCTCCGAGCCGGGGGAAACGGTGGGAAAGGATGAGTTTTATAACGAAATTAAGAGGAACTACATATTCCCTGGGCAAATTGTGATAAATAAAGATCGGGGTAGGGTCAAAAAATCAAAATGGTTTAAGCAAATAGATAGAATAAATAAATAAAAATAATAAATATAATTAAAGTATGGTTTTTATAAGCAGAAACAAATAGGAAGTATATAGGAAAAGTATTTGTATTAAAACCATTTAAGTAAGGTTAACACATAGTTTTTATTGCCAAAGAAAAAGGGTAGAAAAAATGATATTTTTAGCACCATTTAAATTTAGCCAAGGTCTAGCTTTAATTTTCTTTAAAAATAAATATTATTTGCTTACAAATATAGGTGACTTTATACCAAAAGGGAGTATTTATGTATTAATAATAAAAATATAATTAAAATATTGTTTTTATAAGCAAAAAAGGTAGAAAAAGTGAAGATTTTATTACAATTTACATAAAGTTAAAATATATTATTAACTACAGCTTTAATTACCAAAGAAATATAGAAAAAGTAATATTTATACTACCATTTACTTATAGCCAATATCTAGCTTTAATTTTCTTCAAAAGCAAATATTATTTGCTTACAAAAAACGTAGACTTTCCATTAAGAAGGAAGAAGTTATTTATAAGTAAGAAAAAATATAATTTAAATATTGTTTTCATAAGCAGAAATCGGTAGAAAAAGTTATATTTCTAAAACAATTTAATTATGAGCAATATTTAGCTATAATTTTCGTTAAAAATAAGTAATATTTAAAGGTGACTTTTCACTTAAAAAATCTCATAAGCTTCATAAGTATATTAAGGCTTTATTTCCTTAAGAAAAGCTAGGAACTAAAAGATACTTTCAAGCAGAAGATACTTGCCGCTAGAAGATGCTTCTGGGCGAGTGAGAAACCTCCGAGATAGAAGCCTCCCAGAGAGAGAGAGAGAGTTCTCCCAGCTTGAGAGAGAGAGAGACCTAGACCAGAGAGAAGGACACTTCTCCCACCGAGGGCTGCGCTTGCGCAACAACCCCTAACTCCTGGCAATACCTTCGGCAATCATCGGCAACCCCCGACTGCCGACTGCTGGCTCCCGGCTCCTGACTCCTGGCTGTGTCTCCTGGCGACTATAAAACACCGCCGCCGCCCCGGACCGCTTCAGTTTGTCAGCCAGAGCCGTCGAGAGCGGACCCCGAGTCCACACAGCCCACATTCCCTTTTTTTTTCCGAGTCGAAAGACGAGAGAGAGAGTAACCATCGATCGCAGCCACCACATCCACATCCACATCCACATCATGCTCAAGTGGACAGCCTCGGCGCAGCGCCTGAACGAGATGCAGCAGGAGCAGGACGAGCAGGGCCAGCGTCAGAGGAGGCGACAGCGGCGCCACCGCCGGGCCACCATAGCCAACAAGGAGAACGTGCCGGACTGGAATGGCTACACCTCCACGCCGCTGGTGGGCCTGCCTCTGCCCGGAGCGCGCCTGCGCAACAGTCCCCTGGTCCTGGCGCCGCTCAGCGATATCCGTAACGTCACCCCGGAGGCTCATCTGGAGCCAGCGGCGGTGCAGCGCGTCCAAAGCGTGCGCTATGCCACCACCCTGCCACGCTTCGCGGAGGACTACTCGCCCAACGGGCTCCTCCTGCCCTCGGGTCAGCATTTGGCCCTAAGGGGCCTGGCGCCGCTGGATCCCTTCCTGGGACAGCCACGCTACATGGCGACGGGACCGGTGAGGGAGACCAAGCGCAAGCTGGACGCCGATCTGCTGGCCACCATGGAGGAAACGCCACTGCCCAAGCCAGCTCAGACTCCCACTCCCCCTCCAGCTCAGGCTCAGGCTCCGGTTGCCGTACGTCCCATTACCCCGCAGCCCGCCTCCACGCAGATGGGCGACCAGACGCTGGACCGGCTGATAGACGCCATCCTGGACTCGGCCTGCAAGGCCAAGGATGGCAGCGCCAAGAAGAAGCCGCGCCGCTGCCGCTCCACCTTCAATTTGCGCCGCCGGACGCTGGTCAAGCAGCAGCTGGACGCGGACTGTGCTCGCCCAGAGGTCCTGTCGCCCTCCTATGCTCCCGGCGATGATCCGGCCAGCGATCTGAACTTTGGCCTGATGCCCATGATGCCACTGGCCATGACCACGCCCGAGCCGGCCTCGCCGCTGGTGAGGATCCCACACCAGGTGCTCGTCCAGCTGCCCACGCCGAAGGTCACTGGGTCAGGCGGGGACAACACCTTCTGCCTGGAAACGCCAGTCAGGAGTCTGAAGAGGAGCCGTGCCGAAGTCAAGGAGGTGAAGGAGTCGCCCCTCAAGCGCTACAAGGTCGACGAGCGCAACTACTTCGAGGTGGGACTGGCCCTGCCCTCGTCCATATACGTCTAGGAGATCCTGGAGAAGGAGCTGCCAGGAGGAGAGAAGAAAGAGAAGGAGAAGAAGCCAGCTGACAAACGGGGGGAAAACGCTTAACTATGACGCTTAACTAGTTCCTAAGGCCACCTACCAAACCCTAGACTTGATCCTGTACATACTTTATCCCTTTAGTTAATCGAATTATTTATTTTTAGTATTTAATTTCCACTCTTCTTTTTTTTTGGACGCTGCTGTTATGTAGTTTTTGTGTACTCAACTTTTTTTTCTATTATTTAATTTTAACAACAATTATTTATTACTAGCCTAAGCGAACTTACCCTTTTTTTTATATCAAAATAAATGCAAAGAAATCAAAAACAAGGGTTTTCTTAAGGGGATTTGGGGGGATCTTTCCAGGAAATTATAATAGGTAATTGAGGATATTAAAGGATGTTGTTGAAAAACTTCATATAAATATTATTGATATATAAATATATATATTTTTTTAATTACTTAATTTAAAAGGAAATGTTTACACTTTATAGTAGGGCTGCAAAATAATCAAAAATCGATTTTTAATCGATTAACATAGATATCTTCCACTACTACTTTATAGAACCAAACAGATCTTAGATATTTTCAGTATTTACAGTCTAGAAATGTTTATAATGTTACAAAATGAATCATAAAGTTGGAAAATAATCGAGGACTTCATTGTTTTTTGTATGAAACATCGATTTTTAATCGATTATTATCAATTTCTTAAACTCTTCTTTATAGACCCAAACATAACTCAGATATTTTCAGTATAATATTACAAAATTGATCGCAAAGCTGAAGACGAATCGAAGCTTTCGATGTTTTGTAATGCAAAAATCGATTTTTAATCGAATAACATAAATTTCTTCCACCTCTACCTTATAGAACCCAACAAATCTTATATATTTTCAGTCTTTACAGTCTAGAAATTTCTATAATATTACAAAATTTATCTTAGAACCGCTAAAGTATCGAAGATTTGCAGAAATCGATTTTAAATCGATTAACATAGATGCTTTTCATCTTTACTTTATATTTACTTTCAATATTTACAATGCAAAATACTCCACAAATATTTCATAATAACAAATAATATTTTTTTCTCTTTTAAAAATATTATATAGAACAAGGATTATATTCTTTTCAAAGGAGAAACATCTGCGGTCACCTGGTCCTTGTCTACGCAATATCCTAGCTCGTGTCCTGGCTGGTCATATATTTACACAGTTGCTTGACCAACCGATTTGCTTTGCTTTTGCAGGCGACCAAAACAAACAAGGCAACAAACAGACGGACAGGTTGAATAGCCGGCGGACACAGGTACGAGCCAGGATCAAGACAACGCCCCCGTCGCGATGAGCCTGCAGATACAGATACAGATACAGATACAACAGCTGGCCAACAGCCTCAACGCGTGGTAGCGCGTGGATACGAAGATACAAAGAGAGGAGATGCCGAGTTGGCTCCTTTCTAAAATATATATTTAATTTATAGTTTATCTTCTTATTACAGATATTTAATTTAAGGCTTTTTGCCTTTAACATGGCTTAGTAAATATGATACAGGGATTTTAGGGAAGGACTCTTAAAATATTCCTACCCTTCCGAAGCTTTTGTCTGTCAGTTTTTTAAGCTTAAGGTAACTCAACCGCGTAATGCTGGGAATAGGGGTTTTTATAAATTATAAGCTTCTTTTGTTACTTTCATTTGGTTAAATATAATTATAAATTATGGATAATACAAAGGTTTAGTTCCAGAAAAAAATCTAAAAAGAGTTGAAAACGCATCAAGAACCAAATAAATGTTATAAGTTTCTATAAAGAAGAATTTATATTTTCTTCTTTTAAAATCTGGCTAGTTTTCCTGGCCAGGATCATCACTGAGTGAAGCAGGACACTTGTTAACACTTTGACGCCCTCGCACACGCTTTTGGCACCGTAATTCGATTTGAGTGCGGTATGGCTTCCAAAGGATACAGGCGATACAGGTTTTCAGGAAAAGGTAGAAAGGCAGCGAGACCGAAAGACAGGAAGGTAGAAAGGCAGTGAACGAGAGCGCTGGCGGAAGGAACCCGCTTAATCCCCTCCGAGATCCTATCCGATCCGATGCGATCCTGCAACCTGTCATCGCCTCGCACATTCCTGTGGGCTTGTCCCTAATTTGTAGACCATTTAGGCTGCGATGTGCGATGCCGATAGATAATTGAATTATTTTTTATTGTTCATATTTCCTGCTGGCTGCACTTGCTGGGATGGGATCGGGTTCGGGATCTCCAGCCAGCTGTGCTCACCCGCATCGTTAGACCAATTTCCTAATGTCGCCAGCTCGGGTCACACCCCTTAACCCTTCATTTTCGTTTACCTTTGGCTCTAAATTTACATTTCTTGGCCCCGCTTCCGTCTTCCTGGGTTCTTGCCTCTGCGTGTCACTTGGTTAATCGATAAAAATTTAATTAATTGCTTTTACAAGTGATAAAAACAAAAAAAGAAACTACAACAAATGCTCGGTGAAGACAGGATGGGCTGGGCAGCAGTTATGGGGGCTTCTCTGGGCGGGTGTGGAACCTGGTCACAGCTGACGGGGCACTGGAAGAAGGGTTACTGGTTACGGGAGACTGGGAAATGAAAAATATAAGGAGGAGATCTTGTTACGGGGAGGAAGAAAATATCCAAGGAATTGGTCAGTAGAAGGCTTTTCCAGAGCTAATTGTTTATAAATTAATATTTTTAATTTAGATTTTCTAGAAAAACAAAAGTAATATCTTTAAAAAAAATCGTAGGAATTAAAAAAACTTTTCCTAACCATATCAGTAATGGTAATTATTTACAGTAATTAATCGAAAATCTCTTATCGATAAATATGCATTAAAGGCGATTATTTGTACTTTTTTAAAGAATATATTCTGGGGTAAGGATTTGTTTGTTTTTACCAAATATTATTTAAGCTTGAATAATTCCCTGAATAAAATATTTCTAGTTTTCATATAATACAAAGATCCTTTCTTTATTTATCAAAAAAACAACACTGACTTATCGATAGGAAATATGCCATTTTATCGATTTCCTTTTGATTTAAAAATCCTACACATTGCTTCTACTAGTTTTTAAGCAAATATAACTTGTAGTTATGGTTTTTAATAAATCCATTAATCTTTTTCATTTTACCAAACATTATTTAAGCTTGAATAATTCCCTGAATAATATATTTCTAGTTTTAATATATCACAAAGATCCTCATTTATTAATCTAAAAAAAAAAACACTGACTTATCGATAAACAATATGCCATTTTATCGATTTCCTTGCAGTATAAAAATCACTCAACTTGCTTCTAATAATTTTTGAGCAAATATAACTTGTAGTTATGGTTTTTATTAAATCCAAAAAATGCCTTGGACTCTCTTTAATTAATCTATAAAAAAACCCATTTACTTATCGATATAAAATATGAAATACGATTTTCTTTTAATTTCAAAATCACACATCTTGCTTTTCATAATTCTTAAGCAAATATAAATTGTATTTATCCTTAATATAATTAAACCCAAGCCCATTCAAATATCCCCCGAATCCTGACAGTTCGTGCCTGCCTTCGGCGATCCTTCATTATGCAGTTTAGTTAATCAACAGCTGGCCGCAGAAAGGAGGAAGTGCTGCGGCTGAAAAGGATTCCGAATTCAGGAGCCCGAGCTCGGGGGCAGGACCAGATTTCGCCAGATGCATCGGCATTCGCGAATCCTTCGTCTCGCGTTCTGGTTTTCGGTTTTCATTTTCATTATTATTTGCGAATCCCTTGATTGACAAACAAGACGCTGCTGCCTTCGCCGCGGGCGAAATTTTTTTTTTCGGGTTTAAGGAAACCTTCTTGCGGAGTCGGCGGAGTCGGAGTCGGAGCCTGAGTCCTTAACTCGCGAATCAAATTGTTTTCGCACTTGGCCTCGGGGCAAGAAACTTTCTTTCTTCCTGCGGCAAGCTGCAAGTCGCGAGTAGAGAAAAAAAAAGGGACCCCTTGGCTGCAGCCCGAAAGCTGGTAAGCCGGCTTAGGCCACATTTGTGTCCTGGCACAAATCCGCTCGGATGGGGGCCTCTGCCTCTGCCTCTGCCGGTGTCTCTGTCCTCTGTCAGTGAGTGTGTTCCCAATAATTGCCAAATATTATGCAAACAATGGGCATCCAAATTGAAATCCCCGCTCGCCGCGCCGCGTGTGGCATCATCGCAGGACGACGCGTTGGCATTAATATTTAAATCCCGACATCCCGGCAAGGGTGGCTCTCCTCCTCTCCTCCTCGGCGCCGCATAATTATAATTCATTTTCCAGCGCGAGCCCCGAGAGCTGCTGCAATCTGTTAATGATAAACAAATTTTCCACTGCAATCCGTACAGCGGCGACAGAAAAAAAAAACTCTAACTGAAACTGAAGTGAAAGGGTTGCAACATTTTGTTGCAACGCCGCATGCGTGTTGCTGTCGCCGCCGGCGAATTATATTTAAAAAGAGAAAAAAGCGAAATGAATTTTGCAAGTCCCTTAATTAGCTTAGCTATCGCAATCGCCATCGGAGTCGGCATCGGAATAGGAATAGCATCCATCCCAATTCGACCCCGATCCGACCCGATCCGACCCGATCCGATGAAGTGGCCGCCGCTCGAAAAGTGCGAAAGTCAAGAGTGCGGGACGGCACTGCACGGCGCAAAAAAATTTGCATGTATTGTGTTAATCGATTCGATTTGTTGTCAGTCAGGTTTCAAAATAAATACTTAGGTAGGTTTGGAAGGGTATATTATATGAGGAAGATTTCTATGATGTTTTCTCTTATATTCAAAGGGTTTTATAGGGCTATAGAATATTTTTGAAATATATTTTGGCTCATATTATGAAATTAAATAAAATTAACTGTCGTAATCTTTTTAAAATTATTTATAAATATGATTTTAAGGTGTAAAAGTCAAACAGAGTGGTGAACCAGCCTTAGTATCCAACCTTAAAAACGATCTATGTATGTTTATACTAAGAAAGAAATACAAGTATTTCCAATTCTCCAACTTGACTCAGGCCAGCTTCTACAGAGACTGTCTGGTAGCTTCAAGGTACATGTTACGGTGCTTTAAAAGTATTTAAAACTTGAATTCCTTGGAATTTGGGCAGAAAGTTTACAATTTAATTCGATTTAAAAGTAAAATAATATTTGTGCATTATTGAAATAGTTTTAATTACTTAAGTTCCTTGGGATTTGTGTGGATTATAAGTCATAAATAATATTTGTGCATTAATGAAATAGTTTTAAGTACTTAAAATACTTTGGATTTGTGTATGCAATTTAATTATATTTAGAAGAAAAATAATATTTGTGCATTAATGAGTTATATTTTCTAGAAATTCACGAATATAGTACCCTGATATCTGTGCAGGATATTTTTAAGGGTTAACTGTTAAAGGCTAACAGTGCTATTTATAATATTATAATGTATATGGTTTAAATTTTATTTTTAAGCTCATAACATAATATATTCCCCCGAATCCTCAGAAAATAGCGCACTTACGAATCCAAGCTTCAAGGACCAACTGTACTTGTGCTTTAGTTTCCATTTATTTCGCTTAGTGTAACGATGAGTGGGCAGAATGCGGAATGATCATCGGCGGATGACGGCGCAGTTCCGCCGGAGTGACAGTTGGCCGAGTGCCGCGTGTGTGTGCATTATGCTACATGCTATATGCTTTATGGATATGTGCAACTGCCTCTTGCCATATGCCACGTGCCGCGACGTGCCACGTCACAGTGTTGCCGCAGGTCAAAAAGTCATGCAAATTTCGCAGCCCAAAAACTAATGATGCCACTGGAAGCTTTTTGGGCAGGGGCTGGGCCTGCCACCCCGTTGTAAGAATGGTTACAATGCATCTGCGAGGCGGCGCGAGGCGATGTTGCAATGTTGCACGTTGCACGTTGCACGCGCTCCACACACATAAAGGGGGTGACTTGTGCGCGCCGCCGCTTACAAGCGACAAACAATAAAAAATGAGAAAAGATGAGGAGAAGCGGCGAAGAGCAGAGAGGACTTGAAAAAACGCTTCCGGGCGATTACACGCGTGCCACAGTTTGCTTGCTTCCCTCTTCTATTTGGGTGAAAATTTACATTTTTTCCGGCGGCTGTTGCTTATGAAAAACAAATATGTCGAGTGCGGAGTCCGGACTACGGAGTGGAGGGAAAGTCCCTGGAAAATGCTACTCCGTTGCCCATTGCCGCTGCCCGTATTTGTTGTTGCTGCGCAGTGAAGTGGACAAGCGGCGTTCCGAGCTTAAACGTTTTGTAAATCGCTGACATTTGCCTGTCACTTTGTCAGCCAGACAGCCAGTCAGCCAGTCAGTCGGAGAGGGGAGGGGGCGTGGCAGTGCGACACATATTTTTTAACGGTCCCCTGGCAGGGCTGCCAATCCATCCCGATGCTCGCTGATTGACAGGATTCGCACTTGACTTGCTGCGCAGGCGCGCATTAGCAGCGCCAAAGCAGCGAAAAAGCAGAGCAGCAGAGCGGCAGAGCTCGTCCGAAATCGGGATGGCAATCGAAACCGGCCGGGGCCGGGTCCTGGCCCAACAGGATCACCATTCCCCTTGAGCCGCGCTAATCGCCTAATGAAGCCAAAGCACTTTTATTTATTTATTCATTTTTTTCGCTTTATTCGCTTTACTCGTTTCCGTTTTGCGTTTGCTAAGTACATGCGGCTTTGGGTGCGAGTAGGCACAGTGGCACGCGTTGAGAGTTAACTCACATAAAAACAAGGTATTAAATATATTAAAATAAATAAAGAAATAAAATAAAATGTCAGAAAATGAATAACTGTCAGAATTTATTCTCATAAAAGCAACGTACTTAATAAATTTAAATAAAAAAGGAAATTAAATTAATCAGAAAATAGATTTCTCTAAGAATAATAATCTTTTTTTATTTTCAGCTAAGTACAATAAATAAAAAAAAAAGGATACATTTTTTGATTATATATTTATCTATATATTGTTATCATTCCACTCTATAAATAAAATAACATATAAGAAAATAACAGCTGTAAGGAATTAATTCTTATTAAAAGGAAAAATTGCATTGGAAAAATAAAATGCTCTATAATATTTGCCCTAGGCTATAGTAAGTAAAACTCTGTATACAATTTAGATATATTATTTTATAAATCACAAAAAAACATAAAATATTAAATAACTAACAAGCAAGTATTATTTAATACCACATTTCCCTTTCAAAGTTTTTAACGCTTTAAATGCAATAAATTCCAACATATAAACTTTAAGTTCAATCAGCTCACAATACTTGTACGCGACCCACTGTGCAGCCCACTCGAGGTCTGCCTCCCGCTCTCCTTTTTTTCTCTCTCGCCTTTACCTCTTTGTACGCTTCCTCGCGCTCTCGCCAGCTCCGCTTTCGGAGGGTAACGATAGCAACTTTCGGCGCTAAGCTATGCATCGCACTGCGACAGGGGTGAAAGCAAGAGAGGCAGGAGGCAGAAGGCAGGAGGCAGGAGGTGGCCCGCGGGTAATGCAGATTTCTATCTGATGGGCAAACAAAAACCGCAGTGGGTGCAGACTAGTGCCGAAGCACACCACCACCACCATTCTCCGTCCGCGACTGCCGGAATTAGTAGGGAAAAAGTGGGTTGGTGGCCGTGCAACGTCATTGGCAAAACAAAGGCCCGGCGTCGTTTATGTTAATTTATGTGCTATTAAAAGCGGCGCGGGGCACTTAACTCGTCACTGCCCCGGGCTGGGCGCTGCTATATATGGCAAATATGTACGTACGTGTGTCCATTGATTGGGCGCACGTGACGCTGCCGGACGCCGAAGGATCTCGGAGCGGACGATCCAGGACGAAACTAAGCCGGCCAAAGCTGTCAGCGACTCAGTTTCCCCATCCAGCTGACCCGCGTTATCGAGTGTTTGCATTTTTTTTCGTTGTATTTTTATCACAGGAAGTCACACAGTCGTCGTCACTGGATCCGGGTTGGCGGCTCTTCAACGGGATTAACTCGGCGAATGGGATTAATTCGAAATGCCACGTAAATTACACATTACGAATGTGCATTTGTTTTTGAAATGTTGTTAGGAATTCAGGCACTTTTTAAGCCATAGATGGTTGCTTTTTTCAAATTTAAAACATTATTTCTCTTATACATTTAATTAAAAAGTAATTTGAATTATATTTACAATTATTAAATTTGTTTTATTGGTTCCAAATGTTATTTTAATTCCAAACTCCAAAATATACAATGTACCTTCTCTTTATTACCGCTTTCTTTGCCATAGAATTCCCAAGTGCAGCCTTGTGGCAACCATTCTGAAGTAATAACTTTACATATTCCACTCTTTTGCAACCCGCAAATGTTTCTAATTACTTAGTGCCTATATCATCAACATTATTAATATAATTACAAGCTAAAAATTAGTATAATTTATAATAAAACTAAGAAAATAATTATATTTATATTTAGAATTATTAAATATGTATCATCAGCTCAAAAAAAGTGTTTTAATTCCAATTTCCAAAGTACACAATGTACCTTCTCTTCATTACCGCTTTTTTTGCCTTAAAATTCCCAAGTGCAAGCTGGTGGTAACCATCATGAAGTAATAACTTTACATATGCAACTCTTTTGCTAGCCGCAAATGTTTCTAATTACTTAGTGCCTATATCATCAACATTATTAATATATTTAAAAGCTAACAATTAGTATAATTTATAATAAACCACCTATAATAGCTGCTAATTCACCAAGTCCCACCTTAACTACTGATTTAATGTTGACTCACCGAGTGACAGCTTGCCTTGCCGCAACCTTCACATACTTGAGCTCTTACCGATTTCTATAGTTCGCCTATATAGTATATGGTAAATCCGAGACCCCGCTCTAAATGCCAAATTCCCCCTTAATCCATTCGTTTGCCGTTAATGAGGTGGCGAGATTGATTTAGCCGCCGTGACAAATTAAACTGCGCTCGCTTAATGAGCTGCCAAGGGCTTCGGCTTCGGCTTCCCCCGATGAAAACGCGCTGAAAAACTGCTGAAAAGCCACACACAAAAGGCCGCAACAAAAACGATTTTTCTTACATTGGAAATTATAAAAAAACAGCAAAAAAAAAAAACACCAAATGCGCCGAAAAGTGCACAAAAAAATAGATTTTTTTTGGGTGTGTGAATCAACCACAGCAAACCCCTTGCTAAACTTGCTCACGTCGAGGGTTTGTTTTTCCTTTCTTCGCAAGACAAACAAAGCATTTTTCCCATTTATTCAACCTTTTTTTGGGTGAAAAGTGTGCAAATGAAGCGTTGATAAAATGCGTTTGTTTTTTGGCAAAAAGTCCCAAGACGACGGCGCCCAAGATGCGCGGAAATTCGATCATAGATCATCCGATCCCATCCCGTCTTAAAAAACGCTGAGAAAAGAAAAGAAAAGAAAGAAGAAAGCAGCTGTGGGCTGCGTTCATTTGCTAATTGCTGTCAAAAGTTCTTAAGCCATGTAACAAATGTGCATTGCGAAATTATTTATACGAATTTAATGACTCTCATTTGCGGGCAGATGGGACACAAAGGAGATCTCTTTACGGGAGAGTAAAGAAAGTAGAAGAAAAGGCGAGAGAAAGGAGACATTTTCCCACTAAAAGTTGAGGTATTTTTGAAAGGAAATTTAAATAAATTTATTTTTTTGTTGGTTTTATAAATATTTATTTGGGTTATAAATCTATGTATATAATATACAAGAGTTATAGGTTCTCCTTTTTAAGAACTATTTTAGAAAATAAAGAAATAATAAAAAATCCTTTAAAATTAACATAGTTTTCCATTCTTAATACTTTATTCAAGCTTTTCTTAAGCAAAACATGTTAACAAGCTATTTTTAAGTTATTTAATTAGCTTTTTTAGCATTTTTCATTACTTATTTAATCTCTTTAAGGAAATTGAACGAATTTTATTAAGAAAATTAGTCAAAGAAACTTTTAGAAAATGATTGCCATTAACTTCAATAATTTATTTAAGTTTGGTTTGGACTTAAGTGATATTTCAGTGACTTTTAAATAATATTTTATTTTAAAATCCATCTATTAAATCTCTTTTAATAACTCACAAATCTTTAATTAATTCCTTTCAAGCTAAAATTATACACAATTACCTAATTTCCCTTGGTGATCTATACCCAAGGCTATGGTATCCCCTATCACTGTACTAATACCTCCAGATAAAATCAGAGCAGATATCTATACGGACTGGATTTGCCTAACAATCGATTAATTGGCTATTATGTGTGGTCAGCAGCCTCCCCGATCTAGCCATAGATCATCCAGGCCGGACAGCAGCTGCTGGTTGATTACAGGGAGTGGTCCCTGTACCGGACTAATTGCATTGAGTGGACAGTCAACGCCCAGCTTTCGGGTCTCTGGTCTCGGGATACATCATATATGGGCTGCAAAGGCCGCTATCGGTGCTAATCTAAAACGTTGCCTGTTACACTTTTATTCCTTTTAAGTGTTCGGCGTGTGTGGTGTGTGGTGTGTGTGGGCATTCAGCTAAACAAACGCAGGACCCAGGACCAAGGACACGGACACGTGGCCAGCGAGGGCGGTGGGAATGGCAGGCTAGGGTAGCAAGGACATGCTGGCCGCGGCCGGCCCGGCCGAGTGACCGCAACAATGGTCGCGTTTAATTACAGTTATTGTCGCACCCTTCGCCTCTCATTTGCATTTACATTTGCGTTTCCATTGCCACATTTTCAAGTATTTCCACCTTCGGCACGTGGTGCAATTGTGCACGGAGAGAAAATAGGGGTAATTAGCAGTCCAAAGTCTTTGCTTAAATTAATTAAATCATTTTTGTACAAATCTTACTAATTTAAGAGGTCAAGTTATGGCCCTTTGGTGTTCCCAAATAAGCTTAGTTTTATTTCAGGGACTGGCAGGCTCGCAAGTCAGCAATATTTCTGTGCCCAGCCTCTGCCGCCTACTCACACGGCTTACATGGTAGCATATGTGCAGACAAATTGTAAATTTAAAGCCTTTAAGAACGTTAAATAAATATTTTTTTAGACAAACAATTTATTAACCAACGCATAAAAATGTTAAATATTTTTATTATTCTCAGATCTAGCCCTACGTTCAATTTTGTTTTATTTTTTTTACCTTTTTAATATTACAATTTATTATTAATACTATAAATTTTCTCCCAGTGCCCTTTACAGTGGGCCACATGCGTAATTAGCATACCAGTTGGGCCCCTCAACTTACCCCCGCGAAGTTACAGCCGCGACAATTGCGCATTCTTTGGAAAGTGCAGAGCGTTTTTCCTCATTTTTAATTTCTCCACGGCCTGCGCTCAGCCAGCAATGAAATTTATGTAAATTAAATTAAAATTAAAAAAGCAAGAAAGCAAGAAATAAAAAAAGGCTAAGAACAAAGCTAAGCTTAACAAGCGTAACGAGTAAGTGGGCGCGACATATGGCCAGAAGATCGGCGAGCAATTGTGTGGATGAGTTAGAGCCCAAAACTCGCATAAATTTCAAGCAGCGTCGCCTGTCAGCGCCCCTTAAGTGGGTAGCTCTCCTCCGCGGAATAGTACACCTATGGATCGTGGCCAGAACCCTTCCTGGGCGACACTTGAGATAAGGATCGCGACCAACTGACACGCCCGGCCAGTGACTTTGACTCTGAGTCGGAGATCCTGACAGCCAGCAGCGATCATCGCTGGAATATGTGAGCAAGGATCTGCGTAATGTGAGCCTGGAGTTCAGACTTGATATCAATCTTATTATTATTGATATATAGATTGTTCATCAAGTAAGAGATATTTTAGGTGTTCCTTGAAGGTTTCTTAAAGATTGCTCAAAGGTTCCCTAAATATATCTGAAAGATTCCTTAAAGGTTTCATAAAGGTTTCTTAAAGCTTTCTTAAATTTCCTTAAAGGTTCCTTAAAAGTTTAAGTTTAAAACCTTTTAAACCCTGTAACCTAGATTCCTTAGAGGCTCCTTAACGGTTTCTCAAAGGTTCCTTAAAGTTTCCTTAAAGGTTTTCTAATGTTTCCTTAAATGTTCCCTAAAGGTTCCTTAAAAGTTCTTTAAAGGTTCCTTAAAGGTTTCCTAATGTTTCCTTAAAAGTTCCTTAAATGTTCCTTAAAGGTTTCTGAAAGGTATCTTAAAGGTTCCTTTACAGTTTCTTAAAGGTTCCTTTAGGGCTCCTTAAAGGTTTCCCAAAGGTTCCTTAAAGTTTCCTTGAAGGTTTCCTAAAGTTTCCTTCAATGTTCTTTAAAGGTTCCTTAAGCGCTCTTTAAAAGTTCTTTAAAGGTTCCTTAAAGGTTCCTTAAAAGTTCTTTAAAGCTTCCTTAAAGGTTCCTTAAATGTTCCTGAAAGGTATCTTAAAGGTTCCTTTACGGTTTTTTAAAGGTTCTTTAAAGGCATCTTAAATGTTCCTTAAACGTTCCTTAAAGGTTCCTTAAACGTTCCTTAAAGGTTTCTTAAATATTCCCCAAAGGTTTCTTATAGGTTCCTCAGAGCTTCCTTAAAGGTTCCATAAAAAAAATTGATCCAGCTAATTTAATGCCAAGTTCTGCTATCATTTTTTCTCAAAAAAAGATACTCAAACCTCTGAGTTATCCCTTTAAACTAAAATCCTTTCAGGGCTTGTGACATCTTTTCAAAAAGCAATCATTATCTCCAAGAACACTGGCATGCGCCTCTAGGAAACCACAACAAATTCTGACAGAAGTGGTCATAAAACCCTGTTCTTCAGCTAGCCAGGTTTTATCACCGATTAATATCCAGCAGAGCACCTACAACCGTGTGAAACCCTTTTCCCTGTCCATATCCGTGTCCAACTGAATTAGGTCTGTTCGATGTGTTATGAATATTTTGTGCCTGGCCCATATAGCATTGCTATCATCGGGACAGAGGCATCATCAGAGATCGACATTTATGGCGCATAAATTTACCTCACTTTCCCCGCACTCTCGCACACACACTCTCTCCCCGAAATTTCTCCAATATCCAGAATCCTGGCCAGGCCAATTAAGTGCATCGAATCGGAGCCCGGGATTCGTCACAGGCTGACAGGGATTGCGAAAATTTAAATACGGAACGTCGCCGCTCGTCTCCGGGACAGAGGAATCCGGGGTGGACTGGCCCTGAGTGTCATCAAAACAATGTTTGCCAGCTAGTTTATGAGCTGCGCCTCATTTTCATTCGCATTTCCCATTTCCCAGCCGCATTTTGCATGTCACCTTTTCCATTTCGCAATGCCTTTGCCCGGGTTTTTCCCTTCTCTACCTTCATTTTCAATTTCACATTAATTTCTTTTCAATGCCCGATGCCCGCTGCCATTGCTGAATTATGCAAAAATATTGACCGCAGCGAAATGTTCACAAAAAAGTGGGAAAAGCCTCGTAAAAAGTGAGACGAGAGTGTTTGCTTAATTTTGGGAGGGTTTTCATCGAGATCGGACTCGGATCGGGGGTCATAAAAAATGGATGAAAAACTGGAGGATAGAAACCAACAAGCCCCTTTTCCTGGTCAAGCGCAACGACACAGGGGGTCGCAGGGATAACTCGAGGAGAGAGCGATGTCCCCGAGGAATGGGATTACGCCGAGGGTCCCAACTCTCTGATCTCTGGCTGATCTCCAGCTGAATCCTTGGTTTCTGCAAGCAGCGGGACGTCGAGCCTTATTCATTTAGCCAATGAATGGAATGTGATTAGTGTCCTTTCAGTGGCAGATATTTATTCAATCTTATTCGGGCTTCGTGATTAGCCATATTCGGAGATCGAGATCGAGATCGAGATCGAGATACTGATCTCGGGTTATGCAAACCACCCATGGGGTCCCCTTGAGGTCTAGGTTTTGACAAATATTTCGGGGGAACCTTAAGTGAGTTTATCGCAATCGCTTTGAATAATGGATTGTGAGTGGCTTCATATTGTGGTTTGAGATCTGATAGGTTTGGAGTATAATGTGATATTATATGGTGTGATAAGTTTGATTTGATATGGTTTATTTAGATAAGATCACATAATGATGGTAATATATGTGATATTAAATGGATTGATATGATTTAAAATGTTTTTTAATGATTTGATACGATTTGGAATTAAAGTATATGATTTGAAACAATTTAATATAATTTGAAAGGATTAAAAATGATTCGAAAGGATTTGAAATTGTTCTACATGATTTAAAATATTTGTACATGGTTTCAACTGAGTTAAAGTGATTTCATATGCTTTAAAATGATTTGAAATGGTTTAATATTAGTTAAGATGACTAGCTATGATTTAAAATGATTTGAAATTTTTTAATATATGATTCGAAAGGATTTA
The DNA here is from genome assembly GCA_014170255.2 of Drosophila triauraria. Classification (NCBI taxonomy): domain Eukaryota; kingdom Metazoa; phylum Arthropoda; class Insecta; order Diptera; family Drosophilidae; genus Drosophila; species Drosophila triauraria. The sequence goes on along the minus strand of CM024333.1, from coordinate 1,847,015 downwards.
AAATGATTTAAAACTGTATAAAATGATTTGAAATGATTCTAAATGATTTGATATGAATTTAAATGAATTGAAATGATTTTATGTGGTTTAATTTGAGTTCAAATGATTTTATTTAAAATGATTTGAAATGGTTTAAATTATTTTGAAACAATTTAATATGATTTAAAATTATTTAAAATGATTTGAAAGGATTTTACATGATTTTAAAATATTTTTTATCGCTTAATTTGAGTCAAAATGATTTCAAATCACTTAAAACGATTTCGTTTGATTCTAAGGGAATGATTTGAAATTATTATAAATGATTTTAAATGATAAAAATTTGATTCAAAATGATTTTATGTGGTTTAAATCAAATTAAAGTGATTTAAAATGATTTTAAGTGCTTTAAAACGCTTTGAAACGATTTAAAATGATTTAAAATATTTGAAATGATTTTAAATTATATTTGAAATAACTTGAAACGAATTTAAATGATTTTGAATATTTTGAAATAGTTTAACATAATTTAAAATGATTTTATTTAATTGAATTTGATCTTTATTTGAGGTTTCTTGTCAGTTTTTAAGATCAATTAATGCTGTTCAATCCATATGAAGTGTGTATACTGATCTGTGATCTCTTTTTCCATTCTCAAGAGTGAGTATCATTTGATCTCCATCATAAAATACAAAAACTACAAAGGAATATGATTTATTTCAAAACCCATCTCCTTATGACCAGGTCCAGAGATCGATTCGGTCAAAGATCTGCACACCAGCCCACACCTTGACCGAAAGGTTAATGAATGCCCAACACAAACGATCAATCAATATCGATATTTATAATATATATATATCAGATTCCACCATATATCGATCGATCTGCCGCCTACAAAGTCCGCTTAATGGCTCACTTAACCCCGATCCAAGCCATCATTCAAATGAAGTGCTCTGCCACCGATCTTCCAGGGCTTCCGGGGGCGAACTGTCAACGGGGACTAATTAGAATGTCAGGCCAGGACCTGGTCAAGGACTGGACCGGGCTTAGAGTCCTGGCAGACGGGAACACCACCGCAAGGCCACCACAATCCCTGCACACATTCCCTGACGGATTGATTGGAATGATTAATGATGTGGCCGGCACGTCGGTGGTGTGGTTGGTGCCATTGCGTGACAAGTCTGTTAGTAAATTGAGCTCGTCCTGGATGCGGTTGTCCTGTATTATCCTGCAGCTTGCGGCCAACACAACACAACACAACACAACACCTTTCCCGACAGCTCATCATTAATCAACCTCAACTGTACTCTCTATACTCACTATATCTATAACCGAGCCTGTACTACTTATATATCGCGATAGTTGCCGCTTTTACCGAATTTTCGCCTTTCCCACGGCGATCTTAAATCGTTTTTAATGAAGTCCTCATCATAAACTGGACTGTCATAAGCCAGGATTGGGATGGGCATTGGCATCGGCATCGATCCCTCCAAAAACCCAGCGGTGCGTGAATTTTTGCGCCGAACTGACCACAAGAACAAACAGATTTTAATGTGGAATCAAAGGTAATCAAAGGAAAATCGGGAAAATTTATTATTGGATGCAGATCCTGCGACCGCCGATCATTGTCCTGTTACGACCCTCACGGAGTTTGCATATTTTCGTGGCCATCCCCGAGATGTAAATACCTTAAAGATTAATGAGATTTCCTTATGGGTGATTTTTTTTTCGACGTTTCTATTCCATTCGCTGGGCTCCTTTTTTTCCCTATTTTTTGTGGATTTTTTATGGCTCGTTTAGAGATCGGCAAACAGGGCGCTTGTCTCGTAATTTACATGAAATTACTTCATTTGCGAGGGGCAGCCTTTGTCCTGCGGTCGTCGTGTCACAGGACGATCAAACAAATCGTGAGAATGCAAATCAGTCAGGCTTCAGGATCTTTCGATCTTCCATCAAAGTCGGAATTGGGCTCTAGTCGGAATTAGCTCTAGATCTGGGCCAAGGTGGTCCTCGAGGAAGTGCAGCTGCTGACCAAACGGACACGCTCGCAATTAGCCATGAAATTTTCCATCTTGCAAGGACCCTTCGCGCGGCCCTTTTGTCCTTTGGCGCTGGACAGTGAAAAATCAATGTGCCAAAAATTATGGACCTTTCGGCGTTTTTGCAATTTTCATAATAAGACTTTCGGGAGTTATGAATGGAAGGTTGGGTTGAAAAATGTGAAATCTACAGATGTTTTTATAGGGAATTTTTATGTATATTTAAGTAAAATATAATAATATATAAGTAAATATTATAAATAATACATTTTCGGGTTCTTAAAAAAGCGGTTTTTATATTTATAAAAATAAATATACTTAACTCCGTTGATTTTGTCTTTTATTATTATTTTCAATCAAGAAAATGTTCTATTAATTAGGAGAAACATTGTTGCATCTATAAAACATTTTTCTGACTGATTTTCTATTATTAAATTAATAAGATCATAATTTTCGGAATATATAAATCTTCAAAAATAATGTATTCTTAATTTCTAACCTTTAAAAATTACATCTTCTTCAGAAAGATGTTTAAAAATATTAAAAAGAAAATAAATAAGCCTTTAAAAGCATATTTTCTTCAGAAAAAAAATGCATAAAAAAGTAGTTTAAAAATAAATAAGTAAAAGTTTCTTTATCTAATCAAATAAAAAATAAAATTCCTTAAAGACAAATTAATGAAGGAACCTCATTCAATACTTTCCCCCCTGCAGGCTTATCCCTTTCCCTGGCTAAGTCCTAAATGTATTTATATAGCTAAAGATCGTAGATAGGCCAAGTCCCCGAGGAAACCCTTTTTTGGGCCTCGATATTTTCCATTAAATTTTCGCCTGAGTAGCTGCAAAAAAACCCAAAAAAATTAGGATATCTCCGGCTGCATCCTTGGCTAGATGCGCTTCCTCTGCTGGATCCTGGATCCTGAATCCTGGTGTTCAGTGCCTTGGGCCTCGTAAATCAGGCTGCCAAATGTCATTCGGCGACTTGACATGCTGCATAACAAGTTTCCGAAAAAAGGAGAAAAAAAACTGAGCTGCATTATTTCGAATATCTCTCTCCGTGTTTTTTATCCTTACTATTTTTTTTTTTGCCTGTCAAATTACTTGAGGGCGCCGCCATGTCTGAGAATTATTTGTGGGTACGAAGGCCACGGAAAAAAGGACGCGCAGTCTGCGAGACGAGAGTGCAACAGGGCACGAGGGCCGCAGGATCCTTAGGATCGACAGGATCTGCAGTGTGTGCAGACAACTCTTTTTTCTGCTTTTTCGGGTGGATAAACCTTTTTTTTTGTGTGTGAGAAATGCAAATTCGGTGAAGGAAAAAAGTTAAAAATTTGTTAGGACAACCGGACGGAGGAAGCGCTGCACTAATTTGATTTTTTTCATTATTTTTTTTCTCTCTTTTTTTCTGATTTTGGAAATGCAGTCTTGAGAAGGGTGTCTGGTCCTGGTTGCTCCTGGCAACAGCGATCCTTGGCTGCTGCCATTTTTTGGTCATTTATCAAATTTCAAATTCCAAAAAGCAAGAACAGAAAGCCGAAAGCAGATCAGTCTCAGTCTCAGTCTCAGTCTCAGTCTGTGTCCCTGAGCCTGTGTGTGAAGTGAATATCAAAACAAAACAAGGACATTGGAGTCGGAATAGGAGTCGGCCGTCGTCAGTCCTCGGTCCTTGCTCTCTTTTGCGGCCAAGTCCTTTTTCGGGGCGCGTCCTGTCGCCTGTCGGCCTGTCAATCAAAAAGTCCTCTTCGATTTTTCCCTCCTCTCTACAGCTCGATATATGCCCGACATATTCCCGTATTTATCTTAGTCTCTCAATATTTTCCCACACAAATTTTATGCAGTTTTCGGGAAGCGACTTTGGCATGCAAATTTTTTGCAAATCCCCGAAATCCCCGCAATATTTATCGCTTACACGGCGACATCAAGTTTCGTGCAAATTAGCCACCCAAAAAAAACCGAAGGAACCCAGATATGTCAAGGGGTTTATAGATATGCGCCGTGTGTGTCAAAAACCCAAAGGTTAAGGCCGCCTAATGCATTCGCAATTAGTTCGCTAACCCAAACCCAAGCCCTCGCTTTGGGATTCAAATTGAATTTATAATCGATTTGGTTCATTTTTTTTTTGCAAACTCACAAAAATCCACCCCGATCCGTAACCCTTCCCGGCCCTCTGTTGATGTTGCTAATTTCGATTCTAATGAAGCGCGAATTACGAAAACATGGAAATCGTATCAATTACAGAGACAAAGATCTCTCTCCGGTATCTCGTATCTCGTAGACCCTGGAGGCCATGAAAAGCGCAAACATCCTTTGCTGGGTTGGGTTTTCGAGGGCGCAAAAAATAAAAAAAAAAAAACGGGTGAAAGCACTCTGGCTTATGCAAAAGATCAAATAAATGTGGGCTGAAGGGTTATGGTAAATGTTTATCTTTAGAGATTCTTATTTTTTGGCCTGAGCATTTGATTACCAAGGGGGTGAGGAGGAGGAGGGGACATCTTAAAACATAAAGAACTATGTCTTTACTATATTTATTATACAGAAAATTATGAATTATGGCTTGAAGCTTTGATTATATAGGGGGTGGAAGCAGAAAAAAAGGCAAGGAAATATTATTTTTATTTTTTATATAATATTCATCATAGATTCTTTTTTTTAGCTTAAACATTTGATAACATAGGGGATGGGAGAAGAAAAAGCGATTAAATCAATAAAAAAAATCTTAAAAAATAAAAAATATAAAGTCACTAAAGTATGTACTTAGAAAATTATTATAACCTTCTTAGATTCCTATTTTTTTAGCTTAAACCTTTAATTACCTAGGGGGTGGCAGAAGCAAAAAGTCTGGCAAATTAATAAATATAACAATAATATTCGAAAAAACCCTCCCAACCTTTAAAACACATTCAAAAACAACACCTAAAATATATTATATAATAAAACCCCTCTTAACTCCCCAATTTATTACCTAGGGGGGCCTTAGTTTATATACAAACGTAAACAAAATCAACATTTTAGAACACACAAAGCAGCGTCATTTTACGGCTCATTAAATATTCCTCTAACCATCAAGAACTTTCCATCAAAACCAGAGTCAATAGGCCTCTTGAAGGACTCTTGTGTCCTGACAATGACATAACACATCCGCGGCCAGCTGTCCCTTTTTGCTGACTTTTGACTGAAGTTGGGTCCTTGAGAGCGAGCATGTCTCAGCGGGAACGGTGGCTGAAGTTTTCCACGAATCCCAGGACTCCCCCACAATCCTTGATCCTTAAGGAATACGCAATGAGAATCGCATTGCCATTATGCGAGCTCGTAAAATCGAAAGATCGACAGCGCACGTCACATAAACATGGCCAGGACGGCTGCTAATGTAGGGCACGAGTGTCCTGCTTGGCCGGCCAGGCTCTGCGTCCGGCATCTGGACAAATATTTACCGAAGCTTCAGCTCGTAAATTGCCGCCTCCGCACAATGGAGACAGAGAGAGGAGAGACCTCGGACTTCTACAAATCAGAAATCAAAGTGAAAGTAATGACGAGAGACAGAGACATTAGGCTTCTGTTTTTCTGTCTAGCTTGCCAGCTCCTGCTTCTGCCCCGGCTCCTGCTCCTGTTCCTGCTCCTACTCCTGCTGATGCTGCTGCAATTGTCCTAGATTTTCTGGACAACACACGAGGCAAATCTGGGCTGAGACACCTTGCCATGTCGCCGTCGTGTGGGTTTCTTTTCTTTTCCCACCTTTTTTTTACCTTTTACCCAACGCCAGCAGCTGTCCCGAGCCGAGATCTCTCTGACATTGTTGTTTGATCGCTCCAGGATCAGGCGGATGGCCAGCACAAAGGATGCATTCGACCGGGATTTACCTGCTTAGCGGAGCAATCCTGTGTTCTTTCACCGGAAGAAAGAGAGCGTAGAGCACAGAGAGAGCGGAGAGAAGAGAGCTTCGTGTTCAACAGGAGGTTTTCTGTGGGCAAAGAGAGTGCTCTTACCTTTCCCAAACACCAGCGACATCTGGCGGACGGTGGCTGAAACTAGCCACAGGACATGCTTTCCCTGGAAATCTCTTAAATGGAATTTACTCTCTTTCTTAAATCTTTATTGCTTAAATCAATAAATACTTAAATGAATTAATTATTAACAAGAAGAAAATATGATATTCTTCTTAAAAAATAAAAAATAATATAAGAAAACTTTTTTGGGTTAATATTTATTAAAAATTTTTTTTTTTTTTTAATTTAAGTTTAAGATTAACTGAAAAACAAAGCAATTAATAAAAGTAAACATTTGTTCTTTATTCTGAGTTATTCATGGTAATGAAGACACAAAATTAAGTCCAGACATTTTTAAATTATTCTTTTCTCGTATTTTAATTATACCCTTGCAGAGGGTATTATAATTTTGCCATGATATTTGCAACGCAGTGAAGGAGGCATCTCAGACCCCATAAAGTATATATATTCTTGATCAGCATCACCAGCCGAGTCGATCTAGCCATGTCCGTCTGTCTGTCTGTCCGTCTGTCTGTCTGTCCGTCTGTCTGTCCGTCTGTCTGTCTGTCTGTCGATTTCTACGCGAACTAGTCTCTCAGTTTTAAGCTATCGGGCTGAAATTTTCAGCATAGTCTTATTTCTTTAGCACGCAGTATATATGTCGGAACGGTCGAAATCGGACCACTATATCCTATAGCTGCCATAGGAATGATGGCGAAATTAATGTAAAAAAAATTTTAATTTATCTGTTTTTCAACGAATTTCTATAAATTTCGAGATATAGTCGTTTTTTATAGTTGTAGAATTACGGTTTTAATTTCATTAAGATCGGACAACTATATCATATAGCTGTCATAGAAGGGATCGGTCGATTTATATGAAAATGTAAAATTCTACATGTAAAATGTAAAATTTACAAAATTTACATAATTTGACATTTTTTTTTTTTGACGTTACCAAAATGGATCGATTTTCAATGATCCAATTGCTGACTGCAAGGGTATACAAGCTTCGGTTTACCGAAGTTAGCTTTTTTTCTCGTTTTTCTTCACATAAAAAAAAAAATTAGTCCAGAAACTTGTATAATATTCTTTTATAGTACTTGAATTTTTGTTTAATTTTTTACTTCACATAAAAACATTTCCTACACTTATGTACTTAAATTCCTTTCCTGCTTCTATAATTTTCCTAAATACTTGATATCTTTATCTAGAAGATTCCCACACTTGCCCCACTTGGCTCCTAGTTTCCTTCTTCCTTCCCCTGATCACACTCTGATATCTAATATTTATTCAAGCAGTAGCATTATCTTATCTTGACTAATATTAATAGGAACTAACTATGTATTATCAGAATTTTCCCACAGCTCAGATTCCGTTACTCTCTGACCACAAAATCAAAGCCAAAGAGAGTCCACAACTACTCATCCTTCACTCTCTCTTTCCTGCACTCTCTCTAGTGGTTCGGCTTACTTCGTCTCACTTCGTTTAACTTCGGCTCCCTATGCCTGCGTCGGGCTTCGACGCGAGCCTTTGCCGAAGGCTGCGCCTGCGCCGTTCGTCATTTCCGTTTCTGACCTCGTGCAGTGCAGACGTCACTCTGCAAAAAGTTAAAAAAACAAAAAACAAATACTACACTTTTTTTGGCTTTTAAGAGCATATTTGGCTTATTTTTTTCTGTGCAAAATTCTTAAAAAAATTAAAATTATATTAAAAACATAGTGCGAGTTAATCTCTCAATAAAATAAACTTTCCAAGGACAACAAAAATCTGTAAAGCAAGCCAGTTGCTGTCAGGACTCCAGGCGACCTAGTCGCAAGCAGATCAAGTTTCCAGGTAAGTCCCAGATGCTTCCAGCACCCGAAATGGTCATTTAATCCCAGAGAGAGATATATCACCGATCAATCACAAGCCATATCGATCTACACCTGGGCTACACTCGCACACTCACGAGTGAGCTCCAGCTCTAATTAAAAAAAAGGAAACCCAGGGAAAGTGGCAACAGAAACCCCTAAGACTCTTACCCTCACCCTTACCGATCCCGATCCCGATCCAGATCCAGATCGAGGCCCACAAGACATTAAAAAAAGGGGTGGTGCGTCGTCCTCTAATGCATTTAATTTGTTGCTGGGCCTAGTCTTCTCCCTCTTATTATTATTATTATTTTTTTTTTCTATTTTTTTTTTTTTTTTGCTGGCTGCCACCCTGAGCTAATCCTTCGGGCACAAGTCACACGCACACGAAGGATCTGGGGCTGGAAAAGAAAATATTTTTTCTTGCCGCCGCTGCCTTTCTCGAGCAATTTCCCGGGGCTGGGCTGACGTTTATGGATTACATGAAAACCCATTTTCTAGTTCAGTGTCTCGGTAGGAAAAGTAGGAAAATACACACACACAGAGATCTCTAGCCAGGACAAAGACAAGGATCTATGGGTTCGGGGACGAGCCATTGACGATCCCCTTTTGGCTTTGCCGATTGCCGCACTTTTTCTCCTCCTTCCTCCTGCCTTCTTCCTTTTATTTAATTTTTTTTTTTGCAAAATGGCATCATTATGCTGGGGCGTAATTGTTGCACTCACACACACACAAAGATAGGAACAGGATCAAGAGAGAGAAGAAGGACCCGCTCAATTTTATGGTTGGCAACCGCAGGCATTGCCTGTCGCTGCTCGCGAAAAATCTGTCTTCTTGTCTCGAAATTAGCATAAGTTTAATTTCAATTTAAATGCAAACCTGAATCTGGTCCGGGAGTCCTGGCAGTCCAGGACGAAGGATCTGGTGCTGCTGAAAACTCGTTTGCCGCAAAAACAATTTGCAAAAATTCCGGCTTTGTGCGAGCCTCCTCTTCCTTCTCGATTCACCTTTTTTTTGCCTCGAAATTGTCGGCAAGAAGTTCCCAAAAACCGAATGAATGGCAAGGCGATGGTTGAGGACGAGGAGAAGCAGAGGAAACCAGAACCCTGCCTCGGCACTGATCCCCTTGTTTGGCAGCCAGCCAGCTGCCCAGGGAGCAGGATTTTTCGCCAACCAGATCGGACCAGAAATCAGCCAGAGAAGAGGAGATATATTCCTACAAAAAGATGCCACAAAATTTGTATTAATTGTTATTATTATTAGAAAAGGAGCTATGTAGTTATTGTCTCAATTAGAGTCCTTTTTTTCAAGGGGGAATTTATTTTAAAATAAAGGGTAAGCCCCCCTAGGTTATCAATTTCTAAAAAAAACTTGTCTAAAGCCTTCTTTTCTTACGACTTTTCAAGAACTTCTTTCTTAGATTTTAATTAGAAATTAAATATAAAAATATAGTAAATTCTCGAATAAAAACTAAAATAAAAGACAAACTAAAATCTAAAATTATATTTAAAATAAAGTTTAAAATGAAATATTCCGTATATAGAACGTAACTCCCCCTAGGTAATCATCTTCCTGAGAAACTTGTCTAGAAACTCCGTTTCATACGACTTTTCAAGAGCTTCTTTTTAAAACTTCAAATTAAATATAAAATCTACAAAAATCTTAAATGAATTCTAAACTAAAATCTAAAATAATATATTCCATTTGTAAAGGGTAACCCCCCCTAGGTAATCATTTTCCTAAGAAACTTCTTCATAAACTCCTTTACTTGCGACCTTTTAAGAGCTTTCTTTCTTAGATTTTGGTTAGAAATTAAATATAAAATGTAAACAAAATCTTAAATAAATTCTAAACTAAATAATAAAATCTAAAATAAAATGTAAAATAATATAGAATAAAATCCAAATTAATTTTAAAAAATAAATTAAATCCCCATCCCTTCCAGTAGGGAGGACATGCCAACCATGACACGGATGCATCGCCACTCCAGCTCCAGCGCCGTGGTGGAGGAGTCCCGCGGCCGACGGCGCCCCGTGGCCGGGCTCCCGGGCGATGCCAACAAGGAGAACTTTGGGGTGCACTTCATGAGCAGTCCCTTCGGCAATGCCAGCCTGATTGCTCTGCAGGATCTGAGCAATGTGCACGGCAAGAGTCCGCAGCGCCGGAGCTTCAGCGAGGGCAGTGGACCGCGCCAGGCCACGCCCCAGCTGGCGGCACTCCGCTGCCTGCCAAGGACAGCCACAACGGCGGCCCCGCTCGAGGACTCGCAGCTGTCCTCCTCCCGCATGGGCGACACCACACTGGACCGGATGCTGGACGCCATCATAGAGTCGGCCCGGAAGGAGGTGCGTTGCAAGGCGGTGGTGCCTCCGCCTCCGCCCAGCACTCTCCTGGCGGACAATGGCAGTGGCGAGTGGAGCGAGAGCAGTGTCCACGAGATGGAGGTGCGCACGCCGACGCACCTGAAGAGGCAGCGGGTGGTGCGCCGCAAGAATCCCCACAAGACCACCACGGCGCCCAAGCAGGCGGCGGAGAAGCAGCTGGAGAAGGAGAAGCCACTGGAGCTGGTGCCCAGCACCAAGCGCTGCCTGAGCTTCTCCTCTAGCTCTGGTTCGGGGAACTCCAGCGAGGAGGAGGATGGAGAGGAGGTGGAGCAGCAGGTGGCCAAGCGGAGTTCGCTGAGTACCAGCAGCAGCCGGGGCAGCTCCAGCAGCCGTGGCAGCTCTAGTTCCCGAGACATGGACCAGGGTGGCCAGCGGGGCAGCATCGATCTGAGCATCGTCTACGACGCCAAGGAGCAGCTACTGAATGTACACGGTCAGTCCAGGTCCAGGTCCAAGTCCAGGTCCTTAACTCAATTTTCCTAAATGGAATTATCCAGGGACGAGCTCCCTTACTAATTGAATCCTTTCGGTTTCCTCCTTCCTCCTCTCAGTGATTCGGTGTCGTGACCTGCAGCGTTCCCATGGCTCTGGCAGCATCAATGCCTACGTGAAGGTGGCTCTCGGCCACGGACAGGGACACTCATCCTCCTCCGGGGGCAGCTATCAGGGGAGCTCTGGCTATCAGCGCACCGCCGTCCATCGGCACTCGGGGCGTCCGTACTTCGATCAGCGCTTCAGCTTCCCGGTCTCCGATGGCGACCGGGACCGGGAGAGTGGTGGCCAGCAGCATCTCCAGCTGGCCGTGTGGCATCGGGATCGCCATTTAAAGTGAGTACGAGTACGGTCGAAAGCCAAGAAAGCAAAACAGGAAACCAACAAGAAAATATATAAGAAACTACCCCCTCCAAGAGCAGTCGGGGATACACTGAACACTTTCGGGGGGTTGTTGGATGGAAGTAATATTTTTAAAGAATTTAGCAGAAAGTTTACAATTTAATTCAGTTTAATTAATATACTTAATTATATTTTTTGAAACTCAAGGGTTTTTAATTCTCTAAATTCCCCTTAAATATTTATATCAATAATTTTATTCTCTATAGACTTATCGATAATTATCGAATTTAAAATATAAAGCAAGTAAATACTATTTTTCAATCATTTATTATTCACATAAATTCCTATAATACACTTGTTAGATAAATTTTATCTCTTAAAATTAAAACACCTTGAAGACCTATCGATAATTATCGAATTTTATATAGATAACATTTAATAATTAAGTTTAAAAATTATGTATTATTCACATAAATCCCATTAATACACATTTTTAACTCGATTTATTTAGTAAAATTTTAATTGTTAAGACACTTATCGATAATTATCGATTTTTTAATAGAAATCACATAAAAAATATTTTATATGTAATTCATTATTCACATAAATCCCCACAATTTACTTTTTTAAATTATTTTACATCTTGAAATTTAAATACTTTAGAGACTTATCGATAATTATCGGCTTAACCCTTAAAGGGTTATTTTGATATTATTTTAAAAATCATTTATTAATCACATAAATCCATATAATAATTATTTTAAATTAATTTTTATTCTCAAAAATTATTTTTTTAGAAACTTATCGATAATTATCGACTGCAGAATTTAAATCAGCTTGCAATTATTTTAAAAGTAATTTTTTATTCACATAAATCGCTTTAATAAACTTTTTTAAATATTTTTATATCTCAAAAGTTTAAATACCTTGAACACCTATCGATAATTATCGAATTTGTGATAGTTAACACTTAAATATCATTTTAAATATCAATTATTATAAACACAAATCCCGTTTAACACCCATTTCTTGCCGTGCCCTCATCGTTCAACGTTCGTCGTTCGAGTTGAGGTCCTGTGGCAAGTCATTCACCCCGAAACGTTTATCGAGGGAAGCTCCTTGGGCTCCTTTCGCTCAACATGCAGATGGAGTGAGGGAGGGAGTGAGACTGAGAGTGGATTTGGAGCAGGCAAAAGACCAAAGGCTGGAGGAGCGTCTGGTTAATTGTGGCGCCCTTCCTGGCCTCGTATCCTTTCACGTCCTGCGTGTTTGAGTGTCCGTGTGTGCGTGCCTGCCTAGTGCATTTCCTGCACATAAACAAGCCACCCTTCGTGTGCTGCCTTCCAGTCCGCGTGCGCAGTGCCATTCCAGTGACGACTTTCCCGGGGGCCTGAGCCGGGAAGCGCTTTCCCTTGGTTTTCCCTGAGAGTTGCGCTCAGTTCCCGTTACTCAGTCCGAGTGGCAAGCTCGCGTGCAAAAAGCGACTGTGGCAACGCTCGAGAACGAAGGCAATCGAAATCGGCAAAGTAGGCTCTGGGCTTTTATATATCTGAGGATATATATATCCATTTAAGTGATTGCTTGGCTTGATTTATTTTTTTAAATATTTTTTTTACAACTCAAAGCTTGTGTCCTTCGAGGCAGGAGCTTAGAAGTATGCAACGAAAACTTATATAACAGTGTGTGTGCGTGCGAGTGGAAAGTGTAGCATAATTTCGGGGGCATGCTTGTCTAAACAAATGCGAACAGGAAGTGGCAAAGGGTCCTGTGTGTATGTGTGTGTGTGCGCAAGAGAGGTGTGCTTTTGCTTCTCCTCCCAGCACGCTCTCCAAAAAGTTAATTAAGTTTCAAGGACATCATTAACTGTGTGTGGCTCCTTAAAGAAACCACCAAAAAAAGTAACCCAAAGCCGGAAAAGCGAATTTAATGCTGAATCAATGGCGTTGGTGATTATGCAATGCCCAGGCACACACGCACACCCCTCCTCCAGCCATATCCTGGCTGTAGATCCTGGCTAATTGAAGTGGCCAACTAACTAAGTGTCCACCCGGGGAAAGGCCGGCCATAAACCTCAAGAGCTAGATATCACCAGGCGGTACCCATTAAGCGCCAGCTTACCTCACGCACCTGGGGTCTATGTGCCATTTCCCATTTCCCCCATTTCCCCCATTTCCCCATTTTGGCCATGCATAATTCAAGTACGTGCGAGTTGTGAAAATAGTTTTGGCCCGCTTGGCAGCGTTTTAAGTCAATTTACGAAACGACAAACCGCCTAAATAATTGATGACAGGACCTCCAAGCCAGTGCACCTGACAGCTGCGATTGCAATCGGCCCCAAAAACACACAAAAAAAACACAACCAAAAAATACAAGGATCCTTTCCTCGAGGAAATAAATAAATACACAGAGAGCGCGAGCGAGTCCTTTGCTCCGGGAAAATCAATAAAAGTGACCCAAATACGCGCGCCAACTTCAGACCAAAGTGGCCAGTGGAAGACACTGTCATGCGGACACACACACCCCCATTGCGAGCTGGGAGGTGGATGTGGATGTACAACCCCTTTTCCGCCCAACAAATTGGCCGGGCAAAGCGCATTTCCGGGCCAAACACACATTTCTAGCTTTTGTAGCTGCGGAATGTGGCGGCGGCTTAGGGCCGCTAATTGATTTATGTCACGTACGATGGCCGCTGTCCAAGCAACTAACAGGAAAAGGGGGAAAACCGGTTGAAAAGCGGGGTCAGGTGCTGGACTCGGATCAGCTGTAAGCCAACTATAAATAGTCAAAGTCCGTCAGACAACGTCAGACAACGTGCAACGTGACGCAAGCCGCTAGCGGCGCCCAAATCCGAAAGCAAATCTAATTGCTTTCCGGACGGAACAACGGCACACAGAAAATAAACCCCCGTAAATTGGTATTATCCAATGGCTGTCAGGAGAGGCCAAGGTTTAGGCATCAATCATTCAGACCCTTCAAGCCCGTACTTAACAATTCAATCAATAGTTGGCATTGCCATTATCCGCAAAGGCATTCACAGTCGTTTTCCATCTAACTTTGGCTATAAAATATTTAGGAAGGATAACTGCAATGTGCCATCGATTGCTATTTATAATCATTAGAGGGATAACCCTTTAAAAAACATCTGGGGGAGTCTATGCTTTAATTATATAAAGGATATATTTTATTTCAAATACCTACAGACTTAGGGGATAGGGTTAACCTTAATAACCCCTTAGTTTACCTCTGGGGGGGTCACTGCTTGAGTTACATAAAGATATTCCTTATGTTCAGGTCATTCCCCTCCAAAAAGTTGGTCCTTCGAGCCGGATAGTAATATTGGGGATAGATTAATACCCCTAACAAACCCTTTAGTAACCTCGGGGTCTTTACTTGAGTTATATAAAGGATATTCAATATGCTCACGCCAACCCCCTCCAAAACTTTGGTTCTTCGAGCCGGATAGTAATATGGGGGATAGATTAATACCCTTAATAACTGCTTCCTCTGGGGGGTCTTCGCCCAAGTTATTTACCTTAGTTAAAATATCTTTTCCTTTTTGATACCCACATCATCCCCCCGTACTCATCATATCCCCCCTTTTCTCTCTCCCTTGCAGACGCAGCGAGTTCCTGGGCTGCAGCACCTTTCCCTTGACCGAGCTAATCCAGCCAGAGGCGGTCACCACGGCGGGATCCTACAAGTTGCTGTCGCAGCCATGTCCTCCGCCTAATACCCTCCGCCAGAGCCACACGAAAGCCAGCTGTGCCGCCGCAGGCCAAGATCATCACGGAGACCAGAGAGAGCCAGTACCGGAGCAGCAAGATCCCGCAGAGATGGCCACGGCCACAGTGACAGTGACGCCACAGAAGACGGCCAATGGATCGGGAGTGGGTGTAGGTGTGGGAGGGGGTTCAACAAACCCCCTCAACGACGAGGTCATCAGCATCAGCATTGACAGCATGGGCAGGGACCCGATGGACCCACTGATGCCACAGCAGCCCCATCAGCCGATGCGGCTGAGCAAGAAGGCGCTGCATCAGCGCGACGCCGACGAGAATCTCTTCCTGCGCTTCCTGGAGCTGGATCCCCCGGCGGATGGCAATGCCAATAGCACAACCACAACTGGGACAGGAACAGGAGCGGGAGCGGGAGCGACAGCCTCGGCTGGCCAGGCGTCGGCGGCCAAGGCCAATGAGAGCAATGCCAACCACTTGAATGGTTCCTCGTCCAGTGGCAGGCGTCAGTCCACCATGCCCGGAAGCAGTGGAGCAGCAGCAGTAGCTCCAGCCAGCCGGCAACTGGGACGCACGCCCTTCACGATGACCAAGCGGCTGACGAGGACCGAGGAGCGGGGCTTTGGCTTCTCCATCGTCTGGACACATCCGCCGCGGGTGGAAAAGGTGGAGGCGGGCCTGTCGGCTGATCGCTGCGGCATCCTGCCCGGCGACTATGTGATCTTCGTGGACAAGCACAATGTGGTCACGATGCCCGAGGCTGATGTTCTGAACTTGATACGATCGCAGGGCTCGGCCTTGACGTTGGAGATTTTCAGAAGGTCAGGCGCGGGCGCCACCACCATCATCTCGAACCTGGGCTCCAATGCCAATGTCAGCAGCAGCACCACCACCGCCACCAGCAATGCCCGCCACCATCAGATCCCAGGCAGTCTGGGTGTGGGCGTGGGCGTTGGCATGGGCGTGGGCATGGGTCTGGGTCTCGGCCTGGGACTGAGCGGCGAAGAGCACACCACGGCCACCACAACCACGGGAACGGGAACGGGCACTTGCACTGGCACGGGCACCGCCATGATGAGCCTTCACAGAACGTCCAGTTCCCGGATTCAAGCTGCTCCCCCCAGCCGACCGGCCACCGCCTGCTCCGGGACAACCTCATCGATTGAGGCGGCCAAGCGGAGGCTCCACCTGCCGCAGGTCACCTTTAGCAAGGAGGTAGGCAAGGGTGTCATCGTCTAGGACTCACTGACTCACCGAACCGAACCTCACGCTCATTCTTAATCCTTCTTTTTTTTTTGTATTTTTTGTGTCTTTGCCATGTGTACATACTGTCTGGCCCCTTAATCCGTTAAGTTTTATTATTAATTTATTATTAATTTACTGATTTTTTTTATGCCTAGCCCTTAGTTCGTTTGAAAAGCCACCGAACCCGCTTGACAATAAACTTTTTTTCGATTCCATGTGTCTGTGTTTTTGATTTCTTTGATTGGTTTATATGATGTGATGTCTAGGAGGGATCGTTTTCCTGGAAGACATGACACCTAAATGTGTTGGATTTTTTATATTCTTATTATATTTCTGTAGTAACCTTCTCAGAGATCCTTTAACCCCTTTAAACCTCTCTATGAACCCTCTAAGCATTCATGAACATAATCCTTTATCTTCTTTAATTTCCTCTCCGATTAACTCCATTTTGATTCCTTCTAATATGGTCCTTTCAACACTAATAAAGACCAGAAGCCCACTATATCTTTCCTTTTTTTAGCTACCTTTTCTTTCTTGAACTTAAAATCACTTTTGAAGTATCTTACCACTATTCAACCTCAATCCTCCATTCAATAACCCGCTTACACTTAAGGGTTAACCCCCCCATTGAACAATTAAGACTCTCAACTTCCTAACTAACTTTATTTATAGAAAACTTGGGCCTGGTTACCTTCATAAAGGAAATGCTCCATTAAATTTTACCAATTTCCTTTCTGTGAACTCTCCCTCTAATCAACACCCAACTTTTACTGAAGGTTAAACCCCCCCATTGAGCTCCTCTTATCTTACTAAGTAACTTCATTCAGGGAAACCTTGAGCCTATAGACCTTCATGAGGGCAATTCAATTCAATTCCATTCAATTTCACCATTATCCTTTCCTTAAACCCTTACTCTTATTAATACCCCACTTTAACTGAAGGTTAAACCCCCTCCCCCCCATTGGGCTCCTTAGACTTTCCACCTTTCTAACTCCCATTCCATCTTTCAACTATCTCTCATTGAGCTCACAATCTTTCTCTCATTCCCCTCAAAAATGGAAACCTCTCAAGTCTCCAAACAATACTAACCGAAAACCCTTTTTTCAAACCCTACTACTACCCACCAACCTTCAGTCCATTGTGCCCATCACGGATAACCGGCGGCGCTTTCTCCTCCAACTGATTAGCCGGGAGCAGAACTTCACGGCAGCCCTGCACTTTGGAGTACAGCGATTCGTCCAGCCTCTGCTGGAGCGCAAGGACCTGATCTCGCCGAATGACCACCGCACCCTGTTCCAGAACATCGACGAGCTGCTGCGCATCGCCGAGGATATCCTCGAGCAGCTGTGCAGCAGCCAGGAGCAGCACCAGCATCCCGATCAGGAGCCGCACATGAACTTCGCCTCGCGGGTCTACCTCTCCAAGACGACGGCCATTTGTGCGGCGTACAAGAAGTACTGCAATGGGATCAAGCGGGCGGACTGCGTCCTGGTCAACAAGTCAAGGCAGACGGGCTCCGAGTTCATAGCCTTCATCACGGAACCGGCTGTGCCGCGCAAGAGGCCCGATCTCACCATGTTCATCCACCGGCCGCTGCAGCACTTCCGGGAGATCCTCAAGCTGATGCAGCTGCTGGCGGGCAACTGTCACGTGGACACCGAGGAGCACAAGAACTTTAGCACGGTGATCAATGAGCTGCAGGCGGCCTACCGCGAGATCACCGTGAGCAGCGGGCTCATGGAGCCCCTGGGAGAGGGTCGTCCTTTGCTCACGCTCCAGGATCTCGAGTCGCGGATGGTGTTCACCAAGTGCAAGCCCTTCACGCTGGCCGTCCAGGGTCGCCAGTGGATATTCGGCGGCGATCTGTCCCGCGTCGAGGGACGATCGGTGAAGCCTTACTGGACGCTGCTCTTCAGCGACATCATTGTCTTTGCGAAGGTCAGCCGGGATCGTGTCCTGTTCATCACCGAGGAGCCTATACCCATTGCGAATGTAGTCGATTCCTGCTTCCACATGCGCAAGAAGAGTGAGTGTCTTGGTCATTGATCTTAATTATCCCTTTTGAACCTCCCCCGACCTCCTGTACTGTAATTGTTACTGTCTTATTACTTATATCTCTTGGACCTCCCCCGACCTCCTTTGCTAACCTATTATCCATGTTCTAAGCTATCTTGGATTCCCCCGGACCTTCTGTACTGTTCATATCTGTCTTGGACCTCCCCTGACCTCATGTACTGTCCTACTCTCCTTTTTCTAATATTTTTTGGACCTCCCCCGACCTCCTATCCTGCCCTGATATTCTTATTCTTCTCTCTTTGACCACCCCCGACCTCCTGTTTAGTTCTCTTATCCTTATTCTTCTCACGTGAACCCCCCCTGACCTCCTGGACTTTCCTGTAGTCCTTATTCTTCTTTCTTGGACCTCCCCCGATCTCCTGTTATCCTTATTCTTCTCTCTCGGACTTTCCCTGACCTCCTGTAGCATCCTTATTCGAATCTATCCTAGACCCCCCTGACCTTCTGTGCTGTCCTTATCTCTCTTGTTGAAATCTTAATCCTTATCCCTTTTCTATTGACAGCCACCGAGTTCCGTCTAACTGTGGATCCCAACGGACGTCTGGCCGAGAGTCCTACCGGCTACTGTGCCCCCGATCTCACCCGGACGCCGAAGCGCGGAGCCCGCCGCAAGAGCCTTATCCTGCGAGCGCCCTCCCTGGAGCTCAAGGCCGTCTGGCAGAACCTGCTGCAGCGACAAATGTAGGATGTGGACACCCTTGAAACGCCAACTAAGAAAACGACTTAACCCCTCTCCGATCTCTCTGTTGCAGATTTCTGGTTAATGCCGCCTTGGGCTCAACCCCACTATCTAGCCCGTTGGACTCGCCGGATGTGCTCAATACCCTGGTGCCGCTGAGCGACATTGGACTCACCTCCGCCTCGATGACCTCGATGAAGCTGCCGTCGCTGGACAGCATCCACCTGAAGCAGCAGCAGAAACAGCAGGTGCGTCTCTTTCGCAGCAAGCGTTTGGACAGCGCCGATTCCTACGAGAATCTGCAGCGCCTGGCCAGCGCGGTGCGTCACCATTGCGCCAGCGCCAGCACCACCACGAGCAGCGCCACCCAGACCCACTCCCAGGCTCAGTCTCACTCTCAGTACCAGTCCCAGTCTCAGTTCCAGTCCCAGACTCTGTCGCAGTCTCAGACCCTGTCCCAGGTCCAGGCGGGGCCGCAGTCCCACAGCTCGCCGGCGAGGAATGGTTCGTTGGCCAATGGCCTGGGCCTGAGCCTGGGACTGGGCGTGGGCTCCTCCTCCTGCCTGAGCAGCAGCGGTGGCAGCCTGGTCCAGGTCCATACCCAGACCCTGACCCAGTCGCAGACGCACTCGCAGACCCAGACCTCGGTGCTCTCCTCCCTGTCAGGCCAACTGGCCAACTGCAAGTGCCTCACGGTCATCCCTGAGGTGAGCAGCGAGCCGCCAGTGCCGCCTTTGAGGCCGTCGCATCCCTCCAAGAAGCTGCTCGAGTTCAGCCTGAGCTCCGTGGGCAGGTCCTTCATCGACGAGTCGGTGGGCAGCGGTACTCAGGGTCAGGTGTCGCTGACCACGCCGGAGACGCCCACGCCGAACATCTCGCCCAGCTCGCAGCCCTGCAACTCGGATGCCTTCTCCAATGATTTCGTGCCGTCCCAGCAAGCGGCGCCGCCACCGAGTATACCCCTGGCCGAGTTCGGTGGCTCCTGGGATCTCCTCGAGCTGGATCTTCAGCTGCATGAGGTTAACCTTGATCCCTGCTACGACACGGATGTGGAGGAGTGCATCTTTCTGGGTGACGAAGGGGATGGGGACTGTGACCAGGACGATGACGACGATGAGGAGGAGGACGAGGACGAGGACAGCGTGGTGGTGGACGATCCCTTTGGCATGCTGCCCACCAAGCCGACGCCGCCGGATTCGCTGGATCTGTGATTTGACTTCTGGCTGCAGTCGGAGCCCAATCTTAAGCCCCATCCAAGTCCCAGTACCCAGGATACCTTGCCGCACAATCTTTGAACCCTTGACGAGCTTAGACAACTATTACCACTGATCATTAGAGGTCCTAGAACTCCACACAGCTTCACTTCTATACTCCTCTCTCTTTCTATTTAAATCTATCTATCTCTCTTCCCTGCTCAATGGGGGGGTCTTCCTGCTCTGCTTTTGCCCCGCCAGCTTCGCTCAGAGTGTATCAGCGGCAGTTTCTCTAGAAGATTGGGGACTGACTTTGCCAGGATATATCAGTAAGAGGATTAGTAGGAGGATAAGTAAGGGGATAAGTAAGAGGATAAGTTAGAGGATCAGTAACAAGATCAGTAAGAGGTTCCAGTAAGAGGATCAGGAAGAAGATGATCAGTTCAAAGATCAGGAACAAGATCAAGAACAAAATGATAAGTTAGAGGATCAGTAACAAGATCAGTAAGAGGATCCAGTAAGGTGATCAGGAAAAAGACGATCAGTTAGAAGATCAGGAACAGGATTAGTAAGAAGACGATCAGTTCAAAGATCACCAACATGATCAATACCAAGATCGGTAGGAAGATCAGTAAAAGGATGATCAGTAACAAGATCAACAGCAAGATCTGTGAGAAGATCAGGAACAAGATGATCAGTTAGAAGATCAGTGAGAAGATCAGAAACAAGATCAGTAATAACACGATCACTTAGAGGTTCAAGATCCGAATCAGAATCTAAATCAAAAACAAAAATCCATCAACTGGACAATTTAGGACACTTCCAGAGGTTAAAATCTCTCCCTTCGAAGCTCTTCCCAGTTTCAGACTCAATTCCCATAAGATGTTCGAACCAGTGATGATATTTTTTGATATTTGCGAGTGAGAAGTGACAATTATCTGCTTGGAAATTGTACATAGAACCACACCATCTCCCTCTATGTGTGCGTGCGTGTTGTGTGTGTATTGTATTGTATATATCCGTGTATCCTCGTAACCCCCAGAGAGAGCCATCCATTATTCGATTCTGAATCGAGTGTACATAGGCTGGACAAGAAGGTAGAGAAGACGACGCTGATGAAGATACAAAGATGCAACAGATACAACGTACTAAAGCTAGTACTTGGCTCTTTTTAGTCACATATTTACATAGTATACATAGTATACACGCCCTAGATATATAGCCGTAACTATATGTATATTAGCTAGTCGAAATATACATTGTTTTACAAGAGTTTTTAGCTTTTAGATATTATATACATATATTATTATATATATTACCCGAACCGACACACAAAATACCTAATCACACTCACTCTCTCTCTCTCTCTCTCGCTCGATTCATAGTTATTATTGAAACTTTTTTGATTGCCAAAAAAAACCCAAAGAACTAAGAAAAGCAAAAAAACCAAAAAGAAGTTGTACTTAATCGTTAATAATGCTTCCATTTTGTAGCCAAAATTGAGAACCTTTTGATTACTGTTGTTGCTGTTGTTATTCCAAGTCCTAGTTTCCTCGGATAGGATCCTCCTCGTATGCTAAGTTAGCCAAGAAAGAAAACCTTTAGCGAAATTATTACAAAATTATTACCTAATTAAGTTAGACTGTTGATTGGCCAAAAAGCAAAAAGAAACTAGAAGTAACTGCTAAACCCGGTTGTATAAATATTTATCCCGTAACCGTATCCAAATCCGTATCTGTATATGTATCTGTATCCGTATCCCCTTAAATGTGTGTGTGTAATCCTTGCTCAGTCTTGGCTGGATGTGCCACCCATACTTGCTACTGTATCGTGTATCTGAGCCGACTATCGATGTCAATTATGAGCCGTGGCAAGCACACTTTGGTTGCCTTTGCGAAACTATCTTCAAGCTAACGTATCTAAGTAGCTTAAAAAGGCTCTGAACTGCTAGACTGCACAGTGGCTAGAAATTCGAGTTTCTTAGAAATTAATATAGATTTTTTTAGCGATTTTATCGATTTTGAAGTACTTTTTCTAACTAGTTTGGAATTTCATAAATGATAAGTAGTAGTAATAAGTAGAGATTTTTGGAAATTTAATTTTAAATTAATCTAGTATTTTCTTTATCGATTTATATAGATTTTGTAGTATTTCCTAAACTAGTTGACATATTCTAGAGTTTTCTATTTCCATGAACCGTTCTTTTCAAGTTCCTTTTTCAACAATTTGCGCCCACTGTGCTTTTACAGTTAAGTGCCATAGCTTGAGCCGGTATAAAAGTCGATATTAATCGATTAAAAATCGATTTTAACGTAATGTATCTCAAAAAGGCACTCGACTAGACTGCACAGTGGTTGGAAATTCACTAAAAAAATTTAATAAGTAGTAGAGATTTTTAGAAATTGTATTTTCCTTCCTTAATCTAGTTTTTTCTTTATCGATTTATATCGATTTTGTAGTTGCTTTTTATTTAGTTGACATTTTCTAGAGTTTTCTAGTTTCATTAACCTTTTTCCAAGACCTTTTTGAACAATTCCTACCCACTGTGCTTCTACAGTTAAAAGCCAGAGCTAGAGCTGGTCAAATATTCGATAATTATCGATTTAGAATCGATTTTTACATCGAAACGTAAAAAAACTGCGAATATTAAAGAGTTCTAGCTAAGAGCCATCCAGCCAAGTGTGTGTAGTCTCAGTACCTACACTCAAACACACTTACCACTTGCACACACACACACACCTACAACACTACACCCTACACACTCTCTCTCTTGTTGAATATCAAGCATACGCCGCGTTGTCTTTTGCGGTCCCGGTTTTTTCGTGTGTGCCTTGAGCGGTAAACAACAAGAAAAACAAGAAGAAGAACGAAAACGATTTCTATACACTCTATACACACTCTATATACATATATTTCTATATATATACATACTATTTAGATTCATATTCTCATATATTATATATATATTCTGTAAACTTCGATGTAACTACGTCTAGAGAGTTTTTTGCGATTTATTTACATTTAACACGAGAAGAGCTATATCTTGAGCCGTTTTGAGATTGAGATTGCGAAGAGAAACGATGAATTCATCAAATAATAATAAAAAACCAAAATGATTCTTTGACTAAAAACGCTTGTGATGTTCTTTTTATTTCTGAAAACTAAAAAATAATATAAACACAGAGGAAAAACAGAGAAAAATAAACCCACCGAGCACTCACTGAATATATATTGCTATATCCTGCTGAATCCTGATATGAAAGGATTACGAAAAAACCAAAATTGATAAATTAAAAATTGTGATGGACTCAATTTTAGTTTTAAGTTCGAATTGCTTCTACTTCCTGTTCTCAAAAAAAATCAACTTCCAAATGCTTCTTAGATGTTTTTGTTGTGACTGTACCTAGTTAACCCTTGTGTCCCATACATCCTGTAAATCCTATATATCCTGTTTAGCCTGTATAACCCCGCTTTAACCTCTTTTAACCCTTTAAAGACTCCATTCAGAGCCAGAGAGCAAGCGTTTTTAATCAAAGATGGATCGCGTTTTTCAATTATTGTTTCCGTTCCGTTTCTCCGCTTCGCAAAAAATGTTAAAAGTTAAGGAAAAAATATATAAAAAACAGGCAGAGAGTTCTCTTAAAATAACGTAGATGGCAAAGCAGAGCAAAAGCAAAGCATAGCAAGATCCAAGCAAAAGCAAAAGCAAAAGCAGCAAGTCTTAAGCTAGAGCCCATCACAAATTTTAATTTGCCAAAAGTGGGTTGCTGGTGGTGGTGGGGTCCAGGTTCAGGTCCAGGTCCTTGTCCAGGTAATGTATGTGATTCACATTCAAACCTAAATCTCCTCCAGCAGCGCAGCCTCAACTCTCATATAACGGAAAGAGGAGTAGCCCCAGGAGGAGGCATTGAACGCTCCTCCCACAGCCACAGCCACAGTCATGGTGCTCATGTGGAGCAGATCGAGCTGCTGATCGACGAAAAGTGCCGCATCCTCAACAAGACGGGCACTCCGAAGAGCAGTGCCCTCCACCTGGCCAACTGGATGAAGGGTCAGCTGGACAAGCAGCAGCAGCAGGCCCGCCTGGCGGCCATAGCCCGCTCCCAGGAGAACGTGAGCGCCGAGGATGAGCAGCTCATCTTCAATAGCGACAGCGAGCAGGATGAGAGGATCACCTACTGGACTCGCCAGCAGCTGGAGAAGCGCACCAAGGAGCTGAATCTGGCCAAGGAGAATGGCGGACTCTCGGCCAAACCAAATTTCGGGGGAAAGCGGCTGAGCGGCGTGGAGGAGCTGAGCATGAGCGCCACCTCGGACATATACTCCACGTCGGATGCGGAGGCGGTGACCAGTGTGATTAGTCAGTCGCACAGCACCACCTCGGATAGCCAGGTGAGTGAGGGAAGCTCCTTCTATCTTCCAAATCCCCCGCTTTCTAGCCTCAGCTAACCCTGCTTTTTTTCCAACCGCTCCTCCTCCTCCTTTATGGCCAGATCACCGTACGCTCCAGCCCCATTGTGCTGGACAAGCTGGCCGTGTGCCGGCATTGCCACAAGAATTGCCAGCAGCTGCAGAGCGGGCCGGGAGGCAGTCGTCCAGGAGGTGGAGCTGCCTCCGGCTCAGCTTCCGGCTCCAATCCCGTCCTGCTCTGCAACTCCCTGAAGGTGCAGCATAGCCAGTCCTCGCCCAATCGCTGCTGCAAGCTCAACGGTCTCACCGATGGCACCACCATGGCGCTGGCCATGGGTGTGGAGCGGGGAATGGGCTCGCGGACAGGCACGCGCAGCATGACCAGCATGTCCAGCACCATCACCACCGGGGAGCTGTCCTCCTCCAAGATGGTGGCCAGCAGCAGTACCCGCCGGGAGACCGGCGACACCGAGAGCGATGTGGCCCAACTGATCACCGACGAACTGTCCCTGTCCCAATCAGAGGCCACCGATGACAGCGTCGCTGCGATGCCCAACAGCAGCGCCAGCAGTGCCACCGAGGGCCTCAGCTCCAAGCTACGTCATCTAGATCAGGCTCCTGCTTCTAGTGCAGCTCCCTCTCCCGCTCGCTCCCTGCCCAATGGCCACTGCTCCCAGACTTCCCCGAAGCCCCTGCCGCCGCCGCGACGCACTCGGATCGTGGCCCACCAGAGCCAGGAGCCAGCCACCAGGCCCAAGGCCAACCAGCAGGTCAAGGCCATAGTGACGATCACGGAGACGGCCAGGATAATGAGGAGCGGGCCGGAGAGGAGCAGTCCCTCGAAGGCTCCCTCTTCTACCGGCTCCCCCTCGAAGTATGCCGCCTGCCATTGCCGCTGCCAGCCGGAGGACTTCACCCATGCCCAGCTCTCGCCCGACAAGATGGAGCAGCAGACCTGCAAGCTCCTGGAG
The DNA here is from genome assembly GCA_014170255.2 of Drosophila triauraria. NCBI lineage: Eukaryota > Metazoa > Arthropoda > Insecta > Diptera > Drosophilidae > Drosophila > Drosophila triauraria. Next base: position 1,821,637 of record CM024333.1, on the reverse strand, counting down.
TCGCCCAAGCAGACCACAAAGACCACCTCGGAGCAGCAGAAGCAGGAGGATGAGCAGCTGTCCCTCATGCTCATAGGCCTGGCACAGTTTGCACCAGCAGCCAGGTTGTGCGGCTCAGGAGGAGGAGCCTCCTCCGGAGCACAGCCGACGATAGCCGTGGTCCCGCCCACCCCAGATGCCGTGCTCACCAAGACCAGCACCCATGTGTGGGACAACAGTGGCTGCTCCTCCTCGAATGGGGCCGGGACCTCGACCACCACCAGCACGGCCACCACCACGACGAAGCAGCCCAGGCAGGCCATCATCGAGAATATACCCGAGGACTCCTGCGATGAATCGCCGCTGGACGAGGAGCCACCGTATCGACCCATGAGCAGTGCCTTGAGGCGCTTTGGCACCATGTCCAGCCTGGAGAAGCTGCCCTCCGACGATCGCATGGACGAGGCTGATGAGCTGAACGATGACCTCGAAGAGGAGGAGGATCCCAACTCTTCCTACACGGCCAATGGTCACGAGGAGAATGACGAGAACGATGGCGATGAAGAGGAAGATGTGGCTTCGGACAAGGCCTTGGCTCAGAACCTACTCAATGAACCCTCCACTTCCTCCGGCGGCGTCCACCTGGCCAATGGCGATGTCCTGGCCAGCGGAGCCTGGACCAATCGGGCGGGGGCCTATGTCTCGGACAAAATGTCCTTTTTCGAGGAGTCGCGAGCCTTCATCGACAAGTATCTGGGCCGCTGGAATGCCGGAGATCAGCCGCAGCAAGGAGGCGGAGGCACTGCCTCTGAGACGGACGAGCAGATGGACGAGTGCACCTCGGGCGCCACCAGCGGCGAGGAGGTGTGGGGCACACCCACCAGTGGCGGGGACAACGATGACCAGGATCTGCAGCTGATAAACTCGGAGAACACGCACTCGGTGGGTATCCTACGGATTAATTTCATTATTAATTTCCTTAAATTATTCCTTAATTAATTCCTTAATTAATTCCTTAATTAATTCTTTAATTTATTACTTATTTTATTCTTTTATTAATTCCCTAATTCATCCCTTAATTAATTCTTTAATTAATTCCTTATTATATTCTTTTATCCCTTACTTAATTCTTTAATTAATTCTTTATTAAATTCTGTTATATATTCCTTAATTCATCCCATAATTAAATCTTTAAATAATTCCTTATTTTATTCTTTTATTAATTCCTTAATTTATCCCTTAATTAATTATTTAATTAATTTCTTATTTTATTCTTTTATTAATTCCCTAATTCATCCCTTAATTAATTCTTTAATGAATTCCTTGTTTTATTCTTTTATTAAATTCTTAATTCATCCCTTAATTAATTCAGTAATTAATTCCTTATTTTTTTCTTTTATTAATTCCCTAATTCATCCCGTAATTAATTCTTCACTAATTAATTCCCTAATTAAAACCTCGTTTAGTCGCCCACCAAGTCGAGCACCTCCTTGAACGACGACGATGACACCGAGCTGATGATGGACGAGCTGCTGATGGCGCCTCCCATGACGGCCAGCACCATTCGAGGACTGCTGCCACGGTATGTAGGCCTCTAGGAAGCACCCTGCGTACCCTCCGGCCGGGTCCGGAGCACTTCTGAAGCTCACCCGAAACTCAAACCCACAAGACACACAGCCGGTAGAGTTGAGATAAAACCCTAGAATAGAGGAGCTCCAGCCGAGGTCTTATATATATAATCTAGTATATAGTCTTTAGCTTATAATCGTAATAGTGCCTCCTCCATATTGATCCTACCTCTGTTTTAATAAGACCAAACGAATTCTCTTTTTTTTCCGTGTACTCCTTTGGTAACTTTCTTTCGTAGCTTTTACAGGTGTTTATCTCCCTTTCGTTTCCATACACACACCCCACACACACTCCACACACATCCCCCGAATTCGATGCGAAATCAGTGCCATCTGTATCCTTCTATATAACACTTGATCTCTCTATATATAACCTCTGTAACCTCTGTAACCTCTGTAACCTAGTATATCTTGCTCACCCATTCGCAGGCTAGTCATAGTCCTAGTCATAGTCATAGTCAGGCCAGGGTAGCTTAGCCCTTCTCCCTTATCTTTAACTCTAACTATATCTAGATGTATCGCAGTTGATATATCGTAAATAATATCATTAATTATATCACTTATAATATCATTAATGTCACACACTCACACATCGATCGATTGTTGCTAAATTCCAATTGAAATTCGTTTGCATACGCCACACACACGTATTATCGTACCGTATACCGTACATCCGTATACCGTATACCGTATACCGTATATCCGTACATCCGTATATCGTATCCGTATCCGTTACCGACGTACCCGTCACAGACGTCGCCTTGAGCCCCTGTTCGAGGAGGAGACGGAGAGCGACGAAGAGAAGACGCAGCAGGATAGCGACGACGTCAAAAAGGTGGGTCGTTATTACAGCAAATCCCAAGACAAGTCCCGAAAACTTAGGCTTAATATATGAAAAACTACTTTAAAAAATATACAAAATAACAAAAACATATAAAATAAATATTAAAAAGTATCAAAAACATATCAAAGAGTAACAAAATTATATTAAAACTAAAAAGAAACTAAAAAAAAATTTTACAAGCTTTAACAAATGTCAAAAACATAGCAGAAACTATCAATAAATATCGAAAACTATCAAAAAGTGGCAAACAATATCAAAAACTACAAAAAAAATATCAAAAACATACCAAAAACTATAAAAAAATACCAAAAACTTTAAAAAATACCATTAGCCTAAAAAAAAAACTCACAAACTTTTAAAAACAATCAAATACTATCAAAAAACTACTTTAAAAATTATTAAAAACTATCAAAAACATATCAAAAAGTATCAAACAATACCAAAAACTGAAAAAAATATTCAAAGCATACCAAAAAGTATCAACAATATATCGAAAACCTTAAATGATATCAAAGTTATAGCAAAATCTATCAAAAACTATTAAAAACTTGTTAAATACTATCAACAAAAATATCAAAATCTTTCAAAAACATTTCAAGAAGTATCAAAAATATATCAAAATATATAAAAAATATCAAAAATATCAAAACCATATCAAAAGCTAACAAAAACTATTAAAAATATCACAAGCTACCAAGGAACTATAAAATAAGTATCAAAAACATAACAAAAAGTATCAAACATTATTAAAAAAATATTTAAAACATACCGACAAGTATTAAAAAATATTAAAACTTATTAAAAACATCATAATTATAGCAAAAGCTATCAAAAACTTTTAAAAACTATAAAAAAAATTCAAAATCATAACAAAAAGTATCAAACAAATCAGAAACTAAAAACAAATATTATAAAAATACCAAAATATTAATATTATTACTAGCAAAAATGTCGAAGACTATCAAAAATATTAAATGATATCCAAAACATATCAAAATCTCAGCTAAAAATGATGAAAAACTACCAATTAAAACCTACCTAAAACGACTGCAAATGCAACCGTGTCGCGTTTCGTTTTCGTTTCCGTTCCGTTTCCGCATTCCGCTGCATGGCAAACCCAGAGGCAACTGTACCTGCGCACCAGAGACAGAGAGAGAGAGAGAGGGAGAGTGCCGAGGGGAAAGGCTTCAAGGATCGGCATCCTGCCCCTCAGGCGCCACTCCCGCCTCTGATCTGTAGCCCCAACCTAGCCTAGCACACCTGCATGTAGCCTCTAGCCTCCAAGTCAAAGAACTAACCTTTTGGTTTGTCTTTCTCTCTATTTTGTCTATACTTTCATAAACCATCATCACCATCATCATCATGAACCATCGACTGCAACTCGCTCATCTCCATCGATCACCTTCATCGATCAAATCAAACACAACTAACATGTTTTGACTTTGTATGTAAACTGTACTTCCGTTTTGCCTGTCTCTTCATGTATCTATAACTTAATGTTGCTTAAAACCAAATGTATCTTGGGTAGAAGGTGGTAGTGAAATTAGTGAAGCTTTAGCCCATCCTGCAGTACTGCGAGCTCATCAACATCACGCACACTCGGACGGGTCCGGACAAGGACGACATCGATTGACGACCGACGAGTGATGACCGACGATCCTGCTATCGAAATTCCGTACTGTAAACCGAACCAAGAACGCTAGAACTTCCACGAAACTCCACCAACTCATTATCCACTTCATCCCTGGGCGGCGGCGGCGCCAACTGCCAGCAGGAAGCTCTATCCCAACCAGAATTGATTAGTTGAATTCTATTCCCAACAATTGGTAGGGGGAAGCAACGACCAATGGCCACTACCTAGAGGATTCGGCTGGAAGTTCAGGCGACAGCGAGGCAGCTGCAGTCCCCTTACCACCGCCAGTTCGACCAGTGGTGCCGGATCGGGAGGAGGATCCAGCGGACAGGGAGGAGGAGCTGGAGGAGGAGCGGAAGCAGGAACGGGAGAAGGAACAGCAGTCGTCGAAGGAGCAACCCCCAACGACTCCCATGATGATGGGGCCACGGCCATTGGTCACCACACGGCTGCTACCCACCACGGCCATCATTTCGGAAGTGGCGCCATTGGGGGCCTCATCCTGCGAGTATCTGCTCGATCAGCGCCCCTCGAGCAAAGCAGGACGCGACCCGGTCGTCGCCAGTATAGTATCCACACCCACCACGATGTCACCTACTCTGGCGATGCCAGCAGCGATGACAGGGAGCGAGTCGAGGACATCGACGACATCATCGACAACGCCGACCTCGACGACATCGATGACGACGGCGAGTCGAGCTCCCTCATCGATTACTACAACAACCAGCAGCGGGAGCGGCACTACCAGCTCCGGAGGCAGAGCCAGCGGCAGGCCGCCGAGATTTGTGCCTCCACCGCCGCCGCCACGTCGCTTGCTGCTCACGCAGACCGATCTAAGCGCTGCTCCGGGCAAAATGGTAAGATCTCCAAGTTCCTAGTCCCTCATCCCTGAGATTCCTAATCCAAATCCCCTTCCAGGAGCCACCTCGAAGAAAATCTGGCGCTATTGCTGACAGTGGCTCCTCGGCGGCTGTCGGCGTCGCCGGCAGCGCTTCGGTCCCAATCGCTACCGGGTCAAGGACAATGCCGGGCTCGGGGCCGAGTACCAGCAGCTCCAAGCAGCGACCGTCCTCAACGATAATCGAGACCTGCCTGCTGGGGGCACCCAGGCCCGTCTCAGTCACTTCATTAGCAACAGTCTCGAGGATGGCAGTCGACTCCCAGCGGGAGAGGAAGGAGCAGCAGGAGCAGGTGGAGAAGCAGGAGCCACCTCCGAGCAGCCCAGCTGCAGTGGCGCCAGACGCAGCGGCAATGGACGCTCCGCGTTCGGTGGCCGCTGTCCCAGCGCCCCACGTTGGCTGCGGCCTAAGTCCAAGGCTGGAAATGCGTCTGGCCCTCAATCACGACATCCTCGGGGACGAGGACTTGATCTGCTACGAGCCTGGTCCCGATCTAACAACTATTCTGGGGTGAGCTTACAGATTATATATTTTTTTCAATTTTATAACTTTTTGGAGGGGGCTTAAAGGGAGATTTTGTAGAGATTTCAACTCGCCTGGACTTACTTTATTGATAAGAAATCGACTAAACGAAATTGTAGTGTTTTTAGTCCAGGATAAAGCCTGGACTAAAAACACTACAATTTTGTTTAGATTGCCGTATTGACTTAGTATGTAAAAGAAATAGAACAGATATGAGAACGAAATAGCTTACATTTCTTTTAATTTTCTTAATATCCGGCTCGAGGGACCAAATGTTTTTTGGGAGAGATTTTTAAGAGATTTTAAATCGGTAGGGCTTACTTTTATGACAAAATATTGATTTAACATAATTTTAAAATGCTTTTAGATCAGGCTATATATTGATTTGCCAGAATTTTCTTTGTGCTTAACAGAAATAAAACAAAGTGGCTAGATATAAGAAAGAAATAGCTTAATTTTTTTATATTGCTTAAAATCCGGCTCGAGGGACCAAAGGTTTTTTTGTTGGGATTTTAAGGTTTTTAAGGAATATTTTAAAAAGATTTCAAATCACCAGGGCTTCTATTTTCGATAAAAAAAATCGATTAAACGGAATTTTTAAGGGCTTTCAGATCAGTGATATGCTAGAATTACATTTGGTTGAGTAGAAAGTAGAACCAAGTGGCCAGATATGAGAAATAAATACCTTACATTTATTTTTTATATGGCTTTTAATCCGGCTCAAAGGACCAAATGTTGTGGTGGGGTCCGCAAAATATAGCCTTCTCTTATTTCTAACTCTCCAAGATATCGTTATCAATTAAATTTGTTATTTTAATATTTCCTTATACATTCTTATATTCTTATTAATTATAAATTAATGAATTTTTTACAAATTCCAGGCACGACCTCTCCACATTTCATCGTCTGACGGGTCGCGATTTATTGAGTCGTTCAGCCACGAACCGAGTGCAGCCAAAAGAGGCTGTCATATCGTACTCTCAACATCGCAACTCAAAGATGGACACCCCGACCGTGAACCGTCGGCCCCGCCCCCTTTCGGCGGGCGCGGCCTTGAGTCGCAGTCGCAGTCGCAGTCACAGTCACAGCAATACCAACAGCAGCAGTCACGGCAGTCCGCTCGCCGCCGCTGGTGGCTCAATCCGTGCCGGCGAAGAAGACCAGAAGAAGATTCCGCCACCGGCGGGCTGGACCGGTGGTGGCTCTGCGGCTCGAGCCGGCGGCAGCGGGAAAGGAAACGGAGGCGACGAGAGCACCGGCTCCAGATCCAACAGAGACGGGAGCAAATTAGGAGATCTGGAAATCTTAGCGAGACGCGAGAAGATATACTCCATGTCTCAATCGAGGAGTGGCTGTCGAGTCAGGGAGACGTCCACGACTCTGGTGGCGATGGCTTCGGAGATGCGTACGGGGGAGGCGACAACGACGGGGATACCGATGGGGGATTCAACGAGACGCGACTCTTCCTGGCCCCCGACCCAAGCAGCTGCAGCAGCCTCTCTGACGAGGACGAGGAGTACTACTTCGATGGACGGAGCGGGAGCCATCACCACAACCACAACAACAATGACTGAGGCAGCATTCCTTGAGACCGAACTGGGCAGGTCCAAGCGATTGTGAGTGATGGGGCGAAAGATATATCTTCATGATCTTATCGGTTATCTGTTCCAGAATAAACTTTATTAAGCGTCGCAACTCCGAGATAACCGCCAGTAGCACCAGCAGCACTCCCAACTTCTCCGACGGGGCCGCGGGCGAGCAGCCGCAGGCGAGCCACAGCCAGAGCAGCCTGCTCCAGCTCCAGAAGCTGCCAGGGTCGTCGCAGGCCCAGCAGGACTCGGCGGAGATGGCCCAGATGTCGCCGCGCAAGGATAACGTGAGTTCTGCGAAAATATTCCTAAATTTCTTGAAATAAATATAAATTCCAACCAGGACAAGCCATCACTGAACCGCCGCCTGTGGAAGCAGATCACCAAGCGCCGACGCACCAACTCCGTGTCCCAAATAGTCGCCGGCTAGGGGGAAAGGGGAATCGGGGAATCCCCTAAAGAAGAAGCACTCACCACCCATGTCCACCATTCTCGCCTCTCACTTACTGTGTTCTAAGGGTAGATTTTAGTTAAGCTTACCGAAAGCCGCCTTCTTAGCATCGATCAGGGATGGGCCATGAACGATAAAAAGGGCGATGACGATAGACGATTATTTGCACGGCTGCAACTGCCGCCAGTTGCATATCAAGGAATTATATAGAAAATGATATAGAAGGCAAAGGAAGAAGACACTTAGTAGTACGTTAAGTTTTTTGATACGACTTTGTAGCTAGCGAATCAGCTCTAGGCGTCCAATTTGCGTCCAACAACTAAAACAGATATCGATAAGTAATCGATAGAACGATAAAGATATCGAATCGATTCTCCTGCTAAGAGGAAGCTAGCAAGCGAGCCAAATACGAACTAGACAACGAAGGGCAGCCAGAGAGAGGAGGCATCCACACTCCACACAGTCAACACACACCACACACACACTCGGAATCGTAATCCAGCCAAAGAAAAACAATGATTAGGACTTATAGGGGAATTCCGCACACTGACTCTACGTATATGTATTTTTTTAGAGACAAAGTCGGCATTCATGATTAGCTTTTAGCCGTTTCGGGTTCGGGTTTATGTTGCGCGGAATTAACAGTGTGAAATTGCCTTACGTATCCAATGAACTATTGTATGGGTAGCTGGGTAGCTTAACGTAGTTGTCTTTATACATAACATTTACACTAACATTTTACATAAACATAAACATAAAAAACATTAAAAAACATAAGCAAATTAACGGCCACAGCCTCAGAGCAGGTTGCAGGTTGCAGTAGAGTCCGCGTCAGTCGTCTTAATACAATTTTTAGTAATTAAATTCCACGTTTTTCTCAACTATTTACAAGCGAAAACTTTTGCATCAGTTAGATCTTATATACAATATATAGATATATATATATATAGGGAATCTTGGTAGTTCATTTCACATTGAAATTGTAATTGAAATCGGAGGAAACGAATAACACAGAAAATTGTTTGAAAATAATAACAAATTATACGAATTAATAACGAACGAGATCAAGTACATTTATCAGCTTTAATAGAAAATCTAATATATATACATGGATCTAAATAGTTCTAGTTATAGTTATATAATTGACATATACGAATTACTTTTGAATAGTGAGCGAGGCATTCGAAACTCACACTCACCACACACACTCACGACGAGTCATTCATGGATGGATACTCCAGCACCGTTTACAGCCACGTGAGATATTCAGATGTTAGCCTTGTCAACCCCCCGGAGTCCATATTTCTTTGTCCTTTTTTTTGGGTATTTTTAGCAGAGTAGTTACGAGTTCGAGTACGTATGAATTTTCCTCATTCATTAAGAAATTCAATTATATAAAGAACAAATTCCAAACGAAAAAGCATCCAAATAAATTCAATATACAAATAAATCAAAAACAAAACACCGATTGTGCTTAGAAATTCCTTGGGAGAGGTTTTGGGCCTGTTGGATCATTATATGTATTTATTTGTAATGTGCGGGGTCTATCATCAAACGTGATCAATAGCTTAAAAGTAAATAGAGAACATTTTCAGGCACTGGTCGCAGGTTTGGGTACTCTTTTACGCATATATAATTCGAGGTTTTCTGGTTTTATGGATAAGATATACAAAATTTAACTTAAACAAATTTTTATGTTATATATTTTTTGCTTAAATCTCTTATTAAAGATTTTAATACATTTCTTTATGTTATATTAAAAATACACTTGATAACAATAACAAATAGAAAACATTTTCAGGCATTAATCAAAGTTTTCGGAACTCTTTTGGAGTATAAATAACTTATATAAATGGGGATAACTTTGCTTTATGGATAATACATACTAAATTCAACTAACAAAAAATATTTATATTATATTTCATTCGCTGGAAAAATATTTAAGGAATTACAAATATTTTTCGTAATTTTTTCTGATAATGATAATAAATAGAGAACATTTTAAAGGCACTGGTCGCAAATCCTAAAACCTTTTCAGATTTTATGGTAAATAAATACTATATATTATATATATATATATATTATATACCGTAAACATTAAAAATAACTAGGATCGCCCAGTGGGGGAAAATCCCCCACTCTACCAACTGTCGACGTCTTTTCATAATGCAAACAAACGATGTTCTATTTCAAATGAAACATTTTATTTTGAATGAAAGAAGATTTGAAACATTCCCTGATTATGTGCAGTAACATCCAATCAAGAATTAAAATGAAGATTTGAAACATTCCCTGATTATGTGCAGTAACATCCAATTAAGAATTAAAATGATATTTTGGAACTTCCGAATATTTTGAAGTCGATTTGATCAAAATGCTCTTTGGATATTATGAATCATACGTGTATGCCAACCGGGATCTCCATTAGGAAATAGAAGAGGATAAGCTAATGGATCAAGGGATGAATCCAAAGTGGAAACAACTCGAATAGTTCCATTTGTTCTTGGAAAGGAAATCATGTTCCTTTCAAACGGTGGCTCGCCATCAACACTACTAAAAATGACAGCGACATCTGTTTGGGTAGCGTCATTGAAACGTCTCATGTCCAAATTTTGATTAATTTTTATCACCATACAAACTTCTGTATCCGGACTTTGCAATCGTTCAATATATTCCTTCATCGTTACGAATGAGCGTACATAAGGATTTATGCGATGAAGCTCAACTGATATTTCGCGCATCAATACACTATCACACTCCGAATTCGTTTGTCGACGTATTCTATAATTTGTCGCCGTATCGACATCGTAGAAATATAGTTGTGCATAGCACGGATCACGCCCATAAGCGGAAGTCATTGGACCCGCTCTATGATAGAATACGTCGTGTATTTTAAAATGGTATATTCCACGTGCAACTGAGTCAGATACTTTAGCTTCAGAACTAATCATTGCGAACGCTGAATTTATCTTCCGTATATTTTCAAAATAATGTTTGGATCGCCTCTTAACGCTTGGAATGTCGACTTTGCCCTTGTGACAACAGAGTGTGAATGCGGTTCTGTAATTTGACGTTATTTCACATGCAAAATGTCTCGCATTGCAAAATCTACAATATAATTCGAGTCGACCGAGTGAATAACTATCGAAATTACGCGGAATAACGTTTAATGCAACTTTGTAACTATCATTCAATTCATCGAAAGGAACTTCATCATCATCATAAGTAATATCTGGATTAATTACATTGCGGTGAGAAGCAACGCTTTGTCTAACGGCTCTCCTCTCCCCCCTCCCTGTTAATGTTCGGTGGCGAGGCATAACGCGTTCGAAATTCTAAATTCTTCAATTGAAAACCACAATTAATCGATGTGATAGAATGAAAGACACTCACCGAAACAACCTTTAGACTGACGCTTCTACGATGTGAATAACGAATAACTTGAACAATCGCAATTCTGAAATTATCTTTTCAAAATAACCACGTTCTTTGGATTCACAATTCACTTTTGCCAAACTCACCAATTTTCTCCAGTTTTTCTGCTTAAATTTGAACAACTTTTGATTTATCGCAATAGAACGGAAAAGATTTCCAATGCTTGCTTCGTTAAATTGTTGTTGTTTCCGTTTCGTATGCTTCATATACGTATTTCTCGTTTACCTGCACTTAACAGGTAACATTGTCAAATTCAATTTTTTCATATTCTGCACATCTACAAATTAATACGAATCGAATGGTATATTCCGTTTCAAAATCGGTTAACGGGAAGTAGGGGAAAAAGGGATTACTAAAAAAGGCTTAGCCTATTAATATATAGATATATATATTATATTTTATTCTATGGAAAAATTATGGAAGACTTAAAACGATTTTTTGGGTATATTGATCATACTTTTGATAGTATTATATCAGGGTTTTAAGGTTTTATGGATACATACTAAGTTTAACCTTAAAAAATATATGTTTATTATATTTTAATCGCTAAAATAATTATTTAAAAGTTATGAAGATTTTTTTTGGGTGTAATGATGATACTTTCGATAATATTTAGAATATTATATAGGAAACTTTTGAATCTTTAAGTATAGCTGAAATATTTCATACAAATCCACGTTCTGGGAGATCATACTATATTATTATTTATTTATTATTATTTTTATACTATTCCGATGCCCAAACTTCTAGCTATAAAATCTGTAATACCCTCTCTTGGAAAAGAGCATTCTTACAACGAAAATGTTGGTCAAATTAATTGTAATTCCCCCGTGGAGCTGCTGGGTTGGGCGCGCCGCCCGTGCGTGCGTTCTCCAAAAACCCGGCTGAGGCGAGGCGGGAGAAAGGGTGGCTTGGGATCTGGGAAGAGAGTCGATTGAGAGAGCATTGAGAGGGGATTGAGAGAGGATTGAGAGAGGGTTGAGATAGCTGCCTCCCAGTCAGCTGTTGCGGCAGCTGGCTTTCAGCTTTCGGCTCTTCGGTTTTTCAGCTGACTGAGCCCGAGTCTCAGTCGAGAAACGAGTTTCGTGCCGAACGGACGCCACGCCGCGTCTCACTCTCTCGCGGGCCGAAGACGACGAAGACAACGTAGAAGAATCGGAGGCAGGGAAGAAACTAGGGGAAGAATTCCTCGCCAAAAGCTTTGTTTACAATTTGCATACGTTACATGCCTTTTTAATTGGCAACGCGAGTGCAAGTGTAAGTTTCCTTACCTTAATTTGTTTTTTTTTTTTTGAAAGTGTTAACCGAAAAAAAAATATAATAAAAAAAAATACTCGTAAAAAAAGAGAGTGTGTGTGTTGTGGCTGTTAACCTGGGCACAGGCATTATGGACCGATGCATGTGAACTGACAGGAAATAAAGAGAGCGCCATTAAGCCATCGTCGTTAGAACGAACCATGGCCAGAGATGCGGCCCAAGCAGATTCGCTAATTGAGGTCGTTGTCTAGGTAAGTTGTCGGTTTCATCTCTCTGTGCTGGCCCTTGCCCCTTGCCCCAGCCGCTGCCGCTGCCGCTTCCGTTTGCAACTGAAATTCACTTACTTTGCCACTGCAACACCAGCAAGAGCCGCCACAGCGATCTCCGATCTGCGATCTCCGCGATCTGCGGCGGATAAAGCCACAGCTAGTGCTCCGAAAACGGTAAATTATGCCGGTGTGCTGGGGGCAAGAAACTCGCCTCGATGGCAAAAATTCACACGTTGCACAGTGGGGCAAGGGATGTGGATAATATGGGTGAAAATTTGGGTTCTTGAAGGAAATGTGGAAAATGGGGAAAGTGTTGGGTTTAGAAAGGTAAAGGATGTGAAAAAAATTGCAGGAAAAAACGAATACACAAAGGGAGTTTAAGCAGACAACTCTCTTTAGCGGACATTACGGATTTTTGTCCGCTTTAGACAGAGAGAGTGTTTTTTTTTTTTATTTTTAAAAATTTTTGTACACAATCTATGTTATTTCAAAATATATATAAGCTCTTTAAAATGCTCAGTTACGGATTTGTGGTATAAAACTTTCTTGAACGGACACCCTTGAATTTGTCCGCTCAAGAGAGAGACTGCCATTTGAACTCTCAAAGCAGCTTTATCCTTTATACAAATATTTTTAGAATTTGGGAGTTGGGAACAACAACAACAACCCTTGAATATTTTGTCCGACATCGCCATTTGTCCGCTCAAGAGAGTATTTACTGTTTTTATTTTCTACGTTTGTAAATATTTATTTTTTTAAAGTTCACACGTTCTCTCAATAAACATTCAACTGTTAAAATTCCTTTTTATCCCATACGTGCTATTTGAAATATATATAGAGATGAAGATATATTTCTAAGCAAGTTATGAAGTTCTTAATATTTTTGCTCATCTTTACCATAAATAACATTTAGGTCTCTCTCAGATTTATTAGACATACATAAATCCCACTATATAAATGAGGAAATGCTGGCGTTTTTTGCCTCAGAGTGCGCTTTGGTGCTGCAAAAAAAAAGCGGAAAATCAAAATGACAGATAGTCGGTCCGGGTCTCCGATCAGAAGAGGAAAAAGCCGCGCCAGCAACTTGCCACTGGCTGAGTCAGCAGTGAAAGCAGCATCAGCGGATCGGATTGGATGCGATTGGATTGGGATTGGTACTGGGATTGGGATTGGGATTGGAACAGAAAGCTCTGATAAATCTCACGGCTGAGAACCAGAACTCGGGGTTTTGATAATATAATTATCCAGGCGGCCACAATCAATGGGTTTATGGCAATAATGATGAGGCTGAGAGATCGCTGAACGCTGATGGCCGGACAACGAAAACCGCAGCGGAAACGCTCTCGACTATCGATCAAAAAAGCAACAAAAAAGCAACAAAAAAGCATAAGCTATGTAAGGTCGAAGCACGGCGGCTTAATGCATATTAAGTAATTTCCAGCAAGTGAGAAACGAGATAAAAACGTAAATAGATACTTGTACGGCTCTATTTAGCGCATGTTTCCTTTTCCAAAAACATTCGCAGCTTGTTTTTTACGTTTTCTTAATTTTTTTTGTTTTTTTTTTTGCTTTTTTTGGTTCCGCTAAGGCAAATGGCAAGTGCAAAAATTTGTTGCGAAAATTGATTAACATCAAACAGGTTGAGGCACCTCTCCACACCACTCCACTCCACTCCATTTTCCCCTCGCAACTATTCATGAAATTGCTGGTCAAAAGTTTTTAATTGAATCTCACATAAAAAGTAAAAAAATAAAGAAAATCCAAAGGGGGGGCAGAGAAAAATCAAATAAAAAGCAAGGCAAGCAAACAAATATACAAAAAGTGGCGACAAAGACAACAAACGCTGGATGATGATGATTGGGACATGAAGCTTCGAACTCTTGACGATTTTCGGTGATTTTGTTGATTTTTTTCTTTTATATTATTTTTTTTATTTAGGCGTTTATATGGCGTATATTATTTGGCAACATTTCACTGAGAAACCGAGCTGATAAAACTGGTTTCGCAGTTTTTTATTGAATTTTATACAACATTTGCATCGCGCCGAGCAGCCGTTGAGTCGCCGAACAATAAACAATTTCAATGAGAAAACAAAAAGATGGTCGCCTCGTTAAGCGTTAAGCTTAAGGTATTTGAACCCAAACAGGAGGAGAATTGTTCTCCGATTTGGTTTCGGAATCAGCTCCCAGAAGCTCTTAAAAGCCTGAACGAGAGAGGACCATCCCTCCCAGAAAAAGTGAGTGTCAAGCTGAGACAGCCAGCTGCTTCGGCTTAAGACTCTAAATTCTGAATGAATGAATGAATGAACATTCGAACAAAAGTCCACAAAGGAATCTGTGCCTTCTCTTCAGTTACTTCCTTTTCCAGAGTGATCTTTCCTTTTTCCCCCCCTTCGGGTTTTGGGTCGCTCTTTCTACCTGTCACTCCACTCCGCTCCTCTCACTTTCGTTTCGATTTTGATTTTGATTTTTCGGGCAACCCGCTGACGATGAAGGGCCTTTCTAAATCTTTAATGGCCCCCCTTTTACCTTTTGTATACTGGGAATTCTCAGAATTTAAGAGCCACGGAAGAAGTGAAAGAATTGAGACTATAACTTTTGGAGATTCTTACGGTTTAGGTTTTGGTACAAAGGAAAAATAACAGACACGGAAACTTGTTACTTATTACTTACTTAATTCAAATAATTTGATAAGTTTTATATAGAAATTTATACAAAATACAAATAATACAAATATCTGCTTAAAAACACCAAATTCTACAATCTTCGCTCAATAATTCACCTTATAATTCCCAACTGAAAATGGAAAATTTCCACTGATCCTATAACTTAAAAGATAAAATGTATAACTTAGTATTTTAATGATTATTTTAATAGTTTTCATTAGAGTAGGGCTTTCTTTCTATAAATATCTGCTTGGAAACCCAAAATTCTACATTCTTCTCCCTATAATTAACCTTATTATTCCCAACTGACTACTAGTGCAAATAATCACTGATCTGTACCATAAAAATTCAACTCAATAAAAGGTATTTCAATGATTAATTTGATATTTTATATAGAGTTGAGTTTCATGCCTTCTTTTTACTAATATTTGCTTAGAAATCTACAAACTTCCCTCTATAACTCACCCTATAAGTCCCAACTGACCTGTTAGCTCTCTCAGGTGTCGTCTGTCGTCTTTCCTTTGGCTTGAATACGGTTTGCTTAAAGACTTCCTCTATGATCTATGAGGCTATCATGTTGTAATGCCTCTGTCAGAAGGTACTTGAACTTCCCATTCTCCATTCTATGTGCTCCATGCTCCCCGTTCTCAATGCTCCGTTCTCTGTTCTCCATTCTCCCGGTTCTCCCCGTTCTCCCTGCTCTCACCGATTCTCCATTCCTCGCGATTCTCCAATCTCCTACTGAACAGTTCGCTGAACAATGGAGTTCTTATGGCTCCGAGTGTGCATTGTCTATGTAATCCATGGGGCACGGGCACAAAGCCCGGCTGCCTCCTGCTCCATACATAGTAATTAGAATCATGCACGGAGTGTCTGAGTGTCTGAGTGACTGAGTGTCGGTGTGTATCTGTATCTATGTATCTGCGTATCTGCGTATCTGCGGGGTTCGCTGACTGTGACTTTAACCGTTGGCGTCTGCGCCTCAGAGTCGTTAATTTAGGCTTCGTTTCAGCTCAGCTCTATTCTGTTCGTGGTAATTATGAGCGACAGAAGCGGACCATTTCCCCATTTCGAACCTGGGAGTTAGAGAATTTGATTCGGGATCGAGAAGCCAACTTCTTCTCCCGGTCTCCCGGTCTCCCGGCCATTAATCACACGAATTGGTCAGTTGAAAATTCAATTTTGTGGCCCCACAAAAAAAAAAAGAGTCGACAAATTAACGTCTTTTTAATTGCTCGTGAGTTGCCGGATTGCCTCTGCCACGACAACGTTCACCAACAACATTTAACAACGAAACACCAACAGGCGGAGCCAACACCAACAATGGCCAATTGTCATTTGTGGAGTCGTTGAACTCAAGAGCCCCCCCTTGACAGCCAGAGTCTCCTCTGTGTTTATCTGCTTTTTGATTTGGCTTTTTAAGAGCTCAGGTTATACAATAGATCAGCTGCTGATCCATCATAAATTGTGAAACAAAAGTGCAGCTTCGGCATGTAAATAAACACAAACATCAGGCATCGAAAATAAGCTATGGAAAAAGAGCAGCGTTTGACTGGGTCTGACCTTGACAAGGGCAGCCGCATAGCAAACGTGTTTACCAACAAATCGGTCTAAGCAAACCGGTCTGCTCACCGCTGCTCCCCATCATCGCCTCCTCCCTGGTGCCGTGGATATTTTCAGACTGTATTTTTGGTGACGCTTCACAGATTTTCCGAACGTTAAATTGTCACAAAAAAAAAATAAGAATAATAACAATAACAGAAAAAAACAGCAAAGAGCGAGCAAACAAACAGAACTTACCACGTGCCTAGCAAAGCAGGCTGGCGCGCCAGCAAAAGCAGACTTGCAACAGAGCATCCAAGCAGAGAGAGAGCTGAACAGATGGAATGGAATTGAACACTCTCATGTGGAGGCAGGCATGCATGCCACCAAAAAACACTTGTTGTCGAATTTATAGGATTTTTTGCGTTGACAACTTAGGACTTCTTGCTTTTTAAAGTAAAAAAAAAATACAAAGAGCATGCTAACATGAATACATAAATCTGCAATTTAATAAGATTAAAAGGCATTTTATTAGTAGACTCTCTTCTCTGGCAATGAAATAAGTCAAGTATTTCAATTAATACATATTTCTAAAGTATATATATACTTTTTCTAAGAACCTTACTCCTACAACTTGATCCCCAGCTGTGTGTGTGTACTTTGGGGCCTGTGCATGTGCTTGGCTCTAACAATTGCAGTTGATTTCTTGCCGCCTCTCGGTTTCTTCCCTTTCAATTGCAATTCGACTCAATTGAGTTGAGTACGAAAGCGTGAAAAGCTCGGCGAATCCAGCCAGTCATAATAATAGGAGTTGACCGGCCACTGACCACCACCAGACAGGCGACGCAGTGGATCGCTGGCTGTCTTGGCGATTACAGTATTGAAGATTTTTAATTTGAATTTTAATGTTGGGCTTGGAAAACCTTAGCGAATGCAGTTAGAAATAACACAAAACGTTGTTTGGAAAGATAGTGTTGGAAAATTGTAGTTAATTCACAATGTGAGTGCTGGAAAAAACGAATAAGATAATGAAGAACTTTAAGTAAGTGTGATAAAACGCCAATTAACGCTCTTAATTAAATGAGTGTTGAAAAAGGCTCAATGCAGAGCTCAAGTAATGAAAAATTCCATGTATTTCTTAATTCGAATTTTAAAAAAGTGTTGAAAAATGTTTACTGATCGTAGTGCTAAAATTAACTTTAAATTGTTGCATTATTTCAATTTAAAGCAAGTGTTTGAAATAGGTACAAAATATTGTAAGTGTTGAAAAGATCCTAAAGAAATAATTTCGAAACTTAAACTTTTAGTAAGTGTTGAAAAACGCTTGGCGATTATAGTTTTTAAATTAAGTTCTTTAAGCCAGATTTGGAAAGTCAGCAAGGGCAGTTTTAATATGAATTTTAAATATATTTCCCTGATTAATGAATCAAAATAATAAAATTTTGAAAAACTTTGAGCATTTGAATTGTAATTTCACGTGTTGAAAAACGCTTAGTGTTGCAACTTACCCCACAAAGCCCTTTTGATTTGACCTTGAAGTGAGTTTTTATGGTAAAAGTTTAGCGATCACAGTGTGGAAATTAACCACAAATGGGGGTTTTATTTGAACTTGAAGCGCGAGGAGCTTGGGGTTTTTATATGCTGGCTTTACAGGTCGGGGGCCTCTGAATCACCCAACCATGGCGATGATCCATCCCGATGGTTTCTTTCGCCAAGCCACCGCCGGGACTTGCATAATTTTCTGTTTTTATTTTTAAACTTTTTTTTCGGCGTTTGATTTGTGTTATTACTTAATTGCTTTGAACCTGAAAACAACACCAGACACACACAACACACACTAATTTATGGCGCGTCTTTATGCAAATCAAATCCCCAAAAAAATACGACATTTACATATGATTTTGTGTAAATTCTGGTTTTTGAGTTTAATTCCCTTTTGTTTTTCGACTGCAAAATGCAAAACACGCGCTGGCCACAAAATCAGAAAGAAAAGCAAACAAAAAATTAGACAAAAAGCCTGCCAGCACTCCAGTTGACTTCATTGTCACCCCAGAAAAAATAACAAAAAATAACAAAAAATAACAAAAAACCCAAGTTGACATTGAAAATGGCCAAAAAAAAAAGGGCTAAAAAGTAAAAAAGAAATGAAAAGAAGGC
Source organism: Drosophila triauraria (assembly GCA_014170255.2). Classification (NCBI taxonomy): domain Eukaryota; kingdom Metazoa; phylum Arthropoda; class Insecta; order Diptera; family Drosophilidae; genus Drosophila; species Drosophila triauraria. The sequence continues at coordinate 1,802,767 of CM024333.1, read as the reverse complement.
CAAGAAAGCCGGCGCGAAAGAGAGAAGGGGCGGAGAGAGTTGAAATGCGATCGGCTTGTGGAGTCGGATTCGGATTCGGATCGCATTGGGGCAAGTGGGTCAAAATGTTGGGCAAGGGCCACCTGAAGACAGACTCGAGAAGAAGCCAAAGAAATCGAAGAAGACGTGCGTGAAATACGCCCCAAAAAGCGAGATATATAGTTGCATATATTGTATAATCATAGCAAATATCCGTACGTGATCTGGCTGGGTTATTTTCTATCTGGCAAAGAGGGAAGGGAATTTCTGTAATCTTAAGTAATTCCCAAAAATAAAAGGTTCTACGGGGTAGATAATGCCCCAACAAATAAAAGGTTCTATCATAGTAAAGTTATACCAGGAAGCTTTGAAGAATTGGTACGTGGAATAGTGATTAAGGGAAGTTACATCATTTATCACTATTTAATAACATATATGGGGATTTATTAAATATATTTTATTATATTAAGTTAATATTAATATACATTTGTTTTAGTTTTTTATTATTTTTTCACAAAATACAAAAGTGTTCTCCCGGAAAGTAGTGATCGCACATCCTCGGATCCTATTTTATCGATTTATTATCGATATAATAAACTGTTCACACTGTAAATACATTTATCCCTATAGTATGACGTTTCAACTATGTTCCTTCAATATTTTATTTTCTTTATAAAAATTCCTTAAATAAATAAATCCCATAAATCACTGATAATACCATTTCCCCTCCAATCCAAAGCCAGCTCGAATCAATCGATGGATCAATGGCTACCAGTCCCATTGGACTTAGCCAATATATCTAATGGCCCGAGGACGTGCCTCACATGATCGAGAGACGCTCCCAAAACACACATTTCGCCGCGATCATTGTATAATCTCCGTCGACTTTGGACACTCCGGAGCTACGTGACATGACTGTGTCTAATCTTTTTATATAAGTGGAGAGGGGGAGGGAGAGCCAGGAGGAGGCCAGAGCAGGAGGAGATCGGGCCAAGCCAACTGGAATTCCATTAGCCAAACGCCAAACGCCGAACGCCGAAAAACGAACCAGAGCTCTCAAATCAAGCGCGGCTCGAAGCGCGGCGCTTGCGTGTTGCAAGTGTTGCAAGTGCTTCCTGCTCGGCGGCATGCAACACGCATCCAGCTATTGGCTGTTCGGTATTGCCTTTTGGCCAACTTGTTTGGCCAGTATGCAAGGCGAGACAGAGAGAGAGAGGGACTTGTTGTCAATATTTTTCGGCCGCTTTTCTTGCCAGAAAGTAAAACTTGCCACAGCTGTTTTTTTGGTTTTTATTTTTTGTTTTTTTTTTTTGGAAGGCCCGAAAGCCTTGCTGCTCGCTGCAGGTGACATACTTTTCTCAGCGCCTGTCCTAAAATAATTTTACTTTTTCCCAGCCAAGCCAACTGGTTGGCTAACTACTTTCTCTGCCCTGCTGGCGGCCAGGTTTCTTAGCCAGGTTTCTGGCCAGGTTTCTTGGCCAGCTTTTCTAGCACTTTTTGGCATCGTCAGGGGTCCATTTCAAGGTCAACGTCGGTCGTGCCAGGCTTTCCCACCATCTCAAAAAAAAAACCTGTGACTTGCATTCGCAATGAATCTCCATTTTACACACATATATCTTAGGGCCCACTCCGAGTCCAGGCCAATGACACTCTTCCCCGAGTTTGTTCCCCTCTCTATATATATATTTATATACTTGTTGTATACATTGTAAGCACTTTTTGTTAGACTTTAGCCTCCGAATCGCATTCCATCCGGCTTCCTCGAGCGGATCGGGGTAATCGGATCTCAGCGCCTTCCCGGTTAATGTCCAGCCGGCCAGATATTTCCATATTTGCACTTGATCCGAAGGGGGTTAGCTGGTCAGCCGGCCAGATCGGCAACTGGATACTCACAGATCAGATGCGGGCCAAAAAAAAAATAAACAAATATATAAAGGGAATGCTTGGGGAACTGAAAGTTAGAAAAAAAAGCGGTATAAATAGGAGAAAGGTTGGAAAACTGAAAAAAATATAAAAGAAAGGTCTCTAAACTGGGAGAATATTGTTTTTCTTTTTAAGAAATATAAGAATTATTATGTTTATAAAATGTTGAATCTTAAAAATTAACAAATTAAAGATTAAATATTAGAAATAAACAAAGGGAATGCTTGGGGAGCTGAAAGTTAGAAAAAAAGCGGTATAAATAGGAGAAAGGTTGGAAAACTAAAAAAATATAAAAAGAAAGGTCTCTTGACTACAAAAATCTTGTTTTTCTTTTTAAAAAATATAAGAATAATTTAATTTATGAAATTTTGAATCTAGAAACTAAACAAATTAAAGATTAAATATTAGAAATAAATAAAGGGAATGCTTGGGGAACTGAAAGTTCGAAAAAAAAGGAGAAAGGTTGGAAAACTAAAAATATATAAAAAGAAAGGTCTTAAACTAATAGAATGTGGTTTGTCTTTTTAAGAAATATAAAATTTATTATATTTACGAAAAAACAAAATCAGAAAGGTTGGAAAACTGGAAAAATATAAAAACAAAGGCCTCTAAACTGAAAGAAACTTATTTTTCTTTTGAAGAAATATACGAATCATTTTGTTTATGAATTATTGAAACTAGAAACTTTACAAATTAATGATTAAATATATTAAAAAACATAATTTGAGCTTTTTTAGTTAGAGCTTAATATATGTTATTGAATATAGAGGGATCTTTCAGGTATTTTACTAAAAAAAAAAGTATAGTTAAGGCTCTTATTTTGTTTTTATTCATAATTTAAACAGAACTCCCTAACAATTTTAACTTTCTGAAAGAAAAAACAACCTGACAAAGCCTTGTAAAATCTTTAACATATATTTAAGGTTGCAAAACGTACCCTTTCTTGAAGAAAAAACAACGCCAACAAACCCTGAAGCCCTGTGAACATTTTAAGCAAATTTTACTGCCCTAACTCGAGCATTTTTTCTCATATTTTCACCCACTAATTGCTGAACCGGCGGCGGTGGCGGTGGCACCTGGCCACCTAGTTACCCATTCAGCTGTCCAATTTCATTGATAAACCTGGGCCCAGCCCCGCCCTCGCACACACACCGGCACACTCGCACACACTCGCTGGGGAGAGAAGTATCTTGAGCCAAGGTGAGCCACATTTGGTTCAATGCACCTCGCAGACACTCCAATTCCAAAAACCAATTCCAAACCGAACCGAACTCGAATCCGAACTCCAATATGTACCCAATGAGCCAGCCACTCTTTGGGGCCTTTCGGCGCCTGTCCAGGCCGCCCCTCATGATCAATCGGTGCAAATGGCCAAAATGAAGTTAGCCGCATTTTTGCGGCCCGGCTGCCAAACAGATGCAGATACTTGCACTTACGGATACACAGAGGCAAGCCAGCAAATTCGATTCGAGGCAGACATAGAGATAGAGATGGAGATACACATACTAAAAGATGCAGAGATACAGAGATACTGAGATACAGGTACAGATTCAGATGCGGAGATGGCATGGGCGGCAATTGTTCAAGTGACGCGCAATTAAAAAAAAAAATAAGCGCGACCAGCCAAGGCAATCTAAGTACAGGCGGGCTTGCCTAACTTGAACCTATTAATTATATGTAAATAAGAAATTAATTCTAGGGATTCTAAAGGTATTTTTGTGGGATTTAATGAGGGTTGGAGCATATCTTTAGTCGCTAAAAGAAGGCGTATTTTTTAGGGAAGTTCTAACGTTTTTTTAGTGTTTAAACATAAAAATAGCTCACAAATTGGTATCTTTAAATGTTAAAAATATTAAAACCCTTTAACTAATAATAAAAATACTACATAACTTTACTTAAAATAAATATATTATATATTATTATGTTTTAAATTACAAATTGTCACAATTTTTGTTAACTACAAAAGAAGGCTTATTTTTTTAGTATTATTTAGTATTAAATAGTAAAAATAACTCCTAAATTGGAAGCCTCGTAGTAAATAAATAATAAAATCCTTTAAAAAGATAAATATTACGTTTTAAACTACAATTATTTTATTATTTATTATTTTACAATTATTGTTAACCATAAAAAAGGCTGTTTTTTAGGGGATATTCAAACCTTTTTTAGTATTAAAATATATAAATACCTCCAAATTGATAAGTCCTTTAAAAAATAATAATAATACAAAAGAAAAGTATTTAAATTATAATTAATTATAATTATAATTATGTTTTAAACTACAAGATATCACTATCTTTATTAGAAATGTGACTTATAAAGCAGTCTGACCTGTAAAAATAACTATAATAAGGTGAGACGAGCTCATCTCCGTGTGGGTTTGGATTGGTTTGGTTCGGTTCAGTTGGGATTGTGGATTGTGGATGAGACTGGCGACTGGCGATCGCGGATTGCAGATGGGATTGGGTTTGAAATCGCTATTGCGATTGCGATTGGTATTGGGCGACGCGCACTTGTCGGCGATTTCCTGTCATTAGTTTGGCTGCATGTCAAGGTTGTTTGGCAAGCCCATTGCAGGCACAGGTACAGGTAGCAGGTAGCTATAGTAGCTAGTAGCTAGTAGCTACATGCCGCATCCGTTGGATGCAACTGCAATTAAGGCAGTGCGTTAAACGTCTTTTCAAATGAAATGCAAGCCAGTTATTAGCCAAGTAGGAAAGCCACTGCCATTGGGGAGAGCGAGCAGGAGAGAAGCAAAAGTTGTTAGTTGCAAGTTGCAAGTAGTTGCTAGTTGCTAGTTGCTAGTTGCCAGTTGCTGGTTGCTGGTTGCTGTTGTTGCAGCTGCATTTCATTTCGCTTCACTTTCTTCCAGGTTGTTTTCCAGCTCGTTTGGCCAGTGGGCGGGGTTTCGCTTCGCCTCGACTTGCCTTGCCTTGCCTTGGATGGGTTAAAAACCGGCATCTATGTATAAAAAATAAAAAAAGAAAGAGAAATATCCCCGATAGCCCACGAACATTGCAATGTGGAAAATGCACTCCAACAAATTATTATGAGCAGCAATTGGATGTGGCTTTGCTTTTGCTGGGATGTATGTTGCATGTTGCTGCGGTTGCAACACTCAAACACCCAAAAAACATACAAAATAATCATAAGAAAAACCCGATCTTGACAGGTTGCTGCGGCCATGCACCGTTGCCGTTTATTGGGCGGCGATTTCATAGAAAAAAATACCAAACACTTGCAGCTGGCCACCGCAGAGATCCAGATCCAAACAGACAAAAAGGTAGCCATTTAATGAGGGCTTTGGGCAGACAATGAAAAGCAATTACCCGCAAATGTTTGTTTGGAGAAATAATACACCAGTTTCGATTGGTGTCACAACGAGTGGTTTTTAGTGCTTTTTATGGGCCTTAAACTTAAGTTCTCTCCATAAAAAAACCAAATAGAAATAGAAAACTTAAACTAACAGCTTTGGGTCTGTTAAGCATAATGAAGAACACCTATCGAGCGGACATTGGCTTGGCGGAAAAAAACATATTTGGTTTTCAACGTTTTAACTCGTAAAAAGAAGCGAATTAACTAAAATACTTAATAGTTTTTAGTCTTGGCTAAGTGATGATGGATTATCTGTTAGTTTTTATTAGAAGGAATAAATTCTAAAGTTGCTTACACAAGAGATCTGTGCATATAAAGTTTTTATACTTTATATTTAATTAGTTAGAACCTCTTAATAATTTTTTTAATTAGTTTAAATAATAACAACATAAATAATAGCAACCAAAATAACATAATAATCCATTTCTAAAGCATAAATACAGCTTAGCACAGAGCAGTGGTGTCCCAGCCTCTGCCGGCACACGCGTAGAATGTAAGCAAGGCACCAGTGTGACCAATTAATATTGTTAAGGCTAAATCTGGCCCTTTTTAGAGATTAATTTAGAGCTTTAAAATACCTACCGATAATCGGTAAGGATAAAATTATAGATTTTAACTTTAAAATACAAATAATAATCTAATAAATAAAATATAATAATAATAAAATTTAAAGAATTAAAAAAAAAGTAAATAATCTCTCTAGGGAATCCATCACATCCATATATGTGGGTCACACTTGCCAAAGTGTGGGCAAAAGTTGAGCTTGTATAAATATTTAATGGATTAATAAATGTGTAAAATGTGAGAAAAGTGACAGGGAGCCCGGCCAGCCGCGTACGATAATGGCTTGCATTTGTGTAATACAAGACAAGGTTTCACTTGGATGTCGTGTAAGTGGATACACATCGCTCGGGGCACACAGATGTCTCTCGGTGGGGACTCGAGATTGAGCCACATTGAATTGTCCGGACGGCTGACTGCACTTGCAACGCAACGCAACGCAAACGCAACCCCGTAATTGAATCAGCTGCTCCGATCTCTGAAATCGAAATCGAAATCACTGAAAACCCAAACCCAATCCAAGCCCAAACCTAAACCCAAAGCGAAGTTAAAGCCCAAGCCAAACGCATGCATCTGTCAGACGCACTCGAGTCAACTCTCGAGAGATCCCCCAGGTGCCCCGATCCCCGACTGCAGGTCTGCAGGGGCACTGTGCAGCAGTGTTGACCCCATTCTCCGACTAATGACTGACGTCAGAGTTTGAAGTTGCAGAGTGCAAGTATGCCCACGAACCCTCTATAAGCACTGGCAACAATAAAGGCTTTTTAAGTTGTATTTTTTGTATCTTTCATTGAAATATTAAAATCATAGAGAGACACTTTAGAAATAAAATGTTTCGAATGGAAGTCACAAATTTTTTCATCAGTATTCGTTTGCTGACCTGTTGGTTGGGAATTTTAGTGCAAGGCAAGCGATTATTCTGTGTTTTTTTTTTGGCATAACTCAGATTTTAATTTTTTCTTTTATTAAAAAAAATCTTTCTAAATATTTCTTACCTTTTTTAACATTTTAAATCAAATATTATGCTAGTATTCCAAAGTTCCATTAGAAGGTGTATCAAACTCTCCAAAATTTTGTGGAGAGAAATATCTCTCTTTCTTTATTTGTTTTTTTTTTTTAAATTCCTATAAATAAGCTCTTTCATAGTATTTATTACTATTTTAACACATTCAAAATTAAATATAAATAAAGCAAAACCCACGTCCAACCATTTTCGATTAAAAATTCTTTTTAAACTCTCCAAAAACCTGTGGAGACATCTCTCTTTTTCTCAGTATCCCTTAGAATTCTTCGAATTCTTAAGAAATACTTAGACTTGCTACATCTCTTCTCAAAGTGCAGCATACTGCAGTGAAGAGCAGCCACTGGGGCGCTGACAGCTGCCTCTGGCATTGATTGAAGTCTAATTAAAGCAAGGCATGCAAAAAAAGGAAAGAAAAATAGGCAAAGAAAAATGTATCAAGGGCCCCGGCTAACGGAGCTTGTTGGTATGTAGATCAACTATTTTCCTGCAAAAAGAAAAAAAAATCAGGGCGGCCTAGGCGTGTCGCGCGATTTATGAAAGATTTGCCTTAGCCAAAGAAATACCTCCGCTCTCGAGCCAAGCCAGAGAGCCAATGATCATAACTGATCATTACGCTGATCATATGGTTCCATTGTCGAATTTGCCAACGCGAAACTTGTTTACCCCGGCTGGCAGCCACTCTCTGTTGTTCTTCTTGCCGCTTTTCGGAATGAGTTTGTGCCACTTTTCGCAACAACTACGAAAAAAATGAGGCAAAAAAAAAAGAAGAAAGAAACCGAAGAAAAAAAAAACAGCACAAGAATTCCCTCAAATCGGGGTCACCAGAGTACCAGAGCCGGAGAAATGGCCCAATGATGTTGTTGATCGAGATATATAAAGTACCCCAGTAACAGAGACTGATAGCAGCGAAACGCCCCCGTCTGCCGTCTGTCGTCGCAGAAACCTTCGCCAAAACCCAAGACACGACTGTTAAGGTTGAGGTTATCAGAGACCCCGGAACGTGCCCCACCGAAACACTGTAAATACGAGTACGAGTGCGAGTTCGACTACAAGTACAAGTACAAGTACAAGCACGACGAGCGCCAGATGGTAGTACTTTCGGTTAGTTAGTTTCGGAGGCGCCCTCGAAAAAAACAAAACCAAGAAAATAGTGCCCCTTCGATATCATCTGGCGGGCACCAAAATTTCCGTAAGCCCAGACAGAATTTATTGGAATTCTTTTGCGATAGTGCTCTCTTTATAAGGTGTCATCGAACACCACCTAATATGCGCGTGAAACAAGCCTTAAGTGATCAAGATACCGCCAGAGAGATGGATGCGATAGCACAGGTAGCCCTCTCGTAATCAGTTTAGATCCCAAATAACCCCTTGAGCGGTGTTTTTACAACCCAAAACAAATCGACAAACTGGAAATTCTTTCGGGGCCAAGGGCTCTCTTGGGTTTGAAAGTGATTCAAACCGTTTATATGGGCTCTCCAAGCAGCTAATACTTGCAATAAAAACTAAGCCAAAGGAATTTGGGTTTCTTAGGAATTTTAATTAGCTTTAAAGCTTTTTTAATAGAGCAGAGAAAGGGGGTTTTGTTGGGTATTTCAAGTCGATTCTTAAGGGGATAATCTCTGAAATCTTAAAGATTACTTAAATAATGAAGCACACAACTCAAGACCTTGGTTCTATTTATGTCTTTTGAAGTTCTCCAGCTAGAACTCCTCGATGCCACTCACTTTTGTTGAAAAGCCACCGAAAAATCACCTCGAGGAGATGTTCGACTTTGATAAAAATGTGTAGTTGCACATAATTAGTAGAGCGATGGGTAGTAGGACGGTCTGCGAAACACACCCCATTATAATGTCTTGGAATGTCCATTTATGGAGCTTCCACCTATGATGTCATGGGCGCTTCGGTGTTGTGCGTGTGCGTCTAGGTGAGGCTTCCTTCCTTTCTTCGGTTTTTCCTATTTTTTGTTTTTATTATAGTTACTTCTTGACGATGGGCCGAAAATGGTCACGCATTTAAGCGGTTGCCACTCCTGCGGCGAGTGAAAAGCGTTGGTGGCGGCAAAAGGAGAGGAGCGCCACTTAAGAGCCCAGCAAAAGAAGGTGGCTGGGGGCTCCCACACAAAGTGGTTAAAAATACAAAATAGTTGACTGCGATTGAAGGTCGTCAATCAGAACGCGAGACTTGCGCCATTCTGCCGCGATTCTCGGTCTCAGTCTCAGTCTCAGTCTCGGTCGCAGTCGCAGTTGGCGCAGCTCATCATCATCCAAGTTATGCAACGCACTTAGCTGGAAGTTTTAGTTCAGTTTGCCCAAGTGCGGCGACAAGTGAAGATACAGATACAGAGCAGAGCAGATACAAAAGTCAAATACAAGGCAAGCGCACACCGAGTGTCTAGATACAGTGCTACTTCAGCTATGAAGATCGTCGCCATGTCAAAATAAGAAATAGTTTCTGGCAGATTCTTCGAGGTCAAGTCGGTAGATCGAAAAAAAAAAAACACAAACAAAATTAACTAGAAGGGAGAAGGCTTGTTTTGGAAAATAGTCTTTGTTCTTATACAGTAGCTAGCTAGAACCAGTTGGGAATTTTAGCTTAATTTTGTGTTTTACTCTTTTATATTATAGGAAATGTGTTCCAAAGAGCTAACAGCGGCTTGTGATGCAGAAAAGTATAAATTTTCAATATTTTAAATACCAAAACTTTATACTTGATGAAATTTCAAACGGAAATATTCATTTTATGATCGCTTAAAGCCAAGTTAACTTTAAAATAAATGTTTTTAACTAAAATCCACTTATTTCTTTTCGATAAGTTTCAATTATTTGTTTTAAATGTTAATAAATCATCAAGAAATCCGAATCAAGAATTTTAAACCCCGATCTATAACTCCAATTAGCCTAGCTCAAATCATTAAACCACCCGTTCCAATCAGAATACACAAATGCAATTGGTAAAAGTCCAATTATGCCTACTTAACTGTAAAAGCCAGAAAACAAAACACAAAAAGAAAAGACTATTGCACTCTTTCCTTTCTCCTTAAACGCTCTTGCTGTTGTTTTTGCTGGTATTGTTGTTGCTATCTCATTCTGCAAGGTCTGATAAGATAAAGCTGCAGCTCCAGCACAAAGAGAGAGAGGGGAGGAGAGCAAAAGGAGCGAGCGACCAAGTGAGAACCAACAGCTGAGCGGCGCAATTTTATTTTTCATTTTTTTTCGTTCCTTCTTTTGCGTTTTGCCTGCGGCTCTATTATTAGAGAGTTACCGTTGCTTTATTATTGCCACTATTATTGTGAGTGTGCGTGGTGCTAGAGTGTGTTGGTGTTGTGTTCGTTCTATGCATAATTTGCGCGTTTTTTGTTTTCAGTTTTGTTAACGTCGTCGTCGGCAAAAGCCGCCTCGCCAAAGTCGCTCCTCTCCTCCACGTATTCTTCTTTCGAACTCGCCCCTCCGCGCAAAAGAGAGAGAAAGCCAAAAAAAAAAAAATACGAAAAAAGTAACACCGCTAACCGCAGTTAGTACGCAATTTTTTGTTGTTTTTCAAGTTTACCTCTAGTAGCTGCTGCTAGCGTATGTAATTCTCAAGTGCGAGTATTATTTTATTATTGTTTCTGACAACGTGCATTTTGTGGCAACGAACAACAAGAAAAACAATTGAAAAAGTAGCAAACATTGCATTTAATTGCAACGAAGTGACGCGCAAAAGAAAGCACAAAAGAAACGGTTGCGAACTGGGAAAAAAGTACAGTAGCTCCTGTGAAGAGTGAAACAGTAAAGAGAGCCATAAAAGTGATCTGTAAATAACAATAACCAACGTGAACAGTAAATAACAATGTGTTTTTGTTTATTTTTTTAATGTTAGACTTGAAAATACAGTGTGAACTTTTTAGTGAACTTTCTTGCAATTATTTATATAAACAATAATATAAATTAAATATAAAATAACGCTTCAACTGCTAAATTGATTTAATATTGATCACAATAATAACAAAGTCATGTTTGGTAAACGCAATATCTCTAAAAACCATCTTATCGAGCTGTCACTGTCCATGCAGAATGTGAGGAGTTCTCAGAGTGGCTCTCGTCACGTAGCTCCCGGGATTCCAATATATAAAGCGACCCATCTAATAACTATATAGCATATAGACTCGTACCATATACACCATTTTCCCCCCCGATACGATATATGCAGCAGTAGCTGGAAATGCAGTTGGCTAATTTTGTTATCTGTGCGAAATGAACGGAAAACTTGCAATTAGCCAAGCGTCGGGGCGTCGATTAGTTTTCAATTAGCCAAGGAACTAGCCGTGGGCCTGAAGTCGTTGCTAGAGTCGCCTAAAAGGCGTTAAGCAGTAGAAATATTGATTTTTTACTACCTTTACTTTGGTTCTTTTACGTGTTCTGTCATATATCTAAAATTATTCCCAACCCGAAGGGTTCTGGGGACTTTGAAGTCGATTAGCTTTTCTTAATGGTATTTTTTCTTTATTTTTCTACTTCTATTAATTTATATATTATATTATATTATATTATATTATTTATTAATTTTTGGGCTTAAGTAGGTATTTCCACTATTTCTGGGAAGATTACTGAAAGGGTTCCATGTTTAATGAATTTATTCGCTCTTAACTTTTCAATTCTTGAGTCATTTTTGGTTTTTCTTTCAAATTAAGTTGTTATTGTTTATATTTTAGGTAATTTGATATTAAAATAATGTTTTCTAGTTGATTCAAAGCTCTATAATGGTATTAGATCTTGTTTTTAAGCTTTTATCCAGAGAACTCTATCTATATTCGTTGCTAAACTAGGTCTATAAGTTTATACTTGGTCCTTAAAGGCCTCATTGTATTATAACTGATCTTTTATATAAGTTTAAGGCAGTGATGCCCACACAAATACAATGACATGTGACTTGCATTTGTGTGCGTAAGAGAAAAACGAAGTTGGCTTCGCTCGAGACGTTGCGGTTGCCAGAGCAGTGCAAAGCATTAAAATTTAAGGGGATTGTTAACCTATATAGACTACTTTCCTTCATATGTATGTTTATCTAAGTATATTTCACACTCTATAGACAAATACCCCTTTGATATCTTGTGATATGCCCACTAATCCCCTCACTGTTAGGGCTTACTTGTATAACTTCTATCAAAAAAACCCCATAGACGTCACTCCCCAAAAACAGGGGACAGTGCAAAGTTTGACTGGAAGTTGACAGTACAATTGGATCTCCCGAACAATTGAGTGGACATCGGGACAGGTGCCATTGCGGTGAGCCATCGGGCGGTACGTGATAACTGTGGCATTCAAGGGGGCCTATATATATATATGTATATAGTATATGTGTTATGCCGGTGAGACAACCGGTGGATCGGCCTAATCAAGTGGCTCAAATTGCCGTACAAATTGAAATAGATAATAGCGCCACCGGTCGCAAGTGACAGTGGCGACATAGCGACGACGACTTAGCATATTCGGTTGGGATTAGTCATGCGTATCGCCCTGAAAGCCCGATAACTGCTGCAGATAAAGCTGTCCGTCCGCAAAAAATAGCTTAAAACAGGCACAGTGACTCGAGAAAGTCAGGTGCCACAGGTGTTTCTCTGGCTGCTGTTCTCTGTTTCTCTGTTCTGGCTATCGTCTTACCTCACAAAAAGAATTAGCATAGCCGTCTAGTTGGATTGGGTGATTATTTTTATAAAGAAACAATGATGAGCAGCGCCAATAAAAAATTCCCTCACGTCGCGTTTCAGGCGCTATATAAATGATATCATCGCCTAACTTTGGAGCAACCTCGGTGAATCTCCGCGAATGCAATGCCGCGCGCGAACTTCAATGTCAGTGTCACCGCCCGATATTCGATTATATATAAATACGCGAACGGAACGAAACATCTCTATATTTAAGTCCATGATGGAGCGATCCCCGGACATTCCAAGACCCTCTCCGGCATTCCGGCATTCCGGCATTCCGACATCCCCAATCACAGCCCCGACTCTGACCATTAATCATCGATTCCGCCGGCCTCTGCCTCTGCCTCTGTCTGCTGCTGTTTGCACTTCTGATTCGCCTTGTTTGCCCATGGAGCGGTACTTGGCTTCCAAAAATATATACATAATGGAATTATTTAGCCACGATGTGTAACGGTAGAAAGTTGCCAATTTGAAGGGTACACATAACGGAGTTTCCATAAAAAATATGGAATAAATAAAGGGGGAGAACTTAGTCACGAAATTAGCATTCAATCATGGCAGTCGTAATTATCTAACCCTTGATGTATTCAAAACTATAAAGATATCTTTTATGGCTTTCCCATTAAACATCATTCAAAATCCGTATTTGAATTCGCATAAGGATCTCTCGGTTATTGATATTCAAGGCCATTAAGTCTGGAACTTGGAATAGCTCTTAATAGTTTCAATAAAAATTTGCAAATTAAATAAGATGTTGCAGCAAAAGTTAGTGGTTTTACCCAGAAGAATGATTCAGAAAGGGGTTTCAGTATAAAATGAATAATATAAGGATCAGTAATATGATAATTCAATAATGAATATAAATATAAGATGAGAAAAATCATGAGTATCGATGCTGAGTAAGCTTTCCAGACTTAGGGATAAATCTCATACCAAAGAAGATTCATTACAGGCTTAAAAATGTCACAATTTAGGCATAAATCTCATTTATTTTCGGGAACCAAAGACCCTTTTTCCTCGAGGAGCTACTTAAGAGATTTTACCTTTAAGAACTAGCAAATTAAATAAGATTTTGGCAGTAAGTAGTCGTAAAAACCCCTGAAACCAAATTTGAGTATATAAACTTTAGGCATAAATCTCCTATATTTTAAAGAACCAAAGACCCTTTATTCCTTGAGGAACCACTTAAGAGATTCTACCTTTCAAAGCCAAAGATATGGTTAACACTCGTGACTGATCGATCAAGTTCACGCTGCGATAAGTGGATCTGATTTCGCCAGGTTTTAAAGACCTTGTTTTGGGATCGATCGATCGATTTGATAAATGCCGGGGAATCGCTCTGACCCCTATGGCAAACGGCAATTACAAGTGTTTGTACTTCAAGCTATATCTCTGTATATAAGTAGGTATGTTTCTGGAGATATATACGTACATTCGACGTTGTTGTTTGTCTGTTAACTGGGCCGGCAGAGCTGCTACTTGTGTTGGCAGGTGGAAATCGATAGAGAGCGTTACTTAACCAAAGCAAACAGTTCAATTACGCCAGATTGTTCACAGTTACAGGCCATATAGTAGTTAAAGTAAGCCAGATACTTTATATACTTGATAGAGGGATAATTGGAGACGATAGTAGAGAAATATAAAGATATTCCAAGATATAGACACGCATACCGAATGGCCGATAGGGCCGAGTATAAAGTTCAGAGACCAGCCGAGAGAGTAATTTAATTTTTATTTCAATTAGTCGGTTCAAAAGGCCTCAACAAACACTTAACGAGTTGTGGTTGTGCCTGAGCTATTAGCCAAGCTCATTATTTTTGGCAACACACCGCAAGCCATGTTTATGGAACGTGATGATTTATGGCAAGAAAACATTCTCATCGCCTCGCCGCCTCATGATAGCCGAGGAATTTTTACTTACTCATGTTTATTTCAAGGGGAACTTTAGTGACTGACTATAAAAGCGCCTTTTGGCCAAATTGATAACCAAGAACACACGACACTAACAAAAAGCAGGCTGCCAGAGTTGGCAATAGCACAGCTGAGAAATACCTCTCTCGAGAGGTTTACCCAACTGGAAATGAATGGGAAACCACTAAATAATCCCCGCAATTGAATGGTTTTCCATTCAAGCCGAAATAAACCCGATTTGCCCATAAAGGTAGTGCTAATATGCCCAACTATATCTATATTCTTTTGGGGATTTCTTTGCTGATCGCCTCTAGTCACCTGGTTGAGTTTTATATCTAATTAGGCTGGCTAATAGTTGGGCTAATTAGTCGGGGCTGCTAGCTCATTAAAAAGTAAACACAAATCGATTTGCCTCAGGCCTCAGGCGCGTGTCTCAATCACGAATAATAAACATTACAGTGCGGCCCATTACGGGTATTTCATCAATTTGGTAACTGCATATGCCTTTTAGTTTTTGTTTACGTGCAATAAATAGTTGAGCAAAATATAAAGTATATTAAAACCCATTTCACATTAATTTCTCATAAGCATCTCTCCCATCTAGCTGCTGGAAATCAATTATTCCCGTAATTAGTCTCATTATCTGAAAGGTTAACCTAATGAATTGATGGGAAAATTAAGGGAAACCTACTTCCTGTGGGAATTACTTACTATTGATTAACCTTACAGCTTTGAAATGTACTGTACGGGCATAAGTACATGTGAAATTAAACTGTAGCTATGTATCAATTGTTACAGAGAAAGAAATATGGTATATTGAAACTTAGAAATTTAATATATTTTAGGATTACTTTATGATAAACTTCTGGGTTACATATTTATGCCTGTAAGGTGCCAAAACTGTTAATTTCTGTAACTAGCTTTGATTTCAAAAGACCTAAACCTGTTCTATAGTTTAACTCTGAGTTTTGACTTGAGAATTATAGGTAAAATGTTTTTTTAACGTTATAGGCATAGATTGAAAATGTTATTTAAAATAGAAAATATAAATTATATTATATAATATGATTTTTGGCTAGAATTTTTAAGGCATTAAACACTTTCCATAGTCTAACTATGAATTTTGACTTGAGAATTATAAAAAAAAATGTTATTTTAACGTCATTTAAGTTTAATATCTAATTTAAAATAGAAAACATGGGTTATATGACAGCTGGGAAAAGGTTTTAAAAAATGTTTTGATTAAAAAACATGCCAAAAATTTAATTTCAAAGAAAATTCTAAATTCTAGTTAAGAACTTCAGTTTTTTTTCGGTGTATAACCGATAGAACCCAGTTGTTGCTGGCGGCAATTGCCCGTAATTTGCATGGCCTCACACTCACACCGCTGCACAACCTAACTGTGTCATTAGACAATAAGTAAACAGCACCCCCTGCCACGCCCCCTTCCGCCTTTGGAAAATCGCCTTGCCTTCGCGATTTACGATTTTTTTCATTTTCCATTGTGTGCAAATTCGAAAAAACGCACGCGACAAAAAAAAAAGCGCTTCTCATTGCCTCCGCCGCCGCCGCCGCCGACGATTCCGATTTCGATTTTCTTGGGCTTATCGCCCGGCTATATACATGTGTGTGCGTATAGTATAGTATGTGTGAGCCATTAAACAACCTGGCCGACAATTAAGCACTAAGCCAGGCGCAAAAGGCGTAAAACAAATAGCAAATAGCAACGAAAATAAGAACGAAGGCATTTAATTGATAAAGCAAATACCACAAAAAAGGTACACTGAATACCGAAAAGTACCTGGTAAAGTCACCAAGAAAATGGGGAATATAAGAATATGTTTCAGGGGTGCCCAGGCATTTGTTTAAGTAAGAAATATGAGAGAAAAACATAGCTTACCTCCTTTTTATATTGCTTAATAAATAACTATGGCTAAGAACAAACCGATTTAAGGCTAAAAAGGCCTAAATTTAGCTTTTTTCAAAGTTGACAGCAATGTGCGTACTGTCCGTGTGCCGGCAGAGGCTGGGCAGCTAATATATTTGAATATTTTTAAAGATCTTTAAAGGGAATATCTTACAAAGGCTAAGACTATTATTTTCCTAAGAATAAATTGCTTGTGAACTACCTTTCACTGTTCCTAGAATTATCTTCTATTTAAACTCAAAAAATTGTCTAATTTCTTACCATCACGTTGACTTTGGAACATACTTTTTCGAAATAATAAGTTTTGCTCTCTCGATTATTTTACGGCGGCGACTGTACCCTCTTTTTATGTTGTTTTTGCTGGGCAAGAAGAAGGGTATCATGGATGCGGCTCCATAGGGTAGTGAGTATATATCTGCGGCAGATATACGGGTGGCAGGTGATAAGGCGGCCCCCTCAGCCCCTCCATCATCCTTATCGGGGCCAGGCGGGACGGCAGATAAGGCAGAGGGAACCAGAGCGGAGCGTCTTGTGGTCCGCGGTCCGCGGGGCATTGTTTTGTAATCGGCGAGAGCTTTTAACTCACTTTCTGTGCCCGTCTTTCCACTTGCAGATTTCGCAGCGCACAAATCGCACGCCATTTTCTAGCATGCTCTAGGAATATCATCTATTATATTACGAAACTCGAACGTCCAAGAAGGGAGAAAAAAAAAGAAACAAACCGAATAAAGCGAGCAAGTCGAGACACGTTTGAGACGCACACGTAACAGGAAACGAAACGGAAACGGAAGTTGGATTAACAGAGCGAGAGAGAGAGAGGGAAAGGCAAAGGTTAACAGTTCGAGAGCCACGCCCACAACCATGAGCAGCATGAAGGGCGGCTTCTCCACACTTAACCGCTGGTTTGGCCGCAAGAAGGGTAAGTTATCGATCGGTCAGTGAAGTCAATCAAGTAAAGAAATCAATAAAAAAATTCTATGAATAAAAAAAAAGCCAATTAACCTTTTAAAATGAATTAATTTGTTAAATAAATCAAATCAATATTTAATTAAATAAATATTAATTAGAGATTATATTACCTCTCCCCAGACAAATCCGGCACTGGCAGCTCCTCCATGGGCAAGCTGTCCAAGTCGTCCACACAGCTGCATCACCTGTCCACGGACACGGACATCAACGAGACTAGTCAGCTGGAGTACAACAGGATAACCCCGGTGCCGGCTGCCACGAGCAATGCACCCTTCGAGCAGACCTTCCGCATTACGGTCCTGCTGCCCAAGGATCAGTTGTTCGTGGCCAGGCTGGGGGCCCGAGTGCCGCTCAGCAAGCTCCTGTCGCTGGTCTGTGACAACAAGCAGTTGGATGCGGACAAGTACGAGTTCCGGAGTCCAGGTGGGTCGAGGTTTTGCGAAAAGATGGCTACTCGTTACTCGTTGGTTGCTACTAGTGACTCGTTACTGTACTGTTACTGGTTATTCGTTAATGCTTCTTGTTACTCGATACTGAGTTTCTGTTACGATTTACATTTTACTCTTTACTAGTTACATTTTACTCGATACTGTTCATGTTACTGTAACTCGATTCTCGCATCTCGATACTTTTTTTACTTCTACTAGTTACTCGTTACTCTTACTCGTTACTGTTATACTGTTATACTAATCCCTATACTCTCCCTTCTCCTTTCCAGTGGACGCTAGTCAGGTGTATAGTTGCGAGTCAACGATCGGAGCCGTTGGTCTCTCGGAGATCCGGCTGTGCCACAAATCGGAGTCGTACGACAACTTCAATCCGGATGCCATGCACCACAAGTTCCAGCGCACCGGCGCCGCTCGCGACTCGCTGAGCAGCAGCTCGGACTTCAGCAGCAGCCGCCACTCGAAGGTCACAGCGAAGACGCCGAGTCCGTACAGTTCGAGCAACTCGCTCAACTCGATGGACTCCACCGGGATGAACTACACCCGCACGCCGGTGGTGGTGCCACCGCCGGCCAAGGTCATGGCACCGCCGCCGCGCAAGAAGCGAACGGCGCCGCGTCCCCCCAGCCAGATCTGCATCCCCGAGCAGTCCGTGCCGGATATTCCATCGGCAACAGCAGCAGCCGGAGGAGCTTTGAAGTCGGAACCCGCCTATGCGGTGATCGTGAAGCGTCCACAGCTCTGCATGTCCACGCCCAATCTCTCCGGGCAGCCGGAGTTGGACTGCAATGGCAATAGCTCCAAGTCGCTGCGCGAGGAGGATGCCTCCGATGGCCACTATGCCACGCTGGATCTGAAGCCAGTGCCGGGTCCAGAGCCTACACCCCGGAAGCGCATAATCCAGATCAAGAAGAAGACGGCGCCGGCCCCGCCACCTGGGGGTGAGGACACCATATCGCTGGCCTCGCTGCCGGAACCGGTGACGCCCACGGCGAGTGTGCCGCAGCCAGCGCCGAGGATCACCAGCCCGCTGCCGGTGGCGCCAGCCACTCAGCCGCCACTGCCCGCCAGTGCAGCGCCCCAAATGAATGGGAATGGAAGCACCCATGGAAGCACCAATGCCACCCCCGTTGCGACACCCCTTGGCACACCCAATGGCAATGTGTCCAAGGTACTCCTCAACCGAACGCCCACACCGGAGCCCCGCTCCCTGGGCAGTGCCACCGAGGAGGATGACAACGATGCGGCCTCCAAGCAGGCGGACTCCGGGATTGGGGAGCCAGCCCCGTCCCCGTCATCCGTTAGCCCGGAACCCGAGGCCGAGAAGTCGCAGCAGGAGTCCAGCTCCGAGGACGACGAGGCCATCAAGGTGTACAACTTCAAGCTGTGCCAGACCTCCTCCAAGAAGGAGCAGGAGGAGGAGCTACCGCCACCAAAGGCCACCAGTCTGGCCGAGCTGGCTGTGCTCACAGCAGCTGCGGAGGAGGAGGAGGAGGGATCGGAGGCGGAGCAGCAGGTAGGAGCCAATGGACACCTGGCCACACCCAGTAGCGCCAGCGAGCAGACATCGCTCTCCTCGTGGAACTACTCGATGCCCATCTCGCCGCCGCCCGACTTCTCCGACCAGCAGGGACGCGGCTCCCGGAGTCCCGGCTCGCCGCTGGACGAGATCGTGGACGAGCTGTCGGCGATCATCAATCACCAGGGCCTGGACACGCTGATCAAGAAGCAGCCCGACCCGCGGCTGGCCGAGATTGAGGCCGCCAAGCCGAATCGTTTGGCCAATTTCAGCATTGCAACGGCCAAGAGTACGACTAGGATTGGCAGGGCTGACTCCTTTCAGGCCTCGGGATCGGGATCGGGAGGAGCTGAGGCGGAGGCAACGTCCCCGGGCGGTGGGTCTCTCAGTCTGAGGAGCACCTCCCACATCTCGCTGAACAAGCTGGAGCAGAATGGCTTTGGCCTGGGCCAGCGTCGCTCCTCCAGCGAGCTGAGCATCGGCGAGTCGCCGTCGCTGCAGAGCCTGGAGGTGATCAAGGGTATCCTGAATTCCAGGAAGAACAGCCTGGCCGAGAGCGGAGGCAGTGCGTCGCCAACTGTGGAGCAACCAAAGAGCTTAAGGGAGCAGGAGCAGCCCCTCAAAGAACAGTCAACGGTGGATGGCACTGTAACTGCCTCTGTCGTGCTCCAGGTCCAAAAATCCAAGGCTCCACCATCGCCTGTGGCGGCGAAGAAGCCATCACCTGCTCCCATGCCGAAGCCAGCTGCCAAGTCATCCTCGCAGCAGCAGCAGCAGGTGGTTTCTCTGGTCCAACAGCAGTCTACGTCTCCTCTGGCTGCCAAGAAGGAGTCTCCGCCTGTCCGCAAGAGGGAGTCTTCTCTTGCAGCCAAGCAGGAGTCCCCTCTTGTTGCTAAGAAAGAGTCTCCTCCTGTCCTCAAGAAGGAGTCACCTCCACCAGTCCAAAAGCAAACCCCTTCAGCTGTAAACAGACTCCTAGAGGAGTCCAGTCCGCCTCCAGTCCAAAAACTGGTTACAGAGCAAAGACCCGTCACCCCAACCTCTCCAGCTGCAGCTCCATCTCCAGCTCCTCCTGTCACCAGTCCCCCCGTCACAATGCGAGGAACCATCACCCCCCAGGAGAGTCCACAGCCGGCCAAGAAGCCCCTCGAATTGGCGCCCAGCTCCAAGCCCATGCCGCCCACCTACCGCTACTCCGGCCCGCCCAGCATTAACTTTGCCACGTGGAGCGAGCGGCCCAAGTCGCAGGTGGCCATCAAGAACGAGGGTGACTACATCTTTGGCGGGGCAGCGTCACCGCCACCGCCCTCCAAGCTCACCATCGAGGTGGCTTCGCCTATTCTAAGAATGGGCATATCGCAGCGCAAGGAGTACCATGTGCCCATCACGGTCAAGCCGTTGAAGGATGCCACTGTCAGCCAGGAGGAGCAGATACCCGAGGAAGTGGTGGTTAACAGAGAGAAGCCACAGCAAGTCCAGGTCCAGCCCCAAGTCAAGCAACAAGTCCCAAGCCAAGCCACGAACCAAAACCAATCGTCGACGCTGCCGCGTCCGGCCAAGAGCAATCGCTTCACATTGCCCGCCGGCGGACACCACATCCAGGTGACGACCAGCAGTGGCTCCAGCAGCAGCAGCAGCAGCAACTCCCTGCCACGGCCTGTGTCGAGTCTGGAGAGGAACAGCCTCAGGCAGGCGACGGCGGCGGCAGCAGAGCCGGCGCCAGCTCCCTTTGGCCAGAACACATTGCGTCGCACGGGCTTCAAGGAGCGCATGCTGGCTCGCGAGCAGCTGGAACAGGAGCAGGCCCTGAGCATACGAGTGTCTGTCAATGGGACGGCTCCAGCTCCAGCTCCAGCTCCGGCACCTACTCCCGCTTCAGCTCCTGCACCAGCTCCTGTAGCAGCTCCCGCTCCCGTTCCAGCCACCAAGCCCACATCCCCCAAGCCAGCGCCGCCAGCCAAGACCCAGCCGGTCTTTAGGACCGCCAAGGTAGAGGTGAAGCTCCACCAGCAGCAACAGCAGCAGGAGCAGGAGCCCCCCAAGCCTGTGGTACTCCAGGTGAAGCTGAGACCCACCTCCCAGCCCGTCGTATCCACGCCAGCGCCGCCTGCACCGCCGCCCATGCAGCTAAAGCCCGTGAAGCCGTCCGGAGGGCGCAGTGCATCCGTCGGATCGACGCCCACCACGCCGGATCCCAGGTCGCAGCTTTTAGAGGCGATACGCAACTTCAAGCGCGAGGAGCTCAACCGATCCTGAGGATATATATAATATATAATGTGTAGGAGCAGCTCGGGCACAAGACGCCGCACAAATTGTATTCTTTAATTGTAAATCTTGCGGGTTCCAACGAGAGTAATTAATTAGAGAGAGTTGTAAATAATTAGAGAGCAAAAAAGCAGCTAAATTAGAGGATTTAGTAGAACCTGTCTGTGTGTTTATTATATATTTTTTTTTATTAATTTTTGCCCCCCGCTTTTTTCTTTCTGTGTAATTACCCAATATTTTTTTTAACTAATCTTAGTTTTTTGTTATTTTTTAAACTTTGTTTTAGTCATTAGGTCACAAGAAAGGAAAACACAAAAAAAACTGAAAAGAAAACGATAAAAAGCGAAAATAATCGATAATATATATATCTGTAATCGATAATATATCGCATGCTATTATGCCTATATATAATATTTCGTATGTCTTAGTGAAATATAGTAACCAATTTTCTAACCAATGGGACTGGTCTACTTAGTCGTGTCAAAAACAAAGGAGAACCCTTTAATGGAAGAGTTAATAAAGCTAATAAATTATTATTTTACACGCAGCACCATGTAATACCCGGGGCAGCCAGCAGCAAATGCATTTAGCGCTCATGTACATACATATATGGCATTGTATTAAAGTGAATAATAATAAAACGTACACAAATTAAGCGATTCTCTTGGATTTATTTGAATTTATCGAAATTTAAAAGTTAAAGGTAATGCTAAATGTTCGGGTTAACAGGTTAACCCTAGCGATATTATCGCTATATTATATAATTAATAACTTGACAGACTTCTGATGTCTTACAAGGGAATCTTAAATCACAATTCTTCATATCGCATTTGAGTTTTTGCGGTTAAAGCTCAAGTTAAAGTCCCGGTTAGTAGGTTAACAGTGGCTAAAGGTAAGTTTTAAGTGGTTTCTAATATAATATTACAAATTAAATAACTTGTCAGACTTCTGATGTCTTCAAAACAAAACAAAATAACTTAAATCACAATTCTCAGTATCAAATTTAAATTTTGGCAATTAAAGATCAAGTTAAAGGTCCCGGTTAGCAGGTTCACAGTATCGATATTATAGCCATTTTATATAATAAATAACTTCCAAGACTTCTGATGTCTTTTAAAGGAAACAAAATATCTTAAATAAACACTATTCTAATCGAATTTAATTTTAGAAGTTAAAGGTCATGTTAAATATCCCGGTTAACAGGATAACATTTATCGATAGTCAAGTTTGTCAAACTTCTGATGTCTTTCAAAGAGATCAAAAAAACTAAAAATAACAGTTTTCATACAGAATAATTATAAAAAAAGAAAAAGTTAAAGTTGACTCTTAATCCTCACAGTCCAAGCCGTCCTTAAGAGGGCGGCCTGAGTGAACTTCCACATCCCTGGCACCTGTGGGGCGACGGCCGCCACGGCTGGAATGATCCTCGCTGGCAAAATCGGTGTACTCCGTGGCTACGTTGGAATTACTAGAACGGCGACTGCTTAACGGTGAGTTGTCACGACGCCGACGTGGCGGCTTGTCGGCATCAGAGACTCGCAAGTTTTTGAAGGATTGCAGCGAGTGGAAGGAGTCAAACGACGACTCACGTTGTAGCGAAAGGCGCGAGGTGGCGGCGGATAAGGTCTCCGTATTAATTGACTTGGCGTTGGAGGGAATATGCTTGCCCGGCACGACGTTGATGCCCAGATCTCCGCACATATAGTCGCTGAAGGTGTAGCCCCAGCGCATGACCATGCTCTGGACACAGTACTTGGTCTTGTCATTCGTCTCGTGGAAGTCGCAAGCAATGCCGTTGATGTACTCAAAGAAATCCCGCTGGAAGAAGGCGTTGGTGATGTGCACGTTGATATTGTCGTTCGGCAGCCCGGCCACATCGAGGACCTCCCGCTTCAGGACGAAGAACAAGTACTGTATGTCGAAGACTACAATTCGGTGCAGCGCCCCGTTGCGGGGATCCTCTTGGGCCTCGGCGGCCAGGTAGCGGAAGCACGACTTCACCATCGGTATCTGTTCAGTGGTGGTGAACACCACTAGGGGCTTGGTGCTCTGGCACTGATTCAAGTAGTCTACAATTTCGCCATGCAGCTTCCTCATGTTTCTCTCCCCCAGGGCTTTCGGCGGCAGCGGTAGGAGATGAGTGGTTGTGGCATGCTCCCGGGCATCCCTGTTCTGCCCCACATTGAGCTGACCCGGGTTTATTAGCGAGCTAAACATCGAAATGATGCCTTCCTTGAGCGTGTACTGGCAGGCGGCGAACTCGGCCGGCACATAGTTGTCGCTATTATGGAGCTTCGTGAAGTAGTTGAATGCGACGAACACGAACTTTGAGTTCTCGAGATCTGTAAGGATCAGTGGGTTCTAAAAAAAAGGGGTAGAGAGAGAGGTTGGCTTACCATGGGCCTTCTTGGCATTCATCACGATGCCTTCAATGCTGCGCTTCGTCTGCAGCGCCTTCTCGGCCGCCTCGCGTTGAGCCTGCTCTGCATTTTGACGCTCCTTATGGGCAGTGCCCTTCCCGTTTTGTTTATTGGCGGCGGCGTTAAAGGGGAACCGCTGATCGTCAGTCATTTTCTTGGAAAAGAATACCAAAAACTTGCTACACCTGGAAATGTCAGCCGACAACCACGAAACTTACCTCCCACATGCCGCCGCAGTGGGACACCGCCTGGGGAATGCTCATATTCCTGCCCTCCACGGTTTCTTCGCGCCAATGGGAGACGAAAACCATGAAGCCACTTGTCTTTTTCGGAGGAGCCATCTTGGAAAGTAGGAAAAAGTCGAAGAAAATCGCTTGAAGTGTACGGAAAACCGCGCCAATGACAGAAAACGAAATTCAGTGTTGCCAGATGAAAGTTTAGCTTTCCACCTAAAAAATCTTAAAGATTCGATTTTTTCCCCTAAAAAATCCAGTCTTCCCCTCAAATTTGCATGTTTTACTCAACACTTGTGATTTCTTTTCTTGTTATCTTTTTTTCTCACTAGGATTTTTTAATAAATTCAACCACACAAATAACACGGTAAATTCAAAATTTATTTTCAATTTTAGCAATAAAGAGAACAACAACTACCTATAATATGCTGTTAACTTACCATTTCTTGTTATCGGTTTTTACTTCTGGTAAAGTTAAGATTATACGTCTCAAATTTAACAGAAAACCAATATATTTCTTTAGGCAGCGCAAATATTTTTAAAAATGCAAAATATTCCCTTTTAATTAGTACTTTTATATTAACATTTTCCCTAACATTTGAATTTGGCGCACTGTTACAGCAACAGCGGCCTAACAGCAACATTAATCGATATCGATAAATAGTGCAGACACAAACCCAAATAGACAATACTGCTATCGATACTTATTCCAGACGATATTATCGCTTGAAATTGCCCACCTCTAACTGCCAATAAGAAATTGTATAATTTGTTGTCTTTTTTTTAAGATACTTAGAACTGTTATTTCACCGACATTTTTTGGCTTTGCAACATTCCCACGTATAATAAGATATTTCTTCTCTTAATTATTTGAAATTAACATTTTTTTTAAATTTTGGAGGAAGACTGGATTTTTTAGGAGGAAATATAGACTCTTTGGGATTTTTTTAGGGGGAAAGCTACATTTTCATCTGGCAGCACTGAAGAAATTGTATAATTTGTTGTTTTTATTTTTAATGAATTAAATTCCTGCCTAAAGAGTATAATTCGCACACTGCAATGGCCCTACGGATACTAAAGACCTTCAGGCCCTCGGCCCAATCCCTGTCAGCAACCATGGCCGCCGTGCAGCAGCAGCAGCAGATGATCCACACGACGCCGGCGTGCTGCGAGATTAGAAAACTCGCCCGCCTCCGTGTGGTGGACAACAGCGATCTGGGCAAGCGGGCAATGGCCGAGGGCAGGCCGCCGCGCTGCATCCATGTGTACAACAAGCGCGGCGTGGGCCTGATCGGCGACAAGGTGCTGGTGGCCATCAAGGGTCAGATGAAGAAGGGCATCCTCGTGGGCCTGAAGCAGAACCAAAAACCCAAGCAGCCCAAGTTCGACAGCAACAACCTGGTGCTAATCGACGACAATGGCAGTCCGCTGGGCACACGCATCCATGTGCCCATACCCACAGTCCTGCGCACCATCCTCAAGGAGAAGACGCTGGCCAAGGGAGCGGACTACACGAAAGTCCTGGCCATAGCCAGTAGATACGTTTAGGATTAATCCGAGAGCCTTATTTTTGTTTGTTAAATAAATAAAGTTAAAATCTAACAGAAATAACGAGGTTTTTTTGGTAATAATAGAGTTCATGTCGGGTTCTATGTTCTTTTAAATTATTTGCAATATTTAAGCGTTTTTCAGGAAAATTTATAAACTTATTTAAATGAAAATATTATCCGAGAGTACAAATTATGAGAAATAGTTAGTTTAAAACTTCATTTTACACTAAAGCATCGTTTTTCTGTCGAAATTGTAAAGCCTGGATGGGCACTTAAGGGGTCTTTCAGCTCCCTGAGCTCTTATTAGATATTTTAGAACGAATTTAAGTGAAAATATGATCTAAAAACACAAATTAAATGAAATTTGTAGCTTCTTAATTAATTTTAACCTTAGACGACATTTTTAAATCAAAATTTTAAGGCCTGGATGGGCACCTAAGGGATCTTCAAGCTCTTAGAGACTGTTAATACCATCTAAAAGCATAAATTAAATGAAATTGTTCGCTTCTTAACTAATTTTAACCTAAAAAAACCTTTTCCTATTAAAATTTAAATGCCTGAATGGGCACTTGAGGGGTCTCTAAGCTCCCAGAGCTCTTTCTAATTCTCAGAGACTAAAACTAAGATTTTTGAAGTGAAATACAACTAGCTTAGGTTTATTTTTGTTCTTTATTCAGCTTTGCTCGCATATTCTGTGTGACTCAGGGCTTTAAGTGTAGTTTTAAGGGCTCCGATCTTGAAATACAGGGCCCATCCATGTTTTTAAAGGAAAAGGAGTTCTAGAGAAATAAAAACCCAAGCTTTTTAACCAGTTTTTAGCGGGAAATTAAACCAAATATATGATTTTTGGAAATGATTAGGAAGAAAAACTTTTTTTTAAACTAAAAATGCTATAAAACGTAAGATTTAGTGTTATATTTGTAAAAAAAAGAGGAAATCATTCATAATTACTTTAAATGTAGCCTGTGCAGGAAAACCATTTGAATTAAACCTCAAATCTTTCAGTTAAAGACGAAAATATGATTTCTGGGAATGAAAAAGAAGAAAACCACGAATATTAGGCCTAAATAGCTATAAAACGTAACATTTAGTGTTATGTTTATAGAAACAATAGTGAAAATCAGTTGGGGACAACTTAAATCCATTTAAATTAAACCTCAAAGCTTTCAGTTAAACCTCAAACCCGAGAAATACTTTCTTAGGTTTCATTTTAATCCCAAATAACAAAGAATTTGCCAATTTCAGTGGTATAAGTATAATGTGTATAATGTAATTGCGATCAGCTAGTTTAGTTTTTAGTTTTAGGTTTAGTTTTAGTTTTGTTTAGCTCAGTAGTCTTGCCTAACGTATATAAGTTATGATGCAGTTATGTACACATGGGCGTTGCAGTTGCAGTTTTAGTTTAGTTTACAGTTTACAGTTTACAGTTGGTAGTCGTTATTTTTAAAGTTTTGTTTCTTTTGTCGCAACAGAAATGCACTTTGTCAGTTCCAAGGAAAGCTAGCAGCTAGCTCCGCCAGCAGGATGGCACTCGAAGCTTGCCTCTCTTTCACTTTGAGGGAAAGCGCGTGCCATTCCGCTCGCGCGTCGCTTATGTACAGATAGAGGGGGTGTATATATAGATATAGATCACTGCGCAGGATAAGTACAGGTACGGCTGCCGGATAACATCTCTCTAGATATTGCCGGCACTGCCAAAGAACTGGAAGTTGTTGAAGTTCACCGGCGTCTTGGGGCTGGGCAGGTACAGGAAGTCGTCGTTCTGCAGCTGGGACTGCGTCAGGTTCGGCTCGCTGGCGCTGCGATGGATCTTGGGCAGCGTGCGCAGCATGTTCTCCAGCATGTTGAGCAGCGGCCGGAACAGCGGTCGGTCCTTGGTCGTATACTTGATGCAGTCCTCCGCCAAGCGCTTCAAAGCCTGCGGCGCATCCGAGCGCACCTGGCTCATGTCGGGTCTCAATAAACCGCGTCCCACCATGAACAGGATCTGGTCCTTGTTGCTGATATGGCCATAGGGCAGGCACTCGGCCAGCAGCTCGTACATCACAATGCCAAAGGCGTAGACATCCGACTGGAAGGAGTAGGGGTTCAGCTCCTGCATGCGAATCACCTCCGGAGCCATCCACAAAATGCTGCCCGTGGGCTGGTTGGCCTGCTTCTCGCCCGACCAGCGAGTCTTGGCGGTGGCCAGGCCGAAGTCCCCGATCTTCACCGACAGATCCTCGTGCAAGAAGATGTTGTTCGACTTCAGGTCTCTGTGGGAGGGGAAGAAAGCCATTAAATTCAGTCTCCTTTTCCATTTGCTTGACTCACCTGTGTATTATGTTCTTGGCATGCAGGTAATCCATGCCCTGGGCCACCTGGCGACCTATGTCGATGAGCGTGTTCAGCTTGAACTTGGTCTCGCTCACATGGACGTGCTTGTAGAGGCTGCTGCCCTCGCACCACTGGGTGACAATGGCCAGCGAGGGCTTGGACACGCAGCCCATGAAGAGCAGGATGTTGCAGTGGCGCGTCTTCTTCAGCATGGCCACCTCGTTCTTGAAGGCCTGCAGCTGAGCCAGGCTCGGTGTCTTCACATTCAGCGTCTTGACGGCCACCGGTCCATGCCAGTGGGCGCGATAAACGGTTCCAAAGGAGCCCGAGCCAATCCTGGGCCCAATCAGTATCTCCTCCGCTTGGATGTTCTGCGGGGAACGGGGATAATCATTAATATATAAGGATTCACGCCGAGTTCCTTGACTTACCCAGTTCTCCTCGGAGCTCTTCGAATCCCTGGAGAGCAGATTCTTGTTGCTCTCGTCGGCGGACCTGGCCCGCGGTCGATTGTGCTTCAGCGTGCTGGTGGGCGAGGCCTGTGTGGAGTTGGAATGATCCGTGCAAGGGTGCTGGAGAAGGGAGAAGAGAAGTGATGAAGTGTGGAGTTTCAGAGGAAGATGAGACTGAGACTCACCGGCAACGGCGGCCTGGCCTGCATGATCAGGCTTCGCTGCACATCGCTGGGCACCGAGCGTATATTGTTGATGCAGACATTCGGCGCCGAGTTGGAGCGATCGTCCTGGCTGATGCGCGGCGGTCGACCCTGTCGGTGCTGGGCGGAGGATTGGGAAGGGGGTTTAGAGCTGCTGCTGCTGCCGCTGCTGCTGCACCGCCGGCTGCGGCTGCGGCTACTCACGTTGAAGCGTACGGCAGTGCCGCGGCCGGGGAAGCCCGCCAACCCATTGTCCGGATTCTCGGCCAGCAGCAGCTGATAGTAGCTGTCCATCGGAAAGGGCTGGCACAGCATCGGCACCCGCCCGGCGCACCGCTGATGGAACCGAAAGTTACACTGGCTGCAATAGAAGCCCGTGAAGAGCAGCCGCCGGCAGCCCTCACAAAACACCAGCGAGAAGAAGGTCTTGCGTATGAACTGATGCTGCGTATGCGTCCGTATGGGGAACTTCTCCAGCAGCCGCACGAAGATCTCCTCCACGTGCAGCGAGCCAATGTCCGTGTGCCACGGTATGATATGTCTGCCGCTGCTGCTGGTGCTCACCTCGCACATATCGGGCGTGAGCTGGCGCAGCTTCAGGGCCTTCATCAGGGCATCGCACAGCCGCACGCCGGCCACCACCTCGACGGAGGTGCGCTGCTGGTTGGGCAAGTGGGCGCGCAGCAGGATCTTGGGCTGGCGGGTGAGGGTGCCGCACTGGCTGGCCGGATTGGAGCCGCCCAGGCCCGAGTCGGTGAGATCGGTGCCGGTGCCGGTGCCACCGCCATGGATGCGGGCCAACTGCCGCTGCTGCTGCAGGATCTGCGTTTGGTTTTGATAGTGCGGCTGCTCGGCCACCGACTCCTCCGGCGCCTCCTGCGGCTGCTGTTGCTGCTGCAAGGCATTCAGCTGCTCCATCAGCTCGTGCTCCTTGGCCTCCAGCTCGTGCAGCTTGGAGGTGAGCTCCTGGTATTCTGCAAGACGGGTTTTGGGTGTTAAAAGGAAGTGGAGCTGAAGGGGAGCTGGCTACTCACCCGTTAAGTACATGGCCGGCGGCTCTTGCAGATTGGCAAACTTGGCGTTGAGGGCGTCTATGTTCTCGCGGGTGACATGCTTTACCAGCTGCACATTGTGCAGCTCCTCGGCCAGCGGGTCGTACAGCTCGCTGTCGCTTTCCGCCGACGATTCGCTGGACATGATTGCGGCTGTGGGTGGAGGAGGCGTAGGAGGACGTGCTGCTGCTGCTGCTGCTACTGCTACTGCTGGTTGCCTACGACGACGATGAGGATGCACCACCCGATGCGACCATGACCCTGAAAATGCCAATGCCAATTGCTAACCGAATCGGAATCCGAGACCGAGACCGAATCCGAGTCCGAGTCCAAATCCTTGACTTCGTGCGCTTGCGTTTTAATGGAGTTCAATGTCGAGGAGCCACCCACCAGCCGCTTTCGTGGGCGGGGGGCAGCATGTCGTCCTTGCAACCGCTTTTCCTTGCTTCTTTTTCGCTTGAAAAACGCACAATTTTCTTCTTCTCCTTTTTTTCACCTTTTTTCCAGTGCACCTACACACACACACACTCGCACACCCACACCACCTGCCCACACACTCACTCACACACAGGCACGCACTGGTACGCACGCTAAGGTATGTACATATATTATTTAATGCGAAGGTCGCGCGCTGCCCGGCCCTCTCTTGCCCACACCAAGGTCCTAGGAAGCTGTGCAAGTGTCCTGCCGCGGCGGCTGCTCTGGACGGCGACTGGCACCTAAGCGAAAAGTAAGATTCGGGCGTCCTTGCCAAGCTGAGCGGCTCTCGAAAACGGGACGCGAAGGACGAAGGCGCTGTTTTGGACGAAGGCAAAAAGCTGAACTTGAGGAATTTGTTTAATGCCCAGCGATTGGCGATAGAGGTGTCCCAGCACTATCGATAGCCGTGCTATCGATGTTTTATCAAGGGCCCTATCGTACAGATAAACTATCGACTGATAAAAGGTTTTTATTTTAAATTAATTTGTTTTTATTTATATATACTAATGTGTGGAATTTAAAAAACATTTGTATTCTTTTGAAAAAACCTTTTTTTAATATTATTTGGAATTATTAAAACTCAAAAACCATTCTTCGTTTTTGGAAAACTGTTGAATTTTCTAATTTTTCTGATTACGACTGCTTACAGGTAAATCTCTTAAATTCATTGTTTTTATTATTTATTATAAATAAAAGGCTGGTAGTTTAATTTGTGGAATTTGAAATTAACTTTTATTTATACAATTTTTAATATTTAAACACAAAAACCCTTCTTCGTTTTTAGAAAACTATTGAATTATCTCATTTTTCTTATTACAAATAATTAAACAATAAAGGAACTTCAGGAAGTCAATGTTTGCATAAAATATATAAAGTTATAGCCGAAAAGAAAATTAATTGTAAATTCGAAAATAGAAGTCAAAAAACTTCTTGCCAATTTATCTTAAGAGAGAAAAAAAACATAATACAAGCATTGCCACCTTAAAAACTATAGTTTACAAAAGGTTATAATATTCAAAACAGTGAACTAAATCACAGGAACTGCTAAACATAAATGATCCTTCCAGTTTTACACAAAAAATACGCCTAAATTGCCATGTAAATACAAAAATAATAAAAATAAACACATAAAACTGATTTTCCTGGTTTCCTTTTGAGGAGGGAGATTCATCTGCCCTTGAAAAACCTGGCCGTCTGCGCCTGAACTGCCCCGAAGCCTCCCTTGCCGGCTGCCGCCTCCACAATGTGCCGGGCTATCCACTCCGGCAGCTTGCCCCGTATCCTGGGGTTTGCGTAGCGTTCATCCAGCAGGTAGACGCAAGCGTAGTCCCTGATATGGCGAACGGCTCGTCCAATGCATTGGTTCACCGCCTTCATGCAGAGATTCTCGTAGAATTCGTTTCCGGCACCGGGTCCCAGCTTCTCGTCCAGATGCCGCATGCGCTGCTCCAACTCCGGCGACTGGCGGTTGGGATAGGGCAGACCCACGACTAGAACCGCTCGGCCCAGGTCATCGGCGAAGTTCAGTCCCTCGGAGAGTTTGCCGCCAACGACGCTGAGGAGCAGGGCTCCCGCTGAAGCCGATTCCTTGATGGCCTTGGCATACTTCTCCAGCAGCTGATCCGCCGAACCCGAGACTTCCCGGAACACGCTCTTTCGGCGGGAGATCCTCTCAAGGCTGCCCGACTGCTCCAGATGCCTGTGGACCTTATCCAGGTAGTCGTAGGAGGGTAAGAAGCAAACCACACCGCCTGGTATCACCTGGCAGAGGTTCTGGAGGACCATGGATAGCTCCTGGAGCTGTGGGGATATACAAAGGGTTAAAGATAATAAGGTCAGAGGAGCTTGGAATAGCTCACCATCTGTGGACTTCCCCTCTGAGCAAAGTTGAAGCGCAAGGCAGCACCCTTGGGGCCGCTGGGGATCACAAAGGGCAGAACCGCATCATCGGGCACCACATGGCTGTAGAAACGCTCCACCAGACGATCCTGGCAGCTGGCAAACAGCTGCTCCTTCAGCTCCTGGGTGGGCTGCATGGTGCCACCAGCAATCACAATCTGTGAGGGATCGGAAAAGGGTTAATATCATAATTAATAAACGAATTAAAGACCTCAAAACCCACCGCTCTGGCCTCCCGCAGGATATCGGCAAACTGCTCTGCAGGATCGAGTAGCAGATACTTGAGGGTTCCTCCTGGGGGATCGAGCAGTATCCTGCCATCCGCCGCATCGCTGGTGAGGGTCTCGAGGAAGGCCAGCAAAGGTCTGATGGGAGAGGGAGCCACTTCCAAAAAGGGCTTCGCTGGAGGCCTCTCCTCCGGCGCTGCTGCTTCTTGTATATCCTCCCGCTTCCTCTTGCCCTGCTTGGGCTGCTCCTTCTCCTTTTGCTCCTGGGTCAAACGCTGGAGGATTTGACTGCGCGCCGACGCAGCCGGTGGCTGATTCTCACTGGGCTGCGGCTCCCTTTGCAGCTTGGCCGCCGTGCCCTGAACTTTGCGCGCAAAGCGAGTGCGCGCGCAGAACTCGAGGAGCTCGTGGAGGTCAATGTTGAAGAAGTCTCCCTCGGCGGTCAGCTCGTAGGTGCGCAGCATTCGCAAGGGCTTGCCCTGCTCCAGAACCTTAAGCAGCCGCTTGACTATAAAGATGAGCTGGTTGATCTTCAAGAGATTCCGGGTGCTGAAACGCTTCTGGAACTGCTCTTTGTAGGCAGAGATCTCCGTCCTGGCCCTTTCCAGCTGCTGGCGGTTGATCTCGGCGCCATGTAGCTGCGCCAAGCTGTCGAGGAGATTGTGGGCTTCGTCCACAACGAGGACGCTTCCCTTGAGATTGATGCCCAACTGCTGGCGGGCGGATTTCTGCAGCAGCAGCTGATACGGCAGCAGTATGAGCTGCGCCTGCTCCAGGGCAGCCCTGGAGGCGTAGTACGAGCAGGCACCACAGGCCGCGCCTTCCGTGGCCAGCTCCTCGATGTCCAGGGGCTCGGTGAGAGCCAAGTCCTTGAGGGAGTCCACCAGGGACTGCACTTTAAAGGGGCATTGGCTGCTGCTGCCGGACTCTCCTTCGGTTAGGCGACTTTTCTTGCTGGGATTCGGCCGGGACTTCTTCTGGGTGGCCATCTCCAGGCAGCGTTCGTTCATGAGACCAACCTGCTTCAGGCGTCGCACCTGAGGATTGCCGCACAGCTGCTGGCGGGACCCCAGTGAGATGCACCTCACCCACTGGCCATGCGGCGTCTTGCGAATCTCCGACACGATTTGCGCCAGCTGCGAGTGCGTGCGGCTGCAGAAGAAGATCTGAACGGGGCGATAGCGATCCTCCGAGGGCTCCTCGGTGCTGTCTGCGGTCTCATGTTCCTCATCCGAGTCGGAACCCGAGGCATGCGCCTCCTCCACATCCTCCTGCTTTGGCCGATGCTCTCTTCTCTGCTTTTTCCTGGTCTTTACACGCTCCCTAATCTCCGCCAGCTGCTGTTCCCGCTTCTCCAGCAGTTCCCTGAGGTGTTGCAACTTCTGCAGCTCCTCCCGCTGTAGTCGGGACTTTCCTTGGGCCTCCAGCCAGTCCTCCGCCTGCTCGCCCTCCTTCTGCAACTTTTCCAGCTCCCGCTCAACGCCGACGATCCTCTCCAGCATTTCGCACTTTACCAGCGCCTCATGGCGCTCTAGCCAGGTGAGGGCACCGCAGGTGAGGGTCAGGGACTTGCCGGTGCCCGTTGGACTCTCGAATATGCCCACCTGCCCGTTCTCCAGCACCCGGAAGAGTTCCTGCATCAGCTGCTCCTGGATTTCGTACGGCGTGTGTGGGAATCCAAACTCGTTGGGGGCCGGCGTGGCCAGCCGCTGGCGGGGCGTGTACTGGGCCATTTTCCGCCTCCAAATTAATTTATTCACATTTCCCGAGACCGGAAAAGGGAAAGCGGGAAAAGAAAACAAAACGACGCGCCAAGCAGCGGGGAAGCAACAACAACAGGTGAGAAGCGTAAATTGCCTAACGCCTTGGCGGTGCGATACCGCTTAGCGATGACACTTTAATGGTGCGGGAAATGGCTAAGCTTCAATTGAACGAACATTTTATGAAATGTTTCTATAAAATTAAATGGAGTTGTAATTCTGTAAAAAGGTTATTTTTATTGAGAAATTAAAATGCTAAGTCATATAACAAGTATGCTTTTAGGATAAACTAATAAGTAACTGCTCACTAGGAAATATATAAACAGGCTAATTTCAGTTCAAGTTTTTGTATTGAAACATTTGTTTTATAATATTTCCCTTAAAAATAGGCAAGGACATCTAAAAAATAAATCCAAAATATATAAAACTTAAAAAACCATCGTTAAAATTTCTTTTGACCGATAACGAGGCCTCAGAGTCCTTGATAACGCATTTGGGTTGGTACTGAAAAATCCCGTGGCGCCAAAAATTCATAGTGAAAAAAACTTGTTGCGAACGGCTTAAAAAAATAAAAGTGTAAAATTGGAGAACAACAACCGCTGATTCTGGAAATCTGGCCAGTTGGGGGTGAGTAATATCTGAGCTATATGCAAATCCAGTGCTGCACTCGCTTAGTAATGCGCGAAGAAACATCAAAGCTTGATTGATTGCCAATTAGTCATGTGCGCTATTAATTTGCTGTAGATGCTAAATCTTGTTGTTGTCCCGCCCCCCTCTCTCTCTCTGACAAGATGGCGACCGTTTAAATTTCGATTTGAATGCGAATTTCGAGGGGATTTGAGCCGCGTTAAGATCGCAAATTGCAATTAATAACGCCATTGTGTGGGCGGTTGCATGGCGGCATTTACATATATTTTGACCTCAGGCAACAGCAGGCAGCTAATTGCAAACAAATTTGCGACTTCTCAGTCCCAACGGGACCACTCCCGGTCCCCTCCATATTGTTTTTCTTCTTGTGTAGGAGTGAGAGAGGCAACTATATGTCGCTACTACGTGCTAACGGGACAACTCGTCCTTCTCTCTTTACTCTTTGCTCTTCTTCTTCTTAGACCAGGAATGATCCTATGAACCATGTACAGTGGGCCAGAAAGCTAAATACTCTCTTGTATTTAAAATATGTTTTCCCACCGTATATATATTTATATTTTGATGTATTCTTGATTTTAAGTATGTTTTTATTTGTTTATATTTTTTGTTACGTTCAATTTGACTCGACAAATGCTGCACCTGACTTATTGTTGCAGCTCTTAATGGCTGCTGCTGACTTTTGCATATATTTATGGGTTTCTTCGTGTGTGCGTCAAGTGCAGACACATAAATCACGGGCCCAAGAGAAGGCGGATTAATGCGTAAACGACCTTGGGGGGGAAATTTGTGATTAGCTTTGGTTAAAAATATCTATCTTAACATATATTCTTGTGTTTTTGTGGGTTAACTGCATTACAAGCATTATTTTCATACAATCTATGATCAGCAGATGATCAGTTTTGTTGTATAAAAAAAAACATAAATGTTATTCTGATCTTGTTAGTACAATATTCTTTAAGGGTTCAGGCTTGAAAAGTATTTCAAATAATTCCAGAAACTTAATTTTTTAAAATTCCCAAACAGAAACACTTTTAATTTTTTTTTTCTTTAATTTATATCACTTTCCGGATGCCCTTAAAAGTTTTAGTATAAATTCAAATGAAAATTCTGAGACATATCATTCCCAAATATTTATTTTTATCTAGAAAATCAATTGAAATAAATTATTTATTAAAGTCTGGAGTTCTAGGCTTCATACAACATTTTTAGCCTACAAATACTTACCTTTTCTGGACCGCACCCAGCTAATTAAGTTGACAATGCCTTGCACCATGTTCCTCGACCTGGGCAGCCCGTTCTTGACCAGGCCCCGATCTCCACTCAGATCCCGCTCCCTGACCTTCTAAGCCACTGAGTCATGGGACTTTTCCCCCAGCGATCTGGCTGGGGGGGACCTTGGCAGACAGCGGGTCGGCGGTACTTGGTGTGGTTGAGCGATTGAAATTGCTAATCTCGGAGCCTTTGCCCGAAGACATTTCCCATTTATCACAATCGCACTTGTGCCCGTGCCCGTGCCCGTGGCCGGTGCCTGTGCCTGTGCTGCTTTTTGGTGGCATAATTTTTCACTTAACGCACGCCTATAAATACCCATGCTGCAACACATGTAAGACTCTATCTAAATACAAACACAGGTACAAATACACCTGTGTGTGATTGCTAATAGTTGGCTCAATGATAATGCTTTCCGTTGATTATTTATGACCGATATTTTATGCGATTAAGTGCCATAATTTATCAAAGCTCTGCTGCCGACTCCGACTCTGGCTCTGCCACGATTTCCATATGGTAACTTATTTTTCCTACATTTTCTTTAACATTTTAATTTTGTAATAATTTTACTCACAAGTAGGCTTGGCTTGGTACAAATATCCCATCCAAGTGGGCTCTGCTTTCTCAATCTTCCCTTAAGCCTTAATCCCCAGTCCACAATCCTCAGTTCTTCCTTCACACTCGTAGGTTTTGTATCTAGTTTGAAAGTATTTTTGGTGCTCGAAAAATATCGTTAAAATTTTGTATATTAATATGTTGTTCCAAGACCCTGCGGAAAACTACAGCGATGTAGATACCATAACGTTTGCAGATCTCAACTACAGAATGACGAAGAAAATTGTTAGGAAGGCGCCGGAGCTAGCTGCTTTTCCCCAAAAAGGTGCCCTGGTGACCATCAACTTTTGCGGAACCGTTGCGCCTAACAAGATTGTGGAGGATGTGCTGGGCTTCCAGTGTCAGCTGGGTGACTATGAGCTCGTCGATGGGCTCGAATTAGCTCTTTACAAGATGAAGATTGGCGAGATTGCCGAGGTATCAATGGATTTCGCCTTTGGCTACGGTATCTTCGGTCTGCAGGACAACACTGAAGCATACCTAGTTCCGCCTTACTCTAAAATATCGTATAATGTCGAGCTATTGTCCATCGAAAACGAGATCCTGCAAGAGATTAATGACAATGAGATCCTACGTAGAAAGGTTGCCCTGAAGAAGGCCCGTGGGGATTTCTGGCTCAAGCGTTTGGAATTTTGCAAGGCGACGCATCTGTACAAACGCGCTCTGGACTATCTATTTAAGATGGATGACGATGTGGTGGCCATAGGTCGCGCCGAAGGTCTGCCGCTTACAAACGCCGGCGTAGTGAGAATGGTTAGGAGGAGCAGGCGAGCTGGCTTCCAAGCAGCCCTGGACGAGTCGCAGGTAATCATGACCCTGCAACTCGACCCGGACAACAAGCAAGCTCTCTTCCACTTTGCCAAACTTCTGATACTCGTGGGCCGGACGCGGGAGGCCTATGGTTTCATGCGGCGCGTCACCCAGCTGGATGGGGAGAACCAGAACGCTGCCGTTGAAGCTCTCAATCTTCACTTTCATGAGCTCCGCCGGCGATCCCAGCGTGCTCGTCCTGTCCAGCGTGCTCGTCCTGTCCAGCGTGCTCGTCCTATCCAGCGTGCTCCTCCTATCCAGCGTGCTCCTCCTATCCAGCGTGCTCCTCCTATCCAGCGTGCTCCTATCCAGCGTGCTCCTCCTATCCAGCGTGCTCCTCCTATCCAGCGTGCTCCTCTTATCCAGCGTGCTCCTCTTAACCAGCCCAACGTGGAAAAAGCCGAAGAGGAAGACGTTTATTCTATAGTAGGTTTAATCATTGCCCTAATGGGTTTCCTCATCTCGTACTTGGTGGTCATCGTGTATGGTATTAAATAGTTGCTTTCCAACATACTGAAGACATGTAGCTGGCAAAGGAGGAGATGAAAAGAACTACTACTTTTCCAAAGAATAACAAGCAATAAACTATTAAAGTTTACTATCTAAAATATCCTAAACACCACACAAAGCTGACATCTCATCTCCCGGGGGCTTGTCGCGGCTGGGAATCATCTCGGTGATTGCACCCACATCGTGTGTCCGGTGCATGTGACTCCCTGGAGGCGGTGACCCAATCTATGACTGTGCACCGAGAAGGATTTTGTGTGCGCGGTGTTTTTCGTTCTTTTATTACTGTTATGACATTCAATAAGCAATTAGGCATTAATCACGGCCGGGGGCAGCATTAATCACCCGAAAGCGAGCCTTCAACTTATGCATATTAGCGGAGAGCTGGCGCTCTCTCTCGCTCTCGGTCTTGGCTTCTATTCACAAATAGTTGGCGAGGCGACGGAGCGAGTTCTGAGACGGAATCCCGCTTGCAAGACACACACGGCAGCGACATGATGTCACCGCCTGTTTATAGCTTGGCCCGTCAGCGATGCAGATCGGATCGGGGGAGTGGTGTGGAGTGTGGATAGGATCGGATCGGAACGGATTGGATCGGCAGAACAGATTGTCCCACGCCCACGCGGAGACACGCGCCAAGAACGAACGCCAGCTTAGCTATTGAGTCGGGCGAATTCTGTGTAGCGAAGTCTGGGATACCCTTTAAGACGGAAACAATAATGTCCGTGTGCCGGCAGAGGCTGGGCCAGGCGTTCTTAGAAGACACTCCTTTCTAAGCTTACTAGATTGTCCACTTATTATTTATTAGAAATTCCATTAAAAAGGAAATCGGAAGAACCGCTCAGTATGCTCTTTCGCTCCCTCTTCCACACTTTGCCTGCGAAGTATAAGCAAAGCAGCAACAACAATAAGAAGAGGCTGGGCCACGCGTTCTTAGAAAATACTCTTTTTCCAAACCCACTAGATTTCCATTATTTACTAGAAATTCCATTAAAGGGAATCGATAGAACCGCTCAGTATACTCTCGCTCCCTCTTCCACACTTTGCCTGCAATGTACAAGCAAAACAGCAACACAAATAAGAAGAACGATTCTTACAATTTAAGATTAATTTGCTATCTTAGTGGAGTTCTCGAGTGGCATACCCATCCATCTCGAATAAAAGGGTACTGAAAGCCACTGAAGGCAGGTCAGGTTGATTCAGATATTGCCCCGGGGGCCCCGTCCAAGATCGATGAGCCATCAAACTATCAGGCTGCTGCATAACCAAAGCAAACTCGGAGGCTATTTGGATATTAAACTTTAATTTTTATTGTAGTTCTTTTAGAGTAGTCGGGTCGGAGATGGTTTACAGAGACAGTTAGAGATACGGATGCGCGGATACAGCGAGCGTTAGAGATACGGATACAGATACAGATA
This sequence comes from Drosophila triauraria, assembly GCA_014170255.2. Lineage (NCBI taxonomy): Eukaryota > Metazoa > Arthropoda > Insecta > Diptera > Drosophilidae > Drosophila > Drosophila triauraria. The sequence goes on along the minus strand of CM024333.1, from coordinate 1,763,284 downwards.
CGGCGGCTACTGAATAATATGGAACACACTGGATAAAAGGGCTGATGAGTGGGTTGCGGGATGGGACTAACAATTAATTCTTGATCAGTTAGATTGGTAGCTTGTTTTAACTGTTTTTTTTTTTTAGCGGTTCCTTCTTTAGCTTGGCTTTCACATAGTCTCGGCTAGATCTATTTACCGTATAGTTTTGCTCTGGTCAAAATTACACAAATAACATCTGGGACTCTTTCTCAACACATTCGACACAATATTATTTCTTACATTTGTTTCATGTTTTTTTTTTTTTAGCACAGTTTGTGGGAGTTTTCTTTAATTGTTTGTTTGTTGCGGTCACACATATAGATTTTTAACTTTATCAATATCTTTAGCAATATACATGGATATATAATAGGTCTCTTTATAACTATACAATTACTGTCTGGGCTTTGAAAATATATGTTTTCCTTTTTTTAGGAAGTTTTGTGGACAGTTTTCTTCTGCCTGCAGCTGCGGTCGGGGCTTCCGATTCGCTTGTTAACCAACCCTGATCTATCGGTAATCGTTGATCGTTGATCGTTAATCGTTACATTTGTGTCCAGGTACTTTCGTAGCGCATTTCTGTTCAAGTTTCTCGTCGTTAAACAAACTCTGTATAGCCTAAAACTAAATGCTAAAGATGAGGGTCAAAGGTCCTGCGTCCAAGGGTCAAAGCTCTGTGGTCCGTGGTCAAGATGGGGGAGAGGAAAATGCAGATGCGCCACTTGAGAACGGTTGAGTCCTGCATGGTATGACAGCGAATGGATTAATGGTTGGATGGATGGTTAGATGACGTTGTTCTACTCCTACGATGCTCTCTATTAATAATAATATTGTATATCTTCTTCGCCCTTCAGCAGCTGCAGGAGGAAGTGAAGCCCACAAAATCCCAACTCAAACTCAAACTCGACTCTTTCTTGTTTTTTTTTAAGGCCATATTTATATAGATATATATTAGAGAATATTAATCGAAAACAAACAAACAAATCGAGAAATAATCGATTACAAAAATTAAACAAAAATGTACAAGCGAGAACGTTGCTTTCCTTCTTCTTGGGAGGGGGGTTAACATATGGAGTTGATTGCATTTTGCCATTTACAGTTACGGTTTACAGATTACAGATTACAGTTAACATTTACAGTTACGAATTACATTTAACATCGAATGTGGCGGCAACCCTGGCGCGCAGCTTGCTTCACTCGCCTGACCTGAGTGGTTGAAACTTGATTAAGTTTTATTTTTTTTTTATCCTTCGTGATTTTTTGTGTTTTGGTTGGAAGCTGAACGTAATATCAATTGTCGGCGAGTGGAAGTCACTTCTGCGCTCTCTAAATTCTCCAGGGTTGTCGCCTATTTTGTGTGTGGGTGCGAGTGTGTGTGTGTGAGGTAAACTTTTGCTTAATGCTTAAGACTCAATACAATTTCATTTAGAATTTTGAAAGATTTCCATCTCAAGTGGAAATACAGAGTTTTCTTTTTTTTCTTGTATGCTTAACATTCCTATTCAGGGGCAAATAGGCAGGCATTTTCGTGTGTGCGTGGGGGGTAGGGGGGGATACATAGTGTGTGTGTGACATAACATTATGGTAGACTTGGTACAACTAGAGAAAGGCGGTGCTCAGGGGCTTGGGATCGTTAGTAGGCTATAAATTGCTGGGTTTTCTTTTGTTTTTCTCTTGCGTATTTAACATAGATATAATTTATCGATTATCATTTATCGTTATCGTTATCGTTATCGTTGGTTAACTCTTTAGTACAAATCGAGGCAATTACGAAACAATTTCAAAGCACTTGTTGTGAGGGGGGAATTCCTTTTTTTGGGTGTTTTTTTTTAGAGGGATGATCTTTTAGGCCACTTTTTGGTGTTCACAGCTGTTTATACACACACATGTCTTGTATATATATAATTGTTATATCCGTGTATAAGTATGTATATATATAAATGAACTCTGCTTCAACTCTGCTCGTTGCTCAAGCAATAGACACACACATAAATATATATATAAGTTTTGCTTTTTCGCTTTGTTTTTAGTATATATCAGCTTCGACTTGTTCTTCCCGTATGTATACATATATAATATATAAATTACAAAAGTTGTTCATCTCGTTTTAAACTGTAATAAGGCGCAAGTTGAAAGGAGTTGCAAAGTTTAAATTTTTTTTAGCAGCACTTTAAGGTCTTCTTCTTCGATTCCACCAAACATACAATATATATCTTCTCTCTCTCTTTTCTTGTATATAGTATATAGATTGTTTAATTATTTTGTTGTTCTTCTTCTTGTATATGTAGATTAGTTTTTTTTTTTTGCAAAAGAATTAACAAAGTGTAGATTAGTAATTTAGTTTTTAGTTGAAAGTTGATTTTTTTTTGTCGTTTTTCATTATTTTTGATTAAGGCAACAGCTTACACAATTTTTTTTCGCTTATCATTTAAACATAGCTTACAAGGTATGGACACGGAAAAAAAAAAACAAAAATTCATACAAGTATTTTGTTTATACGGTATAAGTATAGGTATATGTATATATATATATAGGGGTTTATCACTGACTAAGCCTAGGATTTAGAAAAAAATATCAAACGTCATCATATATCGCATATATCAACTTGAAATTCTCCTCTCTCTAATCTCTCTTCTGTGGTTTTTTGTTTTTTACACATTTATAAGCATATAGTAAGTAGTTATCATTATTTTTTAAGGCTTCGTTGGGGAGCAAAGAGCAAACAAAAATACGTTACGCATAGAAAAGAATTGAACAAATTAAAATTAATAATTACTGATGCGGATGTGACTGCTCGCAGTTGATCACTGCGCTCGCTCTTCTCTCTTACTCTCTCTCTCTCTCGTTGCAGGCTTGCAATGGAATGTTATCGATAAATGATATCGTATCAAAAAGTTGGGTTATGTACAGTTGTGCAAGTGCCACTACTTTCTTTCTTACTTTCTTCTCGCGTGTGTTGGGTTCTTTTGTGTGCTCTCCTCGCTTCTTTAATCGTTAAAACTGTTTAATGATAGTTACTTGTTAATTGTTACTGCTTCTTGCTTCATGAGGTAGTCAAGCCACAGGCTGGATGCCGCTCCAGGCGGACTTGGGATCTTGGGGGGGGGATATATAGATACAATATATAGGGATGGGATTTTGGGGCTGTTCGGCGGATGATATTCGAGTGGTCCTGGGGATATATAGGGATCTTTGGGTTCGGGGGAAACTCAGCTATTGGAAGAACTTGGATTTGTAATTAAAGAGGAAAAATGGAAATTTTTACTTTTACTCTGATCAAAATTAAAAACAAATAGAAGATATAGAAATTAATATAGAAATTTTGAATGATTTTGGAAGAAGGTATTACTCTTTTTGATGGGGACTGGGAGGAAGGGAACTTGGAGGGATCTTCTTCTGCTTTCCTGCTTTTGCTTCTGCTTTTGCTTAGTCGATGAGTGGCGGCGTTTAGGTTTAAGATTAGATTGTTTTTGTTTTTTTTTATATTTAGCACCAGTAGTCAACGTGGGCCCAGGCCGGATCCTGCTCCTCGCCCAGCTGCAGCTCCATTTCCAGCTCCAGCTCCACCTGCTGCTCCCGATCTCGATCACGTTCCTGCTGCTGCTGCTGCTGCTGCGACTGCTGCTGATGAGGATGCTGTGGATGCTGTGGATGCTGTTGATGATGGCCGGTGGACTGATCAAAGGCGGGTAGCATCAGGTCGCGGTCCCGTTCCCGTTCCCGATTCCGATCCCGCTCCCTGTCCGGCGGCGCCCTTCCTCACGCCAGGCCCACGCCGTTGGTTATGAACGCGGTGGCTGTGTCCAGGTCCACATACTCCCCGGCCACGCCCTCGTCCACCAGCTGCGACAGCAGATCCGAAGCATAGCAGCCGCTCTTCATCAGCATCAGCTGATGATCCTCGTCATAGCAGGACGTCATGCCGACACCAACGCCCACGCCCACACCCACGCCAACGCCCACATTGCCCAGGCCAATGCCATTGACGCCATGATGCTGCAGACCCTGATGGAAGTCCATCAGATGGTTGTTGTTGTTGTTGTTGCTGCTGCTGCCGTTGTTGTTGTTGTGACTGGCCACATTCGGAGGCACCACACTGGCCATGTTCAGGCCATTGATGCCGCACGGCGAGGGCAGGACGGACACAGCATGCTTGATGTCCGGAAAGCCATCGCTGGGCTCGAAAAGGAACCGCTCTGCACTCAAGGCGGTGGTGTAGGGACTCTGCGAGTCCACCAGTTCGTTCTTCACAAACTCAATGGCGCTGGACGTGGTGGTGTTGTTGAGGCTGGTGTTGTTGTTGTTGTTGCTGCTGGCATTGCTGCTGCTGTTGCTGCTGCTGTTGACGCTGGTATTGTTGTTGTTGCTGCTGGGATTGTTGTTGTTGTGGTTGCTGCTGCTCAGGCCATCGCAGTTGGGCACATAGTCGGAGAGCAGGCCGGGACTGGGATTTGGCTGCTGCTGCTGATCGAGGTTGCTGCTGCTGCTGGCGGGATTCAAGGACTGTTGCTGCTGCTGATTGAGCTGCTGCTGCTGTTGCTGCTGCTGCTGCTGCTGCTGCTGCTGCTGGTAGCCGGCATGCTCAAACTCCTGGGCACTGGGCGATGGCTTGCAGTAGCCATTGGGCAGCTGCTGGGCCATCGCCGCTGCCGTCTTGGAGCCAAACTTGAAGGTGGCCATCGATGGTATGCTCTGCACCCGCTGCTGACTGTTGCTGCTGCTGTTGTTACTGGTTGCTCCACCACTTGTAGTCCCATTCCCACTCGCTGCCTCGTCCAGCTCCAGCTCGGCCAGGTACTTGTGAGCCGGCGACTGGAGCAGGTGTGCGGGCAGCTGACAGCCGCCGGCATGCAGGCATCCATGAGATTGCAGCATGTCCATCAGCTTGCGACGCTCCGTTTCGAGGAGACGCACCTGGTTCTTTAGCTCCACATTCTGATTGTCCAGCACTTCGGACTCCTTGATCAGGTTCTGGGTGCGTTCGCGCTTCTTCATCCGGCACTTGGTGGCCGCAATCTTATTCCTTTCGCGACGCCTCCTCCGGCGATCCTCATCCTCGGGCGTCAGGCCCTTGGGCTGCGAGCCCTTGGTCTCGCTATCCTCGTCGCTGGACTCCTCCAGGTCATCGTCATTGGCATTGCTCATATTGCCGCTGTAGTGCTGGCTGCTGCTCCCGCCGCTGTTGTGTCCGTTGTGGTTGCTGCTGCGACGCGAGCACTTGGAGTGCGGCTGCTCTGAGCCAGAGCTGGAGTCGCAGGTGGAGAGCTTGCGTTTGCTCTGGATGGAGAGCTTGAGGCCTTCCTTGATGAGGCGAGAGCAGGTCTGTGGAGGAGAAGGAAGGAAGGGGGTTTTTCGATATATTTTTTTATAAAATTTTAAGATTTTTAAATTATTTTTTCTTATAATTAGGTTTTTAAGATTGTTTAGTGATTTTTTACTCATTAAACGTCCTTCGTGAACACATGTTCCCACACACAACCCTCGGTTAGTGGCCCCCGAAAAGCGGTTTGTCACCAATTGCCAAAAGCGGGTTGTCCCCATCATATATCTGCCAAAGAAGGCAGCCCCAGGTTGCCCAAGTCCACTGACTTGCTGACATTTCAAACAGACTTCATGCTCTCTTTGAGATCGATCGACAAAGGCATCTATAAAACCTCAGAGCTTATCAAATCTCTCAATGATCCTTTTCTTTATCTTCTAGGCGAGTTTCCCCCCTAAGGATTGAGTGATCTGTGATAAGTTATGCCCCAGAAGTGAGAGCTTCGACACAGTTTCGCAAGAGTTGTGGCATGCCGCCCTTCAGGGCGTCAGGTAGATATGACGAATCGCGGCCCCCTTTTTTTTTCGATTTAAAGAGGAGATTATCTCCACCGGGCAGCGGCATTTTCAGCTTTGTTTGTTTGTGATTTACTTCAGCAACCTTTTTTTTGCGCAGCTTAGGGCTTGGCTCTGGAATGAGGCTCAAGTTTTGGGTTTCGCTTTGGGTTTGGGTTTGGGGACACACACACTCGAGTTTAGCGAGTTTGCATGAATTATAAATACTACAGATAGAAATCTGCGAGGGACACGCCCCAGAGGTGACTCTACTCTCTCCCGGCAAGTGCAACCTCTAAACAACAACCTCGAAACAACAACCTCGAGAGCAACTACTGGCACTGGGCCAGGGAGCTCCATTTATGGAGATCAGGACAGGGAACAGATGGTCATCGTTGCAAGTCGGCACTGGCACTCGGCACGTTGTCAACTTTCGTTCAACAATCGCTGATTGACAACTGCACCAGCACCAGAGAGGGCTGGGGCTCGGTTATATGAGCTGAGGAGATGCCCTAACTAAGGGCAAAAAATCACTTACTTGCTGTCTGTGTGCCGGCAGAGGCTGGATAGAGAAATTTGCTAGATCACGAGTTGTAAACCTTTAAAATATTAAATATTAGTCTTAAGTTGAGAAAGAGACCACTTTGTCTCACCCTTATTTAATAAAATTTAAATACTGTATACTTTTCGTGTGCCGGCAGAGGTTGGACAGAGAAAATTTCTGGGTCACGAGTTTTCAATCCTTCAAATATTAGTGTAAAATTGAGGCAGAGACCACTTTGTCTCACTCTTATTTGTGGGAATGTAAATACTGTGTATATACTTTCCGTGTGGCGGCAGAGGCTGGGTCACTCTTTTTTTTTAAACTCTTCATATATTTAAATTTCAAAAGTTTCCTAGATTTTAAAGCTCATATTCCCTGCTGAAAGTTAATATCTCACAATAAATCATCTCGCTGCCATGGCATCCATCAGCGGTTCGCTGTCAAACTTGTGCCTTCAATTAGCCCTTTCAATCCGCAGCTCATTGAATTGTCGGCCAGACCCCTGATATTTATTCCCTTGTTATTTTTTATACATATTTTTTTTTCACCATGTTTGTGTTGTCTCTGGTCGAGAAATTGTTCGGATGCCACTGGCCCCCAGTCCCCAGTCCCCTGTCTCGATTTCTTTCGACTTCTGTTAATTTTTTGGGGTTCATTTGAATTTTAGGCACGCTGCCTGCCTGCCTGCGCTTTATTTATTGACCCAGAAATCAGATAAATACAATTTTTTTGGTTTTGCTTTTGTTTAAAAAAAAAAAGCGACAAGTAAAAAACAAAATGCCGAAATCATAATAATCGCATGCGACTGGCCAAATTGGAGCCAGCATGGAGCACATGACCATATGGTCATCGGACAAGTTGCTGCTGGTGGAAACTTCTGCTGGAAAATTGTGCAATTGCGTTGGGAGACGGCACACAGGTTCGTGGCTGTTGGTATCTCTGTATCTGTATCTGTATCTGTATCTGTATCTCTGTGCCGAGCCTTTCTTTGCACTTCGCATCGCTGCAACTTTAGTCGCAAAAATTCGAACGAAATGGCAAGATTTTTTCGGTTGGCAAATTTGCATTTTGTTTGTCTTCTGTTTGCACATTTTTGCACATTTCACTCGCGGTTTCTGTTTGCCGTTCTTATAATTTTCCCTCGCCTCACAATTTCCCCATTTGCGGTTGCGTTCGTTCTTTTCGTTTTCGGCAACATTTTTTGGGCAAATATTTGGCGGAAACACACATTCGATGAGTCCCCCGGGGTCACAAATCTCCTGCTAATTGTGCGAAAATACTTTATACTTCATTAGCATGCACAGGGAGAAATAAAATAACGAAAAGTACGCCGAAACAAGACATTGTTAGCGAAACTTTAATGCCATACTTAAATGTAAATTGCGTGGCATTAAAGCGAAAAAAAAAACAAAAAGGCAAAAACGAACCCCAACCTTTGAGCTGCGAAAAGTATTTCGGCACGGAAACATTGAAACGTGTGCGTTCGGCTATTAAATTTCTCTCTCAAATTAAAGTGTAAGTCCACTTGTTTATTTTATGTCTTTGTACATGGAAACATGTTTACTATTATTTACTATTATTTTTCTGTCTTGTTATCTTATCTCTGGGGGCTCTCAAAAACTCAGTTGATTCATTTTTATATAAAGTTTAGGCCCATTTATTCGGTTTTTTGAATGTCCTGCTTTTTTACAGATGGTTATTATATGTTATATATGTTAATAAATTAAAATGAAATTAATTCCTGTAAAGTGCACAAAATGTGCTGTAATGCTAACCAAATGCACCAAATGCTCTGTTAAGACCACCAAATGCACTGTAAAGTGCGCAAAATGTAATGTAAAAGACACAAAAAGTGTTGTAAAACGCATAAAATGTGATGTAAATCATACCAATTGCACTTAAAGAACCAAATGCGTTGTAAAACGCACAAAATGCTCTGTAAGATGCACCAAAGGCACTGTAAAGTGCACAATGCGTACTGTAAAGTGCACAAAATGTGCTGTAAAACGCACAAAATTCTCTGTTAAGAGCACAAACTGTGCTGTAAAGTACACAAAGCGTGCTGTAAACGCACTGAATGCTCTGTAAAGTGAAAAGAAAGTCCTGTTAAGACCTCAAAACGATTTCTAGGACGCCAAGAAATAATATTTCTTTGGTAAAATCAATATAAAATGTATCCTTTTAAGAGTTAACACCAACTTAAACCCCGAAGACAATGAATATCCCTTAAACAAACTTAATTTAACCCTATATTATTAACTGGCCTTTAAGAAACCTCCCTGTGATTTGTAAACCAGTTCTATTTGCCTCAAGGGGTTCTCCTTATATTAATTATCCTTTTAAACAAAATTAAAGTTAAATGCAGCTGAATTTATTATTTATTTTCCCAAAGCACTTGCATCTTTTCAATCCAACTTCTATTCCATTCTATCCGGTCATTCATCCAAGCATTCATTCATTCATTTATTCATTTATTCGATGACTGTTTTTGTCGCCCACGCGGCCGCAGCCGTGCAAAATCGGCCCACGCACTCTGCATCTTTTTTTTACTCTCCACTGGCCATTGGCCGGCGTCTTGCTGTCTTTCTGTCCGTTTGTCCGCTTGTCCGTAAGTTTGTCCCCTGTCCGGCCGGCGTCTTGTGTTTTTTGCGGCGACGTCGGCGGCGGCGGCGGCGGAGTGGGCGTCAATTGCGAGACGCAGCTTGAATTGATTTCACTTTTTGCGGCGGCATTGCGTTCGAGTATCTGCAACTGCATCTGCATCTGTAAATATGTATCTGAGCGAGTGCGAGTGCGAGTGTGAGTGTATCTGGGGGAGAATCACACTCTTGACTGACTGGCTGACTGACATTGGCCTTAATGAGGCACGTAACTGCGGCCGCTTGGTGTCAACTTTAGCGATTAATTCGCATACGAAGCGGGCGCGGATTGCACTTGCCACGCGGCAATTAGAGGCCGCATCCCTCGGCTAGATAGATGATAGATATATAGAGATGCACTTGCACTTTCCCCCGCGCTCTCCCAACTAATTGGCAGGTGTCTGTGCCCACACACACACAAAGTGTAAGTGTGTGTATCTTTGTGATTTATGATTATTACTTCCAACGAATTTATAGGCAAACGAGAGGGAGAGGCCTTTTTTTTTTGTTTCTTTTTTTTTCAATTTGTTTTCCAACACAAAAATTTCTCATAAATTAGAGACTGCACTTTTGCCTCCCATTTCTGGGGAATCTGCTTTATCGGTTGTTGATTTTCGGTTCGGTTCAGAGCTCTTGTGTTGCATCTTGAGCTTTTTCTGACCATTCTGTCGCCTTCAATTGCAATTTAATTAATGACTGATTGATGGCAGTCAAGCTGGATCGTTTGTCTTTGATTTATATGGCCAGTTAGTGTCAATTTTAATGTTAAAAGTACTCAATGGAAGGGAGCTTTCGTATAAAATCAAGTAAAAATATGAAAGAAGAATGTTTTAGTTGAGAAATATGCCAGAATTAGCTGTTAAACTGAAGGTAGAGGCTGGGCAGAGAAATTTTCTGCCTTAACTAGATAGAAGACTGAAAAAAAAAAGTACTTTTCCTGCTTAAGCTTATATTTATGACTTTTAATTAATATAAAAATGGAAACTGCTATCAATATTAATTAAATAAACCCCCTTAAAATTTTTTTATATATTTTAATTGCCAAAAAAATTACCTGTTGAACGCTGGGCGTCGAGGCTGTGCCTGCTGGCGAGTCCAATGGCGAGCCCGAGCAACTGGAATGACTGCTGTCCTGCGAGTGCAACTGCAAGGAAAGAAATATTTCAAAATATTAAGTATACGCATCAAGTATACGCCTTGCAAAAGATATACTAACCTGGCCATTGGGATGACCATTGAAGTGACGCACTGTGACTACCGGCGTGGAGGCGGCACTGCAGGTGGCCGATGAAGCGCCGGAGGCCGAGAGGGCCGCCGAAACCGCCGCCGTCGCCGAGCCGAAGCTATAGTTGTCCAGCGGATTGGTCATGGCGATTAGCGAATTGAGGATCTCCGGGGTTTTGGGGGTGTGAGCGCCCAGGCCTAGGCCGCTGCTCTCGATGCTCAGCAGCGAGGCTGCCGGTATGTTTGAGTTGAACATGGCTATCGTTGGTCGATTATTGATCGGTTATCGATTACAAAAAAAAATAATAAACAAAAAACTAAACGTAACTCTGCTCTCTATATATTATATATATGCTTTCTTTCGTTTTCTTCCTTTTTTTTTTATGCTTAAATCACAGTTGAAGGCCTACGCGTTGCACTTGTTGGTTTTTGGGTCTAACTCAACAAGTCTTCATCTATCTCTATATATATCTGTATCCTTTTAGATCTCTATAGATATATATATATATCTTTCTCTCTAAGTAGAGTGGTTTCTGGGAGGCACACTTATCACAAGCTTTCCTTCTAGAGTTTTGTTGCTTTTTCTGCTATTTTTGTGGGAGTGTCGCCGATGATCCATCGGTTACGTTTCCGTTTCCGTTTTCCGTCTTCCTTGGGGCTCTCGCTCCCCCGATCTGATCTCCCGCGATCTGTGTTGTTGCCCGGAGCACTAGGGCCGAGCGAATGCGTTGAACAGCCGGCAACTCGCTTCACATCGGTAGCGAATCTGCAAAAAACAAAAACAGAGAGAGCGTAAGTAAATGAGAAATATCAGAGAAAGAGAAAAACTCAGTGGGACCCAGAGAGATCCAGAGAGAGTCACGTATGTCAACGTAAACAAAAGCAATTAAATTATAAAATAAACTCGGCTAAATTGATTTATGTAAGTCAGCGTGTCGTCGCGATGCGCGTGTCACGCGATCGAGCGCTCTGGAAATCACGCTTGCGATCACGATCCTAACGTGATTGATCACGCACCAAGAAAAGCCCCCTTGTCCAGCCTCTTAATGGATGCCACACGATGCCTCCGTCTTCGTCTCCGTCTCCCAATTAAGCCATTAATCGTTTAATTGAGATCGGGCACACTTTTATGCACAATTAAAATAACAAGAAATAACACAAAAAATAACTAAAACTATTAATTAATAAGAAGACTAATGAAAAGGGGGCATTCCATTCCTCAGGGGTTCGTCGCGAGGTGAAGGTGAGCAGAAGGAGAAACTGCAGCGACGGCAATTGAAACGGAATTGAAATGCAATTGAAGGCAATCATCCATGAATTCGCTTGACTCCCGAGAACCTCTAAGAAAAATAATATATTGTACTGGCCAAGCTGGAAGCTTAAAATATGGGTAAGTGGACGTCTACTGTTATAATCTCACATTTTTAATTGAAAAAAAGGGTGATTAATAACTTTAAAAAGATATAACAATCATTATGAAGTTCATCCGTTTTTATAATAATTTTTAAACAGAGGAAAGTCCGTATTTTAATGGAAATTAAATTAATACAGACCCTAAAAAAATAAACATGACCCAATTAAGATGGGAAAAATAAATAAAATCAAGCAAAAAGTGGAAAAAAAGCTAAGAAAGTACCTATAATTCCCAAGTATAAATTCAGCGACACACAGCATTGTTTAAATGTAATAATTTAATCAAAGTAGTTGCAGGGAGTGCATTAAAATTCCGAAGTACAAATTCAGCACACACAGTCACACATTGCTTAAATTTATGAATTTATTCACAGTTGTTGCAGAGAGTGTACTTAAAATTCCCAAGTACAAATTCAGCGTCACACATTGCTTAAATTTATTAATTTATTCAAAGTTGTTGCTTAAAATTCCCAAGTACCAATTCAGCAAATTTAATAATTTAATCCCGTGCTCCCTTTGTGGTTTCCACAACACACTTTTCAACCCCTTTTCATCCCTCCCCCACAAAACTCCACTTCATTCATTTTAGAGAAATTCCAGCCTCTGCGGAATGGATGTTTCTTCCCGCATATTTTCAATATGAACTATATATATCAGGGGGGTAACTTAATGTGGTGGTTTGCCCCTGGAAAAGGGGGGCGAATTTCGCTCAAAATGCAAATTGAGGCTGTCAAACTTCAAAAGCCGAAAAACAGAACACAGAAGAAGAAAAAAAATCTCATTTGGGGCTTGTGTGCGATTTTAGACGCTGCCTTTTGACCATTTATCATATGGCCAGAAGTGTCTGCACTGCCATTATATATTGATATTGATGCACTGCAAGAAAAGTTAAGGATTTCATAAAGAATATTAAAATATTTGAGGATTTTTTGCATAGTTTATATTTGTATAAAAGATTTTTAAAGGAGATTTATCAATTTATATTTATATCTATTATATTATATATATTTTTTATATTTAATTTTTTTTTTTACCAGTGCCCTGACATTTGTGTTTATGTATGCGTGACATGCTCTATAAGTTTTAGAGCTCCCCTCTCTCGTTCTCTCTGTGGCTTCCAAAAAACCGAAAGCCAAAAAGGCGAACCGAACAACCGAACAACAAAATGAAGGCAGAAAAAAGAATTATGATTTATGACTTTCGCATGTTTCTTTATATATTTTTATTTTTATTATTTTCATTTTTTTTGTTCTGCTTTTCTTGGGGTTCGAGGGGGGTTTGTTTGAGTTTTGTGAGAGCTTTTAATGCCTGGCCTTTGCCTTTGATGTGTTGGCTCTGCTGGCTCCTTTCCCCCTCTGAGTTGCTGCGCTGCAACGAAAATCACTTTTGACATTCGCCTGAACACAAATCGTTGCGATTTGGCTCGGGGTCTCTCTCTTGGCTTCCAATTCCAATTCGAAAATCAAAAATCGCAAAATCCACTTCCACTTCGACTTGGACTTGAAGCCAAAGCGCGCTCATTTTGACCAAATGCGGCGGAGACGTCAACGTCAAGTCGGCATCGGCATCGGCGGCATCGACACAGCGCACATGCGTGGCCTCCCCGAGAATGGAGAACATTTGGGGTCATGGCGACCCCCGATGCCAACTGAAAGCGAATAAACTAGAAAACTCGCACTTAAATCCGGCTCAGGAGCAGTGGAAAATATTTTAAAAATATTTAAACAAAGGGTATTCCTTCTGATTATAAACCAAATATTTAAAACCACAACCTTAAGCAGGTTTTTAACTCTCTTTAAGGCCCTTGCCCTCTCCTAGTATCACATACTTCCTCAAAAAATGTCAAATTTTCATACAAGATTACCCTTTGAGTGGTTAATATCCAATGCCAGCCCATGTGTCCCATCACAAATGTTTTCTATTGATTGCGTAAATTTCTATCAAGCGATACGATGCGATACGATCTTAAATGTGCTGTCCAGCTGACTTGAGATTGCGCATACGCCGCGTTGCCTGCTCGAGTCGTTTGTCAAGCACTCTTTTTTTCTAAAACCCGATAAGTTGACAGGCCGGCCGGCGCCCAGCAGGATTTCAGACAACACAAAAAAAAAAAAACCGTAGCTGACTGCACTTGCCACATTGACATTCCCCAGTTCCCCAGTTGTTGCCACTTTGGAAAATAAAGTCATTTGCGGCTGATTTGTGGCCGGCATGTGAATTGCCCTCAAGTGTGCGAGTTTTTGCTGCCGATTCTCGATCGATCGATCGAGAACAGAGAACAGAAGCTTGCGCAACGTTCGATGAAGATATATGGAGAGAGAGATCGTGTGGAGATCGTTTGGAGATCGACTCGAAGACCGAGTCACTGGGGTGTCCCACAGGCCATGAATATGCGATGGAGGTGGCCAGAAAATTCTTGTCATCGATCAACTAATAATCATCAACTGCTAAGGAATGTATCGATCGGGGCATTAAATCGGAATATTCTAACGGAAATAGCTTTGTTTTATTACCCTGTTAAGGCAGTATAGTTAGCATTAACACAAGTTACCTAAGGCGATTGCTAATCAACTGATTTAACGATCAATTCGTAGGCATCTCAATTATATGAGTATTCTAATGTTATCGATTAAATATCGATATGTAAGACTGACAAAAGGCCGGAAAATTAGCCTGAATTAAAACTAAAGATACATGTTTATCAATTCAATTCCTATTTATCGCGCCTTTTCCAAATCGATTCGTACGCATTTCAATTATTTAATTATTCCAATGATATCGTTTAATTATCGATTAAAAATTAAATACTTGTGATTGAAAATGAGCCGGACTTATCAGTTTCATAATGAATCTTACTGATCCCACTTCTTTCTTTGTATCACTTCTATCGATACCCAGCTTGAATATTAACTTAGCCTTTTGTTATCGATTTATTGTGCCTTTTTTCACACGCACTACTCCTGCCCATCGATTGGCATTCATTGACTTGAATCATCCGCTGTAGTTAAGCAATTTGAATGCGATTATTACACTTGCATTGGTCACGTCCTCGCCGGCCAGCTATGCTAATCCGAATACGAATATATTCGAAATATCCCAAAAAGTGTGACTGACTGACTGATCGATGGCGATGGCGATGACTCAGATTCCCGTTCCATTTGCATACGATTAGGTAAATTCGATCGGGCCGCAAGTGAATGAATTATGCAGTCTGGAGCTGGAGGGCGTCGATATTGCACAATCGGGTGGCGAGTGTGGTGAGTGTGGCGAGCGGCGAGTGGCGAGCGTTATATTAATAACACTTCATAATTGCGATACATAGAGGAGTACGGATCGTGGCCCGGACCTGCATTTATCATCGTATCGGCGTGTGTGCGGGGCGTGCGATGCGAGTGAGTACGCTGCATACTTTGTGCATTCAGCATTTGACTTATTGTATTGTGTGAAAAAGTATATATATTTATTTTGTCCGCACATCTGCCGCCGCCGCGAACGTTTATCGGCTTTTTGCTCCGCTTACGTGCTACGTGCCTCGCTCGCGCTCCGCATTTCACACGAGCGAACACGCAAAAAGGCCAGAAACGCCGGCGAAAAGCCGTCAATAAAGGCGGGTTCGAAGCAAAAATGGGGAGGGAAGACATTTTTTAAAACAGTTTGGAAACGATTGGTTTATAAATTATGAGGGAAAACTGAGTTGCATTATAAAGATGAGAAAATACAACAAAAAGTACTGCTTCTGATACTTTTAGTTCAAACTTAGATAATTTATCGATTAAATCGATAGTGTTAAAATGCTGGACAGATTTTTAAGCATTGTATAATAAATTTCCCATAAAAAAGCAAAGTAATGGCTTATTTTCGATATTTAATACATAAATCATCGATTAAGTTGATTTTTTATGGATGAATGAATAAAAAATAAGTACTCTTTCGATATTTCCTAAATAATTTATCGATAAAATCGATTAAATAAAATTGTTTAAACTTGGTAATGTATTTAATAACACTTTTTCAATGAAAACAACACTGTTATCGAAATTTCTCGATATTTCCAAGATAAATAATCGAATAAATCGATTGCATACAAATCTTAGAATTTTGTAAGGCATTAAATAACTCATTTCCGAACCGTTTTAAATTCACTGGTTAATTTTCTTTTACCGAAGCATCGTTTCCCCTTCAAAACATAATCAAAGTCTGACCAAAATCAAGAAAATCGATATCACTTTCGATATTAACTCGTAGCTAGTAAAGTTCTGCTTCAATTCAAACTTTTCATTCATTTCTCTAAGTAAGTTCCAAGTACTTCCCCTGCCTGGGTCTCTGCTCCACATTGAATGCCACTTACATATCGATCTGACCATTATTCTTTTGCATCTATCCATAGATGAACATACACATATTCATACATATCCATTGCCACATATCTGCAGTAATTCGTTTCACAGTCAGAATCAGATTCTCGCACATATCTCGAACGGATTCCGGGGAATTCCGAGGAGTTTGCTTGCCGCTCTACCAGCTCTGCCCTGCATTTTTCCTGCGTCATCGGATTCCGCTTGACAATCCTTTGCAATAAGGGAACAGAGGATTGTAATATGCTCGTAAAATGAAAAAACTTTGCCAACTTTGTTGCTGTTGCCTGTGCCCCCCCTTCTATTATTGCTTCTCTTCTCTCTGGTCTTTGGGCCGAAATGGATTTTAGCAGAAAGTAGTTGGCCATTATTCCGCGTGGGTGTCTCTCTCTCGCTGTGTATGGACTCTGGCCATAAAAATAAACTTTCGTTGTGCGGCGTCGACGACGACAATCGCTGGCCCGAAGCTTAATTAAAAGCCAGAGCAAACAGAGACACACGGAATAGATCCAATAGATACTAGGAAGGGATACGAGGGCGAGCTGATATTCTTTTTTGTCTTTTCTAATTAAGTGTCAGTGCAGGCAGCAAATCTGCTCGAAATTTACACTTTAATTGGGCATTTAGATAGTGTATATCTATATCGGCCTTTGATTAGTTTCCTAATTGCACGCCGGGGTGGGTGTGCTGAGGCTGAGGGGCTATTAACATAAAAGTTGACGAAACCAGAGATTGGGGACGACGCAGAGTCCACTTCCTTAAGCGATCCGCATTCACGCCCCGACGACCGCCCGGCTGGCCTGCCTCTCGGAGACCATCTGAAATTGGGCCGCGTGGCGATTCAATTAATTTATTATTCACTTAAGAGCGCCACGGGGCAGGGAGCAGGGAGCAGGGAGCAGGGAAAGCGGATAGCGGATGGCGGATAGCGCACATAAAAATGTTATAAAAATTAAGCGCACACTGGCAGAGACACTAAACGGAGGAGGAGAGGAGAGCGAGCTGAAAGCCGAAAGAATTCTTTTCGCACATTGCGAATGCCGCCCGCAGTCGTGCCAAAAATGTCCTGACAGCGGGATGTGAGCGCTGACACAGGGACAGGGCGATTGCTATCGAAGGGGGATTGAGTTGGAAGGGGGGGTTGGGCTTTCAGATGGAGAACGCGTGGCGCAAGTTTTACAGTTATAAGCATTTCCGTGCACGTTCCAAGCGTTAAATTTGAGAGCCGCAAAAACAGACAAATAGAAATATGCAAATTGTTCCAGAAAATGAAAGTAATAAAAAAAGGCCAAGGCGAAGCGAAAAGTACCCTAGAAAGTGGTTTATACCAAATACTTGCAGATAAAGTTATTAGTTAAGTTAATTAAATATATATGTTTGGTATATTTCTTTAATATTTAAGAAGAGTTTCTTTTTAATGTTGCCAGCATCCTCATCAGTACCCTTTTGAATGGAATTTTTGGTTCTAAACTCTCTTTCAAAACTTGTTAAATATATATTCATCAAGAAACAGGGTACTTTCTAATATATTCTTATTATTAATATTACGTATTTAGGTAGTCGTCGAAGTTAATCGATATAAAATCGATAATTGCATCATCAGTCCTTTTTTTTAATTTTTGGGACTAGACCCTCGCTCAAAGCTTGCTTAAACTTAAAATATATTAATCAAGGGTAAAGCCACTATCTTATATATTTTTATTGCTAGTAATTTTAATTCTTTAAAAAGTCTTCGAAATAAATCGAGTTAAAATCGATAATTACATCATCAGTACCTTTTTTATAAACAAAACTCTCATAAGCTTGCTAAATATATATTAATCAAGGAACCTAGGTAATATCTAAACAAATAATTATTATAATTATTACTTCTTTAAACAGTCATCAAAGTTAATCGATTAAAAATCGATAATTCCATTTAAATAAACCTTTATATTTTTGATTATTATTATCTCTTTAAACACTTAGTTGTAAAGCTGACTTAATCGATTTATTTATTTATTTATCGATAATTTTCGCTTATATACCATCTCTAGTCAGCCTCCCCATCGAGGGTATCTATTGCCTATCGCCTGGCCATAAAATTCAAACTGTCGTAGGCGAGAAGTGAATGAAATGCCTTGGAAATGGAAAATTATGGAAATGAATTGGTTTTCTTTTCCGAGGGAGTAGTGAGGGAGTAGTGAGTGAGTAGTAACCACCATCTGGGGGGTTGCAAGTTACTCTAGACCTTTATCAATGCTTTTGGAATGCGCGATTGTGTAATCGCGAAATTCGGGAAGTATCTTCCTATCTAGATAGCTTCTCCACCGAGCTGCATCCACCTGTGACTACTCTGAGTCACTCTACTCTGCAGATAAGGAAGTACCTGAAGTGCAGCCTTTGGAGTTCTTTCTATTTTTTTTTTTGTAGTGCGTGAGCGTCGTCGTCGCCGTATCTTTGTATCTGCAAGGACGTTGGCAATCAGAGAACTTTCATTAAACTTTGTGTGTGTTGTTTTTTTTATTATCGGGCTTATCAGCTCAGTGGCTGTGTCAGAAGATGTCTTATCGGAGGAAAAACACGAGCACGAATCTTATCTGCGGGCCAGCCCTGCGCTCGCTTCTCTAGGTTGTCCCGTTTCGAGTTCGATTTCGATTTCGATGTTGCTGTTCTGTTTCGATTTTGGCGGAATCTAATTAATTTCCAGAGCTAATTCATTTTGTGACATCGTTGCGATTTATGCTGATTAAGGTGACATTATCGGCCCTGCTCGCCGTTTGCGAGTTTCCTTTTATTTATTGTTATTTATGGGCACTTCTTGTGGCCTCTCTTTCTTTCTGCTTTTTTGTGTGTGGAATTTTATCAAAAAGAGCTTGGGCTTTTTGTTTGCTTTTGGCTCTTTTCGGATGGCTTTTCGTCCAAAGCCATTTAGAACACTTTTCGCACCTCGTTCTTGGGGGCGAAAGATACATTTGTATCTGAACGCTGGCCATGCGACAGCTGTCACTGCGCAGAGCGATCTCTGAGATCTCTCCGTGGCCAGCTCATCATCATCATCATCTTCATCGAGATCATAACGTTCATCGTCATCTTGGTGATTTTTATGAAGGAATTCGCATTAAAAATGTTTATTGTGTTTATTTATTGCGAACGAGAATCGAGAACGGCCGAAATGGAAGCACACACAAAGTAGATCTAATGGATTTCAGAATCTTCTGTGTGTTTGCTGTAACCGAAAAAAAGAAGAAAAGAAATAAAATACAAAGCAGAGGCGTCTCTGCGAAAGGGGGGCACACTTGTTCGTGCTGGACAAAGCCAAAAGCCAAAGGCAGCTGGCAGCTGGCTGTTAGGTGTCCGCGATTTCGGGGAAATCCTCAGATCGTTTGCAGTTCAAGGGATTTCCAGCACTGGCAAAAAAATCAGGGTTCTAAATAAATATAATTAGTAAGAAAATGTTATTATTTTATTATTCTACCATGTTTTTCTGTCTCTGCAAAGAACAATGAGCTACAATCCAGTTAAAAACCCGAATATATGTAACTGCAATTGCTGGTTAAAGTAAAATTAATTAAACAATCGAAACAAAATCACATGGAAAGTGAATATTGTTTAATTAAAAGCCATATTGTTGTTTATTTTTTGGCTCTGCCCCTTTGTATTACACACTTTTATGCCGAAATTAAATTGAAGATAAACATTCCGGTTCCTTCTAGGATGTTTACTTTATTATTTCTGGCTGGACTTTGACTTTTAATTAAAATAAATTTGCCGATTTGCCAGGGGTTGCAAAGGGGAGTGCCAGAAAAAAGCTCTGAAAAGGGATTTGGGAATTATAAGTGGTGAGAGGAGAGTGAGAGTGAGCAGGTGTTAAGGACAAGGGAGGCCACATCAATTAGCGGACGACAAATGTGTCCCAAATGTATAGAAAAAGACCACGCCCATTGCACCCACATAGTTCCGACAAAGGAACCCACGCCGAGCACACAAACACATGTGGCTTGGCATGTCCTTGACACATATCCTGGCATTTGCTAAGCACGCACATTCCCCACACATGTGGAGGTCCTTAAATGTGCGAGGCAACGCCTTGCGGGGCTTCTTCTTCGCGAGAGCCTGGCCCTAATCCATTTGAGCTCTCCCTCTCTTCCTCTCTCTCTCTCTCTCTCTCTCTCTCTCTTTGCCAAGGATAATAAAAGCGAATTCTCCTACTTTATGGCCGAAGCGCAAAACTTTTGTGGCTTCCTCTCATGTGCGAGCGCGTTTCTGGTAATATAATCCTAATGGAATTTACACTCAAACTTTACAATGGCAGGGCAACAATAGCGAGGACACAGCGTGTCCTTTGTCGCTGGCAGGGATCTCCTCCGGATATAGGGAGGAACGAGAGCCAACGGAAGGATATGGGAGGAAACGAGATCCAAAGGAGGAACCAAATAGAGTTGAAATTACATCCGAGAGAGCTTCAAACAAGGACGACTTTGAATCGAAATTGAAATTGAAATGAAGTTAGCAAGGAAAGTTTAGATTAAAAAATACATTTAAAAAGAAAATTAAAAAATATAAAATAGAGGGTAATATTTTTTGTAATATTGCAAACAAGAAAATATAAAAAAAGGCTAGATTAAGCCACAAAATTATAATTATCATACTAAGCGTGTGCCAGCAGAGGCTGGACAGAGAAAAATAAAAAAAATGTAAATCCAACAAGTTTTCCATATAATAATATTCGAATTTAAAATATAAAGAAACAGAATGTGTTTTTAATATATTTAATATTTAAAAAATTAAGGAAAATTAATTCCCCCAAACAAAAGACTCAAAATTAAGCCATAAATAATATTTCATCCATAAAACCCATTTGAAAATTGAGCTCTTTTGCCACTCAAAAAAGCACCAAACATATTGCCACCAAATGCTGTCTCGCTTGAGTTTCCAGGGGCTTTAGGTTTTTCTCTTTTTTGTTTTATATTTTTTTCCCCCGTTTCGAATACAACTGATTCGGATTCAGATACGGACTCGAATTTGAATAGCGATCTGGCTGAAGGTCAAGTGCATTAAGGCGCAACGGAAACGAGGCGAAATGGAAATGTTAAATGGCATCGAAAATAGTTCGAGAGCAAAAATAAATAGAAAAATGTATTTGTTTCGTATTTTTCCCTGTCTCTCTCACTGGAAGAGAGAACAAAGATACGAGTGCGTGCGTGAGCGTAGTAAATTGTGATTTTATTTGATTTGATTTTGAGGCACACGTATCCTTGGACTAACTTTGGCTTAATTGTGCGTGTCAGGCGGCCACAAAAGCCGCAACATGGACACATGTCCGCGTTGGCTTTGGGTGTGTTTTTAACCAAGGTCCAAGGACTGGCCAGCTTTCGTAGGACGAGAAGTCGTTAATAAGAGCGGAAATGCTGGCGCCGACATTATCATTTCCAACCTCCACCCGCTCACAGCGCAATTATGATAATTGAGTGAGCAGAAAAGGCAGCAAAGCAGCCTGGCAGTGTGGCACTCTGGCATGGTGGCCGAAGGGGAGTGTGGCCAAGTGGCAGACAGGTTAAATTGCGCGTAACTCGACAGTAAATGCGGCAGATTCCCATCTTCAGGACTTGGCTCATGTTATGTTTTTTTTTTTTTTTGTTTTTTTGATTGATTCGCCAACAAGTTTGCCACGCACGCACACGAAGGAGGCAAGCGAGCAAAGTGAGGGCCAGAAAAGGAAAACACATTACCAACTGGCGCCCAATTGTCTCGAGGACCTCAAACCCCCTTCAGAGCTGCCTTGGCCTGCGGCGAGTCCTGAGTCCTTACCCTGCCTGCTGCGCTGCTCTCCCTCTCCTCTCACCTTGTGACGCACAGCTGGATTTATGAATTGATTGCGTGCTGAAAATTCCCTGTCTTTGATTGATTTCGCTTCGACTTGTGGCGGGGCCATCATTCGTGCGTGACTGTGCCCCCAGTGCGTATGCGTAATATTCTTCTTGTTCGCCAGGAAGCTGTGTGCTGTCTGTGCACTATATTTAGGCACCGTGCCACAGTTAATGGATTGTTTACGTCCCAAAAAAAAAAATACAAAAAATAAAATGGGACGCCTGCAAGCTAGCATAAACACAGAGGAAACGTAAAATAGACGGATGCCTTATAGAGTTTATAGTTGGCTGGGTCAGAAGATGGAATTAAATGTTTTATAAATAGGAAAAAATCATCAAGGGACTAGGAAATTCATTAAAATTAATTTTTAATTATTAAATTGGTAAATAATAAAAAGATATGTAAATATTCTTGATCTTTAGACTTATTTAATTCAACTCTAATATCAAATTATATGTATTTCCATATTAAATGCCTTTAAATATTCCAGCAATAAATGTTTTTGAAAGAACATTGAATCAAATTCAAGCAGAATCATAAAAAAGTCTAATTTAATGCCTTAAATAAACCTTTAATAAATGTTTTCAAAAGAAACTTGATAGAAATGCAAGAAGAAAAGGTTAAAAGTGTAATTTCAAGGCGAATTAATAGAGTTTTTCTATATAATTTGATAGAGAGTTGATAGTTCATTGAATTTAATGGAGTTTTTATAGAGTTACAGACTAAACTCTACATAATACTCACGTTAAAATATATTTCCCTTTTTTATAGAATTTTTTACTAAAATTAATTAATAAAACTAGCTCAAAAGAGAGGCTTCTCAATGCTAGTCCTCGCACTTTGACTTACCATTAATTGCCCAAGTCGCCAAGTGCCGAGAGCTGAGCTGGAGCTGGAAAGACGGGAGAGAGAAGGGAAAATTGAAAATGTTAGCATTGATTAGCGTCTAATGTACAAACACGACGTGGATTGCACGGCACATACAGAGATTGGTATGGAGATGGACTTAGAGATGGGTCTGGGGTCTGGGAATGGCTGAGGGGACTGAAAGCGAGCTGAAACCGAAACTGGGGTTCAGACCGGGCCCATCAATAATTGCGGCTTACGGCCATCTATTATGTGTGTTTACTGTGTGTAAAGACGATGGATGGTTATTGATTAGGCGAGCGAGTATATGGCGAGCTGGATGTGGCTGTTGTGGCTACGATGGCGATATTATGTATGAATCATCGCGAAACGCAAGCGACGCTAAAAACAAAACTCGCGTAGGTAGCGCCAATTTTTTAGGCAAACACAAAAATATACAAAATAAAGCGAGTGTGTGTGTAAATTCGTATAAGCCCCGCCAAATCAAACCAAGCCAAACCAACCCAAAAAAAACAAAAAAACAAAGCATTTTGTGGGCTTGTGACCGAGTTTATTGACTGAAAGGTACCCTGGAAGAGGGTATTCTGTATAAATCTTAGATAATTATGTCTTTCAAGTGGGAATTTTATATTTAAAATTGCGAGTATTTTATAGATTTATTCAATACACAGTCCTGACATGCAAGTCATCAATTTTCTCTATCCAGCCTCTGCCAGCACACGCTCAGTATACTTAGTATGTAAACAAGGCTAATTTAAGCATGTTCTATTGCTTAAAAATATTTTATAAAATAAATCTCAGTGAATTAAATCTATAAAATGTGAATTTTATATTTAAAAGACTGTACTGACTCGTAGGTCATCAAATTTCTCTGTCCTGCCTCTGCCGGCACACGCTCAGTATACTTAGTATGTAAACAAATCCAATTTAAGCTTGGTTTACTGTTAAAAAATATTTATAAAAAATAAATCTCTGTGAGTATAAATCTATAATCTTGTAAGTCATCTAATTTCTCTGTCCAGCCTCTACCGGCAGACGCTCAGTAAATTTTATGTTTTTTATAGTTAACTAACCATCTTTATAGTCAGATACTTATTTACTTATGCTAGGTATTTTTTCTTCTCATATGTAGCCACTTTCTCAATTTCTTACTCCCACAAAAGCAATTTTAACTCTGAAGTTCAAACAAAACCCATCTACCCTTCCCCAATAATTCCCCAATGGGTGCTTCTGAAGACCCTGGAGCGGCGACGAAGTCAACTAAGCGGCGGAGAGTGGCCTGTCCATTAATTTGGCTTAAATCTCAGTCAGCCAGCGACGTGTTTGGCCGAGAAGCAGAAGGCTCTTTTAGAGAGCTTGGAAGCTTTTGTTTGCTTTGGTCTTCGCAAATCGCCAGCGGAACCGCTACTTCATTTGCATCGATTTTTTTCGTGTGTGTTATTTGCACCGAAAATTGCATCTTCTGTGTGTGTTTGCACTCTTTAATGTCATTAATTTGGGCGAGAGAGAGAGAGAGAGGAGGGAGGGAAATCGGTATGGGGATTTGGCTACCTGGCAACCCGTTTCGGGTCTTGCTTTTTGTTATTTTGTGCGAATTTTCGCGTTGAATTCGCATTGAAATGTGCAAAAACCCCAATTAGGTGCAATTAACAGCAATTTTGTTGCTCCCGGACGGCAGTTTTTGGCCGAAAAAGGAGTGAATCCGAATTGAAATGTTGTTGAAAGCCCGAAAGCCCCCAAGAAGAGCGTTTAATTGAGTTTTTAGGAACGCAGGGAGCGTTAAAAGATCGTTTATGAGAAGGCATACTTTTCACTTCATTAAGATTTGAGAGGGAAAAGCTAAGATGTTAATTAAGAAAATCCCACCTAAATTTTTAATCAAATTAATTTTGGTATTTGAAGAGCTGCCAGAAATGCATAGAAAAAGATCTAGAAAATATATATTTTAGGTGAAAGGAAAGTTAGATTACAAAGAAAAATAATAATAAGTGATTTACTATCAAGTATTTATAAAGTATAATAACAGCACTTAAACAATAAATTTTGTTACCAAAATAAATCGAATTCATAAAGAATTAAGACCTAAAATGAAAGGAAGTTAATCGCTTAAATCCTGTTTAACCAGAATCGGTTTTAAATGGGCTTTTACGTAAAGAATATATTGAAATACGACTTTTGTTTTGGCAAAAATACGTATAAATAGCTTTGTATTTTATAAAAAATAAAAAGCATTCAAGTTCGATATGGAACAAGCTCCCAAACACGTTTCGGACTCTCGTCGCTGATAATTTGCGCGTAATTGCCTCTCAGCTGGGTGCGAGATCCATCAGCTCATCAGGGAAACCAAGCTGGGAGGGAGAGGGATGTGCTTTATGGCCTCATCAGCGGTAATATTCAATTCCTCGACTCGTAATATTGAACATCAAATGGAAATGCAATAGGAAATGGATATGGAAATGATACTTCGAGTGGGACTTCGACGGCGACCTGACCTTGACTGGGCTGCAATCGAGGTTCTAAGATACGAGGAGATAGAGGGCAATTTGTGTTGCTTTAATGGCCATTCCCGGTGGCAATTAACCAACGGCAGCTGCTCCACCAATTTCAATTTCAATTCCAATTTCAATTTCGGCAAAGCGAGAGCCAGCGGTGGAGCGACATTAAAAATTATTTAATTAAGTGATTTTAATTTCGCTTTTTGTGGCTGCTGCTGCTGCCTCTGCTGCTGCTTCCACTTGAGACTTGCCTTCTTGATTGTCTAATTTCATTAATCTAGGCAACGACGAGAGGCAGGGGATGGGAAATCGCTCAACAAAAGTGAATGAAGCGAACTGGCAGAGTGCCAGAGACTGCCTCGATTTGACCCACTGTGCCGTCGCGTTCTCTTTTGTCAATTAGAATCTAGAATTTGACCTCTGTGCCACACAGCAGTTAGCGGAAGACCAAGATCGAATCGAAATGGATTCGTTGCGTGGGACTCACTACCGACTACCGACTGCCGACTACCGACTGTCCGGCATAAATCACACTTGAGTGCCGACGCCAGAACAGAAATAATCGCTTAATTAGCCACCGGGCAAAGTCCAATTGGTATTGCACCTTATTTTCTATTTTTTTTAATTCGATTTTTTTTTCTATTGTGTTTAATGGGTTCCGCCGATTGGCGCCAGGCAATGGCATCCGTTTTGGCAACCGAAAAGTAAGGATGGAAAGTGCCAAAGACACCCAAGAGTTGGCCAAAGGCACAGTCAAGATCAAAGACCTTTTAGTTTAATTTATATTAATTGGAAAGAAAAGGTTTAAGTGGCTTACTAAGTAGCTGAAAATGTGTCTTTGCTAGAAAGCAAAAATATAAAAATGGCTCTTGCAATTCCCAAGTGCTTATTCCGTGATTAACGGAAAACCAACTGTTAGGAAGGTCTGGCAACCCTCGAAACATAGACATCAATTTTAATATTAATTATAAACAAAGGTTTAAGTCGCTTACAAAGTAGCTTAAACAGTCTGTTTGGTAGAAATCAATAAGTTATTTAAATAAATTATAATTCCCAAGTGCTTATTCCGTAATAAACGACAAACCAACTGTTAGGAAGGTCTGGCAACATTCGAAACATAGACATCAATTTATATTAATTATAATCAAGGGTTTAAGTGGCTTACAAAGTAGCTTAAACGGTCTTTTTGGTAGAAATCAATAAGTTATTTAAATAAATTATAATTCCCAAGTACTTATTCCCCAACAAACAGCAAAAGCCACTGAGGAGGCTATCTGGCAAACCTCCGCAGCATAGAAATAAGTGTTTTAATAGCTCTAAATCTTGATCTTAATCAACTCTGACATCGAGCCTATATCTAACACTGAAAACTACATATTATTTAAATTATAGGCCCACTAATCCGGATGTATGTAAATTATTGAAAGTTTCTAAGCTGAAAATTGCTAGGGATACAATATATTGTACGTATTGCGACCCAAGGGATAACCATATCTTGGAATGTTGTTTTCCCAAACTCTATGATTGTTTTGTTTTCGCAGCTGGCCTTCGTCTACCCTTTGGGAATCATCTCCAACTCCCCGCAGATTCCGCCTGATTTATGGCCTCCGCTGGGGGGATCGTGGACCGGGGCGTGGCTGGAACTTGGCATAATGTGTGTGTGCGGGGGCTTAGGCCTAGGCCTAGGCCCTACAAACTGGCCGACCTTCGGCGACTTAACTTAACTTACAAAACTGTGTTTGGTGTGTTTGGTCTTTTGGTATTTTCGAGCTTTGTTTTCTGTGGGCCGTGTGGGCTTTGTCTCTGTCGGCTTCTAATGCTTCCGGTAACACACTCACTCCTACTCCTCTCCTCTCCTCGCTCAGATGTGTGTGCTGTAAGTTGAAGGCCTCCGCCGATAAGATACGGCAGAGCTCGGCGGTGTGTATTGATTACCCACCCGGACGAGACTCTTGGCCTGGCCAATTTGGTGGCAAAAGTACACTCGGTACGGAGACCATTAAAAAGTCATTACAAAAGCACGGCACACACATCACATGCATGTTTTTCCGGAGGAGGGGCAATGAGACAAGTACCTGGCATAATTGCAGAGTGGCAATCAAAAGGTTCGGACCGCACACGGGAAGTGCCATGCCCAAAAGACCGACCCAGGCCAAGCTCAAAGCCGAGAGCCGAGAGCCGAGAGCCGAAAGCCTGCCAGTTTTGGATTTCCGCTATGTTGGACTGGGAGTCGTCGACATGTCTGGAAGGGATCACCCCTCAACCTCTCTGGGTCTGTATGCTGCCTTGATGATCACTTAAAGGGCTTTGGATTGACTCGTACCTCGTATTTGCCCACTGATAATGAGCCTCAATTATCGTGTGCCCGCTGTTTGTTTGCATTGTCGAAAGGCGAAGAGAGCTTGGGATGCCGCCTCTCTTTTTTTCATTTTTTTCCCCTGCAAGCCCAGGTAACTCGTGTCAGCTGGCCGTGACTCAGTTTGGTTAACAACAATATATATATTTGGTAAATATTTGCCAAACCAATGCACTTCTCCTCCACTGCGGCAAGAAAAGGAAATCGATAGAGGATTTACAACCGAGTCTCGCAGCGATAATTCGGTTCCTAGAAAAATAACTACAGCTGGACTACCAGAAAGAGAGACTGATCGGAGTGAATCTTTCGATAAGCGTATCTATCTGTGCGCCAATTAACCCAATTACACGATAGCACTTGAAGGTGATCGAGAAATAAATATACTGCAATGCCATAGGGTCAACAATTAAAGGGGAAGAAATAGGGATTTCTTAGCAAGAATTGCAGCAATTCTTATCTTAAAATAACTTTAAAATACACGAATTTTTGCAATTTATGTAATCGATATGATCAGTGCAAGTTATCGTCATCAAGCGAAGGTACAACGAGCTAAATTTTCGGTGGAAGTTATCGTTATCGGGGGGATTTTAGAATTTAGTCATCAAAGAAAGTAATTTATTTTTCCTGCTCTTAAAATAACTCTAATTTCTTTCAGGGCTTAATCGTTGCATTTTAATTTATCGAAATTATCAGTGAAAGTTATCGTTATCAGGCAGTTTTATTTTTTTTTTTACTTTGAAGCCACCAAAGAAGGGAATTATTTAAGTCTATTTTCAAAAAATAACAAACAAACAAATTTTTTAATTCATGCATTAATCGATTTATTTTATTTTATCAAAATCATCAGTTCTACCTATCGATACCAACAATAATTATATTTTTCACTTTTAAATTACCAAAATAAGTAATTTATCGAATCTGCTTTCAATAATTTGATCAATTGTTTCATTTTTATCGATATACAATTAGTACAATTATCGTTTATCGCTTTATTATCGATCACCAGCTAGCTAAGAATATCTACAAAAATTTTCCCACTGAAATTAAAAAAGAACTCAATAAATTTCTCGGACGCCTTGGTGGCTTCTTTGATCTTTCAACAAAAGAAATTCAATGAAATTTATTTGCCACCTGAGGGGGGAGAGTTCCTCCTCCTTCCTCTCCCTCGTCGTGTGAGATCTTTGGGAGGGAGGGGGTCAAAATCTAGGCTGGGAACTCAGTGGCACTTGGAAAGCCATTAAGTGCCATGCGAACTATGTAAATGTCCGGCAATAAATTCGTTCAAAAGCCTCAAGGTGATCATCCTCCGCCTCTCCTCGCACTTGGCACACTTTGGGAATAAATTTTTCGGACTATATAGCAGCTATATCAGCTATATAGAATATGTTGAATATGTAGAAGATATAGAATATATTTTAGGTGATCTATAGATTGCGGATGGATCTTGTTGGGCGCCGCCTTCTTTTGTTCGCGTCGTCATTATTACAGTAATTGATTGATTGATTAACTTGCAGTCTCGGTAATTGAATCGAAAAGTGACCGCCGGGCATGTGCCATGGAATCGACTTCGAGTACTAGAGACTATAGAATATAGCGGGGCGTGGCACTTGACGATCGGTCGTGTCAGTGGTGTAGTTATAGTTGTCGCTCCAATGTCGCCGCTTTTCAGTTGCAAATTAATGCTGACAATGCGGCAGAAATAGATACGAACGGGGATTATTTTTATACTATGTTACTATGTGTCTGTGCACATCCGATCTTGATGCGAAAAATGGAACAATCGGCCGACTGGAAAACTGCAAATACAACTATACTTTATATTCTGAATACTCTGTGTATGCCGAACACTAAAAACTTGAATGCCAGGCAAACACGTTCAAATACAAGCGAAAAATAAAAAAAAAAACGCCATAAAACAATCGTAAAAATGCGACAAACAAATTGGAAGGAGGGGTCTTTCGGGTCTTTCGTATAATGGGAAGAGGGTCTCTCGCTTTCGTACAAAGTAGCCACAAAGTGAATCCAAAGTCGACACACTCACGAGGGGTTTTGTGGGAATTTTGGGGAATTTTATTTTATGTAATAAAAATATTTCCAAGATCCTTATATTATAAGTAACTATCTCCCTTGAAATCTCTTTAAAAACAAGTATTTTCCATGCCGACAAGACCTTCCATAACACCTGGAGTTGCCTTATGATTATCATTATCATTATGACTATGATTATGAGACAACAAAATATTATATATTTGATTGGTGTGTGTTTGTGGGGGCTCTTTATGATATTTTAATTTATTTTGAATTCCAAATGAATTGCTTATTGTTTTAAATGGAGGTACGGACGGACGGGCGATGGGTTTGTTTCGATTGCTAATTAGCATAGCAGAAAACAAGTTGAACAAAGCTCGGAAATACGAAACTAAAATAAATAGAGGTAGAAGAAGAAACAGAAAAATAAAAATGTATATATACGTCAAACAAATGGGAAATACTAAGAGAAACTAGTTTTGTTTGTGGCTAATGAATGGTGCGTGAATGGGAAGTTGCAGAGATAGAGCTGGAAAAATTGGTTAGAAGAGTGGGAAGTGCCGGAGAATATGGCCAATGAAATGCCAATGAACCAAAGAGGCCAAAACTTTGTTTTTTTCTTTCATTAAATTTGGCTTTGCTTTGCTTTGGCTTTAGTTTTGCTTTTGCCTTAGCTTTGCTTTTGCTTTTGCTTTGCTTTGAATAATTTATGGCGAGTGCAAAAAGGAGGAAAACGATTCCCAACCCGAAAGAAAGACTTATGGCCATTCGAAAGTAGTCGCCGGCTTCGGATATGGTTATGAAAATGGAATTGGTATTGGAAATGGCAATGGAAATGGGAATGGCAATGGCCAGCGTGGATTTGGGCGTGGACTTGGCCTAGGGATTGGTATTGCAATTCTCCAAATCCGGTCAGCGTGTCAGCAGGGAAGACTGACTCTGTGTGACTAATGGAAAAATCTGTAAAAAGTCGCAAAAAACTTAGTCGAAGCTTAAACCAGAAATATCGACGACGACGACGACGACGACTCCCACTCGGTCAGAGGGAACATGGGGACACCCACAGAGAGAGCAGAGCCGAGGAGAGCAGCAAAGTGTAACGAAGTTAGAAATCCACAGAAAACACACAGAAACAAAAAAGCTTTTAACGCCCACGCCAAGGCCAAAGCTAATTTGCATATCTCGACGCGCATACACGAAACCCGAAACAGAAACAGCAAGAAAATAAATATAAAAATACTAAAAAAACGCTAAACAAAACGAAAACTACCTAATAGGAGGAGTGACAGCTCAATAAACTCCTCGAGTTGCTCAGAGGGGAAACTATACACGGAGAACGTATCCTGTTGTGGGGGTCACCAAATGGTATTAAATTTATGTATTTATTTATTTAAATATTTTTAACCTTGGTTTATGCTTTGCCTTTGCATAGATTTGCATTCTTAGCTCTTGAAACTCTAATTGATATAAATATTGGTGTTTTTTTTCGCTTGGCATGTCAACGACCTGTTGGCCGGGGTCGGGGTCACCACCTAACCTCAGAGATAATTTTGATATCTACTGAAAAGAAGTTGGGGAAGCTTATATATAAATTTTTAGTAAAGTTTTGGGTTTAATTAAGCTGTTGGTACTGAGTAGAGTTAGGTTTTAAAGGGGGTCTTAGGAGTCTCCATTAATAGGGGTCACCAAATGGGATTTAAATTAAGATCAAGGCATAAATACTCCTGAATAATCCAGCTGCAGAGTTTGCTCTCTCTACGAATCACCCTAAAACCCCCTAACTATTAGTAGATTCTTCTTTGGGGTCACCAGCTGCTCGGGTGGTCTATGCTCGACCAAATTTCGGTGGATGTGCGCTGCGGATATCCATGCTAATGTATCTCCGCCATGTGCGTGTGTAACTAAATACAATGCAAATTTCATTCTTTCGACTCAATTACTCAAAAGCAAAAAATAAAAAAGCACACACACACACACTGAAGTAGAGCGGCACATGCAAATTATATATATTTTACACCCCCATGACGTTGCAGGGGCATAATTAATTAGTTGAACGGGGCACGGAACTTGGACCGAGCGACTGACTGAATGCTCGGGTTCGGGTCTGAGTTCGTGTTCGGGCTTTGGAGTCGCTTTTTATTTAAGCGATGTATTCTGTAGGTTTTTTTTTTGTTTATTTTTTTCTGCTTTTATACTTATTTTATTTTTGTATTTTTTTATATTTCTTTTATTTTTTCTTTCCTTTTTAATTTTTTTTAATTTTTTTTTTTTTTTTTTTTTTCTTTTTCTTTTTTACTTTTTTCAGTTTTTCTTTTCTTTTCGGGTATTGTGCTAATGAGTCCATATTGTGCGAAAAGCGAGTCCATATGTGCCGGCGAGCAAACACACCACCAGGCATAACAAAAAAACATAACAAAAGCAACTCTGGGGCTGAATAATAGCTGAACTCTGGGGCTGAATGATAGCTAAATGCTGGCTAAATTCTTGGCTGAACTCTAGGCTAAATGCTAGCTAAAAACATGGCCAAAAAGGCAGCAGGACAGTGTGGCTAATTTCCCTTGGCCAAAAAAGCACAAGCGCACACATTTTGTGCTCTATTGGAGTTGCTTTTCCTTAGCTTTTCCTTTTCATTTTCCTATTTTTTTGCCCATCTATTTTTAATTGGTGCTAAATTCTTATTGGATCGGAAATTATGGGTCTTTTATGCATTCTACATTTCTGTATATATATCCCAGCACATACATTGTTTTGAAAAATGTGTGCTATCGAGGAAAGCTATAAATAGTTGGTTAATATTAGAAGAAAGAAAAATTGGAAAGAATATACATAAACATTAAAATATGATTTTCAGTTTGCTTAGAAAACTGATTATTTTCGATTATTATTTTCCCACAAAGTTTAATCAAAAACCCAACAAGGTGGACAACACTGTGGCAGAAGAAAGAGGAAACAGTAGCTGGAGCGAGCTATTAAAATGGATTCCCGCCGGACTTCCTGGCCATATCATATTACCCGCTCTTGGCTCTCTCTTTCTGCTGCCCAGCTGTCCTGACTGTCCTGGCTGTCCTCCTGTTGTGTTTGCCTGATGGACATGACCCAAAAAACAACAACGTCCGACGACGACGTTGGGGCAAGTGACCCATAAAACCCGATATGCAGCGGCGAAAGTGATGAGCGAGAGAAGCCAAACCTTCGGGTTCGGGTTTGGTTTGGCTTGGTTTTGTTTCTGGTTCGGGCCAAGCCCCCGCAACAGTGCATTAATATGATTAGCAGGAAGATATATATATACGAGGAGTCGCTAGCTAATGCCATTTCCTGGAACGCGCCCAATGTCGGTGGAAGGTCACCGCGGACACAGAGCCCTGGGACCTGGTGGACGACCCACCATATGGCCACCACCACCACCGAAAAAAACAATGCCCAAAAAATGAAAACAAATAAAATTCAACCACCGGCTCAGAAAAATATAAAAACTCAAAGTGCAGCCCACGTGCATTTAAGCCAAGATATATACAGATACAAGTATGTATGCCTCAGTGTGTGGGCCGACTTGGAGTTAAAAAAAAAACAAAAAAGCAGAAATGAGCTACGGAAGTGCAGCCGCCAACGTAACTGTAAGCGGAGACTCAGTTGGAAGTACAGTGATCACTGCTGGGGTTTGAAAAAGTATCAGAAAATATTAAAATAATTATTAAAAAATTCTGAAACAGCTGCTACTTGTCTCTGGCTAGATTTTTGACATAAATAGCATTTTAATTTATTTTTTCGAAGGTAAAACCTTTTCTTTTTAGAGTTAAAACTTCGAGTTTTAACTTCAAAAATTACTTCAAAGGCTTCGATACAAGCAGCTTGTGTAATGTGGAATTATAACAAACGTTCTTTGTAATTATTTTCCAGCTATTTTTGGCACGGAAACTTTTGTGTGATTTTTTTGTAGTCTAAAATTTTTGTGCCGATTTACGAGCGGCAACTGTAATAAAGCTCATCGGGGGAAGGGAAATGTGTGTGTTGGTGATCGGGGGAAGCCCTTGGACTCTCTTATTCTCTCAGAGCTCGACTCTTGATTGATTTCCCCTTTGCAAACCGCACCTGTGGCCGAGTCTTCGTTTCTTTCTTGGCATTTCTTCGAGGAAGTTTCTTCTGCCCAACAACGACTACGATGATCATTTATCAACGGATTGGCTGAAACATTCAATTTCCCTATGCAAATTAACAGCACAACAATGTATTCGGTGGCTTTGCTGTTGTTCTCTAGCTTTTTCGGTGTTTTGTCTGTATTTTTTTTTCTTTTCGTTTTTGGACCTTGAACAAGGTGAAGTTGATTGCTGGGTTGCTGTTGCTGTTGCTGCTAATGCTGATCTCTGTTGTTGTTTTGTTTTTGTCTTGAAGTTCAAAGTTAACGAAACGAAACGCAGACAGAGGAAAAAACGAGGAAGAAGCATAAACAATGGAAAGAAAACGAACAAAAATTCACACCTCCGAAAAGCTTGAGAGCTTGAGGCATGTGAGTTGGATGGATGATCTGCAAAATAAAAGACAACACGGCGTATGCTTGATACAAAATGATGCAGCAATCAATCAGTGATCGTTGAGGGGTTACTTCTGAGAGATTAATTGCATTATCACTTGGAAAAAGGGGAAAGTATTTAGGAAATTAAGTCTCTGAGGCTAGGAAAATTAGAGTTCTGAGCAGACCCTTCTTCTGGTAACAATTCCGGGGGCATTTTTGGTGTAAAATTAAGAAGATATCCCTGGAAAATTAACGGGGAGCAAGTTTACTAAGACCCTGTCCAAGTTAAGTGAGAAATGTTTTTCCTATGGCATAGAAAAGTCCGTAGAGTACCTTCAGAGTATAGGAAATGGCATAGAAAAGTCCCTAAAGTATCTCCTGATGCAGGCAGAGGAAAAAGGAAAGAAGATACCTTAAATCCATAAAATGTTCTCTAAAATGAACTCAGCCAGGCACGCGTGCGCCAGCTGCTGGATTGTGCTTTTACCTGTTATGCTAAAATTCAATTTCAGTTTCAGTTTCAATTTCAATTTAAATTCCTCACTCAGAAAGTCCATTTAAATTTTTGTGTAATTCTTGTTGCCGGCTTCGCTTGCTGTTTTATATTGCGCAATGAATTTGTGCGGCAGATACAGCTACAGATACAGATACAAGTACAGATACATTCGAACCCCCCGCACGAGGTGACAAATTGCCTTTTTGCTTTTTGCTTCTTGCTGTTGGGGGCGACCTTGAAACTGCATCCCAAAGCCCCCGGGTTATCATCCCCCCAATCATCATTTTCCAGCGGCAAGCAATTTGTTTTGTCAAAATTTGTGTGTTTTCTTTGTCTCAAAATAAATGACGAATAATTTGGGAGTGTTTTTTTGTTATTAGGGAAAATGCTTGAGTTTTCCCATATTTAAGCAACCTTCGGGGCATCCTCTCTTGCTCTTCTAATTGTTATATAATTAAGATGCCAACTGTTATTATATTCTATTATTAATAACAATCGTTCGTGTATTATTTTTTTGGGGCATCCAACAAAAGTTTTTCCTCTCGTTTTTGTTTCATGTTTCGTGTGTATATATTTTTTTTTTTTGGCAAAATTTACTGTCTGATTTTATGGATCAAAAAGCGTAACACCGACGAACAAATCATAAACATTCCCCCTTTTTTTTCTCTCTCTCTCTCTCTCGCTGTCCATCGCAGCGGAAAGTCATTAACAGCAACGAGCAAGCACCGATTTGGGTTTGGATTTGGATTTGGCTGCGGCTCCGGCTCCAGCTCTGGCTCTGAGCTTCTAATGAGTTTTGCAAGCCATTTGTCTTGGGCTGAGAAATGTTTTCTTAGTTGCAAAGCTCAACTATAACGTGGTTATAAAGAAGAAGCCCTAAAGATACGCGGGGTCTTCCTCTGCTAATGTTTATGAGCTTGCCCTTGAAAGTCGGTCCAAGTCCCTTCTTTTTCTTCTTTATTTTTTGTGACTGCATTTTATGGCTCTCACTCTCTAAAATTCTGGGTAGAACGTAGATTTAATTACACCTTCAGTTGAGATATCTTTATTTACTGTTTTGATGGCAGCACTTCTTGGCCATATTTCCCAGGCCGAATCTGTGAAATACTTACTATTAAGGGTTGTTTAGGACAGAGCCATGCATGCATTATTCATTAAAGCCACCCTCGGCAAGAGGCAGTTAGAACAGATAATAATTTCCACTATGATGGGTTTATGTATAGAGGGACTCTGCCCAGCCTCTGCCGGCACACAGTGCTGGTAATTTTTAAGCTAAATCTAGCCTTTTTTAAAGTTAAATAGATTTTTTTTAGTTTATTATTTTTTCTCTTATATCTAAGCCCTCAGCTTTTGAAGATAGGTTTTTATTTATTTCTTTTTTTATTTCCAATTTAAATAGCGGGTATCTCCCTTTTTTGGGGCAAACATTTCCGAACATGGCCACGCCCACATGGCTTACAAGACTGGCTTTTTAAGCCCCACGCTGAGGTAGTATCTTCTTGTCATTTTCTTAGGTTTTAAGTTACTTTTTTTGCTGTTTGTTTAAACATGTTTTTGGTTTTTTATTTATATTTTTTGGCAAGCGTGAGAAGCGAGAGAGAAGCCAACATTTCAAGTTCAATTTCGCATTTGAATTTACGTGCGATGAAAGCAAAAGTTAAGGCAGCTCACCCTCACCCTCTTTTCAAGTCCCCCCTGGCGGCGCCTCTGCCGTTTTGGGCCATTAAAGCGCAGCAGAGCGTGACGCCAACTGCGACGTCGACTGCAATTGAAATGACCAAAAAGTGAGACAGAGACGGAGGCAGAGAGGAGGAGGAGAGGCGTAGTGCGTAGCGTTTCCCAAAGGCGGAGGGGAGGGTGCCAAAAAGGGGGTGGCATGTCAACGGAACGTAATTTATTGATCAGCATTAAAAAAAAAGCGTAAAAAGAAGAGGGGAAAGAATAGAAGAAGAAAACAAAAACAAAATAAAATAAAATAAAATCCGAAACGCATAAATAAATAAATAAAGAAGGGAGGGAGAGGAAGAAATAGAAAAAGAGATAGAGAGAGAGAGAGAGAGAGGTCTCGCTCATTATTTTATTTTCTTTAGTTATTTATTTATTCTTTTTGGCAAAAATAAATTAGAATTAGATACAAAGCTGCAGATACGGCCAAGAAATGCGTAGATACACACACAACGACAACACATTTCCAGTTTCTGGCCAAAAGGGGCAGCCCCGCCCCCGCCTCACATATGGCTGCAATTAAGTAATTTTTGGAGCAACAACAACAAGCGGCAGGCGGATAATGATATATGGACGAGACATGCTAGACGCAAGCTACAGATACAGGCCACAGGCCACCGGATAGAGATAGAAATAGCAAAGAAGCTGGCCGAAAAAGTAAGGAAAAATATAATGGAAAGAAATACGAAATAAAATAAAAACGAAACGAAACGAAAATTCGACAATTAAACCGAAAAATCACGAGGAAGAGGAGGCCAGAACCGACCTCACATGAAATGTATTTTTTTTTTTTTTTTTTTCTTATTATTATTTCGTTGAGTTTGCCTCCATATAGCCCGGGTCACAGCTGGGGGCAATGTAATAGGAGCGAAGTGTAAAAGGTAATTAATTGGGAGTACTAAGTAATTGGTAATAATAAAGGATCTAGCCATAGGGTTTAAAATAAAACAAAAAATATATGTAGAGCCTAAGAAGATAAATATAGGGCTATTTATGACAACTAAAAATGTCTAACATTATTTTATATTGCATAACAAATGGCTATGACTTTAAAAATAGTTATCTAACGGTAAGAAGTACTAGATTTAGCTTAATTGGAATATACAAATTTTACGAATGCCGGTAGAGGCTGGGTAGAGAAATTTGCTGACTCGCAAGTCGGTTTAGTAGATTTAAAGCCCAAAATCGGCTTGCTTTCAATTATTGAATGCTTGCAAATCATTGAAAGTCTAATAAATATGCTAATTGCAATGTTTATTGATTTATTTGATCAAGCTTAGTTATTTTCTTTTTTATTTCCAAGTCAAAATTTTCCACCTTGACTGATCACTAAACTAGGTACCTTGTTGTTACCTAATATGTTTATTATTTAACCAAATATTTAGGCTAATAAATAAGTTACTCCAAGAGCTATTCAGTTGACCCCAACTGTGTGCTGCCCCGCTTGTACGATATACATACGTACGTGGTACATACATTCATATATAAATACATATGTAGTTAGAATCCCACTTCGTCTTCTTCTTCTGCTTTTTACTCCAAGTAACTGCTGTTCCCATTGTGGTTGTTATTGTTTTTCCCGCGACAACAATAACAACAACATCAAAAGAAGGAGAAACAGAATCAGAAACAGAAACAGCAACAGAAACAGCAGTAAAGCCAAAAACAAAATTTAATGTGCTTCAAGGTTAGGCGAAAAAAGCGGCGACGGCGACGTCGACGTCGAAAAACGACGCGCACAAAACGAAACGAAATGAAAAAAAAATATAAAAAAAAGTTGTACGAAAAAAAAAGAAACGCCAAAAAGGAACGCACAACAAAATAAAATTCGTGATGAATTTTAAACAATAAAAACAAACAACAAACAAATGTTCAGTTGAGGCGAAGTGATAGAATTTGGGCGGGGAGGAGGGTGGGCAGAGCGGGTGGAAAAGAAGGGGGGTGCTCAAGGAGAGGTTAAGGCAAAGGTTAGACGCAAACATTTTATTTTATTTTATTTTTTGAAGAAAGAGAACGAGTGCGATTACGAGTAGAAAGTCGACATGGAATTGGAATCGGGGATGGGCCAACAACTGGAAACGATCAATACTCGATTCTTTGTTCTTTAAGGAAGAATTCTTCTGGAACTTTATATAAATTTTGGAGTGTTATATTCCATATTCTTCATGGGGAATTCTTCTGACTCAAATTAGGTAAAATGAGTTCTAAAATGCTGTGTTTCTTTTAAGGAAGAATTCTCCTTAAACTTTATATAGATTTTGCAGTAAAATGTCTCATAGCTTGATTTACTATTACTGTTCTTCAAGAGGAATTCTTCTGATGGAAAGTAGGAGTGTAATATATCGTAAAATGCGCTCTAGAATACCTTGTACTTTTTAAGGAAGAATTCTTCTGGAACTTAATATACATTTTTGAGTGTAATATCTTATTCTTCTTGGGGAATTCTTCTGACGAAAATTAGGAGTAAAATGAGTTATTTTTTTTGAAGAATTCTTCCATTAATCCCTTTCTTCTTAGTTCTGGCCTACTCTCTTTTCGATAGAGTATTCCCCATTCGTTACAATTCTTCTCCAAGACTTATAATGCTGCTTCTTCCTTTTTCTCGGTTTCAGTTGAAGAGAATTGTTATTTGTGAAGCTTTTACGGGCTTCGCATTTTCGACTGTCGACAAGTTGACAAATGGCAAACCGGTTTTGGCTTTTGGCCAAAGCTTCTAGCCCCTTTCCGAATTCAAGCTAAACTAACACTCATTTGGAATAAAGTATAAATATATAAATAAAATAATCGTTAGCAAATCAAAATGCATACAAATTTCGGCAAATTTTAAGCCAACAAAAAAAGGGGAAAAGAAAGCGCGTGGGCGAGCCGAGAGTCGAGAGCCGGCATCGGAATAAGTATCGGGAATCGGAATTGGAATTGGAAACGGCTCTAATCGCTGGTAGGTTTGGGAACATCAATTGGTTAATCAATTTGCCCAAAAGTGAATTGAACGAATTAAGCTGATTGCCGGTCCGACAAATGCGGGCTTCGATGTTTTCACCCTTCTGCCTCTGAGGGGGGATTACAAAGATTGCCCAGTGCCCATGCCGGCGGTTCTTTGTTTTGTTCCCGCGGCTTTTAAAGGTTTCCCAGCGGACTCTCAGTTTTTTTATGCGTTCTATGATTATTCTGGATTTTTTCTCTTTCTTATTTTAATTTTATTTATTTCCTATTTTCCCTATGGACTTGCGGTTTATTCATACTTCGTTTTGGGTTTTTTCTTGGTTTTTTTATGTTGCCAGACTTGACAATTTTATAATATATGGTTTGTTAACTGAAGGTTAAATAATAAAAGGTGGTGTAGAGCGCACTAAAGGTGCTGTATAGCTAAAATACAGTACAGCTTTAATATTGATCAGAGTAAAGCTTATATTCCACTTTCCCCCCTCTCAACTCCCATTTTGTTTAACTGGCAGTTAAACCGACTGATAAACATTAACCAGACATTGAGAAATCGACACCAAAACAATCGAATTAAGCCAAAAACCACTTAGTATTGATCCCTAGTGATTCTTCAGATACTTTAAGTTGTCTGGTAGATGCATCCGCACCCCTATGCCATTGCCTCAGTCCCTTGCCTGACTTACTTGTTGATGCAAGGTCCACACCCCTTACTGACAGACAGAACCCCTCCCACCGCCTATGGCCGATAGTTCGATGTAGTATTGGTCAAATCTGTTGAAATGTTTACACTTGCCACATGCATTGTAAGCAAACAGAGGGGTTTTTTTCCATTTTTTTTTTTTGTATTTGCGGTGCGCGCGCGGTGACAGTTTTCATTGCTTTGGGACAGGCATGACAACAACAACAACAAAAACAATAATAATAAGACAACACATGTGCATTCAATGGCACACAAATAACACATATTTTTGTGGAAATTATTCACGAAAATGCCCGACAGTCCGCCGCAACTTTTGACAGGCATCTCCGCATCGCATCGAATGGATTTCGTACTGGGACTGCGACTCGGATTCGGATTCGGGGATGATGTTTGGTGCTAGCTACATGCTTGGCTGCCCGGCTGAGGGGTCCCTCTAGGGCTGTCAAGGCCATAAACTAAGCCCAACTCCCCGAGTTAGAGCTGTGGTGGCTCCGTCTCCAGTCCCGGACTCGGGCTCGGGCTCGGGCTCATTAATGCGCACTATGTGTGCTTAAAACGCCATTTGGGCGTTAGCCGACTGACTGACTGTCTCTCCAGCTGTCTCTCTTTCTTTTTCATTTGTTTTTTTGGTAAGCAAAAACACTGGGGAAAACAAGGCCCATTTGCATGAGGCGGCAGTCATAATTCTAAATAATGCACTTGAAATTACAAAACACTTTAATTAAAATCAAAAGCAATAAAGTCAGGGTTCAAATTATAAGCACGTGTTGGGAAGAGGAATAGGTTGGGAAAAGATTCAATGTTCTTTCATTTAAGATTTAAGTTTGTGGTGTTTTTTTATAATAAAAAATATCATTTAACGTTAATTAATACTCTTGATTTAATAGTATATATAAATAAATATTAAGTGGTCTGAAATCTAGCCTAATTTTCATCCCTAGAACTTATTTTGGGTTTAGTTAAAACTTTGCCTTAAAATAAGTCATTCGAAAAACTGAAATAGTAACCAAAGATTAACTTTGATTAATAGTAAATTGAAATAAAGAGTTTGTAAACACAAATCCTCTTTAATATTTGATTAAATTTAGTTTTAAGGCTTACTAGACCATTTCCTTTTAGAACTTTTTACTTAGCTCGGTTTCAAGTAGAGTTTTTTCTATAAATAAGACATCCGAATAAGAAAAATATACTAAGAAATTAATATTAAAGTTTAATAGTATTAAATCCAAATAGATAATTTGTATTTCT
Source organism: Drosophila triauraria (assembly GCA_014170255.2). NCBI lineage: Eukaryota > Metazoa > Arthropoda > Insecta > Diptera > Drosophilidae > Drosophila > Drosophila triauraria. The sequence goes on along the minus strand of CM024333.1, from coordinate 1,722,059 downwards.
ATTTGATTAAATTCAGTTTTAAGGCTTACTTGACCTGTTTTGCTCCTAGAACTTTCTACTTCTGTTCTTTATGAGTATATAAGTGTAAGTATAAGTAGTTTCATATATATTTAAGCCTGAATCATAGCCTCTCTAATTTATATTTTTATTACACTTTTACGTATTACATTTTGAAGAAAAATCCCCTCCGTAGGCATTTGCTTTTTCCCAGTGCCCGAAAAAATACATGTGGTTCGAATACGAACATCTTGATATTCGCTCTCTTTTCGGAACATTAGACTGGATGGATTCTTCGCCCCTTTCCCCCTTTTTTGGGTATTCAGTTACTGTAACTACTGCGTCTTCTTCGGTTCACTGTTGCTGTTGCCGTTTTTGTTGTCGAACTGCCAACAATGGGCATCATTCATCGCTCATTCACATCGCACTCGCTGGGCAAAGAGTTCTGGGGCACAGAGCGCGTACATTGTACACACACAGTACCCCCAGTTGGGGGGGAGGGGGTTGTGTGTGTGTGGTGTGTGGGGTGTGGCGTTTTCCGCAATGCTTGGGCATAAATTCGCTGGGCGATAAAATGCGCAACGGGCAATACACGATTTCGTTCGGGATAAGTAAGTAAGTCCTTTACGGAGGGGTTGCTTTGCTGGCAGGGGAGGGTTTTCCCTAGTCTTAAGGGGCTAGAGGGGGTTGAACATAAAAATATACAAATATATATTCATTAATGAATGCATGGCCAGCGAGAAAGACAGCGAAAAGTTTCGCCAAATTGTCCATAAATCCAATTGGCAATGGTTCTAAATGGCAGGCAGGCAGGCAGTATCTGTATATCTTTGTATCTGTATCTGTTGGCTGCGTATCTGTGAGTGCTCGTGCTCGTGCTCGTGCTCGTGTGCAGCAGCAGAAGCAGCAGCTGATTAATGAAGGCAAAGGCGAACCGAGCAAAAGAAGTGCGCAGAGAGGCAAAACACCTGTTAACCTCCTCCGTGCTGTGTGATGAGTTGGCAGTAGCCGCCGAGGGAATGCATTCCGTATCTTCCCCCTTTTTTTTTGTTGTCGTAACTTGGTTATCCAACTGCCTGTTTTTGAAGGGTATTCTATGGTTTGGTAACACACACACTTTCCCATTCATAGCCTAAGAAGGTGTTATCAACAGGGCTTTTCGAGTGTGAATGATTCTACTGAAAATATGATATGATAAGTGCTTCAGAGGCATGAATGGACCTTAGCTGAAACTCATCTGGTACTTACTACAAAATATAGAAACTTAATTCCCTGAAAGTGCAATCAATGAAGGCCTTTCATTGTGTTTTTATTCGTATTTTTTATCAAGACGGGAATGATTCTACTTAGAGCTATAAGTTTAGTTGCGAAATGACTTTGGGGGTTTTGGTGTTGTTATGAAACCTACAAACCCTGACCTCTCGAAGGGGGCACCTTTGATACTGGGGGATTTCCCCGAGACCGCAATGGGAATGAGAACGAGGGGAGGTGGAGACATTGTTTACTTGCGATAATATGGACTGCAAAATGTGTGAGGAAAGTCACGTACTTTTAAGGGAAGATGGAGAGTCTCAGATTCTTACCTGTTCTCTGTTTCTCGTTCTTGCCACCTGCTGCTGCTGCTTCTTTACTTCCTTGCTTCGTTGACAGCTTTCTAACACTGCTTGGCTTGGCAACACTGATGCGAGGGCTGCTTACCAACACTGCTCCCAGTGGCAGGCAGACGACGGACACCTGTTTCAGTTTCAAAATTGGTCTTGCAATCAAGGGGTGGGGACTTTCTAACACTTGTGACACTAAAGCGTGACGCTGTTTAAAGGCATTTTGGTAGTAGTAGTTGTAGTTGTAGTTGTTGGTTTAAAGCACTTTGTGGGTTCACACTTTAAAAAAATATGTGTATGGTCAGAACTTGTGATTCTCCAACTTTAACACACTGGCATTATCGCGAGTTTTGTGGGGGTTGGGGGGGGACTTTTTGTCAAAAACAGGGGAATATTCTGTTTGTTTTCTGTTTTACATATTTTGGGTTTTTTTCGGTTTGTGTTTTTTTTTTTATTTAATTTTTGTTGTGGTAATTTTTGTGTTTTTTGTGATTTGTGTTTCTGTTTCTGTTTCGGTTTCGGTTTCAGTTTCCGCTGCGAATGCTGCTGCTCGAATTGTGGCAGAGTTGCTCACGCGACGGAACCAACACGTTGAATAAAAGTCCGAGCGACGTTCAAATTCGCTTAAAGCCAATAAGTCAGCCAGCGGCAGCGACGCCAACGCCGACAGCGACGGCGACTGCGGCAGAGCCCCACGATTCTAACGCTGCGAGAACGCAACGAAATGGCAAGAGGAACGAGCGCGCGCACGGACCGAGCGAAATCGGAACGGCCAAAAGGCGCGGCCTGCTGTTGTTGTTGTTCGTTCGGTTGTTCTTGTTGTCAAAGTCGCGCCGCCATAAAATCTAATAAGAATGGCAGTGGTTGGGTTCAAGGAGGGGGCGGTGCAGGGATCGGTTCGGAACGGAACGGGGTGGGTTGGTGGGAAACGCGCTTCGTCGGTCGTTCTGGCTGCGGCGTCAGTTGGCGACAGCGACAGTGGCGGCGTTGCGTTCGAGTCCGGTACACGCAAAGCACTGAGACACCGAAGTGCCGACGCCGACCGACGCGACGCGACGACAAAGCGACCGACCGACCGGTCGGAACGATTGGCAACGGGCCACGTCAAACAAATAAACAAACGCACTACAAACATCGAACAGAGGCGTTGGGTGGGGCAAAAGGGGGTTATTTAAGATACACAGGTTAGATATTTAAAGTTTCCTCTAAAGAGAGCTATCTTTATATTGGCCTCAGTTGCTTAACTGACAGTTAAAATTAACGATCAGTTAAACTGTGGAGGGTTGAACTGTTAAACCAAAGGGAACAACTCTTATAAGATAAACAATATACTACCTATCAAGGTATTTAATATTAAAAAAGGCAATAAACAGATAAATAATGTAACAATCGGTAGGACTTGAACAACAGATAATGGATAGATAATTGTACGATATTTCGCCATGTTAGGTTTTTCCAAAGATTTATGACTGATAAGCAGATAATAATAGTACAGCATAAAAAGGTTAATTAACTTATCAAATATAAAGTTTAAGATTTAATTTCAAGTTAAATGGCAGAAAGACCCCCTTTGTGACGCCACTGGCCCTGGTATGGAAGTAGATGTGGAAGTGGAATCGGAACGGCAGCGCAGATATCCAAAAATCGAATATGTGTGTGCGTGGAAAAGCGAAAAAGCCAAAAGTCGAAAGCAGAACGCAGAAAGCAAAAACAAAAGAAGTACAATGGGGCAGCTCCCCAGGGAATTTGCAGGGGAGAGACAGGGCTACAGTGACTACTACAGACTAATCCGACAGCCGATCGATTAACTAGGGATCTTTGTACACATTTATAGCGGTGGGAATGGCAAAAATAGCCGAAGCATTGGCCGCTTATCAATTTTCGCATGTTATTTGGGCTGTCAAATTTGCCACCCACCACCACCCCACTTTGCGCCCCCGCCACGCATCCCATTGAGGCGTTCCATTCGGTCCCAACGTACCGAAGCTCTCTCTTTCTACCCCCCTACCCCCTCTAGCCGAATGTCTCTGGCTCTGTGGGGCTCGTGACTTGGGCGGAACGTTTGGCATCGGACTGCACACACGCATTCGCATTTCAAATGCAGCGACGTCGACAGCAGCGCCGCCGTGACCTTGAAAATGTTTTTTATGCTCCCCATCGATCCCTCTCGCTCTCCTCTTGTCTCTCTCTCTCTCTCTTTTAAGCTCAAGCGGCATGCGCAGCCGGTTGTGTTGCACCCAAAAAAACTGTTCCTGCGATCCCCTAATTTTGGTGATAAATAATAAAAATAACTGAGTTTAAATGTAAATTTCTTTATATATTTTGATCATAAGGAATTCATGCAGGTAACAATCTCTATAAAAAAGTAACATTATATGCTCACAATTAATGAAGTCAATATTTTAAAAAAGATAAAGAACAAAGGCTTGGAGTTTTTTTTTTTTTGTTTAACTACTTGGGTATTCTCTTATCTAAGATTAAACAAAATTTAACAAATAAAATAAAATCTAAAGAATTTGCCCTATAGGTATTTTATCTTTTAAAACTGGGAATATATTTTATTATTTCAACAATTTTTAACCTTTGTATGAAATTTTACTTGTATCTAAAAATGTTAAGTTAAAATTTAATTTTAAAATTATTCTTTTTATATACATAACGCATATCGAGTTATTGCCGATATTTATCGCAATGGGCTTCAATTTGATACTTTTTTATATCATTATTGGGGTTTCTATTTATGGGATTTTGTTAGGGAATTTTGTTGCACAAACTTTTGGAGCAGGAATACCGCAAAAGCCAAGTGCCGAAGCCGATAAAGCCCAAGAACACACTTAATTATTGCATAAAAAACAACAACAACAGCTACTTGTGGCTGTGTGATAAGTTATCGGTTATCGGTTATCAGTTATCAGCTAACGGTGCACGAGAAATGCGTCGAGGAAGGGGAGGTAGAGAAAGGCCGAATAAGACGACGTGACAATGCTCAACTAGGGCGAATATTGTGAAGTGAAGGACGCCAAGGAGACGAAGAAGGAGCCAAAGGAGCCTCAAGCTACGAGTGGGAATTCTCCCCGCTATCAATCCGTTGGGGTTGGGTGGGAATGGAACACCGGCGAAAAAAGCAACCAAACGCCGGCTACAAAGTCGCATGAAAACAATAACAAATGCTCCACTCTCGGTGGCAGCGGGAGAGTAAGAGAGCGAGAAAGAGTGGATGGGGAGCCCACTGCCAACCGGCTGTGTTCCATATTCATTCCATTCCGTTCCGTTTCTCGCTCGCACAGTTTGTTTGTCCCACTCACGTTTCCACGCGACCGCCGAAAGCAAAAACAGGCACACAAGAGACGGGCGGCCGACGAGAGGGGGCGAAAAAGCGAAAGCTTCGTGGCTCGCGTCCGCCTTCGTATCGCTTCGTATGCGCCTTCGTGCGCCTTCGTGCCCAGTGAATGTACTGAATCTATTTTTAGACTCTTACTCGCATCATGCTGCGCCCCCATTCGTCGCCGATCTCGTCATTTGCTTACCGATTGGCCGACGGGCTCCAATAGAAACGGCTAGCGGCAAGAACAACACAATGGCAATAACAGAACCCACTGTGGGGCAACGACAACAACAACAACAAGCACAGCAACAGCAGTAGCAATAGCAACAACTACGGCAACTAATATAAGTATTCCAACACAGAAAAGTTCTATGTCGCCGTCGCCGCTGTTGGCATCTAATAGCGAATTTATAAAGGAATAAAATGAGCATTAAAAGCGCCAAGTGGCGACGCCGAACGCAGGGGCGCAGGCGGAGGCAGTCGAAGGGGGGGTGATGGGGGTTCAGGAGGGGGGCAACCCTGCCAGTGGCATATGGAAATTGTTGCAGCAGCTGCGACGTCCGAAGCGTGCCAAAAAGTGCCCCAAAAGAAAGTGCACAACAAAGCGAGGGAGACTCACACACAGTTGCGGTCGAATAAATAGGATTGCAGCCTCAACTATTTTCACAGTTTAAGTACCATATGGTTAACTATCAGTCAGAGCTTACGAACACTTTAACTGCCAGTTATACCTAAAATTTAAGCAATATATAAAGAAATCATAGACTTACATTAAATTGTTATATTTGGTCTGACCACTATTATTAATTATTTGAGTTCCTAGCTGATTAATATTTTATTTATTTTAATATAAATATTTTAAATTAATTAATTTAAATATGCATAAATATATTGACCTGGTTAGCTTTTCAATGTACAAATTAACGACAGTGCCCAGCTGCTCTCATTTTGTCCTCGCCTGTATGGAAAGCAATATCACACCGAATGGAAATGGGAATGGGAATGCGAAGGGAAGAATGGAAGTGAGAAGATTACAAGCGACGGATCTGCGGCTGCTGTGCGCCTGTTCGCACTTCTGCAACTGCAGTGGGAGAAGCTCTCGCACACACACACACGCGTTGGCTGATATGCGTGTGTACGTGTGTGGGAGCACTCCCACTCCTTCCCTTGGAAGCATCCAGCGCAGCGCCGCACTCTGTTAGTCAATTGGAATTGTCAGTTATTGTTGCTGCTGCTGCTGCTGCTGCTGCATTCATAGCTAAAATTTTGCTTTAATGAAATGCTAAAACGTGTTATGTAAACCAACAACAACAAAAAAGTCAACTGAGCGGGAAGTCGACCCAACGAATACCCAGGGAATTACTAACAAGTCAAACTCCTTAGTCAGGCCTTATATGCCGCCCTCTGCAGGGTACTCCAGGCAATTTCAATAGCAATTGCTGTGCATGGGAATATGTGTGTAGATTTGTGTATATGCAAATAAATATTAATCATTGGAAACTAAGGAAACCCATAAAAAAATCATCTTAACCACAATTTAGAGTGTCTGGGTCGCTGGGTCGCCTAATTGATACCCATCAGGGATACACGCCCACACGCCGAAATTGGAATTGGAATTGGAAGTTGGCGAGTGGAGACTGGAACGCAATTAGAGGAAATAGGGAAGGAAAGGGGAAGCCTTACTGTTACCCCTTGAAAATATATAAATATTTAAATGTTTGGTGTTAATTTATTATATATCTTAGCAAGTGCAAAGTGGTACGTGTTAATTTCTTATTTTTGCTACTCTAAACATTAAGAAACCCATCTTTAGCTGTTATATTTATATTCGAGGATCACGTTATAATAGTAACCTATATTGACCCTAAAACTGTGACACTTTAAGGAGTTTTAGCTACAAAGATATTTTATATTCTTATTTATGATATATTTTTATAACAGTTTATAACAGTTTATACCAGTTCTTAAGATAGTGCTTTAAAGATAGTCCTACCCAGACAGTTCTTCCAAGATAAGGAGAGATATAAGGTTTCCAGGATTCGTATCCCTTGAATACTTACATTTCAGCCAGAATCTGTGATCATTAAAGGAGTTTGTACTAAGACTATATAATATATTATTATATTAATATAAAAACTAAGAAGTTACAACGAAATTACCACGTTTTTAAATTCCCAACCTACTAAGTATATACCTCATCCCTTACGTAGAGAATCCAGATATAGAATCAATAGATTTCACCATCTTATTAAACAGAGAATCTTTTATATATATTTTTTTAATGCACTTCAGGCACCTTTATAAGAAAGATCCCCAAGAATGCCGTTCACAAAAACCATATTGAGGGATATATAAAGAGATAACATCAGGTGATCGGGGAGAATCTTTTTCGGAAAGACTATAACTATTTTTTATGGCTTTTCTAGCTATTAGTCAGCAACTGCATTGGCTATGCAATGACTTTGTGGCAATAATTAGACACAAATTGAAATAGTGTCGCGCGGCAAAAAGGCTAAATGTAATAAATAATAATAATAATAAACTGATTTGCATACTAATCGATGGGGATCTCAGTGGGAGGCAGGCAGGCAGTCGTTGTAAGGGGTTGGGCGCTAAGGGAGATTGTACGAAGCGGAAATGCCGGATGAGCTAATGGTGTGTGTTGGGTAAGATCAGGGCCAGATCACCAGCAGGTGATTGGGCGAAGCCATCGATCAGCCCTCGCATTGTCTCGGCCCCAGCTTCCAGACACTTGATTTATCTATCTTGTAAGTGTCCCAGAGCCAAGCCCAAAAACCCAGTCAGAACGAACACACACGACGGCGACGGCGTTGACAATGGGAACTGTGACCAGTCTCTCGAGTCTCTCGAGGAGATTAGGTGAATATTTTTGGGGGGTGGGGATAGTGCTGGGTAGCTGCCGAAATATCTGACAGATCACCAATTGTCACTCGCCACTTGTTTACAGCCGGGACTTGTTTACACTCGGAGAGAAGGGTTTCTACGATCTACGATCTCTAGGGGCTATGTCTGGCTCTGAGTTAATTCCATTGGCTCGCTGCTGGCTACTGGACTTGGCCTCCATTGTTGGGCTCTAACTTGGCCAAGAGAGAGCTGACTTTCGGTAGGAGTTTGTCTTTACCAGAAGGTTCTATTAAATTCTAAAATTTAATGTATCTAAGCTGTAAATTTAAAATGGAATTAAGGTTTTAGGGGAGGCTTAAAATCAAAAAGATTAGATTTAAGATTTATTTTTTTTATCGTAAAATTAATTTAAAAGTAATTAGAAAATATGTAACTACTTAATGAACTCTGGGATTACTGGGATTTCTTAAAGAAACATTTGAAATCAATTAGAAAATATGTGAAAACACATCCTGCACTAAATATTGCATTCTCTGCTTTACTACCGGCAGAGGCTGGGCATAGAAACTTTTTGTTTTATTGGAAATTCATTTAAAATTAATAAGAAAAATATAATAACTACCTAATTCAGTCGAAATCAATTGAAAAATGTGTAAAAGTACATCCTTCACTAAATATTATATTTCTGCCGGCAGAGGCTGGGCATAGAATTTTTTTGTTTCATTGGAGATGCATTTAAAATGAATTAGAAAATAGGTAACTACTTAATAAAGCTATAACCATTTTAAAAATGTGTAAAAACTCATGTTCTACTTTAAATATTGCATTCTCCTTTTATTCAGACACAAACTATAAGTATTTAGATGCAGAACCGACCTTCATCGCATTGATTATTGTGTGAGGCATGACAATAAAAAACAGAAGAAGCAAATACTACATATAGTACCTCCTTATCAAGCCATATCGATTTGAGCTTTGAACGCCATAAAACTGAAGTCACTATGAAAGAATGAATTCTTATCAATTCAATGACGTATGGGAAAAGTTTATTCAGGCTTCTCGAACAACAATAATAAACAAAACCCAGATCAAGTCATATTCTATTCCCAAAAAAGTGTATTCACAACTTCGTTAGACTGCAAATAGAAAATCTACCTTTTGTTTATGGATTTCTGATACTTTGAATCTTGTTTTTCCGCATGCCAGCCACAGAGTCCAAGATTAACACATCGAGGCGGAGCGGAGCGGGTTAAATGACACGATCGATGGTCAACCTGTCCCCAAGTTCGAGCCACTAAGCGGCGGTTATTGATTAGCAGTGCGACTTGGCAACATCTTAATGCCCCGGCCGAGTGTCGATGGCCTGCGAGGGCATGAAACATAAATCAAATCGCCGAAGATCGTCGGAATATATCATTATTATATGGTATTAGAGGCTTCGATAGCAGATGGCAGATGTCTCACTGCCAACTGTGGCACAATGTGGCACATTGTCGGGTCTCCGTGCATCCTCTCTCGGGCTTTTATGGCTCACGCAAGACCATAAAACACATTTGGCCCAGTTGGTAGGGGAACGAGGCAACGGGGCGTATGAGGAATGCTCGAGTGCGGAGCTAGAACTACAATGTAGTTGACATTTGGCAACATCCTGTCGAAAGTGATTGAAGCACTGACTTCACTTGCACTTTACTTTCACCAATTTGTTGTTTTGACCATTAAAAGCGTGTTTGTAAGAAGCTTATTACTTGACATCAATGGGGGGTAAGCTTTAGATGGGGTTATATCGCTGTACCTATCGAAAATTACTTTTAGAGAAGAGTTTCCTTTTTTCCAAGTATTTTAAGAAGCTAGGAAGAAATTTTACAGAGCGCCCGGGTCGCGTCTTTTGGATATTTCTTAGTTTTTAGCTTTAAAAATTATGCTTCTATGAAAATAATCGCTGTCCGGTTGACTCCTTACTGAGAAATAGAAACTATATAATTTTCGTTTAAGATTGTGTACGAATCTTTCCCCTTTTAATCAGTGCATGAGTGTGTAGTGTTTAGGGGAACATAGTAAACAAGGCGAATAGTCATTTAATCATAGTCAGAATAGTCAGAGAGTTCGGAAGTGGCGACAGATGACGAATGTTCTGATATCGGGAAATGCTCCACCTGGTGGCGGAAATGCGCCAAAGATATCGCCAATAACTCACAAAAAAAAAAGACAAACTTATATTAAATTCATGGGAAATCCGCTGACTCAAAGCGGGATGCACTTTTCAATGCAAAGAAGCGTTTTTCGGATACAGAGAAATGAAATCTTACTTGATCTTATTTTGTTAAAAAAATATGGATAATATTATTTATTTATTTATACAGAATTTACTAGCGTTTTAAAATCACCTAAAAAATGTCGAAAACTGTGCTACAAAATGTGTCATCGACAAATTTGCACTGAATTTAGTTGCTTAAATATTATATTGCATACTTTTGGGCAGATTTTAAAGAGATATCAAACCTCTGTGATTTTGTGTATAAATATTATTTTTTATTATATTTACATAATTTTACATAATTATAATTTTACAATTTTACATAATTACAAATTTTCAAAAGCAGAGATGTCTCCTTAAAAAGCACTTGAAAATTTTCTTCCACAAAAACTTTTCACTTTAAATAAAAATGCCGCTTGCTCAGGGCTTTTAAGGCTAACCCTGACTCGAAGGACTGACCTCGAATGGTTAAGTGTCTGTTAGTTAAAATTAATGGTTTATTTTTTGACTTATTATTTCATTTCAATTGGCCGTATTTACGCTAAAGGTTAAATGAAAATATAGTTGCCTTTAATTTGCTAATCAAGTTAAGAGTTAACCCTTAAATTTTTTTTAAAAAATATTAACCGGAGGTTAAGGAAAGTTTCTTATTTTCCCAAATTAGGGACAATTTTTCAGAGACAACTACCGCTTGTACAGGGTTTTTTTCACAGCTTATATTACCTCGAGCCTGGAGTCAAATATTTTTTTTTTCGTTTTGAGTCTGCACTTGCGTTTCCCTAATTGTTGCTTTGTAGGGAAAATCCTAAGTGGACTGAGGAGCCGAGCCGGAGGCAAGGCAAACATTATTGTCTGTGGGCAGCACGCGAGAAAAGCTTCCGGGCCCCGACTCCGTGGGCTCCGTTGGCTCCGTTATTTTCTGCCTGCGACTCCGTGTGGGTTGCCAGTTTCCTGGGAAAAACGCGGAAAAGCGGATCAATAACAGGGGCGGCGACAACACGACAGCCAAGGGCGCCACTCGGCAGCCAGTCCTTCGGCGAGTCAGGCCAGTCAATCCTTCAGTTAACCAGTCCCCAGTCCCCAGTCTCCAGTCTGCCACCCTGTCGCCCCGCATAAACTTCAATTAGAATTTAAGCGAGTGGAAAGCAAGCACAGACATCGAGAGAAGCAGCAGCCAAAAAAAACAAGTAAGATATGGGATAAGGTTTATCGATCTGGAGGATACCCTTTAATATGATATTTCAGAGGGAAAATTTAGATAAGTTAGAAAGCTAAGACCTCTTTTCAATTATAATCTTTGATACCTTACCGTATTTACTTAACTTACAATTATGATCTCATTTTAGTTTTAGTTTTACGATATTGATAACTTTGATTGTGTGTATTTTTTTTTTTGGTAATATCAGCTTATCAAATAAGCCCAGCAATTGAGACAGCTTGACGTAGGCTTTGCCATGTTTTATGACCATAAATGACCGAGCAGAATATTCCATATACACCGATGATCCAAAACAGCCCGTTCCCCTAACTGTTGCGCACCAGATTTTGTACGTAAAAATCTTCCAGAGATTCTCTGCGAATAGTTGGCAACTGGTGACCCATTTCTTGGTCAGAGAGGAGCAAGCGGAGGCCACACCCGAAACATACCTTGAAAGCGAAACTCTGCATTGTTTTCGGGATCCACTTCGTATCGATTGACGAAGGCGCTCCACCACTCCCCCAGCTACCAACTCCAACCTCTCGCTTAAAAAAAAAAATAGAGGAAAAAAAAGGAATATATAGAGAACCATGGAGCGAGGTCCTGCACGCAACACGAAAACTTTCTTTCACATTTTTTCGACGCCCGCTTTTACGATACGAAATTACGATTGTATAATAAAGCGGACGACAGCTGGCAAAGGGAGCAGGGAGCACAGAGCAGGGAGCAGGAGCTGGGGCAAGAGCCGGGGCTTGGGAGGAAGCCTCGACGACGATGGAGACATTGAAAGAGAGGAGCACGGCGTCCCCGGAACCGAGTCCGCGTCCGCGTTCGCGTCCGAGTCCGGGTCTGGGCCAAGTGGGCCGCCATTTTGTGTGCAGACTTGTGGCGCCAGTTTTATGTACTCGACGAGCAACACGCGTTCGCGGACAGGCAGGACAGGCGGGACAGGCGGCCAAACGGACAGGCCATCCCTAGGATGTGGGGTAAACAGTGCTGGCTGGGAAAAAGCTGGGGAAAAGCCAACAAAAACCAAGAAGCCAGGGCACTAATAGGGCGCAAATTAATTACTGATTTCATAATTGTTGTTAATTAACTTATTAATTAATCATTATTAATTGATTTACTTTGATTGAAGCAGAGTAATTATAGAACAGAAATTACTGAAGAGGCTTGGAGGTTAGCTAGATATCTCAAACTTCGGTTAAGGTCCAGTTTCTCGACTCGATAAATTTTAACTGGCTCGAAGGTCTGACTTCGAAAGGTTAAGTTGGGGTAACAGTAGCTAAACTGTTAGTTAAAGTTAACGATCAGCTAAATTGGCTGCAAATACAATCCGATTTTCTCAATCTAAATTATTTTAACCGATGGTTAAATGATAACAGGTGGTGTAAGGCGCACTAAGTTTGCTATAAATCTTACAAACCACGGTTATTGTACATTTTCTGACTAAGTAAAGATTTACCCTTTCTTTGAGTCATTTGGATAACAATTTCTCAAAAGATATTAACCGGAGGTTAAGAAAAGTTGTTAAAATGTCCCCAAATTTTGCTAGAAAATATTAGAAAAGCACCAAAACCAAGGTTACTGTACATTTTCTGTATAAGTTAAGAGTGTACCCTTACTCTAAGTAATTTTTATAACAATTTCTCGAATAATATTAACCGGAGGTTAAATGTTGTAAGTTTTCTTTAAAACTAGCTAGAATACAGCCAACTTAGCCGCACTTAACGTGGGACGTTAAGACTGGTAACTGGGAACTAGTAACTGGGAATCGAGGACCTCGCTCTAGGACTGTGGACTGCGGATATGCGGCGACGCCGGCGTCAGCGGTGGACTAGGACATAAACTCATTTATTGTGTGGGCCGTGGCACCCAGTCCCAGTCGGAGTCCGAGTCCCAGTCCCAGTCCTAGTCCGAGTCCCAGTCCCTGCCCCAGTCTATGGCCCACGTCCAGTGGTCGCCAGGCGGGCGTGCGCTACGCAATTAATTCAAACACTCGAAGGACACAGGTCACACACAGGTTTCCCCAATCAGCCGCTGGCTTTTTTCTTCTTTTCTTTTTTTCCTTTTAATAAAGGGAAGACTGGGTGCGAACAGGTGTGAGTTTTTCGGGGGGTTGTGCTCGCTGGTGGTTGCTGCTTGCTGCTGGCCGGTCCCAGCATATTTGCGTATGTGATTTGGCTCCGGTATGTGGTTAATGGCGTCAACAAACGATTGCCAGAGCCAGAGCCAGAGCCACAGCCTGAGGCCTGAGCCTTCTCTAAGCCAAAAGGGTGTCTCTTTGCGGGACCTGGGCCTGTGTGTCATGTGTAGGTTCAATTGTCCATGGATTATGAGTTTGTAATGACAACAGAGGAATTTTTTAAAAGGTTTCTATGAAGATTATACTTCGAAATTTCAGTAGGAATTTCTTGAAAAGAATTTAAGTCAAGGAACTTACTTATTTATTGATTAATTAGGGGGATAACTTGGATTATTTATTATTTCTTGCATTAAATAAGCTAAGACTTGTTGAATATTTAGTAATTATTTCAAATTCCACTTAAAAAGCACCATATCCCCTGCGAATGTACATACTTTTTGTATAAAATATGTGTCAGACCGAAAGTAATAGCGGTTTTTGGTTAGAGGTTAAGGGGTTGGCAGCTCAAGGGGCACTTGGTTCCAGCTCCGATCGGATCTTTTGATATTCCCCGCCAGAGACAGAGTCCGGAACCGGGGAATCGGGGGATCGGAGTACGCCGCCGCCGCTGCTGCTGCTGCTAAGCACACCGAAGCTTGGAGTACATGGTGGCTCTCCGCTGATAAGGCTCTGTGTCCAGTGGCGTCTGCTTTCGAGGGGGTTTGTCTTTACCAAGCCAGATGGTTCCCTCTTGAAGAGGTGCCTCTGCCTCTGCCCCGGCCGCTGGTGGAATGTTCTCAATTGAAGTGAATCGTGAATCATATCCTCAACCTACAAGTGAACTCTGAGTGGAATGAAATTGGAATGGAGATTACAATATTTCATTCACACACTGAGTGTGTGTGGTTGTTATTTTTATTTATTTTATTTTACTTGTATTTTTGTTGGAAACTCAGAAGGAACACAGCGATTGCGGTTGGGTAGAAGCGATCGCACAGATATATTCTAAGTATTTATTTTATTTTATTTCCCAGCACCAAAAACTGAATGGAATAGTATTCATACATTAAATGGAGATTAGAACGGATTTTTGGTTTGCAGTTGGTATTTTTCGTATAAATAAACTGGCAGTTAACTAACATTAACTTTCTAAAGTGTTCCGTTAATTCTAAACTCGACGAAATAATGCAAGTTAATGAGATGAGACACTGAGCTTTGATTTCATTAAAAGCAGTTCCCAAAACAGCACATTTTGTGCCAGTTAGTTACTACTAACCTCTGGTTAACAAGCTGGAGGTTAGGAAAACTTTTTCACCGAAGACTTTAGTGCTTGCCACCAAAGAGGAATAGGACTTTTATCAACTTAAAATATATACATTTTTTCTACAAATAATAGTCAAAGAACTGGACTGGCTTAAGCTGCAAGGAAATTTGGAAACTAGACTTAATATCTTTCTAATTTTAATAAACCATTTAAAAATATATATTCTCCATTAATCTTCAATATAAATAAGTCACTTACTAAACAATTTAGATAGTAGTTAAGAAAACAAATATTTTTGAAGCTACTTGAACTCTTAAGAATATACATTTAAAATTCTCTTAACAGAAGATAAAAATTAAATCCCTTTCCCGAATTATAGAAATATGTAGGTATTTTTTTTTAGACAGGGAATGGTCTCAAATTAAGAGAGCTTTTTCTGGATTTTAGTTTTAATTTTCTTAAAAATTTGCAAGATGCAATCATTTGGTTTATAAGTTATATCGAAAGAGGATGATGCCGTTGAAGAGGTTAGCTGCCTTTAGAATTAAGTGAAATTAGCTTTTTGTTTTTGGATAAATCCTAGTTTTTAGATAATTAAAACAAATCAAATAAAATCGAAACTATGGCTCTACCATTTCTTCAGATCCATCAGCTCCCTCTGATTCCTTTGATGATCACATTCCTATTAGTACAAGGGCAGCCCCAGAAGGTTCGGTTAGTCACCCAGAGATAGGCCCCACCCCCTTCCCGAATGCGACTCCGGCTGTTGGCCAATTGGACAATCGGCAGATACGACTCGACTCGGTGCAGAGGGAGAGATTCCAGCGCCAAGTGAAATCACTCGAGCGAAAATAGCGACAATTACTTAATGCATTTAATAAATTCAAGCCGGCAACTATTGGCAATAAATTATAAGCGCCGCGGCCGCTGGTGTCGGCCGATAAAGCCCTGGATCGGTGGAGGGATCGATCGATCGAGCGATCGATCTATCGCTCGGTCGCTTGCCAGTTGTAATTGCTAATTATAACCGAGGGCCGACGGCTGCAGATCGGAACTGGCTGTCGCGGATTGGCCAGCCGGGTTTGGGCTTGGGTTATCGCCCGCCAATCGCCGGACTGATTGATAGCGCCAAGAGCCCCAAGGGCTGACCAGAGGAGGGTGCCATCCAAGGGGTGACTTCCGATTAGATTGCACATTAAGTCATGCTCTATAACTGTGTCCATGTGTCCATGTCCACTCGAGGCATTTTCCGCAAGAGATCTGTTTATTTCCATGGCATTTGATTGTAAATAAGCGGAAGGTCGAGATTAAAAGTCCATTTCTTGCTGTTTATTCAATATTTCTCGTTTTAGTTAACTGCCAGTTAACTAACGTTGACTTTCTAAAGGGTTTCGTTAATTCTAAACTTGTTTAAATGATGAAATTAGTGAAGATGACACACTTTGCTATGATTTCATTAAAAAGCAACATCTAGAAGCACATTTTCTGAGTCTAACAGCCACTTTTAAAAAGCTAACCTTCGGTTAGTAAACTGGAGATTAAGAAAACTTTTTCACCGAAGACTCTGGTTTTTTGTTAATCAAAAGAAATGTCAAATCTTTACCTCAAATTAATTAAGAGTCTTTGTTAAAGATCTAACCTTTGGTTAGTCAACTGAAGGTTAAGAAAACTTCTTTACCGAAGACTCTGGTTCTTTTGTAATCCAACGAAACAGCAATCCTTAACCTCTAATTAATTTAACGGCCTCTGTAAAGAAGCTAACCCCCGGTTAGTGAACTGGAGATTAAGGAAACTTCTTCTAGAGCTTAGAAAACCAAAAGAAGTAACAAACCTTAACCTCTAATTCATTTAACAGCCTTTGTTAAAGAGCTAACCTTCGGTTAATAAGCTTGAGTTTAAGAAAACCCAAAGAAATGGCCAACTTTAACCCCATATTTGTCTAAATTCCCAAATATTCAACGAAACCTAAGCTGATTAGAGCCTTTTGGCCAAGTTTGCAGTGGTTTGTCCGCTTGTTTGCCCAGCGAGCACATTGGAATTGCTAAAAAGACACACACACACCGAGTCACAGAGTCACAGTCACAATAATTTATATGCAAATCAAATATATATTTTGCTTGTGATTAAACCGTTTTGCTTTTTTCATTAACACCCTGGCACCACCTTAACCCCTGCTGTGCTGCCAACTTGTCAACCAAAACCAAAGCCCAAGCCAAAGCCGGCGATTGTCTTTTCTTCTGGGACTCCGAAGATGTGCGTGAGGAGTCACTAATTACTTGTCACGAATCACGACGAGGAGTCGAAGTACAAACTTAAAAAATATATAAATTAAGGTTAAATGGACGTTACGTATACGCAAGGTGGGCCCAGGCTAAGGTAATGGGAATTCCTTTTGGGGGAGTATATATTCTCTGCTTAGCTATCTGTAAATGGTTTTGTTTTTGTAATAATTATTGGATCGCAAGTCGTGAACGAAAGACATAAAAAATGGCTGTAAAAAGTAGTTGGATAATTAAGTTAGTTAAATAAAAGGGGATAGTACTTGCATAAGTTATGGAAGGTGGTCTTTATACCTTCATATTTGCGCCTTTCCAGAGTTTATTAAGTATTCATCGTTATAGTTTAGTTTAGTACAGTTAATCTACATTGTCTTTAAAATAAATATATCTTTTATATTTTTCACATTTTAAATAAGGTTCGAAGAACAAAGAGTGGAAGGGAAAGTCTTGGCTTTTTCGGTTTTTTCGGTTAAATTAATTCTCTCCATATTTAGTCTTGATGACAGTTTGGCACAGATTGAACGATACATGGTGTGTTAGGTATGCAAATTTTAGGTAATAGGAATTTTGAATTTTATTCACTTGAAAGTAATGGGAAATTTAATGTTATTTTATATGAAAAATATATTGATATCGAAAAATATCGATTTGAAATTATTTTTTCATGTTTTCGAACAAATATATTTGACATTTGTTATATTATATCGATATATAAAATCGATAGCATCAATAAAAAATACTTAATCGATAGTTTTCGATAGCACTTTAATAATATAACATTAATTAAGAAAAAAGAATTAAAATATATAAAAAGGTTCTTGAAAAATATCGATTTTGTATTATATATGGATGCTATCGGTAATTATAAGTGACAGTTGCTCTGATTATTTATATTTTTATCGATATCAGCAATATATAATACCAAAATCGATAGTTTTCGATAACAATTTGAGAAAAATCTATTATTGCTAAAGTTTTCTTATAATTTTGTATAAACTTTTATTTAAAAAAATACAGAAATATATGTAACAGTATTTTCCTTCTCCAAAAATTATATTTATTTATTATAAGCATCAACAGGCGAGTCGATTTAGCCATGTTCATCCCTTATAATCTACGCTGATCCCCAAAAAAGCATGGATCGTGACTGAAATATGGCGTTGCTCGCATCGCTAACTGACTAATTGACTATTTGGCCAACTGACTAACTGACTATTTGGCCAACTGACGTCTTGGGCCTGGCCAAAAAGCCGCTCAGACGCTGCGGCGGGCAGCTCTGCTTTTGATTAAGCTCATTTGCATTTGAATGGCCGAGCTGGACGCTGGTTTTATGTTACTCCGCCGGGAACATGGTCGAGGCAGGGAGGCAGGCAGGCAGGCAGGAGGGGGCCTGGCGAGGCTTTGAATTTCTAATAAGCCAAGTTATTTGCGCATGACTCAACGACGAACGGTGCGTCGTCGATAATATTCATGATACTTTAGCCTAGCACTTCGGATCGGATCGAATCGGTGGGGATCGGCTCTGGCTCTGGGCTCTGGGCTCCGGCTAGTTGGGTTAGTTGGGCAAATATTTATAGAAGCGCCTCGCCGCATCGAATTAAATTTACATTTGCGACTGTTTGTAGCTGCAAGCCCAGGCCAAGACGCCTATTTTTAGCCAATGAGTCTCGGGTCTCCGAGTATCGGAGTCTCCAGCCAATCAGTCTGCAGTCCAGCGATGAGTCGCCCCTAAAAACCCGAGCACGAATCCCGAACCTCAACCCGAACCGTTGACTAATTATATCTCTGGCACATTTGTCATATCGGCCTTGAAGGTCGTCCGTCGTTGCAAAAATATTTGCTCCTAATTCCCCAATGACAGGCCGGGTGAAAGGTGAATCTTTGCTAGTTCTAAAAATAAGACAAGAGAAAATATGATTAATTTATTATATAAAGCAATTAATTCTATATATTATATATTTATTGAAATAATTAATTATTAAATAAATATTTTTAATAAACTTATACTGATCTTTTCTTTTAAATATGAAAATAAATATTCTAAGACCAGCCCTTGGAATCCCTTTCCCCAGTTATTCATACAAAAAACCACCGCCTGAGGCTTCATTGGATGACTAGTTCTAGTCACAACACTAATAGCAGTTGTTTATACAGATGTAACCAACAAATGAGCAGGAATATCTAATATTTATTTATGACAAGTAATCAAGGTCTCAAAGGCAAGCAGCTTACAAATTTGAACCCATTTTCATTCGCATTTTCCCTTTCGATTCGCTGCGCGCGCTGCGTTCTAATGAAGAATTTTTCGCATCCCAAAAAGCAAAACGCAATCATTTCCAATTATTCGCAATTACCCGCTTTCCATCTCGCTCCAGCCTCCTCTCCTGCCAGCAACCAGCTCCTCCTTTTTTGTATTTTTCTTTTTTGGCACATTTGCCGCTGGCTCCAGCGAGTCGCGCATTGTGGATGAATTAGTCAGGAAATTAATTAATCAAAACTAACGCAAAAAGCAACAATTCGAGAACAACAAAGCGGGCAAAATAGCGAAGCGAAAGATGCACTAAAAAAAGTACTTATAAACAAAGCAATTAGTAATGTTATAGATATAATTTAGTTCCAATAGAAAAATATGGTCTTGAACTGGTAAGAAGTAATTAAAAGTCTAATTAAATTTGTATACAAAAATTTTATTTTATGAAAGGTAATTTATATATTCTCGAAAACTTCAAGTTCATATTCATGCATAACCATATTCATAGCTTAACTTTAACATTACTTTACTTTAATCCTAATTTCTCTTCCCAGCCTCTGCCGGCACACGGACGACATACTCAGAGAGTTAACCTTGCAGCAGTGCTGATAAATTTTAAATTTTAAACTCAATCCAGCCTTTTTAGGGATAAGTTAAGATAATTGAAATAAATAAATAACATAATAGAAAATAAAATTATTTGTTTAGAAATATAAAAATATATAGCTTCTTTTATTCATATATATATAGATATATTTATTTTTATTCATATTCAATATTCATGTTAATAATTATATTAATATTTATAAGATAAATCTATCAATAATAGTACCATAAATCATATTAATGTTCTTATAAATATTTATATAAATATCAGCATCTATTTCAACATAAATATATTCTTTATTAATTGTTTTCAGTGCACATTTCATAGCCGAAACAGAATGTTAAAAACAGCTCTCGCTCTACAATTTGTTGCCTGTCATTTTTGCTTATTTTGTGTATGGCGCTACCCCACACAACCCCCCCTGCTATTGCTATTGTTATTGTTTAATTTGTGTCGCCGCTATTGTTTATTGTTTATAGTGGCTGCCTGGTTGTTGTCCCCGCCAGTAAGTAGTGCCCCCCTTGGGTCCCCGCTCAGTAGGGCATCCGCCCAGTCAGCCAGCAGAGCGACACTTGGAGGAGACCTGTTTGCCGGCGGACAACCTTGGCAGGCGCTTAAAATGTTTTGATTATTATTATATTATTATTGTTTCTGTTTCGGTTTCGTTTTTCTGTTTTCTGTTTTCCGTTTTCTGTTTTCGTCCAAATAATTTGGGAAGTCGCAGGGAGTGACTGAGGCTGCGACACGGAAAGATAATTGCAAAGCCCCAACAGGGACTTGAAGTGATTGAGTCTTGTTTTTAAAGGAACGCAGAACACAATCCTGCTAATGAGAAGGAAAACAAGATAACGGTTCCGGTTTTGGTTATTTTGAAGTTCTGATTTATTGTTTAGAACTTTTGGTAAAAGATAACAGTTTGGTTTTGTACTATTTCTCTATAAACACTGTGAGTGAATTGAATTTTTGGCATTAAAAAAAGATATTGAGGTGATTTTTATTGATATTGATGAAAGCAGCTCTTAAACGAATATTTCGAGCGCTTGACAGCACATTTTGTGAGCTTAACAGAACATTTTGTGCGGTTAACAGCACATTCTTTGCGATTAACAGCACATTTTGAGCGATTAACAGCATATTTCGTGCGTTTAACAGCACATTTCATATTTTGATTAATGTGCCTAATAGCACATTTTGTGCGAAAAAAATCAAAATATTTTTACAACTAACTTAACTTTATATTAACTTTAACTAACAGTTAACTAACCAGATCCTTAACTGAACCCTGAGAAACTAGCAGTCTTCCAAGGACCAGGCTAAGTAGAAAGAAAGCCTAGTCCAACCCAGGGCCGTCGCCTAACGGAAAAGCGCCATATGGAAAGCGTCTCAGAGCTGCGCACTGCCCTACCTCCATGCCACGCCGCTGCACTCCTCCAAGGGCCTGTCCTGGCACGGCGGTAATCGGGCTCATTTAAATGCATTGAACTTGTCTCATTATGCCGCAGCAGTAATGGCATCTGCAAGTCGAATCCCATCCACATCCACAGCCACAACCACATCCACATCCACAGCCACATCCAATTCAATCCGATCCATCGGCTGGCTGTCCTGGCCTGACTCACTCGGACATATGGCAGCAGTGGGCCGCAAATTGTTGAACAAACAACATTTCATGCAATTTGTACGCGCCAAAGGAGGAGGTAAAATCTGTGCACAGCTGCGGCGGACATTTTAGCAGCGAAATTTATGTTCTAAACGGTGAAAATTGTGAGAAATTTGTGAGAAATCGAAAGAAATGCAGGTGATCGAGTGATTCAAGTGGTTAGCTGTAACACAAACCCAAAGTAGCAGGGAAATTATCTTTACACCTTGGTAAAGTACAGACATCAACCATAAGGGGAAGGAAATATCCCTTCAAGGATCAAATTGCTGATTTTCCGTCAATAAATTAATAGAAATAATTTATAATTTATAGTCACAATTCATAATTAAATATAAGCTAATTTTCCCATCACCATTGTCATTGTTGCTGCTGCTTTCTTGCTTTTTGGCCAATTTATTGTTGCATTTCGGCAAAATGGGCGGTGAAATTTCGTGCTCGCTTTGATCTTGACGCGTTTTTGACACTCGCCGACCACATTTCGTCGATTTTGCTCTTCTCCGCTGGCAGTGGTGGGGGGCCAGCGGACAGCCGGCGGCATGTGCCGCGCATTTTTCATTATTTTCCATCTCGTAAGAGTTTTATTTTTCCCACAACGAAAATACTGAGAAGCAAGGCACCGCATTTCGGGGCATTACTCAGCTGCAGCTGAGGAGCAAGTGGCAAGTGGAAATTGCCGATCGTCAAATGTAAGAGTGCTTTATTTTTTTAGTTTCTGAACGTATATTTATAGCATCGCTCGGATCGCGCGATTCTATATGCAAAGCAATTCGTAATTTGTAAGCGGCAGCAGCAGAGGTCGTCAAGCCATCAGCCATTAGCCGCTGGTCATTTGTCATCGGGTAATAGGGGGAAATTAGGTGGGGGTGGTCACAGCCACTCACTCAATCTTTCGCCTGATTTTCATTCAGCCAAGATGGGCTTGGTTCGGGACTTGCCTACCTTTAAGAGACTTTAAATTACAAAAATATAATAATATTAACCTTGAAATTAGACTATAACTATATTTATTCAATTATAATACTTGTTAAAGTAACGTATTAATTACAATTATAAACAATTTCGAACGAATATGCAAAAATATCAATTTAAAATTTGCATAACATATTGACACGTTTTTAAAGTAGAATTTGCCATAAAATATTAAATAAAATCAATTTAAGATCAAATTATACTTCTATTTAAGTTTTAAAATGTACAATTTACATAATTATACGGGACTAGCGAATTAAATTATAAGCTCCAAGTTTGTTGTGTTAGGATAACAATATTTATGATATTGTTTTTCTGTTTTAGCGACCTAATTTCTTCTTGTGAAGGGTTTCCTAAACTCGAGGTTTAATTATAATAAATACAAATACAATTTAAATATTACTTACTTTTAAGATCAAACAACATACAATTAAGCCATTCTTTCATTTATTTCAAGTTTAATTTTGAAAGTACTTTACAAATTAGTATACTTTTGGGCAGCGAACTTGTAAGAGATTATTGGCAAGTAAATTTAAAAAAATGTTGGGAAAAAGGTTGCTACAAAGAAAAGTTTCCTTCATTCTTATCTTTAATATATGAATTTAAATTTAATTTAAAATTAAATAAACTATTTTTTAGGCCCCAAAATAATAATAGTAATAGAAATTGGTTGTGTCTTTAATTTACGATCAATACATTTCCCTTTTGCAGTTGGTCACCCTGATTGGTTTGAGTCTGAATAAACTGGAAGTCGGGCTTGGAAATGTCCCCTTATAACGCAGACACTAATAATTACCACTGTGGTTCGAGCCCCAGCTAAGCAGTGATTACAGCTGTTCAATTACAGTAACTCCTCAACAAAAAATAAAATTGTAAAGGGGTTTTAGCTAAATATTGATAAAAACTAAAATGTTATATTTATTAAAACCACAAATTTATAAAAATTAAAAAAAAAAAAACAACTCATTTATGGTTTTTATATAAAACCCTTTTTTTTTGTTTCTTCTTACTCCGCTGCTGTCCACTGGCCAGTCCTCCCTGTTCTTGTCTCCTCCATTCTCCATCCTTCCCACCGTAAGAACACCACCCTGTCTTTGTCTCCTCCTTCTTCCATTCTTCCCAGCGGATGGACAGGCACGCAACGAAAGCGGGCCAATTAAGCGGGTCGGGAGCGTAGTAGTGGGGGGCGATGAGGGGGGCGTCGTTGTCAACTGGCAGCTGGCCAAGGCACACGCACAGCAGCGGCAGCGACGGCGACTCCTGGAGAGGGGCATCAGGTGGCGTGGGACGACGAACGTACGTAGCAGCAGCGGCAGCAGCAGAAGCACTCTCGACGTAGTGCGTCAGAGGCGGCGTCGATGGCGCGGAAGTAGCATCGGAACGCCTCGGCTTCCTCTGCCGCCTGCCCCCAGCGGGACCTTGACAGCGCCCGTTTTGATTTATGCGGCATTTTGCAAAAGTCAACAAATGAAAATGACACAGAAATAATGCCAAGAGCGAGCTCGAGCTAGCTCTCCTCCTCCTGCCATCATTTCGATTTCGTTTGGCGCCCAAGGTCGTACGACGCGACGGCACAAATAGATGGTCCGCGTCCGCGTCCGCCCTCGAACGCTCCTCATCCTCCGATGTGTGTGTGTGTGTTGTTGCTCCAACAGGAATTAAAACCTTATGGGGCTTAGGGTTTTGTCTGCCGATTTATAATATTAAGAGAGTTTTTGGTATTCAAATCTATTTGTGGCGTTTTAATGGATTAATTAATTAAAATAATAAAATTCAACCGTCACGACTTCACATTCTGTTCCCATTCAGCAAGCAGCTGATCCGCTGATTTCATAAGCTAAGCCTAACGGTTCCTTACGAAGGGGAACCTAGAGAAAGGTTTCTGATTGGTCCATTTAAAGTACAGCCATCATATTAATTTCCAAATAACTGTAAGAAGTTTGAAGTCATCATAAACTAACGGTTCTGAACAGAGGGGAACGTCAAGAAAGGGGTCTGATTGGGCAAAGTAAGGCAACCATCTCTAAAGGGTTCCGTTAGCCGAGCTTAGAGATGAGAGCAAACAGCTGATCGATCGCTATGCACTTGCTGCCGTTTGCTTGCTGGCTGTTGCTGTTCGCCTGGTATTGAAAAACCCCAAATAGGTGAAATATGCATGAAAATGAAGCGTAATTTACCAACACAAATAGCTACAATAACAATTATATCCCAATTAACCCTTTAAGCTCCAAACGTGCCTCAAGGCACTCATTATAAAATCTGTATTATATAAATAAAGAGAATCTTTTCAATCACTTGAACTATAGTATTCAGTTGACAAATGACAAATAGTAATTGTCAACTGACAACTATAATTTAAATGATTGAAAAGCTTCTCGTGTTTTAGATAATACAGATTATATACATACTAAATTCCTTTAAGCACCTTGAGGATTAAAGGGTTAAACGAGCTCCTAATTAAGTCACGTTGAAGTAACGGTTCTGAACAGAGGGGAACGTCAAGAAAGGGGTCTCATTGGTCTAAGTAAGGCAACCATCTCTAAAGGGTTCCGTTAGCCGAGCTTAGAGATGAGAGCCAACAGCTGATCGATCGCTGTGCACTTGCTGCTGTTTGCTTGCTGGCTGGTTCTGTTCGCCTGGTATTGAAAAACCCCAGATAGGTGAAATATGCATGAAAATGAAGAGTAATTTTTTTTTGCTACAACAAATCCAACAACAATTATGTTAAAATTGTACAAAATCTCCCCACAAATTCTTCAAATCCGAGATTTGCACACCAGGCGCGCAGAGAATTCAGCAAGCAGCTGAGCTCCTAAATCAATCGTTTTGAAGTAACGGTTCCCAACAAAGGGGAGCGTAAAGCAAGGCTTCTGATTGGACAAAGGGGGACAGCTATATTAAAAGGGTTCCGTTAGTCGAGCTTAGAGATGAGAGCAAACAGCTGATCGATCGCTGTGCACTCGCTGCTGTTTGCTTGCTGGCTGGTTCTGTTCACCTGGTATTGAAAAACCCCAGATGGGTGAAATATGCATGAAAATGAAGTTTTAGGACCATTTATTTTTTTTTTTTGCTGCAAATAATTACAAATCCAACAACAATTATTTTCAAACTGGACGAATCCGCCTTTATAAATTCTTTGAAGCCGTAATTTGTGTACCAGGCGCGCAGAACATACAGCAAGCAGCTGTCTACATGAATAAATCTTTCAGAAGTAACGGTTCCTAACAGAGGGGAGCGTAGAGAAAGGCTTCTGATTGGTCAAAGGAGGGACAGACATCTTAAAAGGGTTCCGTTAGTTGGACTTAGAGATGAGAGGAAGCAGCTGATCGATTGCTGTGCACTTGCTGCCGTTTGCTTGCTGGCTGTTGCTGTTCGCCTGGTATCGATTAACCACGAATAGGTGATAATGCATGCTATTTCCATGTATCGTGTGCATTTTTGAACTCTGGCGAACTGATGATCAGCTGATTGATCGATGCAACAGCAGTTGCGTTCAGTAAACAATTAACTGCATGCAACCCACCTTGGCAATTAAACAAAACAAACTAAACCCGTTGCGTTTATTTCATTCACAATAATTGTTTATTATAATTTGTTAATAGTTAGGGTGTTATTTTCCATAGAAGAAGCTTTCTCCGCATGCGAATGCGGGTACGTCCTATAATGCGCTTTAAAATGTGCTTTATGCTTGTAATCGATCGACTAACTGGATCTCGTGCTAAAAAAAATAGAAAATAAGGAAAAAAAACAAACAATAAGACCCTAATTATGAACATGACTTTATGGCAGGCCTCTTCATATTTATCCAGCTCTCCCGCTCTCCAACTCCGGTGATTTCCAGGTGCTTGCTACACGATATTATGATGAAATCGGTGCGGTATATAGCACTATATAGGCGCGTACAGGTATACATTTAAATATGATGATAACACTTCTCTTTAGACTTTTTAGACTTTAAGTTACAATTACGCTTCCTTCGATTTTCGAGTTATGGTAAAAAATTTGGTTTCACGCTTGCATTAGCCGAGCTTTACGTTTAGATTATATACTTATTAGACGTGCTCTATATATTTAGGTGTAATATATATATATAATAATTGTAGTTGTAATGCATAGTAGAGTATATAAATAATTACAAAAAGTGTGTCTTCAAAAAAAAAAAAAAAATACTTTCGCGCACAATCATCAAAAGAGATTTCCAACTTTATGTTACACATCTCGGGGGTGTCCTAGTCCCAGTCACTAGTCCCACTCCCCTTCCCACTGCCACTACTGACGCCGCACCGTGCGCTCCCGCTCCCGGCCGCTCTCCTCGCGCTGCAGGCTGCCGTGGCGCGGCGGCGATGTGTGTCCCGTGGCGGGCCCACCTCCGCCATTGAGCACGCGCGCCTTGCGGGAACGCTTAAACTTGGCCATGTCCTCGCCGAAGACGTCACCGGTGCGCAGGGCCGAGATCAGGTCATCGAACTCGCCCTTGTTGTCGCCCCCGGAGGCGCCGCCCTTGGCCGGCGAGTCCGGCCCCGAGTTGGGCGAGCCCGACTTGAGGCCCAGATTGCGGGCCACGCTGCTCATCAGGCCGGTCTTGTTCTTCCGCTCGATGGTGCGCTTCTTGAGCTCCGCCTCCTGCTTGGCCCGCTTCTCCTCCTCCTCCTGCCGCCGGCGGAAGCTCTCGTTGTCGTGACGCGCCTCGGCAAAGGCCCCGAGGAACGAATCAAAGATGCCAAAGAACTCATCCGGCTGCAGGACGGAACCATCCTCGCCGAACAGGCGCACGGCCCGATCGAAGCGCGTCTTCATGTCCTGGAACTTGTCCTCCAGCTCCGCAAAGCGCACAGAGGCCGAGGCGTGGAACTCGCGCATGACGGGCAGAAAGCGATCGCCCTGCTGGGCGGGTCCGGAGCTGCGATGGAACTCGATTTCGCGGGCTACATCCGCCAGGCCGGTGCGCAGCATCTGGATATCCTTGTCCATCTCGCCCAGCGACACCTTGGAGGCCTCGCGCACATGCGGAATGTCGTCCTCCAGCTTGAGCAGGTCCTTGAACTTGCGCTCGATCACCTGGACGAGGTAGTGGAGCAGCGTGGTGCCCTTGGCGGCACTGGACTTGGTGTCCGCCAGCCGATTGAGCGAGGCCAGACGGAAGCCGGAGGCGTTGCCGCGTGCCCCGCGGTTCATATAGTTGCCTAGGGTTTGGGGATTTGAATAAATACAGAACCCAAGATAAGGGAGGGAAAGGAAGACCTACCCAGTGCCAGGACCAGCTCCAGGAGCTTGCGCAGTCGCCGGGAACGTGCCACCTCACGCGAGGCTTCCATCACGCTTGTAATGCGGGGTATGAGGTCGTTGACCGTCAGCATGAAGCGCTTCCTGTAGTGCAGACTCTTCAGACGCTGCTCGTAGTGGGGAATCCTGGAAAGGGAGCAAGGGTTTAGTTAGGAATTATCCTCGACAACTCTCTAAAGAACACCCACTTGGATATCTCGTAGAGGAAGCGATCAGCCCTTGCCAGGGACTCGATGTCCTCGCTGTGCTCGTCCAGCAGGGCGCGCTCCTCCGCCGAGGGCGTGAATTTCAGCAGCTGCTCGACCATGTCCAGAGCCAGTTGCTCATTGCTGTCCATGGAGAGAATAGCCCTAAAGGTAGAGAGTTTCAAGGGGTTAGTCTTTGTCTACGTTCGAAGGTGTTAGCCACTCCTACTTGGATATCTCCATGTCGCTCATCTTCAGCTTGCTCAGCAGGATGGTGCAGTTCTGGGCTCGCCGTCCATCAATCACCGAGAGAACCTTCTGCTTGGCGGGCTTGCCGCCGCCAGTGGCTCGCAAATCCTCATAGGAGCCATCGGTGGCCTGGGGAGGAACAAATGGAAACCTTTAGTGGAGGGAAGCTCCCTTAGTTGGCGGTCTAGCGACTCACCGACACCCCGTTCTTCTGGTACGCAGAGAAGAGCTTGTCTATCGACTCTAGCTCCATGTTGTTGTACAGCTTGCTCTCGTCCAGCTCGCTCCACACAGTGCCCTGAAGCTTGGCATCCGGCAGCTTGGACCAGTTGAAGCTCTTGAGCGGATTCGTGGGCTGTGGCACGTTCTTCTTGGGCAGCTCCACCTTGGGCGGGGCAGGAGCTGGAAAAAAGCGAAATTAATATAAGGTTCCAAGCTCATCTCAGGCTAGAGACTCACCCATCGTTTGAGCCATGCTCGGTGGCGGCGGTGGGGCGCCCGGACAGGGCGGCGGCGGTGGTGGCATCATGGCCGGCGCCATTGGGGGCGGCGGCGGCGGTATGGCCTTGAGCATGGCCGGCGGCGCCGGCGGTGGTGACACCGCGCCATTGCAGCCTGTCAAGCCGGCCACCTTCTGGTCATCGGGTATGCTGCCCTCGGTGACGAGGCGCTCGAGGCGTGCCCTTTCCTGCTGCTCACTGAGCAGCCGATGCTGCAGATCCTCGGCCTTCATCTCGGCGGTCTGGGCCCGCTGCACGGCCTGCGAGTGCTGGGCGGACTCCTTCTCCAGGCGCTCGCGCATGCGCGCCAGCCCCGTCTCCAGGTCCTCCTTCTCCTGCATGCGCAGGTCCAGCTCCTGCTCCTTCTTGGCCAGCCGCGACTGCACATCGAAGTTCTCGCGCTCAAGCTCGTCCGCGCGCTTGCGGGCCTGCGTCAGCTGCTCCTCCTTGACCAGCAGCCGCACCAGCTTGCCCACATCGATTTGCAGGGGCGCCACGTCCGGATCGTGGACTGGGGTGTCGGCGGCCAGCTTTAGCTGCTTGCCCGGATCCTCGGGATCGGAGATGAGGTCGCTGCTGGGTCGCTGTTCCACCTGCAAGACGACCTGCTGGACCACGCGATCGATGAGCAGCCAGTGCTCCGTGCAGTGGCCAGTATCTGTTCAGGGAAGGGATGAGAAAGGATTATAAATGGCTGACTGGGAGAGGGAACCAAGAGAAGCACTCACAGGGCAGCAGGAGCATGTGCTGGAGCAGGGAGAGCATGTGGGGATAGGCGGGCGAGTGGCTGAGCTTGCGGCGCAGCAGCTCGAACATGGTGCCGGCGCTCTTGGTGTCCACATGCTCCTCGTTAAAGCGGCGGGCAAACTCCTTCTCGTCCTCGGCGCGCACCATTTCAAAGAAGTCCTAAAATTGAAGGAGAAGGAGGATTAGGAAGGTTTAACCCAGGCTAGCCTTGGCTTCCACTCACCAAATGCCTGTCCAGCGTCTCGTTCTCGTGCGTCCGCAGCTTGTCAATCACCGGCTGGATGCCCAGCATGAGGAACTCGTACCTCAGGTGCAGCCGGAACTCGAGGTTCTCCTGCCCCGGGCCGTAGTTCAGCACCGCATTGACAAAGGACATCAGGGCCGTCTTGAGGTTCACATTGTCCCGATACGCGTACGTGGAGCGATCGAGGTCATTGACAATGCTCTGGAAGCGGGTTCGCTCCGTCGCGAACTCCTGGAAGTGCAGCATCGCCTGCAGCACCTTGCGATGTCCCCCCGGCACCAGGCACACCGCTCCTAAGATCTCCAAAGCGGCTATCTTGGTCCTTATGTTATCCGCAGCCAAAGACCTCGCAATGGTGTCAATGGCCGTGGGATGGGCCAGCACATGAGCCCGACCCATGGAGTTATTCATCAGCGCCTTGATGCAGCCAATGAGGCTGGTGTGCAGCGGACTGTTGGCCACCCGGATGTCCAGCTGCAGGAGGAGACCGAGCAAAGCCGGCAGGCCGTCCAGCTCCACGAAGCGGAGGACAAAGCTGTGGGTGGAGGTCCGCAGGGCGGTCTTCAGGGCATCCACGAAGGCCGCATGGCCGTCGAGGCGGTTGCCCAGCTCGTGGCTGGGCGAGTCCTCCGGGGAGTGGGCTATGTGCACCACCAGATCCTTCAGCCGTTCAATGTAGTGCTCCGCCGTCGGTGGCTGCGTGATGGCCGCCGCATCTGGTCCGTCCGCCGCATCGAGGGGCAGCTTGCGGGAGCAGTAGATCTGCCACTTCTTCTGCGCCGGCAGACTGAGCATCGCCTCCTTGTTGGGCGCCGTCAGATCGAGCTCCTCCACCAGCTCCGCGAACTTGCTGTCCAGCTCGTCCACCGACGGCATCGGCTGGGTGGGCGTCAGGGTCTGCAGGGTGAACGCCCCCTCCACCACACAAATCTCGGGCGGCTCATCGTCCTGGAAAGAGAAGGGAAAGGAAGAAGATCGATGAGTATTCTGATTGCGATTGCTTCAGCGGATCGTCAGCAGTGCATGTCCAATTAGAAGGTGGAAGGCTGAGGCTTAGGAAGCGGTTCTGCTCGCTGAGCTCAGGCCACGCCAGCAGCTGTTTCCCTTGGCCAGTGACTGGCGGAGTTGCGCAGTCGCCGCTGCTGACTCAGTGGCTGCCAGAGGCTCTGGGTTCTGGGTTCTGGCCTCTCAGTTCGATGGAAACTCTGTTCTTTGGAAAAGTTTCTGCAACAGCAGGCTATTTATAGAGGGCTAATATCGGAAGTAAGAGCCTCTGGAATCTTACTGTGTCTGGAAACACTCTGATTATACACGGAAAGAAGGAAAGTATTGGCTTTGGCTTGCAACGAGGCTTAGTTTGGGAAAGTTTTTTAAAGAAAAAAAAAACCTAACAATCCATAGAATATTTGGCCTATTTGAAGTCTTCTTGAGATCATCTTATAGCCAAAAAGCGAGTGATTGCCAAATGTCATACATTTTCCGATTAGCAATTAAAATCTTCATTTATTTATAATAATTTA
Organism: Drosophila triauraria; assembly: GCA_014170255.2. Lineage (NCBI taxonomy): Eukaryota > Metazoa > Arthropoda > Insecta > Diptera > Drosophilidae > Drosophila > Drosophila triauraria. The sequence goes on along the minus strand of CM024333.1, from coordinate 1,690,936 downwards.
TTGAGCAAAATCGAAAAAAAAAATTTTTGGCAATTTTTCAAAATTTTTTAAGGGGTTACATCATCAAAATTTTCAAAAATTTCTAAACTTAGTAAGCAGTTTTATTATTTTATTAAAAACATACATAGAACTGCTTTCCGAATTGAAATTAAGGCTATTTTGGCTGAGTTATGATTATTTTTAGCTCTGATTTGTCCATAAAATTGGAATTTACATGAAAAAACAGCCAATAATTAAGTTTTTACCTTATAATTCCCAACTAGTTGCGGTTAATAAGAAAAGGATACTGATTATGATTAAGAAGTATAGCTATTTCCAGAGAAACATTTTCCAAACTTTTAATATAATTTTAACTTGAAAAAATTCAAAAATTTCCTGCTTTGACCTAAAATTCCCAACTAGTTACGGTTGAAAAAAGGTACCGAAACATTTTTATGACTGTAAACTGCAAATTCTATTAAATTGCAAGTAAGAGTCCCTTTAAACTTTTAACAAAGTATTATATTTAAGTTATATATTAAAAATATCATGTTTTGTGCCCTTAAAATTCCCAACTAGTTACGGCTGCTAAGCACTACATACTGATAAAGTCTAGCTTTTACTCAAAACATTTTTATAACGTTTAACTACAGATTGTCTCAACCTTTTTAAGAAATATGTAAATAAAAAAAATAATAAATTCTAAGAATAAAATGCTTTCTTAGAAAAAAACTGCGAGTAAATATTACTTATAAAAGGTTCTCTGCTTTTTATATAAAAAGCCACCCAAGATAAGTATTTAAATGGAATTCCTGCACTAATCTCTGTTGAAGCAATTGATTTTTCAAGGGAATTCCCCTCCCCACACTGCAAATTAATTAAGTTAACCGAAGCATTAGGCAAATATCTCAACTTGAGCATTAACCTGCCCATGGAGCACGGAGCAGAGAATCGAATTCCTCAGCAGACTTCGTTGGTATCTTGGGTTTAGTTTTCGGCAAATTTCGGAGCTCCGTCACTGCGTCGCTTTTCGCTTTTCGTTCCCATGGCAATTGGAATTATCGCCTCTTGTGCAACTTCGTGCACAATTTGACAAATTCGCTGACACAGAATGCACAAGGAGACGCCGAGACGTCGAGACTCGGTCGAGTGGCGGCTCCGATTTCGATTGGCAATTGGTTCCAACTTCCAGCTTCGAGTGTCCAAGTTCCGCACGTGACTTTGTGGGGATTCGGGTGTTGATTCACCCACACTTTTTCAGAGGGTATATGGCCTTATTTACTCTTTCCAGTAACCAGAAACCTTTCTTTCCCTGCCATTTCTTATCCCTAGGGTAGGACTCACCTTGAAGCAGCCGCACCAGGCCCTCCTGCCCCTAAACACGGGCATCTTCTTCTTCTGCTGCTGACGGTAGTGCTTCTGGAGCGGCGTCTCGCTGTTGTTGTTGCTCTGATTTCCCTCTGATACCGACTTCCTGAAGCCTAGGGTGCTGGTATTGCTCTGACAATTGCCGTTGCCGTCGAGGTCCTCCTTCAGGCCAAAGGGATAGCCAAAGGTGTAGCCTAATATGTTGTGGGTGTAGAAGGAGTTGTTGCCACCGCTGCCCAGGCCGCTGTTCTCATGGTCGGACTGTGACTGCTGTTGGCTGCGGCTGCTGCTGCTTTGGAGGTTGCTCTCAGGGTTGCTGCCGCTGCTGCTGCTGGTGCTACCCCGTCCGCTGTACTGATTCCAGTAGCGATAGAGTCCGTGGAAGCAGTTGTAGTCGCTGAGCAGGCCCTTCCAGTGCTCAAAGTCGAATCGCTCCTGAAAGTTGTTGTTGGAGGAAGTGTCGCTGCCGCTGTTCTGCTGCTGCTGGGTTCTGGCGCTGCTGACTGGCTGGTGACTCAGCGGATGAGTGTTGATTTGGGCCACCGAAGTGGAGGTGGAACTGCTGCTGCTGCTGCTGCTGCTGCTTAGAGGCAATGTGGCTGTGCTGCCCTGACTGAGGTCGCTGCAGCTGTTCAGGCTGGTGATGGACACCAGGCTGCTGTTCTTGTAGCCGCTCTGGATGTGGCTGGTGGTGCCTCCGTTGCCAGCACCGCTGCAGCTGTTGCTACTGTTCTCACTTGTAATTGTTATCTTGGTCACTCCGGCTGAGCTGCTGGCTGAGGCAGTGACTGTGGCTGCTTCTCCCGCCGATCCTCCTACGCCTCCATTGATGGCAATGCAGTTGCCATTCAACTAAATAAAGATAAATATAAATATAAAGCCTCTTTTAGCTCTCAAGATCTCCTCACCGAGCTACTGGTGGTACTGGTGCCCTTCTCTAGCGTTCCCTCCGGCGTCGTCTGCAGGATCTCTGTGCTGGCACTGTGCGTATCCGGCTCATTGATGCACACGCTGATGGGACACGACTGTAGAGTCTGAAAAGGAGGGAAGGTGGAAAAAATGTAACATTAGTGGGTTTGTGGGCTTTACACTGATAGGGGCTGACAGGCGAGGTGTCTGGCCAGACAAATGCCCGTCAACGGGCCTAAGAGCCACATGTTTTATGTTCCCCAGCCTGGCTTGTGGCTTGTGCCTCATGCCAAGGCAGGCACACACATAAACCAAGCCAAGCCAAGACCGGGCCCAAGTCGGGCCAAGAAGCCAAGCCAAAAGCAAGCCAAGAAACCAAGCCAAAACCCAGGCATAACCAAACCGAGTCATGGCAGGCCAAGAAGACCAATGCTACATGGCAATTGCAATTGCATTGGGAAATCTGGTCAATATATTCCATTGGATATGTGGCCAGAGAGGTGGCTTCAAGTCTTCTTATAAAGTCTAGACTGTAAACTAGAATTTAATTCAGGTTCTAATGAGGCTTAGACTGAGTTATTTTCGTTGAACTAAATTGGGCAATAATTTATAAAGAGACCAGCAAAAATAGAGTTTAAAATCAATAAGTTTCTAAGGAGTTTTTGTAGATAAATTATAAATAAATACCCTTTTCCCTTTTAAATCTAAGTAATATAAAGTATTCCTATAGTTGGGCTTCTTATAAAGCTTTTAAGCCAATAAATAATATAAAAAATAACCAAAACAGAGCTTAAAACTTATCAGTTTCTGAGGAGATTTTATTATTATCTTACTAATATCAAGAGTTTTCAGTTTTAAATCCCTTTTTTCATTTTAAATATAAGTAATGTTAGGAATTCCTATGGCTAGGTTTATTAAAAGGCTTATTTAGCATTAATTAATAAAGAAACTAACAAAAATAGAGTTTAAAATCACAAAGTTTCTAAAGAGTTCTTAAAGAAATACCTTTTCCCTTTTAAATACATGTGTTCCTATAGTTGGATTTATTGTTAAGCTTATTACTTAATAAATAATCATGAAACTAGAAAAAATATATAAGAGATTTCAGTTTTTGCCTTTTTAATGAATTCTACAGTCGGCTTTAAGCTTATAATGCAATAATTAATTAATTATTGGCAAAACTAGAGCTTGTAACCTATCAGTTTCTGAGGGGTTCCTACAGATAAGTGAGAAATATTACGAATTTTTATTTATAAATACATTTTCCTCTTTGAAATATATGAAATACAAGGCATTCCTATAATTAATTATTAAGCTTATTACACAATAATTAATAAAGAAACTGGCATAAATAGATACGTTTCTAAGGAGTTCTTATAGATAAGTTATAAATATCAAGGGCTTTTAGTTTTAAATACTTTTTCTTTTATAAATATAAGTAATATAAGGAATTTCTATGGTTAAGTTCTTTATTTAACTCTGATCTATATATGTATTTACTTCAAATAATATATAAACTCTCGGCTTAATATCATAGGAAGTCTTTGAGCACTCTCTATGCCTTCTAGAGGCCAGGCCACACACGCGATTGCCATTACAAACTTTCCCCTTAACTCGCTGAGGATATGGAGGTCACCTCCGACCACCTCCGGGGGCGCTTCGTGTCGTGTCAGAGTCAGAGCGAGCCTACTCCAAATTTGTCTGCGAAATCTGCATATTCTGTGGCAGCAGCCTCGCTCGAGTCGAGATATATGCACTTCCACCTCGCACACTTTACTGGATTTTCGTGGGTTTTCTGGGGGCATCGTGGGCGACACAGACAGATAGATTCAGACTCGGAGTAATCCAAACAAACGGAGAAACAAACAGCATTACAACTGTTGGATCTGTCATAAGTCTGCCAGCCAAGTCAGCAGAACCAACCTCGTGTGGGAGACTAACCCGGTTACTCCTCACTCTCTAAGCCAGTCTTTGTTATGCAAATAGTTTCGTGGAGTTGTTAGGAATGGGAATTGCAATTGCATTGCCACCAACCACCAACCACTTGAGACGTAATCGGAGGAATCAGAGGAGGAGGGAGCCAGCCGGGTGATGGCTTATTAATTTGCTTTCATTACGTTCCGAGTGAGTGGAATCCGAAGTCGAAGTCGCAGTCGAAGCTGCTTTGGAGTGTGTGTGGGACTTGCTCAACGGTATTTGGTATTAAGTAATCCCCTCAGCCGGGTGAGCCATCAATCAATCAGGGAACAGGTTCTGGCCCGGCGCTTAAGGATTATAATTAAAGCTGATTTGGAGTCTTTAAATTCAAGTTAATCACTGGGAATTGGGTTGGTTTAAGATTCAGTGAGTCTCTCTTATTAGCCTTACTTTCGTTCTGACTTCACCCACTAACCCGCTGGGATCTCAGCTTTCAGAGCTCCAAGCCTGCCCCAGTTGCCCATCGAAGCCAGCTGCTGCTGTGGCTGCTGCTGACAGCCTCTGTCCCGACTGTGTCACTTGTCTCGAGTCTGCCTTGGATCTCTGTCTTTGCCGTCACAAATCAGGTCAATGCTTCAACGTCAGCCACGGCTCTTGGCTCCAGCCTCCGACTGTGTCTGTGTCTCTGAATCTTGGCTAGCTCTGCTGCTCCGCTCGCTTTACTAATTAAATCCGCGCTTTGGGCTCACTTTTGGCCTGCGCGTGGGTCTAATTAGAAGCAGACGCGGCCTGAACACCGTAAATAGTCACAATTAGAGTCAAAATATTTGGACAGGCTGGGCTTTAAGGGTCAATAGACCAAAAGAGATATAGTTTACGTTGAAAAACCAAGAGTTTTGACAGATCTGAATAAATATAGATGATCTAGACAAGTCAGAGAGCTAACATCTATGATTATTTAAGGGATTTCTTACTGTGTTTAGAGAACTTTTGTCTTTAAAAAGAGTTTTTAGGCAAATTTATAATTATTTAAGAGATTTCATACAGTTTTTAAGGATTTTTTGTCTTTATAAAATGTTTTTAGGCCAATTTCTGTTGTTTATTTCGTTATTTAAACTATAATTTGAATTATTTAAGGGATTTCTTAGAGATTTCAATGCTTTTTTGTTTCTATAAAGCAGTGATGTCCAAGCCCCCGCCACATGTGGTTGGTAAAAACTCTGCCGGTTCTCTGCCGCTACACAGACAGTGTAAACGTGACGTGAGCAGAAGCAGCAGAGAAGAGAGAGAATGAGAGGTCGAGTGGTGCGGTTGCCAGAGCAGTGCAAAGCATTTAATTTTAATGCTTTGCACTGCTCTGGCAACCGCAACGTCTCGCGCGATGTCAACTTCGTTTTTCTCTTACGCACACAAATGCAAGTCACATGTCATTGTATTTGTGTGGGGATCACTGCTATAAAGTATTTTTAGGTGGTTTTCAATTCTTTATTGAGTTATTTAAACTATAATTATAATTATTTAAGGGACTTCTAACAGTTTTTAATGATTTTATGTCCTTATAAAATGTTTTTAGAGGTATTTCTCGTATTTATTTAGTTTTTAAAACTATAATCAGAATTATTACAGTTTTCAAAGCGTTTTTTTGTTTAAAAATTGCTTTTAGGCTTATTTCTGTTGTTTATTTAGTTATTCAAGCCATAATTAAGCTTTCGGGGTGGCCTTTGAGCTGTTTACTTGCCTCTAAAGCCAGGCCTAAGCTCTATGTTTGATTTCCTGACTGGCTTGGGGGGCTCCACTTCGTTTCACTTCCAATCCGATCCTCCATTTTTCACACTTGCCGCCAATGCCACGCCTCTCTCTCTTGGTAGCTTGGTAGCTCCAGAGAAAAAGCACTTCCGAGTACACCCACAAGACATTGCTCCACGTAATAACTTCATAATCTGGCAGGCAAAAGTGAAATGGAATGGAAATGGTAATGGAAATGGAAATGGAAGTGTGGCAAGTGTGGCAAGTGGGTGACGACGACAAAGACCTAGCAGGAAGTGTTACCAATCCTCGCCAGCTGCCTGCCTGCTGCCTGCCCTTTGCCACGAACACGACCAAAAATCCATCAAATGGCAGCTGCTGCCGAGGCATCCAAGATGAAAATGAAAACGACAAGGAAAAACTAGTTTTTCCGCATGCCAGGAAAATGAAGAAAACATGTCGAAAGCGCAGCAGCGGCAGCCGCAGCAGCTGACTGCCAGCAGCCAGAAACTTTTCCTTTTTTGGCCTCGACTTGAGCTCATCTTTACCCACTTTTCAGTTGCTGACTGGAGACTGACTGCTGATGGTGATGCGGTTGTTAATTATTGGTGCGTTTACAAGAGTTTTTCAAGTTTTCCAAGAGGCGGAGCATCGGCGGGAGCAGCTGAGCGCAGCTGAGCAGCATCCAGGCATCAATCATACGCAGCGTTGGCCGGCTTTCCTTGCATTTGCAATTGCAGCTTTTTCGTATTTTTTTTCGGCCTCGTCGCACGGTCCAAAAATAGTCATTATGACCAACTAACGTGGGGAGGACCAGGGATCGGGGGTTTATATATACATATATGCTATATAGAGGGGCCTGCCTGGGTGCCCGAGATTTGTGGCATTTCATTTGCAGTTGTCAGTTAATTGCCAGCATTTTTAGCGCATTTGTCAGCGCGGCACTTTTCAAATGTCATTTGTTTTGTTTCTCGTTTTGTTCGCCTCTTGCTTCTTGGTTTATTATTATTTTTTATTAAGTTTATTAAGTATTTTAGCTGCTTGGGGGATTAGCCACAACAGCAGATAAGATATAATGTTGACGGAGATAGATTTCGTAGAGATAAGCCTTGGATAAAAAGATAGGGAACTTGTTATGGAAGAGAACAGTAAAGTTCTAAGGAAAACATGATCATTTCTGACCTTAAACCTTTCGATTAAGCTTGGCATAATTTGTTAGGGTCTGTTTTTCATGGCTAAAATATTTGTAAGCGGATATAATAAATATTAAATATAGCAAAGCACTTAATAAATAAATCTAATACATATTAAGTATAGAAAAACTCACAAAAAATAAATCTAATAAATATTAAATACAGAAAAAACCAAAATAAACCTTATTTTTAGCTTGGATTAATTTTTTTAGGTCGATTTTTCATGGCTGAGGTATTCGTAAGCAAATATAATAAATTTTTATATAGAAAAACCCATAATAAAACATTTTTTAAAGTTTAAATACAAATAACAGCCTCTTAGCTAGTCTAGAAACATTTTCTTGGGTATTCCATCATATTAAAATTAAGTCTTCATAGCTGATACCCAGTGAAATATCGTTAACTGTAATAAATTTATTTAATTTTTGTTTATTTCTATTTATTTTATTTAATTTCAATTTAATACTCATTTAACTCACAAGGCTTTACGTACCGGGTATCTCATAGACAAGCACACAATCAACTATATCTTTTTTACGGGTTTGCTTATTTTTCCTAAATATTTTTGCCATAATTATTGCATTTCTGATAAGTTAAAACAAATACAAATCGATGGTAAGAAACCTTAAGTTGTTTTTTTTTTATTAAATTATATTATCAAAATTTTAAAGAAATTATAAATGATATTATTAAAGCCACATTTCCTAAACCTAAGCCCTACAACTAAATATTTGCCAAGTGCAAGGCACCCATTAGCCAGGCCAGAGAGCGGAAAATGCGGAAAATGCGGAACTCGCACCCCGAGAAAACCCCGAGCCAATCTGTGTGGATGCATCCAGGGGATATTCATGGGTGAGCAGGCACAGAGACATATACTTTCGGGGGGAAACAAGGCAGGCGGACAATAAATTCGCCGCTGTTATTACTTATTAGGTTTTCGCTTTTTATGTTTTTTGTGGCCGATTGGCAGCAGCAGCGACAAAACGAAAGCCAGTCAAAAAACGGAAAATAAAGGCAGTACAACAGAAAAATAAAACAAAACACCAGCAGCAGCAGCTGGACCGTGGTGAAGGTGTTGTAAGATTGTAAGATGTAAGGTGTTGTTTACATCCAACAACAGCAACAACTGCAACAGCAACAAGGCCAAAAACAATGCCAAACCGAAACTGAACTCAACTGGCGAACGGAATAAAACGAAAACAAGTAGGCGTAATCGAGTAATCGGGCATGCGGGTGCTAAAATTATAAAATTATATTGCACAAGCCCCAATCACAAGCACAAAAGCACAAGCACCAGCACTAAAGCAGCCCTTCCATAGCCCCAAAGAGAAACCGAAACCGAAAGCACCGACACCTGCTGTTAAAGAGTAAAATAAATTAATGAAATAAAATAATAAATAAGAAAAGGTTTGTCCAGAAAACAGATGAAACGAGCGAGAAGAAATGTGATTTGGGAACACTTAACACTGAGCTGGAAACAAACTGAATAAAACAAGCATTCTGTTATCGAAAGATAAGTCAAATATTCAACATCTAACCATAGAAATAAAAATAAACCGCTTAAATTAGTAAAAATACAAAACGAACAAGGTAACGCATGGAAGTGGAACAAACATGACTAAACACGTTCTAAACTGGATTCAAAGTGTAGAATTGGATCAGAATTGATATAATATCGCTTTCCGTTATCGAAAAATGAGTAAAAGCCTTAAGAACCAACCATAGTTAAGTAAATTAACAGTTAGAATTAGTAACTACATCAAGGGACAATATAAACGGAACAAGGGAATCCATGGAAGAGGAACAAACATGGCTAAGCACGTTTGGGTATTTTAAAATCACCTCTAAGTTGAATTCAAAATGTAAAATTGGTTCAGAAGTGAAAAAATATATAAGTTCAGTGGCAAAATATGAGTAAAAAGTTAAGAAACGCACATAAAATTAGTAACTAGGCTAAGGGCAAGTGGAAACAGAACAAGGGAACACATAGAATTGGAACAAACACGCCTAAGCATGCTTGAAGCTTTCTTAATCATGTAGAATTGGTTTAAAATTGGGTAAATTTAGGTTTTAGTTGTAAAATATTAGTAAACAGTATAGAAACGTACAAAGAATTACTAAAAACAAGTGGAATGGAATAAGGAAACACCCAGAACTGGAACAAATACGACTAAGCACGTTTGAAAACTGCAAAATCATCTCTAAGCTGAATAGATGAGCATAGAAATATGGAACTTGACATTGAGGATTAAGTTATTAACAGAAAACTTTAGATAAAGCTGAAATGAAGCCCTAAAAATTGATTAAAAATTAAATATAAAAGAGGATTAAAGATTCCAATCATTAATATAGTTATTATCTAAGCAAACCTAAGAAAAAGCACCATTCCAAGCCACCAAGGAACAGAACTTGCTTGTGGTAGCACGGCTATTAAGTATCCCCTCAGATCTTATCGAAGACACTCAACAATTTGGAATTGGAAGCTAAGTATTTGGGAGACATGCGATATATAGAGACATGTTGAAATATGGCATTCACACTGCCATTCCATTCCAGCTCACTAGCCACTGCTGGGTTCTGGCTCGGATCTCAACTAATTTGGCCCGAATTGAACCCCTTTGGGACCACAAGCATACTTCGACGATATCAGGTCCTACGAGTGAGCGGCGCAATCTGAGACTCATTTACATTTCGGCCAAACTTCGACGCTAGTTTTTGGTATTTCGACTTTATCTAACTTTTGATATTTCTGCCCCGAATAGGCGTCACCCTGCCCGGTCCCTCCCCCCGACTGCCAATCTCTGGCCAGGCCGAGAATTTATGGCCAAAAGTTCGAGTACCTCAAGCGCGCGAGGTGGGTGCAGTTTCCATTTAAATGAGTCGAGGAAAATATCAGAGAAAAAAACAAAAAAAAGCAGCACAAAAATCCGCTAAATGCCAGCTTAGTCCGGGGGTCTGAGTAAAAAAATAAATAAAAAAATAAAAAACGTATGCAAAAAGTGGAAGTGTTTTTTCTACCTCAGCGATCAGCGATCATCTCCTGTTGCGGGCATCAACTTTCACTAAATGCAGCGATGAAGTTGTCGTCGTTGTCCGAGGTTGTGTCTTGGCCTAGCAATCTCTTTTTGTGGGTTTTTTTTTGTAGCTTTTCTGCCGGTCGATTGTTGCCGAGGAGCATCGATTTCCATGCCGGCCCATTGTCCAGCCATCCCTGGCCCAACCCCTATGGCGGACCCTCCTTGGCGGACATGTCAACGGTCATCGCTCATCGTCTCTCTCTTATATATTTATTTCCCTGCTTTTTTTTTTGGCGATAATCATCAGCGAACAAGTTGTTAGCGAATTGGCAAAGTGCTTTTTAATTGTGATTACAACGATCGCAGCAGCACCGAAACCAAAACCAAAACCGAAGCCGAAGCCGAAACCGAGACTCTGAAACCCCGCAAACAACAAAGTAAAGTGAAATGATGAGGGTCGTCGGCGAGGTGTCCATCGATGGACAGCTGCCAAAATGGAAAGTCAAGTGCAATTGGCAGATAAGAATGTGCGGAGATAATCGCAAAATGCAGACGCGGATCAGGAAGTGAGGCTTTGAGGCTCTGAAGCTGTGAAGCTCCCTCATCCATCAATCAAAAGGGGTTTTTATGGGGAGCCAGACTTAATTGCAGGCTCAATTATGCAATTTTTGTTAAGGGAATTAAGTAATATTTAGAAGAATTTTTAATAATTCATATAGAATTATATTTTCCAAGTTTGTGTTATGGAAAAAGAGGAATATTACAAGCTGTTTTTTTGCTCCTTTGGCAGACTTCGAAAAAGTTCACCAACAACTTCAACAACAGCGTAAAAAACTACACCAACGAGGTTAAAAACTTCACCAACATTAAAAACTACACATAAAATCAAGCTCCCGGCTCTTCCCTGAAATAACCTACTTAATATATTTTAAATATTTCAAAACTCTATCCCTAACCAAGCTAAACCTCAAGCAAGAGTTTAAAAACCCCAAAAACTCAAACCCAAAGCCAAACCAAAACTGAAACTAAATCTGGGACTGGCAATTCAACGACTCCGACAACTCCGACTGACATTTAAAGTTTAGGAGGCCACAAAGTGTGCGCTGGAATGGTGATCTCTCTCGGGGAGGGGCCTTCTTCGCCTTCTGGCTATCGGGGCAACCTGGCGCCCCCCCGGGGAGTCATTTGGGCCATATTTGCCAGGGGTAATTATAGACCAATAATATGGGCCTAATTGGCCAGAGCTTGGCATGTGGGAAGTGGGAAGTGTTTCGAGCTAATTGCAGATGGACTCGGCCTTCTAACTTCGTAACAGAAGACGGAAGAACCAAAGCTCAGAGACTTTTACTCTGAAGGCGAGGGACAGGGACCTCGAAGTGCAGCAATTAATTATCTGCTTGGACTAATGACTGCGCCGAGTTCGAACGTGCCACGACTATTGGAGTTGGATTCTTGGCTGATTTTATTTATTTTTTTTTTATTTTATTTAAGAAACTTGCACTTGTTCGGGGAGGAGGGAGCCAGGCCAAGTCATGCTGCAGCAAAAGTACACCCCCAAGTTATCCGAGTGATCCACTTTGAGGGGAAAACCAGTTTGCAGTGCGAGTGCGAATCCAGCGAGATCTAAATGAGCTGCTTAAAGGTATCCGCCAGATACTCGTGCATGCTTAGGCTTTTGCCTGGGTTTCTCCCACCTCTACTTCTGTTTTTTTCTCCTTTTTTGTGCTTTGTTTCAATAGTTTTCATATCATGACATTTATTCCGCATTCCTGCCACTTGATTTAGGCTTGGTAACTAGCATAGTTGTGGCTGCAACAGGTTCGTGTTAAGTTCTCAGCTCGGATCTGGGTTTCTTAGAACTATAAATCACTTGCGGATTAATCATTTTAGATACTATAATTATTATTTAATCAGAAGAGGTATAGCTGAATTTTTTGTGTAATTTATTTGCCAACGTTAAAGGCCTCGGAAAAATTACACCAACAGCTTCAAAAATAATTTGAACAACTACACCAACGACGTTAAAAAGTACACCAACAACGCTCAAAACTACACCAACAACGACAACACTTCTTCTATAATTTTTCTTTATTTAATTAAACTTTGTTAGAACTATAAATCACTCTCGTTTCATAATTTTAAATACTGTAATGAGTGATTGATCCATAAGGGTATAGCTCCCTTTCTAAGTAATTTAAATATATACATTTTTAAGGCCTTAACATAAGGCAACGTCTCTTTTGCAGGCCTCCAAAGATTACACCAACAACTTCACCAACAGCTTCAAAAACTACACCAACTACGTTAAAAACTACACCAACAACTGCAAAAACTACACCAGCAACGACAACAATTGTTGTGCAATTTATCTTTATTTAATTGAACTTTTACTTTCGTCGTCGTCGTCGCTCGTTGTGTGTGCTCAGCGAACGCGTTTCATAAATTGCAAATAATTTTTTAACCAAAAAGGTAATCGAAGAAATGAAAAAGAGATATCCAGGCGGATCATATCGATAAAGAGTCGGGCTATATGTATATACACGTAGATATATGAGGTATGTATGCTGCTGCTGCTGCTGCTGCTGCGGCTTTGGTATGCTAATCCGGTAAATCAATTGATGTGCGCCGCGGGCGCTTATAAAAAGTCGATATAAATTATTAATTCAAAACAATGCAGAGCCAACGAGTGGCCACAAGAAAAGAAAGAAAAAAAAACCAAAATAAATACAAGCAAAAGCCAAACGAAAACGAAAATGAAAACCAAAGCCAAAAAGCCGGCTACAGAAGGAAAAGTGCAAGAAAAGCCCGACCAGAAACAAGTTTCTTTTGATATTCATTCACCTTTGGCGTTGGCAATTTAATTTGCCTAAACGAAAGAGCCGAAAAATAATTGCTGCCTGCACCGCAGATACAGATACAGATAGAGATAGAGATACAAAGATACAGATATCGAACAAATGAGCCAAAAGGCCGTTGGGGTGAGATCATTCCCGCTGCTGCCAGATTGGTAATCGATCGCATAATTTTAAGCTTTATGGCCAGAATGTATGAATTGGATAATTGAGAGGTAAGGAGTCCGAGTTGAAGTTTATTAGCTTATTGGTTTTATTATTTAATATTATTATTTAAATTATTTAAATATTTATTTAATTTAATTATAGAGAAATCTCCTATCCCATTGGGAAAATATAAATACTTAAAGCTTGGGAAGTATAAGTTATGGCATTATAATTATAGGAAAGTAATGGCAAATACTTCGGACTTTGTAATTTAATTTAGAACTTGGTTAGAGGGTTCTTCTTGGAGCTAGAAATTTAATTATATTTTTCCTTATACAAAGTAAGTTATTTTTTGAAAAATTATTTTCCTTAACCCAATTCTTCGGGAATCAAAGCTAATAATAATCATAACTAAGACAAAACTGCCCTAAATTAAAAATTAAATTATTATTATTCCATTTAATAAGATGGAATTAAACTCTCTACAAAATTAATTGGATTTATGATCCCTCTTCTACCTCAAAAACTAAACATAAACATCCTTGGAAAGTAGGTCACCAAGGAGCTCCCAAGGCTCTATATTTATTCACTTCAATCTTTCAGTAAACATCATCCAGTATCCATCATCCGCTATTCATCATCTGTTACCCTTCATCCAGTATCCATAGATAGTGATCCATCATGCAGCATCCATCATCCCAAAACCATCCAACTTGAGCCTTCTCTGGAGGTCAGCAAACAATTGAAACTGCAATCAGCCTGCAGTCTGACCTCCACGGATGGATGGATGAATGGCTGGAGGGATGGACAGATGGACAGATGGATGGATAAATGTAAGGCCTCCGATGAATGCGTTTCATTAGCTTCACTTGTTCGCCACGTGCCAATCATTTCTCCCCCTTGCTCGGATCGATCGTAGAAAGCAAAAGTCAAGCCGAAAAATCGAAAAATCGAAAATCGAAAAGCCGAAAAAACCGAAAGCAAAGCCCAAGTATCTTGACCCTCATTAATTCAAGTAAGCCGCGGCGGCGGTGTCGGCATTCGCAAAAAATAAAATAAAATAAAATAAAAAAAGAGTTGAAAAACAGAAGGAAAACTTGAAATTTACAGTTTCAGTTTCAGTTTTCAGGTGGAAGAGCTTCGGCGTCTCTGCAATTAACATACGAAATTTATTTAAATTCAATTTTTATTTCGGATGCAAGAGGTGTCCAACTCCAACTCCCAGTCCAGGTTAAGCTCCTCTGGCCGGCTTCTTGGCGAATGTTTTCACTTTCGTTTGGCATCCGAAAATTCCAAAGTCTGGGGAGTCTCTCTGTGTGTGTCTCTCCCTCTATCTCTCTGGGCATCCGGCCACCTTCGGCAACCTGTTTTGGTGGCTGGCTGGCTGGCCGACTGACTGGCCGCTTACCATGATTATTGTGATTATTGAGAGGGAGCTGGAGCTGGAAGCCGTTCCAAGTTGAGCGAAAACCCCAAAAACACACAAATTGAAAACGAAAACGAAGCGAAAACGAAAGTGAAAATGAAAATGAAAATGTTTATCGAGAAAAGGGGGAAAAACAAAGCAGAAGATCGCCGAAAATCGTGAGCAGGGACCATTGAATGCCGTAAATTAAGTTGGCAATTTCTCGTTTTGTTTGGAGGTTTTTTACTTATTTTTTTCGGCCAAGAGAAATCGGTGGAAACTCCTGTGGAAAGTCGCTGGCCAAAGGAGACTGGGTCAACGGTGGCATCGATGGGGTCAGCGGGTCAGCAATCAATCTCGGAGGATCTCTCTTCCCTCTTACCTTGTTTCTGCGCGGCGGCTTCTGAACTCCCTCAACGCCATGGACCTGCACTTGGATTTGGACTTGCTCTGGCAGTGACTGCTCCTCCCTGGCCTTCATCTTGCCATCACAGAACTCGAGCCTAGACTGGACTAGTCAGGGGGACTCTCTTATCTTTGGGCCCCAAAAAATAATACGTTTTTCTCCCCGTTTATTTGCCTTTGTTTTGCGAATGTTTACACGTTCGTTTTGACACTGACAATGATTTGTGGTTGGCCCAGAGAGGAACGGAGACACGGAGACCCGGAGACACAGTACCCACAGTACCCCGAGGTGTACTGAGGGTCTTATCAGAAACAGATGTGCAAATACCTAAAATACAGGCTGAGAAAAGTGTGAGATACATTCTTAAAAGGTTTTAAGAATTTATATTAAAATTAAAGCAGAAGTTAGAGCCTAGTTCGTTGCTTTAAATCAGTGATGCCCACACAAATACAATGACATGTGACTTGCATTTGTGTGCGTAAGAGAAAAACGAAGTTGGCTTCGCGCGAGACGTTGCGGTTGCCAGAGCAGTGCAAAGCATTAAAATTAAATGCTTTGCACTGCTCTGGCAACCGCACCACTCGACCTCTCATTCTCTCTCTTCTCTGCTGCTTCTGCTCACGTCACGTTTACACTGTCTGTGTAGCGGCAGAGAACCGGCAGAGTTTTTACTAACCACATGTGGCGGGGGCTTGGGCATCACTGCTTAAAATAAAGGTAGCTTTATCCATTTTATAATTAGTTTTTTAATTTATTTCAGCTTTTATTCTGGCAGTGCAGATAGCGGATAACCTCATCCAAGATACAAAGATACAGAGAAATGCCTTATCAGAGGAGCTACCTGGCTAGTTAGCCAGCTATAAAGCTGGGCACTTTCACTTGCCAAAAAGGCGAAAACAAACGAATTATGTATCTCTCCCAGTTGATTATAAATTCCAATTTCAAACCAAACTCCCAGCTCTGACGACTCTCCGGCTGTCCGACTCCGAGAGCGTAGGTGGCCCGCAAATGGATCGCATTACCTGCAGATACTCTTGTATCTTTTGGCATTAGTTTTGATTAAGTAAGTCAAGCGAGAGACTACGACTTGGCATGCAAATCAGCCGAGAGACAGGAAATTATTACACGCTCCCCCGACACAGACACAGACACACTTTCCCAGTCTCAGTTCCAGGTCCCAAGTCCCAGTTCCCAGTCTAGTTTTGGTCATGTGCCTAAGCCCGGTTTTGTAGCGGCTGAGAGCTCGATTCATTAGCATTACACGGCTTCCGTATTTGGGGCTCCGAAAATGTATATATAAATGTTACATCCATAAACAATTTATTTCTGCTTGCCAGCTAGCTAACTTAAGGCTAAATGGGTCAGAGAGCTTCCCGTGACGAGAGATATCCGTTATCGGGAAGCACTTGGCTCTCTTTGATGTGGTCACCACGAACGAGAGGCGACGCGGGACCTTGGCGGTCAGCCTAGACTTACGTCGAGAGTGTGGATTACGGATTATTGGCTAGCTGATAGATGCTATCTGCCAGATATTAACTAGGTAGGTAGCTGCAAAATGGCGCAGCAGAAAAAGCTAAAATGGTTATCATGAAAATAGATGGAAGTAGGAAATAGAGGCTCGGAGGCTGTGAGAGTTCTTAGAAAAAAAACATTTAATTTGAGGATTTAATAACAGAACATAGTGTGCGCACAACAGCACCTTTAAGAAGCACAACAGTGCTTTTAAGACCCACAATAGCAACTTTTAATTCAATTAAAATTAAATTCGAATGGAAAACTATAGCTAAAGGATGTAGAACTTCAGTTCTACAAATAATCTCTGATTCTTTTGATAAAAAAACATAAATGGTGCGCACAACAGCACCTTAAAGGCGCACAACAGCCACTCTTTATTATTTAAAAATTATATTATAATGGAAAACTATAGCTAAAGGATATAGAAGTTGAATCTATTGAAATATACCTCATTTGTTTAGTAAATACCATACATGGCGCGCACAACAGCACTTTCTAGGCGCACAACAGCAACTCTATATTTGTTAAACATTCAAGAATAAAAATTTGAATTTAACAAAGCATTTTTCCACATTTTTTCCTCATTTCCTTTGTAAAAACCTTACACTGCGCGCCCAACAGCACATTTTTATTCCTTAAAAATTAAATTATAATGGCTTTTATCGCTTTTATTGCTTTATAGCATAATTACCAGACAAAACTATATCTTAACCCTCTAAAATGTGTAAAACCCAATAGATGCCAAATCATTTCAAGTTAAAAACTCAATAAACTCTAAGCCAGTGATTAAATAGAAGGTAATTGGAGGTGAGCAGGTGCGAAGCGATAATTTAGATATCCATCCAATTCCATCCACTAACGTGGCCCACATTCCGCGAGCACTGCACTCCATTCCAAGCTCCAAGCTCCGGGCTCCGAGCTCGTGAGAATCCAGTCCGTCTGCCTCGATCCGTGGGCTAGGCCAATGTCAGTCTGGCAGGCGGGCTTAGAATCCGCCAGCGGCTTACGTCATAAATATAGCGACCACTGGCCACCGCCAGACGAGATTGGGTTTGGGCGCCGCTAAAGCAGCAGCAGACAAGACGAACCAGTTCCAGTGGCTCAACGAGATCGGGTTTTAGTTTTATTTTTTTCGGTGAGTATCGGAGGTGGAGTTGAAGATGGAGATGGAGATGCAGATGCGGATTATGCAACCCGGAGAAAGCTCAGCCTCGAATTCTAGCGCAGATTGCTTTAGTTGACGTCACAACGGCATCCGCCGTTACTTATTGGTTAACTCTGAGACCCCCGTCCAGCCTCCCAATCTCCTGCTTGCTCTCCTTTCTGGGTGCGATTTGTGACACCCAAGTGCAGTTCCATGTAGTTCCATGCCAAGCCCGCAGAATGTCAAGTGAGCGAAAGTAGTAGCCAGGAAATAAATGCTTGGAGTTCTTGAAGTTCAGAAATGGAGCGTAGGACGGACAGGTGATATTATGACATTTCGCATCAAGCAAAAAAGCAAAAAAGCAAAAAAGCACAAAAGCAAAAAGGTGTTGTGTCATTCGTCGCTGAGTCGGTGTAAAATATGCCATAAATGCCATTTCATATTCAGCCTTGGCCGTTCGCGGTTCTAATCATAATGTCTGGCGCGGCTCCAGGCTCATAATAAATTCAATACTGGAGTTATTGCCATTGTTTGTTGTACTTTTAAAGAAATTGATTAATTGGTTCATGAGGAATTTGCCAGCTTAGACACATCAATCATTGAAACATTTATTGAAATATATAAATAAAACAAATTAAATAAGAGTGCTTTATGGATATTCCTTGGTAAGCAATCACTGCCCCGTCCAAGTTAGGAGCTCCTCCTCCTCCTCAGTCCACCGCAATCATGGTCGTTAACGGAACCTCTCTTGGTGATAGCGGCTTTCAAAGAGAAGGATGAGGGTCTTAAGAGCTGGATTGCTCAATCCTCGCCAAACCTCGGGCCTAGGCCTGGGCCTCATCAGCATTTCTACACTCGCACAAAAGGCAACCGAAAATTATTACTAATTAATTACTGTTGCACAAATACTCGACGCTTTGCGGCACTGCACCTTCGGAGTCAGTGGCGGGGATGGTCAGGAGGGTCTGCTTTGAGGCTTTAAGGCCCCTTAAATAGTAAAATATAACCTTGGTGGTTTTTATAAGATATATAGCGTTTTGTAAGTACCAGTTAGTGGTTTTAGGAGATATAAACTGGTAGTTAACTATAGTTACTTAGCTGAAGGATGAATTTCAGAGTTAACTCTTAACTGGAAGTTATTGCCAGTAATTGGAAAGTTAACAGGCAGTTAATTGGAGATCCTGTGAGAGCTAACTTTTATTAAAGGTCATCAAAGTGTTAAAACTAACTGGCAGTCAAGTCAGCCTCAACTCCAAACTGGTAGTCATCTTCCAGTTAAAATGTTAAGAAAATTTATTACCTAAAGGTGAGCTTTACAAGCCCTAGTTATCATTTGGCCTTCGATTAAAACCAGACATTAAGAAAATTCCAGGTTAGCTTAACTATAACTGGAAGTTATCTTAACCGGACAAACAAAACCAAACGTTAGCAACTTTTAATATATTCCATTGGCAAATAACAAAATAAATTGATTTATGGTCAGGCACTTATCGCGCTCCCCTTGGAAATGGTTTTCTGAGCCCGCCACTGTCCACAGCCCCTTCTAAAAATAAAAGAAAACCCCCCTTTCTCCAGAGCCATAGCCAGAGCACTTGGCCACTTGTTTGTTTTGAGTTTTGAGTTTTGAGTTTTCTGTTTGATTTCTGTTTATGTTTTATGTTGAACGTTTGCTATGCGGTGCGCGCCATTTCGTCAGCTCATTCAATTGAATTGAAGCTCATTGAGGCGCACTCAATCAAGGGGGGGCGGGGTGATTGAAGCGGAGGGAGAGGAGAGGCAGAGGCAGAGGCACTTAATTTCGTTTGGGGCGCATTTCACTTTCGTTTCACCGCAATCAAAATGCGTCCAGATCGGAGATCGGTGAGCGGACAACGGACAGCGGACAGCGGACATCGAGGGCTTGGGGAAAACTGAGGCGCAAAATTTTAATTTCATTTATTTATGAGCGGCCAGGCGACACTTTTGAATGCAAATGACGCCAAATTGTTGGTCAGGTGAGAGTCAGGTGAAGACTCTGCCGCCTGCCGTCGTCAGTGTCCCACTGACGGGGGTTTTATTATAATATTTATTATTTTCTTGGGCGGAAGGGGATTCCCTTAAAGACATTTTAGGAAGAATAAAGTACGTTTAGAAGGAAGGTAAAAGTGACTAGGTCCTTAGGGCATCTTATATTGTTGAAGGGATATTAATATGCTTTTAAACCCGTTTAAAATTAAATATCTGGTGATTTACGAGGTTTTCACTTGTATTTGTATTGTAATTTTGTTATATGGGTTATAAAATGTAGGAAACAGTTCAAGTTTCAGATGCAAAAATAATAATGTAACAATAAACAAAGTAATTAATATGTATTGAGTAAGCAAAGACATTAAGACATTATTAAGACATTAATTCCATTAACTTAATGTCCTATTTAAGAAGTCATTCCATGCGTAATACACCTAAGTTGTAATTGTTATCCCAGAATAATAAGAATAATAAATTAGTTCCAAGAACTTTTAATAAAATATATATCTAAGAATATAATAAAACCCATAATAAAATCTATAAAAATACTTTAATAATTCAGATAATAAAACATATAAAAATTCACTAAAACTCATATTAATAACTTAAAAGAAAAAAAAACCTATACAAAATGTAATATTATCTGTAATAATACTTGTTATTAGACCTATAATAATACCTTTAATAAAACCTTTAATAAAACCCATAACAATCCCATTTCTTATCTCAAATAATAACAATTAAAGTCAAGATACTTTCCAAACTGATAATATTCCCAAGGGGCTTAAAATGTCAATATCTTAGAGATCTTCAAATTTCTAGCTTCCAAGATAGACTGAAATTAAACCCTTTTAGGTTTTAAACAAATCATTACCCCTTATGTATAATAATAATGATTTTAAAATATTTTTAATAACTAATCTAATTATTTTGAATCACCATTTTCAATATACCCTAAAATAAATAACCTTTGGCTTATAAAAGTCGAAATAACCATTTTCCCTCATTTCCTTCTCTCTACAATATATTTCTCGCTGTGCAGCTGCAATCCAACTTCGTTTTGCATTAACCGAGGCTAATTCGTGTGAAAGATGCACTCGTTCGAGGTTCAAGTGGATCGCGACCCAGAGACCCAAAGAAATATATATAGTCCCTGCCAGGCAGCCCTGAAATCTGGCAGTTTGCAGAGTCTGCAGATCTTGAATCTCCATCAACTCACCGTGTTGATCTTCTCCATGAAGACACTCATTTGGTTCTTGGCCGACATGGCGACTGGATCGTAGCACTATAGCTTTGCAGATTCGCACACATCACGCACCGCACACACACACACACTACTCTCTGCGACAACAAAAATTAATCAAAAAATGTTTACTATTTTATTTCAATTCGTATTCGTATTTTTATAGTTCGCGGCGCCGCTCGAAGAAAAACACACGCGCGCGCGTTTTCCAATTTTCGATCTTGATTTGTTAGCTCAGTTTTGCCTTTAGCTTTAGTTTCAGTTTAGGTTTCAGCTTTAGTTCCAAGCTTTAGTCTCAGAGCTCAGAGTCAGCCTTTCGCGTGCGTTCTTATCGACGGCTGGCAGCGCATTGAACGCAGCGCTCCAAGTCGGCGGGCTCAAGACGTGCCCACAGCGGCGATGGCTTCAGCCTGGCCAGAAAGCGGCTAGCGGCGACGACGACGTCGGCAGCGGACGAACCCGTCGCGAGCCGAAGAAGTTGGCCAAGACAGAGTCGCGGCGACAGGTGCCGAAAGAGAGCCGACAGAGTGGAGAGCACACCGAGAGCGAGAGAGCCGCGAAACCGGCTGCTCCAGCTGGGGCTAATGCCACAGACGCCACTGTGTCCCAGTCCCGCTCGGCGCTCGGCGCTCCGCCGCTCACCGCTCGCCGCTTGCCTTGGCACGCGGATTGGGGCCGTCTTGTGGGTGGCGTTTTCGGTGGGTGGCTTGAATGCACCGCACAAAAACATAGCAAGGGTGGGTTCTGCACTTGGAAAAAGTATTTAATCAGAAAAGGTAACAGATGAGGCAAGCTGGCAGCAGTCGAAACACAAAAATAAGCTAAAAGCTATGAAAAGGTAATAAATCATTAAAGGTAAGGTTCCCTATCTTTATTCCTCAGTCAAGAAGCATGCTCTTTCTACCTAAAGCCTTAATTTAGCCCTCAAATGGTTCCCTACTATTTTCTCCAAAGGTTTTTATCATAAATTTAGGATCTGCAACCATAAAATAACTAAATTACTTGATCTCGTTACCTCGAAGCTCATTTAAAGAAATATATTTAAGTCCAAAAGCATGCTTTCCTTACTGTCAGCCTTCAAATGGTTCCCTTAAATGTTCTTCTAAGGTTCCTTATTATAATTACATGATTTGCAGGCATAAAACCCTAAACAATTTGATTTCGTTACCTTAAAGTTCATTTAAAGTAATATATTAAAGTCCAAAAGCATGCTTTTCTTGCTTTCAGTCTTCAAATGGGTGCCATACATGTTTTTCTGAGGTTCCTTATCATAATTACATGATCTTTAAAGCATAACGAACTAAACTATTTGATAGAAATCCTTAAAAGTTTTAAAATTAATATTTTAAAGCAACATTCATATCCGCCCAGCCTCTGCCGGCACACACACTCTATCAGGGCTGAAAATTTTAATATTGAAAGCAAAATCAAGTCTTTTAAGCGCTAAATTGCTTTTCTTAGTCCTAGCCATTTGTTATAGAATATTAAAAAAGTTATCTATATTATCTGTCATATCTAACCCTTAGTGAAAAATGCAATTTATACTTATTAATTTAATACAGTAAAAACATGCTTTACTTCCGTTCAACCTTCTTTAAACCTTAAAATTATTCCCCAAAATATTTCTCTGACTTTTAATTGCCTTTTCCTAATTCTTACAGTGTAACTGCGTCTAGGGAAGGCATTCCATATGGAATTATGATGAAAACAAGGGCAGCACTCCAAGTACTCGTGCTGTGACACCTGATCTCTTGGGGGTGGAATTGGGGATCGAAAAACCGTACAGTTAATTGCTATGACACTTTTGCGCTTAAAAGTCACGAAAACGGCGACAAACGGTGAAACTTGAGAAGACACACAGCTAATGGAAACCGATTTGTAAGCAGTCAAAGGTGTAGAAATGTTTAAAACCAAAGGAAGTATTATCAGGCTTTTCTAGACACATAAAACAGAATGTATTATATAAAATATATTTAGATAGCTATTCCCCAACCAAAATCAGGGAGAAAATGTATTTCCCAGGCGATTGGTAATAATGCAACAGGTGGCGGTCGTTGCGTCAAGCAAACAGAACAGCCAATCAAATATCTATATCGAAAATATCAAAAATAATTTAAGGTCGTCACAAGTAAAGTTGGCTTTTTGTCTGTGATTTTGCAAGTGTCATGCAAGGAAAAAGAGGTAATAAAATTAAAAACGAATATCATGGCCCCTGTGTAAATTCTCGGCTCTTTTTATGTAACGGTCCTTGTTAAAAACAATATTGTTGTGGCTATTACTCGGATCGCCAAAAACACCGAGTATTGGCGGTCATTCAATTGCCAAGCTGATGACAGATTTTTGTGGTTGCCAACCGTTCTTCATCTGGTTTTGCGGCTCTGATGGCGAGTTACCCTGTAATAACCAGGTTTAAGCTGTGGTTTTATTTTTTAAATAATTTTAAAGGAATTTCCGGCTTAAAACTCTAGAAAATACCATCAAACAAGCCCTGATTCCAACTTTTTCCTAAAGAAAATAACCACTTTGAGTTTTGAGAACTTAGAAACGAATTCCAAGCTAGAACTAGGGTTATTTTTAGTCAAATACTTCTTTAAAATATTTGGATTATGGTAAAATAGCTAAAATAATGTTATATTAACAAGAAATAAATAGAGAATTTATCTAAAACGTGTTGCCTAATCTCATTAGTGATTATAATAGATAAAATCATTGTCAGAAGTCTTCAAATACCTTTTAATTATTTTGTTTAGTTACCAAGCCTATATAATATATATATATATATTCATAAACCTCTCAACCCTTTTATTTTCTAAAGGTAAAGGGTATATTTATACTCCATCACATTTGACACATTTTATATTACTTTTATATTATTTTTCCTTTTTTTCCTATACTTTTCCTATATCTGTTTGCTTGGCATTTTGGTCCGACTTGATGACTGATTTTGGCCGTTACAAACCGAGTGAAGAAGTGGCTTAGCTATTGGCACTTGGGCAACGAACCCGCCAAAGGTGAGACAAGAGGCGTACGCTTTTACTCACCTGTTAATTGGCTTCGTTGTTGTTCCGATGGGGCTTAGTCTTTAGTCTTTGGCTGCAAAAGAGAGAGGTACAAATTAGTTGAAATCCGTCATAGTCATAGGACCCAAAGCCCCATAGATTAATGCAATCTTCCCCAAACCGATCCAAACACTTCCATTTCGATTTCCAGCCATGGGAATGCCCTCCATTGGGCGTAGTGCCAACTCATCCCGGCGAAAGCCAACACGCTTCGATCGCAATTACTTGGCCATTATGCGCGGCGGCCCAGACATAATTTCCCATTAGCGGCTTTTATGGATTGGCCAAGAAAACGTGAGCTGGAGATGAGCTCGCTCTTCGCTCTTCGCTCTCTGCCTGCAATCACTCAAAGAACCCATTTCATTTTCCAACCAAACCTAATCAGATTTGCCTAGCCCCAAACCCAAACCCATTCCCATTCCCAAACCCATTCCTCTAGCTCTCTGGATCTCTCCATCTAGTTGCTTGTGAAATGTGTGATTTATGCCCAGCCAAAAATTATACAGAGTTGAAAGTGAAACTCTGTGCGGTTTGCTTCTGTTTATTATTAAATGCGTTTTCAATTTCACTAGAAAGCACCACTCACCACTTACCACTCACCACCGCCTTCTTGATATTCTTGCCGGGAAGAAATCGCCTCGAAATGGTGGAAATAAACAAACAATTTGTACGCGTTCGCACCTGCCTGGAATAAGTTAAAGACCGTCCTTGTCCCCGTCACCACCATCATCTCCCCAGGCACGCCCTTGGCATGTCAAGTGGCTGCCACCAGGTGAGAGAATTACAGCTAAAATCTGATATTCGGTTCATCTTTAGGTGGCAAGTTCAGGTGGCCAAACGAAAGACTTAGGCAACGAACTTCAGAGGTCCGGGATATTAATGTAGGAGGTCTAACCCCAATTAGTAGGAGTTTTGAGCTCTTTATTCGATTTAATAGGATTTATTATAGTTAAGAATAAATATAGGTAAGAGTTTTAATTTCAAAAAGTTGTATTAAGAGCTTAGAAGTAGGTTAAGCACTACTTTTTGTACTGAAGAGTCCTTGGTCTTATTCAAAATTTAAATACAAGTTACAGGAACCCTATAATTATATTATATAAATCATTGAATGTTAACGCGTGAACACGTATATATGCACAAATCAATGCAGATGCGCTCTGCAGGCGCAGGCGCGCCTATCTTTAAATATAGCGGAGACTTGGGCACTTGACAAATATTGTAAATGTAATCTGAAACCCTGCGTGGGACCTCAGACGATTAGACGAGCAGATGTGCGGTCTGCGTAGGTCATAGAGAAAAATTAGAATCCAATCTCCTATATAAAGGGAGATCGTTTTAAATAAAATCAGTTTCTTACAAAACTCACATGTAAACGTCCTATATTTTGGGACCGCTTTACATTGAATATATATTATATCAAATATCCCACAATTTCTGAAAACAAGAAATTAATTAAAATTTAATAAAATGCCAGAGAAATATGGAAAGTTAATTCTAAAAAATCAACCATCAAAAACGACGACAAGTCTGCCGCCAATAATTATGGCCGATCATCCGCACACACATCCGTCACTTGGCCTGGCTCTTTCCGGCTTGCGGCTTACGGATTTCTTGGCTTTCTTGGCTTTGGCCAAAAGCTTGGAACGGACTACTCGACTGACAAATTGATATGCACATTCGGGTGACATTAGCATATGGCGGCGCGGCTTAATTAACTATTCCGCTCAGCTAATATCGGTTGGTTTCACCCACCCAAAGGGGCGTGTAGAGCTCCGATCCGATCGGGGGGAGTTGCTGGTAAATTGTGGATTGCGGATTGGGGATTGCGGATGAGTATTTCAAATTTTTCGAAGAAAGTCGTTGCCATATGAAAGTTCGGCAGGGTTGAATGACTCAAACGCAGGAATAACACAAATAAAAGTCAAAATAAAAGTTAAATTTGTGTTTATTTAACTTTTTAAGTGTTGCCATCGCCAGTTTGCCAATAAACATTTTAAGGGGCGCAACCCAGCCGGCAAGTAAAAGTTTATCTAGTTGACATCATCGGACGAAGGCTGAAATGTACACCTCTTGGTTTTGAGCTTTATTTTATTTTTAATTTGCCATTAAAGGGAGTGCGATTAAAATTGAAAATAAATACAAAAACCTAGCCAAAGGGCCGTTAATGGATCGTAAATTGATGGGGAAAAATGCATTAGAACAGCGTTGGGTTATGATCCGAACTCGGGCAAGAGTCTTGCCCTTTTAAGCATAAAATAGCCATTATTTTAGCCTTAGCCATTTGTTATAAAATATTAAAAAGGTTTGCTATTCCTTGTCTCATATCTAGAGCCCTACGTTTAATTCCTTACTCATTCTTCTGCCTTAGAAGAAGCTCCATGTTGGGTCTAACCCTTTGACTCTGCCATTTCCTTTCCATTTGCCCTTCCCTTTTATTTTAAAGTTAGCGCTAAAACCTGAATTGTTTTATTTTCAGCTGTTTTATTGTCGGACAAGCCGTGATATTAATGCCACAGCAACAGCAGCAGCAGCGGCCACTGTGGCAGGGGAAAATCTTATAAAAAAGACGGCTGCTCTCTGCGGTCATAAAATAAATATATATTTATGTGCCGAGAAATATGGGAGGGCTGTGGCTGTGGCTCTTCGACTGCGGTTTTCCAGGGGATTGCATTAAAAACGTGAGTGCGTGAAATGTCTACTCAGAGTCGAGCAGCGAGCAGCGAGCATCGAACATTGCAGTGGCTTTTGTTGTCGATTTTTCGGGTAATCATTCCAGTTGTTGACCAGTTGTTATCGCTGTAATTGTTATTGTTACGGCCGATTGCTGTTTTTCCCTCCATTTTTTATATATATATGATTTTTGGGGCCATCGAAATGTGTCAATGCGGGATGAGCGGGGGCTTCTACAGGTGGGAAAATATCAATTTTGTCTGACTTTTATGGCCACTTCAATGCCATTGGCTCTAATCGAGGCGGTTATCGATAAATCTAGTGGTAATAAGGCAGAGTGAATCAGTGTATTAATCATCGGTAGTAATTATCAGTATATATCAGAGATAATGTATTATTTACAAGACTGAGAGCTGTATTTTTTCGATTATAAAATCTAAATGTTGTAATTGTTTTGAATAATTATGGGAATGTTTGTAAACATTTTCTATGAATACTCTTTATTTTACAGAAGTTATTCTTTCATTTCTTTAACATTTCCATTGTATAATCTATAGGAACATTTTAAACCTTTGCCATGAATGCTCTTTATTTGTTAGAATTTATTTTTAATTTCTTTTACTATTCCAAGCCGCGGATAATTTATTTTAATTTTTTAATGTATTTCTTAAACCCTTTTAGTATTTTGTGTGACTTTTTACCCTTTGTTAGCACTTGTTAATTAATTTATTTGCAGAAATCCCCAATAGTAAGCCAAACTCTCTCGATCAGCCGCTTCTCACGCTGTGTTTTTTTTGTTTGGTGGACATTAAATCACTCATCCGCACCGTTAGGCACACGAACTACAGAGAAAAATGTATTACTTAATTTCGCTAAGGCTAAGAGCCAAAGAAATTGGACGCTGGTCAGCACACATTATACCTGCCCCACCAAAAACAAAAGCCACTCGCCGATGGGACTTCCATTTAATTTCTTTTCAATCTCCGATACTCCCCGAGAGTGTGTATCTTTACGTAATCGCAGCGGGACAAAGGCATTGTTTCTTCTGCCAGCAAATTAGAAGCGAGTCTAGGGCATGGGGCCGGGGAAATCAAAATCAAACGCTTTCGATTTCTATTTGAATATGTAAAACGACCAAAAGACCGGCAGCCGAGCGAGTGAGTGAGCCAGCGAGCCATCTTCGCCGACTAAAGGCCAAAAGAAATTCCCATCAATTAATTTCTACTCTTTCACCTCTATTTTTCCTATTTTTCCATCTTTCTTCGATTTTGTCTCGGTTGTCTTAGTCGCAGCTCGTCGGAGTTCGTACAAATTTCTATACAACGATTTTGCACAGCTTTGGAGGGATATAAAATTTGAATTATAATAAAGTTAAGTTGCTCGTAAATAACGTTCAAAGGCGTTCCGAAAAAATAACCAAAATAGTTAGCAGCAGCAACAAAATCGCTTCGAACACGAGTGTGGGTTGCTGTGCGTGTGTGTTGTGTGGTTAATAATTTTATGGTTGCCTGTGTTTTGATTAACATTTAAAAGCGTAACAATTAATTTGTTAAACGACCGCAGAGAAAAATTTAGGAGAGAAATAGAGAGAGATGAAAATGGAAAAAAGTCAGTCGAGTCAGAGGAAATTCTATTAAGAAAGCTTTCAAATATATTTAATTGTATTTAATTTGTAATTTATAATATAATAAATATAATTATAATATAATAAATATATATATTTTAGGACTAGAGTTCCCAAATAATTAAGAAAATAAAGCGAAAAATATATGAAAATGTAAAGAAGTCAGTCGAAAGTCAGCCAGTTTTGAGACTAGTTTGAAAGTTCTACCAAAAATACAAAGAAAAATGTTTAGTACGCTAATTAAAGTTAT
Source organism: Drosophila triauraria (assembly GCA_014170255.2). Taxonomy (NCBI): domain Eukaryota; kingdom Metazoa; phylum Arthropoda; class Insecta; order Diptera; family Drosophilidae; genus Drosophila; species Drosophila triauraria. Next base: position 1,662,485 of record CM024333.1, on the reverse strand, counting down.
TAATTTAGCATAAATAATTACAGTATAGCATTAAAGTTTCCTAAATACTATACTAAACATAGAAAGAAAGGGAATAAAATGTCTAGAGGTCAAACTAGTTAGAAAATTCTCGTAAAATCCATTAAAAAATTTTTTACATTTATTAAAGTTGTTAATTTACCATAAATATTTATAGTAAAGGAATTAAGTTTCCTATCAAATAGAAATAACTTAATATTATTTACAAGACTTTCTTCTTGCAATAAATACTTTCCAAAGGCACTCCAGATCAGGTACAATTATTCCCATGCCCAAAAATCTCTTTCTCAGAAAATCTTTGGCCACAAAATAAAAAGCGTAGAACCCTCTCTGCAGCTGCAACTGCAGCCAGCGAATCTTCAAATTTTCTACGTGCTGAGCCAGCATTTTCCCATCAGCCCAAGTGCAGCATAATGTGTGTCCCATCCCGTGTCCAGAGCTACTTTCTAGGCAGAAGAAGATTTACTCATCGGAAAAAATGGCAGGGCGCGGACTGTGGCCACAAATCAAATTGCCTCAACGAGATCTTTAACTCGCACTGGCAATCGCGGTGGTGTCCAGTCCAAGTTTAATGGCTGCAGCGGGAGTATGTCTCCACCTCTCTCTCTCTCTCTCTGGGCTTTCACCTGCGAGTTACCTGTGTAACTGTAAGTGCCGCGGCAGACGTCACGTACGAGACATGTCCGCCTCAAAGTAACGCACTCGGAACGCCCGCCGCGCCCAGCCTTGACCTACAGCACTGGTTCGGTCTTGGGCTAGCATTTGGACTCTGATTCGGATTCGGATTCGGACTCGGATTGGGCTTGGTTGGAGGCCTCTGTTTGCTACCTGCATTCAGGCAAAGACACTTCAGCTCTCTGACAACGGAGCTTTCTAAAAGTGCGCAGGAAAAGCCCATCCCTCTCTCTCTAAATTTCCATGCAAATTAGCAAGTGGAAAAATAATATATTTAACTTGGGCAGATGACCCTAACCCTAAACCAAATAAAGTTACATGTTAAGCAAGGAAAGGCTTCAAAAGGATGCTTTTTAACTCATAATGGGTATAACAGCTACTGTTGTGGGTATAACAGCCCTGCTGTGGCTATCATAGTGCCTATTATTATTTTAAGAGATTTATCACCTCTTCTTCGTTGCTAACTCCTGGTAGCAATTATATTAGCAAGTAAAGAAAGACAAGGCTTCAAAAGCATGCTTTTCTAACTCATAATGGGTAGAGAGAGAGAGAGTCACTGTTGTTGTTATAATAATCTCTTTTATTACTTTAAAGGAATTTTTCACAACTACGTTGCTAGCATCCTTTGTAGCAATTATATTTGAAAATAAAGCAAGAAGAGGCTTTAAAAGCATGCTTTTCTAAGTCATAATTGGTATACAGCCACTGTTGTGGGTATAACAGCCACTTTTGTGGCTATAACAGCACCGTATATTACTTCTAAGAAATTTATCATCACTACTAGTTAGCTAACTTCTTTTATTGCAACTTTATTTACGAATTGAGAAAGAAGAAGCTTCAAAAAGCATGCTTTTCTAGCTCAAAAGAATATAACAGTCGCTGTTATGGGTATAACAGCCACAGATGTGGGTATAACAGCGTTTTTATTACTTTGAAGGGATTCATCACCTCTATTACTTTGCTAAGTTCTCCTGTAGCAATTATATATGCAAATAGAGCCAGAAAAGGCTTCAAAAGCATGCTTTTTAAATCAAAAGGGTATAACACCCATTGTTGTGGCTATAACAACCTATTAAATGACTTTTAATGGATTTTTCACCTAAACTACCTTGATAACTTCACAGTAAAGTAATAAAACCCTTTTCCAAGCGTAAAAGCAAAGAAGCGCTACCAACCCTATCGCTAATGATCCCCATATTTGGTCAGAAACAAAATTAAAACGCTGCTATTTAGCTATCGGATATGGCCAGAAAACAAAGGCAGAGGCCTAAGCCCGAGCCGTGGACACAAATCCCAGATGATTGCAATTAAGCCGTTGGCCAAACACACCCACGATCCGGCCGGGCTCGCTCTCGCACCTAATTAAAATCAATGAGAGCCACTGCCAACTGCCAGCCAGCCAGCCAGCCAGCGAACAATCAGCGTCAATGGTAAACACATGAATATTTGCTTTAAATATTTATGAAAATATTTATCCGCGTTGGCGGTTGCCTCCTCTTCCGTGCGTGCGGCGGGAAGAGCTGGAGGAGGAGAGTGTCATTGAAGCTCAGCTCGCATTCCGACAAATCTGAAGAATGGAACTTAAACTTCAGTTTCAGCTTCAGATGATATGGTTCCATGGGGTTAAGAAAGTTAACTAATTTTATAGGAAAAAAGCTTATTCTATATCTATTTTAATATTTGGTAATCGAAATTTATATAAGAATCTTCTCAAGAAGTTTTGTAGCTCTAAGCCCTTGTAGTCTAGGTGCTTAGACGGACAAGCGGACAAAAACGAGACAGGAGGGACAGACGGACAAACAGACAGAAGGACAAACGGATATACGAGACCATATGGACAAACGGACATACGAAACAAGACGGACAAACGGACAAACAAACTACAGACAAGACGGACATAACTAAATCGTGTTTTTAATGTACGGACAAACGGACATACGAAGTAACAAAGACGGACATGGCTAAATGACGCCAAAAAATTTTCCCTTTAGAACCGGCTATGAAAAACCTCCATAACTATATAATTGTTCTTCCCTTTGTAAAATTCCATTAAAACATTGATTGAAACTTCTTTCAGTCTGTTGAAAGCATTGAATACACATGGAGCCAACCGCGAGTGGCTTCTCCTTGTAACTTATAGTCAGTAGCAGTATCTCTGCAAAGACCTTTTGATCTGCAGTTCCATCTTCCTGACATTTGTTCGACAAGCAAAGAGTATAGAGAGGGACTGGGATTATCCGCTAATCCGCAACGGACCGTGTCCAGCGACCACTGTTGACACATTTCCAACCTAAAGCCCCCGGCAACTACCAAGACTGGGACTGGAACATGAATCCCCACCTGGTGTCTCTCTCTCCTGTATTCCTGTCCCGACCAGACTTCTTGTTAAGCTCCGCAACATTTGCAACATTTGAAGCTGCAACAGTTGCATCTTTGGCAGGCAACATTTTTGCTTTGTTGTTAATTTGGCCAACGGATCCGTTGAGCGAGAACGTGTTTTTTTGGGGCCACGTTGGGAATGGCAGGCACACGGCAAGAAAATAATAATTAAATGTGTCATAATTTATGGGAATTTTATCTTAATACTGGCTTCTTCCATTACAAATTATTAAAATTAATAGATTTCCATTTTATGTGGCAAGAATATAGACCTCTTCACACTCTTCCTTTATCTTAAGGGCTCTCCTTAATATAATCTTATTTATTTATTTATATTTTATATTATTTAATTTCCGACTATGTAGTATCCCTGGGACTCGGACATAATTTTGGTTCTGTGCAGAGGGAAACGAGTTACGCAAAACAAGCCAACACAAAACCGCCGAACGAACAAGCGAATGTGTGGCAACCTCGCCGCGTGGCTCCGCTTGAACTCTGAGTGTGAAGGGCTGGAGGAGGAGCAGTGCGTCGAGCGGAGGAGCAACGAAGCAGCAGTGGCACCGATTGCACCACAGCGATTACGGCATCCCGAAGTGTTCCCCATCCTCCTGCTGGCTCTGGTTAGAATTCTCCAGAACGAGTTACACTTCACAGAAGCCTAAATTGAGCTTGTTCCCGAATTTATGGCAAGCCACAAGTATTTATTTATCTTGTTTGGTCAGATTGTGCAATTAAAAGGGGTTTGAAAATAGGTTATAATAGGAAGAATGATAAATAATAATAAAGAATTCAATAAATATATTCTTTACTTAACTTAAGACCTTTTAATGTTCTTTTAATGACAAATCCCATACAAAACTCCATAAATTTTAGCATGAATTGCTTTAAAACTACACATATTTAAACACGCATTAAAATTAAATCCCCAAGCAAAGTCTGTGAATATCTTTGGAAACCGTCTTGATTTGGCCCAAAAATAACTTCTTTCAGCCAAGAGATTACAATATTAAACGAATAAAATCAACGAATGCATTTTGACTCTTTTCTTTATGGAGCTATAAATTTTTGATATTTTAAACTGCCGCCAAATTGGGTATTTTTGGGTATTGAGCATTGTTTTAGGTGTCCAAAAGCCAAACATCGCCGGAATTGGAGAACTTTCGCTTGGCAAAGATCCATCGCTTGAGATAAAGACTTTGCGGGGAATTGCCTCAATTAGCATTCAGATGCTAATCAATCGATCGATTAAAGCAGCTCCAAGAGACGTCCCACGGTGACTTGAAAGGTTTAAGAAAAACAATGCATACTTGCGGGCTGTCGCCGGTTGACTTCCCAAAGCCAAGTCTACTTTCAGGGGTGAGCTGCCTGCCACTGGGGACAATGCGAACTTGAAACGGGAATCCGGAAAACAGGGGCTTGACACCCAGAGAGCACACACTTCATCAGCTCCGCTCGAGAGCTTTGCCCTCGGTTTTCCTTGAAGGCATAGGAAAAGTGGCAGAGGCTGAGGTAGAGAAGAGGGGAGAGGTAATTCCCCAAAGGGTTGCTTTTGTGGCCTACACAGTGGGGGAAATTTACAAAATTCTAAGCAAAGAAGGTGAAGGTTTGAAAATAATAGTGGCTGGTTCAGTGATCACTTATCCGACCTGCAAGATCTACAAAATAACCTCAGAATATCATATACTATTCTTTGAATTTCCTAAATCTTATTTTAATATAGTCTTATTTTTTTAATTTTATAGAAATAATTTTTTATATCTTCATTTTGAGCTGTGTACTTTTGCTTTAAACTTGAGTTTCTGTGGAAGTCCTAGAAATTGCTGAAGCAAATCAGGCAGGAACAGCAGGAGAGCACAGAGGACACCTCCTTGAGGAGGACAATGCAATCAATCCTTTCTTGTCGTTTCCCCGGGACAGACTCTGAGGACTTACCTTCGTTGTGGCTCTGGTTCCTCCAATGGCAGTGTCTACTGTTAACCATTGACTTTGGCATGAACCCCAAAAGTGGGCGGGACTGGCGGTGTGTGTGTCTGCAAGAACAAGGAAGTCAAGAAGAATGAATAAAAAGGAGGAAGATAAAGGAGATATGTCAGTCTCAAGATCTAGTTTTAAGCAATGGAATTTAAGCTTCTAGTCTTTATAATTTTAAATAAAATGTTTAAATAAAAAAGGCCAAATTTTAAGACCTAAAAAGTCTTAGCTTAGGCGCTCAAGGTAAGAATTTATATTATTAAAGCCTACTTTTCGGCCTAAGCTAAGCCTTACTTAACCTCCAACCACCACCTCCACCAGCTGTTTGCTGGCTTCCACTTGTATATCTCCATCTGCGCCTAACCACTTATCCAAATGACCCACTCGAGCCTCAATCGGTGCGTCTTTGGCGACGATCTTCGAGTGCCCGGGCCAGTGAGTAGTGGAGAATATCGAGTGCTGGCACTGAGTGCCTTTGTCTGCGCAGGAAAGTGCCGCAGGGCCCCAAAAAACAGAAAACAGAAGGCAGAAGACCCAACAAAGCGGTAGTAAAATATATAATAACAAAACGGCACCAAGAGAACGGCATCAATAAACACACAACGAACGAACGAACATCTAGTTCAATCAGTGGCAATTCAATTGAAGCGCAGCGCACGAGAGTTCCAGGGTCGGTGATGGCCCCGAGGAAATTGTTGGAAGGCCTACCCCAAATTATAGAGGAAAATACATATGTTATGTGGCTGGCAACAGGCGTTATTCGGCAAAGGTTTTAAGATATATTTTAGGTATTAAATGGGGTTTAAGTTAATGAAAATTTGAGATATCTTTTATACCCTTGCAGAGGGTATTATAATTTTGCCATGATATTTGCAACGCAGTGAAGGAGGCATCTCCGACCCCATAAAGTATATATATTCTTGATCAGCATCACCAGCCGAGTCGATCTAGCCATGTCCGTCTGTCTGTCTGTCCGTCTGTCTGTCCGTCTGTCTGTCGGTTTCTACGCGAACTAGTCTCTCAGTTTTTGAGCTATCGGGCTGAAATTTTCAGCATAGTCTTATTTCTTTAGCACGCAGTATATATGTCGGAACGGCCGAAATCGGACCACTATATCCTATAGCTGCCATAGGAATGATGGCGAAATTAATGTACAAAAATTTTTAATTTCTCTGTTTTCCAACGAATTTCTATAAATTTCGAGATATAGTCGTTTTTATAGTTCTAGAATTACGGTTTTAATTTCATTAAGATCGGACAACTATATCATATAGCTGCCATAGAAGGGATCGGTCGATTTATATGAAAATGTAAAATTCTACATGTAAAATGTAAAATTTACAAAATGTACATAATTTGACATTTTTTTACATTACCAAATTGGATCGATTTTCAATGATCCAATTGCTGACTGCAAGGGTATACAAGCTTCGGTTTACCGAAGTTAGCTTTCTTTCTCGTTGTATATACTTTCCTTTTCTTTATAAGTATTTTATAATAATCTATCTATTATTTATCTCTTTCAGCTTAACAAAGATATTTAATGGGAACCCATAGCAACCTCCACACTTTAGGAAAGAAAACTATGCTAAATGTTCTCCCAAACCCTCCATAGATCTCTTTAGGGAAGCTGGCCTGTATGTTTGCTTGGGATGTTGTCATAACATTTGCATTTGTCTTCCTGCAGGCTGTCACTCTGCCACTGCCACTGCCACGGCAACTGCAACGGCAGACATTGACCCTGACGACCCGCATCTGGCCATGTGCATGCCCTTCCTCCTCTAAAGAGGGTGCAACACTGCATCACCATCGCTGAGGGCGGCGTGGTTGAGTGTGTGTCTGAGAAAGGTCATTGGGCTTGTTTGAAGTTCGGAGCTGCATCCTGGCGGAGATGCCTTGTCAGTGTCAATGACACACACACTGCATCCACTTCCTCTCCTACCTTAACACCCTTTAGCAAGCCAACAAAGTCAGGGAAGCTGGCAAAAATCTACCACAAAGGCTAACAGCAACAAAAAAAAAATATATATTTTTACTTATGAAATGAGACTTCATTTTCCTTAATTTCAAATGAAAATATAATTCATTTCAATTATAAAGCATTACATAAATATTATTTATATTTTAATATAATAAAATTGACCTTTTGTGCATAAATGTTAGCTTTCCTTTAATAAAACCTCTTGACATCAATAAAATGATATTTTCCAAGTTAAGTCCATTAATCTTAAATAAAATTACTAAGAACCAAGTTCAAGGTGATCTTTAGAGATTAAAATTATACAAAAACAGAAAAGGTAGTAGATACTCTGCCAGAATTATTATTTATTTAACAAATTAAATCTAGCATACAATTCTAAACCTAATACCAACCAGTGGAGCCTCCGACTCATCTGCTAAAATTGTTTTGTGTGCACGACGCAAAAGACAAATGCAAATCGCGGCCTAAAAAGGAAATATGCAAAAACCTTTCACATGGCAGCTCAAACATTGGCGATGAGATAAGATTGCGCCTGGTTACCCCTTTGGACCAAATGAGCAAATATTTGCGGATCCGATAAAGGCAATGGCACACAGAAACACAAAACACAAAAACAGTCTGGATAACAGTCGAATGCTAAATATTCCGGGAACAGACGAGGAGCCAGGAAGCTATCCTAGCTGTGCCATATGAATGGGTCTTCAGGCAAAGATAAAGCTAAATTGCCATCATAAATTCACCTTTAAGGGACACTAAACCTTTGTATTAATTAAGGTTTATAGTGTAGTTTGATAATAATCATAATTAGCCATAAATCAGTCTTACAAGAAGTCATAATGTCTGCGTAAGTTGATATTTGATGATGATTAGCCAGTTTCTGTGGTTTTACTAGAATTATCTCCATAAATCTGCCTTATAAGAAATGAAAATACCTTTGTTAGTTCTTATTTTAATAATTAATAGCAGAGCTTGCTAGCCATCGAAGCTTTTATTGTTGCTTCCCTGTCATTATTGGCAATGGATCTTCGTTCTGTGGCATTCGTATCGTGCTTTGTGTCTGCCATCCTTCGGTATCAATTGATAAACCCTGTTCCCTGTTCCCCTCAGATGCTGGCGCTTCAATCACTCCAATTGCAATCAATCACACGCAGACACGATCGATCCTATGCAAATAACGCTCACGGACAACTAATTGCACAGAAATTGCAGCCCAAACCTGCCCTGCCTTTCTAATTCAGATTGTTTTTGCATGTCAGGGAAATCAATGTCCGCAGAGGAGATGCCAGGAAAGGCAGGTGATGATCGGCAGAGAGGAGATTGTAGGGAGAAGAGTTTACCTGACTTGCACGAAAGCTATGGCAGATTTAATAATATTATCTCATTTTTGAACCCTAATAAATAAAGCAGTCTTTGAGAGCCCTATAAAAGCTCAGATACTTTTCCATTTCCTGAATTTCTCACAAATATCTGAAATAAGTAGTTATAAAAGTAAGGTGCCTGCCTTGAGTCCTTGTTGTTTCTCATGTTAAATGTTATTTCCTGAGTTTTTACGCAATTGCTCGGCGCTTGGCCCTTTCAACGCCAGACGATGATCTGGGATTCCAAGCGGCGGCTGCAGCAGCTTCTATTTTTAGGCACGCCACTTGGACGCATCTCTCTGGGTCCACCCTCGTCGTCGTCGTCGTCGTCGTCGTCTTCGTCCTCGCCTGCTAATAGATCGTGGCAATAATTTAATGGACATCCTACAGCCCCGCATCCCTTTTAAGACCTCTTCTCGTTCACATCGTGATGCCTTTTGGTCATGCGAACGCGAACGGGAGACCGAGACCGAGACCAGCATCTCCGCCTTGTAGAGGCGACTGTGTGCCTGCCCGCCTGCGATCATGCCATTCCACAACCCACATATGGTGGCCTGGCCCTGACTTGGATTTATATTTAGTTCGCTTCCTGCTTCTGCCACTCGAGAGTTGGGCGATGGAAATGGGACCAGAAATGGGAGTGGGATGGCATGGGCCCTAGATGGGGAAATGTCTGTCGATTGTCGCTAAAATTGTATCGATTGCACTTTAATATCTCCAGTGATTTATGTTGATCGCCGAAGAAACACTCGCCTTCCCGCCTTCCCCTTTGAAGTTTCAGAGGAACTCTTCTTCGGCTGTCAAATCATAATTCCCAGCGACCATATATCATCTTATATTCTCTTTGTTTTAGGGTCTCGCTGTAGGAACTAAAATTAGTCGCATCTCTGCGTCTCTGGGTCTCTGCTTTCTCCCCTGCCTAAGGGCACGAGCGGCAATAATTAAGAATTTTAACTTAATTGCTTTCGGGGAAACATGGAAAAATCTGTATATAAATATAGACCCGAAAAGAACTCGAAGAGTGCCCTGGAAAAATATACAAGTATGACAAATGTGGGGCTCCCTGTCTTCGGAATGGAACTCTCTACGCATTAGCTCTTGGCATTAATATGTTTTGGTTTCAATTTAAACTAAAATTTAATTTGTAGAGCCCTCAATATAAAGCTGATCCATATCTGCCGTTTAGAAAGCGAAAAGCTGCTGTCAGATACCTTAAAACCGCAAAAACAGGAGTAGAAGCTGTCAGGAATCCAGGGGAACACAGGAGAGTGCACAATTATTCAAATCAGATTTGTCTAGCTTCAATTGAAGCCTTCGTCTGTCGTCTGTCGTCTGTCGAGTGTCTCTCTTCCCGTGAATGCTGTGAATGCGAAATTAATTGAGACAACAGCGGCAAATTGTCGAGTGTGCTCCCGGGTATCCCGTAGTTGCATCTGCATATGTATCTATGTATCTATGGATGGAATGGGCTGGGTGACAGCCCCGAGTCTCAGTCTGGTTGTCTGGGTCGGTCATAGGGCTTCCCCACAATGCAGTTGGATCGCTGGCTACCGAGAGGTGAGAGCTAGTGAAAGAGGGGAACGAGGGTTGATTCAAGCATTTCCTTATTAAAATGTCACGAGGAAATAAAGGTTAATGTTTATTTAATATAAAAGAATAGGAAATTCAGCTTAAAACCAAGTAAAATCTTCTAAAAATCCAAGAATTAATTACAAAATATTAAAATAACCTTTTGTTATTAGAGAATGATCTCAGCCTGATCTTGAACTGTTCCCACACAGTCTCCAGTCTAGAAATTTGCATAAATTTCAATTAAGACAGGGTCTAATATGTTTATAAATCAATCCTATAGTATATATATCCATGTATGGGCGAGGAATGTTATCTCATCGCTTCATTCTCCTCTCAATTGAGTGAGAAACACGATCGATTTAATGGAGATTGCTCCAATTCCGATGGCACTTCTTTATTGACAGCTTTATGAGTTCTCGGGCAGCCCTCGTCGCCAGAGCGTTCCCCATTTGATTTTATCGCAGATTTTGCAGATTTAGAGCAATAAACTTTATGAATCGAGGAGACAGCAGCAGCGTTTTACAAAACCGTTAGACACTGAAAGATTTTGGTTGAGCAGAACCCGGAGCGGAGTTTAATTGACGTCGTCGCTGTCCCATTAATGCTAATTTGGTCAGATTTGGTTCCGAGATGTTTGGAGGAGCACAAAAGATGAAAAGCCAAACAAAGAGCAAGCAGAAGAATCAAACAAACGGTTCTCCACGCATATCGCCAAGAACAACTCTTCCACGAGTTCTCACTTTCCGCCAAGTCGGCGAAAAATCCAAAAATGTGACAAGAATCGAGGGAAGGCGAGACTCCTCCGGATTCGATTCGGGTTCCCATTTCGCTGGAATCTCGCCCAAAGTCTGACATGGGAATGTTTTTCGGTTGTGTTGTCAACAAACCCATAATAAACACCTTAAAAAATGCCCATATCATAAGGTGAGTCGCCTCGAATTATTTCAATAAATTGGCTGCGCCCTCGATTTTCGATTTTCGGCATTGACATTGGCATTGGCTTGGACTTTGCTTTGAAGGCGGATTTACTGGTAATCTTCCCTCTGGTAACCCTTCCTCTTTTTATATTTTTGTTGGCACTTATCAGAGCGTAACGCCGCGCACGCCTGGATCTGAAAAGCAGAACAAGGGATCCCAAAAGGGCAGCAACTCCTCCTTTTCCTGCTGCTGCTGCTTTTCTTCTCCTGCCTTTTCTGCACCTCGAAGGCTGCCCGCCTTGTTTTATTTTTATTTTTATTTTCGGGTAGGCGGACGACAATCTAGTTCGGTTGCCAGCAGCTGACAAAGGAGGAGGCGGAGCTGGGATCTGGCAGGAGCAAGGGCCAGCCACATCGCTAGGGGCTCCAAGGAACACAGAGTTCGAAAAAGGTAAGAACCCGAGAATAATAATGATAAAGGATGCACAAAATTTAATTTTTAAATTTATTAAAATCTATTTATTAAAAGTTGAATTTAATTGCCACAAAATAAGTTCCAAATTTGCGTTAAAAATTAGTAAATAGATTGATTTTTATTATTCTATCAAGAACCTAAGGTAATATTTACTTTTATAGTTAAAGAAATAGAAAACCATGTTTGTTTATATAACTAGAAAGTCGTACCAGTTACTCAAGCTTAATAATAATAATAATATCAACAAAGCATCGAATTTCCTTGGAGTCTGGCTCTAGATTTCCCAACATCTGGGGCTTTATGTCAATATTACTTTATTTTAACGGGAAATGAAGTAAGAGAACCTTAAAGTTTCTTGGAAATGGATCACTGGCTATAAATAGGTACCAGTTACAACTAGGTTCCACAGCACCTGTAGAGTGTGAGCTTCTTCCTAGGAACTTTAAACATATTCCAACATATTAATTTCATAATAACCAAGCCGAAAAAGATCCTCTAATTGTTTTTAGTGTATTCTGTGCAAAGAGCGGGAAAAGGGAGAGAGGAAGAGAGAAAGAACAGATCGAAGTCCTGAGCCGAGTTCAATGTCAAGTTCGTGAGCTTTTTCTCCTTCTGCCTCCGCTTCTTCAGCTCTTGCCTGCTCCACTTCTTCTCCGCCTGCACTTTTGTTGTTATTTTTGGTTTTGGCTTTTTGCAGTCTCCCGAGGGAGTTGATTGCCGTTGTTGCCATAGTGGCTGACATTGTTGTTGTTGTTTCTGGGCTGTATGCGCTCATCGCCCAAGTCATACAGGAGGCCACGCCCCAAAAGTGACGGCATAGGCGCCAAGCTGCCAAAAAAAAAATCCGAGCTTGGGCCTCCACTCCCTGCTCTCTCTCTCTCTCCTCGCCTGCCTGCCTGTCATCTCCCTCCCACGCCCCGTTAAGTGGCCACTCTGGCGTCTCGCAAGATTTCAATCTCCGCGCGCGCCCCTTCCTGTCAAGGACGCACTCGGCCCGGGTCATGGCTCTGAGTCACGCTTTTGACAGCCCAGCGTGAGTGGGTGAGTCATTGTCCAAAATTCTGGAATCTGAGATCCCCAAAAAAAAGCCCTACAAGAAAAAAAAAGTGCACGAAATTGGGCAAAGGAAGCAATTCAAGCGGAACGCAGGGCGATTAACGAAAGAGGCAAGCAAAACAAAAGCGCTTAAAGGGTTAATATAGAAGTTCCAGTTATGCAATAAGAACGTATGTGTAGGGGTCACCCCCTCCTCTCTTGCTGGCACTCAGCAGCATCTTGATATTTGTTTGTTTTCATCGCTGTTTTATGGCGTTTCTATCCCGTTAAAGGTTCTCTGCCTTTCCTTTCCCCATGTGTTCCTCTTCCCTTTCTCGCTGTTGCTATTGCTGTAGTGGTGGTTTCTGGTGGTTGCAATGCCAAAAATAAAACGACAACAAACAACAAAAACAAGCGAGATGACGGAGTTTCATTAGCGCGTTTTAAACTAATTAAACACGCGAGATTATCTGACCCCCTCCTGCCGCAGCACGCAAATTTGAAGTTTTTCGGTTTTTTTTTTTTACAGCAACAACAATTAATCCCAGCTGCCTGGCTGTTGTTGTTGTTGTCGTTTGCAGGAACAGTTAGTTTTGGGAGAGCGAAAGAGAGAGCCGGCTGCTGCACGCACACCAGCGCACACGCACGCACCACGCACACGGGAATTTTATTGATTTTTTCACACACAGAGAACGAGGGGCAAGCACAATAATAAACGGGAGCTGCAGAGATAACAGCAAAAAGAGCCTGATAATGGCAAATAACCAAAGGGAGCACCAACAAAGGGGGAAAGAGCGTAATTTGCAACACAAAGGTAAACACGAAAAGTGCATTACACCGCACAAAACAGGCTCAGACTCACTCTCTTCGTTGCTCTGCAGCTCGCTCTCTCTTTCTCTCCTGCACAACTCCTTTTTGCTCCTTTCGCCGCAGGCTTCGCAGATTTTGGCACACGCCCAAAAATCAAGCGAATGACCGCACAATAACAAAAAACGCACACTCGCACACGCTGCACACGCAAAAACAACAATAATTGCAGTAAGTGCCGGGGGGTGGCAACTACCGTTAGTTATCCCACAGGACTCACTTTTTTTCTCGCACGCTCTCTTTGCTTTTTTCTTTCGCTGCAACCTTTTGACGGCTTCTTTGGCTTTGAAATATTACTTATTCAAGCACTCTCTATTAATTAATCACTCGTGCTAAACTAAAACTAAGGCGCGCGACTTGCTAATTTCGCTTTATTATTATTGCACTTTACTTGGCTGCGAAAGAACGCGGGCAAGCTGATTGGAACCCAATTGCTTGCTTTGTTTCACACCATTAGTGTTTTCCGCACGCGAAATTCCGTTTTTGGGCGAAAACAAAGCGCGCCCTTAGGTTGAATTACAACCAAAAAAAAATAGTTACACGCCGTCGTCAGAAATTTTTTTTAAATGATTCGTTTTAGTGATTAGTGTGCCCGCCAAGTTTTCCTTTTTTTGGTTGAAATTTTGTTGGAAGAAGTGCGGATTTTCTCCTCCACGGCAGCTGGTCACACTAACCGATCGGGACGTAATAAAACCACGTAAGTGAACAAAAACGTGAAGATTTACGACGTAAGTGAACAAAAACGTAAAGATTTACGACGTAAGGCAAGGACGTAAGGCAGTGTGACCGCACCGAAATGATAAGAAAAGCCCAGCATAGACTTGGGGTTTTTCTCCTCCGCGGCCTCTGGTCACACCTTATCACCATGGACCTAATCAAACTACGTAAGTGAACACAAAAGTAACGGCTTACGACATGAACAGTGTGCCCGCCAGGTTTTCCGTTTATTTAACTGAAATTTGTCAAAACTGGTCACTCCAAATTAACAAGACGTAATAAAACCACGTAAGTGGTGGGGAAGTTAGCTAAACCATAACGGATAGGAAGATAAGCCAGTGAACATAAACACACTCACCAGTAAAAGCACCTACAAAACCAGGACAACACTCTAAATTAAATGATTCAAAGCCAAATACAAAAGCATATTAACTATTAAATAAGTAAACCTAGTTTTACTAAAAAGGCCAAAAATGGGTTCGAAGCTTGGCTTTTGTCCGAAAAGTGTTGGAAAGTATCAGAGAAAAGAAGGCGGCAACTCTACGTTAAAACGGTATATTCAAACTTTTTTTTAAAGGCACACGTGTTATATTTTCGTCAAGTTTTTGTGAATTAATTGTGGATTTTCTGGAAATATTATGCAAATTCTACACCTGTGGCTTTGGCTAGCGCTAATCGCGGCCATTGCCGCCGCGCCCCCCTCCGCCGCCGGTGCCAAGAAAGCAGCGGAGGTGGCCAAGCTGCGCAGCGAACTGGTAAAAGCTCTCGAAGAGAACGATGGATCAGCGGTAAGGAGGAACTCGCATTGGTGGCCATTTGGACTTGGTTAATGAGCTCTCTCCCCTTACAGCCCGGTCCGGTGGTGGCGCCCGTGTGGACGCAGCAGGACGGGCACCCCCTGCCAGAGCAGGCATCCAAGGTGGTCGTGGACACCGCCTCGCTGAGCAGCGCCGCCGCCGTTCGCCAGGAGATTCAGCTGGCGGTGGCCCGGCAGGGGCAGGCACCGGAGGTTGTGGAGCTGGAGGCGCACCTCAAGGAAAGGGGCAGCAGCGACAAGGAGGCGAACGTGAGCAGCGCCCGCCAGGAGATGCTGGGGGCAGCGGCTACGAAAGACGACCTTGAGCCCAATGTGGTAGAGGCCAATTCGGCGCCGGGCATCGATCTGGAGCAGCTGCAGCGCCTGGAGCTGTCCAAGCGGCGGACACGCGACATGCTCGTCCTGGGCCACATCGAGGAGATGCTGAACGCAAGCCTGCCGGCGGAGGTGGACCACTGGTTCGCCCTGCAGGCCAATGGCAGTGCCTATTTGGTGGGACAGCAGGCGGAGGCGCTCCTAGTGCTCACCGGGGACTTTAATCCTCTGCAGATTTATTCCCTCTCCTCTCCCGTGACGGCTCTGCTGGGCTTGGATCGCTGGAACGGCAAGCGGCACGTGCAGGAGGGACTCCTCGTGATGGCCACCGAGCAGCAGCTCAGCTGGCTGCGCCTGGAGCCGGAGAAGGGGGGACTTGAAGCCTTCTGGGCTTGGCCGCTGGGCGGAGGCACAACTGTGACCAAGATGAGCTCCTTCAGCCTGGAGGGACGCGACTTCCTCGCCCTGATGGGCAACCGGACGCTCAGCATTTATGCCTACGATCTGGAGGCGGAGGAGTTCTGGATTGCCCAGCGCCTGCAGCTGGCGGAGGAGATCTCCGACCTGGCCGTGCTCGATGCGGGCCGAGAGGTGCTCCTGGTGGTGGGTCAGTTTGACGAGGCCTTGATCTACGCCTGCAGCCCCAGGGGGGAGCAGTTGCAGCTGCGCCAGCGCTTGGTGGCGCCGCATGTGACCGGCATCACCGCCTTTCACATGGGCGGTCGCAGCTACCTGGCTCTGGGCGGGATTAGGCCACAGATCCTGGTCTACGTGCAGGGTCAGCTGGTGCCGCGTACCATTCTCGGCCAGAACTTCGGCTTTGTGGAGCACTTCCTGCCCGTTCCCGTGCGCAGCTACCGCGACGATCTGCTGCTGCTCGTCCAGCATCGCGTGGTCTTCGATCCGCACTCGCTGCTCGTCCTGGAGGTGCTCGTGTGGACCGGCGAGGCCTTCGAGGCGGGCCTGCCGCCGCCCTGCGGTGGCTCCTACGGCGCCAGCTGCCTGCTGGATCAGGAGCGGGAGGCGGGCATAGCGGGAGCCGCCCTGCTGCGCCGGCTGGATCAGCCGCCTCTGGTTTTGGTTCCCCGCCAGCAGGCGCCCTCGGGTCTCTTCCGCCTGGAGACGCAGCTGTTGGCGCGGAACTCTGAGTCGCAGGACCTGCAGGAGATCCACCAATTCATGCTGGACTGGGTGCAGGAGCAGGATGAGCTGATCCAGCTGGCGGAGAAGCTGATTGAAGAGCAGGAGAAGGAGGATGAGTACTTTGAGGAGGTGTCCGCTCCGCTGGTTTTCTGCGAGGGTGGAATCATTGAGGAGCTCTTGGTAAACGATGTCCGCTGGACGGGCTCGGATGCTGCTCTGGACCTGCTCGAACTCCTCGAGCAGATTCGCCTCTTGGAGGAGCAGCTGCAGAGTCCCAAGCGATCGAAGCGCCAGCCGGATGCTCTGTTCAACTTTCACTACGAGAAACTTGAGGTGGACGCCATCGAGGCCGGCCAGCTCATCGTGGAGCAGCTCAACCAAGTGCGTTTCTACATACAAAACTCCTCGCTGGAGCTGCCACTGGGCACGCTCAATGTCCAGGAACTCGAGCTGATGGAAGCGCCGGAGGAGCAGCTTGATCCTGTAGAGGCATCCGAGTTCCATGAGGCCTTGCAGCTGGCTGGCGACCTGGAGTTCTCGCTCATCAATGGCATGCGTTGGAGCCAGCTGCTCGAGGAGCTGGTGTGGCGTCATCGGCCCCTGAAGCTGTCTCAGCTGACTGTGGAGGGAGTAAGTGGATGTCTACTGATGGTTTCTCCCAGCTCATTGCTTGCTTTGTGATCTTTGCAGCCTGTGATCTTTGAGGATTCACTGCAGCTGAACTCTCTTAATGATCTGAGCTTCCCGGGCGACTTTCTCTGGTCGCAGGGCAACGAGACCAGCGTGGTGCAGGCGCCCAAGGAGTTCAGCAACACCCTTTGTAAGTAGCCATAGTTTTTATTGCATTTATCTAACTCCTCTAATCCTTGCTAGCTGTCAATGCCATTGATACTTCGGGCACCATCAACGGAATGAATCCAATGGATGCCATAACACTTAGTGATGCCCAGGACTGGCCCGGACTTGTGACCTTCTCCCATTTGGAGGTTTCCGAGCAATTGGAGGTGAGTTTGAGTCTAGAAGTTCTGAATTCATGGAGCTGTTCAGTTGTTTACTCGGTTATTAACTTGTTCATGTGGTTGTATGTTCATTTATTTATTTGTTCATTTGTGTATTTGTTCTTTTATTCGTTTATTCATTTGATCATTTAGTTATCTGTTCTGTTCATTTATTAACTTGTTAGTTTTTTATCGTTTCATTTGTTCATATTCTCATTTGTTCATCTGTTCACTTGTTCATCCGATCAGCTGATCATCTGTTCATGTTCATTTCTCTTTATCTATCATATTTTCACTTGTAGGAACAAGGATTGTTCCTTTTTTCATTGGTTCGTGTGTATTTGTTCATTTATTAGTTTATTGAGTTGTTCATTTATTTATCTTTTCTGTTCATTTATTAATTTGTAAATTTGGTAATTTATTCATCGGTTAATTTGTTCATTAGTTTATTTGTTCAAATAAAATGAACATTTGTTCATTTGTTTATTTGTTCACATGTTCCTTTATAGCTTTGTTCCTTTGTGCATTTGTTCATCTGTTTATCTGTTCCTTTGTTTCGTTGTTCATCTATTCATTTGATCATCTATTCATTTGATCATCTGTTCATTTGTTCATTTGTTTATTTATTCGTTTAATACTTGTTCATTAATTTATTTGTTCATATATTAATTTAGTTAATTTTTTCTCTCTCTTTTTAAATATTGAATAATAAATAAAATAAACAAGTAAGCAAGCTTTATCTTTGACTAATCCCCATCCCCTTTCTCCTCCCAGCTAAATGGCAGCGCCCAGGGTCGTCAGTTCGAGGAGGCTCCCTTGAATCCCACTCTCCTGGAATCCCGCCTCATCCACGCCGACTGTCACTTCGATCAGATTCTGGTGCGCGGACCAGTTCGCCTCTCTGGCCAGCTGGACAACGACACCTTTGACTCCCTGCTGGGCGATCTCGTCCAGCGTTCGGCCGACTCCGGCCAGGAACTGTTGGTGGCTGGCGCCAAGCGGGTGGATCAGCTGCTCCTGCCAGTGGATGCCCACGTACTGGACAAGGCGATCAGCGGGATTCCCCTGGACGACTTTGTGACCAAGCACTTGCCGCAAACGCTTCGGAACTTGACGCAACTCGGTGGCTATGTCTACTTCCACCAGCTGCAGCTGGGCAAGGGCTTCACCTACGACGGCGTCCGCCTGGAGGAGCTTTTGGCGGAGAGCCTGCAACTGGATGGAGCATATCCCCTGGTCTCTCCCCTCACTCGCCTTCGCTTTGTGGGCCCGTCCCCGGAGTTCGAGAGCCTGCGGGTGAATCACAGCCTGAACCAGGTGCCTCTGGCCACCGGCTACCAGCAGCTCCACGAGCCGCTGCACCTCAACAAGGCCACTTTCAAGAGCCTGGTGGCTGAGCAAGCCCAAGTGAACCACGACGTGACGGGAGGCGGCCTCCTCAATGGCCAGGATCTGGGGCATCTCCTCAAAGAGAAACCCCGCACTTGGTCGGGTGAAGTGCATGTCCAGGAGCTGGTACTGCCGCAGGGCGTGCAGGCGGATGAGCTGCAGGCCATCAAGGCAGACTTCCTGCTGGACTTCCTGCAGCAGCTGGACGAGCTGCCGCTGCTCATCCTCCAGGGACGCCTGCAGGTGGAGCGCATCGCCGTCAGCGGCTCTGTCCACGTGGCCAAAGCCCTCAACGGAAGGGATTTGAACGAACTGCAGCGACAGGTGGTGTGGCTGGACAGACCCAATGAGCTCAGGACCCGCTGGATCCTCAGGAAGCCGCCGCTTATAGAGGGTAATCTCCAACTCCTGGGCAGCTTCAACGACCGCCTGCTGCCCGAGCTCCTAGACGACATTGTCTTCCGAACCGATGGCCAGGAGCTGCACATCATCGAGGGCACCAAGAGCTTCCGGGCGCCCGTTCACGTGGACCACCTCCAGCTGGCCGCTCTCAATGGGATTCCCTTCGAGCGGCTGGCCAACAAGGTGGAGCCCCTGAACCTCTCGGGAAGTGTCCACCTCAAGGGACGTCTCTTCGTAGAGGATCTCCAGCTGCGGGGATCGATCAATGGGGATCGGGAGTCTCTAAGGCAGCTGGAAAAGCAGCTCCGCTGGGACTCGAGCCATCAGAACTTCGTCCAGCTTGGCGAGGTTGAGGTGCCCGCCAAGCAGCTGGATCAGCTCGTGGTGGAGGGTCACCTGGGCAACAAAAGCAGCGGCGAACCGCTCCGGGAGACCTTCGATCAGCTGATCTTCAAGCAGCAGCAGCCCAGGATTCACCTAAAGGGCCACAAGACCTTCACGGGACGGGTTCGCATACGGGATGGCGCCTGGATCAATAGCCTGAATGGCTTGGATCTGGATGAGCTTCTAAGGCAGCTCATCCTTGTTGACTCTCCAGAGGAGGTGACTCTCCTTACACCCGTTCTCTTTGAGGCTCCCATTAAGATGGATCACCTCCTGGCGGAGCGCCTGGTGCTCGCCGGGCAGCTGCTCAATGGCTGCAATGTGAGCCAGTGGCTCCTGGACACCATACGCCTGGATCGGGATTTTCAGAGCCCAAATGGTGAGGTGGAGCCACCGCCTGGAGAGGAATTTTAATGGGCTTATTAATGAGTTTCTTTGTTCCTTTCAGTCACCTTTGCTCCGGGAGCTCTGGATGGCAACTCCTTGGAGGTGGAGCAGCTCAACGAGGTAGATCTATCGCGCCTGGTGACCCTCTACACTGAGCAGGTTCTATTGGAGAACCTAACAGCCGAGGAGGTGCTCCTGGAGGGGCAAGTACTCGTAGGAGGCAGCGTCAACGGTCGCAATCTGTCGGCGGAGTATGCCAACACTCTCATGGTGAGTTGTCCACCAGCTCTTGCTCCTTCTCTGAAGCCTGGAACTCCTTTTCCTCCAGACAAATCCCTTAAGCAAAGAGCAACGCGTGGAGACTCCCCTGTTCCTCTCCACCATCGATGTCCTAGGACCCCTGGACATTAACTCCCCCGTCAGTGGGCTCAATCTCAGCGACGTGGCCTCCCTGACGGAGGATCCCCTGCGCCTGCAGTCGCCCTTGTACTTTGCCACCCTCGAGGCGCCCTTCCTAAGGACAGCTCAAACCCTGAACGGCTTCGATTTCAAGGATTGGTATGAGCGTAGCCTGTGGGCCCGGGGCAGGCAGCAGCAGGAGATCACCGGGAATTGGAGGGTCAAGAAGCTGCGAGTGAAACAGCCAGCAGCCGAGGAGCTACGACCACGTCGACAGACGGCCAAGGAGAGCTACAGGGAGCTATGCGAGCGCCTAGCAAAGATTCTCCTGCCCTACCAGGTGCAGAAGTTCCGCAGGAGTTTCTCGGTTAACCAAGGAGAGGACCAAGACGATGTGCGTCGCGTGTTTGCCGTGGAGGCGCCAGGAGGGCTGAGCTACTTACTCATAAACGAACGCTCCTGCTGGACGCGGATTTATCGCTGGAATGGCACCAGGTTCGAGCGAGCTGGGGCCTTCCAGAGCGGCCCTGTGGATGAGGTGACTGCTTTGAGGGTGGAGAACTCCACCAGCTCAGTCCCGGAGTTCGCCTTCATGACCAGCTACGAGATGGCAGAGGACGAGCACGAGGCCAGCTGGAACTGCAGCGGCCTAAAGGCCAGCCTCCTGAGCTGGCAGATGGTCAGGGAACCCCAGGATATGGCACCTCTAAATGTCCCTTTAGACACCCTAAGAGCTCTTCAGCAGGAGCTGCAGGAGAGCCAGCATCCGGTGTACCAGCAGGCCATCAAGTACCTCCGGCGACCCACCATCGAGTCGCAGCTGGGCAAGGAGTGGCAGGAGCAGAAGCGGCAACAGGAACTGGAACCCGCCGAGCTGGAAGGGATGCGCAGTCGCCTGCTGGACACCTTGGAGTTTCGGCTGCAGGCCGAGGTGAACATCACCCAGCTGAGCATTCCCGAGAGCGACCTGTTCGACGAGCACCTGGTGGAGGACTTCCTGGAGCTGCAGCAGCAGTTGCGCGGGCTAAGAAGGCGCCTGGACACGGACACTCTGCCCCTGCCGGACACTCCGGCCCGCGTGCTGGCCGCCCGCAGTGCCCAGCTCATCTGGCCCGTGCTCCAGGAGCTGAGGGGGCTTTCACGAGGAAATGGGACTGGTCACCAGGAGCAGCTGCTGGAGCAGGCCCTGCTGGATGTCCTGGCATTGGCCAACGATGGGGGTAGCGCCTCTGGCGAGGATGAGCGACTGCATGCGGTGATTGAGAGATTGCGGGGATTGCAGCAGGAACTGCATCCTCCGCCAGAGGAGACTCTGGGCTCGGCTTCTGATAGAGAAGATCAGTTCCTTCACTCTCCCAACATGGACTGGCGACCCCTTCAAACCCTTCGCCTTTACGTAGGACCCTCTAACCGACCTCGGCTCCTGTACGCCCGCCTGACCCTGCTCACGCCCGCCGCTGGAGGACCTTCTCCCACCACTCCCTCGACCCACATCCAGTTGCATCATGCCAATGGCTCCGTATTCCAATCCCTGGCCGCTGAGCCTGGAGCCCGCCACCTGACCACTTTGCGGGTGAGGGATGAGACCCTGCTGGCCTTCGTCGAGGGCTGCTGCTCCATCCGAGTGCTGATCTATCGCGGAGTCCAGGGATTCGTGCCCTTTGCCCAGTTCCCGGCTGGGGAGCAGGAGGTGCTCCAGCTGCTGGGCCTGCGCGTGCCGCTCAAGCGAGCGCCTGGCGCCCTGTATTACCTGGCTGTGGCCCAAGCCCGAGGGGTGACCTTCTACGAGCTGGTGGTGGCCGGATTGCTGGAGCCTTGGCTGAAGTGTACCTAGAGTTGGGGATGTCCTTGGAATCTCCTCTAAAGGGATTTCTGGATTGATAGATTCTTGGTTATGTGTTAATTGGTGTTAGTTTTTTTCGGTTAAAATTTGTATTTTGTTATTTGATTTCCTTAGTATTTTGGTTTAATTAGAAATTGCAAATAAATGTTGAATTGTTGAACTTATGGGTTGTTAAGTTGGTGAATTGGTGAGTTGTTGAGACCTTAAATTATTGAGTTCTTCAACTGATAAGTTGTTGAATTAGTGAATTGTTGAAATTATGGGGTACTGAATTGATCAATTCTTGCATTGGTGAGATCTTGAATTGTTGAAATATTGAATTGTTGAAACTTTAAATTGTTGAGTTGATGAGCTAATAAGTTCTTGAGTTGGTGAATTGTTGAAATTATGTGTTGATGAAAATAATAATATGATAATTTCTTCAATTGGTAAGTTGCAAAGTTAATGAGTTGTTGAATTGTTGAATTCTTGGGTGGTTGAACTCTTGAATTCTGAAGTTGATGAGTTTTTGAGTTGCTAGGTTGATGAATTGTTGAATTTATGGGATATGGAGTTGATCATTTGTTGAAATGTTTAGTTGCTGAGTTGCTGAGTTGGTGAATTGTTGAACTATTAAATTCTTGGGTTGTTCAATAGATGAATGTAGGAGTTTATGAGTTCTTGAGTTAAAGTACTTAAACCATTATCGGAACTTTTATACCCTTGCAGAAGGTATAGTTTCTCATATAGATACGAACGAAATACCAGATGAACAGAAACACCAGATAGAGGATGACTTTCTTTGCGTTTGAAATTAATATAACAGTATTAAGCCAGAGGGATACCAAAAGAGAAAGAGAGAGAGAGAGAGAGAGTCAGAGAGATCCAAAAACTGTTATACAAAAGTTTGGCAAAGAGTTCAGCGTCTACCAGTTGCCATTTCCGGCTGTAAATGGCCAGTTTCTGGAGGGGATCAGGCCCTGTAGGCTGTCATAGAATTCCCAAGGATGAATGCACTTTTCCAACCCAAAATTTCCGAAAAAAAAAGACACCGTTATCCCTTAACTACATATATCGATATATCTTTTATTCAAGGCTTCTAGTTACAGTTACACAATCCTTCATATACATAGCGAGGAGCACCCAACGAATGGCAGGTGCTCCACCTTGATCTCTCAATGATTGACTCTTACAGCCTAGGCCCGACTTACGACTACGGGTTCCCCCCCGGGATTGCGGATCCCCATCCGAGGGGGAGGGAAGCGGACTGGGAGGAGGACAGTGACTACAATAAATACACACACAAATTGCAAGGATAACAAGGATCTACAGGGGATCTAGGAAGGATCTAGGGAGGAAGTGGAGGCTAGGAAGGAAGCGGGGGAAACATATGTACAGCTACGCCTTGGTCGGTCGTCCTCCTCCTACGACGAGGGAATCTTGACGGGCAGGAAGAGACTCGGATCGCCAATCTTGGGACTGAGACGCACCACCACCTGGTCGTCGCCGTCGCCCACCTCGAGGAACGAGTTCCAGTCGGCCAGGAAGTAGAAGCCGTTCTTCTTCTTCGGCGGCGGCGGCTCCTCGCTGACGGGATCGGGGCCAAAGGAGTCCGCCAGGTCGTCGAGGGAGCCATTGCGTGGCTCCTCAGTGGTGGTGGTGGTTGTGGATGTGCTGGACTCCGTCTCCTGCTCTTCGCCGGTGGCCCCCTTGGTGTCGCCATCGTCTAGGCCCAGACTCAGGCTGATCCTAGTCGGCGCCTGGGTCGTTGACTCCTCTTCCTTGGCAGCCTCGCTGGTTTCTGTATCGTTGGCCTCGCTCTGGCGCCGCGGCTTCAGGGTCTCATCCTGGCCCGTCTGCAGGGACTGGAGATAGGCAGCATCCGGACTGGGACTGGAACTGGGACTGACCTTGTCCAGGCTCACGTTGAGCTGCTGCAGCTCCTGCAGGTTGCTGATCAGCCTTTGAAGCTCACTGAGTTCGCTCTTGGAGCTCTCCTCCCGCTTCTCCTTGCGTGTGGACTCCGCTTCCTCCTCGGGCTTGGCCAGCTGGTAGTTCAGCTCGCTAAACTCCGCCATCAGGTCGCCATCCAGCTCACCCATCCTCGACTCAGCCTCACCCCCTTCGAGATCCTCTTCGGCATCGCCTGCACCCTCATCGCTGCGCCTGCGGAAGCCACTGCCCACGGCCAGGCCCAGCTTGGGCGCCAGCTCGGTGCTCACCCCGATCCTGTTGGCCGCCCGCTTGATGGCCGCCTCGATGATCTTGGTGGCACTGAACACGGGCAGCTCCAGGCTGCTCTCCGTGCTGGGCCTGGGCTCTACGGGAGCAATGCGTATCCTCGGGCGGCTGGTGGTCAGCGAGAAGACCGCCGGCGAGGAGGTGTCGTGGACCTGTACAGGAGCGGGAGTCGTGGTGGTGGTGCTGCTGGAGGAGGATGAAGAAGTGGAGGTGGCTTGGAGCTGGCTCTCCAGCTGCGCTGAGAGCTCATGGGGCAGGGCCACGCCCAGCTTCTGCAGCTGCTGGGTGTTGTAGAGCAGCTTCTGCAGCTCCTCCAGGTCGGCCTTCCTCGTCTTGGGTGTGGGTGTGGTGGTGCTGGTGGCCCTTCTGGTGGCTATAAAGCGTGGCGGCGCCTGGGTCTGGACCGTCTTGTAGATGGGCTGCATGTGCTGGTAGCTCTGGCGCTCGCCCGTGTCCTCCAGGCTGCCAAAGAACTGCTGGAACTGGCCAAAGTCCAGCTCGGAGGCTGAGGCTCCCTTCTGAGCTGGATGGGCGGGCTGGCTCATGGCCAGCTCTCGCAGCTCCTCGCTGGAGGATTGCAGAGGCGTTGCTGTGGTGGTCTGGAGGGGCTTCTGGTAGACGGGCAGGTCCAGCTTGAGCTCGGGTTCGGCTTCGGTCTCCAGAGCCTGCTCCTTGGCCGGCTGGGCGTAGACAATGTGGGCTCCGTTTAAGCTCTTGACGTTGGGCGTGCGCACCGAGGCGGCGGTCACCAGTTGCTGCTGCTGGTTCTGGGTAGGATGAGGATGGGTAAGCTGCACCCTCTCCAGCTCCTGCACCTTGCTGAGCAGCTTCTGCAGCTGCACGTAGTCTTGGGGCTGCACCTCGTCCGGGTGGAGGCCGTTGCTTCTCTCAAAGCTAGTCAAAGGACGCTGCTTTGAGGTCGAAGCGGCTGTGGAGATCTCCACAGCTCCCAAGCCTCCTCCATAGCCGGGCGTCTGCGTGGGCGACAGCTCCTGCAGGTGTGCAAAGTCATTGCTGGGCAGGCTCTGGCTGAGACCCGGATTCCTCGAGCCTGTGGCCACATTCCTGCTGAGAAAGTTGGGCGGCGTGGTGGGCTGCTGGAGCTGCTCCAGCTGCTGGACGCGGGTAATCAAGGCCTCGAACTGGGCATGGTCCACCGAGGGAGTGGGTCGGGGCGTGGTTGTGGTTGTACTTGAAGTTGTGCTCGTACTGGAAGTCGTAGTGGTCCTGGCCTGCTGCTGCTTCTTCTTGCTGTTCCTGGCCTGCTCGTACAGCTTCTCCAGCTCCCTATCATCGCTAAGGAGTCGCTGCAGCTGCAGGAGATCGGCGGCGCCCAGGGAGTTGGTAGGACCCAAGCCCAGGCCCAGACCCAAAGCTGCACCCAGGCCGGAGTTCCTCAAGGGCTTGGCTGTGGTGCTACTCGTGGTAGTGGTGGTGCTCCTGGACTGCTCTAGCTGCTGGAGCTGCTTGAGGATGCGCTGCAGCTCTCGGGCCTCGCTCTGGGCGGGCGAGGGCGTCGTCGTGGTGGTCGTAGTAGTACTCGTCGTGCTGGAGAACCTGCTGGCCAAACTCTGGGCACTGGGATTGGCCGCCTTGATCACATTCTCCGGATTGATCTTGAGCTTCTCCAGCTCCTGGAGGTTCTGCAGCAGCTTGGACAGCTCGTCCGTGCTGGTGGCCATGGCCTGCTGGTTGCCGCCATTGGCAAAGTTCAAATCAATGTTGGGATCAATCCTCCTCCTCGGCTTCTTGGCCTCGATGAGCAGGGGCTCTCCATGAGTGATCAGCTGGACAGGAGCAGGCGTCGTCGTGGTCGTGGTGGTGGTGGTGGTAGTGGTACTCGTACTAGTGCTAGTGGTGGGTCTGGGCGTACTCCTGGCCTTGGGCTTGGCCTGCTGCGATTGGAGCCTCTCCAGTTCCTGGAGGTTCTCCAGCAGCTTTGCCAGCTCCGCATTGCCTTGAGGAGGCAGCCTGGCAGTGGCCGTGGAGAGCTCGGTGTGGGCTCCGGCAGGCTCCTCCGTGGGCTTAGGAGGAGTATCCTTCTTGAGCGCTTTGGGCGCCTTCTTCACGATCCCAAAGCGCGTCAAGTAACCCTCAACCTCGGGCTTCACGCGCAGCTCCTCGCCTATGTTAAGGGGCTTGAAGTTGGAGTAGGCCTCCGGCCGGATGCGGGCTCCCTGGAGGCCTCGGAGATCGGCCACTGCCACCACCGAGGGCTGCGGGGCACTCTCCGCGGGGTAGTAGTCGTCTAGGGCATAGCGCTTGTGGGCAGCCGAGTCGCTCTTTCCGCCAGAGACTATGCCCAGGCTCTCGAGGATGTCGGCCACGGGCTTCACTGTCACCGTGGTGGCACTCGATTCCCTCCCCGGCTTGGGCTTCCTCAGGAACTGCGCATTCTTGGCGCTGTAGTGGGAACTGAAGCGGGCGGCGGGCGGATTAGGAGGAGGAGCCGGATTAGCAGCCGCCGTAACAGGCTTGAAGTCCTGGTAAACCACTGGCGGGGGAGCCGGCGGATGGTAGGTGGTGGCCAGCGGCATGGGCCTGAACTGCTGCTGCTGGGGATTCCCCAGATGCAGGCTGTAGGCCGGCTTGTAGGTGGTGGCAGCCACCGCGGGATTGCCGCCCGGCACCGTGCTCCTTGGCAGGGCGTTGGGATCCGGCGTTAGGAACTTGACGGGATCGGGCGGCGTGTAGGCATCGATGACGCGGGTCACCGGGGGACGCGTGTACAGCTCCTGGAGGTTCTCCTCCGTGTTGTTGTCCGTGTTGAAGGGCAGGACGAGCATCAGGGCGCGCATGCTGTCCGCCCGGCTCATGTCGCCCGCCTCCAGGCTCTTCTCGTACTCCTCGCGGGTGACCTTCTCGTACAGCTCCTCGATCTCGCCTCTGAAATGGGTTGAGAGAGGGTTAGTCGGAGATTCTTTTGGCGAAGGATTACTTACCGCGTCAGTCTGGGCAGCGCTGGGTCATTGGCCAGGATCTTCTGGACCTCGTCGATCGTCTGCTCGATCTCTGGCGGCTGGAAGAAGCTCTTGTCCAGCTGCTGGCGCGCATTCCCGGCCTGGATGGTGGGCACTGCCCGCGCCACGCCTCCCAGCTGGAGGAGGGCGACCAGCGCCAGGCACTCGCGGAGCATCCTGAAGGACCAGATGGGAGTCTGTGGTAATGGGAGGAAGGAGAGGTAAGGTTAATTTAATTATTGTATTCTAAGGGTTAAGTTAAGTCCCTTTCTCAATGACCGGTCAAGGTTAACCTTCAGTTTAGGGTCACTTTAGTCTTATAGAATTCGAAAATCTTTCCCGATTAAACAAATTGTTAAAATGTCTTTCCAAAATGTTTTCGAGCATAGGAACTGTTAACAGTAGCCGAAAAATATATATTTAACCGCCACTTAACCTCAGGTTAGGCAAATATATTGTAGAGTTCATCCACTTAGGCGGAGCAGTTTCAAGCGTAATGTTTCTTATACGAATTTTCATAATTAACTTTGCTTGGGTATATTTATATCCTAGCTTTATTATTTTTGATCATATTACTTTCATATCCTTATTTTCATAGTTAGGTCTTGCAACTTTTAATGTTTTCTTTGAAAGAAATTCAATATTAATTGTATAATGTTTCTTTTTGGAGGATTACACTACTTAAGCCTTCAATAAATAAGCATTTAAACCTTTATTACAATATATTTATCTAACCTGAGCTTTAACTGGCAGTAAAAAATATGTTTAATATTACAAAGCCTAATATTATCGGAACATATTTCTCTAAATCCCAAATAATACATTGTTTGACCCACAACGTTGGGAAAATAATAGAAAATATATTTTGCTGGACTTCTAACACCTAACCGGTGGTTAACTGGAGGTAACTTTTAGTATTACAAAATATTTTACAATCAAAACATAATACTTTTAAAGGAAAACCGTATATACTTCGATCTACAATAATGCGGAACTAATATAAAACAGATTTTACTGGATTTCCAAGACCTAACCGGAGGTTAACCTCTAGTTAATGTATTTTATAATATTACAAGCTAAATTTCGCTGGACTCTTTAGCTATTACGAGTGAAGAAGGCGAGGTGACACCTTTCGATTTCGATTTCGTTTTCGTTATCGTTTTCTCCCCGTGAATGGATGACCCACCGACCGAGCGACCCAGCGACCATTGAAGCATATTAACCACTCATTAGCCGCTAACCACTTCCAGTTCGGCGGCTGTTAATAATCGAGTTGGATTTCCCCTCAATTCCAGATCCCAGCTCGCCGAGTGAGGTTTCCGCCCAGGAAAAAGGCGACCAAGAGGGAAATAGAAATAATAAATAATAACCGAGTGAAGCCGAGAGAAAGAAATCAAATGAAATGCATGACAAATTTTTCGTCAAAAAAGCGGAGACAGGCGACGAATAAAAAGCAGAAAAGACAGAAAAAAAAATGGAACAAATATGTGGACAAGTGTACGGAATCTCGACGTAACTCGAAATCAGAAAGCACTTTGGCCGAAGAGCAGAGGTGGGAATCACCATCATTTGTTGGGAGGATATTCGGGGATTACGCAAGGCCCAGGATGGGGTTCGAGAGACTGGCAGAGTGATGCAATGGAAATTAAATGAAAAACCAAAGTGGAAATGGAAATGGTAATGGCCGAGTAATTAAAATGGAGCCTGCGGCGTGGATCTTGTTCAATTTATGACAGCTTAACGGGCCTTAGAGGAGGAGGAGCTGCTGGTCGGTGGTCGGTGGAGTACTCCATCTATCGAGCCCATCGAAGCGTTTAATTTTCACTTAATTGCCGTAGTTAAATCATAAATTTAATGAGTGCCGAGTGTTGTGCTGTAGAAAGCGATGACGACGACGATGGTGACGGTGACGGTGACGGTGACGGTGGCGGTGACGAGGTTGTCTTGTCCAGCACGCCAGCGAAGCCGTTAGCGAAATGAACTGTTAGATAATCTCGGAGTGGAAACGTGGACTAGAGCTAGTTATGGCCAAGCTATGCTCCAAGCTTCAAGCTGCAAGCTCCAACGAACTGCCACTACGTGCCGGGCATTCTAAACGAGATCGTCGTCAATCGGGGCTAAACTGCAGTCTGGACTGCTCTGAATGGGCCTGCAAATGGGCTTGGAATGGCAACTGGGCAGCTGGGCAGCTAAGCATCTTGGACTCCGAATCGGAATGCCGTCGGTTGAGATCTCTGCACTCAACTGGGTTTAATGAGGGGCAATGATACTTTACATTAACACTTGAGACGGGCTGGCTATGAGTCTGGAAGACCAGGTTACGCAGTTTGCCGCTAAAAGAGTGGGTAGGAATGTGTACTAGAGTTGGATATCTGCAAGAAGCATGCTTCTAGCAAGCTTAGATTCCTAGATAAGTGAGCAAGTTTAACCTTAAACCTTTATTTCTTGGGTAAATTGTTTTTTTAGGATCTCAGCTAGCCACATACTAAGTTTTATTAGTGAAACAAAGATGAAACTCGAGCTTTAAAGCCTAATAAAAATAAGTTCTGTGAGTTATTTTAATCTAAACCATTAACTTCTCGGGTAAATCTATATTTTGGGTCTCCAGCTAGTAACATACCAAATTTTACTACTGAAACTATTGTAAAACTCGAGTTACATCATGCTTAAAAACCTTTCCCATTTGACTTCTCGGGTAGATATTTATTTTATGATTCCAGCTAATTACATACCAACTTTCAAGTCTCTAACTGACGTACAACTCGAGTTACATCAGGCTTTAAAGCTTAAAAATCAAATTCCTTAAGCTATATTAAGCTAAGCCCCTTACTTCTCAAATACATCTCTATCTTAGGATCCCAACTAATTACATACCAAAATTTATTACTCTAACTAACATACAACTTGAGTTACATCATGCTAGCAAGCTTAATAACGAAGTTATGTGTGCTATTTCATTCTAAGATATCTACTTCTCGGGTAAATCTCTGCTTTAGGATCCTAACTAACCACATACCAACTTTCATGACTCTAACTAACGTAAAACTCGAGTTACATCAGGCCGGCTAGCTTAAAAATCAAATTCCATGAGCTATTTCAACTTGACCCATTGACTTCTCAAGTAAATCTCTATTCTAGGAACCCAGCTAACCCCATACCAACTTTCAAGACCCTAACTTAAGCAGAACCCAAGTTACTTGAGTTATTATTTTTTTGGTAACCATTTACCAGCTCATTTTGGTACAACAAACTCGCTCCACACGTCGCATACGCAATTCCGCTTTGCATACAGCGATTAGACCTCAAAAGTGGGGACAACAATGCATTTAAATTTCATAATCACCCCCCCCCCCCTCCCCGGTAATCAAAAGGCAAATAATTTGTTGCCATTGCGGCAGCCGCAAGGCCCACGAAATGTGAGTCAATTGCATTTCCAATCCGGCAGAAAGAGGCACGATAACAGGCCCGAGACGATGACGACTCCAACTCCGACTCCGACGACGTCACTGAAGCGCATTAAACGTAAAACGTAGAGTAACCGCGAGTACTCACTCCCAGCTCCCAGATGTGTGGTAACAATTAAGGCTGTGTTAAGTAATTCCCAGCGCTTATTAATGTTATTAGCCGCTGAACATAGCCCAATAACCCGGCCAGTGCCTGTGCCAGTGCCTGTGCCAGTGCCTGTGCCTGGGATATTCATCTATTGATTGCTCTGGCTTGCTCTGGTTCGCTTTTCATCATTTTCCATTTTCCCAGCTTCGGCTTCCTTGGGTTTTTTTCATTTCGCCAACACATTAAAGGCGGAAGCCCGCCAGAAGTCGGAGTCGGAGAGCTAAAGGCCATGATCCGTAGTCCGGGGTGAAATGGTAGTGGAATGTATGTAGGAAATGTTAAATAATACTTTTTAAAGTCCAAACATTGGAAGAGTCTAAATTATGGCAACTTGTGGGACTTGGCTTTAACTTTAATAAAAAAATTCTCTATTAATAAATATATCATAACTTTTTGAAGGCTATAAAAATTCTATAAATAGGATCTTCACCTAAGGAATTCTCCTAAAAAGTAGATTTATTATTAGGTAAAAAAAAACTAATGTCAATAATTATTTTAAGAAGGATGCCGGCTTTAACTTTAACCAAAAAATTCTCTAGAAGGAATTATTATAACTTTTTTAAAGCTAGAAGATGTTAGCTTTAGAAATTCTCCAAAGCAAGCAGCTTATAAATTAATAAATTAAAAATATAGTGATAGCTCCGGTTCTGGCAAGACTGTTAAAATAAAACTAGGCGGAAATGCTACTAAAATAATTATAAGAAACTAATATAATATAATAAATATCAATAAAAGCCAGACATCATTCTCTAAATAAGTATAGCACAATAAAGGTCAATAACAAGTTGAAATCTTTTCTAAATAAATATAATACAAAAAATATCACTAAAAACCTGAGATCCTAATATAACTTAATCCCAGAAACTACGCAAAAATACCAACTAAGATCTCTTAATAAATAATTACCCAAAATAACAATCCCTTAAGATTCAAAGTTAAACTCTGTTAAAAGATAACTTTGGCTTCTGTCTAAGGTCACAGCAAACGTGAAAGGGAAACCTCGCTAAACTCGCACCTAAATTGTCACCGAAAGGTTAATAAATTCATGAGAAAAATCCCTAAAGATCAGTGGACCCTTGACTCGAATGACTTTAACCCTGAAATGTTTACAGCAATCACGCGGCAATTTACAGTAACCATCGCAAATCGCACAGAGAAAAAAACGGAGCAAAAACTAAAATAGAAACAAAGACAAACAAAAGACAAAGGCAACCAACGAGCAGCACTTAGCCTCGCTGGGAGCTGGGAAAGGTCAGCTTGATTAACTGGCCATTAAACTGGGTGGAGTTTGGTCCAAGAAGGTGTGGATGGATGGAGATGGTTTCTTGGAAGCGTGAGTTAAGAAAGAAGCTTCGAAGAAACTGTGTCAGCAGAGGGAACAAGAGGGTAGGTGAGGTCTTTAATTGAAGATAATTATTATAATTTTATTTACTCCTTCCTTCCTTTAATTTACTCCTTAATTTAATTTTTGTGGCTAAATATTCCATCAAAAAATTTAATTTTAAATTATTATAAGAGTCTAATGAATCTTTTTAATCATTTATATATTTTTAATTAAATTTGTAGGCAAAACATTCCTTCTAAAAATGGTATTCGAAATTAATTAAAGAGGTCTTATCGAGCTCTTTAATTGAAAACATATTTATTCTTTTATATATTTTTTATTACATTTTAAAGGCTAAATATTCCATCTAAAAATGCGATTTAAAAGGAATTAAGGAGGTTGAGGAAAGCTCTCTAATTGAAAAGATCTAGATGAGCTCTCCAATTGAAAATTGTCATTATAATTATATTTATTTATTTATTTGTTTTTAATTAATTATTTTTTTTAAATTTAAATTAAATTTAAAGAGCCTGCTAAACTAGGTCACTTGAGAGTCAGTCTCTGCTTTATTCTAACCTCCTTTGTGGCCTTTTTGAAGGTCACAGCTACAACCTGTCATAAGCTGCCACGGCAGCATTTCCGGCTTTTTGAGAAAGCGCCCCAAGCCGGCTGCTCTCACTCCAAGTCCGGTCGATTAGTCAGGCCCAAATGTGAGTCGCTCGCTCCATCAGCAGCCTCATCTGCACCTCATCTTCAGAGTCATCTTCAGCCTCATCTTTAGCTTCATTTTCGGCCTCATATGCACTTCATCTTGAGCTTCATCTGGACCCCATCTTCGGCCTCATCTTCAGCCTCATCTCTAGCCACATCTTTAACTTCATCTTTAGCCTCATCTAAGCCTCAGCTTCAGCCTCA
Organism: Drosophila triauraria; assembly: GCA_014170255.2. Lineage (NCBI taxonomy): Eukaryota > Metazoa > Arthropoda > Insecta > Diptera > Drosophilidae > Drosophila > Drosophila triauraria. The sequence continues at coordinate 1,629,412 of CM024333.1, read as the reverse complement.
TCTCTAGCCACATCTGCACCTCATCTTCGGTCTCATCTTCAGCCTCATCTGCACCTCATTGTAAGCCTCATCTGGACCTCATCTTCAGCCTCATCTCTGGCCACATCTAACCACATCTTGCACTCCATCTTCATCTTCATCTTCATCAGCTGCCGCCGCACCACTTTTACTCGCAACTTGTTCCTTGTTTTTCCTTGGCCAGTCAGACGGGTCGCCAGGAGCTGGACCAGCTCCACTGCAGCGGTGGATTCTATGTTCGCCAAACCGCATATGACAAGTGAATGTTGTTTTGGGCGGCCAGGAAAAGCCAGTAACTACCAAAAAGAGACCCAAAACTGAACCAAGTCGAGCGAGAGCAACTTGGCCAACTGGCTTTTGGCTTTGGCTTGGACTTTGGGTTTGGTTTTGGTTTTGGCTTTGGTATCGTGTTTAGTTTCGAATATTTCGAATTTGGTTTGTGTTTGACTTGTTTATTGGCACTTTTACCCAGTCGATCGATTGATTTCTTGCCTTGGCAGATGCTTAATTATTGTTTTTATTATTATTGTTCGGCCCCGTCTTCAGGTCTTCGCTTCGTTTCTGTTTGTCAAGTGGCTCGGCTTGGCGCTGTTTCCCTTTTAGTTTTGTTTTTTTTTATGGACACTTTCACCGACGTATGAAATAACAACAACCACAATTTCAACAACAGCGGCAATAATAATAAATATTAAAACACTTTACATGCTTGCCTCTGCTTAATTTTTCTCAAATAGCTTTTTTTTCCCATATTTTTTCTTCTTTTTTGGTTTATTTTTGGTTTATTTTTGATAATTTCTTGGCTCGCTGCTGGCCGTAATTGTGATGAAAAGTGTCGCCGGAATTATGTTGTCTGAGTTTATTATTTCACTGTCGGTGATTATAAGTCTGCTCTGGTTTTGGGCTTTAAGTTGGTTATATTCACCAGGTTACTTCATTAGCCCCACACTTCCTTGGGCTTTCGCGCCTTTCCTTTGCTGAGATTGTGAAAACTTTGATGGTTTTTTAAGTGAATAATATGTTTTTTCACGTAATGATTCGTTGGGAGGCGGAGTTTGGGGGGTACAAAGTGTATTTCAGGGACAGAAAAATTAGAAATAAATAAATTAAATATAAATGATAGATCTCTTTGCTGTCACTTTTTTTGTAGTTAAACAATTATTTCATATAATTGAGACCCATTCTGATGTATTTTAAGGAAGTAAGTAGGTGAATAAGACCAACTACCGAAACATGAATACTTTTAAATATTTCTTCTCTAATTAATTTATCTTTAGTTCATTTTTCTCCAAATAAAATAAATTAAAATACAAATGATAGCTCCCTTTGAAGGCATTTTCTTGAGTTAATTTATTATTTCTTATAATTTAGAGTACTTCTGATACATTTTAGGGAAGTAAATAAGTGAAATTATCATAGGTAATGAATTATTTCTTATAATTTAATAACATTCTGGTAAATTTTAAGGAATTAAGTAACTAAAGGAGACCAACTTCTGAAGCATAAATACTTCTACAAAATTGTGTATAGATTTCTTGAACTAAAGCTTCTCTCTTTTCATTAATTCTTCTTTCCTGACTAAAAACTGATCTCTTTCCGAATTTAAGCTCAGTTATTGCACACATTTTATGCTTTGTAATTAATTTTAAATTATTTATTTTAATTGAATGAATTCCAGCTTTATTTTCAGGCTTTTTTAATCATTCCTTGCTTCCCCAGTCCCGCTTTCCTGATATTCCCTAAGCTCTTTCTTGCTTTCCCATTCTCTCATTTCCCTCTGTATCTCTCTTCCCTGACATTTGAGTTCCAATTCCTAGTTTTCATTGTCCCCGTGTGTCAAGGTCGTTCAAAGTAACAATCCAACCATCCACGAATCACGATTCCCGCCTCTGCCAGCACTCCTTTGCCTTTGCCTGCATTTCGAGTTCGTTGCCTAAGTCTTTCGTTTTTCTTTTTCTTTTTCTTTTTTTTCGATTTTCCTGCTTAAAGCGGCAACCTGTCGCCTGTCGCCAGACCGCGTTTTTAGTGTCCAGCAAATTTCCAATTACATTTTCAATTTTCGGCGCTCCTCGGCTCCACGCCAAATTCAAATCGAAACGAATCGAGAAACGGCGCTTTTTCACAACTCTCTTTGGGAGGCACAACAAACACACCACACACACAGCAGACACAGCAAAAAAATAAACGTAAATTCGAAATTAAATCGAGGCAAAACGCGAACACGCGACTGGGTCCGGGCCTCGTTGGCTTCTGTTGCGGTTTCGGAATGGGAATGGGTATCGGAATGGAATCGTTTTCGGGCTCGGGCTCGCTCTCGGACTCGGACTCGTGCTCGTGCTCGTGCTCGTGCTCGTATTGCGCGGCCTGCAGACCATTTTCGACGAGCGTTGGCAGCGTACTGAGCCCGGGCTCAAGCTCGTGCCAGAGCTGGAGCTGGAATTGGAGCTGAAGTTGAAGCTGAAGCCTCAACTTGGCTTGTTTAGAAGTTAGAGCTGAATGCATTGATTCGTTTACCATTAAATTTAACATTGTTGGGGCCATTAAACCTATTCGAAATTCGAGAAGCATTGCATCAATTTGGTAGTCGACGATGTCATAGGTAGCCTAGATTTAGAGCTATTATAACGAGTTTTATAATACGCATAAATATCAGAAAACATTGAAAATCTGTGTTATGAATTCAATAAGAATTATCTTGGCTGTTAAATATTAAATAACGGCCAATTACTTTGGTTTACAGCAGTGATGCCCACACAAATACAATGACAAGTGACTTGCATTTGTGTGTGTAAGAGAAAAACGAAGTTGACTTCGCGCGAGACGTTGCGGTTGCCAGAGCAGTGCAAAGCATTGAAATTTAATGCTTTGCACTGCCCTGGCAACCGCACCTCTCTCATTCTCTCTCTTCTCTGCTGCTGCTCACGTCACGTTTACACTGTCTGTGTAGCGGCAGAGAACCGGCAGAATTTTTACCAACCACATGTGGCGGGGGCTTGGGCATCACTGGTTTACAGCCATTAGTTTAAGGCTAGAATTAATGTCTCCAGCAAAAGGTAACCACTGATAAAATATTATATTTATTATTTATTTATTTATTATATATTTATTATACATATATTAAAAATATTATTTTTAGTTCAAAAAAGAGAGGTTTTTTGTGGTATATTCATTCAAACATATCATAGAAGAAAAAACCCCTTTATTACTCAAATCTTAATCCTCCCAGTAGGCCTTGTCTACATTCCTTACAAATGTCACCTCTCTCTAATGCTTGACTGCTCATTGGGATTTCACCAGTCAGTCACGTATTACCGAAAAATAGCTAGAAAATTTAAGGAAAACCAAAAAATTGTTTTATTTGATTTTGATTTTGATTTACGCTCAATGGCGACGACAACAGGCGAGCGATTTTACCAAAAGGATCCCCAAAAATGTATATCCCAGACCGGATTCGGTCTCCCCGAGAAGCCGGAGATGAAAGCTCAGGTTGTATCTATCGGAGGAAAACCTATATTCGGAGGACCCCCCACATTCAAGGATTACAAAGTACCCAAACTCCGCGGAACCCGAAGCCAACTTAAGCCGGAGAACAAAGCTCAAGCTGGATCTGACGGAGGAGAACCTACATTTGGGGGACCCCCGAAATTTAAGAATTACAATGTACCCAAACTCCAGGGAACTCGAAGCCCACATCAGTTTGGAAGCGAGTTCGCAGCCCTTTCCTTCGAAGCCATTGCCAAGAATGGATGCCAATTTCCCTTCATTTCCTTCGCAGCCATTGCCAAGAAGGGCAAGCCATTCCTAAAACCAACTAAGCCATAAAATAGTACATAAATTGTTGTTCATTTGTTGAGTTAAATATAATTGAGTAATATTGTTTATCGTGTATTTTAAATGGTTTTAAATAGAAGAGATTGTGTTGGAAAGGCGCCAGCTATGAAGGCTCCATTAATCTTTGCATTGATAGCCAGGCTGTACTCCTCTTCCTGCTCGACGGCATAATCTTTGGATCATAAAGCTGGCTATTTTGCAGCTCTTCCTTATTTCGTTTTTAGCTGACATGAAAATCAATGCATCTTCAATGCATCTTCTAATTTTATTTGGTAACAAAAAAATATGATTTGGCTAATTTTTAATGGCTTTTTGGTATTTAATTTTGCAGTTTCGCAGGCTTTCCAATGTCTTGCATAAGCCAGAGCAGCCTGCTTCTCAAGAGACAGACTTCCCTCAATTCACAGGAGAAAAAAGTGAGGGAAATGGAATGGAAAATGACTGAGGCACACGCCCCTCTGGATCTCTCTTAATCGGATCTCAGACAGCTTAAGCTTTGGTCACAAACTAATATCTTTCTTGGAGCGAAGCTGTGGCTTTGCTCTCCATCTGATTGGCTTGGAATTGGAATTGGATTGGATTTATGGCCAGGCAGCGTATGCAAATGACCCGAAAAGAAATCGAAAGTAGGCGAAGGTTACAGTGTTTAGTTCCATATCGATAAAGGGAAATTTGAGCTTATTTAAATTTAGTTTAAGGCAGAATTTGGGTTAATATTTTATAGATATTTGAGCTTATTTAAATTTAACTTTAGGAGGATATGGAAAAATGTTTTATAAGAAATTTAAAAACTTTATGAAAGGAATTTATAGTTAAGACTTTTGGTTAGAAAATCTTTGGGATGTCAAGATCTGGGGCATTGTAATACTTATCATGAAATATATAATAAAATAACAATATAGTATATAATAATAATTTTAATGAATATATAATATAAGTAAATATTTAAATATAATTTAAAAGGTTTAATAAAAACCTTATCTAATCTTTCCAATAATATTTCGACAACCTTACAGCCCTAATCCAATGACCTGATCCATTAATGATCATTATTAACCCATTCCCATAATTCTTGGCCATTAAAGGCCTCCAATTAAATAGCAATCAGTGTTTGGAACATCAACTAGCCAGCTCTGGGAGGGATTCCGCTGACAGCCCGAGGCGTGACATGTCACCTGAGAGCAGAGATTAGAGCTCCAAGCAGAGCTCGCTCGCTCGCTCGCTTGCCTTGACCAAGTACCCTGCGAACTGAGCTCTGGCGGGGATCGATGCTCTGGCGGGGGAAGGTGAACAGCATTCTGCAGACTGGTTTCAGCGGCGAGATCAGCGGCGCATTTCACTTTGGCCAGACGGAGGCCGCTTCTTTATCGCCGTCGTCGCCGCCTCTTTCTCCGAAAATTGACAAATTCAATCGGTTTTTTTTTGAAGCTTTCTGCTTCGCTTGGAAGTGGAGATTGCACTTTGCGCCAAGGGAGGCCGGCCACCATCGGAGATTGATTTGGTTTTGGATTACATATGGCGCTGCCATCGAGAGGAGGCCCATTGTGGCGGCTGACTGGCTGCCCCGGTTGCATAATAAAGCGCACGCACCGAGATTCAAGCCATTCCAAACGGCAAGCGGTGAATGCACTCTCCTCCAGTCACTTCTTGGTGGGGATCGCAGCCGGAGAGCGGCTTCAGGGTAAGCAGGAAGAAAAAAGAAGGTCTTTTCCTAGCCGGGATATCTCAGAGATCTGAAAGTAAGCTGGCTTTTGGCTTAAAGGATTTGTCTAAAGTACTCTAAAGTCTCTAAAGCCTGGCCAAGATCTGGTTTCTTCAGGTTTTCCTGTCCAGCCTCTGTCGCCAAGCTTTTGGTTTCATTTAGGCGCTCGGCACGTCTTCTGCTGGAAATAATTAAAACGATTTTCGGTTATTTGTAACGTTTGTCATGTGCACACACAGAGATTTCTGTGTTTCCCAGAGAGTCAGGAGGGATGGAGAGTTGGAGGGAAATCAGAGAGGAGTACAGGGCAGTGTAGGGTAGGAGGGGAGTCGAAACCCCATTTGTGTGTGACAACATTTGACACAATTTAACGCTGACACGACAAATTCGTCTGCGGTCTTGTGCACATCACTCAAGTTAAGTCGTTTTTTTGGCTGGGGAATCTTCGCCGGCTGTAAGCAGGAGGAGGCGGAGGGCAGCGCTGAGACCTTCCCAAGTGCTTTACATTTGGTGCGCTTGCGCTTGCGCTTTGACTTTGCCTTTTGCACACACTCGAAATTGCAACACGAAACACACACACACCAGGCACAACAAAGCAGCCAAACAAAGCTAAAACCGAAACATTATTTCAACGTAAAAAATAAAAGGAAAACTCTGAAAAAAACTGAAGCTGAAAAATGACAAAAAAAACCCATAAACTCGACATGACACGGCCAAAAAAAATAAATGCTAGCGACGAGGCGAGAGGTGTGGACTTGGGAATGGAACTTTGGAGCATCGGGCAAAATGTGAATTGCTTTTATGCCGCGATAAATGTGCAAAAATAAGGCAGAAGTCACACTGCCAATACCCTGTAATTGAAGATATCGGAATGATATTCGAGTTCTCTGGGATTCTGAACCGATTCCATATGTGCTATAATGAGTTACAGCCTAGGAACCTGAATAAACTGCAAGTAGAATCAGCAGGTATCTTGCATGCCAAATTTCAGCATGATATTTCTGTAGGAACTTGAGATCCTTGGGACTCTGAGCCGATTTCATATGTCCCAGAATACTTACAGCCTAGGATTCTGAATAAAACATAATAAAGATTCATAGAGAGCTTGCATAGCAAAATTCAGCTTGATATACCCAAAGAAACTCGGGTTCCCTGAGAGTCAAAGCCGATTCCGGATACCCTGTAATAAGTAACAGCCTAGGATCCTAAATAAAACTCTAGAAGAATCGATAAAGAGCTCGCATACCAAATTTTAGCCTGATCTACCAGAAAGAACTCGAGATCCCTAAGACTCTAAACCTATTCCGGATACCCTGTAATGAGTAACAGCCCAGAATCCTAAATATATCTGAAGAAGAATTAAAAGAAAGCCCGCATACCAAATTTCAGATTGATATAGCCAAATGAACCCAAGTTCCTTGAGACTCTGAACCTTTTCCGGATACCCTGTAATGAGTAACAGCCCAGGACCCGAAATATATCTCAAGAAGAATCAAAAGCAAGCTCACATACCAAGTTTCACCACGATATACCCAAAGGAACTCGAGTTCCCTGTGTCCCCCAAACCCAAGCAGATGCTGCACATCCCCCATTCGAGGTGCCTGGTCTGGACACGAGCTTCGGTGGTGATAAGGCGTTGGCTGCGCCACTTGTCTCGCCTACGTTGACGCCTCTCGCTTCTCTCTTCCCCACTCTACACTCTCCACTCTCCACTCTCCACTCTCCACTCTCTTCTCTCCGCCGCTGCTTTTACTTTATTCGGCCATTCACTTTCTCCGCGCGTTGTTTGCTTTGCTAATTTCGGACTTACCTTCGGAGAGAGGAGGCAGAGGGAGAGAAGAGCAAAATAGACAAACAAGCGAACAAAACGAAGGCAAAACTGCTTCTGTTATGGCCAAGATGTGTTGCTTGGGCCTGGTCAATACAAGATTCGCATGCAAAATTCCGAGAAATTATTCAATCGCGTGGCCAAGATTATCCAATTCCATCCAATCCAATCGAGTCCATTTCCGAGTGCGGTATCTGCATATGCATATGCATGCCGTGGCGCTCCGAAACCAGATCGGGCTCTCAATTACACTAGCCGGCGTCCATTGGGTTAATGCCAGAATTAATGTCAACTGCCAAGACATCGGTAAGAGATATTACCCAAAACTTGGCCATCAGTATAAGCTTTTATTTGATCATCCCAGTAGGCCATGTCTACGTTCCTTCGAAGTGTCACCTCCCTCGTTTGCCTGTCTACTCAGTGTTATATCACCAGTCAGTTCCTAAACATCGGAAAATATTTCTAAAGTCTTAAAAAGAAAATTGTATTATTCCATAATGACGAAGACATCAGGCTGGCTCATTTCCGAAAAGGATCCCAAAAAATGTATATCCCAGACCGGGTTTGGACTTGACAAGAAGCCGGAGAATAAAGCTCAAGCTGGACCTGTTGGAGGAAACCCTATATTCGGAGGACCTCCCACTTTTAAGAACTACAATGTACCCAAACTCCAGGGTACTCGGCGCCAACATCAATTTGGAAGCGAGTTCGCAGCCATTTCATTCGAAGCTATTGCCAAGAACGGCAAGCCAATCTGAGAACCAGCCGAGCATTAACCTTTGTTTAGTTAATTGTTACTTTATTCTTTAAATTAAATATTATTGGGCAATATTATTTATCAGGTGTACTATAATTCCCAACGGGTTCTGGGTGTGAATAAGAGGTTACTGGCTAAAATAAAGATGAGGGGCAGCTGTACCTATTCTTCCTATTTCCTGTACCTTTATTTATATTTATATTTATTTTTGTAAATTGTGAATGTAAAATCTGTGTTTTTAATTTTTAATGTCGATTTGGTATTTAATTTTGTATTTTTGCAGGCAGCGGGAGCAGCCGGATGCCTTGCATAAGCCGGAGCAGCCCGCTCCTCAGAGACAACCACTTCAAGCTAGTGGCGATACTCGAGAAGCCAAAAAACAAACAGGAAGGCAACGCTAGGAAAATGGAAAATGGCATGGAAACAGACTCAGGCACACGCCCCTCCGGATCTCTCTTAATCTCTTCGAATCTCAGACAAATTAAGCTTTGGTCACAGACTAATGTGGTTCGTGGAGTGGAGCTGTGGCTTTGTTCTCCATATGATTTAATGACCCGAAAAGCATTCGAAAGTAGGCGAAGGTTACAGCGCGCAACTCCATATCAATCTGGGTTATAATTACTTAAGTCTGTTATTCGTTTACTGCTCACTTTAAAGTAAACTTAAGCAATTTATTTCAAAATTAGCCGCCAAGGAATCAAAAGGGCTGCCACCTAGTTCAAAAGAACCAAGCGCGGGCATTACAAGCAGTGCTGCCAGCTCTTCGGTCAAAAATACTTATATTTCTAAAATCGGGAAAAGAACGGCGAATCAAGCCACATTAGCTTTTAGTGTATATATTATAAACAAACACTCAAGTAAAATCTTTGGAAAAACGAACACAAATAGCCAAATAAAAGTATTTTCGGTATTAATTGTTGATAAATTCCGTCGTTCGTCTGGTATTTCGCATTATTTCCGCGCAACGCTTACCAACACTGCACTCCTCGGCCGACAGCTGTTCGCCTGTATGTGTGTGGGTGTGTGCTGCATGTGTGTGTATGTGCGTGTGGATTTATTCATAGCGAAGACCCCAAAAGGAAAATCAGAAGTTTCGGGGGATATACGGATTTTACATAAGTCTAGCATGCCCGCACACACCTAGCGCCAGCGCGACGAGATCGGTTGGCCCGCAGCTCCCTCCGCCACACATATCCCCCGAACACGCCTCCCGCCCCGCGAAAGGAGGCGACAAAAGAAGACGACGACGACGACCAAGACGACTGCCGTGCTGCTCGCTCTCTGTGTATGCGTGCGAGTGCCCCTGTGTATGTGCGTGCGTGCGTGCGCGTGTGCTGGTGTGTGTGTGAATGAAAAACCAGCAACTGTGAAAATATAACCAAAAATAAGGCCGAATTCCCGTGGCTTCCTCGCCAGAATCCTGACAGAGAGAGCATTGCAGGCGCCCAGCCCCAGTCCCCCAGCAGGTGAGTGCCGCTCGCCCGCTGTCCCAGTCGGCGGTTCCCAGCTTCCCAGCTCCCCAACTCATTGCTGCTCCCTATTGCTCTTCCGCCTGTCCGTGTCCCAATCAGGTTCAGCTCTCCAGACTAGGATGGCGGATGCCCAGGCAGCGGCACCAGCAGCAGCAGTAGCCGGCAAGAAAAAGTGCAAGAACAAGAAGAAGGCGGAGAAGCCAGGAAAGGTGGAGCAGCTGGAGGAACTCCAACAACAGCAGCAGCAGCAGCAGCCAGCCACAAATGGGCATGCCCTGGATGGGGAGAGGGAGGAGGAGGAGGCCGGCAGCCATGAGACGGTACAAGAGCTGCGGGGCCTACTCAAGCAGCTGCATCTGTGCAACGGCCACGGATCCACGCAGGAGCCAACTGAGGGCTCCGAGGCGCTGCCGGCCCACAATGGTCATGCACATGGCCACAGCAACGGCAACAACAATCACATACGGAACAGCAACAGCAACAACAACATTAGCCACAACAACAACGTGGACAGCAGCAACAACAACAATAGCAGCGTCAGTAAACATATAACGGATGATTCACATGATGCCCAGGGTAGACAGGAGGAGGAGGAGAAGTCCATAACAGCCACAATCAAAAGCACTGCCAACACAACAACACAAACAGCCACAGCCGCCGCCGCAGCCACAGCAACACCAGCACCATCAAAAGGTGCTGCGACGGGGACGCTGGAGGAGCTGCCCTCCACTTCGGCGGAGGCTGTCACAGCGTCGGCTGGCAGCATCTCAGCGGAACCGCAGCTGCTGCCACTACCTACCATTTCAGCGGACGAGATCGTGTACAAGGAGTACGAGGCCGAGCACCAAATGCATGTGTGTTTTATTCTAACTCCTCTCATCAGTCGATTTTAAACCCTTGCCCACCTTTTAGGACATCATGCGACTGATCCAGGCGGAGCTGTCCGAACCGTACTCGATATACACGTACCGCTACTTCATCTACAATTGGCCAAAACTCTGCTTCCTCGCCTCGCACGACAATCAGTACGTGGGCGCCATCGTGTGCAAGCTGGACATGCACATGAATGTGCGACGCGGCTACATTGCCATGCTGGCTGTGCGCAAGGAGTACCGCAAGCTCAAGATCGGCACCACCCTGGTCACCAAGGCCATAGAGGTAACTATGCAACAAGCTGTAGTTAAGGGACAGGTGGTTCGTGCTTCTCCCGAGTGAGGAAAAAGCCCAAAGAAAGCGAGCTAAAGCCACACAAACGTATTAAACTATCAGTGGGCTTCTGCCTTAATTGTGGCCTTACTTTAACCCAAGAAAAGTTCACTTGAAACCTTTAAATATTTAATTTTCTTCGAAAGTGCAAATTAGGTTTGAAAGCATTGATTTTAAAGCGAATAGAAATACGAATGAATAATGTGTTTAAAGGTTTAATAGAAGCCGCGACTAATTAGGCTTAAGTTCCTACTTTTAACCCTACTAAACGATTCGAAACAACTACCTGTTCCATCAAGTAAACCTCCATGGATACTTAAACCCCATTTTCTAATCCTTACAGGCCATGCTGGCGGACAATGCCGACGAGGTGGTGCTGGAGACAGAGATGAGAAACGAGCCGGCGCTGCGGCTCTACGAGAACTTGGGCTTTGTGCGTGATAAGCGGCTGTTCCGCTACTATCTGAATGGCGTGGACGCGCTGCGGCTGAAGCTCTGGTTCAGATGAGTTGAGCCGGCGGCTGCCGTTGAAATTGTTGTCTAAGTAGCCGCCGAAGATGTGGAGTTCCTTGTGCGACTTCCGCGGCGCCCTCTTTTTTGTACCTATTCAACTAGGAACCATCGTAGCACCAGCTTTTTTTTTTCGAACCCCTCCCATGGACCCATACCCTCTCCCAAATCCTTGTTTAGCCAGCCAACGCCCCTGACTCTCTTTGAATTGTACATTATTTTATTATAAAGCAGCAGCAGCAGCAGCAGCGACAGCGACAGCAGAAGATCAGTTTACAGAAGCAGCGAAAAACGGACCCAAAATTTGATTAATTTTACAGAAGGCAATTTTGTATGCAATACGTGATTTACATGCATAAAATTAAACATTAAAATCGTAAGCGAGCAATTAGTTATGTACATTAAACAATCTTTACAAAATCAATCTAGAGAATAGACAACAAAACAACAAAAAACAACAAGCAACAGCACCAGCACCGCCATTGAACACACTCGACACACACAGTGCTAGGAAACATTATAAAAAGTATCAAATTTTGTAAAAAGATTGAACAAAACAGAACATGAATGATCATGATGCGAATGTATATCAGAAATGAACACGGATCGGAACAAAAGAGAAACAGAATCGACACACAAGAACACACAACAGAACAACAGCATATTGTAGCGTTATATACATACATATACCTGTATAGGGTTAATTAGTGATCCGTGCGGATGTATCAAATCGCCATCTGGTCTTCTATAACATAACGTCTCTGCGCTTCTGCGCACGGCTCTGTGACCTGTGCTCTGTGCTCGCCAGTGTTAGCGCCTGAGGATCGGGACACAGACACAGATGCAGACTACTGATTACAGATTACAGCTTAAGATAAGGATGAGGATGTGGTGAATCCCGAGTAACATTGAAAGAACGCAATAAAAACTTCAATTACGAAAAAGAATGGGTTAATCGGTTCTTGTTTTTGAATTCAACTTTGCTTTATTAACCGTTAACTCGGAGAACTCTGTACTCAAATCATTCGGATGTGTCCTATGTACAAAATTGTACCTAATATCTGTAACATCCTTTAAAGTTTTTTAGATTTTCTACCTTTTCAGAGCTTTAGCATTAAATTACTTTACAACGGGTGAGCTTACAGAAAATAATCTTTGGATAGTTTTACGGGCGCTCTCAGGATAACAAAATACATTTTATTTTATTTTGTTGGCAGCTTAGGTTTTTGAAGTTTATGTTATCAGCCATTATACGATTAAATTGCATAAGAAAATGTATATAATCAGTTCTTAAGCTAAGTTTTAAAATATTTAAACCATCGACCATCAAGCCGATCTCTTTAAAAACCATTATTTCCAAAGTATTCAAATTTGATGCCCAAATTAAAGCTAAAAATATTCATAACTCAGCCAAAACAGCCTTAATTTCAACTCGGTAAGCAGTTTTATGTTAGTTTTTAGTAAATAAATAAATCTGCATACTGAGTTTAGAAATTTAAAAAATGTAATTTTTTGTCAATTTTAATGATGTAACCCCTTTCTAAATTTTGAAAAATTGGGCAAAATTTTTTTTTTAAGATTTTTTCAATAATTTACTATTAATGAATTTAGATTTAAATTGGGAGTCTGAAAATGTATGACATTTGGCAATCACTCGCTTTTTGGCCATAATATGCCCTCAAGAAGACTTCAAATAGGCCAAATATTCTAGGGACCTTAAGGCTATGTTTATCGGAATTTGTATACCCTTGCAGAAGGTATATTTTCCTATATTAATACGAATAAAGTATTAACTTTTATTTTTCGATTGCCGACCTTTACGTTGAGCAACCGATACCTGGCGCCCACAAAACATCGATAAATAGGACGTCCGATAGTGTGGCGGAGTGCCATCACTTACGTCGTAAATCTTCACGTTTTTGTTCAGGATTTTTTAGGGGTAAATATCGACTCTGAGATTTTTTAGGGGGAAAGCTAAATTCTCATCTGGCATCACTGATCGCTATATACAAGTGTGACCGTGCGCGTGTCCAGAACACAAACTAGATGGTGGAGCAAAAGGAATATTAAAAACTATAATAAAAATGATCTGTCGCCTGTGTCTGAACGCGCTGGACGAGCAGAACGCGGTGCTGCTGTTCGGCGGCGCCGGCGCAGGCAGCGCGCCCACCGAGGCGGACGACAGCGACGGCGCCAGCGGCAAGGTGATGCCGGAAAGCTACTTGGTGCAACTGATCTCGATCCACTTGTACCTCTGCGTGAGTATCTTCTCTCTGGCCAGTCGGCCCTTGCAGGCCCTTGCTACCCGCCACCTGCTAACCTTTGCACTGTCCTGCAGCTGTCGCGCGACGACGCCATCTCCACCTGCATCTGCACCGAGTGCTGCGCCCAGCTGGAGAGCTTCCACAACTTCTGGAAGCTGGTGGAGCTAAAGCAGACGACGCTTTGCAGCCAGTTTCTGGAGATAGACTGCGACGTGAATTGGTCGGAGGACGGTGGCGGCGACACTCAGGACCCTCAGCTGGAGCCGCACCCGCTGATCCTGGAGCCGGAGTTCCCCGAGATCTGGGTGAACACGGAGCCGAAGGCGGCCACAACGCCGACCACGGTCAACAAGTTCCCCTGCATGTTCTGCGAGAAGTCGTTCAAGATGCGGCGCTATCTCGAGGAGCACATCGCCACGCACACGGGCGACCGGCCCATAGCCTGTCCCTACTGCGAGATGGCCTTCCGCTGTCGCTCCAATATGTACACGCACGTGAAGTCCAAGCACACCACCCAGTGGCTGAAGGCGCGCGAGGAGCGGGACGCGGCCAGGTCACAGAATCAGGGCGCCGTGCTGGTCGGTGAGGCGAGACTTGAGCCGGCGGAGGAGCCAGCTTTAGTTCCTGCTCCCGCACCTGCTCCTGCTCCTGCAACGCCTGTCCCTGTGCCCGCGTCAACTCCTGCTCTCGTGCTCACTCCTCTTCCGGCGGCAGCGCCTCTGCCCTCACCTCCCATCATCCAACAGCTGCCGCTGCCGCTCTCCTCGATCAAAAGCGAGCCCGGCGAGGCCATCAACCTGACCATGGCCAAGACCCCGCCCTCTGCTAGTCGGGGCTCCCGCACTCGCTCCAGCCGCCGCAAGACGCACTCGCCCAAGAAGGTGCAGCACACGGAGGGCAGCGATGCCAGCGACGAGGATCTGCCCCAGAAGCGGCTCAAGGAGAACGAGCTGATATTGGCCAACTACAATGCGGTGGCTGCTGCCGTGGTGGCCGCCGCGGCCGCCGGTGGTGCCTCTGTTCAGCCGGACAGCCTGCAGCAGCGCCTGTGCGTGAGTCTCCTCCAGCAACAGCAGCAGCAGCAGGACCAGCTCTTCGCCGTCATGTCGGCAGCGGCAACAGTGGTTAGCTCGAATAGTGCCGCCGCCACAACCACCACAACGACGACGACGACGAGGGCAACAGATGCCATGTTGGGCAATCCTTACAGGTAAGTTTCGCACTGAGAGAGAGCTTTAGGGACTCTTAATTATCTCTGGCTTATCTTGCAGCTCTCCTTCCGCCGAGGCAGAGAGACTAGTCCTGGACAAACGACGACAAGACCCGCCGCCGCCACCAGCGACGCCCCTTCAGGCCGTCATCCAGGCCGCACCCGTCTCCATGATCTGTCCCAATTGCGGCGAGCTGCCCGGCCAGAACCATCGCTGCCTGAGCAAGCCCAAGTACGCCTGCGATGTGTGCGGCAAGTGCTTCAAGATGAAGCGCTACCTGGAGGTAGGCACAAGCTACTGCAGCTCCTTATAGGTATAATTTCAACTCCCTCTCTCTCTCTCTGTTCCAGGAGCACTTTGCCACGCACACGGGCGTCAAGCTGCACACCTGCGCCTTCTGCCCCACGGAGTTTCGCTCCAAGTCGAACATGTACCACCACACCAAGCGCAAGCACAAAGCTGAGTGGGAGCGCTCGCGGGCCACGCGCTCAGCAGCGAAGGCGGCCCAGCCGGGACCTGCTGCTGTCTAGGATCGTGGAGGGCGTAGCCGTAGTTTTCTATAACGTATACTTATTATTTTTTGCATATATATATATTAGCCATATACCGATGTACTTATCCGAAGTTTCGTAAGCTCCAGTTCCGGCCTCCAGCCTCGCCGCAGGCCACGCCACTTTTGTGTATACTCTTCTCGTTCTCTATAATGCCTTAGCCAGTTGGACTTGGATCTGGCTATAAAGTAAACACATTCATTGCAACAAAGCCTGCAAGGGAGTACTTATTGGAGGGCCACAAAGCATGAAATAAGGCGAAAAAGTGCTTAATTTTACAATTTTATTTCAAGTTTTGACCTTTTTACAATTACAATCTTTATAATTAATGTGGAGGAGGGCTGATCCGAGTCCTTAACGCTAGGATGGGGGATGGGGATGGATGTGGGAATCGTGATCCGTAAAATGTGAACATCAAAATGAGTTTGATTGCTAACCCTAAGGCCTGGCTACTGGTTACTGGCTACTGGCTAAAAGCTGCCGCACTGGTTTGCTGCTTGGCTGATTGAGAGTGTCTCCTAAAACTGGGTAAAACTGGTAACTGGTGCTGGTGCTGCTCCTACTGGTGAGGATCCTACTGCAGCCTCTTGCTGCGCGCCTGCGCCTGCAGCAGATCCACCGACGGCACCGAGAACACAAAGGTGAGGCAGCCGAAGCGCAAGAGGCTGCCATGGGCCAGCACCGCCGAGCCCTCCCAGGCGCCGGCCACCATGGGCACGGGTCCGGCGTTGGTACACCTGCAGGCGGGCTTCACAATGGGCGCCAGTCTGCAATGAAAGAAGGTTTGGTTATATTGGAACTCCAAGGAAATCCCTCATTAAATATCGCTCTCACTTGTTCTGGCCTCTCCCCTTGGGCTCCGACTGGCGGTGGATGTGCCGCCTCTTGTCGAGTATGTCGTCCACGCGCCGCTTCAGCTCTGCATCGTCCGGCCGCATCCGCTTGCCGGCATGGGTGGGCGTGCGATCGGTGAGGTCGCAGGCGTACAGCTGCCCGTTGACCTCCGTGCCGAACTCCGAGTAGTTGATCAGCTCGTACGACTTGGAGAACTCGTCGTAGAAGATGATGGCATGCTGGGGCGAGATGCGGCAGCAGTAGCCGATGGCCGACAGGTCCACCGTCTCCGTCTGGCCCAGCGTCGTCGAGGGCGAGTAGTGGCCGCCGTAGCCAATGTACAGGCTGCGGTACCGCATGAAGATCGAGTGGTCCAGCCCCAGGGAGGTGAACCAGCGACTGTCCTCGAGCATGTCGCCCAGCGGCGTGATCACCGCCCGCGCCTGCACCTTGCACTGCAGCAGCTTGAGCTCCAGACGCGAAGCCAGCTCGTAGGCCTTGTCCGTGTCGCTCCGGACGCGTGGAACATAGCTCTCGGCAGCCGCGTCCGCTGCGGCAATGGCCGCGGCAGTGGCCAGCGCTGGATGCAGGGCCATGGCTGGATCCTCGTCGGCGGCATTGCCGTTCTTCTGGGCCAGTATCGAGGAGGTTTCGCTGGTGAAGAGCAGCGAAAAGCGGTTCATATCCTCCGGCGCCAGTTGGCTTTGCAAAGCAATGGCTCCATCCGATCCTGCTGCTCCTCCTGTGGCCGCCAGCTGACGCAGCCGGCGAGCTGCCGTGCGGTTCTTGTACTGCGTCACGATCTCTGGGTGCTCCTGGACCAGCTGCTGCAGACGCTGATGCGCCAGCTTCTTGATAATATCCACGTCCAGGTGGCAGAGGTCCGCATCAATGATGCCCGCCTTGCTGTCCTCCTCCTCATCGTCGAAGCTGATGTCCAGCTCCAGACTGGCCTTCGACTCCACCTTGATGGCCGAGGGCAGGTCGCCGCTGGCCGCAGCTTCCGACTCGGTCTTGGCGTTCTCCGTGTCCGCTGCTCCTGCTTCCCCGTTTACGATTTCGCCGCCCTCCTCCGGGCTAGTATCGCTGTCACTGTCGCCCTCCACGGCTGTCTCCACGGTGCCATACTCCCGCTGTATTTCACGGAACTTGGCGCGGGCCGAGCGCAGCGCCTCCAGATCCTTCAGGAGCGACTCGGTGACCGTCTCCCGGGATATCTCCTCGACGGCGGTGGGCAGGTTCTTGCGCCGCTTCACGCGATCGTAGCGCAGCGTCTGGCGCATCGACGGCAGCAGGGCCGGCGGATGCTCGTAGTGGTAGCGGACAATGGCCGGCACCTCGATGTGGGCACGGGCCCGCACGCTAGTCTTGGTGCGGAAGGGCGGATGGCGAGTGTTGACGCGCCGGAAGAACTCCAGCTTGACGTTCTCATGGTCTAGTGGCTGGTGGAAGCGATTCCACAGGCGCACCCGCTCCGTGGCCGAGATGCTGTTGTTCATGTTGGCGTCCTGCTGGCGAGAGAAGGTCAGTTCATCCGCGGAAGGGACAAGGGCAGACGCCACACTTACGATAAAGTTCTCGGCATGATTGGGGCACATCCACAGGCCCGCTGGCAGTGCCGTGAGCGGCGGATCCAGGCAGTCCTGGTGATAGTACAGCGGACAGTAGTCGCAGGAGATGAGCGGCGCCCGCTTGCACGAGCGCGAGCAGTAGAAGCAGGTCTTGGCGGGCAGCGGCACCAGTCCCTGGGCGTCCAGTTCGAAGGGCTTCGAGTTGCGGCGCTGGTTGCCCGCACACTTGCGGTGCCCGCCATTGCCGCTCGTCGGTGGCGGCTGCTGGACGGGCTGCACCTTGCCGTTGCCCGGGAACTGGGTGTGCAGCTCCAGCTCCGGCGGCAGCGAGAACTGCTGCGGATTCAGCATGCTGGCCGCCCGTATGACGTCGTCCAGCGGGGTCGGCTTCTTGTTCGGGTCGAGGGCCCGCTGAATGGCCAGCGGCATCTTGGCCAGCAGCTTCTCGGTGCTGTTGCGCTCACTGCTGCTCCGCTTGCGCAGATTGCGGATCTTCAGCGGTATGGACTCCAGATCGCCCGACGACGGCGTATTGGCCCTGGAGCCGCTGCCCGCCGACGGTACACGCTCCACGGAGCTGGCCTTCGAGGAGGAGGAGGCCGGCGGCTGCGATACCTTGGCCATGCGACAGCTGTGGCACAGCCACTGGCCGCTGGGTATGTCCTCCTCGCTCAGCGGAGGATCACTGGAAGCAGATCAGGAGGCATCATACACTGCGAGGAGCGGAACTGGAAGGACTGTACTTACTGGCACTGCAGATGGAAGCTGGAGGGACACCGGTCGCAGCACAGCAGATTGCCGCCCTCCTCGCAGGAGTCGCAGTAGTCGTGGTTGTGGCCCCTGCCCGGACGCCTGTAGTACGGATGCTTCGTGTTCGTCGTCCGCTGCACCAGCTTCTCGTCCTCGTTGGGCGGCGGCCGGATGAGCTGCTTGATTTGCTGCGGTCCAGTAACAGTAACAGGGAGCATGGATGAAGGATGGAGCAGGAATCAGGAAGCAGGAAGCAGACAGAACACAGCATGTATGCGTGCGTTAATGTGGCATCTTTTTTGGCAGCCAGCGGGTGGCCAATTGGAAAGGGCTGCCGGAGCAGCGACGTCTCGCCCAACAGGCTCCCAATGGGCAACTCACCTCCATGATGCTCAGCGAGGCGTTCGGGTCCTGGTCCACCTTCGACATCTTTTTCGCTCCTCCAGTTAGACGGGTACTCAATTTGTTGTCTTGGCTGGGCTGCTCAGTGTTGCCAGATGAAAATTTAGCTTTCCCCTAAAAATCTCAAAGAGTCCCCCTACAGTTTCCCCCTAAAAAATCCAGAACAAAAACGTAACGATCTACAACGTAAGTGAACAAAAACGTGAAGACTTACGACGCAAGATACTATTGATGTTTCCAAAACTATTCAAAACATCGATTGGTCGTTGTCTATTCGACTAAATATATCGGCGATAGTGAATGAATTTTACAAATTGTAATTTAAATATGCTTCTCAAACTGTAAAAATTACTAAAAGTAGGCAATTTTTTCTGTGCATATAATAGTTAATAAAAATATATACAAAATAACTGATGTATTTTAGTTGGGGGAAGAGTACAGCGTCTACCAGCTGCCATCTCTGCTTGCCTGGTATTTAATTTAATGAAAATCAAAGCTAAAAATATTCATAACTAAGCCAAAACAGCCTTAATTTCCAATCGGAAAGCTTTTTTATGCTAGTTATTGATCGGTTAATTAATCGGCATATAAATATTAGAAATTGAAAAAAAATAAAATTTTAGCCCGTTTTTGATAATTTTTGTGATGTAACCCCTTATATTTTTTTTTATTCGAAAATTCGATAAAATTTGTTTTTTCGATTTTTTTCAATATTTTTATGTTAAGTAATTAAGATTTTAATAGCCATTCAGAAAGCATAAGGCTTTTGGCTATCACTTAATTTTTGTCCAAGATATGCTCTGAGGAAGACCTCCAGGTACCAGGCAAACAGAAATACTAGATAGAGGAGGACTTTTTCTGCGCTAAAAGATATTATAACAGTTTTAAGACAGAGAGATACCAAAGAGAGAGAGAGAGAGAGGGAGATGCCATAACTGTTATAAAACAGTGAGACCAAGATTGCAGCGCCTACCAACTGCCATTTCTGCTCGCCTGGTATTTTCATATCGAACCAGGGTCGTCATACCCTTCAAGCGTCCCGCAGATATAAAATAAAAACAAACTCTTTGATAGAATTTTTTTTTTACTATTTTATTTATATTAATATTCGACGAGGGGAAACATTTCCTTCTAGGTTTTTAATGTCTTAACAAAAAAATAAATCAAAATTCTTAAATATACTAAATACTAAATATACCATAGAGCTAAGCTACTTTGCGAATTTAGCTAGAAAGTCTGCCGAATAGGGCAGCACTGGCTCGGAATCGCGCTCATCTCTAGCTCGTAAAAACGCAGTTTATTTTTATTTACACAAAAAATTAAATTAAAAACAGTTAAGAGCCCAAGCCGTGCCATGTTCTCCATTTTCGGGAAACGCAAGCCCGCCGAGACGCCCACGGAGGAGCCCATCCAGGGTCCAGCGGATGACCCCCGGTCTGGCGAGGATTTCGTCTTCATCGAGCGTAAACCCGGTACAGATCCCCCAGCTCCGGCGGGACCTGGCTCCATGTACCCGCCAATGCCGCCCGCAGGCTACCTGCCTTATCCACCGATGCCCGGACCCAGAGGAGGACCGGGGGGACAGGCTTCGGGTGGTGCTGGGCGTCAGGCTGGACCCGTCAACTATCTGCAGGACATTCCCTTCGAGCTGGCACCCGGACTGGCCAGCAAGGACCGCTTCGCCAGCACCCAGATGCAGGTGGACAGCATTTTGGCGCAGCTCACGCGCCAGCTGTCGGTGGACGAGTTGGCCGAGGAGTACACGTTCGCCCTGGAGCGGTCCGTGCAGAACGAGTGTTACTAGGCAGGCGCCCAAATCCACTGGTTAATTATTCAACATAAATCAATAAAAGTTGCTTATTTAATTGTAACTGGAAGGAGAGGTGTTATCCGTTGTCCCCTCTTTGAGAGGAGTATTTCATCAGGAGGATGATTCATATTCCTTACACTTTGAACTTTCCGTATAAGCGGGAATCCCCGACTTTGAATTGTGGATTCTTTGATTATATAATAAGAATGTGCGTAAATTTATATATATCTTAATTAAAGATATTTATAGTTTCTTAAACAAATTCCTTTATTCAACGTTTTTTTTTTTAAGATTTCGTTATTTTAGAAATGTGCATTATGATAATTATTCAACGGAAAGTTCTATATTCTCTATAATCTATTTAATTTTTAAAAAAGATCATTGTTAATGTTGCTTAAATGAGAGCTAATTATTTTTATAATAAAAGCGTATAACAAAAATTATAACAAATAACATGTATTATTGGAAAACGCATATTTTAGGTAGAATATCATTATTTTGTATAGCTTTGCAGGTTTTAACAAGTTTATAACGTATTAATTGAGACTTTACTGAGCACATATAGTCAATATTCTTGATCAGCATCACCAGGCGCATCGATTTAGACTTGTACTATCCTTTTACTCTTGTTTACTTGTTTATCATTTTACTTACCACTTGAAACTTTCACAATCATCTTTGAAATACTTAAAAAGAGACATTTCTGAGCACATATAGTCAATATTCTTAATTCAGCATCACCAGGCGCATCGATTTAGACTAGTTCTATCCTTTAACTCGCTTAGTTTAAAAGCTTACCACTTGAAACTTTCACAATCATCTTTGAAATACTTAAAAAGAAACATTTCTGAGCACATATAGTCAATATTCTTAATTCAGCATCACCAGGCGCATCGATTTAAACTAGTTCTATCCTTTAACTCCCTTAGTTTAAAAGCTTACGACTTGAAACTTTCATAATCATATTTAAAATACTTAAAAGGAGATCAAGCTTTAAAATATCACAAATCAGGCAACTATATTTAACAAGATATTTTTCATAAAGCTTAAACCTTTGGGAAAACAGGTTAAATTCCACAAAAACCACACAACTTTCCTTCTTTTCCAACTTTCCTTTTAATATATAATTTTTTAACAAGTTCCCATCACAGTTCCCTTTCGGAGCGACTCCATCTAGTAGTCCTCGCTGCTTACCTCGAACACACTTCAACTGGGTCTCCCACTGCCCGACCCCATCAGTTCCTTGTAGCTCTCACACACGCTAAGTAAAATTGTCAGTGCTCTCGTTTTTTTCGGGTAAACATATAAAAAATATACAAGTGAAACGATTTTCCGGCCCTTTGAGATATTATCAGATATATATAGAACCACGCCAAGCACAGATATTGTGTCTCCAGAGTCCCTGCAAAATTCGCCATACTGCCAAAATTTATAGGGCCCTCGTCCTTCTGATAAGCCGCCACCATGGCCACCTCCGATGTCTCCGACTGGGACGAGCCGATGCCCACGTCGACTAGCTCGGAGCCCGAGGAGGAGAACTCGGATCCGTGCGCCGAGGAGAACAAGAAGAAGCGCCAGGAGGAGAACCTCGAAAAGCTGCAGTCCTATGTGCGGCGCATGGCCTACCGACCGGCCATGCCGCCCAAGGCCCGAGCCTACGACGTGGCCCTGTCCAAGCCCAAGATGCACACGCTCATCGACAACTACGAGCAGTTCAAGGATGTGTATGACCCGAAGTTGCGCTCCAAGCGGATCAAGCGCATGCTGGGCAAGTACAATGCCATCACCACGGAGTAAGTACAGCCACATGCCACCTATAGAAGCTTTCTCTATATGAAGCATCCATCCTTAGGCAGCTGGAGGAGGTCCTCAAGGGCAACAAGACTAAGGAGCGACGCAAGGAGGACTTCCTGAAGCGCAAGCAGGAACTGTACTACAACATGCTGACGAAGCTGGAGCGGCAGTGCCGGACACAGTACCTGAACGTGCTCATCAAGAAGTTCGCCAAGTTCATCTCCCACCTGGCCACCACGATGCGCATTCCGCCGCAGCTGGTCGATCCGTATGCCCGCATGCAGCGCGGCATCTTCTGCAACATCCTGCTGGCCATCGGCGTCCAGCCCACCTCCCAGTCGGCCATCTACTACACCAGCCAGGATGCCATCGAGTACGATGTGTGCCACCGCCTCGCCCACGCCCTGCTCAGTCTGATCATCAAGGCTCTGGATTCGGCCGCCACGCGCGATCCCAGCGAGATGGCCAAGGCGGCGGACATGGACTTTGAGATGGACAACCACATCAAGCGGCGCCTCATGTGCGCCGCCGAGAAGAAGCTGATGTACGAGCGTCGGCGCAAGAAGCAGCAGCCCCAGGTCCTGGGGGCCTTTGAGAAGTGCACCCGCAACGACTGTGACTAGGATGATGGTGGCGGATGACGGCCCTCCAGTTTATTAGAAGCTTCTCCATTATCACAAATACATGGCCAAGGCCAAGCTCCATACTTTTGCTCTTTCATTGGGTTTCAGGGGGGTTTCACGGGCTCAGCTTGAGGCACAGCCAGTGGGCGGGCACCTCGAAGCTGTCCGAGGGATGCTGCGTGTACGTCTCGCAGTAGGGCAGGTGCCAGGTGCCGCCCTCATCCACCTCGTGGGCGCACAGCCTGTAGCGAATGGGCTCCTTGACAATGATCTGGCCCGACTGCGTTTGGGTGACCAGCGAGAACTGGTGCTCCTGCTGCCAGCGCCGGAAGATGGGCTTCAGTTCGGGGCCCAAATGAAAGGCATGGCTGCGCATGAGGTCGCGGGAGAAGAAGTCCGTGTCCTGGCCGCTGCGCAGCGTGGCATAGAGCAGGAAGGGATCGTCCTGAGACCTGCAAATCATAAACAAAGCATATAGCCATCTCTTTCGCTTTGGCGGAGTTCCTACTCACAGATTGTTGGTGAGGAAGAGGCTGGCATTGTTCTGGACGTAATGCATGGCCTGCTTGGACCAGTTGCGCATGTGCTCGCGTCCCAGGACCAGGACACGCTTGTCCTGCTCCCGGAAATGCCGCACCACGGTGGCCACCAGCTTGGCCAGCTGCTGGGGCGTCTTCTTGGTGCCCGTGGAGTAGGCCACGTTCAGGCCATCGATCACACAGTCGTAGGGCGCCGTTCGCTCTACGTACTTCTTGAAGCGGGCCACCTCCTCGGGCGAGGAGCGCTGGAAGACGTCGCGTCGTATGAGCACCCGCTCCAGGAAGCACTCGCTGAGCTGCCGGAACTGCTCGTCGCTGATGGCCACTGGCTGGAGGTGCTGCTGGCAGGCCTGGCACTTGCCCAGGGCCCTTAGTTGCGTAGATCTGGCCTCCAGGAGACGCGACTGCTGCTGGGCCAGCTCCTGCAGTCGCTCTGCCACCCGCTGGCTGACTAGAATCTCGTGGCGCTCAAGGAACTGCAACAGGCGCCGGAGCTGGGCGGGTAGTTCGGTTGGCAGCTTGGCGAGGCGATCGAGCAGCGCCAGATAGACCTCGCACCGGGGCAGCTTGCGCTCCAGAGCCATCTCCTCTAGCAGGCGCCAGGCCAGCTCCAGGTGTTGCGGCTCCCCATGCACGCTGAAGGCCTTCGCGGCCAGGGCACTGTAGGCGGCCACGCTGGGCGTGCTGGTCACCTTCATCATCTCCAGCAGCGGCAGGGCGCGCTGCCAGTCGTCGTTGGTGGCCACCAGGCCGTGGATCAGATGCTCACAGCTGCTGGCGTCCAGGGTTTCGTGTTCCGCCTGCAGAGTGGCGCAGATCTGCAGGATCTCGGCCTGCTCCGCCGCGCTAAGCGGCCGCTCGTGGTAGGCAGCGTTGTAGACTCGCAGCAGGCGTCCCAAGGTCGCTGCATTGGGCTCGGTGCCCTGGCTGCGCAGGAACTCCACGTAGTTCTTGGCCAGCGGCAATTGGCGGGGTTTGCTGCACACGCCCAGGATCACGGCGTCCACGTTGTGGATGTTGATGTGCTTGTGTCCGTCCACCAGGGAGCGTCGCACCTCCAGCCACTCCTCGCCGGCGAGCTCCTGGCGCCGCTCGAAGAGATCGCTGCGCAGCTGTTCCAGGCGATCGGGCGGCAGTTGGCCGAGCTGGGGCCGCCGCTTGTGCTGGCTGGCCATCCACCGGAGGCGGTCGCCATTCCGCAGGTGCCGCAGCAGGCGCAGGTTGTTCATAATCAGAAGATTTCTCGGAGGAATCTCTCGGCGCCGACCGGCGTTTTGTCCATCAGTGTGACCGTTTATGCCATACCGATAGTGGCATCTCTGATATCTAGAGCTGACACCCACGATTTGCGTTGTCTGGCTGCGGTATTTTTCGCTCTGCCCCCTCTGGTCACACTGTCATCACTCGAGAATAAATGAAAATAAACCAAATTTTCAAATTGGGCTCACAGTTGGCCATGTTCCTGACCCGTGCTAAATAAGCTAACAAGTAGAGAGCATTGCCCGAGCAAAGCATACCTCGAACCGGGCTCGAGTCCCATCATCAGATTCTGTAATCCCGATGAACGCAAACGCGAACGGTAACGGAGGCGCGCCCGTCTCCGGCGGTTTAGGTGGAGGTGCAGGTGCTGTCGGTGGAGCTGCGGCGGCGGAGCCCCCAGGCGAGGCATCTGGAGGAGCTGTGGGTGGTGTAGCAGGGGGAGGAGGATCAGCTGCTCCACCCTCGCCCACCAATCCAAATGGATCGAACAACGCAGTTAATGGCACCAATCTCAACGAGGATCAGGACGCAAAGCGGCGCAAGTGTCTGGAGGCGGACGAGGGAGCCAGCACGGTGGGTGAATAGGAGAGTCTCAGCCATTGGTGGGCTTTCTCCGACCTGGCTGTCTGGGCCTAAAAAAGGTTACAAACATGGTTGAGCTTAAAAAACCCAGGAATCCGAATTTTTAAGGAGAAAACTTTACCTTTAAGTTAATATCAAACATATTTGATCTTGAAAAACATTATTTTCCAAGAATTGGCTACTTTGTAGTTGCTATTTTGGCGGAAATCCGTAGAAGTAGGCTTCTATTCTCACATCTAATGACCTTTCCCCAATTCCAGATGATTGACGAGAACAGCGTCCGCAAAAAGATAGCCAACCTTTATGCCGAGCAGCTAATGTCGGACATAGTCTTACTCGTGGACGGCAAGGAGTATCCCGCCCACCGCGTCATTCTGTGCGCCAGCAGCGACGTCTTTCAGGTGATGCTGATGAACCCGGAGTGGAACGAGTGCAGCAAGCACGTAATCGAGCTGCACGAGGAGCCCTGCTGTTCGGCGGTCTTCCCGCAGTTCATCAAGTACCTGTATGTGGGCCAGATCGAGGCCACCCTGCAGACGGTGATGCCGATGCTGGCGCTGAGCGACAAGTACAACGTACGCGACCTCATCGACCTCTGCGTGGACTATATGAACAAGCATGTGGCCAAGGCGGCCACCAGCGGCTACCTGGTCTCCTGGCTGCAGTACACGCTCTCGTTTACGCCCACCCACAACGATCTCACCGAGACGCTGAAGCGATTCCTCAAGTGGAACCTCGAGATGGTGGCCGAGTCGCGGGACTTTGTGGACATGGACCCGGCCATCCTGCAGCTCCTACTGCAGCAGAACGACATAGTGGTCCGGAGCGAGTACAAACTGTTTGTGGTCCTGCAGACCTGGCTGCTGCATCGTCGCGAACAAATGCCCGCCTCGAGCTTCATGGAGCTGATCGAGCAGACGGTGAGCCACATTCGCTTCGGCATGATGACGACGAAGCAGCTCTCGTACCTGATGAAGGGCCCGCTTATCGAGTACCACAAGGAGTTCCTCGTGGAGCGCATTGCCATCGGTATGAGCTACCAGTCCGGCCAGGAGGACAGGGTGCGCGAGGTGCGGGCCACCGAGTCCGGCGAGCTGCAGTTCACGCCGCGCCTCTACTGGAACGACACCTGGAGCGTTGACATCGATGTGCACGACTTTGATAAGATTGATAACTACAAGAACTACGTGACCTGCTTCTTTTCGCAGCGCCATATCGCCGAAACCGAGGATGGTGAGTGGTGAGAGCGAGAGAATCCTTCATATTTACCTCTTTAATCTCTTTAGATACTTCTATGACCTGGGACATTGAGTTCTTTCCGCGCGGCGTCGAGT
Source organism: Drosophila triauraria (assembly GCA_014170255.2). NCBI lineage: Eukaryota > Metazoa > Arthropoda > Insecta > Diptera > Drosophilidae > Drosophila > Drosophila triauraria. Next base: position 1,602,566 of record CM024333.1, on the reverse strand, counting down.
ACAACAAGGCCAAAATGGTTTGCGGCGGCTATGTGCCCGGCTGCTCCTTGGACACAGTGCGTCTACGGGTTACCTGCAAGCACCAGAACATAGGCGAGGAGCGCTTCAAGGTGAGTCTGGTTATGAAGCTCAGGAACTCATCAAGGAAGTTGCAGAAACGGATGCTTCTTGGCTTGGCTTCCTCTATAATTGAGGCTTGTTCCTGTTTATGCCTAAATTTGGCACGAAACATAACGGAAAGAGCAATGTATGTGGCGCCTATAACGGAAAGAGCACTGGGCTGCTTTCAAAGCAAAGGCGTGTCCTTCAATTGCGGGGCATTGAAAGGCTTCCACTATGTCTCATCAGCAGAGGCAAAAGATTCCCAGGGCGGCTTTGGTCTTCACTTTATATCTGAGCTGTAACTTTCCTAGATTCCAGTTTGTTTATAATTAAACTTGAGGGAGCAGTAAGCTAATCATGATGTTATCCGATCTGATGCTTGTTATGGGCATTTATGAGAAGGGGAAACGCTGGCTGTCTTTGTTTTCATGGCCGGAAGATTAATATTGGCAGTAAAGCTGACTTTTTGGGAGTAATTTGTACTATAATTTGAAGGTAAAGAGTATCTGCCTCCTTAGACACAGCATTCACTGGAATTCTGCTCCTTTCCTTAAATTCAACCACTAAAAGCTCTCCCTCCCTCCCTACAGATCGCCGTCCTAATCGTTGGCGTGCAAAATGAGATCACGCACATCCGCACGGTGGTGGAGCGCACCGAGTACTTCTCGGACACATCGCGCGTAATTAACCTGGACAACCTGCTGCCATACAAGGAGCTGGAGAAGTCGTCAATCGTATTGAGTCCCCATTTGACGGGCAGTAAACGGAACACACTCACCCTGCATGTGGTAATCACACCGATGGATGCCCACACCTGCCGGGACACGCCGCCGTTTCAGTTCTAAGTTCGGTTCTAAATGGGAAGAGAGCGCGCACCTTGACACTAGCCTCCGTACACATCCGTACATTCCGTACATCCACACCGGCAGCCACTGTAATTTCAACTTTGTATGTACGACTGCGATCTTGCGACTCTCCCGACTCATCAACCCTTCCGCAATCTGTATATTAACGCTTTTTAAGTTTTTGTTTTTAATTAGGATTTTTTGCAATATTTTTTATATTTTTTTTCGCGCTTTTTGAGAGACCTCCCAGTGAGTTCTTGGCCATAAGTACGGCCAGCTGCCGTACATCCATCTTTTTAACCACTTCAGCCAATGCCAAACCCACAACACGGACACAGACACAGCCTATGGAAGGGAGATTTTTTCTAATAAATGTTGATATTTGATGTAAAAATATTTGATATAAAGTAAAATCCTCCTCCTGAGAGAGAGGCCTGCGCGCGCTATCTCGTCATAAAGCAATGCCAGCAGCTCGCGCATCAGTTTTAATGTTTTACAGCCGCCGATACGGATACAGATACAGATACAGATATAGAGATATGTATCTCGCCCCGCTAAGATGATGTGAAAGCCATTTACGAGTGCGTTTAGGAGCCCGGGATCAAGCTGTCTCGGTGCTTAATCTTTATGGCGGCTCAGGTAGTGGGAGTGACATAGCCGGAACGCCGAACAGTCCTGGACAAAACAGGGAATATATAGAAAGAGGAAAGATCGGTCTAAGATTCATTCTTGACGTTAATATGTGTATATGTGTAGTCGTTAACTAACTAAAAAAGTAACTAAAATCTATGATTGATGGAGAAATTCGAGAGAAGTTTGCGTTTTTTCATTAGACTGAACTAAAGAGTAGAATTACTGGGGAAAAACCACCATTATTATCTATTATCTATTATTATTATCTATTATTATCATTATTATTTAGTGACTTGAGTTTTAATTTAAAGTATAATTACGTCCTGAACGTGTTGGATCAGTCATTTTGTAAAATAACATCTCTGAAATGAAGCCACTAATAAAGGTGTCTGAAAAAGGAAGTCGAGTGTTTTTATTGTCTCAAAGATTCACCCTATTTTTATACCCCGATCCCATAGGATTATAAATCGCGGACATTTTCTGAAAATTTGAGTAAAATCGGTTAATAAACATGGAAGTTATTAAGCGCTAAAGTTTCTGTGTATGCTTTTTCTTCTTCTATGTTGAGAGCGCACGTGCTTGTTGCTCAACATGTCCCTAGCAACATTTGTCTTTTTTGGGTGTTGCTCAACATGTCCCTAGCAACATTTGTCTTTTTTGGGTGTTGCTCAACATGTCTCTAGCAACATTTGTCTTCATTTGTCAACATTTTCTTTTTTCCATGTCCATATGCTATTTAATTTCACCCACAATGCTTTGGGTACCGGGTACCTCACAGTCGGTCACACTCGACTGTAGCTTTTCTACATCTTTCTCCCATTCTAGCTGCTGTAGCCATGTGACGCACTGTACCTGCTGTTGCTGCCTCTGCTCTTCATCTGTAAATAAATAACCATAAAGTAAGCCCGTACTTATGCGTGGGTCTTAAAGTCTTTAAGCTTTCTTGCTTACCAATCAGAACGGTTGCCCGTGCTGGCTTTATTTTAATACTTTCTTGCTTTTCCCTAGTCCCCAGGGGGGCCTTTGGAGACAGTTCTATGTATTAACGATGGCCAAGGTCAGGTGGGCACGGCCAGCTTCTTATCGCTGAACCCTGCGTCTTCCCGCCATAAGAGATTTTACACCCCGATACTGACTTGCAGATTGAGGAGGAAGATGGTGCTGTGCGGTAATTTTAAGATTTACAGCTCTTGCTTTTGCTTTTGCTTTTCTTTTTCGTCTTTATTTGGCGCTCGGATATCTCCCGGGTTTACGAGTGTGGTTGTCCCATAGAGAGCTTTACAGAACGCAATTGCGATCGGACTTTGTAGCACGTACCGCGCGGTATCCGGACGTACTATTAGAACCACAACCTCGCGGGGCTCGTCAGTTGGCCGCCAGTCGCAAGCAAAGCAAGGTAGAGTGTCCCTCCTCCTGGTAACTGAACAAAGGAGTTAAGAACAGGACTCAGCCATGGATAATCCTGCATATGTGATTGATTGCGAACGCGAGTTTGGTGAGTTTCTAACTAGAAATATTTTTTATAAAAAGATCTAGGCATAACATAGATCCGGTGAAAAGTCAAAGCAAAAAGTGTGAAAAAAGCATATACTTAAAGGAAATAATTCCGAGTATTTCTTAATGTGTCATAATATCTTCTGTTTAATTCCCTAATTTCTAAAGCTATTATTTAATATTTTTTAAGATAAAAGAAATGCTCTTTATCGTCTGTTATCTTCTTTCGTGGGGATGTGCGGTGAAAGTGGTAGCAATAAAAGACCTTGGCACTCACTTGTTTTTGTTTGCTATGCTTTATTATTGCCAAAATGACGTTTCTTTTTCTTTGGTATACATATATAAGATATATATATATATATATATATATGCGGTATATAAGATATATATATGCGGTATATGCCCATCAGTTACAGATTCAATTCTATATCGTATGTATATCGTTTATACTTTTCGTTATTTTTATATTATTATTGATGAATTCAATTCTCGTGTCTTTGGATGCGATGCAGTTTCCCCTCTTTTCTCATAGTGTATTTTTGGTTTCTTGATAGGTTTTAGCATTTAGTTTCTTTTTGTTTTATAGTTTCGAGTATGTGAGTATAGACGGAGCTAATGTCACGCGCCAGACATCGGTTATATGCCCCCATATATGAGTTATATATATAGTATATGACTATAGTTTCTTCTTTGAGTAGTTGAGCACGCCGAGTTTTATCTATAGAAAGAGTTTCTTTTGCTTTTAATGCGTCAGCCCAGTATTTTTAGACCGAATCTCTTGGTTATCTTTTGATTTTTTAGCTGATTAGGCGGCTTAATGGGTTTTCTTTTCTTATATAAGGGTTACATATTGTAAAATAGAAAAAACACACATAAATAAATCAACAAAAATAAATAGAATAGAAGCAAAGACAAAAGTGGCTTGCATACTGCAACACAAATGTATGGAAAAGGTCTAGAGGAAAGAATAGTGTCCTTAAAATATATATTTAACTTCCTCCTATAATTTGATATAGATATAGACAGAAAATACACATTAATGAATCAAAGAAAATAAATAAAAATGAAGCAAAGACATAAGTGGCTTGCATACTGCAGAACAAATGTATGGAAAAGGACTAGAGCCAAGAAAAGAGTCTTAAAACTATAAATTTATCTTCTCAGGAATATAATTCAATTAAATATGTAAAACAGAGAAAATATACATTAATAAATCAAAGAAAAAAAATAGAATTGCAGCAAAGTGGCTTGCATATTGGAACACAAATGTATGGAAAAGGTCTAGAGCCAAGAATAGAGTCTTAAAACTATATATTTTTCTTTTTCTTCTTCTCACAAATATAATTCAATATAGATATAGATATAGCCAGCATATAACCGATCTCTGTCACGGGACCATTTTAGCAGAAGCCGCTCTCTGCGTGAGGTGATTTATTCCTTGGCTGGGTTACTGGTAACTGGTAACTGGTAATGGGTATAATCGCTAACTGGTAACTGGTAACTGGTTACTCTCTAGGGTTTTTTTGTTTGGCTAATTATTGAATTATTGTAGTTGGTGTAGCGTTCGCTAGCTGCCTGGAAGCAGTGTCCTAGGTGGGGTGAGTTTGCTGCTGAGCTTGGTGAGGTGAGCCGCCTGTGTGACTTTCTACTGAAGAAGTGGGTCCCGTATGTGTAGGTGTGTGAGAGTGTGTATGGTCGGTACATCAACTATCCATTATCCTTTAGCTATGGTTTCAACTAACCTTTTTTTTGCGGTACATATAACGTTTATTAACCTCTATATGTGTTATATATAGTTCCAACTGAAGCTCCGGTACTGGACATATATATAATACCCTTTTTGATATGAAAATTATCCTTGACATTTGAATGTATTATTGTCTTTTCGAATATATATGTTTATATGGGATTCAACCTATAATCCAATCTAGTCCGGAATAGAAAAGAATATTAGGTAGTTCCGAGAGTCTCTCTTTGGGTTTTTGATATGAAATATTTTTCAAGGGAAATATATATAGCTTATGGCCAGTACTGGAGCTTAACTGAATTATAGTTCTCCTTTGATATAGTGTGTGTCTGGTGTGGGATCGGGAATGGTTGCTCTGGGGACTGTATTCCATTCTCAATTCCGTTTCCAGCCAATCCCAATCCTCCCTCTATGTTGCCTTAGTACAAAAAAAAAAAAAAAATTACCAAACTGGGGATTCACTTCTGCCTCCTAAACCTCCTGAACCTTTCCCTTACTTCTCGAAGATCAGCTCGCCGGTGAGGAAGGGATTGAGGTATGTCTGAGCCTCGTAGCCGGAAACGGAGGCCGTTGTGGTCCTTCGCCGTCCGCCCGACTGTTGCCCGCCCCGCCGCTCGCCGTGCCCGTGACCGTGGGCATGGTGCGAGGGTCGCTTCTCATCGCTTGGACTCAGGATCAGGGGAATGGGCATCGAGGTGTATAGCTGTAGCTGCGGCGGCTGCACAATGGTACCCGCTGCCGGATTCAGCGGTGTGTCCATATAGCCGTGCGGCATGGTGGCCGCCGTCGCAGCCAACGTCGCGTCACCGCCGCCGCCGCTGGTGGTGCTGGGCGTGGAACTGGCAGCCGAGTTGAGGGATGAGAGCTTCTTGGGACCGCCGGCGCGAGCTCTGTGGTGTTTGTAGTGACCCCGATGGGTTTTGCGCTTCGAGTGACCCATTCCGGTTAGTTCGGCGGGCGGCGAGGTGTCCAGGAGCAGCGGCAGGTGGCCCTCGGCATCCGTCTCCATGTGGTTGGGCGGCTGCGGCTGCAGCTGCTGTTGATCGCTGCTATTGGAGGGCAATAGGAGGGGCTGCTTCTGCTTCAGCGGCGGCTCTCGGGGATGGGGATGGGGATGTGGATGGGCCTGGATGATGGTGGCCGTGGCGAAGACCTCCTGGAAACGGTTGTTGGCCTCCAGCTGCTGCAGCTGCAGGTGCTGGCGCTGCAGGATCTGTTGGCGCTGCTGCTGCATGTGGCTAAGGATGCGGTACTGCTCGTAGATGTGCTTGTAGAACTGCTCCGCGGTCACTTCCGATGAGTTCAGGAGGCGAATAGCTATTTTCTCGGGTATCACAATTTTATCTGAAACGAAAAAGAGAAGTTTTGAAAGGGATATCCATATATCTTAGCTAGAACCAGTTGGGAATTTTAGAGTTTATACAGAAAATGTTTTGTAAGCCGAAATAAAGCATTTTTAAAACAGACTTTAATTAAGTTTACTGATTATAGGAGATGCATCCATCAATTCTGATTAAATAAAGATAAATATAAAAAGTTGGAGCACCTATAATTCCCAAGTACAAATTCAGTGACACAAGATGTATCTGCCAACTACTTCCTTATCATTTTAGCTACCATTTAGCTCTGCTCAATTGCCCAAATTAAATTTCAAACAAAGCCCTCTGGCCCATAAAGGCCTCAGCCTCACCTGTAACTAAATATTATTATTTACTTTTATGTACGCCGTACCTTTTGCTCTGGCAAATTGCATTCTGCTGCCATAAATTGCAATTTGTGTTTGCCTTTCTGCCGTATAACTTGCATTAAGCTACGAGATTCTGCATTTAATTGCATCAAATTAGATTTATTGAACTGCAAACTGCAAACTGCAAACTGCAAATGGAAAGTACACCAAGGAGAGCTGCACCCTGGCCGGGTGTGTGTGTGTTCGGGGTGGCTGGGCGTAGTGTGGCCTGGGGTGTAGTCGTGTGCATGACACCCCATTGACCCAATTTCGAGTTGATTTACAAAAACTGAACAAAAAGCGGCGAAGAAGAAGGATGAAATGAAGGCGGAACGAGCTGTGTTAGCAGCCGAAGCCACTGGAACAATGTGGGCGGCGTTTTCACTCACTCGTCCTTCCTGAGAAAGTTTTTGCCGATTCGGTTATTTACCCCAAAAAAAACAAAAAAAATGCTGACTTCTTTGGGTTTTATTTTTAATTAAATTGAAAGAAACTTTATATATGGAAATAGGATCAGTTTTCTTAACTTAAGAGCACAAAAATAAGAAGACTTATGAGTATTTTTATATAAAAAGTATTTTTATATAAAAAGTAATACTAATAATAAGACTCATGAGTCAGCAAATTGCACGGCCCAGCCTCTGCCGGCACACGCCCAAAAAATCTGACTTCTTTGGGTTTTATTTTTTAAATTAAATTGAAACAAACTTTAAATATGGAAATAGGATCTATTTATATATGAAATCTATAATTTCAGAACACAGAAATGAGAATTATGAATATTTTTACATAAAAAGTAATACTAATAATAAGACTCGTGAGTCATTAAATTGCACGACCCAGCCTCTGCCGGCATACGCCCAAAAAATATCTGACTTTATTGGGTTTAATTTTTGGCTAAACTTAAATAATCTTTAAATAAAAATAAGATCACTTTTCTACACGAAATATACAACTTAAGAGCACAAAAATAAAAATAAATTAGTGTATTTTTGTAAAAAAAAGTAATACTGTAACACCCAAAGCCCAGCCTCTGCCGGCACACGCAAATTATTCGCACAATTTCATCTGTTCAGAAAAAATTTAAATTTAAAGCTTAATCTAGCCTTTTTTAGGGATATGTAAATGTCTATGTTTTAAGTTATAGCCAATTGTTAAGCAATATAAAAAATAAAATATTTTTTAACATTGCCTGAACACCACACTGCTACATAAATAATTCCACATAGAAATAATTCTTAGTATAAAATCCACTAAAAATGGTGACACAAAGTATGCTATAAATTTACAACGGACGTTGGTCTATAAATATTTAATAGCCAACTTTGGCACACTTTTCCAATTGATTTTAAATCCTTGAAAAATTTGAAAACAAACTAAATTTTTAATGAAATCCTAATAGACCTAGTTTTATGTTCGTGTAGAGCTAACCCCACAGGGTTGGGTGGGTGAAATCCAACCCCATCCGTAATGGGTTGTGGATAATGGGCAGCCCCAACCAGAAACGGAAACCCAAATCGCTCTTAACTCTGGTAGCCTAGATTCGCTTCTGGGCTTTGTCCCAGATTGACCGCAGTCCACAAATTGCCCCGGCCCGGACCGGAACGGACCCGGTCAGTGATTGGTTTCTGGTCACTGGTCACTGGTCACTGATGGAGCAGTTAACCCGAGGGGAAGTAGTTAGAGCAGGCTGGCCGCTTACCGCAGTGCGTGGCCTTGGTGACAAAGGGACGAATTGTGGGGTCCCAGATGAAGATGTAGTACAGCGAGAGCATGATGGCCGCCAGCGAGACGCATAGAACGTAGACGGCGACGGTCAGGATGCGGATGACCTTGCGGTTGCTCTGCTGCGGCTGATAGCAGCGGCTTATTGTCTCCGTGGGCGGCAGTTTCACTTTCTCCTCCAGCGAACTGTGCTTCGAGCTCATTTTTGATTCTTCTGCCACGATTCTTTCGATACCGATACCGATGTCGCGAGTAATTTCAATATCGATAGCAATTTCAATTTTGATTGATTCGATTTTGATTGTTGTTGTGCCTTTTGTTGAGATCTCTTCAATTTTGCGCGATATGTTCCTGTTATCCTGCTCTGCTCCTCTCTCTCTCTCTTTATTGTTGTGTTGGCAGTGCCCGTTAATTTAGTTAATTAAATTAGTCTAATTTAGTTTGTTTGTTTTTGGTTAAATGCAAAGTTCTTTTGGTTTTCAGCTTGCCTAAAAGTCCTAATAATATTTATTTTTGCAAATTTCGTATTTATGCCTACGACGCCCGAATAAAAGTACAAAAAGTGAGCGCGCAAAAACTTGTCTGCCAACCGACGCGTCGAACGTTTGCAAGTGAAATGAGAGAAAGAGTCACTCACTGCTGGTGAAAGCGGCGGCAGCAGCAGCAGCGACGGCAGAGCGAGACAGAGCGAGCCAGGAGTTGCGTTACGGTGTTCCGTTCCCGTTACGTTTTCGTGTTCTCCCCTTCGTATGAGTAGCGCCTTCGGCTTCGCTGGCTCGCTCGCTCGCCCTTCGGCTTCAACTTCGGCTTAGCCGGGGGCAGCTGTTGTTGTTCCCGTTGTTGTTGCGCTAGCGATCTTCGCTTTTAATTTCATTCATAAAATGCATATTTCTGCCCTCCTCCGGCTCTCTCGCTCTCCTTTTGGCTCATTTACATTTTCGGCAGCCGCGTGGGCGCTCTTGTTGTTGTGGCATTCCTTGAAGGCACAAAGGAGGAGGAGGGGGGGGGGGGAGCAAAAACAAAAACAATAACAAACCGCACGTCGGCACGTTGGCGCTCTTTGTGTGTCAAGTGCAGCGCCCCCCACGCCCCCGGACTGGCTTAACCCCTTCGCGGGCACTGGACTCGCATGCGGAAATTAAAATGCGCGCCTGAATTAATTTGCATTATTTCAATTATTTCCCCAATGCCGCCGCCAATCAATCAGTGTTCGAATATTGAGGCAAACTTTTGCAAACAAAATGTTGTGCAATTTTCGGTAGGCTGGCAGAGGGGAGGCTGACGGCGCGGGTTGTGTTGTTGCTGCGCTGGCTTTGACAGCAACCTTCGCAGGTGTCGCGAAGGACGTTGTTGGCGCTCACCTCGCCAAACTTTCGCTGCCACGCCTACCTGCACCTGCCTTTAATCCACTGCACACACTCACACACTGCGCACACACACACACTGGGCACACACCTTCGTTTTCCTTTCGTTGCCTTGGCTCTCGACAATCGGGGGGTTAACAAACTGTAACTGGGTCACTAGGACATGTCGAGCGAGGGAGAGAGAGCTATAGCGTGAGAGCAACGGGGAGAGAGAGCGAGCGAGCGCAGCAATTCGGATGCGAGCCAAAGTGCAGGCGTGCGTGCGAGCGAGAGGCGGCGATTGCATGCCGAACAACGAACGGTATTGCAATGCTGGCCATTGATTTTGTTGTATAAGCGCCGCCACACACAGAAAAGAGATAGCCAGTCACACGGACACAGACACACATGCAGGCAGGCAGCTACAGGGTGGACTTCCAGGGTGGACATCGGTGGGAATGCAACGGTTTCTGACTGAATGTAAAGTAAAGAAGCTGTTATTAACCAATTTAATGTTAAATTAAGAGCAAAAAAAATGTATTGCATACTTTTAGGCACCTTTTTAAGATCCTATGTTAATGGTGTTATGACACTGCATTGAGATTTTCATTAATTAGAGGTTTAACTAGCTTTTCATTTCTTAATTTTCGACTTTTAGGTGCATAATAACAAAATTCAGGTTTATTCAGTGGAAAACAGGTAAAAATGAAACTATTGGGGATTCTGTAGAGACTGCTATTCCTGAAAAACTAATATTAATATATGGTCACACTTAATTTTTTTTCAAGTCTTTAAAATCATTTTAGTCTCAGAAAACTATTTTTCAACCGATTCCCATTACCTAAGCCCAACTGTACTTGCACTTAAATACATATTCATCATGTGGGCCAGGATGTAGGCCACACTCACACTCATGCTAGCACTCGCCCTAGCACTAACACACTGACATTTACATTTTCCAGCAGCATTGTTGCAAAGTTTCCCCTCAAGGAGTGAGTTTCCTTCGTGGCCAGGTGGAGGAGCCCTCTCTCACCTGGCCTCGAAAATGTTTTGCTGGCAGCCTATTGCATTTTGCCAGTTCCCAAGCTGTTACCGCCCAGCTTAAGGATGGTTTATCCATCTGCTTACTTATGTGCAGACAAAGCTGATTAAGCAGCTCGGGCAGCCGGAACGAAGGGATAACTGGCGGTTTCGGTTTCGGTTACGATTTCGGCTCGGCTTCATCCGAGCGGGGAATGTGTTAAGGCTGCGAGCGGCGCAAAGTGGCCACAGGAGCTGCAATATAGTATACTTATATGAAGGATATATGGCAGGCAGCAGGCAGCAGGCAGCAGGCAGCCTGGATACACATAATTAAACTTAAACTTTAGTTGGGCGCAAACTTTTGAGACCGTGCCGAGCCCGGGTCCGTATCAGGCTAATAGGGAGTAATAAGCTCGGTTGGCTGGGCATGAATGTGTGTACATAAATTGGCTTCCTGACTCCTCAGCCAGACAAGCATTATTAAATTGAACCTCCCCGGGAAGTTATTAGCTTAAGTTGGCAGGCAGAATCTGCTGAGAATTGGGAAATAACTTTTGCATCACTCATATGCTGTGTGTACGGGGCGTATGCGTGATTTCATTACTCATACGTCGTGTGTACAGTGCGTTTGGGTGATATCCTTGGAAATTATTTAACGTTTCTAACTTAAATGAGAAGTTAAAATTATGGGGGATATGGTAATGGATATATAATAAATAATGGAACAAATCTATCATCAGTTTTGAATTTAAAACATTTTATGGCCTACTTTTGAGCGCTTTTTGTAAGGGATTTGATATCCAAACCGATTGCTGAGGCAACTCTGTAGATATATTAAGTCACCCTTAAGTTTATATTAAATTCAGGTTATTATCCTCCGATCTATGTATCATATCACTTATATGTCGTGAGTACGGTGCGTATGCGTAATATTATAACTCATACGTCGTGTGTACAGACCGCATGCGTGATGTCCTTAGAAATAATTTATTTATAATTTAATTTCTAACTTAAGAACTAAGTTAAAACTATCGGGGATATGGTAAAGGATATATAATAAAATAAAACAAAAAATATAAGAAATTTACAATTAATTTTAAGCCTTTAAAAATTCATTGCATACTTTTGAGCGCTTTTTTTAGAGGATTTAAAATCCACATCGATTTCTGTGGCACCTCTGTCAATATATTAAATCCCCCTTCAGTTTATGTCAAATTAAGGGTAATATCCTTCAAACTATATACTATAAAATAATATATATCAACCGCTACCCTGACATACCCAGCTTTAAACTTTTCTTGGCGAAACTGTGGTGGGTGAAGGATCCTCTCTTCCAAATACGCTTTATAAGTATTATTAACTACAAGGCTCGACAAGTCCTTAACCAAAGGCCGGTGCCTTCTTCTGGCCCTTGAAGACCGGCGGCATCCGCGAGTCCCAGAAGAAGATGTGGTAGATGGACAGGAAGAAGCCCAGGCAACAGAGCCCGCACAGATAGATCACGATCACGAAATAGCGGGCAAAGCGCTCCGTACAGGTGGGCTCGGCGAACACAATCTCCTCCAGCTGCGGGGCCTTGGGCACATACGAGGTGGCACAGCCACTCCGCCGCGGAGCACTGCTGCTGGCCAGGCGCACACTTCGGCCAACGGTTCCCCGTGGGCCCTGAGTCTCGGCCTGGGCTACTTCCTCCTCAGCCGCCGCCGCCTCCTCCGCCCTAACATTCGACCCGATGATGTTGACAATCTTGGCCAGGTTCGCCACACTGGCGGCACTGCCCAAGCCCGCTTCCGGAGTGGACATATCGCGGTGGCTAGACGGATATATGCGGCCTGCCTCGCGGCGTTTCAGCAACTGATTTGATTAAATCAAAATCGGGGCCCCAGGTGACGTGATCTAGTAATAGTAATGGGAATGGGAATGGCAACAAGGGGAGCGGATATAGAGGGTGGCGGCGCAGCCAAACTCTGTGTGGCAAAGCGGATTAATTTAGTGCCTGGCTGTCAACTTTTGATATCGGGGATGGGGATGGTGACAGGGGCATTAAGCTCAAATGCCAGGTGAAACAATGGCGAGAGTGTTGTGCTTTTTGGCGGCAAAGTTAACAGGCCTTAAAGGTTACTTTTCCAACTTTTAAGTAGTCAAAATCTTATTATATTATTATAATAATTATTATTGTAATAATCAACAACCTCACAGTATAATTTTCAACAATAAAAATAAGCCAGAGAATTTACTTTCTTTTAACTAAATTAAATCTTGGCCTTATGTATCTTATTGTTATAATTTTGGCTTGGTATATAACCTTAAAGTTTACTTTTAAACAATTAATAAGTCAGAGAAATAACACTCTTTACGTTACGTATCTTATTGCTATAAATATAGTTTGGGATATAATTAAGTCTACTTTACATATTTTTGTATTATAAAAATATATATATAGTTAAACAACCTCAAAGTTTGATTTTAAACAATAAACGAGAAAGAAAGCTATCTTCGGTAAACCGAAGTTTGTATACCCTTGCAGTCTGCAATTGGATCATTGAAATTCGATCCATTTTGGTAATGTTAAAAGAAAAATGTCAAATTATGTAAATTTTGTAAATTTTACATTTTACATGTAGAGTTTTACATTTTCATATAAATCGACCGATCCCTTCTATGGCAGCTATATGATATAGTTGTCTGATCTTAATGAAATTAAAACCGTAATTCTAAAACTATAAAAAACGACAATATCTCGAAATTTATAGAAATTCGTTGAAAAACAGAGAAGTTAAAATTTTTTTTACATTAATTTCCCCATCATTTCTATGGCAGCTATAAGATATAGTGGTCCGATTTCGGCCGTTCCGACATATATACTGCGTGCTAATGAAATAAGACTATGCTGAAAATTTCAGCCCGATAGCTCAAAACTGAGAGACTAGTTCGCGTAGAAACCGACAGACGGACAGACGGACAGACGGACAGACAGACGGACATGGCTAGATCGACTCGGCTGGTGACGCTGATCAAGAATATATATACTTTATGGGGTCGGAGATGCCTCCTTCACTGCGTTGCAAACATCATGACAAAATTATTATACCCTCTGCAAGGGTATAATAAGCCAGAGAAATGTCACTCCTTTAACTGAACTAATACTAGGCTTTACGCATCTTATATTTATAGTTTGGAATATAAGCCTTATTTTCAGCTGAGAACTTTTCATTAGATTAAGTTTTCTAAATGATACTTAACATATTTCTTATTATAAAAATATTTTTATAGTTTAACAAAGTTTAAGTCTTCAAAGTTTAATTTTAAACAATAAATAAGCCCAAGAAATGACACTTTGTTAAGAAAACTAAATCTTGGCCTTACGTAACTTATATTATTATAATTAGATTTTGGGATATAAGCCTTATTTTCTGCCAAGAACATTTCATTACATTATTTTTTCTAAATTCTACTTTATATATTTTATTATAATACAAATAGGTAATCCTTATTTTCAGCCAAGAACTTTTCTTTATTTAAATTTTCCCAAAAGCCACAGACCTTAATCTTGACTAGAGGCCAGACTCAGTCTGAAAAACCCGACAAAATGCCACAACAACATAGGTTCTTTGGGTTTTCAAATCTAAAATCAGAAAGTAGCACCCCCCGGAATCAGTATCTTTCTACCACTCACCCGAATCTGGTCATCCAAGGGGCCAAGGGTGTTGGGTGATGGCTGAGCGAGCTGGCTCCTCCTAGCCAATGGGGTGCGTGTGCTTGAACACGGGCAGTGGCGGCATGCGCGAGTCCCAGATGAAGAGGTAGTACACAGCCAGGGTGAGGCCCATGCCGCTCACGCCACCCATGTACAAAATCAAAGTGAGCAGGCGGAAGGTCTTGGACTCGAAGAAGTCATCCGATTTGGGCATTTGGATCTCCTCGTCCTTGGCCTCCTTGACCACAGCGGCCAGGTTGGCCATCATGCCCGGTTGTCCTGATTGTGCCATCCTACTTCTCCTTCTCCTTCACTGATCTTCCACGAAAATAACAACAACAAAAAACTGGTAACCGTAACCCGTCTCCGTCTCAACGGGCGCACTGAACACAACTGCCTGGCGGCGGGTCACCGCCATTCTCTGGGCCATTCTCTCTGCTTTGTGCTTTTCTGACTGTGCTTTTTGCGGTTTCTTTTTCGGTTTCTTTGGTTTCTTTGGGGTTTTGTATGGCTGATTCTCGGGGCGCATCGGGCATCGTCTTGGGGGCCACGCCACGCTAATAAGATTCAAAGCCAGTTCCAGAACCCAGAACCAACTGAACCGAACACATCACGTGCTGCGTTCTGTTCTTGGGCGGCGGTTCAAGTTGCCCCAGTTTGTTTTCACTTTTCACTCGCCGCCCAACGAGAACCCATTTTTCCATTGCCCGTTGCCCGTTGCCAGTTGCCAGTTGCCAGTTGCCCATTTCCCAGTCACATTTCCCTTTCCCTTCGCGATGCCGTTTTCCATTCGCTTCACTTCAATCAGTTGTTTTTCTATTTTTCTGTTTTTCTAGGTAGATTCTATATTCATGTTTGGTCAAGGAAATGAAAAGTGACGCTGGTGATTTGCAGGGGGTTTCCAGGAAAAAAAAGAGGGTACTGACGAATGTCGCAGGGTTTGGAGATTCTAATAATAATAATAGTAATAATTATAATAATAGTTATAATGATAATAATACAAATATTCTGCATTTTATTGAGTGAAATATCTCAAATTAATAAGGTTTTAGGAAATTCCAAAAAACGTAGCATACTTTTAAGTGCCAATATAAGTGGTTTGGAAGAAGGAAAGTATGGAAGAAGGAAAGTATTTTAGGATATATTAGCTTTAGAAATATTTAAATACAAGTATTCTAAACTTCCTTTAATTAAATCTTTAAAATAATAGAGTTTTAGCTAATACCGAAAACGTGGCATACTTTTAGGTGCCAAAATAAGCGGCTTGGAAGCTAGGAAAGTTGAAAGTTAAGGAACTTGGGAAATATTATATAAAATTGGAAAGTATTTCAATAATAAATATTCAGCACTTTCTGTATTCTAGATTCCTCAAATTAATAAGGTTTTAAGGACATTTCGTGAATTGTTGCCTTCTTTTTGGTATCAAGATAAGTGGTTTGGAGTTAACAAAAACTAGGAAAGTTGGAAAATTACGAATATGTGAAATATAAACTTGGGATATATTTTAAAAATAACCTTTCTGCACTTTCTGTATTTAAATTTTCTTAAATTTATAAGGTTTTAGTAACTTTAATAAGAAGTTGCATTATTTTTCGATGCCAAAAAATAGGTTTTTATGCTAGGGAAGTAGAAAGAAAAGGATGTTTGCATGAAAAAAGTTTGGAATACAAGTATTCTTCACTTTCTAGAGTTCAATTCCTCAAATTAACAAGGTTTTAGGAAATTACAAAAATCGTTGCATACTTTTAGATGCCAAAATAAGTGATTTCACATTCCCCATAAGCAAACAAAGCTCGAAAAGGCCTAAATATTTCATAATTTATCACAAAAACCTTAAATAAATAATAGAAAACTAATTCTTTTAATATTTCCCCTAATTTAAAGCATTATTTTAAAGAATTTCAAACCCACAGCGATTTCCTGATCTAAAATCCAAAGATTTTCCCTCAAAATAAAGGCGATTCCTTAGTCGAATACTCCCCACCTGTATTTTTATACCCTACCTTTTGCTAGCCTTCCCAAATCCAATTAGCTGCGCTGGGTGTCCGCCACCCTCCAAGCCCCATCCTTTCGGTGCTCTCCAAGCCCTCGCCGCCACCCTCACTGGTACTCGTGCACCTTCTGCACCGGATGGCCGCCAATGGAGACGGGGAACTTGAGGTGGATGTCCGGCATGGTGGAGTCGAAGAAGAAGAGAAAGTACAGGGCCAGCACCATGCCCAGGCCACTGATCCCGCCCAGATACAGGAAGATCGAGATGATTCGAAAGGTTTTGGTCTCAAAAAAGGCTGACGGCGGCTGTTCCTTGGGCAGGGTAACGTCGTCCTTAAGCGGCTCCTCGGCGACTGCAGATGAGGCCATGTCGGGGAGGCTACTGAATGGGGTCTTGGGAAATGTAATCTCTTTTATGGAACCCTCGAATTATGGGTATCACTGAAGGGTTTCCCGAATGACATTTGATTGAGTGATCCCCTTTGATGAGGTGCACTGAGGGGAAAAAGAAACCTTATTAAATGGGAATTAAATAGAGGTTTTTAAGGAAACTCCCCAAATTTCTTCCCTTTTCTTTTTCAAATTAAAAAATTAATTTAAAAAATCTCTCTCTGTGCCGCCTTAGCCATTGTTAATGGGGCTCCCGTCAAGACCCCAGCGGAGAAGCCCCTTCCACACACCTTCGAGGAGGCCATCACCCTGACCGGCGTCGGACGCTTCCACTACAAGCTCCTCCTCATCTGCGGCCTGATCTTCATGGGCGTGATGGTGGAGATCATGGGCGTCAGCCTGATCATGAACCAGATGAAGTGCGACCTCCAGCCGACGCTGGATCAGCAGGGCATCCTGGCCTCCGCTGGCTTCCTGGGCGTCGTCCTTAGCTCGCATGCCATGGGCTTTCTGGCCGACACTTGGGGCAGGGTAACCACGCTGCGGTATGCCTTGACCCTGGCCTCCGTGTGCTCCATTGTGTCTGGGTTCTCGGTGAACATCTGGATGCTGATTGTGTTCCGGTTCCTTACGGGGTTCTTCATCTCCGGCGGCCAGGCCTGCGTCTTTAGCCTGTGCGGGGAGTTCCATGGCAATGGTTCGAGGGTGCGGCATGTGACGCTGCTCTCGGGATTCCTTTGCCTGGCCATGGTCTTTGCTCCAGGTGAGTGAGGGGGTTCACAGGGCGGATGAGTATTTTTTTTATATAGAAATATCACTCATCCGCCGTGTGATCTTTTTTAATAATATTTTTGTATTATTTTTCCTGCTTCGCAGCCATGGCCATTGGCATCCTCCCTCTCCGCATCGAAACCATTGTCCTGGGCATGCGCTTCTCCTCCTGGCGCGTCCTTCTGCTGGCCAACGTCTTCGTTTCCCTGCTGGCGCTGGTTGGCATCTCTACGCTTCCGGAGACCCCCAAGTACCTGCTGGTCCAGGGCCGCGGCGATGAGTCCATGGAAATCCTGCGCACCATCTTTGCCACGAATTCTGGCCGGGATCGGGCGGAGTATCCAGTGCGGGAGGTGGCCCTGGAGAGCGGCGGCGCCAGCCTGGGCGATGTCCATGGCTTCCTCGACGCCGTGCGTCTTGTGTGGCACCAGACTGTGCCGCTCTTCTATCGCTCCCGCCTGTGGCACACCCTGAACATCTGCATCACCCAGTTCCTGATCTACTTCATGGCCCAGGGCATCTTCATGTGGTTCCCCACCATCCTGGACGTGCTGGGCACACGGAATGGCGAGGATACCCTGCTCTGCGGGGTCCTGCAGGGTCTTGATACCAACGCAGCGGCGGCGGATGAGGACTTGGCCTGCTCCGTGGCGGTGGACACCTCCACCTACCAAACGATGATTATCATTGGCTCCTCGTTTGTCCTCATCTACCTGTTCTTCGCCTACATCATTGATTATACGGGAAAGAAGAACCTGCTGAGTGAGTAGCTTGGGGATTGGAGTATCCTAGAGCTTCCTAACTCTCTCCTCTTCCCTCTCCTTGCAGTGGCCTGGATGAGCCTCACTTTGATCTGCCTGGTGGGCCTGCACTATGTGGAACAGTTCGCCTTGGTGGTCATCGCCCTGACCGTGGTCATGGCCATTGGGAACTGCGGCGGCCTGGTCAGCACCATCGCCATGGAGTTCTATCCGACGCACATCAATGCGATGGGCATGTGCTTCATCATGATGGTGGGTCGCCTGGGTGCAGTGGTGGGCAGCAATCTGCTCGGTCGCATGCTCTTCGCCAGCTGCGATGCTGTGTTCTGGGCCTTGCTCGGCCTGGTGGCGTTCCTCTGCGTCCTTGGGTACTTCCTGCCGGAAAAGAAGCCAGCGGCAACGGCGAAAGACGAGAAGGATAAGGAAAAGGAGGAATTGTGATGGTCGCCCTTAACTCTAAGTAGGATTAAGGATCAACCACAAATAGAGCAAAGATCATGCCGATAATTTACATTTTTTTTTTTCAATTTTAAAGTATTCTTTTGATCCTAAAAAAGATCATTTTTTATTTAGATAAGAGGTGCTCAGGTCTACATAATAACTGTGCGTGTGCCGGCAGAGGCTGGGCACGCTTATTCCTTAATTAATATCATTTTGATATTTATTATTTTATTTTATAACCAATCGATATTAAGCTCTAAAACTATTTAATATATATTTCTTCTCAATTCTAATTAGATGTTCACTAAATCGGCTTTAATTTGATATGAAAAATAGGTTCAAATTGACCCTCGTAGGAGGAGAGAGGCTTTGTCTTCTACATTATTCCGAAATACCTCATTGGAGTGCTTAGATTTGGAGCAAAAATCTTCAACTTTAACAAAGAAACGAAATTGTATAAAGTTAAAGTATAGCTCCCACTTTGAAGACTCTAAATATATACTGAAACTATACTTGTATTTATTATCTAAATTATACAAACTTTTATTTTTTTTCTTTATGTATTATTAAAAGAAATCCAATGATGGTTTTGATTGTAAAGTTTCATCAGCATTAGTTTCAATAGTATGTATGGCAGAAACTTGACAAGCAAAATAATTTATTCACAATTACTTAACCCATGTTTACCATTGAGATTTCGCTGATGCAAGTTGACCATTAAAGCCAATCATTTATTCTTAATAATAGTGGCAAATATATATGGAATCTTTTTCTTTTGTGAATTATTTTTTTTTTCTAAAATAAAAAGCTAAGAACTTTAAATAAAATAATAAAAAAATTATAATATACAGATTTTTTTAACAAAATACCAACAACTTGATTTTATTTTATTTATGATACCAATTTTTCTGCGTGCTTTCTTTAGTTGTTCTTGGATTCTACATGAGTGCAAGCAAGACAAACATATGACAAAGTTCTGGGAAAAAAATACTACGAACAAATACCAAACGAAAAACAAATACCAAAAATGGTCTTAAGACAGGGTTGTTGGTCCAATAAGGGATATTGTTTTTAGGTATTGCAATTTTGATCATTAATTGAGGCATAATTTATTATATGTCTTACATTTTTATTTAAACTTTTAATTAATTTAGTTTAATTATTATTTAAAATGTTTTTCTAAAGCATTATTTCCCAATTAGAAGTACTTATGGGCTCGGGGCTCCATACAAGCCTGTCCAAGGTACCTATAGTTCCATAAATAATAGTTTTCTTTCTTATTTTTAATGAAAAACTCTACAATTTTGTTGAAATCCAATGTCTTTGCTATTTTCCATAGGTTAGTTTAGCTTTTTAAAGCCAGTGTGACCATGGCCTGCTAACTGGGTAAACGGCTTGGTAAGAAAACATATAGTGATCCCTTTCTGCCCTTCAACGAATGAACATGTTTGGCAGAGACAGAGTTGTTAGTGTTAGAAAACGTACAAAAGTCGGACAGAAGCTACGAATCTCCACGTGAAGCGAGCATTTTACGCCTGCGCAGCCGGAAAAGGCGGTAAAAGGCCAAGAAAGGGCCAAGGAGAAGCCAGAAAGGTTGCAAATGAAAGCAAGAAAGCAAGAAAGCTAGAAAGCACGTTTATAATATTACAACATGGAGTCTGCCAAGGTAAATGGTGGCTATTCGAAGCCGGGATTCTTTACCGGTAACAACCAGATTGGTGTCAAGCGCCAGGCCGATGAAAGCCTCATGGAGAATCACCAGATCAAGCGCTCGGCCTTGGAGGACATCTCCAACTCCCTAACTTTCCAGGAGGAAGAGGCCACTGGCGTTGCTCAAGTCCCGGATGACACGGAGAACCAAGAGAACAATTATCTTGACCTGATTGAGGAGGAGCTGACCGAGGGCGCCCTCTACGTGTCCAGCAGCTCCAACAGTGACTCCTCAAACCTCTCGCAGCCAGAGCCTGAGTCCACTTCCTCCAACCAGGTGGCTCCCTTTCAGCCATTTCCGCCGGGCTGGGATGACCTCGATCGCAACGATGATCCCCTGCACGCCTGGCCCTACGCCATGGACATCTTCAACTACCTGAGGGAGCGCGAGGCGTCCTTTGCCATCGACGACTACATGTCGCGTCAGGTGCACCTGAGCACCTGGTCGCGTGCCTTGCTGATCGACTGGATGGTGACCGTGCAGCAGGGCTACGGCATGTTCAACGAGACCCTGTACCTGTCCGTGAAGATCGTCGATCTGTTTCTGTGCCGCGAGGTCATCGAGGAGCGGCAGCTGCAGCTGCTGGGGGCCACCGCCTTCTACATAGCCTGCAAGTACGAGGAGAGCGATGTTCTACCTTTGGAGGAGTTGTTGGATATCTGCGATGAGGAGTACGACAACGACGAGCTGCTGGAGATGGAGCTGAAGACGCTGCGCAACCTCGACTACGACCTGGGCATCCCGCTCTCCTATCGCTTCCTGCGTCGCTATGCCCGCTGTGCCAGTATTCCAATACGCACATGGATCCTGGGGCGCTACATCCTCGAGTTGGCGCTCATGGACTATGGAACTGTTGGTAACAGTGACTCGCAGATGGCCTCCGCCGCCTTGTTTATGGCCCTGCGCATGCTCGGCAAGGCTGAGCATCTGGACGAGCATACCTGGGACGAGACACTGGTCTACTATTCGGGCTACGAGCTGGAGGAGTTCGCCAAGATGGTGCCGGTGCTGAATGCCGGACTGCATCGCACCAAATGGAAGGATATGAGGGCCATACGGGACAAGTACGCGCAGTGCATCCTCCACGAGGTGGCTAAGGTGCCGCTGCTGACCAACCAGGAGATCTTCCAGCATAACCCTGAAGTCCTACTTTTGTTTTAGGAAAATACTCCAAGCTAAGAATGCTTTCACATGTTCTATATTTTATAATTAATCATTTTTAGGCTCTTTCTTTTTTTCGAAATTAATATTAAAGGTTTAATCCCTAGCAAATCCTGGCTTCGGTTTATTTCTGGTAAGAAAAATCTCGAGAACGAGAGCAGTCTTGGAAATGGGAAACGGATTAGGTAAATGTTTGTGCCCATTCCTCTGCCGGGCAGCGGCAATGGATGTTGTCATCGGGTGCAGCAAAAGCAGCAGCAGCAGGCACAAGTCGCAGTCGGAGTAGAAGTGGAAGCTACTCGTAGCTGCATTAACATTCCTTCGTTGGGGAGGAGACTAAACGCATTCCGAGTGCCATCGCCATCGCCAACTCCAACTGCTTCTCAGGTTCGAAAGTATTCCCAGAGAGCTTTCGGGTTTGCTAGACTCGACAGGCCATTGATTCTCATTGAAATTATGTCAGAAAACGCTCTTGTCCGTTGATTTGTCCGCCCAAGAGAATATGTCTAGGATTTTATATATCTTTATAAGTTAAGACTTTAAAAGTTTGCTAGTTGGAAATGTTTTTTGGTTAACAAATAATTAAAATATTGTTTAGGTATAAAAACGGAAGCTTCCCTGTCCGTTTAGCTGTTCGTTCAAGAGAGTATTTAATTTTGAAATTAGTTATTTCAAATTGTTTAAACATAGTTCCGGTTTAAGCCTCGTTTACAGATTAAAAATATCGTAAATAATTTACAGAATATAAATATATTAAAAGGAACTTGTCCGTTAAGCTGTCCGCTCAACAGAATATGTCTAAGAATTTATATTTTTGAACGAGTCAAGCTTATAAACTCTGTTATTTAAATAATGTATTCTTAAACAATTCATCAAAATACAAAAAATGTATTTAACGGAAAGCTCCCTTGTCCGTTTAGCTGTCCGCTCAAGAGAATATCTAATTTTAAAAGAGCTTTTATCAAGTTGTTTTCATGTAGTTTCTATGTAGTTCCGGCAATACTGCCTTTTACAGAATATAAAACCAAGGTATTTAAACGGAACTTGTCCGTTTAGCTGTCCGCTCAAGAGAATATATCTGTAAAACTCAATATTCTTTCAACAAAATGTGGAAAAACCCATACCACAAGGATTATAATATACAAAAGCATAAGAAAATAATTCCTTGTGGAAAACAAATATTTCCTTATAGAAAAAATATTTTCAAAGGTAACTTAACTGTCGAGTTCTTAGCCCATTTTCTGTCCTACTTGTTGGCCAGTGTTTTTGTGCGTCTGTTTTTCGTATTTATTCAGCAAAACGGTATTTGCTCCGCCGGCTGGTCACAGTCTGCGTCTGCTGCTGCTGCTGCTCCCGCCGATCCCAGGTAGGCAAGCGAGCAGGCGAGCAACGAAGCAAACTGGCAGCCAAGCAACAAATCGTTGCCAATCATAACACACACGTTGCCACGAAGAGAGAGAGAGAGAGACACTGGGGCAGTGTCATTGCGGATTCCTAACGCCGATTCCGATTCCGATTCCAACTGCAACTCCAAGTCCAAGTCCGAGTCCAATTGCGATTCCCTCTGCCACAATCTCTGGGCAAAAGAAGCGTCGTCGGATCGGATCGGCCATTGATTGCCTAACTGCGCATTTCTCGACTTATAAGGCATTGGCCAGATAACCACCTAACAACTGCCAGCCCCAGTCCCCAGTCCCCAGTCTGAGTGTCAGTCTCGTCTCCGTTCTGGTCCCAATGCCAGTTCCATTAGCCAACGGCATCCATGGCCCATCTGTGGGGGCCGTGAATCCAGTCCGCAACGCAACGCAACGCAACGCAACCCAACCCACATCTCGGCTTGCCAACTCTGGGGGATTCCAACCTGCAGTTCGGGGTCACCGAATTCCTGCTGACAAATTAGACCAGGATCTACGAAGATGATGATACTTGATACTTGGTTACTTGAGGAAACTTACCAAGAACTCTTTAAAGAATCTATAAAATATAGAAATTCATTTTAATGTATTCCCATCATGATTCGGGGTCACCTGCTGGTAATCTTCCCATTCCGGGTGACAAATGGCCCAAGGAACACCCGGCATACTAACCCATAATGCCGGAAAATTAGCATCAACATTAACTCGTCGTCGGAAACAACAATTGCAGAATCAGCGGCCATAATACGAGTACGACACGAGTTCGAGGCGACGATGATGACAATGGCTCTGTCTGTCTGTGAGACGACGACAACAGCTTCATTTGCTTCTGGGTCACGACGGCTGCGGCTGTGGCCGGTTTCCGGGGGCCCCCATATAATCCGATAGAGAGTCGTCGCAGGTGCCGCCGCCCGGCACAAGTCAATCGACCAAGTCCACGCCCAAAATGGAGCAGCATCTGCCCGTCGTCCGTCGTCTGACGAAAATAGTTAAGTAGGCAACTTAGCCAAATTGGCGCGAGGCGAGCCAGGAGGAGCTGAAACCAGAGGAATATATTGAGAATAAAAAATGGTTTGAAATATTACAATAGTTAATTTTAATGTAAAGTACAAGAATAATATTATTTCGATATTTTTAGGCAAAATTAGGAACTAATTCTACTTCCAAGCTCTGCCAACCTTTTAAAATCAAATCTTGAAAGTTCAAATAAAAATATGGTTCTAAAAGAATATTCTATCTAAATTAACATAACCTATGAAAATATTTAAATAAAATAATATTATCATAGTTATCATAGTTAATGTAAATTTAAAATTCAAGAACAATATTATTCCAGCATTTTTAGGCATAATTAGGAGCTAATTCTACTTTTAAGCCCTGCCAACTCTTCATAAATAAGTCTTTAAAGTTCAAATAAAAATCTGATTTTAAAAGAATATATTAAATATATATTTTATGCATTTAATATTACATATTTTATATATGTCACATATTAAATATTAAAATTTTTTTTTTAATATTTATTTTAATGTTCTTTTATGGTAAACCTTTTTTCTCTTTGTGTAGCCTAAGCAGCAGCAATAGGAACATGGATAAAGAGGCAGCGTTAAAAGTGCGTTGAGGAATTACAATGATGACAGCCAGCAAGGAGAAGAGAATAAGGAGAAGGAGGAGAGAATATGGAGAAGGAGAAGAGAATATGAAGAAGGAGGAGAGGAGAAAGAGCAGGGGGAAGAGAAATGGAGCCAGGGAAGTCTGGTGGAGAAGGGGCAGGGGTAAAGTGTGCCGATGCCTGTCATAGAAACGGGCGATGGCGATGTCGATAGTTTGCACGCCAAGTGGGAAGAACGCAAGAGCGACAGAGAGGCCAACTAAGATGCCAAATTCAAAAGTGGACTGCGCATGCGTGGAATGGAAATGAGAACGACGAAGCACAGACTTAAAGAGCTGGAGAATTGGAGAAAAAAAAAGACTTAGTCCTAGAGGAGCAGGAAAGCCAGGACCTGGAGAATAACAAAGGATTAGGGACTAGAAAGCCTGGAGAAACAAAAAATCAGGGACTCAAAAGTCTTAGAAGAATGAAAGAATTAGAGAGTATTAAAGAATCCAAGACTCCAACCAAGACCTGGAAAATTAAATAATCAGGAAACCAAAAGATAAAGTATATAAAGAATCTAAGAGTTAAGGTCTCGGAAGACCTAGAGAATAAACGAAGAAGCCAAAAATCCAAGAACCTAGAGAACCAGAGTCGCCTGGCACCCATGTTGAGCTAATGAAGCAAGCCGCGGCAGAGGACGACGACGCCCGCCAAGTCAAACGTTATTTAATCACAATCGCCATGGTCCCAGATCCAGCTGCAGCTCCAATCCCAATCCCGAGCCAGTCTGGTCTGGATGCTGGCTGCAGAAGAAGAGGCGACAGGTGCTGGCTGCTGGTGCTGCAGGCAGCGGTACGGAATCCAAAGGAATGCAGGCAAAGCACAAAAAAGGCTGGCTTTTAAGTTTGCGTTTTCCAAACTATAAGATACCCATTAGAGATGGTAAGACATCGATAATTATTTAAGGCACAAGGTCAAATAATATCGATGTTGTTCCAGCTCAAAGACGCTTTATAAAGATCAAAGAAATCTTCTAGCTAAAAGTACAAATTTAACATCAACGAATTGGGTTCTTCAGCTTTCTTCTCCCTCAGAGAATCAACATGCCCCATGGCTGCAACATATCTACAGGGTATTGCATAAAAAAAACCCGATGTGGAAGAGGTAGTGGCGTGTAGAGTATGCAGGCGCGACGGCCAATCAATTCTCAGAAATGAAAACGCCGTCTTCGGTGGGTATTACCGTTGCTGTTGTTCTGCTTCTTCTTGCGATTCTTCTGCTGCCGCTGCTGCTGCTGCTGGCTCTTCACTTCTTCTCATTTCTTCGCCTTGTTGTTGGCACAATTGTGCGATGCAACAACAAGAACAACAACACACAGAGGCCACATAAACAGAAAAGAATGCGAAGAAATGCAAAATGCAAACACCACGAACACAACCACTTTCCAAATGCATTCATGGTGTTTACCGTTTAAATGCGCCCAGTTACTGTTGTTGTTGTTGTTGCTGTGGCCAGAAAGAGATGGCGACGAGACGGCAGGCCAGGCAGCAGCAGCAGCCTCTAACAACAAAAAAAAATGTGGAGAAAAGCAGCGAAGAAGGAGAGAAGCCAGCATGGAAACCGTTGCACATCAGTCTTCTTTGTGTCAGTGTGTGTGTGTGCGCGTGAGATGGCGATCTTGCCAATTCCGATTTAAGTTTTTTTTTCGAGGCAGAGAGGCGCGAGCGAGAGGAAACGGAAATTTTTGTTTATTGCTCAAAATCTGTTTTGAATTAACTCTGTTCTGTTCCCATCTTAATTAGTTGTCAACGACAGGCGAAAACTGTTTAACCGTTATTATTGCTTCCCAGACAAATACCCAAAAATAAGAGAAAAAAGTCCGCCGATGTTATATGCACCTTGCGCCAACCTGAAAAGTTGGCTACAATTTTGATGCCCTGCGTGCGAGCCAATTATGCTCAGTACTTTTTTTTGGGCGTTGGGTGTATCGGGATTAGGGTTATATTAAATTGTATTTATTTATTATTCAATAATAGTTAGATTTTTGTAATTAAGAAAATAAACTAAAGAGGAGGGGGTTATTTTTTTGTTTTTTATTTAGAATTTATAAAAAAGAAAATGTTTTTTAAATACTTTAATAGGTAATGGGTTTTATATTTCTTTTAAAAAGAAACCCATCAATTTAAGAAACGAACTAGTTTATTTGCTTACTTATGTTCTCAGTTCACAGGGTATCGCCTGGTCGAGTGCTTTTCCAGCTGTTGGCAATGCTCGCGCCGAAAGTTCAAGTTCAAGTGCGCCAAATTCACAACGCCGGCGTCGACGCCAACACTGGCAGCGCCGCGAGCTTTTTTTCTCTCTCTCTGGTTCGCTCTCCTGCTGGCCTGCTGGCTGCAGGAGATCGCCTAGATTTGTGAGTTGAGGGGGCGGCCAGTGATAGGCCCGATGAACTGATTTTTATTGGCTAGCTATAATTTTTTTATTGGGCCCCCTAATTGGCAGGCGATTCTATGTCATTAGGCCGCTTGATTAGCGGCGCCGCAGCCGCAGTGGTCGCAACCAGCAGCAGCAGCGGCAGCAATAGCAACAACAAGTTTCGGACTGTGCTCATTTGCGCAGCTGCCAACGCAGGTGTAAAAAAAAGCTCGGCGCGCAGCCGCAGTCGACTTCGCCTCTCTTTGTGTGAGTGTGTGTGTGTCTGTGTGCCTTGATTTTCAGCCTCTTCTTGTGCCTCAGCTTCTCTGCCTCGGCCTCTGCCTCTGCTTCACTGCCTCTCTCTCTCCATCTAGGCTTTTCGGCCTCTGCTTCTTGTGCTTCTTCTGCTTCTTCTTGTTCCCGGACAGTTACATTACGAGGCCAAAGAAAGTATCGCCTGGCTAACTCGCGTATTTCGCGTTCGTCGCTCGCCGAGTCCACACGTGCTGCTCCCGCTCTGCTCAGCTCTCTCGAGTCCGTTCGCTCGGATCGTTATCCGTGGTTCCCGAGAGGAGGAGGCTCCACACACCAAAGTGCTCCACCAAAAACCCCAAAAAATTGAAGCAAAAAAAAAATAAAGAAAGAAAAGAAACGAAACACAAAAAAAAGAATCAAAGCGAAAAAGGAAACCAAACCAAGTGTTGCGCCGCAAGTGTTAGTGTATATTTTTTTTTCGTTGTTGTTGCTGTTCTTCCCGATTACCGTTACTCGCAAAAAGAGCGAGAACGAGTAGAAGAATCTACAGTGAAGTGAGTGTTTTTTTTTTCTTGTTTGTTATTGATTCTTCGCAGAAAAACAACAATAGAAGAAACGGTCCTTTTTTTTGTAATTTTATTAATAGTTAGTTTTTATATTACTAATATTTTGAAACCTTTTTTTTTCTGCTGATTACATATACTTTTTGTGTGAAAGAAAAGTGTGGAGTCTTCAGACCAGGATATACAGGCGAGAAGAAAGAGGGGTCTTTCAGCTTTGGCTTCTTCTTCTGCTGCTTCTACTTCTACTTCTAGTGGAGCCGATTAACCAGCTAGACGGCAAATGCAGCCGAGCATTTCATGCTTTCTAATTTTCCCAATTAGCACAAATGCGGCTGCTGGTGCTGCTTCTTGGCTTGTTGCCTCCGCTTTTCTGCCTTCTACTGATTTTTTCTGATTCTCCTCCATCTCTCTGCAGTCTGCAGTCTGCAGTCTTTAAACGTCTTCGAAATCAAAATCAAAATTAAAGCCGCACAGATCCGTGCTCGTGCTGCCTGGCACTTTCCAAAGTTTTTCCCGTGGAAAAATCACAATCATACATACATAATAATAATAATCATAACAGTCGCACGTACGGCGACGAGCGAGCGGTAAAGAGAGAGACCCGCAAAAGTGGCAACGTCATCCGACGACTGTTTCCCACACGCCCAACAGGTGCATCACACACACACACACACACACACCTGTCAAATGGCAACTAATCACCAATCAGGGGCCATGAGCACGCAGCTCCATTCTTCTTCTTCCTCCCATCTCCCTGATTGATTCTCCTCTATTTGCGTTACGTGTTAGGCGCTCCGATTTCACTCGAGTCTCTACGTAAAATTCTACGTTTAAATAATTTAGTAACACTCTCTGATACCTGATACCTGATACCTAATTCCCTTTAACTTTAATGCATTTGCCACAAAATCGCAGACGGAATAACAGGGAAGGAATAAAAGGAATCCTTGGCAGAAACCGAGATTAGACACACACCAGGGCTCTGGACCTTTGAAAAGATTACTTTTTATCGGTAAGTTTGTACCCAGACTGAGTTATGGCTTATATCTTACAATTAAGTCATTACTTTTCAAGATTATTCAAATATATATATTTTTTCTTTATCTTTCTTTTAAATTTATTGAAGAACAATCATAGATTGAG
Organism: Drosophila triauraria; assembly: GCA_014170255.2. NCBI lineage: Eukaryota > Metazoa > Arthropoda > Insecta > Diptera > Drosophilidae > Drosophila > Drosophila triauraria. The sequence goes on along the minus strand of CM024333.1, from coordinate 1,573,616 downwards.
TTGTATTTGGCTAAAGTTTATGAGAACTTAATTTTTTAAACAAAGATTAAGTGGGTTTACTTAAAAGTTCAGCAGGAAGTATAAAAATTAAACATAACATAAATACATTTCATTAATTGATCCTAAGAATAAATATACTAGTATCTTGATCATTAGGATTAAATAACATTAAAAGAAAACAGCCTTTAAAACTAGATTCTGTTTCTAAAAAGAAGTTATAATTATATCTTGATAATTGGATTGAAAAATATAAAAAGAAAACAGCACTAGAAACAAGAATTTTTGTTCTTAAAAGAAGATATTACTTTCCTGATCCTTAGGATTGAAAAATATATTATATATAAAAGGAAATAGAAATAGAAAGAAAGAAAAATAGAATAGAAATAGCCTTTTTTCTGAAAAGAAGATATATTAATATCTTAATTATTAGAAAAAAAGATATAATATAAAAACAGGACAAACAGATAGATTATTTTCCTTAAAAAACATATACCAATATCTTGATCATTAAGAATAAAATATATAATAAGAATACAGCCTTAGAAACCAGTTTCTGAAATATTTAATTAAATAATTGTTCCCTAAGATACCTAACAATTCTCCGTTTCTTACTATGACTTAAACTTAGTTAAGTTAGACACCCTTTTCTCAGTCAAGGACTTTAATATAAAGAGAGAAAAAAATTAAAACAAGATAAGGAGATGCAACAAAGTAGACTTGCCCCAACTTATTGACTTGTTAATTAACCAAGAACCAAGATGATGATGGTTGCCAGAGAGATAACACGGGGATAAGCGTCGAAACAAGTTTATTAATTATTATTAGCATGCAGTTTTGACACCTTGCCCACCACCAAGACGAACCATCATCATCCTCAGCCCCATCACCTGGCGGAGGGGATTAAGTGTTATGACAAGTCTCGTCACTGTCTTTCGCCTGGCACTTGCTTCATTAGTCCCCCTCGGAGCCAGATAAATGGAACAGATCTCTCGAAGTGAGCGGCCGGCGGTGCTAATGCATTTGATCCGTTTTGGAGCGCATTAAATGCACCGTTAACTACTTCGAATTCTAATTAAGCCGATGCGACAATCCAAAGCACGACGCCGCTCTCTTAGTGGCACAATAAACTCAATTCTCAGTTCGCAATTCTCAACTGGCAGCGGCCAAAGAACTCCAAGACGGAGGAGCAAAGCAAACACGCGACTTGGCCATAAATGCAATGCCAGGTTAGCCAGGTTTTTGCCAAGTTGCCAGGTTGCTACCAGTCGTTGTCGTCGCAGCATCTGTGCAACGGCAATGGCAACTATCTCCGACCAGAGACTATCTCTTTGTTTGGCCTTAAATGATTTGCTTTAGCCATTATTGGCTCTTGGACCCTAAGCTAAGCGGCTTTGCCTGATCTTCAAGGTCTCTTCCCCTCTCTTTCCCAGCCACTTGGAATTCATTCATTGTTTGGCTTGACGCTTGAAGCTCGAAGCCAGGCTCCTCTCCCCTCATCGATGCTGATGACGCATAATTTATGATCGACCCAGTAAATTCTATTCCCAGTGCCGCTGCCGCTCTTTCACATCCACATCACGGATACACAAGCCGCTCTCGAGAGCTGCTAGATACAGATACACAGATGTACAATATGCAGATGCGGATACAGAGACGACGACAAAGACGTCGACAAGCCTTTTCTTTTCACAGAATGTTAATTTGTATTCAGAGCCATCATCAAAGAGAGTCGGAGATCTGTAGACGCCGTAGCGTCTCGTCGTCTAACTGTTCTTCGCCTTTCTACAAACATTCCAATAATGAAATGGAAATTTTTCCAATGGCACATATTTCTTTTTTTCGGCTGCAACCAACCAAGCATCCATCTAACCACTCTTTAATCGTTAATCAATTGGGAAAAGTGAGAGTATTAACCACTTATTAGGGATTGATTTCAAGTATTAGATTGAGAAATTTTATTGATCAGTGATTTTTTAGAGGGTTTTTGAGTTTTTCTTTTTCAAAGTAATGTTAAGGAATAATTAATTCCTTACCCATTAATATATTTTTGATTTAAAAACCCTGCATTGATTTCTCAAAGAGTTTTCGAGTGGTTCTTTGTCTAAATAATGTTATTTGGGATATTAGTTTCTTACCTTTAAATTTATCTTTTATTTACAACAACTTGTAGACTTTAAGATTGATTCATCAAAGAGTTTTTGAGTCGTTCTTTTTCAAAATAAAGTTATTTGGGATATTTATTCCTTACTTATGAGTATATCTTTGATTTACAGTACCTGGAAGACTTTAAGATTGGTTCTTAGAGAGATTATAAGGAATTATCTTTATAAATAACCCTTTTTTGATATATTTATTGCTTACCTATGAATATATCTTGGATTTACAACAACTTGTAGACCTAAAGATTGATTTCTCAGATAGTTTTCGAGTCGTTCTCTTTTTAAATAAATCTTTTTGGTAAATTAATTCCTTACCTATGAATATCTATTGGATTTACAACAGTTTGTAGACTCCAAGAATGATTTTTAGAGAGTTTATCTTTCAAAATAAAGATATTTGGGATATAAATATAATATATCTTGGGTTAACAACACCTTAAAGACTTCAAGATAGCTTCTTTAAGATTTTTCAAGTGGCTCTTTTTCATAAAATACAATTTCTTGTTATATTTATTACCATGTCCCATCAATATACCTTTGATTTACAACACCTGGCAGACTTCCCACACCTCACCTTCATTGAATTTCGCCTTGTACTAGTCTTACTCGTACCTAAAGACCTTAATTGCTCTGAACTAGGCCAAGTTTTAGTGTCTTTAAAGGCCATAAAGCTTTCTTCGGAGTGCCAAGACTGACCCGGGGGCATATCAAGTGACTCGCTGGTAACAAGCTGTGGCATAAACAACAAGCCCAATATATAAAGTTGTTAAGCTTCCTCCTTGTGCATCCGTTGATAAGCAGCTGCCTGGAAATATGGCTTTGGACGCGCTCCAAGCATTGTTTCTGCACTTGACTCTGATGGGGATGAGGCAGTTAGCAAGGAGCAGGGAGCAGTTAGCAGGGAGCAGGGAGCAGGGAGCAGGGAGCAGGGAGAGCTCTGGTGTGGCAGTTGTCATGTTGTCGCAGACAAGCTGGCAAACAAAAGTTTCGCTGCAGGGCAGGATTTTGCAGACTGCAATGGGAATGGTGCGGGCTGCGAAAATTTGAATGGCAGCCATAGAGTCGGAGTCCATGTCCGGGGCCATTTGACACGTTCTCGGTCTTTACCAGTCCGTCCATTTTAAATGTTATTCTTTGACAACGGCTGTGGCAACAACTGGGATCTGGGAAAACCATGTCAGAGCTCCTCGTGCTTCTCCCTGAAATTTAATAAAAAGAAAATTTAACTTAAAGGCAACCCTCTTGACTCTTGTTCGCAGCTTGTTTTCGGTCCAATTAATTTGGTAATGCATCTTTTGGCCACTCGTATCCTTTCGTACCAGGCTAATTACGCCAAAATGAAATTGCAAATGCAGAAAAACAAACAAAAAACGTGAAAAAACGTGGAAAAACTCACACGAAAAGTGGACAAACTTGCTTCGGACGCAGAGAGTGGCCAATTGAGGTGGCTAACTCTTGGAGGAGGACTTGGCTTTGGCTGGTTTTGGCGGAACCAGTTTAATTAAAAGAAAGTGAACCATTTAAAAATGTATTTTGATTTGTTTTTTTTCGCTAGCTGCTGCTTTTCCCACATTATCATTAAGCTTTTCACTAAGCCAGCAAACAGAAGCTAAAAATATCTTTAAAAAATTATAAAGAAAACCCGAAACAAACAAAAAACAAGAAATAAACAAAAGAAAAACAAACAAAAAAGATAATAAGAGGCATAGGCGCAGGTGATTTACCGTTGGCGCTGACCGTTATAGCTTTTCGATTCGATTTGATTCGTTTTTGATTCGTTCCGATTCGAAAGTGATCTCCCCACTCGGATCTCCATCTCCATCTCCATTTCCACTTCCATTTCCACTTCCATTTCCATTTCCATTTGCTCGCCAGAAGAAAAGTGAAAACGTAAAACCGTAAGCAAAGTTCGTCACTGATCGCCTTTTTGATGCGACAAACAATTTCTTTTTCTTTTCCATTTCGTTTGCTCTCGATCGCCTTCGATGATGATGATGATGATGATGGCTTTGCCCAGTTAATGAGTGGCCGAATCCGTATCCGAATCCGAATCCAAACCAATCCAATCAGATACTATCTGAGGGATAGCGCTCAGAGTCGGCTCAGGCGGAGCGTGTCGGCGGGGCAACTTCTACTTTTCCGCTCTTTCGCTGCAAGTGTGCTTTACTGTTAATTGCAGCGGCGTCATTAATTAAGCGCCACCAGAGCGTGCAACACGCGGCTGCAAACTCTAAGCTCCGACTCCGATTCCGTCGCCGGCCTGGCTGCGTCGCACTTTCTTTGGCTTAGTTATAGTTAGTCGGGGACTGGAGCGAGGGGCCTCTTCTGGGGGCTGCGAAGCGGTGCTGATTAACCCAATAAAGGTAGGAGCCAAAATGGGTCATAAGAATTTATATAGCTGGGTTCTATTCGTGATATTTATGGGGCTAAACACGTACAGGGTTTTATTTATGATATTTATTGTATTATGAGAGTGAGGGTAAGCCATAAAAGATTGCTTACTAGAGATATATTGGATAAAATCCATAATCCATTATATTTATCATATAATATTCCAGTGAAGGTTCGCTTATACTATCATAATATTTATTATATTTTTCTAGTCCAATTAGGCCAATAAAGATAGCTTAAGAGGGGTGCTATAAATGCTATATGTATTTCCCACATAACCATAGTAAAGATAAAGCTCCAAAGATACCTCTAAAGAAAATTCTAAAGATATTTATAAAGATATAGATACTAAAGATATTCAGTGATTCTATCAAAGTATCTATAACCTTTAAAGTGTTGCGCCTGAGAAAGTATATCAGTTAAGATTATTTATTAGACAATTGTAGTTCTGATTTAATAAATAAATGTTATATCTTCCATATAAATTTTAAGACAAAATTTATACTTATTAGACACTTATATTTTTAATTTTGTAAATTAATTTTATATCTCTTGCATATGAATCCCATACAAAATTATTTTAAAAATTAGCCTAGAAAAAACTAAGACTTTTAATGTAGATGAAATTGCCTCAGAAGATATATCAGATAACAATATTTATTTATGTATTTAGACAACTGTTGCTCTGTTGCTCTAAAATATATATGTTGCATATAAGTCCCGTGAAAACTAAACCTTTTAATGTAGAAGAAATCGCCTTGAAAGATATCTGATTATATCATTTATAAGATACATAAAAGAAATATCTTGCACATAAATCCCATTACAAAAATTAACCTAGGCATGGTAAGAAACACCTGTAGTTCTGGTTCGATAAATAAATGATATATCTTGCATATACATCACATTAAAAAATATTTAAAAAAATTAACCTAGTTACTTCTTCTAATGTAGAAAAAATCTAATTAACAAAATAAACTACCTGCATCCGCTATAGATCTATAAAGATATTAAAAGCTAACTGAGATGCCTAAACTATGCACTAAAATATGTATCATATATAAAGTAAAAGTAAGCCAAGTAAAGTGGCAGTGCCTAGTGACTTCCCACCACCAATAGATATATGCTGCCATATATCCAAGTACAGCTAACCCGGGGACTGACTTCCCACCAACCAAGTGGTATATGTGTGGATACACAGCGATCTCTGTTAGATCTCTGAGATCTCAGAGATCTCTTGGAGATCTCTTAATTGGATGGCGGCGCACATGCAAAGCTACAGTTAGTCTGGCCGCAGTCTGCCGAAGAAGACGGCTTTGTTTTAGGCGCTAGGCGCTAGGCGGTAGGTGCTTGCTTTTTACCAATTTCCAGTTACCAGTTTTCACTCTTTAGACTCTAGACCAAACAAAAAGGTAAAGAGCTAAAAAAAGAAAAACAATAAACCGGAGGGGAGAAATTAATTGGCTCCGAATTAAAGACAAATAAGCATATCGGGCCCCGTTTACCGTTTACTGTTTTTTATGTGTTTTTTTTATTTTCGGAGCCCCGACTCTCTTCATTTACAGTTCTGCGAGAGAATTCTCCGCTGACCGCATTTTTTCGCCTCGCTAAGAATTGAGGGAATGGAAGACGACGCCTCTCTCTCTGGGTCCAGCCTCTGCCTGCCGCCTGTCCATCATCTTTTCGAGCTCGAATTCGAATTCGAATTTACTTTGATTGTCAAAAGTTTCGATTTCATTTTCACCTGCTTAAAGCAAGCCGCGCACCTGCACTCGCCCGGTAAAAGTGGTGGCTTACAAAGGAGACAACAAATGGAATTTTACTTATTATTATTATCGGCATTGTTGCTCTATGTGGGCTTTACTCACTTGCCCGACTGACTGACTGATTGATTGATTGATTGCCGGCGTCTCTTTAATTGCCGCCAGGGAAAGTGCCACAGCATCGGGCGTGTAAATATTTATCGGACTTAATGCCAAAGAACGGAACAAATTCGAAAGTTTTTGCAGCGAAATTTTTTATGGTGGAGAATTCTATGGGTCTTATAAAGCATGAGTAACCTGATCAAAAGGAATGAGATGAATGGTTATTAAATGATAAATTAACACCTCTTACTATTGAACTATAATAGTATATATTTCTTTGGAAAATAACTACCAAAAGACGTTTGAAGTTTGGAGAGTTCTTCTGCCAAGCTTTCTTTGATCTTTCAACAGAATCTGCTTTGAGAAAATAACTTCTCGTACTTTCCCTTGATCAACTTTATTATACCCTTGCAGAGGGTATTATAATTTTGCCATGATATTTGCAACGCAGTGAAGGAGGCATCTCCGACCCCATAAAGTATATATATTCTTGATCAGCATCACCAGCCGAGTCGATCTAGCCATGTCCGTCTGTCTGTCTGTCCGTCTGTCCGTCTGTCTGTCTGTCTGTCGGTTTCTACGCGAACTAGTCTCTCAGTTGAGCTATCGGGCTGAAACTATCAGCATAGTCTTCTTTCTTTAGCACGCAGTATATATGTCGGAACGGCCGAAATCGAACCACTATATCCTATAGCTGCCATAGGAATGATGGCGAAATTAATGAAAAAAAAAATGTTAATTTCTCTGTTTTTCAACGAATTTCTATAAATTTCGAGATAAAGTCGTTAGTTATAGTTCTAGAATTACGGTTTGAATTTCATTAAGATCGTACAACTATATCATATAGCTGCCATAGAAGGGATCGGTCGATTTATATGAAAATGTAAAATTCTACATGTAAAATGTAAAATTTACAAAATGTACATAATTTGAAATTTTTTTTTTATTATTACCAAAATGGATTGATTTTCAATGATTTAATTGCTGGCTGCAAGGGTATACAAACTTCGGTTTACCGAAGTTAGCTTTCTTTCTCGTTTTAATTCAGACTTCGGATAAACCTATCTTTCTTTTAGAATTAAAACATTTGGTATGCTAGATTCCCAAAATATGATATAATTTATTGAAATCTTCCACAGAATTCTTCTCTACACAGTATATTTTCTTTCTTCTCTACACAGTATATATCTTTTCCAATTCTACTATATAATTTTTTATTCAGACTTCGGATAATCTTTTTTTCTCTCTTTTAGAAATAAACTTCTTGCTGTTCTAGATTCCTAACATAGGTTAGAATTTATAGAAATCTTCTACACAATTCTTCTCTACACTGTCGCTCTTTTTTAAGAATCTCCTTTATATTAGGCCTAATTTTCCTTTCTCAACACTGATGATGTCTTAATTAATTAAGAGAATGAAAAATTTAGGGGAGACTAGGATGACTGACAACTACGGTCTTCAGGCTCCAGTCTGCAGTCTCCAGTCTACAGCTTGCAGTCTCCGTACTCTCCACTCTGCATTTTCCAATCTCCAGTGTGTGTGTGTGTGTGTGTGTAGCCAGTCATCGAGCCTCTCCGACATCGTTTGCAGGCACCTCAATTTGCGAAATGGCGCCCCCGGGGGTCCGTCCGCTGATCGAATGGATCAGAGTGAGTGGCAGTGTGGAGTGTGCGGAGTGTTTTTGGGAGCGGGTCCAAGTTCGGGCTTGTGGGTTCAGCTCCAGGTTCGGGTTCAGGTTCAGGACCAGCGAAATTGCTCGACTGGCCATTTATTAAATTTCAATTTGTTTATGGCTTCTTTTCGTGGCCGCCATTTCACGTGGCCTGGCCAATTTCGGACCAATGGTCGCCCGGGGGCGTTGGGTTAAGTGCGATCTGGCCCCGGATACGAGCACCGCGCTAATGACGAGCATCGACATCTTTATTACCCCAAACGGGCCCCCTAAAAATATATAAAAAAGAATTGGAAGGAGAGGAGAGGAGAGCCTTTAACAATTGATATTTAACATACGAATTGGTCGGAGGACGACCACGACAACGATGACGATGATGATGATGATCTTGGGCCGCCCCACCAGTAAAGCAATTAAGAAGTCTCGAAAATTGGGCAAGAAGAAGGAGATGGGGGTTCAGGGGGAGAGAAGAAAGGAGAAGAAGGTATGAAATTCTTCAGAAAGAGAAGAAAGGAGAATATGGAATGAAATTCTGGGGGAAAATTCTTGGGAGAAAAGTTCCTGCACTTGCTAAATGGGGTTTATCGATAAAAATAATACAAATCAATATGAAACTGTTCTTAATATGTTGTTTATATAATTTTTAAATAAAATGAACTTAATTTTAATCCTAAGAAATCAGCTTTGCCATTATTTAAGCCGTTTTAGATGTTTTCCTTCAAATTATTAAGTTATCGCATTAATCGATATATTAGTCGATAAATTCAATGAATTATTTGATTATTAATATGCGTAGTGGAAAATTTGGGATTAGGAATTTTGTATAATATTTATAAACAAAGAAATAAGTTGAACCATTGTTAGTTTTGCAATATCTTAAGCCACTTTAGATGTATTCCTTTAATTAATAAATTTATCGTATTAATCAATCACTTAGATCGATATATTATCGAAAATATTAAATTAATCATTCGAAAAACGGAATATGGGGACTTAGGATTATTTATAAACCAAGAAATTCGTTTAATACTTTATAGTTTTTACTTTTTTTAAAGCCCCTTTGACGTATCCCTTTTATTTAATGATATTATCGTAGTAATTAATCGGTTAGCTTGTCTTATTATCGATAAAATTAAATAAAACATTCGATTAATGATATGCATGGAGGAAAGTTAAGGATTAAAGGTGTTTTCCTTGATATATCGCCCTATATCCAACCAACCGATTAACGATAACTCATTTGGCAGCAGTCATCGCTGCAATCGATTACATTTTGGGCCTCAATCCAGGGGATCAAGAGATCAGGAGGCGACGGCCATCGTTCATGGCAATTGCTGCAATTTTCGCAATTCCGCTTAGCGTGGATCACGACTTTCGCTCCTTCAACCTGTGTTCCCAAAAAAAGCCAACAAATTCGTGCCTCAACCCCTTGCGATTTCTAAGCAGCATTAAATATATTTAAATTGGTTAATTTGTGGGAATTAAATTAATTAAGATGGTGTGCAAAATGGGTGAATAATGCAAATATAAGTAGCGATGATTGGATAGAATAACAGAATAACACAGTGGAGTGAAAGCGATCAAATCAGTTGTTGCTTGCGATGCACAGTGGGGTATTGGACCCCAAAAGTGGCGATCAAATCAGGTGGGCATATTTTGGATGGAGCCTTTTTTTTTTCTGTTAGATATGATAAAACTAAGTAAAAAAAAGTAGTTTGTTTTTAAGTTAAAGTTTTTTTATTTTTAAAATTAAAATTAATTTTTCAAAATTTGTTTTAGTATGAAATTGTTTTTGTTTTTAAGAATTTTTAACGAAATTTTTATTTAAGAAGTTTTAAATTATTCTAGATTTTAAGGAAAAATTTGATCAAAATCGGACTACTATATCTTATAGCTGCCATATAAAAAATAGTTTAATTTATTTAATTTAATACTAAAAATACCAAATTTTTAAAAAAATTTGATTTTTTATTATGTATTAATATTGACTTAATAATCTCACCAAATTTTTTAACATTAAACAACTAGTTTTTATAAAAACTCAAAAATGTTCAAAAAAAAATACTAAAAAAAGACAAAAACTGTGTTTTATTTGGTATTTTTAGTCAAACCCCTAAATAAAAAAAAAAATATTTTATTTTTATATAACAATTTATTTATTTATTTAATTTCGCTTTTTGGAAATCTTTTATTTGTTCAGTCTTCACTAGATTAGTCGCTATTTGTTGAAGTTACCTCATGGGCGCCAGTACTGATCTCGGCGGGTTTTAGTAACTCAGCTGGCAGCGCAATGCCTGCGCTTGTTGTATGCGCGCATTCGGCATTCCCGCTAAAATTTGAATTTAAACATATTTGTGCAAAATGTGCAAAATTGTGTGAATGAGGCGTTTAAGCTGAATATCTAGGAATAAGACCTCGTTTAAAATATCGCATAGGACCGCGTGGCGCATTACTTTTCTCTACCTAAAGTTAACAAATGTGGACTTTTTAGCGCTTTTTTTGTATTTTCTATAATTTTAATTACAAAACTGAACGTAAGAATGGTAAAAAATATTTAAAAATTAGTTAAATATATTATCTTAGAGACTGCATAACTTTTTGGGGTATATATTCGTTTAAGTAAACAAATTTTTCTTTTCAAAATGCTCAAAAAAGTGATTTTTTTTATATTTTTAAAGACACCGAAATTTTTTGGCAACTTTGACAACCGATTTCTCAGCCTCTGTTAGGTTAACGAGAAAACTGTATATACGGTTAAATGCAGAATTTTATGTATTAACAAGATAATATAATCAAATGTATCGAACGCAAAAATCGTTTTTTGAATTAATCGCCACTTTTCGGGTCCAATACCCCACTGTGCGATGGGGGAAAATCGCGTTCCATTTATCATTTCCACTTTCCACCATTAATTGTAATTAAAATTGTAAAAAACATTGTTAGATCTGTGTTTGCTGCCCACTGTGTTTAGCAGGCAAAGAGAGAGAAATCTAAGATAAGACCCCTTCGTTTTTATTTTGTTTTTGGTTTCTTTTGCGGCAAATTCTAACACACAAGCCATTGAGGTAGTCCCACGTTTTACGATTATATACTATACCTAGTAGTAGTACCTGTGATTAAACAAGATCTCTCTCTAACCTTGCACTTCCATTTCCCCCTTTTGTGTGTTCTTTCAGATACAAATCCGATCGCCACGCCGCCAGCGTCATGTGGAGCCCACAGAAAGGCCCTACACGCCTGTGGGACCTAAGACTTAGTAGCTGTATATTTATCTTACACTTAATGGTGAGTAAAACAAGCTCTCTACATATATATTAAGTATTATCTGTAGTATTTGGTGTACACAATTTGGTATCTTATCTGAGTTCGATTCTGATTGATAAACAAATGTTTGTTTGAAATTAAACGAATGGCAAGTTCAAGTTTGTGGCGGTGATTTTGCAATAAAGAATATTTGTTATAAAATGGAGGTTAAGGTATCTATTTATGGCCTATTAAGAGACGGAAAGTGATCAAATTTAAGCGGATATATGATATAATTTAAGTTTAAAAATAGATTTAGGTTTTGAGGAACTAGAAACGTAAAAAAATATGTCCTAAGGTATCAATAACTTTTCAGAATTAATGTTATTTCCTATTAATGATATGTGATACATTTTCTATAGTTCTGGTAATTCCAATCTCCTAAAATTTATTTGGAACTGATCAGATTTAGTCAAAAATATGATATAATTTAAGTTTCAAAATAGATTTAGTATCTGAGGAACTAGAAATCTTCAAAAATATGTCCCAAGGTATCAATATCTTTTCTGAAATAATGTTATTTCTTATAGATCATCGTATATAGCTCTGGTAATCCCTTGAAGGAACCCGAATTCTTTTGGAACTGATCAGATTTAATCGGAAATATAATATAATTTAAGTTTACAAATAGATTTAGGATCAGAGAATCTAGAAAGCTTTGAAAATATGTCCTAAGGTATCCATATCTTTGAGAATTAAGATCAAATCTCATAGAAGATATGATAAATATCATAATAATAATAAGATTAATCCCTTAAAAGAACCCAGTCTCTTGAAATTCTTTTAAAATTAATCAGATTTAGCCAAATAAATGTTAGGTTTATGTTTCCAAATTGATTTAAGAACTTGCTGCCTTAAAAAGAGTTCTCAAGGTCTGAATATCTATTCCAAATTAAGATCAAATCTCATAGAATACATAATATCTATAATTTATAGTTCTGTTAACCCCTTGAAAGATCGCAAGCCCTATGAAAACCCCTTAGTTCAAACACCTTTTGCTTCATTTTCAAAAAACTGCGTCGGATATAATATCAAGAATAGTAGAACCTAAAGCTAACAAAGTCGGGCAACTGGAACCACCTTAGAAGGTCTCGCCCACGGGCTTGATGATGAGCTCATGGATCTGGACATTGGGCGGGGTCTGGATGCAGTAGCTGACGGCATCGGCCACATCCTCAGAGCGCAGCATGGGCAGATCGGGGAAATTAGCCAAGACGTCCTTGTCCACGATCTCGGTGTCGACGGCGCCGGGACTGATGCTCTAAAAGAGGAAAAGAAAGGGGGTTTAATCGGAGTTACTACTGCTTCCTGATCGATCAAGGACTAGGACTCACAGTGATCTTGGTCTGGGTCTTGCTGTTGTGGAACTCCTGGCGCAGCACCTCCGTCAACGCGGTAAGGGCATGCTTCGAGGGCGGATACATGCCCATGGTGAGGCCCGGAATAATGGGCACTTTGTGTCCAGCCACACTGTTGACGATGAGGACATGGCCATCGTTGACCTTGCGGCGCTGCAGCGACTGGAATGCCTCCCTCGTACACCACGACACGCCCAGGACATTGGTGTCCAGAATGGCCTTCAAAGCATCCGAATTTCCGGCGAAGGTGATGCCCATGCCAGAGCGAACGATGCCCGCATTGTTGACGAGAACATCGGCGCCACCCAACTCGGCATCGATCCAGGCAAAGGCATCGATCACCTCCTTCTCCTGGCTGACATCGCACTTGCGCGGATGGAAGCGCTTGGCCTGATCCGCCGGCAGCGAATCCCTGAGCTCCTTGAGACGCTCCTCGCGGCGGGCCAGGCCCACGACGACCAGGCCCTTGGCCACCAGATCGCGGCAGCAGGCGGCTCCAATGCCCGAGCTGGCGCCGGTGACGACAGCAACGCGATTCAGCCAACGATCCATAATTGTTTGGGTTTTGGTTTTGCTTTTTTAATTTCTGGAATTTCCGGGTTTGAGACGCTCGCGATCTGCTCGTAAACTGCTCGCTCGGACCCGATCCCCACTGGCTTTTATACGCTGGCCCCCATCCGAGGCGGGGCCGAGTGCCCACTCGGCTGCTATTTCACCACTGGAGGAGGAGAGTCGGTGAGCAGCCGAGTGCCAGAGCGGCAGACCGTCGGAGAGGCAGAGCCAGCCGGCACTTGGTCTGTTTGGTCTGGTAATGATTCTATCTGTTGCCGTAACCGTGACTCGGCGGAATTTAGTTCTAGAATTAGCCGAGAACCGAGTGATAGCCGACGGAGCATGAGTGGGATTCATAGTGGCTCAGCATTATTAGGGGGAGGCAGCCGAGTGACGGCACACTGGGGCGGCATGCGGAATCACTCTGAATCTCTGATACTCGGCACTGGGTTAATTATGGACTGATTAACCCTAGAGTGGCTGTGCTAGGGCCTTGGGGTAGGGAACAAATTGTATTTATTTATTATATTTGTATATTATATTTATATGTATATTTTACTTATATTTATATATTATTTTTACACTTATTGATTCTATTTATATTTAAATATTATATTTCGATTTATTTATTGTTCAGAACGAACACTGTTATCAGATAGATATATTATGTATATGTATATATATAAAAACGTGTTCTTGTTCGAACAATATTTGTATTTATATTTAAATATTACATTTATACTTCTATGTTATATTTATATACTAAGTATATTTATATTTACACAATATATTTACATTTATTTATTATATTTAAATTCGTCTATTACATTTATCATATTTTTTGGCAAAAAAAAATACATATATTAGTGATGCCCAAGCAAAAACTCTGCCGATTCTCTGCCGCTACACAGTGTAAACGTGACGTGAGCAGCAGCAGCAGAGAAGAGAGAGAATGAGAGGTCGAGTGTACGGTTGCCAGAGCAGTGCAAAGCATTAAATTTGAATGCTTTGCACTGCTCTGGCAACTGCAACGTCTCGCGCGAAGCCAACTTCGTTTTTCTTTTACGCACACAAATGCAAGTCATTGTATTTGTGTGGGCATCACTGACATATATCTTGGTTTTTTCTGAAGAAAAAGTAACTATTAATTAATATATATTCAAGGTAGTTTTTATAAGATTTTATTATATTATTATTATTGTTAAATTTAATAGTTTTTCTAGTTTAGAAAGTTTAATTTCATATTCCTAAGGTATTAACCTATGGTACTTACTTGTAGCTATACAATTTGTTTAGTTTTTGTAGCTTTTTTGTGAAAAAAGAATCTGTAAGCATTTCGCGTATACTGTCCGTGGGCCGGCAGAGGCTGGGTCGATTTATATTAATATTAAATTTCCTACCTTCCTGGGCGAATAATCTTAACTGTACGAACAATCTGTACTCTTTCTTCAGAAAAACATTAAGAAAAATTAATTTTTTCTGAAGAAAGAGTAGAAAAAAGAAAGATTAAGAGAAATATAATTTTTCTTGAAGAAAGAGTGTAGATTTATTCATATATAAATTAGGTAAGTAAGTAAGTTTATGTAGCATATTATTCCTAATTAATTTAAATAGTTTTTTACATTTTTAGGGTTAAATTTCACATTCTTGAAGTATTACCCAATGATTCTAGCTTGTAGTTGTAAAATTAAATTCGTTTTTGTAGCTTTTTGTGTGAAATATATTCTCTTAGAGGCAAATACTATACAAATACTTTATTTGTGATGATCTTTAATAGTTTTCTAATAGTTTTCTATTTTAAGAGATCAATAAAGAGATCAAATATTAAGAAAAATATATAGATAACTTGTTAAATATATTCCAAAAGGAGTACCCGCTCCAAAACCTCCTCCAAACCATCCTAATTTCCACTCTCAGCCCAGACAAAGTGGCACCGGAGCTCTCTGTGTGCTTCGGTATCAATATATATTATTATTACAATTATTATTATTATTATTATTGCTATTATTATTATATATACAACGACGCGCGGCCATAGCCATTCCAGTGCGGCAACTTTTCCGGCGGGGAAAATGCAAATTCCATTGGTCATTCGCCACTTGCCACTTGCCACTCGCTTTGGATCTGAAACCCAAAGCTGATCCAGGCGGCGTGTGGCAAGGCAAGGCAGTTCTGGGGCAGGTATCGGTATGCAAATGCCAGCCAGCTCTCTGGTCCAGCTTCGAGTCCAAGTCCGAGTCCAGGTCCAGATCCAGACCAGTTCCCCCGAAACGGATGAAGGCCAAGTGGAATTCGCTTTCCCATTTCGGTTTGGCCTTCATTGGAGGAGGCTTCGGTGGGGGGCAGGGAAAACTGGCGGCCACGGCGACTGCGAGGACTGGATTTCGTTTTTATTGGCAACACGTTTGTCAGGTGCGGCAGGTGGCTGGTGGCAGGTGGAACCGTTAGCCCACCCACAATGACTGGCAAGGGGAGGAGCTTCATAAAGAAAATAAATATATTCAGATTTCTTTCTTAAATTAAATAATATAGTTTAATTATGGAAAAAGTTTCTTAAATCTTTGCAGAATTTTGTTAAGTTCTTTTGGAAAAGAAATATCTTTATAGGGGTCTTAAAAAATCTAGAAATATATTTTTAAAGGTCTTCAGGAGTCTTAAGAAATTGAAAGATAGAAGCTTAGAAAGTTTTAGTTAGTTTATCTTTATTTTTAAGTAAATAAAGTAGGTTTTAGTTGTGTTTATATATTTTAATATATTTCTATTTATTTCTATATCGTTTTATATATTTTTATATCTATTTATTTATTTTGGAGTACATTTTACATACTTTAAAATATTTTTTATATATTTTTATATATTTTTTAAATGTTATATATTTTTATTTTTATTTTATTTCCTATTTAATCACAATTTCTCTCTTTTCGAATTACAGTTTAGTTTAGTCATAGCTGGTAATGAACTGTGGCCCATGGATCGGCCGGATGGCATGCCCAACATAGTGTCCCTGGAGGTGATGTGCGGCAAGGATCACATGGATGTGCATCTCACCTTTTCGCATCCCTTCGAGGGCATTGTGAGCTCCAAAGGTATGTTCCCATTAAACCAATTTGAATTATAAATCTTAATTAATTTATTATATATTTTAAACAGGACAACATAGCGATCCGCGTTGCGTGTACGTGCCGCCCTCCACGGGCAAGACCTTCTTCTCCTTCCGCATCTCGTACTCGCGCTGCGGCACCAAGCCCGATCTGAATGGACAGTTCTACGAGAATACGGTGGGTATTTCCTACTTTAAATTAGATCTCAGATAAGATAATGGCTTCCTTATCCCCCTCAGGTGGTGGTGCAATACGACAAGGATCTGCTGGAGGTCTGGGACGAGGCGAAACGACTGCGTTGCGAGTGGTTCAATGACTATGAAAAGACCGCCTCCAAGCCGCCGATGGTCATAGCCGATCTCGATGTTATTCAGCTTGATTTTCGCGGTAAATACTTGAAAAATACATTATTAAATAGTTATTAAATATTAATTATCAATTAAATATGCTTTCCAGGCGACAACGTGGACTGCTGGATGGAGATACAGCATGGCAAAGGGCCCTGGGCGCCGCCTGTTAGTGGCATTGTCCCGCTCGGCTCCACGCTGACCTTGGTGGTGGCCATCAATGACTATCGAGGTGGGTTTTGGGTGGTTTTTAACTTAAATGTTTCCTTATATTTATATTTTAAACAACAAATTTGATTTTGAAAGCATTTTCCTTTACTAAATATATTTTTTTAAATATGTTGCATACTTTTAGACGCTTTTATTAAATGATTTCACATCTTTGGGGATTTCTTTATCTATTTTTAACTTAATATTTCACCAAGAGAGTTAATATTCTAAGAATTTAGGTAAAAAACACATTTTTTCACTCAAAATCTTAAAAACTAAGAGATTTCTTAAGAGTTTCCGTTTAATATTACTCATACGACATGTAAACTCTTACAAGAATCTTTAAAAATATTTAAAAAAATGTTTAAAATGCCTTAAAACTTAAAGAAATATGTAGAATTCCATGATAATAATATTTAAAAATATGTTGCATACTTTTAGACACTTTTATTAAATGTTTTCAAGTCTTTGGAGGTAATATTACTCATACGACATGCAATCCGACAAAAAATCGATAAAACATCCTAGAAAATATGCCTTAAAGTATTAAAAAAATGGTAAAAGAAATGCCTAATATTATTTCTCCATTTTTCTTAGATTTTCCTGTAAAAATTACTCATACGACATGTAAACGCATACAAAATCGATATAAATTCCTACAAAATCGCCTTAAAATACTTTAAACCTTATCAGAAATATCTATTAACCTGTCTCCCTTCTTTTCCCAACCCCTTCCAGGCGAATTCGACATGAGGGTCAAGTCCTGCGTGGCCTCCGACGGCTCTGGGCATGTCATCAACCTCTCCGATGAGTTCGGCTGCGTGCTCCGCCCTAAGATGATCTCGCGCTTCCTGAAGGCCCGCGCTCCCGACGAGCGCGCCACCGTCATCACCTACGCCTTCTTCCACGCCTTCAAGTTCCCCGACGCCCTCAGCGTGCACATCAAGTGCAAGGTGGAGATCTGCCGCCACGGCTGCCTCGATCACTGCCAGAACACGGGAGCCGGCGGCGGCGTTGGTGCCTCCAACGAGGCCTTAGGCCTGGGCCTGGGCCTCGGCCTGACGAATGCCAACGAGCGCAAGGATGTCCACATGTCGGATGCCATGGGCAGCAGCAGCAATGATTTATTGAGGGATTTGGCCCTGCCTCCACCACCGCCGGGCGGCCATGGCCTGGGCATGGGCATGGGCCTGGATCACGACATCTTCTACGAGGACATCATCCATGATCACAAGCAGACCCTAGGCGGAGCTGGTGGGGATTATGGCGGCCATGAGAGCAAGAGCAGCAGTGGCGGCGTCAATCTGCAGCCAAGACCCGTGCACGAGGACCCGGAGGAGGCCGATCTGTCGGATTTGTTTGGTGACGAGGATCTGGCCGACCTGGACATGGAGGGCGGCGACGGCGGCGAGAGGTATTTAGGCCTGAAGAAGAGCGGCAAGTTCCCGCATGGTCCAAGGCAGCTGGAGGCCCAGAAGCGCATGGGTGTGCCCATGGCGGGTCCCCGCTCCCTGGATCCCTCGAGGAATCACCAAGAGCATGAGGAGGTGCCGCGTCCGGTGTACAGGCCACAGGCGGAGGCGCTGAAGAAGTCGCAGGCGGAAGATCACATTGATTTGGACCAGGAGGAGGAGAAGGAAAAGGAAAAGGAGAAGGAGCCTAAGAAGGAGCAGGACACTGCCCACCGTCGTCGCCGCCGTTCCCTGGTCATTTCCGATCGCAAGGTGCGCAGCGCCGACGTGGGTGTCAGCGGCCTCTACGATGTCATCTCCGAGGCGGACCTGGCCTTCTCCCCAGACTCCAAGCAGGAGGCGGTGACCGTCTTCCAGGGCAAGATCAGCGAGGAGGTGGTCTACGGCATCTGTATGCCAGTGCCAGGCTTCAGCATCCTCTTCATAGTCGTCATCTCGGCGACGATTGTCTCGGCCTTGGTGGCCGGCTCCCTCCTCTATCGCTATCAGCTGCAGAAGGAGGCTCTGGAGAAGCAGACACCCATGCCCGTGCCGGGAACCCTAGCCTCCTGGATGACCCTGCGTCTCTTCCGCTTAAGGCACATGCAACAGCAGCAGCAGCAGCAGCAGCAAGTGCAGCAAGTGCAGCAGGTGCAGCAGCAGGTTCAGCAGCAAGTGAGACCAGCGGGACACGAGACGATCCAGTGATGGAAGCCAGGAAAAGCGAGGAAAGAGAAGGAAACCAGAGTCGGACCAGAGTCGAAATCGAAAGCGTTGTCCCCGCTTATTATTATTATTATTTTTTTTTCCCGGGTTGTTTGTTCAGAGATCGGGCAGCAAGGCAATACTCGAACGGCTTCGTTTAAGATTCGTTTTTGGTGCTGAACGTTTCATACATTTTTTTTCGGGTGCATTTAGTTGTTAAAAATCATGGAAAATCAAGGAAAAATCTTAGAAAATCATTTAAAAACATAAAACAATCACAAACAAGACACAAAAAAACTCACAAAGATAAAAAACAAAAGACACGAGATTGAGAAACTCCTGACACAAGGTGCTCAAGGTTAAGGAGAGATTGGATGCCAAGTTTTATAGCTCGCATCCGCCTAGGCCTAAGGGAACTTATTTATTTATATTTATACATACTTATTATATATTATATTTATATAAAACAGTATATAAATTAATATATATGGAAATACCTATACGATATTAGCTGTAAGCCAGGAGCGGTATGGAAATTTTGCAAGAACTTGTTTTGTTTTGTTTTTCTTATTTTTTTTTATTCTCCTGTCTGTCTATTATTAATATTAATATTATTTATTATTGTGTATTATTGTGTTCTTTGGCAACGTTTTTGGGGGACAAAAATTTAGTTAAATTCTACCGCTTACTCGAATCATTTAGCCAATTCGCATTATCATGTTTCCATCAAATTCAAATTAAATTAAATTAAAAGCTTACAGAAAGAGGAATTACTTTGCAGGCTTGTTAAAATCTAAGTTCCAATTTTGTAACTGACAAATTGACAAATAAAACTAGTTAAGTTGAAAATAAAATCAAGGGGTTGTTTATTTATTTATTTAAAAATTAGGAGATAAAGTGGAACTCTAAAAAAACCATTACTCCCAGAAACTCACTTAAATCAATGCTAAAAATAATCATAACTAAGCCAAAACACCCTTAATTTCAATTCGGAAAGCTGTTCTTTGTTTGTTTTTAATAAAATAATAAAACTGCTTACTAAGTTTGGAAATTTTTAAAAATTATTTTTCGGATCAATTTTTTATAAAATTTTGAAAAAATCAATCAAAATTTTTTTTCAGATATTTTTCATAATTTTGATTTTAAATAATTAGGGTTTTAATGGCGAATCGGAAAATATGCGTCTTTTGGCTATCACTCACTTTTTGGCCATAATATGCCCTCAAGAAGACCCCAAAATTGACACATTTTTGGGTTAAAATAAAAAAATTTATTTTTTTGACAAGTCAAAGCTAAAAATATTCATAACTAAGTCAAAACAGCCTTAATTTCAATTCGGAAAGCTGTTATGTATTAGTTTTTACTCAAATAATAAAACTGCTTATTCAATTCAGAAATTAAAAAATATTAATTTTTGATCGATTTTCTAGAATTTTAATGATGATGAAATTTGAAAAAATTGGACAAAATTTTTTTCCCGAATATTTTCAATATTTTATTTTTAATTAATTGAGATTTAAATGCCGAATCCGAAAATATACGGCTTTTGGCTATAAATTGATTTTTGGCAACAATATGCACTCAAAAAAGACCTTAAATATACATTATTCACATATTTAGGGGTTTTTCAATATCAGGCAAACAGCAACAGCCAGCAAGCAAACGGCAGCAAGTGCATAGCGATCGATCAGCTGTTTGCTCTCATCTCTAGGCTCCAACTAACGGAACCCTTTCCAGTTGTCTGTCCCTCCTTGGACCAATCAGAAACCTTTCTTTACGTTCCCCTCTGCTTAGAACCGTTACTTCAGAATGATTTAATCGGGTGAGTAGCAGCTTGCTGTATTTTCTGCTCGCCTGGTATGCAAATCACGGATTTAAAGAATTTATAAAGGCGAATTCCTTTAACTGGGACCCAATTGTTGTTGGACTTGTTGTTATATGTAGCAAAAAAAGGTGGTCCATAAATTACTATTCATTTGCAATGCATATCTCACCTATCTGGGGTTTTTCAATACCAGGCGAACAGCAACAGCCAGCAAGCAAACAGCAGCAAGTGCACAGCGATCGATCAGCTGTTTGCTCTCATCTCTAAGCTCCAACTAACGAAACCCTTTCCATTTGTCTGTTCCTCCTTGGACCAATCAGAAGCCTCTCTTGACGTTCCCCTCTGTTCAAAACCGTTACTTCAGAATGATTTAAACAGGAGCGCAGCCGCTTGCTGAAGGTTCTTCGCGCCTTGTATGCAAATCACGGGTTTGAAGAATTTGTGGGGACGAATTCGTTTAATTGCAACAAATTTGTAGTTGGAATTGATAATATAAAGTGCCTAAAAGTATGCAATTTTGTTTTATTTTTCGGCCGCAAAATTTAGAATTTATTAACTTACTTACTTTATAATAAGATATATTTTTCTCTTCCCTTAAAACAATAAAACTCCTTTTGTTTTCTTTTTTTTGAGGGATTGTAAACAATTTATTGAACACTTTTCTCTTCTCTCTTCATTCGCTTGGCTCGGCTTACAGAAGTACACAAAAAAAATCGAAGATATATTATTTATTTATTTATATATAAGGCGGTGTGTATATATGTGCGGGTATGTATGCGTATATATATAAATCATTAATCATTATGCAAATAAATAAGTGGACTACAAGGCGTACTAACTGTTATTAAGTAGATCCAAAGGTGGTCGGGGCAAATGGCTGACAGAGGCTGAAAAGGGATTCGTATTCGGATTCGGATTCGGATTCGGATTCGGCTTAGTCTACGGCTTAAAGCGCTTAAAATATTTAGTGACTAATTCAAGTGTGTGTATGTGTGTGTGTTGTGTGTCTTTTTGGGTGTTAAATAAGTGTAAGTGTGTGTTGTGTGTTGTGTGTTGTGTCTACAAAGTCTTAAGAGAGAGTCTTACGAGAAATACTCTAAGTAATGGAATATATATCGGCTCAAATTGCTACAAGAGAAAGCTACAAGTGACAGGGACCTATAAGGGTTAAGGGTTGGGCTTTGAACATGGCTTAGCACCGTTTGCAAGAATAAATAGAACCTAAGGCTTAAACTAAAACAAAAATAATCGATTATCGACTGCCACCGGAGAGGAGAAATGAGAAGTGAGACAGAAGAAAGGAGAGAACTAGAAGAATTGGAAAACCGGAAGAAAGGCATGGTGGAACCCAGTTAACGACTTGAGTTAATGTTAAATATTTTTGTATGAAAAATTATACTAACGAAGCGTACGCTACAAATTTAAGAGCCGCAGACGCAGACACAACTGTACCTAGAGCCGGAAGCAGAAAGTAGCGAGTAACTAGTAGCGGGTAACGAGTAACGAGTGCTTCTTCTTAAGTTTTTTAAGGTTTAAAGGAAAGTTTATATTGGAAATTTGAAAATTCTTTTAAGAAAACTTCATATTTTTAGCCAAGCTTTATTTTTGGCATTAAAAAGGCTATTATCTTGATTTTTTTTGGAAACTAAAAGCATTATAAAGGAAATCTTCACAAGAATTCTAAACAGAAATCTGCAGAGAATTGAAAGGGCCTAAAAAGAATGCTTGAAAGTATGCAAAGGTATTTTAAAACCTTAATTTGATTAAGAAATTCAAGTAAAAATTTTTGTAGCATGCTTTTAGACACATTTTAAAGAGATTTCAAATAGTGGGTTTTTCTTAAAAGCATGCTTTTTCACTATAACATTAAGTAAACAATTTCAAAGCATATTTGTCATATTTTAAAAAGATTTTTAATTGGCTGAATTTTTTAAAAGCATGCTTTTCCTTTTTTCTTGCATTCCCAGTCACTAGTTACCTCGACCTATTACCAGTAAACACCAAATCCCGGCCCCAAGTCCAGTCGCCAGTCGGGGGCCAGTCGGTGCTCACGACATCGCCCGCTTCTTGGAGAGCGTTCCCTGGACATCCGCCGGCGATGGCGGCAGCTGGATGACCGGCAGCGGTCCCGTCAGCTGCGGGTTCGTGAAGGCAACGGCCCGCTCCTTGGCGCTCCGGGCGGCGGCAAACGAAGAGAACGGACGCAGGCGGACATAGAGCACGGCGGAGGTGAGGCAGGAGGTGACCAGGATGCCGAGCAGCACAATCAAAGTGATGGCAAAGCCCGGCGTGGTCATGCAGATGAGACCCTCCTCGCGCACAGGAAACACCAGCGTTTGGGGGCTGGAAGAGGATGAAGAGGAGCCACTGCTGTTCGTCTGCGGCTGCTGCTCGTCAATGGCAAAGGTCAGATCCCCCGAAGACACCACCTTGATGATCCGATTGAGGCCCACCTGCGGCTCCACCGATCTGGCCCGTCGTTGGACCCTTCTCTCGTCCCGCCGCTTGCCAATGGGACCACCAGCTCCGGCTCCCACGGCGGCGGCGGCCACATGGTACGCATCCACATGGAGCTGCGGCGGCGGTCCGTACTGCGACTCCGGTCCCACCTGCAGGTGGTGCACGTCCTGGACCAGATTCGAGTCCGCCGAACACTGCTCGGGGCAGTGGTAGCGACAGATCTGGATGGTGCACTGGAAGTGCACCTCCATCGAGTCGGGGAACTTGAAGGCCTGGAAGTGGGCGTACGACAGCACCGAGGCCGAGGCCCCGAAGTTCTTGATCTTCGTAAACCTGGACATGAGCTTTGGCCGGGTGACACAGCCGCGCTGATCCACCAGCTGGATCGGGGCCCTCTTCCCATCGTGCGCCACGCAGTTCCTCACCAGCATATCGAACTTGGAGTCATCGTCCTTGATGGCCAGCACCATGGTCATCGTCTGGCCAATCTTCACCAGCCCCGAGACCTCGGAGGCCCATGGACCCTTGCCCACTTGGATTTGCATCCAGCAGCCGACATTGTCGCCCGCGAAGTCCGCCCGGACCACGTCCAGCATGTCCACGGGGAAGGGTCGGAAGGTCACGCTCTTCTCGTACTGATCATGCCACGTGCAGCGCAGCTTCCGCGCCTGATCCCACACCTCCTGCACCTGTGGATCATACTGGATGACGATGATGTTCTCGAAGTATGTCCCAGCCCCCGTGCTGCCCGCCGTATCATGTCCGTAGCCCTGATTGTAGTTATCCGTGTTGCCGGCTGTGCCGCACTCGTGGAGGCCAATGTCGAAGCTGGCCGAGCTCCGGCCCAGGCCGGAGGGCAGGTGGACGCAGTTCATGTTGCTGTAGTGGCCCTTGGAGAAGACAATGCCGTTGAAGGGCTTGTCGAACTGCACGAACACCTTCATGCCGTTCTTCTCGCACTTCACGTCCAGGGAGACGATCTTGGGCATGTCCTGGACGGGCGCCGCCCAGATCTCGTTCTGGCTGGATCCACCCACACTGAGGTCATTCTGGGGCACCTGGATCTGCTGCTGCTGCTGCTGCAGTCCCCCGCTCTGGACCTGCACCTGGCCCTGCGTCTGCTGAGGCTGCACCTGGATCTGCACTTGCGGCGGTGGCTGCGGACGTTGCTGGAGCTGGTGCTGCTGCGGTGGAGGAGGCGGTCCCTTGTAGAACTGGGCACCGGGCGGCGGCGGAGGTCCGAAGGGCTGGCCGAAGCTCAGGGGTATGTTCTGGTGATTGCCTAGGAAATCGAGGGGGGAGAAGAGGGAAAAGCAATACATCAAAAGATTGGTAGGGATCAGGGGATCGAGGGATCGAGGGAGCTGGGGATCGGGGGATCGGGGGAACTGGGGATTGAGGAAACTAGGGGTGGCATAGCGACATAAACTCGCCCAGAACAAAGTCCAATAGAGATTAAGACACTTTTTTTGGGGCTTTGGGTTTAAATTAACATAAAATAGCGCGATTTTATGTCGGTTTATAGGGACTTTATGTCGTTTTGTAGCAACTTTATGTCACTTTATAGCGACCTTATGTCGTTTTATAGCGACATAAACTCGCCCGATACAAACTCCAATCGAGATTATGATGCTTTTTTTGGCGGCTTTGTGACCTTTTAAAATGATATAGGCTCCCGCGACTTTATGTCGTTATATAGCGACGTTATGTTGTTTTAAAGCGACATAATATCGCCCAGTACAAACTCCAAACGAGATTATGTCGCACTTGTATTGTTTTTTCAGCTTTATGAGGTTTTAAACAAAACTATTTGTATAGCGGCATAATCTCGCCGACGGAGAATTTATGTCGCTTTGCAAAGGAAATAAAGTCGCGGTAAAAATAGTGAAATTAAGTTGTTTAAGAATTGGCGAGTTTATGACGTCGGACCTAAGTCGTCACCCCCTAGAATTCGAGGGAGCTAGGGATCGAGGAAGCTAGGGATCTTGGTATCTAGAAATCTAGGGATCTTGTGATCAAGGGAGCTAGGAAACAAAGGAACAAGGAAACTAGAGATCGAGGGATCTTAAGATCTAGGAATCGAGGGATCTAGGGATGGGGGATATCTAGGGATCTAGGGATCTAGGGATCTAGGAATCTAGGGATCTAAAGATAAAGGAATCGAGGGAGCTAGGGATCTAGATATTTAAAAATCATGGGATATTGTGATCAAAGGATTTATGGATCAAAGGATCTATGGATCTATGGATCTAGGGTTCGAGGAATTCAGGAATCTAGGAGTCGAGGAATCTAGGGATCTAGAGATATAGGGATCGAGGAAGCTAGGGATCGAGGAAGCTAGGGATCGAGGAAGCTAGGGATCGAGGAAGCTAGGAATCGAGGAAGCTAGGAATCTAGATATCTAGAAGTCTAGGGGTCTAGTGATCAAGGGGTCTAGGGAACTAGAGTGTTAAGAATCAAGGGATATGAAGATATCTAGTGATCGAGAGGAGAAGAACCGATGGATTGAGGCAGCTAGGCCTCGCGGGATCTTAACATCTAGGAATCGAAGGATCTTAAGACCTAGGGTCCTAGGGATCTTGGGATCTATGGATCTAGGGCTCAAGGAATCTAGGGATCGAGGAATTTAAGGTCCTAAGAATCTAGGGCTCTAGGAATCTAGTAGGAGAAGACTCTAGGAATCTAGGAAGATAAGACTCCAAGGAGTATATTCCTGTACTTACTGCGCAGGGTGAGTCCGACTCCCGGCGGAGGCTGTGGCATGTTGGGCTGGTAATGGACATGCACCTTGGGCACCTGCTGCGGCAACTGCATCTGGATCTGGTGCTGCTGCGGCATCTGTTGCTGCTGCTGCTGTTGCTGGGATTGCTGCTGCTGCTGCTGCTGCTGTTGCTGCTGCTGCTGCTGCTCCTGCTCCGACTCCTGGGCCATCTGATCCAGCTCGTTCTCGTGGTCGCCAAGGGCAATGGTCAGATCGTCGTCGGGTCCGCCGGCAATGGCCTTCACCACCTCCACATCGTCCGCGCAGACAAAGACACAGACCTGTGGCCCCATTCCGGGCAAGAAAAGCGAGGAGGAGAATGCAATGATTTAAGGTGGAAAAATGGCCTGGAGAATGTCAAGTGTGTGGCATGGAATGGAGGTTGCAAGGCGGATGCGGCAGCCAACTCAATTGCATAAGGCAAGTAGCAAGAAGCAAAAAGCAAAAAGCGCCAGCAGCCACAGAAAGAAAATAAATAAAAAGAAATGCGAGGAAAAGAGCGGAAAATCCGCAACAATTTCGCTTTTTTTTCACTTCACTCGAAGCAGCAGGCCGCCGCATGCCGCATGCCACATGTGCCACATGAGGCGGCGGCGACCCAATTGCCAGGCAGATCCGCCTGCCTTAAAAGGCGATGTCAAGGCTAGAACCAGACCAGGCCAGACTCCCAGACTGGAAGAGAGTCTGGAAACTGGAAACTGGCAAGTGGCAACTGAAGACTGGAAACTGAAGACTGGAAACTGAAGACTGGAAACTGAAGACTGAAGACTGAAGACCCAGACCCAGATTGAGATCGCGATCGACATCGAAACGGAATTGCCGGAACGATGATGTGACGATGTTTGTGAAGCCGATAATAGCCGCGATTTCAGAGACTCGGATTGGAATACATTCTCTCGATAAGACTTTGCAGAATTGGTGGGAAGAAAATAAGGTGATTCTTCGATCTCACTGGGGTTAATTTTCTCTATAAAGTAACTCTAATTTTTCTGTCTAAAGTGTTGGCTTTGAATTTCTATATTCTCCAGTTTAAGTTTTCAATAAATTTAAGTAAGGCCAAAACAATTATTTTAAGACCAATTCTTCTAAGACCAATTCTTTAAGACCAATTCTTCTCTTTGATAAGTTTGCTTTAAGAAAGTAAATGTAATTTCTCTGTCTAAAGAGCTGGCTAAGTATTTACTCTATTTTTTAGTTTAGGTTTTTAAAGAAATTACCTGAAGCCAAGATAATCATTCTAAGAGCAATTCTTCTCTCCTATAGTTAGCTTACTATAAAAAAGTAGCTATAATTATTCTCTCTAAATAGTTGGCTTACAACATACTCCACTTACCAGATAAGTTTTAAAAGAAATTAACCAAAGCCAAGACAATTTTTCTTAGACCAATTCTTTTTAGGACCAATTCTTCTCTTTGATAAGTTTGCTATAAAAAGTAAATGTAATTCTTCTGTCTAAAGAGCTGGCTTAGAATTTACTCTATTTTCCAGTTTAAGTTTTAAAAGAAATTAACTAAAGCCTAAACAATTCTTCTTAGACCAATTCTTCCAAGACCAATTCTTCTCTTTGAATAATTTGGCTATAAAATTTGAACTCTAATTCTTTGCTCTAAAGAGCTGTCTTAGAATGTATTCAATTTTTCAGTTTAAGTTTTAAATGAAATTAACTGAAGCCAAGACAATTCTTCTAAAACCAATTCTTCTCTCTGATAAGTTTACTATAAAAAGACAACTCTTATTCTTTGCTCTGAATATTAAGCTTACAATTTACTAATATTTAATCCTGTTAAAAAAGTAATCAACCAAAGCTATGACAATTCTTCTAAAATCAATTCTTCTCTCTGATAAGTTTTCTATAATAAATATTCTTCTTTAACAATTCTTTGCCTTAAACCAAAGTTATACCCATTTTTCATACCAAATTCCTGGCTTTTCTCAGTCTTAAAAAAAGGAAAAGGCACTACAAGAATTCTTTGTTCTCAGAAGAAAACTAGCCCAATTCTTCTGTGTAAAAAGTGGCTTAATTTAAATCGATTTTTATATGATTAATATGATATAAATTATGATTAAGTCATATTTTTGCCATTTCAAATAGTAAACCTTAAAGAAACCTATTAAATTCTTCTAAAACCAATTCTTCTCTCTGATATATATTCTATAATATATATTCTTCTTAAACAAATATATTCTTCTCCAAAAAAGAATGTATAAACTTAACTCTCTAAATTCCAATATTTCCATTCTAATTTCTTGACTCAGACTTTCTGCACTTTCTATGTTTGTCCTTGCACGAGAGCTCAGCTAATAAACTTAATTAATTTAACATTACTTTCTTTTTCGCGTCCTTCACTTGGCCACTTGGCTAGTTGGCCACCAGGCCACTTGGCCATTCAGGAACATCTTGATCCGAAGCGATGGCTCTCTTTCCATGTACTTGTCGCCGCGGCTGCACTGATTCAGTTACCAAAAGTTGCCAAGTTGCCACAAGTTGGCGAGCTATCAAGGCAATTAGACGAGTGCATGAATGGGCGGTTAAGGGGGGGCCAGGAGCAGCAGCGGCAGCAGGTGGGACAGGTGAACGATGATGGCCATGGCCAAGATACCATACCCATACCCATACCCATACCCATACCCATGATGAAGATGCCCAGCGAAGATGGCGAGATGCAGCCTCCAAATCTGTGCCGCTCCGCCGAAAACAACTTTCTCCGCCAACTGGGAAGCTGAGAAAACTGAGAAAACTGAGAAACCTGCGAAAAGCTGAGCATCTGAGCATCTGAGCAGCCCAAGTAACCCAGAGCTGAGGCTTGGGATGTCGCAACGACGACGACGACGACGACGACGACGACGGCGGCGGCATCCTGAACCAATCCTGTTTGGTAGAAAGTGATGTGGCAAGCGCGGCAGACTACGATTGACGACAAAAAGGCAAATGGTAAATGCTAAAAATTTGCCAAGTGGCAAAATGGTAAAAAAAAATGGCAAAACACAAACACGAACCCACTGCCAACAACAACAAAAAAAGGCCAATCCAAAATTCTAAAATCCAATTTGCATGCGGAAACGTGATTTAGAGCGACTGCAGAAGCGAGCCATGAATACCAAAAACGTTAACAAAAATAAATATATAAGTTATGTCGGGCACTTCTGGTTGCTCAAAGACTGCGATTTCCACAAAAGCACAGAGAGAGAAAAATAAGGCACTTAATTTGGAAGTATTATATCAGGAAACTTAGAAAAATTGATGGAAAAAATACTTTTTTAAGGAAGAAAGAGTAATCAAGTCAATGGTAAAGAGCTCAGTGTCATAACCGTATCATATTTTGTTATTATTACCATTATGGGGTTATGACCTGTATGTTTGAATAGTGGTAAAATATATAAAATATATAAAATATATAAAATAAATAGAGTAGACAGAAAATGCGCAGCTCTATTAACGATTATTCTTTATGATCTACATTATTTACCCATATTTTCTTGTTCCCTTGCCACATTCCTACTCCATTCCGTTCCGGTCCCTTTCCTCTTCCCAGTGCTATTTTTTTTAACTGCAAATTAATCATGCCATCCTCCTGAACCCCGTAGAACTGCGTTAATTGAAATGTATGCCAAGTGTGTACGCTTCACTGTTTTGGCTATCATACAGCAGGGGGCGTTCCTCGTTTCCCGTTCCTTTCCACTGTTTCTTATAATAAAATCCAATAAAATCCATTTCCCGTTCCTAGCCACCGTTCCCCGCCGTCTTTGGAGTTGCTGTTGTAATCCCCAAGTGGAAAAGACTAATGATTGCGACTAAAGGCCGAAGACCGAATGGGAGAAGACTGTAGACGACGGAGCCCAAGGCAAAGTTACACGCAGAAAAACAAATCAGATAAGCTAGAAATCTTCAGTGTTGGAAATGTGAATTTAAAACAAGTAAAAGAGTACAACAAAAATATGAAGATGAAAGAAAAGCCTCAAAGTTAAGTTTAGTTGGATTTTACTTTAGCTTAAAGATCTTTGGTTGTGCTTAAGAATCTATATTAAAGTATAAAATACTGTTTATATCATAAACTTAACTTAGGGAAATAGGTAAATATAAAATATATATAGAAAGTGTCATATAAAAAAAAAATATACATACAAAAATATAAAGAAAAGTCTCATACAAAATAAAGAAAATATAAAAAACATAAAGAAGTGTTATAGCTCTATCAAAGCACTTTTAAGTGCGAATAATTTGATATTTATCTTTGTTTATTTGCATTTTTTAGGTGCATTTTTGTATTAAGCCGGCTGTTGTTGCCAATCTTGACCTCGACCAATGTGCTAGGCTCCTTTTCGCTTATTTCTTGTAGATTTTTTTTTTGTTTTTTTTTTCGCTTTTTTTAAGTTTTTGGAAGATGCTGTCTGACTGGCAGCGCACCAAATCGGGAGAAAGTGAAACATTAGCAGAGAATCGGAATTTGGCAGCCACTTGGGCCAAAATCGAGGACTGTGGGGACTGGAGAAGACACTGCAGAGGCTGCATAGGCTGAGGAGACTGAGGAGACTGAGGAGAGGTCAAAGGTGAACGCCAGGCGATGCGATGCGACCCAAGATGAAAGCGAAAAGGAAGCTCTGCCACATGCTGCCCGCTCGTTAAAGGAATGGGAACTTTGCTTTTGGCATTTTGCAGCCTCTTTGTTATTGTTTTTTATTTTTTTTTTTTTTGGGTTTTAAATTGTGTCATCGCCCCAGAATGGCCAAGGCAGAAAAAAAATAACTTTCTAACGTCACGAGCGCTGTTGCTGCTGCTGCTGCCGCTGCTGTTGCCCATCTCATATTACCTAGGCTAAAACTGGCCAAGAAAAACAAAGACCAAAACAACAAAAATGGAAAATGGATGCACATGGAATTTTAATATGTGCCAAAAGGCGAAAAAGAGAAAGGAATGCGCTGTAAAGATGGCCAAGAAGTAGGGAGAAATGGAGATGAAAAATGGAGATGGAATGCATCTCCTTTCCGCCAGAGAATGCCGGCTTTAGTGAAGGAATTAATGGGAGGTTATCTAATCTAAGCCAATATCTTTTAAAATATAAAACGGAGTAAAATAAATAATAATAATAATATTTTTCGGAGGTTTAGGAGACATTCTTTCTTCTGATTTTAATGCCTTGATTTATATTGTTTTGAAATCTTCTTATATTTTAAAAAGTTAAAATCACTTTACCTATTTAAAAAACAATTTTTTTTTTTATATATGAATATTTTATATTATTCTTATAAATATTTTATTATGTATTTTATACATTTTATATAAGATCCTAGCGAAATTATTAAAAAAGTAAATTTTAAAACCCATTTCTCTTTTGTTTCAAACTTTTAAAAGGAACTAAGAACGTAGAATTCATTCTTAAACCAGAAGATTTCTTTAACTCGAGCTTAAGGGCTTAGATTTGTTTATTCTTAAATAAAACATTCCTAATTTTAATCAAATTAAATGTAATTCTTTCAAACAAATCTTTAAATTTAAATTGTTCTACTCTTAAATAAAAGATTTTAAATTTAAGGAATCTCTTGTAGACTTGTAAAGAATTCAAAGCAATTCTTCCTGTTCTAAATCGCTTACTGTAAAAGTTATTTAAGAAATACATTTTCTAAAATTCCCCAGATGTGTGTACACATGTGTATCCTTTCCATTAATGAGCAATTACTGGAATTCTCCAGTGCTTTCCCTGAGCGAGCCTGCGATATCTTTTATTCCATATACATATATTCCATGCTTCCAGGAACTAAAACGAGCACATGTAACACACACACTAGCACACACACTCGGCAATTGATGCGCGAAACGAGGCCATGACAATTACACGTCCCATCCCGTCCCATTCCATTCCTCTCAGCCACTCCATGCCATTCCATTTCATTCCAAGCTCACAGCGCTCTTTCACTTGCACACACACTCGCACTCGCACATGCACTTGAGTACTTGAGGCAGAATGACAGCCAGACGGAGACAGACTTAAGCCGGCTGCCGCTAATGGGAATTATCTATTTATAAGCTGCTGTTGTGTCTGCGGCTTTTGGCTTAAATTGATTTTAATTATTTGCATCGGGGCTCAACTCACCTGCAGTGAAAGGAAAATGATAAGCGGCAGCCAAATCTTCTTAGCACCGATTTCTACATTTCTTCGCAGATTTCTGCAGCGCACCAGCTTGTGTTGTAGTTGTTGCTGTTGCAGCTGCTGCTGCTGTGGCCGCTGTTGTTGCTGCTGGTGATGCTGCCTTTGATGTTGCATGTTGCTGGCGATTTTATTGTTGTTGCTGGTGTTGAGTTGATTTCTGTATAAATTATTTGTTTATCATTATTGTTTGAGGTAAAA
This sequence comes from Drosophila triauraria, assembly GCA_014170255.2. NCBI lineage: Eukaryota > Metazoa > Arthropoda > Insecta > Diptera > Drosophilidae > Drosophila > Drosophila triauraria. The sequence continues at coordinate 1,541,112 of CM024333.1, read as the reverse complement.
TAAATATTTAAATCAATAATACAATGTTCACACTAAACACACATTAAAATAATACAAGATTGTGACAGTGTGAACAGAGTATTGTTTGAGGTAAAAAAATATTTAAATCAATAATACAATGTTCACACTAAACACACATTAAAATCATCCAAGATTGTGACAGTGTGAACATGGTATTTTGAATTTTAAAATGCACTAGGAAGTGTTTCCTCTTTTAATAGGTTTTAAGACATAAATAACTGATAACTAGCCTTATCCCTCATTAGTTTCTAAATTAGTTGCAATAATAACTAAAATCTAAAAACAAAAAAAATTGAAAATCTATAGTTATGACTAATTTGATCCTAACTCTTTTTCTACGTACACCTAATAGTGTGTTTTCATTGTTGTAGCATTTGTTGCTGTTGTTGTGGGCGGCAGAAGAAGCGGAAGAGGAGAACGCTAACTTGAACGAAGCGAAGAAAGTGCTTTTCGCTTTTATTTTCTTCTTGCAACCATTATACGTATTATTATTATTATTATTGTTATTATGAAGCTATGAAAGTGTTTGCCGCTAATTGCAATTTATTAGCAATTTCTCAGTCAGCTCAATGATGATTGATTGACTTGCCGACTCTTCTACCACCCACAATCCCCACTGTCAAAAAGCAAATACAGAAGAAAGCAAAAAATAAAGAAAATAAAAGAAAAGAAAAGGGAAGCTGCGACAAGTCAAGAAAGAAAAGAATCTGTTTAATGACAACTCACTTAACTTTTAAATGGGGGGGACTGGGACTGGTACTGGTACTGAAGACGGGGTGAGAGGTGAAAAGTGTTAATAGGTTTCCCCATAAATGAAGTGGGTCATCTTGGCCCAGAGAAACATGAATGCTCTCGGTTGACCAATTAGAAGGCCTAAGACATTGTCCAAGGCAATGATGGCTTGGGGTTGGGTGTGAGGAAATGCCATGGAAAGAGAGAGTAAGGAAAGTCGCAAGAATCGGCTAGTAGCCGGAAGAATTCAATGGACATGGTTTATTTTCATTCAGCTTCCTTGAGACCTTGAATATGTGGGACTATCAGATATTGAGATTTGATTTTAATTGAATTTTGCTACTTGACATTGATAAAGCTTAGCACATATTAACACATGAATGTCAAAGAAAGCATAATAGAATTGGTAACTTCAAGGGGTCTCTTCTTTCTTCTTATTTCATTCTTCATTATTTTTTAACTAGAAGAAGTATAGAAGAAGGGAAAATAATATGCCTTTTAAGGCATATATCCTTATCGTTTTCCTAGAATCAAATCAAAAATACTTCAAAATTTTGAAGAAGAATTGGTACAAAAAATTAAACTAAGGATAGTAAAGACTGAAGAATTGGTACTTAAAATTAAATTAAAGAATTAAGAGAATAAAGAACTGATACTAGAAATTAAATTAAAGATAGTAGAAACTAGTAGAGACCGAAGAATTGGTATTCAAAATTAAAGTAAAGAAGGTAGACTGGTAGAGATTGAAGAATTGGTTCTAATAATTAAATTAAAAAAGGTAGAGACTGAAAAATTAGTTTAAAAAATTAAACTGAAGATAGTAGAGACTGACTAATTGGTATTAAAAATTAAATTAAGGAAAGTAGAGACTAGAAGATACTGAAGAATTGGTATTACAAATTAAATTAAAGATAGTACAGACTGGTACTAAAAAATTAATTAGTAAAGACTTGTAGAGACTGAAGAATTGGTACGACAAATTATATAAAAGATAGAAGAGCCTAAAATGAATAAAAAGTGATAACTAAATTGATTCTTTTTGATGTCTAATATCCTTAGATATCTAAATTATTTGACAATTTGTTTATAGAATGGAAAATATATACCTATTCTGGTAGAACCCTAGAATCTTAGACTCCCTTACCATTTCCCACTTCTCCACTCCCACTCATTCCCTCAAAGTTACTTCCTTGTAACGGTACTCTCCACTCACCTCTCGTCCCTGGCCCGATTCCGCCGTTCCACTTGCTGTTCCAGTTCCAGTTCCGCGTCCAATTCCAACAGGATGCGCTTGCGTCTGCTGCCTCCTCTCTGCCTCTGCGTTTTGGGTCTGCGTTTGCGTCTCGGCGTCTGCTGCTGCGTCTGCGTTGCGGCAACTTTCGAAAACAGTTGCTTTGCACTGGCAGTAACGGGTGGCCGTTAGTGTTGCACAGTTCGGGTAGGGTAGGGGGTTGGTGGGGCGTTGCACGCGGTCAACAATTATCGATCGCAAGTGGAGCACACACGCAGAAAAAAAAAGATAAATACCAACGAAAAAAAACAAACTGCAAAGTGCAACAGAAACAGAAACAGAAAAAAAAGGACACAAAAAGCGTTGATGATCGATCACTGGGCCAGAGCAGCCGCTGCAGCGGGCGAGCGGTTCTTTCTTCTCGTCTCCTTTGCGCCGCTTTTTCGCCACAAATGTGCGTTTGTATTGGTTTTTGTTTTGCTCGGGATTCGCTTGGCGTTTTTATTTGTTTATTTTCGGTTTTTCTTGCTTGTTTTTTTTCTTATCTATTTCTTCTTGTATTATTTTAGTTATTTATTTGTTTAGAGTTTACGAACAACGGTTCACCTCGAGGATCGGGATCGGTTCGGTTCGTGTCGGTCGTGTGTTGCGAGAGAGAGAAAAACGCGTCTGGTCCGCGCCGTGGTTTAGCGCCGAATGCTGCAGACACCTGCTTTCTCGCAGCGGAACACTTCGCATGCGCAGCAGCAGTCGCAGCAGCAGCAGCAGCAGCAGCAGCAGCAGCAGGCAGCAGCAGGCGGCAGCAACAGCGAAATTTCTTCTTTCTTTCCATTGAAAGAAGGCCTCCTCCTCACTGAGGCAGTCGGCCAAAGCCGCAGCCGCAGCCGCAGCCAAAGCCAAAGCCAAAGCCAAAAAAGCGATGCCAAGTACGACTTGTTCAAGTACAGCGTACGGCTCGCCGGTTGCAGCCGATATTGCTGATGTTTTTGGTGTTTCTGCCGCCTGATATTGCCGCCAACACTGAGGGAAATTAGCCAGTAATTTCGTTGTACTTATTTATTTTGTTGTATTGGTTATATTTCTAAGAGTTTATTTTGTTTCAACAAATCTCAGAGGATTCCTTTATAAATTTATTTTTGAAATTTATTTGTATTATTTTTATTTTATAATTTTTTTTTATTATTATTTTATTATTACTATTTCATTATTATTATATTTTTGTCATATCTTTTTATTATTATGTACATTCTTTTGCTTGCTTTTGCTGTTGGCTTACATTATATTTTTAAGATTTAAAAAAATTTTTTTTTTAATCTTTTTTTTTATTATTTTATTATTACAATTTCATTATTATTATTTTTTTGTCATATATTTTTATTATTATTTGCTCTTGCTTGTTTTTGCTGTTGCTTTACATAATGAAAACCTTTTGTTTACGTTAAAAAAAATTTTTAAATTAAAAAAAAATTCCGAAAAAAGATTTTAAAATAAATCAAATAAAAATTATTTTTAAAAATAACGTCCATAAATGGAAAGCTACATTATTTTATTGTGGCTTTAGGGGTATTTTCTTTTTAATTCCCCGCCACATTTTGTAGATTTTCGCAAGCTGAAGTCAAACAATATTTTTATTTTTTGTAACGTTGGCGATGCTTGGTTTCCTACAAATAATTTCGACATTTCTTTTACTATCCTCAACCTGTGTTAGAATCAGCAAGAAAACACAAAATAAAAATAATACACACGAGAAAAAGAAAAAAATATATATCAAAAATAGAATAGAGTTAATGAAAAATTGAAAAAAATTTTATTTTATTTATTCCAAACACTTCCAATTTTGACATTTACTCAACTACTTGCTACACTTTGTGATCAGTCCTGGTACTCTTTGTTGGTTTTTGCCTTGTCAGCCTGGGTTTTAGCCTCGGTTTTAGCCTCGCTCTAAACTTGTCCTTCCATGGCCGAGAAATTGTCTTTTCCGTTATTAGTCTGTCCCTGTTACCATGCTTCTTACACCGGGTCTCGAACCCGGACCGGGGGTTCCTTGGGGCAGAGAGATGTTGTTCTCGTTAGTCGTCTCTACCCCCTGAGCCACCCCCGGCGGCGAGATGACAGCTTCGAGGAGGCCTATTTGAACCAAACCTACTGGGGTTTTTTTGAAAATTTGTTGGTAAGGCAGTGTTGGTTAAGCAGTGCTGGAAACTGCTTATTATAGTTAAGCAGTGTTGGAAAGTTTTGTTCTGCGTCAAAAAGTGTTAGAAAGTAGGCATTTCAAGCAAAAGGATTGTATGATTGTATTTTTGCGTGTAATTTTATACAGAAACTAGAATTTGTTTAATTTCGCATAAATAGTAATTTTAATAAATAAAAAATACTACAAAAATTAGGTATTTATATTATAATTTATTATATTAAGTATTTATATTTATTATTTATTATTATATTATATACTTTACATTTTTGCAGTTTTTGGCTCCCCTAGATTTTTTTTCTGCGTGTAGTGCGGCTGTGGCATGCGTCGTCGTCGTCGGCTGCTAGTTGCTGGTTGCCAGTTGCTGGTTGCTAGTCGGTTTCCCCAGCCTTCTGTTTGTTTATACTGGGCAGCAGCTTCAACTTTCAGTTGCAATGGGTTACAGAAGCAGACGACGACTACGACGACGACGACAATTGCATGGGGACAAGTCCTCTAACTGTTTGCACTTTCTATTCCCCCCGCCGCCGCTGCCACTGGGTCCGGTGGTGCCCCCCAGAGGGGATATCCCCTCTACAGAGACACTGCCCATGCTCCAATTGTTGTTGATTTGCGGCAAGCAATCAAGCCCAGAAATGGGTGTGGGCGCCCTTTGACTGCCACAAGGTGCGTGGCTCCCAAATGGGTGATCCGAGGGGAATCTCTGTAAAGGTGACCCAAAAGGTGACAAAGGCAGCGATATCGCACTTTATTCTGCTGTCTTATTTATGCAGTTCAGTCTCTGGCCCCTGTAATGTTTCATCGACTGTTCCACTTTTCCATAAAATATTTTTGCCAAGTGCCGCATTTGGCATTGCCGAGCGGCAGAAAAAAACAACAACAAAAAAAGTAAGAAATAAAAACAAACACGGCTGCACTTGCTCTCGTTGAAATAATAGGATGAGCAACTGCAGCCACCACAAACACCACCACGACGACGACGGCGACGGGGACAACCTGATGCCGCCGCCTCTGCCTGAGCACAGTGGGCACAGAATTTTCCATGAGGAACTGCCAGGAAGGACTACTAGCCCGGAAATCATTGCCTACCTTTGGCGGTCATTTGCGGAGAAGAATAAAATTAATTTTTTATAATAAAAAGTTTAATTTAAAAATGTTTAAAGTTATTTTTAATGAGGTATACCCACCTTCTCACATACCAAAATGTCCATATCTCTAGCTTATAAAGGTCCCGAGATATTGCCGAAACAATTGTAATAATTTTTAAGGAATCTTGAACCCTACAACTATCAGCAAAAGCTTAGTTAAAAAACTCTATTAAAAACCAATATATTCTCTAAGCTGCCAAATGGCCATACATTTGATTTGCAGTATGCAAGCCATTTTTCAGTCTCTGACCCTACCCTATAAAATCTTTAATTTGTTTAGCTTTTATAACCGAACAATAATTAATTGCAGTGATTCATTGAAAAATATTTTAAATCCTGTATTATCAATTTAAAAAGGAATAATATCGATATTATAATATACATAACTTCCTTCAATTCTAATCTTATTTAATCTTATTTTTTTTATTCTTTATTATCAATTAGAGATGCAAAAATGTCGATATTATTCGATGCACAACCTCCTCAATTTTGTTTAAATATGATATATATTTTTATATTATCCATTAGTGATGAAAAAACATCGATATTTCCTGATATGCAACCTCCAAAACCGCTTCTTATTTATAATTATTTATCACAATATATTTTTAATGCTTCATTATAAATTAGAGAAGGAAAAATGTCAATTTAATCCGAAACACAACCTCCTCAATCTTACTTTATATACAGTAAATTATTGAAATATATTTTTTTTATTATTCATTAGAAATGAAAAAACACCTCCTCAAATCAATCTTATTTATAATGATTTATCAAAATATATTTTTAAATGCTTCATAATCAATTTAAGCTTAAAAAACAAAGCCATTCTTTCATTTAGAATCTGATCTTATTGTATATCTTATAGAAACTCAATTAGAGCTGGAAAAACTTCGATATAAATTGATATGAAATCGCACTACAATTTTAACAAATTTATCAAAACTCAAATATAGCTGGAAAAAATTCCATATAAATCAATATAAAATCTCAATACTATTTGCATTGATTTATCGAAAAAATATTTCATATAAATCGATTTAAAATCGATTATTTTTATACAAACACCTGATAAACTTGGATTTCTTTCCAGATTTATCATAATCACTTCATTATCAATGCCTGCCTTATATGTAGATCTCAAAGCTTTACTTATTTTATTAACCTCATATTTAACTCACCCACTGTGCACGGTGGTGAAGTCGGGGCCGGGCATTTCATCGCCATTTTAATTCCACTTTGCAGTTTTGAGTTTTTAGGGGCGCCGCGCCGCCACAGCCACAGCCGCGGCCTCGGCCTCAGCCTCAGCCTCGGCGCGATTCCTGTTTGCTAAATATGACCAAAAGACTCGTTTCGAAATTGGAGTAATTTCGATCGCGACTAGACTTGGAGCTCGACTTGCTCTCGGTCTTCGTCTTGGTCTTGGGGATATGCAGCGCAAGGAGCTGCTTCGGTGGTTCCGCCAGAAAGTGGCCAGCAGCTATCGAACGTCTATTGGTTTCGGGGGCCACAGCCGGAGTATTAAGCACATTAAGTAACACGCGCCAGCCAGTCTGCCAGCGTCGTCTGCTAACTTGGTCAATTACGGGCGGCTTTGCATGAGAGCCTGTCCAGCCATAGAATGGAGAGGGAAGAATCAAGTCTAGAAGAACGAGGAGAGACCTTTGGGTAGGAGCCAAGGAGAAGGGCAGAAGAGACTCTCGTTTGGTCGCACGCCGCACGCATCTTAAGCGGCATCGCGAGATGTCTTATTAAAAGTATCTTGTTACTTTCACCATCCGTCCGTCGGCGTTGAATTGCGCTTCAATTTCTCACAACTTTTTAAAGGGGAAGCTGGGGGGGGGAGACTTTTGACCAAATGCGGCTCTACATGAAAAAAAGGTCTGGGGTTGTGCCCCCATCGGGATTCTACTACGGTTCTTGGTTCGTCACCCTACCCACCGCACCACCACGAGTCCGAGCTACGAGCTGCGGGCTCCGACGACTCCCAGCTACGAACCAAAATCCTCTTCGCTATGCCGGTTTCTAGCCAACTATTTGGGTCGCTCTCACAATTTATTGGTTTAGTTTTCATTGCATTGACACTTCATCATCGCCGGCAAACTGCCTGCGTTTGTCATCTGTCGTTATAGCAGTTGCACCAGCACCAGCAGCCAACCGCTTCTTGCCTCTTGCCACTTCTGGGCTCTTGCACTTGAGAAAATAAATTAAGGAAAAATGTCAGCTTAAAACTAGGAATATCTTGGAATATTATGGGGTCGATTAAGGGGTCTTTTAAGGGGTTAGTTCTTTTAGGAATGCCTCTATTTTTAAGAGAGAAAATATGCTTTGAACAAGCTTTATTCTTAGAATAAATTGTTGGCTTGGTTTACATTTTAATAATATTTTTTTTTTATAAATTTATTAAATTTACTCTTTAATGATATTTACCAGAAAATAACTGAAAGAGTTTCCATTACACAAATTCAACATAAAAGCCCAAGGATCAACGACAAGTAAGCAAAGAATTTCTTCAAATTGTAAAAGGCTTAAAAAATGTGGAAATATTTATAATGTTAGGGCATTTGTATTATTTATTTTAGTATTTGTTTGTTTAATATTTTTCTCGTTATTATTACAGTTTTAAAATTAAATTCATCATTAAAAAAATATACAAACTTTTATGCAAACAATTTCTACAAATTCTGTAAAGCTTAAAGGTGTTTAAATATTTGTAATGTTAAGATATTTGTATTATTTATTTTATTATTTGTTTATTTATCGTTTTAAAATTAAATTCAAGGTTGAAAAAAATATATAAACTTTTATATAATCTCTTTAAAGGTAATAAAACTTTCTCAACTTAAAAACAAAACCTTTAGACATCAATAACTTTTTTTAAGTAAAATACAGCCTCTTTTACACTAATTTAAAATATACATATTTATGTAAATCGTTTCTTTATATTTTTTTGAATTTCAGGTAATTATTTTTAGAGTGTGTCTAGGCAAGTAACCTTTCGGCCATTTGTCCAGCGTTGTTCCGAGGGCTACAAGGTGGCAACGGCAGATCTCGAACAAAGTGAAAACGCCGCCAGCAAAAACAAAGTGCAACTGCAACATGTGGCAGCAGCGGCAGCGGCAGCAGCAGTAACAGCAAACAGTAGCAACTGACTGCCATTAAGCCATGAGAAGACACTTTTTGCGCCTCTTTTTGTCCCCCAGCTGTGGGTGTGGAAATATGGAGAGAAGAGCCGCCATCCAAGGAAGAAGAATTGGGTTAAAGCCAATGGATGCACTGAGAAAAAATGCCAGAAGGAAGCCTACAAAATTACTAAAAGAAATTCATTTACGCTTTAATTAATTAAAAACAATTAAAGGGAAAAAAGGAAGTTCTTTAATATTTTTTAAAGAATTTATTATAGTTTTATTATTCTTTCCTGTGTTCCCTCTACTTGCAATGTCATGCTTTTTTAAGGGAAGCAGCTGGGACTTAGAAAGCGTCTTTTTGGGATTCTAAATTCGGCTTAAGGCCCCCCCTCTCAGCCTCCGTAACCGAAAGCCACTTGTCTGCCTATCAATTTCACTTTCTCGCCTCTCAAGTAAAGTAAAAATTAAACGAAACGAAACGAAAAATAAAACAACATTGAAAGTCAATTAGCCGCCGATGCTGGCCGAAAAAAAAAAGATTCTTCGCTGGAACCAGTCCCAGAGATCGCCCCCAGAGAGAGATCCCCTTCGATACCATTCGATCCCATTCGATTTCGGCTCACAATTCGGCAAATCTAAGCCAGCACACACAGCACGCATGTATCGGCGAGTATCTCGGGTAACCAAGCATCCCAGTATCCGGGGGAACCAAAAAGTATCTGAGTATCTCGCGCTGGCCCCCGAGGCCATCTCTTGCGAGCTGCAAAGGCAGCAGCCTGGCAATCGTATGGAATCTCTCAGGTGCGGACCGCCTTGGATAGATGGATGGATGGTTATGAAAGTTCCGCAAAAAGCATGCTTTTCGATACTTCTCGTCATGAAAGTTTTTTGGGTTTGGTTCGAAGAACTTTCATATCGATAAAAACAAAAAAAAATCAGGGTTTCAGGTTTGGGTTTGGGTTTGAGATTGAGTTGCTTCAAAAAATAATACAAAGAGGAAGTACCAAAGAATTTGAACCGATTGAAAAGGAACGGATTGGAACGGCGGAATTTAAGGCATTTAGGGTTTGGGTGGGTTCAAAAAATAATACAAAGGAAATAGCAAAGAATTTGAAACAATGGGAGTGGAACGGATGGGAACTGTGGAATTTAGTCTAAGGGCAAAAAAAAATACAAAGGAAATAACAAAGAGTTTGAACCGATTTGAATAGAACGGATTGGAACTGTGGAATTTAGTCTAAAGGCAAATAATAAAACAAGGAAAATACTAAGGAACTTGAACCGTTTGAAATAAAACGGGTTGAGGCTCTAAAATTAAATATGAAGGCATTCAGGATTCGGGGTTTTTGAAAAAAAAAAAACTAAGAAAATACCAAAGAATTTGAACCGATTGGAATGGAACGGATTGGAACTGTGGAATTTAATGTGAAGTAAAACGTAGATCGAGACAAAGCTATCTTGAAAATTACCAATAACAAATTCTTAAAAATATGAGATGCAAGTGCTCTTTTCTTTATATAGTTTAAAAAGAAAATAAATATCAATAATTATTCAGACTGTTAGCTTTACCAAAAAGCTACTTCCTTTTCCGGTTTCAGCTTATTATTTAAGTATTTAGTATTTTTTTTAGTATTTCCGGTTTGAGCTTATCATTTAAGTATTTAGTATTTAAGGTTTCAGCTCATTCTTTTGGTATTTAGTATATATTTTCAGTATTTCCTTCATAATTACTCTAAAAATTCAATAAGTTCATTGATTTCACTCACTTCTTTACTGATACTAGTTACTGATGAACTTAAAACCCCCAACTATTTGAGGAGCCACGTTAAAAGTGAATATAAATTACCCGAAAAAACAACCACTTGACCGTTGAGCCTCCACTTAACCCGCCGCCCGAGGAAAAAGTCATATTAGAAAGATCACATCACTCGTAGATCACTTTCCTTGGCCGGCAAAAGCACATTCCTCAGACATTTCCTCAGCCTCGAACCTGAGGTTTTGACCCGCCGCCAAAAAAAAGCGGACATTCCCAGGGCCCAGACTGGGTTCTCTCCCCCGCTAAAACTGCCAGAGCTGGGGGAGCCGGACAGCTAGGCAAACACACCCACTTTCCAAATGAAAACAAAATCGCGGACCACCAAATAGCAGCACGAAGTGGGCTCCATCTCCATCTCCGCCATCGCCATCGCATCTCCCCCGTTTCCAACGTTATTTTTTCACTCCATTGCCATAAAACCCCAGCGACGACGACGACGGAGACGACGATCGTGAAATATCGATGCTGAATGCGCCGCGCATGCGCAAACAAAACGGAACCCACTTGATGGGTTATGTGCGCCCCGACGAGACGATGTCCGCCGCCGCCGCCGCCAGATGATGATGGATGGTGGCCATGGGAAGGGCACGCACCGCGAGGCCCCGGAACTCCACCTCCTTGGCCATTTTCCACTCCATGGCTGGTGTATGAGTGTGTGTGTGTCGCCGCATAATTGAACGCCGAGCGAAACTAGCCTAGATCTGCACAGAGAGAAAAGAAATGGAAATTAGAAAAATTAGAAAAATCATAGAATTCATAAAAATATTCTTTAGAATACGAGGTTACAAAAAAATAAATCGAAAAACATAAAAAAACTCTTAGTACTTTCTGCAAAAAGTCCTTTTTTGACTCACGAGTCATCAAATTTCTCCGATCAGCCTCTGCCGGCACACCAGTGCAGAAAAATTTTAAATTTCAAGCTAAAGCTAGCCTTTTTTAGCCTTAAATAGCTATTTTTTAGGCAAAGCCATTTATTATGAAATATAACAAAAGTTTTTTTTATAAAAAGTTTTTTAAGAATTTTTTTTTTATAAAAAAACGATTTTTTTTTATACTTATTTATTATTATTTTTTCGTATATTGTATTTTTTTCATATTTAGCCCTATGTTAAATTTTTTAAATACACAAATGCCATTCTAATATATTAGATCCAGTTGGGAATTTTAGTGCTCTGTTTTTTAGTTTTAAGGCTAAGACTAGTAATAATAAAAATATAGATCACGAAAAATCTTAATTGAAATATTTTAAAGGTAATCAAATTTTAATTATAATAACAGGGACTACCGTTTAATACATTTTCTACATTTAATACATTTATTTCTTCCGGTGTAGCCCAAGAAATACGGTATATCATGCGCCAAGTGCCGTGATGAGTGGAGCACCGGCTGCACTTGAACTAATCCCACACACTCTTCAAGGTACACGCACTCGAGGAAAAGAAGGAGGAGAAGGTGTCAGCCACTCCAGAATCACTCCAAGGTGGCTCTGGGTAAAAGTTAATTTAGACGAGAAAGAAAGCTAACTTCGGTAAACCGAAGTTTATATACCCTTGCAGTCAGCAATTGGATCATTCAAAATCGATCCAATTTGGTTATGTAAAAAAAAATGTCAAATTATGTAAATTTTGTAAATTTTACATTTTACATGTAGAATTTTACATTTTCATATAAATCGACCGATCCCTTCTATGGCAGCTATATGATATAGTTGTCCGATCTTAATGAAATAAAACCGTAATTCTAGAACTATAAAAACGACTATATCTCGAAATTTATAGAAATTCGTTGAAAACAGAGAAATTAAAATTTTTGTACATTAATTTCGCCATCATTCCTATGGCAGCTATAGGATATAGTGGTCCGATTTCGGCCGTTCCGACATATATACTGCGTGCTAAAGAAATAAGACTATGCTGAAAATTTCAGCCCGATAGCTCAAAACTGAGAGACTAGTTCGCGTAGAAACCGACAGACAGACGGACAGACAGACGGACAGACAGACAGACGGACAGACAGACAGACGGACATGGCTAGATCGACTCGGCTGGTGATGCTGATCAAGAATATATATACTTTATGGGGTCTGAGATGCCTCCTTTACTGCGTTGCAAATATCATGGCAAAATTATAATACCCTCTGCAAGGGTATAACAAGTGGTTAATGGAAAGCTTTAATGGGGGAAAATTAAGTTAAGTTAATTAGTTAAGTTGTAAGAAAGGTGGGATTTGTTATGAAAGATATTATAATATAGAAATCTATAAAATAGGTTTAGGAAGTAAGTTAAAAGGCAGTCTGTTATGAAAGATATAATAAAATAGTAATATATGATATAAAAATCTAAAAAATATGCTTCGGAAGTAGTTTTAACCACATAAAGTTTATAATTAGTTAAAAGGCAGTTAGATAATTATAAGGAAACTCAAATTTGAGTAAAGAACTTGGGAAATCTTTCGAAAAATCTTGAAATTATTTTTTTTAAGCTTTGATTTCCTTATTTTCAGATGATATTAAATATATAAAAAATAATTAATTTTATAATTAGCATCCGTGGAACCTTTTCAAATAACTCCGCTAATAAACTAGCTTTAATTTAATTTTTTTTAGTTAATAATTTGATTGGTTATCCGGGCTGGCGAGCTGAAAGTTGGCCCAATCCATCGCTGGCCATATAATCCAGCGGCGTGATCCCAAGTTCGGAATGCCATTAACGAACCCACCGGACGTGGACATGGACGTCCAGCTCAATTTTTATGTTAACTTTTTTCCGTTTTTTTTTCTACTATTTTTTTCTTTTCAATTTTATGTGGCTGTGGCTGTCGCTGTTGTCGTTGCTGCTGCTGATGCTGCTGCTGCTGCTGCTGTTGTTATTGCTTGGCAGGCCAGCATCGCATCGATCAATTGCAAATAGAAAACAAATCTGCAATCAGCCGGATTCAGGTGGAAGGAGGGGAAGGAGAAGGACGGGGACCAGATGGGTCATCCACTTGCGCTTGCGGGTGGGCCTCTGGCCAGAAGAGAGCTGCTTTTGAAGAAAGAAGAAAGTGTTAAGACCAATTTGAAATATTCGCTAGGTGAAATTTAAATCATTTTCAAATTTAATTACCGGCAAATAAACGTTTGACATTCCAGCTCCAGCTCCAGTCCAATCCAAGCCACAGACATGCCGCGCCAGACATTCCGTCTGCCTAGCTGACTGACTGACTGTCACCTGTAGCTCACCTGTAACACCTGCTGGCCATGGTTATTTTTTTGGGCGTGCCACTCGCATTTTAGAGACACACTTGTCGCATTCCGGTGTGACTCAGGCTCCCCTTTCATCTCCGGCGATCTACGAAGAAATCTACAAAAATCTGGTAACTTTAATAATTATTTTATGAAAATGTTAATTTTAAAGTCCATATTCCATATATTTATTCGGGAAATATCTTGAGGAACCTTTAAAATATTTATATATTCTATAAAAGAGACAGATTCTACATTTTAAAGATCACTAAACCCCTCCTTGAAACCTTATTAAAGTTTCACAAAATAATTGGGTCAAATATGCTTGGGTGAGCCAGATATGGGTTAAGGCGTATGGGAAATGCTGGCCTGGCCTCGCTGCCCATCCCTTTCCCACCGTGATCATTCCCGCGATTAGCGATTTCATTCATCCGCACACACACACACGCACATGCTTTTCCAACCAGAGAGCAGGAACTGCCCAAAAAGAGAGTGAGTGTGGGGCAGCGGTAGGGGGAGGGAGGCTGAAAACGAGCGCCGCCAAAGGAGTTAAGTGCGCTGCAGCAGGCGACATTTCTCCGATTGCTTTTGCTTTATTCCATTTCGTTTCGCTTGCGCATTAAAAGCCGCTTTTCGCTGCTGCTGCGTCTGCGGATAAACAGGTGAGAAGAGAGTGAGAGAAAGAAGGGCAAAGAAAGGAGACAGGAGAGCGGTGAGAAGAAGGAGCCACCGTAGAAGCCGGAACTGGGCGCTAACGCATCGCAACGCAACGCAATGCGGCGACGAAAGTTGCGCCGCTTTTTTGGGCTGGCCAACAAAAACCAGACGCCAAAAGCAGCATCAACTAACAAAAAAGGCTAAAAACAAAAAAAATTAAAAAAATTAAAACAAGAATTAGCGCTTAAGTCAAGGGAGTCGACTTGGAGATATCCGGTAAGAATATTAAAAGATAACACAATAAACAAAATTATTTTTAAAAATTACAGAAAATATAACAGTTTATAAATTTATTGAAATAGTTAAAATATTTTATATTACATTAATCTCTCATTCTTCTTATTCTCTTTTCACTTGATAAACGTTGAATTTGGCCCGAAGGCGACATACCCTCGACGAAACTTGAGCAGACGCAGGCGGAAGAAAAAGGCGACGACGACGAAGAAGAAGAAGCAAAAGAAGAAGAGGCGGCGGCGGCAAAAGTGGCCAATAGCTATGCACCTCTCCGATGGTGCTCGAGGATGTCCAGTTTCATTCCAGTCCGGTCGTGAAAATGCCGCGCAACTCGTTTCGCAATAAAGAGAAAGTGTTCAGCGGAGCGCTGTTCGTTCTGGCGATCATAAAGAATAAATTTTGCTGGCTATTAAAATGTTTCCTGTTCCACGCACTCCACTCCGCCCCCTGCCCCACCACCTCCTGGTACACTCCACGGCGATGGCCACCCCAAAATTTTCGCTCTCCGCGGCGAGAAAGTTGCCTGGAAATCTGCGTCCACGCGACAAGAGAAAACGAGTCAAGTGCAGCCGAAAATAATTCCCCCGATCCCCAGACATTATGCCGTGTGTTAGTGTGTGTGAGAGTCAGTGGAAGGCATTGACTGGACTCCACTAGCCGAACGGACGTTGTAATTGATAAGAGAGCGCGCGGCTTACTCACCCGCACTCCCAGCTAAAGGCAGAGCGAGAGGGGCGCACTCCTGCTGATTAAATTCCAATATTGAAATGAGGCAGTGCGGGTGGGAGTGAGCTGTTGCCCATTAAAACCGCTAAATGAGAAAGAGAGAAACTGATCCGGGAAGGACTGGAACAACAGGAAGTTCTGGAATGTGTCAAATACTCTTTGAGTTACTTACTTTCTAATTTAATTTGTATTTAGTTTCTATTTACATGTTCTATCAATTTTTTAATCAATAAATTGTACATTTTATTTATATTTTCGTTAAGATTTCGAAATAATCTACTAAATATAGCCGTAAAGCAGCCAAGTGCTCAGCAATGTCGCTTTTATTTTGTATTTCCAGCTCCCCGATAATGGGCGCTATTCTCCATAGAACTCTGTGCTGTGGCACTAAGAAGGCGCCTTCTTATCCGCAAAAACATCCGAATCCAAAATCCGAATCCCAAACCGAGTCCCCGAGTGCGTTCCGCTACGATCCGAAGCACTGCTATAATATACATATTTATACATATATGTAAAAATATATATTTGTCGCGGAGATGAGATGGCGCAGTGCCATCGAAAACAGTGCGGCGATCGCTCGTCTCAGCCCGCCGGAAATATTACTTAATAGGGAATATTACACCAGATAATGCTTCCCAGTTATAAACCAGTAATTGCATAGGAATTTACCAAAAAAAACCCTAGAAAGTGCAATATAACACCACCTTTAGCGATCATGGGCAGCAATGGATCGCTTTTGGTGATCCTGCTCTCTGGAGTGCTGCTTTTGGAACTTCTATGGACGGTGGAGGCCACACCGTATACGAGTCAGAACAGCAATGCCCATCAGACCAGGAGACGTTCCAGGCCAAGCAATAGGTGTCCCCAGGTGAGTGTTTTAGCCATTTCCAGCATCCGGAATATGTAGCTTTTTGTGTGATTCCCAAATCAAGATAAAAGAAGGTTTTAAATTGGGAATATAAAAGCATTGTTAGAAAAATAAAAGGATATTAATATAAAAATAAAGAATTCGACTTTAAATGACCTTTATTCCTAGATCCATTAGTTGTACCAACTAAAGATTATTGAATTTAGGCAAACTACCTTCCAGGTACTTCTAGGCCAAAATCGGGGTCAGTCTAGAACAAATTAAATGGGTGCAGGTGCAGTTGTGGATTGACGGACGTTTAGCTCCCGTCCCTGGTCACGTTCCTGGCCTCTCCTAACTGGATCACTTTCTTCTTGGCCACAGTTCAATTCGATTTCATTCTGAGCACAGCCGCCGTCGCCGGAGCAAAGCTTAAGCATCCATCCATCCCCCCGAAACGAGCTCTGGCTCATCAATATGCCGGCCACACGGTCACTTGCATATATCAAGCCACTAGCGATGACACCGACCGACCAACCGACCATAAAACCAAGGGGCCAGGTCTATGGCTTTGGCTATATTTCAGATTGACTTACGATGTCTCTCGTAAAATCGTCCCTAGCAGTTAAAGTCAGGCCGCACCTCATTAACTCATCCATTCCGTATGGAATACGGGGTAGGAGGTTTTTACTATCAAGGCTTTAATTTTGGAACTATGAAAAATATAATTCTTAAAATATGATGGGGATTACTTTAAACTATAAGGATTAACGTAATATATATTATTTTATTTTGGTAGTTACCTTTGATATTTAATTTCAAGAATCCGTAGAGGCACGTGAAATGATCAATTAACTTAGTTTCCATAAGTAACCGCAATGACACTATAATTCCCAACTGTTTCTAGCTGAGTATCAAACAAATTAAATGTATTTAACGTACTGGGTATCTCATGGTCGGGTTCACCTTGCATCGCTTGACGAGCACGTTCCATCTCTAGCTGGAAGAATGAATGGGACATAAAAGCAAGGCGCAGAAAGAGTGAGGCAGAAGAAATGGGCTCACACCGTTGCCAAAATCAATCACACTTTCTAAGTGGCTCAGACGTCGTCTGCATGGTCTGCTCCTGCTTCTCCCTCTCTCCTTCACCAATTCTTCAACCCCTTCTACACTCCGTTGGCGGCGACAATTGGACTCCGTTGCAGGTGCACCTAGGCCACAAATACAAATACCGAAAAGCGAGCCAAAAGCCAGAAAACAATCAACAAGAATAGACAAAAGACACGCACATAGAGTTGGAGAAAGACACGAAGAGAGCACCGAGAGGAGGTGGCAAAAAGAGGAGTGGAAAGGGGGGCATTGCGCTTTTGAGGCGCATCAATCAGAGGCTGACTTGCGTCTGCATTTTGCGTCTACGTCGCGTCGTCTTCCAACTTGCAGTGGAGCCAGCGAAAGAGATGGCAATACAGCGACGGCGAAAGAGACAGCGACAGCGACTCCTCAATGAACTGTCAGTAGTCAATCACAGTGACAGCGCTAACGGCTTTCGTCGTCTGCTGCCGCTTCTCTTTCTTTTTTCTTTTTCTTTTTCTTTTTTTCTTTATTTTTGTCTGTCTCTTCTCCTCGTTCTTCTACCCGCCTAGTTTGTTTTGTGGTCGCCAAGGTAAACAATGTAAATAACTGAAACTAGCCAAGTTTAAAAGAGGAAGAGAAGCAAGCCAAAACACTTTTGTGGCCTAAATCTTAATTATAGTATTTGAACTTGAACTTTTAAACATAACCTTTTATTTATTTATTTATTTTCTAATTTCTAATAAATACTTTCTTTCTAAGCTTTGAATTTAACGACTTAATATTACAAATATTTGTAATTTACTCAAAAAAAACTTCATTTTATATGATTCATATTTTATTTTTGAATTAAAAATGTATATTAACAAAAACAAACAACCGATATAGACTCGTAAAATTATTATTATAATATTATAATTGGTTTTTCGACCCCAGGGTGGCGCCATTAAAAACTTTGATCTGGAACGCATGATGGGCTTTTGGCATGTCGTCCAATACTACGCTTCCACGGAGGAACTGCCGGAATACGCCTGTATGCGCAGTCACTTCTCCTTCTCGAAGGAAGACCAGCATGTAGGTAGCCTTCGTCACCAAATAATAGTTCGTAAGTAACTAAATTCCGACCAGATAACCATGAATTTCAGCTACATTTTCGCGGAGGACCCGCTGCGTGAGAAGCTGGTGGGCAACATCACCTGGATGATACCCAAGTTCGAGGAGCCAGGACACTGGCAGCACACCGAAGATATATGTGAGTTCTTTGGGAAAAATAGGACAACATTTATATTATTTCCTAAAAGTAGGCAACAACTATTTCATTGCCTACTTTATGGCCAAGAATTTTATTCAAAAATTTAAGAAATCCATAAAAATTAATATCCCCTAGATGAGGGCGTCTACAACACGTATGTGCTGGACACGGACTACGACACCTGGGGCCTGGTGATGCACTGCGCCGAAAAGAAGAAGCATCCGCGCTACCTGTCCGCCTTGCTCTTGGCCCGGAAACCGGCGCTGGCCGACAATGAGATTAGCTTTTTGCGGGGCAAGCTACCTCAGGACATTGACAAGTCCTTTATGTTCGACATTGGCCAGGGATCGTGCGACCACCTGATGGAGTCCAGCCAGGACGATCCGTTGGCCTACGTGGTGAACGGTCGCCAGAATGGCAGAGAAATATTTAAGGTGGTCAATAAGCTGGGACCGTAGAATGTCCGCAAAAAAAATAAATATCTATTCAAAACATTTTACATTACCTTTATCTTATATTTCCAAATTGTATTTTTTTTTATTTCAATAAAAAGTAATCTATCAAGCATTATCGTAAAATAACTAATTTAAAATGCAAAAGTTGTTGAAAATGTTCTTAGAAACTTAATATTATAAAATTAAACATCAACTTTCTTGCAAACAGAAAATAAGTTATTTGAATTTTCAAATTTACCCGCCAATTTTCGATAGTTCCCCAAATTGATGTGGCAGACTCGGCAAGTATGGCCACACTAGAACAGTATGTTTTAAGAATCAATGATAATTTGCAACCCATTGCTTATACTATTATTTATTAAAAATTAAAACAAAATTTTTAGCACTAATTTACTATAAAAAAGCGAAAAGAATCAGCTGACTGCTTTCTTTAAGTGTTGTAAAATGCAGCCGACAGTGTGGGTAAACGCAAATATGCCTTTGACATTTGACTTTTGTATGGCGGAAGCAAAAAAATCCATCAAGGTAAATTGCCTAAGAGCAGTGTTGCAAAACGCCCTATCGATATATCGAGCGAAATCCATAGGGATGACAAGCAAGCGATAGTCCGCACCGCACACCAGCGCAGGCAGCGCTTATCGATAGGCGCGATTGCATACCTGGTACCCCGTCTTCGCTACAATATTTGCCTTTACCGGTTCTGCTGCATTGCAAACGCCAATCAATTCGCGTAATTAATAACAACTTAGGTGAGTGCAAGCCTCTGGAACGCTGCCGAGACGGCAGATCCGCCGAAAAACGCACTCCCCCCTCGTGTGTGTGCGTGCTTGCGGCTGTGTTCGTGTCTCTGTGTGTGCGAGTGCAGGCGTGCGTGTGTGCTCCGCTGCTGGCCGCCGTGCATGTGTGCGTGTGTATGGTGGGCCTGTATATGTGTCTCTTTTTTTTTTCTCAATTTCCACACTGTGCTTCTTCTTGCTACTGCTCGGCACATTTTGTATGAGCGCTTGTCAAAATACGAGTATAAAAATTTATTTCCCCCACTCATACGGCTCGATCCCCGAAACAAGTAACACTCGTCAAACGCTCCCTAAAAAAACACCGGACAAAGTGAAAAATAAAAAGCGCAACTAGCAAACGGCAAACAGCGAACTGCAAGCGGTGAAACAGCGCAAACAGCGAACGGAGAGTGTGGAGTGTGTGGTGTGGCGGAATAGCGAGCAACAAGAAGCGGAGAAGAAAAAAAAACTGATCCGAAGGAAGCAACCTCAAAAAAAAAAAACAAAAAAGGCGAACACAGAAAAAAAAAATCGCGTGAACACAAGAGTTTCGATTCGTTGGCTTTCGTTAAGTTTGCGTTCCATGGTATTTCAACAATAAATTCCGCTCGCCAGGCCAAATTACGCAAAATAATCCCCCTAATGTATGTAATAGTGCGTGTGCTGGCGTGTCTGTGTGTTGTGAGTGCGTGTGTGTGTGTGTGCGTATGCGTGAGCATGCCGCTGTGTGTGCGAGCTTATATATGTTAATGTGTGTGTGTGTGGGTTCGCAGGACAATTTGTCCGAATATTAAGCTGCCGTGTCTCTGAAATATTCATTCCGATTTCCTCCTCTGATTTTCCAGCAAAATGAGCAGCTCCGAGGAAGTCTCCTGGGTCACCTGGTTCTGTGGACTTCGTGGCAATGAGTTCTTCTGCGAGGTGAGTTTTGTTTTTCTCTCTTCGCGATTAGTTTGTTAGTCTCGCGCTTCCCTCTTGCCGATTTACAATATCTATATTCGTTATCTAAGCGCGCGCCATTCGCTGCAAAAGTGCAACAATTGCAAAGTGCAGCCCTGAGCTGCTGCGCGCCCATGTGTCGGTGTAAGTGTGTGTTTGTGTGTGCCGCAAGGTGGGGCAATTGTGTGTCCAACTGTACACACAGACACACACGGGCGCGCGAGTGCCCATCAAAAAGATAGTACTATTACAACAATAATAAAAAAACTACTTCCGATCCACAAAAGTATTGGCAACATTTAGCCAAGGAAAGGGTCACACTTTTTGCAATAACGGTTACTGCTTTCCAATTGAATTCCAGTTTCCAAGTTTCCAGTTTCCAGTTGATCGTAATGAGGCTTAATCCTTGCAAAATGTTGACCACTTTTTTTAGTTTTTCGAAAATCTTGAGCTTGGCATCTTATAAAGCGTTTTTGAGCCCAGTTTGGGGACCAAGTTGTTAGGAAATTTAATTAATATTGTCAGAAAATTAAATTAATTCTAGAAATCAATTAAAAATTAAAGTAATGAGCTCTTACAGGCATTTGCTTCACTTTCAGTTCGAAAATCATCTCTATACTGTTTTTAAAACATTTCTCCTTTTAGTTATAGTTAAAACTATGCTTAATCCACAAATACCTCGTAGATCCACTTCCCTACTAAATGTTCCTTGTTTTTTAAGTCATCTTCATTGTGATCTATTTACTAATTTCTTCTTATTTTTGCATCTTGCAGGTGGACGAGGACTACATACAGGATAAATTCAATTTAACTGGTTTAAATGAGCAGGTGCCCAACTATCGCCAGGCCTTGGACATGATCTTGGATCTGGAACCGGGTGAGAGTTTTGCATATACCACCGGATGGCGCCCTGAACCTTGTCTCACATTAATGTTTGCACTTTCATTTTGCAGAGGACGAGCTCGAGGACAATCCATTGCAATCCGATATGACCGAGCAGGCCGCCGAGATGCTCTATGGCCTCATACACGCTAGATATATACTAACAAATCGCGGCATCGCTCAAATGATCGAGAAATATCAAACTGGCGATTTCGGACACTGCCCACGTGTCTACTGCGAAAGTCAGCCCATGTTGCCCTTGGGTGCGTATGAAAAAACCTTTATAGAGATGCCTTGCAAAAGGTTTCCCAATCTAAAATCAAAGTCACTTCTTTCACAAATAATATTATAAACCAAACAGCTTTGTAAGGTCTTAAATTTCAGTCAGAATTTGAACCTCACATCGCTTTTGTATTTGTTTGTTTTCTCAGAAAATTGTCATTAATACATATTTATTATTGTGAGCCTGAGTCAGAGCTTTGAAAGTGATATGATAACTTGCAAACAAGTCTCGAATTCTTGATTATTTGTATAGAAAACGATTCCCGATTGAAGTGTGCCTTTTAGGCCTTTCTCCCTCATCGAAATGTTTATGAAATAACAGAGCAACGACGAATTGGTTCGCCTTTACTCATATTTCTAAAAAGCCAGACTGAAATCTGAACTCCAAAGGCAGTTTCAATGAATTTAAATCCGACTCTGGTCAATTTTGCTTTATGTGGAATTCTATTTAATTTCTGTGACTGATTTCTCAGCTCATATGTGGTTCTAACTATCTATTTCTTTGCTTGTTAAATATCTTAACTCTCTGATCTTATTTGCAGGTCTGTCGGACATCCCCGGCGAGGCAATGGTGAAGACCTATTGCCCCAAGTGCATTGATGTGTACACACCAAAATCGTCGCGCCATCATCACACCGATGGCGCCTATTTTGGCACTGGATTTCCACACATGCTCTTTATGGTGCACCCCGAGTATCGTCCCAAGCGTCCTACTAATCAGTTTGTTCCAAGGTGAGTTCTGCCTGCCTGGGCATTTACAATGAGACACTTACTTAGACTAATATATATTTATCTACTCCTTATGTGCGGCGAACAACCAACGACAACAACAGGCTGTATGGCTTTAAAATACACAGCTTAGCTTATCAAATTCAGCTGCAGGCAGCAGCCAATTTCAAAATGCCACTGCGAGCGGTAAATTTAAAACCCATTAATAACTAGTTTATATTGTCTTTTTCTGGCCCTAATTATATTTTATTTACTAACTTGAAGACCCACCGAAACCTCTCCCCGTAACCCATTCCACCACTCACTTTCTCATCGTTTGTTTCCGTCTCTGTACTATTTTCTCTATATATTGACTAAAAAAAAAAGAACGCCACCTAAGAAGATCATTCAACCAAGCATAATATATATATATTATATCTTTTTTTATTTGTTTTCTCTCCCCACACATACAAAAACCACCAACCACAAACCAAAACATCCATCTAAATCCGATCGACAACCACCTGAACCTGAACCTGAAAACGATAATGATAATATGAATCTGAATCTGAATTCGAAACCGTGTCTCTGCCTGTCTGAAAAAAAAAACACAAATAACTTATTATCCCATTCGATCCTTTATGATCGATTTCATGACATTGTGTGTAGAAAAACTAATTCAATAAAAAAAAAAACAAAAACACCACCAACAACAACAACAAACAAAACTACAACACACATACGCACGAACACAACAACAACAACCAACAAATAAACAATCCATTAAAATTTCATGCACAAAAAACAATTACTTTTAAAAAAATTTATTGAAAATATAAAAAACGCAAATACGGATATAGTTTACAACGGCAAGACCAATAGACAGCAACAACACACAACAACAACTACCACAACCAACAACAGCAACACAACAACAACCACAACCACACTGAGAGACAGAGAGAAGAGCAGAAAGAGACGGAGAGAGAGACAACTGTATTGAGGTTTTTGAGCGCCAGGAGCAAAGAATCATTTATACAAATATAAAAACTAAAAACAAAAAAAAAAAAAAAAAAAAAACCAAACTGCGTTTATATTATACACAAAAGCAAAAAGAAAAAAGAGAAAGCCCATAGTGAAAGTGACGAATTGTAGAAAATGTATTACAGAAGAAAGCGAGACGAAGAAGAACCTTATTGAGTTAACACTAAACCAACACACACACACAACACACTCTCACACACATTCATATTTAGCTCATCTGGAAATGCGATTTTACTTCCTTTTTTTTAACTATTATTTTGTACACTTGCAATTCTTTTAAGATATATATATAAACCCATTATATATATGTATACATATAAATATGTGTGAGCAAACATTCGATATTTATGTTAGCTTTTAATATTAGTGACCAACACTGGCTGACCAATGCGGCAAGTCCTTTTCAAGAACTTGCAGCTCCAGCCAACACTAACCCATATATATACACACTCACACACACGCCGAGACACACACATACACTTGTATATTATATATGATATATAATATATATATTATTTGCTTTAGTCAATTAACCAATTTTTTCTTGTGTTTCGCTTGTTTTGTCGCCTTTGATGTCTGTATGTTTTCGTTATGTGTGAAATTGTACAACACTGGCAGTGCAACACTTGACCAAAAAATAAAAACAAAACAAAAGAGACTCGAATTAGACAGAGAGGGACTGTGTGTGTGCGCGAGAATAAGATAGAGAAAGAGAGAGGTAGGACGAGGAGGAGAAGAAAGTAATTAAACGTAGAGAAAACAACGATATAAGCAACGTAGTACTTCCAAATAATAAGTAAAGCAAATAACGATCATCAGCATTTATGTAAACGATAACGCTAATAATGAAACAAATCCTGTATAAATCCCATACCAGCCCTCGCTAAGGCCTTCCTCGAACGTAACAACAGAGCAAGCTCCCACTCAGTGATGAAGAAAGCGAAGAAAGCAAGAAAACCGATAACAACATCCACATACAGTCCACTTAATCATCCACTCACCACCCAAACACATGCTCACCCTAATGCCACAGAACACCCACCACCAGCACCATCACCCACACAAACACAGAAAGAGCAGCCGGAGAAAGCCGTGGAAGAGCAAGAAGAAGAAGATGAAGAAGACGACGAGACGACCCAGGCATCAGCCATCCCTTCCCCAACCCAAGCAACGAACGAAAGAAGCCCAATTAAGCAAAGCCCCAAAAATGCACACAGGCACAGGCACGCACACTCAAACCTACACACACACACACACAGATACACACTCATGAGCATGCACAGAGCATAAATGAAATGGAATAGAATGGGGAAAGGGAAATGAAAGATGCGATCCCTTTTCCCCATGTCGTCCACCCACTGTAACTAAGTAAATAAAAAGAGAAAGCATAACGGCAAGTGTTGCCTTATCGTTCACAGAAGCAATAATTTTCGTGACAGTGTTCAACAATCAATCAAAAAAAAAAAAAAAAACGCATGGAAACGAAACAAAATAAAATTAAAGAGAGAGAGAGCCAGCATTTAATTATATATTGCAGATGATTTGTGTGTGTTCAGTAAAATTATGATACAATTACATAGCTGTGGCTTTGTTGTGTTCTGGAGTTCAATTCCAATTGTAGCGGCATTAATCGGTGTAGTTTAGTTTTTTAAGGGTCCAATTCCGATTCGTTTCCAATTCGATTCACAATTCTGAAGAATTCGCCCTTGTTGTTTTTATATACATTTTTCTAATTCCTAATTTTAAACATAAGAGCCTTTCCGAATTGTAATAGAATTGTAGAATTGCATTTCTTCTGCCAAAAAAAAAAGAAACAAAACAAATTCATTTAATTTGTTTAAAACTTTTTTTTTTTCATTTTTTTTTTGTTAAGATCAATATGAACATTAAGTGAACGCAAAGAAACTTTATAAAAACAAAAAACACAAACAATAAAACGAGAAGTAAAGAACGTTTTTTAAGAAAATTAGAAATAAAGTATAAATATATATATATATGGAAATCTATATAGAGATCGATAGAAAAGGCCGAGGACCGTTGATAAGTTAATCTGAGAGTGTGCAGAAAACTGTTTACAATTAATACATAAATGATGAGAAAAAAAAAAAAAACGAAAAAATGAGATAATAAAACGAAAGAAGAAATGAAAATAATGGAGAACAAAAAGTAATAATAACAATAACTAAAATAAAAACGAAACTGATATTTAATACAAAACGCAGTCTATCATTTCCAATTAGAGTTTCCCCATGACCTAAAATGCCATTATAGAACATGATCCTTCTACAACTGCGGTCAAAATAATAAAGAGTTACTTACAGATCACGAGATTGGAAGTTTTCTAACTTATAGAATACATTTTAGATGATAGGATCCCAAAATAGATTATTTTTTCCTTAATCGAACTACCCATTAGGTATTGTGATATATTTTCTTACTTTGAAACAATAAATTAAATAAGGATGATGTTAGGCGTGTCAAGTAACACCTTGTATATGTAAGACCTATTGTTTTGACCGTAATTGTATACGAAAGCGAGTTCCGCTTCCGATCTGTTCCCCGATCACTCACGCACGCACGAGAAATATATGTTCCGTGTTCCATGTTCCATGTGCGCAGTGCCTGCATATACCTTTTTAATTTCTGATCTCACTTTTCTTATATGCTATATATGCTTTGCATCAAATCCAGGACTACATTGCACTCTGTCAGGAGATCCTAAGTCGTCCCGATCCCGAGGCCGAGGCCGAGTGATCATCGTGCTTACAGTCTTCTTTTTTCTACAGTCGAACTTTAGCCGAACAAATTGTTTAGATTACTGAAAATTGGTAGTTTTTACATTTATTTCAAGAGGAAAATAGTTCTGAAATTTTTTTAATTGTTACTAGAGTTCAAATATATTTTTGTAAGAATTATTATGGAGTTTATATAGGGATTTTTGGGAACTTTTCAATGGTAGAACTTACAGAAAATTCGTTAGAGTTCGAGGTAGAAAAGTTGCACTGTAAAGCGATAATACTCGTACTAGATACTACCATATCTCTTAATTTATTATCCCGAATAAACTCACAACGATGATGCACTTTGCTACCACATAACCCGGCGGCGACCAAAGGCTGCCTGCTGCAGCACCCCGCCTGGCCCCTAATTTATTTGATATTCCCCCCACATATATATTCCCCCCGCTTGGTTGCGATACGTAACAAAATCCGAATGTGAAACGAAAACCGTAATAAACAATCTACAAATAAATATGCTAAATCTTGTAAATTATTGGTTTTCTTTTATTATTAACTTATAACTGGGCCTTAAACACGCACATTGCTCACAACACACGCATATGTACAAACAATCTCCGTGCATTTTCCTGAAAAACGTAAAAACAAGTCTCAAAAAATATTAATTTGCAAAAAAAAAAAAATTTTATTAAAAAAAATTTTTTTTTTTTTTTAATTTGCTTTTAATTCGTGCAAAGTCTTAAGAAAAAAATATAATTATTTTTTGAGAAATATCTTCTATATATAATATCGTTCTTCAAGAAAATGTGCGAATTCCTACACTTTTGGTACTGCTTGCATTTTCATCTCCTCAGAGACAACACAATAATTCGATAATCGCTGGCACCACTCACTTTTTACACTCAAGGGGTCCTTGCTGAAACTCTAGAGATTCTCATAGTCGAAAGATACAAAATTTTAAACACAATTTTAGTTAAATTGAATTATATTTTGCTTTTCAAACATTTCCTAACCTCAATCCTAACCTAATATTAAATTAAAGCTGCTTATCCATGATTTTGTTGTGTAAAATCACCGGTTAAATCTCAAGAGACTTCGGTTAGACCCCAGGATAACTTAAAGAGATATTGGCAAGCGCAGAGACACTAGACACAGAGAAAAGTTTGAGCTGCAAAGTACATCCATATCATCATTCCCGGTTTTACCGGATCTCTCACCTGGTTCATCCATCTCTCTCATCAATTTGATTTATTTCCCGAGCGTTTTTTCGTTGGTTTTGCCAACTCATTGGGTCAGATCAACAACATCCTGTAACCAAAATCCATAATCCTCAGTTCCAGTATTCAATTTCAAACTAAATTTGGCGAAATTTAAAAAAAAAATCCTAAAAAATATTTAAAAAGTCTTTTTATTAAAAAAACTGCGTCAAATTTAATTGAAATAAATGATGGGAACACACATTCACATTCCTACAATTGATTGATATTGATGTGTGTGTTTCTTCTTTCTCTTCCGCTTTCTTTTTTCTACTTTCTACTTTCTATCCTCTCTTCCGTTTTGTGTCATGTGTGTATTATTATATGCTTCTTGTACAATCATGATCCGATAATGATTCGCTGATCCGTGCAGCAACGTGGTCAGCCCCCAAAGGACGAAGAGCCTGAAAATAATGCCGTCGATACGATTCCAAAGCGCCTCTAAGCGCAAGCAGTGCAGCCAAGCAGTGCAGCCCCAGCAGCTGATATACAGACACACAACAAACATACCGACAGAAACAAACAAACACACACACTTGCAGGCCGTACACTGAGGAAAATTGTGGATGCCGAGCAAACAAAAAAAAATATGCTAACGAAAATCGAAAGCCCAAGATAGCCAGGAAAGGACCAACATCAAAATCAACATCGCTGGATCGAAAGCAGAATAATAAGATAATACAGACACATACTCCGACACACACACACACGCGTACAGTCAGCTCCTGTTGTGAAAGAAAATATAAGAATATTAACGGGATGTACTTCCCAAAAGCCTCTCTTGGCCAGGTCTTTTTCAAATTTTGTGTTCTTACAATCGGACTTGTAATCGAAAGCTGCCCATCCCTAGGCAAAGTGCATCGGTGCTGCCAACTTGATTGTAAATCAAAAGGAGCTGCCTTTTAAATTTGTATCTCAAACAGACATTTGAACTTTATTTTTGGAAATAGTATTCATTAAATGATGTTAAAATTGGTTTTTATCCGTTTACCAAAAAACATACATAGATAGATACAGAAAGTTTGAAAAGGATACGCTGCCACTGGCTTTTCGGAGCTTATCTCGGCTAGGATCAGGCGCATTAAAATATTTCTGGGTAATACAGCAATTCTTTGCATTTTATTTAGTAAGTGAAAAAAAAAGAACGGCTAAAACCAGTTTAGAATTATAGTCTATTTAAATTATTTAGTCAAGTGGCCGGAAACCCACCTTCTTCTTCTCTAACCGAATTCGAGTTCGAATCCAAATCCCCATCCCGTAACTACCTATACTTGTCTCTTCCTGCTTCTTCTTCAAAAGCGTTACGATTTCAACAATTTTGGAAATTATCGAAAGCAGAAAACCAACAATACAACAACAGCAGAAGTAAAATACAAGAATAAAGAAAAAATAGAAGAGAAAAAATAAACGGAACGTGAACCCAAATTCGAAATTTTCGAATGGTTCCGAAATTTTGCGAAATCTGAGAGTGCATAACTTATATAGAAATACATATACATACATAACATATAAACAATATACCGTTAGCTTATTTATATATTGTACACGCATACACACGTCAGCCCTGTTCCCAAATTCGAAATTCGATCTTTCGATATCGATAATTCGGATTTACCTCCGATTCTTCCGGTTTCGAACTCGAATCAGAAATCGAGAACAGAGCTGATGGAATATACTGAATAGTACAGAAGGACAAGAAAAACAAACAGAAAAAACTGAAACCAACAAACAACAAAATATTTTATGTATTTTTTTAATGTATTTAAGAATAATTAAGATTAAAACTGAGAATGCAAGTTGGCGTGTGATGATAATACCGTTATCGCAGGAATTATATAGCAAACAGAGCTAAAAGGTTGATAATGATGAATATGAGATGACGATGCGCAAGGAAATGATGATGAACTTCGAGACGAAAAAAAAATAAAATTGTGAAAACAATAAAAAACAAACAAAAAAAACACGATGAAAACCGAACACCAAAAGCCTTTTACTTTTGGGAATGGGAATGCTAGAACAAGAAACGAGGCTTAAGATATTATTCTGGCAAATATTACTTCTTTGCTGGCTGTTGCTGTTCGCCTGGTATCAAAAACCCCTAAATATGTGAAAAAAGTTAAATTTGAGTTCTTTTTGAGTGCATGTTATGGCCAAAAATCAATTTTACAGCCAAAAGCCTTATATTTTCCGTTTCGCTATTCAAATAAAAATTCTTGGCGATTTTTCAAAATTTGATAAAGGTTACATCATTAAAATTCTCAAAAAAAAATTTATAAAAAATTTCTTTTTTTTAATTTCTGAGCTTAATAAGCGGTTTTAACATTTTATTAAAACCTAACACAAAACATCTTTCCGAATTGGATCTTAGGCTGTTTTGACTTAGTTATGAACATTTTTAGCTTTAATTTGCCAAAAAAATTAAAAAAAAAAAATTTTTTTAATAAAAAAAAAAAGGAAAGAAAATTTTGATCGATTTTATCAAAATTTTATAAGGGATTACATCATTAAAATTGCCAAATTGTTAGTATTTTATTTTTTTAAGTATAGTTGCAAATCACTGTGGACGGCGGTCCACGTAGTGACGAGGTATCAGACATTTTTTGAGTCGAAGGTGCCATCATCACTTTTATCTCACCTCGTTTAGAAGTGTTTTCGTTTGATCTGATAAATAAGGAAATTAAAAAATTAAATACTTGGCCACAAAATGTAAATGTGGCACATTTTTCTTTCTTATCTAGGAACTGATTAAATTCAAGATTGAGGATCCGTGACATTTATTTCTTATCTGCTGTGATAATAAATGTGATGTTTATACGTTGGTGAGGAATTAAAAATCAGTATGTATAAATAACTGAAGATATATTCAGTAGCAAAATCGTCATCTTTGCATACTTTTCCAGAATGCCGTAAATATCACTTCCAATCTAATTCCAATGGAAGAATTGATTACATGTGGGGGAACCTCTTCGGTTGGTAAAGTATTCCCACAATTTCCCATTTTGCCACTAAAAAAACATAATTGCTTCTTTTTTTTTCAATTTTTTTTTTATTTTATTTTTAAATAAATTAGAAAATCCTTCGTAAAATCGAAGGATCCTTTTATTAAGCCGCTAATGGCTGATGTTGTTGCTGTCGCTGCTTTAGTGGTTTCTTGTTTTGTGTTTTGTGGTCTATCTCTTTTCCTCTTTATCTGCACTTATGTTCCGTTATTTTTATATTCTCCGCACGCCCCGCAGCTCACACGCTCGCTCGCTTGCTCTCACACGCTTATACATATAACATTTGTCTGTGTGGGTGTGCTTGTTTACATATCCGTAGGCTAAACCTATTGATTTGTGACTCCTTTCCTTCTCCTCCTTCGTTCTTGGGGATTGCAGATTACAGTTTACAAATTACAGTCGTATATGTGTGAGTGTATGTATATATATGTATATAAAAAAAATTTACAGTTTTACATAATTAGGCAGCTAACGGGGGGAGTGTGGAAGAGGAATTGGGGGCGGAATGCGAGTGAATTTGCACAGAGAGAAAAGGAAAAGAATTTTAAATTAAATCGTAGAAAAAAAAAATTTCGTAAAAAAGGATTGTTTTGTTTCTGTTTTTGTTGAGGATGTGTGTCTGTGTGTGTTATCATTTTTTGCTGTGCCTGCTGCTGCTGCTGCTAGTGGCTCCTATTGTTACTGTTATTGTTGCTGTTGTTGCTCTTGTTGTTGTTGTTGTTGTTGTGGCTCTACTGCTGCTGCTGTTTGTTGCAATTAAGTTTATAATTGTTTAATCAGTCTGAATTAATTCCAACACTATCTGGATCTCTTCAATGGATTCTGTGGGGGCAGAGAGATGGGCTTCTTCTTACAGCTCGTCCTTGAGATCGTCCTCGGAGGCACCGCCCTCTGGTGGCGGAACACCGCCGGTGCCCTGGTAGAGCTTGGCGATCACCGGCTGGACGATCGCCTCGAGGTCCTTCTTCTGCTTCTTGTACTCCTCGGGATCGGCATCGGGATTCTGCTCCAGCCACTTGATCGACTCATCGATGGCCGACTCCAGCTTGGTCTTCTCCTCGTCGGAGAGCTTGGAGCCCAGCTTGTCCTTGTCGCCAATCTGGTTCTTGAGGCTGTAGGCATACGACTCCAGCTCGTTGCGCGACTCGACGCGCTCCTTCAGCTTCTTGTCCTCGTCGGCGAACTTCTCGGCATCGCGGATCATGCGATCGATGTCCTCGGGCGTCAGACGGTTCTGGTCGTTGGTGATCACAATCTTCTCCTTGTTGCCGGTGCCCTTGTCCTCGGCACTGACCTGCAGGATGCCGTTGGCGTCGATCTCGAAGGAAACCTCGATCTGGGGAATGCCGCGGGGTGCTGGTGGGATGCCGGTCAGGTCGAACTTGCCCAGCAGATGGTTGTCCTTGGTCATGGGGCGCTCGCCCTCGTACACCTGAATCGTCACCGTGTGCTGGTTGTCGGAGGCAGTCGAGAAGACCTGCGACTTCTTGGTGGGAATGACAGTGTTGCGGGGAATCAGCTTGGTCATCACACCGCCGACGGTCTCAATGCCCATGGTCAGTGGGTTGACGTCGAGGAGCACAATGGCGTCCGTGTCCTGTTCGCCGGAGAGCACGCCAGCCTGGACGGCAGCACCGTAGGCGACAGCCTCGTCGGGATTGATGCCTCGGGAGGGTTCCTTGCCACCAAAGAAGTCCTTGACCAGCTGCTGCACCTTGGGGATACGAGTAGAGCCACCGACCAGCACAATCTCATGCACGTCCTTCTTGTTCATGTCAGCATCCTCCAGCACCTTCTGCACAGGCTTCAGGGTCGAACGGAAGAGATCCAGGTTCAGCTCCTCGAACTTGGCACGGGTCAGGGTCTCGGAGAAGTCATCGCCCTCGAAGAAGGACTCGATCTCGATGCGCACCTGATGGGAACCGGACAGAGCACGCTTGGCCTTCTCCACCTCACGACGCAGCTTCTGGACAGCGCGGTTGTCCTTGCGGATATCCTTGCCCTTCTTCTTCTTGTACAGCTTGATGAAGTGATCCATCACACGCTGATCGAAGTCCTCACCGCCCAAATGGGTGTCACCGTTGGTGGCCACCACCTCGAACACACCGTTGTCGATGGTCAGCAGGGAGACATCGAAGGTACCGCCGCCCAGATCGAACACCAGCACATTCTTCTCGCCCTCCTTCTTGTCCAGACCGTAAGCAATAGCGGCGGCAGTGGGTTCGTTGATGATGCGCATGACATGGAGACCAGCAATGACGCCGGCATCCTTGGTAGCCTGACGCTGGGCATCGTTGAAGTAGGCCGGCACGGTGACAACAGCATGGGTGACCTTCTTGCCCAGATAGGCCTCAGCGGTTTCCTTCATCTTGCCGAGAACCATGGCGGAGATTTCCTCGGGGGCAAAGACCTTGGCGCCCTGCGACGTATCCACGCTGATGTGGGGCTTCGAGTTCTTCTCGACCACCTTGAAGGGGAAGAACTTGATGTCGTGCTGGACATTCGTGTCGGACCATTCGCGGCCAATCAGACGCTTGGCATCGAAGACCGTGTTCTCCGGATTGGTGGTCAGCTGGTTCTTGGCGGCATCTCCAATGAGACGCTCACCGTCGGCGGTGAAGGCCACGTAGGAAGGTGTGATGCGGTTGCCCTGATCGTTGGCAATGATCTCAACGCGTCCGTTCTTGTAAACGCCAACGCTGCAGGGGGGAAATTATAAGGAAATTAATATTAGTAAGGTAAAAATATGGGGTTTATTCAAGGGGGAAGCACCATTAGAACTTTGGAGACTATAGAAATTAATTTGGATAATTTAATTGGACTTAAAGATGATCATTGAGCTAAAAAACAAACAAGTTTTAAGGGATTTTTCAATAAGAAATCGTAGAAAAATAAATTATTAATGAATCCAAGTGAATTTTCTGAAGAATTCACCGGAAAAATATTTTAAATGAAATAATGAATGAGTTAAGCTTGAACTTGAGTCCCAACTTTAATGGGAATTACGTATACGTGTAATATAGTTTAAG
This sequence comes from Drosophila triauraria, assembly GCA_014170255.2. Taxonomy (NCBI): domain Eukaryota; kingdom Metazoa; phylum Arthropoda; class Insecta; order Diptera; family Drosophilidae; genus Drosophila; species Drosophila triauraria. The sequence continues at coordinate 1,507,667 of CM024333.1, read as the reverse complement.
ATTTCATTCATATTTTCACAATTCTTGGATTTTAAGAACTTTAAACTGATCCTATGATCCCTGCCAGGTCACGTGGTATTCTTAAGGTCAGGACTGTTACTTACCAGGAGTATGTGGTGCCCAAATCAATGCCAATCACTGTGCCCAGCTCCTTGTCCTTCTCCTTCTTCTCCTCGCCCAGCGAGAGGCCCACAAAGGCCACGACAGCCAGTAATATGCATAACCTCATCTTGAAGATGTCTCAAAAAAACTGAAAGTACAATTGAAGACGCACAATTATTAATAAGAAATTATATTTTAAGGTGGGGATTAAGGTCTAAGCTTGGCTTTTGTACACGTCAACACACGGTTTCGTTTCTCTCTTCCCTTGCCACCGCTCTTCCGCACACGCACACACACACGCAGCACAAGCAAAGGCAAACACAAGCACGTTCTCGGAGAGAAACTGCTGACGTTGGTCAACCATCAACAGGTACCGTTAGTTGTGCCACTTTGGCAGCCAAGAACACTTTGGTCTTCACCTTCAACTTCGGCTCAAGATCTTTTCAGGCTTTAAAGTTTAAACAACAAAAAAAAGCACGTCTACTCCACTGGCTAACTGCCCGGCAACTGTTCATCCGAAATTCTACCGCCGTCTCGCCTGCCGCAGCCCAGAGAGGGAGAGAGCGTTGAATTTTGTATACGTGTAACATTTTTCTGGTTCTTTCTTGCCGGAGAGAGCGCTACAGAGAGCGAGTTGCCGGCGAAAGAGAGCAAAGAAACTGGTTTTTTCTTTCTTTTTGTGTTCTGCCTTGTCAAGAAATTCTTGTGCTGCTGCCGCTGCTGCTTCTTCTTCACACACACACGCAATTACTTGGAGAAAGTTCCAATATAAAAAGAACTAGGAAGAATTTGCACAGCTGTTTATGGCACAAGCACTCTCTCTCTCCCTCTCCCACCCACTCACAGCCACTCCAGCGATATCAAGGTTTATCTGCGTGTAATCTTTTTTGGTTACCACTGACGTGTACTTTTAGCCAAGAGCTTAAATCTGCTATATAAATGACGTGTACCAAGCTGATTGAACACACGCTCGCACACACACTCGAACACTCGTGAAGAAGAGGAAGCAGCATGCGCAGGCGCCTTGCAAACTTGAAAACAGAATTCTACTGAATTAACTGCACATTTACTATGAAATAAATAAAGAAAAAAGGCAAATGCAAGCCAAAAACTCCTAGTAACTAGGCGGGGAGGGGAAGCGGCCAGAACGCGAGTTCATTCACTCCGCATTCGCTTTGTTATAAACGTTATGCTACGCTAATTTATGCGTCACCGGTATTCAAAATTATGCACGGCCACCACGTCACACAGTTTTCGTTGCCGATGCCGCTGCCTGCTGCTTGTATTACTCTAACTTGAAGGCAAAAGGCCAATTTGCACGCTTTTATTTATATTTAAGCACGTGCAAAGTTTTTTTTAGTTTTAAGTTTTTGCCAACATGGCGACTGTAAAGTGTATGTGTGATCCTTGGCCCTCCTGCTCCCACGCTCTGTCTGTGTCTCGTCCCTTCTGGCTACTCACGAATATATTCTCTGGGTGTGCAATGCACTTTCCAGTTACTTGCTGCTGTTTCTTGTTTTTTTCCCCTTCTCGGACACTTACACTTATCGGCTTTTTCTGAATTTTCTCAATTAATGGGCTTTCTCGACGCTTCAAACGGAATTGACAGACCGGATAAAGTGTGCCCGTCCAATTTTCCGATAATAAGGCCAGAACACGAGTGGGTTTTCTCCCCCACAGCAACAGGTCACACTATGAAAAAGGTGGGAAACTTTGCTATGAAAAAAACGTAATCACTCAACGTAAAGAGTCAAAACCCTAATCGTTAAACGTAAGAAAAATGCGCCTGTTGTGTGCCAGTTTGAGGCAGCAATCGATGTTAAAATCTATGCTATTTATGCTTTTCACAAGGAATGGGTGTTAAATTTGATGAAAAAGGTGCGAAACTTTGCTCTCAATCAGAATGTATAAAACGTAATCCTTAAACGTAAGGAAAGTATTGCTTGCATGTGTCAGACAAGGGACACGTCAGTGGTAGGGTTCAGTGCTGGAAAGCTCTGGAAGTAACCGTTTTTCAAATACCACCCAAGGCAACTTGGATTAATTGAAACTGTAACTGGCACTTAAAAAAAAACACTTGCTTAGTTCGCCACTAAAATATTTAAATTAAGGCTCTCCTTAAGTCTCATACACACTCCACACAATATTTTAAACAAAGTTTTAGTCAACTTCTTTGGTATACTTACATTTGCTAATTAATACTATTAAAAAAAATGCACTTATTTAGTTAGTTGTCACTTGGTTGCTATCTCTAATCGAGTAATATAGTCTTTGTTGTCTTTTTGGCTTGGTTTAAGTATAAGTTAACTATCTTATTTGTTTATTTTCCGGTCACAGCTTTTCTTATTGGAATATAATGTATGGATTTTGGACGAATTTAAATCGCGTTGCGTTTCTCTTGTGCTGTGCTGTGTTATTCCTTGTACGCTTTTGTTTTGAAACTGATTCTCGCTCTCCCCGGCACCGGCTATTTATGCGGCCCAAGACTGACGTGTCGACCACGTCAGTGGATGCAGTGGCTCCGATTGGCGGTGCCGCCCACTGGAAAGTTCGAATGGAAGAGAGTTTGTGAGAGCGCCCGCTCTCTCTGTCGCTCTCGCAAAAGCTCTTTTCCGTTTCGTTTGTTTACCCAAACATTTTCATTGAAATAATTTGAAGAGCACGCTGTGCTGTGGTACTTCGATTTACGTTTTTTGTTATTGTTGTTTGATGGCTGCAGAAGGTGAAATTGGTGTTTGTCTGATGCAAATATGCGTTCATCTTGAGCAAAGCACTGACGTGTACGTAGCCCAGATTAACCGTTATGCTTCCAGTTTTCTCTGGCAAATTACCGTTTCTTTCGGGGGGCGTACTTCTGGACAAGGCTGGAATATTAAATTTGTTGTACCTTTTTTAGTCAAAATATGGAAAACATTTTCCGGGGGAAAAGAGCAACAAGAATGAGAACGCACTTTTTATATGATTTACCATTGAATCTTAAAAGTTATTAGGGTGGAACGCAACTTCCTCTTTTCAAAATGTCTAAATTTTAATATTTTATAAAAGAAATAACCATCTTCATTATCAATATCTCAATTTAAATATTTTATAAAAGAAATATCCATATTTATAATATAGGTAAGAAATATATAAAGGAAATCTTAAAATATAGAAACGAAAAACTTCTCTAAGCAAAAAATACATTTATTTTCCTTATAAGTGCATAGGAAGAATATGCTGAATCATCTGGAACGTTCCAAAAATTAAACCAAAATCTGTATTTCATGACTTCTTAAATACTAATTTTTAAATTACATTTTTTTTTCATATTAAATGCGGGTTTTCTTGTTTTCTTTTTTGAATGCCTTCAATATATTCAAATTTATATTTCCAGAAATTTAGAATAAGAAAGTACAGAAAATTAAATGAGGCAACTCTAAAAGTCCTAACAAATGACAATAGATCAAGACGAGTTATTTAAGTTATATTTCCAATAAAAATGTCTTAGTAAATAAGAGTGTATTAACAATTAATATTTTTAGAATAAAATGAGTCTTTTTACAACAAAGCCCCTAATTATGGTAAAAAAAACTATTATTATCTATGATTTTAGTTGATGATTTGAATTCCACATAACTCAAAATTCTCAAAAACTCATAAATGATTAATATTTTGTCAAATTCAAAGAACTTCAATTAAATTAAATTATAAATATTAAACAAAATATGCTTTGATCTAAAATCCACGCCAGCACATCGTGCATTTTCCAGGCATTTCGCCAGATCTTCACGCCAAGTGATAACAGGTTTGAGGCCACACTTACACATTTCCATAAATCAATGACCATTCGGCCCGATAAGATTTATTTCTGCTTTATATAGCTTATACATACATATATAGAGCGATTTCTCGCTGCAAAGCTACGTCACAGCTCCCAACCGCCCGAAAATAATCAAAAGTACACGTTGCTGGATTTTTCTTTGGTTTTCTCGACTTTTATGATGACACTCAATCAATATCAATATATATATTTTTGTTTTTTTTTTTTTTGTTTTTTTTCATAACAATACATAATAGCATGTAATAATCTTGGTTGTTTTTGTATCGTTCCCCTCGCTCAGCGTCCCGTCGATATTTTGTTGTTAGCTTTTTAATCTATCATAATTTACATTAAAAAAAGTATCCTTTGTGTGTGTGTGTGTGTGTGTGTGTGTTTTCTCTGTCGCAGATTGTGCAGGAAAAACTATGGACAAGTGTTGGTGACCAACACATCTTGAATAATCTCCCTAATCGGTAATTTCGATATCTAAAAAAAAAAATATATAGCTCGGCTTCGGATTTTATGCGTTACGTGGTCGAATCATATAGGGGATGACAACAGAAATCGCTGTGGATTTGAAATCACTCATAAAAAGGGCCTTAAACTAGGCAATACAATATTTGTGTTACCAGTTCGCCCTTCCAATGGAATTTCCAGGCACCAATTTCTGGTGGCAGCCCTGCTTATTTAAGTTTCTTTTGCTTTCCATGGATTTATAATAATTCCAATGGAATTTCCAGGTAATTTCTGGTGGCACCCCTGCTTATCTGGGTTTCTTTTTCTTTCCATGGATTATTCCAATGGAATTTCCAGGCAATTTCTGGTGGCACCCCTGCTTATCTTGTTTTACAATAATTTATTAAAGCTCAAAATATTTAAGTTGCTTCAGAGGACTGTTGTTTTCGTATTTTTTTCAGTGTGTGAAGAATGAACAAAAATCGCTGAGTTGTACACATACATATATATGGTATATATAGATATAAAAAATTGGAGCATAAAGAAAAAGCACATCGAAAAACGATTAATAGTTAATAGTTTTGTATAAGAGTATATAGTTACAGTTTGCTTTTGCTTTGCTTTTTTTTGGGCAATAGAGTGCGCACAAAAATTGGTTTTGCTTTCCTTCTTTGTTTATATATATACATCAATATATATATATATATATATAAATTGGCTTTATGCTTTTACAATAAATTGAGTTTGTTTAGTTAGTTGTAGCTTTTAGTTTTTAGACTTTTATCCATCGCTATTTTGCTGAAACACTTGAGTTGCGTACATAGATCCGTTTCCGTTTCTGAGTGTGTTCTGTGTGTGTTTTGAGAGTTTTGGTCCGAAACTGCGACACAAAGTGTGCTAAGAATGCTCTGCAGGATGCTCTCTGCTAGTTAACAAAATATATTTATAGGTAGAAGCAATGCTTTTATACATTTTAATGATTTTCTCTAACAAAAATGGAGGGTGAGAGCTTTCAGATAATCTAAGGATAATATCCAGTAGAGGCTAGCAAGTATACTTGGAATTTGGTAATGAATTTCCCCTTGTGTTTTCCATTTTTCAAATAGAAAAGCCAGACATTAAATGTGTGTTCGAAATACAATTAATTTTACATTAAATAGAAAAGGAATCTTTGTGCTTCTTTATAGTTTATGTTTACAATTAAAGGCGAACTGGAACTTATCCCAAGATTACTCTACTTCCCCTTTTTTTTCTTTTGGTCAAACCAAAGCGATATATATATAGAGGTGTGTGTGTATATATATTCCGTGTGTGTTCTGCTTGGTGCGGTGGCAGCAATTGGTTTCTCTAGTCCTCCTTATCCCTAGCCGAGGGCACCTACTCGTGCCTCACCCCGCAAATGGACAGGAACGTACTGAAGTTGTGCAAGCTGCAGGCGGGCAGCACCGTATACACAATGGCCGCCGTCTCCTGGCACTTGACCCTGAAATCATTGAGCGCCTGAAGCAGCAGGTCCGTGGCTGGGGCGGCATTGACCTGATAGAAGAGCTTCAGGTGTATGGCTGGCAGAGGCTGCTGGTGCTGATCCCCGCTTCCGGCTTCCGGTGGCTGCTGCTGCTCCACCTGCTGCTGCAGCAGCTGCTGCTGCTGCTGCTGCTGCTGTTGATGCTTCTTGGCCAGCGGATAATCCTTGAGCAGACGATTAACCACATAAGTGAGTATTTCGTCCATATGCTCCGAGCTCACGGACTGAGCCAGGCGGCAGTGGTTGCCTAGGATGTCATCGCTGAGCTGCGTCAGCTGGGTGGTGGACGAGGCCAGGCCGGTGGACACGTAGCAAACGATGGCAGCGCAGTTATTCTCATAGTTCCAGCGGCGTCGTATGGAGATGGTATAGTCGCCCACCGAGCAGCCGGTTTCCTCGTCTAGAAGGGAAGCAAATATATAAAATATTTATATATATAAACCCTTAACAATCCCTGCTTACAGTCAAACCGATCGTTGTGGGTGTGCGCCCACACCTGCCACTCTACAAGGGCCTCCCGCGGCAGTGCTGGGAGCACTATGTAGTCCATGATGGCATTGGTGGTGCGTCGCTCCCACTGGCGTCGCGCCTCGCCTATGAAAGCTGGGTGGGTGACAAAGCAGATGCCGTGGACCACATCTCGCAGCTGACCATGGGCATTCATGGCCTTGGCTATGCGACTGATGTGACGCAGGGTGAGCTTGCACTGCGGCCGGATGCCGCCCTCGATGATTGTCATGCTGCCGGGCACCAAGGCGATCTGGCCGGAGATGTAGGTAATGTCGCCAATCTGGAAAGAAAAGATATAACGAATTAGTTATAGATTTTCTCTATTTCCTAGAGATCTCTCACCCTGGTGGACTGGCTATAGGGACCTATATTGGCCGGCGCCCAATGGGATATCCCTTGGACATGCATAGTGTTTCGGCGCCCATTGAGCAAAGCCGCTGCCGTCTCCTCACCCTCGCGATCTCGCTCCTCGGCGCTGGATATCGTGCCCGCCACGGGCTGGCGATAGGCTATGGCCTCCATCACCACATGACAGCCATCGGGCAGGGGACACTCCACGCACACCCGGGTGGGTGGATTGTGAAAGTCAAAGGAGCGCAAGTAGATGCGGTTTAGAGCAGGATACTCGCTTATAGAGCGTACGTAGAGCGTGACATAGCACAGGTCCTGTAGCTCATAGCCCTTGGAGTGGCAGAGATCGCTTAGCGTGTCCAGGGCCAGCTGCATGCCCTGCTCCATGCCCTCAGAGCCGCTGCCTGTCGAAGGGATGAAGATGAAGGGAGTAAGTAAGAGTTAAGCAAAGGATCAGCACCACGGTTGTCACGGGATAAACTTCATTAAATATAAAAAAAATAAATAGAGGTTAAGAAACTCCTGTAGGCCGTGACAACCGTGTGCTGCTTGGAGAGGGCTTGCTCTAGAGACTCATTGGATACCCTGTATGCCCGCCAGCCACATCCAGCCCTTGGCATTGATGGCCGCTCTGGCCTCGTTGGCCAGTGGACGGAATTCCCGCTCGTATGTCAGCGGACTCGGAGGCTGTGTGGCTGCCAGCGTTGCTCCTCCTCCTCCTCCTGCTCCTCCTCCCGATCCCGGCTGACAGCAGGTGGCGGCGCTGAGCCCAAGCGAGGAGATGGCCAGCGACAGCGAGCCGCACACGGCGGCGGTGCTGCTGCCCAGGCCATGGCCATGGCCCAAGCCCTGACTCTGCGAGCTGGCCAGACTGTGGTCTGTCGTGGTCAGCAGCATCGATGCACAGGCCGATGTGGAACTGGCCTGGGACGGTGCTCCCAGCAGCACTGTCGGCGCCGCCGCTGTGGGCTCGTCGACGCTGGCGCTCTTCGTGACAATGGGTATGGGCGAGGAGGCGGTGGCGGCGGCAGCCAAATGGCGGCCAAACGAGTTGCTGCGCGAGATCAGTTCACTTTGGCTCAGCGACTCCCTCAGCCGCGTCTCCTTCTCGATCAGCTCCAGTTCCGTTTCGCTGAAATCCGGATCGCTGAGATCGCTGTACGTCGACTCGTTGAGGTCGCTGATGTAGTCCAGCGAACGCTTCACGAAGACCACATCGTGACCGCCGCCACCGCTGCCACCGCCACCGACGACGCTCGACGCGCCGCCGGCCGCTTCCTTTGGCTGCAGCGTTAGCTTGGTGAAGTTGATGTAGCCCACGGGGCAGATGGGATCGGCGCTGCTGATGATCGTCTGAATGTCCTCGACAACGATGCGCTGCCGGAAGAGGGGGCAGTCCAGGGTGAAGGTCTCGTACTCGCCGCCCTCGCCGCAGACATTCAGGCCGTACTTGTCGCGCATCTTGAGCAGGTGAGGCTGCATCTCGCGCAGCGACTTGCCCAGGTGTCGATCGGGTACAAGGCCCAGGGCAGCCACCTGGGGATAGGTAAAGGGTTTAGTCTTAATAATTAAAAAGGGTTTAAGTATCTACCTTCGATGGAGAGCTTAATTTGGGTTCTTTATACCTGAATTCAGGGAAGGACAGACCTTTGCTTTGGGAGCAGCTCACTGCTCTTTCCGTTATTATTTTCGGGAGGCGACACAAACCTTAAATTCTAAAGAATTTAAGACTCTGGCGAAGTCTCTGCTCTACTGAGTAAACAAATATCATTAGCCACGCCACGCACTCTATATATCTGGCTTTATTTTGCCAAGAATTCGTGGCATTAGGTGGACTATACTTTTTACTATACTGTTAATTTACGTTCAATAAAAATTGAAGCCTCAAATTGCTGGACAAACACAGCAGCGCTTCGATACGTTGATTATTTTGTAAATTATTTTATTTTACAAATAGCAGCAGATCGCCAGAGCTTTTTTTGCAGCTGAGCAATGTTTGCTTGGACTAAATTTAGCACAATTGTTCATGACAGCTGCCGATTATTATATAACTCTCAATCGTAGGTGGGGGATAGGTGGTGTATCGCCTTACCTTGATTATGATGGCATGCACCTGGCAGTCAATCATCTCCTGCAGCAGTTCAGTCTGATCTCTCCTCCACAGATAGGCCAGGGATATCAGGTTCAGGCGGCTGCACACGTTCTCCACGCGGACGCGCTGGTAATCCGATAGGATGGCGCCCACGGCCACCGCCTCCACCTGCAGTTCGTGCTGTTAAGTAAAGCAAATAAATATTAGTAATTATTTAGAGAATAAAAAGCAGAGACAGGAGACAAGAAAATGCTGATACAGATACCATTATGGTCGAGGTAATTCGAACTGCTCTCAAAAAGCAGTCTAAACAAACTTAAGGCTTATATTTCCGATAAGAAATGTCTGGAAAATGCCTGATATATTCTATAAATAAATAAAGCCATTTAAGTTCTTCAGTTTAAAAATCTATAAGTAAACAAAAAGTGTAAGAATTCACTCATAAGAAGGGTTTTACGCTCCATTATTAACATTAAGCCATAATTTTTACAGACATATCACTTGGAATTCCCAAGTGCGAGTTTAGCAAAGTTTGTTTGGCTAAATTAGTCAGTAAAATAGGTACTGCAGAGGATTTGAAACTAAGAAGTTCATTAAAAAATGTTCTAAATATATTTAAATATATATTTCGGCTTACTAACATTAAGTGATCATATTGTCTGTAAATATCTTATAATTCCCAAGTACGAATTCAACGACAAACCAAGCTGAGTTTTTGTGGCTAAATTACTCAGTAAAATTGGTACTGATGAGGATTTGAAACTAAGAAGTTCATTAAAAAATGTTTCTAAATATATTTAAATATATTTCGGCTTACTAACATTAAGTGATCATTTTTACAGACATACAGATATAATCCTCCATTATAACAAAACCTTTAAAAATAGAAAATGTATTTGCATTTTTTGATAGTTAGATCCCTAGATAACAGGGTCCAAACTTTAGTCAGATATTAAAGTACCCTCCACAAGGGTAAAAATATAATATGTATTTAAATATGTATAAACTCTTCCCGATATCAGGCTAGGGAATGCAAAAGTGTAATTACTACCCACACGGCGCCTGCCAAACTGTAATCACCATTTAGCATTAAGGTTTCGCTTCTCCACCGCCTTGGAATCGATTCGATTTCTTGGGGTATTATTATCAAGAGTAAATAAACAATTTGTGCGATTATTGTTATTGCTTTTTTGGCTTTATTTATTTTACTTGAACGGTGCGGTTCACGTGCACGGCAACAGCTCGTCGTCGGGCATCGCGATAAGATTACAGCCCGGATTGCCCGGTTGGCTGGGAACGTGGATGTGTGCCACCCAATTATAAGGCGACGACAATCTTCACGTTGCAGCAGTTGCACTTGCCGGATCAGGGACTTGGCCAAGGACAAGGCACAACAAACGAGGGACGTCTGGCTTGGTTTGGTTTGCCCCCGTTAAATACAATGTATTATATTTTTTAAGTTTCTTTTTTAAGTTCCTTTAAAATATTTTTGAATTATAGGGCATTTTAAGACTTGAGTTCCCTGAAAGATATTTCATTATATTCACGCCAAAACATAAATTGAGGATTATTTGGATACAAAACAAAAACTGGATACTATTTTTAGATTTTCAAATACTTATTTGTTTTGCTTTTCTTTCTTATATCCACAAACAAACAAATAACAAAGAGAAATGGTTTCAAAAAGTCTGAATATTATCTTATTTGCTTTAATGATCTCTCGGGTTTCGTTGTTTTAAATTCTGCTCTGGGAATTATTGTTATTACTTATTTTCAGTGCATGTGTACTCCAGACCAGCTATAAGTATAGTTTTCTAGTTGATATTACCGCATCTGATAACGCAACTTGGCAAATTTCTACCTAACAGAAAAATATGTATAAATAAATAAAACAAACTGACAGAGATTTGGATCGAATTCAAGGTAAACACCGGCGTTAGTTGCCTCAAATTGCCAGGAAAATGCAATGCAATTGTTTAATCTGGAAATAACTGAAACTGAATCGATGGAAAGTTCTGTGGAAAAGATCTGTCAACAAACTTATTGGCTTGTGAGGAATCAGCAAAAACAAATAACAAATGTCGGGGAATCAACTCTAAATTAGACTCAATTATTAAAGCTTTTAGTTAACCTGTAAATAATATTCTTATTTACAAATGAGCTATAGAATTACTTGGTGAAAACCAAGAGAATCAAGTATATTAAGGGATATACTCAGCCTCAAGAGTTCAATAAGAATTATGAACCTAAAATAATTATATTTATATAAGGAAAAGGTTCTACAAACTATGGATTTTCTAGTGTTTAATTGGGTAAATAAACTTCCTGATTAAATTAGAAATATATCCTTAAAGGGTACCCAACTATCGACATTAAGTCCCAGGTATTTCCCCAACAATTATCTAATCAGTCGCTTCAATCTGCCAAGAACACAGGGAAAGGGATTTGGATTTGGGGAAATGGAAAAGGGAAAATGGGGCTTGCAATAGCAATGCGTCACTGCAAAACATCAATCAATATATTTCACCTTGCATGTCTCCAGCAGACTGTATAGATCTTCGACCTCGTCGTCGTCGGTGGGCACGTACTGCTTGCCGGTCTGGGTGCTCTTGCCCTTGGTCTCGCGCCGATAGAGCGGCAGTCCCATGGCGCTGGCCAGTATCTCGATGCCCATGTGGCCGACCGTCTGGTACATGAAGCTATCCAGCTCGTCTGCAAAAAGAGAGCACAAGGGTGGAGCAAGTGGAGCCAATATACAGCGGCCAGAGATCAAACAGAGGGAGCTTGGTGGTAAATGCTTAGGCAAACAGAGGCGGCCAATAATAAGGTGGTAATAAGAACTGTGGCGGAATTTGCCTTACTTTAAAGGGGAAAGGAAAGGCAAAGTCATTGGCAAAAAAAAATCATTATAAATAAAAATGTGCACTTAAAATTGGTTGGATAAATAATAAATTGAAGGAAATACATAAAGTTACATATTCTTAAAGGTACCCAATGTTTTAAATTCAAAATATACATTTTAAAAGTATTTTAAGTACGTTGAATTACGTAAAAGCTCAGCAGTGGTTACTGATGAAGACAAGTGACTTGTTTAGGGTTTTTTTTAATCAAATTATTTAAAAAAATTAATCAAATTAAAACGTGAAAAGAAGACAAGTCATCGAGAAACTGTTTTTAGCAAAATAAAGGTCGATAAACGAGTCAAATTTGGAAAACGATAACGATAACTAAATGATTTGGCGAATGCAAGGGAATAATGTTATAAAACTGCCAATAGGGTTTGAAAATAAGTAAATATTGAATATTTAGCTTAAATTTAAATGAGTTTAAATAAGGTTTATTAAAAATAAATTTAATTTAACTTTCTACATTTCGATATTTAGATTTTTAACTGTGTTAGGAAATCAAAAAAAACAAGCTTATACTTAAAAAATCGCTTTAATAATAGAAAATTACAGAAAATAATATTAAATAAATAAAAAAGATGTTCATAAAATATTTATAAGCTTAACAAAAATTATTTAAACATTCCTTTCAAAGATTTCTTTGCTTTTTTTTAAGTGTAACAATAAAATGTATATTTCGGAAGCTCCTTCCTCGACTCACCTCTGTCCTTGGGATGCAGATTGGCCAGGGCAACGATCTCGTGGCCCTCGGCGACGCACTGCATCATGTTGTAGCAGCTATCCTTGCCGCCGCTGACCATGGCCACGACCCGCATCTTGGCGCCGCTGTTTTTGTTTGTTTCTTTTCGCTCAGTGCACGAGTCGCGTGTAGGTGTGGGTTCTTTCCTCTCGCCTCCTCCTCTTCGTCGGCGCTCCTCTTTCCCGCTTATCTTTATCTTTATTTTTGGCTTAGTTTGTGCTGCTTGTTAGTCGCAAAGTGCGTGCTCATTTGGTCTGCTTTGTTGACTAGAGACTGCTTACACTGCTTCTTCTTCTGCTTCTGCTTCCACTGGCCACTTCCACTGTCCACTTCTTCCACTGCCGCTCTCCTTTCCTGCTTTCCTGCCTTCCTGCAAATTGGCCTGCTTGTTAATTGCTTTCAAACTGTAAAAGTGCAACAATTGAATTAAGGCGCACATGCACACACACACACACTGCCTCGGGCGATCTGATTGCATTATCGCAGGACAGGACCTGAGTCTCGCTCTCTCCTCTCTACCCTGCCGTTCGTTCTAATTGAAAGTGATTGCACGAAGGTCAGCAGGCACACACAGACACTCGGACTTGTTTATTTAATTTCCTTGCATTTTAGTTTAAGAGCTGAAATATTTTAAACGCTTGTAGAAATTTTTGCATTTATAAATAAATCGAATTAGTTGCGCCGGCAGAAGAAGCGCGTGCAGCAAGAACAACAACACCAGTAGCAGCAGTAGCAGAAGCGTGGCGAGGCAAAGAGGAAAAGAACAACAACAATAAAAAAACGAAAGTAAAAACAAAGAGGAAATTAAGGAAAAGCCACACACAGTCAGGAAATACACGCACACGCACGCAGTAAAAGAAAAGATTTGACCCAAATATAATATTTTCCAACATATAACACACATTTCTTCTTTCTTTTTTTTTTATTCTTTTTTTGATGAACTCACTGGATACCAAAACACAGCCACACACGGACACCCGCTCGCTCTCACACACACACAGTTTGCGAATTTCACGGCGGCCACAACAAAAACAACAAACGGAGTGAAGAGGCTATTTTGTTGTGTGCAAAAAAAGTGTCACTCGCTGGACTGGCACTCCAGTTAATTTGCAGGACCCTCGGCAGCGGGGGCAAACAGTAACTAACCGCAAGCTGGCGGGCTTTACTTTGTGCGACAGAATAAAATGAAAATATTTATTTTGTATTATTAAACGTCCAACCAAGCCTCCAAGCCACCTCTTTTGAGGTGAATTGCCCGTGGTGAGGTGAGTATAGTACAATCGAATAGTCGATTACCGCCCGCCAGATGGCGTATTTTGAGGGGTTCGAGACCAGCTGTAAATACAAAAAAACCAAGCAAATATAAATATATTAAAATAAAATTATTAATTATTAACGCTGATCTTTATTTTTAGAGCATTTATTGCATTTCTAAGCACTTTCAGAAGAGTTTCCAAAACAATCAAACAGCTTAGCAGCCCTTTTTAACCAAGCCACCAACCATGGCGAAAAAACCAGCTAAATTGTTATCGCATCAGACCCACCACTAGCTAAAACGATAGGTGAACCGTCGCCCATCACTAAATCTTCAAGTTTTTGTTCACATCACTAGATCTTCACAGTTTTGTTCAGCTGCTCTCTGCTCTCTTGCTCTCCCAATTTTTATGCTCTCTCACCCTTTATGGTGACTGTAGTCCTTCTTCTCTTTATTGCTGATATTCCACTTGGCGCGAACAAACGATAATTTAAATTAACTTATAAAGTGATTAAATTAAGTTATTAAAATCAGGTGCCTTTGGCAGTCTGAGAACAAAGACAACCATGAATTCGACTGAGTGAGTTAATTAATTGTTATTAATACTAATTATATTATATTTAGTTAATATAAACTTAATATATATATTTATACACAATATTTATTTTTAAAAAAAACAACAAAATTCAAAACAAATTTTGAATTTAACGTGTTATTTGTGTGGTTGAATTTATTAAATAAAAATAAAAAGAAAAAATGAAAGAAAATACTGCCCACGATTTTCCCATTGCCAATTATTATTATTATTATTTGAAAATAACAACTTTTTTTAAATTTAGGGGGAAGACTGGATTTTTTAGGGGGAAATGTCGACTCTTTGAGATTTTTTAGAGGGAAAGCTAAATTTTCATCTGGCAACACTGAAGAAAAGAAAAAACAGAGAGACAGAAACAGAAATAGCGCAGCAACCAAAATAATAACAATTATTAATACTAAGTGTCCGCTGAACGATTACACAAAAATAAACTTAAACGCTCGCTAGCCAGCCAGCCAGCCTAGCTAGTACTAGTTCTTTTTGTTACTTTTTATTGGCAGCAAACAGTCGTCGTCGTCTCTCTGGCATCCAATATATATTTTTTTTATGTTTGTTGCGACGCATAAATCCGTTTTTCTTAATCGATATAAGTTTTAACGGGCGTATTAAGAAATCAAATTAAAATATAATAAAATCAAAATCAGTTGGCCACATTTAATGTCGCAGTTAATTTTTGTGAAGCAACAACAGCAACAATAACAATAACAACAGCAACAGCAGTAGCAACAAAAATCGTAAACGAAAAGCGAAAAGAAACGAAACGAAACGAAAAATAGAAAAATAAAACGTACGACGCAGTCTGTCTGTATTGGTGGTGTGTGCGTGTGTGTGCGTTGTGCTGGTGTTCGGGTGTGCGAACGAGCGAGCCAGCAATAGGGCGGCAGTGGCAGCGAAAAGAGATTTTCGACATCATTTTTCTCTCGACAATTTCCAAACAAAACCTCAAGTTTTTGAACTTGAAGAAGGGGAGTTCGAAGAGGCGTAGAAAAGCTGAGAATTAAGTTCAGAACACTCCAATCGGAGGGCGTGGCGAAGGCGTAAAGAAAGAAGGCATTGAAAAAGGAAGAGGCAAAAGGAGAAATAGAGAGAAAAAGAAGACGCAGTTTTGAGATTGTTGCTGCTGCTGCCGCCTGCAACGAAACAGAACAGAAGTAATATATGTAATACAAATAATAATAAAAGAGAGGCTCCGCCAAAAGCAACACCAAAAAGGAAATCAACAACACAAAGGCAAAAGCAAGAAAAAACAAAAACAAAAGCCACAGAGAGCGAGAGAGAGCAGCAGCTGAAAACATATGATTTTTGTTTGTGTTGTTGTTTTTGCGCGCGCTCTGCGGAACGTGTGAGAAGGCGGAACGCGAGGAACGACAGGAACGAGTGGCATTTGTTGCTGTTGTTGTGCTTCAGCTGCTGGCTGATTCAACCAACGGAACAGAAACAGAAACAACAACGCAAGTGGTAAGTTCTTCCTCTTCTAGCTGTTGTTTTTGTTTGACGCGCAAAAAAAATAAATTGAAAATCGTGTATATACGAAATCGAAATCGTACGATGGAGCTTAGGTAAAAAAAAATCAAAAAGCAACCTCCATTTATGCAACTATTTGTTTATTGTTGCTCTGTCGAAATCACAGACGTGTAAATTGTGCAAACAAAGAGCCAAAGAATAGAGCAAGAGAACGGAAAAGAAACTTGGGGCAGAGTGAGAGAGTGCAAGAGAGCAAGAACTGAGTTATTTGGTGTTATTTAAATGTCAAAAGTAGTGGAAATTTTGTTTTGGCCTGTGACGCGAAAAAAATATTATTTCAAAACACAAACAATGAAGGAGGAAAAAAAATCACACAGATACACTCTCTCGCTCTCCCTCACTCGCCCCCTCTTCTCACGCACACAGGCCAACGAAATCTATATGTACGTGTATGTGCGCATTAGACGGGCAACAACAAAACGGTGGAAACGGACTGAAACTAAACGAAACGAGCTGATAGTGAACACATTTGAGCACAGTGGAATGGGCGGACATAAAAGTGATTAAAATACGTTCTATACATATGTGCGTCATATAGTAAAAAACCTTTTTGTTTTGTCCTAAAATATATCTTAAAAGCTCGCAAAACTAAAGAAAAACATAAAACAAATTTAAAATAATTTTTACCATAGCAAACCTCTGTGACAAAGATATTTTGTTTGTACGATTAAGTTGATTAAATCGCTTACATTCGATACCACTGTGCGAGAGAACAAAACCAAAATTTCGTTGCAGCTGAGTTGCTGCCAATGCGCTTGTGTGCATTCTATTGTATCTGTGTTAGATTTTTGTTTTCATTTTGGCCTCTCTTTCACTGCATCTCTCTCCCTCTCTCGCGCTTTTTGACTTCTGTACATATTTTGATAATTGCTCCGAGTTTTGGCTCTTTGTTTTCCAAATTAATGCAAAACCAACAACAACGGGGGCCATCGTCGTCGACGAGTAATCAAAAAATAACAGAAAAATATTTGGATGACACAAATTGTGTTGTGTTTTAATTTTCGCTTCATTTACAAATTAAAACGCACATCAAATGTGACATTTTTCAATTGCCTCCCCCTCCTTCGTCGGCCCCCTCTTCTCACTTGATGATTTTACCTAATAGAAATGTTTGCCAAAAAATTTGGCAACTTGCGGTTTGATTGTCAGAGGGGCGGGGGAATGTTTGGGCGAGTGGGAGGTGGTGGGTGGCATTGACAATAAGCAGAAACACAGAAGCAAAAACCGAAAAGAAAACATAAAAAAGTGAAAATTGCATTCCCCCATGTCAGCACTACAGTGGAAATTCTTTAAAACGAACCATAAATATTTTAAATTTTTTTTATCAAATTTATTCAGTAAATATTTTGAATTATAACTTAAAAAATACAATACTAGCATACTTGATTTGGAGTCTAATATATACAATAGCCATTTAATGCCTCACAACTTAAACTATTTCATTTATTTATTACATTTTTGTATATTTAAAAAAAAATATAGTCCAAGAATAACAAGATAGTGAGAAGTTCAGAGGTTAGGTTTATTTTAGGAACTGAGTTACAAAGGCGTTCGTTCTCTTGATGGTATTACTGTGCGTATATGGCCTATTTGCTGAAAGGTTAGTTTTATCCCAATGCTGCGGAGAACCGAGGGGTTCCTTTGTTCGCTCCCAAGGACTGCCAAAGGTTGGGGGATCTGGGATGTAGGACGCGACTGTCTTATCACTCGCGGATGTGTGTGATTCGGGGGGTGTGATTGATACTATGTGGAAAGTGTTTCTCAATCTGAAAGCCTCAATAGAAAATGATTATTCGGCCGTAATCAAGCGAAATAATCAGCTGTGTGTGGGTTGATGAACCTGTGCTTTATAGAATCCGTTTCGTCGATACGCTATACCACGAACTGAGAAAAAAAGAATTTTTATTTGATTTATTATTTTAATGAAATTGCATGCCTGATACTTGAGCTGCGTGTGTGTGTGTATTTTAAGTAACACCTGTTCGCAGCGTGAACTCATGTGTGAGCCATTGTTGTGCCGAAAAGGGAAACAAAAAAAGAAATATAAAAATAAATGAAAAAATCTGATTTTTTTTATCAAGTGTCTTTTGGCAATGGCCAGCATAAACAATGGGAGCCCCAACAACAAATAGCAGCAGCACAGCTCACAACACGCATACATGTGCACTCTATTTTGGGGTCTCTCTTGTATCTATGCATGTTGTCCCCTCTCATTCCGGCACAAAGAAATTGCAGCGAACTTGAGCTTCGTCGTCTCGTTCATGCGTTGGCCGAGTTCCCATTTGAACTTGTTCTGGAATTGATCGAGTGTCAAGGATACGTGTAAACCAGCGAGAGGCCAGCTGCTAGTTGCTGACACAGTGGCCACTCGGTAAGACGTATTTTTCGAAAGGTGTAGATGTAGTCATTCTTTATTTATTATCATTGGTCAGTATTGATATTTTAGCTTAATCTTAATCTGTGAGATAAAAAGAGAATTCTAAAATAAGTACAGTAAGTACAAATGACCTATAATTTGGATGTGTGTTAATGTAACATAAGGTTGACTGTATTAACATTGAGGTGAAGCTTTCTTTCTGTCTTTGTACACTCCCACCAGTGAATTTATGCCGTTTGATTTGCCTATTGCTAAACAAAGACAAATGCGTTACTGATGGTCGCACAACGCGAGGGCGAAAGAGAGGCAGTGGCAGTGTATAAGTGGGGCTCTGAGGGGGCGGAGGATGGAGGTCTCTCGCTCACACACAAGTACCTGATGCGGGTGTGTGTGACATTGCTTGTTGATATTATAGTTTTTGTTTTTGTTGCGCGTGTGCCAAGCCAATTGAGGAATGCAGCGTATGCATATGCACTCCTCCCACCACCACCTCCTCACCCTTCCGCATTCTTCTTTGTGATACCGTTTTAGGGCTTAACCCTTAAGCCCTCCCTGCTGATTATGAGAACAATTTCATAAATTCAGAAATTTTAAGTTATTTCTAATTGTTTCCACTCGCAAAATTCTTTCCTTGTATTTCGCAATTTTTACTACCGTTTAATTGAATCATTACGCCTTTACAGCACGACTTCGTGTCTTATCATCTGCCAATTGCAATACGGAATACTATATTCAGTGTGCATATAGTATGTGTATATAATCGTGCTTGTTAATTACCTCATTTCTATCTATATGAAAACGGGACTTGTGTGGCGAAATATAATCAATTGCCACCACACGTGGAAAAGTTTCGCAAAATGCATTTGCAGCAAATCGAAACTTAATTAATCGTTAATAGCTTGTCCCCGGAATGAGGTAGAAAAGTAGAAGAAGTTAAATCTATTATAATTGGTCTGGTTAAAATATCAATGAAATTGTAATTATTAAATATTGACCTAGATTATTTTTCATTAATAGTTTATTTTTAAAACCATTACTTAATGCTCTCTCATAGACCACGGATTTAATTATTAATTTTATTCTCGACTTTTTGTATCTTCGATGGGTTAATATGTATTACATCTCTTTCTTTTGCTGGACAACTGTTGCTATGCTCTTTCATTCCTTTCAACAGGACGAAGAAGAAGAAGAACATGGCTCAAACGGTTATTTGCAGCACATAGAAGAAGAGAAAAACTGATTACTAGCTTCTTTGTGTTTGCATACTGCGTTTCGCTGCGCCTTCCATTC
This sequence comes from Drosophila triauraria, assembly GCA_014170255.2. NCBI lineage: Eukaryota > Metazoa > Arthropoda > Insecta > Diptera > Drosophilidae > Drosophila > Drosophila triauraria. Next base: position 1,488,146 of record CM024333.1, on the reverse strand, counting down.
GCTGTTGGCGAATCTCAGCCACAAAATGGAGGCGAAAACAAGAAGCTAATGCGAAAACAAATGGCCTGATGATTTCTGCGTGACTTTGAGGTATTTGTTGTTGTTTATCGCTTGTTTTCAGTTTTCTTCAGTGTTTACAAACGCAAAGAGTGAAAAACAATAACAAATATTGTTTTTATTTTTGCGTGGATTGTTACGTTCAATTTGTAGGCTAATTTGCTGCTACTGTTGTTGGTTTATTGCACTTAATTTACGCCCCATGAAACTGAAATTGACAAAAGAAACAGGGGCACAAAAAATAACAGCCGCGAAAGTAATGCGAAAAAATTGAATTAAAATAAAAACCATGTACAAAGCTGAAAATACACGTAATGCGCTAATAAATTGGTAAGATACGTCAAGAGAACGAGAGGGGGTGGTGTTGGGGCAGAGGCAGACGGTGGGGGTGGCTCTGTGCAAAGATTAAAGCTGTTTGATTGAGACAAAGGGAAAACAAAACGGAACGAAATGGAATGGCCAAAAGAAACTATGAAATGTGCGCATTAGGGTGGACCTTGGTCGAGTCTTAAGTCCCAGCTGACGTCTTTAGATTCAAGTTATTAGTCACAGTTCAGATTTCACAATGTTTGGAAAGATTTTTTATTATAATATGACTCCACCCGCTGTGTCGCATTTAGTTGCTAAAGTGCAAGCTTGGTGAAAGGAACTTATAAGCGACTGTATATGTCTTAGGTCCACCCTATTCCCTATGGGGAGAGCGAACAGAGCGAACGTATTGCAACGATGCAAGTGTGTGTGTGTTTGCGATAGATCAATTTGTTTATTTACTCTCTTTGCTTTCTATTTGCAGTTGACAACAGAGCGAAAGAGCGGCGAAAGCGGAGAAAAAGAGGCGACAGATTCGATCCCAGACGCAGTGTCTCCGGGAGAGCTAGAGCAGTGAGAGGAGGAGACAGATAACAGTGAGAGCGCAAGAAAAGCGGGGGCACAACTGCCAAACACCCTCCCTCCCGCACACAAACACACACACACACACCCACTGCCAGCCCCCCTGCCCTCCAGTGTGGAGGCACTGCATCATTGGCAGCAGCTGTGGTAGCAGCTAGAAAGGAGAGGAGCCATCAGGAGCCAATCCCAGCAACCGTCGCCGCATCATGTCCGCGGACTCTCCACGCCGCCATCCCACCGGCGTGGTTGGTTCCGGCCTTGGACCGGGCTCCTCCGTCTCCGGCTCGGGCTCCGGTTCCAGTCACGGCTCCGGCTCGAGGACGGGCTCGCTGCCCGCCATTGTGCCGCCGCAGACAGTGTCGGATCGCTCCATTCTGGACTCGGCGATTGGCTTCATCAACGATGTGACCTTGGCCAATCAGCCGGTCCAGGATCCCAAGGACACCATCACCTGGGCCCGCTTCGAGACGTGTGCGGATGTCAGCGACCCGCGTTTCGGCGACGACTGGGAGCTGGAGGGCAATGCGGCGCCACCGCTCCTCCTGATCCTCGGCTACGGCCTGGGCGTTCAGGTCTGGGCCATACCCGCCAACGGTGAGGCCGTGGAGGTGCTATCGTGGCGCCACGGCGTCGTCACTGCCCTGCGGGTGCTGCCCACGCCGGCGACGGCAGCCGCCTTGGACGAGAACGGGCGAGCAGATGAGCCTGTGGATGCCTTTGCGGAAAAGCGTCCCCTGGTGGCCCTCGTCGATGGTGGCAGTGCAGCGGCCAGTGGCCTCCTGGCGGGCAACTCAAGCGGTGGCGGTCACAGCTCAGTTGGTGGCTCCGGAGGAGGTGGCAGCGGCGCCGTCTCGGCTGCTGCCCAGTTCAGTGCCGTGAACTTCCTCTCGCTGAAAACGGGCGTCCAGGTCAAGACGATCAAGTTCAAGAACGCCGTGCTGGACATCCAGGCGAACAGGTCGGCGGTGGTCATCACGTTCCACGAACGGATTGCCGTCTTCGATGCCAGGACGCTGGAGGATCGTCTCACCATTACCACCTGCTATCCCAGTCCGGGGTGAGTGATGCCCTTTGAGTAAAGTTCCAAGGAACATTGTTAATTTATTGTGGATCCTTGCAGGATCAACCCGAATCCCATTGCTCTGGGTCCACGCTGGCTGGCCTACGCGGAGCACAAGCTGCTGCACTCCAAGCGCAGCGGCGGCGGCTGCGACGGCGAGGGTGTGCCCAGCTACACGGCAACAGTGCTCAATGCGGCCAAGTCCCTGGGCAAGGGGCTGCGCGAGCTGGGCGAGCAGGTGGCCGCCGGCTTGACCGGTACCACAGCCGGCAGCGGCACCAGCTCCAAGAACAGCAGCTTCGACTCGGCCAGCGGCGGCCCGGATGCCAAGCAGTCGGGCGTGGTGACCATCATCGATGTAAAGGTGAGTCTCTTCCTCCTGTAGTTGGGTTAACTTGATCTTTAAGGGATTCTTTCCATATCAGCATCCGGTGAAGGACTACAGCCCCACGTCGGGCACCCCACTGAGCTCAACGGGCGGCTCCCAGGCGGCCGGCGATCCCATTGTGGCTCACTTTGTGGCCCACAGCGAGGCCTTGGTGGCCATGGAGTTCGACAGCTCGGGCATGCTGCTGCTCACCGCCGATCGGCGTGGACACGACTTCCATGTGTTCCGCGTGCAGCCTCATCCCGTGGGTCCCAGCCTGGCCGCCGTTCATCATCTGTATGTGCTGCATCGTGGCGATACCAGCGCCAAGGTGCAGCACATCGCCTTCTCGCTGGACTCGCGCTGGGTGGCCGTATCCACGTTGCGTGGCACCACCCACGTCTTCCCCATCACGCCCTACGGCGGCGCCATGGGCGTGCGCACGCACACCTCGCTGCATGTGGTGAACAAGCTGTCCAGGTTCCACAGGAGCGCCGGCCTGGGTGCCGATGGTCGCTCCAGCTCACCCATTTCGCACTCGGAGAGCACGACGTTCGTGCAGTCGCTGCAGCCGTACCACAATCCCACATTGCCGCCCTACCCGAGGCCAGCGGTGGTGCAGCCTTTGGCACAGCTGCGCCAGCCCTTTACGCTAGGATCGCCGCCGGGATCAGCGGGAGGCGGCAGCTCTCATGCTGGAGGAGGCGGCAGCTCTCATTCCGGCGTGAATTCCGGCGGACATGGTGGGGTTGGAGGCGGCAGCAGTAGCCAAAGGCAGCGACAGCGTCTCTCCTCGCTGTCGGACGACAGTGGCAAGCCGCTGAGCGTTTGCTCCATCTTCGCCAAGTCGAGATCCTGGCTGCTGGAGCCACCGATGGCGACACGAGAGCAGCCGCATCGCGTCCAGCGCAAGGCGGTCGACTCGCTCTTCGTTATGGCCGGCCACGGGGCGCTTATCCAGTACGATTTGGACACGAAGCTAGCCTCAAGTGAGTCTATTTTAAGCTCCTAATCCTCTCCTGGTTATGCATAATCCTCATTATTCACAGATGTTGCCAAAGAGAAGATATGTGATGACACGCCCATCGAACTGGAGGTGGACCCCCGCGCCCAGTGGAATCTGGGACGGCGCAAGGATGGATCTCAAGAAATCATACCACCGCTGGGGCTGGACAATTGGCTGATCAAGGATCGCCATGCCAGCCTGCTGCTGGACAGCGCCCATCAATTCGACGAGCCGGACGAGCGGGCCGAGAGCTGGCTGGCCCAGGTGGAGATCATAACGCATGCGGGTCCCCATCGCCGCCTGTGGATGGGGCCGCAGTTTGTCTTCAAGAACTACAACACGCCCAGCGGGTAGGAAACCCTTGAATATTTCCATATTTATCGGGATTCTAAGTTATTTCCTTAATTCCAGTTCCAATCTGAACCATGTGGATGCCGAGGCCGTGGAGATAGGCGTCACCAAGGCCTCGACCACCACGCTGCCCTCCACGGCAGCTGCTGCTGCCTCAGCTTTGGCCCCGGGTTCGGTGGGTGCCAAGGATCGCTCCAGTCCCCTGAATATGCCGCTGAATGCAGCCACCTCTGTGGGGGCAGCTGGCATCGGCTCTGCGGTCCGCAGTGGCTCAGGGGTGCCAGTGCTCATCGAATCGGGTTCGTACAGTAAGTGGAGCTTGGAGAGGGTCAGAAATCCGAGAGTACAACTCATTTAATCATTATTGTTAACAGGCAGCATAGAGCAGAGTCCCAAGCTGATGGATCGCTTCCGGCATGGCCACTTGGACTCGGACTACGGGCATGGGGATACGCGTCTCAAGGAGGATCTGGCGGATGCCATGCGTGAATCGCCTTCAACGGCGGCGGCAAGGCGAGAGACTACGGGTAAGTGGTGAATCCAGTCCAATTTCATACCCAAGAACATTTGAAGGCTAAGGTCAAGGGGAAACCAGCTCACCCAAGTGAGTTAAGACCACCGAAAGACCCCAGCTGAGAGTCCCAAGCATCCTCGTTGATCGTTAGCCGGTTTTCGATGTCTTCACAATTCTCTTTTTTATCGTTTTATATCAATTCTTTATGCATTCTCTCATTGTTTTCTTGTATTACTTTATTATTTTTATTTTTAATTCTTTAATTATGTTTAGTTTTTGTTTACACATACATTTATACAATTTATAAGCATTTATATATATATTTCTTAAATGTTTTTAAGTTCAAAACGCTTTCCAAACGAAAATGTTTAATTCAAAACAAAAGAAAGGCTATATTTTAATGTTGATTATGAAAACACCACGAAATTGGCATTGGTTGTTGGTTGTTGAAAATTATGATGATGAACTATGATATGATGCTGATGAAGATACTGATGATAATGATGATATATCCATCTATTTCCCTCCTCTCACTTAACCTATTGCATGACTCTTTCATAACTCCATTTCTCTACCATCTCACTTTCGCCTTATCCTCTCATTTTCCCCACTCTCTGTGTGTGTGTGTGTGTGTGCGTGTGTCATTGTGGTGTAAAGCGTGGTGTGTTGGTGTTTTTGAACATTCAGTTGTTGTTTTTTTTTTAAAGCAAAAACTTAACAATACTCTTCTTTGGTGTTTTTTGTCTAGCCTTAAATTGAGATAATCTATTTCTATTTTTAAATGCAACTAAATTTAAGCTAATCACAATTTTGACACAGCTGATATCCCTTAATTAACCCTCCAAATTAAATCGCAGCTCCTTTCTTAACCCAATTATCTTAGGGTTTTAATCAGAAATATTTCTATCTTGATCTCTAGCCTGGTTTTCCCCGACTTTGACGGCTTTTTCACCATGATTTACGCTTCTCACCATACCCTAACATCTTTCACCAGACGCTTACCCTTTCTCACCACACGCTTGGAGTAAGGAAAGGAAAATTTACGCCTGGCAACGCCTTACACTCTTACTCTCTTTTGATCCGGGTTCTTCCCTTGTTTGTCCCCCCCTTTGTCTCTTGTGATTTGTTTCATACACTTTTGATTTGAAATTCTGCGAAAAAGTATCATTGCACGTGCGAGTGAGATAGCCTTGTTGAGTGACTGAGGGCGAGTGGGAGAGAGAACGAGAGCGAGAGCGAGAGAGAAAGAGAGAGAGAGAGAACGGTTGAGAGGAAAGAGCACATTAATCTACATGAATCTTCTAATAAAAAGCCAAAGCCATTCAAATTTCGAAAACGCTATTCAAAAATATTCACAAAAATATGCAAAAATCTCCAGTTTTTCCAAGTTTATATTTTCCCAAAAAAAATCAAAAACAAACAAGAAACATCGTGTCTTGTCACGCTATTTTCTTAACTTTAATTTCCTTTTGTTTAAATTTTTCACACTAAAAATAAAAAAACAATAGAGTCGTTTTCGTTTTTCATTTATTTATTCGATCTCTATATACCAAGTTTATTTATTTATTTATTTTCTGTTCCACGTTCGATTTTTCTTTTATTTGTTTTGAGTGTTTTCCGCTTCCTTTTCGATCGATCAACTGGTATAGTTTTTTTTAAATTAATAATAATATTACAAAAATAATAAACAAGCTTGCCAAGCTAAGAACCAAACAATAAAAGCAAAAGACAACAAAAAATCCAAATGTTTTGCCCAAATTAAACATTTTCAAGAAGCAATTTCGAGAAAATCAAGTTCGAATCAATTTCGAATCAAGATCAAATCAATTTCGAATCAATTTCGAATCAATTTCAAATCAATTTCGAATCACTTTCGAATTATTTTCGAATTAAATTTCCCAAAAACTCCGCCTATGGCTTTTTGTTTAAATAAAAAAAAAAAATACAAAAAAAAAAAATGCGCTTTTCTCATAATTTGTTTTCTCTTCTTCTATTTCTCGTTTATTCTCCGCTCTGTGTTCCGTCCGCCCCACCGTTTGTTGCCCCGCGTCCGCCTCCGCAGATCACCAGGCTCCCTCCAGCGGAGATCCTGCTGGCTCGGCCTCCTCGCCGCTGGCTTCCTTGGAGGCAACGGCAGCGGCATCGGCACCCATAGCCGCCTCGACCTGTGATAATGCCTGCTATTACGATGCCCTCGCCGAGCACGAGAGCCTGAACGAGTTGGACGAGGCGGAGGACACGGAGGAATCGCAGTCGCACTCAACGATCTCCGCTCTGGCCTCCGTTCTGCCCAACATTTGCAGCTATTCCCGCGTGGAGAAGATGGTGAATCCCCTGGGCACGGTCACGGACCTGAATGCGGGCATCTCCGGGGAACTGCAGACGGACATGCTGGACGAGGTGGTGGGCCAGCTGGCCGCCGAGGATACCGTGATCCATGAGAACTGTGACGAGGCTTTGTTCCGGCCGGTGGTGGCCATATTTTGCAATGATCCTTGCGAGCGTCAGAAGCTGCTCCAACGGGGCGGAGGAGGTGGCGGGGATCGGAATCAGGATCAAAGCCAGGCGTCGCTGGAGCAAGCAGCCAGCTGCCAGCCGCCTGTGGTGCTGGCCAACAAGCTGATTGTTCCGGTGATAGCCAAGGAAGTGGACGAGGTCTTGGTGCAAAAGGAGAAGCAAAAGTCGCAGAAGCAATCGCACAAGGCGCAGCAGCAGCAGCAACAGCAACAGTTGCAGCAGCAACATCTGCAGCAGCAGCAGCAGCAGCAGAAGTCTCTTCGCTCCTTGGCCGCCGCCGAGGATTTAGCTCAAGCCCAGAGATTCGCCGAGTTGTCGCATCTCAACAAGCCGAAGGGCAACACCAACAACAACACAAAAACTGCCAGCCAGAAGAGCGGAAGCTGCACCTCCGAGGATGAGGGCGGCGCTCTGACTAAGACCAAGAAGGGCAAGGGTAACGCCAAGCAGCCCAAGGCCAGCGGGAAGGAGAAACGAAAGAGTCCTGAGCCGGAGCCGGAAAAGGAGGAGGAGCCAGAGGAGGCCATGCTGGACTCGGATCTGGAGTCGGATCATGCCGATAGCTTGCTGGCCAATAAGAGGAGCATTGCCGCTGTGATGGTGAGCAGTGCCAGTGCCCAGGGCTTGAGTCTGCATGTGGAGATGAGTTCAACGAATGCGGAGGACGATGAGGAGGAAGAGGAGGAGCTGCCAGAGGTGCAGGAGAAGAAGTTGGAGAAGCTGGAGAAGCTGGAGAAGCTGGAGAAGCAGGAAAAGCACAAGCCCCAAGTGCAGGAGCTGCTCATGGAAAAGGAGCAAAAGGTTAGCGGCAAACCCTTTAAAGCAGCGATCCCGAAAGAGAAACAAAGGTATTCGGAGCCGGAGAAGGTGCTGAGTGTCCAGGACACGCTCGAGGATCCTGTCAAAGAAGCCTCCGATGATACCAAGAAGAAGGTGAATGAGATTCCCGAGAAGAATAAGAATAAGGCCAAGTCAGAGGCAGCAGGGAAGAAGACCAATGCTCCGATTGAGAAGAAGGTTGAAGTCAAGGAGGCGGCCAAAAAGAAGAACGAGGCTCCTCCTCCGCCTGCCAAGGAAGAGCCCAAAGCTCCACTGCCAGCGGAAAGCAGCAAGAAGGATAAAAAGGAGGTGAAGCCCCAAGAGAAGGAGAAATCCCAGGAGAAGGAGAAACTGCAGGAAAACGAGAAACCACAGGAGAAATCACAGGAAAAGGCGAAGTCCCTGGAGAAGGAGAAACCACAGGAAAAGGAAAAGTCCCAGGAGAAGGAGAGACCACAGGAGAAATCCCAAGAAAAAGCGAAATCCTGGGAGAAGGAGAAATTCCAGGAGAAATCCCTGGAGAAGGAGAAATCCTTAGAAAAGGAGAAACCCTCAGAAAAAGCAAAACCCAGCGAGAAATCCAAACCCGCTGAAAAGGAGAAACCCAGCGATAAATCCCTGGAGAAAGAAAAGCCCCTCGAAAAGGAGAAGCCCCTCGAAAAGGCGAAGCTTACCGAAAAGGATAAATCCCTGGAGAAGTCCGCCTCCGTCGCTCCTCCTCTTACCTACCAGGTGAAAGTGGTGGAGGAACCGGCAGCTGTCAAGCCCAAGCCAGCTCCAGTGCCCAGTCCCTGGAAGATTGTCCGGGAGGAGACACCACCACCAGCACCCACCAAGCTCTCTGCTACCCAGGACTATCCCAGTCTGGGCAAGAGCAAGTCGAGTCCGGAAAAGAAGCGGGATGAGAAACTCTTACCGGGCCTGAAGACGCCGCCGAAAGAGGAGCCAAAGCCGGCATCCAGCTTCGAGGACTTTCTCAGCGGTCTGAAGCCTCTGGGGGAGCTGCCACCGCTGCCGGCCCTGGAGCCACTCGAGGTGCAGGAGGTGGAATCGGAGGAGGAGACCAAGAAAGAAATGGAGCCAACCAGTCTCATCAATTTCGAGAGTCCGCTGCAGGAGAGTGCGGCCATGCCGAGGCGGATATCGCCACCGCCGCGTGGCTTCACCGAACAGAACCTGATCCTGGCGCTCTGCGGCTCCCTGCACTACGAGGAGGATGAGGTCGAGTTCGAGGCAGATGTGGAGCTGGTAACCGAGGAGCCCGAGGAGTCCGAGGAACAGAGCTACATACCCCTAGAGGCCATTTCGTCGCTGCAAAAGTCCACCTCCACCTCGAACAACTCTTCTGGGTCCGAGGAGATTGTCATCATGGAGGAGACCTTTGCCAAGAAGCTGAGCAAGAAGCACAAACGACTGAAGCAGCTCCAGCTGCAGCAGCAGCAAAGGGAGAGGGAACGGGAACCGGATGACGAGGAGCTGCGTCCGCTGATCAGCATCAGCATGTGCGATTCCCAAGTGGAGATGCAAAAGAACCTCGGGGATGAGCAGGAGAAGGAGATGGAGCGGAAGCTGGAACTGGAGCTGGAGCCGGAGCAATCACTGCCCGAGGACCTGCTGCACTTTGGCAGCAGTGGTGTCGCCATGACCACGAATATAACCACAACGGATAGCGAGGGTCCGGTGCCGGCCACCACATCCGATGACAATCTGGCCTACGGCTCCACGGTCGCCAGCAGCGCCACTCCGCACAAGCTCAAGACCAAGAAGCTGGAGCACAAGATCAATCTGATAGCGGCCATTGAGGCGGCCACCTCGTCGTCCACCTCCTCGGCGGAGGAGAGCAGCGTGGAGACTAATCCACATCCAGATCCCACGGGTCTGGGTCTGTCGTCGCCCATTAGCGCTGCGGCAGGAGCTGGAGCAGCCACTGGAGCAGCCTCCGCCAGCCTGACTACTGCCGAGGGCGGCCTGGGAGGCGGTGTCACCTCTGTGGGCGTGCCCAGCCCGCCGAGTGCCACAAAGAAGAAGACAAAGCGTCGCAAGAGATAAGAATTAGCGATTTGTTTGCTGTGCGTCTTTAGCCTCGTGGTGCTGTGGCATCTGTACGCCGCCAATGGGGAGGCACAAGGACACGAACCCACTGCCCATGCGCTGCAGCAGGCGGAGGAGCAGCCAGTAGAGCCAGGAGAGCCAGGAGAGGCAGGAGAGCCAGGGCGAAGCCAAGCTAATCCCTTAATGAAGCAGGAGCGGGATCAGCAGGAGCAGCAACAGCAGGCGGACTAAGCGAGCAGCAAACACAGAGAAGGAGCAGGAGCAGCAGGAGGAGGAGGACTTGGAACAGACAACCACGACAAGATTCTAGCTTAATTCATTTCTCAACAAAAGCAAAAAAAGCTACGAAAAAAACCATTAAAAAATCCATGAAAAACCTTAAAAAAAAAACAAAACAAAAAACACAGAGAAAACCCTGCAAAAAAAATTAATTGTGATTTATCGAAAAGAACAGAAAAAACAAAAAAACAAAAGCTAGATGTAATGCATAAATTAAATTAATTAATTAAAAACAAACAAAAAAACATAAAAACATAAAAACATTAAAAACAAAATGAGAAGAAAAAAACACACAAAACAAAAAGAGAAAATCTAAATACTAACCAAACTTTTAAGTGCAAAGTTAAATATTGTTAGCTATACGTTTCTATAAATTATACACTCTATATATACAAAAAACATATATATAAATATATATAGATATAAAGATAAAAAGATATATAAACCGACAAACACACACGAAGAATCAATTAATGCTCTCCCAAAATTGTACATAAAAAATACGCTAAAAAAACGGCGCTAGAAATCCGTGGTTGGAAATTAAGGAAATTTGTAAAATTCAAAAGGCAGCACACACACAGGAAAAACAGTTAGTGGTTTAAAAAACATATATATCCAGTATATATAGTATGCAGCAGCTCCCTAAGGGCTTTCAATTCAATTTCAATTTTAAAATAAACAACAACAAAAGTAATAGCCCTGATTATCATCCAACCATCAACAATATACAAAAACTACAACTAAAAACGGAAAAAATCGATTAAATATCGATCAAATATCGATAACTAAACTGTCCAAATGTCACAACTTGTTTGAACTTGTTTCTAGGCTTTGCTTTCGTTAAGTTTTCTCCCCCATAACTCGTTCAAGTTTATTTCTTTTAAAAACAGCTCCCACTTTTTTTATGTTTGTTAATTTATTAATTGTCTCTTCTAGGATTATTATTCTTTTTTTTTAATTTTTTGAAGATTGTATAAAGTAAGAGAGAGAGGAATTTGTTTATTGTATATAAAAAAAAAAGATGTATCGTATAAAAAATGTAATCTAACTCGCAGTATTTATGATTTTTAACGTTTGAGAGATGATTGAGAAAAAAAAGGCAAGCAGGCAAGGGAGGAAAATATCGCTAAACACTAAAATTTAATTTAATTAAATGATGTATGATTAAATAAATGCAATTTTAGTTAAAAACAACAAGGAAAGTTGGTTTTTTCTAGGGGGGTTTCGATATATGTTCTTATGTTATTAAGGTTAAATAATAACTCAAACGTTTTGCTAATAATAAATAAATCTTACTAAGTTAAGATATATTTATAATTTTATATGGTTTGCTTTCATCATTATCATCAGAATATATCATATTGCTATAACATTGCCGACTTATCAATCAGAATATAAGCATAGTGTGACGGCAGAGGGTGGGATGAGAAATTTATTTATTATTTAATATTTTTTATTATTTATTAATAAATTAAATTATTATTTATTAATAAATTTAATTATTATAGACCAGACATATAATTTAGAGTGTGAGCATTGTGTGACGGCAGAGGCTGGAATAAGAAATTTATTATTTAATATTTTTTAGAATTAATTTTATAATTCTAAACCAAACCTTAACTTGGTTGATTCACTAATGATTATTTAATTTTTAATAACATTAACTAATTAACATAAATGAATCTTAGCTTTGTTTTCTGTTAAAATTTGGGTAATATGTTAGATATACCTTTAACACCCAATACTTATAGGGCACAAAAGGGTATTATAGCTTGGTGTTTATCGAAAATGTATGTTAGCAGGTAGAAAGAGCCATTTTCGATCTCATTAAGTACATATAATCATGATCGGCATCTACAGACGAATCGATTTAGCCAAGTTTGTGTGTCTGTAAGAAAATCCTTGTTTACAGAGAGACTATAGGAGCTAGAGCTACCAAGTTTTCTCTGCCTTGAAGACATTTTCTCGAGCATTCCGCCATTTTCAATTTAAATAATTGTTACAAGAATTACAATATGAAAATATATACAACTATTTCCATATATTGGTATATTAACAACATATCCTAAAAGAAAAAGAAATTCAGAAAATCACAATATATATAACTTATATATTTTTGTAAAACCTAAATAGAAACATTTATATATATTTAGAGAAGAGCATACCCGAGAACAAAGAGAGTTAATCATGGATAGAGCAATGAGAGTTTCCCCACCTTCCCTTGCCCTTAAAAACTGAGAAAGAAAAAGATTAAACACACACACACACACACACACACTGCTGTGGGATATAGGATCGAGGATTTTATATATATGTACGAGTAGAAGGAGGAGGAGGATCGTCTGGGGAGCAACAAAAGCATATTTTTTATACTTGCAACTATCTTTCGTCTTCAGGTTTGTGTTTCGACTTAAAAACCTAGGAACTTACATATATACTATAGTATATATATACAGCATATAGATACGCAAATTGGCAGACAATTTACTTAAAGAACCTATATCTACATATACGAGTATATATATATTCCCAGGGCCGTCTTATACGATGTCCCTTTTATGTCGTCGCATGTCTTTCCCCTTAGTTAATCGAAAATTACAAAAAAATCTAAAAAATATATATAAAAACACATATACATATATACAAAAATACAAAAACAAATACGACGTTTTTTTTTAAATTCATTTGTATAACCGATTGTGTCATAGAATTCATTTTGAGGGCTCCGATTCTAGAATCGAACCCACCATATATTATAATAATAAATGCATAAACTTTAAAAAACTCCAATCAAAGAGTGTTTCAATGGGGTTTTCCGGGAAGATATCTCTTATAAATGGGCAATTAATTAGTCTAATAAAAACTAGCACACAACTGCTGTCCAAATTGAATTATATGCAATTTTGACTTCAAATCCAAATAAATAAAGTATTAAAAAAAAAAAATAAATATATATTATACTTTGAATTCAGCTGGGCTTGAACCCATGCCCTATGTGGCAAAAGTAAACTTATCCAGGCATTTTAGACCCCTAAGCTACACCCTTGACTGGCAGTCTAAGGGAGATTGAAACTCTAAAATGGCTTTGAAAATATTTCTATAAATAGGATATATTTTCCCTTCTTCTTGCAAGTCCTAAGATTGAAGCTAAGCACCATCTTCCCGTGTATCTTTGTGGCTAACTGGTTATTTCTGGCCCCATCTGCTTTAAGCCACTTGCTGTGCTGCTGGGATACTGGGTCTCTGAGACCTTATCAAGCATACGCCACTCCTGTATCACTCAGCCGGCGGAATGACGTCTCTCTCAACTCAAGGCGTCTGACACAAAAGTGGTGACAGACAGCGCTGGTCACCTTATCAGCGCCTTGGCCAAAAAAAAAAACATATGACACGGCAGAGCAGGGCACAGAGGGAGCAAGCCATCCATCCGGAGAGACGGCAAGGAGAACTGTTGACAGAGATAAGCGATAAGATCTTTCTACCACTTGTGGCTGCTGTGGCAGAATCAGCCACAAGAAATTTCGAAAGGAAAATAATACACATGAGAAAAATATAAAAGAAAAAATATTATATTTTATTTTATTTATTTACACTGCTCAATTTCGATATCTTTTACTCATAAATGCTGCTACAGCTGTCCTTGTTGTTGATCTTTCTGCCTTCTTCAGCTTCGCGTTTCGTTATTGCTCTATATCTGGTCTCCTCCTAGTTCTCATCAATCCATCCCGTCATCGCCGATATTAATTGTCTTTCCGTTATTAAGATTTGTTAGTTAGTTAGTTAGTCCCTATTACCATGCTTCTTACACCGGGAATCGAACCCGGACCGGGCAGTGCCTTGGGGCAGAGAGATGTTGTTCTCGTCAGTCATCTCTACCCCCTGGGCCACCCCCGGCGGCGAGATGACAGCTTCGAGAAGGCCTATTTGAGCCGCACCTACTGGGGTTTTTCAAAAATTGTTGGTTAAGCAGTGTTGGAAACTGCTTATTATAGTTAGGCAGTGTTTGAAATGTTGTTCTGCGTCAATCAGTGTTAGAAAGTACCCCGCTGACCTCTTTCTTACTCTTCCTCTCAATCTTACCTTGTGAAACAGCAGAGTCCTTTCCTTTTTTAAATATAGATTAAAATAAATATTGCATATTCTTCGCTTTATAATCACTTGATTTATTTTCTTCATTTATATTTTATTCCCTTGCCCAAGCCCCAAATAAAAGAACACTCCGTGTTTTGTTAAGTACATACAATATAAGACTGCTGCCTTTGTTTATTTTTGATTTCTACACACATCTCGTTTAGTAGGAGGTTTGCCTATAACATTTCGATAAACTCTTTGAAATCTTTTGCTAAAACACACGTAGGACCCGATCCGATGGATGGCTGATGGCTTTAACAACATTTAAACATTTCTACACATCGTAAATCGTAAACAGGATCTAGACTTTGAGTTGTCTCTTATAAATATATATCATATATCCATATATCATTCGCACATTCTTTTCTTTTTTATACCTTTGCTCTCTCTTGTTTTTTATAAAAAATATACAATTATAAATATCAATACATATATCGTATATAGTATGTACATTTAGATGTTTCAAAAAGACAAGAATATGTTTGGTTTTTGTTTGTTTCAATAAATTAGTAGAAAATACATATATTTTGTTTATATAAAAATACAATAGGGTCCATAGGTTGCAAATACACGTACACATTGACAGCATATACTATATATTCTATATATGCATGGGTGTTACATATATTTTATTTATTTTTTCACTGATTCTAGCGGAAATAGAGATTTTGTTATTAGTATTCTTGTATTGCACAAAAGGTGTGTTGTAAATTATACAAAAAGACTTACAAAATGATTACCGAAAGCGTATGGCAAGCATTTGGTGCATACTTTTTGGGGTAAATCGTTGCGGTTTTGAAACTCTCATTCTGTATTTTCTTGGAAATTCCACAAAACTCAAAACCATTTTCAAAAACATTTAAATCTAAGCAATTGCTAAACCTTTTGTCTTAAGCTTTACATATATGGCCGACACATTCGTCTAACTTTTTAGCTACATACATTTATATACACTTAAACACTCAGACATACAGACTGGATCAACATGAACAACAGCAAATACACATACAGGTAATATCCATTCGTTGGCTTCTTCTCCTTAAAAAAAAAACATTAAATTAATTTTAATTTAATTAATTAGGTTACTTATGAATACCAAGTTACATTGAAGCTACACACAGTCCGTCTAAACATACAAATATAATGTGTATATATAATTCGCTACTGACGCCCCGAAATGCGCACACTTAAAGCCACGTACATTAGTTAAATTTTAATTTTTAATTGTTAGTTTATTTTTTAAGTTAAAATTTAGTTTAGTTACGGCTATTAAAAAAAAGAAAATAAAAACAGCGGCGGAAGATAAAATAGGCGCATAAAATATAGGTTTTGAGTTTCTTTTCAAATTAAATACACAGAATTTATCGATTAAAATCGATATTTAACTCGATTTCGGTTCTTTTGTTTGCGTGTTTCGTCCGGTATCTGTTCTCTATATCTTTGCACTTTACTTAAACCCACCGCCATAACAACAATCGATCAATCAATCGATCAATGAATTATTAAATTATTTAATCGATCAATCAATCGACCCATCACTAGCAACTTTAAACCGATTCTATCATTTATCGTCACTATCGTTTATCATTTATCATTAATCATTTATCGTCTCTGTCATTAATCGTTTCTATCATTTATCATTTATCGTTTATCGTCACTATCGTTATCTTTCCTATCGTTTATCGTTTCTATCTATTCATATTCATTTATTATCACAAAAATCGCGGTTGATGTTCAACCTCCAAGCCCCCCTCCATTGAATCCCCCGCCCCGCCCTTGATTTGTATGTTCCAGTTCCTCCTTTTCCTGCTCCAAATCTTCTCCAGCTTCCTCCTGCTTCCTTGAGCTTCCTCCTCCTTCCTTTGAGAGTCTTTAAATGCATTTTTGAAACCATTCTTCAAGTGGCATGGCTTGGCTCTCCTCTCAGGTCTCCACTGGCAAGGAGTTGGTGTTGCTCGGCGCCAGGTGGTTGCCTCCATTCGCCTGCAGCGACTCCTGCGACTTGAATAGGGTTGTGGTTTCGCTGGAGTGCAGATCATCCTCATCTTCATCTTCTTCGTCCTCGGCGGCCGCCTCCTCCAGCTCCAGCTGCGGCTGCTCCTCCTCCTGCTCCTGCTCCTGCTTCTGCTCTTTGCCGGTAAGTTGTAGTTTCTCTTGATGCTCCTCCTTCTCTTCCCCTTCCTCCCCCAAAGGCTTCTCCCTTCTACCCACGTAGAGGAACACCTCCATGTGGTCCTTGCCCTTCACATAGACACTCCCACGAGGCTCAAACTCATAGTTGCTGGTGAGGAAGGGCAGGCAGTCCTTGCCCACCTGAATGCGATTGGGCAGACCTGTGGAGTCCATCCTGGAGGCCACATTCACGGCATCCCCCCAGATGTCATAGTAGAGCTTGCTGGTGCCTATGACCCCAGCGGCCACATCCCCGACATTCATGCCAATCCTCAGAATCAAATTGAACTCCAGCAAGTCCTTGTTGAAGGCATCCACCACCTCCTGCATGGCAATGGAGAACTCCATCAGGGTGTGAATGTGCTCGTCCCCCAGGCCGCGATGCGAAGGATCCAAGCCACTGGCCGCCATGAAGGTGGAGCCAATGGTCTTGATTTTTTCCACAGCCCTAAACTCGGGCCGGGAGAGGAGCTCATCAAAGTCCCCGATGAGCTCATTGAGGACGCGAAGGAACTCCTTGCCCCCCAGATAGCTCTCGTCGTACATCTCGTTGAAGTTCACAATGGAGGCAAAGATGATGGCGATGTTGTGGTGATTCTCCGAGTACTTGGCCGTGTTCTTCAGATGCTCCGCCACGTGCTTCGGGATGATGTTGTGGAGGAGCATATCAGCCTGGTTCTTCATGTTCTGAACCCGCACCTTGTCCTGGTTGGCCACTGCATTGCCATAGAAAGTCAACCTGTAGCCAATTTCAAACTCCCGATTGAGGAACCACACCAGCACCAGGATGAGCAGCAAATCCAGGTAGATCTCCACGTGATAGTCCTGGAACCACTTGATTTCCTCACTAAAGTTCGTAGAGGAGGGGGAGCCCTCCTGCTCCTGCTCCTGCTCCTGCTGCTGCTCCTCCTTGTTCTCTCTGTAGACCATCAGCTGGGAGACGGCAATCCCCACGAAGCAGAGGGCTGCGAGGAAGGCCAGGACATTCCTCACCCAACAGTTGAGCTGCGTAAAGTTGCAAAAGTGGACGATGCACACGAAGATGAGGAAGCCATAGTGATACTCGAAGGCCTCCAGCTGCTCCAGGTCCAGCAGCAGGAAGTTGGCGATGATCAGGAGCACGGGCATGGCCATGAGCACGGCCAGACAGATGTGCCAGGGATACCAGCTGGAGATGGCCTCGAAAATGCGATCGGCGCAGGAAATGGGCGTGGTTGAGGCCTGCCTTTCCCTTTCCCTCTCTCGGGTTCGGACATCCCTTTCCCTATCCCTGTCTGGGTCCCTCTCCACATCCACCTCGCTGAGGGTGGACTTGGACCTTAGGCGATGGCTAACAGAGGAACCTCCTCCTCCCTGCCTGCGACACATCTGGCGGGTGAACAGGAACAAGGCGAAGACTTGGATGCCCGTAAAGCAGGAGAAGAGCGTGACCCACAGCCTGAAGCTGGGACTCACCGTGTTCTGGGTCATCAGGAATAGGGAGACGGAGATGCACAGGTACACTGCTATGCCCACAAAGATGTCTATGTAGGTGTTGTACCTGGGCGTGGCCAGGGTCGGCGGTCCCTCTGTCTCGTTCTCGGCCCCAAAGCGATGGGCCTTCGACCGGAAATCCCGCTCCAACTGCCTGGACTTGAAGTACAGACTGAACCTCCTCAAAGGTGGCTTCACCAGGTAGCTCCTCTGCGACCTGGCATTGTCCCGGACACACCTGATCAGCTGCAGATCCGATTGCTTGCGCAGCTGCTGCAGGCAGGCGGCCAGAGGATCCGCCATCTGCGAGGAGCAGGCGGGCATCAGCAGGGCAGGCGGCGGCGGTTGCACCGAGGGGAGGCCCAAGGGCAGGCCCAGGGCCAGACCCTGACCCACCTCACCCAAGTTGGAGATGCTCGACGTGGAGCTGGTGAAGTATCCGGAGACGCGGTGCTGACTTATCGCCGACTGGTTCAGGGCGTAGATTTGCTGCTGGATGGAGGACCTCCGCGAGTTGCTCTTGATGCCCGAATCCTTGCGCGAGGTGGCTGAGGGACAAATGCTCGACTGGCGGGAGTGGGTGGGCGGGTAGATCCCTCCTCCCGAGCCGGAGTTTGCGGGGGCTGGCAGGCAGGAGGAGCAGCCCGGCTCCAGGCTGTTGCCGGTGCCGGGCCTGCCCGTGGTTAGGGTTGAGGCCCTGGGACGTGGCAGGGGAGATTGCTCTACTGTGGGCACTGCCTGAGAGCAGCTGGGAGTAGCTCCTCCTGCCCCTCCATTGCCTCCTGTGGACTGGCGTCCGCACTGGGATCGATAGCTGCCCGAGCGTCCAAAAGGGGAGATGTCGCTCCTCGACTGACTGATGTAGGACCTCACATCGATGATGTCGTCGTACATGGAGTACTGACCGGGTGAGCAGCAGCCGCCGGTGGCAGCCGCCGCCGTCTCCGGGGAGCGGAGCACGCTAGAGGCCAAGGCCGTGGAGGTGGCCGCATGGTGGAGCACTGGCCGGGCGGCACTGGGTATGTCCAGGGTCTGCTGGGTACGCTGCTCCACGAGCACGGGCAGCTGCTGGTAGCCGCAGCCATTCTGGCCTTGGTTGTCCATGAAGGCCAGGGTTTCCTCGGAATTCAGGTTGAGGTCCTCCTTCTCCTTCTCCCTTTCCCTTTCCCGCTCCCGCTCCCTCTCTCGCTCTTCCAGAGCGGCTGCGGCCGCCGAGGTGGAGCTGCTGCTGGGACTCCCATTCCTGCTGGCCAAATCCTCAAAGCGCTTAAGGAACCTTGTCACCTTCCACACCTTCATCTTGATCTTCGTGGCCGTTGGCGGCGGTGGCGGCGGTGGAGGCGGAGGATTCATACGCGGCGGACTACCCTCCATGGGCTGCTCATCCGAGTCCAAGCTGCCCGGCAAGGACTTGGTGGTAATAATGATCTTGGGTCTTTCGCGGACCACAATTACTGGAGGCACACCTGCCGCCGGGGGATGAATGATGCCACGCTCTACGTCCCTGTCCCGGTCGCGACTCTGCGACTTCTTGCGCAGCTTCATGCTTAGGGAGGTGAGGCGGGGACGCATGGAGAGCACCGGCGAGGGATTCAGCGAGCTGGAGAGCTGACCCACCGGCGAGGCGGGCGGGACATTGGGCTGAACCACCGAGACATTGGTGGCGCTCTGCGACAGGGAAGCCACATGGCCGCCCGGAAGGAGCAGGGAGCTGGCCGCCGGCATGCTGGGACTCAGGCTGTTGGTGCGACAGAAGTCGCGACGGCGGCCGACCACGAAGTAGGTGCGGTGACCTAGGAGGGATAGGAAGAGGGATGTTGTCAAAAACAACGCAAATCCGGCACTCAGACCGCTAGGCTACTCTCCCTATTTGGGACTAGGAACTAGAGCCTTCTGGGATTTCCCCAAGAATACTCACCGAAAACCTCCTCGCCCTCCTCCAGGTAATAGGCATCCCCCAAGAAGCTGGAAGTCTCCTGGGAGATGTGAACCTGCTCCGGTCGGCCCGAGGATTCCATTCTGGACAGAAAAGAAGCAAGAATTAAGTACAAGAGATTCGATTCCTAGCCAGGATGTGAACTTACTTGTTGGCCAAACTAACATCATTGCTCCACACATCGAACTTCACTCGCCGAGTGCCCACAATGCCGCAGAGCACGGTCCCCGTGTGGACGCCCACCCGCATCTTGACGCCCTCATGCCGCTGGGCATCGAAGCAGCGCATGGCATCGATCATGCCCAGACCCATCTCCACGCAACAGATGGCATGATCAGCCCTTGGTTCTGGACACCCGGAGACACAGTAGTAGCAATCGCCCAGCGTGGAGATCTTCTCGCAGCCACTCAGCGAGCACAGGTCGTCGAAGCGCTCGAAGAGATCGTTGAGGATCTCCACCAGCTGCTCGGCTGTTTTCGTAGAGGACATCCTCGTGAAGCCCACAATGTCCGCAAAGAGGATGCTCACGTTCTCCATGCTGTGCATGTGGAAGGGCCGGAACAGGGACTTGACATCGTTGGAGGCCCGTGGACGCATATAATGTGACTCCGGAGGCATCCCCCCGGCATCCAAGCCCCCTGTGCCGCCCTCGTTGAGCAGCATGTCGGCCACTTTCGGAGGCATCACCGAGTGTATCATCTTCTCCTTCAGCTGCTTCTCCATCTCCAGCTGGCGGCGCACTAGGAGATTCTGGCCGACCTTCATGAAGGTGCCTCGCATGCGGACCAGGTTCATGATGAGCACATGGACCCCCACCAGGTGGACGCTCAGATGGGCCATTATCCGCAGGACCAGGATCTTGTTGCTGGGATCTCCAGTGGTGCCCGCTGCCCCGCCCGATACCGATCCCTGCATGGCCCCGCCATGGATGCCGCTGCAGCCAATGACCATGTGCGAGACCATCTCGAAGGCGATGGAGTAGCTGATGGCTATGCTGGCGCCCAGCCAGAGTGGCATCGGCAGGGCCGTGTAGATCAGGAGCACAATCTCCAGGCAGATGGCAAAGTGACCCAAGGGACTGAAGGCCCTGCCCGTGTAGGTGAGGAAGGCCAGGGAGGCGCCGCACAGGAGCAGGGCCGTCACGGCCGAGGTCACCGTCCGGTGGTCGCGGTACAGCTCCCAGTGGGTGAAGCACAGCGCCATGATCGTCACCAGCGAGAGCATCGAGAAGCTGCTCGAGATGGGGCGCCAGAAGTCCTCCGAGCCGCCGTCCACCACGAAGTACAGGCACCACATCAGCGAGCAGAGCAGGATGTACGAGAGGGTGAACCTGTAAGCCAAGAAATTTAAATAATCAGAAAGGGTTCTCTGGGAAAATGTATCGAAAAAATCGGTTAAAAACTATCGAAATTTAAATAACGATCTGTTATCGCTGTGAAGGATTTCTTTCTCTAAAGTCCACAAAAAAGGGATTTTCAAAAACTTAAATATAGAAAAAAATGTAAATTAGCCCTTTATATCGTTTCCTGTATCAAATTATCGATAATTTCAATATGTTATCGAACACATTTCAACAGTTAAAATCTATGCATATTGTAAATATGGAATTCTCCTTCTAAAGACCTTTCTTGTGGCCCTGGAAATTAGTTAAACAAATATTGGAAATGTAATAAACATTAAATAAATTAAAACCAGCTTGATATACCATTTCCTTTGTCAAAATATCGATAATTTCGATATGTTATCAAACACATTAATTGTAAATATTAAATTCCCCTTAAAAAATATTAAATTCCCCTTAAAACCCCTTGCTCGTAGCTTTGGAAATTATTTCAACAAACAATAGAAACTCCCATCATAAGGATCCCGCTAAAAAGGTTAAGGTTAGGGCCATTCTTTCGCTAAGCAGATTAAACCTAACCTCACCAAATCAGACAGCATTAAGTCCGGAACAATAGTCCAGGGCAGCAGCGGTGGCCTTGAACTGAGAGGCTGTACCTCGTCCATTGCATTACCCATTACCCAGACACAGACCCAGACCCAGAGCCACAGCCCTTCTCCTTTCAACTTTCCCTGCCTTGCCATTCATCCTAATTAACGCTAACTGCAGCCACGGAATTTCTGGCTGGGATTGGGTGGCGAGCGGGTGGTGCACTTTCCAACCTGTCACCATGGCAACTCCAGCCGAGTGGCAACTGCATTCATTACCCATTTTGTTCCGCTCGAGGAGCTCCAGGGAGCGTAGGTCAAGCCGGAACCAAACGGGTTTCCATTCCCATTCCGACCTGGAGGGCTGTCCACTAATCTCCGGCTATTGTTGATGGAGCAGCAGGACCAGGGCCACGACCGGGACTTGTCGCCATTGTTGGACTCGGAAAACGCAAGAAAGCCACAAAAGGTGAGTGTCAGGAGCAGGAGTCTGTTTTTGCTTTCAGAAAATTAATCTTCAGGAGTTTATAGAAATTTTTCGGCAAATTTCTAGAGTTTAGGGTTTAAAAATTCTACAGAAACTTATTAAAAGTTTAATTTCTTAAGAACTAGAAGATATTCTTGATTATTTAAATGGATTTTTCTTCAAGGAAAAAGGTGCAGTTACAGATTCTAAACCTAAGCCATTAAAATCGGTTTAAAATAGTAAGGAAAAAATCTTTATTTAAATTAAATGAATTACCTTACCAATTAAAATATTAAAAATACATTTTTTTTACCATGAAAATCCCTTAAAAAAAATATAAAAAACTAGGCTACAAACTGGCTTCATTGGCAGCTGTGTTAATCGATTGCCTTCGTTGCCCGGCACGCGAAAAACAACTACAATTGGCCGCCAAATGGCCCGAAATGGCATTGACCTGCAGCGTGCCGACCTGCTCCTCCTCCTCCTCTCGCCTCTAACCTGCCTCCTGCCCCATGTTGGCAGGGGCACACACCAAGCGAGCATTTATGGCGGCAATTTCGCCATCCTCCGCACTTGCCCAGCTAATTTGCCCTCGTTTGCCAGCACACAGTGCCTGCCAGTTGCCTGCTCCTGCTCCTACTCCTGCTCCTGGCCAGGATTCGCGTTGATTGCATGCACGTGCAGAGGTTGGGCATGTATGGGAGCCAGAACTCGCACCATTTAGCCATCAAGGGGTTAAAGGGAAAAGGCAAAAGGCAAAGGGCCAAAGGAGCCAGGCGGCGGGAAACAGGGATCTCTTCTGGCGAGGTCAGTGAACTTTTTGGGTCTGCTAGGGCTTAGTTCTTGGGCTAAAAATGGATGGAAAAACCCACTGTAAGGGGTTTTAGGTACCAGGCGATCAGAAATATTAGGAAGAGGACTTGTTCGGCGCTTAATATAAATATAACAGTTTAATGGCAGAGAGATCCACAGAGATCCCATAATCCAGCCTAAAAATAATCATAACTCAGCCAAAACAGCCTTGATTTCAACACGAAAAGCAGTTTTATGTTAATTTTTGGTAAATAAATAAATCTGCATACTGCGTTTAGAAATTTAAAAAAATTAATTTTTTGTAAATTTTTGACAATTTTAATGATGTAAAAATTATAAAATTTTCAAAAATCTACCACAATTCTTGTTTTTTAGATTTTTTTAATATTTTAATATTGGCAAATTATGATTTTATTTGCGGTTTGGGAAATGAATGACATTTGCCAATCACTCGCATTTTGGCCATAATATTCCCTCAGGAAGATCTCAAAATTGGTAAAAAATTGGCCAAAAATTGGTCAACAATTGGCCAAAAATTCTAGGGAACAAAAATTCTAGAGACCTTAAGTCTATGTTTTTCGGAATTTGTAAGCCCTTGCTGAATATATATTTTCTCAAATAGATTCGAACGAAATACCAGAAATACAGAAACACTTAAAGTTAGTATATTATAAGATAATAATATAAAGTAAATATATAATTTTTAAGCCAGATCCCATAACTGTTATAACACTGTTAATAATTCCACACTTGACTGGTAGTTTTGCGGCTAATTAGGGCCAAAACATTTACCAATTTTGGCCATAAGTATGGGGGCATCAAATCTCCCAACACAAAGCTAACTACAATTTCCCCAACTTTGTCACACTTTAATTGAAATAAATAAGTGTAATGCCCTTGATTGCCAAAGGGTTTGTCTTCTGTTCTAATCAGTGTCTAAATTACAGTATATATTATTAAATATAGTTGGGTAATTGAAGTGGAAAAGTAATAACTAGTCAGGTCAAAGTTATAATGCCCTATTTGTGGCGAGGCGCCAGCCTATTTGCTCTTTTGATTGCGCGCCTCAGCTGACAGCTCGATTTGCATAGCTGAGTGGACGTGGAAGCCACGATGACGCTGGCAACCCGATCCAGTCCAGTTAGCCCACATAATTAAATCCGCCCCCCCCACCCTTGGTACTTCAACGATGCCTAGTTTAAATTCCCCATGAATGGAGGTCCTTTCTGGGTTATGGCTTTCGATGGAAAGTGAAGATACCACTTGGAGTTGGATTTATAAACACTTAATAAATATATATTTGTCTTTTAAATATATTTTATATAGGAATTACTTAAGTGGGTATATATTTTTTAAAGATTACTTTAATATTCGTTAGATATTGTTTAACAAAAATTAAGCTAAGGATTTGAATTCCATTTAAAAATGTGCCCAAAAGTAGGCCATATTTTTATAGTCACTAAGGTTATGGGAAAAGTATATTTTTTAATAGATTATTTTAATATTTGTTAGATATTGTTTAAAAAAAATTAAGCTAAGGATTTGAATTCCATTTAAAAATGTGTCCAAAAGTAGGCAACATGTTTATAGTCACTAATTTTATGGGAAAAGTATATTTTTTAAAGTAACATTTTGCAGGGCTCTTTAAGAAACAACTTCAAGTGATTTTTAATTTAAATAACTAATTTAAAAGTCAATTTTAAATGCTTAAATATTTTATTACATACTTTTAGACATATTTTTAAATAGATTTTAAGACCCCCTTTAATTTCTGAATATTAATTTATATTTTATTATATAAAATCATATTTATTATTATATTTTCTAATATAATTTTGTTGCTTTTACCTGTATCGCATGCGGACATGCGGATAGACACTGGCCTGATACTGCTCCTCGAGCACCGGCGAATCGAACTTGGGATCCAGCCAGGACTTGGCCGCCGCCCGCTCGAAGGCCACCGGGAGCATGACGCTGCAGCAGGAGTGCCGCCGGCCCGTCTGGCTCAGATAGGTCTGGATGTGCGGCGCCAAGGCGATCTGGATGTCATCGGTGGAATTGGCCCGGCTGTCATTAACCAGGACGCCCGGCGGCATAGCCGTCAAGCTCACCGATTGTCGGCGTGACTGAAAAAGTAAGGAAATATATAGATTAATTAATTGACATTTAATAAATTGATAAAAATAAGTAAATAAAAGAAAATAGCGAGACATTGAGTCGATTTGGCCTTTGATTTAGCTTCTATAAAACCTTAATACTTTATAAATAAATTGTTTAAAGCCTTAATAGAATTTCTGATTTTTAAAGGCCTTTGTTTTGTGCACAAAAGACAAACAGACACAATGATATTAACTAACAAAAGGAGTTAAAGAACGGGGATTATGGCATTAGTCGCGGTCTGTTCACTCGCCGGGTTTAAGGGCCTAAACGGAGGCTGTGATTGTGCTGGGGTCATAGGTCACGAACAAAGGACTTTAAAGCTTGGCAATTTTGCCATGTTACAATTGGGTCAATGGCTCTCTCTGTGCCATAAATATTTCGCTGTTGGATAAAATCTGAATTGAGCTAAAAATTGTTATTTTATTTATTTAAACAATTTTCCAGGGCACTTCGCTATACTTTCTATTTAAATGCTAATTTCGCAAGTCTTTAATTGCCTTGTCTTATCTGTACATAATTAATAACACTTGTAATATCGACTGATAACAGATTCATCATTCTTTATCGGAGTTTGCCTGCGAGTATTGATGGCTGTTTTCATTTTGCATTTATCTTTTATCGGTGCTTTTTTATCTCTTATTAACTATGTGCTCATTAAACTATATTTAACAATCTTGAATGGGGATTTATTTGTTGTTCTTCAACCTTTCAGGCACTTGAAACTCTGATTTTTAATTTCCTCACCGATATTTTCGATTATCACAAAAAGAAACAAAATAAAAGTCACGAGACATTCGGGGCTCTCTCTCTGATTTCTGATTTGTGATATTTGCCAGCTGAGTTGCGATTTTTCGGGGCAATCTTATCGCCCAAAAGGAGGAGGCGAAAGTGCAGCCCCAAACAGCAAAAAAAAAATCAACATAAAATTAAGCCCAATCGCAAAAAGTCGCGCATACGACCCGTGGGCGGCACTCGAGCGAAACGCACACACAAGAGACACACACAAAATAAAGAAAGAAGTCGCTAAGTTAATCATAAAAAGCATTCCCCAATACAAACCGATTTGGTCGTTCATTAAGAAGCCGCTAAAAAGTCGTGGCTAAAAATAGAAGCCTCTCAAACAGTCGCAGAAAAAATGGAGTTCAAAATATGCACAAAAAGTATAAGAAAACAAAGCTAAAAATGCTTTGAAGGAATAAAAATATAAAAAAAAATAACAATAATAATAATAATAATAATAACTAATAATTATAATAATAATAATAAAAACAAAAAATAAATAAAACAAAAGAACCAATCTTGGAAGAACCTTTTGGAGGTTAATTTATTAATTAAGAAATCCTTGCTGAACTCTCTGAGAGAACAAACTGAGGCTCTTAAATAATATTTGTAATAACTTACAAAATAATGTCTTCAATGTCAAATAATAATATATGATTTAATAGAGATTAAAGATGTTTTTCTTAAGTTATTACAATAATATCTTGCCTCTATTATTTACGATCATTACGATTAAGTTAAGGTATAACAAACTATGTTAATATTTAAAAATATATATTTATTACTATATAAGCAGCATTACAATCATCAAGCACTATTTTATGTTTTACTATTTTAATTTAGCGACCCATAAGCTTTTTAGTTTAAAGCAAAAAATAATAATTTTGTTTGACATTTCGTAGCTAATAATTAGTAGCCATATTTATTGCACATTTACTCTAAAATATCTTTATTTTTAAAACCCAAAACTAAGGTTCTAAGCCCTGCGAATACCTACTAGTACCTAAAACCTTCTTAGCTCATTAAAACTTTAGTTACAAGAATTGTTAGGAATTTGACTTATGAAGAATTTAAACCTATAATTTGTATGTTTCATAAATTCGTTTAAGAACAGTTGGAAATAATTATTAAACTCTTGCAAAATTCTTTTTAATCACCAAACTTTTTAAGATCATTAAAACCGTAGCTTACAAAAATGTAAGAGAATATTTAAAATTAAGAAATAGCATGTATAATTATTAGATTATTTAATTCCTTTAAAAAGAAGTAAGTAATCATTTTTAAGCATTTTCAAACATTTGTTTAATTTACAAATCTTTTTTGCTCATAAAAACCTTAGCTTAACAAATTTGTATATTTTTTTGTACATTTTTAAATTGATATAAGAAAAGCTAGAAATAATTTGTAAACTCTTAGCAACCTCTGAGAGCTAAAAACCTCTCTTCAACCAAAAGGTAAAGAAAAGTTTGCGGTCATTTTTTGTTGTATCTTTTTTTGTATCTTTCCTTGTATATTTTTTTTTGGGTAAGCTACAGGACACAAAGTTTTGCCAGGACTTTTGGGATGAAGTAAACCAAATCTGTGGTCAAGTTGGGAATCCTTTCTCTGTGCCCGAATCCTTTTTTATTCACGGGCAGCAGGCAAAGGCAAATATTTCATTTGGCAAATTGCTGGCTGGCCCTGACCCTTGGACTTGAACTGCTTTTTAATAATTACTTAAGGGGGACGCCGAAGGCACTGGCACTGGCACTGGCACTGCAAGCAACCTACCGAAAATGCACGAACTCATTGCCACATATATTTAATTATAATTCTTAGCTCACAGCACTTGAAACATGAGTTCCTTAATTGATTGGGATTTTTGATAGCTTTGATTTAAAGATGACTTTAAGTTCGAGTTGATTTATTTTGATTCGAAGCCGCGATAATGAAAAAAAAGTGGGGAAAAGATTCAACGAATTGCGTTGACGCGGCGCTGGGAACTGGAACTGATTTAAATTTTTCGGGTTCAGTTCGCTTCGTTTCGTTTCGATTGTCGATCGCGAGAACAGCTGACAGCTATGGAGAATGCGAAAACCGGGGAGCTTATCTTTTTACCTGATAACGCCCAGCCAGGTGAGAGAGAGAGAGAGAGAGTCTCTCTGGGAGAGAGCTGAGGCAGAGCTGAGAGAGAGCTGCGAGGGAGAGTGCCATAAAGATCCACTTGAGATCATCCCATTCAGTCTCAAGTGGCCAAGGACCCTGGCAATTGCCGGCAATCTAGCTATGAGGTCACAATCGATTACCGTCAGCTTTCCCAAAATATATTCGCAAGTAAAACATTAAACAAATTTACAAAAAAAAAAATATAAGAAATAACAAAAAAAATTTAATATAAATAGCGCCTTGGTTATTCCGGCAGTTTTCGCGATAAGATAAGACCCCGAGACTCTTTGCTTTTGTCGCTTTTTTGAACTGCCAGGGAAATCGCCTTGAACTTCTTCGGCGAGAACGTAACACTCATTACAAAAAAATATATATGTACAGCAAGGTGAAAAATAATAGTAGAAAAAATATATTTACATAAAAAATAAGCATTATTTTATTTGTGGGAAATTAATAAAGAAATTTAGTTAAGTTTAAGATTAAATAAAAAATGTCTTTGTTAAAAAATATGGGAAATAAAATGCTCATCAAGAAGACCAATAAAAGCTATAATTTTTATAATTATTTCCTTATATTAAATACTTAAAAATGTAATTATTATTTAAGGGGAAATAGAGAAGGAGAAAAAATATATTTACATAAAAATAAGCATTATTTTATTTGTGGGAAGTATACAAAGAAATTCAGTTGAGTTTAAAATGAAATAAAAATTTCTTTGTTAAAAATATGGGAAATAAAATGCTCATCAAGAAGACCAATAAAAGCTATAATTTTTATAATTATTTCCTTATATTAAATACTTAAAAATGTAATTATTATTTAAGGGGAAATAGAGAAGGAGAAAAATATATTTACATAAAAATAAGCATTATTTTATTTGTGGGAAGTATACAAAGAAATTCAGTTGAGTTTAAAATGAAATAAAAATTTCTTTGTTAAAAATATGGGAAATAAAATGCTCATCAAGAAGACCAATAAAAGCTATAATTTTTATAATTATTTCCTTATATTAAATACTTAAAAATGTAATTATTATTTAAGGGAAATAGAGAAGGAGAAAAATATATTTACATAAAAATAAGCATTATTTTATTTGTGGGAAGTATACAAAGAAATTCAGTTGAGTTTAAAATGAAATAAAAATTTCTTTGTTAGAAAATATAGGAAATAAAATGCTCATCAAGAAGACCAATAAAAGCTATAATTTGTATAATTATTTCCTTATATTAAATACTTAAAAATGTAATTATTATTTAAGGGAAATAGAGAAGGAGAAAAATATATTTACATAAAAATAAGCATGATTTTATTTAGGGAAATATATAAAAAATGCAGTTGAGTTTGAAATGAAATAAAAAATGTATTTGTTAGCAAATATTCGAAATAAAATGATCATCAAAAAGACCAATAAAAGCTACAATTTCTTAAAATTATTTCCATATATTAAATACTTAAAAATGTATTTATAATATATATTTAAAAGGTAATTAAATTTAAATTTATTATGATAGTAAATAAATAACCAAATTGATTTTTAAAATAGAAGAGGTCTTAAGAAAAGCTAGAATATAAAGCTGCATTCTCTGCCCTCCACGTTGACATCAATAAATGCGGTATTAATAATATTATTTAAATTAAAAAAATACCCAAAGGCTTGGCCATAATTTTTCGCTGATATTTGCAAACCTTTAGAGATGTTTATGACAACCCCTGATCTCGTCTCGAAGATATGTCACAGATAACAAGATACGCAGATATGATAAAAGGCCAAAAATAAGGCGGGATTTTCTGGGAAATCATTTTATTTATACATTTCACTGGCTCTTTGTGACTCTTTGCCAGACTGACTCTTTTATCCTTGAAGGTCTGGGATCTAATCTGGCAATTAAATTGCAGTCATGGGCAGGCAGGCAGGCAGTCTGGGTATTCCTTTGATTAGCTTTCCGTTCGCCCCAGTGCCTCCGCTCTATTTACATTCGATTTGAGGCCTTTGAGCCTGGCCCGAAGGAGAGTGAGGCTTGCATAATGCATTTGGCAATTTGGAGACAGGAAATTGGAATTCTCGTCGCCAAATCAAATGCCAAATATTTATTTAATTAAACCCACTCTCTCTCTGGCTGGCTGGCTGGCTGGCTGGCTGGCTGTCTCTCTTGACAAAAGCGGCAAACTGCTAAGAACTTTTTGAATATTAATTAGCAGCCGACTATAACCGACGAACTGATTATTTATGGCGGGGGAAACCACGGAAATTACCAGCGATAAATCGATCTGTTTTAATTAAAAAATTAAGTTTTATTATTACTATCTGTTGAAGTTAAGGAAAGAAATCTGTAGCAAAATCGAACTCAATAACCGAATGATTGCAATGTGCGGCTTGTGGCTTGAGGAAGGACTTCTCATCCTTGAACCAAAAGGCAGAGAAGAACAAGAACCACTGACCGACAAAGTAATGCAATTGACCAAGCCCTGTGGGCAGTGTGAGTGTGTTGTGTGATGTCCGTTTCCGTTTTCGTTTTCGTTTCCATTTCCCTCAGCCAAAATATGATTAACTGTCAAAACGAAGGCAGCAGGGCAGCGGCAGGAGGTCCTGCTTGTCCTCCACAAAGTGCAAATATGCACTTAAATTCTTAATGAAATGCCCACGAAGCTGGTCCGAAATCGGGGACTACCCCAAAAATGGCTTAATGGCGTCGCCGAAAATGCAATCAAAGCAAATGCATTAAAGTTCTCCCAGCAAACTCTAACTTTGGGGCACTCCGAGCGCTGACTTTATGCCGGAACCATTTGATTTTGGTCATTAATTTCAACGTCCGGGGCAAAAATGTACTCAACTTATTTCCGAGAGTGATTAGTCTCTGTTTTATATAAAAATAAATCGTTTATGAGAACTAACTTGAGAGAAAGTAATTTGTTTTTATATTTTGACTTTAATTAATAGGTTTTTGGTTAGTAATAATAAAGAATTTATGCATTAAATAATTCAAATGGTTAAGGAAATTTAAATACCCAATAATTAAAATCGTTTTAAATAATTAAATTAAACTAAATTAATATATATAAAGAATTTATGCATTAAATAATTTAAATAATTTAAGTCATTAAAATAAATAATAATTTAAATAGTTTAAAATAATAATAATAATTTCAGATTCCCCAATATAAATTTGTACATTTTTTCTTGCTTTATATTTTCCAGGTTTTAGAAAATAATTCTCCTTGGACAGCCCTTAAAAGTAGGCAATACTTTGTGCAGGCGAAGTCAGTAAGATATTATTATGGTCGGGACACTTTTTATATTTTTTCGGCAAAGCTTTAATAAATTAATTTAAAAAAGAAAATTTACTAAATTAAAAGGCAATAACATACCTAAAAGATTAAAAAAAATATATATCTACATCAAGGTGATATACAGTAGTAGAAAAAATATATATTTACATAAAAAATAAACATTATTGTATTTGTTGGAAATATATAAATAAATATAGTTGAGTTTAGGCATTTTTCATATTTTTTCAGCAAAGCTTTAATAAATTTATTGTAAGAAAAAGTTACTAAATTAAAAAGCAATTACAATTATTTCCGAACTAACAGTGCACTTTTGACCCATAAAAGCTTCAATGATTCCCCATCAAAAATCGCATTAAAAAAACATAAACTTTCTGACGAGAGAATAAAGCATTTGTACTCTTTATAATTAATTTTCAACATATGCTTGTAACAGTTATAGGCAGTTAGCAGAAAAGTATGCAATGATTTCAAGGGTTGGGGGTATTCCACTTTATTATTATTTTTTGGCCAACTGAAATATGCATGAGTGGACCCGCTCTGTATTTATTTTTTCGCAAGATTTTCCGTTTGCCCGCATTCGAAATGCACAAAGGTTTTGGGGGCCAAACAATAACTGAAAATGCGATTATGACAAAGCGGCCTACGCAAGGACAGGCGAAAAAGATGAGAGAAATGCGAATGCGAATGCGAATGCGAATGCCAGTGTGTGTTGTATGTTGTGTATAATGTATAATGCATAAAATGGAATATAATCAAGTCATATACATACATGCACACTCAGAGTGAGTCTCAGAGCCAGGCCCAGACTCGGGGGCACTCGCATGTAAGCCGAAAATCCGTTGGCAACAATTGCCGAGAGAGAGAGAGGGGAGAAGCCCCCTTTAATGCCAAATGAACAACATCACAGCCCACCTTTGGCCTTTTCGCGTTCAAGTCAATAGACAGTGGGCCCCCAAAATGGCCACAAAAGGGTCCTAAATCTTATCTCTAAAATGGTAAAAATATTTATAAAAAATAAAGAAATCAAAACAGAATTAATCAAAAATATGCAAAGATGACAAAGAGAACATTTTACTCCTTATTGAAATGGAAATAAAAGCATATTTGGGGCTAAGCTTAGAAAAACCCTCTGCCGACCCACAAATAACAATGAAATCAAATAAAATAAGAGAAAAAAACTCTGCGAAATTATATCAAACACACACATCGAGGCTCCAACAATTACTCGGTGTGTGCACCATAAGCCGAGGGCAAAAAATCAATTTAAAAAGACATTGCCAAGGATAATGAGCAGTGCCTGGGAAGGAGGCCAAATCATCGGGGCAATCATCATGGGCTCGTGCCCGGGACCGGGTCTGGGCCCTGCCTGAGCTCACCCACCAATCACCATCACTCCCAATGTCTCGAGCCTCGCAAATCGCGTCCTCAAGGGTGCTCTCAATCGGAATCGCGGTGGTTCCCCACTGGCACATATGCATAAATACCAGTACGCTTTTATTCTATATATAGGCGTCTATATTGAACATTAGAAATACCCTAGGAAATGGGGAAAATGTAATATAATTTTAAGGGATAATCTAGGAAAATTGGGGAGAGCTGGAAGTTTATTAAAATATTTTTGAAGAAGAAAAAAGGTTGCTAAAAACATACAAATAATATTTTATTTTACTTTAATAAATGGTTTAAAAAAGTATTATTTTATATAAAGATTTTCTAAAACGAGAAAGAAAGCTAACTTCGGTAAACCGAAGTTTATATACCCTTGCAGTCAGCAATTGGATCATTGAAAATCGATAAAATTTGGTAATGTAAAAAAAAATGTCAAATTATGTAAATTTTGTAAATTTTACATTATACATGTAGAATTTTACATTTTCATATAAATCGACCGATTCCTTCTATGGCAGCTATATGATATAGTTGTACGATCTTAATGAAATTCAAACCGTAATTCTAGAACTATAACTAACGACTTTATCTCGAAATTTATAGAAATTCGTTGAAAAACAGAGAAATTAATATTTTTTTCATTAATTTCGCCATCATTCCTATGGCAGCTATAGGATATAGTGGTTCGATTTCGGCCGTTCCGACATATATACTGCGTGCTAAAGAAAGAAGACTATGCTGATAGTTTCAGCCCGATAGCTCAACTGAGAGACTAGTTCGCGTAGAAACCGACAGACGGACAGACAGACGGACAGACAGACAGACGGACATGGCTAGATCGACTCGGCTGGTGATGCTGATCAAGAATATATATACTTTATGGGGTCTGAGATGCCTCCTTCACTGCGTTGCAAATATCATGGCAAAATTATAATACCCTCTGCAAGGGTATAATGAGAAAACTAAGGTATTAAACTAAGCCCTAAATTAATACAAAAAGGGAGAAGTATGCTTTTAAATCTACAAAATTAAAGCAAAGAATTATGAATAAAAAAAATATTCTAAAATTGATGAAGCTTTGAATATAAATTATATTTTATTTTATAAAGAAACCTACATATATTTCGTACTTAGTCTTGTAGAAGATTATTTATTTATATCCTTAGAAATAAATTAATTAATTATAAAATTTAATTCTATTTTAAATAATGATAAAAAAGAAAGAAAACCTTAAAATTAAACCTTAAAATGTAGTAATTGCTACGATATTCTATTATTTCATGCTATTTACTTGCATGTTTATTTATTTTATTAATATTTCCGAAGTTAAAAATTAAGCAATTCATTTCTAGAATTGATTTATATCTAAAGTAATCAAAATAAATAATTTAAACCTCAAAAGATACAATAGAAATGTGGAAAAGGCCACGATATTAATTTTATTAATATTTAATTAATTTATTAATAATATTTACATAGTTTAAAATCAAGCAATTAATTTCTAGAATTTATTTGTATGTGAAATATTCATAATAAATAATTTAAACCTCAAAAGATACAATTAAAATGTGGAAAAGGCTACGATATTCATTTTCTTTCATTATTTAATTGCATGCTTATTCTTTTTAAATAATTACCAAGCTTCTATAGCTTAAAAATAAGCTTTAAGATATCCCCTTAATGGGTAATTCCCATGCGAAAAGCAAGGCATGTAACGCAAAAGTGTTCAGCCCGTAATTGGTTGCAATGAAGCGAATTATAAAGACGAAGAAGTATCCTTCAATATCTATATATACGTACACTCGGAATTTATTGGAAAAAGAGGTGGGTAGAGGTAGGGGGGGACGAAGAAGATGTGTACACACGCAGCTAGCTGATGACTTGGCATGAGATTATGGCATTTCCGCTCTAAAGTCAAGAGCACTTCCGCCGTTTCACGCTTCGCTGCACTCGAAGCGGTGCT
This sequence comes from Drosophila triauraria, assembly GCA_014170255.2. NCBI lineage: Eukaryota > Metazoa > Arthropoda > Insecta > Diptera > Drosophilidae > Drosophila > Drosophila triauraria. The sequence continues at coordinate 1,453,588 of CM024333.1, read as the reverse complement.
CTTTCCGTTGCACTTTTCCCCCTGATTTTCCCGCATTTTCCTTGGCAAGTTTACCCGGTTTTCCGCCCCTGCGCTGTGCTCTTTGTGTGTTTCTTGCGTCCATTTTGATTTTCCATCTTTCATTTTGATTTTGTTAGTTTTAATGCACATTTCGCGCACCTTTTGAACATCAACGCATGGCAGAGTGACAAGTTGCTCGCGACAGGTGTTGCCGTTGCACTCAACATAGTTTAAGACCATCAGAACAAGGATATCCTCCACTCGGAGAATACCCTATGAAAAGGTGACTCCAAAAAGTGGGGATACCAAATATAAATTAATTTAAACATGAATTAAATTAACAATGAAATGTATATAACGTTAAAGCAACAAAGCCTTGAAAGTTTGTCAGAAAAGAATTTTTAAAGAACTATTTAAGTACCAGAAAATACTTAAATAATTCTTTAAAATTGTTTCCAGAAAGTTTTTTCAAGGCTTTGTTGCTTTTTAAAATGTTATACCTATTTTATATATTTTAAAAGGTTTTATTTTGTATATATATTTAATTTAATAAGAAATTCCAGTATTAAAAAAATGTATATTGCATTAAAAATGAAATGTAAATAACGTTAATACTTTTTTGGTACTTAAATAATTTTTTTCTGACAAACTTTGTTGCTTTTTAATATTAAAAACCTATTTTAAATCTTTTAAAAGGTTTTAGTTTGTATTTATTTCTGCAATATATACTCTTTTATATGAAAAAAAATAGAGTATACATTTCTGTTATGGTTTTTCTTTATTTTTGTATACAATCCATCATTTTTTTGGGCATTATTTTAAGTGCTAAATGGTGTTGGAAATTCAGCTTTCAATTAGCGCCGCATTTGCTGGCAAAAAAAGGCAGTCTCCCGAAGGGATACACTCTCGTGAAGGTCCTTTAGTGCCTGAATATATGTACATATATTATATTATATTATTCGCCAGCATATGCGTGCCTGGGCCTGGCTTGCATTTGATATTTGTGTTTTGTGATGCGCTCGAATTTCTCCGATTAAAATGGAACATTGCACGAAAATGTTGCTTAAGGGGACAGGCAGGAAGTGCAGGGCGCGGGGTTGAGATAACGAGCTGTGCAGAGGAAAAAGGAAAGGGAAAGGGAAAGGGAAATGGCAAATAGAAAATGGGAAATGGGAAATGGGAAAGGCCCTCGACAGAAACACGCAAATGCATTCATGAGGATCCCAAGCCAACTGACAGGCAATCTAATGGAGACAATATCTGCTGGTGGTGTGGTGGTGGGTGCTGTCGTGTGACGAGAACCACTAAAAGGGAGCTAAGTCGGGCATGAAAGCCCTTAAATGGATATATATAAAGGCAGAGCTAAAACCAAAAACTTTTTAGATAAAATACAGTAAAGGCTAAAGAGAAGATTGCCTGAGATGCAATTCCAAATTAAAAAGATTTCTACTATATTTTCTACACCTTCCCAAGCTTTTTGGCCAGAAACTAGCCAAGCGAACTACCACCTCTGGCTGGGCTGGCTGAGACGTGGGAAGCGTCTTGCATTGTTGGCCAAACTCAATGGCAAGATTCGCATTACCTTTGCCTTCGTCAGAGGAGAGTGAAAGAGAGTGAGAGCCTCGGGGCCAATATCAAGCATACGCCACGTTGTGCGTCAATCCAGAGGCAACTGAAATGGATACTGGCGACGGGGGACTGTGCATGCTGATGTTTCGGGTATCATGTGAGGCTCACATCTAGGTATTTGTGGTATAAATCCCTCACTGGCACCCAATATCAAGTATACGCCGCATTTTGCATCAATAGAATGGAACTGAAGCTGCAAAACTGAGGATTAGGATGCAAATGAACGTGACTGACGACAGCTACTTATTCATACTGTTCTCTAGACTAAATTAATCCCTTTGGCCGGGCGTTATCAAGTATACGCAGCGTTGTGCGTCAATAGAATAGAAGATTGAGGCATAAGTTCACCATAAAGAGGATGATGGCCAAGTGGCATTGGGAAAATAGGTTTAAAAACATAAAAACAAAAAATATTTATTAACTTTTAGCTGGGCTTGAGCCCATGCCGATGTGTCATAAGCAAAGGTGCTCAGGAACCTTAGACCCCTAAGCTACACCCTTGACTGGGAGTCTAAGGGAGATTGACACTCTAAAAGTGCTTTGAAAATATTTCTATAAATAGGATATATTTTCACTTCTTCTTGCAAGTCCTAAAATTGAAGCTAAGCACCATCTTCCCGTGTATCTTTGTGGCTAACTTGTTATATCTGGCCCCAGCTGGCTTAAACCACTTGCTGTGCTGCTGGGATACTGGGTCTCTGAGACCATATCAAGCATACGCCACTCCTGCATCACTCAGCCGGCGGAATGACGTCTCTCTCAACTCAAGGCGTCTGACACAAAAGTGGTGACAGACAGCGCTGGCCACCTTATCAGCGCCTTGGCCAAAAAGAAACATATGACTCGGCAGAGCAGGGCACAGAGGGAGCAAGCCATCCATCCGGAGAGACGGCAAGGAGCACTGTTGACAGAGATAAGCGATAAGATCTTTCTACCACTTGTGGCAGAATCAGCCACAAGAAAATACGAAAAAAAATACACATGAGAAAAAAAATATTATATTTTATTTTATTTATTTACACTGCTCAATTTCGATATCTTTTACTCATAAATGCTGCTACAGCTGTCCTTGTTGTTGATCTTTCTGCCTTCTTCAGCTTCGCGTTTCGTTATTGCTCTATATCTGGTCTCCTCCTAGTTCTCATCAATCCATCCCGTCATCGCCGATATTAATTGTCTTTCCGTTATTAAGATTTGTTAGTTAGTTAGTTAGTCCCTATTACCATGCTTCTTACACCGGGAATCGAACCCGGACCGGGCAGTGCCTTGGGGCAGAGAGATTTTGTTCTTGTCAGTCATCTCTACCCCCTGAACCACCCCCGGCGGCGAGATGACAGCTTCGAGAAGGCCTATTTGAGCCGCACCTACTGGGGTTTCTAAAAAATGGTTGGCTAAGCAGTGTTGGCAAAGCAGTGTTGGTAAAGCAGTGTTGGTAAAGCAGTGTTGGTAAAGCAGTGTTGGAAACTGTTCATTATAGTTAAGCAGTGTTAGAAAGTGCTTTTAAGGCAGGTCTTCAGTTAAATTGAATACGAATTAGTTTTCTTTTCAATTTTCTTTTTTAAAAAACTTCTCGGCAGTTTCTTTCAGTGGAAATCCACACAAATGCAGCTTAATTTATGTGTCTTTGTGTGCGGATGAGACGATGTCTGATAATGAAATTACTGAGAGCTCGTCAAAGCTAGCCAAATATTTGAATTGCCTGGGATTGCAGCAATTGCTGCTGCTCCTAGGCCACAAAAGTCACAAAAGAGAGAGGAAAAAAGGGGTATATAAAATATATATAAAATATATCATAGAGAATAGAGCAAGAAAGATGAAAACGAGAGTTGAAATAGAATTATTATCTATATGGTCATCTTCGTTAGTCACCATGACGAAACTGTGAGCTTAGACAGAGTTGACTTTAACTGTTTCTTACAATTAGGGAGGCCAAAACTCTTCAGGAAATGAAAAAACTCAAGCCAAATATCATTTTCTGCCTGCTTTGCTCGTGCAGATATATATTTAAAACGAATTCCTTGGAGTGTAAAGTGTAAATGCAAATAATTAATGCCAATTCCCGCGGACAATGCACGGCTGAATTACCTGAAATTACCTGTCCGCCCAATGAGCTAATGCGATAATGCGCCGGCGACACTTCGCACTCGTTTTGTGTTCACGTCACTCACAAGTGTCTCGGACTCGGACGCGAACGCAGACTCCTCTCGATTCGAATCGAAAACGCATTCATTTTTCATTTTCATTTCAATTTTCAGCTTCGCTTGGCGACTGCCTGCTGACCTTGCACCTGTCGCCTCACCACCTGCCACTCCCCCCTTTCAGTGTTAGGCAAACATCAACAAATTTATGACACTGTCGGGCAAACAAAAAAAAAAACCAAAAATTACAAAAATACAGGCGGCAAAGTGGCGCTCGTTTTTCGTGCTTTTTTTTTGTGGAAAATTTTGACTTTGTTTGCCCGCCAACCACCAACACCACCCACCTCTCGAGATGATGGTGATCCTCTCCCCGCCAAGGCCCTGTTAACCCCTTCCGCCCTGGCCTGGCCTCTGCTAAACACTTTGAATGACTTTATCGCGTTTTTATCGCTGCAGCATTTACCTGCTCGCCTTTTTGGGGTGCACAGCGAGAAATGAGGGATTCTATTTAAATTTTAATAATAAAAATTAATCAGGGATAAATGGGTAATTTTTAAAATATTTTTATAATAATATTAAGCGTTGAATGGTTCTGCTCACTCAAGATAACAATAACTAATATATGTCGCCAATGTAAACCAATATAATATATATCTCTAACACATTTAACAGAGTTTATAAAATATAAATAAATGCAAATCAATTTATATAATAAAGCACAGGAAATAGGTATAATTTTTGACTTATTTTATTAAATCAAACAGGCTAAGCGGGAAGTCATAAATATTTTATTTATATTTATATATATATACATATATATAATAGGAATAAACAATTTTTAAAATATGTTAATCATAAAATTCAAATAATTCAAATAGGATTCCAAATTAAATTTTTCAAGTGTGACAATCAATAAACTAATTGAAACATATTTAAAAATCAAGAAATAAATAATATTTTATGTAACATATATATATTATAATAAATTTCTCGCATATTTAAAAAAAAAACAAAAAACAAATTATTATTTAATGCTGAAATGTATATAAAAAAATATGCAAAATAATTTTTTTTGAATTTTTATAGTTAAAAAGATTTTGCCTAGACTTTTGCGTTGCAAAAAGGTGGGATATTTTGTTGTAAGTTGTGTGTAAGTTAAATTTTAAGATTTACTCCTTACTGACTCCTTTTATACAATTTTAATTTATAAATAATTTTTTCTCGCACATTTTGAACAGAAATATATATTTTAAACACTTAAATATGTACAAAAATCTACATAAAGTCAGCAATGACTCAACTACACATATTTTCTATAATTAAAAAAGGTGTTGCCTACATATTTTGTTTGCATAAATACTTTTCAATGCCAACTCCTTACTAACTCCCTTTTCTCAGTGCACTCGCACTCGCACTCGTTCGCGTTTTCGCTGTTGGCATTATTATTTAATGAGAATTGCTCTCGCCCTGACAGATTTATGTGGCAAAGGTCTCTGGCCCCGCCGGCACCGCTCTCTCACCTTCGTCATCTCGCCCAAATGCTGCTTAAATTCTATTAAATCGCCGGCTAAGCTCAGTTCCCATTCAGTGCCTTCAAAATACAGAAGAAAATATAAAAATTCAGGGGACTTGTTGTCGTGCCAAGTTTGTCACGTAGCCACAACGTGGGCCAAGTCGACGTCGTCGCCTAATACCCATTCCCAGGCCATCGGAATGCAGGAGTTCTCTCCTCCGGCTCTAATGAGGCAGCAGCAGAGAGACCCGGCTAAGGCTAGGGATAAGGACCAACAGTCATCACCAAACACTCGGGGAGATTGCGTGCCGCAGAACTTAATTGATTGCCCAAAGGTCGCCGTCGTCGTCGGCGTCGCCAGCCAAGAGGCATCCCAGACATCCGGATGAAGTGGCAGCCTAGGAATGCGGATCGGCAGTCTTGGGGGGAAAAAGTGTTATCCGATGTCCGCCATTGAAATATATATAATTTCAGAATTTATGAAGTCTTTTGAGGTTCTTTAATAGAAGAAACCAAACTGGTTTTCATTTTGTTGAAATACTGCCTATACTCTTTGGTTTTCCCTTTATTTTATCTTTATTTTCCTTCGATTTTCCCGATAGTTTGCCTGTTATTACCCCCATAATTTGCATTTAACAGCTGGCAGTCAGCAAACCTTTTTTGGGCTTTCAATATCGGGGCTACCGGCCAGCTGCCGTGGAGAACATTAAGTCTAAGACCAGCTGCTGCTAATTTCATTTGGATTCCTTTCGGCTTTCGATTTTGATTTCGATTTTCAGCTATAACCATAAAACACCCACCAAGTCTGATTTCTTCCCCTTTCTTCTTACAAATAACAAGTGCATGCATCGTAATGTTTTTTGTGGATAATGTCGGGCATCACAAGTATATATAGGAAGGGCGAACAAACAAACTAATTTTCTATTGAGAACAAATAACAAAAAAACAGAGCACGAAGGGGCATAAAAAGTCAAAGGGAAGCGATATGAGTAAGGGATATAAGGGAGGAGCAGTAACAGTTGAAATTCCGCAGCAAGGATTCCCTTTTCTTACTTATTTTTCAGAAGTTGCTTCAGGAAATATTAAATATAAATAATTAAAGGTTAATGTAAAGAATAATTAAATAATTAAATATTAAATATTAATAATACATAAAATATTAATAAATAAATAATAAATATTTCTTACTCATTTTTGAGAAGTAAAGACATCATTTTTCAGTCCACAATAAATACTTTTATTTAAACAAAAATTATCCATAATCAACCCAGGATTTTCTGAGGTCAAACCCTAACTTTTGCTTACAAATTCTTTAAGAAATACTTTCACTTATCGACTTCCTACTGTACTCCCAAGCAGGCAACAGTAGATTAAGCCCAAGGAAACCCCTTAAAAAGCGATGCCCAGTGGTCAGTTGGCAAGACGAGATGAGAGTCCCGGAAAGATGGATGGATGAATGAAGGAATGGAATGAAATTGAGGATTCCTGGTGGGTGGCTGGCTGGCAAAACCGCAAAAGGCAAATTGAAAATAATGTTGTAATAGGACCGGCAGTAGAGTGTCCCAGGAAGAGCCAGGACTCATCCGTCGGCCACTTGAGATTGTTGCTAATTTAATTGGATTTATTTGCTGCGTGCTTGAAATTTATGATAAGGCTGAGAGGGCCAAAACGGATGCCGGACGCGTTTTTATCTGCTGGCAAATCGCTGAAAGCCCGCCCAGATTGAGGTTTATGTCCCCGAAGGCAAGGCGAGGTCCTTCGACACATTCGAAATTGAATTCTGAGAGCTGAAAACTTTTGTTGGCAAAGGTAGATATTAATGCCTGAGACACAGGGATTGCATTATAGTTTTGACACAGTGAGTAGAGTTTCTGCAAAAAAATATTTATATAATAAATATTTCTGAGAAAGAGTTTATTCAAAAAATATATTCCCTATTAATATTTATATAAACAAAATTCCTACAAAGGGAATATATGATGGGCAGCTCTATATTTTCTTGGATTGAAAAATACCAACGGCTGTAAAAGGATTACTGACAAAGGCACAATCATGGCAGGATGCAAAGAACGTGGGCTGTATTTATCAGGCAGACCTTGGAGTGGGCTGAGCCAGGACATTCCTTTCGCTGGTCGCATTTTGCAAATGACATTCGACAAATCCCCGGCAAGTGGCAGCTGCAGGTCACGGCTCCCACTCTGACAAGTTGCAGAGGCGGCTGACGCAATGCCAGTCTCCTCCTGCGCACTCCACACTCCCACTCCTTTTTCCTTCGACGTCCTGGGGCTTATTTTTATCCTGATTATGGAATTCTTTTGAGAAAGTCTCCTTTCACTGCCCACCAGTGCGGGGGGCCAAAATGCCAAAGGTGAAGCTTAGCAATCTGTCAAAGGTGTCAAAGCCAAATGAGGCAGTAATAATAATTTTTCGACAATTGTTTGCCGCACAATTCCCGCCACCTGTCGCGCTCCTCAAAAAAATTGACAACAAAAGAAGCTCGGCGACAGGGTGGCCCAGTAAGTTTAAGCCTTAAAAAGAGGTTTTTATATATGAAATAAATTTTAAATAATAATATTATAATTTTGGAAGGTAATAAATCTTGAATTATTATAAATTCCTTAAAAAATCATGGCTTACGAGCCGTTTTTTGCTAAAAAAAAATATATAAGTGCATGGAAACCCTATAGAGTGGCCAGATTGTTGACTATAACCGAGATGAAACAAGTTTTTAATGTAAATAAAATAATCTCTTTGGTTTTGAACAAAAATTAAACCTTAAATTGTAATTTTGAAATGTAATAAAGCCTGAATAATTATAAAGCCCTTACAAAATCAAGGCTTATAAGCTGATTTTTATTTAAATATATATCTATAAGTGCCTGGCAACTCTGTTGACTAGAACCAAGTTACCAAGTGCGTTTAAGCGTTGAAACATGTTTTTGAACATAAATAAAATAAGTTAAAGAGGTTTTGAGCAACAATTTTAATTTTAAAAGGTAATAAGACTTAAATAATCATAAATCCTTAACAAAATCAAGATTTACAAGCTGCTTTGGACTTAAATATATTTCACAAGGTACCTAAAAATGCCTGGCAACCCTCCAGAGTGGCCAGATTGTTGACTACAAGCATGTTGCCAAATGCGTTTAAGCCTCTAGAAAGGTTTTTCATGTAAATAAAATAAAGTCTTTGGTTTTAGCAGAAATAAAACCTTAAATTTTAATTTTAAAATGTAATGAAGCTTAAATAGTCATAAATCTTAAAAAAAATCAATGTTTACAAGCTGCTTTTTATTCAAATAAATATCTATAAGTGACTATTAGTAAATATCAAAGTGCCCAGAATGCCGACAAGAACCCCCTCATGCACCACCTGGCGTATGCGTATTTATTCGCCTGCCATATGTGCGCTTTTGGAACAGGACTCTGCAGCTGCGCCCAGTCTCCTTGTCGCCTCGAAGTTTATAGCTCATTATGCGGCTTAATTGTCGCCAAAAGAGGAGGAGGAGGAACTAGCAGAAGCAGGAGCAGGAGGAGGATCCAGTCAGGACCAAGGAAAACAGACTTTTGGACCTGGGCGAAACTTTTAATTGGAAAACTTTCTGCATACGCACAGATAAACGCGCCTCGAAAGCGACGACGACAGCGACTCAAGCGGCCAGGACACTTGACAACCCATTCCAGAATGTCCTCTCACACACACACACGCACACATCCATATGCAAATGCATGCAAATCGAGGATACAAGCGGCTTAGTCCTGCCCGCGACTCGGCGACATTCCCATAAATGTTTTATGTTAATTTCGACAGCTGCCGCTGCTGCCAAGGCGCCGCCATCCGCGCTCCATAATGATGCGGAAGGATCCGGCAGGATGGCAGAGGTGTGCAGCGGAAAATTCCACACCTACGAGAATGAAGGACAACCCAAAAAGAGGTTACATAAAGTCTAAGCAGGCTGATATTTATGGACGGAAATTATGCTTCTTTTTTTATAAAATAATACATAATATTCAGTGATTAAGGAGACCCAAAAAAAATATAAAATTATTTAAGCTAGGCCCTAGGTAATAGGCTTAAAATTAATTTTTGCTTTTAAAATTGTATGTTTATGTTTTAGAAAAGGAAAATTATTTTAAGGGATTTTATTTGTAATAGTAAATGGTATTAAAAAATAATAAACTCATTAAGCAAAGTAGACAAGTTATTAAAAAAGGGAGAAAAAAATTTTTTAGAAGCTTATTACTTGTTTAATATTATTAGTAATTTTAAATAATTAATAAATAATGCTTTAATAGAAGTTAAAGTATTTAAATTCACTTGTAAATATTAAAAAAATTTCCATAAAAAATATACCCATTATTTCCTTGCTTTAATGTGAAAACCAAAACAAAAATTCAACTCCCCAAAAAAAGAGGAGAGGTAATTTCAGCAGGCCAATGGCCTTGCCTTCGACGATTAGGAATTAGAGGTCAGAGTTCAGAGGTGGCTGAGAAGGGGGGGCTTGCGGTGGGCTACAGCTCATTTCGACCTTGCACCTACCTCCCACCCTCCCCGATTGAGGCAACGACAAAGTCGTGAATCCGCAACGACAAGGACCACAAGCCCAGAGATTATTCAGAGCTTGTGGTCTTTGGCGGGACATTATCCTCAATGATTCGATTGGAAATTACCGCAGAGAGGAGTGAGAGAGGAGCGAGAGAAGAGAAAGAGAGAAGAGGAGTGAAGAGAGAGAGTGAGTAGAGATAAAGCGACTTCTTCCACGGGCAATTGATCTATTTATTTTCTATTTAGGGCAAAGTTTTTTAAGAGGAGCTCTATCTTTTCAAGCTCAAGTTGTTGACAGTTATTGGGGGTTTTTATGGGATTATTTCTTTGAAAGTTGTTTTGTAGTAATTATATATAAACAGATATTTTTTTACTTTTATTATTCTGCCATAAAGTTGTGTGTAAATATTTGGACTTTCTTTCTATTTATTTATTTAAGGTTTTTTAAGGGGAGCCTCAAGTTGTTGACAGTTATTGGAGGTTTTAATGGGATTTTACTTCAGAAAGTTATTTTAGAGTTATTATATATAAACAGATATTTTTTACATTTATAATTCTTTCCATAAAATGGTGTATTAATATCTTGGCTTTCTTTTATATTTATTTTTATATTTTTGTATTTATTTAGGTTTCCGGCCAAGTTTTTAAAGGGGATACTCAAGTTGTTGACACTTATTAAGGTCTTTTATGGGATTAGTTCTTTGAAAGTAGTTTTATATTAATTATATATAATTATACATATATTTATACTCTTATAATTCTTATTATTTAGGCTCTCTTATAAACAATTTAAATATCTTTATTCCCATTTACTTAGCTTTCCTTTTATTACAAATAGAAAATGACAAGTAGACAGGGAAAGTACAATTTGTCATGGCTTTTGTCGTAACATGTTGCTCTCTGTGTTTTTCCTTTATTTTTATTTTTTTTTGTCCCTGTTGCATAGCTTGTGATTACAACATTTTTCATGGCATCACGGTCTTTGCTATATCCTGCATATATTCATGTCCTTTATATCCCTGTTGTGTTCGTGTACATGGCTCACGTGTAGCGTCATTTGTTTGCCAGTTGACCAGTTGTCCAGTTGTCCAGTTGTCCAGTTGTCCTGCTGCCCCGTTGCCCAGTGTTGCCTTCACTTTTCTCCTATTCCGACCTGCCCCGAAGCGGCTTGTTGGCCACTTTTGTTTGCTCGTCGTAACTTTAGTGCTGTGTCAATTTCAGGCCACGACATTGCGACACTTTCTTCTCCTTCCAAAAAAAAAAATAGAGCCCCTCCATTGTTATTGACTATTTATTTTTCATTTAGTTTATTGCGGATCAAGGCTCGTGGTCGGCCAAACAATGGGGGGAGAAAAGCACAAGAGAAGTAAAAAAATAAAAAAATAATAGGGAAACAGCAACAGAGACGGGGAAGTGGAAAAAATCGTACTAATGATTCGCGGCACCTGGCGCCGCCTTCATTAAAATCGCATCAATCAAGGGGAAATCAATGCCCGGACAACAACAGATTCGAGCTGTCAAAGCCATCGAGCGACGATGACGATGATGATGAGAGAAATCCGCGGGAGGGTTAATCGGAGCTAGAACTATCGCTGATATCGATAGAAGGCGGAAAAATCACTTTAATAAATCGAAATTATAACGATTTAATATTATAATTATCAGAAACATAAATATAAGAATTATGGTATCGATTTTCCGCGATAGATTTGAAAATGATATTCATACTTTATTAATACAACAATTTTCTAGAATAAATATTGCTATATTAGATAATTATTGCATCGTTTTAATCGAATTAAAAATGAATATGAACTATTTAAGGTATATATTTTCAACTATAAATTCGATAACGATTTTTATAGTTTATCAATAGAATAATTATTGCATCGATAAGCTATCGATAACTTTATCGAATTTATGGATTGTTTTATCTCGAGCTCTTTATTTTAATTTTTTGTTTTGCATTTTAAAAGAGTTTAAATATTTTTTTAAAAGATTAAAAGATTTTCAATATATTCAATACATAAAGGATCGATATCTCTGAATAAAATTTAACGTTTATCGTTTATCGTTTTTTGTTTTTAAATGATTTTTTTTATCGTTAAATGCACATCCCTAAACGAAATAAGCACATGGTTGTGAATGGCAACGAGGATAATTCAATGGCAAGGACAAATTGATGGCAAATCGGCCTAATTGCCAGACACCATCATCATCATCATCAACATTATTCATTAGCCAATTGAGGCAAATGACCAAGGCCCTCATTAAGCCCCGCGACTGAATCCAGTGTTTCGAGTGCTCCTCCTAAGCCGGCAACTTAAGTTAAGGACTCTCCGAACGAAAGTATCTCAATTACAGACTCCGGATTAATTGGCTCCCTCCTGGAAAACGATTGTCAAGACTTTGCATAGCTTTAAGTACTTTATAGCTTTCCACTGGCTTGAATTCGAATTAATTCTTCTCCAAGTGAGCTGCATTTCAAATAAATATTTTGTGTATTTTATTATTATTTTATCTAAGAGATTACACATTTTCTGCTATTATTTTTTTTTCATTTTAAAATATTTCCTGCAATCCAGAGCCTTATTTCCATTTCATGAACTTTCCTCATAAATGCGAAACTTCTTGCCAAGGAATATTTAAAAATTCCTGACGAATGCCATTAAGATATAATAGTTTGTTCACTTTTGCTTAGTTTAGCCCACTTTTGAAGCCGCTTTCCGCTTTTTGGGAACTTTGTCCCCTGTCATCCCTTGAAAACCCACAGATCAAGCATACGCCGCGTAAGCCAGCGCCGAATAACATCGAATATTTTGCATTTGCAAATTGTGTTGTTGCTCTCGCAGCAACTTTTCCCTTCTTTTCTAGTGGAAATGCAAATTTTCTCCCTGCATGTTATTGCCAACCGAGCAATCTGACCGAGAAGCCAAACAGAAAAAAAATGGAGATAAGAATTATATGAAGGAAATATTTAAAGAATACAAAAAAATATATATTAAAAATGTTATTCTATTTTTTTTTAATTCTATAAATTTATAGCTTTAAATCTTTATAGTTTTTAAGTATTTTTGAATCAGAACGAAAGGCTTTTTCTGGCTGTGTGGCAACATGTTGAGGCAGCTTGGCATGTTTGGGCTTGGCTTCAGCTCGTCTTGGATGTGGATGTGGACATGGTCGACCCACTTAGGAGCGCTCGCGATGGAGCCGCTGCTGTCGAGGTTGTCGCGCTCCGTTTGCTGCATAAATCATGCGCCAAAAGCACAAGTCCTGCCAGGATGCGGGGTGCCTTCTAAAAGTGGGCGGTTCTGCCTGAGCTCCAGCAGTGGCTCGAATGAATTTGTAAACAGGTGCAAATTAGGTCAATATTTATGTCTGTGTGCGAGTCGTCGCCGTCGCCGTCGCCGTTGTCGGTCCGTGTTTGTTTATGGCGACAGCTGCTATTGCCTGTTGCTCGCGATGCTCCCTCTATAATAAGTCCATATAGCCAGCCAGCCATCCCGCCATCCAGCTCCAGCCATACATAAACATGAGGAGCGAAGACGACGACGACGACGGCGACGACGACGTCACTGACCCAAAATTCAAATGCTCATGCGGGCCAGCAGGAAGTGATGGGCTGGAAACGGAAGCCCAAGGAACGCAGCTTTGAAATGCTTAGAGATACCCTAACTCCCGAAAAGTAACTTGATTATAATGATGGGAAAGGTCTGCAAAAAATACCTATATAAAAACCTATCGAAAATATCGAATTGCTCTAAATATTGAATATTTAACTATCGAAATGAATAAATTTTTGATAAATATATTTAGAATTTAATGAAAGCCCAAAAGTAAAGAAATTAACTTGACTATAACGACAAGAAAGGTCTGCAAAAAAAAATTCCGGTAGAATAAATTATCGAAAATAAAGAATTGCTCTAAATATTGAATATTTTACTATATAAATATCTTGGAAACAATGAAAGCCTAAGAGTAAAATATTTAAGTGATTGTAACGATAAGAAAGGTCAACAAAAATTTCCTTTAGAATAAGTTAATAAGTTATCGAATATATCTGATTGCTAAAAATATTGAGTATTTAACTATCGAAAAATATTGTTAGCATCAGTGTGTTAATATAAATATCTTATAATTTAATTGAACGCTTTAAGTTAATGGTGACAAAAACCTTGTACCTTGGTATCTAAGCTTAATCGAAAATATCGATAGAAATATTGGAAAATCAAATTTGATAATAAAAGAAATACCAAAGCTCTTTAAAAGCTTAAGTTCGTTTTTAACTTGAGGTCTTAATGCATTTTTAAGTGTAAGAACCAAATGCAATTTGAAAATGCATTAACTTTAAATTTAAAAAAATTCAATAAGTCAAAGTAGATATCGAAATATATCGATACATGCTTTAATGTAAAAGTTTCTCCCTTTCTCTGATTTAATCTCTTAAAACAATATTGTGTTAAGCAAAATAAATCAAAAGTCCGCTATAGAACTATTTAAATTTTGTATTTGTTGTTTTATCAAGTTATTGTTTTATAAATTATCTTATTTATAGCCATTAATCTGCCGCTTTTAACCGTGTTTATAGGTTTATAGTGGAGGTTACACATGTACATCCCCCATATACACCCCATACCATACACACACATCTGACCCCACTGACTAACAGCTTCTTGTGTCCGTGTGTTAAGAGTGTGTGTGGTTTTTTGCTTTTAATGTGCTTGAAGCTCTTAAGTCTTTTGATAAAATAAACTGAAAATCGATTTTAATTCAATAAAAATGGAAATGCTAACGCCCGCATCTACGGGAAGAAGCCAGTGTCAAGGAACCAAGCCTCCTCAGTCGCCCGCTGCTTATGGTTACGCTGAGAGAAAATATTAGAGATATATTTTTTAGAACTAAAAATTTGTTGGTTAAAATAAGACACTCTAAAATTCTTTTAAATATTAATAAATATATTTTTTAAGAATTTCTATAAAATGTTTGTGTGTATGGTTTTTTTTTAAATACAATTTTTTGTTATTTGGCTTTGTATATTTTTATTTTTCACTGTACACATTTACTCACCTCAGACATTTTGCGTTGTTTTGTTTCGTTTCGTTTCGTTCGAGTTCAGCGGAATTCTTCAACTTTTCGTTGATGTTTCCAGTATTTTCTTTGTTGTTGCGATTGCTCCTGGGGGTCTGGTGGTGCTCTTGTTGCTGTTGGTTTTATTGGTTGAACTGCTGCTGCTGCGTGTGTGTGTGCGAGTGGCTTCAGCCTTGGCCTTGGCCGTGGGCCACTGTGGCGCCTGGTTGTTCGTGCAACATCCTCCGATCGACGCGCGCCCACATGGCGTATGGGTAATTTTTGCCCGCCGACTTGGCTCGAGTTCGTTGTATGGTTTTTGCTTTTGTTGTTGTGCGCCAGTGTGGCAGTTGCTGTCGTTGTCGTTGTTGCCGTTGCTGTTGCATCATGAGTGCCTGCAACAAGTGGGTGCCGGGCATAGTAACAGCTGGCAGCGAGTGCAGTGCCGCCGCCTCATGGCTGCCACATGCCGCTGTTGCTGCCTCGCGACTGTCTGAAGTGAGTGGCTGGAAAAAGCAAGGGTACAGCAAGAAAAATGTTAGTGAAAACGGGTTAAATTCAATAAATTCTTGTTATAAAAATATTTAGCTTAAAATTTAGAATAAACATTGGGAGTACACTGTCCGTGTGTCAGCAGAGGCTGGTATAGAGTCTATGGACTTTTTTAAATATGTTTTTGAAATATTAAGAAACATCTTTTTGCCTTAGAGAAGAATTAAATTAAATAAAAACCTCTTATATTTTAAATAAGCAATTAGTTAAAGGAGCCTGGAGCCTGGGGAAATTATTTATTATATTTTTGAAAGACTGCAAAAGAGTTTTAACTATTTTTTGCTTATAAAAAAATATAAAGAAAATCTTTTTGCCTCAGAGAAGGATTAAATTAAATAAAAACCGCTTATATTTTAAATAAGCAACCTGATAGTATGCAACGTTTTTAGCTAAAAACCCCAAACCGGGTATGCCATGGTTTCAAAGGTAAAAATCACATGAATAATATTTTTTCCAGGTGCTCCAAGTAAAAACCGAAGTTAATCAATCAATAATCGGTAATAATCGGGCGATCAATCAGTCAAACAATCACTCCGGGACCTGTTCCGATCGACGGCGATGAGGGGCCATGAGGAGGCGGGTGTGAGGTTGTTGTTCGAAATGACCTTAGTGACTTGCCGAGTTCAAGAATCTTTCGGTGATAAATTTCAAGCAAGTTTTGCCTCCGGCGCTGCCTGCCTGCACTTATCGATATCGGATTGGCGGCTGTTTGTCTGGCTTTTAAAGGCGAAAGAGAGACTGAGGTAGCTTGGCTTTGATTGAATTTGTCGCCGCTTCTAATTAGCATCTTTGTCGCTTCTACAAATGCCGAAAGTCTCTGGAAAGTCTCTGAAAGTCTCGCCCCTCGCAAGTGCTTATCCAATGTATCAACTTGTTTGTCAGTTTTTATCATCGCTCAACGAAAACTTATTTTCCAAGCTATTTCACAAACTTTGGCTGTGCGAAAAACTTGCGAAAAAACCATAAACTAAAAGGAGAACAAGAGCTAGATGGTAGGAAAATGCCAAACTATTTCTTCGAGTATCTGATGTATGAGAGCGCCGTCATTCAAGTCGAGAGCAGATTGTCTGCGACATAGTTTGCTTAAGAACTCGGACAAGTTTTGCTTTAACACTCACTTCCTTGAGTGTTTTTACTCAAGCGATTGTTCTTTAATTTGTTTATTATTTAAGCTTATAGTTTTTGGGGAATATTTTGGTAATTCCGTTTGCACATTTCAAGTTCTCGCTCCCCGAAACTCCCCGAAACTTTTTAGATAATCAATTGCAGCTGCCAGCAATTTACGAAACCTAAACATGTGGCGGGGAAATCATAACGAAAAGTTGCGTAAAGTCCCGCTTATCCTTGGGATTTTCCCCTCTTGGAACAGCGGGAATCCCCCGCCGTCGGGCGGAGAGATGGTAATCGGGGCGGGGTTGGGCACACATAATGCATAATAATGGACCCAATGATAATGACGATGTGCGCACGAATCCCGCTTGTTTGCTGCTGCTTCCGCTTGTGGGAAAGCGTGGCGGGAAATGCGGGCATTGGCAGTGGTAGAAGGGGGAGGGAAGGTCACAGCAGGGGGCAATAATCATATAATAATAAACACAAACAAATACCATTCAAGCACATCAATTGTATTGAACCAATTGCAGTGATGAAGTGAGACTTTAAATCAATCTCTTGGCTCTCTTGGAGGGCAAAAAAAAGAGTTTGTAATAGGAATTTGAAAATAAATAAATAAATAAATAATATTAAATAAAATATATAAATAGTTTGTAAGTAAAATGTATCATAAAATGGCTGAAAATATATTTAAAAATATATATATTTTAAATAAAGAACCAGAAACCTTTTCCAGCCAAAGTTTAACTTTAAGTCATTTAATCTTTTAGTTATTTTAGACAAAATGTTGCCATTAAATGGAGGAAATTGGAGGGCAAAAGAAAGAGTTTGTAACAGGAATTTGAAAATAAATAAATAAGTTATTAAATATATAAATATTTTGTAAATAATAAATAATATAGAATGCCTGAAAATATATTTAAAATATCTTAAATAAACACCAACCACATTGAATTTTTCAAATATTTTAAAGGCAATATTGCAATTAAATAAATAATTTATAAAAGCCAAGAAGCTCTAACTAAAATAATTATTTTAGTTCCCATAAAGCACATAAAAACCTAATAGAATTTATAACCCTTAAATTAGACACATATCATAGCAAAATATAAACAAATTTCCATAATTTTGTAACCTTATCCCTACTACAAACCATTGACCATTATCTTGGCTTCAATTAAATCACACAAAAACTTAACAGAATTTATAACAATTAAATTAGACACATATAGCGAATTATCATCGAATTTCCCTTACTTCTTAACCTTTTCTCCACAACAAACTATTTACCATCATCTTGCCATCATTTATTTTCGCCGAACTAGTTCCTTTAAAGACTTGATGGAATTTTCAGGCTTTGATGTTCAACTTTTTACGAATGCCTGGGAAATGTTCGTCTGAAATTTTTTATATTATGTATTTGTTTACCTTGACTTCTTATTTAAACCGAAGCGCGGCAGCATAAACATAAAACAGAGCGCTGGGGAAAAAATAAAAAACACACACAGAAAGGTGGATATGTTCAGCATAAAAACGGGTGCTCCCAGGGGCTGGAGTAAATAAGTATAGGAGTAATTACAGGCCGGTAATATAAAATATGACAGCGATTCGGTGACATTAATAATGTTTGAGGAATGCCAGCAATTCCAGGAATTGCTTGCACTCTGACCAGCTTGAAATTCGAATGTCACAAATGTACCTTAACCCCACCAAGCGCCCCCCCGATCACTACTTCATTTCACTTTTATTTTCCGCCAAGTGCGACGAAATTTAAGACCGACAACGAAATTGTAGCCGAACAAGAGTGCCAGAAAGACAAATAAAGGCAGACGTCTGTCTGTCCCCCCGAAAGGCATACAAAACTCGGAGCTGGAAAAGAACATTGGCGTGAAAACCGAAAGGGAAAGTGTGCTGGGGCGAGAAAAACTTGAAGAATCCCCCTTTCCGCAGAAGTACTTTAATATCTTGACTTCAGCAGGGCTTAAGTCAGAAGTTAAGCCTTGTTTGGGCTCCAAGTTTGTGCAAATTGTTATTTGACTTTGTCACAAAATAATATCTAAATTATTTGTTTTATTTTTTCCTTTTTGATTTTGTTATTAAGTGCTTAACTAATGTATTTTAAGAAAGCCATTAAAGTAAATTAGTTTCCATTAAGGCAGGTATTTGAGTGATGTTCCAAAAGCCGCTACTTAAGACGCCTTTACCTGGCGATTGCTGATTTAATAGATAGCTAAAGTTCTGACTGACTTTTATGGCTGACAGATTATGGCTTTTGCCACGCCTCCAAAGAGGAGCACCTGACACGCCTGCCAGGCCTCAGTTTTCTTCTTTTTTTATACATTTTATTTTAGCTTTTTATGCGAAGTAGTTGCGGATGTCAGCTCATCGATTAGGGATGAACATAACGAAAAGAGAAACTTCCTTTATGATGCTATGAAAAAATCGTTAAACTGTCGATTCTATCGGTATAATAATTTTAAAAAATCGAGCTTATGTCGATGTACATTTGATATAGCATCAAAGGTTCTTTTTTTCTTTTTAATATGGGTTTTAGGATGATGCATAGTAATATTAATGAATGCAAGTAGCAGCTAGCAGCTTTGGCTATTTATTAGGCAAATTTGCGTATCTTTAAAACATCGATAAATATTTCGCATATATAGAATAATGCCCAATCCCTAATAATATTTATATATTATCAATTAATTAATGTATTATAATGTTAATGTATCTTTAACAAATCAATGTTTTTATATTACCAATACTCAATATCGATTCGATATTAATGCTTTAAGTTTTTGCCACTTTTACCTTGAAATCTTCGATAAATATATCGAATTTATAATTCCTAAACAAAAATATTTTATATTTTATCAATTATAATTTGTAAATTGTAATTTAATTGGATATATTATAATATCAAAGTATTTGTATAGTTTCGATACTTCCATATTCCCAATATTCAATATCGATTTAATTTTTTGCCATCTCTATTGCGATGGGGCGTGGCCTGGAGCGAGGGCATTAACAAGTGCAAACACTTCCTTCCTGTCCGCCACTTGTGCACTTGCGATCTCCGATCTCCGATCTCCGATCTCCGGTCTCCGTCTCCGGTCTCCGAGTGTCATTGCCCGAGATTCATCTCTGACATTGCCAGCGGCGGCGGCGGCGGCATTATCATAATTATTTATTGTAAATCGTTCGCATGCAAAGGAGAGCGATTACTTCCTGTTTTTTTGTATTTTAACTCTTTTTTTTTTCTGTTGCATCTCTCATATGAGTATAAATTTTATGGTGCAGCTGCGAAGATGCTGGCGTCTCGGCTCGGGTTACGGCACTTGCTCTGCCGGTTGCCCAGGCACTTGGCGGGCTTCGCTCGAGATCGGAAGCGGGAGCGGGAGCGGGATCCAGAACGAGATCGAGATCGCGATCGGTAGACCAATGTCAGTACGAGTTTGAGATCTCCCCACGCGATATATGTATATTTATACGAGAGTCGAGCGTATATATGCAGGCAGTCTGGGCTGTGTCTGCGTCGTAATTAATTTGTATCAGCAGCTGATTGCTGTTGCTGTTGCTGATGTTGCTGTTGCAGTTGCAGTTGCAGTTGTCCCGCCTACAGCTCATTGTAACGGTGGTGGTGGTGTAACTGGCTCACTCCACTTGTTTCACTCTTTTTGTCCAAGTGCACAAGTGACTTACAATTCACGCCGCCTTATGCCTTATGACGCATAGACAGAACTCAATTCCATATTGTTTATACAATATTTATGGCCGGTGGCCGGGGGGATTATGTCATCTGACAAAGCGCAATTGTTTGCTCATTTACAGCTCCGATATCGGGCATTTGAATGAACCCCCGTCTTCGTCTCCGTCTTAAGTTGGGGTTGAGTGCCAAGTGCAGGAAGCACACGCCAAGATAATGCACACATTCACACCGTTACAGCAACAACAGTGCGAACTGCCAAAGTTCGAGAATGCAATCGCTATCGGGGCGGTGGTGGTGTGCAGACACCGATTAGGATTGATAACTCTGCGATAAATGCTAAGACTTTGATACCTTCCTGTCTGTCGATTACAACAAGAAACGTGTGTGGGGTCAAGAGATAGGCGATGGGCACGAGGATCCATTCATAACTGATAAATGCACTCTGCTATATACTATATATTAGGTATTTCCCAATTAAATTAAATTCAAGAAAGGGGTATTTGATATTTCGAAATTAATCGATAAGAGGAAAGATAACAGCAACGATAAATACCAATAAAAGCCAAAAATGTTAACAGTATATTTTGGGTTTAACAGTTAATCGAACAAATAAATCGATTTATTCTCGAATGAATTAAAAAATCGATATAATATTGTTTTTTTTTTTTAATTTTAGGTAATTATGTAAATAAAAATTCTTAAAATATATTAAATATTCTTGGATTAATAGTTAATTGAACAAATAATTATCGATATATTTGAAAAATAATAAGTGCTGCAAGAGAATATGTAAATAAAATTTCTGAAGACATTCTGCATTTTTTTGTATTATTTTCCCTGACAGCTATGGCTGATACCCATCCTGTAGCTTAGTTTTTAATTATTCATACAGTAAATAATAAATAGCTATTTTTGGATAAACAATTAATGGAACAAATACATCGATTAATAATCGATTAACCAAATTGAATAATCAAAGCTGATATTGGGCCTTTAATCCCATGGCAAACCTTCTACGGTATTGCAGCTTCCTTAAAACGATTCTGTGACTGATTTCCACACTTGTGATTTGTAGAAAATATATAGAAACATTATATAGTAGCAATAGATATTGCATTTGTGTTTGTGCGGAAAACGTCTGCCACATTTGCGATTTCGCAGTGTGCGGCTTTTTGGGCTTTTGCGGCTTTTGCGCAATGATTATGCACAAATTGCTCATTAACTATTGATATGATACGCATTAGTTTCAAGCAACGTCATCGTCATAGTCGTCATCATCAGCAACATCACTATTTCTAGGGAATTTAATACAACTGAAGCAAATAGGATTTTTATTTAACAAGTTAGTCAATAAAACTCTACAAATTAATATAAATAAAATAAACATTCAAGGAATCAGAACTTTAATTTTAAAGTTAAAATTTATAAAGAAATTTGCTAAACCCACTGCTTTAAGGTCTCAAGTTTCCTTAATATAAAGTTCGATTTCCACAGTTAATTCTATTAAAAGCATCTAGTAAAATATTCACTCTAGTTGCTAGACTTTCTCCCTGAACTGAATTCGATTTCGGATTCGTATCGCCATTCCTGCAATCACGACGAGAAAATGCCAGAGACAGTGAGCCATTTATAAATATTTAAACTAAATTACATACACTTCGCCTTTGTCTCTGCATCGACTTCAGTGGCTGTGTCTGTGCCTGTTTTAGAGCGACATGTGGGCCTATTTATATAGAGCCTGCATTCGTGTATAATCACTTGCTAAGCCCAGACTTGGCAGACAACTAAGAACAAAAGTCAATGCAGCTGTTCTGGAGCTACAAAACTACTAACCCCCGTTCGGGGGTTCCTCCTAATTGAGGCCAGGGGCGTAACGGGCAAAGGGGCGCCGCTTAATGGCAGGCCGAGAACAATGCAAATTGTTAATTGTTAAGTAAACCCCGAATTGTAAAGCGTAAAAAACTGTGTACCCGGTCAATAGCTGTCTATAATTATCGAGAAAAAAACAAAATTATAAAAATTAATTATGGAAGAAAAGTGAGCAAATAAATGGAATTGGAATTTGTAATTCGTTAGTTGAGCAAACGTGTGCAAAAAGGTAAATGCAAGCAAAACAATTTCTTTTTAATATAAATTCTTGTTTTTTTAAAAGATTACTTTGATTATTTAGCTATTAGAAAAAGTTCAGAATTATTTATGTGAGTTATAAGTGAATGAGAAATATTTTTAAATAAATAAGTGCCACAGAAATTTTTGAATATTTGAAATCACTTGAAATGCGGTCTAAAAGTATGCTTCAAAATTTTATAAACCCTTCTTTAATACTTTATTCAATATAAATATTATATATTGGCATCCCTGATTCCCTAGATATTTAAAAATAATTTAAAATAAGCAGAAAAGTATGCAATTAAATATTTAATTTTTTTTGGGTACCCTTTATATTGATTTAAAATCCAGTTCGATTTGTGTATTTATTAACTTCCAAAAATATAACCCAAATTCAGATCTTAATATTTTGCAAAAAGGGAAAATCCCCTTCTCCCGGTGCTTAATAAATGCGTACAGGTGCTCAGGCACAGGTACAGATCACTGGCAGTGACCCCCAGGGCGGAAAAGATGATCCAGTGATCATGCCGTGCGATAATTGGCCCCAGAATGGGAATGGAAACATTTTTATGAGGCTGGCAGGCACACGCTGCCCCGACTGGGAGACGAAACAATGTGTTTATGGATCGCACCAGATCGGTGCGTTGATTGCTTTATTCGCAGCGGAAAGTTCTCCATCGGATCGGATCCATCAGAGCAGCAGCAGCATCATCATCATCCGTAATGATAAGCGGAGCCATCAGCGGCTTGATTAATGCTAATCATCAGCCACATGCCGAGCTCTCGGGTGCCATTTCAGGCGGATGCGAGGGGATTCGGTATCAGAGTCGAGATGGAAGCGGAAAAGCGGAACAGAAACGGCAGGGAAATGGCTTTGAAATTAGCAAAAGTAAAAGTAATCTTGAAGATAAAAGTATACAAAATATTTGTCAGATGTTTATAGATTTATGGGGAATTATTTGAAGGCCATAAATCTTTATTTATTTATTTATTAATTTATTTATTTATAAGACCTAGGAGGAACCATGACCTCAATCACAGCCACAAGGGGATGCCCTCAGGGGGGAGTACTCTCTCCTCTTCTGTGGACTCTGGTCATAGACGAGCTACTGTTTGAGCTCAACAACCTAGGGTTCCCCACTCAGGGCTACGCTGACGATCTAGTCATCTATATAGTGGGCTGGCATGAGCAAACCATCTCGGACCGCATGCAGCAAGCCCTCAATATAGCCAATAGATGGTGTCAGGATAAAGGACTATCCATAAACCCGTCTAAAACTGTGCTAGTTCCATTTACCAGGAAAAGGTCTCTCTCCTGACAAGACCATCCCTAAATGGATCAACCATTGACTTTTCGGTTGAAGCTAACTACCTGGGAGTTATACTTGACTCCAAGCTCAACTGGAACTCACATCTTGAAAAGACCATTAACAAAGCCACTCGAGCATATTTTGCGTGCAATAGGCTTTTCGGTAGAACATGGGGCCTGAGTCCCAAAATGATCTACTGGTCTTATAACACTGTGGTAAAACCGATCATAACCTATGCATCTCTTGCTTGGTGGACGAAATCTACCCAGAAGACAGCTGCGGCTGCACTTACCAAAATACAACGACTGGTCTGCATAGGCATCACTGGAGCCATCCGGACATGCCCCACTGCAGCACTTGGAGTTATAACTGGCATTCCCCTCTACCCATCGCCTTGAAAAGGAGGCCTGCCTGGGGCACTTCGCCTCCAAAACATCACCGATATAAAAAGTGGTGATCTAACTGGGCATCTACGGGTACTCGAACCCCTAATAAACGAACCCATTCTGCGTATAACTGACGAGCAGAAACCAAAACTTGTTTTCCACAGAAACTTCTCTGTAGTCCTGTACACCAGACACGACTGGACAACAAAATCAATATCTCTGCCCAGTGGATCACAAACGTGGTACACTGACGGATCGAAATTGGAAAACGGCGACACCGGGGCTGGTATTTTCGGACCAAGGTTCAACAAATCCATAGCCATGGGAAAGTCCCCAACCATCTTCCAAGCAGAGATACACGCCATAGAAATCTGTGCTCGTGAATGCCTTCGCAGGAATATGCAAGGCGCACGGATTTACATCTTCTCTGACAGTCAGGCGGCGCTCATAGCGCTGAGATCCTTTACGATCACCTCCAGACTAGTAGAAAACTGTTTCCAGCAGCTGAACGCCCTTGCCTCCAAAAACACCTTAACGGTGGGCTGGGTGCCAGGGCATGAAGGCCATATAGGAAACGAGGTGGCAGACTCCTAGCAAAACGCGGGCGATGACACCACTAATCGGCCCTGAACCATTCTGTGGACTTTCGAAAGGACACAAAAGGAACTGGTCAGGAAATGGGAGGAAAAGGAGATAAGTCGTCACTGGACCGACAGTGCAGGGCTGAGACAAGCCAAACAATTCCTCGTCCCCAGATGTCGCGATCCAAACGCATCATCAATCTAAAAAGAGTGAGATTCGCACTCTAACAGGCTACCTAACAGGTCACTGCAACCTAAGGTATCACCTTAAGAAATTAAAACTTTCAGAAATCGACACATGTAGATTCTGTGAGCTGGAGCCAGAAACATCAGAACATGTTCTATGTGAATGCCCTCACTAATCAGACGTCGACTTCAACAACTAGGAGGTGAACTTATCCCCTACAGGATTTGGGAAGAGATAGACCTCGCCAAAGTGCTCTCCTTTATCAGAAGCCTAGGAATAGAGGCTCTACCTTAATCCTACAGGCCGGCACAAAAGACCTAACATCTGGTCGCGGTGCAATAAGGCCATAGTAATAATAATAATATTTATTAAGGCATATTTGCCATATTTAATCAAATAAATTGTATTAAATTAAATAGATTGAATTAAAAAAAAAAGAAATTAATATGGAGTTCGAAAACTTTCAAGCTTTCTTTTTCTTCTTTCTTTTTTTTGGGAAATTAAAGTTCGTAATAAATAAATCATTGGAGAAGCCACAAGAATGGGACTCCAAATGAGGACCTAGTGTCCCATAAACTGAAAATGTGTGTGTGTGTGTGTGAAGTTTTCCCAGTGGCCAGCTTTTCGGACAGGGAATCCCCCGAAATCCCCAATCCCTGCCCTCGACCTCGACACGTCCTTGACCTCCGCCGCAGGCCCAATTCCCTTTGCGGCGGCGAACAGGGAACCAGGATGGGGCACGTTGTTGTTGCCACACATTAAATGCGAATTGAAAAATTCATTTTTAAACATTTGCTTACATGGGCAAAGGGGCCGATCGGCGCTCATGAACTCTAAGCACAAAGTCGAAAAGTTGAAAGACAAATAAACGACGGCAAAGTGCAAATAGGTAACAAAAGCAAAGCAAAAAATAAAAGCATAACAAAAACCATGGCAGCAACAACAATAAAAGACACAGATCAACAGAAATAAAATACAAACAAAAGGCCTTAGAAATAGATGTTAAAGGGGAGGAGGGGTAAGGTAATGGAAATAAAGCAGAACGCAACATAAATCGGAGTCGAAACGCACTTTGAGCTACTCTAAGTCATAAATCTATTACAACTTTTAATTTAAAAATAATTAAAAAAATAAAGGAACCATTAATTGATTATGTTTTAATGGTAAAAATATTTAAATATTAAAAAAATTAAGAAAGAGGAAAAATCTTCTTAAGGACAAGAGCTAAGCTTGGATGCAGGATAGTTTCAGAAGGAAGTCACCCTTTTATCATAAGTATTCTTTGCTAACCCAATTCAATGTGAATTCCTTCAAGTTTCTCGCTCGAACCCGTTGGGAATTCTAAGGCAAAGAGAGCGCTAAGCAAGCTGCAGAGGCTGGACTTTAAATATATTTTCTTTTTACAAATAAATAACTAATATGATTAGATATTTCCCATTAATAACTTATACTTAACTAATATTTTTATATACAAATATTTCTCCGTATAAAAAGAACCTAGTAAAGCGTTAAAAATTATAAAGCATCCCTTTCGCAGCTAGAGACTATAGAGACTATAAATATAGGTACTACTCGGTAGAACTTGGTGCTGGCGCCATTGACGAGGCGTTAAAAAGCCGGCAAACATGGTCGAGTTCATTTTCAGGCACTTATTGTTGCTTTTCGCTAAATTTCTGGCTGTTTAATTTTCTGCCAATCTGCCAATTAATGGTGCCTCCGTTTTTTTTAACAATACACCGATTTATTTATATGTTATTTTGTATTTTTTTCTGTTTCTGTTTTGTGGCTGGCTGCTCCCGCTTATTGTTTATTGTTTATTTACATTTCGCATGCGAATTGTTATTGCTACCGTTTTTTCACTGTCGAGTGATTAACATTGAGTTTTTGGGCTTTTTTTGGGAGATTTTTTTTTGGAGAATGACAGCTGGTCAAAAGTGTCGGCAGCAGACGAAAAAAAAGAGAAGAAAAAAGTACATACGTCAGTTGCAGGTTGAGCTTTTTGGCCAAGCTGTAAGCTGATATCCCAGGGCGGCGGCGGCTGTCACCCTCCGAGTTCGAGTTCTCAAGATTCTGCCACCGAGCGAATGCTCGAGATCTCGAGCTATTTTTAGTGGCCTATAATTTATACTCAAACAAAGTCGAAACGGGACGAGAAAAGTTCGCAGTTGCCCACAAATCAAAGATATAAATGTATATACATATATATTTTTGTATCTGGCGAACTCCACTCTCCTGCTTGCTCTGTTTACCTCTCATGTTAGCGGCCCAATGAGTTTTAGCCAGAGAGAGATTTCCTACTCCCCCTGACCCACAAAGTCGCCTTTTGGCTTATTTGTAATTGATACTTGATCTGGTGGAGCGTATAAAAGCCACTTTAGGCGTTGCCATTACGTCACCTTGAGTCAGCCTCAGATTCAGATTGGGATTCGGATTCGGATTCGGATTCAGTTTTAGCGTCACTACAGATACAGCTACAGCTACAGCTAGAGCTACAGCAGCAGCTACAGCTAAAGATACAGATACAAATACAGGCACAGCTACAGATTCCGATTCGGATGCGAATTCCGAGTTCGAGTTTGAGAACGAACGAACAGAAACAAATCAAAAATGGGAAAAAATCTAGTAACTATCGGGGAATTACCAATGCCCTGTCTTTACTAGAGATTAAATTAAATTATTTTACACAACCCATTAATAATATAATCAGGCAGCTTTGTTTTAATGATTTTACAGCTTACATTCGAGTTTCCTTGATCAATAAATACATTTTGTTTATATTAGATTTTCTGTTTAAGTAATAAATCAACTATTCATCAGCTTTTAAAATTAAAGCAAGGTTAAAAGAGATTTAAAGTAAAAGAATGTATAGATTTTCAAATTAAAATCCTTGAAAAGTTCCAAAAAAATAATACAAAAAAGATTTAGCACTTACAAGTTTGCTTTAATATTTTTCCCCTTTCAAATATGTTTAATTCCCTTGAATATATTATTTTTTAAACCATTTTTAGGTAATAATGAAGCTGCATCTCTGTTTCTTAAGACCCCATTTTCGAGAGTGTGTGTGCTGAGTTAAAAAAATAAAAATCCAAGCCGATATCTCAATCGAGCCAAAAAGCGACATCTAAGTCGGCTCAACTCTGATCGTGAGCTGAGATCGCGACGACAGCAGCAACAGCACAACAGCACAACAGCAACAGCAAACATCAACATCAAACACAGCAGCAACAGTAGCAACAACTTGCTGACACTGAGGAAAAAAATTCTTTAAAAAAATATGAGGAAAATATGAAAAGGTAAATATTTAAATCCACTTCAACTTGTATTTGCTTAAATATTCCTATAATTTAATTAAGTAAAAATCACAAAGCATTTTTAGATCAAAGAATAATACTTAAATGATTTATATTAGCTTGTTTTATTATTAAATTTAATGACCAAAGCAACTAAGTACCTTTACAACACAAAAGTAATAACATTTTACGATCAATAAATAAAAACAAAATGGCTAATAAAAGTCACAATTTTACAAAAATTAAAAATACATATTATTACTGTTTCAATTTGGCTAAAATAAATGGTTCAAGAAGTGCAACTTCTCTAAAAAAAATTAAAATTAATACATTTAATAAAATATTCTTTTGTAAGTTTTTTTCCCTGTGTAAGTTCGAGCGGTGTCTGAAAACAGCTGTTTAAGTTTCGGTTTCGATTTTGATTTTGATTTTTTCGCTGGCTTTGGCTTTGGCTTGACTGCTGCGGCGGCGGCTGCTGCTGCTGTTTGACGCTCTTCACGCTTCGGAAATTTGTTCGTTGGATTTTCAACGACAAAGTCTGAAAACTGAAACTGGTCTGGCCACCCCCTCGCCCCTCCCTGCGATCCCCACACACCCCACAGTGAGCGAGAGCGTTCAGAAAGAAAAACATAAATTTTATACGAGTAATTTAAAAATTCATACAAAAGTTCAGCAAAGCCAAAGCCAAAGCAAAAACAAAAAAAAAAATACAAAAAATATACACTCGGGTGTATTATTTTATTTATCTTGCTGCTGTTGCTGCTGCTGCTGCTGCTGCTTAATTAATCAGTTTTAATTTTAATTTTTCCATAAATAAAAGCCAGCAAATTGCGGGCCATTGTAGCCTGGCCAACAATGCAGGCCAGCAGAAAGTTGAATGTCAAAATGTAGCTGCGGCCCAGACCCTTCAAAAGGTGGCTGAAAAACGCAGAAAACGCAGGGGAAAAACCTCAAAAGTGGGCGGCCCCACAGGCTTTAGCTTTTCCTTAGCCAGTTTTAGTTTTTGTTTCTGGCAAGGACCAAAAGCAGCAGCAGCAGCACCAGCAAATGTCCTGCGGTAATACAGTGAAAAGCGAAACTTGAGGCGAGATGGGGAGCATTTTCTCTATATAGAAGGAAAACCCCAAGCGAAAGCTGTAAGGAAACACATTTGAATGGACTGCAGCTCAGCTGGGTCGCTAAATTCCCCGGGGGGCCCCGGGGAAATTCGTTCAAGGCAGGTGCAAGCCAGCTGCACGGAAAAAATACACACCAACTCTAGGTTACTGGGTTACTTTGGCTCCATATAAGAGGAGAGCAAAAAAAATATAAATAAATAAATGCCGGGGTGGCGTGGGGAAATCCCTGGAAAACGTGTTAACCCACAAATAAGTATATACATATATGTATTTATACAGCGACAGTAATATCGTTTATCAATCGGCATGTAACATTTATTTCAGACTCTATAAATCAAAAATGTATTAACTTTTGCAGTTGCTCGCGCGGCACAAAACAAATACTATATGTCACACCCTGATAGCTGATAAACCCCCTGCGGTATCTACGGTAGTATAAGATTGATACGATTTTAAATCAACTCGAGAACTCGTATAACTCGTACACTCAATGGATGGGATGTTCGTTTTCCATAATCCCAGAGCTGGGTGCCGAGAAATCTGCCTATGGTGTTATGGTACTGCATTAAAGTCAGTGTGACCGTACATAACAACACAGATAGTTGACTTTATCGAGGTTTTGGTGAAACCTTTAATTAAAAAAGTTGTTAAATGCAGTATCATAAATACCATTAGCCTCAGAGTATCAATATTCATTGAATCTTAAAGCTTAACTTTGTTCATATTCCATAATCCCAGAGTTGGGTGCCGAGAAATCTGCTTATGGTGTTATGGTACTGTATCTTTTAAGTCAGTGTGACCGTATAGTTGTCTCTTTCAAGGCTCAATGAAACCTTTAATAAAAAACGTTTTTAAAGCAGTATTAAAACACCATATGCATCTTAAGGTATCAATATTCGGAGAATCCTAACGCTTATCTCTGTTCATATTCCATAATCCCCGAGCTGAGTGCTAAGAAATCTGCTTTGGTTGTTATGATACTGCAATAAACGTATATTTTAAGTTGGTGTGACCGTACGAAACATCACCTCTTTCAAGGTTGTAGTCAAACCTCTAAATAATGAAGTTTTTAATGTAGTATAATAGCACCATAAGCATTTCAAATTATCAATAATGAATTTTAAGTTGTCTCTTTCAAGGTTCTAAGGAAACCTCTAGTTAATGAAGTCTTAAATGCAGTATCATAAAACCATAAGCATCTTAAAGTTTTAATTACAATTATTCATTAAATCCCAAAGCTTATCTCTGGCAAACTTAAAGTACACATAAGTAACATGTGTGTATGGCTAATAAATCAAACAAAATACTTGATTTAATCTGGATAATTCCAGATGAGCCACATGTGCATATTTCAATGCTGAAATCATTAGGTATTTGTTGATATTTGGAATATAAGAGAGAATGTAAGAATGTTTATGGATAAACACTTGATAAATGTGCCTGGATTCGTTTATGTTTATGTGATCCATTGTATTTGATTTGAGTTTGATGAGAGCTTAGCTGTAAAAATAACTCTTAAAGTGATTTGAATGCTGTTTTAATATCAATTGGGGATTTTTATTGATTGAATTGTGTTAAATCTGTGTTAAGAGTGGGATTTTCTTACGTTTACTAATGTTTTTTGTAGTTTAGTTATTCAAGCAAATAAATTAAAATATGTACATTTCCCCCACCGACCTGAGCGCAATTAAGCCAAGTTACAGTTCCGCTTTCTGTGCCTTTTGT
Source organism: Drosophila triauraria (assembly GCA_014170255.2). NCBI lineage: Eukaryota > Metazoa > Arthropoda > Insecta > Diptera > Drosophilidae > Drosophila > Drosophila triauraria. The sequence goes on along the minus strand of CM024333.1, from coordinate 1,422,619 downwards.
TGCATTTTTGTTGCCTGACGTCGGCTGCTGCAATTGCATCACTCTGAACAATTTCCACTTGTCTAGATTGCTCCTAGGAACGTTTGCAGTGCCCTCGTAACTCCCCTTTAGCCCATGGCGGCCCCCTAAACCCCATCGATGCCGCCGCCGCCGCCACTTCATGGCCTGTCAAAGCGTCAAGCGTTTTGTTTGGTATTGAAATTCTAGACAAGATTGCGCTTAACTGCACTCCGTTCTCTGGGGGAATGTACTCGTGCCACGTTTTTTGTTTTTTGTTTTCATTTTATTTTGTTTTATTTTGCACAGATACAGATCCGCGGAATGCAATTTTCCGGACGGGACTTTTCCGGCGCGGCCAAAAGGGGTGCCGTTATCACCGCAGACAAACAAGCAATTTGGCCATAACCCAGTATCGCCTTCCTCCTTTTTTATCGCCTTTTGGGATGCTGCTGCCTTGCCATTAACCCACTGAAGGCCAAGAGCAGCTGGCGAAAAAACAATTTCGATATCGATGAGGAAGCACCACTCCAAATCCTGGCTTCCTCTAAAAACAAAAGGAAAAAGGGGGAATCCCCTCTACATCATCGCCTCTGAGCTCTGGCTTAAGCTTCTCCCCTGCTAGTTTATGGGCGGAACAGGGGCGTGGCTAAAACAAAAACAAAGCCAACAATGAAAACAAACAAATAGCAACAGAAAAACGGCAACGGCTTCGAATAACCGAACATCCATTAATCATAGTTTCCTGGGTGTTAACACAAATGTGAAATTCTATCTTAAACTCGCTAGAAGCAAATAAATATTAATTAAGCGCTCAATTGTATAAAATCTGCATTAATTTTGTTAACTAGACTGAGAGTAAACTGTGATTTTCTAAGTCCCTAATTAAGATTTTTCTTCAACTAATTTTTATAAATTAAAATAGTTTAGTTAAATTAGAGAACAAATAACAAATTTTATCGAGAATGTTGCATTTTTTTTGTATTCGATTATAAGGTTTCCTGACTGCAAAAATACCATTGCATACCTTTTGACGCATTTTAAAAAGATTCCAAGTCCCGATGTCTCTTTTCCCCCTTTTTTTTTTTTTTTTTTTATCCATTTACATTATGAATTTGTAAAATTTTCTCATTTTCTTTGTGCCTTATTATTATAAATATTAAAAACATGTCTAGAATGCCTGCAACTGGAATTCCAACTGGAAATTCATTCAGTGGGTGGCGGAATTGGGGAGAAAACGAATGTAGGTGGCTTAAAGAATTGTTTCTGGACTTGCAGTCTTCAATACTTTTTTTTTTTTTTTGCACATTGAGCTTAAAGCGGCGTGGGACAGTGAAGGGCAGAGACTAAACAAGAGACTGAGAGAGAAAGAGAGGGAGAGCAAGTGATCTTTAAGCCTGATTTTGCAAAGCATTAAAAACAAAGAGAAGTTCTTTTGCCGGCGCACAGTGGAAGATATTTTAAAAGTGGAGTTACATTATTTTTCCATGTTTTTATTTTGGAAAATGTTTTCAAACATTTTTTAAATATTTTTAAATTTATATGGCAACTGGAAACAGGAAAGAAAACCTAATTTATCGAAAGTTTTGCCGTCGTAAAAGTAACTTCCCACCGCACTTTTCCCAACCAACTCCAAGTGACACTCTTTTTGCACTCCACTCTCGTAATGCGGCCCACTGTGCGCGGCGGTGCTAAGAAGATCGAGAGGAAGAAGAAGAGCAGGCAGAAGAAGAGACAGAAGAGAGGAAGAGGAAGAGATCGCAGTTTTGTGTATCTCCCGAGCGCTGCCGACAACGCTGTCGCCGTTGCCGTCGCTGTCGCGGCGAGCAGAGGCAGAGCACTTGTAGAATGCAACCGAAATTATAGCAATAACAATAACAATAACAAATGAACTTGACTCTCGATTTTCAAAGACTTAACTCTATGCACTTACTTGCTGTTGTTGCCTTTGTTTATCTGCTGCAAAAACACACACACAAAACACAGAGATCAGAGACACGGGAAACACACAAAATCAAAACAAGAGGCAAACTAATTAAAAGGCAAACAAACTAACACACACACACGCACACCGCACACAGTAAAAAAAAATTAAAACAAAAACAATGAGAATCTGTGGGACCACGTTTTCTCTGCTATTATTTATTATTTGTTTTGATTATTATTATTATTGTTTTTGGGGCAATGTCTGCATTGAAATAAAACCAAAGAACACACACACGCGCCTCCAATTCAAAAATTAACTTTCGGCTGCCGCTCTTATCACACGTTCTTGCCGTTATTTTTCTCTATTTAAGTTTCAGTTTCAGCTGAAGTTTTTCTGGTTGTATTTTCTATTTGTTGGTTGTTTTTAGTTTTCAGTTTTCAGTTGGGTTTTCCCGCCAAACGTCGAATTTTCCGTTTTCCGCGGCGACGGAGCCGTGACGTCAAATTTGGTTTAAAAAAAAATTTTTTTCGAATGGCTCGCTTGCACTCGTATTTATAGGTTCAAAAATTCCCTCGCAACTCGAACTCGCTTCGAACATGCCAGCGTCGAGCATCGAACATATCGCTAATTGCCAGACCGGCGCACTGTTAGCCCTCCCCCCGCCCACTGTTACTGCCACTGACCACTGACGAACTCCACTGGTAAGCGGCCGAGAAGTTCGAAGTTCGAAAGCGAACAAAACACAACAGGTTCGAACGCCACTTTGGTTCGAAGCTGTACGGTTCGAAGGTTCGATGCACTGTGGGGGAAATTGAACACTATTTGTTCTTCCTGTGTTCTTGAGTATTCTGTTTATCGAGGATAAGTATGTAAGAAAGGATATATTACTTTGAATATTATTAAAACATCTGCATTACTTATATTTAATAGATAATTAAAACATAATTAATAAATAATCATTTATAAGAGGCATTTATATTTAAACAAAATAAAATAAACTAGAAATATGTATTTAATATCAAAGTTACGGACTTAATCAAAGTAGTATATAAAAATAAAAATTAAAGTACTTTATAATAATCAATTAAAATATAAGACTGTTTAAAATTTGATTATGGATGATTTGATTAATAAATAAAGGAGCTATAATATTGTCACTGAAATTTTAATATTTGAAACAAATACACTTTTTGTGTGTTTTCTTGACCCACTGTGCCAAAGAATTGCTGCACTGCCTACGAACCAAAAGGTTGCCTTCAGTTGCAGTTCGAAGCGAATGGAGTTGCAACATGCAGTTTGAATTTTCTTCACAGAAAATGTAATTTGTTCTAAAAATGCAATAAATATGTAAATTTATTTGCAAAGTTTCAGAAACATACACTTTTTAGAATGTATTTTTATAAGCAGCATTTCATTAGGAATAATTTTTATTAATTATCAAGGTTTTTGCCCACAAATTAAATACGTAAACATATTATTTTAGGTTTATGTATATATTTTTAGATTTATTGTAATTTATTTGTCCTAGAAAAATGTTACATTTAGTCAAGATCAATAGAACAACTGTATTTACTTTCTATTCATTTTAATATAATTGTTTCTTTTAAATATTTCTTTAAATAAAATCAAATCCCTAATGATATGCAAATAATGGAAAAATAAAACAAAATAATCTAAAGTTTTAAGTATATCTTATTATAAAATTTTCAAAGGCAAATATAAACGTAATAGAAAATGCCACTGCCTAATTTCAGGCAGCTTTTCAATAGATTTTAATCCTTAATGCAATTACTAGAATTCCCAAATGACCCCCCATTGTTGGGAATAAAGAGAATAGTGAAAGGCGATTAATTATTCGTCAAATTTTAATTCGATTTCCGGCTACCCAAGTCCGAATTCAGAAACCAAATTCAAATCCATAGCCAAATCCGAATTAAAATCGGGGAAAGATTGTGAAACAAAAGCTAAACTCATTAGCGGCTCGACAGATTCACAGAACCCGAATCAAGTGGCGAGAGGACGCGACCCCCGACGTTGATTGGGATTATGGTTATGATCCAATTTGTGACTGCAAAGAGCGGCGAATGCTAATCAACTGCCAATTAGCTGCCTGTTCTTTTCCACAGTCACACAGTTCCACAGTTCCCGGAATCCAAAGGATTCAGAGGGTGCTCCGAAGGGGGCATTATGCAGGAGGCTCAATGGATGCAAATTGAATTTACGGCAAAAGGGTCGACGCTGAGTGTGTGTGCTGTCATACGGCATAAAAAAAGGCATAACTTTTGTCCCGACTTTTTTCTGGGAAATTGTCTGCCTTTTGGCTTGTTAAATTATGATCTATAATGTATTAGATTCAAGGCATAAGAATGAATAGCTCTTATACGTTGAGAAAATCTAGATTTATATATTTTACAATTTTTAAAATATTTATTTCTAATTTAAATCACATTTTAATGAAAGAGTTTAACACTGGAAACCACTCAAAGGATTCATTCAACTTTGGGTAAGGACGAAAGTGTGCCCCTTGGCCATCCATCAGAGTTTGCCTCTCACTGGCCAAATCCTTCCGTTCCGGCCCCCAACCATTTTCCGGATCTTATAAATCTCCGAGGCTGTCGAATTAAGCACTTCTCTCACTTCCCCCCAATATTGTTGGCCATAATTCCTGGAAACTTTGCCATCCTGTCAATTAGAAGCAGTCAGCAACTGCAGTTATTCCTGAGTCCTCCTGCCACCCAGCTCCCACACTGTCACTGGACACAAACTCATTTCCCAGTAAATTAAAAGAAACTGTTAGCGGTGGCATTTGCAGTTGCATAAAGCGGGGTAGGGAGGAGGAAAGGGGGGCGGAAGCGGCGGAAAAGGCAAACTGAAAACCGGAAAATCGGGTCAGATCGAAGGGCATTCGGAGGCTGGACTTGGCATATGTTTATATTCCCTTATCTGGGAAAACTCTTGCGCTGAGAGAAAAAAATAAAGATTATTAAAAAAGGGTTCAAGAAATTTAGTTTTATTTGTTTTAAATAGAAAAAAAAAATTGAAAATACATTGCATTTATTAAAACATAATAGTAAGTGAATTAAAATTACATAAATATATATTACAAGTATTTTAAAAGAGTATAAATATATACTTTTATAAAAATTAATGGAGTTTACTTACTTAAGTGCCTAAAATATTAAATATTATGTAATTAAGCTGGCTTTTATTATAAATATATTGTATATAAATTATTATATTTTATAAACATATCACATTTTGAAAGATTTGTAAATGATTGTCTTTATTTTAACTGATTTAATATAATATTTATAATTTTGGTGCGTCTGCTCTCTGTTTTTTATTATATCGAGTGAAGTTGGCTGCGCTTCATTGATATCTTTATCGTGTTATCGATAATTAATACCTATCAATATAATAACAAGTACACACCAGATTATATTACTTAACAGTACGTTTACACTTAATACAAGAAATACTATTTAAAACACATATATCTTTAAGCACATATAATATAATAATAATGGCAAGTAGTATTTCCTATATAAATTAATGCATCAAGTTAATCATTTATTATAGACTCTCCCCATGCAGTGCAGGCCAAAAAGTGACACTGGCCTGTCTTGCTTGCGGTTTCCTCTCTGTGCATACATATATATACTTATATAGTACCCAGTGGCATAAATAATTCAGAAAACAAAAGGCAGGCGACAGCTGAAATACGAGCGGCAAAAAGGACACCCAGGGCATTTTAACCATGTCCTTGCGGGAGTCGAGTCCCGTCCCTCCACGGATCCTTGGTTGCCTGGCAGCTTGTGCAAACGCCCTGACAAATGACAAATGCAGTCGACTTAATTACGGCAACGCAATCCCAGCAATCTCGGCTAGGACTTTTTCCTCTCCCTTCCTAGCCATCATCAACAGGTTTTTGGCATCCGCTTTCACTTTCAGGCCCAGGTGGCTGAAAAAAAAGAGAGCTGCTGCTGCTGCTGGCGACAGCTGGATGCAATGGAAATGGGGTGGCCACGTGTTGCATCTTGCATTTCCGACGGTGGCAGGGTTCCCACTGATGACGACGACTAATTGCTGCTTGTTAGCAGGCCCAGAAAAGGGGTAATTGCGGAAAATTGAGACTGCAAAGCAACCGAAGCGGTAGCCGGAGGCCATGTTTCCCATGTTCTATTCGGCCTTGCACCACGGCATTCGATTTCCTGACGACTCGGATCACTCGAAAAAATTAATCGGAGAGGGATTTGTGGAGATAAATCAAGAAAAAGGGTTTATTGTTGTCAGATATGAAATAAAGTAAGATTTAGAATAAATAAATATTTAAATAAATTAGTTACACATGGCATTAAGCCTGAGATTAACTTGCAAGTCTCCAAATTTCTCTGCCCAGCCTCTATACACACAAATTTAAAGCTTATATACTTACAAATTTCTTATAATAACCTTGTTAAAACAGTTTATTTCATATTTAATTATTTATTTAGGAAAAGCTTATGGTATTTTCTACAAGTGTCGCACAAATGCGGGTCTCATTGGAATAGCGTAACACGACGCTGAAGCTGGCACCTGTACGCATCAAAATAACAATGCTCCCTCCTCCTTCATCGGCAGAGTTACCCCTCTTGATTTTCCACGTTAATCAGAGGGCGACTTTTAACGTTTATGGCCGTGGCTTGAATTACCCGGTAAGGATCTATTGCTTAAAGCCAGAAAATTAAACTAAAGTTACCAAGAAATACCAGGAATAATAACTAGAAAAATTAAATTATATTTTTTTCCAAGTAGCCCTTGCAACCTGTTGACTCCTGACTGACCGCAGCAGGAATGGCAGGCCTGGACACACCCCTCGAAGTGTCCATCCTCTAAGGACACAGCTGGAGCTGTGCTGCTAAACAAAATGTATTCTAATTACGGAGCAGCTGCAGCCAGAGCCAGCGAGTGAGTGAATGAGTGAGTGTCCTTGGGCCACATTTCAAGCTGGCACTGGCAGTGGCAGTGGCAGTGGCACTGGCACCACTCCCCATCAATTGGCATCCAGCAGCTTATTTATTTACGACGCACTAGCGCCACTTCACTTCAGGTGCATGTGTCCCCTGTTACGATTCCTGGCAACACAGGACTCTCTCTCTCTCTCTCTCTCTCTCTCTGTCGCTGCATGGCTTTTCAAGTAGCTCCTCCTAAAGGTAAGGACCATAAATTGCAATACATACGAGTGTACTATATATGGGAATTTACTTAAAACGAGCAAAGCCCCAATTATTTAAGAAATACCCTCGAGCTCGGTCTTAAGTTGTTTTTTTGGTTTTCCTGGACCCTAGCTTGATGGTTAATTATTATTAAATGTATTATTTAAGAAATACCCTCAAGCTCACCGTCAAGTTGTTTCTTGCTTTCCTTGGACCTCAGCTTGATTGTTATTTATAATTGAATATATTTTCAAAGATTACCTTAGTCTGTTTTTGCCCTTACAGTCTTCTTTTTATATCTCCGGCCGCACCATAACTTTTGGTTTAATGCAGTCCCGAAAAAAATCGAGAAAAGATTATCAGAATTAAGGGGTTGGCTCGGTTTAAGGTTTGGGTTTGGGTTTGGGTTTGGGTTTGGGTTGATGGGTGCTTTGGGTGCCTGGGTGCAAGCTGGATTTTTATGGCGTCGCCATAAAGCGACGACGCGGATGCACGAGCTTCTCCTTTGACAATTTCGCTCGGTGTGAGTGTGTTTCATGTTGAAATATTTAAGGGACTCGTGAATTTGCTCAATAAAAATTCAACTTACTTGCCACTTACGAGGCAGCGCGCCCTGGCAACGTGGCGAATACGTAATGCGTATACGTAATGTCTGGATTGCAGGCAGCGCCGAAAAGTGTGCTATAAATTCCGAAAATTCACCAGCAACTCCGCCTCCCAGCCGCAGTAATTATGGCCGCCACGCCCACAAAATCCTGTATGGGCGTGGCCCAGAAGGGGGCGGTAGGCGTGGCAGCTATCGTTTTAATCGAAATGAGTTAAATTCCATTTTCCCGTGGCTATGTGTATGCAAATAGCTTCCCCTATATTTTTTTAGCTTGTGAGAAATGTGACCGCATTTTGCGGCTCACTCTCTCTCTGTCTTTCTGTGGGTCTGTGTCTCTGGGCGACATTAAATCAATAGACAAAGACATTAAAGGGAATATTCAACAGATTGTTGGAGCGACAACGCTGGCTTTATGGCCACATAAACATATATACTACACGTATTATCCTTGGCCAAGTGGTTACTGTTTCAAATTATTATTGAATTTTTATAAATGTAGCTTTTACATGTTTCCTGAATGGTTGGACATTTTTGAGGATTAAATTTCCTTCATTTTGGGTTTGGTTTTTAGGATATATTTATGTTGTTTTTATTATTAAATTTTATTTAAATTTCTGTGTCATTATTAATGCATTATAAATAATTTTCTTCATTTCTCGCCACAATATTCATATTGAAAATATAAAAAAATATGAGAAAGGCCCCTGAATTGCTGCAAAACTCATAAAAATGAGTCGTCCTTGCTAGGAGAGCTTCATTACCACTGCATATGTAAACATATACAAAAATATACCAACATTTTGCGCACTTATTGAATATATAGACTGACTTGCAAAGGCACCGCCTGGGGGCATATTTTTTTAAAAGGGTTTCTTTTTTAAACACAAACAAGAGCTTGGATATCAATAGCAATTGCTTGACTTTGCTTTTAAGTTCAAGATACATTTATGATATTTTATAATGAATAAATAAAAAGCTTTAACTACGCCCCTGTGCCGAATAAGTTTCCAATGATTTCATTGTTCTCCCTTCTGGGTCGAAGGCCAGGGCCGAAATCACTTAAAGTCCTGGACTAGTCGGATTTGGATGGCCAACGGCCAAAAGGCGAAGGCATTAGGGTCAAGGCTAGAGCCAGACTTGACCCCTGACCCCTGATCCCTGCCTCTGATCCCTGACTGTGTCCCCAAAAAGTGCGTGTGTGAGAGTGCGTAGTCCAAGGGCGAAACGCAAAACGCTTCTTAATTTCCTGCTTCGAAATTAATGCCAATGATTTGTTTTGTGGGGCTACCACCGAAAAAATGGGACCCCAACTGATGGCCCGGCAATTATCCTTGCTCCTTTTAGGTGTGTGTGTGTGTGTGTGTGTGTGAGAGGCATTTTCCCGGTTTGTTTAGCCACCTGCCAGCAGGCAACAAAAACAATTAACATGCCCCCTTCATTAGCATGAAAAATTAACCTACTAGGGGGGTTCCCCGAAATAAGGTAGCATACTTTCACCTGGAGAAATGTCCTTTATAGAAAGACTCCAAGAAACTCGTCAAAAAAAGAAAAGAAAGGTCAATTATTTTTTCTAAACAATTATTTTTTAGTCAACTTGATTGATAACTAAAGTTTTATTTGTTTCTTATTATATAAACAAAAATTGTAAAATTATAAAAATATATAAAAATGGTTAAGTGAAAACTCGATAGCGTTTAAGGATATTATCGATATTTCTTAGTAACTTTTGGCCTATCGGTTGGCCAATTTCTTATGCGTTCATCCCTAGCTCGCAAGTGAGTGAGTTATCGAGTTCGATTGAAACTCGATAACAAATTTAAGCAATGTGCAAACAATTTAGAAATCGATCGATTATTGATATATTTGAAATATAATTAAAGAAAATCATTACCAATTTCGATTTTTAAATCGATTGATTATTGATATTTTCTGTAAATACATTTGCAACATTATAAAATAATATTTATACTAATTTTAATTAATTCCGTTTTAACTATTCCGTTTTTAGCAGTGTACTTACATAAACTGAAAACAAAAAAAAATGGAGAAACAGGAAAAAGGGTGGCAAAATGTGAGTAGGCTTTTGAATTCCAGTCGCAGTCCGGCGCAATTTGAGGTCCCTCAATGACAATGCCGTTGAATAGGTCCGGGCACGTACCACCTGGACAGGTGGAAATGGAGTGGCGTGGTGGAGGTGGAGGCATGGAAACCTGGAGGCCATCCGAAAGCACCGAAATGCGTGCATGGCCACAACTGCTGGCTTAACATTTATTATGGACACACCGCCTTTTGTTGGGGCCCCGGCACCAATTTGGCCATCGGTTTATTTTTCTCCAATCGCCGCATTGCTGAGTGATTGAGCATTTGATTGCTCCTCGCATGTAAATTGAAAAAAAAAGGAAAATAAAATATCCGAAATAAGGGAGTAAAGTGAGCACAAAACGAATGTCAAAGAAATATATTTAAAATATATAAAAGTTTATAAAACTATAATAATTATTTAAGACACTTTTCTAGGCTCAAAAATTATATACATTAATAAATATTTCTTACATTTCAATTTTAAATAAAACGAAGGCCTTTCTTCCTGTCTATTCTGCCTGTGTTTAAAAATTAAAATCCATTTGCGAACGCTCAATCCAAGCATCAAATTAACTTGTAACTCAAAAATAGTTTAAGAAAAATTGTTTAAATATTAAAATCCAATTTAAAATCAATCAATCAAAGTGTAAGAACTAAAATTAACTTGTAGTCGATGATGGGAAAAATAAAATCCTATTTAGAACCCTCAATCAAAGTGGAAATAAACCAATTACCTGGGTTTTCCCTTACTTAAAATGTTAAGAATATCATCAAAACCCCTTGTGAAATATCATTTTGTAATATTCAATCTCTGGCTCTTTGCAAAAAACCCAATCCCACATTAATCCTTACTCACGAAACCCAAACAGAGATGTGCCGACCACTTTCCATGGCGGCTTAATATGGGGAGTACGGCATATGGAGTATATGGAATATGGCGGCTGGGAATCCAACTGGAACTGAGAGTGGAAACAAATTAATTCCGAAATCCAATCGGAAAGCAGCGCACGCACATAAAAAAAACACAACACAAACCGCAACAAAACGAATCAAAACACAACGCGGGGAGGTGGAAAAAGGGGTGGCATGCTGCAAGTTCAAGGTCACAAAGTGTTGAAGCCCCAACAACCCAACAACCGCAACAACAGTGCACTGCAGGGAGCAGCTTACACATACATATAGAAATATATACATATATATATATATATATTTCCCAGAGGCAGGCTAGAGACACGCTTGCCAGGGAGGTGGAGTCACGGGTAGAAGACGAGTCTAGTAATCCCCATCACTCAGCCAGATGATGGAACCTAATGGCCATATGGCACTGTATTTAAAAAGGACTGACTGGAAAATCTATATAACAACTCGATGCTTGAGATATATTAACAGAGCTGGAAAAATATCAAAGCTGTCGATAAACATTGATTTATCGTTCAACAGCATCGATATTTTCCCATCTCTAATACTTAATGCAAGCAAAACATCGATATTTTTATGAATTGTATGTGTTTTAGATTTATTATTGAATTTTTTTAATGTTTAATTGAATTGATTTATTTACTTATTCATATATAGCTTCCATTTTGTATATTTAACTCTTAAAAAACTATTTTTAAATGTTCTTCCACTTATCGCCGCGATGACTATTTTTGCTTTCGATACTTAAGGCAAACTTGAACGATTGTTTCGATAATTTGTTATTTTAATATAATGTATAACCTATATATAACAATTTACAACAACTTTAAAGTGACTTTCTTTGAGATTTTTAGTTAAATTAAAAAGGGATACCCTAGAAATCGCCATTATTGTTGAAAATTATAAAGAAAAGTATGCCTTACTCCTGAATTGCCTCTGAATACCAGAGTTCCTTTTGCCATAGCCTGATTTCTTTCGTAATTTTAAAATTCCATTTCCATTCCTGATAGTACCAATACTCCCTGCCTATGTAATTGCTACCGTGTGGAGGAGGAGGCACTCCAAATGCAAACACATCCTCCCGAAATGGAGAATGGGCCTGCTGCCGCGATAATGAAACACAAACTCTCGACTCAAAAGCCCAAAACTGAAACTGACAATCAAGTGAAATGTGCACGAAAGTGGGCGGTGGGCGTGGCCAAACTATGCGTGTGTGTGTGCGTGTGCTCAAACAAACAAACAAAAGTGTCGACACTCACACAGGGATACAGGGAAAGCCGCAACAATTGGCGGGCAGTAGCAGAGCCAATAAATTTCTACACAGCTAGAAATATAAAAGAATTTGCTTAGTTATTGCTTAAAAAATATGCTAAAAAAATATTTCAAAATATATTTATTTATATTTATATTTTTATGCTACAATTAAATGTTAAAAGATCTCTGCAAACCTCTTTTTTTCCCTGTGTGTAGCCAAGGACAATTGAGAGACAGGAGACAGGACACAGCTGAATCGAGGACTTGGGGAACCATGGACAGGGCCGGAGACAGGGGAGAAGGAGAAGGAGCCTGGACCCGAGGACGTGGGCAATCAAATTTCCACCAAGGCAACATAACACATAAAAAGCCAAGTGTTTGATGTCCTTTGTCCATTGTTGTCGTACGGTCCTGCGTCCCTGCCTCCCTGCGTCCTGTTCTGTGTCGATTTCGACCCATTTTTCTACCAACAAGGTGCCGGAGACCTGTACGAAAAGTTGCCCAAAAATGTGAGCACTAGCTTGGGGTTTATGCGGGGGAAAAGTCAGGGAAATAAATTCGAATTAATTAAATCAAATAGTAAGAGAGAGTTTTATAAAATAATTAAAATATATACAAGTAAATAAAATAGGTTTTCTTATTTTAAAATGACTCAAAATAATACTAGTAATATTCTTAATAATTTTATTATTGCAAATATTAATTTTTTGTTCGTTAACCTCTCTAGAAAAATGCTGAGTAATTAACACACAAAGCCACCTGACTGTTCCCTGTCATTAAGCTAATAGTATTTATGTTTCAACATCAAAAGGCATATAATTGAGCAATTTTCTTTGTTATTTTCTATTTTTCCTGAATATTCAGTTGCATAAACGCCATCGGGGGGCGTCGGACATGTCGGGGCCACCGGACACGTATGCCTGGGAGCCTGGAGGCGAGCCATTCTGCGTCGCAAAATACTATTTCACCCCCTGCCAGGCACAGAGTTCATTGCTACTGCAGCAGGTCCCCCTTTCAACGCCTGCTGCCTGTCATTTGCTGCTTCATATTTCTTCATTGCCGTAATGAAGACCAAAACAGGAGGCAGGACCCATAACCCCCACTAGTAGCTACTAGCTACTAGCTAAGAGAAAAATAGAGAGGGACACTGGGCCAAGTAACACGTAAATTAATCGCAATGGCAAAAGTTATTTGTCGCCCCCTGCAATTTCCAACTGCCAACTGTCATTCCGCAGGGGAATGCCTCTGTTATGCATGCTGTAATACATATGAATAGGTCTCTGAAAAGTTTCGTATTCCTCAAAGGGTTTTGTGCTATGATTCCCTGATTGTTACCTCCTCGTATATCATACGAGTGTTTTGCAGAAAATTACGTTTTACAGGGGATTAACTTGCTGTTTTTTTTTTCGTTGGAATGCCATATTTGAGTGGGGTGGGAAAAGTTGATAATTCCTCAAAAGGTTTTATTGTGTGTTACTTCTCTAATTAGCTAGAAAATATTATGCCACAGGAAAAGAAGTATTTTTAGCATTTGTTAGTTAGGATAATTGGACTAATTAGAAGCGGTTTGATAGGGTTTATAGTTTGCTTTTAATTCAGTGTCCGTTTGGTGTATTTTATAGAAAATTGTATAGATGTTTTTTTTAACATTTGTTAGTAAGAATAATTGGACTAATTAAAAGCTGTTTGAAAGGGTTTATAGTTTGCTTTTAATTCGGTGTCCGTTTGGTATTTTTTATAGAAAATTATATAGAGGCTGTACCTCTGACGATATTAACTTGATAGGATATTTTTGTAATCGATTTAAGCTCGATTTTTAACTACAAAAACTACCGAAAACTTTGATTCGGCTAAAAGATGCTTTTAATGGCTTATAATTTTATATGTATTAGAAAGTATATGTTTTTCATACTTCAATTTTAATTATATTAACATAAAAGGATATATTTTATTATCGGTTAATCGATTTACTATCGATTTTTGCTTACAAAAACAATTGAGAACTTTGATTCGGCTGCAGAATGCATTTAATTGGTGTGTGCCTTTTTTTTATATTATACATAAGTTATATATACCCTACTTTAATTCAATTTTAGCTATACTAGCTTAATGGGTAGTTTGTTGTATCCATTAATCGATTTAAAATCGATTTTTGCTTATAAAAGCTATCGAAAACTTTCATTTTTCTGAAGAATCTTAATTTAAATATTTTGCTTTTAATTGGTGTTTGCCTTTTTGTTATATTTTATAGAAAGTGTCATGATAGGGGGCTATATAATCCTTACTTTAGTTCAATTTTAATTATATTACTTGATAGGAAATTTGTATTATCGGTTAATCGACTTTAAATCGGTTTTTGCTTACAAAAACAATCGAAAACTTTTATTCTTTTGCAGAATTTCAATTTCAATTTATTAATAAACTATTTCAACTAACTAACTAACTAACTTTAAAACTGAGAAACATTTTATATTAACCATAAAGCCACGATTAAGTTTATATTTATATACATAAAATTTTTTTAAGTAACATTTTGTTAATAAATTATTGAACTTTGCTTATGCAAAACCTCCAAATAATTAAAGACAGCCATTAAACCTGATATGAAAACTATGGCTACCAAAGTTCCTTTAATTGGCGGTGAGTCCATGGACCCAATCCCATTAGCCGAAAGTCCAGGCCAAGGGGACTGACCCGTTAAGTGCATAAGAATCGAATTAGTGTGGCGGAATGAGTCGAGGATAACCGAGGCCCCAACCAAGGAAGTGTGGCGAAAGTGGCAGGACATCTGTTAGCCAAGGACAAAAGTTTATCAAGTCAGTTAATTTCTATTCGAGTGTGAGTGTGTCCTTGCTTTGATTGCCATCTGTAACATCTTGGCCCTATCTTAATCGATAAACTATCTAATATATATATCGGCTGTGTTTACATTCAAAGCAGTTTTGTGGGAAATGAAATTATAACACGCAATTTGGCCGAAACAAATAGGCTGGGGAAATATCGCCCAGCGACGTCGATAAATTCAATTATCTGGCCCAGGATAAACAGCTATATATACAGATATATACAGATATATATTTATCCCTGGCTCGAATGGCGGCTATGGCCTGCGGTTTACTCCAAATTAATTTTCAAGTGGCCGCCCTCCAAAGACAAAAAGCTGTGGCGAAAATCAAAGTCAAGTTGCTCGGGGGAAATGCCAGGAAAAACACAAAAATAAACGAAAATAAACGAGAATAGAGAGCCACCAAAAGAAGCTGACAATTTAATTTGCGAGCCGAGCCGGGCGAATGCGTCACAGGACGAGGGACTTTGACCCCGGCCCAGTGTCCGGATGTAACCGATACCAGGGATTTGGCTCAGTCCGCCATTTTCGCAGTCTCCATCTCAGCTCAAGTCCCTGTCCCAGTCCTAGTTTTAGTCCCAGTCTCAATCCCATTTCCATTGCCTGTCCTTTAGGAATCTCAGCCAAAAGGAATCACAGTTTTGCCCTCAACAAGTCCACAAATATGCCAAAAATATAGCCCAGACTGGGAAGAGTTTAATTGGAAAATTACTTGGGGACACACAGAGAAATAATAGTATATTTTATTTTATATGTTTAATAATTATTTATATATTTTTATTTAGCCAGAACCCTTCACAATTTAATATAAACTTCTTGAAAAAATCATAGGATTGTATGTATTTTTTTTTAATTTCTAAATATCTAAATTAAAAAACTAAGCCAAGAAGGGGAATTGAAAGATATTGAAATTATAAACATATTCCTATAATATTATTTATCATTAATTAATTTCTTCTTCTTGTTTCATTTACTTAAGATTTATTTAATTATTAACTTTTCTAGAGGCTTGAATAATTAATTTTATAACCTTAGCTTTTTTTAAATTAACTTAATTTATGTTTAACAATATGTAAGAAAATTTGGTAGAAAATCTTTAAATATATATTATTTGGTTCAAATATTTAGCTTTTTTTGATAGTTTAAACATTAAAGTAATACAATTTTTGTTCTAGTTTTTTTTCAAATCAATTTAACATACAAAGCCCAAAACCAAGAGTTTTTATAATTAAGATATCGATTTTAAGCTTAAGGCTACCCATATTCTATTTTATTCCTAAATATACCCTTGAGAAACGTGTTATAAGTTTTTTCCCAGTGCCGGGCCTAACCAAGTAGAGTTTAATTGGAAAAGGACTTGATGTTTTAAACCGAGAATCACCACGAATCACCTCGAATCACCACGATTCGTTGGCGGCATTGTGCGAGGATCCGGCGAACGTCCTGTTGCCATTCACTTTCTTACCCAAAGGAGGCAGCAAATTATCCGGTTTCCGGGGAAAGAAAACAAGGGGGGAAAGGGCGCAAAGTGCGTGGGAAATGGAGCCCATTGAATGGCATCCGTAAGCCGCAACAAAAGCGGCTCTTTGGCATCTTTGCCATCATTGTCGGTGTCTCGATGCCTCTAGTTCTCCTTGTCGATTGCCCTTGATCGCCTTAGGATTTCCTCCAACTGACGGGGATTGGTGGTCAATCGGCCAGAGTGCGCCGTCATCACCAGGTGTCACTAATCATTTCCGTAGCCTACTTCCCAGTTGGAAACAAATCGCCTTTAACACCTTCTCAAAAATGCACTGGTTAATTGCTTTAAGTGGACTTTTCGCGTACAGAAAATAATGGTTTTTCTTTTATTATTTAGAGCTGCAACCCCTATAGGGCGTGGGAATAACTAGACTAGACCTTTCAGGGTGACGAAGGCCTATTATTGTATGTTATATTTAATTGTAGAGCCTTTGAGTGTTTGTAATTAGTTAATAAATAATTTAAGAGCCTATTATTAGAGCATATTATTGGATATTAAATAGAATTGAAGTACCTTAAGTGCAGATAATTATTTAACAAATATTAAAGCCTAATTTTTATATTAAATTAAATTGTAGTACTTCCAAGTGCATACAATTATTTAATAAATATTATGATAGCCTATTATTTTATATTAAATTAAATTGCAGAGCCTCTAAGTGCAGATATTTATTTAATAAATAATTTAAAAGCTTATTATTACAGCCTACTATTTGATATTAAATTAAATTGAAGTACTTTAAGTTCATATAATTATTAAATAAATATTATTACAGCCAATTATATCATTTTAATTTTAAGTGCAGTTCCCCAAATTCCATAATAATTATTGAATAAATATTAAACAAGTGTTGGACAAGAATGCAGAATGCCACAATAAATTCCTGCTGAAAGCTGACTCAAGGGGTGTGTGTGACTCAAGGGTGGTGTGTGTAAACTGCATTCAGGTATTTATGCTATATTAATGATTAATCCGCGTAATCGGCTTTCAACAGGGCCGTAAGTGGCACTCTGTAATTATGTGGTTCCGCACACCTGTCACCTGGATGCATCCGGCGAGCGTTTCACACCCAATTAGATTGATGGGGCCAAAGGCTACGTGGCTACCTGTTCCTGTCAGCCAGCACCCTTTCACCTAACCCTTCACCCCTTCACCCCTTTGGCCCTTTGTGGGAGAGAGTTCAATGCGATTATGACGAGCGGGTGGCAATAATGCTGGGATAATGACCACGATGACGATGATGATGATGGGGGTCATGCGAGGACGACCCGTCGAAGGAACAGAACGGCTAACAATTTCTGACATTTTGATTTATAAATTCTCCCCAGGAACCCAGAGCCACCCACCACCCACACGCTGGTCCCTTTCATTTTCCAAGTCCATTGTCGGCCCTTCTACGGGCTTTTCTTTTGCTCTCGACACAAAGTGAAATTTAGGTGGAAAATCCAAAGGAACTCGAGGGGGGAAAACTGCCGAAATTGCTCCATCGAACTCTAGGGAGTGGCGGAGGTGGTGGCGGCGGGCGGCAGCTATGAGTTCAATGGCATTAAATGTTATTACACACTCGAGTGTACGATGGATATTATTACCAGGCCATGTGAGGCGGCTCCCAATATAGCAGAGATCATATATCCCTGAAATCTCCGAAATAATCAAATCAAATATAATCAGGGATGAGGGGGTTATTTCGATTCTTAGTATTCTTATTTTTGGGTTACACGTTTATCTGATTTTTAGAACAAGAGTTTGTACTCAAATATTTTTAGTAAATTTTAATATTACATTCAATATTTTTCTTAAATATTTTTTTATATTTTTATGAGTTTTATATTTAAAGGCAGTGAAAACTGAAGCCTTGCATGTACAGCAACGTGACTCACGGCGAGAGAGAAAATTTCTCTGTCCAGCCTCTGCAATTTGAGCTAAATCTAGCCTTTATTTACGTTTTATAGCTATTTTTTTTAGTCAAAACCAATTGTTTTACAACATAAAGAAAAAAATAGCTATTATTTTCTCAAATCTAGACTAACAGTACAATTTGTTCTTCATTTCAAACTGCTGCATACTCCTAGGCGCCTTTTTAATTGATTTCAAATCCCCAGGCAACCTCTATCCTTGCTCCTTAGCTCTCCTCAAGATACTCTTTCAAGAAATCCTTCATAAGTGAAACTTCCAAAATATTTTTGTTTTTAAATACCCGCACACACACAGCCCCGAAAGTTTGTATATATAGCTTAATTCCCCTCTTAATGAACTGCATTTTATGGTCACGTATTCCGGTGAACCAATTGCTCATTGTTCGCAGCAACGCCACCAGGCGGCGCCACCACCGTTACCAATGTCGGGCGGTAGATGGCGGCGCCCGCCACTCAATCAAGCCGCAATTGCCGAGTGTTTTGATTAAACGTTTCGCTTTAATTGCTCCATCATCATGTATGATGTATGTGTGCGGTGTGTGTGGTGTGTGTGGTGAATGTTGTTGTCCCCTGACCCACAGGGTGGTGCACTTTGAGCACGGTTCACTGGTGTAGTGACGCGTTTACGCGCACAAAGCCAATGAACTTTGCCATGCCACAGGGAATACATCACAATGACTTTAACTACAGAGACAGGAATATAATGAAGATAATGATGATGACAGTGACCATTAGCTACCAAATTAGATGTTTTCAGTTGATTGATTCGAAACAGGAATAAAAGTATAGTTATGATGTTGAATCAATCATATTTATTTATGTCACAAGTTGAAAGATTGTTTTATTTATTTATTAACCCAAAATTAAAGGTTTCTTTTGTTGATTTTTGAATATAATATCCTTACTATTAATAACAGCCTTTTTTTGCATTGATTTAAATGTTAATTGTAATATATTTATAGTTAAATCGGCTCTAAGTCTCTGCTATACTTATTATCTTGTAATACTTGTATTACCTTGTAAATTCCTTACTTTGATCTATTCTTTCCTTTTTATTTTGTTTTAAATATTTTCTTTATTATTCCTTTATTACTTATTACTCCAATTATTAGCTTAACTTGTAGGAAAAATATATAAAACGTTTTAAAGAGAGTACCCTTAATGTCTGCTTGTTTATTTGTATGCACTTCAAAGCCTGTTTTTCGCCTGAGAATGTTCAGAGAGAAGTCTGCAGCTTTGCACTCACCATGATGCAATTATGTAAGGTAGTCTCATTGAGAGAGCCTGCCCTGTCTCTCTGAGAGCGGAATGAGATAGAGCTGAAAATTGATCGCCCCTTTAAAACTGATGAGAGTACCTCATATTTTATCATTAACTGAATAAGTTGAAGAGGTGCACTTTTCCCTTTCTCTCTTTCTCCAATTTCTCCTCCTTTCTCTCTCTTTCCCTCCGATTTTTTCCTCATCTCTATCTATTTATCTCCTCTTCAGCCTCTGCAGTATTCTTCCCTTTTTGATTCTCAACGAGTTCTAGCTGTCAAGAAGTGGTAACCCTTCTGAACACTGATCCGGAGAACCTCTTCCTCTTCGCTTCTAAATCAGCCGAATCAGGTGAACATGCTTTTAATGCCTTTTTCATTTTTAAATATGTTCTTCTTTACCCAGTTGTACTTATTTTACTCTTCAAAATAAGATCAAGGATTAACGCTATTGATAATTTACTCCTTGAGAGCGGAGCGAGAGAGCTGAAAGTGTATCGTCCTCATCAACGCCTATGAGACAACCTTATTATAAGTGCATCATGGAACTCACTACCTAAGCTCTCTCCCCCCCCCGTTCTCCTTGAAGCCTATCCTCAACCACAACGATACCATATTGTCATATATCTCTTTCAAGAACCTCGAATCCCACGGAAACATACTGATTATTTCGCCTTATCGCAGGGCAGCTGGGAGAACACAAGCTCCATGCCAGAGATATGCATGCAAAGTACCCATAAATAGGGTAAGTCGACAACGGTATACTCTCATCTTTCTAGAATTTAAATAAAAATAAATTCGGAATAAAATAAAAAAGAATCCAGAAGTAGTTCTGACCAACAAGATAATTATATAGACTTCTTCCCATCTGTATTATCTTTATTTTAGCCCCCAAAAATCTGAAATAAATCCCACAAACCCACCCAGCTAAGTGACTCCCCCTGGCAGGGCATTAACCCGCGACAAAGAGCCATAAAGACAAAGGGAGGCTTATAAAACAAATCCCAAGCAGTCGGAGCAGCAGACCTCAGACGCTCCAGTCATAGCCCGGCAATCGGAGATAAGATTCGTAAGATTCGTTAAATTAAATTAACTTAAATTCAAGGACCTTGCCATGCCACGCCCAGTACTCCTAATCCATGGCGGGGCCGGCGACATTCCGGACTCGCGCATCATCGGCAAGTTTTTAGGCATGAAGCAGGCACTGCGCTCCGCTTGGCATCTCCTGCAGCCGGCGGAGGCTGGCGGCGCCGGCGGTAGCGCCTTGGACGCCGTGGAGGCTGCCGTGCGCAGCATGGAGCTGGACGAGAGCTTCAATGCCGGCTACGGCTCCTGCCTGAACATCGACGGCCAGGTGGAGATGGAAGCCAGCCTGATGGAGGGCCACGATCTGCGGGCCGGTTGCGTCACCCTGCTGCGCGACGTGATGCACCCGATCACGGTGGCCCGCAGGCTTATGGAGAAGCAGCGACACTTCTTCCTCGGCGGCGAGGCGGCCCAAGAGCTGGCCCTGGCCACCGGCAGTGAGCGCCTGCAGCCCGGAGCCCTTGTAACCGATGGCGCCCGGTATACCCTCAAGGAGTTCAAGGAGCAGGTGGCCCAGGGCAAGGATCCCTTCTATGCGCGCACGGAATTGGCCGATGAGAAGGCCCCGACTCCGACCCCGGTTACGGTGCCAGCTCCAAGAACCGATCCCAGTGGCGAGACCGTCGGCGCCGTGGCCATGGATGCAGAGGGTCAGATAGTGGCCGGCACTTCGACGGGCGGCATCACTGGCAAGTGGCCGGGTCGCATCGGCGACACGCCCATCCTGGGCAGCGGCACCTATGCGGATAATGGACGCGGTGGCGTGTCCACGACCGGGCACGGCGAGACCATCTTGCGGTACAATCTGGCGCAGCGCATCCTGGCCGCCATGGAGTACAAGGGTCTGTCCGCCCAGGCAGCCGCCGATCAGGAGTGCCGGGCGATGACCCAGCGGCTGGGGGGCACCGGCGGCGCCATTGTGGTGGGCCCCGACGGCGACCTGGGCATCGGCTTCAGCTCGCGACGCATGGCTTGGGGCTATGTCCAGGATGGCACCATTTTCTACGGCATCGAGGGCAAGGTGGTGCACCAGGAACCCTTCGAGGTTCAGGCTTGAGTCGAGGAATTTCTACGAAAATTACCCTGAAGCCTAGTAATTACTTTAAATAAATTACAAATGCAATAGTTTACAATTTATTTACAACATTTTTAAGCAAGTTACCCTTGAATATGTCTAAATAATTAGTTTCAATAGCTTACTTCTGGCTAAAGTGCATGTAAAATGGCATGATTTAAGTCAGATTTCATGTTATTTCTAATCATTTATGTTATTACTTTATTTGTTTGCTTAGTTCTTGATAATTTCCCATTTATTTGCACAACAAATCATAAAAAAACATTCTCTACCTTAAAGCATAGCTTGATATATTTACAATGTTGCTAAAAAATACATTTGAACACCGAAAAGATTAAGATCAGGACCTAATTCAAAGGAAACTTAGTTATAGAGAGCTGCAGGTTGGTTTGTTCGTTACTTCTTGATTTATTTACAGTGTAAATTCTATGTTTGAAGTGTACATTTTGTTGGAAAAGCAGGAAGTGTGGTTATTTTTTGGTATTAACAATTATGCTACCAAATACCTAACTATAACAAAAAAAAAAACAGCTTAAAAACCAAATTCGATCTCAAATTTGCTCAAAATACTTCGACTGCTTTAAATAAAATACGAATGAACGTATTTTTCAACGTATATGAATGGCTGAATGATACATTTCCCATAAGTTCAGGTCCTTAAGTTATATTAATCAGAGTTTAAGGGGCCTACAACTCGGAATACAAAGTACATACCTGAAAGTGTACATGTGGTTGCCTTAAATACGACAGTCTTGCAGTAAATGAACAATTTGTAAACCTATTTAAACGATTCCTGACCTACATATTTACAATATTGCCAACAGGAGAGCCTAGAAAGCGAAGTATGTTTAATTATTGCTAATGTTTTAGTTAGTTCCGGAGGTAAAGCTCATATTTCGGTCAAGAACTTGTTTTAGAGAAAGTATCTTAACGCTTTGGGCGAGGATCAGCTGCCACTGGGCGCTCCCTTGGGCGCCACATCCCGCTGGGACTCGTGGGCCTCCGTCAGGCCGTAGCAGTGCTTGGCCTTTGGGTCGCGATACTTGTTCTCGTGCTCCACGGAGTGAGAGTTCGTCCGGCACTTGACGAGACACAGCTCGAAATGGTCTGTTACGCTGACGAAGATGTACTTGGGCGTGTTAGCGGACCGCAGCACGCGTTCCAGCAGCGGCTGCTGGCCGGGATGAAGGCAACAGGAGACGCAGTACTCGTACAGACCGCAGCAGTGCGTGGTGGCGTTGCAGGTGCGGCAGCTGTAGTAGCCGATATTGGGCAGCTCCGGGTTGCAGCAGCCGTTGGGCAGCACCTCCTCCCTGCGGCACACGAAGCCCCGCTCGTCGGCCAGCAGGTGGCGACCCTGCACCGAGTTCCGGCAGTGCGCCTCCGGATCGCCACGGGTGCGATTGAGCTGCTCTTCCGGGGCCAGGAGCTGTTGCGTCCACAGCAGCGGTCGCGTTCGCTGCACCACATACTCATCGTAGTGCAGGCCCGCAAAGGTGTCCTGTGGGGATAAGCAGGTATTAGCTACTGGCTTTCAGCAGCAGAAGCAGCACCACTACTCACCCGGTCGAAGAGGTGACCGAATCCGGTGACAAGCAGCAGCACCACCAGCACAATGTACACAAAGCGGCGTCTGAATAGGCGGGACAGGGCGGCTGGCCACATCCTGGCCACCAGCTAGCGCTCCATCACAGCCACCGGCGGCGGGAATCCCTCACAGACTCAGTCAGACTGGATGTGGTCATGGAAATGGGTGTTGATTTGGATTTACACTCTGGCTGCTTGCTAACAGCGCTCCCCTTGGCCAATCGCAGCTGGGGCATTGAATGCAGGCTCTCCCTCGGATGTGTAGCAGTGGCTTAGCCCACGACAAGGTGTCTTCTTCAACGGGATTCCAGGTAAATTTCGTGAATTCTTTCTTTTGTTTTGCTGCAGGTCATAGAGGTGGCACTCGAGCTGTTATCGATTACTATCTTTCTGTTTGATATAATCAAAACAAATAAATATATAAACCATTACTAGTTCTTAATGAATTTATTAGTTATACTTATTAACTAATTACATAAGAAATGCAGTTTTGTACTTTTTGAGCATACGTTGCGAGAAATCCTTGATTTCGATTCGATTACTTATGTCATCGATAGTTGAAAGTTCAACATCTGAGCACATCATCGATTACATTACTGTCGTCGGCGATTTTTCCCATCTCTAACGCTCTGGTGGACAAGTTGAACCTGGCTAAAAAGCCACTTCAGCCGGACAGACGGACGCGAGCGCCAACACGACCGCCACTAGTTGCTCGCACCCGACTCCTCAACCACTGCCAGCTGTGCCCCGTTAGCCCCGGTTGCAGAGCCCAGTCCAGGCCCAGCCCAGCAGCGGCTCCACGTGTCCCGGTTCGATCCAATCCGATCTTGGGGGAGAAAGCGCGTTCCACGATCAGCAATGCAGGCACAGGGACTGTTCCTTGTATTGGCCCTGCTGCCAACGGTGGCCCTCGGCCTGCTGGAGGGCTTGTACTGCGGTAAGGAGAACTGCTACGATGTGCTGGGCGTCACCAGGGAGTCCTCCAAGTCGGAGATCGGCAAGGCCTACCGCCAGCTGGCCAAGCGCTATCATCCGGACTTGCATCGCGGCGAGGAGGCCAAGGCGACGGCGGAGACACAGTTCAAGCTGGTGGCCACCGCGTACGAGATTCTGAGGGACGAGGAGTCGCGCACGGACTACGACTACATGCTGGACAACCCGGATGCGTACTATGCGCATTACTACCGCTACTACCGTCGCCGCGTGGCCCCCAAGGTGGACGTGCGCGTGGTCATCGTGGTGGTGCTGACCATTGTGTCCGTCATCCAGTACTATTCCGGCTGGCAGCGCTACGACTCTGCCATCAAGTACTTCGCCACGGTGCCCAAGTACAGGAATCAGGCGCTGGACATTGCGCGCGACGAGATCCAGGAACGGATCCAGAAGAAGGGCAAGAACCGCATGTCGAAGACGGATCAGCGCGAGGAGCTGGAACGGATCATACGGCGGGTGATCGAGGAGAAGATGGACGTCAAGGGCGGCTATGCGAAGCCGACGCTGTGGGATGTGCTGTGGGTGCAGCTGATCATCTGCCCGTACACGATACTCGCGTTCATCGTGTGGCATGCCCAGTGGTTCTGGCGCTACACGGTGATGAAGCAGCCCTATGGCAGGGAGCAGAAGCTGCATCTGATACGCCGGCACCTGGGCATGGGCCAGCACCAGTTCGAGGCGCAGGAGGAGAAGCTA
Source organism: Drosophila triauraria (assembly GCA_014170255.2). Classification (NCBI taxonomy): domain Eukaryota; kingdom Metazoa; phylum Arthropoda; class Insecta; order Diptera; family Drosophilidae; genus Drosophila; species Drosophila triauraria. The sequence continues at coordinate 1,397,661 of CM024333.1, read as the reverse complement.
ATCGAGGAGTATCTGCATCTCGAGCTGTGGAAGCGTGACAATTTCGTGGCCTGGAAGGCGGAACAGGATGAGGAGATGAAGAAGAAGCTGGCGGAGAATCCGCGCTACAAGGCCTACAGGCGCTACATGAAGAACCATGGCCCCGGCCGCATCACCTTCGAGGATTAGTCTGTCTCTGTCTCTGGCTGTGTGTGCGGCGTGCGGCGTGCGATGTTCAAGTTTTATTGTTCCCTGTGGAGTTCTGTTCTTTTCCGGGATTCAAATCCTCAGCCTCGCCCTACCGTCTACATTTTAATATATTTAATATACATATAACATATACATATATATATTTTTTGTACACCGACTAAACTATGAGATATGTTAATGCCCCGGCGCTTCCCAGACGCCGCGGGGCGAATCGTTGACCCCGGAGTGCCGGAGTGCTCCCCGCCGAAACCGGTTCAAGAACGTGGCCAACACATACAGTGGTCGGCGGCTACCACGGACTATAAATCACCCTAGAACAATTGCCCCATCCTGGTCACAAATACTTCAGTTGGCAGCCCGTTTGAAGAGAGCGAATTACTAACCATACTTGATACTTGATACTTGAGAATTGATACTGATACTTGACTAACCCGAGCCTGTAATAAACTAGATAGAATTTACACGTCGCCACTTCCGGTCTACTTATTGGTGTCTTCACTGTGCTCCATGTCAGCCCGCCAATTTGCACAGTTGGCCGAAAATTCGATTTCGTGGCACGCCGAGACCTTGCTCTGGCTCCGAAAAGCATCTCTTCGCGCCGTTCTGTTTACACAGTTTGCTTAGAAACACAATTCGGCGGAATTCTTTCAGGGGCTTAAACGTGCTTGAAAGTAAGGTGAAAGACAAAAGGTCTTGAGGTGAGACTCGGAAGTCTGCTTATCGCCATAGAAAATAACAATAAATGCAGCGATAATACCACAGGTGTTATTATAAAGTGAAGTTTTTTGAGTTAATAATGGAGTTTAGTTTGTAACTTAAGATGTAGTTCTGCTTCGGATAAAGATCTTAGCTGAATCTATGTACTTTTGAGTACTTCTGAAGAGCTTTCAATTAAAACAGGGTTGGGCACCGGATATAAAGCTCGGAGCCACCCTTAAAATACCTCTCCATGCCAACATTTCCCGGATTTTATTATAAAGCGACGTTTTTTGGAGTTAATTATGGAGTTTAGTCTGTAAATTAAGATGTAGTTCTGCTTCGGGTAAAGATCTTAGTTGAATCTATGTACTTTTGAGTACCTATGAAGAGTTTCCTATTGAAACAGGGTCGGGCACCGGATATAAGGCTCGGAGCCACCCTTTAAAGTACATCTGTGCCAACATTTCCTGCACAGAGAGAATTACAGCATCCGGAAATTGAGAATCCGCGTTCTCAAATACGTACTATTCCCATTTTGAGAACGGATTTTTTTTGAAATTCTTAGTTTAAGTATTTTTTCCTCACTTTGAGAACAAAAAACCTTAAAATGAGTACAAAAGTACTCAAAATCCATGGTTTTTATCCCAGAAACCTTGAAAACAAGCACACTTGTTGCCTTAACGTGTGTTTTGATTTTAATCCAAATATGTTCAGTTTATGTACACAGATTGCGGGACTTGGAATTAGTTTCCAAGTTTGCCAACTAACATTTAACATCTACAGGGGGGGTGGGGTGTTGGTTTAGTTAGTATTTAGTATTTGTATTTAGTGTTTAGTATAGTGGCGACTCCTCGTCGTCCAGGGGGTAATACTAGTCGATCAGATACTTGGAGTCGTCGACAAACTCCTCGGAATCGAGCAGGTCGCCCACAAGCTCCTTGACAGATCGCACACTCTGGTAGCCATCGACGTCGTCGAAGTCTGGCTGCGGCGGATACGACTCGTGGTGATCCAGCTCCTCGTCGTCGTCCTCCTCCTCCTCCGCCTCCGCTTCCGCTTCCGCCTCCTCGTCCTCCTCGTTGAACATAAAGTCATTGGTGACAATGCACTCTTCGAGGACCTTGTTCTGCTCGCCCAGACCTACCGAGTCCAGGGAGAAGGCCTCCGCCTTGCGTGCGGGCAGACGCAGGTTACGAATGCCAGTGAAACCAGATCCCGATGCGCCTCCTCCTCCTTCTCCTTCACCTCCTGCTCCCGAACCGGATCCTGCGCCTGTGCCAGTGCCAGTGCCACGATGCTGCTCCATGTGCGCCGACAGATAGCTCTTCTTGGTGAATCCCTTGTCGCACTTGGTGCACTGGAACTGCTTCTTGCCGGTGTGCGTGCGCCGGTGAACGGAGAGGACGTGGGCATAGGCGAATCCCTTGTGGCACACCTCGCACACATACGGCCGCTCGCCGGTGTGGATCCGCTCGTGCTTCTTGCTGCTGCCAAAGTCCGAGAAGCGGCGCTCGCAGAACCGGCAGCCGTACGGCTTCTGGCCGGTGTGGACGCGCATGTGGCGGCGCAGCTCCACGTTCGAGATGAACGCCTTCTGGCACACCTCGCACGGATACGGACGCTCGTTGTTGTGCCGCCGCATGTGGGCGTTCAGGGCGTGCTGGTACTTGTACGTGTTCCCGCACACATCGCAGATCTTCGGCGAGCGCTCATAGGGTCGGCGCTTGGAGCTGGCCACCGGCACGTAGTCGTCGTCCCGCTCGGAAGCCCGCACTCCGGCCTCCTGCTTGATGATGGGAAAAACGCGGCGGTACTGACGCTTCCTCAGCGTGATGGGTGGCTGGGTACGCATTGGCGCGGGCGGCGGCGGCGGTGGTGGTGGGGGCAGCTCCTCCTCCATTATCGGTGTCTCGATTTCGTACAGATGCTCCGGCGTCTGGTCGTTGTCCCAGGGAGTCAGGGCTAGCAGCTTGTCCTCCTCCTCGTCGCCGTCGGTGTCATCGTCGGAGGTGGCGTCTCCGGGCCGCATTTTGATGGGATCCGGCTCATCGAGATCGCCGAGCGACAGGACCATGGCTTCATCCGGCAGCAGGGTGACGCCATCGGCTGGAGGAGCCACCGCCTCCACTTCGTCATCCCCCTCCCCCTCCCCCTCCTCCTCCTCTTCTACTACACCCCGGTAGTATGGTGACTCGGTGGCCTTGGCCAGATCATTGCTTGCTCCAGCGGGCTCCATCTCCAGGCGCTTGATCTTCAGCGTGGCGGGCAGGCGCACCTGGTGCTGCTCCAGTTCCAGCTTGAGCTGCATCTGCTGCTGTTGCTGCTGCTCCAGCTGCAGCGGAGAAAGGCCGGCGGCGGACTGGAACAGCTTCTCCACGGAGGCGCACTTCTCGCGGAAGCGATAGGCCACCGTTAGCTCGGTGTGACACTGCTGGCATATCTTGTCCGGCCAGCCCTGCAGGTGTGCGAAGGCGGGGCACTCCAGCTGCAGGCCGGTGCAGCTGCGGATCTTGTCCAGGATGAGCATGTGCGGCGGCTCCAGATCGTGGCCGTAGATGGAGCTGCCACCGGGCTCCTCCGTCAGGCAGACCAAGCAGGCCGCGCCCAGGTCCACGACCCGCGACTCCAGATTGTTCGGCATTGGTCGAATCTGGCGCTGAAGCTCTAGCACCGCGATTCCTCTAGCTTGGGCCACTTTCCACAGACGACGCACACGGCCAGGAAAAAAAAACACAACAACTTGTGTTGCTATTTATTCGTTTGCGCTAGAGATGGGCTCTGCGCGTTTTTCCTGTACCTGACACTCACGCGCGGCGAAGGCAAAACTATCGGCTAGACCTGGCACTCACGCGCTGCGATAGGTTTTTGTTTTGATATCGATAGGCCGATAGTTGATAGTCAGTGGTCAGTTGACAGCTAGATATCGAATCCGTTTTTGTAATTTGTACGGAGAGGACGTGATTTTTCTTTCGGTTTTTTATATTTCTAAATATGGATAGTAAGGGTAGTCCATTGTATCAGGTTAGTCAGAACCTCTTTGACTATTTCACCGTGTCCGCCGGCAACGATGCCTTTCCTCCGGTACGCTTGCGCCACTGCGGCGACTTAATCCGCTTCCACATACTGGGCCTGGCGGATGATGGGGACCTAAGCGTTTGCGCCAAGGCTCGCTTTTGGCAGGCTTTTGTGGCCAAGCAGGGCCGCCAGTTGCGTGGCGCCACCGATGATCTGTTGCCGGATGAGGAGGCACGCCAGGCCCTGCTCGAGCAAGCCGGCAAGTGGAGCTTTCAAATCAAGGAGCTCACCCCGTTGCCTGTGGGCCGGTACACAATGAGCTTTCAGCGCCGCCCCATCATTGAGTACGTCCTCAAGTCGGTGCTGTCACAGGCCGCAGACTATGGACGTCGCAGCAAGACCGACCAGTCGCCCACCTTGAGCTTGATGCTGCAGAAAGCTGGAGCCGGCGGAGACGAGGGACCCCAAGAGCTGCGCCACTACCGCTTGCAGGTGATATACGACATTATGCGTCGTCTGGCCGAGTACTCACCATGGCGTCTGGTCGAGCCGGAGGATCAGACCAAGGACACCCTCCGTGTCTGTGTGGAATTGCAGAAGTGCAACCAGCGGGAGCTGAAGGATCATGTCTGCCTCGTCAGCGGACCCGTGGTGGAGCCCGTGCAGAAGACAGCCACCAAGATGACCGTGGACACCTACCTAGAGTGAGTATATATTCAGATATGGCTAGGAATTAAGCCGTAAACTATCTTTCTCTTCGTATGTCCTATTTGTTTGCAACAGTTTGTGGAGCTTTTTAGCTCCTTCTTTCCCACGTAATAAGCCCATCCCGCTCACTTTTCCATCTCTTTCTTTTCCGACGACAGGCTGCGCACCACGCACATGCGCCAGGTGGCCATGCACCGCAATGGCATCCGTCCGGCCGGCTTCAGCAACTTGGACGCCTTGATGAAGCGCTTGGGAGCAGCTGCCGTGATTGTGGATCTGGCCGGAGTGCGCCACCAGACCGCCGCCACTCTGGTGCGCAACGGGCTGGGCAGCTCCAAGGGGGCTTCCTACATCCTCTACAACTCGGCGCGCCTGGAGACACTGCTGCGCACGTTTCAGAACCAGGTCACGGCCGGTGTATATGACCCCTTGCCGCCGCTAGAGGAGATCGATCTCAGTGTCCTAGAGGACGATGTAAGCTAAGCTATTCTAAAATATATATTTCTCTATAATATCTGGTTCTCCTCCTTCTTGAAGTTGGACTGGGAGGTGATTTACGGCTACGTGCTGCCCTTCCCCGATGTCCTGGAGTCCCTGCTGGACCAGCTGCCGCAAGGCTCGTGCGGCATCCACCAGTTCGTGCGCTACATCGAGAGCCTGGCCGGTGTCACCAGCCGCTACTATCGCCATAAGAAGGTGCTCGTCCAGAGGCGCGAACAGCTGTCGCCGATCCTGTACGCCCGCGTGTATCTCATCATGGTTGTGCGTCAGGTGCTCAATGTGGTGCTGGCCGTGCTCGGCATCGAGCCCGTCGACTACATCTAAGCGATGCCCAGCAGCATCAATGATTTCCCTAGCACGTAATTAATCGACTCTCGTAATAAACCGAATACTGTCGACCAGTATTGGCGGGGTTATTAAAGAAAAATACAAGAAACAAATGTGATGTATTATAAATAAGCATTTAGGAAACGTAATTGTACCTCCCCACCCAGCCCCAACCCCACTGAAGATGAATAGTCTGTAAACTGTACATTTTAATCAATTTTTAAGGTGTCTAAATGTTTATTTAACACAAATCTCTTGGGCGCACTCCTCTCTTTCTCGGGAATCGCAGCCCTGTGACTAAATACAAACCGTAAATATTGAAACCAAGTAAATCTCTTTTAATGGGCATTAATTTGTATAATTAAAACTAAAAGTTGTATTACATTAAGTCGTAGATGGAAATTCAAGTATTCAAAGGTAACTTGCGAATGCATTTCGTTTTTGAGGTTGTTGGAATAGAGTTTTGCTAATTAAGTCAATGATAAGATATATGTATTTATTATTATATATTTAAAATTATGAATCTTTAGAATAAGGCACCTCTACATGGAGGCAAGCTATAGCTACCTACAGAAGTGTTGGGTTGCTCATGAGTAAGGGAACAAAAAAGAGTTGTTCACTAAACTGAGTGAGTGAGGGAACATTCCCTTCTATTTGTTCTTTTTTGTTCACTTGTTTTGTTTTTTGTTCACTTGCTCCTTTTGGCTTACTGTTCAGTTTTGCTCTTGCTCACTATTGTTCAGTTGTTCAATTTTGTTCATTTTTGTTGACTTGCTCATTTTTGTTCACTTGCTCATTTTTGCTCACTTGTTCATTTTTGCTCACCAGCTCATTATTGCTCAGTTGTTCATTATTGCTCAGTTGTTCCTTTTCATTACCTTCTGTTTTAATGGTATTTTTTTGTTGTTCATTGTTCTGTCAGAGTGCGCATTTTAGTTTTGTTTTCATTCATTTGTTTTTTTTTTCCTTTTGATAAATATGCAATACTTGAAATAAGAAAACATAAATATCGTTAAAATGCTGTGCTCAGTGGTCTGTTTATGAACAGTTAATAAAGAGGCAATGAGCAGTGAACTAGTGAGCAAGTGAGCAATAAGCAATGAGCAGTGAACTAGTGAGCAAAAAGCAGTGAACAAGTGAGCAATAAGCTGTGATCAAGTGAACAAGTGAGCAATGAGCAGTGACCTAGTGAGCAATAAGCAGTGAACAAGTGAGCAAGTCAGCAATGAACAGTGAACAAGTGTGCAAGAGAGCAATGAGCAGTGAGCAAGTGAGCAAGTGAGCAATGAGCAGTGACCTAGTGAGCAGTGACCAATGAACAAGTGTGCAAGAGAGCAATGAGCAGTGAGCAAGTGAGCATAATGAGTGTGTTGACTCTTTTGAAAAAAAGAACAAGTGAACATGTTCACCCAAATGAGCAGTATTTACCCAACACTAATAGCTACCTACAGTGATGGGGTAAGTCTCTGTGGAATAATGACTTTATCCTTCCAAAAACATTTAATATTTATTACAATTTCCATTGTTTTTATGTTTAAAACATTTCCTCAAGCTTCCCTTATTATTTGTAAGCAATACTTTCGAAATTCTAATAATTTGTTTACCTTGCTTTTTGGTTTCTTTCAGATTAAGAAGGCTCTATCATCTGGGGGGACCCTCCTCGGACTACATATCTAGTCTAGCTTAGCACTAGCGACTAACTAATTCATTTGGCATACACTGGCACTCTCACACACTCTCCTTGGCGTAATACTATGTGGCAGGATCGCTGGCGGGATCACTGGATGGGGATGGGATCACCTGGCCTGCTGCTGCTGCTGTTGCTGCTTCTGGCGATTGAAATCCGCTGCAAACTGGACATTCTGCGGACTGCTGTGGAAGAGCTGCTCCATCAGCCGCGTGCTGCCCAGCGAGTTGGCCTTGGTGCCCAGGCACATGTTGTACTGCGGGGCATCCAGCTGCGTGTCGCAGCTAATGTCGTGGTAGATGTGAACCAGCGTGGGATCCGGGGCACGGAACACGCTCAGGCGGCGCCACTGCTCGGCGGCCTCGTTGTAGTCGAAGGGCAGCTCGGCGGTGTTGGTCAGGAAGCCGCGCTGACGCGTGCCCACGCGCACGATCTTCTCCAGGAACTTGACATCCTCCAGGCCCCAGCCGGTGATGTCCTTGTCGAAGCCGTTGATGTCCTCGTCTAGGATGTCCGACTTGTAGATGGCGCAGATGCCGAACCCAAACTGCCTGAAGTAGCCGCTTTCGTCGTCGATCCGGGGCGCCTCATCCTCAGCTCCTGCTCCACCTCCAACTCCACCACGCCTCTGTGGATCGTACTGGCTGAAGACAATGGGCAGGTAGACCTGCTTGCCCCGCTGCGTGTGCATCCTTACCCGCTGCAGGGTCTCCACCTCAAACACCATGTCGACGTCGATGAACAGGATGATGTCCTCCTGGCGGATGTACGAGGAGCGCGCCGCCACATCCAGAGCCACGCCGCGCGAGAAGGTGCTGCTGCGCTGGATCCAGTTCACCTGCTGGTAGACATGGCGGGCGTGCAGGTCGTGGAGCAGCTGCAGGTGGTCGCCCAGCTCATCCGGTGAGCCAAAAATCACTGCCAGCAGATCGCAGTGCTGCTGCGCGCGGATGCAGACCCGCTCGTAGGTGCGCAGGAAGCGCTCAAAGGTGCCCAGACGACCGGCGATGGGCAGGACGAACACAATCTTGTCCTGCGTGGGCGGCAGCAGGCCGCTGGGCATGGTGAAGTGGCTGCTCAGCCGGGCCATGCCATGCTGGAGGAGACTGCCCAACAAACCTGGTTGAAAGGAGAAGAGGAGAAGGTCAGAATCTTGTAGGAACTAGCTGGGGAGACCCATCCTTACTCTGCTGCAGGGTGACGTTGTAGAAGTCCTCGTCGAACTCCTTGACAAAGATCCCCGTGAAGGCGCGCTGCACGTAGAGATGCCGCCGCACTGGGACCGTCATCTTCTTGCCGCGGTACTTCTTGTAGATGAGCAACAGATCGAGGATAAGGTCCTGGCCGTGCAAAGCGTCCAGCCTATGGTAGCCGTAGAGCAGCTCCCGGAACTCGATGACGCGTCCTCGCTGCCGGGAACTCGATGACGCGTCCTCGCTGCCGGGAGTAGTTGTTGATGTTCTCCATCACCTCGGTGATGACATCCTCGAGGCCCTCGCGCATGGCCGAGTCGATCTTCTGCTTGGGATTGGCCGAGCTGGCCGAGTACAGGCTGCGGGCGATGAAGGACCAGTCCAGCAGGTCGTCGGTGCTGGCCGGCACGAATTTGTTCAGTTCCGGACTGATTCCTGTCGAGAAAACGAAGATAAAGGCGGTTAATCTGGGAAATATTCAAATTTTATGACCCTTTCCAGGGGTAAACCAGGTTATCTCTGACCCAGGAGGGGGTCGATTCCCCACCGACTTAGTTGGCCTTTAAAACGCCACCGACTGTCAGTTGGGATTCGCATTTGCCCGGCCGGAATAGCCCAGTTAAGATGTCGCCCAAGCCAACCATCCTGGTTACCCTGCTCTTCCTCAGCCTCGGTCTCTGCCAGGAGCAGCAGCCACCGGAGGAGCAGCTAGCCGCCTTCTGGCTACGCCAAGCCCAAAAGCAGCTGCAAGAGCGCTTGGCCCGGACCCGGGACTCGGCCGTGGATCAGCGACGCGCCAAGAACGTCGTCGTCCTCCTGGCCGATGGTCTATCGATCACCACTCTGACGGCCGCCCGCATCCTCAAGGGACAGCGTCAAGGAGGAAGCGGCGAGGAGGCTCTACTGGCGGTGGAACGCTTCCCCTACAGCGGCCTCTGCAAGACGTACTGCGTCAACGCCCAGATCCCGGACTCGGCCTGCACCTCCACCGCCTATCTGGGCGGGGTGAAGACCCGCGCCGGCTGCGTGGGCCAGAGTGCCAGCGGCGAGCTGGTGGACTCCGTGATGCAGTGGGCCCAGCTGGCGGGCATGGCCACGGGGGTGGTGACCACCACGCGGCTAACGGATGCCAGTCCCGCCGGCGGCTATGCCCATGTGAGTCGGCGCGGCGAGGAGCTGGAGATAGCCCGCCAGCTGATGGAGGAGGAGCCGGGCCGCAACTTCCAGGTGATCCTGGGCGGCGGCCTCGGCAAGTTTGCCGACGAGCGGCGCGATGGCAAGGACCTCCTCCACCAGTGGCGTCAGTCCAATCCCGGCGGCTGCTTCGCCCACAATCTGGGAGCGCTGAAGAACTGCTCGGGATCGGCTGGCAGCCTGCTGGGCATCTTCAGTGACAACCACATGCCGTACCACCTGGCCGCGTCCAAGGAGCAGCCGCGTCTCAGTGACCTGACGGCGGCTGCCCTCGAGAAGCTGGAGCAGCTGGGCCAGGGCTACTTTGTGTTCATCGAGGGCGGGAGGATCGACCATGGCCACCACGAGACGCGGGTGGGCTATGCCCTCGACGAGGCTCTGGAGTTCGATGCCGCCGTGGAGACGGCCGTCCGGCTGACCAATCCCAGCGAGACCCTGCTGGTGGTCACCTCGGATCACTCGCACACGCTGAGCATGGCCGGCGGCGCCGGGCGGGGCACACCCATCCTCGGCATGGACGAGCAGCAGCGCGACCTGGACGGCGTCCCGTACAGCACCCTGAACTATGCCGTGGGCAAGTGGCAGAGCCTGGACCCGGGCGGCCGCCGGATAAGTCCCAGGAAGACGCTGAGCCCGAGTGAGTGTGGATCGAATCAGTGGAGGTTTTTGATCTCTAATCCTCCCCCCCCACAGCCTCCTTCACGCCCAGCTACATCAAGGGACGCAAGGGCGTCCATTCGGGCGAGGATGTGGCCGTGTTTGCCATGGGCCCGCAGGCTCATCTCTTTGGCGGCGTCATGGAGCAGAACCTGCTGCCCCACCTAATGGGCTATGCCGCCTGCCTGGGCAGGGGAGTCACCCTGTGCAACCCTCAGAGGGATGCAGGATCGGAAGCGGCCTAGTTCTCCTTAGTTACTCACATATGCGTGTAAATTTTGTGTTCGTAGTTCCTTTTAAATGAAAACCATGTTCAGTGGATGCAGTTGCTCGACTTACCCAATATGTTGTGGTCCTGGAAGTGTCGCTTGCCGGTGTCGCTCTCGGGCGAGGCACTGGGCAGCATGTAGGTGCTCTCGTCGGGCACCTCTAGGTACTTGGCCATCCGCTTGATGTCCCTATGCAGGAGCAGCGACTCCTGGCGCATCTCCTCGGCCTTCAGACCCTGGAAGACAACATTTCCTTACATATTTCCCAGCAAACTTTATGGAAATCGAACAAGAACTATGGTTGCTAAGCGGTTTTTATTTTCTCCCATGGATTTACCCGGTATGCAGCAGAGTGTAAGAGTTAAAACTAAAAACCCCCTTCGGACTTTTCTTCAAAGGGATCAGAGCAGTGAAATATTCACCCCATGAATTTCCCAATACTCTTTTCCTTAGGAAGGCAGCACATACCTGCCTCTAATTCCCCATGAAAGTTGTACATATTTCACGTCCTAAATACTCTGTGGAATATGGGTCTTATTTCCCATCAGAACTCATAAAAATCAAACATGAACTATGGTTGCTAAGCTAGAAAAGCCATTCGGACTTTTCTTCAGGAGGAGCAAAGCAGTGACAGATTCACCCCATGAATTTCTCAATACCCTTTTCCTTAGGAAGGCAGCACATACCTGCCTCTAATTCCCCATGAAAGTTGTACATATTTCACGTCCTAAATACTCTGTGGAATATGGGTCTTATTTCCCATCAAAACTGATAAAAATCAAACATGAACTATGGTTGCAAAGCTAGAAAACCCATTCGCACTTTTCTTCAGGAGGAGCAGAGCAGTAAAAGATTTACCACATGAATTTCTCAATACCCTTTTCCTTAGGAAGGCAGCACATACCTGCCTCCATTTCCACATGAAAGTTGTACATATTTCACGTCCTAAATACTCTATGGAATGTGGGCTTTATTTTCAATCAAAACTCATAAAAATCGAACAAGAACTATGGTTGCTGAGCTAGAAACCCCATTCGGACTTTTCTTCAGGAGGAGCAGAGCAGTAAAATATTTACCACATGAATTTCTCAATACCCTTTTCCTTAGGAAGGCAGCACATACCTGCCTCCATTTCCACATGAAAGTTGTACATATTTCAGGACCCAAGGTCTCTATGAACTATAAGCTTTATTTCCCATCAAAACTCACCTGTACGTAGGAGTGAAGGCGGTACATGAGCGGCGCCTGCTTGATGGGATGCAGGGTGATGGCATTGTGGATCTCCTTCCTCTTTAGCTTACCCGTGTACGCATTCCGGCCACTGGAGTTGTGACGCAGGATGTACTGCATCTAAGGGGTTCACAAAAAAGAAGATACTTTAATATATTCCTCAAAGGTTCCCTGAGAGACCCACCTCATAGTTCCAGGTACAGGGTATGCCGGCAAACTTCTGCACACACCTGCCCACCTCGACGTCCTCGTGCGTGCTATAGAGGTTCTTCAGGCAGGTCGGGATGTGAGGGGCCACCCGGCGCAACGTCTCGCTGCTGAGGATCACCCCGGGTCCGCCCATGCAGAAGTTCTCGTCGAACTCGAGGGACAGCAGGCCGAACTCCTCGGTGTTGCCCTTGCCGGCCTGGCCGATGAACTGCGGCTTCGAGCTGTCAATGGAGCGCAGGAAGCGCTCCAGCTTGTCCGGCTCCATGTAGACGTCGTCGTCGGCGCGGATGAACCACTCGAAGCGATCGATGTAGTGCTCGTACATGTAGTGCAGCATCATGAAGGACTTCTTCTGCGGCGGATAGCGGTCGTCCACGTTGCGCAGCCCCACCACCGGCAGGTCGTCGGAGTAGCTGCCCTCGGAGCTGAAGAAGGCCATCCGGCCGGGCACCTCCTTGCCCCACGTATCGTACACGGCCCGTGCCCGGCCCTCCAGGAAGCTCTTGGCCGTCATGACGCCCACAAAGACCAGATTGCGCTGCGAGTTCTGGATGGTGTCCTCCTCCCGCAGCCCAATGATCTCCGCCGGCGTCTTAAGGTTCGTTGGCCGCAGGCTGCACCGCTTCACGTACTCCAGCGCCCGGTAGTTCTTGAGGACGGTGCCGATGCACAGGCCCAGGGCAATGCCGAAGCAGGCAAAGATCAGCGTCTTGCGCTTCGTCATTGTGTGCGTCAGCATGGCTGATGAGGCACCAAATCCAACTCTATGTCCCAAATCCGACTAGGTGTTGCCCTCAGCCAGCAGCGTTCATGGGAATCCCTCTCTCTATCTCTGTGTGGGGGAAAAATGGGGGAAATATGGGGGAGCGTTCTTTTAATATTTAAATTAATGCCACGTGCCGGTGGGATTTAGACTAGGCAGGGCATGAAGTGATGCCCTCTCTCTTCCCTTTAGGAGTGAATTAGTAGCCTTTTATTAATAATTATAGCCCTTAAATAATTTATTTATTTGTATATTTGAGGAAAACATATGAGAACCCTTGTTGATTGGCCATTTTTAGAGTTTAAATTATATTTTATGAGTTCAATCATTAAATAAAGACTTTTAAAATTAGTTTTTAAACCTCAAAGTAAGCGGAAATAAATAAATAAAATAAAAATATAAATATATTATAGAAACCTTCTACATAATTAATTTTATAATATTTTAAACATTTATTTCAAATGAATTATTAATGAAATTAACATTAATTTGAGGAAAACCTTTGAAAATCATTTATAGAAGTACATTTTCAGAGCTTAAAATATATTTTATGGGATTGATCAATAAATAAAGACTTTTAAAGGCAATTCTTGTACTTTAAAGTAAGCGGAAATATCTTAAAAAATATAAATATATTTTAAAAACCCTCAATATAAGTTATCTTGTGATATTTTAATCATTGTACTTGCATTAATTTAATGAAAACCTATGAGAAGCAATGATTAAAGTCCACTTTCAGAGCTTAATTTATATTTTATGAGATTGATCATTAAAAAAACACTTTTAAAAGTAGTTTTTGTACTTTAAAGTAAGCGGAAATATAATTATACTTAAGAAACCCTCAAAACAATTAATTTTATCATATTTTAATTATCATTTTGTTTTTTATTTCAGATGAAACATTATTCCCACTGTTCCGCAATCAGCACGAAATTGCCAAGGGACTCCTCATGCCATTATTATTTTTAGAGCTCCTCCCATCTTATGGGTTCCTAGAAACCAAATGGTTTTCTACGAAATCCGATTCCATCTGCCTGATATTTGGATACACAAGGCTGCGGCTGCGTGAGTAATAGACCGAAATCCGATGGCAAATATTTGAGATGGAATTGGAGTTGGCTTCGTGGCGAGTTGTGCTCCATTAGGCTCGCCTCGCCTCGCCTCGGACGACGCACTGGGTGTACACTTGAGCCGAGATTGAAAATAAACGCTGTCCCAGACAGAGGAGAATCTATTTATAAATTGAGGCGGCGATCCGGTAAATTGGACTGGAGAGATGTCTCTGCGAGTCCGGCAATTGAGAGCAACGCTACGGCGGACACCTTGCGGAGAGTCTCGGGTACTCGGTCGGTGATTTCACTGCTCCACGCCATAGTCCAACGCTCGGCTAGCCAAATACTAATTAAATAAACAAACAGCTTGGAAAACTATTTGGTTTACAAATCAAAGGCCGGCGCGGCCAACGTAAACTGGAGCGAGCACACACACATTTTTTTGGAGGCGAACGGAAGGTGTTTGTGCCATTCCATTAGCTTCGGAAAACAAAAAGCATTTTGATCGATTTTTTCCCTATAAAAAATACCTAAAAACGAGGGAAATAAGGAAAACCCAGCAAAGGAAACTTGAAGAAAATTATTTATATAATTTGGTAACTTATCGACTACAAGAAGTGTATATGTTATATTTATTTTCCCTGCAGATTGACGCACAAGCATTTAGCCGACTGACCTTCTCCCCTCCACCTGTCCAGGTGCGACCTTAGGGGTCGGTTAATTACGAAATATACCGCCCCCCGCCCAAGTGCGTGCCACTACGCTTATGCAATCCCCATTGATCTCGAATGGGTTTCGAGAGAGGGTTTCTTCGGAGAGAGTGAGAGTGAGAGAGATAAGCCCCCTGGTACTCTGTGATTTATTGAATTTGGTTCCACTTTTCGGGGGCTTATCAGCTCCTCCGGCCAGTGGAAGGGTACAGACCCAGCTGAACCCTAAGCTTCGTTTATTGAACTTTTTTTTAATGCCCAACAAGTGTTCCGAGGCGAGGCGAGTCGGGCTCTCAGATTCTCAGATACTCGGACCTTGACAGCAAGTTGAGGCATTTAAGCAAGTCTGAGGCTGAGGCTGGGCCTGAGGCTGACTTCTACAGGCGCCAAATCTGTGTGTACTTTTGCGAAAAAAATCATTTAAAACAATTACAATAACCAATGATATTGAATCCATGAAATTTTCGATTATAGGGTGAATGAATCTGATAACAAACCATATGCAGGCGTGATTTTGCATTTTTTTTTTTGGGTGTTTTTTAATAGTAAAGTGATTCATGTGAGTTCTTGGGAAAATTCTGAAGGACCTTTGATAACTTAGAAGTTTCTTTTGTGTATTAAAAACTTAAAAAAAATGCTAATGATGAGATTTATAAAATCTAAGACTTAACTAAGCATATCTTATGGTTATTTTTTGTGCAAAATTTATTCAAAACTTTATAAAATTAAATTTTGACATCTTATTAGTTTTCTCAAAGCCTTTTGCTGTTCTTTAAAAGAATTTCTAGAGTTAGCCAAGCCTTTTTTTAAGCTTATTAATTTGTGACTTGCTAACTACTTAACTTAATTGGATTTCTTGTTATATTTTAAGCCTACAAAATAGTTTTAATAGCTTTAAGTCAGAGGAAGCGTACTCCCTGCTTCTAAAGCCTCAAATCTAAAGCCTTAAGCCTTAATTTTAGCTGTTTTTTAGTTGTAAAACTAAAACAAATCACTTTAAGCCCCAAGTAAAGCTCTTGCTCCCTCGTGTTCCTTGGGGAAATCGGGCCAACACTCACCTGTGTGTTCCTCTACCTGATCGCTTTGCCCCCCGATTGCACAGTTAGCAGTTTTCGCACTTTTTCGCCGTCGCCGCATGAAGTTGGCCTTACTGGCGACTGATCGGATGATCGGGGAACATAATGACTTCGATATCGGCTTGGGATTCGAACTGAAGACCACTGGGTATCTGTTGGATAGCGAGTATCTCCTGGGTCGCTCGACGACTGCAATTTGTGGACTGTTGACAATTAGTCGGCGCTCCGCAGAAGCACAACACGCACACACGCTCAGCAACGCTCTCACAGATACATGTCTGAAAACACGCTGCTTAATTATTATTAGCCGTTCGCTCAGTTGCTTTTTTAGCTTTTTTTGCTTGTTGTTTTTTTTTGCTGGTTACGACGTTAGGTCCGCAAAGGTCGCTTCATGGCAACAGAAAAAAAACATGTAAGAAAACAGAGATAATAAAACTCTCGGGCCAGGCACGCACAACAATAATAATAACAATAATTACGGCAAAGAGCCACTTGTTGCTAACAAAATAAATGCTTTTCTTTTGCAACCATTTAATTTACACACAAAATCGGTGCCTCGCGGAGGAGAAACGTCGAAAAACGTTGAATTGCGTCCAAGAACTAACTCTGCGGCGATCCAATACGATACGATCCCGAAAGGCCCCGAGCAGGCGAGCGAGAGAGGGCGAGAGAGAGAGAGAGAGAGAGAGGTAGCGCAACCGGCTACCTTTGCCTCTGCTGCGAAAGTGCGAGTATCTCTCAGATACTTTTTCACTCTGCGGCTCTCCGCCAGCCGAAGCCAGCTGGGTAGGCGCCAGAGATGCGCGCGTTGCAGTCACAGTGATCACGGAAGTCACGAGGCTCAAATGGGATTTAATATTTATTTCAAAGACTTTAAGAATCACAAAATATTTATATATTTTATGCTAATATTATCTAAAAATTAAATTAAAAAAACGAGCTTAGGCCGTGTCACAGTTTGGTTTGTTTGTGGCACCACCCGCTAGTATCTGTATCTGTATCTCTGCGAGAGAGAGAGAGAGTGGCATGTGCGTGTAGCTGTATCTTACGGATGGCCGTTGAGTGGCCTGCTCATCGCCCAAGCGTCGCTATCAGTGGAGCTGTGTGTCTTCTGGGGTTCGCCATGTGGCGTGCGTGGTGTGTGTGGTGTCTGCGCTGCGGCGTGGCAACATGTGGCCACCGAATTACTTGCTTCGCTACTCCCGCGTTTATAGTTCGCGGAATTCACCAAAAGTTCAATATAATAAGCAATAAAAGAAACAGGAATAGATAGAGAAACATTTGCGTGGAATTCGAAAACCGATTTTCCAAAATTATTGAGAAACAACAGTGTAGCTCACAAAAGTAGAAACTACTGAAATAATAAAATAATTATAATTAAGTCTCTAATTAAAATAGAAAGTTTCTTTCATTAGACGTACTCCGATCTCTTTAAAAATCATTATTCCCAAAGTATTCAAATTTGATGCACAAGTTAAACTAAAAATAATCATAGCTTAGCCAAAACAGACTTAATTTCAACTCGGAAAGCAGTTTTATGTTAGTTTTTAGTAAATAAATAAATCTGCATTGTTTGTTTAGAAATTTAAAAAATTCAATTTTTGATCAATTTTTGGCAATTTTACTGATGTACTGATGTATCCTTGCAGAAGGTATATTTTCTCATATAGATACGAACGAAATACCAGACGAACAGAAACACCAGATAGAGGATGACACTCTCTGCGATTAAAGTTAATATTACCTTTTTAAGCCAGAGAGATTCCAAAAGAGAAGGAGGACCACGCTCTTCCGGCTGTAAATGGCCACTTTCTGGAAAGGATCAAGCTGTGCCGGCTGTAAATGGCCAGTTTCTGGTGAGGATCAGGCTGTGCCGTCTGTAAATGGCCAGTTTCTGGAGAGGATCCGTCCGTGCCGGCTGTAAATGGTTAGGATCAGACTGTGCCGGCTGAAAATGGCCAGTTTCTGGAGAGGATCAGTTCGTGCCGTCTGTACATGACCAGTTTCTGGAGAGGATCAGGATGTACCAGCTGTAAATGGCTAGTTTCTGCAGAGGATCAGTCACTGCTTTTACCAACTGTTCGCTTTGTAGTTCATATTCTGTTCGCGTTATAACCACCCTAAAAGTAGGCTACACTTTTTCATTTTCGAATCTCACTTACTTCAGCCTAAGAGATGCACAAATATTTAATAAAGAGCCCCATAAGTATGCACTAGTTTTTTTCATTGTCTCCAGTTGATTGGAAAGGTGTTAAACCTGGGAGTGGTACCCACTCAAGTTTCAGACCGCCCATGCAACCATGCCGAAAAGGTGTGAAACCTGGGAGGGGTACCCACTCAAGTTTCAAACCGCCCTCGCACAACATGGCGAAATGGTGTGAAACTGGGTGGGGGTACCCACTCAAGTTTCAACCCTTTGCGTTATGCCTTGCTTCGAAGGGACAGCCAGAGAGATCTTGAAGGGAGAGAGCCAGAGAGATTCACTGATAAAAAAAAAGGGAGACCAAGTGCAGCGTCGACCATCTGCCATTTCTGTTCGCCTGGTAGTTTAAAATTGGGAGCAGCAGAATTTGCCTATAAAATATTTGAATCGGAGAAAAATTAAAGACAACACTATTTGAGGCCTTGTTGTTGCCCGAGTTTGTTGTTGTAATTGTTGCTCAGATTTTAATATTTTATAAGCAAATTCAGCTGCTCCCAATTTTAAACTACCAGGCGAACAGAAATGGCACCTGACGCTGCACTCTTGGTCTCACTTTTTATCAGTTATGGAATCTCTGGCTCTTCGAGATCTCTCTGCTCGAAGCAAGGCATAACGCAAAGGGTTGAAACTTGAGTGGGTTTTTCATGGTAACGGTGGTTCAGGCTTGAATCAACTGGTTGAAGGCATACTGGGGCTCTTTATTAAATATGCATCTCTCTTGAAGTAAAATGAAAAGTGTAGCCTACTTTTAGGGTGGTTATAACGCGAACAGCACAATTCAGTGCGCCATTTACAGCTGGTACATCCTGATCCTCTCCAGAAACTGGTCATGTACAGACGGCACGAACATCTCTCCAGAAACTGGCCATTTTCAGCCGGCACAGTCTGATCCTAACCATTTACAGCCGATCCTCCAGAAACTGGCCATTTACAGCCGGCACGGATCCTCTTTAAAAACTGGCCATTTACAGCCGGTACAGCGTGATCCTCTCCAGAAACTGGCCATTTACAGTCGGCAGAGCCTGATCCTCTCCAGAAACTGGCCATTTACAGCCGGCAGAGCCTGATCCTCTCCAGAAACTGGCCATTTACAGCCGTCAGAGCCTGATCCTCTCCAGAAACTTGCCATTTAAAGCCTACAGAGCCTAATCCTTCCCAGAAACTGGCCATTTAAAGCTGGCAGAGCCTGATCCTCCCCAGAAACTGGCCATTTACAGCCGGTAGGGATTGATCCTCTCAAGAAAATGGCCATTTACAGCCGGCAGGGACTGATCCTCTCCAGAAAGTGACCATTTACAGCCGGAAGAGCGTGATCCTCCTTCTCTTTTGGAATCTCTCTGGCTTAAAAATGTAATATTAACTTTAATCGCAGAGAGTGTCATCCTCTATCTGGTGTTTCTGTTCGTCTGGTATTTTGTTCGTATTTATATGAGAAAATATACCTTCTGCAAGGATATAAAAATTCCGATAAACAGTATTTGGCCAATTTTGGGGTATTCTTGAGGGCATATTATGGCCAAAAAGCGAGTGATTGCCAAATGGCATACATTTCCAGACTCCCAATTAAAATCTTAATTCATTAATAGTAAAATATTGAAAAAATCTAAAAAAAAATTAATGGCCGATTTTTGAAAATTTCATAAGGGGTTACATCAGTAAAATTGCCAAAAATTGATCAAAAATTGAATTTTTTAAATTTCTAAACGAACAATGCAGATTTATTTATTTACTAAAAACTAACAAAACCCTGCTTTCCGAGTTGAAATTAAGGCTGTTTTGGCTAAGTTATGATTATTTTTAGCTAAACTTGTGCATCAAATTTGAATACCTTGGGAATAATGATTTTTAAAGAGTATTTTCAACGTATAAATATAAGATTCTTAAGTCAATAGAAATAATATTTGATAAGATTAATGCATTTTACGAGGCCTCTGCCTCTGAATGATGTATGCATGTAGGTTCAGACGCTTATCAAACGGACTTGGTTGCCTGAGAAAAGATGCTCTTATCAGCAATCTATAGCAAAGTTCGGTTTGTGGAAATTGAAAAAGGGGGAACACCACGATTTTCAGCTTCTAGGTGCTTACATATATCCAGACCCGCAACTGATTAATCGCTTTAGCAATGCACTACAAATATTATTAATCAAATGTTTATAGTTATAGTTTATATATATTCAAGTTCTGACCATTCGCAAGTGTTGAGATCTGTAACAGCGAAACGTCAATATAAATAAATATGCACAGAGGGAAAAAAATCGAGAAAATTTGCCTTGAAATCAAAAGGAAATAACCTTTATTACTTTGGATTTGTTTCATTTTATTTATTGTATATTTTATATATATTTCTATATAATAATTTTGTTTACTAGAAAGAAATTTTAAACAGTTTATTTAAATTATATCAACGTTTATTTTAATTAAATTTATTATTTTATTTATGTTCTCAACTACTTATAGGTTGAATATAATAATGATTTGAGATTTTACTGGTTCAGGTAATAATCATCATTCAATGTACTTATTTCGCTTAGCTTGTACCGATTGCAGCTGAACTCTTGGCTTATCACGGTAGACCCGATCCCGCTTCCGATAGGGATCTCTGCGGAATCAGCAGAATTGGCGGCTATATAATGGGCTCCCCATCGAGGGTAGGTATTCAGTGAAAAAGTGAACTCCGTCGCGATGCTGCCGTTACTCGCCGTATTACTGGGACTCTCCGTTCTCTGTGGACTGCCGCTGGATGTGATCGGAAAGTGTTCGATGAATATGCAGGGTCCTTTGCCCCTGGCTATTACAAGTTTCGGTTCCAAAAATTTCGTTAAACCTATAGAAGGTGTGGTCGAAAGTGAAGAAGGTGAAGAAATTCAGTTGTATTGTGGAGGCGGATTTGAATTAGGTTATTCAATGTATGTTTATATATTTTCACTGTCATAATATTAATAACACAGGTCGACAAAAATCGACCTTTTTTTTGCCGGCGAATAAAAGCCATTGATTCTGATAGATCTGAACCGGTACATTACTAGTCCGAAACTGAAAAGTTTCCATCACCCACCAATTTTGAGAAAATCGCGGTCAAAGTAGCTTGCACTGCTTGAATCGGCACTTTTCAAGGCTTAATAACTCCCAAACCTTATGTTGCCCTGAGCGGATATTCAGCTTAAAAAGAGCTTTGGCCTTTATACTTCAATATTAAACAATAATATCCAATGGGAGACCTCTCGTTCTTTAGTTATAATGCATTTTACAAACTTAAATTTGTCAAAAATTTTTGCTATGTCGTAGCCCTGATATTTCGAACATTTTTGTTAGAGACTGCTTTGGGTTCGGAACATTGATGTTTCTTCAAACTTTCCAAGAATTAATTGTTATTAAGTTGAATATTTTAAGAATAAATTCAACTTTGTATGTAAATATCATAATCATAAATGTCCAGGGATTGTGTTGTCGGCCCATAAAACGTTTGTTTTGTGTGCCTAAATTATAATCCCAAACCAATGTTTCTAACCAAAGCCAAGACTCTCACCAGATTTGTTAAGTTTCAGGGCTACAACATAGCAAAAATTTGTGACAAATTTAAGTTTGTAAAATGCATTATAACTAAAGAACGAGAGGTCTCCCATTGGATATTATTGTTTAATATTGAAGTAGAAAGGTCAAAGCTCTTTTAAGCTGAATATCCGCTCAGGGCAACATAAGGTTTGGGAGTTATTCAAAAGCACCATGACTTTCAATTTGTACAGATCTATCAGAATCAATGGCTTTATTCGCCGGCATTTTTCTTGTCGACCAGTGTAATTATTTATTAAGTGTAAACGGACTGGCAAATGGAAAGAAAGTAACCTAAATAAATTGTTAATATGTTTTTAGTGATTGTCATGGTTGTGGCACAAGTTACACAACAACTTCTGATACAAAAGGAAAGCTGCGGTGCCAAGATTCTTCGTTTGTTTTTGAGAGCTTTGATCTATATAATGGCCACATCCACTGCTCAAAAAGAGTTAATCAAATGTTTGAGAGCAAGAAAAGTTTGCCCAACTGCGGGAAGGACATGAGCCTCGTTTTGGGCATGGATTTCGGTAGAATAGGATCAATAAAGAACGCCGCCCTGTGCTATGACATCCTGGGATCTAAGCTAAAATATTTAAGCTACACAACGTTTCCCTCAAAGAATCGAATTGTCGAAACGGTAAGAGTAAAAATGTTCCAGACTCAATTTGGTCATCTGAAAACAATTAACATTTGAAAAAATGAACTGATTGTCCGGGCTTATCCGTCTACAGATCCAAGTCGGACAGCTCAATGAACTGGGACTGGACATTAAAGTGACTTACAGCAGCAATCTAATCAGAAGCATCAGGTGAGTTGAGTCTATACAGATTATGGGTTATCTGTAGAAAATTTCCTCTATGCAGGCATCTTGAAATAGGCAATGGTTTTTGGATTTTAATTTATTTTCGTTTATGAGCAGCCAGTCTGATATAGACTCCTACATGCTGGCGGAAAAGCGGGTGGCATCGCTGTTCGTCAACAACGCCTTCGAGTATGCCAGCCTGGCACAGGATCAGCAGCTGGTCGGCTATGAGGATATGCTGGGCACCGTCTGGCTGCGAGTCCTGCGCTCCGGCAACTGGGCTCACTGGCTATCGGCCCTGCGAGTGGCCAGCGATGCCGGCGCCCACTTCGACGTCCGGATGGGCGTCTCTGGAACGCTGGAGCTGCCGGTGCCCGCCGTGGGGCACTGCAACGAAAGTAGCTCTCTGGTCATCGGGCTGAAGGACGGCAGCTCCCTGCCGGTGCCCGCTCACATCTGGGCCCATGTGCGCGCCCTGCAGTCCACTGGAGGAGACGAGGACGAGTTCGTCCTCATTGGCCACAATTCACCATTCGTACGTATAAGCTGGGATCTGAATTTTGAAATGTACAATTTTTGCCAATCTCCATTCCCTGCAGTTCCGCAGCGACAACTCGAGCACCCTGTGCTCCTCGATGTGCGACCAGGTGTCCTGGCTGAGGAGCAGCTTGTTTGCCAGCCTGCATGAGTTCCCCGCCTACGGCCTGGTGCAGTGCTGCCGCGTGAAGGACGTGGCCCAGAAGCTGGACAACTTTCCCGGCGCATTTGTGGATGCGGCTGCCACGACCACGACCGCAGCGCCAGCTCTCATTTCGGAATATAAGAAAACCTTAGGCCAAATTCTAATTGATCCTGAATTGGAGTGATTTTGGTTAGGAATACAAATTATATTTCAACTTTTTTTATTCTTTTTTTCGATCGAGAAAATAATTTTGCAGAGAAGAGGGTTTGTAGCCTCCCCTTGAGTCTTTTTTTGCAACGGAAATTAAGTATCTAAAAAAGTGAAGTATAATTATTTTTTTTACTTTCAAATTGTTAAAAGCTTTCTTAATTTTATGCTAAAGAATTAAATAAACAAATGAATTATTGGCAGATTAATTTTTGTCTTCTAATTTCAACTGATTCTCGGCGGCGATTTATGGCAGGAACTTCTCACTAAATACAAAATATTTTCGCCATAAATGACCCGCTGTCGTCTTGTGGGATCGGTCCTCAGACCCCGGGTCAAATGAACTCTGGCCTCATCTCGTTTTTATTGCAAATTCCAACGGGTGACACGAACACAACTGAAAGCCACATGGGGGCGGAATGTCAGGGCACTTTCATTATCAACAAAACAAAAGGAAAACGGACGCACAAAGCCGGCACCGAACTTGGAACACTCTTTGCTGGCATTTAACTCTAAAAAGAAGCAAAGTCAGTTGAGGGGAAAATTTTAGAATATTTTCCAAGGATATACTTTAACGATTAATTTTAATAAGTATAGGTTCAATACATTTTTTGGGCAAACAAAACGTGGCAAAAGCCATTAACGTCATGGTGGCGGGGAATTTCTGGGCAGAGGATGGTCAGGAGGTAAGAAGCAAAGTCAAAGGCAAAAGGAATTTCTTGATTAAGTAATAGGAATGTCGGGTCGGCACAAAGCCGGAGGAAAGCACACCAGAAATGTCAGCGGCGGCCATGACGGTACGGTTTTATCTCGACTTTGACATTTTCGCACTGGCCGTGACAGTGCTGCCCAGTCCTTTCCGCCTCTCGCTGCCAGTGCGGCCCATGATCTTCGACTTTAGGGCTAAACAAATCTGTCAAATGGAAAGAAATATCATATTCTCACCTCAAAGTGATTAAAGTGTAGCAGGATCGTAGATCATAGATCCTCAGGCCGATCTGCCTCTGTCTCTCTAACTGTTCAGCGTGCGATTTGTGAAATTACGCATAAATTATGCAAAAAACCAAACAGCAGGCAAAAAAAAAAAGACTAACACAGTGCGCAATTGCTCCCCAGAGACCCATACCGCTGTCCTCCGTTTTCGAGGGCATTTAAGCCGATTTAAGTCGCTTAATACACATGCACAGAAAGCAGGTCCTTCAGCAAAAGCAAGGGTATGTATGTTTGTCCAACAAGGATCAGGGAAAAAGTGGTGACAAAACAAAAACAGGAGTGGGTATTAATGGGAAAATTAAAAATGCAGCTTGTAGTGGTAACACCTAAACTTGGACACTTTTCTGAAGAATTAATAAACGTTATTAATAAAATTTTAGTTATGTTTAGTAGCTATTTATTTAATATACATAGCAAATGATAAAAGTAATAAATTAGTGAGCTTAGTGATTTCCTTTATTTTTAACCCTAAAATTAGACCTTCAAATAATTGTTAGTAGGTAAAAATAAAAAAATACTTCATTGGTCTGAACCCTTGTCTTAAAAATAATATTTTACACACCATATTATCCCGAAATAGCCACCAAAATCGGTGAACTCGGTATCTTAGGGTCGACCCTTTGTCCCGCATACTTATTACGCTTCCATTTTAATGCCAAAAAATGCGGAAAAGCTTCATAAAAGGGAATGAAATTACCACAGGCTCTGTGTGTGAGTGTGTGCGTGGAGGTCCTGGGGCCGGCAATGACAACAGCAGCAGGAGCAGCAACAGCAGCGGCAGCAACAATCAGCCAACAACCAGCAAATAAGGGGAAGAGGGATAAAAACAAGAAATAAATAAAATAAAATAATAAATAAAAATGTCAAAGTGAAAAGGTAAAAGGGAGCAAGGAATAAGGAAAAGGAAAAACGAAGTGAATCTGTGTACAAATTTAATTTGGCTTTTTTTTTGTTTTTATTTTTTTTTGCTGCCACGAAAGCTGAACGAAAACGTCACATAATCAAATTTTTTAAACGCGAACGATTTAAGAGTTGTGGCAGAAAAGGTGGAGGATTCCGGGAGTCCTTCCTGGCTGGGCATGACAAGGAGGGGACACGCCGGCAGTGAAGTGAAGTGCGCTCGTGTTCGGGACTCCTTGCGATGACATATGAAATATTAACAAGAGAGCTTCGCTCCGCCACGAAAAAGAGTGCGTGTTTTTGTGGCAAGCGGGTGGAAACGGGGGGAACGGGGCAGAGAATCAACCAAGTCGCGCAATTCGCCATCAAGCGTGAAAACAAATTTACTTTAACGATTCAGGGGGCTAAAGCAGCTGCCGTGCAGGTATCCCCGAAAAGAATATGCCCTTTTAAGTGTTTATGGAATTCTTTTCTAACTATTATTTAAGATATTTACTTACTTACTATATTTCTAATAGGGATACTTCGGCACGGGGATCTTGCGGCTACCCCCTACAAACATATTGGTCCTTCGAGCCGGATGTTTTCTGTTATAATAAGTTTTTATAACCCACAATTTATTAATTCTATTAATAACATTGATATAACCCTAGAAAGTGTACATCAACTTAAAGATAAAGCGGACGCTCTGCATGTCTGTCTATTTGTCTGTTTGTATATAAATTAGAACACATCAAAAGTTTGTGACATTAAATTCGGTGCCCCCATCAGGCCCAGACCCAGGACCTCACCTTCTATCACACATGCCGGCACACACGCCAGCGATTGGGCCGCAGATAAATGTTTTAGCAGATGGAAAAGTGAATGGCAAGGGGAAGGGAAAAAGGAAGGGAAACGGGCATGGGAATGCTGATGCCGATGACAGTAATGAAGCTACGCGAGCGCGAGAAGACCGGGTCCAAGCCTTAAGTTCAACCTCAACCTTAACTTCAAGCCTCAACCACAACAACTACCTCAATCGTAGTCCCAGCATCTTACAGTCTTACTTCGGCAACAATAACTTTTTTTGAACTTAAAAAAGCTTTTATGAAACCTAAATAAAAACTAAAATGCAAAACACAAAATTGTATACTTTAAAAATAACAAAGAAATTATTAAAGTTATAATGGCTTGTTTATTTTGTGAACTAAAAAAGCTAGAGATATCATGTTTTGTTAGTTTAAAGGCAAAGCCACATATTTTTCATATAAAGCCCAAGCAAACAAGGTTAGTTTGTGTATTTTCTACTCGGATACAAAATTTCAGATCAATCGGTTAAGTGCAACCATTAACAACAGAGATTTTAGTTTTAGTCACAATATTTAGTCTTCTTTTTTTGTTTAATAAATAAATAAATAAATAAATAAATAAATAAATAAAATTTAAATAGATGGCACAAAGGCCTCAACAGAGATTTAGAATCTCAAAGAAGATCTTGGTGATTTTTTGTTCGCTTTATGGAGTTGCCACTGTGCTGCCACACAGGCTGTGCCGCTAACCAGAACAAGGCGGTCACGATGAAGGTTGCCTTGATTAAATGCTCGGTGAGTAAGGGGTGTGTGTGTGTGTGTGCGAGCGTGAAAATGCAATGACAACATCCTGAAAAAAAGGCGATTACGCACACAGACAGACGCACAGCGATTTTTGGGGGCGATGCCTTCACGTATGCCATTACGTTGGGTTACGTTACGCATACGCCGCGACCACTTGACTTTATGCCGGAGTCTGGCAGCGCTCTCTCTCTGCCCGCGTGACACTGAAATTAAAGTATAAATATTAAAATATATAAACTTAAAGAACAAAAAAGTACTAACGTAACAATGTAATGAAATAAGTAAAACAATTCTAAAATGTTTGAAGATTGAGTTTAAATGAAATGATTTAGTTACGACTTGAGTTGAAATAACATCATTTACTCGCCAGTGTCACACGTTCTCTTGCCATTTCCTTTACTCTCCTTCTTTGATGTTCGTTCTTATCGTTCATTCTGCGTTTGGCGTCTCTTTTCTCTCTCCTTTACATTTGCTTTTACTCTTTATGTGTTTGTGTATGTGGAAGGGGACTGTCAGCTGTTTGAAGGCTTCCACACGTCGGCTGATGTAATGCTAATGGAATGGAAGCTGTGTCTCCGATTATAATGACGGATCCAGCAACAAATCCCCAACTGAGCTCCGCAAATGAGGGCAGCCTAATAAGCTTTGCCAACACTGAAAGAAGCTATGTAAAATAAATTTAATTTGGCGGAAAATGCACTACAAAATGTAGCTGGGCAAGTGTTGCAGGGGCAAATGAAGCTATCGATGTTATCGATAAACTTTAAGGTCTTATACTTCACAAGTTTATCAGCCAATTGTTATCTTGGATAAATGGCTATTTATCTAATATATATATTAAATATGTTCAGAATTTCAGGTTCTTAGCTTTAAAAACTTAATTTTGTGATCCCTTTAATTTAAATAATTTTAAAATTCTTCTGTGTGTCGCCGCAATGTAAGGAGGACCTTCGCGTCCTTCGCATTCATAATGTAGTTTAACTCATTCCCTCTGCCCACACACCCCAACGACCTTCCCACAATTTTGGTGTGTGCGTCCCCGCCCCCTTTCGCCAATGAATATTAAAATATTTGTTGTTTCGTTAAAAACTTTTAATTGGATTGCAGCGTTTTTAATACTCCCATGACCCCCTCGCTTGGCCCCTTTGCGAGTATTTTTCGTTGGTCACACACACAAAAATTGTGCACAAAACTGAAAAATCAATTAAAATGGCCGTTTGTCAGTTTGACGCGTTGAAATAATGAAATATGCAACATGAGCGATAAAAAGTGAGATGGGTTAAGTCCGCGAATAAACGGAAAACTCTACGGGTAAGCGGGAAATGCCATAAAATTAAACCACTTTCAGAGTTAACCAAATAAAATCAAGAGAGTTGCGCGAAAAAAAAGCACTTTAAACTCACTTGAAAGAGATGATTTGCGAAAGGAATTTACTAAAAAATTCACTAGATATTTAATTATTTTACATTTACATACAAAAGGTACCCAATTATCGATAAAACAAGCACAGAGAGAGAGAGTTTCTTTTGAGCACCTAATAGTTAAAACGGGAATTTTGATTATTTTCAATTAAAATATATTTAAAAAAAACTGAAACAATTTTTGTAGAAATTTTTCAAAATGGTATAAGGTTGTCCAGAGGCTGAACTTGCTCCAAGGCGACAAGATACGCTCTAAGTAAGGACTCACATTGCGTATATGTAATGTCGGCGATAACAAATTACTCATACGCAGTGTGGTGTTCTTTTTCTGTTGTTAATCCCCCGGGATCACGCCCGGGAGACGAATTACTGGTGGGCGCCATGTTCAGACTTTGGCTTAGCTATGATTATTTTTAACTTTGATTTGTCAAAAAAATTATCAAACTTCTTGAAATAATTTATTCAGATTTGAATTATTCGATGGACTTATCTCAAAATAATTATTATTTTCCACTTGCCATTAGCTGCCTGATCTTCAAGATGAATTCAATGCTGTAATTAATTAAAATCAATCATTTCTGGTATGGTGGTCAGTTTTTATTTGATAAATTATACATTTTACTTTTTTTTTGGTTTCGCTTTCGAGTGGTTTTTGTTGGTTTTTATAAATATTTGATCTACATATAGTTTACATATTCATTGTGTATATATATTTCATTTATAGCCATAGAACAATTATCACATCTTACATATGTATGTTGGCTACACTTACAACGTATCCATTACATGTTTACTCATATGTATATTTGTGTGGGTGTGGGTGTGTGTGTGGGGGTGTGTGTTGTGCATTGAAAAATAATTAAGATATATACGGGGGATATAGGGGTGCATGCTGTAAGCTCCTGGCTGCTGGTAGCCCACATCTTCCATGTCCCATTTCGTCGGTAGTGGAAAAACTTTCCGCATTTCCCAAGTCATATCCCTTTATTTTCTTTTTTTTTTGCTGTCGTTTTCCTTGCTTTCTTCTTGGTAATAATTAGACATAAAGTTTGCTCATTTATATTGTATAAACATTGCCTTTGGCCCATTCAAAACGGGGGGGGGGGGGGGGCGTGGCCAGTTCCGGATCCGCCGGCTTTCTTGGCCTTTGGTTCCGGTTGCTCCAAGCCTCAACAACAACAGAAAAAAATATGTACTGAAAGCTACCTCAAAATAAAGCTTAAATAAAAATATCGGACTCTGATTTATCGCTTTATCAACTAATTATAATAGTTATATTATGCCAAAGGCATTTTTTAAATTAAACAAAAAAGAATACCATAAAAGCAGAGAAAAAACAATAAAATATAGACTAAATTACAGGCACATGTATAATTTTTGGAATATGCCAGCTGGCGGCGGCGACGACCTCGGAAAATGGCCCATAAAATAGCTGAAATTGGCGATGCCGCCCGCCTGGCTTTTCCTCATTTCCATTTAATTTTTGAAGCCAAGCCGACGCTGAGAAGTATGCTACATATTTGTGCGTGTGTGTGTGTGTGTTAGCCATGTGGCCCTGTTGGGACGTGTGTGTAAGCGGCTTTGTGTTAAACGTTTCAGCCTGGCGGCGCTGTCAGTCGGCAAAATTCAAAGGTTGGCCAAGACACCAACAAGGGCAAAGGGCACTAAAGCACACACAAAGGCAGGGCAAGGGCAAAGGGAAAGCCAAAGGAAAAATGGAAAAGAAAAAGGCACAGTCGGGTAGAGGGGGAGGCGGAATTGGTAAATGCATTAGTTATTTAAAGAGTGAAAACATTTGTTTTGGCCGCGTTCGGTTCGGGCCAACAACAAGGCTGTTTGTTGCCGCCGGAAACGATGACGATGATAATGGTAATGGCCATGCTAATGGCGATGCAGATGCCGACTTGAACAGCTAAAAAAATCAGGGAAGGAATAAATTAATTTAATTATTATTAATATAAAATAAAATTATTATTATTAATATAACAAAATTTTTTAATTCTAAGCAAACCATGTAGGAAATTCTATATTTTAGCTTGCAGAAAATTGGTGCATGGTTCTGCAGTATAACCCCCTTTTTTTTTTTCATCCACAGTAAGAGTGTAAGTGCGAGTGTGTGTGTGTAATGCTTTGCCACGCCCCGAATTCAGGAGGAAAAACTACGATTAGCCGCACTTAGTACATGCACTCCCCGAACATATCGCAATCGCCCTTCTCCAGCGGCTTGAGCCACAACGGATTGTAGTTGGGGCACAGCTTCCGGTGGATGGGTATGCGGATCTGGACGGGCGTCGGCGCCACGCCCTCCCATCCGGACGCATACGGGAAGCGGGATCCGTCCGACCTGTTGCACTGCATGCTCAGCGGCTCCTGGACGTACATCGTGTACAGCTGGTCGACGCGCGGCTGGGTCCACTGGATGCTATGATAGTTGGCCGAACGGCCGCCATTCAGGTGCACGCCACGCTGGTGCTCCGTGCTAGGAAAAGATATGAAAAAGATCTCAGCTAGGTTAGAGGTTATAGCTTAAAAAAATATTAAAGTTCAAAAGTATATCGAAATATAAGATCGATAAGTTTATCGGTATAATAATCACTTTGTTTTATTTTAAAATAAGCTAACTTATCTGAAGACTAGAGTTGACTTATCGATATCATATCGAAATTTAGGGCAATCTCCAAAAATAGATCGATTTTTCAAAGAGCATGATATATCGTAAAATTAAAATCTCTTCAAGAACCCTTCTCTAGGAATTTGTAGTGTTATTTTCAGTTTCTATATAGACTTTACTCTTTTTTGGTTTTTAATTGAAAGATAAAAAAATATATTCGTTATGGTATCGAGATTACATTACATATATTGATAGTGTAATCTACATTTAATCGATAAACTGTGTTGTAAATATATAAGCTGTTTTGTGATTAATTGGTTTTTGAATGCAAGCCCTTTGAAATGGTTTCTTAATGTAACCTTAAAAATAAATGTAAATTATCGATAGAAAATCGATATATTGCTAGCATAATCTTTATTTTGGGGCTTTAATCGAAAAACTGATTTGTAAATATTTAAACTATATTGCTATAGATAAATATTTTATACTTTAATTTAGATTTATTTCCATTTTTTTTGTATTCCTTGTTCCACAAACCTATTTTGCAATTAGTTGCCACAACTTGTTACTTGTGTGGCTTACGGTCTATAGCCCAAGTGTAACGAGTATAATGACTTAAGTCGGACTGAGTGGAAAATGTGACCTCAACAAACAAGTTGAACTTTGGCTTAACTCGGCCGCCGCTGGCGGGGCTCGGAAATTGCTGTTCTTCTAAGGCCGCATTCCAGAATCCGTTCCCAGCTCCCAACTCCCAACTCGCAGCTCTCATTGCGGTGGCCCTAATCTAATGCAAACTTTGCCGTTCATTCTCCCCGATGCTCAGCTGCTTAGCTGCTTAAAGTTGGCAATTAGCGAACACCTTTGGAGGCCGCCATTCCGTCCAGGACGGGGAACAAAGAGCATTTCGGCGTTATGAATGCGCCCAGGAATTGGGCGCACCGAAAAGGAATGCCGAAAAGTTTGCCTTTGATGCAGAAGGAGTCGCACAAGGAGCCGAAGCCCCTTCTAATAAAAAACCCACAACCAGTCGAGGTCCAAAATCCCTCTCCCAGACCCCGCGCCGCGACCCATCTGTCGTCGGTCCGCTGCGTAGATTAAAAAATATTTCTTCCATTAACGCCACAAACGCCCGCGGGACGGATGGATAGGACGACGCTATGAATGTGCATGGGCGTTATAATTGTTGAAATAAAGGAGAGAGCGCGCAAAAAGCACAAAGAAAAAGAGCAGAAAAAAAAACTGAAAATATACGCAGGGAAAGAGTCGTCAGGAGAGGAATGTGCGCCTGCAGCCTTGGCTCAAAATCAGTGGGCTTTCAGCGGTTTTCAGGGTTCAGCGATCAAGCCTAATCGAATCAGCATTTTCAGTTGTTTTTATTCAAAAACCAATTAATCGTTATTTGTTTCAGATATTTGAAATTCAGTTGATCGATTAATGCCTTAAAATGTAGATTATGCTAGCAGTATTTCGATTTTCTATCGATAACAAATTGATTTTATTTTTAAGGTTTATTTTTACACTTAAATTTTTATCCGAAGCATGATAGATTTTTATTGAAAGCGAACTTTCATAATGTAAAATCTAAATAAAACCGGTATCTCGATGGTTTGTAATATATATAAATATTGTGTACTAATGTTTTCGATATCATATCGATTTGTATAGATATATGCTCAATAAATCATAGATTTTTATTGAAATCGAATCTTCCATAACTGAGAAATAAAAAAACTCGATGGTATGTAATATATATAAATATTGCTTTCGATATTCTAAAGATTTTTATCGATATATGCTCGACAAATCATAGACTTTTATTGAAATCGAAACATAGATATTTTAAAATCTATATAAAAAACCATTATCTCGATGGTATGTAAAATGCCAATATTGTTTACAAATGTTTTCGATATCATATCGATTTTGATCGATATACGTCCGACAAATCATCGATTTCTAGACATATTAAAGAGTAGATTCAAGTTCAGAGACTTAACACTCACCGCTTCATGTAGATAAAGTAGTTCTCCAGCGTCTCCTCGGAAACGGAGCTCTTGCAGACCTCCAGCTTGGTGGCCGGATAGTAGTGAATGTAGTTGACGCACATCTCGTCGCTGAGGGAGAAGCCGCCCAAGGTGACGTTCCTCTCGCTCTTCGTGTTGTAGTAGCAAGTGGTCACCAAGGCGTCGCCCTGCCAACGGAAACCAGATCATAACATATATAAAATGCCAGAAAATGAATATTTAAATCCCTCTCACTCACCGGCAGGACGCGTGCCTTGTAGTGCAGCGGACGCAGCTCCTGGAACTGATTCGTGTAGAAGTCATCGCGATTCACCTCGCGCAGCTCCTGGTCGCCGCGAAAGTGCCGGGTGAGCACCCGGACGCCATGCCGATGCGTGTGCAGCTGGGAGCCAAAGATGGTGATCCCGTTGGCCGGCAGGGCGGCCTTGGTGCAGTCCGCCACACAATAGCCGCTCAGCGGGAAGGCTGCCTGGTTGGGCGGAATGGCCATCTTATCGGTGTACTCCAGGCCCAGTTCCATAACGGCGGCGTCGTACTGGCGCAGCGTCTTCGACATCTTGATGCGGAAGCCCGAGTTGTCCACGAGGCCTGCCTTCAAGTCCCTGTTACTAAAGTGAACCTCGAGGCGAACGTAGGGACTAGAGCTGGGTCCGCCGATAGGCAGTCCAGCCTCCGGAGGATAGGTGAAGGTGCTGGCGCCCAGGGCCCAGAGCGCCAACACCTTGGAGCACACCTTGGTCGCTTCCGGCTGCTCAATGCAGTCGCCGTTGTACAGCGGGATCTCCACCTCGGCTCCGGTCTCGCAGTGGAACACCTCCATGTGATGGACCACGCCCGGCGAGCGGACAAGCGGCTCGAACTGGACGATGTGGTGTCGATGATGCCTGAGGCTGTCCAGGCGCTGAACGTGGCACCAGTACGTCGTGTCCTGGACGGGTACTTTTGCCTGATTCAGGGTGATCTCTATTTGGTCCAAGTCGCTGGGGATTTTTAAAAGATAAATAAAGCCAGATAAAGTAATTTGTTAATCTGTTATAATTTGTTATAATCTGTTATAATCTGTTATAATCTGTTATAAACTGTTATAATCTGTTATATTTGTACTAACTTAGAGAACTTACGTCTCTGGTATGAGTATCTTGTCGGCTCGGAGCAAGTGCAGCCTTTGGACACCCGACTCGTGCGGCGCCGTCACATTGGGCAGCGCGAACTGATGATCCTCCAGAGCCAGCTCCGTTTCGCCGCGGGCCCACACCACGTACATGGTGCCTTCCTAAAAAGATCGAAGATCGGAATTGGAAATTTGGCACAAGGATCGAAGGACTCACGTGCAGACGCAGATCCAGCGGATCGCAGGTGTCAAACTTGCGCTTGAAGGCCAGCGTATACTCGTCCATCTTGAAGACCTCGCAGTCCTGCTGATAGTCCCGGCGCACCCACTTGCCATCCGGACTGGTGTACGTGTCGGTCACCGCATTGAAGAAACCATTTTGGTTCTCAAAGAAACAGATATCCGCATCGCCCAGGCCGCCGCGCTTCGAGAAGCCGAGATAGAACCAGCGGTGCTGCTCATTGAAGGCGTTCTGCAGGTGGAAGAGCACCTCCTGCTTGTACCAGTCCACCATCCAGCTCAGCTTGATCTCCTTGTTGTCCAGATAGATCTCGTGCAGCTTCGTGTCCGAGAGGCCTGCAAAAAAAAAAACAAAATAAATAAATTAAAATAAATAATAACTATATATCTCTATTCTAGGAACTATTTATTCACTTCCCCCTCGGAGCTGTGCTAGTTTAATTAATTAATTAACTAGAAAGTCACAAATTGAATTGTGCTACCGGCGTCGGTGTTATCCGACCTGTTGTCCTCCTCGCCATCATCCTTGGGCACAGGAGCTGCTATGAGATGCTCCTGGACAGGCCGAGTTATGGCCGGCCATTAAGCCGGCTCGTCTGCTTTGGTTACCAATCCCAGCTCTGGCTCCGGAAACGGATACGGATCCGTGGAGATGGCGCGATAATCAAGTTGCCTTGTACTAATTACCCAAATAAAAGCCAGCCACGCGACTTCCATTCATCTCCTGTCCCAGCCCTCATAACCCTCGGTTCACTTACACTGGCAATAAAAGTTGTATATAAAGCTATTTTAATTAAGTATTTAAGTACATTTTAGAGATTTTATTTCCCTTTAAAATCTGCCCGAAGATGTGCTATATTGAAGTGAAACTTCTTTAGGTGCCTCATGGATTCGGGGAGTAAAACCGATTTTGGATCGTCACGAAAATCGGTTTCTTATACAAAGAATCCTTATTGCAGGCGCCATTAAAAGTGTTTTTTGCGGCAGATTTTTGTATTTTATTTATTTTCCTAATAAAAATCATAAAATTAAATTTTCTCTCTCTGTTCCGGGGCGAACTCGGAAACATAGAACACTTGGCAACCCGATGGGGAATGAGGGTCAGAGAGGACGGCGTGGATTTATGTTGGCAGCGAGACTGGGTCCAAGCGGCAGCGGCAGCAGCAGCAGCAGCACATCAGGCACATCAATTACAGCAACAATATCAGGCGGCAACAACGCGGCCAACAACAGCAATCGTGGAGCCAGTGGAGCGGCAGTAACGAGAGCGAAAGAAAACCCAATAAAATGTCAAATCCAATTGGCAAACACACGCCGAGATCGAGGACGTGGACGTGGATGTGGACGTGTACGCGGACGCGGATGGGCAGGAGAAAGGAGGTCCACGGCCAGGAGGTGGATGTGGATGTGGCCCGGGATGTGGCTTTGCGGAGCACAGTTCGTAAAGTATATCAAACTGTTTGTCAGTGCACAAACACTGAGCGAAATGTGATACTATTTAAATTTTTAATTGAAAACTAAAGTTCAGGCAATGAAAATATTTATATTTTGACCTTGAGACAATTAAAATGGTGTCCCAAAGTATTCTTTTAAATATATTATACTTTTCTATGCTATTTCAATGAATTTTTTTCATACTTTTGGACTCGTTTAAAAGAGATTTAAAATCCTTTAAGACTGAGGTTAAAGATTCTTTTTGTACAAATTTTGTGTTAATTTTGTTGTTTTTTCAATTTTCTAAAAGTATTGTATACTTTTGGACGCATTTTGAAAAGTTTTCAAGCCCCTTGCTACTTTTTGTGGTATTTCTGAGTTTTAGAGGTTTTTTCACTCATTTAATTCAATTTAAATTTTAGTTTAATTTAATTTTAGTTTAATTGTATTGTTTTTTTTTCTATTTGCTAAAATTGTTACATACTTTTGGACGCATTTTTAAGAGTTTTCAAATCCTTTGCCACCTTTTGTGGCTGTTCTGAGTTTTAAAAGTCTTATTCTATGGTTTTTTATAAGAAAATCATGTACTACTTATTTTTAGCAGTGCGCCTAGATGAAGATACAGAAGCCGAGCGAAAGCGAGAGCGACAATAAAAACACTCGATTACAATCAAAAGTGACAGGAGGGGGCTCCCCTTTTTTTTTTTGCCCAGAGAGTGGGTTAAGGGAGGCGGCGCACAGACCGCCATCGAAGGTACTTTCTCCCCCCCTGATGCCGGGCAATGGTGCGTTGATGAATTTCGCTTTCCGGACCAGAGCAGTTCAATCAAGTTCAGCGGAAGTAATATGCCCCAAACGAGTTTTGGGTTGCCAGTTCGCCTCCACTGCCTGCTGTGTGCTTGCCACTAAAATTGATTTGTTACCGTACATATGTCTCACTTCACTTTTACAAGCGGCACGAACGCACACAGGAGACCGCAGGACCTCAGGACCACAGGGCCAGCTCTAGCTTCTCCTCCTCCTCCTCCTCCTCCTCCTCCTCCACTTGGGGTTCTCTCCCCTCGCATTCTCCGGTGAAAGTTTGGTAATACGGAACAAATCGTTGTGCTTGTTCCTCTGCCATTTGGCAATTCTACCGCTGCGGGCGCGAATCGAAATCGAGTTCCAAAACCAATTCGAGAAAGGGGTCACAAACTCATAATTGCCTCGGTTCGATCGGTAATTATATTACGGGAATGCGGTTTCCGGTCTTCTGCGTTTCCGGTTTATCGGTTCCTCTGTCTTTTGGGTTTGCGGTTTTCCGGGTTCCCCAGTTTTCCGTTTGTTTTGCCTTTAAACTTGCATTACTTTTAAGAAACTTGTTGCTTTGTTTTTTTTATTCATCACGTTAGGTATTCTTTAAAATATAAGAGTAAAAATCCCTAAAAATTCCCAAAAGTTTAACAGTATAGAAGGTAGGTACACAGAGAGAATTTTTAAGTAAAAATGGACTTAGAGTAAGCAAAAACGTACTCAAATAACTACCGAGAATATTTTTACTTACTTATATGTGGTTTTGTACCTTTCCTTTAAACTTGAGTACAGACGTACTCAATTTAAGGATAAAACCATTTCAATTCAAGAATATTTTTACTCAATTTCGGTGTGGGTACTTTTGTACTCATTTTGAATTTTTTTTTGTCTCAAAGTAGGGAACAAAAAACTTAATCTAGGAATTTTTGAAAAATCCTTATTCAAAATAAGAATAGTACGGATTTGAGTACGGGGATTCTCAATTTCCGGATCCCATAATTTTCTCTGTGTAGGTATTTATATTCCCTGCAACCCTGAACAAACCCGGAGTCTGTATCTTCTTGGAATTCCACATGGGCGCCTTCCTCCTGCCAACTTTGGCCATTTAACAGCCGTATTATACGGGTAAATACAGCCATATCCATCTACCTAAGTAATTCAATTTGTATCGCCTTCTTCGGTGCGTTCGAGGTGGGTTCGAGGGTCAGTCATCGGAGTTCATTGTAGATTCAGCCCGAGTTGATTTCATTTGGCATTGATTGGGCCCTCAGCAGTGCTGACAATTTATCTACTTTATTTTGTTCCCCTTTAAAATATATTTCATATTAATTATATAAATTCTTAGCTTCACCCTTGAGGAGAAACATAGGAGAACAGTTTCCAGAATAATTGATTTATAAATACATCTAGTTTCCCAGCTAAAAGGTTTGTAAACTTTTTTAAAATAAATTTCCCCGCCCAAGGTTCTTTGTTTTTGAGGTAATATAATTTGTCGACAGCACTGGCTCTTCACATGCTTTTGTGTTTTACAATTTTCCCTCCCCATTCCCGACTTTTTGGCAATTTGATTCTCGGGAAACAATATAGCAGGTATGAGAGTGTGATAAAATTTAATAAACTTGAAGTTTATTGCATTCGCCCGACTGCCTGCCTCTCCAATCGAGAACTTTTCCGATTTTTCCTGGCCGCTTGAACTTGAAATGGCATTTTGACGCAGCCTCTTCGTGTCATTCGAAGGGTTCCCCAAAGGGAACTCTAGAGAAGATTCTGAAAGGGAAGCCTTCGCATAGTTTTGCGTCCTCAATGGCGGAGGGGGAAATGATGAGGATGTTTGGCGCGGAAATGCCAAAGCGCACAGGAATTTTCTTATTATTTACTGGAAATGCGAACGAAAAGCGGACGGCGGCACTCGAAGGCATGTCCAATTTACCGCCACCCACCCGTCACTCTCCAATCCAATGGATTTGTTCTTAAGGAATCCCCGACCCAAAGGGGGAGCTGCACTGGGAAATGGCTTCATCAATTCGATAAATTCGAATGACATTTGTCACGAAATCAATTAGGCTATCAATTAAGCTATGAATAACAATGAGAATATATGTTATATGTACTTATGAAGAGCAATTTATTAAATATTAAAAGACATTATTAAAGTTATTAAGAGCTGTCCTAATAGTAAGTAAGCATAAATAATTATGTCATTGGTGAATTTAATTGGGTTGTGCCCTTCGGTTATTTCATGTATAATTCATTCAGTTTTCTCTATTTAAACTACAATTTTTTAATAATCCTTTATTTATTGGTATATATTTCTCAGTATTGTTGAATGATTATTTCATCTTATTGGTGTATTCAACTTGAATGAATTATTGTTATATGCGAATTAATTGGTGAATTGTTATTGTTGAAATATTAATGGTTAATTCATCAATGAAACATTGCTTCCCCTCTATTTAAATTTAATTTAGCTCTGATAACTATTTGTGGTGTTATTTTTGTTATTGGTGCTGACATTCATTGGTGAATTTAAAACGGATGAATTATTGTTTTATGCAAATTAATTGGTGTATTGTTATTGGTGAAACATTGCTTCTCCTCTATTTAAATTAAATTTACATCGGATAACTATTTGTGGTGTTTTTTTTATCATTGGTGTAACTCTATTGGTGTTTACTTTTATTGGTGAATTCAACTTGGATGAATAATTGTTATATGCAAATTAATTGGTGGATTGTTGTTGGTAAATTGTTATTGGTGAATTGTTATTGGTGGATTGTAATTGGTAAATTGATATTAGTGATCCTGGTGACTTCTACTATATTTATTTTTATTGGTGGATTGTTATTGGTGAATTGTTGGGAAATTGCTATTAGTGAATTGTTATTGGTGATAATGCTGAATTCTACTCTATTTAAATTGAATTAGGGTTAGATAACCACTTGTGGTGTTATTTTTAATTGGTGTAACTTCATTTTTATGCATTCTTGTTTCTTTTTTGTTTAATATTCATTGAAATTGCATTTTCTTTGGTGATGATTGTCCCTTTTTGCGCCAGTGTACCCTTTGCATTCGGACGATGGGCGCTCTGGGAAGATGATGTCATTATAATAATGTTATATGCACAAATCGTCAATTGGTTTGGCCCGGGGACGATTTAGCTTAGCTCTGGATTTTCCAACCCCGTCCCGATGATTTCCCCTCTCGCCGAATTACTCCATTGCCCCATTTTCCCCGGAATTTCCCGATGCCCCCGTCGGCATTCCGATTCACATTCGTTCATTCAAATTGGCGTTCAAGTGACGCAAAAGCATCTTGGGAATGAAATGTTCGTGCTTTTTCTCTGCCCATTCTACAGCTTTCTCCTGCATTCTCCCGCTCTTCCTTCTTCCGCTTCCGCTCTCTCCTGTGGCCCACTTAACACTTTATTGAATTCCTCTGGTGGATGCCAGTTGTTGCTGCCTCTGTTACTCTTATCATTATCCGCGCTCTCATCTGTCCACTTCGATTGCCATGTCCAGGACATTGGCTCATAATATAAATTGACTGCGTCCTTGTGGCCATCCCCCCGTTACATCCCCCTACCTACCCCTTTTCCAGGTCCTTGCCCGCTGTCAGTTTGAGTTATGAAATGGCTGGAAAAGCCACAGAACTTTTAAGGGGGCGTGGCATTCGAGCAATTCACAATTTCTCGTACTGCCATTTTTCTCTCACTCAATATTCCCCTCACTCTTTGGGGAAAGAATATGGACCAACACTTCCTCAGTCATTTTAAGGGGTTTTGCCCAAAAAAAAAAATACAAAATTTACATTTTTCACTTAAGCAAGTTTCTTAGAAGAAGAATCAATAGAAGAATTACAGAAAGGTGTTTTTTTATATAATAGAAATTGACCGAGAAAGGTAAAAAATATTAATACCAAGTGACTTCAATTATATTGTTATTTATAAACCACTTATTAACATTGATTGCTATCTCTATTTCCTACAATTAACTCAAAGCCTATTTATTTCCTATATCTCGGTCTATAAACCACAACAAAAATAATATAAATTTAAAGAAACAAGGTCATGGTTATTATTAGAAATTATATATTTTGCATTGAAGTAAATAAAACAAATATAATATATAAGTTTATGATGTTCCTTTAAAACCCTATTTATTTATTAATTTGTTAAAACAACATTCTAGGGTAACTTTCGGTCGACTTTCGTATTTTAAATGAATAGAAAACATTGTCGCACCCTCTCTTTGATTGAGACAAATATTTGAACAAATTTCGCTTTCGCTTTCGCTTAGAGACACCCGGAAAAGCCTCTCTCCCTCTCCCCCCAATTTGCTCCACCGGTTTTCCCGTCGCGAAAAACCTCAGAAATGCGGTCGTCGCTCTATATAAATTATTGAGGATTTATTGGGTGCACACATAGAGTGTAGGCTCACACACGAGGAGTACTCGT
Organism: Drosophila triauraria; assembly: GCA_014170255.2. Lineage (NCBI taxonomy): Eukaryota > Metazoa > Arthropoda > Insecta > Diptera > Drosophilidae > Drosophila > Drosophila triauraria. The sequence goes on along the minus strand of CM024333.1, from coordinate 1,357,162 downwards.
GTTCATGTGTATGTATATATTGACATTTTGATAGACTTCCTATTGCGACCCCCAAAATTGAATGTCCAGTGATGGCAAGTAACTGGGTGAAGGTACCTAGTTAGGTACAAGATATACCGTATAAGAAGGTACTAAAATAATGTAAGTTTTACAAACTTACTACATAAGTAAGATGATTGAAATATTACATTATTTTAAGACCAAGAAATATTTTTTAAATAATTTTTTAAACTCTCGAAAAAATAGAGAAAATCTTGCTTAGGCTATTGAATTATGGATTTTGTACCTTATTTTGTCAAATCTAATTTAATACCTTAGTTACTTGTTTTATATAAACGTATTTTATAAAAAAACACTCATTTTGAACATTTTTAGTGACGAAAATTGTGCCACACTAACAGGTTAATTCACATAAACAAGCGATGGCCACACTGCTCAATCAAATATTCCCTAGAACGAGATAGATGCACTCTCTCGCATGCTTTTTATTATGATTAATGAAGGAAACTTGCAAAAACCATATATTCCCAATACCCAAACTCACCTAGTTTTATGTTGAATATAAATTATATATTAAATTATTTACACAGGTACTAACTCGGCCTTCCCTCATCACTACACACAAAAAAAAAAACTATGTAAAATCAACCTAGAAGAATAGTTAGAATACTATGTAAAAATTTTGCATATATTTTGTTGTTGGTTTTTGTCAAGTGCGTACACACCAAAGGAAAAATATATGTAAAATCAACCCAAAAAATAGTAACATACTATTTGAATAATTTGCACGTATTTTGTTTTTGCTTTTCTGCCCAAGTATGTACACACCAAAAGTATGTTTTATGTTAACCTACTATGAAAAATAGTAAAAATACTATTTTACTTTTTTCTCATGTATTTTGTTGTTTTTCAAAGAGTACTATTAATATAGTACTAGTCCTAACATGTGTTATGTCCCAACCATTTGATATTGTTAAAAATACTATTAAAATAGTTGAATCTTTTGTTTAAATAATTTTTTATAATAAAGAACTTAGCCATTCTTGTCGACAATGTTTCTTTTGTAAAAAGAAAAAATATAATATAAAAAATATAAAACAAAAAAAAAAAAAATTGCGCGAGTGTGATCCGAACCCCTAATTTACGGTTTCTTAAGCGTACACTCTATGCCCTGAGCCAACCGCGAGCTGTACGACAGAATGGCTAAATCTAGAGTTTGAGAGAACTTGAACAAACTGCCCAGTTATGTATTAGAGTACTAGACGTTAGTGTTTGGTTTGCCTCCGTGGTCCAGTTGGTTAGGCGGCCGGTGCATGAGTTCTTGAGACCCCGGTTCGATTCTAGGTCGTGGAGTTGGTTCTTAAATGTGAGTATCCATTTAATATGATTTCTTTACTGCTTAATATGATTAAATAACAAATAACAAATTGTCACCCTATAAATACAAATTATAAAAATTTTCTTTCACAAGGAATTTCTTAACTTTAATAAAACTTAATGAAATAATGTTAAGAATTAAGAAATTGAATCTTAATTGGGGAATGTTGAGTCTATACATGGATAAACATGTAAATGCGAAATTTTAATGGCCTTATATTATTTACTATTATTTTGGAATTCTACTATTAAATAGTAAAGCAACTATTTTACCTGTGTAACCTACTAGTATATGGTTATCTTACTATTTGGGGTAAGTTAACTATTTTTCTTAGGTTAGCGCGGTTTTAACAATAAAATAGTTGATTTTACCTAGACTTTACCCAGACTTTTTGTTTGTGTGTATAAGTACATATTGGAGAGAACAAACGAGCGCACGTTTAGTTTATCATAAAGCTTATTTATGGCAGGCACTTTGCGCCACCTTTCGATGATGATTTGAGAATAGTGGTGGCGACGACGATGATGATGACGAACGATCTTGGGCCAGGTAGATACCTATACCTCTAGGGGCGGCGCCTTGGGGGGGCGGACTTACCCCTAACAACTGTCGTGACACATTGAGTAATGACACTCTCAAGTCGATAATCCATTAGGATGTCCAGGCACTAAGCTCTATGAATCGTTAATGCCCCCGAAGCGAGGGCTTTCCCGGGGATAGAGGGTACCGGGCAGGGGCTTGTGGGGTTAAGTGGAAGAGAATTAAGAATGTCCTGGCAACATTTCCTCTTGCTCATAACTGGCAAGCAAGTTAAATGGCCAAACTGTCAAACTTTTCGAAAGTTTTCCTTAGTTCAGGTTCAGATTATGGATTTATAATGGGATTTATCAGAGGCTTAATGTATAACTATTTATGAAGCAGAGAATGGACTAGCAGGGGGTTTGTATTAATTAAGTGGAAAGAAGATAATTAATTAAGTAGCAAAAATCTAAACAATAGGGAAAGGAATTTATGTTTGATTTATTATTTTATGCATAATTTCTTTATTTTTAACGTAGAAAATATTTATTTACCTTCGGAAAAGTTATTAAAAAAGTGTTGCCCATATTTCAGCGGCTATTCATTAAATCTTTCTTCTTATATTTTTTTTCAGACTAATAACTCAACTGAAGTATATTTATAAAACAAAGAAAAAACAGTGGAGATTAGTTTGTCAATTTTTGCTGCTTTGAAAAACAAAACCTGGCAAAGCCTTAACACGTTTCAGCATCGATCATAAACCCTGCACTATGGTTTTTTCTGCCTTAATTTCTGTGTGGCAGAAAGGCGACATTTGGACATCGAATGCCCCCCCCTGTTGCTGGGATCAGGATTTAGAATGGAAATGGGTATGGATATAGAGGGCAGCAGGAGCTGCATATGTTCCGGGGGGGAAAAACGCACGTGAATGTAAACTGCCGCAGGCTGTTGCATAAATAACAAAGCCGCCAAATTGCCACGGCCACGTTTTGGCCAAATGGCGCTTTGACCACCACCATAGCTGACCACAAAAAAAATAGAAAAAATATTAAAAAAACAAAAAAACAAAGCATTGCGGCGACGACTGCGGCCTCTGATAAATAAAATAAAAGGCACACGCAAAACAGCGGGAATAGCCCCGAAAGTTCCCCCCTGCAACTTGAACCTAATAAAGCTGACCACGCACCAGGGTCGGCTCCAAAGGGGGGGAAGAGCCGGCACATGTGTGGCCACAGCCAGGCGGCAGCCTGCAAAAAAAAAAAACAAAAATAAGCCGCCAACGCGTGGCCACAGAACGGCCCAAAGGCGGCAAAAACTGGACCAGGACCATGGCCAAAAGCGAAGCTGCAAAGCCACAGCCCTAAACAAAATTGATAAAAACCAAGTCGGGCATAAAAACGAAGCCTTAAATACCCTTAAAATGTTTCAACCAAAGAACAAAGAAAAAAGATAAATATTTTTTAAGAAATGATTATTTCTAAAAAGAAATAATTAAATAATAAATAAGCGAGATTTTAGCTTTAAATATTCTTTTAAATCAATTGGAGACCTAACATATTATGATATCTACCAAAAGTAGAGATAAATATAACATAAAATATGTATTTAAATTGTTCAAAATAAAAAATAATAAAAATAACAGGACAATTTCCAGCTTAGCTATGTGATGGCTTGATAAATATTGTTCCCCTCTTGCAAACTTTTTATTCACATCAAAACACCCGGCTTTTAATGCCCAGTTCGAGTGGATAACAGGCAATGTCTAAACGAGTGCAGCCAGGAGAAAAAACAGTGGATGATGGTCAGTGTCTAGAGCAGAGTGAAAACGAGTCCTGGCCATGTTTTCATTGGGTTATTTGATGCCACCGGCAAAGGCACTGAGGGCCAAAAAAAAGAATACTGGAGGCTAAACCAAAGTGATCCGCAATGCGAATGGCAGATAGGAAAGACATTGGACTGCCTGACCAATATTGGGTTACTTTTTTATAACCTTTTACTAGCTTTAAGCAAATCATCGATGTTTTGGATTTATTGAAGTTTATTTGGAAGTTATGTTACTTCAGATATAAGGATATAAATAAGAAAACCATATAATTAAATCAATCGAAAATTGATTGATTGATAATATCGATTATTATCGATTGTAATCGCAAAAATCATTAAATTTCGTTTTTTTTCAATAGATTGGTGTAATGTCTTAATCATAAAAACTAATCACATTAGAAAAATTGGAAAACCGACCACTAATTGAACTAATTTATTATTATATTTATTTATCTTAGTAATATTTGTGATAAAAATATATTATCGGTAAAATCGATAAGCGAGTGGTATAAAAATCGATATACAAGATTTAAGCTCCCTAACCATTTTTTATCGTAATTATCAAAGAAAATATCAAAACACTTTAGAAGCAATTACCTGCTAAAATTAAAATACTATCAAAAAAATCGATAAAGGCGTCAAAATCGATAATATATTATTTTTCAAAACTTCTAAAAACTTATGCAAATGCCAAAACATTTCCCAACTATTTTATTTTAGAATATGTTACCCATTTTCCAGCCCCTTTAGGTTTTTTCTTTAAAATCTAGCACGTTATTCACTTAAAATTAATTTTTTACCGATTAACCATTGAATATTTGCTGTTAATATTAAATTTCAGAACTCTAAGGTGGGGCTTCCCTTTTTCTTAAATTTTTTCTTAGGTAATAATCTGTGCAGTCAGGCGGTCCTTGGCTCTTATGATGTATCTTGAGTAGCTCTTCATGTAGCCAACATACACTTGTCCCGAACACTCCTGGATCCGGAGAAATGTGGCGAAAGGGGGGAAGGGGGACAGGGGGAAAGGGGAGTTGCGGAAAGAAACAGGAAAATGGGGGGAAAAACCTTATCAGCAGCCTTGAGTGAGTGTGTGTGTGCGTGTTGGGTAAATTAGGTTTCATCTTTGGGCAATTTTCCTTTTGCTATTTTGCTGGCTTTTTTGCACTCTGTTTGCCAACTAATTTACCGTTAGTTATTACTTGGCACGTGTGTGTGTGTGTGTAAGAGTGTGTGTGTAAGAGTGTGTGTGTTGGCCAGTGTGTCTATCTCAGCATGCATATGCCGGCCATTTGTCTGCCACGCCTTGACCATAAATAACACGTTCTTTAGGGTCCTGGACACAGCAACACCGCAGCACACAGGAGCTCACAGATACACTCGCACACAGCCACACCACGCACGCATACTGGGACAAAGTTGTCACTTATAAATGTGCAGCTATTTCCATTAAGTTGTTGTCATCACTAACATTCCTGCGAGCCTCATTTGACCATCTCGCCCCAGGCACCAGGCACCAGGCACCAGGCATCAGGCACTTGGCCGAAAAACAAAATTTCCTCTTTGCCTTCGTCGAAGTTCTTACGGTTTTTTTGCTTGGATCCTATCGACTTTGGCTGTCAGTTTGGTGACAAAATATTTTTGTTAAAATTTCTAGAAGCTCTTCAAGGGCTTGGGAATTTATCATGAATAAAATAGAATAACAAAAACGGAAATAAGAAAATTTTATAAACCTGAAATGTCATTTATAATAAGGCAAAAATATAGAGAAATATATATGTAAAGCTTTTATAAAATTTAAATCTAAATATATTAAATATTAATAATATTTAAATTTCTAGAAGCTCTTTAAAGCCTTAAGAATTTATCATGAATAAAATAAAATAACAAAAACGGAAATAAGAAAATTACGAACAACTGAAATATCATTTCTAATATGGCAAAAATATAGAGAAAGTTTTTATAAAATGTAAATCTAAATATATTAAATATAAATAACATTTAATTGTGTTTAAGTACGTAAAAATTCCATTATATTGAGTTCACCGTTTAGAAAAAAATCTTCATAAAATAACACCTAAAGTATTTCAGTTTTATTCCCCCAAAAATTTTAGAAAAAATATAATAGAGAGTATAAAATAATATAAAAATAAATATAAAATAATATAAAATATAGAGAAATATATATGTAAAGTTTTATAAAATTTTAATCTATATATATTAAGTATTAATAATATTATAATAATATAAATTATGTTTAATAACGTATAAATTCAATTATATTGAGTTCTCCGTTTAGAAAACAATCTTTATAAAATAAACAAATATATTATTTCAATTTGATTCCCCTTACTACTTTAGAAAAAAATATGATTTTGTTATACTTTTTTCTATTAAGAACTTTTTTATTATAATTGTAAGTGTCTTTTATATTTTATAAATATTTGTTTTCTTGCTTATTTTTTACTTAATTAATAGCCTTGCGTAAAGATTAATTATGTGTATTTATGGCAGCAAAAATAACAGCAATATTAAGCTAGAAAATTTTAATTTCTACTAAAAAAATTATCTGACAAAAATTGTAAAAATAAAATAAAACAAGAAATAAATTTAACAAAATTTAAAACCATTAACTCCTCTGTAAAAAAAGGGTACTTGCTTCGCTGTCGAGGACTCGCCTTATTTTGTTTTCGGGTTTGTTTAGGCCTGGCCAAGAAGGAGAAAGGTCAGGGGAACCAGTCGCTAGGTAATCTACGGCTAAACGGAGCAATGGGAATGGGCATGGAGATGGATCTTGGAGCTGGATAGCAGGCTAAGGGGCTGGACTTGGACTTGGACTTGGACTTGGCTTGGTTGCTGCGGCAGGAGGGGACTTTGTGGGCAACCAACTTAATCACAAGAAAACGACGTCACAATCTCTCTCCCCCCTGGGTTCCAGTTCCATTTGAATCTGCAGTGTCAGCCATTCATTTGGTTAATGACATTGTGGCGGTTGCTGCGCCAAAAGCCACAACGAGCTGGGGACGAAGGGGAGGCTGGCTAAGAAGCAGGCGGCAAGCAAGTATCTTCAAGATACTTTACAACTGACACATAAACTTTTCGTTCGGCCCACCGCCATATGTACACACAGAGAACAATAGAGGGCGAAAAATAAGGATAATTGGGTTTTTTCCAGCTAAAAGTTGGATTTTAATTTAAATACTTGAAATGGTTAATTAATTATTATAAATTTGGCTTTTTTTAAAAGGGTTTTGGCTGTTGCAAGCCAGTAGCAAGCTTTAATTTAATATTTTTCAATTTTTAAGGATTTTAAGACAAGTTAAATAGCTTTTAATTTTTACTAAATTTGTTTTTATGAGTTTAAAAGATTGTTTGCCTTGTCTATAAATTTGATATATTTCTTCTTGTGCATATATCTCTGTAGGTGTCTGTCCCTTCGTCGCTGTTGTTCATGTTGCCGCTTGTTGTCTGTGCATATGAAAGTTGTCCTTTCCAGTTCCCCCCTCAGAGTCTCCTTTTAACCACTGAGTGTCTGTGAATCCTGGCTGAATTATTTTAGCAGCAACTGTTGTCTGTGGATGGATGTATGTATGTGCTGCCTTTGTGCTAATGCAGCAGCCATTCACATCCCCTTATCCCCAGGCCCCCTTGGGATGTGGCGGCTACGGCGGCAAGAAATGGAAATGAAATATAAATTAAAAAACGAGAGAGTGGGAGAGGGAGGGAGGGGAAAAAATATTAAAATTAAAATAGACAAACAAACGAGAATGTATGGAATGTAACCGAATTGAATTAAATGTACAAATGTCTGGGGAGGGACCGAGGCACCGAGGAGCATTTGCATAACGCTCCTAGAAGTGACTTTCAGAACAAGAGCTGGGAGGGAGATATGTATTTTGTGAAAATAAAAGGTTTTGTGGATTTTTGCTTGCAAGTCCTTGAACTTGGCTGAAGATCCTGCAAAAATCTAGCATGAGTTTTGTATTTGTATTAATTATTTTAAGTGTTTTTGAAGGCGTTTTACAATTTTATCAATTGATTAAGTGTTGGCTCTGGAATAATCCTTGTTTTGGTAATTAAATCAGGGAAAATTCGATTGCAAATTACTTAAAAATATAGCAAGAAATAAGTAAATTTCTTTGAAAATCTTTAAAGCCCTCAAAAGCCTCCTCTATCTTCTTCTTTTTTTAGAAATTTAAATATCAGTAATTAATGCGCGGCGGCTGCAAATGAAAAGTGGGCCAAAAGGGGTGAGAGTCGCTCTCCTCGCTTGACCAATATTAGAGTGGTCCTTGTAGGGTTTTTTTCAGCGATGCCTTGCTGACTTAATAATGGGCTCCCTCCCCAGGTCCTGGACCCACACACGACCAAGACAGTGACACACACACATCCCTCTCTCTCCCTGATTTCCCGCTGAACTCTCACTAATGAGTTTCAAATGGAAAGTACTCTCAGGACCCTCCTCTCGCTCGCCATTAACGGCTGGCTCCCCCGTCCTCGATTCGATTTGTGGCTTGGTTCGCTTTTCTTTTTTCATTTTCCTATTTTTCGGACGCTTTCGGGCACTTGCCACTTGATGCACTGCAGCAGCGCACTCGAACGAGGAGCTCGGAGCTGGATGCAGGATACAGGATACAGGAAGCAGGATGGGATCGGTTGATGATTCCCGATTTCCAAATGGTTTTCCTTTTAATGCGCCCCACATAGTTGACCCAAATGCAGAGGACGAGGACGAGGACGAGGACGAGGACTACTGTACAGGACTGGCGGATTGGCGGATTGGCGGACTGGAGGAGGACCTGCCCCCCTTCCTTGCTGCTGTCTCACCATCTCCTGATTCCCTGACACAGGGAACGAAATGAATTTTCAATTTTGCATAGAACATTTTTAGAAGCCAAATATAAATCCACGGAAATGCTGTTGCTGTTTTTACACTGAAACAAAAATTATTAATTTGGCACAAAAGAATGATTCAATTTTTTTTCTTGTTATTTTAAAATTAAAACAGTAACTCTTAAATTGTAAGCAATTAGAATATCACGCAGTAGCTGTAGATTTGTTTAAAAATAAAGAAGTTAAAGGACAAACGGACGGACAAACGGACAAGCCTAATTCGACTGCTGAAGCTGATCAAGAACATAAATTATTTACAGGGTTGGAAATGTCGTCTTCTGACTAAAATATTGTATTAATATAGTAATAATAATATTATTAAAAGTATATTAATTATATAAATTATATAAGTTATCATAAAGGCATTTATCTCGAAAATTAAGGTTAAAATAATATATTCCCAAATTATAGACCTTTAAAATTCTTAAAAATTAACAAAAACAATATTAAAAGTAGTTAAATCTAAGTAAATTATTTATAAACAATAAATAATAACACCAGATACTTTAAATACATCTTAAAAATATACTCAGTGCATCATTTAAGACCTTAAAAATTCTAAAAATTCATAAAAATACAAAAAATATCAATAAATCTTAGTAAAGAATATTTAACAATTTCATTTCATTTTCCCAGCGTAATATTCTTTGCCTTTAATGAGTTGCAAAATGTTCCACATGGAAACATTTGAGAATGGAATGAGGCCCGGCAGCATTTTGTAATTGGCTAAGAGCGCGGAGGGGGAATAGCGGGTGTAGAAGGGGTGTTGGATTCAAAAATGAAATTATATACCGCAAGGACAAGCCCTGAAAGAGGGGTGCAGAAAAGGAGCAGGAGGCAGGAGGTGGGAAAACCTGGGAGCCGAGCAGCTTGGGCAAACTCAATTTAATCAGGCAACGAAAATCAATTTAAAATAGATTTACTTCGCCACGCTAATTGAGGCGGCGCCGTTGCCGTAGCCGTTGTTGGAAGCTAACAAATATTTGCCGAAAACTAAACGCGGCTATATATGGAGGAGCAGTTAGTTAATTAAACGCTTTTCCACGCTCTTTCCACATTGCCCCCACTCCGGGCTTTCCACGCTTTCCGCCCGCGTTAACAAGCGACGGCGGTAACAACAACAATAAAAGTTGTTTAGACATAAGTAAATTACTTGGAAGCGCCATTTTGACACTTGGCTGGCGGCGGCAATTCCACAATTCCACCCCCTCTCTCTCTCACCCTCTTTTCTTGGGAAAATCCAGCGGAAAATCCACATCCTCCTCGAACCTCCTTTGGGCTTCCCCCTTTTTGATGGATTCAAGTTCCGAGCGTAAACTGTAAACAAGGGTTTGGTATTACCAACTACAAGATACCGTTTTTGTGTCTAGATAAATGTTAATTTTAAAATGAAAATGTCTCAAGGCATTTGGGAAATACTAATAATAATAGAAGTCAATTTTAATTCACAAAAAACAGTTGGCAGGCTTAATTATAAAATTTTTAATGGAAAGCTTTACAAACTTGGGGAAATAATTAAATTAAATTAATGTTTTTAGTCAATTAAAATATGATTTTAAGAAAATTAGTTTGGTACAAGAGAAAAGCTAAAGTTAGAGGGTTTATTAAGGGAATTAAAAAATGTAAAACCTTCAGTATTAATAAAATTAATCAGTAATTAATCTTAGAAAAGGATTTTTTGTGAATTTAAAAGCAAACAAAAACCGCTCCGCTTTAATTAAATGTTTATTAAGAAAATATAATAGAAAATGGAAAAAAACTAAAGTTGGAGAGTATATTAATGCAATTTAATAGAACTGTGCCAGAAGTGCTAAAAAGTTTAATAATATTTAAATATCTACGAAATAAACAAGATATCTATGATCAAACAATATTATTTGGGACTTTAAAAGACACGAAAAGAGTTTATAAAGCATATTTAAGTAATTAAATGCATATAAAATGTTTAAAAAAATTAAAGGTAAAAGTTAAATTATTAAGTTAATGCTTATTCTTGATTTATTTTGTTGAATAAAAGTTTTTCCTTGTAAATTTCTTTAAAAACTCAAGCCTGCGGAGTCATAAGCAGAATGAGGTTAGATTACATACTTTAAATACTTTTGGGAAATGGGAAAAATGTAAAATATTACAAATATTATATTAAAAACATATATTGAAAATATTTCCAATTCTCAAGCGACCAAATCGTAAATACCCCCACACTTTTCACCAAAAATACCTAGCAAGCCAGAGATGAGATGAAGAAAACCGCGCGCTGGCTCAGAAAAAGATGAGGAAAGTCCGAGCCCAGGGGGTGGGGAGTAGAGGACCCAAGGAAAACGCAGCAGCAACAGCAGCAGCAGCAGCCAAGTGCCCACAAATACATTCAAATTTAATTGAAATACAAATTGGCAGCTTTTGTTGCCAATCGTCCGGCATAAAGCCCGACCAGAAGTGGAAGTAAAAGTGGAAGCCGAAGCGAAATAACAAAGCAAATAAACAAACAAACAAAAAAGAAAATAAAAAGGACGATGGCAAAAGGACAGCGAAATTTCGCAAGTGGAAAGCAATTTGAATTGAATCTAAATATTTATGCAGCAGTTGGAGGCAAGAAAAAGCCAAAGCAGACCCACTAACGAAGAAGCCCAAGAGCCATAAGGAAAAATTCCAAAAGCAAAGCCATTGAGAGAACAGTAAATAAAAACGAGAAAAAATAAAACCAAGCATTAACCCAATCCCGAGTTATATATTAAATCATAACTCATGTTGCGAAATATATAAATACTAATTGGAGTTGTAGTAAAAGGAATAAAGAATAAATTACTAGCCAATTAATTATAATAAAATTCCAGAGTTTGTCAGGAATTTCTCTTCTATTTTTTTCAGCTTATAAACAAATGCTTTTGATTGCAACATTGTTGCATTAATTAGGTAAGGAATTTTCAGTAAAAACAAGGAAATAATGAATTAAATAAATGAGCTAACAACGGTGAGTTTGTTATTTTTAAATCAAGGGAACTAATGAATAATTACTGTTTGTTTTGTAAGTTTAAAGAAAATTCTTTTATTTATAGAAGAAGTTAAATAGATTTTATTTAAGTTATTATGTTAACTCCAGAGGTATAATCAAAACTGATACACAATTATAGGAATAACTAAAGATAAAACTGCATAAAATTATTATTAGCTTAAAAGAGTGGAAAATATAACAAAAAAAAATTAAAAATTAACAATTAAAAATTGTACTGTTTTTAGAAAGCTCTTTCGTTTTATATAATGTTAAAATAATTAATTTTACATATGATATTAATTTGTCTACAACAAATATATATTTTTATCTATGTTAGTATTAGTTTTGTAAGCTTTACTATCATCTTTAATAAATAAATAAATAAAGCTTTCATACCCGTATATTGCCTTTTTTCAGCTCCGCTCTTAGCCTTCCGCCAGCTTTGTATCATCTTTTTTTGTATACAAATAAGATCAAATGGGATTTGGCCATGGAACCGTAGCTATCTTTTGGATTGCATTCCCCGTGAAGGTCTCTCGCGGTTGCCTCTAAGTCCCACCAACTCAACCTCCTCCTCCGCTGCTCCGCTGCTCCGCTGCTCCGCTGCTCGGCTGCTCCTCTTCTGGTCATCTTAAATCGCATTAAAGTTTCCTTTTTCCTTCAACAAAGTCAGCCAATCGTGGTCTCTTATGGATAACACACCCATTCACAGCCACAGCCACGGCCACATCCATATTCATTCACGTACGCACACACACATGGATTAAGCTGCATCAAATGATTTGCCCAATTTAAATTGCCAGCATATATACATATATATATATTGGATATATCCTACACCTTCATGTTGCCCAAAAGAAAAAGGAATTCATCTTAATTTTCTGTAAGATATAATAATGACGATCGATTGGCCCCGACCATAGAAATATTCCACTTTTAGTTCACTCTTTTTTATTTTGGAGAAACCTCGACAACTTCGATGGCCCAAATCCGATTCCGATTCCTTCGCTAACCGGAGCAAATTCAAAGAAAATTCCCCTCAACAGCTTTGGCTTGCTTGAGCGCACTTCAAGTGGCACACACTCACACGCTTACACGCACGTGTTGCAGGAAAAATCGAAGGAAAAGCGACGGGAAACGGGAAGTGCAACACACAAAAACTAGAGTCGCTTAATAAAGCCACACGGAGCGGAAATGAGCGTGTAATGTAAACGGAAATGCGTTGAATGACGCCATATTTGTTTGCAGATGTGGCAGTGCTGCTCTGGTCCTGCATCAGATCTTAAGGTCCTTGGTTATCCTATCACCCCCTCCGAAAAACGGGGCGACAAAGTGTTAAATTGTGTTCGCCAAACGAGTGACAGAATTTTTGGGGGAGCATCTCCCCTCACGCGTCGCACACACATCGGAGATCCGGGGAATTCCCGCTTTATGTCACCGCGCGCATGCTGCAGGCAATCCCGGCGACCGACACTGTGGGACCATTAGCCTCGGAATCAACTTTTTTTTGTTGGTGTCACATTTATTATATTATACGAAAGACCGATTTTATATGAAGCTGTGACCAGCCCAGGGTTGGGAAAACTGTTTTTTATATAGAAAAATAAATGTTTTGGACTTTAATTTAGAGCTGGCAATGCCATCAGTTGTCAGTGTTACCTTACTTCCTTTTTTTTTATTTAAAAATAAATATTCTTTAAAATAAGTTTTACGATTTTATTAAAAATTATAAAATATTACCAATATATATAAATACCTTATTTAAATGGTTAATATTTTTTAATGTATAGAATTGTAAATAATACCTAAATAATTATCAATTATAAAGTAATAAGTGGCACATTATTAAGCAGTTTAAATAATTATTAAATATTAAATCTAACAATTTTAAATATAAAGTTACTTTAAATTTAAATTTAATTAAACTTGTAACTATTTCAATTGCTAAATAAAATAATTTGGTAAGAATGAAGTCATCTTCTATTGAAATAAATTTATATAAGCTTGAAATTTCATGCACTCCCACTGCACTTTCAGCCCACTGTGCAGCACTGCACTCGTGGGACCCAGTTGTGCCAGTGTGTGTATGTGTGAGAGACATACATCATTGGTTATTTATTGGTTTCCACTAAATAAATCGAACTGAAATTGGCAAACGTCGCAGAACGGCCATCATTGGCCTCTCCTGACCCAGCTCCTCTTGCTCCGTGCCTCCTCACTGACCCCATCGGAGCCCACTGATTCCGTGTGATATCCACGTACTCCTCCTCACATATATTGGGGAGGATTGCCTTTCGAAGGAGCCGGGCCAAAGTTTTCCCCGTGGCCAAGTCAAGTCAAGTCACTCCAGTGAATGTTGGCCAAAGTTTTTTTGTTGGCCCATTCCGCCTCGAGTTTATTATTTATTCAGTTGAGTTTTCACTCTGACACCGAATTCCAATACACGTCCATCTACCAGGGTCCAAATGGGTCCACGTATATGTATATATCTCATTAGCCTCGGTTTAGTTAGCGGATGATTTGCCCGATTGTCAACTGATTGCAGCGGCAGCAGCGGACCCACCAAAGTTTGGCCCAAAAGAAGGCCGGAGATGAGTAGGCCAAAAAGTACAGAGCTTCCCAGAAAAAAAAATACACGCACGTCGCACACTTTGAATAAATATTAGTTTAGTTCGTGTTATCGATGTTTTCCAATACTGTTTTGGTCTTTAATTAAGAGCTGACAATGTCATCAGTTATTAGTGCTCGCCTACATTTGTTTGATTTTGATATTTAAACAGAAATATTCTATAAAATAAGTTTAAAACTTCATCAACTTTGATTCAATTTTATAAAATCCTTATTTATGTACTTTTTTAATAATTTTTAAATGTATAAAAATGTTAAATATTTATAATTCGTAGGCATATTTTCGCAGATATTATTCCGAGTGCAAGACAGAGGCACCTGCGTTATCCGAAAGCAAATTTGCTGTCTAGGGATTCGGTTTTTGGATACGCAGGAGCAGGAGAAGCAGGGCCACAAACACCACGATGCCGGCGATAAGAAAGGTAATAACTTTTTAAATCGCTTTAGGCCAACCAATAAGGCGAGATATAGGGTGACAAGGGGAAGGAGCTCTCCTTCTCCTGTCTTCCTACTTTTTGGCCAAATCATTTGCCATTATGTTCTTTGGGGCCCAGATTAGATAACTGCTTTGTGAATATTACACAAAGTGTGTGCACTTTATGATAAATGAAATGGTTTGTAATAAATAATCAAGTTCCGTTCAGCGTTTGACAGTTTTGGGAACCCCAAATAGCATAATTTAGGTAAGAGAAATTATTCAATAAAAGTTATTGATAGATTTGATTTGAAACTAAATTTAAGCAACAATTTGTAAGCTCTTAAAAGAGTTTACACCATTTGTTATTTTCATTTCAAAATAGAATAACTTTTAAATATAGAACTTAAATACAATTTAAGTCTTAGGGAAACCAAATTAATTTCGAAAATTTAATCGGCCATCCCAATATGTCAAATGTCGATAAATAATCCTCTTTTGCAGTCGGCAGAATTTCGAATTTGAATTCGAAATTGAATTTGTATTGCTAATTAAATTTTCATAGCATACTTTATGGGGCAATTGCTTGCCATTCTCCCCTCTCTTGCCTCTTGATTAAAATTAATGACAAGTTTTAGTTTGCCAGTAAATTTTTGCTGACGAAAACGAATGAATGCCGGGGCGAGCGAGCAATGAACTTGCTGTTTTTTATGTATAGTAATTTCGATACCCTGTATAAATCGTACTTAAGTGTACTTAAGCTATCAATATCGAATTAAATTGAATAAGCGTTATATTATTGTGAATAATTTTTCAATGTTTCGAACTGAACACGAATCTGTTAGCCAACTTTTCCATAACTTCTGCTTTTGCCAAATTAATTACATTTTTTTTAAAAGTAATTCTTTATTATTCACTTATTTTATTTTAATTTATATTATTAAAAAAAAACAAATTTAAAATAAAACCATGAAAATACTTTAATAATTCCACGGTACTTCTGTCTTCGGTACCTTGTTTTTTTCTTATTGGGAAATCTCAGTTGGAGACTCCCTCCTCTCTGCCTCTGCCGTCACTCTGCCTTTCTGGCTCTCGTTCTCCTCTTCCAGTCCTTAAATTTCCAGCCAAGTCCAGTCAGCTTAGTGCCAAGCAGTCTCAGAACAACAATAATAATAGCAGCAAAAAAACAAAAATACAAACAACAATAGCGCCGCCGCCGAGCACTTTGCACACAACAAAAGTCGCCAAACAATAACAACAACTAAATCAACACTAAAACAGTGGAGCAGAGCATAAAAAAGCAACAACAGCAACAACGAAGAACAGCTGTAAAAAGCGAGAGTCAAGCAGTGCGGCGCTGGAAAAGAACGGGAATAAAGAAGGAAACGACAGCTAGAAGGAGAGCCAGTCAGAGCGAGCAAGAGAGTGAAGGGGCAAAGAGTGGGCAAGGAACTGCAGCTGAGCTTACACACACACAAACAAAAACAATACTAGGGACTTATTGCAGTGGCGGCAAACGAAGGGGGCTCTTCGAGATCTCAAAATCTCTGGAATTTTTAATAAAATGTATATTTTAAATTTATAAATCTGTACCCCCTTTAAATATAATATATAATTAAATATAACATTAATTCGTACTACCCCCTTTCACACGCCACTGAACAAAAAGAAATAAAATATATAAAAAAAAACACGACAACAAAAGTTAAGCTCAAACAAAGGCGCCGCTTGCGCTAAAGAGGGGGCAGAAGAAAATAGGGAAAAGGGTGCTAGCGAAAGAATGGAAGGGAGAAAAGCCTCAAAGCGCGGGGCTAAACGCTCGTAAAGCTTTCAATTAAAATTAATAAAAATTTACGCGAATTAAATAAACACGGACCACAGGCCAGAGACCAAGCCAGAGAGCAGTCGCTGCTCCAGACAGGTGAAACAACAAAGGCAATGGAAGTAAAGTAAAAGAAATAAAATGTGGAACTATTAAAGGTTATATTATTCTCATTAACTTTTATCGATAGGTTTGTTAATAAAATTATTTTCAATATTGAAACTCAGAAAATATAAAAGATTTGGGAATTGAGCGGGGAAATAATTAAAGTTATCGATGTTTTTGTGTGCAAAAATCGATTAAAAATCGATTAAAAATCGATTAACAACGCTGGTTTACCAACTTTATTAAGAAATTAAAGAATTAAAAATGTTTTCCTCATTTTTTTGATTTTTAAAATCCTTAAATTATGCTTAATTAAGTTTTAATTGGTTTCTTTGGAAAAGTACACAGTGCGTATGCGTAATATGAAGCAAATCAATCACAAACTTTGTGTAATCTTTGGACTCTTAGCATAATATTTTACAGCAATGTATTTATTAAACAAATTGAAGTCGTGCATAAATCATTTGAAATGCATAAACTGCGAGGAATCTTAATGAGCGTGTTGCATGTTCATATATTTTATAATTCAATGCTGTTAAATCAATTTGCGTAATGTAATTCGTTTAGTCACATTTTTCTCTGGCCCAACCTAGGCATTATCTTTAGCGAAACGTGACCAAAATGGCCAATTGATTTTGCAATTAAGAATAGTTTTTCTACATTTCAATTGCAAATGGCTTTAACCGCTGCTCGGTTCTTATTTAACCGAAATTCAATCAAATGTCCGTTACACAGTTCTCGGATGCAACTTTCACCGCTCAAAGGGCCGTCGGATCAAAAAAAATAAAATATTAAAGGTAGTCCAGCCATATGTAACACGCATACGCATCCGCATCCGGCTACGTGATGCGTTTAACGTGACATTCACATCCTCTTCCGTGGATGTGGCTGTAGCTGACACATTAACCTGGGCCCCAGAACCTGGGAACTGAATGTGGAGCAAGCCAGGGGATCGGACGGAAACAGTGCTGCTTTCGAACAAGACAAGTTAACAGAAAAACCCAGGCAAATACCCACAGCTAAGACAGATATTTTTAATACCATTTTTTATATAATTAAAAGAATTTCCAACAAGTTTATTTAATAATTTGCTTGCCAAACAATTTATAGCCTTTCATTCCCCTCCAAGATCGTTTAAGAAATGACAAATCGGACGGGGAAAAAATAGACAAATTGTCAGCTCTGCCAGGAACTGTCCACTGGATTATATAAATTGAATTGTTTGGTACAACACGGCCCTGGCCATTAAGCAGGAAGCTAGAGCGGAACCGAGAATGTGTGCGTGTGCTTGTGTGGGATTCCGGGGTTTTCAAGAGGATACCGGGGGACACTCCGAGTGGCGCCCCCGCTGATGCAAAGCTCTTGTAAGCCGGGCAATCGGGACAGACATAAAAAAAAAAAGGAAAAGGAAAAGGGAATTGCGTTCGAGCTTCGTTCTGGTTCGCCTTCGGTTTTGTCAGTTCCTTATGGATTTATGAAGCCCAGGCCCGTCGAAGGTAAATAAGTGGAGAGGCCTCTCTCGCACTAATCAGACACTTATGTCGGATTTGGGACGACTCCGCCGACTCTATGGGAGGT
Source organism: Drosophila triauraria (assembly GCA_014170255.2). Taxonomy (NCBI): domain Eukaryota; kingdom Metazoa; phylum Arthropoda; class Insecta; order Diptera; family Drosophilidae; genus Drosophila; species Drosophila triauraria. The sequence goes on along the minus strand of CM024333.1, from coordinate 1,339,014 downwards.
CCTTTCGCACAGACACTCGCACTCTCACTCGCCCACACGGCGGATACGTAATTTGAGCAGATGGTGGTGGAGGGTAGAAAAGGCAGCAGAAGGACAACATAAAAATAACAAATTATTTTGCTTATTTGGTTGTTTACGGTTCGCATTCAAATTTTGTTTTATGGACATTCAATGCCCCAATATGACGAACATAGTATAATGTTTCATCTGCCCACTTACACTGGCCAAAAAAAAAAAGCCTTCTCTTAAATATTTATTAGAGCTTATAGAATTGTAGAGAGTTAAAAAAAATGGTATGTACAAGTCAAAAAAACCTGTAAAAGTTTTGTATTACTTATATTTTTTGAAGCAAACTCTGATTATATTCTTTTATTTCATTGATTTTTCCTACTTGTAAATTATTTTTCGCAGTGATATATGTGAAGGAGCATCAGCCACGACGACGATGGCCATTAAGAATGTTTGTCCCATTTATGATTCATGGAATGCTCTTTGTTGCTGTCATCGAACCAATGAACTGTCACCAAATGGCTGACGAAACTCGAGTATCAATTTGGACTTGTTGCCATCGATGTTTGGGCATTCACTAGGCCAGTTTGCTTGCCAATGCATCAAGTAAATGGGTTTGCTTTAACTTATCGATATATGTTTGATGAAGTAAAGCACAAGAATCGCTGTGTAATTGCCTGAAGAAGCGAGAAATCAAGCAGTCGTACTCGATACTCCAAATAGCTCAGGCTCACAGCAATTTCAGACATTAATTGTTGCAAAAAGTAAAGACAAAGCTTTCCAAATAAAATAAGCAATCGATAACTTATCGCATATATCGGAATTTCTTGTTATAGAATTTCCCAATTTAATTAAACAGATTTAATCGATCAGTCGTACTCGATACTTAAATTATCTCAGGCTTTTTAGCGATTTCAGACATTAATTGTTGCAAAAAGTAAAGACGAAAGCTACTAAAATAAGATAAGCAATCGATAACTTATCGCATATATCGGAATTACTTTTTTTAGAATTTTCCTTCCTAAACTAAACACCTTTAAGTGAATCTTACTTTTGAAATAGTAAAGTTACCTAAACTGCTTCTGATTTTCTGATCAAGTTCAGTGACTTAAATGGAGTAAAGCCAGCGATGACTTATCGTTTATATTGGTTATCGCTTTTATCCCCCTCAACGAGCACACTTTATCCTGATTACTTGGCATTTCTGCTGGGGATCTGCGAAATCTTTTGGCGCACCTGCATCGTCAATGGCCCCTCCACATGCATCCTTTGGCTTTGTGGGCAGTCAAGCATCCAGCCAGTAGTAAGGCAGTGGACCAGCGAGGCAGTCAGCCAGTCAGCCAGTCAGCCAGTCAGCCAGTCAGTCAGTCAGGCTGTTAGCGCACAAATGGCGCCAGAAATGTTTTGCCCTTTTTGCCCAATGGAAGGATACATTTGTAACTTCTATTGATTTTTAATGCACGCCAGCCAAGGCGTCGTCGTTGTCGTCGTAGCTCGGAACAAGCCACCAAGCCATGAACTTTACAAGGAAGCCACCTACAACTACTACTCGGCACCAGACTCCTTCCTTCCTTCCTTCCTACCTACCATCCTTCCATCCTTTCTTCGTCCTGCCAATCTTGGGAGCCGTGTGTGTGTGCGCGTGCGAATTTTAATGCTTGTAGCGGGGGAAACAAACAAACATGTCACAGTCGAGGGAACTGGCCGCAAATCCGCCATCTTCGTTCGTTGGCGGCGATGCCATTGCCATCGCTCCACTTGATAACTTAATGCTCCACGCATGCTTCCACATGCACGCACACACAGCCACTCTTGGCCGGAGTCACACATACGCAATTACCCGTACACACGGGCACAGACTCCGAGCTCAGACTCAGGCACAGACACTCACTCAGACAGATATATGGACAGACAGACGGACGGACGGACGGACAGACAGACGGACAGACGGACAGCTTTATAAACAAGCTGGCAAACAAGCGACTTAACTTGCCCAGAATGCCGCCTATGCATTTGCGTATTGGAGATGGGCTCGTGAATGATTAAAATGATCGAATCTATCGAATTTATCGAAGAAGTAATCGTGCGAGTTTAATGATCGATACTTGAGGTATTTAATATGTTTTAATATAATATTAAAAATTTATTAAACGGAATAGAAATATTTCCGCCTATGCGTGGAAAATGAATCTATCGAATTTATCGAAATAGTAATGGTGTGAGTTTAATGATTGACACTTGAAGTACTTAATATGTCTTAATATAATATTTAAATTTATTAAACAGAAAAGAAATATTTTCGCCTATGCATTTGCGTATTGGAGATGGGCTTGTGAATGATTAAAATTATCGACTCTATCGAATTTATAGAAGTAGCAATCGAGTGAGTTTAATGATCGATACTTGAAATTTTTAATATGTTCTTATATAATATTTAAAATTATTAAATATACTAGAATAATTTCCGCCTTTGTATTTGTGTTTGGAAATGAGCGTGTGAATAATTACCATTATTGAATTTATCGAAGTAGTAATCATAATAGTTAAATAATCGATACTTGGAGTATTTAATAAGTTTTAATATAATTTTTAAAATTATTATTACTATCGGAGAATTTTCCTATCTATTTTTCTATTAAAATTAAAAAGTAAACGATTTATTGTAGTAATCGATAACATTGTGTATTATCATAGATTTTTTTAATCACCCATTTTGGATTAAATCATTTAGTTAAACCTTTATTGAAGTCCTTGAGGATTATTAAATCAATAGTTACTTTTCCCCAACTCCATATAAGTAATATTTAAAGTTGTACTCACGATTGGAGAAGGCGCTCAGTGGGCGCGAAAGAAGCGTGGCCAGGAGCAGGAGCAGCATCACTGGCAGCACCGCCGGCGAACGTCCTTGGAGCACATGTTTTGCTTTCGGCCGCTGCTCCTGATGGCCACGATGATGATAAGCCTGTTGTTGCTCCTGCTGCTGTCCAAGGGAGCAAGTCCCATCATCATCCTTGTGACTGCTCAACTGCCGCTGCAGTGGCATTTTCAGCATTTTAAGCATTTTAAGCAGGATTGCTCTCGCCTGCTGATCGGTTTTGGGTTGGGGCTATCGAGCTTATCGTCTATCGCTAATCGCTAATCGTAATCGCTTCGTTGTCGTTGTTGTTGTTGTTGTTGTTGCTGAATCAGTGATAGGAAAAACCAATTTATTTTGAAATCAAATCGCTGATGTGTTCGTTCACATCAAAACACACTTCAAACGAAATTGAAAATAATATAAGCCGGCGAGAGGGTTCTCAATTTAAATGTTTCGATGCAAAGTTACCCTTTCTTTTTGGGAGTTTATTTATTTAATTGAATTTTATTTAACAATATATATTTCTCTATTAAGAATCTCTGACTCTCTGACCTAAGATGGCAAAAAAAAACCCCAACAAATACACAAGATTCTTATTTATAATCCTTTAAATACTAAATAATATCTCTTTTATTTATTTATTATATTTATTGCATAAACTAACCAAGAACTGGCCTCGTTTGACTCTATTTTAATAAATTCTTTAATAATAATACCCAATAAGTAGCTTAAAAGTCAAATCTAGAGTCTCAAAATGCTTACTTTGACTTTCTTGAACACACATACCCCTCAGACATTCGCTGCGGGTGTGGCGGGTATAATAAAACAAATCCGTGTACAATTTAAATCAGACAATTGACAGATTTGAGCATTGACAATAACAACAACAGCAGAAATGTAAGCACATAATAAATGTTTACACGTTCATTGTATTGTATTTACATGACAAATTTATCCGCCGCCGCCGATGCCCGGGGAGTGAGTGGGTTCCCATCCATGTAATGATGGATAAATGTGGGCAATGGGTGGCTTATGGCGTTCTCTGGGTGTCTTTCCTTCGATGGCCGTGAGGCAAATTTTACGGAACCGCCTGCATTAACAATTCCGTGGCGGCTTTTTACGACTACGCCGCCGCGTACATCCTTCAACTTATTACCAAAAAAAAATAATAAAATAAAGAAAGTTTTCAACGTGCCAGCTTCGCCCAAACCACCATCACGTTTTCGGCCTTGGAAATTGCGGTGTATAATGGGGGATTTGTCGCGGCATAAATGGCATTAATCAGTTTGCGGTTTACTTTACTCAAGTCATCGCAACTTCTTGGCGGCAAAGTAAAAGTATCAAATTGCAACTTTATCGTTTAGCAAACTTCTATCGAAATCTACGGGGATTCCCTCGGAAGAAACCAAAGTTTTTAATTCTACCCACAACATGATCACAGACTGACATAAAGCGGAATAACTTTGATTTCAGTATTTACTCAACAAAAATGCATATTTTTCCCCTACACACACGGGGCACATAAGAGGATTTGGGAATTAGAGTCCTTTGACACAGTGTCCGATTTGTGTGTGGTGTGGGTTTTATATTATAGATGTTAGGTTTATAGTTTCTGATGGCTTTAACATTGCGACAAGCGAAAATATTAATTACAAACACATATTTCATGCCTCCTACCTACACGTATTTATTACATTAACTAATTAAAGTTTATTCCGTTTGAGTATATAAGTAAGCGAAACTAGAAACTAACTGGATTATATTTCTATACTTTATTAAATTGTAAAAGGCATTAATTTCACTCTGATAGCACTTGCTGGTAATTAATTATTGGTTTAAGGTGTTGGTGGTGGCAAAAAGGGAATCCGCCAAATTAGCTCCTGTGAATGTTTGGGCCAATAAATATCCAAGAAGCCCCCAAAAACCAAGGCGAAACCCAAAACCCAAACCCAAACCCAAACCCAACAAATCCAAGCAGACAACCGCCGGAGCCGGAGCCGTGCCAAGTTTAATCGCGTTGCGGGGGATCTGCGTATTTGCTGTCAACTCGGGCATGAGTTAAGCAATCCTCGAGGCATTAAGTCTGGCCCTGCGGTTGGTTAGACCAAATTGAAAACGAATTAAAATGAAATTTCAAACGCTTTTGTGCCAAAAGTTTCATTCAGCGCTGAGCAGCAGCCACACGCCGAAATACTTTGGCAAAGTACTTAAATTCTTTCTTTTTTTTTTTTAGCAAAACTTGCGTAAAACTTTTGTGCCAGTATTTTCTTACGTTACTTTTTTCCATCTGTGGAATAGAGAATGCAATTTCCATTTTGATTAGTTCATTCCCAAAACGGAAGCAGGCGCATCAGAACTAACTAACAAACTTTCATTTTTGAAAACGATCGTGTCTTGAGCCCTCTTTCTCTTTCTCTTTGTCTCTAATAAAAAACACTTCAAAAACATTCTTTAAATAAAACAACCTTTATCGTTTAGGCCATGAAATGCTTTAAAGAAATGCCTTTCGGACGTGCTTTTAATTTTAGCCTTCATTTTCTTAGCGGGATTTTCACAGACAGGAGGAGACGTTTTACGAGCTTCTCCACTTTGCATTGTTAAGTGCAGGCAGAGGAGTGTCAAATTGACAGCAGAAAGTGCTAAAAACATAAATGTTTAACGCAGGTGTCGCCCCCTTCCATTACATTTTGAAATGTGCTTATAAAAAGCAAAAAGAATAACGAGGAGAGGGCAATGATAATGGTGAATTTTATATTGATATCACGAACTGCACTAAATCATCAATTAAATGATTTTATGATGCCCATTTTGGGTGTTTTTTTACCCCCCCAGACACACTTGACTATCTCTGTAACCCTCTTTCCCATGGAAAGTTTCCGTTAGGATCTGTTATCTGTTTATTTACAGTTGAAATTGCCTAAAAGGTATCCAGGTATTGGGAATAATTTTCTGGCACTAGTTTTATTAATACTTCCTAAGAAAATCTTTGGGCACGTTTTTAAATTTTCTTTTAAACTTTTAAGAAAGGCAATTTCAGCTGTAAAAAATTAAGAAACTGTTGCGCATATTCCATGATAGATAATTTTAATTATTTTTCAGAAAGGATATGTTTTCAAAACTAACTTTGTTTTTACATTTAATTTTAGAAACCAAAACTACAGTTTCTATTAATGGATTTTAAACAACGGGTTTTATGAGAAAATATCGTAAATGAGTTTTTAAATACCAAGATTCCAGTATTTAATTAAAAACTATAAAATTCAAATAAATTTTTCTAAATCGAGTTTCACTTAGCAAAGTTGGACTGTAATTTTTTTTTTTTTCCAAACAGTTAGCGCGGGGGGTGAGAGCTGTCAGCAACACCTGCGGCCATTTTGTTGTGGCCCCAAGAAGATGCTAACGGTAATGGAGATACTGAAGCTAAGACAACAACAACGACAACAACACCGCCGTCGCAGGAGCGACGGAAATGCAACACTTTTCCTTTTACGCTTCCGTTTCGCCAATTCCCGTTTGTTTTACTAGCTTTTGTTCCTGTTATTTCTTGGCCACTGTTTGAACAACGACAAAAACAACACAAAAAAAAAACAGAATATCGCAGAAATGTGGAGCACGGGTTAAAAAAAAGATTATGAGGGGGAAACACAAGAGTTACCAACATCAACACAAACAAGGCGCCCGCCGGATTTATAATGGCAAAGTAAACAAACTTACGAGTCGCGCGCGACTTTTGTCCCGTTAGTTGGCTTTTTGTTTTTGCGCGCGCTTTTTGCCGCGCACTTTTCTGCCGGAGTCTGCGGAAGCGGAAGCGAGCCCAAGATTAGAGTGACCGCGTCCTACGCCAGCCGAACGCAGAATGCAGCCGACTGCGCAGCCAGCAGCCCCTTTTATACACTCAGCCAGCCGAGGACTCGGCTGCCTTCGACTCCGGCTTCGGCTGCGGCTTCGGCTCGTGTCTGTGTCTGTCTGTGTGTGCGGGTGTGGGTGTGGGAGTCGGAGAGGGCTGTGGTGGGAGGAGCAGCCTGAGCGAGAGGGGAAGCGGTTTCGGCTCGTTTAGCATATGTCTGATGCCATCGACATGGGCATCACTGGCACCCGTGTGCTTGTGTCTCTGCACAGTGGTGTTCGAAATACTAGTTGCACTTAAACAATAATTGTTTATATAATTTTGATTAAACTTATTATTTAAATTAAGTCTTGAGAAATGAATTCATAAATTAATTAATTGAGCACGTAGATTAAAGCTACGTTTTATGAATTCTCTTACTTGGTTATTTAAGTTGAATAAACCTTAGTTTAATTTATTTAATATTCACACACTGCTATTCGTGTTACCCGCACTGTGAGTGTGCGTGTGCCAGTGTTTGCATATTTGCTTTATGAATGTGTTTACCAGCAAACTTTGGCGCGAGACACAGAGGGTGAGTGGGTGGGTGAGAGGCAGAGCGAAAGGCAGGGCAAAAAAGGGCAAGAGGGAGCGAGAGGTGCGTGCGAAAGTGCCAACACTCGCATTAATGACGCCAACAACAAAGCCAACAATTTGAATTGTAAGCCAGCCAACAGCTCAATTAACTATCCGTCCGTCCGGTCGCCTCGCCTGCGCCTGCCTGCCTGCCTGTCTGTCCGGGGTTTTGCGACTGCGTCCGTGTTTGACTTTCCCCCGTACCGGCGTACGCATAATTCCCATTATTTTGGCAATTACAAGGATGTAATGGCAATTGCATATGCTTGATATTATTTAACCCGTAAGTATGCCGTGTCAACTCGCGCCATCTCGCTCTCGCCCAGAGCTCGGCAGGTAACTGTAAATATGAAAAATGCATCGCAACGCTTGCATTGTCAGGATCTCAATTATTCACACATACATACACTGCATACGTACATACAGGCGAGATTCGATAACACGCACTTTTTTTGTTTTTTTCGAAAATTTATAGTTTTAAATTCTGAAATTAAAGCTGTCTCTTCAGGCAATGTTGACGATGAAAGAATTATTTTTACAGATTTTTTGTATAACTTTTAAGGAAAGTTCACCAAACAAAGGCTCGCCTGTACCATGGCTATTCGGAGTGCTCTGTGCATCGGTGTTTGTATGTGGAATTCCTCGATGCAACACAAAATGAGCAGCAAGTAATTTGCATGTAAACAGGTTAAGGGATATAAAGTTCATCACATGTAAATGGATATGCCTGATTAATGGCAAATATGTATAAACGACACACGATTCAGGGACATCTGCATCATTATTCGTGCGACGCAGAGGTGTATTCGCCCCATTGCGTGCCCCTTAACTGCTTCCGATAACTATTAGAGCCGGAAAACAATAGAATTTATCGTTTGACATCGATGCTTTGCCAGCCCTAATAAATACTCTAATATTTGGGCTTTATTTATGCGTTTATAATAAAATTAAATAAAAAAAAGATATGGGAATTGTCTTTGGGAAATATACTCTATTAATTTAATTATAGAATTCAGGACAGGGGTGCCCCAGAAATGATTCAAAATCAATTGAAAAAGTAGCCAGAAGTATGCACTTTAATAAACATATTTCTTGACATATTTTATAGCTAAAGTTTGTAACAATTAATATAGTTTTTATTTGGAACAGATTGCCTTTCGTTTAAAGCAAACCAATTAGTTTTTAACAGTCGCAACTAACAAAGATCGAAGTAACCGCCTCAAGTGAACCACTCAAACTTGAACTTCGAGCCGTGGCTGCTGCAGTGGAATACCAAATTCGATGCCAAGTTCTCTTGGCCAAGTTAGTTTCATAAGCGACCTCAAGCCGAGCAGCTCAAACTTGAACTACTTCCCCATGGCGAGGTAATTGAGATTGATCCCAGGCCTGTTCGCATCGCATCCCGCGGCTTCACGCAACAAACACAGCCACACCTGCCTTACCTGCCCCCAACGGCCTCAACTGCCGCACTCGTCCGGATCCGGAGCTGCATTCCGCCCGGAGAATGTTATGTCACCTGGTGGCGGGGCCGGGAGCGTAGAAAGGAGGCGCCAGAGCGGAGCCTGACATGGCCCCGACATTCCTTCGATACCTCAAATTGGGGGCCTGTTCGTCGTCGCCCCGTGTGTGTGCACTGAGGGAAAGTAGTTGAAAGGGAACTGATTTAATTATAATTTTATAATTTCATTTCATTTATAAAATCTTTATTATAAAAATATTATTATGTTATATTTTGTGATTTGTAATTAAATAAAACTGACTATTATTTAATTGAATTTATTCTTTAAAATGGCATGAAAATGTCATGAAGATCTCAAGCCTGAAAGAAATGCTGAAAGCTTCTTCGGTACAAACGTTTCTTTCACTTATAATTCCCAAGTTGAAGTTTACATAATTAATCTGTTATATTATGGCCCTATTTTTTTCCTAATTCCTCTTAACTATGCCAAATGAGTTTCCTGGATATGGAATATATGTATATATCTTTTTTTTCTCAAGTGCTCATGGCTCTTGCAGTTTTGCGTATATTTTGCATAGCTGGGATAACTTTTGGGTTCATTGACAATGGCCACCTCGGCATAACCCACAGCCTCAAGGATTTTCGGGGAACATGTCTCGCATTTCACTTTCACAACTTGCCAACTGGCAAAGCAAGCAAGATGGAGATAAAGAATTCATGAATACATCCCGAGAAATGCGGTACATATAGAGAGAGAGGGGGCGCAGAGACATCGAGGAGACAGCGAACAATTTGTATTCAAACGATTTGAGAGCTCTCCTGAAAGTAACATCATTAAAAAATTCTCCATCGCCTTGAGTAGCTATAGCTGCTGCTGCCGAAACCTTCCTCATCTCTATTTTTTTTTTTTTTTTTTGCAACCTGGAAAATAGCACCCCAGAGGCCTGCCTCTCCCAGTCCCTGTTTCGGTCCCAATCCCGCGGGAGCCATGGGAACTTCATTCAAATGCAATATTTCGTAAGCGGGGCGAATCGCCGTTGAATATATGGGGCAATGGCTGTGTGTGCTATGTGACATTCCGTCGCAAATAACGCGTTTATGCTATGGAATTCATGATTTTTTTTTTCATCCTATTTCGAATGAAAAATGCTCAAAGTTTACGAGGCGCGAAAAATTTAATTAATTCCATTGATGGGAGCATTAAAGTTGTTCAAAAAATATTTAAACCTTTTTATTTGAAGCTTATATACTTTTGGAGGCTTGCAACATTTAATTGGAAAACTATTTATTCATTTACTTAGTTTATAGCATAATAATATAACACTTAAGACTTGTTTCCTTACATTTTGAAGATTAGAGATCCGTGTTTAATATTTAAGAGAGAATTCAATAGATTAATTTCATAATTACACATAAAATACTACAAAAACCTTGGAAACTAGTATTTAATTATTTGAAAATACCAATTGTTCCGTTCCATTCCGATATAAAATCAAGTTGGCAGCGCCTTACAAGCACCGGGAGAAAGGACAAACAAAAAGTATAGCATACTTTTTGGGGCATACTCAAGCTGCTTGCTGGAAGCGGAGCAAATGGAATTGGGAAGCTTTAGCGGAAACGGAAACGGAAAGACAGAATATGATATAATTGTAGATTTTTTTTAGCTATCAAAGATAATTCCCAAAACCCCTGCCGCATAAACGTCGAAGCCGATTCCGAAATAGAAACAGAAACCAATGCGCGACGGCTCCGCAAGTCCAATCCAATCGAGGAGCACTCGTTACCATTCCTCCGCTTCCGCTTCCAATACGATTCTACGCTGCGGGCTGTCAATCGAAGTTTACACGGGATATCGATACCGGGCTGCTTCCACGGGAATCAATTGGTAACTAGTGCGGCGAGGTGGTGCTGCGGGGTACAGGTGGGGTATGGGAATGGGAATCCAATAGAAAGTTTTGCTTGCACCGCAGTGGCAGCAGCCAAGGAAGCGTTGACTGGCAGCTCGGTTAGGAGCTCGGTTGAGGGGTCAGGTCAGGGATTGGAGGTTGGAGCGATCCCGGTTTCAGGGGTTGGGGGCCGGGAGTTCAGGTTGCATTGCCATTGCTGCCAGGCAAAATAGCTAAAACATTTTTGCCAGGTAACTTTTTAATTAAAGCTGGCAACGGACGAGGGACGTGGCACGTGCAGCTGCATTTGCTGCTCCTTTTTCATCATGCAGCATCCTCGTTGGCATTCACATAATCATCGGTATCATCATTGCCATTATAATCGTCAACGGCAACAGTTAACAACAGTTTCCTCGATGGCCACAATGGAATGCAGCAGCAAATGCAGCAGCAACAACCACAAATCCCATGCCATTCCAGGCCATCTCCTTGATCCTGCGGTTATCCCTCTCGATTATGACAGTAGATATTCGCTTATGGGTAAGTGATTGATGATTTCTTTTTTTTAATAAATCAAATTAAGTAAAATGTAAGGTCTTTGCTGCTATTTGTACCACTTCCCCATTTATAAAGACAAAACATCAAACGCACACAATTAGCACTTAAGGAACGTTTTACTGTTTTTGAATATTTTTGCCATCATGGTCGGTGGTTTTCCCTTTCACTCTCCTCCATCCATTACTTGGCTGAGCTCTCGTTATTGTTATTGCGATTTTTGCATTTTATTCATAAGCTCCAGATTCTGGCCGACTGCGTTGAAACCAATTTCAATTTGTACAAATAAAATCAATTTCATTTATGGCTGGCTGCATTCTCCCTTTATTTTTTGTATTTCATTGCCTACCAGCGGCAAGGCAGGGGCAGCAGTAAGCAATTTTTAATTGGAAAAAAGCACATGTTTGGATATATGTTTCCCATGTTCACTAACCGATCTACTTCGTAGAGATGATAAGTATGGGTTAAAGGGTTTTTTTGTGTAAGCTATCTGCAATATTGATTGAATTATATATTTTATATTATCATTTTTTTTTCAATATCGTACATTGCAGAGTTATAAAAAAATATATATAAGAAAAACTATAAAAACCCAAAACTAAGACATATTTTCCTACATAAATATCAAGTATTTATTTAATCGATACTTTCCCATCTCTAATCCAGGCACTCCCTTTGCGATCTACCGTTATTTCGCTTTCTCTCTCTCTCTCTATCAGGTCTCTGTCTCGATGTGTCGCACGTGTGTTTGTGCGAGTGAGTCAGGCCGAAATGTTGAATTATGAAAAGTCACCGGTTACCGTTGCTCTGCTGCCAGCAAAATAATCAAACTGCACAAACAACTCGACCTCATAAATAGTTAAGAGACAGAGAATACGGGAAAAAAATGAAAATGTTATTCCTAGTCCCACATCCTGAGGCCTGGGGGCGTCCAATGGCCAGCCGGTCCCCTGTTCCTATCCCTCTCACTCACTCTCTCCACCGTCTCTCTTTCTATTTGTGTTTGAGTTTGTGTGTGTATCCTCTGTCTGAGTCCCGGATCGCTGGCTTTTTCAGCTGCCAGTGTGGCCAAAGCCGCTTATTTAACGCCAAATCTAGCTTCTTTTATAAGTTGAGTGGGAATTTGTGTTCTTTCTAGGAAAAATACTTTAAAATATTATTTATGGTACTGGGAGATTTTGCCATAATACCGAAAGTCAAAGATCTGGAATAGAATTTTTTATTTTATTGCCTTTTTATTATGTTTTAATGCTACTTCCTCTGAAAGCTATATTTTTCTGTAGAAGAATTGCCAGCAATGGTCACGGCTGCCTTAGAAAAAGTTGTTATTGTTATACCCTTGAAAGGGTATTATAAATTTAGTCAGAAGTTTGTCACTCAATAAAAGTTCCAATATTCTTAATTCACCATAAACAGCCGGGTCAATCTAACTATAGTCTTCTATGACAACTAGTTCCTTAATTTTCCAGCTATTTGGATAAAAATGTCCCAATATTCTTAATATCATTGCAGTTAGCGTGCAAGCCGGATCAGAGAACTATATTATTTATTAGAAAAAATTTCAAACTCCAAGGGTAGACAAATTACAACTTCCCAAAAGTTAGCTTAGCTTCCCTTCTGGTTTTTCGTTATTGTTGCTGTTTTTGTTGTTTGTCCTGTTTCCATTTTTATTGCCCGGTGGCCACACGCGAGGATGCCAGGATGCCGGGATGGCAGGATCCAAGAGGAGCTCAAGCTCCTTGTTTACACTGTCCAAACTAATTGGATTGGCAGTTTGCAACGCAAGAAGAAGCCGGCGATATATTGCATTGCACTTGGGCCAAGTGCGTGTGCGAGTGTACGTGTGCGGGTGTGCGGGTGTGCGGGTGTGCGGGTGTGCACGTGTGTACGTGGGCGGATGTTTGTTCTTGCTGTGGCGTTGCTTTTAGCACTCGACTGAGCATCACGATAACGATAAGTCAACGGTAGCTCTGGTCACACCACAGCAGCAGCAGCAGTTTCGGGGGATTAAACAACTCTGGGCTTTCGCACAATTTGCTGATATGGCAAATCAAGGAGGTACAGACGAAAGTAACGATTGTAACGAAAAAAATGTAACCTCTCTTTTGATTGTTTGTTAAATTTGTATCACTAATTCCAGCATGATAACGATAGATCAATGATAGATCTGGCCACACCACAGCGTGACTGTACAACTTTGATGTTGCACAAAAAAAGCAGATCTTAAAATTTTCAGGAAGGTTTTTAGGACGAACAATAATAACGTTTGTACAAAAATTAAAGAAAACCTATATCTATATATTTTCTGTTTAAAATTTTTAATTCATATAAAAAAATCTCTTAAGGAAATTTAACTAATCTAAGAATTAAGAGAATAAAAAAAATGCTAAAGAGAAACCAAACAATAGTTTCGGTTATCTATATTTTCCAATCTTTGCAAAGTGCCCACATACGCAGACAGCACCTGAAAATCAAGTACCAAAAATAGTTCTAACCAAATGCGAAGGTGTTAACTGAACAGGAAAAGCAAAGTAAAACTCCTTGGCACAAGACTTTGGCAGAAACTTCAAAAAAACAGATACCCCCACATATGAACACATACAGGTTACCAGCGGATTTTCTTGTTGGCCAACTTAAGTCCTAGGATGGCAGAGGATAAGACCAAGTTTCAGTTTCATATATTCACACTCTGGGACTTAGCCAACCTTTGAAAGTTTCTTTAAAGCCCAAGCCCAAATGGTGCCCTTTGAACTCTTAATGTAATTAATTGCCGAGTTTATTTGTCACGGCCAACGGAAGCGTAATTAATATATGAAACTACATGTAATTGCTTACAGCAATTAAATGAATGGAAATGGAGCTCAAATGGATTTGGGGCTCACATGGAATCCATTTACTTTAATAAATCATCAAGCTCTCAGAGGGACTAAAGCTGAATTTAATAAATCTAAAGCAGCCTCAATCAATATTAATACCAAACAATAAGCACATTAATAATTTAACCAAGTTTTGGAGTGTGTTAACCTAATTGCAGGCCCAGTCCGGCACATTAAATCATCTACTTAATTTGTAACGACCTGAGGAGTCGTATATTTTTTAATTAAGTGAAAAAAACTGTGTGAACTTTTCGGTTAAGTCGCCTCAGACGGCGGCAATTTAGCAAATTAGACCAAGTCCAGACCTCCTCCTCCGCCTTCTCCTTCAGCTAACGAGCAGCGCTTGCCTCCAGCCGGACGTACATCCACTTGTTGGGCCCCATTGCAGGCCCAAGCAGGCGAAGGAGTCGCCTCGAGATGTCCTTACACATTCCGCTAAACAATAAAAATGCAAAAAGGAAATTGAAAGCCCCGAGATGGAGCAATGGAGCCATAAAGTTTGTGACTTTGGCAAACAGTTTGCAGTCCGGGTTTTACACTGTTCAAAAAAGGGAAGGGTTTGTTGCTAAAATTTAAAGTAATTATTATAAAAATTTGTTTATTTTAGTAGCACAAATAAATTATTTAATGATTATTATTAAGAATTTAAAAATAAACAGAAACAAAATTTATTTTAGAAGGTTATTAAAGTGATTTCAAAAAGTCCTCTTCTAGTTTTAAGATCCCTTTCCTTGGCGTCACTTGGCTTAGTGTGCCCGTACGCCTTTTCTGCCGAAATACCTTAAAGTAAACAAAGGATTATACTAAATACTGAATAACTCCACAGAATTATACTAAATCTCTTTTTTTAATTTTTATTTTTACTCTTATTTTTCTTCTTTTTAAATCTTTTTATGCATTAATAGAGTAATTATGTTAATATTTTCTCTAAAAAATATTTTCTTTCATTTCTTTTACTTTTTTTACTCTTCTTTTTAAATCTTTGCATGCATTAATAGAGTAATAATGATATTATTTTCTTTAAAAATCTATTCTCTAATTTCTTTTACTTTTTTACGCTAGCGTTTAAATCTTTTTATGCATAAATAGAGTAATAATGCTAATATTTTCTCTAAAAAATTACCAACACTTAAATTTAATTCCAAAATTAACCCAGCACCTTTTTCTCGGTGTACTGTTCACTGCTGCTGCTGCTACTGGCACTTTGCTTGTGGCGCAACTTTGTTGCGAAATGTGCAGCAAAAATAAGAGCGCTCGGAAAATCCGTTGGAAAATGTTGCTAGCCGGGATTCAGTCCGCGGGTCGTGCCTTCTGTACTTTCTTTCATTCCCTTGGTCTCGTCACTGGCATTTCTCGGTTTTAATGGCGGCCAGGACATGCACCAGGATTCTGTACCCAGGAGCGAGCCAGGAGCCAGAAGCCGAAGTCGCGGCCCCTTTGTTGCTTAATTGGCGGGCGGGCGGCGCGTCTGCACTGCCACAAATTGCCGGGCAAGTTGGCGGCTGACTACGTGCTGCCCCGTATCCGGCTTCGGCCTTCAATCTCCAATCTCCTCCGGCTCCACCTCCTGCCTGATTGCACAAGTCCGGCGGCCAACGGGCAACGGTTGGAAATAAATTTTCGCGCCGTGTTCATCTATCCCCACGTCCGTGTGCCATTTGCATTCCGCCATTGTCCTGCGCCAAAGTCGTTTGGCCGGGGCCGGGATGCGGATGGGGACTGAGATTGGGTTTGGGGTGGAGAGGCATGGAGATGGGAGTGGGGATGAGGTGCCAGCGTGGGAGTATGCTGGAGGAGCTGGCCCTACGTGTGTGCCATATAACTTTGCCCTGGCGTCATTGTCATCGTCGCTGTCCATTGTGCACACCGAATGCAGTACGTAATCACAACAGCAGTGGCCACCGACGACCACGATGCACAGTGGTCTCCATTGGGAGATCAGTGATCATCATACAATTTTTTTTATTAATTAATCAATTGCTGTATTGTAAGAAATATTTATACCTTAAACATAAAATAAATAACTTAAATACAAATACATAAAACAAAAAATATTTATTAGTATAAAAAAATATTAAACAGAAACATATAAATAATAATATAAATAACTTGGTTATAATGTCTAGCTATTTATTATTAAATAACATAATATTTATAGAAAGTTCAGACAAATTAATATTAAATAAATACAATGAATAAAATCTGCTCTTAATTAATTACAAGTCGCATTCAAAATCCAATTAAAAGTTTTATAAAAAATCTTATAAAAATCGTATTAAAAATCTTATACAAATTAATGAAAGATCTAATATATAAAATCGTTTTATTATTTATATTTAAAACTTATTTAAAATCGAATAAAAATCGAATTAAAAATAAAATTAAAACCTTTTAAAAACGCATAATAAAATCGTATTAAAAATCGTATTAAGAAATTATATTTAAAATCATACTAAAAATTGTTTTAAAAATCTTATAAAAATCTTATTTAGAAACTTATTAAAAAGTCATATTTAAAAATCTTATTTTAAGAAATTTGTTCATTCCATTTCCTCTATAATTTTATATTTTAAATATTAAAAGATTTTAAAGTTTCTTAAAAGCTTTTATATTTATTTTAAACATATATTTATTTGTTTTGTTTTGTATATTATATATCGAAATATTTCAGAGCTTCTTTAAAGCCTTCGCAAAATATTTAAGTGTCTTTTTATTTGTTAGAATTTCAAATAAAATTTCAAAAATATATTTAAGGTAAAAACCTTTTAAATCAAAGGCATGTGTAACCACTTACTATTTAATTAAATATTTTATACTTTTTATATAGCAACTCAACTATTTTTAAATGCCCAGTTATTTGTTTAAAATAATAAATAATAAAATAATAAACAAATAAAACCAACCACGGTGCCAACAAGACAACAACAAAACAATGTGGCAAATGTGCAGCGTGGCAGGCGGAGATGGAGGGGGAGGAACAGGAGCCAAAGGAGGCCCTGCTACTGCTGCTGTCCTGTCAGTGGCCTCCGCTCCTTGGCCCGAGTCCGGCCATTGCAGTTATGTCACATGGCTGACTTAATTCATTCATTTAGACGACGCTGACAATTGTAGGTGTCGGGTGTGCGCGCGCCCTCTGTCATTTCGTTTTTGTCAACGACGACGGCGAGGATGACGAGGACGAGGACGACGCAGTGCAGCAAAGGACAGCAGCTAAAAGAGGAAGAGGAGCAGCAGGAGGACATGCAGAACAGTGGGGCTGGGCCTGCCAGTGGAGACCCATTATGGCACCGACATTGTCAATGACTGGCGAATTATTATTGCCTGGCAAAGGCAGGCAGTTGGACGCCAAACCCAACTCAGTCCCAGTCCCAGTCGCAGTCGGAGTCCCATTTCCATTCCCGCCGCATTGTTCCACCGAGTGGTGGTTGTCCTGAACCCCATCTTGTTATGACAGTTGGCACCAATTCCTGCACACGTTGCAGGTGGCGACGACTCTGGTGACTCCGGTGGGCGTTGCAAAAGGAGGCCAACCATTTGTCAGGCGGTCAATCAGGAGGAGCCTGGCCGCCCTGGACTCATTGCATTAACAGCTTGATTGCAGTTTGCAAAGTTTGTAAGCCACATTAAGTCATAATGGCTATTTATCATTAACGTAATAATATTCTTCCGAGAATAACTTACAATTTGTAAGCATATTATTAGAGTTAACATAACTGCTAGTTAGAAATAATTTTCAAATAATTGCATTAAGAAGCATTATTTAGTTAAAGTTTTTGACAAAGTAAGGAACCTTTACTAATTATTCGAAAATTTTTTAATGAATATATAATCAGAATTGGCCTAAACAGGAAATTGAGTGTGAGTGAGGCTAAGCACAATGTTAGCAACAGAGTTGCATTAAAAGCAGAGTTGCCAGCTCCATGTATGCTTTGAAACTACATAATTTAGAATAAAAATAAATAAACAATAAATATTTATCAGAGCTTAAATTATAGGTCAATTCAAAGATTAAATCATATGAATGGCTTTAAATAAACTGAATTAGATGTCTACTTAAGCAGTGTTGCATTAGATACAGAGTTGCCAACTCCATGTACACTTTGAATCTAATTTAAAATCAAATTAAATAAACAAAATTTATTAAGAGAGTTTAGGTAATAGCACAAACTAAAGATTATAAAAAATATCAAATAAATAAGTTTAAGTTAATTGATTTAAATGCGGGCTTAAGCAAATTTGCTTTAAATGCAGGGTTGCCAGCTCCATGTATACTTTAAATCTAGTTCAATGGAATTTTAATTTGGTTTAAAACAAAGAAACATTTGATATTTAGCAGAACAGAAATAGAATCGAAACTTAAAGATTATATAAAATTAAAAAGTTTAAGTAAATTTAATGACAGTTACCGGTGGGACCAGAGTTGATTTGACTGCAGAGTTGCCAGCTCCAATTATAAATAATAATTTTAAATTTAATCCACATTTGAAACTAAGAACCATTTTATTTTTAGCAGACTTAAAATAAAAACAAATATCTAAAGGAAAAGCAGAGTTGCATTGACTGCAGAGTTGCCAACTTTTACTACATATAAATACGATAAATTTAATAAACATCTGTAAAACAAAAAAAAAGATATTTAGCTGACTTTAGATGAAATAAAAGTTAAAACATATAAAGGAAGATAAAAATGTACATTTCTCATTAAATTTATTCAAAAGTCATTAAGCAGAGTTGCCAGCTCCTGTTAAAATCTCAGCTTTCCATACAAATATCCATAAAAATTACCCAAATAAATCTGAAAATGTATTTTTAAGAAAGTCCCCCATTAAATATATCCACAACATCCCAGCAAAATGCAATTAAACAAAATCATGTATATATATGTATATATTTCATATGTATCATACAAAATTTTTCCATTTTAAGATTTAGCAACTAAATTGGGGTTGAGTTTTTTGTTTTGTTTCTGGTTTCGAGTTGAAGTGCACAAATTAAAAAAAAAAACGGATTACTAATTAATTAATTAAGAAAGAGTTGACGCAAATAAATAACAAAAAACTAATATATATATGCATACATATGTTAGATATATAGTTGGAGTTGATTCCATTGCAAAATCGCCGTACGGAGAGATTTGTTTGATTTTTTTGTTTCTTTTTTTGTTTTTTTTTCTTTTTTATTACAGATTAATTTTTTAAGGTTTTTGCTTAGCGACTAAAATGTGGTTTTTGCGTATTAAAAATTGCTTGCTTGAGTGTTTGTGTGTAGAGTGTGTGTGTGTGTTTCGAGGGTGTACGTGTGTGTGTGGGTCAGTGTTCATATCAATATGTATATAAATATATATAAATAAATTTATAGGAATATGTGTTGATTTATTTTTATATAATTTTTGTTTCATTCTCATTCATTTATTACGCTTTCCTTGCTCTTGCTACCTTTCTCTGTTCTTCTCTAATCTCCCTTTTATTAATTATTAATTGTTAATTTCCTTCAATTTCGTTTGATTATGTTTATAGGTTGTGTGTGTGTATATATGATGTGCTTGTTATATAACCATTATGTTCTTAATTTTGCTCTTGCTTAGTTGCTGATATATTTTTGTTTTCTTTTTTGTTTGATAAAAAACGGAAGGACTCGCTTGCGACAAAAGTTCTGTATTTAAATATTTTTGTTTGCTGTTGTCGTATTTGATTCATTTCATATCATCGTATATAAAAACGTATAAAAAGCTAAGTAGGTTGGTTGTTTTTTAAAAAAAATCTCTCTTTCTATATATGTATACGTAGATCTTTATCATTATCTTTATTTATATATATATATAAATAAATATATATATATATATGTTTTAAATTTTTCAATTTCATTTCCATCTCCATCTCT
Source organism: Drosophila triauraria (assembly GCA_014170255.2). NCBI lineage: Eukaryota > Metazoa > Arthropoda > Insecta > Diptera > Drosophilidae > Drosophila > Drosophila triauraria. The sequence goes on along the minus strand of CM024333.1, from coordinate 1,319,030 downwards.
CGTTAATTGTTGTTTTAGGATCAAATTCTTGTTGTGCGACTTGCTCTGCAGCTTCTCATCGAGATTTTTTTGGGAATGGGCATGGGGGACATGTGATACTGATGACCGGAATGGTGCGGGGGGCGGGGTAGGGACGCCCTAGAACTCCCACTGGGTGGCCGAGTCGGTGCCGTCGTCCAGCAGCTTGAAGGCTCCGTTTTTGGTGGCGCCCAGATACTTGCCCTGCTGCGATCTGTGAAAATAATAAAGAAAGAAATTAGTAATCAAGTCGGATATTTAATTTAAATGATATTTAAGATCTTTGGTCAGAATAAAAAAGGTTTTTTAAACACTTAAGGCTATAAATTGTTAAACAGCTTTAAATTAGCACAATATGTTCCATCTTTATAGCGATAGTTATCGATAAATATAAATAAGCTGCCATCTCTAAGCGTAAAATCGTAAAATTTCAATAAAATCTATATTATTATTTCTTTAAAAACAAGGAATTTTCATTGTATTTTAATGGGAACTAAACAAAAATATAGATAATACTATAAAAACCAGAAAAGTTTATATAATTTAATGAAAAATTTAAAAAGCTTTAGTTTTGATATTGGAAAATCGATTTCTTTGATTATTTTGATCACAAATCAAGTAATAATCGAAAAAAGTTAATATAATTTGATGAAAAATTTAAAAAGCTTAAGTTTGGATATCGGAAGAATCGATAATCTTCGATTATTTCGATTATTTTGATTACAAATAAAGTAATAATCGAGAAAAGTTAATATAATTTGATGGAAAATTTGAAAAGCTTAAATTTCGATAACGGAAAAATTGATTTTCCTTGATTAAATCGATTATTTTCAACACAAATCTAGTAATAATCGGAAAATATTTAAATTTTAGTGAAATTTCTAGCTTAGTCTTAATACAATTCAGAATTTTCCTTAAATACATGACATAAACATTTTAAAAACCTAAAAGTTAGCTCCTAATTAAGTCCATTAATCTACCAAACCACGGACTAAGTAGAACATATTGGCTTAACATTTAATGACTGCTATTATTCAGACCATTTGACAGTTAAATGTAACTATGAGTTCCCCCAACCTTATGCAGATCCTAGTTGGCTCGCGTAGCTCCAGGAAGAATCCATCGCTGGGCGCATCGGCATCCACCGAGATGCTCTCGCCCTCGATGCGCCAGTACTTGCCGCTGTGCGCCTTCAGATGCACCAGACCCTTCTGGGCGCGCTCCACCAATATGGTCTCATAGGTGGCCTTGTTGCACTCCAGCTTGAGGTTGCCGGGCGTGCGATAGCCCACGAATCCCTGCTCGCACTTGAGCACAAGAATGGGTCTGTCAAAGAACCAAAGTTAGTAGCTGAAGAGGATTAAATATGCGATCGCGGGGAACCTTACCGATTGATCAAGTAAAAGTAGAACTTGGCTATCTCCTCAATGGACTCCGAGGTGGCAAACAGATGCCCGGACCGCTTGGTGGCCAAGAACTTGCCATTGTTGGCCCGGAACGAGAGCGAGCCGTCGCCGTGCCAGATCAGTTCAAACAAGGCATCGGCACACCGCCGATTGCCGGTAGCCTGGATGCCGCCGCCTGCCGAGAGGCACCAGTACCGATCCTGGGTGGTGCGCAGGGCCCAGCGATGTGCCGACCAATCGTACTCCAGCTGGAACGTCTCATTCTCGCCCACCTCATCCTGGTTGGCCGTCACATCGACGCCCTGCTTCACGCTCACATACCGCAAGTTCAGGCCGGCAATGAAGGAGGCCTGCGGCAGCGAGTCCTCCAGCGAGAAGAGCTCGTCCCGGGTCACCGTCGAGGAGCGGGACTTAAGCACCGCCTTCGAGCCAATGGGCGACAAGTACTGGCCCTGGCGATCGCGCAGCGCCAGGTGTCCGCCATGGTATTCGGCGCTGAACAGACAGTCCTCGTTGCACAACACCTGCAGTTTCCCATTGGCGTTCAGATATCTGTGGAATATATTTAGTTAGAATTTTATTTTCACAATTAAATCCTCAGGGAATCTCACTTGTTGTTGCACGTGTGCAGGGCATAGCGTCCGCCCTCCTCGGCACGAAACTCGAGGGTAAACAGCGTATCCTCGCCCCAGGGAATGTTGGCATCCACATGGATCTCATCCTGCGACTCCGAGAGATGCGCGAATCGCTTGCGTCCAATGGAACGCAGATTAACCTGCGGCCGGGCGGCCAAGTGGACCGTCCAGAACTCACTGGCGCCGGGCGTCTTGGCCGTACAGACCAGCTTGTCGGGCGTGCCGCCCAGGAAGTAGCCGCGCGACTCGTTCTTCAGCGCCCAACGGCCGCTGCCGTCCTCGCTGATGCTGATCTGGAAGCGGCTGCCCGCGTCCCGTTCGTCGCTCTCGCACAGCACGTTGCCAAACTGATCGACCGAAAGGTACTTGTTCAGATGAGATCGTAAGTAGATAATACCTGTGGTAAGAGTAAGAAAAACATATAAGTGAGTAAGCATATTTGTGGGAATCTATATAATTTATTTACATTTATTTAAACCTATTATTTTCTGCATATAATGATGGGAATTGTTCCTTCCTAATTACCTTTTATTTTACCGAATTAAAAAGCAAACGAATTCGTTAATCGATGACAATGACAGTATGTAATCGATATTGATCGATAATTTGTCCGATATTAGTTTATTTTCTTAATTACTTAAAGCATTTTATGATTAACTAAACTCGTTACAAGCAGTATAAACTTTGTCCGCATTGATCAATCTTTTCTACATTTTATACTTTCTAACCAAATTAGAGATCATACAAATTCGATTATTAAGGAGAAATAACAGTCGCTTATCCATATTAATCGACAATTGGTAAAGATTTTATTTTATTTCCCTAATTTTTAAAGGCGTTTCAATCTTGAAAATAATCCTAGTAAACTGGATAAACTTTAACTGCGTTGATTAACCTTATTGGCATCTTTTTTACTAAATAAAAGAGCATACTAATTCAATAATCGATGGCAATGACACGCAGTTATGGATATTGATCGACAATTTACCCGATTTTATTTTATTTTCTTAATTACTTAATTGATCCTCATTTTTTACATATTATCCTCCTTTTATACCAAATAAGAGATCACACAAATTCGGTAATCAATGAGGAATAATAGTCGGTTTCCATATTAATCGACATTTAACCGATTTTATCCCGATCCTCGTAAACTGGTCAACTAAAGGATAAACTTTAACTGCATTTATCAACCTTATTACCTTATTTTCTACTAAATAAATGAGAACACAATTTTAACAATCGAAGACAATAACAATAAGTTATCGATAATATGCAGGATTTTATTTTCTTAATTGTTTAAAGCATTTCATGAATAAATTAATTTATTCTAAGCAGCATAAACTTTAACTGCATTAATCAACCTTTTGTAAGTATTAACTTCTTATTTATTTACCAAATTAGAGAGCATACAGCTTCGATAATCAATGGCGATGACATCGATCCTATCGATTTGTGATTTGGCTCGCTCTTCAAACATTTTGAATGCTACCATCTATTAAGCCATTTGCTCCAATCCAAACCAACCGTAACAAGTAATATAAGTCGGGATTCAGTTTCAGTTTGGCTGCCGAGCAAGCAAGAAATTTTCAATTTGGATGAGCTATTTTAATGGCCAACAACGAATGCCGCTGACTTATGGCTTTGGTATTATAGAAAATGTTTATTAATTGCCCAGTGGCAACGACCAGGAGTGGCGGCTAAATAAAAACCAGTTGCTCTTTGCCAGCTTTGCCAGCTTTAATTGTAATTGCTTGCTTCGCCACGGACAAGTCGAGTCCAACTTTAAAGCCAACTCCAAAGCCAAAGCCGAAGCCAAAGCCAAGTCCAGCTCCAAATCCAATTCCAATTCCACTGCAGCCGCAGCCAGCCGCTTGTTGCCTTGATAAATGATGCCAAATTCGTGAGGCGCTTTGTTTTCTACTCTCCCGGCACCGTCAAATTAGTGCAACTGGAATTATCTTTGCCTCAGACCCCCAATGATTTATGTTACGAAAATAAAGCAAAAAAAAAACTAAGAAAAAATCAAGCAAAAATTAAGAAAAAAAGCAAGAAAAAAAGCGAGCAAAAAAGCCAAGAAAAAGACGCCACTAACTGGCCAAGATGATAGTGATTACGCTTGGCAAATGGCTTCGACTCTGCGCCACTTAAGCCCCCGGAGTTGTGGCAACTGGTTGAAATATAAAAAAAAAACTAAACTAACCAACTAACAACTAAATAAAAATAAAAAAAAAATAAATGGCAAAAAATCACTTGCAGTGCGAGGACTGGGATTAACGTCAGCTTATCAGGAATCACAGATAACAGCACCGCATGGATAGTCAATGTAAACGCAAAAGGTGTGTCATCGATTATTCCGATTAAAACGAAATTCGCAATCGTGGGAAGCGGCAGCAGGTGTTATTGGGTAGAAAAAGCAAAACTTATGCTCAAATAAAGTGAAAAATCATAATGAAATAGTGCTACCTTCAGAAATTATTTATAAATAATTTGTTTATCGGAACTATATTCGTGCGATGATATCCCACATTAATTATCGAATTTGTGTGCTATTTAAATTGCTTAAAAAAAAAGTTTAATTTACACAAAAGGTTTAATTAATGCAGTTTAAGTATCCTGCTTAGAAGCAATTAACTTAATCATCAAATTTTTAGAATAATAAAGAAATTAAGAAAAAGTATCGATAACTTTCTATCATTGCCATCGATTAATGAATTTGTATGCTGCCCTAGTTGTTAAAAAAATAGAATGTAAGAGAATGTAGAGCTGAACTCTAGTTTATCCATAAGCTAGCCAGTTTATAAGGAATTATTCCCATTAATAAAAGCAGAATTTGATGCTTTTGCTTAAAAATCGATTTAAAATCGATTAACATCGATTGCTAAAATTATGATTATATATTTTCCAACTTACTTTCACCGGTGTTCGAGGGCTCGAGCGTCCACAGCTGCTTCTTCTTCAGACTGGCGCCATTGGCATTGAGCTTGAACCCAAAGGTCTCAGCGGTCATGTACTTGTGCTGGCCATTAATCACACCGATGGTCCACCAACCCTTCTGTTGATTCTGTGAGATGATGTCCCCGTTGCTGTGGCCCAGCTCGCAGCCCTGGCCGTTCATGGTGCTAATGGGAGCAATCTTGGGGCTGTTTTCCGGACTCCGACTGAAAACAATGCCTGCAAAAAGAAAACAGTAAAAATTAATCAAACAATTTATCGAAAAAGACTTTCTTTGCTAAAAAATAATACCGGGTATTACACAAACAAAAAATAACACTGATTATGCGTTTAATTATGTAAAACTATCCGCTTGATTGATGAACACTTTGTCAAGGCAAGACGAGGCGAGGCAGGAGTCAAAGAAGACTGAAAACTGAAGACTGCGTGCAAGATTTATGTGGAGACGGGACTGAAAGACGGCCTGTCAGACGGGGTCTCCTCCCGGCTCCGTCGTCTGCGGCATGCATGTTGAGTAGCCAGGCGGCAGTGGGTTTCCTTCCATCGCCAGACGACGAGTCAAGTCGAGTCTCCTCTCTCTCTCTCTGTGGATTTGTCTGTGCCCTGGCATTGCCATTCATCGCAACAGGAAATGCAGATAACATTTGCATTACATGGCGACACATGTCGCCGATCCAACCTCACCTCCAGCTGCACCTTCTTGGCCTCCTCTCCATGTGGTTTCTTCAAGCTCCAATAAATTCAAACTCAACAGGCAGCAGTCAGGCTGTCAAAGCATCGATGACACTTCTATCGGGCCTCGGCATCGATAACTGCGAACTGCGATAGATTCGAAAGCATTCGAAGCAGGTGCTTCGGTGGTTTGGGTTGCTTTTTAAACCTGCCTGAAACCACACCTACTGGCAAAGACACTCGCCGAACGTCCTTGGCCATTAATTAGTGGCTACAAATTGCCAACTGAATTGATAAGTTGGAGCATAGCTTTTGGGTTGGAAAACAGATGTTTTTCTGAACCTTATCAGAGATCTTTGTGGTCTGACTTTAAATTAAGTTTGGTTTTAGGCTTTAAAGAACAGGAAAAGCTACATTTTTCTAAGTTGGCAGTGTATGTAGTGCCTTCTAGAGCTGAAAAAACTTTAATATTTATCGATTTAATATTGACTCTTGCCTCAAAAATCATCGATAAGCTTCGATATTATTGTATTTGTAATATAATTGAAGTCATAGACACATTTCAGACGGATTAATAGAAAGAATAATCTATAGAAGTGTATTTCCAAGTGAAAATAAAGATTTAAGTACCAGTAGAGCTGTAGAAACTTCCCTATTTATTGATTTAATATCGAGTTTTTCAAATAAAAACTTCGATAAACATCAATTTAATGATTTTAATAATATTTTTACATTTATTTATAGATCAAATATTCTATAAATATTCCCCAAGATAAGAAGAGTTTTTGAGTACCAGTAGAGCTTGAAAAAATTCGACACTTATCGATTTAATATCGATTTTGCCATAAAAAACCATCGATAAACATAGATATTTTGATTTATACAACATACTTGCAATAATAAACACATTTAAGATTGATTTATAAAAAAATAAATACTTAAGCAGCGTTTGTAAAATATTAAGAAAATTCAAATAGCATTTAATCCTTTTTCTAGAATTTTAAAAACCTAAATATATAATTATATACTTTGTCCAATTAAGCAAAGTGAAGTTTTCTAACTAAACTTTTGCTAATAATCCACATTTAACAAGCTGAAATAACAAAAGATACCCGAGATTAAAGTGCAACACTTAACAACTGATATCCAGTGGATATATAGTATTAAGCAGCTGCAACAATATTTAGACTAGTGCCAAATGCAGCTAAAAGCAAGGCAGGCAGCCAGCACAATCATAAAAATAATAAAAATAGACATAATCAGAGGGAATCAGTAACAATAGTAACAAGAACCACTCATTAGCGTGACGCGTGCCTGCTAATCAGAGCTTATGAATCGCCGGGCCCCGGATGAGTCAACAACTCCCATAAAAAGGCAGCAGCAACGGCAACGGCAGCAGCAGCTAGTAACGCCAAACATAAATTAAGAACGCCGAGAGAAAAAACTTAAATAAATAATAAAACAGAAAAAAAAAGGGAAACAGTCACGGGGGCACAATAATAATAATAAGTAAAGTAAGTGAGGAGGGAAGCAGAAGCAGAGACAGACAAAAGGTGTGTGTATGTTGTGCGAGGAGTTTCCAGGGGAAAATTAAAGGGTGCTGATGATGAGCTTGGGCTGTGGATTTTGCATTCTAATTTCTCAAAAAGGCAAACAGCACAAAGGGGCGATAAACGGCGAAAGAAGACAAAAGCGTGACAGCGACTCCAACGTTTCCATTTTTTTTTTTTTCGACATTTTATTTCTAGGCGTTGGCTCCTGGACGGACACAAAAAAAAAAACTAAAGGCAGAGAAAAAGCCAGGGCCTGGGCGTTGGCTTAAAAGCAAATCGCAGATGGCAGATTAACATCAAATGGAAATGGAAATAAAGAAGGAAAAACGAAACAAAGTTTGCACATATAAAGAAAAAATTACCTAGTAATAAAAAGAAAATATTGCAGGGTTTTATCTCCTTAAAAAGCCATTCTTAAAATTAACTGCCCTACCTTGGCCCTGATTTTCCTTCTTTAATTATTAAACTAATTTAAGTAATGCATGTTTATAACACAATATCTTTTGGATCTTTTGGATCTTGGAAAACATTTCATAATTAATTAACCAAGGCCTCCTTGGCTCCTTTTTTATTATAAACCTAATTTAAGTAATGAAACTCGAAGAAATCTTGCATGTTTTGTGAAGATAATAAGGGAAACTCATGCCTTTTTGACACAACATTAAACTTAATGGTTTCTGGGATTTATTAACTTAATAAAAATATGAACATTACTTTTAAAAGTACTAAATTCATTTTGCAAATTAAAAGAAAATTGTTTTTAGTGTCTCTTTGCCGGATTATCTTGTGGATTTTCAAGAGTCAACGCTCGCTGCAAATGCCGCTTTGTCAGCTTAAAGCTTTTCGCCATTTGTTTTCACGCTAAATGCAATTCGATAGGCGAAAATGTTTGAACAAGTTCGCTGGAAAAATTAATTGTGGCCGTTTAAGCAACCGATTTGCACACACTCTTGGGCAAACGCAAATCATAATTAATTATGCAAACGGGTTGGGGGTTTTTCCTGTGTCTCCGTCTGTCTCTGGCCATCTGCGTGTGTGTTTTGACGTTTCTTTTCGGACCCCAGAGTGACCCCTCTTCGAAGAGAGAGAGAAGATTTCGTCCTCAAACAATTAGACAGAGCAAACACACAACACAGTTAGGCACCGTTTTGTTGCAATTGCAGTGGCAGCAGCAACCTCATCATCATCAACAGCTACACATCTTCAGCCATAGCTATGGTATTATCGTCATTATCATTATTGGGTTGGAGGCACAAGCAAAAGCAGCGCCAATTACTGCAAATGGAGTGCCGGGCATCGCCAAGCGGAACAAATGCAGTCCAACATCTACCCGAACATCCACATCCACATCCACCAGCCATATCCATGTTCGTGTCCATCCCGAGATGCGAGGCCAGAGCCAGGCCCAGAAGCTGTGTTGCCAAGTGGCTCTGGATTCGGCCTTTGTCTGACGTTCTGGCGTTCTGCTTTCTGTCTGCTACCCTGCCTTCGGGGGAGGGTATCCAGACTCAAGGTCAGAGTTGGTCCTACAAGTAACTCATTAGTAATCATTGTGGATGAGTTATTGAGAGTAATAGAGTTTTTATTAATGGCAAATCATGTTAGGAATTTGCACTTGGGAATTATAGTATTATTTAGAAGCTTTGAAGAACTTTCTTAGATAAATTTGATTGCTTTTAAAGGCTAAACTTAATTATAATATTATTTAGAGGCCTTTAGGAAATATCTCAGCAATACTTCATTACTCTTCAAGTTTAAAGGGATGCCGAAACCTACTCCTAACTTGGTTATTTATAATAATAACTTTCTGAATCTTAACATGATGCATTTTAAGGCTATTATATAGAGTTTCCTTAAGTTTCAGATCATTCCAATGACGTTAAACCATTCCTATCACAGAAAAGTGGGGTCCCTAAGGAATTTGCACTCGGAAATTAATCGTTACATAGTAATTTGATTATATTAACATGATATATTTTTAGGCATAGATTACTAACACACTATTACCTAAAAATATTTACTCCTAAAGCCTAAAAAGGGATTCTTAGTCATCTCCTAACTTGGTTATTTATAATGATACCTTTATAAATCTTAGAATGATGCATTTTAAGGCTATAATATAAAGTTTTCTAAAGTTTCAGCTCATTCCAATGACATTAACCCATTGCTATCTTAAAGAAAAGAGGTTTTCAAGGGTATTTCCAGCCTCGATCTTGAGATGTTTCTGGCTTGTCTTGTCTCCTCATTATTATTCTGTTGCTGCTGCTGCTGAGGCTGCTTCTTCTTGTTGCTCTGCTCGCAAATCAATTAAATTACACTATCAATATCGGCGATTGAATGTCGCTGGTGTATACATACATATAGATGCTGGTGTGTGTGGTGTATCTTGGCCTTTATCTCCGCTTTGATATGCGTGTGTGTGTGTGTGAATGTGTGTGGCATTATTAAAACGCAATCTAATTAAATGAAATTGCACACGCACACAGCACCGCTGAGGCATGTGTGTGTGTGCTTTTAGCAAATTACGAAAATGTAAAATATGATGGAAGCTTTATCGCATCCAGCGCGCACCTTTCACCAATTGACGTGTCTCTCCTCCGCCTTTGCTTCGCTCCACTCCCCACTCTCGACTCTTCTAGCCTCTCTCTCTACCCCCTTTTTACCTCTTGCTCTCTCTCCTTTCTCTTCTGCCTCTGCCTCTGTCTCCTCCTCCAACTCCTCTCCTTTTTGACGCCCAACCTGCTTTTATTTTGCGTGTGTTTCGCTCTCATGCGTGGCTGTTGGCTTGTAATGATAACGGTAAAGCTAGCCAGCTAGCTGCCGACTGATAAACGCAGTCGCATCCAAACAATGCGAACAGATCGCGCATCCAAGAAGCTTCCAGCCCCAGCTCCAGCTTCAGCTCTAGTTCCAGGTTTCCAGTGCAGCTGTTTGCCATCTCCACATCTCCGTTTTCGTTCTCCATTTTCATTCTTTATTTCCATTCTTTACATTTTCAGCTATGCCCTCGTATTCCTCTTGGTTTGCTCTTCTTTTGATTCATCTGCTACTGGTTCTTCTTTGATTTATTTTCGTATTACAAATTAATGATGACAACCCTGGGCAAGTTTAGAAACAGCTGATTGGCTTGTCTTTCGACCAGATCTTGGCCCGTTCTTGTCATAATGTCGTTCTTTGAGGACTTCTTCTATTTTATTATATTTTTAATATTTATTAAATAAATTATTTCTTTATTTATTAATAATTATTTATTTAATAACTCTTAAGTGTCTGTTTTTTGTGAATATATTAAAATTAATTAGAGTTCCCTTCTTTTTGAATGTAGTTTCTCAAATTATAATAAACTTTGCTTCAAAACAAATATTAAATTTAATTTCTTCACAAAATGAGTTGCATAAAACGTTATTTAATTTATTTTTCAATGAATACAAAAGCATAAAAGGTTATTTAATCTATTTTTCAATGAATTAAATGCATACAAAAAAGACCAAACAAAGCCCAGACCTATGCTCCGTTTATATTGTACTTGAAGCTGTCACAAGTACCGTCAGTTACATAAATGACAGAAGCCGCTTTTTAAAGCCATTCAGCTGAGGTGGTAAAAGGTGTAAAAGTAACTAATGAGACTTTAACGAGAGAGACGGCTCCAATGAACCTTATTTTCCTTGCCATTATTTTTTGAGCGCAAATAAATCAGTGACAAACGACGAGCCAGCAGCAGACATCGATTGTGCGATTTTCTTCTGCTTTTCCTTTATATATATATATCTCTTTTATAACATTTAATCGTAGAAATATGCTGCAGCATACGGTATATTTTACTGTAATGCACGGCAAATGGAGCAGCAGCAGCGGCAGCGGCGTTCTAAAAATACAGATACAAAGATACTGAGATACACCTAACGAGACGCTAACTGGGGGCTGGCTCAGCGAAGCCTCTCTTCTGCTTCTGCAAGAAAATGAAATAGAAACATTGCCACAGTCAGCGCCTGCTACAGTTAACGATGCGCTCATGTCACCCCACCTGCCTCTGTTGCACCTTCTTCTTCTCACTCTCTCACTCACTCAAGTCAGCCTTCTGACGCACGCGCGCACGCGCTCTCAAGCGTTGCAACTGTGTGTTGCACATTGTGATCCCGTGTGCTGTGGCGTGAGTAGGAGCCGGGGAGGAGAGGAGTGTAGCGGAGTCTTCGTGCCGCGACTTTTATGGCTGTCAAGAATGCGGCGCAACAAACTGAAGGAGCCAAGATAGGCGACAAAGAGAGAGAGGGTAACCGAAAACCTAGACACCCTTTTGGAAAGACCTCACAACAACCTCAGAACAACCCAAGGGGAATTTAGAAATAATCCCCTTTACCAGGGCCAATATCGGTGAAATTTGGTATGTGGTTATTTTATTATATGAAATATATATCAGAATACTCAAAACCATAATTAGTAGGTTTTTTGAAGAAAAATATTAAGGCTCCTTTACTAAGAAAAATATCCCTCTTTAAATATCATTTTGATTTGTTATAGGAAATTAATAAAACCTGAAATTTTGGTATAGGTCAGTTACATAGCAGAACTTCGAGATCTTTAAATAAAGTATAAGCTTGTTAAAGCCATGTTCGGCACACAAATATAATATTTCTGGATCCTCTGACTTAAGATTTAGTTTTCCCTTTATATTGTCCACAAATATTGTGTTTATTATTTTAAATTGAATGTTTGGAGGAGAATTTATAATTATAATAATATCTCAGTCCTATCTCCTGAATCCTCTGACTTAAGAATTAATTTCCCTAATATCCCTTTATTTTATCCACAAATATTGGGAAGTGTTTAGTATTTTTAATTGAATATTGTGAAGAGGGTTTATAATTATAAATATATATTATTTATTAAGCTGTATCTATCGACTGCCTCAGACAAAGATCAAGGCTTAAAGAAAAGCTAGCTTTGAGGAAAGTTAGTTTTCCGCTGCTTGGCCAACTCGCTGGAAACATTATAATGCCGCCTCTGGCCTTAGGGTATATACATCCAATACATGTGGATGGATGGCAGCTTGACTTGAGCGAAAAGATACTCGAAAATGTGAATTGTGGCCAGGGAGTATAGTGAGATGCAAAAGCATTTGCACACACACTGTAGAGCTTGCCTTGGGCCGGCCTGCTGCTATTTATAAAACATTTTGCGGTTGTTTATTTTTTTTTTTTCAACCAAAACAAAGGAAAACAACTTTCTTCATGTTTTGGCGGTGAATTTACATGCTCTTTTCGAACTTTCCTACCAAAGATGTTGATTATTTGTGCAGTTATGCTGGCGCAAAGGCTCTAAAGAATCGATTATGGCCATGGCCAGTTAGGATAATTGCGGACATGATGATGTCGTGATGGCAAATTGTTACATATCCATAATGAAGCCTTACAACAACGGCGACCGAGACCGAGACCGAGACCACAATTCAATTAACAATGAAATCAAGCTATCTTCGGGTCTATAACTGGCGTTCGCTCGATCGTTTGTCACGGCAGCCAAGCCAAGCGAAGTCGAGCCTGACTCTCGAGCCACTCAACTAAAATCGACTCAACTCAGCGGGTCACCTTTCCAATTGTTTTATAATTACCAACCGCAAGCCAATGCTTTAGCTTTAGCTTTTCTTTTACTCTTTCTGTCTTCTTTACTTTAGTTTTTAGTGTTTTGTAGTGAGTAATTTTTCTGCGGCCTTTTGCATTTTTAGAAAGCGCCAAAACAAGTGCAGCGATCAATTATTACGATGATGGCTTTGGCTTTGGCTTTGGCTTGGAAAAAACAAAAAGTAAAAGTCCCCCAACGCTAAGACGTTGAAAATTTGCTCGGCCAAAAATATATAAAACACCGTTAGAACAGCTTAAATTTTCAACTCTAAGAAAGCAACAAAAAAATAGCGATTGTCATGCAAATTCGTTGGGTTCGATGATGATGGCAAACGGAATCCCCAACGGCGCTACCCAAAAATAACAACAAACTGATCTCGCTTTTTACGATGTGCACGGCACGAAAAAAAATACAGAAAGTAAATGAAGAAGAATATCAAAAGTGTTTCGATTCATATTTGGTTACAAACAAGTTTACCGTTTCCCATTTCCAATTAAATCGGAGCTGAGCTCATTTCAGTTTATGATTTTTGGTGATTTTTAATCACGATCAAGAGGAAACATATACAGCCTTCTCTTTTGGGTTTAATAAAATTATTCCTAACTTCTAAGAATGCAAGGAAATTTAAATAGGAGAGAAGTTTAATTTAGTTATAAAAAAATTAAAATTTATTTGTATTGCTTTATAATCTCTTGTCTAAAGCAATGCCTTGAAGTTAAAGGCGATAAATATACTCTTAGAGATGTAAATTGTCTAAAATAAATAAAAATTTTGCTTAGTTTTTACAGCAGTTTGTCGCTGAATTTGTACTTGGGAATTTTAGGTGAAAATCCTGCAATTTCCCATCTCTTTAAATAAGAAAAGGCACTCTTAAAGAAGTAAATTGTCTAAAATAAATAATAATATAATAATAAATCAACATTTAGGTTAGTTTTTACAGCAGTTTGTACAAATCTTTTTCAATATTTCAATTTTCTAAGATAAAATGTCGCTGAATTCGTACTTGGGAATTTTAGGAGCAATTTTTGAAATTTCCAATATATTTAAATAAGAAAAGAAAAGAGACAAGCTAGCAGTTATGCTTAGTTTTTACAGGAGTTTGCCGCTAATTCGTGCTTGGAAATTTTTTGGTGCAATTTATGCAAAAACTTTAAGTTGGTAATATAGTATTTAGATCATTACAAATATAGCTTACATAATTTTCTCAACATTTTTGTCACCGTGTAGGCGATCGTTTCCAGTGCAATTTACAGTTGAGCGACAAGACGACGGACGAACGGCAATCAAAAAATCAAAATCAATAATGAAATGGAGTGATTTCAAATAGAGAAATCAATGAAAGCCACCGAAAAAAGCCAGACCAAAGTGAACACGAAACAAGAGACAAAACGGTTTCGGGTTTTTGCTTTCTTTCGTTTTTTTGTATTTTTGTTATATTTTTCTTTCTTTCGGATTAGACGAGGGAGAAATACAACATCAGAAAATAAACTAAAGAGGGGGATGGTCTGTCTGCAATTAAGTGGAGGTTTGGTTTGGTTTATTGAACGCATCTGTATGGAAACATCTGTGCACGCCAGCAGCAGATACGAATATATATCCGAGTATCTGAGAGTATCTGAGGCAAAACAGCTAACGGTCTCCGTGTTGTGTTGTGGCAACACTGAAATTACCGCTGCTGCGCTCTCGGCGAAGCAGGTAAAATGATTTATGCGCCAATTATGTGGACGCCGACAGCACAGAGAGCGCGGGAAAGTCGACTGGAAAAATCTTCAGAGCGGAGGAAAATAGCCCCCCAACCTGCCCACCAACTCCGCATGCACATTAATAATTTGTTCGCATTTTCAATACATAATAACAATGCGCATAAATATCGTGGAACCGTAGCAAATTGCATAGAGCAGCGGACAAAGCACAGATGCCTCTGGCAAAATACAATAAAAAATGCTGCCCCTTTGCTGGATCAATATTTTTCCATCTTTTCGCCCAAGAATGCTGGGGCCAATCGATTCAAACGAATCTCACTCGCAAAAGGGGGCTGCAACCATTCAATTCTAATTTATTATTATTATTACTATGCAATATTCCAAGTCAAGTGCCGCTGCTCCGAGAGCTACATAAATTTGGAGAATGCATAAATGCTAATTGCATTATGCAGCAACTGCAGGTGATTTGATTTAGTTTTGACTTTGGAAATCAATTTATTTATTTGAAAATGTTGCTGATAGTGGCCTATTTTTATTTAAGGCTTATTACATTTTTGTAAATATTTGTAAATATATTTTAGGCTTAACCAGGATTCTCCTTTTCCTTTAAATATATATTTACCTGTAATTAAATCCTTTAGGGAATATTTGCTTAGAATTAATAGGCATTAAATGTTCTTAAACTAAATAAATAATACAAAAATAATATACCTTCTTAGGCATAGCAAGCACTTGCTTATTAGAATTTTAATTATCTGTATTATAAGCTATAATTTATAACCTTTAAAAAAGCCCACTTAAAACTCAACAGAAAAATATTTTAAAACATATTTTTAACTCCTGCAAAAACCGATATATTTCACATAACATTTCGACTGCTTTTGTATTGATTTATGCCCTCAAACCCATTTTTAACAAGGTAAGTCCCCTTAATTATATAGTTTTTAAAAGTTTTTAAGTTTTTCTTGATATTTTCCAACTTTTTCGTGCAAATTTTCTAGTTTTTTGCTCTCTGTCTAAAATTGCTGGTAAATGGCGCTGGGGTTTTACTTAGAGGTGTCGCCACAAATTCATTTTGTTGCAATTTTTTATCATTTTTTTTGGAGGCGTGTCCATTGGCGCATGCCACACAAGTGCAAGCTGCAGCAGTTGCTGCTGATAAACTTGTTGCAGTTCGCTTGCTGCAAAAACTGAACCATAAAGAAAGACGACAACAACAAAAAGCGCAACCAGATGCCAAAGATGTTTTTGGGTGAAGACCTGGAGGCCACATAGAGCAGCATTGAATCCGAATCGAATTCCCAGTATGAATACGAAGACGCATATGAAACCAACGACCACGAAGTCGACTGCAACTGGTCCAGCTGGTTGTCAAGTGAGACATAAATGCCAGGTTTTTGGGCTCCCAGGTTTGTGTTTTTTGATATTTGAACAGATTAGAAAAGTCGCTTAGCTTCATTCATATTTTGCATAAAATAGATAATTTCCTTGGGGCATGCAACTGATATGGATGCTCTTTTCTCTGAAGCTAAAATAACTGTAAGAATCTAACTAGATTTTGAGGTGGGATCTTTTAAAGTATTTTTACAGAATTTTAAAGTACCTTTTCTAGTATTCAGAAAGGAATTTTGACAAAAAACCTACTCTCCCCCTATGTAATTAGTGGTTCAAGCTTAAATCTTTTTAGATTTTGCGGTAGGTTCTATTATTTTATTTTTAAAGTATTTTTAAGTACTAAAAAAGTATTCTAGGAACGATTTTTAAAAGAAAACCAACTCTCCCCCTATGTAATTAGTGGTTCAAGCTTAAATCATTTTAGATTTTGAAGAAGCTTCTTTTACATTTTTTTAAGAGTATTTTTAAATACTTTTTCTAGTATTCTAGGAAGGATTTTTGAAAGAAAACCAACTCTCCCCCTACGTAATTAGTGGTTCAAGCTTAAATCTTTTTAGATTTTGAGGTAGGTTCTTTTATAAAAGAGTTCTGTAGGTTTTAGAAAGACTGTTTTTAATAGACCTTTTTTTCTGGTGCTGTCCATATGTTATTTACCGTGAGCAGGTAGAGGCTGGGGAAAAAAAAAGGCTGAACTAGACTTTATGGTAGGTTTAAAAAAAAAACCTTTTTAAAAGCTTCAAAGTACATTTTCTAGCATTTTTAAGTAACATTTCACATCTCACACAGAAATCTCTATAATTTATAAAGTAAAATAAATAAACAGAAATCTCTATAATCTAAAAATAAAATTTCACTTAAAAGCAGCTCTTCAACTTAATTGTCTCCAGATAATCCCCGACATTTATTTGTCACATATTATTGTCACTCCATTTATTTTCCCATCCGGGATCGGGTTCGAAGTTCGGTTTCGGGTTCGGGGTTCGGGGTTCCTTCTTCTTCAGATGCAACTTTGTGGCTTTTGTTGATAATTCGCCGCCGCCTCTATAATTATATGCATTTCGGTTTATCGAACGGAAGCTGAGAGTGAGAGAGTGAGAGAAAGACAAGAGACAAGAGGCCAGTGAACCCAATGGGGAATATCATCGGCAGAAAATCAGAGAAGCAAAGCGGCCCCACGAGAGCATATCAATTATTTGTATTGTGAGGCAAGGCGGGAAGCAAGTGCAGTCACGACGACAGACGGGCGCCTCCGTAAATTTCGAAAATCCAGAGATCTCGAAATGCCATGCCCATTTGCATTGATAATGCCACAAGTCGAGGAGTCAACGCGGGCCATTGATATATGGCCCATAAGTGAGTTGAGTCGTTGAGTCGTTTTTTCGAGTTTCGAAAAGGCGAAAAGCCAGAACCCCGAGGAGGCAGTGTGAATCACAAGTAGTTGGGCTTATATATGGAGGGATCCAAGAGAGAGAGAGGGTTAAGGCAGGGCGTGCCGTTGAAAGCGAAACCAGTCAACAAGAAAAGCAGAAAAAAAAGGAGTAACGAGCAGGAACAACAATACGGGGGACATGACTCAGCAGCAACAGCAACAGATACCCAGAGAAACCAGAGAAACCCAGAAAACTTGGAGGAACCAACAAAGAATCCATGCCCCAAAGGGATTACTGCCTGAAATCGGACAAAAGAAGTGGGAATTAAATGGTTCTGATTATAAGTAAATAAGTAAACGGAAAGCGATAATGAGAAGGAAACTGTACTTGCAGATTACCAGCGAACCCATGTAAGCCATTCCCAAGGCGGATATAAATGTTAAATTCGAACAAAGAAGTGCTTGGTAAGTAAATGCTTAAGAAGAAATATTCTTATCGAGTTTATAGGGGTATACATTTCTTCTTACTTATTTTTATACATATTTTACATAGAAATAATCAATCTATATTCCATTTTAAGCCAATCGAACAAAGAAAATTGAGTTATAAGGCGAAGGAAGAAGGAGGCGTATTTGCAGAGTGCATATTTCCACAGGCGATATATGGATTGGATATATAAATAGCTTATCCACTGGCTGGCATTCCGTTCAACCCTAGACATGTGCCCCAACCCTCGGACAGCCGTAAAGTGCGTAAAGTGCGTTCAAGGACAAGCGACAGCTGCAATTGATGACAGATAGAATGGGGGATGGGCATGGGGATGGGTGCTGGCAGTCAGGGTGAGGAGTGAGCTCTGGAGGCGACACAAGACGGGGGTGTAATGCGAGCATATGCAGCCGAAATCCGCAGACAAGTACATAGGCACACACACCCATAAATAAGCGGATATATACAGTTGATGTCAAGATTGTAAGGGAGTTTAAAATAAATAATAAGTTTAAGTTTAAGTTTATAATAAATTGAAATATATTTATTTTTATATCTATTTTTCTATCTATATATCTATTTTTCTTTAAAACATTAAAAAACTGTGTTTAACGTAATTTCAAAATTTTTTACAAAGGTTTCACCATAAGAGCTAAGGAAATTGATAATTTCCATTGAATTTAATGCCAAATTATTGCTAATTTAATTAAGACGCAAGCCTTAGGGTGTTGGCAAATAAAATAGATAAAAACTACTGCAAAATATGGTAAAATCTGCTTTTAAAATAGAAAATTATTTGCACAACCAATATATTCCAGAAATGCAGAATATTTTATACCAAAACATTGACTTTTCCTTCTTTATCTTCTATACCCCCAATGAAAGTTATTATTTTTCCGCCCCCAACTGTCTCTATGTGCTTAGTCTGGAGCTCGCAGACTGTTGCCACAATGGCTTCGGCGAAAACACACCAAGAAGGCGAGAGTCAGAAGAAGTGCCAGCCCCGCAATGGGTGGTAAACGATTGGGGGCTGGGGCTGGGGCTGGGACGGGGGACTCCCCATAAAGGCGGTAGTGTAAGAAGCGGGGTTTCCATTGTCGGTGTACCTGATTTCCGGCGCGCAGCGGAAGCATTCGATTGCCAGGCGACATAAGCATATATAATATACATGCTCGAAGGAAAGATATGGGAGACGTTGCCATTAGCACAATCACAAAACAAAATAAAACGTGACTCAGGTCTCGAGGGGCTATAACTTCTCGAGCGCTCCTGGCATACTAATTGATCCCGAAACACCCCACACCCGCACACCCGCTGAAAGCCGGGGCTAAAATGCAAAATCCTCATTGAAAATTATTGATTTGCCATTTTTACTGGGGTAGGGCAGGATATACGCCGCATCGGGGTGTTGAGGGTGGTGGTGATAATGCTGCTGGTGGTGGGTGTGTGTGTGTGCGAAATGAGGCAGAAACTGCAGGAGAAACCGGAGAACAAAAGGAACACGTATTCCCATGACGTGTCGCCCACCATGGGTTCAAGTCCAAAATCCCAAAAATTGCAATTTTCCAATTGAATGCGATTTCTTCTCTCAAAAAAAAAAAGACTACAGTGGTGACTCAGCCAACGGAACTGGAATAATCACACCATCTTCAGATAACGGAACGTGAGATGCAAATTAAGATAATTCGTGATAATTGAATATAAAGTGTTGGAAAAAAATATATATAATAAAAAGAACAGGCAACTCTGTTTGTAGTAAAATTCTCATATTTTTGGCATTAAATAGGATGTTATTATTAACCAAAAGTATATTCAAGTTTTTGCATATTTTCCAATACTTTTCGGCCACCTCTAGCCTCTGCCTCTGCCGCAGTCGACGTCCTCCGCCAATAAAGCACACGCCCAACGCGCATCCGGACAGAGACACACGGACGACGGGCGGACAGGATAACGGACACAAGGACGAACAAACGGACGGACAGCCAGGAGCGGAAGAAACGGTGGGAAGGGCGTACACAGACACCGGCTGGGATACATACACACACATCCACACACACAATAGCGTATTGGGATGCGTTTGAGAGCGTGGAAACAAAGAAAGGCAAATGCCGAAAGGAGCAGGAGAAAACGTAAACAAGAGCAGCAGCCGCCGACAACAACAACAACAACTAGCCGGGAGAAAGAAAGAAATGACAGCGGCAGCGGCAGCAGAAATATAAAAAAGAAAAACAGTTAGTCGGGATGGATGGGGGAGGGATTTGCACCTTGACTGCGTGTTTATGTCTGTTTATAGTTGAACTTGAATGATTGAAACAAGTCCCCAAAGAGCGGAGAGAAAGAGAGTGCAGAGAGTGGCGAGAGAGAGCGGCTGGCAGGTAAAAAAAGAGCATTGAATGCCAATGTCAAGGCAATTAGCCAGCCGAAAGCCGGTTGGAAAAATCAGCGGCTGAAAAACAATGCCGCAAGGTGGAATGGTAAGGTGGGGTAAGGTGTAGCCAAGCCAGCCAGCCGCTGCCGCCGAAGGAGAGCTCAAAACGAAATGCTAAAGTGAAAAAGATGGGAGAAAAACAGCCAGCGAAGCGAACTGACAACTGCCATAGATTTTATGACTTGCAGACCGGAGTTGAGTCGAGTGGCAGTGGCAGCAGCAGCAGTGGCGTGGCATAGAGTGGAGTAAAACCCGTGGCCATTGGCTTTACACCTGGAAATGGAGCAGCAGCCGGCTTCGCGGTCGCAGCGCTGCTCCCTCCGTCTAATTTGCACGAGAAGATGTCTGCAAATAGAGATGCGAGCGTGAGCCAACTATTCCAACAAGACACGACGCTAACACAAGGATTTCTAATTCGAATTGCATTTGAACTTCCTTTTTTAAACCTAATTGCATATTGAAATGTTAATTATTCCCAATAAAAGAATACTTAGAAAGAAAGATCTAGAAAGTCCCATTCTTGGTTTAAATAGAGAAAATCCTTTTTTATCACACTGAGTTATTTTATTTGCAAGAATAATCGCTTTAATGTTGCCTTGCCTATAGTTCCTTATTTTTTAACTATTATTTTTTACAATTAGCCACAAAAGCCTTATTTTCGTGTCACGACACGCGCTCAACCCTAGTCCCCCGTGGGTTCGAGTGGGGAGACAGGAGGTGAGAGCCATCTTTGGGCAAGGAATTCCACTTACTTTCTTTACGCTGCTCCTTCGCTGCTCTCTTCGGCTTCTGCCTTTACTCGCTTTTCGCTCTTCGATGCTGCGCTGCTTTTGCCGCTACTGCTGCTGCTGCTGCTGCCTTTGTTGTTGTTTTTTTAGATGTCACTTTGCCGCTTGTTTTATAGTATTAGTTAGCGCTGTGTTATCCTGTTTTCGCGTTTTCTATTTTGCACTCGCTCTCTTGTCTCGTCTGCCTTTTAGCCGGTGTTTCTGTGCGTGTGCGTGCGTATGCCGTATGTGTGTGCGTGCGTCTGTCACACCCTTCACTTCCAATTCGAATTTCGGTTTTCGGATTTTCGGTTGTTTTTCGCCAGCTAGATTTCTTCACTCCCTTCACACAGTACAAAAAAAATGAAGAAAAAAACGTAAACAAATCACGATTAGCGGCAAATTAGTATATTGTCAGTTGGGCAAAAGGCTTTGTGTCCGGCTTTTGTGTTTGTTTTATCTTTCGTATGGCAAAAAGGATTTTCACGATTCGATTCGAGATGATTTCTGATTGCAGGTTTCAAGACTGGGCAGAGGCGAGACGCATGCGCGCACAACTGTTCTGTTTTGTTTTGCAGAGACAGAGAACGACCGCTGTCCAAAATATACAGGCACTATTCAGCCAAATTCAAAATTAAAATTTTCAAAAACTTCCTCTGGCTCGCACTTTGTGTTTAATTTTTTGCAAAAATTAAAAATTTTTTTCGAATGCTCGTTTGCACTGGTATTTATAGGCTTCTTGGGTCCACAAGTCCCACATCCCACTTGAGTCCCACAGGTTAAGATCCACAGCTCTCTGACATCAGTGGGGATGAATTCGATGTCAAAGCCGAATGGGCTCTCTCAAAAGCCGAGAGAAAATGAGATCCACAGAAGAGAGCGAGATTAGGCTCCCTCTAACAGTGTTGCCAACTTTTGCTTGAAAAAAAACTGTTTTTGACGGGAAGAACGATAAAATAAAGCCAAACTAACTTTTTAAAGATCTAGTTTTCTGGTTTTTTGTTTTGTTTTTTGTTATTGTAATATTTTTATTCATAATATGCTTATAATTTCTTCGATGTTTAAAGTAGATGTTACTTTTTGATTTTCATGTTTTTATGTATACTTATTTTACAAGCTAGGCGTCACCCGCTGCTTGGAATTTGTCTAAAAAGTGATCAATGTCAGAAATTAGGTATTTTTCTTTAAAATAATATCCCACAAGTAATTCTCTATAATAAAGATGTAACGATTCTTTTGCAACGCTGTCTTTAGCCCTAGTATCGAAGTCATGTCGAGTAATCAGTAATTTTTGTTTCATTGTTGTAAGCATACATTTTGTATCGGAAAAAAAACATTTATTAAAAATAAAAAGATATAAACTTTGCTAGCTAAAGGTCTTTAAATAAGGCAGCTTTGACGGGAAAAAGGAGAATCTGGCAACACTGAAAGAGAGCGAGATTGGGCTCTCTCAAAAGCCGACAGATGGAGAGAGTGAATTAAACCCGTTGCGAGAGAGTTCGCGCTATTGTAATGCCCCGCTGGAGATGGCACTGTTAGTGGGGCAGCCGGTTTCCCGCCATGACTAGTAGAGGCTTTGGAAACTAGCTTGATTTCTGGCTATAATTTCGTTTCATTAAAATATAGCATTAAAGCTTAATATCGTTTGTTTTGTTCAGTATTATGAATATAAATATCAAGGTGACCCTTATATAAGTCTTGAGAGCAGGATATTTTCTCATCAGCACGATAAATAAGCCTGAAGAAAAGCTGTAGAATCGGCACTGACGACAAGAGAGTCGCTTAGCTGCCTCTGTTAGATAACAGCATCAGGCCTATGTTAGCCGACAGCGCTGTAGCAGCTGCACTTGCTGTTAACTTTCGCGCGCAGCTCAAAATCGTAACGTAACGGTGTTTGGGCAAAGGAAATGTGCATAACTTAAGTGCATTGCATACTTAATTGCAGCTGCATCCGAAGGGGCTATGCGAACGGCAAGCAGCTGGCCACCCAAACGACGCGTCCCAGCCGTTTTGCTTGGCTTGCCGAGATTCGGATTCAGATTGAGACTGTGCCGCACGCTCTAATAACTAGCGATGCACTTTAAATGCACTTGCATCTTTATTGGATGTTGCACGTTAGTTTCGGACCTCTGCTGCTCGACGCTCTTAGCTGTTCGGTGTTCGGTGTCGGTGTTCAGTGGGTGTCGAGTTGCTGGATTTCACCAAAATCCTTTAAATCAACACAGCACATGAATATTTATACAGATTTTGGATTTTACAGTTGTTAATCACTGAATGTTGCCGACTCCATCTACGTCTCCGTCTCCATCACCGTCTCCGCTCTTCACGGCTCCTTGGCTGCGAGCAATCTTAAGCGTAGTTAATTATGCGCCGCAAATTAATGTTCGACTGCATGCCAAGTCACTCAATAAAATATCTTGTCTGCTTCGCAATATTTACATTTTAAAACCTCTAACAGCGCGCGCGCGCTGTCATCAGAGTTGTCACCCAAACGGAGTCATTGCTGTTAACATATGTCAACGCGCAGTGTCGCATTTATGCGGAACATGTCCTAAAAATGCCAGCTGCATGTTAATTTTTGAGTTTATTTTGCAACTACAATTGTTATTTTAGTGAATAATATTAGCTTCGTTATTAAATTCAAAAGCAGTTTTCCTTGCAATTAGTTCCCTTAAATAATATTAACAGCTTCACTAGTTCATTTATTTATTTTTTGACATCAATTCAATTAAATAAGTCTTTCTTTAATTTGTAAGAACTAGAATAACGTCAAATACATAAAAACAATTAGAAAACAGTATCCTACTATTATTACTGTCTTGTTATCAAATTCAACAATAAAATTTGACAAGAACGAAGCTTTCACTTGCTTTAAATTTCTTGTTTGTCTTTTGATTAGCTTTCTTTTAACATAGGTTTTTTAATATCAACAGAAAAGAAGAATTAAAAGAATTCCATTATATTCCATCACTTTAATTAAAACGTAAGCGTTTTCTTAAAGCACAAAGTTTTGTTAACCATAACTTTTGTTAACAATAACTTTTGTTAACAATAACTTTGTGTTTTAAGAAAACGCTTACGTTTTAATTAATGTGATGGAATATAATGGAATTCTTTTAATTCTTCTTTTCTGTTAAGTTAAAACAGTTTTAACATAAAGGTCTGTACGCAGATGCTCGAAAAGTGTTCCAAAGCAGTGCGAGAGAGCGAGAGGGTGACTATTGACCTCTCGTTTTGACTCAATGCTTGGGAACACTTTTCGAGCATCTGCGTACTAAGCTTAAACAGAAACATAATGATAATTTATTTCATTTTTCACATAAACCTGTTGTATAATATATTCCTGTAACCTAATTTAAAAATATAAATAACTAAACAATAAAATATATATGAATAAAATTTTACCTTTCGTCCTAGCACGTTTGCATTAAAAAAATACAACCAAAGCAATTAATTCCTATCATTATTATTCTTAGAATCTCTGCTATTTTTGACCCCCTTAATGCAATTGTTTTATTTAAAAGTCAACCAACTTTTTGTCAACGTTTTTAATAACGTATAAACTTTTGGTTCACTTACGTAGTTCGATAACGTTCTTGTTCACTTAAGTGTGACCAGTTTTCGTGGAGGAGAAATTCCGCGCTTTCTCCGACAAATCCCAGCATAATGGCACACTGCACGAACAGTACTTTACCATCACCATTAGAACCAATAACAAAATATTCTTTGACTTTATTAGTTTGTAGTTCATAAGCAAAATTCAAAGTTCGACTCACTAAATTAAGGAGGCTAATATTGCCGTTGCCACGCCCCCACCACTCCTCTCCGCCCCAAAGACTGTCGCAGCAAGTTTCAGAACAACCAAAAAAATAATATAAAGACCAAAATCAACAAAAAATTCTTATTGCAAACGAAAGACTCCGTGAAGAGAGAGAGTGAGAGCGAGAGAACAACAAAAATCAAAATTATCCGTTTGTTCGTAACTACAAAAACAACAAGAGAAAATTTAAATCAAAATTTCTGGTCGGTGGTGCTGTGCTTGAGTGTGTGTTGTGCGGGTGTGTGCGGTGTGTGTGCGGGAGCATATGTGTGTGTGAAGTGCGTGAGGAAGCTGGAGGCGCGTGCATTACAATAATTGCACAAATCCCAAGACAAACGAGGGGCGGGGGTGTCACCAATCAGCGAGAGCGAGCAAGATAGATAGAGAGAGCGAGCGAGCCAGACACGAAACACGGCAGCAACAACAACAACAACGGGCTGTGATTTCTGCCAAAACGCCCACGCACCCGCCCCCGCCCCCTTTTCGCGCCGCAGTTGCCTTGCTCTTCGCACTTCCGTGTTTACCAAATAAACGGGACACAAACCGTGGCAACAACAACAACAACGGGAAGCCAGGGAGAGCAGCAACAAAAACAAACGAAGCGGGGAAGTAAGCGAGAGGCCTACAGGAACTAGGGTCCAAGAGGCTGCCGATACTGGGGCTGCAGAGTAAGCGAGACGGATATGGATATCCTGGAAATGCTGCGCGCCAGCGCCACTGGTACCTTCAACACTCTCTTCTCGGACGCGTGGTGCCTATACGTTTCCCAGCAGATCAGCGCAACGGTAAGTGAACTTCACCCTTTCTTTGTTTATTGTCATACCTAAAGGCGCGGTGAGTCAGTTTAGCGAGCAAGAGAGGGCTGAAGACATGCAGGATAGAAGCTTAAGGAGAAGAGACAGAGACAGCAAGAGGGAACAAGGGTGGATCATGTGGGCGCGATTTCCAGCTGTTTTGGAGAGGACAACAGCTGGGCTGGGTTCTTGTCCAAGCTTAAAGTTTTCTTTGGAAAATTAAGCAACTGATATTCCAATTGTTTAAGTACTGGGAATAACGAATAAATATATTTTCCGTTGAAAGCCATGCTAAGATTGATTACAAATTGGCATTTGCTGATATAGATAAGTGTTCCCAATAAAAGGTAGCCGCAAAAAGAGTGGTAGCCAACCGAAAAACAGATAAAATAAAGGTTCTTAAAATTGTATCTGTGAAATCTGATTTATAGAAAAAGTAAATCAAAAATATTTATGGGAACACCTGTTGAATGTTCGAGAGTGGTTCAGATCCTCGCTAGATGCAGGATTTCTTATTAGCTGCCTTTTTGGTTTGCGTCTCCGCCAGCTGATAAGATCCCACAGTTCCTCTCCCAACAGTAGATACGACGCTCTCCTCTCTCTTGCACGCATCCCCATCTCTTCTCGTCACTTCCGTGTTTTGATTTGATTTCTATTATTTTTTTTGTTACCTTCGGAATTTGTTTGTTTTGTGGCCTTGCATAAAAAAAAAAAAAAACAAAAAGCCTAAAGAAAAGAAGGAGAAAAACAAGCCATCGACTGGCTACAGTAGCCACATGATAAGCACACACGGCCCCTATATATTGATAATGATAGTGTGACCCCGCTGAAAGGCTGATTACACGTCACATAACTACTTACAAACGATTGCTAATCAGAAGCACGTGCAATTGGAAAAGGGAATGGGTTCCGGGGGGGCATGGCTCCCCAAATCAGTTTTGAATAATTCAATTAACCCCTTGGGGCCGCTTCAATTTAGCCGCCGTCCGCCGTCTTGTGACCGCGGCTCTTCTTTTTTCCATTTCGTTTCTCTCTTTCTCTCACTCTGTTGCCATGTCCGATCAGATCCCTCATTTGTAAATCCAATTGGATTGCCGCTAAGAGGGAATGCGTGTGTGGCTTGGGCTTCGGCTTCCAATTCCAATTAGACCAAATGAGCCATGGATGCCAATTGTGTGTGAGAACGATAGCCAATTGGGATTTATGGCGTTTTCTGATAAAAAAAAAGAAAACCTGTTGTAAAAATAAACTGTAAACAAAAACGAGTATCTGCGGCGACAGCAACAATACCAAGAATAATTGCAATCATAAATAAAAGTAACAAACATACAAACGTAGTTTATTTATATGAAAATGCGAGCACAATGCGGAAATTGCAGAAAATAATCAACAACAACAATAGCAGAGTCAGAGTAAAAGATAACTAACAGCAACAACTATTGTTAACCGCCAACACTATTAGGGAACAACAACAACAACAAGAAGAGCGGGGAACAACAAGTGCAGCGTCGTCGTCGCGTCGTTGTCGTCGTCATTTCAATGTCAAAGTTCCTATGAATGTAATACCAAATGCATATGTATCAAAAAGCAACAACAATAACAGCTTTAAGAGGAAAGTCGAATAGTTGAATACTCTCTGGATGTTTGAGATTAATATATTTCAGTAAACCTGATGACAAATCTTAGTCTTTATGCATAACAGCCTCTGTTTAGGGTCATAACAGCACCTTTAGTGCGCACAAAAGTTAGCTTTACGGCTTGTACTCTGCATAACATGGCTTATTTTGGGCATAGCAATCGTTTTTTTTTCTAAAAAATATCTTTTAATGAGTAAAATTGCCTTTTTTCTTATAAAATAATATTAATTACTTATATTGTGCGCATAACAGCTGTATTGTGCGCATAACAGTTGCAAGTAACAGTGCACGATCGCTTATTTTGCACCTAGCAATCATTTTCTTTACAAGAAATAAACAATAGCCTTGTTTTTAAATTTTATAATATTAATAATTAATAAAAGCTGTATTGTTCCAGTAACAGTGCTCGTATATTTAATGTTAAAAATTAGATAATTGAAAAGACTTAAATCAAAAGCATTTCTGCTTTAAGTTTTCAAAAACACAACATCCCCAAACATATTAGAAAAATAATAGCACCTCTCCCTCTAAAGGGTAAAGAACAAACCGAAGAAGCGCACACAGCTGATGAGCTCGATTATACGGGCGTCACACTTTCTGGAATTTAAAGCTTTTTGGGAACATTTACAAGTGTTTCGTGCTGAATAATTCATCAAGATCGGTCTGCTGGATGGGCTTTTGGGTATCGCTTGAATATTGCATTTCCTGAAAACCAAAAAACAAAAAACAAATGGCATGTGTCGGTAAACCCACAACAAGGGGTTTCATCTCTCATATTCATTTTTAAATAGCTATAAATTGGTCTTTAAAAGGGCTTAAAGTTTAATTAGGATCATGGTATCTACATTTCACATACATAATACCGAAAATTATACACATTAAAATCTGTTTCTTTGGGAACTAGCAAGTGTGTTGCCTGAATAATTCATCGAGAGTGGTGTTTGGGTGTCAAAACTTAAAATTCCCTTTGGTCAGGTCTGCCAAGTGAGTGCCAGGGTAAGGTAGGCAGTTCTTAGTTGAGTTTTAATGGATTAGTTTCATAAAAAGTGGAAAGAATTTCTTTATTAAAGGTTTTCCTTGTTTAGGTGAGCAAAAAAAAAAGTTAAATGTTCTACAACTTAGCATTTATGTATATCTTATGGGTATAGTTATGCAAGAGCTTTGTACATATTTTTTTAAAAAATGTTTGTGGAATATTCTAACTTTTTCTATAGCTAAACTTGAGATACATCTTTTTTTTATTGTATTTTCTTTGGTATAGTGAAGTGAAGTCAATCCCTGAAAAAAGTTAACAGTTCTTAGATGAGTTTTCATGATTGGTTTTATAGAAAGTACAAGTAATTCAAGAAAATATATAGTTTTATCAAAGGTTTCCTTTGTTTTTGTGAGCAAAAAAATAAGTTAAAGGTTCTATAAAGCACTTATGATACATATCTTATGGGTATAGGTATTTTAGAGCTTTGATTGAAAATATATAACAGTTTTAAAGTGCTGTAGATATATTTTTTTTAATTTATAGCTATTTTATAGCTTACCAGATATCTTTTAAATATCTTTTAAAGGATTTTCCTATAGCTAAACTTTAGATACAGCTTTTTTTCTGGTATTTTCCTTGGTCTATACCGCACTGTAAGCGCAAAATGCAACCCTGGCAAACTCCCATCTCTGGTCACTGCCACTTGCTTAAGAAATCGATTTAAACTGAGCCGCAAAGATAGGCTAAAGGAAGATTTATCAAGTATAGGGGATTTATGTATAATTCTAAACAATGAGGAAAACTAGAACGACTGCGACTTCGATTGTGATTGTGCTGATGATGATGATAGCGATTGTGCAGATTGTGAGGACTGTGAGGATCATAAATTCAATTAATCTATTTCCAATTATTCCTATTGTGCATTCCCATGTGCTTCCCCACAGATGTACCTGTTCCTGGGCGTGCTCATCCTCACCTTTGTGCTCTTCGCCTGGTGCATATACTTCAAGCGCCTGGCCCGTCTGCGACTGCGCGACGAGATTGCCCGCTCCCTGAGCGCCGTCACCTCCTCGGGCGGCGATCTGCGTGGCCTGCGCTTCCGGAAGCGCGACAAGATGCTCTTCTACGGCCGCCGGATGCTGCGGAAGGTGAAGAACGTGAGCGGTCAGATGTACAGCAGCGGCAAGGGCTACAAGCGGCGAGCCGTGATGCGCTTTGCCCGCCGCATCCTACAGCTGCGACGCGACAATATGCCGCTGGAGATGAGGACGGTAGAGCCGCCGGCGGAGTATCTGGAGGAGACCATCGAGGGCAGCGACCGGGTGCCGCCCGATGCCCTGTACATGCTGCAAAGCATCCGAATCTTTGGGCACTTTGAGAAGCCCGTCTTCCTGCGCCTCTGCAAGCACACGCAGCTGCTGCAGCTGATGGCCGGCGACTATCTGTTCAAGATCACCGATCCCGACGACAGCGTCTACATCGTCCAATCGGGCATGATCAATGTGTACATCTCGAATGCCGATGGCAGCACGCTCTCGTTGAAGACGGTGCGCAAGGGCGAGTCGGTCACGTCGCTGCTCAGCTTCATCGATGTGCTGTCGGGGAATCCCAGCTACTACAAGACGGTCACCGCCAAGGCGATTGAGAAGTCGGTGGTCATTCGATTGCCCATGCAGGTGGGTTCGTAAGCTTAAGGCCTTGAACCCTTGAAAGAAGGAGAGCAGGTGTTCTTTTTCGGTTTCTTCTAATCTTTGCTTTATTCTTTGTATCTTATCTCTGGTTAGGCAAAGATAAGCCCCAAAACATAAGCTTAAATTAAAATATTATCTAAATATAAACAAAGCAACTAATCTAAATTAGTTTATAAAGGGAAAATCTGTATTTTAGGTAGATAAACACTCTTACTGCTTATATTTTCAAGGAGATCTTTGAAAATCTTTAAAAATCTTTAAAAGAAAACAAATTAAAGTACGCTTTGAGTTTAAGCTTCATCTTTAATTCATTAATATAACCTTTTAAGCTGGTTTTAATTTTTAAACCAAATTTTAATACACTTAAAAATCCTAAAGTATATGAAAACCATGGTTGGGCACCAAATTTTGAGCTTGGAGCCTAACAAACATGCCCTTAACATTTTAACATCTTCTTAAAATCGTTAAATAAACCTTTTAAACAGGTTTTAAATTTTAAATTAAATTTGTATAAATAAAATACCGTAAAAGAATATTAAAACCATGGATGGGCACCGAATTTTAGGCTTGGAGCATAAGCTTAACTTTTTAACTCCTTAAATTCATTTATATAACCTATCAATCAGGTTTTAATTTTGAAATCTAATTTTTTGTAATGAAATCACTGTAAAAAATATGAAAACCATGGTTGGGTATCCAATTTTGAGCTTGGAGCATAATCTTAACTTTTGAACTTCTTAAATTTAAGAATATAACCTTTTAAGAAGGTTTTCATTTTTAAAAGAAATTGTTAGACACTAAATAACCCTAATGAAGATTAAAACCATGGCTGGGCACCGAATTTTGATCTTGGAGCCCAACAAAGATAACCTTAACTTTTTAACTCATTTATATAACCTTTCAAGCAGGTTTTAATTTTGAAATCTAATTTTTTGTAATGAAATAACTTTAAAAAATATGAAAACCATGGATGGGCACCGAATTTTGAGCTTGGAGCCAAACAAACATAACCTTAAACTCATAAATAAAGGATTTAAAACTCAATTAAAAACCTTTCTAACCCCTCTTAACTCTCTTTCCCTGCAGGCCTTCGAGGAAGTGTTCCAGGACAACCCAGATGTCATGATTCGCGTCATCCAGGTGATCATGATCCGGCTGCAGCGCGTTCTCTTCACCGCCCTGCGCAACTATCTCGGCCTGAACGCCGAGCTGGTGCAGAATCACATGCGCTACAAGAGCATAGCCATCATCAACTCGCAGTCGTCGCAGACATCG
Organism: Drosophila triauraria; assembly: GCA_014170255.2. Lineage (NCBI taxonomy): Eukaryota > Metazoa > Arthropoda > Insecta > Diptera > Drosophilidae > Drosophila > Drosophila triauraria. The sequence continues at coordinate 1,287,830 of CM024333.1, read as the reverse complement.
CGCCAGACTGCCGCCGGCGGCGGACCAAACCCGGCTACCCAGATGCCACCGCCGGCGCCTCGGGAATCGGGAGCGGGCATCGGAGTACCAGCAGTGGGGCGGGTGCCACCGTCACCGTCGCGTCACTCGCGCGAGGAGCACACCTTGTCCGATCCCAATCCCCATTCCGATGCCAGCCAACAGTCGGGGCCCAACAACAGCGAGGCGCACGGGGATGCACCGAGTGTGGACATGTTCCAGCAGCAGCACCATTCCGTGGGCAATCTGTCTACGCGTCGCGGCTCCATCAGCCAGGGACTGGCCTCGCCCGCCGAAAGCGGGCAGTCGCAGGCGCAGGTGCCGCCCAACCCGGTGGCGCCGTCGATAGACATGCGGCTGGTGCAGTCCTCGGCCGTGGAGAGCATGCGCCGGGAACTGGGCCTGCCCGAGGAGGATGCCCACATCATAGAGCCCTTCGTGGAGGTCCGCGAACTGGAGCCCAATGTCACGCTCATCACCGAGGGCAATGCGGATGATGTGTGCATCTGGTTCGTGATGACGGGCACCCTGGCAGTGTACCAGGGCAACCAGGATGCCACGCGGGCCAAGCCGGACAAGAGCGATATGCTGATACACTTTGTGCATCCCGGCGAGATTGTGGGGGGCTTGGCCATGCTCACAGGCGAGGCGAGTGCGTATACGATCCGGTCGAGGAACAACAGCAGGATAGCCTTTATCCGGCGAGCGGCCATCTATCAGTGAGTATTTGGAAAGCCATGGAAGCCATCTCTAGCTCATCTTTTGCTCTCTCTCTCTCTCTCTAATAGAATCATGAGGCAGCGACCGCGGATTGTGTTAGATCTGGGCAATGGCGTGGTGCGACGCCTATCGCCGCTGGTGCGGCAATGTGATTACGCCTTGGACTGGATATTTCTGGAGTCGGGACGTGCCGTTTATCGGCAGGATGAGAGCAGCGATAGTACCTACATAGTGCTCAGCGGACGCATGCGTTCGGTGATCACGCATCCGAGCGGCAAGAAGGAGATCGTGGGCGAGTACGGCAAGGGCGATCTTGTGGGGATTGTCGAGATGATCACCGAGACGTCACGCACCACGACGGTGATGGCTGTGCGCGACTCGGAGCTGGCCAAGCTGCCCGAGGGCCTGTTCAATGCCATTAAGCTGCGCTACCCCATTGTGGTTACCCGGCTGATTAGCTTCCTTAGCCATCGCTTCCTCGGCTCGATGCAGACGCGCTCGGGCAGCGGGGCGCCGGGCGCGCCCGTTGAGGCCAATCCCGTCACGCACAAGTACTCAACGGTGGCCCTGGTGCCCATCACCGACGAGGTGCCGATGACAACCTTCACCTACGAGCTCTACCATTCACTGTGTGCCATAGGTGCGTATTATATTCCTTAGATTTCTCGCTGCATGAGGCCCTCCGGTAAAGTTATACCCTAAGCTGCTTCCCAAACCTGGAACAAAGTCAGTTTTTAATCCCTTTCTCTCCCTGACAGGCCCCGTTCTCCGCCTAACCTCGGATGTGGTGAGGAAACAGCTTGGCCCCAACATCTTTGAGGCGGCCAATGAGTACCGGCTGACCTCCTGGCTGGCTCAGCAGGAGGATCGCAACATTATAACGCTCTACCAATGCGACAACTCGCTCAGCGCATGGACACAACGTTGCATGCGGCAGGCGGATGTCATCCTTATTGTGGGCCTCGGCGACCGTTCCCATTTGGTGGGCAAGTTTGAGCGGGAGATTGATCGCCTGGCCATGCGCACACAGAAGGAGCTGGTGCTGCTGTATCCGGAGACAACCAATGCCAAGCCTGCGAATACGCTGAGCTGGCTGAATGCCAGGCCCTGGGTGACCAAGCACCATCATGTGCAGTGCGTGAAGCGCATATTTACGCGCAAAAGTCAATATCGCATTGTGAGTTAATTTAGTTTGTAATATTGATTAAGTTGTTATCCTTTAATAGAGTTTAGGTATTACATTTTCCTTGGTTTTAAGCTTAGAGATGATTTTATTATAGGTTTCCCCAAGAGGTATATTCAAAGTCTGTGTATTCTTCCGTAAACTCACTCCTATTTAGTGCACACTCATTCTTAGATGTTAAATATTTATCAGCATTATAAATCCTTGATCTAGAACAGAGTTGGGCACGAAACATAACGGAAAGAGCAACTGAGTAGGTAGACGCCTCCCGAAATTAATAACGGAAAGAGCAGCGAGCTGCTTCCAATGGTTAAGACAATTAATTTTCCGTGGTTTTAAGTTTAGAGATGATTTTATTATAGGTTTCCCCAAGAGGTATATTCAAAGTCCATAAACTCACTCCTATTTAGTGCACACTCATTCTTAGATGTTAGAAATATATCAGCTTATATCTCCCCCATCTAGAGTCATATAGTTCCTGTGATTTCAGTCGCGTTTCCTTATCGCCTTCACTTTATGCCACATTGATTAGTTTAACAAGGGCCACTACATTCAATTAAACTTCCGTGGCACCTAAATGCATGATAAAGATAAACATTATCTGGCAAAACTGCACTCCAAATCATAATCAGTAAAAGTGAGGGGTACGTCTCATAAATAAGCCAATATCTATGTAGTTTACGTACAGATTAGGTATGGATTGTCACGTTTCTGGTTTTCATGACTGACAATATTTAAGGAGATAAGGTAATCAATCTGAATCATTGAATTTTTCCACTATTGTTGTTATATTTTCTATACATTTTAATTAAACATTAAGCCCTCTCCCCTCTCTTCTCTTTTCTCTTCACAGAATGATCTCTATAGTCGCGTCCTGCTGTCCGAACCGAATATGCATTCCGACTTCTCGCGCCTGGCCCGCTGGCTGACGGGCAACTCGATTGGCTTGGTCCTGGGCGGTGGTGGGGCACGTGGTGCCGCTCATATTGGCATGCTGAAGGCCATCCAGGAGGCAGGGATACCCATCGATATGGTGGGCGGCGTGAGCATTGGCGCCCTGATGGGTGCTCTGTGGTGTTCCGAGCGCAACATCACCACCGTCACGCAGAAGGCGCGCGAGTGGTCCAAGGTAGGTGCCTGAGCGGGAGATCTTAGTGTTTCAGGAAGCTCTTGATTCCATTCCCTGAATCTTTCAATTTTTAAATGTATAAAATCTGAAATATAATTTATTTTTAATTATTTTCCGTGCCTGAAATTGCTTTAGAAAATGACAAAATGGTTCCTACAACTGCTGGACCTCACATACCCCATCACATCGATGTTCTCCGGTCGGGAGTTCAACAAGACGATCCACGACACCTTCGGGGATGTGAGCATCGAGGATCTGTGGATACCCTACTTCACGCTGACCACAGACATTACGGCCAGTTGCCATCGCGTTCACACCAATGGTAAGTCAGTCAGTCGATCGCGCTCTTTCTCTCTCTGTCTTTCTTTCTTTCTGTCTCTATCCCGCTATATATCTGTCTCCCTGTCATTGTCTGCCTGTCTCTTTCTATTAGTTATAATAAAGCAGTTAAAATGTCGGCTAAAGGTGTCTTAAACTTAATACATAAATATAAAGAAAGCACTATAAAAAATGAGTCTGTAAAAAATTACCAAAGAGACTTTTTCAATTTTTAAATCATTAAATATTAAATGAATTCCCAAAAGTATCTCTTAATCGATATTACCTGCTCTCTTAAGTATGCTCTGCTTTTTTTCCTTGCTTTATTTCGCCATCTCTCTCTGGTACTTCGATAACTTTTCGGCTCGATAGTATCGATAACAGCTGCTAGCACTTACTTCTATCTCCCTCTGTTTTTGGCTTGCGGTCCCTAATCCTTCAGTAAAAGCCTTAGAACTGAGTGTACATTCACGAAAGAAAAAAAGACAAATTTACACACACCCACACCCGCGCACGTACACACACACACACACGCACACCTCCCATGGCCCGCCAATTATTTTGAAGCATTTTTCTAACACTGGAAATTCCGGAATTATCGACTAGTTATCGGCGCTGCGCTCCCTATCGACTGTGCCGTTATTTTTGTTTATTTTTTCCAAATTTTTGAAACCTTAAAGAACTCAATATTGTTGTCGTTGTTGATGTTGTTGGTTCTCGTTGATGTTGTTTCTCTGCAAAATTTTGGAAGCTTAAGCTTAAGAAAAATAATCGGAAATCTGGGCTTGTGTGCTTTTTGCTAGAGGCTACGCTCCCTTGTAACAAAAAAACTACCCATCGCTGCTCCTCATATCTCATAACGATCCACTTGTGACACTCATCTAGAAGATTTTTAACTCCATATTCCCCGACTTAACCCCGCCATTTGTGAACCTCATTTTAAGTATTCCTTGGTTTATCGTTTTATCTTCTTGTAACCCATAAAGCTCCTTAGTTGGTCGTCTTATAACCCCGACTAGTGGCTCCAAAGTCCTGTAACCCATGTCGCATGTCCCTTGGCTTACCCCCATCATTTTTGTGTTGATCCTCATACCACATCCTTTCGGTGAACACATAAAAAAAAAAAGAAAAACAAGAAAAGATCGCTCAACGCTATTTTCTCTCTCTCAATATATTTTTTCTCTTCTCCCCCCCGCCAAACACACACACACACAACTTACACCCTACACACACCCACCACGACTTATCATTGCTGCTGGCATGTGTGTCTCTGTCTCAGGATCTCTGTGGCGTTACGTACGCTCCTCCATGTCGCTCAGCGGCTACATGCCGCCGCTGTGCGATCCCAAAGATGGGCACCTCCTGCTGGATGGCGGCTATGTGAATAATCTGCCAGGTAATTAGCAATTAGCACATAGAATACGATTTAACCCCAACAAAAAAAAAAAGAAAAGATATTAATACTTTAACCCAACGAGCGTTAATCCAAATCTCACTTTCAATTCCAATCTAGAGCGTGTAACTGTTTTTTTTGGCACAGAAAGAGAGAGCGCGCAGAGTGTTGGAAAGTCCTCTTTGTTCGATCGATCATGCTTGCCTGCGTTCCCTGCTCCCTTCTCCTCCCTCCTTCATTCCACACCATTTGGGGCCCTTAGTTTATAACAAATAATTCCCTTGCCCAACACTGAAATGCTGTGAGTTGTTCCAATCGGAATGTCGTTGTTGTTCCTCTTCTTCGGCCTGGCAATGCTGTTTTCCCTGGCATTTTGAACGGTAAAGCACCCTCTGTCTCATTCCCACTTACACATGACCACACACCCGACACACAGACACAAACAAACAAACACTGAGTGCACAAAGTTTCTTTGGTTTTTCCCTATTTTAACTTATTTTTTGTAGTGTATAGTTGTTGGTATTCCTGAGTTGTTTTCCCCTTCCCTCGTTTTGTTTTTGGCCTTTTCGTTGTCTTTCATTTGTAGTTAGAGCCTTGTAGCAAACCGTTATTTCTACACAAGCAACCGTTATCATCGTCGATAAAATTGTGTCTATCTCTTTATCTCTCTCTCTCTTTTAATCTTTGAAACACACTCACACACGACCTCTCTCTCACACACACACACACAACACACGAACTACAAAAAAAATACAAAAAATATATTAAATTAAAATCCAAAATACCATCCACAATCCGCCGCAATCCACAAAATGTCGCGTTTGTGTCTCGTCGTGTTGTGCCCTTTGCTGTTGTGTGTGTTGTACACCTGTTTTGTCACCTGTGTGTCGCCAAAACAGGACACCTGTGGCGATACTGCCGCGCCAGCATGTCGATTGCCGGCGTCTTTCCGCCATTTTGTGATTATAGCGACGGTCACCTGCTGCTCGACGGCTGCTACACAAACAACGTTCCAGGTAAACAGCATCCACCGACGTCTACAAGTCCACAAGCTTACCATCCACAAACACCAGTTCCAATTCCAAATCCAAGTCCAGTTCCAATCCCAAATTCCCGTTCCAACGCTCTGCGCCCGCCGACTGCGTCCGCTCCAGTTTTGGGAATCGAATTTTTACGAAGAGAGTCCTTTAGAATCTCTATTTTCCGAGCATCTTGAGATTTCCGATTGAAAAATATAGAATTTTATGAATTTATCGATGTCAATCGATAAGTTTATAATTAAAGTATCGAATGGCATTTTAAATTAAATCTTAAGTGGCTCCCTTTTTAGTTCCGTTAAAATTCTCATTGATTTCCAATGGAAAAAAAAGTTTGAATTTATCGAAGTTAATCGATAAGTGTACAATCAAGGAAACGATTGGCATTTGAAATTGAATCTTGAGAATTCCGTTAACATACTAGTCACTTTCGATTGAGAAATATAAAAAAAGTATACATTTATCGATATTAATCGAAAACTAACAATTGGTATTTGAATTTTAAAAGTTTATTTTTACAAAATATATTCGGAATAGGGTGGATTATCTCTTGAGACTCAAGGTGCTCGTAGAAATAATACTGCCAGTGGATCTTATTAAGTTAAAAACGCGAAAATAACACAATTTAATATTGAAACACACAATATAATATAATAATAATAGCTTATAATGAAATCCCTTAACGCTAATGGTATTTTCGCGTTAATATAATGCTCCTGTTTGCGAAATTAGGCCAGAAAATAGGGTTTTGCAGTTAAAATAATATAGTTTTTTGATAAAAAGGCTTATTTCCTTGCTTAATTTTGCAAACTGTACTAACCGCGCTCGTGATACTACCAAAATTACTAACCAAACATATTTGCATTGATCCACAAACACCAACCGCATCCGTATCCGCCACACACACGTCCATATTCCCATATATATATATAATATATAGCCGATGTGATGCACAACCTGGGCGCCGCCCACATCATTGCCATCGACGTGGGTTCCCAGGACGACACCGATCTGACCAACTATGGCGACGACCTGAGCGGCTGGTGGCTGCTCTACAAGAAGTGGAATCCCTTCACATCGCCGGTCAAGGTGCCCGATCTGCCGGACATACAGTCCCGGCTGGCCTACGTCTCCTGTGTCCGCCAGCTGGAGGTGAGTTGTGGGTTTATTAATTATTAATTAATTCATTTCTTTGTCTCCTAAACAGGAAGTGAAAAACTCGGACTACTGCGAGTACATCCGACCGCCGATTGACAAGTACAAGACCCTGGCCTTTGGCAGCTTCGACGAGATCCGGGACGTGGGCTATGTGTTCGGCAAGAACTACTTCGAGAACATGGCCAAGGCGGGGCGGCTGGGACGGTTTAATCAGTGGTTCAACAAGGAGCCACCGAAGCGCGGCAACCATGCCTCCCTCAACGAGTATACGTTCATCGATCTGGCGCAGATCGTGTGCCGGCTGCCGGAGGTATACGCGGTCAACACCGCGGAGCTCTTCAGCGAGGACGAAGACTGTGATGGCTACATCTCGGAGCCAACGACGCTGAATACGGTAGGTTTCGTGATAAGGGAATATATATGGAAATATATAAATAACTATAGCTTTGTTTCCTTGATCAGGATCGTCGACGCATCCAGGTGCCGCGTGCCGGCAACTCGCTGTGCTTCTCCGAGACTGAGATGGACTCCGATGTGGAGATCGATCTGAAGATGGACAAATCCACGCAGGTCACGCCGCGGCCCACGAGCAGCAAGACGAGTATTCACCCCAAGGAAGAGGCTAACCGACATCATCGGTATCACAGGCGCAGGGATGACGAGCCAGCGCCGGCAGCGGAGAGTACACCTCTTGTGTTGGACGGCAGCGAGCAAAGGGTGGCCCTGGAGCAGGGCGAGAACCGGCTGAATAAGGACGCGGACAAGGAGAACCGGAGCAGGGCGAAAAGTGAAACCAAAAACTAGCTAATAGACAGCAGAAACCAATCGAGACCCAAGAAACCCGAGCAACTACTCAATCATCTGAAAAAATCTCTCCAAACCAACTAAGAAAATGGCAATGTGAAGGCGGAAAGGAAAGAGGTTAACCCTAACCCCTTGCCTCTCTCCTCTAGGTTTTATAGCATAGCAACCATGACTTAGGCTTAGCTCTTAGCGTACGAAGATTAACGAAGATTGCCTTGCCACCCCCCCTGCACTCTCTCTCCCTCCAAGTCCACTCACTCACACACACATATTGTAATGGAGGCACAACTTTGTCCACAAAAAACTTTGTATATATATATAGTTATATATTTTTACTGAGGAGCAAAGCCAACTAAGGAAATGGAGACGGAGAGGACTTCCCTGCGAGCCCGCACCCATTTGTTGTAGTCTCCCCCTCCCCCTCCCCCTCCCCCTCTCTCTCTCTCTATATATTATTTTAGTAAATGCAAATTGTTTGTTTTAAAGGCCGGATATATACATATACATATATTTTTTTTTTCTTTTGTAAATGCAAGCAAATAAAGTGAAAAAAACAATTGAAAGTACAAAAAAATAAAAAATAATAAATAAGCTCAGTTGAAACCTCTTTGAATCGATTCAAGAATCCAATCATAGTGGAAGCTGACACTTTTGTGTATTTGCCTAAGCTCGAGTTTGGAGTCTATTAGGGGGAAATCGTCGCGAAGCCGGCGCCTGGGACTCATCTTACAGAGACATCAAGGCGAAACGTGGCATAAATGGCTTTATTCGGGGGACAGATGAGCCAGTTGCCCAGAGCTTTGGATAGTTGCCAGCTCTCTGCCGGCTGCCGGTATTCTCCAAAGAGGTGAGTCCCAGAAACCTTTGAAAAAATCCTATGAAACTTAAGCTGAAAATTAAAGAAAAAATATTGTAGACTACAATATCCAAGGAGTAAATCTCTAGAATATTTAGTGACTTTCTTTTGAAGTTTAAAATCATCTTAAAGCTGCAAGGGAATCAATTTGTATACACTTGCAGAGGGTATCAGAATTTTGCCATGATATTTGTAATCAGTAAAGGTGGCATGTTATACAAATTTACAAACTTTGATATTGTTTTAATTTGACCAACACTTATCGATTTTCACTTCGGGGTACCAAAGTTAAATTCCTTTCTTGTTTGTCCAAAAAAGTTATATATTTCGAATAATTTTCGTAGTCCAGAAAATGCGCGAATTTAAGGTCTTCTTGGGAGCCTCTTATAGCCAAAAAGGGAGTGATAACCAAAAGCCATATATCTTCCGATTTGCCATTAAAATTCGATTTATTTAACATCAAAATATTGGAAAAAATCAGAAAACAAAATTTTGGACGATTTTTGAAAATTTCATAAGGGGTTACATCACCTAAATTGTGAAAAATTGACTAAAAATTAATTTCTAAACGCACTATGCAGTTTTGTTTATTTACTAAAAACTAACATAAAACAGCTTTCAAAGTTGAAATTAAGGCTGTTTTGGCTGAGTTATGATTATTATTAGCTTTGATTTGTAAAAAAAAAGTATCTTTTTTTTTTTGCCAATTTTGGGGTCTTTTTGAGGGCATATTGTGGCCAAAAAGGGAGTGATTGCCTAATGTCATACATATTCAGACTCGCAATTAAAATGTTAATTTAATAATAGTAAAATATTGAAAAAATCATCATTAAAATTGTCAAAAAAAAATTTTTAATTTCTAAACTTAATATGCAGATTTATTAATCGAATAAAAACTAGCACAGAAAAGCTTTCCAAATTGAAATATATGCAATTTTGGCTTAGTTATGCCCTTTCTAAATTAGCAAACTGCAAGGGTATGTAAACTTTGGAAGTTAGCTTCCTTGCTTTTTTTTAAATTGGGATTAAGTGTTGGAAATCCTTTGCCCAAGTGTGACCTGTCTAGGTGCCAGTGTGTACACCTCTCTTTCGGTGTTGCGAAAAAAACAATAATCGCAGTTGCCTTTGCCCCAATTTCGAAATCGAAGTAGGCCAGAAAAAATCCTATCGCACTTGTCAAATTCAACCACATTCGTACGGGGTCCGTATTTTCAGTCGCTTACAAGTTTTCCACATTTGTAGACCTTACTTTTCTTTCAACAAAAAAAATAAAAACTTGTTACTATTGTGGCCCCGGCCAGGCATCAAAATTTGTTTTTCAAGAATTTTCTACAAAGCGACACTGGATTTTCCTTTTTCTTCGTTTTTTAACGAAGAATTTTCATTGTTCGTCGCGTATTCAGTGCTTTTATTGGTGATATTCCTGCTGGCAATGGAGAAGAATTCAATTCGCCAGGCCAGAGGTGAGTACAGTCCCAGTGCAACGAGAGCATCTATTGGAGGTTAAGACATGGCAAAGAATCAAAACTGAGCTTTTTGGTTTTGTTTTTCGAATTTCTTTGCCAGTCTTCTAGTTTTTCTTTGATTTCCAATCAGATTTATGCAAAAACCAGCTCACCTTTTTTATAAAATGAAGGATTCTTCCATTTTGTCTTCCCACAAGAATTCGTAACTTGCATACGAACACACACACACACATTAGCAGTTTGCCAGTCATTCACCTTTCTTCTGCTTTGCATTTGACACTTGACTTGCATGTGTGGAGGCACACATACAAAGTGGTCAGTTTATCCCGTTAGAAGTTTGACAATTCACCTATAGTACGCCTGTATGTGTAATCTACTGTCTTTCTCTTTCCTTTTCTTCATTTTTTTTCGCATCCCAAGCAGGCAAAAATATGGCTCGCGGCGACAAAACCCGTGCTCCCGTGGATGTTTCGCCGGAGAAGCTGCTGATGCGCGACGATCTAGAGCTGGAGAAGCCCAAGCACCACATGGTGGCTTTGAAATCCAAGTATTTGCCCAATTTGAAGGGCCTCGTCTTCCCGAAGTTGGTGTACGAGCAGGCCGAACGCCTGGTGATTACGCCGCTGTTGGCCTACGACCATGATCCCGTTGCCGCCTTGAAGCTGCGCGGCGAGCGTTGTGCCAGCTTCGAGTTGCCCAAGGATATGTTTCCACATGGCGCACCGATATGGAAGATCACATTTCTGCCGGAGCCACTGCTGCCGCTGGGCTTCGATGCCGGCGGCGTCTTCGGAGTTGGCGTCCTGGCTCGTAAGTTCTATCCAACTGGCCTGTTGAGCGCCGATCACAAGGGCCAGACGCCGGCTCTGTTCGTCGGCCATCGCAGCTCGAACTGCATCGTTCACAAGGATGCCCAGGGCCAGGCCCGCGCCCAGTGTCGCCCCAAGCCGCTGACACCGGCTCCGTCGCCGGCACCGGCATACCAGCGCAGCATTGTCAAGCCCAGTGTCGCCGATGCGGCCGACATGAATCGCCGTCTCGTCCGCAACAACATCTCGGTGGCCGAAGTGATCATTATGCCGGCCTTTCCGAAGCCACCGTCGCGCTATCCCAGCGCCGTTCCCGTGCAGATGCAGTACAACATGTACGTGCCGGACCTCAGCCAGGTCATCTTCGCCATGCAGGATGTAAACCGCATCACGGTGGCCATCATCTCGACCGTCCATCAGCCGAATGTCCCGGAGGTGGCCCTCTCCACCATGGGCAGCGAGACCTGTCCGAGATTCGAGCTCCCCACCGATGTCTTTCCGGTGGACACCAATCGCTTGGGCCCGCGCTTCTTGCCGCAGCGTTTCCTCCCCGATTTCTGCGATGCCGGCTGCGTCTTTCCGCCGGGCTCGTTGCCGGACTCCGTGTTCCAGGGCGCCATCCGTACGCGCTTTGATCTGGAGCAGTATCACTATTCCATGACTCCGCCCTTGTTCGTGGGCCGTCGCAGGCAACGCCAGAGCTCCGAGAGGCACACAACCATTAAGATCGAGCCCATTGCCGTCCAGATGGAGAAGATGGCCCTGAAGAACGTATTGAAGCCGCCAGTGCGTGCCGCCCCGGTGGTCCACAGCCGCCCCAAAGGCCCAACCACTATTCCTGCGGGCGCTCAGCGCTCCAACGCGTTCAAGAAGACGGCCGCAGCCGGCAAACCCAAGGGTTTCGTCCTCATTGAATCCGATCACGTGCCGCGTGGTGCCATCCGCACAGATTTCTTTGGCGCCTACCTCATGGGTTGCTTCTTCAAGATCACGCCATGCGATCGCTTCCCAGTTACATTCGGAACGGTGGGCGAGATTCGCTCTACATCAGATGGCATATCTGTGGGCGATTCCACAGAGGATGGCGAGTATCTGGACTTCCAGGACGCCAAGGAGTATCCGCAAGACGACATCGAAACCGATGAGTACGTGGGTCCACAGGACGATATCGAAACCGAAGACTACATGCCCGGTGAAGCCGAAAAGGACGAGGAGTCTGATGATGGCGAGTACGAGGCTGAGGAGTACGATCCCCAGACCGAAGAGATCGAGGATGGAGAGAACCAGACTGACAAGAAGCATGATGGGAAGGCCCAGGATCAGAAGCCCAGCGCCGGAACTTCCAAGACTGTGGCCAAATCCAACCAGAACGGTAATTTCCTTAGTTTCTCCCTGTTTAAACATAAACTTAAATACCTTTCCAGAAACACGTATCGATGATTATGACCTGATGGATCTTTATGATTCCGATTCCACCGAATCTGTGGGCTGCAGCGCCTACAATATCCTGAGCTACTTCACCGTGGACAGCAACCTTGATGACATTGCCGAGGCCGCCGGCAACTTGGACACCGCTCGTTTTGAGGTTATCGTCCATCCATCCGAGCTGCCCGGCATCAATGTGGACATTGCCATCGAGCAGTTCCGCGAGGTGTTGCAGTGCCGCAACGAGATACGCGCCAAGATGGCTGGCAAGGTCAACGCCCATGCCGAGAAGATGGAGGCCGATCGCAAGAATCAGCTTGGGACTCCGGCTCCGGCCGCGCTGACCAAACGTGTGTATCGCAAGCCGTGTTCACATTGCGGCAAGTATCATTAGAAGTGAAGCCAAAGTTTGATCGGAAGCCGTTTATCGTCGCAACGGTTATCGGATATCGATGATCGCGCCTATTTGTTATTATATATATATATATATATACTGAAATCTTTGAATAAAGGTATTATTTTTAATGGTTTCTCAATTTTATTCAGGGGCTTTTCTCGGCTCGTCGTCACTCCCGACTACTGTGTACATATAATTAGCTTTGCGTTTGGGTTTAACTAGAGAGTGTGTGTGTTCCAGGCGGCTGTTAGTGAGGGTGTGTGAGTGTGTGCTGTGCAGTGCCATCTGGCTAATCGTTAATCGGAAATCGTTAATCGTTAATCGAGTAGTTATTTGTTATTAATCTAGGACGCCGAACCGAAACATCTAGATTTGTATAGCTAGCAAAAAAAAAAAATGAGGAAATATCTTTAAATATATATTGATACATATATAATTATACAAGACATAGCTCGCCTTCGGTGTATTTACAATTACTAATAGTATTCAAATATTAATCATATATTTCTCGTGTCTTTTCTCTTAAAAAGGGGAACTCATACGTTAAACTTGATAAACCGATTAATTGCTCTAGAATTACCAATTAAGGGTAGTAGACAACCTTTATCTTTTTTTTTTTAAGCTGAAATCGATTCATTATTTTCCTTTGTTCAATTACAAATAAATTTCACAACTATAGCTAGGGCGTGCCTATCCCCCAAGGGACTGATTTCCGATGAAAGCCATAACTTGCAGTGCAACTTGAGAAAACAACAAAATTCACCTAGCGCTTGCCTTTACCTTGCCACTCTCTCTCTTATTACATAACGTTTTTAATATATATAATAATATAATATATATATAATGTGTGTGTGTATGCAAACTAATTTCTACGCAATTCACAATTCGCTTTTCGTTTATTTGTTGTTTGTGTACTTCTTTTTGCATTAACTTTAGTCATATTTTATATTTATATATATATTAACTATATAATCATTTTATTCATTTTTTACATGCACAATCTCATGAGGCCAAAAAACGTAGACAATTTTGTTAATATATTATCGTGTGTCGTGTGTGTATTGTGTTACTCGTTACTCGTTACTCTTTACTCGTTACTTTTTACTCGCTTTCTTGCTTGCCTTTGCTTTTACCTAAGAAAAAAAAAAAAACCATAGAGTTAAGGACTTAAGACTTAGTTTTAGGGCAGAACACAAAACTAGAGAGACCGACGCGGTGCTTGAATTTCCTCCTCTTTATCCTCCTTACTCGTTCGTGTAGCATATTTGTTATATATTTATTTTATATATATATTTATAAGTCGTACTAGATTTGTTGCTAAATATTTCTGTTTCTGTTCTGTTCTGTTCTGTTCGCTCGACGAGAGATGACCGGAGATTTTCAATAATATTTAGGTTATTTATGTGGCTGTAGTTTCGTATTGTTCGTATTATAAGTATGCTTGTTATATATATATATAAAGGGGTGTGTGTAATATCAATTAATTGCAAGGTGCTTGGGGACCAGGACAAGGACATAGAAACGGTTGCGGTTACGGACGACAGACAGAGATTTCGTGCTTGCTAGAGCTTGCTTGTTTGTTCCTACTCCTCCTAATAAGGAGGAGGATAATTGGAGATTGTGTGTGTGTGGTGAGTGTGTGTCTTCGGAGCTTCGGCTTCGGGTTCGGGTTCGACTAGGCTAGGAGCGTTGCAGCTTCAGTTTCTCTCTTTTAGTTTAGATCTGGCCAACCAGCTCCTGTATGCTGCGCAGTAAATCTTCCATATTTCACAAGAGATCCCGATGGAATACCCAGGTATGTTTTGTGTGAGCAAACTTATGCGACAGCCACTGCGATTCCAGCAGGTTGAACCGATCCTGGCTCAAATACAAGGGTTTGCCGCGCCTGTAATTAAATTTATTATTAAAAACTTTTAATTCTTTTAAGGTTTCAAGGCAGCAAACTCACTTGAGATCGCGATCCTCCTCATCAAAGTCGTCCAGATACAGGGAGCCCCAGAGGCAGGCACGACGGCCGCGTATAACGATGATATACGTCGAGGTGACCACCAAGAAGATGCCAATGCCTCCGCCGCAGGACAGGGTGTGCTGCAGAAAGGGTATTATTAGCTTTTTAATTAAATAAATTCCATTAGAGACTCACCCTCACTGCCTCGCAGCAATCGTTCTCCGCACAACAGTTCTGCTTGAGGCACACAATCGTCCCGCACAGCAGGCAGATGGAGCTCTCCTTTGGCACCTTGTAGCAGTTGAGGCAGGGCCGTTCGTGGTAATACTGCAAAGGAGGAAATCAGGTACCATTTCAAGTTAAAAGCTGCTCCCCAACTCACCGTAAACAAGCGCTCGTACTCGCGCGGCAGTTCCAGGAGCCGCGGCTGCTGCCACAGCGAATGCTGATTGATGAGCACCAATTCCCGCACCGTGTCCGTGGGCGGGCGCACATCCATTAGCTGCTGGCACCAGAACTGCGGCAGCGTCTGCTCGGTGCCGGGTATAAAGCACAGGCCCTTGCTGGCATTGAAGCAGTCCCAGTCCATGGAGTCGGTGACCAGTTCCAGGTAGTAAACCAGGCGGACAAACTCCAGCGGCGGCGCCGATATCTCGGGCATTTCGTGGCGATACAGATGCTGGCGCAGCAGGGCGGCCACACGCAAAAAGGGCAGGCACAGCGTCTGCAGTTGGAGTTCCATGGACTTGAGGTTGACCTCGGACGAGGTGGATGTTGCGGAGGTTGTTGTGACGCCGGAGGAGGTCGAGGCTGCAGCTGAAGCTGAAGCTGCTGCTGCCGCCGAGCTGCTGGTGCTGGGTATGCTGTCTCTTCGCAGATGCGCCAGCTTGTTCGTGTGCCCCAGCACCAGGGCCATGGCCTTGCCCAGCTGCGAGGAGTTGGCCTGCTGCTGCTGCTGCTGCTGGCCCAGGCGACGGCGTGTGTGGGTCGAAGCTGAGGCTTCAGTCTCGGCGGGACTGCTGCTGTCGTTGTCGCTGCTGCTGCCGTAGGTGGCCAATATGTGATCGCACTCGAGATCCGTGAGCGTGACGCACAGCTGGACCACTATTTGGTAGTACAGCAGGTTGTACATCACCTTCACCATGCAGGTAAAGTAGTCTGCCAACGAAAGGAGAGATATAAGCACGGGTTAAGGCAAGGAAATGGGGTTACAACTCACCCTGATCGAGGTGCAGCGGCGCCAGCAGTATAAATTTCAGCAGCAAGGCTATGGGATCGGCCAGGAGGCTGGGGATCAACTCCAGACAGTGTGCCGGCAAGGGTTCCGTATCGCTGACGGGCAGGCCGGCCAGCGAGGCCCAGCTGCTCCAGAGCGGCCACTCGACCAGGACCCGGACATGCACCGACAGCACATGCAGCAGCGGCACAATGCAGTCCCGCTTGGGCTTGTACCGCGTGGCATTCGCCGAGCACAGGGAGCCGCCGCGCTGTATGATCTCCGCCTCCAGGTTGGTGCGCGCTATGGAGGTCACGAAGATGAAGAGCTTGCGGAAGGTGATCGAGGCGCACTTGACCTTGCGCTGGGCTATGTTCGTCATCACCTCCATGGCATGGCCCATGGCCTCCGTTAGCTTTGTGGGCTGCTGAGGGAGGGAAGGGAAAGTAAGACAGGCTTGCCCTCGATTAAGGATCTCTATACTCACCGGTATCGTCTCGTTCTCCTTGATCAGATCGGTGAGGTCGGCCACCAGGCGCTCGAAGGGCTGATTGCCCGACCTTACGAGATGCGTGGGCCTGTCCAGCTGCGGACTTAAGGGCAGCACCGAGTTGGAGAGCTGCCGGCAGACGGGGCAGTAGAACTCGCCGCGATCCTGCACTGGCTGCCGCTGGGTGGTGTACAGCGTCTTGAGGTACGCCTCCAGGCAGCTGAGATGGACGTGGTGGCCGCACGACTGCACATGGACGCCGTTGTCGTAGGCCATGTTATTCGAGAGATACCACGACTCCTCGCCGAACTTCAGGCTAAGCAGCTCCGTGCGCCGTCCGAATTCGGCGGCCAGCCGCGTGGCATGCGCCAGCTGGTACTCGTCCTCCACGTTCAGCGGCAGGGGCAGTCTTTCGGGTATCCGCCGTCGATGGCCCACGATGCCGCTGGACTCGACTAGCACCACCAGACCGATGGGATTCGATTCGGTGCTGGGCGTGGTGCAGTTGCAAATGATGCAGTCGTACTCCTTTTCGCGCGGCTGCTCTTCGTACAGCTCCTCCTCGTCGTCGTCCTCCAGGCCGTAGTCCATGCTGCTGGCTGCCGCCGCCGCTGACTGCATGAACTGCTTCTGCTTGTTGGCAAAGTCCTGCATCATCTTCTGCTGGCGCTCGCGCGCCTTCTTCCGTCGCTCCTCCTTCTCCTTGGTCTCGCGCGCCTTCGCCTCCGCCTGCTTCTCGCGCTGGTTGGGCCAGAGGCGGGCGCGGATCTCGTCGATGCTCAGCGCGCACATCTCGTCCTGCTTGGCGATCTTGCGCAGCAGGTTGCCAATGAAGAAGGGTCCGTCGCCGATGCGGGACGAGGATACATGGATGTTCTTGTAGTTTCGCCTGCTTCCGCCACTGGTGCCTCCGCCACGTCCTCGCTCAGCCAACGCGGTGCTCTCGGCGGCCCCTCTCGAGGTGCTGGCCTCATTGCAGTCCACATCCATGGATGCATCCTCCTCCTCACCCGACGACGACGACGACGCCAGCTCCTCGCCGTCGCTCAGCGAGAAGCTGTCCAGCGTGCCCGAGAGCTGCGAGTGCAGCTTGAGCAGCAGCGAGAGGATGCTCTCGTCCAGATGCAGCTCATCCTTGTTGCTGCTGCCGCCGCCGATGGCAATGTCCACGGAACGCTTGCGCGCTCCGCCAGCCTCGTAGTTCATCCGGCGACCACCGCCGCCTCCGCCGCCAATGCCAATCCCGCCGCCGCTAACGCCCGAGGTGAAGCCCCCGCCGGCGCCCACGCCCAACGCATTCGATGGCACAATGTCCATGTTGACGCTGCTGCTGCTGGGCACGGCCACGGGCTGGACCCGCTGGAAGGGCAGCAGCATGCCGCTGCCCGTGGGCGTGGTCGGCGAGAACATCTCGTTGCTGGCCACATTGTTGCTGGCCGGCGGAGCAGCTCCAGTTCCGGCACCAGTTCCTCCACCGCCTCCCCCGTTGTTCGTCTCGGCGAGCAGAAGATCCCGACGTATGGCCACCTCCATGCCGCTCTCGGGCAGAGTGATCTGCTGCAGTGGAAAGTGGAAGTCGAGCGCGGTGGCGGGACTCATGTCCATGGCATGATCATCGCCATCCCTCAGCAGCTCGTCCTCGTTGCTGTCCTGCCGGATAACCACGCCCGTTTCGGCGACCACCGAGAGATCGGGCGGCAGGGCCACCTCCATGCCGGGCACTCGCATCAGGGCCAGGGCCTCCGAAACGGTCCTTCCTCGCACACCGCCCGCTGAGGCCAATCCTAGGCCTATGCCTGAGCTTAGGCCAGAGCCACCGCCACCTCCGCTGGCGACTCCGCCGCCTGCTCTTGTGGCCTCTTCGCCCTCGGTCTCGGCCTGGCCAATCATGCGCATGGCCTGCTCCGGATCTGCGTCGACATCAAAGTCCAGATCCGAGTAGAACGGGTTGGAACGGTAGCTGGAGGTGACCACCTGGGGGTCGCGCGACTTCAGCGACACCTTCTTGACCATCTGGCGCAGATTGCAGCTGAGATTGTCCGTGGGATAGCACTGAAACAGCTTGGGCGGCTCCTGGCGACCCGAACCGTAGCCGTGATGATGATAACCCGAGCCGCCCGACGACTCAACCATGGCGGCAGCAGCCGCCGGCGGAGCACCGCGGCCACTCGCGCCACTGCCACCCACATCCTCGCTGGTCTCCACGGCAATTTCGAGCAGAAAGACTGCCAGGGCCAGCACATGCTCCGACACATCGCGCGTGTGGACGGCGCGAAAGAAGATCGACAGGATGGTGGAGTGGAACACACGCGAGTTGAGGATGCGGCAGGGATCGCTGAAGGAGCTCGTGGCGGGCAGCGCCTGCGGCAGGCGGAACGGCGGCCATAGATTGCCGCTGGCCGGCATCTTCTCCTTGCTCTTCACATAGTTGGTGAAGCGATCCAGCGAGGACTGGAAGTCGCGACGGTGCACGGCCCGCAGGAGGACGTGCAGCGGATCGTAGTGCTTCTCCCACACCTCGTCGATGGGCGTGAAGAGGCCCTGCTCCAGATTCTCGCTGC
This sequence comes from Drosophila triauraria, assembly GCA_014170255.2. NCBI lineage: Eukaryota > Metazoa > Arthropoda > Insecta > Diptera > Drosophilidae > Drosophila > Drosophila triauraria. The sequence continues at coordinate 1,268,902 of CM024333.1, read as the reverse complement.
CGCTCGACGGCGCCTTGTACACGGACAGCTTCTTGAGGAAGGTCTCAAAGTTCTTGGTGTGCACATTGCCCGACCGCTCCGGCATCAGCTCCAGGAGCTGCGAATGCGTCTTGTTCTCCGTGGAGAGCAGCGCACTAATCTCGATGATGCACTGCGTGGCCTCGTCGTTGCCCAGATTGGTGCGACTCGTGACCAGCGTGGCCAGGAAGGTGAGAAAGCCCTCCAGCATCGACGACTGCTCCGTCTTCTGCGGCTGCTTCAGCGGCGCTGTCTCCAGCCACTGGCCGACGTCGAACAGCTCGATGGTCTTCTGCAGAAAGAAGTATTGCGGCAGGTTGGTGGCACAGATCTGCAGGAAGAACAGATCCATGTCCGCCATCGAGTTGCAGAAGTTCGCCTGGATGTAGGTCATTGCCTGGCCCTTGATCTGCAAGCCGTTGCGCACCCATTTGCCGGCCAAAATCTCGTAGAAGAAGCTCTGAAAATAAAAAAGTTGAATTAGTTTTACATAAAAATGTGTTTAAATCGATCACTAACGAATAAATAACGGCAACTTGGCGAGTGCGATTACCGATTACTAGATTCCGTGACACATTGATGACCGATAGCGCAGCCGCAGAGTCATCGAAACTCGTTTTGGGAATGACAACTCTCTGAGCGGCGCAGCTGATGTGCTCGTCCCGCTCCCACCAATGCTGTGACCTATGTATGCTTGTGCTCTCTCTTCCCCCTGCCACCAAAAAGAACCGTTTGTGACAACGCATAACGCAAAAATAAGAAACAACAAAGAAAGAGAGCGTGTCTGCATGTGTGTGTGTGTGTGCGACAGAGTGTCTGAGTCTGCAAGGGGCAGAAAAAGAAAAACACACAACACAACACATCACATTTCATCTCATTTAATCAATCTCGGAGGCAGCGAGACGAGAGGCAGCGCAGCGGTTCAAATTCGAGCCCCAGAAACCGAGCCAAACTCAACTCTCTGTTGTTTGTGGCGGCCGCATTCGCGTTTCGATTTTCAGCGGGCGCAGTTGCGTGCTAGGCTGTGTGTGTGTGTGTGCGTGGCTGTGTGTAAACAATTCCTGTATAGGCGAAATTTAATCATAATATTTAAGGCGCCCTCATATCACCATCGCCATCGCCACCTCCGATCAGATTCTAAACACAAAAAATCATAGCAAACAAAACGCACACTCGCCGCACTGCCGCCACCCGCCATGATGCAGTTTAGGAAATGGGGACTTCCCCTGCTGCTGGCCACTCTGGTGGCCCTGCAAACACCGACGCCGGCAGAAGCGCTGATCGAGGACGTTCTGGACATCATTCACGTGGTCAAGGAGGTCACCTCCGGAGTGCTCAAGGCCTGGGACATCGTCCAATCCTCGCCACTGGCGGCCAACATAGACTTTCCGCTGATGCGGGAGAAGCAAAAGAAGGTCTTGCAGCGCCTCAAAGAAGTCAGCAAGCAGATAGACCACACCGAAGAGCAGGTGAGTCAGCGCTGAGAGCCACTCTTACTCAACTCTTTTTCCACCCCGGTTTCGATACCCTTGCAGTGGGTAGTAAGCATTATAAATGTAAGAAAGTGGTGGATACAAGCATTTTCATTCATCTTTTCTTATAAACATGATGGTTCCGTATATTTGCTGCTATTTGTTGTATTTACTAGCTCAATTTAAATGTTATTGAACCAAAACTTTCACAGTTAATGTATTTTATGATCAAGCAGCTCACTTTAAAAATTCAGACTAATTGGAAAAGTACATCTGGCGAAAAAGCATAAATTTGTCTTGTAATATCAAGAAACCTTCGTTCTTATAACTTAATATCTGGTATTTTGATACAGATAAATGCCTATAGAGATCTAGTAAAATATGCCTAATTACACCACTGCAAGGGTATCCCAAGACCGGCTCCCTGTACCAATTTTCTCAATTCAAACGCCTAACCTTCTTCTTCGAAATAACCCACTTCAGCACGCTCAATATGTTGCCTTGGCCATCGAATCGGTGACCAGCTACATGCACAATAACGCCCCCATAATGGCCAAGATGAACGATATCACGGATACGATCAACAGGATCTCGTCGCGTTACCAACAGATGCAGAACTATGAAGCCCACAAGGACAAGCTGGAAATGTCCACGCTGATAACATTTGCCGAGTGGACAGTGTCACCGAATGCCCATTCGGTGCACCATCTGATGGATCGGTTGCATCTAACTCTACTCGGAAGCGAGGACAGGGCGAATGCCACATCCAACAACCTGCTCGCCCAACTGGCCACCGCTTACGAGGTAATATAGTCGAGATTTTATGGCTCCAAATTAACCAAAAATAACACCATTAGGGACAGATTTTCTAGTCAAAAGGAAGCATGTTTTAGCATTGATCTTTTAGAAGATCAAAGAAAATAGTGTAAACTACATTTTCTTTGAATCTATGCTTTCCATTGTAGCTGCCCGTTTCGGGGCATTACGTTCCACTGTACTTAATGGTGGCCGGGGATCGTGAATGGGGTGTCAATTTGCGAATCGCTTCCTGCACGGGCTACTAACCCGGAATGAATCACTATCATGATCATGCTCATGCTCTGCTCTGCTCTCCGAGGAATTGGATGCGGGTCTAGACTTGCGACGCAGGGCCTTTGCCTTTAACTTTGGATGAGCATTGTAAACTCGACTTTCCGGTTGCTGCCGCGTCACTTGTTAATTCGGCAAAAGAAAGTCTTTGCAGGGTATTAGTCATCGTCATCATCATCGTGTCGTGGTGGTTGTCGCAAAATAACTGTAAACAAAGCTTGAAACCCAGAGCTTCCACGCACTTAATGCAAAATGCTCGCCAAAAAGAGAGGTTCCCCCTTTTTTTTTTTTGTATCTGTACGAGTGTCTGTGTCTGTGTTTGCATTTGCGTGAGGTCAAAGGTCTGGTGTCAACAAAAGACTGCGGGACATGTTAAACAAAACAAAAATAAAAATAACAAAGCCAGTGGAAATAAAAACAAACGACAGAGGGCAATGCAGCAGTGTCGCCCCCATGCGAAGAGAGCGCATCTCTTTGTTTGTGTGCATTGCGTCAAGGTGGGAGCGAGATGGCCCACGCACTGCAAGGAGAGAGAGAGAAAAAGAGAGCGCGGACAGCTGTTTGCCATACCAATTACACGGGAACAACAACAACAGCAAAGCAACTGTAACACAAACAATGAGAGTGAGAGAGTACAACTTTCTAGTTATCGATTGGTTGCATGTGCCAAAATGATCGCCATATCGATTGGATTGTATAATTAAGTTTGCCAATTGCAGTGTATTATTTAAGTCGCCACAGCCGAGGGAATTCAAGCAAACAAAAAATTTGCTCAATTCGTGATTGCGGGCGAGCTGCTCACCAATACAGATGCGTTCCAAGAATAAACAAAAACAACAATGGGGCACGTAAAAAGAGCTTCCAGTCGTCAGCGGATTCGTACACACACACACACGCACACTCTCAAACGAGCGGAGCTGAGCGAAGCGCTTTAAAACTGAAAAAACTGAAAAAATCACAGTAGCCGACGACCAGCACTCAGAACCACAACACACACAGCAAGAGGCGTGTAAAAAATTATAGGCGAGCGAGCGCGAATTAAAGTAAATCGCAAATAACGCACAATCAGTTTGGGAAAAATTTAAGTGAACGCAAATCCCAAAACGGGACTCGGTGTTGTTGTCCCCAGCAAGCAGTGCCCTGTCCGCCAAACAAGCAGTGCAGGCAGACGACAGGCAGGCGAGCAGGTGGACGCGTGTCGTCTTCTTCTTAACCGCAGAAGAAAGAAGCAGCAGCTTTAAGAGGAACTTCGTAATATCCAGGAAATCCCCTTTATTTTTTATCCGCTGAGCGGATATTACTTATCGTTAATACAAACGCCTCGCACGCCGCTCAAAATGGCGTCGCCTGGTATCGCTGCTAGTAGTGCCCTTGCCTCCGCCGCCGCCGTTCTCTTCTTGGTGATTTGTTGTGGAACGAAATGTGTGGAATCCGCCGCCTCCGATGGCTGGATACATCCGCGCACCCCCCAACTGGAGGTGGATGCCATGCGCACCGAGTACATCGCCTTGGAGCGTGCCCTGTGGGATTATCTGGCCAAGACGGCCAACAGTCAGAATAACAAGGAGACGCAGCTCCGCAAGGTGTTTGACTCGCATCGCGACTTTGACGCCAAGCGCCTGATGGGACGCAACTTTGAGGATCATCGCTACGAGCTGCTCAATCACTACGAGTGGTCGCTGCTGGAACGGGATCTCATTTACATAAGCAAACTGTACGAGGCCTATAAGGTATCAAAGTCGGACACAGAGAGCCTAATCAGAGATTAACTCTATCTCTTATCCCTTTAAATCGCTCAAATAGGACACCTTTAGGAGGCAAAACAACAGCGCCCAACTGGACGAACTGGCTGTGCTGGATCTGACCCGGGAAGTGTTGCGGAATGATAATACCATCTCGATGCCACGCATCCTCGCGGAAATCGAACGAGTGATGGTCCAACAGACGCTCTACTATCGAGCCATGATCGTTAGTTGAACTTAGTACAAGATAGTAACTAAAAGATCAAAGAGATCGTTGGGATAACTAGGAGATATCATTCTTACACCATATCATTATCATATCAAGCTTAAATCACCGAAATCTCTTTTACCAATCTGTTTGGGAGATTTCTAAGGGATTTATAAGCAAGCAGTGCTAGGGAATCTTACACAAATCGCGTTAGGAAATTTAAAAGGAAGCAGTGCTTAGAAATCCCTTCCCCAAATTGCTTTAGGAGATTTCGAAGAGAGATTTAAAAAGAAGCTGTGCTTGGATCTTTGTAATTCCTGAATCTCTTTACCATTTTAAGGCTCAGAAATCTCTATATAGTGAAAACCTAAAGCAATTGCACCTTGAATTTCATGAATAGACCTGAAAGACCCTCAATCTAGAGCCTAAAAATATCCAAAACCTATCTTTAAGTACCCTAAAAACCAGAAACTGCTGACTTACAGTGAAAGCCAAGGACAAGAAAAAGCTATTTTTAACCAATTGTCCAAGTAATCTTCCTTTAAAATCTCCCTGGTTTCATTACTTGATTTTAGTTAATGAAAACTGAATAGGTTCTAAAAAATGTAGCCACGCGATCAGCGCAATTAGCGGCCTTATAATGCATACTATTAATAGTTAAGTAGCGATTTTTACGGCCAGATGTGGGAGCCTAATTAGAGCTAAAAACGAACAAGAGCAGCACATTTTTCTCGTGTTACCCAGAAGGAATGCCTGCCACAGCTGCACAACTGCTGGACATTGGCCATCATATATATCGCTGACATTCCTAATAATTCCATGTTCTTTTCCCCTTGTTGCAGGTGTCCACCAATCAGATATGCAACACCCAGCAGTCGGCCCAGCAGTTTGTGTACTCGCTGTACGCGGACATCGCTCTGACCGAGCTGAAGGCCTACACCATGATGGAGTTCTCGTGGATGATGCTGCGTGTCTACGGCAAGGGCAACTTCACCCAGGAGGCCGAGCTGATGCGCACGGACTACGAGAAGCGTACGGAACGTACGCTGAAGCTGCTCAAGGATGTGATGCTGCGAGCAGATCGCATCGTCTATCGTTGCGATCCGGACAAGCATGTGAGGGGCGTCACCTATGACGAGGTGACGCGCCTGCTGCAGGGCTACATCGAGAACGAGGTGGATCTGAACAATGAGGAGACGTGCCGGGAGACCTGCTCCTTCTACCAGTCCACCCGCAGTGAGGGCTGCTTCAAGGATCTCTACTGTGCCCGCCAGCCCCGGTGCTCGGGTCGCCTGTACAACTGCCAGTTCGTGGACAGCGACATGTGGGTGTGTCCGTCGGCGCAGAACAGCACCAGGCGGTACGAGTATATCGAGTATGAGAATGGACGCGTTCTGGGACAAAGGGCCAGGTGCGTCAGGGGCACCACCAAGGTGGATAGCTGGTGGCGCTACCTGCTGTGGCACTGCAGCTACTGCTTCTGCCTGTGCGACGAGCAGGGCCTCAAGTCGGATCGGTTCTTCAGCTTGCGAGATTCGGTGGCCGATGTGAAGCGTAACAGGTGGGGATTTTCAGGGTCAGAAGGGATGCCCAAGTTCTATTAACTGGTTTGTATTCTTGCAGGGTTGTGACTGGCCTGCGCTTTGTGAAGCTCAACCGCATCTTCCACTTGCAAATCCAGGAGGGCGAACTCCTGCCCCGCGGCGCCATCAATCAGAGCACCTTGGAGTGGAAGCCCGTGGACACGTACAACATCTTTGATCGCGATGTCAAGAAGGGCGTGGACTATCACACGCTGAGCTACGAGAGTCGCACCATCGACCTGGACGACGTCAATACGGACGACAATAGCTTTGTGATTACCGGTGTGCGCTTCAGGGTGGTGGGCACCCACCTCAATCTGGAGGCCTACTACAGCGAGTTCGACTTCAAGACGGGGCAGCTCGTCCAGGTTGAGGGCAACAGCTATTGGAAGTCCAATGACAACACCGATGTCAGCAATAATAGCAAGGAACGCAGGTACGCTTACCCTTTGTCTTCGAAACTTGAAAACGTATAAACTTGGGGAGTTTATTTTGCAGACAAAAGCTGCGCCTGGAGAACGCGGACGTGTCCACGCGTACGATCACACCCTCGATACCTCAGTCGCGCCACAACCAGTACATTGACTTCACCAACACGGGGCTGGACAAGGATGCCGCCCAGAGCACAGTGCCGTTCATTGACATCCAGGACGTGAGCTCGAATCCACCGGTGCCGCTGTCCGGCATTGGTATCTACTACAAGGGACGCAATGGCTATGGCGGCTTTCTGGGCCCCAAGATCATCACGTATGACTTTACGCCTCACGTCCAGGTGCCCAAGAAGAAGTTCTAGAGGGATTTATGGAGATCCCACTTATGTCATAGCTTTCTTAGTTGTACACACCACCTACCAATACACACACAGTTGCGCAGGAGGCGCAAGGAGGCCCAGAGATCGGGACAAGACACGAATATAACTCAAATTATATTGGAATTTAGCCATAAACAAAAAAATAAAGAGAATCTGAATCTGAGCATCCCCCAGAGAACCAAACGCGCAAAAGTCTATTTAATTCTAATTCGAAGGAGGACTCGGACTCACCTGGACCCGCAGCGGATGGATCATCAGCAGTGGCAGCAGATATGGACGCGAGGGCAGGACATCGCTCAGACTGATGCCCATCTTGGTGACCGCCTGGCATACGAAGGCGGCCAGATATCGATGCAAGGGAAAGTGGAACGAGGCCTGCATCATCTCCTCCTGCAAAAGGGAAAGTTATCCTCAGTTATTTTGAATTTTCTAAAGCACTAAACCTCGCACTCACCATCGACAGGTGCGCCTCCATAAAGTATATCGAGTCCAGCCACTCGTGCAGCGTCGTCACACAGTAATTGATGATCTTCTTGGCCAGATGGGCGTGCGTGCCGTCCTGCAGATGGGAGATAATCGACCACATGGGATAGGCACTGGCCTCCAGTTCGCAGGAGAAGGCCGCATAGTAGCTATTCGGCTCGAATTCCACATGCGAGGCCGTCTCCCGCACGTTGACGTTCATGCCCTGGAGCATTTGGAGGAACTGGAACCACATGTCGATGAGGTTGTCGTCCCGCAGAAAGACCAGAGCCACCGATTCGTGCGATAGGACGTTGTTGAAGTCCGAGACTAGCGGCCAATAGCAGTGATCCTTCATCACCTGGCGCGTGCAATCGATGACAAAGTGGAAATTCTTGGAGGGATCTGCAAGGGATGCTGGGATGATTTAGTCAAAGGGAATAAGGAGCGGAGCAAGTGGTAGAGGGAAGCACCCACCATGCAGCGTGTTCTGTATGAGTATCTTGGACATCATTAGCTTCAGACTGATGATCATCACATGCAACAGCGACAGCTCGTTGACCATCTTGAGGGCCAGGCTCTCGTTGGAGAAGAGCTGGACGCTCATGTGCACCACCCGGTTGCTGAGCGTGTCCGGATCGCGGGACATTTCCAGCACGGACGGTATGCGACTGTAGTGCATCACAAAGGTGCGGGTGAGGTGTTCCTACATCAAGGGAGAAGCTCATTAATCCCTGCTCATCAATCCCAGGCTCTCCACTCACCTTGTAGTCCTGATCGGGCAGCATGTTGAGCAGAAAGCATACCAGGGTCTGCGGAAACTCGAACTTGAACGTCCAAAAGATGAACTCCTCGAGCAGCGTGGTGTGGACCAGGTTGTCGCCCAGCGCCGGCAGATCCCTGTACTCATCGGGCGGCTCCGGATTGGGGAATCTGTTCACCGCATCCTCGTACTTCTCCCTGTTGGCCTTCAGGAAGCGTCCGTTGCGCGTGTCCAGGCACGGGGCCTCCATGAAGTAGGCATACACCTCCGGATTGATCAGCGTGCGCGTCATGACCTTGCGCATTATCTCGCCCATGTTGTTCAGATCGATCAGCATGTTGGCGAACTCCTCGCACAGGTACGAGGTCATTGCGTGCACCTGCAGCGAGGTGTCGCTATGCTCCCGGAAATGCTGCAGCAGCCGGAACAGCAGCTTGGGCATTATGGCCTCGGCCACCGCCAGGAGATTGTTTGGCACCGGATCGCGATTCACGCGATTATTGATGCCATGGTCACTGCAGAAGCCCTCCGCCTTCATCACGGAGGTGTCGCCGCAGTCGCAGGCACCGCCCGCCTGGGACAGGAACATGTTGAAGTCGTGGTTCGCATGGTTGCCCTTCTTGAAGCAGTCCCGGCAGATGGACATGCAGGGCGAGATGCCGCAGGTGCGGCACCTGTACGCCACCACATGGGGCACCCACACCAGGCCGCACTTGGCATGGTTGTCATAGCTGCGCACTGCAAAAAGGGACGGAAGGAAGGAAGGAATTCAATTACAAAATAATTAGTGGCGTGTGGCTCAAAGTTAAAACCAAGTTACAAGGCTTAAGTGCTGTGGCTGCATTATTGGTGAACAACAAACAGCCCTTTCAATATTGCAACTAATTGCAAATAATGGGAGCAGGAGGCGCAGGACCCATTATTAACCGCAAACAGTTTGCAAAGCTCCCAGGGTTTATGTGAGTGCGTTGTCATCTTGCTCAAAACTATTGGTCAAGTAATGTGGAATACCTATACCTAACTAGTACTTAGCCCCCGGATTCATTATACTTTTAAATGAGACACGTATGTAGTCTCTTCGGTTCCCAATGAAGGATACTTTTGCGTAACTGTCGTTCAAGGATTTGAATCAATGGATTATTCATATGCAATGGAATTTTCCACTTCAAACTAATGTGCAAACAGAGAAATGCATGTGGGTTTGCCTATGAAAAGGTAATAAATGTTTTTCAAAGGAGTTTTCCCAAAGTTAAACAAGGTTTAAACTAAGTTTGTATATAAATAATCTCCCATTAATGTTTTACAGTGTAACTCGTGCTATATAATGATCACCCCTAAGTTTTATTAGTTCAGAGTATTATTAGAGGCCTGTAACTATTAAGTTTACGATTAAGGTAAAGCTTTAAATTTAAGTTACTAAGCATGAAGCTATTACAGCTTTTTTGAATGAGAAAAAATATTATTTCTGTAATTTCCGAACCTTAAATTAATCATTCTAGACAGATTTTCCCATTCCTAATCCTCGAATTAATCGCTGCTGTGTGTTAAATCGATTGAGATTTTTGCCTGACCACCTGTAAATTGGCGAGCGATAACTTATCGCGAGGTTAATCGAAAAAAAAAAAAAAAACCCGTCGAGGCCAGCTGTTTTTGGCCGCCTTGCTTTTACGTTTGCCATTGGTACTGCTATTGATTTGATTGAGTTCCAAAAATAAAATGATGCACTCATTGCTTAGTTAGATTCGCTTGTTGCGTGACTCTTAGCTTTTGTCTTCGGCCTGGCGCTGCGTTTTGGACCTTGTTGGCTGAAAAGGTCAACGTCGACCGCAAGCGGAAGGAAATCAGTCGAGAACGACAAACAACAACAACATGGCAGTGGTAGTGCAGCGAAAAGTTGATTGACAATTTTGTAAATGGCGATCGATCGTCAGCCAAGTTGGCAACTCTCCGTCGCTCTCTCTCTCGCTCCCCTTAGTGGCCCCCATCTAGCCATCCCCCTCTAACTGAGAACTTTTGGACAAGGTTCAGTGAAATCGAACGAATCAAATCAAAGAGTGAGTGGGAGCAAGGGAGCGGAAGAATGGGTTGGGGTGGGTGGCATAGACAGTGCATGAGAACGGAAAGAAGAGGTGCTGCACACACTCTCGCATAACATAACGGTCTTAGTCGGTCGGTCAATTGCCGATGACAGCTTACAGTGGGCCGCACTCCACACACACACTCACACATTGCACACCGCACCCACTGTGCGTGAATTGGTGGCGTGTTTTGTCAAATCAACAACAATGACGACGGTCAATAAACTTTTGCAGCAAAGCATTAATTTCATGTGCAATTTTGCAATTGTTTTCTATGTAAAAGGCCATCCAGCATTAAGTGGTGACAAAAGGTGCCATGCGAACCAAACAAGTGGCAGTGCATTGTATGAAGGTGTGCGTCCGTTTTTTTTTTGTTTTTGGGGCGGATGCTGCGGAAACATTTATTACGCAAGGCGAACAGCTGACACACAGGCACAAGGTGCAAGTTGCATTCCACTGTGCGTGAGCGGTTGTACGTGTTTGCCAGCCTCTGTCTGTGTGAGCTGACAAGTGGGACAAAACGAGAACGGCAACCATAAACGATAAAAGCCACTTTGGCGACATACGCAGCCTGGCACAAGAAATAAGTAGTAATCATAAAAAGTATGCACAAATACGGCACACACAGCATGGCAGATAGATGAGCAGTTGAGATTAAATTGGGCTAAAGTTGACTCCCCTAATCAGTGTGTGAGTGAGTGCGCTTGATTGCTGTTGCCATGGTGGTGCACTCGCACCGTACTCTTCACGCTACCTTGCACCTTGCTGTTATTATGCTCTCTCACTCTCCCGCTCCCACACCCTTTGCCTTGCGTGCCCTACAACCATTTCATACACACACACACACACACATACATATACAGCGCACAGGTATCTCGCACTCACACTTGCAGCGTTTCAGGGGCAACGGACTTGCTGCGATCAGCTGGTCGCGATAGAAATGCAACATATATCGATAAATCGCATGGCGAAAAAGTGGAACTCGAACTCGAACTCAATTCTGTTTTGGTGGTTTTTGCTTACCTATTTTAACAAACTCCTGCGGCGTTCGCCCGCCGGCAATTAGCCACCGAATCCACTCGATGTTGTCCGGATTATCGATGGCCGTGCCCGGATTAAACAGGGTGTCCATTATTGAGTCGAGATCGGGCGTGGGTCCGCCGCGGCAGCACTCTGTGTTGATCAAGGCGGCCACCTCCTTGCGGCTGCGCAGACTAAATGAGGAGGCGCCAAAGAAGAAGCTGGCCTTGGCACCCGCATCGCCACCAGTGGCTCCCGATCCGGATCCCGTTCCTGAGCCGGCTGTTGATGCTGCCGCTGCTGCGGATGTTGCTCGTGGCGGCGGCGGTGGCGGTGTTGTGGCCGCTACACTAGAGTCCCAGTCATGGAACGGGGAATGCGAGTTGCTTGTGGCGCTGGTGGCCATGCTGGCTCCGGCTACAGCTGCTGCAGCGGCCACGGCAGATGCACCGGACCCTGCGCCGCCGCCAGTGTTGCGCGGTGTGGCGTTGATGCTGGTCCCCACCACGGCTATGGGAACATTACTGTGGGGCAGCACATAGACGGAGGACAGGTCCACATCGGAGGCATCTGCGTCCTCCTCGTCCTCATTGTCGTCCTGCTGCATGGCCTCGCGCGTCCGCTCTGCCACTTCTTCGTCCTCGATGCTGATATCGGCATTGGACAGGTTCTCATCCTCGTCCATGGCTCAGGATGTGAAATGAGGCTGCACCGCCTGACACTGCGTTTGGTTTTTGGTTTTTGTTTGGTGACGTCGCCGCGGCTGCTGGGATTCGGTTCTGGAATTCTGCTTCTGCGTTTTTTCTACGCTTCTTTCTGGGGGTTTTAAACAAGTTTTCTTTTTCGGCTGCCGCCGCCGACTGCGACTGCTGCTGCTTCTGCTTCTGCTGCTGTTGCTGCTGCTGCTGCTAGTCGCTTCTTCTTGCCGAGCACTGACTGTGTGTGATTTCTATACTTTTTGTTTATTGGGGAATCTCGCGCTGCGTTGCGTTTTGTATTATAAATTTTGGGGGGGAACTATTCCTGGGATCACTAAGAGACTGTGTGTTTGGTGATTCGCAGAGACATTGACGATACGACGAGGAAACGGATAATTTCACAACACCAAAACACTCGTATCTTGACTCTCAGCTCAGTGTGGACTCAGCTCCGACATCTCCACTACGTTCTACTGCTGCTGCTGCCTTGGCTCTGGCTCTGCTACTGCTCGGCTGCTCGGTTGCTCGGTTTGATTGACGTGACGTCGCCCGCCCGGCCAGCTATATCCCATCGTCCGTACCCGGACTGTGCTTGCTCCTTGCCGGCCGCCAATTGTTTCCCTCAATAATTTCGATGGCTGCGCCTTGGATTTCGGTTTAGTTTGCTTTGCTTTGCTTTTCACGCTGTTTCATCCGCGAGTCTTGCGAATAAGAGATACGCACACATACTCGCGTCGTGGGCCACACACACATACACACGCGCGCGGGGCACACACACCGTACACACACGCACACTGGCAAGTGTGGCCAAATATATTATTCGTGCATTGAACTCGCCAATTACACCTTTATTTGCACTAAGTCCGCTAATCTGTGGCCCTCCTTGGAGGCTAACTAATGTCCGTGGTCCTCTAGCAGCCCGTGTGACCGCCGATTCGATTCCGAACACTTTTAATCCTAGCAATTTCGATTTGCTTTGCTCCACGAATCCACGAATCAGAGGCCAGTGTTGCCAGATGAAAATTTAGCTTTCCCCCTAAAAAATCTCAAAGAGTCTATATTTCCCCCTAAAAAATCCAGTCTTCCCCCTAAATTTAAAAAAACTATTAATTTCAAATAATTAAGAGAAGAAATATCTTATTATGACGTCGGAATGTTGCAAAGCGAAAAAATGTCGGTGGAATAACAGTTCCACGTATTTTAAAAATTATAGTAATTTATATATTATATATAAACTTTACATTAATTAAATATAATATAAGTAGTATTAATAAAAATTAATTAATTAATACAAAGTAGAGCTGCAAAACTATCGATGGTGGCGCCATCGGCACGCGTTCGATGTTTCCTCGACTATCGAGTATTCGATACTACCGATAGTTTTGGAAATTGCTTATAAATTAAAAATATATCAGTTAAAATAAAGAATTTGAAATCAATTAGTTAATTAATTAGTTATGGGTTTCAAAACGAATTTAATTATTTACACTTCTTTACATTTTTATGGATAAATTGCTTAAAAAATACCAATCGATTGTTTCCTTATTTTACGACTAAAAATTATTGGTTCTACGTGTTTTAATAATTGAGTTTATAACATTTTAAATTTAGTCCACCTAAGCTCAATATACTTGTAAGACTAAAATAAGCAACAAAAAAATATTGGCAAGACCACAATAACCCAATTATCGCTGACATTTGTTGGTCAGGCTGAGGTGGTTGTTGGCTTTTAGCAGCCATTATAATATTAATTTGCATTAAATAGTGTATATAATCAGTTCTTAAGTTAAATTTTAAAATATTTCAGACATTGACCATCAAGCCGATCTCTTTAAAAATCATTGTTTTCAAGGTCTTTAAATTTTATGGACAAATTAAAGCTAAAAATAATCATAACTCACCCAAAACAGACTTAATTTCAACTTGGAAAGCTGTTTTATGTTCGTTCTTTGTAAATAAATAAATCTACACACTGCGTTTAGAAATTAAAAATAAATAATTTTTTGTCAATTTTTGACAATTTTTATGATGTAACCCCTTATGAAATTTTCAAAAATCGGCCAAAATTGATTTTTCAAAATTTTTCAATATTTTACTATTATTAAATTGAGATTTTAATTGCCAGTCTGGAAATGTATGACATTTGGCAATCACTCGCTTTTTGGTTATAATATGTCCTCAAAAAGACCCAAAAATTGGCCAAATATTCTATGGACCTTAAGTCTATGTCTATCGGAATTTGTATACCCTTGCATAAGGTATATTTTCTCATATGGATACGAACGAAATACCAGACGAACAGAAACACCAGATAGAGGATGACACTCTCTGCGATTAAAGTTAATATTACATTTTTAAGCCGGAGAAATTCCAAAAGAGAGAGAACCATAGAGATCCCAAAATGATTATAAAAAAGTTAGTCGAAGAGTTTAGCGTATACCAGTTGCCATTGAATGGCCTGTTTCTGGAGAGGATCAGTCCCTGCCGGCTGTAATTGGCCAGTTTCTAGAGAGGATCAGGTCCTCCCGGCTGTAAATGGCCAGTTTCTGGAGAGGATCAGGCTGAAAACCGCCTGTACCGGGGTTGTATATACCAGGCGAACAGAAACAATAGGTAGAGGATAGCTCATTCTGCCCTTAAAATTAATATAACACTTTTAGGCCAGAGAATTTCCAAAGAGAGAGAGAGCAGAGAAATCCAAAACAGAGAGAGAGAGAGATCCCTGTCATAAAGATAGCCTGAGAGTACAGCTTCTACCAGCTGCCATTTCTGCTCGCCCGGTATTTCATTCTCACCGATGGGGAAATTGGTTAGAAATTTGATGCAAATTGGAAGGAAAACACCACTGTTTGGGGTTTCAGGTACCAGGCGAACAGAAATAGTAGAAAGAGGATGACTTCTTCTGCGCTTAAAGTTAATAGAACAGTTTTAAGCCAGAGAGTGCCCAAAGAGAAAGACAGCAGAGAAATTCCAAAGAGGGAGAGAGTGCCAGAGAGATCCAATAACTTTTATAATAAATTTTGGCTGAGCATTGAGTCTCCACCACCTGCCATTTCTGTGACTTCTCTCATCCTCTATCTAGTATTTCTGTTCGCCTGGTACCTGAAACCCCAAACAGTGGCGTTTTCTTTCCAATTTGCATCAAATTTCCAGCTAGTTTCCCCATCGGTGAGAATGAAATACCAGGCGAGCAGAAATGGCAGCTGGTAGAAGCTGTACTCTCAGGCTATCTTTATGACAGGGATCTCTCTCTCTCTCTCTCTTTTGGATTTCTCTGCTCTCTCTCTCTCGTTGGAAATTCTCTGGCCTAAAAGTGTTATATTAATTTTAAGGGCAGAAGAAGATATCCTTTATCTATTGTTTCTGTTTGCCTGGTGTATGTAACCACTGTACAGGCGGTTTTCAGCCTGATCCTCACCAGAAACTGGCCATTTACAGCCGGTAGAGCCTGGTCCTCTCCAGAAACTGGCCATTTACAGCCGGCAGGACCTGATCCTCTCCAGAAACTGGCCATTTACAGCCGGCAGAGACTGATCCTCTCCAGAAACAGGCCATTTAATGGCAACTGGTAGACGCTGAAGTCTTGGCCTAGTTTTTTTATAATAGTTTTGGGAGCTCTACGGCTCTCTCTTACTCTCTTTTGGGATCTCTCTGCCTTAAAAATATTATATTTATTTTAATCAAAGAGAAAGTCAGCCTCTATCTGGTGTTTCTGTTCGTCTGGTATTTCGTTCGTATCCATGACATATAACAGCTTTTCGAGTTGAAATTAAGGCTCTTTTAGCTGAGTTGATTATTTTTAGCTTTGATTTGTAAAAAAAAATTACCAATTTGATTAACCCAAAAATGTGCCAATTCTTGGCTCTTTTTGAGGGCATATTATGGCCAAAAATATCGATGATATATCCAATCTGGTATTGAATTGATTTCAATTATTAAATAAATTTTCGCGAATCCGATTTCTGCTACGGTTTTCCGCCAACAATTCGAATTTCAGCTGTATCGAGTACGGTAATGGGCCATCGATAACACCTGCGATATCACAGAAAGCAAACACATATTAAATCCACTTTCAACTTTTATTTCTACATTTATGCTGATTTTATAGATTTATAGAAAAACTAACGCAGCAGAACAATGGGGGTTCACACTCTAGAGACGACGACCACGGCGACCGCCCTTCCTGCGGGTGGAGTCCGATGGGATGGGAGTCACATCCTCGATGCGTCCGATCTTCATCGAAGAACGGGCCAGAGCGCGCAGAGCGGACTGGGCGCCGGGTCCAGGGGTCTTGGTCTTGTTGCCGCCGGTGGCGCGCAACTTGATGTGCAGAGCGGTGATACCCAGCAGCTTGCACTTCTCAGCCACATCCTGAAGGGAAAATCACCAGATTAGTAATAGTTCCAAGGGACGATTCCGGCTCCAATGCCTCTGCTTACCTGGGCAGCCAACATAGCGGCGTAGGGAGAAGCCTCATCACGATCAGCCTTCACCTTCATGCCGCCGGTGACACGAGCAATGGTTTCGCGGCCAGACAGATCCGTGACATGGACGAAGGTGTCGTTGAAGCTGGCGTAGATGTGGGCCACGCCGAAGACGATCTCGCCATCGCGGACCTGGGGTCCCAGCTGGACCTGGACTTCCTCCTTCTGAACTTTAGCCTTCCTGGGTGCCATTGTGTGGTGTCTGCTCGTGTATAAGCAACTAAAATTGAAAGCAATCACTCGTCAGTCACCGGCTCACAAAACAACAACAACAACTATTCCCGGGCACCACAAACAAACAAAAAATAGAAAAACAATTCAGCCGCATCCGCACCGTGCCGTCGAATATTCCCATTTTGGGTGGCTTATTTGCGTAGTCAGTCGATTGCACTAGCTGTTGCATGTTTCCGTTTGTGGCGCCCGATTCGCAAATTGCAATATTTTCACACAAAAAAAAAAAGTAATGGGGGAGAAGACCGAGAACGAACCAATTGCTTGAACCGGATACGAAAAAAGAAAGCAAAAACACAGCTGGTGAGCCGATAGTTATCGCAGCAGGGTTGCATAGACGGACGGACAATCGATAACTTGCACGCGACGTTTGGCAACACTGGTCGCTTGAATCAGATTATTGTAAACATTTCATTAAATCTCACTATTGAGCTTATAAAACAACGTTCACAGAACCCCCCTTTAGACCCATTAACATGAGAACTTGTTGATCTTGCGTTTTAGACAATCTTTTCCCGGTTTATTAGAGTGCCTTCATGCACACAAATAGAATAGCGATTTTCTTGTCATATACACAAAAGCAGGGAACAGCAAAACAGGGATGGGGCTCCTGCATCCAGATTCGGTCTCTACAGACGACGACCACGGCGACCACCCTTCCTGCGGGTAGAGTCCGATGGGATGGGGGTAACATCCTCGATGCGGCCAATCTTCATGGACGAACGGGCCAGAGCGCGCAGAGCGGACTGGGCTCCGGGTCCGGGAGTCTTGGTCTTGTTGCCTCCAGTGGCGCGCAGCTTAATGTGCAGCGCGGTGATTCCCAGGGTCTTGCACTTCTCAGCCACATCCTAGAGGAAAGCAGGAAGACACTCCTTTAGGGCCGAACACCTCCGGTAGGGGCCAGGAAACTCACCTGAGCAGCCAACATAGCAGCGTAGGGCGAAGCCTCATCACGATCGGCCTTCACCTTCATGCCGCCGGTGACACGGGCAATGGTTTCGCGGCCAGACAGATCCGTGACATGGACGAAGGTGTCGTTGAAGCTGGCGTAGATGTGGGCCACGCCGAAGACGATCTCGCCATCGCGGACCTGGGGTCCCAGCTGGACCTGGACCTCCTCCTTCTGAACTTTAGCCTTCCTGGGTGCCATTACGAGGTGGTTTGTCGATCAGCAACTGCGGGATAGCAAGGAAATGCATATTTTTAACACACTGTGGATTCACAAACACAACACAAGTGCGTGCGCACAAACAAAACAAAAAACATAAAAAAAAACGTGGTTGCCTTGCGGCTTTTTATTGTTTATCGTTCGGGCCATTGAGCGCTGTTGAGTATTGCTCATTTTGAGGGGC
The DNA here is from genome assembly GCA_014170255.2 of Drosophila triauraria. Classification (NCBI taxonomy): domain Eukaryota; kingdom Metazoa; phylum Arthropoda; class Insecta; order Diptera; family Drosophilidae; genus Drosophila; species Drosophila triauraria. The sequence goes on along the minus strand of CM024333.1, from coordinate 1,250,891 downwards.
TCAAGGCACTCAAGATCCCGATTTTTAGCAAAAATTTGAGGGCAAAAGATTTTGACGAACCACTTGCGTGAACCGGATATCAAAAAAGAGAGCTGTCGTAGCTGTCAACAGAGCTGCAAAAACATCGATGTCACTATCGATATATTTTTAGTTAGCGCGATTAATCGAATTTTATTTTTCGAAAATCGGTTCAACATCTGTTTTTAGTTTATCTTAGCTTAAGATAAAAAGGCTTTCTTTTCAGCTATAAAAAGCCTCGTTTCTCATAGGACTGCATTTTGCACCTCATAATGCTGATTTTTTGACGTGAACTTTGTTTGCCAAAGCTGCAACATATCGAAGGTTTGGATCTTTGCTAAAATGGCAACTTGTCGAGGCGTTAGGGTATTATAGACCAAACAAGCGGTCACACTGATTTTTCTTAGCCACGGGACCCACCACCGGCCCTTGAATTAATTATTGTTTTGTAATTAAACCCATTCTACGCCTTGAAACACAAACCGTGGGGCCATGTCGTGGGTGTCCGACTACCAGTACTCCCTGGCGGAGCGAATAACGATGCGTACGCTGCGCACCTGTGGCCAGATACCGCACCACGTCGCCTTTGTGATGGACGGCAACCGGAGATTCGCCCGCTCCCAGCATATCGACAAGATCGAGGGTCATTCGCGGGGTTTCGAAAAGCTGGCGGACTGCCTGCGCTGGTGCCTGGACGTGGGCGTGCGCGAAGTAACGACCTTTGCCTTTAGCATTGAGAACTTCAAGCGGTCCAGCGAGGAGGTCGATGGCCTGTTCAATTTGGCGCGTGAGAAGTTTGCCCGCCTGCTGCAGGAGACGGCACGGCTGGAGGAGCACGGCATACGCATTCGGGTGATCGGGAACATTGAGCTGTTGCCGCTGGATCTGCAGAAGCTGGTAGCCACCGCCATGCTGAATACGGAGCGCAATGACAAGCTCTTTCTGAACGTGGCCTTTGCGTACACGTCACGCGACGAGATCACACAGGCGGTGGAGACGGTCCTGCGGCATGGGAGCGAGGACATAGGAGCCGCAGACATCAGTGAACGGCTGCTCCAGGAGTGCCTCTACACACGGCACTCGCCGCCACCGGATCTAGTCTTTCGCACCTCCGGCGAGACCAGGCTAAGCGACTTTATGATGTGGCAGGTGAGTGGGAGGCAGGACAGCGGTCAGATCCAGATTATTAGCATACTTTACTCTTTCCTTTCCAGCTCAGCACATCGGTCCTGTACTTCAGCAATGTCCTGTGGCCCCAGATCACGTTCTGGCACTTTTTGGCCAGCATTCTGGCCTACCAGCGCGACCGTTGGCAGCTGGACGACTTCCGGCGGGCGGAGCGAATGCAAAGCTTCCAATTGGCCAAGACGAGCGACTTTTATAGCGAGCGGGTGCAGAGATTCCTGGCCACCATCGATGAGGATCGGCGGAAACTGCTCGTGCGAGTGGCGGCCGCCAACTAAGCCAGTCCCTCCAAAGTCCGCAAAGTCGATGTTTTGTGATATGAGTGGAAAATAAATCCGGGTAAATACCACATATACCTATGTACGTTCAGCTGGGGTCTCTTCAGAGAGAGGGACCTCTTTGATTAAACGCATTTGCTTAAACTGCCTTTTGTGGCCGAGAAGTGCGCTTAATAAGCTTATTTTTGCAATTAATTGAGTTGTGTAATATTAGTGCAATAACGTTTCTGCCTTCCGTTTGATTAGTAAATTATATACAAAAACTTAGAGCGACTGACTGGTTTTTGGTTTGAATTGGGGATCACTTGAATATATCCTTTTATTTCAGAGCCTGTTGGGTTGCAGTATTTTTAAGGAGGACATCTGTAAGGTGTGCCCGATTGCTATAAATAGAAATTGCGGTGAAAAATGTGAACGATGCCCCAATATTTAAAAAAATAAGACTCCTATTAAGGATTTTGAATTGATTCAAATAAGTAACGACTTATCACGGTCTCTTATGTCATCTCTAGGTCTGGATTTTTACTACAGTTGTATTATGAAAAACGTAGTTTAGTTTTGCATATAGCGGTACTTCAAGTATGAAATATTCTTTGTTTAAACAAAAACTACTTAAAGTAAACTTGGTAATTTGGCTAAAGGCATTTCCTTCACTATCGATAACAAAGGGGACATAAAGCTTAGTACGCAGACAGGCGGAAAGTGTTCCTAAGCATTGAGAACATAGGAACACTTTTCGCTTGTCTGCGTACTAAGCTTAAGTGGTGAAGTGCTATAAGGTAATCGATTACAGCGCTATCGATGTTTTGACAGGCTCTACTTCAGTTATTTTTATAACGTTATTGTTATAATAATTATAATTATAATAAAAAAATAGTAATTCTATTTGAACACGTCATGTTTTAAGATATTTGGCCAAAAAACTATCGCCTTAAAAATATCGATACATTGATATATTTCTCACATCTCTAAACAGCAGGCCAGGTGAAATCAGAATCAGGAGATATTTATTATATTGTGCCGGCTCTGCATGGGAATGTGTGTGTAAAAATTTGTCTCTATTCGATCCGAGAAGCGAGCTGCCATCTCCGAAGCCACCCGATACCGGAACACCACTCTGCGCTTGTCTACAGGCGCCGATTGAATCGCTTGGGATCAGATTTCTGGTGAGGATTTGCACGGAGTCTGCATAATCATGGCAACGGTAGCCCTGCTCACACGGCAGCGTATGCTTGCCTGCTCGCTGCGCCTCTTTGGTGGCCGTCACACGCACTGCCTGGCTGCGCTGACTAGGATTAGCACCACTTCGAGCCCGTCGACATCGAAGTTTACCGGCTTCTCCACTGCGGGTGTGGCGAATCACTCTAGCCTGCTGCCGCTGCAGCTGCAGCGCTACAACCACAAGTCGACTACCTCCACGACCAGCACGAGCACTCCCTCGGCGGATGACGAAAAGGATGCGAAGGCGGCCGCCTCGTCCACCGATCTCTTTGGGGATGCAGCCAACATGTCGCTGGTGTCCAAGTTCAAGCACATGTACAAGAAGTACTGGTACGTGCTCATCCCGGTGCATGTGGTCACGTCGCTGGGCTGGTTCGCAGGCTTCTATTACTTATCCAAGAGGTGGGCATCTCCAAAATCTCCTTAGGGATCTTAAATAACAAATTTTTCTCTTACTTTTCAGCGGCGTGGATGTTCCGGCGGTGCTGCAGTATTTACATCTTAGCGAGACCATCATCGAGAAGGTTCAGGGCTCCCATATGGGACACTATGCCATCGCCTATCTCTGCTACAAGGTGGCCACGCCAGTGCGCTATGCCCTCACTCTGGGTAAGGTTTAGCTGGGTTTTGGTTTACTTCTGGTGACGAAATATGTTATTTTCTTGGGGAAACATCAATATTTTCCTTACCTAATCTTGAATCTGCCTTGTTTTTCGCAGGATGCACCACCATTTCCATCAAACACCTGGTGCAGCACGGCTACATTAAGCCCATGCCTACCAAGAAGCAGCTGATCAAGATGTACGAGGACAAGAAGGCGATCCGGGCCAGCGCTAAGGCGGACAAGGCCGAGAAGGACGAGAGCAAATGATCCATGGACGCGGGCCGCGACGGCAGCGCCGGCCCGCCGTTGTCGTTGCCGTTGCCACTGTCACAACAACATCCTAAACCGCCGCCACCGCTACTGCTGCTGCCGCCGTCGCCCCCATCGCCTTCGCCATCGCCACGTATCGGGGATCAGCAGCAGCAGCAGCGGGCGGCCGCCAGCGAGCGACGTGCAGCAGTTGACCTGTTGTCTTTTTTGTTAAACTGCCGCCGCAGCTGCTGGCACTGGTGCTCAACGAACCTAACTCTTGTCCGGAACAGTCACAGTCGTCGTTCACAGAAGCAGTCGTCGCCACAATGAGGCCGCCACACAACCATATAGTACATACCATAACCATGCCCACACCCAAACCCACACCCACGCCCACGACCATTCCCCGGATCGAGACACATCTTTAGTTACTGTTACAGTTACGAAACCGTTGTGGGAGGTCGCTGGGAAAGCCCAAATATGAAACCAAAATAACACGGAGAGACACACACACAGAGCCGCAGGACTTGGAGTTCAGTTAGTCGTTATTTATATAGATATATTTTGTAAAATGTGAGAAAGTTGTCGCAAAACAATAATAACTTAACTTTTATTAAACTTAAACTACGAATAATAAAAAGAATAAGCAGAGACCCCCGGCGTTAAAGGGCGTAACCCCAAATGGCCTCAACGGGGGTCCACAAATTGTTGACATTAATATTGTTTTGTTTTTATTTTAAACTGAAAAAATAATGCAGTTGTGGGCCTTGGAAATCAATTGAAGAACTGCTGGGATGTCTTGTGATCAACGTCGCCAATTGATCTCCAATTAAATTTAAATCAAGTCAAAATTTTTGTAAAGGTGACCAGTCTGGCCGTGGCAACGGCTTTCTTAAAAATTAATCAAGTTTGTCGATTAAATCGATTATGATATCGAATTACTTGCAGCTCTAATTTATTTATTTTTTACCACCTCTTCCACTTGCACCCCTGATCGATAAATAAAGCGAACTTATCGACGATAAAATCAAACTAATCGAAATTTTGGTTTTTTCAATTTTATTTTTTGCGTTTATTTTTCGGTTTTTCATCTTTGTGTTTTGTTTTTTTTTTTCATTTTTTTATTTGATTTTGTTTGGTTTTCTTTAACGTTAGTAAAATATCCAACAATTATAATTGTAACTAATAGTTAAGCCAGAAAAAAATATATAGTAGTTGCTGTTTGCTGTGGTTTTACTTTCATTTTTCCTCTTCATTTACAAATAAATAAATAATGTGTCTTGATTTTATCATTTTATTCAAATCTTTCATCAATTATATTCTGCAGTGTAGGCGTGGTTTCTTCTCTCGTTGTTGTTACTTTTTTTAATTTATTTTTCTGCCGAAAACATGTTGCAGTATGTACACAATATATATACTCCCGTTTCGCTGAGTGTAGGAGAAGTCTGTGTGTGTGAGTGTGTTTGTTTATATATCATTTACATAAATACAATAAATAAATAAATTACATAATATAGTGTATATTATATATGTAGGTATAAAAACAAAAAATAGGCAACAAAAAGTATATATAAATATATAGATTTGTATATAGCATATAAGATGTTGGATTACGGGGGGCGGAGGGTATCCTCAGGAGAAGGGATGAGGCTTGGGAAGGGTATAAAACGCTCTCGACTTAAACTTACAAAATAGATACGCACAGAATAAAAAAAAAACAAATGAGATATAGAAATACAATTATTTAAAAACAGTTTTCGGTTAAGTAGCTCATAAAAATAACATCAACTTCTTGCTCGCTTTCCTTTGCTTCCCTTTTGAGACTAGTTCTGGTTTTCTATCATAACTTTTCTCCCTTTTCTCGGGTAAAACAATCGTTGAAACAAAAACACAAAAATTATACAATTTTGAACGAAAGAACGAACGAACTTTGTGCCCCCTTGGGGGAAATTTCCCTCTAATTGGTTGCTACGCTTGGATGGTTGGTGTCTTAACTAAGGGAATTTCCCCGCGCGGGCTGGATGGTTTGTTTGGTTTTTGGTTGGTGTTTCGGCTAAAACGATAACTCTTTTGGTGTTGTTGTTGTTGCTGTCTGCTCCTTCTTGCACGTTCTGCTTCTCCCTCATCCTCGATTGTTTCGTTAATTTTAATTAGTTATAATTTAATTTAACATTTATCATAAGTACGTTCTCACAATGCAGATTTTTGTCAGCTTACACACGTCGTTAACATCTTCCCTCTTTCTCACGTTTTTCTTTCTCATTTATCAATTAATTAATCACTATTTTCGGTTTTTTAGTTGTTAGTTTTTTGTTGTTTTAGTTGCTAAAAAGCCGTTTCTCTTAGCTAGTTAGTTGTTTTTTGTTTAGTGTGATTTTTGTGGTGCGATTGCGTTGGTTTTTTGTTTTTTTTTTTTTTTTTTTTTTGCATTTGAATCGTCGTTAGTTTTGAAGTATTTTTATTGCACTTTGTTTTTGTATTTTTTTTTTTGTTATTTTGTTATTTTTTTATGAAATATATTGCACAAGAAAGACGAATTTCAAATATATAATTTGCATTTATATATAATTAGGGTTCTCTTCTTCCGTTTCCGTTTCCGCTTCCGCTTCCGTTGAGTTTTGCTTTCTTCTCCTTCGCTTTGCCCTCAATCCTCTTTAGCTTAGTTATTTTTTGTTGGTTTTCTTTTGTTTTGTTTCTTCTTTTTACACACAACCACAGGACACATGCTTTCGGCAAACCAATGGACAGACACGGGAGACAGCAGAGATTGAGGGAGAGACAGGGAGACGCAGACACAGGGGCCATAGAGAGAGATAGGTAGATAGTTAGATAGAGAGGGCGAGAGGGCTTGGCATTAATTAAATAAATAACACTTAATATTCGGGGGGGGGGGGTACATAATATAAGAGGTTCCTTTCTTCGCCTGGCCTTTTCCCCGCTCTTTTAGTTAGTCGATTCTTTTTTCATTTTCATTTTCTCTTTTTTTTGGTTTGCCGAAAGTTGTTATTGCACAGATTCTTTTGTTACTAATTTTTTTAGTTTGTTTGCATGTTTTGTGTATGTTTGTTTTAGGTTCGTTTCTTATGTACATTCATGCTCGTCCATCGTTCATCGTTCATTATGCACTCTTGCCTTCTTCTTTTGGTTTTTGCATTACTTTAGGAGTTGGTTTCTGGTTCTCTTCCTTCTCTTTTTGTTTTTAGGGTTTGAGTTAAATTAAGTAAATTTGTATGCAATTCTACGAAGCGTTTCTACGAGTCGGCCCGCCTGCTGTCCCTCTTCCAGCTCCTACGCCGCTCTGCTTTCTCGTGGTCCTAGGCTAGCATCCGTCTCTATTGTAACCGTATACTTTTCCCTGCTCACTCCTTCTAACCCGATCTGGATCCGACTAATCCTCGTGACAGACTCTGCACGTCTTACGCACGCTCGTAGAAAAGTATATAGGCACTGGATGAAACGAGATGGTTTTCGGACAAGGCATCGCTGACGCTGTGGAATAAGGGAGATTTTTAGTCAGGCATAGGAACAAATAAAAGAAATACTCACATATTATCATTGAACTCGTGCCACTTGCGGGAAATGGGATGCTTGCAGAGGGCCACATAATGACCGCCAGCCGTAGAGCCTGCCAGAAACCGGAATAATAATTAATAATAAGTATAAATATTAATAATATCAACATTAGGAACTCACCCATATGATTGGATATCGCATAGAGCGAGTAATGCACATTCGAGTTGGAGTTGGCGCCATAGGAGCCCATGTTGAGCTCGCGATCCGAAGTGGGGAACTCAACAATGTTCGATAGCTTGCTCCAGCGCGTCTCTGAGAAGCGTTTTAGGTCTGAAAACAAGTCAAGGTATATATAAATTACAAGATTTAAATTAATTAATATAGTTAAGACTCACGTATAACCAGATATTTGGGGAAACGCTGGATGGTGAAGCTTTTGGTGCATTTCCGTCGCGTCTTGCATTTGGCGCATGTGGGCATCTCGTCCCCGTCAAGCACCTCCTCGCGTATGAAGAGGTCGAGGCAGGCCTCCAGCTTGCAGCGTGACGAGGATGGCAGCGGCACGCTCAGGTCCCAAAATGGGTCAAAGGTAACGCTCGTATTGCCGCAGGTGGTGCACTTCAAGGTGCTCTTCAGCTGGCCCACAAAGAGGTCGCGCACCAGCGAGTTCTCGTGCCGCGTATACCACTCCCAAGTGAGGTCCGCCTTCTTATTGTCACTGCAAGGGGTGATTTAAGGGATTAATAAAGGGAAATTAAGCTTAGAGGCGACGGAACCCACCTGAGATTATCATCAATGTTGAGCGTCTCACCCTTGACGCCCGTGTTGAGGGCCGAGTGCAGCGAGTCGAGGAAGAAGCGCAGGAACTCCTGGGCATCCTGCTGATTGTAGTCGCTGTACATGCGGTGCTTGGTGGAAAAGGCACGCTTCAGCTCCATGGGCGTCATAGTGTGCACATTCGAGGTCCACATCTCCTGGATGAGTTTGGCAAATTCTTTGGGAAGAAGAAGGAAGAATCAAACATATATACCTTCCTCAGGTTTTAAGCCACACTCACCGTGGAGTATCTGCTGGTCCTTGGTGGACGACGAGCGGGTACCGTGCTGCGAGCGCAGAAAGCGCGTCAGCTCTTGGGTGTGGCTCAGGCACTGGATCACCGAGTTCATGAAGCATGTGTTCCCAATGTTTCTCAGTCCGCACAAACCTGTGGATGGGCATTCGGAAAGGGCAAAGATATTAAAACGAGTGACAAGGAGCGATGGCTAGCGAGGGTCACTCCCCAATCTGGATGCATTGGCCTGTATGCGGTCGCACTCGCGATGCACAGGCATTCGGTTCAGTTATTGATCCTCAGCCTGGGTTCGCTTCACCTCCTCCTCTTCCTTCTAGTCTTTAAAATTGTCGTTTGTGAAGGGGTTTTGTTTGGTTTTTAAAACTTTCATTGGGAATTTCAAATGACTAATGGGGGAAAGCTTCCTAGCTAACCAAGAATGTATCTCCCACGTGTAAGAACCTTAACTCACCTTCAGACTTCTCATCCCTTGACGAGGAGGCACTCTTGTAGCCATCATCCGAGTTGTGCTTCAGCGACGACGAGGTTAGGGTGGAGGAGGTACTGCCGCTGCTTCGGCTGGTGGCGCTTTCCCGATCCCGATCCCAGTAGCGACTCGATGTCGGCGTCATGGGCGGCAGGACGCTCCGGGCACTGCTGCCGCTCCCAGTGCTGCTTCTCGCCTGCGTCTGTGCAAGGGGAAATTATAAAGAATTTATAAGTTTTAAAATGTATTTCCTTATCAAGGGGAAGCCCGAACTCAATGGGTCATCAAGAGATGTAGTTATAGTGATGGGAATTCTTCTGTTTGGCTCTTTAAAATCAGTTTCAATTGCTTAATAAATTATTTTTTAATATTTTGGAACTTAAAATATCAGAGTTGGAGCATTAAACGTTTATTTGAAGTATCTTTTCAATAATCTGGAAGCTAAAAGTGCGTAAATACTTCAGATCTAGATGAGGATCATCTTTAAAAACATTTTTAAACTATAAAATTAGCTTGAGAGCTTTAAGAAATGATTTTAAACTAATATAATTAAACTTTCTTATTAAATTTAAGTACAGTTTCGTTATATCGTTAGTTTCCCATCACTAAGAACCTCTAGCTGGCAGCCTATCGAATTCGGGGCGATTATTAATCGATAGTTAATTTAATTAAAAGGTTAATTTAATAAAACCGAAGCAGCTAGCAATCGAGCAGTTAGAGATTAAGGAAGAAAACAATAAGTCCAAGTTTAGTACAGAGTATATGTGCTTGTGTGTGTGTGTGTGTTAATGCGGATGAAGAGTGCCAAGAGAGAGAGAGAGACAGAGCATGCAAAGGAAACCAGGCTCAAAATCGATAGCTAAATTAAATCGAACGATAGGCAATAACAAACGTATAGTGTGTGCGGTGTGTATCGATGAATTCAAAATGAGAACGGGAAGCAAGAGAGACAGGAATTACAAATATATACTTTCTAGCTACTAAAACTTAGTCAGAACTGCTTGCTCTTGCCAAGTCGAACATATATAGAAGAAGATAACGGAATGGAGAGAGAGTAAAGTAAACTAAACTGAACTGATATATCGGTGACCTGGCCAAGGACCGACTTACACTATCGCTGGCGGAGGAGCTAGCTGTTGTGGCTGTGGCTGTGGCTGTGACTGTACTTGTGGCTGTGGCTGTGGAGACGGAAGACTGGCTGGTGGCTGGTGTTGTTGTGGCTACTGAAGCTACTGATGCCACAGTGGCTGCTGCTGCTGGTGTTGTTGTTGTTGTTGTTCCTAAGCCAGCTGCATCGCTGTTTACCTGGCTCTCGTTCGACGTCGCATGCCGGCCGCTGTGTATTCCTCGCACCGCCGCCCCCGCCGCCGTCGCCTTGTTCATTCCCATTCCCATTCCCAATCCCATCGTCGTCGTCGTCGGCGTACCCACACTATTCATGGTGGCCGTGGTGCGGTAGGCGGCTCTGGTCAGGGAACTACTGTAGCCCGCCGCCGCCACTCGGATGGTGTCCAGGTCGCTGCTGTAGCGCTGCTGCAGATTGCCGCTGCTCCCGCCCGCGGCCTGCTGCTGCTGCGGCTGTTGCGATGTGTAACTGCTGCGTCCCCCGGCAGCTAAGGCTGTTCCCGAGCCTGCCGCTGTCGTCGCTGCTGCTGCTCCACTCCCCGTCGTAGCCACTCCCACCGCTGGCGTGGGCGTCGTTCTCTTCTGGCCACTCAGGTTGTTAAACTTCTCAATGGAGGCCTTAATGCTCAGCGAATCGATGCCATAACGCCGGGCATTGCTGCCAGCGGCTGCCCGGGTCTCCGAGGTGGCCACCTCACCTCCATTGGTCTGCCTATGGTAGCCGCTGCTGAACTTCTCGTAGCTGGACACGAAATTCGAGTGGGCAGAGGCTATGATGGTGGACTTGGGCCTGGTATAGCGATGGCCAGACTGCTTGCCGCTGCAGGATTGCTGCTGATCCTGCTGGTGGCGATGCCGCAGCTGCAGCGGCGGGGTAATCGGTTTAAAGTAGCAAATGCTGGCCTTGGCGGCCGCTGCTCCTCCTGCTCCGCCCCCATTGGCCGTGGGCTCGTCGCTGTCTATGTAGGTAATGTCATCGTGCTGCTGCTGCTGCTGCTGCTGGCGTTGCATCATGTTGTTGTTGGTGGTGCTGGCGGCGGTGCTGTTGCCGCTGCTTCCGTTGTTGTTATTGTTGGTATGATGATGTCCATTCATCATAGCTGCTCCAGCGTTATTGTTGTTGTTGATCGGCCTCAGCTTGCCATAGACCTTGGTGGCTCCAGAGGTGGCGCCTGCTTGGTGGCGGGCACTAAACTTGCTGAGCACCGCGTTGGCGGTGTGGTGCTGATGGTGGCCAGTGGTGATCCTGTTGCTGCTGCTGCTGCTGCTGACGTTGTTGGTGATGGCGGTGCTCGTGCTGGTCGTCTGCTGCTGATTGCCATTGAACATGGGCCCGCGTCGCATATCACTCAGCGGGTTAGCTTTCCTGCTGCTGCTGCTGTTGGAGCTACTGTTGTTGCTGCTATTATTGTTCCTGGTATCCTCACCAGCCCGTATGCGGGCGGGAGCGGTGGCCTTCGCCTTGCTCGCCGTCACCTGGGCATGGGCCAACTCGCATTCGGCCTTGAGAAACGTGGGATCTTTGTAGCTGGACACTAGAAAGTAACGCTGATTGGCCGCCCGCACGGGATTGCTACTGGGCCCGCTTGGCTTGGTGGCTGCTGCAGCTACTCCTGCGTTGCCTGCGTTGCCGTATTTGACTGCCGCCAGGGCGGCGTGCGTCTTGCCCACAGCCACCGAGGATACACCAGCTCCTGGCCTGCCCTGGGTTGGGTTCTTTAAGCGTTGGTTGCTGCTGGCGTTAGTTGTGGTGGTTCCTGCCCTGCTGGCTGCTGCTGCTGCTGCTGCTGCTGCTCCTCTGGCTGTTGTGGCCTCTACTGCCGAGGCTGTGACTGCTACTCCTCCCGCTTTGGATGGCTGTGGAATCTTGTGGAATCCTCTGGTCTTCTTAATGTCTAACATCATTCGACGGGCGTTCGTCGCTCGTTTCGGTGTGCTGCCTCGTTCCTCCTCTCTCCTGTCCGTTGGCGGTTTCTGCTGGTCTTAAACTCTATATTTTCCTGGTATGTTGTTGGAGGGGACGAGAGATGTCGTGTTGTGTTTGTTGGTTTTATTTGTTGCCGCTCGCCGCCGCCTGCCACGATCAAACGTCAAGCCCCAAGCTACTTGCTGATCCTGCTCCTGCTCCTGATCTGCTAACAAAGCTCTGCTCTGCTCCTACTTAAAGCAAATGGTTTTCTTTGGGTGATGTCTGTTTGTTTTTTGGGTGAGGTTTGGGTTTGGGAGGATTAGTTATAGCCTGGCCTTAGTATTTAGTTAGTTTCGAGTGGCGTTTAGTTGGACTTTGGACTTGGCTTTGGTTTTATTTGGTTTTTAGCAGCGTTCTTCGTTTAGTTTAAGTTAGAACGGGGCGCAATCTCTGCAAGAGTTTAGCTAAAAATACATAAAAATGTAGAAAGTTGATTAAATGATGGGCTTTGAGGCTTTTTCGGGGGCTCTTTGGGATGACAATATGAGGTTGGGGTTGGGATCGGAACAGGGATTAATGCTGGCTCTGCACACACACATACACACGGAATATATAGAACTGAAACGCGGTGGGTCCTTGTGTCTTGGCTGGGGACTTTGGCGCATGCAATTAGTTTTGGTTTCGCTCGCTCCTCGCCTCTCTCTGAGCTTGTTACCTTGCTGCTGTCGGAGATTAGCTTGAAAGTGGCCGTGGTGCTCACATCGCCATTATCCACCTCCGCCTGGGCCTCGCTGGAGACTCCCGCATCGTCGGTGGTGTCCTGGTTTCTCAGATTGCTGCCACTGCGGCTCTCGTAGATGGCGTTCCGCTTGGGCGAGGTGGAGAGCAGCGACAGGCCATTCAGCTTGGCCTCCAGGCCGCCGCCGTTGGTCTCGCCGCCCGACTTGTGGCCATTGGTGGACGCTGGCGCCGGCGGTGGCGGTGGAGGAGGCGGCGGAGGTGCTGGCGTAGCTGCTGGCTTGGGCTTTTCTTCCTCCGCCTGCTGACTGCGACGCGTCCGACTGCTGCGTAGGGTAAAGGTGGCCGTGGGCACATCGCCACTGCTGTTGCTGTTGTTCAAGGAGTACCTGTTGCTCCCGCTGCCGCTGCTGCTGCTGCTGGAGGTGGTGCCTGTGCCCAGTCTACCGGAGCTGTCCCCGCCCGCATCGCTGCTGTTGCTGTAGAGGCGACTATACCGGCTGCTACGCGGCCGCTCCAGCGTCACCGTCTCAGTGGCTGTGCCACTGGCGCTGCCGCCGCCATTCTCCAGCTCCGGCTCAGCATGCCCCGACCTGGAACGTGACAGTTCACAGTTGGGTTTATAGTTGGCCGGACTGTACTTTTCGTAGATATCCAGGCCGGAGGTGGCCACCAGGCGGGCCAGCGATGGGGATGAAGATGAACTGGACAGCCGGCTGCCGGCAGACGATGATGATAGCTTGCCATGGCCATTGGTCTCCGCATGGTTGCCTCCGCCGCCGCTAATCGGTGGCTTCTTGGCGGAGGAGGAGGAGGAGGAGGAGTCCGCTACGCTTCGCCGGCTATAGTCATCCCTCTTGGCCGATCCGCTCAAGCTATCGCCATTCGCTGTGATCTTCGACGATGTTTTGCGCGGTAACTATGTTTCGTATCAGTTTTTCGATCGATTGGGTTTTGATTTCGGTTTTTTTTTTCGGTGTTTTGGTTTTTATATATATATATTTGGTGTTTTTTATTTTTGGCGAAACATTTACAGGTGACAAATGAGCGGAAACATTTGTGGTGAAGAGGTGGTGAACGGTAACGATTAACGGCAACGGTAACAACATGTTTCGTGTTCACGTTTCAATGTTCAAAAATATATAAATAACAAAAACAAAATGTAAAGAAAAGAAACATCAATGATGAGAGTTCAATGACTGGATATTTGTACACAAATGAACAGTAAATGATATAGAAATAAGTTTAATAATGACCAAGAGGAACACATTAAAAAATAATTGAGATGGAGATGGAGAGACCAATCGGATCTAAGGCCAAGTCTATTTAAAACCCAATTCTAACTGAAACTTTTCCCAAGAAGGTTTGAATCTTTGAATTTCGAAAGAAACTTCAGGTTAAAGTACCTATTCAAGCTGAAACTATTTAAAATTGTTTGAAATAATAGATAAATTAAACAATTTAACTTAACCAGTGGTTAAACTGGCGGTTAGCTGCATATTTTCAGCTATAACTTCTATCTATATAGCTATAACTTCTATCTGTTCTATCTAATATCTATATAATCAGTAATGACTAAAGATTTATGTCATTTTTCTAGTGGTCCGTGCGAATTTAGAGGATTAAATTGGACAAAAAATAGTTAACCTGTGATTAAACTACTCGTAAAAATCACATATTCAGCTATATCTTAAATTCCACATGTAAAGTCGATATAGTATACTGACATAAGATTTGTGACTGTTTGTCTGAGGTTGTGGTGAATTTGTATGAGTAAATCAGCACGAAAAAAAGTTAACCTTTGGTTAAACTGCTAGTACAAATAAAATATTCAGCTATAACTTAATTTTCTAATAAAAAATCTATAAAGTCAGTAAAGACTAAGGATTTAAATCACTTTTGTTGAGGTCTTGGAAGGATTTAAAGGGTTAATTAAGACAAAAAATAGTTAACCAGTGGTTAAACTTCTAGTTTAAATCACATTTTCAGCTATTTCGTGAATTTCAAATATAAAATCATTTAAGATAGTAAAAACTACAGATTTATGTCAATTATTTGGAGGAAAACATATTTAACCTATGGTTAAACTGCAAATTCTAGCATATTACACTTAAAAATCACTTTCCTCACTCGATTAATATAATTTAAACATTAACCACAATTGCAATAAAAATTAAATTCAAAAACGACCTCGTTTCCAATGCGCCTAGTCTGTTGTAAATGAAAATGTTGTCTGAAAATAGTAATTAGCGCGAAATGTGTCGCCTACAGAACTTTCCGCACGTCCGAGTATGTGTCAACCAAGAAAAAATCGGACCCACCTACATAATTTCGATGTTAATGCCAGATGTTAACCGAAAGTTATGACAAAAAAAAAGTAAATAAAAAACAGTGTGAAGTGTCAAGGGGACGCACCTACCGATTGTTTCGATTGCCCTTTTTTTCCGACAAAAAAAGGCACTAAGGAAATAAATAAATAAACTTCACAAGAACACATGGTGTTCTCTTGGACGCACACACTCCCACCCACCAGCCCACACACACTCTACACCCACTCATCGAAGTCAGACAGGGACAGAGCTATGGCATTAACCTTATTGCGAATTTCTTTTGGGGGAAAAAGGGAACGAGAATGACACAATTGTTGTTGCTGTGGGTTGGCCTTTTGTTGCTCACATATTCCCGTTGCTTCAGTCGCTTCTAGTTGTGGTTGCTCTGCTGCTTTGTTGTTGGATCCGTGCCAACAAGTGGTTCGCGGCTCGGTTCAGTTCAGCTCAATATTCAGACACACACACAGCACACACACCACACACGCATTCCATTCCTGGGCCTGTGCCCGTGCCTGGGCAATGACGCATCCGGCTATGTTTGTGTACAAACTGAACAGGGATCCCTACCAGGAGGGGGAAACCCTTTTGGCCAAATCTTAATTCTTTTTCCTTGTAATCTGTGTGTGTTTTTTATTATTTATTATGTTTGGTGGGTGTTTTTACAGGGGTTTTGGTAGAAACTCTTTAGAAAACACGTACGAAAAGTATTTAGCAAATAAAATATTCAGCGAGTATAATATTCAGCGAGCCAGACACACACTTGTGTTAAAAACCACGCGTTTATAATTCCCAAGTGTGTTTTCAGTGGGTCTTATTGCGATCAAAGTTATGCACACTTGAACAAAAAATGGTATACAATTATTTCTACCTCCGTTCAGTCTGTAGCTGGAATATGTTGAGAATTCTAACCCTAAAACCTCAAAACTCGTACAGTAATCATAAAATTGAACTTGTAATCATTGGAAATTGATACCATTTTCAACTGGCGACTCCTAGCAATAAATTCCTTTAATATTTAACAAAGAATCCGCCTAACCATGGGTTGTAACTAACGAGTGATCACTGTGTATGGGTGTCCGTTATCGCAGACACAAAATGCCGCATCGTCCGTCGTGTTTGCCTATGTGGACACGCTATTTGCTATTTGCCTAATGCGTGAATATTTGCATTTGTTTGAGTCCGACTGTGTGTGTGGTGTGTGTGTTGGGTGTGTTGGGTGTGTTGGGTGTGCGTGGGTGGGTGGTGTTTGTGGTTGGTGGTTCATTGTTGCAATGACAAAATACAACACAAACAATATACACAAAACGAAATAATCAGCAAAAAGTAAAGGCGAAATTATATGTTTCCAACTGCCACAGGAAAAGGAAGGAAAATAACTAAACTAATCACTAAACGAGGCGGGGATCGAGGAAGGGATCACCACAAATCGGGGGCGCGGTCGCATATGAACCATAAGCCATGAGTGAGTGTGTTGTAAGTCTGTTCTTGGGCTTTTCTAGGGATCAAAACAGGAAGGCAAGTCACCTAAAGCGCGGGTTACCGACATTATGTTTAACATATGTATATAAAGCTGATACGGATAGCTTTATGCTGGAGGAGGGTTATGACAAGGCCTTGATGAATCTATTTCAATATCTTTCACAATTTGAAGACTTTTAGGCTTTAATTACATCCTTAAAAAGCGAAAATCTTTGAGTTTTGATAAAAAACTAGTTAATTCTTTTATATTTTAGTCAATAGCAGATCTCAATACTCTTATTCCTGGCTAAAATCGAAATAAGCCTACAAATTTACATACGTTTTTAAGAATCAAGGGTAATAAAACTGGTTTTTTTTTTTTAAAAAAGACTTTACATTTAATTAATTTATAACATTTCATAAAATACCTGATTTTCTGGACTTCTAAACTTATATTCTCAGTAAATCTTATATTTTTAAGGCAATAATTACTCATAAAATAAGGTTCCTTAGAAAAACCCCCCACTATTTTCCTTCTTAGTCATTTTCTAGACCCACCAATGTCTTTATGGAACCTTTCCGAGGACTTGATGACTTCACAGAACGCATGAGATGAGATTTTGAGGGGGGGAGAGGAGCATTTTTGGGAGAGTGAGTAGAGTTATACCAAGGACCCAGCATACAGGATATAATACTTAATCATTATGGAGAGAGAGAGAGACATAACTCAGAACCGTGAGAGATCAGCCACCAATCGAACATACGAACATACAACTTAAGAGTAAAGTCTCGAATAATTCAGGATGGTTCGGTTGGAGTCCCAAGGACTTTTCAAATCAAATTCAAATCAAAGTAAAGCTTAATGGGTTCGTTAGGAGGGAGGTAAGAGAGGATCAAAAACTCACTCCGTATCGGCTGTACGTAGGTGAATCATAGCTGGAGCCGGTCAGATACGACGAGGAGCTGGTAGTGCGGTATGCGGAGGCTGTGGAGCCGGAACCACCGCTTAGATACGACGACGACGATGTGGATCCTACGCTGCTCCTGGGCAGGCTGCTGCGCGGCACATACGATGACCCTGAGGCTGAGGCTGAATGGCTTGAGGACGAGGAGGAGTACGTCGAATACGAGCTGGGGTAGTAGCTGCTGCCGTAGCCGGACGTGGACGTGGAGGAGGAGCCGCCGGACGTGGGCAGCCACTTGGAGAGGCTGCTGCCGCGATCGTAGCTGCCCGAGTACCGCGAATATCCGTTCGTGGTGGCCCCGCCGCTGGACCGATCCACCGCGCCGCTACCGCTGGTGGTGGTGGCGCTACCGCCGGACGACGATGTGCCGTAGAGACTGCCGCTGCCCGCCGCTGACGTTGACGATCTACGCGGCGCGATTACACGCATATTAGTGGCAGCAGCAGCAGCAGCAGCAGCAGTGATCTAATCCCGGTCAGGATGAATGTCCAGTCGAGTGTTGTTTCCCTGATGAAAAGCTTATTATTGCACGTCGTCCCGTTTTGGCTGAGCCTGAGCGACTGCGGCTGCGAGTTTATATCCGTTTCAATATCCGTTTCCGCTGCTGCCTCTGTGTTTGTGTGATGCTTTCGATTAAAAGATTATCGATTAATTTGAGATATGGAGTGGAAGTAGATCTCTGCTTACCTTGGCTCCTCCTGCGTCTCCTTATTTACATTTATCCTTGCATTATCTCCTAGTTTTAGTTTAACTTTAAACTTAATTCCTGCTTATGTGCTACATCTAAGACCCGTTGTTGTTCCTGCTAAAGTATTAGGCAAATATCTGAAAGAGAAAAGGATATAAAAGATATTAGATATGGTAAGCTGGATTTATGTAGATAAGAGACTAAAATTGGGCAAAAATTGGCATTTTATAACGCTTTAACTTGTAATTTTTAAGCTAAAAATCGGTATCGGATTGAAACTGATTTAATTTTATCGACGTTATCGATCGAAAATAGAAAACTGTAGAAAAAATGTGTATTATTACTTGAAAATGTATATTAAATTAATATTAAGTTTGAATTTAATTAAAATGTTTACTAATTTGAAGCTTTCTGTTTATTTGTATAGCTTTTTTCTCTAAGTGAAATATTTATCTGAAAAATACTAAAAGTTTCCCGTTGCTTGAAGGCCATTGGCCTCGTGCAACCGTTATTTGCTGTGTTTACTATTATGTTTCTCGTTTTTGGAGAGTATTCAAGGCTGTCGAGTTGAAGGTTCCTTCTCTTCATGGAATTCAGAGGGATGCCAAGGATAACGGTTTCTCAAGGGGAACTCGCTCTGTCACTTCCATAACCTCCCGCCCCCGCTGCCGCTCGATTGATTTTTCACCAACACAATCACACACAAACACACAGAGTAATCAATTAATTAAGCGATGAAACAGCTTCGTTATTTGCTTTTTTTTTTGCTTGCTGCATCTCAGGCCGTTTCGGCCTTCGGGCTGTCCAACGGTTTTTCCAATTGGAATAATAAACAGTTAGGCGGAATATAGGAAACCGATCAGCTGCGTCACTTGTTTACAATTGCAAAATAACAATAAAAAAAGAGAAGAACAAAAAACTGCAAGCTCGTCATAACAACAATTACGAAGGGCGAGAGGGGGCGGTGGGAGGTGATGGGTGGCCGACTGGCTGGCCTTATGCGGTAACACTAAAAATGAAGTTACGGCTACGCGTGCATGTGTGTGTGTGTGTGCCGCCAGGCTGTCTGCGTTCCCGTACAAGGAAACCGTTGCTTTTCCAGCACATGCATGGGTGTTGATGGATGAAGGGGGGTGGTGGGTGTCGAACAGGGCTTAACTATTATAAAACGGCCACACTATCAATCGATCTTTCGTTCATAAAATACTCAACTACAACCCATTCACACGCACGCACACACACACCCATACACGTACGCACCTGCACACACCAGCGTAACCATGGGCACACACGCACTTGCAATTGCCTTTTCGAACAAAAATAAATGAAATTCTTCAAGTTCACACACAGACACCAGTGCACCTGAACTTTTCCACGGTTACCACGTTTTTATCGCTTTCTTTGGATAAAAAATGTATATATGTATCTTCTCACTGCCACAGCGGAACGTCAAAAATCGAAATAATTATGATAAAAGCAACAACAAAATATAAAACGAAACGAAATGAATTCTATTTATAAAGGCGCACACACACACATACCCACGCGCGAAAATATTGTGTGTTGGTTTGACAGTGAAATGAGAATGAGAGGGGGCGGTGTGGAGGCGGGGGAGTAAGGGACGGCAGTAGTAAAATCTGCGATGAGCATATGCGAGTAGGCGAGATAGCAATATTGGCGACACAGTCACACACTCACACACGGGCACACGGCCACGAGCTCTCTCTTACACACACACACAGCCAGACGGCAGGCAACGTACGAATTACGCAAAGTGAAATATCTTTCTCAAAATGGAAAGTGGAAAAGTGAATTAAAAAAAAAATCTTACTAAAATAGGAGCGAGTGAGAGCGCGAGTACGGTTGCGAAGGGGGAGAGCGGGCAATTGGGGGAAAATTTGACCGCAAAACGAACATGACGCGAGAAGAACGAGGTCGCGCGGCCGCAAAAAAAGAATGTGTTCCTTCGTCTATTAAAATATTGCACTGCGAACCTAGCGCCCCACTCGTTTTACATCGCAAAAACTATTATTTTCGGCTGATTTTAAGCAATTTTCAGCACAGCACAGAACTCACTTTGTAATCTGAATTTTTTTTATTTTGGCCGGTGTGACCGCGCGGCGCGCCAGATGAAAATTAAGCTTTCTCCCTAAAAAATCTCAGAGTCGATATTTCCCCCTAAAAAATCCAGTCTCCCCCCTAAATTTAAAAAAGCTGTTAATTTCAAATAATTAAGAGAAGAAATATCTTATCACGACGTGGGAATGTTGCAAAGCGAAAAAATGTGGATGGAATAACAGTTACAAAGGCGGATTCACGGAATGCAAAAATGCAGCTGGCAAAACTTTCAGGCGGTATTTAGTACGACAAAAACAAAATACAATCTGCAATGCCTATCGATACTAATCGATGGATATGTGGTATATTTGCTATGCCTATCGATTGTAGTCGATAGATGTGCGGTATTTTTGCGCTGCAGCACTAGTCGTTATCGATACATCGCTTCACGCACAAACATCGGTATTAGCGCGGCGGCACTAGTCGTTATCGATACATCGCATCACGCTCAAACATCGATATATTTCACGGCCTATCGAGGTGATAAAAGAAAAAAGCGAAAATATATAGAGAATTTATTTGAAAGTTGTTGAAATCGATTTTTTCGCAGCTCTACTTGCCGCACACCCACGCGAGTCGCGTATATCCCAAGAGCAAGTGTTATCAATCGTCGCAGACTATAGAAGCAGCACCAGCAGTTGTAAATTTACTTCTTGGCCGCAACTGCAATTGTCGCGTCGCATTACGTTTCCAGTGTTGCCACAACTTTTCCGGGTTGAGGCAGCCGGGCGCATTTGGAGCCAAGCCGGACCGGACGCGTTGCGGCCGGAATGTCCATGCCGCTGGCGTTGGGCCTGTGATTAGCAATTCAGCTCTAACCATAAGGAGATACACATATAGGCTGCGGCAGAGGAGCTCCGTAGGTTGCCGTATATTTAGCCGGAAAACGGCCGAGCTGGCAACACCGCCGCCGCACAGAGAGAGAACAAAATGAAGTGACAAGAAAACGCTAAAGAAAAACCGAAGAAAAGCTGCTGAAAATAGTGGGGGGAAAAGTGCAAATGCAAGGCGCAAGCGAAGATCTCTGTTACCCGTTCCATGACGCGCAGCAGATAGGCTTTTGGTTGAGTTTTTCGCTGTTCTGAGCCATACACAACAGCCATCATTATCAATCATTATCACCACCAACCATCACCACCATCGTCATCATCGGTCATCAGCGTCGGTCATTGTCATTAGCCATTGGCCACCCACACACAAGACACCGCACACCACCCACCAGCCCAGCGTTACGGCCTTGAGGTGACTCCGCCGCATTAGCATCGCCTCGTCTCGATCTCTCGGAATTCCATCACAACACAGTTCAGGTGCGTTCCGCTTGATTATCCTGCTCCACCTGATCCTAATCCTTGACTCTCTGCCCTGCAGCCATGTCATCGACCGCCGGCAAGCGCAAGGAGATCTACAAATATCTCGCACCATGGCCGCTGTACTCCATGAACTGGAGCGTCCGGCCGGACAAGCGATTCCGGCTCGCACTGGGCAGCTTCATCGAGGAGTACAACAACAAGGTGCAGATCATCAGCCTGGACGAGGACACCAGCGAATTTAGTGCCAAGAGGTGAGATTTAAGATAAAAGATGATGTGTTCTGACTGAAAAAGCAATTCCCATCCTCTCCCGCTTAGCACCTTTGACCATCCATATCCGACGACCAAGATCATGTGGATACCCGACTCCAAGGGCGTCTATCCAGACCTGCTGGCCACCAGCGGCGACTATTTGCGAGTGTGGCGCGCCGGCGAACCCGACACAAGGCTGGAGTGCGTGCTGAATAACAACAAGAACAGCGACTTTTGCGCCCCGCTCACCTCGTTCGATTGGAACGAGGTGGACCCGAATCTGGTGGGCACCTCCTCGATCGACACCACCTGCACCATCTGGGGCCTGGAGACAGGACAGCCGCATGCTCGTGTCTACGTGGCGGGACATGTGAAGACACAGCTAATTGCCCATGACAAGGAGGTCTACGACATAGCCTTCTCGCGGGCAGGCGGCGGCCGGGATATGTTCGCCTCGGTGGGAGCAGATGGATCCGTGCGCATGTTCGATCTGCGGCATCTGGAGCACTCGACCATTATCTATGAGGTATGAACAGGCAGGGATCTCTTCCTATATTCTACATCTCTTACTATATTGTATTTCCGACAGGATCCTGCACACACGGCGCTGCTGCGCTTGGCCTGGAACAAACAGGATCCGAACTATTTAGCCACAGTTGCCATGGACTCGTGCGAAGTTATTATTTTAGATGTTCGTGTTCCTTGTACACCCGTTGCAAGACTGAGCAATCACAGAGCGTGCGTCAACGGTATTGCGTGGGCGCCGCATAGGTAAGGCTGAGATCGATTGGAGTCTTTGAAACCCCCTAACCCATTCCGTTCTCTCTCCCTCTCTAGTTCCTGTCACATATGCACTGCCGGTGATGATCACCAAGCACTGATCTGGGATATACAACAAATGCCACGCGCAATCGAGGATCCAATTTTAGCCTATACAGCTGCCGAGGGCGAAGTCAATCAGATCCAATGGGGCGCCACACAGCCCGACTGGATAGCCATTTGCTACAACAAAGCGTGCGAGATCCTGCGGGTTTAAGAGTCAATTTTATTTATTTATATCTTATACTTTCGCCTGTGGTCAGTGGTCAGTGGTATGTGGCAAATTGGCTGAGCAACGCACACAGAACACACTCACACACTCACACACACATCAACACACAACACACACACCTTTGCTGTTGGCAATTTCTTTTGGCGAAAGTCAGCGTAGGAGTTCGCAGTTTGTTTCATTTTTCTATTCTTTGCTTGAAAGTGAAGAGGAAAGAGCAAGGGCAGCAGGTTAGGGAGAAGGAGGAGAAGGATAATGTATTTTAGAGACATCTTAGCTTACACACAAGTATATATATAAGTCTATAAGGTATAACCAAAATATGTATTTCTATAATTATGTATGTAGCTTATTTCACACATTGACAAGGCAGAAACCCCGCTAAATCGGTTTGAGGCGCTTCTTTAATTTATTTAAAAACCCCAAAACAGAAAACCAAACACAAAGATTTGAAAACAATGAACCTACCTCGTTTTTTGTAAACATTTTTTCGTGTCTGGCAGCAATAACAGGAGAAACACACACAAACACAGCAAGAGAGAGAGAGAGAAAGGGGCAAGGCAAGGCAAGGAAAGGCTTTTTCGAAATATTTTTACCTTTTTTTCTATTAAGAAAAAAAACAAAACAAACTGAAAACCAACCAACAAAACAAAAATAAAAGAGATGAAGGCAAAAACAGAAGCAAAACCATGGACTTAAGCGAATGCAAAAACCAACAAGAAATGAATTAAATAAATAAGCAAAATACTTACAACCAATATATATATATATATTAAACCGAAATAAAAAGCAGACAAAACAAGTGCACACACAAGACAACAGCTAAGAACACAACAATACTATTTAAAAGAAAAAAAACTAAAAAACTACAAAAAGCAAAAGCAAAATACCGAAATATATGAGCGAGAGAGAATACAAGATTGTTGCTATATCCATTTAACGAACGAAATAAAAACAAAAAGCAAAACCGTAACTATGATCATTTCGAGAATACGACTAGAGCAGGACCCCCGCCCCAACCATTGAATAATCTCCAACACTCTTCTCACAGGACAAGACTTCGACTTCGACTTCGCCCCACAAATAAACCATTTTTTTATGTATCTTGTAATTTATAGCAATTTCACAGCATATATATATATATAAAGATATACATAGATATGTATACAGAAACGCGATAGCAATACACCCGATAATCCCGATAATGATCATGTATTGTAAATACAACATGAAACTTTGTAAAACAAAAAAACAATCAGAAGAAGAGCTGCAAAAAGATCGAATTTCACTTCGATATATATCGATAGAAATCGATGTTTTTGCAGCTCTAATCAGAGGAGCAGGAAAACAACTTTTGAACAAGACTTAGCCCCTTGATTTTTGTATAGCCATAGTTAAGAACGAACCCCCATTTTCAACTCGAAATACTCCCCACAGTTCGCCAGAGAAAAAAAGATAAGCAAAAGCAAAGGCAAAAAATCGAAATCGAAATTGTAATCGAATCAAATCGAAATCCTTTTTGATATTTGTACGTTTTTTGTAGCCATCGATTTTCATTGATTTTGTTCGGCTTTAATAATGGTTTCCATCTCAAATAAGAAGTAAAAAAAGCAAATATTAGAATATATAATGCGGAATATTCGAGTCGAAATTCCCCGATCTATATAGAGGCTCCGTCAATCTACTCCTCAGTTCTCAGTTTGTGTTCTCAACTTAAATTGCATTATCCTCGTATTTACGTTGGCCATTGTAATTGCATACATTTATAAATGTATTGTATATGTAAACACACACAACACACCGAACACACACACAACACACACCCCAGCGCATGCATATATAGACATCCGATCCGGGCGGCGATTACTGGAATTAAGGCCGTAAAGTAAAGCCAACCCTGGAGCAGCTCACCAAAAATCCAAAACAAACAAACAACAAATCGACGACGATGGATGGAGGATGGAGGCGTGGAGGAGAAAAACAAACCAAAACAGACAAGAATATTTAAATAAACCATTTTTAAATAAAACCACTTAAAATCAAATCAAATCCGGCAAGTCGGCGGGCGGACAAATGTTGCTAATATCCACCACTCCGCGGAGCTTTTCCTTCTCCCCTTTTTCGGCATCTTTTCCAGCATTGGCAGGAGGAGCCGGACTCTTGCTCTTGGCCGGACTGCGCTTGGTTAGCAGCTCGTTTACCTTCAGCTTGCGCAGGGTCACCACCAAGTGGCCCGTGGTCTGGGAGCGCTGCACCGTGGACTCGTCCGGCTTGACCTCCTCGTTGTAGGCTATCTGGAAGATCTTGCCCTTGACGGTCACCCGGGTGTAGTTGGTCTGGACGTCCACGTCGATGAGCGAGGTGTCCAGGTGTCTGAAGAGGGAAGGAAAAAATTGATATAGAAGATGTATGCTGTCGGGCTCCGATTTGGTCATCAGGTGCCCATCCCTAATGTGAAATTATTTGGATTTAATAAGTTTTATGCTTTAATCTTAAAAATATTAGTTTTAGGCTCCGATTTGGGCATTAGGTGACCGTTCCTGATGTAAAATATTTTGATATAACAACTAACATGATTTAATCTTGAAAAATATTAGTTTTTGGCTCCGATCTGGACATTAGGTGCCCATTTCTGATGTAATCTTATTTGGATTAAATAAGTTAGATGGAAAATATTAGTTTTAGGCTTCGATCTGAACATTTAGGGCTATGCCTGATGTAAAATATTTGGATAAAAAAGATGTTTCAAGATTAAAGCATAAATCTTGAAACATATTAGTTTTAGGCTCCGATCTAGACATTAGGTGCCCATTCCTAATGAAACATTTTTGGATAAAACATAACTAATGCTTTAATTTAGAAAACTTCTAGTTTTAGGCTCCGATCTGAGCATAAGGTGATCAAGTATTGTGTTTTAATTTTGAAAAGAATTCGTTTTAGGCTCCGATTTGACATTAGGTGCCCATCTCTGATGTAAAATATTATGATTTTTTAACTATTATGTTTTAATCTTGAAGACTTATTGGTTTAAGGGTCCGATCTGGGCATTGGGTGACCATTCCTAATGTAAAACATTTAAAAATAACATGTATTATGATTTAATCTTGAAACATATTAGTTTTAGGCTCCGTGGTGGATATAAGGTGCCCATTCCTGATGTAAAATTATAAGATTTTTCAACTATATGTTCTAGCATTGAGTTGTAGGCTCCGATTTGGACATTAGATGACCATCCCCGATGTAAAATTTGTTCATAAAACCAAAATTATGTTTTAATACTGAAAATTACTAGTTTTAGGTTCCGATCTAGAAATTAGGGGCCCATCCCTGATCTGGTTTTCATCAGAAATAAATTAATTAATACCGCACCCACCTGTAGACCTCCAGCTGCAGCTGGTAGTGATCGGCCTCGTCCTGCAACTTGAAGGGCAGCTTGGCCTGGTTCATGTTGTACGGTCTGCCATCGGGGGCAAAGAGATTACGCTCTCGGCGCGGTGGATCCAGCGGCGACTTGGGTTCATGACGCTCCCGGCCCAGTCTGTGCTGGCGGGCTATCTCCGTGCGTATCTCCGGACAATGCTCGCTCTTGGCCTGCCAAAAGGCCTTAATGCGCTCCTCCTCGTCCTCGATGCCGGCACACTGCTCGGCGAGGGCGGCCTGCTGCTCGGCCACGCGGATGCGCTGCTCGTCCCGTTCGATGCACTGATCCGCCTGCCGCTGGACGATAATGGCCCTATTCTTGGCCAGCTCCCTGATGGCCTGAAGGCGCTCCGAGGGCGTAATCTCGACGCAGTCCAGGCTGGTCAGCTGCGGCAGAGTGGCCACCACATAGTCCCTGTAGTGGGGATAGTCCACACAGGGATTGCCAATCAGCAGCAGCTCGCGAAGATTGTGGTTGCCGCGAAGGGACTCCACGCTGGTCAGTTCGCCGATGAAGTTCAGGGTGAGATCCAGCTTGTTGAGGGACTCGCAGCCCTCCAGGTTCTCCACTCGCTCGATGTTGTTGATGGCCGCATTGAGGTACTCCAGGCGCTTCAGCTTGTGCAGGTTCTCGAGGCGAGCGATGAGATTGGACTGGAGAAGGAGGATCTTGAGGTCGCGACACCAGTTCTGGATGTGCTCGATGACCTCGATGTCCTCCTGGTGCAAGGATATCTCCTCCAGGGTGCTTATGAGTCGCTCATTGTGCTCCGATTTCTTGCGAACCAGCTCCTCGGTTACTGGTTAGGATATATCCTTATAAATCGGAGATTTATGGGTTTAAATATTTAACTTACTGAGCACCATGATGACACGACCAGTGTGTGTTCCAAAACTCGAATGGAAATTAGAGAAGGAAAGCCTGAGTCAAAACAGGAAAAGCCGCCTCCGTTGCTAGGCATTTTCCCCTTCAACCTTGTTATTTTTCCGGTTTTTGTTATTTTGTTTTCTTATTAACAGAAACCATAAATAAACACTATTTTTAATCATAATTTTAAGGCAGTATACAATTATTTATCAATTTTAGCTAAAAATTGTTTTTAATTAATTTTTTACGACTCTCTTAAGTTTCAATTTAAAAAGAGATCTCAGTTTTTCAAAAACAAGCTTGATCTTATTAATCTTATATCTCCAACTAAGCTCTTAGCATTTTACAATTTTAATATGTAAGCAAAATTAGCACACGTGAAACTGAAAACAGACCTGAATAAACTATTTTCGTGACTTACAAATTTAAATTCGATGATTCTATAAAGAGTGAAACCGAAAACAGGCCTGAATAAACTATTTTCGTGACTTAAACATTTAAATTCGATTGAAATTATCGACTTTACATGAGCACATCCAATTGCATATCGGTTGTGGCGTCATCAACTTGTTTACGAACGCTTACAGGAGCGGATCGAGTTAGTGAGTGGTTATATATTATACAAACTAACATAAATAAACTCAAATTAACTTAATTTAGATTAATTTTTACTTTTTACTTGATATATTATTGATTTTTGGTTATTTTTGATATCGATTATGACGATAAATAATAAATTATATTGATAAATTATCGAAAAAGGAAAGGAATAAGTTTTAACATTTTTTTGTACATATTCACACTAATAAACTCAAATGAACTTAATAAAGACACATTTTAACTTATTTCTTGATGTATTATTGATTTTTTGTTATTGCTAATATCGATTAGAACGATAAATTATGTTGTTAATTTATCGATAGAGGACAAAGGAGACTTTAAACTTTATTTGTGAGTATATCTTTTATATTAAGGTTTACTAAATATTTTATTAAAGGCTTATTTGCCAAACTTGTATTAACTAATACAAAAAATAATGTTGAATTGTAATCAAATTTTTAACCAAACTACATATAACTATGTCTTTAAATTTTAATTTAGAAAAGCTTTCGCTGGGTCTCAGCAGCTAATGCTTCTAATTTGAAGTTAGCCATTAGTTTTAGACCAAAAGTAAGCTTTATATAAATAGAATGAATAAATAATATTTATAAGGTACAGTCTTGACATTGAATTGTAACTCCTGTGACACCTCGCCCTTCAGGAAGATCTCAAAAGGCTTAAAATATATTTTAAATACAAATACTTACATACCTACCAAAAAAATCTAACTGCAATTATAATAAATCAAAGAAAAATCCTATTTACATTAATAATAAATCAAAATCAAAGAAATTAAACGTAGAAAACAATAGATAATGATACTTACGATATAGTTTATATATTTTTTCCCAGACCACAGTCAACAATTTTGTACGATAAAGATCCCATTCAGACGCTCTCTAAAAGAAGTCACTTAAGCCGCCTTTGAGATAAGAATTGGAGGTGTCTTCCGGGCTGTGCCCAGCCTGCTTCCACCTCCGTTTGCCGGCATTTCGCCCCTGTCCGTCCGCTCTCAATAGCGGGAGAAATCTAATCAGTTGAATTAGAATTAAGTAGCTGACTAGGCGTTCGCATTAATTGCGACGCGTTCGTGTTTGTCGCCAGTCACCGGACGGCGGCCAGACGGAGCACACACATCAAAACCAGATCTCGCGATGGGAGCCGATGGCGATAAGGACTACTCCACCGATATCTTGCGGCCACTCAGCGATAGCGAGGTGGACCAGCTGCTCGATCTGTACAAAGCCAAATTCGGCGTCAGGAACTTTCACTACCTGCTGATGTACAACCAGCGGAAGTGGGACCGGCAGCTGGACGAGGCCCAGATCCCCCGCGTCGATCCCGACTACATATCCCTGCGCAAACAGTTCTTCACCCATCGGAGTGGGGACTTCCGGAGGTGGGGCACCTACGTGAGCCTGCATCGCGACATTGTCCAGAGCGTCTCCTTCTTCAGCTGGCAGCCGGATGGCGCTGCCGAGATGTGGAAGTGCCTGGAGCAGACCCGCCGTATCGAGTGGACGCAGGGCGCCCTCCTGACCAATGTGGATTTGGAGTTCTGTGAGCGGATTAAGGAGATGGCTCGCCATAGGGGTGTTACCTCCATGCAGCCGCGGACGTGCTATGGCATGGTTTTGTCGCATCAGGCAGCTCTGGAGGTTGAGGTTCCGGAGTTACTCTCAGAGTTCGATATGCGGCGGCTGACGGACGAGGATGCGGCCATGGTGCATGCCACTTGGCCCAACAAGGGCGAGGGCTCCCTGGCCTATCTTCGGGCGCTGATAAGATTCAACAGGACGCTTGGTATATGCCGGAGCGACACGGGAGAGCTGATAGCTTGGATCTTTCAGAATGATTTCTCGGGATTGGGGTGAGTTGTTATCCTGGTTACTTAAGCCTCCTTTTAAATCTCATTCTTTCTCGTTCCCAGCATGCTGCAAGTCCTCCCCAAGGCTGAGCGTCGTGGCCTGGGCGGTCTCCTGGCCGCTGCCATGACTCGCAGGATAGCCAAGGGCGAGCCGGACCTCACTCTAACCGCCTGGATTGTGACCAGCAACTGGCGCTCGGAGGCTTTGCTCAAGAGGATTGGCTACCAGCCGGAGGTGGTCAACGAGTGGATCAAGCTGCTGTAGGAGCTGGCGACAGGGGTTAGCTAGTCTTTAAGGGTTAAGGGTTCAAACACACACAAGGAGATTTGCATTTGCTATGGGCCTATGTACATGGTCAACAATTTTATTTTGAATACACTTTGCGGCTTAATCAAATTCAAAAACAAATTCGAAACTAGCTGTGTTTGGGAGGTAAGGGGAAAGGGGGCCACGCGAACTACTTATTTACAAACTCGCCTCTAGCCTCGCCGAAATAAAGAAACATTTATCAAAAATACAATTTGCATTTTGGGCCGACTGAAGAGGCACAAACCCCACATAAATTCGACCTTTGCCTTTGTCCAACTTACAAATCATTTCTCTTGCTCTCTTCTAGTCTTTTGTTTTTATAGTTTCTTTCACTTAGCACCGTTTAAAAGTATTCAAATTACATTCAATTACAAATTTGATGAATTGGTAATGCAATCAAGCTAGTTTTAGGTCCAACTTAAAGGTAAACAACGGGAAAAACTATAAATAAATTCCCCTTTTCTGCGTCAAATTGGATTTAACAAAGGAGTGATCTTCGCTTAAGGATAATTAATTTAGATTTAGGGTTGTGCCTCCTTAGTCAGCTGTATATAATACAAAGAGCTGGCAAAAAATCAGTTGATGTCACCTAACCAAGCTCTTCAACTTCTAGAGAGCTCCTTGAGCCTCCGCTGATAACGTTCAACTGCTCCTTGCCAGCCACACAAACACATATGTACACTTTACATACATTTAGAAGAGAGAAAGGTAGAGAAAGGGAACGAAAGAGAGTCGGGGATCGAGTCATTCACTAAACTACAAACTAGACAAAGAGCAGCCGCGTGGCAGCCGTTCCGCTTGGCATTCCGCTGCCATTCGCCAGCAGGCTATTCCCCGGCATCGCCGTCGACCGGTGCAGACCATTGGTTAGCTTCCCGTTGACCGAGCCCCGGTAATAGGGATCTGTTTGCTGCTCCAGCGGCTGGTACTTGATGTGCGAGCTCTGCGAGAGCGGCAGCGTCGGTGGCTCGCGTCCCTTGGTTATTTGCTTGGCCCGATTGTAGCATAGAACTCCCACAATGGCCAGCGTCATGCCCAGGCAGTTGATCCACGTCACTGGGTTGCCCAGGATGAGCAGCGATACGGCTATGACAAAGATGCGCTTCGAGGCGCTGGCCACCGCGTAGGTGAGCGGCGTGACCAGCGAGAGGACACTGAAGGCGATGATGTTCTGCAGCCAATTGAGCACGCCATCCGCGAATAGCAGGGCAATCACTCGGTAGTCCAGGTTTTTCTAAGGAAAATAAAGATTTTCGAATTAGTTTCAGTGAGTTTCTAGGAATAATAGAATTTCTGTAGAGATAATTCCTTGTTAAAGCGGGTTAGTTTCTAGTTTAGTTCGTAGTTTAGCTTAATTCCATGTCTATCTTAATCTCAAGCTATTTATGCTTCCATAACTCAGTTTTCTGTGATGTGGATGGCATTATTAACATGAAATTAGCTTGCCTCTTATTTCTTACATTCATTTTTATGCTTTCTGTTTAGTTTTAGTAACAAAAGAAGCGAAATAAACGTTATAAAGGAACAAAAACTAGGGGTATATATTAACAAAAGGGTTTCTCGTGGGTAATTCCCTTGAATTCCATTATTCAGAACTAAGTAAACACCAAGGCAAATACAGGTGGTTCTAGGTGTTTCTGGCGCTAGTTTAGGTCTCAAATTGCTTAGAAAACTGATAGTTTGTAATTAATAACCAACTATATTAACACCTTCATTACTTTACTTTGGCTAGTTAGTTTCCTGTTGAAAGATTTTTATCAAAACGCAAGATAAGATTGCTAAACAGAGATCTCCACTCGACAGAAGCCTCTACTCACAATGGCGTTGTGGCGGAAGACAGCAAAGCTGTCCATATACAGCCAGAGGGGCAGGAAGATGAACAGCGAAAGCTTGCCGAGCAGGTGCAGCAGCCGCAAATGATGGATGTTGGTGTCCTTGAGCACCTGCAACAAAGAAAGTATTGAAGTATATATTAGGAAACTCAACGGAAGCCCGTGGAAACGCTACCTTCTTGGAGAAAATGTTCTGCATGGAAAAGCCCATCGTGGAGATAAGGGCACTGATCAGTCCCATCATGTCGAAGGAGATCTCCGTGACGGTGGCAATGCCCACGCCCGTTATGATGGGCAGCAGGCTCAGGTACACGAGCGTTGGCTGTTTCTCGCCGAAGAAGAGGCGCGTCAGGACGACGGTGAACAGTGGCATTGTGGCTTTAACTAAAAGAAGGATAAAAAATAGATACAGATTAGTTTTATTTTTAGATTATAAAATTATAAGAATAGGAAAAGTATTATTAGCCTTAAAATGATATTGTAAAAGGTGAAGAAAATATAATTAAAAAAAAAAGTGTGTTTTTTTAATTATTACTCTTATTCTAAAAAAAAAACAAAAGAAAATACAGCCCTACTCAAGCTCAACCGCACATAATGCAGCACCGTGATGCATGCCGTGCCGCTTTCTAGCCTTTACAAGCCTGTATTTTCGAAGCTCTTACTTCAAACTACTTTAAAAATAAAGGATAATATTCTTAGAATATTAAAGATTAACATCCTAATAAATGTTGAAATTATTTAAGGTTTTTAAAACGTTTCTCATACATTTCAATGGGAGTTTTAATACAAAAAAGCGCATTTAGGTAGAGTATGAAGCGTAATTAATGATTAAATATTTTATTTAACTGTTTTAATTATTTATTTAGGATAAATCAGACTTGTTTCTGCTCTGACAATATTATTTAACTTTAAAAATTACGTTTTAATCATGTTTACGTCTTGTATTGAAAGAAAAATAAATAATTAAAGGCAAATAAAGGTTGAATTATTTATTTATTCAATGCTCACACATATATATGTGCAAATATAGCTTCGATATCATTTTTCTCATAATCAAAATAAAGGAAACTCCCCTTTAAGAACCCTAACATGACTCCAAAGCCACCCGGAGCAGCGAAAGGGCATCTAATTTCAAGTATCTACATAGATAGCCAGCGTACTGCTGCTGACGTGTTGGGGAAGCAGCACACACTTTGGCGGGCAACTCTAACTCACCTGTGTGCGCATAGGAAACGGGCACCTTCCACAGCGAGATGTGCGAGGTGACCGAGGCCAGCAGCTTGCCCACCGCCAGGGGCACAATCAGCTTGTAGTAGTAGGGACGCGGTATATCCTGGTACTTCCGGATGCGCCACAGATTGAAGAAGGGGCCGCTGTAGAGCGTTATGCTGCATAGCTGGACCAGCGTCACGGTCATCGGGAAGGGGAACTCATTGAGCACCATCTTGCCGATCACATTGTTGCTGGAGGAGATCACATACCAGAAGAGGCACATCAGCAGCACGACGGCGACGTGCCGCGATCCCGTCCGCTTGCCGCCCAGCATTGTGTATTTTTCCCGGTAGAATCTCGGCCCTTGCTCTCGTGGCTGCTTTCGCGGCGGCACCTCAAGTCCCCGAAGATGCGGGTGCGGATTCGGCCGCTTTTGCTGCGCTACGGGTGCGAAGCGGTGGCAAGTGCGGGGCCTGGTAGCTAGCTAGCCTGGTGGCCTGGTCTGCGGGTCTGCTAGGCTGTCCAACGCACGGCGACTATTGCATTGCGCTTGGTTTTGGTTTTAAATATAAAACGTCGTCTGTTTGTTTTCGACGTGTACGTGCCAGTGTGACCAGTTTCGGCGATTTGCGTCCATGGCGAAAGTTCCAAGAGTGGTATATTTGGTATATACTAACGGTAAATCATTAGCAGGGACGCAAACCAAGGTTCTGGGGGAAATTAATTAATTTATTTTTGTTTTATTACAATCACAGGCTGGAAAATATAAAATGAAACTCTATTTCTTTTTTCTTAAATAGCTAAATAAACAAACTTTTATTTTAACAAACTTTTACACAGTTGCAATCGCAATTTATTTAAAAATGTTTTACTACATTTTTCATTTAAAAGGTTGTCTGTGGAGTTCGTTATCCCAAAAAGAATACATTTAAAGGAATGAGCACCCCTTTTACTCATAAACAAGCTATTAAATAAATAAAATAAATATTTTTTCAAAGCTTTGCCGATAGTTGAAAAGCCCACTGACTCACGCCACGTGTTATTTCGGCTGCTTTGAAACACGGTCACACTGCCGCTTATTGTACAAACAAAAATTGTTTGCGAGCCCCAAAAAAGTGGTAAATGTTGTTGCCACGGCCAAACTGACGCTGCGCCGCGTTCGCTGAGCCTCGTGTCGGTACCTACGCGACCCCGTATTCCATCGCTGGCGTTCAGATCCGTGCCTTTTTAGGGGGCGCACGGAAAAGCGTTGTAGTAAACACAGTTTTCGGTTCGTTTTTTTTTTTAATAGCAAGCACACAAACCCACAGGCACACAAGACAGACGCTCGCACACACGCGCACGATACAAACAAAAATAAAGCGAAAATCGCGAGGTGGAAACTTCTGCATCTGCATTTCCGATCCCTAACGGTTAACGGCGGATTCAGGCGCCATGTCGCGGGTGCTCAGTCCGCGGAAGCAGGGCGTGGCGCCGGAGGCGAAAGCGCAGGTGGAATCCCTGGACTACACGAGCAGCTCTAACTCCATCATCGAGTTCCTGGCCAAGGAGCAGGACTGCGGCGGCTTGGCGGACCCGGATCCGGAGAGTATCTTCCAGGAGGTGAGCCGCCTGTCCGACAGCACTGACATGCGGTCCGTGGACGAGCTGCTGCAGGAGGCGGAACGCCTCATCCAGCAACAGTTGCGTCTGGGTGGGATTTCCACGGAGCTGGACGTGGGAAACTCCGAGCCCATGGAGGCTTTAACCGCCAGAACCAATGGCGGCGGGGAGGGTTCGGCGGCCTCCTCGTCCTCGCCGCTGTCAGCATCGCCGCACAGCAGCATTCGGCTGAACACACGCTACACCCATCGCATCGAGCACTTGCCCGCTCCGTTGCCGCCAAAACCAGCCGTAGCCAATGGCAAGACCAGGCCCAGATCCGGCTCCAAGTCCTCGGCCTCGTTCACAGCGGTGCAGACGCCAATGGAGGCGATGCCACAGATGAATGGCAGCATGGAGGGCAATGGCAACGGGGCTGGCTTTGCCGCCTTTGTGGACAACCTGCCCTCGGAGTCGGTCATTTCGGAAGAGTCTACGCCCAAGGACATGGACATGGAGAACAATACGGCGACCTTGGCGCAGCTGGAGTTGCAATTGCAGGACAACACCGATGATGATGAGGATACGGTGAGTGGGAAATGGGGTTTTAGACTGTCTTTGCCTTTTCAAGCGAAGAAATGCTTGTTTCGGAGGTTACAGAAACCTTCAAGGGGTATTTCTGTCTATTTATTTTGATTCCCTGAT
Source organism: Drosophila triauraria (assembly GCA_014170255.2). Taxonomy (NCBI): domain Eukaryota; kingdom Metazoa; phylum Arthropoda; class Insecta; order Diptera; family Drosophilidae; genus Drosophila; species Drosophila triauraria. The sequence continues at coordinate 1,215,947 of CM024333.1, read as the reverse complement.
TCTATAATAAGGCTATATCGAAGTTTTCTATGAAAAGTATCGTTTAAAAGGAGATAACTCTCTTATTATTCTTTGTACCCCCTCTGTGGTAGTGGCTACCTTTCCCCAGAAATAAATTCCATTGCGATCTATGGTAATAAATAGCGAAGATTTGTTTATTTGCCCGGCCTGTGTACTGGTTACGAAGGATACGCACCCCGTACAGCCAGCCAGCCGGCCCCCACCCATCCAAAACAGAAGCATTCACACGGCGACAGGAGCAAGGACGCACACTATACAACATAAATAAGCAATCACCATAGACAATTCACACACCATTCACACACACCTCACACACACGATTCAGGCAGGCACACGCAGGTGGGGTTAGAGAAATAAAAAAAAAACTAAGAAAATACACAGAGATTAGCCGGAGGAACTGGGACCAATGGCCTGGGCCACTGTTTCCGCCACTGTCCAGCCCTCGAGGGCCGTATCCTTGATGAATCTGGGCGGCAAGACAAATCCGTAGGCTCCACGATCCCTCAGCTCAATGGTGTACACATACTTGACGCCCAAAGCCGCACGACTCCAATCATCGGATCCGCCGCCGGCAATGCCGAGCACCTCGTGGGTAACCGCCGCCCTGTATGTGGTTCCCGTCTTCTGGGAAATTCGCTCCGCCGCCAGGCTACCGACACGCTGCAGAATGCTCGAATCCTTCACCTTAACGGCCTTGTAGGCCCACGGATAGACAATCATCTGGCCGTAGCTGTGGAACGTCAAGTACGACTCCAGGTTGTACTTGCGCTTGGCCAGGAATTCGGCCACCGCCTTCGTCTCCTGTTCGGAGGCTGGCGATGAGCCGCGATAGGTGTCACTGCAGGGATTCGTCGAAGATCCATAGCCATTCCAGCCGATATCAAAGTTCCTGTTAAGATCCACGCCGCTGCACTGCGCCCGACGCGATGGCGATCGGTTCTTGCGCCACAGGCGATTAGTGGTGCGACTGTACTCGTAGCCATCGGGGTTCATGACGGGCATAATGTACCAGGTGAGGCCGCGGATATGCGAGGGCTGGTTCTCCCAGTTCGACATCAGTTGGTAGAGGATGAAGGTAACCACGGCGGGGCTGATCCATTCGCGTGCATGAATGCCGCCGTCGATCCATACCTTCTTGTTCTCCCGCGGGTTCTCGGAGATTCTGGAAAGGGCAAAGCAATTCGTTAACTTTAATAACTTTAATCTTTAAATGTAGCCAAAAATATGTATTGCATACTTTTGGACACTTCTTGAAGGGACTTTAAAGCCTCTTGGCACCACCTACCTCAGCACCTTCAAGTCGCGACCCTCGGCAGTCTGGCCAATGGTATAGAGTCGCACAATGTTGGGAAACTTGCTGCGGATTTCCCTCATAAAGCTATAGATGGTCTCCAGGTCGTGGTAGTCCTTCCAGTGCATGCTGCTCCTGGTGGCCTTTTCTGTTGATTAAAAATACCAATAAATTATAATCAAAACTCGTCACGTATATCTGTTATTCTGCACTCACTCGCTCTCTTTCCCTGGTGCGCGGCTGTGGCCTGGATCCCCTCCAGCAGCTCCTCATCGATCATTGATTGAATATTATCCGACAATATCTGGGCATCCAGTCGGTGAGCTGAGAGGAAGCTGCGCGCCGCCTTCAATTGATCCCTGGCAATGGAGATGTCCAGGAATTTCGAGTTCTCCTTCCAAATGTTTCCGCCAAACTTCTGCTCGAGCATCTGGCCCACGGGCACTCGGCGTTGCATGGCCTCCGAAATGTTGTAGATACGCCAGAGCTGTGCCTCGTCGTAACGCTGTGGTATCTCGTTGACATCCAGCAGGGTTAGATTGCTGGATGGGATCTCGTTGGAGGAGGCAGCAGCGATGGCTGCCAAGAGGAGCAGCATCAGCAGTTGAGGGCCTGACAGCGTCATCATTATATCAGCGGGTTGACCTCTGTAAAAGTAGTTTGTTATCAGTAATCAGTAATTAGCGATACGTTATCAGTGCGGTTGTCATTCTGGTTGGGCTGCTAAGTAATTAACTAAAGATTTGATTGGTCGAAAAACTCCACACACAAGTTTAAGGCTCTCGAACTTGAGCTTTAAAATCGCAGCTTATTTCCATTGTCACGATTTTCCTATTTGTTTGCTTAGCTGCCAAGTGACAAATGTACTAGCTTTGCTTTGCTTAAAAAAATAATATAATTAGCATCAGCAGATCGTTAAGACTCTAAAGGTTAAAATAGTATCTATTGCTGGTGTTTAGCTTGCCATAAAATCACGCTATTCATAGCTCGAGTGCTCTCAGTGTCACTCGGTAGCGAAACATTGTTAGCATGTGAATAATTACATTTTTTTAATGACCTAATTCATAAGAATTTATTCCTAAATAGTGTCAGTACCTTTACTAGTTAATTTTCCAACTAGAAATTATTGGTAAACAGTTCTTAAAATAGGTATTTATAATAACCGTAGACTTTCCCTTTCTGTCTGCTTGATTTTTGGATATGGAACCAATCGAACATCCAACTGAGTCGCTCTGTTGGCTAGAACTAAACCCACTAAAAACGAAACTGAAAGCTAAACTCCCACTACTGGAATCGGTGAAAATAATTGTTACAGAAAAAGTTGGTAATTACTACACAAAAAAAAACACGAAAATATATCCGTTCCATTGTCCATGGTTATGGTTATCTAGATGTGTGAGTAACCCTGTTTTTTTGTTCTCATTCTACCTCTGTCATTGCCAATAAGTAATTATAAATAGTAGATAAATTTAATGGGCTTGCCAACTTCGTAATGGAAACACAAATGAGTTAGAGAACCCAAATAAACCGAAATAAGGTTTTTAAACCTATAAAAACATACCGTATTTATTATTACGATAATAAATACTAATAATTAGTTTTGTAATAAATCATTTTATAACCTCAGGCTAGATAATCAAGTATATCTAATGGAAAACAGTAACCAAAACAATAAACAATAAATAAAACCTTTACATAATCTCAGTTTCGAGTGTATCAAACGTGCCTGTTAAGCCATAAAAAAATAATCAACAATTTTTCAGTATACAAACAGTGTTTTTGTTGATCTAACCAATTTGCATTGTTTTACGGATTCCGGAGGCGATCGATCGATCGTTCGTACGTTTGTTTGATCGATCCCTGAGTTCCCCAAGTTCCGGGGCTTATTCTGTTTATTGACTTAATCAGTTTTGTCTTAATGTTTCCACTGTTTTGAATGCACAACGTGGGCTGGATGGTTGGGGCTTACCGAGGTTAGTGCGTCTCAGTTGCTGGACCCTAGATCTAGATTCTAGATTATGGGGCAGGGAAAACTTTTCCTGGTCTTCTTACAGAGATTTCGAAACCTCATTTTTAACGCTTCTGTGCTAATTTCCCTGGCCCGTTTTTTGTAGGTTTTGTTTTCATTTTTTTTTGTATTTTTTTTATGGATGCGTATACGTATTTTCGAGTTTATTTTCTTTTTATTGCCAGGCAGAAAGTGGCACTTGAACAGTGGAGAGGGTCGTGGCTCCGTACCTCCGTGCCTCTGAGAACTGGTTCTCGTTCGGATCTCTCGGACCTCGGAATCTCGGATCTCAGATCTCGGATCTCGGGAGTCGAATGTGGAGAACAAACACAGTTTCGGATTGGGTTTCGTTTCGGTTTCAATTCGTTGCTGGTGTTTACCTCGACCTTCGTGCTGCCCCCCCGGTTCTCCTTCCATTAACTGCGATTCTGCCACTGCGTTTAGACCGCTGTGATACTGTAACAACCGATAATACTCTTTAAAGTCTTTCTTTCCTTAAATCTTTTTATGCAAATTACAAAAGATTAAAGGGAAAGTATAATTTAATTAAGACACCGATTGGGTAAAAACTTAATTAGTACTTTCGACACAGACGAAAGGAAACAAAACGTAATTAGCTTAATAAGCATCATGTAAACTGGTTTCGTTGAGGGACCGAAAATTAATATTTAAAGAGGCATTCGAAATTGATACCGCCCTCTTCGGTACTTCCTTGTTGGTTGTAATCGTGTATCTTGTGATCTCTGATTTTTCCTTTCTCCCTGTCGTTGCTGTAATATCTTTTACACCGAATAAATTGGACTTTTAATTTTGGGTATTAAAAGCAAAAAAAGATTCATGACCCACTTTATGATCCTTCTTTTCGTATTTATACATTCAATCTTTATGATTTAAAGTTCTTTATAATATTTTTAAATTTGGTTTCTGCTCTAAATCTTGTACTTTAAATATCAATAAAAGTTATCATCATTTTCTAAAGGATTCTTCCCCAAAATTCCTGTTATGGTAGACTCCTTTACTACAAATCTTCGCCTTTTTAGCTTTTCTTCTTTGCAATTCTTTTCTCTCTTTGCAGTTACCCCTATTGCTTCTGATATTTTTTGATAGTATCTTTTACATTCTTCTACATTTCCCAAATCTCCTAAGATTCTCCCAACTCCCCAAACTTTATTTTCATTCCTTCCACCATCTTCTCTCCAATTTACACTCTCCCATTGTTCCCTTCCTTTACTCACTTTCTTCAACAATCTTTTTCTTATCTCTTACAAAAGTTCCGATCCTTATCTCCCATAGTTCTCTCTCCTCACTTCCACAACAATCTTTTCTTCTTTCTACCCTCCCTTCCATGCCTCTCTTTCCTGATTCTTCCCCAATTCTCTTCTGCTCTTAGTAGAGCCTCTCTGTGCCCCCTTAATTCTTCTGCAATCTTCTTGCATCCTAATTGTGTTTGCTTTATTTTTCTTTTCCCACTTTTGATCAATTTGTTTTTGCACTTTTCACTTTTGCCTATTGTATTCTCCACATACCGTTGTTTGTTGCTGTTGTTCCGGGGATGCAGTTGCACTTGTTCTAGTTCCTCCTCTCCTTCTTCTTCTCTTTGTTGCCGGCTCTGCACGAGCGTGTGTGCGTGAGCGTGTGCGTGGGAGAGAGTGTGTCGCTGGCTGAGCGTCAAACTCCGACTAAATGCTGCGCTTGTATGCGCTTCAATTTTTATATTGCCGCTCTGCCGGCGCAAAGGGGGCTGCTACCCAAAAAAAAAGTAAATAAAAAATAAAAAACAAAAACAAAAAAAAGCACACAAAACGAAACCGAGAATTACAAAACAAAACTACAACAAACAGATGAGCTAAACTGTTGTAAATTTTTGCGCTGACCGACGACCGATCTTTAAAACGATCGTCGCGTAAATGGAAATGGAAATGAAAACGGCAGTGACAGCGGCAGCGACTGCGGCGCCGGCGGTGGCAGCAGCAGCAGCAGTAACAGCAGCAGCAGCTGCGGCGGACGAGAGAGAGAGAGAGAGAGAGAGAGAGATGGGGGCCGATGCTCCACGCACTCGCGCTCTGTCTCCGTCTGACCTGCATCAGCAGCCAAATGCAGGTGAGGGGTCCCCAAGAGTGCAACGCCCACGCAGTGAGTGCTGCCATCTCCCTCTCCCTCTGCCTCTCACTCGACATTGACACTTTGGCTTTGTGACGTTTCATGCCAATCATTGACGCACACAGACACACCCACGCAGGCCAAGATGCGCTCAGCTGCATTCACGGATTTCAAGGGGCTGCCAACTTGTAATAAGATGTCATACCCATGAGTCACGGGTTCAGTCACGGAATTGCTTCTTGTCTTATTCTGATTGTCGGGATTTCCAGTGATGAGACATTCACAAATCCCAATGCAAGAATGATATGCTAATTATGCACAACAAGAAATAATTGCAGATATTGCGTGTCTTTATAATTATTGTAAATGTTTACAAAAGTATTACAAAATTTAGTATATATTTGCATAGTTTATCAATCGTCAATATATATTTAATCAATTTATATTTTAAATGTCCCCCCAACTTGTCCCCTCTTCCACATTCATGACTCTGATGATTTGTGTCTGATGTATAAACTTAATGTTTTTTCTGTTTAGCTGTGCTGAATTGTGCTTCTTAGAATTAATAACATTATGCATTTTATTATGAATTTTGCTGAGCTCTTATCAGTGGATTTTCCCGCGAAGTCAAATGCTAAATTACCACCTTATCTCATCAATCAAAGTCGCAATTAATCAAAGAATAAGAAATGCATTTTGGTTCCAGGAAAAAAAATCAATTCGATTTAGGTTGGCAAGCCCCTACGTATCGGTCTTTCTTTCTTTTTTTCGATAACAGCTGACATTTAAGCTTGACACGGACACTCACGCACACCTGTATATAATTGATATCCAATTGGATCACACACTTTAAATCGGTGCAAGAGTGTGTAGTTAACTCTGTAATTGTGTGACGGGGCAATTTTGACCCACTTGGCGAGTTTTACTTTCTTTCGCCTTTTGATCAGAGGAGCCCCACCAATACCCGTCGCCCACACTTGAGTTGATTTTTTATTCACTTTGATTTTGCCTCCAGGCATTATTTATTTTGTCTTGTTTATTTTGGGTTTGTTTCTTACTTTTTTTCCGGTGTTTTTTGGTGTTTTTATTTTTATTTTGTTTGTGGCACTCAGATTTTCACTTTTAACCCTTTTTCGAGAGTAGTGGGCACCACAATGGAAGATTTTGTCCGCTGATTGTTCATTGTACAGTAAATACTCGGGTGCACAGAAAACAATTGTTGGGGACTTCGTAATGATAATTTATAATAATTTTGTATTTACTTATTTTATAGGTTTTATAATAAATTAAGCCTGATAAACGAGAGAATCTTCAAGTTAAATTTTCAAATATATTATATAGTTTTTTTTCGGCATTTTATTATTTAATTTAATGTTTCTTTATTTTTTTTTTTTTAATTTTATTATTTTCTGAAGTAAATATTTTTGTGTGGCATCTTAAATATTATTTTTCTTGCTGTGTAGGAGAGTATTCTTCGTTCTTTTAAAAGACTGTCTTGTTAAAGAGTTTTTCTTGAATTCTGTTGCATGTATTAAAGATATTTTTTTATTGTTGATTTTGTTATATTTTTTATAATTTTTTTTAAGTCGCAGCTTTTTGTTTGTTATTAATATGGGTTGTTTATTCAGCTTGGCGCTCTTTAATCACTTTCTTCGATAGCTTTTTGACTTTGACTTTGGCGGCGGCAGGCGGCGATCGCCGCGGGCCTTTCGCTTAATTTCTATATGCATGCACAAAATATATCCAATCAAATATGCAACAACAAAAGGAGCAAAGAAATAACAACAAATAAGCCAGGCAAAGAGCAAAAAACAAAAACATCAGAAGCGTTGAGCCGAGCTTACGGGTTTTTAAAACGCGATTGAAAGTGAAAGTTAAGGCGGGCTTCTCTCGCTCTCTTCCTCTGCCCCTAGAGTCGCCTCTCTCTTAGCTTTCTATTTGCCTTTGTGCCAAGTATTCTGGTTCGCTATTTTTTCGTGCTGTGCCTTTTGGCCAGGTTTACATAAGATCATTAATGGTTGTTTGATATGGCGATACCAGCGATTGCGAAATCATTAATCGAAAATGGCAGCGAATTGAACACGTGGCCAGCGCCAGCCGCCTAACGGTTAACAGTTACCTCTACGCTCTCTCTTAATCGCTTACTCTCTCTGTACTTTATTGGTGTGGAAAATAGAGAGAGAGAGTAAGAGTTAGTTGCTCTCCGGAGAGTTTAGTACACTGTTCTACGCGGGAAGCTTTGACTTTTACCGACGTAGCTTGAAAGTAGGCTATGGAAAATGCAGCTTAAAAGATTTTATTCGGAAGATAAGAGCAAAAACGAGCTATATTTCTTTTATAAATTGCCAAAAACAAATCCATAAATAAATATATAAATAAATATATTTCCCTGAGATTAAAAAGACTCTCTTTCTCTCGGGAGTTACTTCAACTGCTGGGCAATGATCCTTAGGAACTCGAACACTTCCTCGCCAGACTCCACAATGTAGTGCGGCGGCATGAGGTAGCCGTAGCGTCCCTGGTCCTTGAGGAACATGTCGAACACCAGCTGACCGCCAACGCGGTCCTGCACCCAGTCAGCGGAGTTGCCCGGCCGGGCCAGCTTCTGGCGGTAGCTGGTGCCCGACGAGTACTCCGCCTGGTTCAGTCTCCTCAGTGCCAGCACTGCCCGTCGCGCCACATGCTTCAAGTCCCGCTGATTCTCCGTCACATAGTCCGCATCGCCCCAGGGATAGGCGATGGCCTGGCCATAGCCTCCCAGGGACACATAGCCACCAAGATACTCCCGTAACCCTCCAAGAAAGCTTCGCAAGGCCCGAGTCTCCGGCTCCGAGAAGCTCTGGGGTCCGCGATAGAGATTCTTGCAGGGATTACTCGTCGATCCAGTGCCGCCCCATCCGTACTCAAAGTTCCGGTCCAAATTGACGCCATAGCATCCGCTGGCGGAGTCATGGGCCCGGTTCTTGGTCCACAGGCGGTCCGTGAGCCGCGAGTACTGGTAGCCATCGGGATTGGCCAGCGGCAGGAAGTACCAGTCGATGCTACGCATGGCCTGGTCCAAGCGACCTTGATCCCAGAGATAGGTGAGCTTGGAAAGGGCATAGGTCAGGGCGGCGGGACTCAGCCAATCCCTGGCCTGCATGCCGGCATCCACAAAAACAGCCCAGTTATCCGGATTGCCATCGGAGACTCTGCCGAGGGGGAATTATTGGTTTATTTATGGTTGAAAGGGGAATCTTTGAACCCACCTGATGACCTCCAGTGGCCGCTTGTTGCGCGTCAGTCCGATCTGTATGATTTCCACCATTTCCGAGTGGGTTTCGAGGAGTGTTTGCAGAAACTGCTGGATGTCCGCCTGATCATGGTAGCGTCGCCAGCTCATGAGGCTTCCAGGGCGCTCCATCCAAGGCAGGGAACCGTTGCGGACGGTGTCCAGCGGATGCTCTATGGCTGGGACTTCCACATAGGTCTCGTCTATGGCGGATTCGATGTCATCGATCATGATGTTGTAGCTGAAGCCCACCTTCTCCATGAATTTCCGGGCATCGGCCACATTCCGCTGTTCGATCAGGATGTCAATGCCATCCTGGTTGATGTTCCATACCTCGCTGCCTGCGGGAAAAATATAAAAATTAATTTTATAAATATATTTAGGGGATTTTTTATATATTTTACTGAATTTAAAGAACCAGAAGTGTTAAATCCAACACAAGAACCTTGAAATTCATCTCTAATCAACTTTAAATATATTCAAATATTATGCTTTTAGTTCACATTCGCCACAAATTAATTATTTATGAATTAAAAACTCGGAAATCGGCTGACTAATAACCCTGAGTATATCCCCTCGAAGAACCCCAAATACCAAAATGCCTCCAAAAGGCTCTTAGCTGCGGCTGGGCCAGCCTTGTCTCATGGACTTTCCACAGCTGGTAACCGTAGTAGCGTTGCACGTGGCTTCCATTTCGATAGCGCCTGTTGATCTGATACGAGGATCCTGGCGACAGGAAATCATAGCGCCGCAAGTCCGTCGGGGACAACCACTGGAGGCCCTCGAAGGTGGTGGCCACCAGTTCGCTGCTGTTGAGAGTCAGCAAGGCCAGGGGCAGGCCCGAGAGGCCGGAGAGCTCCGGCACGGAGACACTGCGCCAGAGGAGCAGTCGCTGGGCTCCTAGGGATTCTACTACTCCTCCGAGCAGAACCAGAACCAGAAGCAACATCTTCGGCCCCGAGTTCCAAACTAGACTTTAAACTATAAACTATTCCGGCTTTTGGTTAGAGCTTTCGGGGTCTCGCGGTCACGACTAGATTAATGCCAAATTTATGCGTGAGAATGCGTGCTCAGGTGGCGATTTCGAACCGAACTGAGCTCGACTCGAGCCCATGTTTGACCTGACCTGATGATGTGCCTGGCTGACCCCTCCCAAGAACGCGCCTCTCATGGAAACAGTAGGGGTAAAATTGATAGAATATATATATAATATATGGAATATAATAAATTCTGAATATAATATTCTGAAAATATTTAAGGCGAAGCTCTAATTTACATAAACTTGGTTTTAAGGAATTTTTAAAGAAGATTTTTACATTGTTTAAATAACTAAAAGACTTTAGAACAGTGATGCCCACACATGTGACTTGCATTTGTGTGCGTAAGAGAAAAACGAAGTTGGCTTCGCGCGAGACGTTGCGGTTGCCAGAGCAGTGCAAAGCATCTTATATCTTAGGAAAATAATCCTTTATAAATCTTAAACAAATCTTTGAAATGAAGCTATGATTTAAAAGAACTTAATTTTAAGGAATTTTTTTAAAGGATTTTTATATGAATTAAATATCTAAAAGAATGTAGAATATAACTTTTACATAATTCGTTTTTTTACGCCTTTTATGTCTTAGGAAAAGGATATGGAATAATGCTTTATAAAAACTCTCTTTGCTTTCTTTAAATTTAATAAAAACCTGTTTTAAATGTTCTTATTGTTCTTCAGCAATCCCACTTTAATTCCTTTAATTTTGTTTATTTCTTTTTCCCTATTTGTGTGACCCCTTCTGTGGTTCTTTCGGCTTGACAATTTCTCTTCTTTTGTGGCGGCTTTGACAGACTTCGCGAAAGGCCCTTAAGGCCGGCCATCAATTTTAATTCGATTTAGAACCTTAGCTAGTGACTCACCAAAGAGAGCGACCACCTCGTTGAACTGTTCATCCGGTGAGCCGTCCACCTGTCTACCCAGCTCCAGCTCCTGCTCCTCTGACTCTGCCTCTGCTTCCCCTTGATCCTCCTCCTCCTCCATGGATGATCCTCTCGTGGCATTAAAGTTAAGCTTCCATAGCTGGGCCCCGCGATAGCTCACATAGTTGGGATTCAGTTCGCTGCGCAGCTCGTTGATGCGGCCGCGTGGTGAGAGGGGATCTGCCATGGCCAGCGGATGCAGATAGCGCAGCAGGTGAGCCACTCCGCCGCCAAAGAACGGCAGCCTCATTAGCCGATTATCGGTGCGGGCCAGGTCCAGGTGATTCCTCCTGCTGTACCCGCCCTCAAGTCTTGAGATTAGCAAAAGCATTAGTGCCAGCCACGCCCACGGGAATGGTGAATGAAGGTGCATGGTTTCCCGGGGGATTTTCTGATTTAAGATTGATTCAGAACTCGGAACTCGGAACTGGTGCGATCGATGTGGCTGTTGGTGCGGATTTAATGCGTTCGCAAATCGGGTGGCAAGCCGCAGCCTCCGGCTAACGGCTTCTCGCGATCTCAATTCTCTAGTCTCCCGTTCTCCATTCTCCAAGCTCGGTTCTCTAGTCTACGTTCTTCGGTATTTGGTCTGCCCCTGCTACTTCGACTCCCTTTGGCATTTCCCCTGCTTAAACCCAATTCCCCAATTAAGGCCATCACATTTGCATATGGACGGAACGCCTGTGATTTTGTTGTTTATAAATTTATGTTTCTTTCGGTTTGTGTGACTTTTACTTTGGGTGAGGTGTATATTCTGTTATAGTGTTATACTCGTGCCAAGATGCTGGCGAGGGAAGGCAGTAAAGTCGCGTAAGAAACTATTAGTCGCATGTTGTTTTATTTATTTAAGTTTAGTTTACTAGAAAGACCTTTTTGAAGTTAAGATCTTGTTATTAGTATTTATTTCTTATGTTGGCGGTTAGAACTAGTTGGGAATTTTAGTATCTTTTTCTTATATTTCTATTTTTTAAGATTAACATATTATATTTAGTGGAAAAACCTTCTTGAAGCTAAGACTTTGTCAAAGACTTGTTTCGGAAGACAGCATATCTTATTCGTTAGTATTCATTGCTTATGTTCGAGGCTCGAATCAGTTGGGAATTCTAGCATATTTTTCATATTTTCTTAGTTTTTAACGTTATTTTTACGCGAAAGACCTTCTTGAAGCAATGACAGAGGGGAAGCTTAGATATAAGACCAGTTTAGGAAGAAAACTTTATCTTCTTTATCTGTATTCACTGCATATGCTCGTGGTTGGAACCAGTTGGGAATTTTAGCATTTTTTCATATTTTATAACGATTTCTTTCCTCGAAAAACCTTATTAAAGATACTGACAAGATCAGGAAGCAAGCTTATACATAAGTATAAGTGATTTGAGAGATAGCATAACATCTTCATTAAGATTAAGACGTATGTTAACGTTTAGGCTCGAACCAGTTGGGAATTATAGCATCAACACAGGCGGTAAAACACTACCTGCTATATTTTTAGGTTATGTTACTATACTTGTGTTTAAAAATTTTTCTTAAATAATTATATAACCGCTTAAAAAAAACGATGCTTTCTTGTTTTTATTTCTTATATTTTTTTACTTTTTTCAATAAACATTTCTCAGTCTATTTCGATGAGTTTTTCTCTTGTTGTGTGTGTGTTCTTTTTGTGTGTAAATGTGTGTATTCGTGTGTGTGTTTGTGTTCAATTTTTCTAGTTACAAGTAGAATAAATAAATAAATAAATAGTATTTATATATAAATAGCAAATAAAAAAAAAAAAAATCATTCGATCGCATTGAACTAAGTGGAATTAGTGGCTACGCCTCCGGCTGCCACTGCTGTTCCTGGCCACCGCCTTGCCGCGTCCCTGGGCAATGGCCCGGGCCACGGTATCGGCAAAGGTGAAGCCATCCTTGCCGTTGTACTGAATGAACCTGGCGGGCAGGACGAAGCCATATCGTCCGGTGTCGCCCATCTCGATGGTGTAGGCATACTTGATGCCCGCAATGCCCTTGGCCCAGTCATCGGAGCCACCGGCGGCGGGATACAGAGTGGTGGCCGAGGATCCGACCGTATACTTGACGCCCGTCGACTTGGTGATGCTCTGGGGGATCAGAAAAATATGAAATTTGAGTTAAAAAATATATTTTAAATAATATAAATAATAGTAGCTTGCTTACCGTTCCTGCCTGTCGGGCCACACGATCCAGATCGGCCCGATCCTGGGTTAGTTGGTAGTCATAGCCCCAAGGATACAGAATGTACTGCCCGTAGCTGTGGAAGGAGAGATATGCCTGAAAGGTTTCACGCGGGAAGCCGCTAATGAACTTGGAGATGTAGAAGGTCTCGGGCTCGGAGAAGGCCTTGCTGCCGCGATATGTCTGCGAGCAGGGACTGGCCGAGGTGCCCTTGCCGCCCCACTTGTAGCCAAAGTTGCGATTTAGGTCCACTCCGGGACACTGGCGTCCATGGGCGCGCATATTCTTCCTCCACAGGCGGTCGGTGGTGTGGGAGTACTCATAGCCATCGGGATTGGCCACTGGGTGGATGTACCAGTTGATTCCGCGCATGTGCTCGGGCAGATCCTCCCAGCCCTCGACCAGTTGGTTGGCAATGTAGGTGACGGTGGCGGGACTAATCCATTCGCGGGCATGCATGCCGCCATCGATCCAGACGCCGGGATTGCGGGCATTGCCATTGGAGATCCTTGCAAAATTATATAAAAATTAATTTTATATTTAAATTGAGAGAAGCATTGACTCACTTGAGGATCTTCAGGGGCCGCTTCTCCACGGAGTAGCCAATGACCTCAGTTGAGCAGATATCCGGATAGGTCTTGGCCATGTAGTCGATGAAGCCATGGATGTCCTCCAGGCGATGATAGGCCTGCCAGGTGAGACGGTGGCCTTGGAATAAGAAAGATAAAGGTTTTGTCAGTATGGCTTAACCTTAACCCGAGCTTGAACCCCTCTTTTCGGGTTCATTCAACCTTCTCTCTGACCCTCAACTTGAACCCCTAAAGCCTTGGCATCATCTTCGTCTTTGGCAAAAGGAAGCCTTGTCTGGCCACCGTATCGATTAAACAAACGCGTCTTGCAAGGACCTGTTCTATCCTGTGGGTCCCTTCTCTCCAGTGCGTGGCACTTTGGCACGTGGCCGGGTTCCTATGGCAAAGCCACTTTGCGCTCGATGACTTTTCACACGCCCCTCGCCCGAGTGCATTAAATGCTCGTTTGCGGCGACACCTCGCCGGAAAAGCCACCGAAACGTGAAAAGCGAAAGGCGAAAGGCGATAGGAAAAAAAGGGGTGACTGCAGGCAGGCACCACCTGTCACTCAGGCCATGAAAAAAATATATAAATGGGCTTCGAAGGGGTTTGGGGAATCAGTTCCTATATCTTTTTTAAGGAATTTATATTGTAGGAATTAAAAGGGGGAGTATTTCTCTACGATAAAGGCATTAATTGAGGGGAATCCCTGCAGGCTGAGTTCCTTCCTACTCCCTTTTCCCCCACTTGGTCACCCCTTACTCACCCTTGCGATTCTGCAGCTCGGCTATCTTCTCCGCTGGCGGATTCTCCACCTCGATGACATGCTGCAGGTTGTCAATGAGCACGATCCGGGAGAGATTGGCAGCGCGTATGTGACGCTCGGCAGCGGCCAGAACCTGGGGCTTCAGCAGATAGTCCACCTCCTGCTTGACCTCCTTCCACAGCTGGCCATCTGTTAAAAGATGTAGCAATTAGTATCCATCTCCTTCTTGAATCCCTCCTCCACTTACCATATTTCGACTGCAGTTCATCGGCCAATCGCTTGTCCTTGTCGGTTTGCACCACAATGCGCCACACCTGGGCTCCGTCGTAGCGTCGCAGATGGGCATTGAAGGGGGACTCCTCCTCGGTCTTGGGCAGCTCGGGCTCAGCCGGTTGTTGAGTGAGGAACGAGGCATTCACGTAGTTGAGCACACTGTCCTGGACGAGGAGCGGCTGCGTTGGCATCTGGCTGGGCTGGGGCAGGACCATGGGTATGATGGTGGTCAGCAGGGAAGGCTGCTCGGGCTTGGGTTCCTCAGCGATGGGCAGGGGTTCCTGCTGCTTCTCCTTCTCTGCTTCGGGTTCGGCTTGGATTTCATCTTGGGGCTTGGCGGGAGCTTCAGCTGGGATCGAGCCGGGGATTTCGGCAGGGATTTCTGCAGGGACTTCTGCCGAGATTTCAGCTGGGATTTCAGCAGGAATTGCAGCAGGGATTTCTGCAGGGATTTCAGCTGGAATTTCCTCTTTGGGCTCTTCAAGTTTGATCTCATTGATCTCTGGTTGAGTCTCTGCATCGTTCTGCGATTCCTCCTCTGGTTTGGCTTCCTCCTCAGGCTTGGCTTCGCCTTCAGGCTTGGATTCCTCCTCAGGCTTCGAATCCTCCTCAGCCTTCGAATCCTCCTCAGGCTTGGCTTCCTCCTCAGGCTTGGCTTCTTCCTCAGGCTTGGCTTCTTCCTCAGGCTTGGCATCTTCCTCCTCTGCCTTAATTTCCTCCTCAGCCTTGACTTCCTCCTCTTGTGGCTTCGTTTCCTCCTCTGGCTTAGCTTCCTCTAGGGTTTCAACTGGAACTATCTCTGGTTGAACTTCCTGGGCGACTGTGTCAATCTGAGCTGGCTCGGCCTCCTGCTCGGGTTCATCGGCTAAAGTAAGCTCTGGCTTCTTATCCTCTTCCGGCTGAACTTCAAGAGCTTCTTGCTCCTCGGTGGCTTCGGTAACAGGAGCCAGTTCCTCGGGCTCAGGCACAGTTTGCTTTTCCGTTTCCTGTTCTTGTTCCAGTTCCTGCTCCTGGTTTTCGCTGGCCTCAGCCAACTCCTCGGGCACCAGGTTGTCCATGGCTGCGGTGAGGCCTTCTTCGATGTTCTCGACCAGGGTTTCCATCAGGGAAGCCTCAGTGGTGTCCACCTCGTTGTCGCTGGCCTTCACCACTTCGGCTTCGGCTTCGGTTTCGGTTTCCTTTTCTTGTTCCTGATCAGCTTGGATTTCGGCTGGGATTTCCGCTGGGAGTTCAGGCTGAGGTTGAGTTTCAGCTTCAGGCTGCGTTTCCACTTCTGGCTGGGATTCAGCCTCAGTTTCAGCTGCAATCTCTGGCTGGGCTTCAGTTTCTGGCTGAGATTCCACCTCTGGCTTAGCTTCAACTTCTGCCGGAACTTCCTGAGCTGCAATTTCTGGCTGGGATGGCTCCTCCTCTGGCTGCGCATCCACCTCCTGCTTCTTTTCTTCCTGCTCAGCTTGTGGTTCTGGCACAGCTTCCTCTGCTTCTGGCTGCTGCTGGGATTCCTCAGCTGGCATCACTTGTTGTGGCTGCACTTCCGACTCCTCTGGCACCTGATCGTCCATGGCCTGTTCCTCCGCCGTGGCTTCAGTGGCCGCCAGAGACTCTGCCTCCTCGGCTTCCGCTTGATCTTCATCATTGGCGGCGGGAACTGGAGCTGCTGCTGCTGCTGCTGCTTCTTCGGTGGCACTGTCCACCGCCTGCTCCAGCTGCGCCTCCTGGCTGGTGGGCTTCATCAGCACCACATGCTCCTCAATAGACTCGGGCTGCAGCTCCGGGTGATCCTGCTCCTGCTCCGGCTGCGTTTCCGCCACTGTTATGTCGCTGGGCAGCTCCACCAGCTGCAGGGCGGGACTGGAGTCACTCTCCAGCATCAGCATGTCGGAGGCGCCGCTGGCCGGATCCTCGGAGCCCGAGTCCGACTCAATGGAGTTGCGGTTGACGTGCTCGGTGTCCTCCAGCTGGCTGGCCACCGTTTCAGGAATCAGCATGTACATGTCCGAGGCCGAGTCCGCCGAGGGAATCGAGGTCAGCTTCATGTCGTCCACAAGGACATCCGGCTGGGACTGGGTTTGGGTTGGGCTTTGCTGTTCCGCTGGCAGCTCGTTGCGCTCCAAGGCCAAGCGATCCAGCGACATGGCCGCCGCCTGCTCATGGTGGAGCAGCACGGCTAGGAGTAGGAGTTGGAGGCAGCGACGGCTGCTGTTGCTTCTCTGGGGGGCGAGGCCCGCACGCGATCTCGCGGTGTGCATCTTGGCGGGATCTGGCTGTGAACCGTAATGAGACATGTCCCATTGCTCGAGTGCCGCTTTTATACTTCGCTGCGCGCGCCAACAAGAAGAAGCAGCAGTGGCCGCGGCAGAGAGCATTGCCAAGCGCAAAGAAGAAGAAAAAAGCATTGCCATTTCATTTTCGATATATTTCTCTCTGCGGGCAGAGCTCGGTGGCAGCGCAGTTGCTGCGGCTGCTGCTGCTCACTTACACTGGCCAGCAAAAGAGCTGTGGAGCGGGTGCGTGTGTGTGTGTGTGTAAGTATGCAAATGCTCCATGCTCCATGCTCTCTCCTCTGCGCTTGCGGCTCTCTTCCTTGTGAGAGCCACACCGCCGCAGCCCCCCCTTCCATCTACCATCTTCCATCTTTCCAGCTGCGATCTTCCATTTCCATTTCCATTTCCATATCCATGTCCCCCGCTCTCGCTTTCTTTCGGGACAAATGCCAAAGCATAACGAAGAATGGTAAAAAAAAAAAAAACAGAAAAAACAAACAAAAACTATTAACAAGATCAAGAGATATACCCAATAATAAAAATATGTGTTATAACTAAATAATTTCAAGGGGTTTCTCTAGGATTTAGATGTTAATAAACATAAATAGCTTATATAATTGGAAACTTGTGTAATAATTATTATTATAATTTAAGATTCTTTAAAGATAAACCATAGGAAAGATCAAGATTTAGCTATTAATCAAGGGATTTAGACAGGGTTTATCCTCTATAGGGTTTATTATATAAAATAAACTATAAAATAATCTAAGGTTTAAATATAAATTATTCTCTTGGCTTTCAAACGATTTATCTATGCTATGATAATTCCTAAAATGATCAAAAATCCATGGAATATTTAGCTCTCCAAGTTATGGAATACCCTAAAGTATCAGGAGTCTGCATTATAATGTTCAACAAGCTATAGTTTTAAACCCGACTCTTCTGGTAGTTAAAGCATATTTTTAGGTAACGATTGTTGAATTTAGATATATATTTTGTATTTATTTTCTTTTTTTCTATAAATAAACCCCTTTAAAAGTCAAAGCCCACAAATGCTTAACAGTTTTAATAACTAATCCCACAAAGAAAAGAGATCTGGACAAACATGTTTCCATGCCTGACATCGTTTCTACGGTTAAATAATGAAATATAAATATTTCCTGGCCACATTTCTCTGCCACAATTTCCGTAAATAACTTTTCCTCATTTAAATATTGATCCGGATCGCCATAAGTGCCCCGTGCCCCGTGCCCCATCCAACTGTCACAATTATCATCGACTTTCTACAGACACAGATCATTCTGAATCTGCATTTTAATCACCGAATCGGAGGCTGAATCAGCCTTTTTAACTCGTAATCGATGTCAATTGGCAATTGCGTGTTAACTGGACATGTTAATTGGTTAAAATTTGCATTCAAAAGCATTTTACGAGTGCAGCAGGACAGGAGATCTACCTGTATCTTGTGGATATGCTTTTGTTATTGTTAAAATTTAAAAGTTTCCAATTTGCTCATTGACATGATTTCAGCTCTGTATTTTTTTATATATTTATTTTATTTGTATGGGAATGGTACGAGTATTACCCACGCTCTGCTCTGCTCTGCTCTGCTCTCTAATCAACCGCACCTCACCCTCGTCGTCGCTGGCGTCGTCTTGGACCTCGTCTTGGTCGTTGTCGGCACACAAACAATTGCTCTTGCTGCCGGCCGGCGCTCCTTTCACTTTATAATAAGTAAGTGGAGTTTATCACAAATGACAATTGAGGAAGAGCGAGAGTTCAAGTAATTGCAAAGCTGAAATCACCATCGCCATGCGAGGGGGTCAAGTAGTGAAATTGTCCTTAATTGTTTTGGTTTATTTAGTGGCAAGTTGCTCGATATTGGATTTTGGCACCTGCCCTGAGGCCACAATTGACTCGCAAAATAGTGCAAATTAATGCTAATTAATTGTTAGTTTACGAAGATTTGTTTATTTAACTTTTAGGCTTTAAGTGGCTCTAATAAAATATGAATCTCTTTAAAATACAAATCAATAATTAATTATTGGTAATAATATAAAAGAATACATAGCAAAATAATAAATAAGATTATAAGTAATATAGAATAATATAAATAAAAATATCTATATATTATCCTTCTTCCTTAGATATTTTTAGGTAAATATCAATACATTGTTATAGCTTTAAAACCTTAATAACGTATTCCAAGCAGTTTTTTCTATAAATATAATTTGAATTGTTAAATATTAAGTGCAAATATTTTAAGTAGGTTTATTTTTAGCCTAAAAAGTCATTAAATTCTGGCGCTTTTATCTTCAAATAAATATACTTAATAATCCACCTTTTTAATAATAAATAACAAGATGTTAAAAATATTTAAAATATATAAACTCTTTGCCACGAACCCAAGACTAACCAGATTCCAATTAACTTTTTATTATCTTTGCGTGTCATGCTTTTTAATGCATTATAAAACCAATAAAAAATATAATAAATATATATACAAATATAAATAATATATAACACCCATTTAAAGTAGTTTACATTTAAATTAAACACCCCAATTACCGCCTCAGGGCGCCCATAACGAACTAGAACTAATTCCAATTAGCGCCAACTGGCAAATTCGCACATTTCAAGCGGATTTTCGAGCTGCAAAGAGTGGAAAGTGGCAGAAGGCAGGCAGCAGGCAGCAGGCAGCAGGCAGCTCCATAAAATTGACAAAAGTATGAATGAGGTGAATGGGAGGCACTTCGGCACTCGACACTCGACACTCGCGATGCTTTTCAGGTAGAATCCCCCCACAGTCCGCACACTCGGAGTCGATGAAAGCGAGAGTGGGCAGAGCAATGTCGGCGTCCGAAAAAAAAAATAACAACTTAAAAACCGATGCACACACACACCAAGGCACATAGCACAGCACAGCACACACAATAGGCGATTTGCGGGGGACTGAAGGGGCCACGAACTTTCTTTCTTCTTTAATATTTCGCTGCCTTTTTTTGTCGAGTGTCGAGTTGCTGCCGCCGAAGCTGCTGCTGCTGCTGGACGCCCACATCATCCCAATTATCTTCTTACGGTTACGAATATGGGTACGGATACACGGGATACACGGGTGCGGGTACACCACTTGGCCACTTGACAGTCGATAATGTTTGACGAGGGTTGCCGCTGCTGCTGCTGCTGCTGCTGCCGAGCACAGTGTCATTTCCCACAGCGAGTTTGTCGCCTAAGTCTTTCGTTTTTTGACCTTTTTTTGCTTGTTTTTAATGTTTTTTTTAGGGGTTTTTGGTTAAAGAAAACATTTTTAAATATCTTTAGCTTATATTAACTTAATTTTTTAATATCTAAGATATTTTTACACATTTTTTTAAGCTTTTTGAGGTAGCTAAATATTGTAAATACGTTTTGTTCAATATTTAATAATTTTTAGACATTTTTTTTACAGAAAAAAGTAGCCCAGTTTTCTGCTAAGACTTTATTAAGTTAGCTAGTTGGTTTAGTTAGTTAGTTGTCACGTGCATTTTAATCACTATTTAACCCGTCTGGCCCCACTGTGCCTCGGGGACATGAAGTTGTCATTGTCGTTTATATTTTTATTGTAATGGCCAACGACTGGTGACTGGCTTTGTTTTTCTACTGCTCTGCTCTGGTGTGCTCTGCCTATCTCTAAAGAGGATGAAGGTGATAATGGGGAAAGGAGAAAGGTGGGGTAGGAAAAGGGGTGTTTGGGGGAAACTGCCAAGCGGCGGCGGCGACAGGTATTAACGATTCTCGCAACGCGCAGCGGCTCTTTGTTGGCCACACATTACCGTTAAGCTGCCACACCTTCCCGAAAAACACCTTCAATGCACTTTCACATGTCCGCCCCCAACTCGGCGAACTTCATCTCTTCATCTTAGAATCGCTAAATAAGATGTTGAGTGTTTCTTTGGGGGATTAGTGGGTATTTTCTATACTCAAACTTATTTATTAATTAAATTCCTTTCCCAATTTTCCTGCAGATGGAGGAGATCACCGAGGCCGAGGTGGACGCCTCAGCCGCCGGTCCCTTGCCTGGGCGAAGTCCCCTGTCCAGTCGCCGCCGCAGCCTTGGCCTTGGCCTCACCCACTCCTACAGCCAGCCCATCCGCCCCATGGCCAGCTACAGCGAGAAGGGTGTGGGCAGCTCGCCCAAGCACCTGGTCAGCACTCTCAGCTCGCCCATCGAGCAGATCGCCTGCAGTGTGTCCCGCGAGCATGCCCTCAAGCTGGAGATCGAGCAGCTGCAGGAGCGGCTCAAGGACACCGAGGAGCGCCTGGCCTCCGTGCGCCTGCAGAGCGACTCGCTGTCGCAGACCCAGCGTGCCCTACGCGAGCACAACGGTCGCCTGCAGGAGGAGTCCGAGATGCTCAAGCTGGACGTGCAGCACCTCAACGAGTGTGCCAGCGTCCTCCGTTCGGAGCTGCAGGCGGCACGACGAGATCGGAGTGAGGCCTTGCAGCTCCAGAGATCGCTGCGCGCCGAGCTGGAGGAGGTGCAGCAGGAAAGGCGAAGGACGGGCGAGAGCAAGGAGAAGGATGCCAGGGTCATACAGGATTTGCAGCGACAGTGTCGCGAGATGGAGAGGATACTCATGAGAAAGCATCCGGATTCGGTGTCGGCTTTGATAGGTTTGTAGGAATTTTTTTGGATTATTTAATTTTATTTTATTTTTTAATGTTTTTCCTTTTTGTAGTGGCCTCTAAAAGCCCTGGCCTGTGTCCTCTGAATGACCAGGAGAACATGAACAGCCGCAAGCTGCTGGAGCAGCGCATAGCCCAGCTGGAGTCGGATGCCAAGGAGCAGGATCGCAAGGCCCAGCAGATACTGGCCAATGTCCAGGCCCGCTTCAATTCCGTTCAGGCCAAATACGAGACACACATAGCGGATCTCGAGACGCAGGTCCTGAGGTGGGTTTTCTACGGGAAGTTTCTTAATTTTTAAATAAATTTATAAATATTTTTCCCACTTTCTTTATCCTTTCCAGCCTCCAGGAGATCAACACAAAGCTGAACGAACAAATAGAGTCCCAGGTCCGCACCTTGGATCGTTATATGCAAAAGCGTGCGGATCGCTACTACAACAATTGCACTCAGACGGAGCCAGCTGGAGAGGAGCCAGCGGTAGCCTCTACTAGCAGCATTCCAGGCGGTAACAGTGCCTCCTCCACCACTGGCACCCAGACTCAGGGAGCGGCGAATGGCACCAGAGATCACAGTACCAATACCATTGGCTGTCCCTCGCCGGCTCTGGTCTGCCAGCAGCCGCACCTCCATCCGCCCCATCATCATCATGCACATCCACATCCTCCGTCGGCCAGCAGTAGCACCAGCAGCACCGCCAATTCCACACCGAACACCTCGCGTCCGAATTCGAAGCAGAGCGGGGCTCAGAGGCGTTCCCCTCTAGTTGCCAGCAGCGGTGGCGGCGGCGGCACCTCCAAGCTGCCCATCTCACAGTCCGAGTCCACGCTGTCGCTGCTCAGCCACGGGCCGGGATCGTCGGCGGCCACCAAGGAGGAGGCGCAGCTGCTGAGCTCGGTGCGGAGCATGCGCGTCGATTTGGCCATTAAAAATAAGGCAATGCAGCGCCTGACGCGAGAATTGGATGATTGCAAGAAGACCATACGGAAGCTGCAGCGGGACAGGGAGGGCAGCGGTAATAGCAGCCACACAGGTGAGTCTCCATAATCCCAATCCCTATCCCAATCCCATTCCCAGTTCCAAGACCAATCCCCTGTCTCTCTCTCTAATTTGGTTGTGTTTGTGTCACTCGGTCGCCGCCGCCGCCACCGCCGCCACCGCCGATGCCGATGCCGATGGATGGCTTGGTAATTTATGGACTTTCTCTGCCCGGTCAGCACGTACTCCGGGGAGGAGGTGCCCCCTCCCGTTCCCCTCGCTGTTCCCCCCTGCAGAGACGGCAAATAAATTGCTGGAATAAATCATTGTACGGCTGTCGACGGTGTCGGCCTTTTGACCACTTTTTGCACTCGTTTCAAACGGCAATTGCAGCGCAACTAAGCGGCTAAGCGGCTAAGCGGCCAATGGCCAAGACGACAACACACAAACACGTTTCGGCTGGACGGGCAAGATGGGGCTTAACCCTTTGAAGGCCATGAGCTGTGGACAGGCACATAGTCAATTGTTTTGTAATTTTTTCTCTATTTAGAGTTACTTATCTATGAAGGAATGAGGAAATTGGCTTATGATTTGTTCTTCCATATTTTCTCCTTTTTTATAATGTTTTGTATATATTTATTATATAATTTAATATTTCATTTAATTATTTATAAACGTTTCTTATTAAATTACTAACTAAAACACTTGGAAAGGCAGCTGTTTCCGAAGAAAGCCACCATTTCCTGCTTAGCATCCGTTTCTGATAAAGTTCAACATTTTGTGTGCTTAACAGCTAGAACCCATTGAGAATTTTAGGGCAAACTTCATATATTTATTACAAAATTGCTAAATAAATCGCATTTATATACAGCTGTTTCATTAGGAAGTCACAATTACCTCCCCAGTATCCGTAGCTAAGCAATTTCAACATTTTGTGTAGTTATCAGCTAGAACCCTTTGGGAATTTGAGAGCAAAATGTATATATTTTTATAAAAAAGCTAAATGAATAGCTACATTAGTTGTTTCAAAGAGGAGACACCACTACATCATTAGTACCCATAGCTAAGCCATTTCAACAATCTACTTGTTTCCCAATTAGAACCCTTTGGGAATTTTAGAGCAAAATGTTTGTATTTTTATAAAAATACAAAATAAATAGCTTTGTTTAGGTAGCTGTTTTGAAGGGAGCAACCACTACCTCATAAGTATCCATAGCCTAGCAATTTCAACACTCTAATTGGCTAAAAGCTAGAACAATTTGGGAATTTTAGAGCAAAAATTTGTATATTTCTCTAAAGTTCAATAAAATTTATTATTTCTTTGACTTGATATTTAGTTCAAAATTATTTTAAAAATATTTAATATTCTCTTTACTAAAAAAACCTACTTTAAATTACTTTGGTTTAGTTTATAAATTTATTTTTATTACAAATAAAATTCAAAGTAGACCCAAACCCCTCTGGGGTTAAGCCCAAATGGCCAGAAAACGAAACCGAATCCACAGAGAGTCCACCGCACAGTCGGAGTTGGAGACAGTGTCAGAGGAGGAGGAGGAGAAGGTAGGAGGAGCACAGAGGAGACCCCCGACCGCATCTCGGGCACTTGGTTATGTCACCTGTGCGGTCTGACGCTTGTGTGCTTGCCTGCCTGCCTGCCTGCCTGCCTGCTTGTTTATTTACCTTTTTGTCGATTCGGATTTGAATTTCTTGCCATCGAAAAAGAAAATTCGAAAGCGAAAGTCAAAGTCAAAGACGCGTTTTGTTTTGGGTTTGGGTTCGCTGGACGCTGCTGCTGCTGCTGCTGCTGGATCAGGTCTTCTGCTACGGCCCCGGCTCCACCTCCACCTTCGCCGCCTGACACGAGTTTTATAATGCCAGCGACTTGCTTTAGCCGCGTTTGTGCTTTTTTGTTGCTTATTTTCTGCTTTTTTTGCCGTCTGTTTGTGGCTAATTAATGGGCCGTCGCTTGGTCGCTCAAATTTGTTTTGTGGTTTAATAATTGTAAATGCCAAAAGCGGACGCCGGCGGCGGCCGGTGGTAACCGTTCGCCGTATAAATAGACATCATCAGCGTGTGTGCGCGTGTAAAAAATGCAAATCGCTCTTCATAACCCCGGATCGGGGGGAATTATGCAATTTGTGGTTTTTGTGGAAATTTCTTTGTCCCCAAAAAACTGCGACCCAGACACGCGGAGGCTCAATGAACTCAGGGGCTTACATAAGCTAAAGAAGAGAATCTTTACTTTATTTTTTAATTATTAAAATATTTTTCTTACCCTTACAGGCAGCAAATTGGATCTGCGATCGCAGGTCAGCGGTGGCTCCCTCTCTGGAGGTAGACGTGCCAGTGGCTACGATCATCACCATCATCACAGCGATCACATACCAGCGGCCACCGAGAGCCAGGCCCTGAAGGAGGCCCAGAACAAGTACCGCCTGCTGGAGGCTGACTACAAGACGCTGCATGACAAGCGCCTGCAGGATGTGAGTCTTTAAAAATTCTCAGAAAATTATTTAATTAATTAATTCTCCAAATTACAGCTCAAGACCCTCCAGAGCGCCCATGAACGGGAGCTGGCCACCTGCAACGAGACTGTGCGCATACTCCAGCAGCGTCTCAACGAGCGCGAGGAGGCCTTTGCCACCCAGAAGAGGCGCAAGGTGCCCGTGGACTACTATGCCCTGAAAGCCAAGGTACAGAAGCCACCAAAACCCATGCTAAAACCGAAACCGAAACCCTGAGTTTCTGAGATATCAAGAAAATCAAGAACAAGAGCCTGAAATAGATGTGTCTTACTGGAACCCAGTTCCTTCTCCTGTTTCTATTGTTTCTATTTTTCCCAAAAAGGTATCCCTGCTGGAGCGCAGGCACTCGGAGCGGGAGGAGCGACTGCACATGCTGGTGGAGGCCCTCAGCAAGGGCAGGCTCAACGGAGCCCTCGAGGATCTGTTGCAGGAGAACAACAACAAGTAGAATTTAGAGAGAGTTAGAGATTATTTTAAGCCACATTGCCATGTTTGAATGCCAGCCAAAAAAGAAAATACGACTAGAGTCCGTCTAAGCAGAAAAAACATCCAATGATATTTAGGAATTTTAGCCAGGGAAAGGAGGTCAGAACGGAATCCTTGCTGTCAGTTTGGATTGCAGCTTCCAGCGAACTTTCATCATAAAATTCTGAAATAAAATGTGTTCAAAGAATGAGAAACAATAACTGAAATAGGTTTAAGATCTTCTTTCCTCACGCCCGAAGCTGCAATCCAAGCTGATCGAGGTCCTTGAGGATATTTACACACGGATACAGCAACAAGATAAACGTTATTGTAGTTCTTAGCGCCGAACGTATTTATAAACTATCAGTGTTTCGATGTAGAAATTGAATTGTTCGTTCACACAACTTAGAAAGAGAGGAAGGGCATTAAAACGAATGAAAGGGATGATGGAGAAAGAGAGAGATTTAGAGAGAAAGAGAATGAGAAAGAGAAAGAGAAAGAGACCGCGAAAGAGACAGAGATAAATATGTAGCAGGAAAGCGAGTTGTACTAGGCCTAAGCTCTTGAAATGTATATAGAATATATCGGGGCTGAACCCGAGGTATTCGAAGCGATCTCAACTTGAATATTATATATTTAATTTAGAGGACCCTAATATTTTTTTTACCTTAATTACTATTATTGTGTGTGTGTTTTTAAGATAGAAAACTTTGAAAAAGTTGATAAAGAAAATGGAATAAACGGGGACCGTAGCTAAAGGTTTATTTTTGGTATTATTATAAAAATAAAGAACAACTTTATTAAATAGACCAAAACTATTCCCACATAAAACTAGCTATTTCGTAACTTAAAGATATATTCAGTAAGAAACTAACTTTCCAGTCTATGCTGTGTGTTCTTTGCCGATTTTCTGTACTTTTTAGCAAAAAATTATAAGAATTTGCTTTGTAAATTTTAAATGATTTGTATTTTCCGAGAATTGTATTATTTGTCGAACTTTTTTTTAAAGAAATAGAATAGAAAGATAATTAAAACCTTTTCGCTTTCAAATCAACTTAAAAAAAGAGCAGAAAAGTATGCAACTTTTAAGCTACCAAAATCAGTGTACATTATTTTATAGCATACTTTTAGACTGCATTTGAAATGATTTGAAATCGATTGTGATATTTTTTCTTGCCTTCCTGATTTAATTGCTAATAAAAACCATATTGCCGAGAGTTTTATTGATAATTGCCTCAAGCTTTCAAATTTCTATAAAATATCGAAACATATTCTGGAATCTTACTGTTCTCGTCTTTTACGATTGTACTATTATTATAAATCCTGTTTAATATTATTTATATAACCTTTTGTAACAATAAAATATAAATAATAACCTACGGTCCCTGTCATATGAAGCGAGTAAAATGAAATAGAATAGAAGATAGATCTTTATCGAAAAAAATAGAAAGAAACAAACTCAAGCAGGCGGGCGATGTAAGACCTAAGAAAAAAATAAACCCAAGAGAAAAGAAACCAAATAAAACTTCACAGTATTCCGATACACACAACATATTATATATCATTTATTCGACTTGTTGGATCCGGGGCCAGCCCACGCTTCGAGGAGCACCTCCAGCGAGTGGAGCGTGGCACTAGCTTGGTGGACCAACGGACGCCGCGCTTGTCCGCCCTGCAGCTGGGCGGATTCGAGTCCCCTGCATCTTCCTGGAGCGAACGAACGAGAATGTTCACCTGCTGCTAAATCTGTCGCGGATTAAGTGCACCCACGGCACCCTTGGCTCTCTGGACTACCCCATACCCATCTCTCGTTCGGCTCTGCCCATGTTGGTGCGACGGATCAAGGAGTTGCAAAGGGAAAACATATTCTCTGGGCCGTCGGTTCATATTCGGTGCCCAGCCCTGTTTTAAATAAATAAAAGTAATAGTAAAACTAAATAAATAAAAATATATGTATATAAATAAATATAAATAAATATTAATAAATATCAATAAATTAATCCCAACAGCTTTATAATTAAATTAATTTAAGAATCAAAGGAACCCAGAGTGAATTCTCAGAAGAAAAACTAAAGCTTATATCGGCTTTAAATATTCATTGAAAAATCAAGAACAACCCTTGTCTTACCTTTCCCCATATAACACCCATTATAAAATCAAAATACCACTTACTCTTCTGCTTGATTAATATACGATTACATTTTATTATTCGGTATTTAGCGTTTCAAATGGATGGATTACTGCTAATATGTCGGGCGATCACCATCCCCCATATAAACGAACATTGTATATCATATGTGCTTCTTGTATCGTGCATTCCAAGTGCTGAATGCACTTAACTATAGGGATTATGTGCTTATTCCACGTTGGGTTCCGAGTGTAAGTTGCATACATATATATATATAGGGTAGAGATTATATATGGATAGACGAGTAAGAGAAGAAGCTGCTCAAATCCTTCAGCTCCATGACAATACGATCCCAAACAACAGCAACATTTAACGTGGCTAAGTTAACAGTGATTACGATTACGGATACAGTGTTTTCTGGCTAATACGATACGGATATAAGGATATATAACATATTATATATTATATGTAGAGAGCGTGGCTGCTGATACTTAGTTTGGAGATATTCTTAGTTTTTGCTGAGTAATTATTCGAGGTGTAAAAGCTCCTTAATCCTTCCTCCAGTTAGTTTTGAGCTCGACTCCAGCCTCTGCCGGCTCCGAGGCTAACCGGATCGTGGACCTCCTTGCTCCTGGGCTAAATCTCTTCGACTGACAGGACCGCAGGCTGCTGGCGGCCGCTTTTATAGCCAGGACTCTACTGCCTCTGGAAGCCACAGATGGGCAATTTTACGCCCTGATGGCCATCTAAGACGCCACACAGAAGGAGTATCCTTCGCTCATTTATTCGGTTAGCTCCGGGCTCCTTTGTTCGCTGCACTCTAATTTGATTTTGATTGAATTGCGCTTATCGCAGTTGTGCACTCGCTGGCGGCAAAGGACATGTTGACGTCACAGGACCCACCTAACGAGCTCCAGCAAATCGATTCCTTGCTTCGTTTCGTTTCACTTTATTTTCGTATTATTATTATTTCCCCTTATTTTATTTATGGCTAATGTTCGAGACACTCTGACGTCAGGCTGGGAAATTTCATTCATGGAAATCGGACCGCGCATTAGGCTCACCCGATTGGACAGCGGAGTCTGCGCCCGGTGGAGCCACTTCCAGCTCGGCTTTGGTGGTGCAGTGGTGCACATGTGCGATAAGCGGAAATCCAATCAATCAGCCGCAAATTGCCAGCCCAGGAAGTGTGTCCTCGTGGGCGTCTCAGTGGCCCAATTTCGCTATAAAAGCCAAGGCCTTCCACTGGTCAAGTCATTCCAGTTGCAAAGCCTGCTGGTGCCACAGCAGCTAACTGAATCTTGGAGCGAGATCTCCTGTACCTGAAGTCCACATCACCTGAACCGCCACCGAACCACCGAAGATGAGGCTACGACTCGGCGTCCTGCTCCTGTTGCTGCACATCGGCTGTCTGTCCCTGGCATATGCCAGCACCAGGCTCTCCGATGGCTCCATTTGCAGTGGCCGCCGCTGGGATGGTCATCATCGTCTGGATGAGTACGACGAGCATATGGTCTACAGACAGGTCGAGAAGGAGACCCTAGAAAGGGTTCCGTTGGAGACGCTGGCCCGGGATGATCGCCGAAGCGAGAGAATCGAGGAGACACGGGTCCGTTTGGAGTCATCCACACGGAAGGAGGACCCTCGTGAAGCTTGTGAGGAGCGGGTAGATGAACGTCGTGAGGCTCGTGAAGTACGAGAAGAACGTCGTGAAGCTCGTGAGGAACGGGTCGATGAACGACGTGAATCCCGTGAGGTACGAGGTGAACGTAGTGAAGCTCGTGAGGAACGGCAAGATGAACGTCGTGAATCCCGTGAGGTACGAGGTGAACGTCGTGAAGCCCGTGAAGTACGAGGTGAACTTCGTGAAGCTCGTGAGGTACGAGGTGAACGTCGTGAAGCTCGTGATGTACGAGGTGAACGTCGTGAAGCTCGTGAGGAACGGCAAGATGAACGTCGTGATGGTCGTGAAGATCGGGATGATGAACGTCGTGAATCCCGTGAAGTACGAGCTGAACGTCGTGAAGCCCGTGAAGTACGAGATGAACGTCGTGAAGCCCGTGAAGCCCGTGAAGCCCATGAAACTCCAGAGGAGCGTCGTGAAGATCGACGTGAAACCTGTGAGGTACGATATGAACGTCGTGTAGCTCGTGAGTCACGAGATGAGAGGCGAGAAACTCTTAAAGTTCGAGCTGAACGCCGTGAAGTCCGTGAAGCACGAGATGAACGGCGTGAAGCTCGTGAGGAACAGGCTCGTCGTTTTGTAGAGGAACGATCGGAGTTGTCAGAGCGGCGTGAGTCTCGTGAAGACCGAGCGGCTCGAGAGGAACCCCGTACAGAGCGAGACATAACCATGCGACAGGAGGAAAATCGCCTTGAAGCAGTCACTGAAAGGCGTGAGGCTCGACGTGAAAATCGGGATGCCTCAAGACGTGAGGATCGAGAAGATCGTGTCGCTGACACTGACAGGGAATCCTCTAGGCGTATGGATCGTGCAGACCGAGTGGAAAGGGAATCCGAGCGGCGAGTGGAAGGTGACAACCAAGAACGTCGTGAGGAACGATTGTCCGCCATACGCGAAGAGCGTGAGAATCAAGAGCGACTTGAAGTTCGATCTTTGGATGACGTTAGGGCACAGCGAGACATCTCTCGACGAGTGGAACGTATGGAAATCCGAAACGACGATCGCGTTAGTGTTCGACGAGAAGAGCGCGTGAAACGTGATGATCTTCGTGGGGAAGAACGAAAAGTAGCCCGTCGAGAGGAGAATCGCAGGGCGGAAGATATCCCACGGGAAGATCGAGTGGAACGCAACGAGGACCGTCGAGAGGATCGCGAAGAGCAAGAGCGAGTCGAGGCTGATCGCAGAGAACAGTCCAGGGATCGGGACATGACTCGGAAAGAGTCAGCTAGGGATGTCCGTCGAAGTGTACGTTCTGTGGAGCGGGACGACATGCGAAGGGTTGGAGATGAGCGAGTTGAAGACAGGCGCTTGGAAGTGCGCAGCGACAGGATCGAACGTATCTCCGCCAGACGAGAAGAGCGAGAAGCTCGTGAAGATCGTAGTGAAGAGCAGCGAGTGGAACGAGATGATGCTCGACGAGTGCGAAACGAAGAGCGAAATGTTCAGCGGGATGCAGAACGAGATGATTTCCGTCCAGTCGAAAGGGAGAACACTGATCGTCAAATGGAGCGCGATAGCCTGCGAAGGGATAATCCTGAAAGTCTCCGACGAGAGAGTGAGCGAGTTAATCTGCGCAGAGAAGAACGAAACGTAGACCGTCGAGTAGAGCGAGAGAATCTCCGGAGAGAGGCGGGAGAATCACACCGCCGGGTGGAGCGAGAAGATGGTCGCAGAGAAGAGCGTGAAGATCAGACTGGGGATATGAGGAGAGAGCAGCGAGAAGATCTGAGGAGAGAAGAGCGAGAAGTGGAGCGAGAGGATCTGAGGAGAGAAGAGCGAGAAGTTGAGCGAGAGGATCTGAGGAAAGAAGAGCGAGAAGATCAGCGAGAAGATCTGAGGAGGGAAGAGCGCGAAGTTCAGCGGCGTCAAGAGCGAGAGCGAGTCCATCGTGTGACTGTCGCTTCTAGCCTGGAGCGCGAGATCCCTCAGACGAGAGCCAAGGGCTGGCTGAGCTACGGCAAACGAGAGATTCTGATGACCAGCCAGATCCTGATCCTGGCCGCTCTCTACAAGAAATCCACGGCCAACGGCAAGGGCCTCGGGTAAGTCAATACCGATACCAGGATTATACCAATACTATCTAACAGTGCTTTCCTTCCAGCAATGCTCTCAACGAGCAGATTCAGGGCTACCTGCAGGCCATCGGCTGCTGAGCTCGACCCTAGAGGAGGAGGATTAACAGCGGAAAGAGACCCACAACGAGTTTAGACGGAGATGGATACGGCACGGAATGCACCAACGGAAAATGCAAAAGGACCCGGAACCCGAAACCGAACCCAGAACGAGAGCGAGCGGCGAGGATGGGACAGGATGCGGGTGCGGATGCGAAAGTGGAGGCAACGCCTCAGCCTCCGCCTCCGCCTCCGCCCGAGCATCGTACAATTTAATCCAACTGTTACTGTAACCAAACCCCTTTCTGTTAGCCAAACAAGAGCATAACGAAAATATATATCTCTGCAACTGCATGGCAATCCGTGAGTTTCGATTCCCAGCTTGCCGGCTTGCCAGATATCCAGCTATATCCAGCTTCCCGGCCTGCGGTCGAGGTGGCCCTCGGATAATTGGAGCGTTTCGCAGCCAAGAGACCGCAGCTGTCCACTCACATGGCTGGGCATGCTCTCGCATCCCCATATCCTTGCATCCTTGAGCTGCCAGAAGGCCGCCCACAAAGCCACCACCAGCCACCAGCCAGCGCTACCTTGTTCACTTGCCCATCAGCTCAGCTCCTTTGGATGCCACAGAAACCCAACCCAACCCAACCGAACCGAAACCGAAGCTGAAAGGCAAAATTATTATTGCGATTTTCCATGCCGTTTGCCTTCGTCCTTGCAGCTCCTTTGTTCGCTCCTGCTCCTGCTTCTGCTCCTGTGAGTGCTTGTGTGTGTATCGAGGCTGATAAATTTCGCACATATTAGATGTTGGTCTGGTCTATTCATCTTTTTGGCTTTCAAGAGATTTCCCCTGATGGTGGGGCCGGCAGCAGTTTCAGTTCTCAGTGTCGAAGGGGCAAGAAGGGAAGAAGGCCGACAACCAGCCAGTAAGCCATCCTTAATCAGTGAAACCAACACACAAATTTTACACAATTTTCATCTTTTGGGGATTATTCGGTTGGGGAGTGTGTGTGCCCTTTCTCCGCATGGAAATGGGAGTGGGAAATGGCACTGGTACCTCTCCACCATGTCTGAGCTGGCTCCGGAGTCGCCTTAGTTACTCTTCGGAAAACAGAAACAGAAACAGAAACAGAGACTGTGGGCTGTGTGTGCTCCTGCCTAGTTGAAGATGTGTAGAGTGCACACAGAGATAGAATCAAGGATTTTGGGTACTTGAAGTCCAGGAATATGCAGCTACGGCTTAAGTTGAGTTAATTCCTTCGAAAGGAGTAGATCCTGTGAGCTAGATTTCAATTTTAATTATTTAGGGAAGCCACTTAAGCACTTGGCATTTGTTGGGGGCAACTGTGGCCTTAATTTCTTTATTATTTATTAATTTAGAAGAGTTCTAAAATACTTATATTTTAAGCTAGTTTTTCCCTCTCAATATATATTATATATCCTCTTCAAGCATACCTCAAAGCTTCGATTTATGAATGTATTAAAAAAATCGCTTGGATTTCCATCTCTCCCGCTGAGTTTATTCATGGGGATTTTCACCAAGGATTTAAATTCAATGCGATTTCTTCTTTTATTTATTTTGCTTTCTTTCTTTATGTTTTTTTTCTTTTTTTTTGGCCACGGAAGTGTGAAATATCAATACGCAATGACACACACTCGCACACACAATCCAGAGGCGTGTATAAAAGGGGACACTGAAAGGAGAAAGGCTGGGGCGGCGATATGAAAGCGCCACAAAAGGGCAATAAACCAACAAGAAAACATCATAAAAAATTGAGTTTTCAATATTTATACGAATTAAATAATTCACGCCAAGACCAGGCTACCATTGCGATGCACACACACACACACACGCATACCTTTGCCGCCTGCCACACAAGGACTCACACACAGATACTCAACAACAAAGATGAGCAGTAATTTCTTTTATTTTAAGAGATAATATTTATTGAAAGGAGTAAATTATTATTATTATTTATTTATTATATATTTTATTATTATTATCACTTTTTTTTATTTATATATTTTATTATACTCATATTTTTATTATTTTGTATTATATATATTTTTTTATTCTAATTCCCAACTGGTTGCCGAAGCAAACAGCTGTCAATGCCATAAGCAGCTGTATAACTAAGACTTCTATGTGTGCTGACGTATATTTTAGGTACAAACTGTTTAAATATTTTTTAAAGCACTCTAAACATTTTTTAAGTCCACATACATATTTTGAACTTAAATATTTTTGTATTAAATAAATACGTAGACCTATTTTTGTGCTCATCACTGCCTAGACAAGGCGGAAGGGCTCTCCGAAAAAATAAAGAAGAAAAACAAGAAGTTCGTACTGCGGACTGTGTGCGTCCTCCTCCTTCTGCGGAATTCTCCCGCAGGATGGTGGCGGCTGTGGTTTATAGAGGGGGGAAGTGGCAATGGAGCTGGGCATTTTACGAGTATTTGAGGTTTATTTTATGCCCCCCCCCCCCCCCCCCACACTCACACACCCCGGAATGCAAAACAACATAAATTCTGTGTCAGAAATCATAAATTTCAATAAAATAAAAGCAGCGAAGCGCCAAATAAATACGTGGGGCTGAAAGTTACGGGTTGGGAGGGTTTTTTAAGGGGGGCAAGAATATACGCATAGTGTTAAAAATATGTAGAAATAGTACACAAAAAGTAGGGACTAATTTACTATTAATAATTTAGTATTATCTCTAAGTTATCTCTAAAAGGAAAGCCCAGGAAATCCAAGAGAATTTTATTTTATTTGTTTATGGTTCTTATAACAAGTGAAAATATAATAAATATTTCTTTTCATAAGAAAAATAATTATAAAAATTGAAAATACATAATACAAATTTTGTTTTCTTGTAAAACTAAAAGCAATTAATGATAATTCTAAGAAAAACTCATAAGAAAAGATATATTTTTTAAGTTGTGCCTACAAGAACTTACAAAAAGCTTTTGTTTGTTAATTTTTTTGTGTCTTTTATATTATTTACTTGGGAAATAACTCCTAATTATTATTTATTCCCTATATAATCCATAATTTTTCCATAGAATATTATAGAAAATATTGACGTCGCCATATAGCCATTAAAATTGAATTATTTCTTTATTTTACAGTACTTGCAACCTAGAATTTTGTCCACTGCTGTGGTTAGACATGTTGGTTGCACGCTTCACTTGGCTAAGTAAAAGCAACAGCCAAGTGCAAAATATATATATAATTCCTTTAAAACGCGGCAAGGCGAGAAAACAAAATAAAGCGAGTGGGGAAAAAGTCCTTGGACCACTACTATGTGTGTGTGTGTGTGTGTGTGTGTTTTGCATAATTTAATGTATGACTAGGGGGGGATCCCCGCCATAAAGTGGCCACCAGGCAGGCGGCAAGGGCAGCCGCAGGATGCTTTCTATCAAGGTAACGGCCGAAACTTGAGAAATATTTCATGAGGCGAACGCGGCGAAAATAAGTGTGTGTTCCAGCATTCTCTCACTTTTTTTATTCTCAGGTTTTTCTCAGGTTTTTCCCCCTTTTTCTTTGCCATTCGCCAGCAATTTTATAAATTATCAATTTCACTTGCCCCGCGCAGCGAAAGGTTAAAAAGCAAAGCAGCGGCAGCGACGGCAGCGCTGAAAATAAATAAATGCAATAAGTGAAGGCAAATGGAAAATTGTGAAATTGAGAAATTGTGAAATTGGGGAAAATTGGAAAACCGCAGAAATTGCAATCGAAAATCCCGCCGCAAGTTTGCCATTAAATGTCAATCGAAACGGGCGACCCCCGAGCGAAATGTGCAGTTAAATAAAAATCAAAGCGGTTTACGTTATCAGCCAGCGATGCCAGCGATGGAGCAGAAGAAGTTGCGTTGACAGAATTTTCCTCCTTTTCCCTCTGCTTCCCTCTCTGATTTTTTCCCCACTCCACCAGCCGCGGGGGCAGGGACTCTGCATCTGCATTTGGTAACATCGACGGCGGCAGCGGCAAGGGCCAATGCGAAATTGGTTTATGCAACAGACTTTTATGGTGCAGATCAGGAGGAGAGAGCACCGACGAAGCGCCGAGCATTTGCCAAATGCCAAACCCAGAGTGACGGAGCCAGGGATTTTACAAATGTGTCAGGTTGCGCTATGCAGTGAGAAAAATGTGGTATTTGAAGGTTTTTAATTGGGATTTGGCCATGAAAATGTATAATAATTAATTAACATATTTTTTAGGGTCTCTTTTTATTAAAAGAAAATATATATCTTTATTTATTTATGTTTCAGAAGAGAGCCACTACTTCCTCCTCGTTAAACGCTTGCATCTAGAACCCTTTGGGAACTCTAGTTTAAATAGGGATTTTGCTATTGAAATGTACATTAAGTTATTAGTATATTATTTTTTAGATTTACAAAGGGTCTCTTTTCTTAAAAAAAATATATACCTAGCTAACAAATTTGTTTCAGAAGAGAGGCATCACTTCCTCCTCATTAAAAAACGATAATTTAGTAGTTTGCAGCTAGAATCCTTTGGGAATTCTAGTAGGGCTCAACAGGCTAAACAGGCTTCTTGTTTAATGTGGATTTTATTTAAAGTATTTTGCGATTAATCTTGCAGCCAGAGTTTAATTAAATATTAAATAAATAGATAAATAAACAAATAGATAAATATATAAATAAATAAATAAAAGGTTAAAGAAAAACATAATTTTAATATAATATAATATATTAATAAGTGTTGATTGTCAGTCCTTTATAACTTAACGAGCTTACTAACCTTAGGAAGCCCTTCAGAAAATATTTGGTAACTCACTAACCTAACAAAGACTTCAAAAAAACTTCTGGCATTTTATAAACCTTTATTTAAAGCAGAAATTCTTTATTTTTATTAAGAATACATTATTTTTTTGTATTACAGTTAATTAATTACTTTATTTACAAAAGCTTTGAAGTTAAATATAGTTTTTGATGTTCAAACATTCCCCAACCTTTATTTTGAAAGGAATTTTAAGTGCCCTAAAAGTCTCCCATACAAATTCAATATAATTCCCCAATTTGTAATTGGTTTCTTTCAGTGCTTGAAGGCTTAGTGAGTCAGGGAGGTGGCAGGGGCAATGCCAGCATCAATCGCAGTTGTGCAAATAAATTTGCCGTTCACGTACATGAAAGCCGCTTGCACAAGCATGCAATCATCCTCAAATATTGTCCCAATCCCAATTGCAGCCCGTCTCCTGGATACCTGTATTCCTGTATACCTGTATACCGGGGATACCTGGATGCCTGGATCCCGCCGAATCCACCTGCAATTGAAAGGCAGCCACCGCATTGAGGATTTGGAGTTGGATTTCGGCTTGGAACTTGGATTTGGATAGGCGCAGGTAGTGCGCCCTCACCTACCACAATATACCAATGATGACATTGCTCTGTGAGTTGTGAGTTTTATGGGATTTTAGATATTTATAGATTGCAAGTGGCATCGAAATGGATCCTCTCCTGGCTGCTCCTTGCTCCTTGCCCCAGCTCCTGCTCCTTGCCCAACCGAGCATAAAAAATTGCTGCACTCAGCGAGACAGAGAGAGCAATGTTTGGGGCGTTGCTTCGAGGGAGAAGGTGGACCCTAAACGATAGCAGGCAAAGTCAATTTAGTGAAAATGCGAGGCAGCAAGTGAAATGTCATAGCAGCAGCCATTCCACCTATATATATTTCCACCCATTTTTCCAACCGCTTTTCCGCTTCCTCCGCGCACAGCCAGGCTGGCTGGCAGCAGGAGCAGCTGTCATTGTCAGTGGGCCACATGCTGTCTCCTTCGCAAGCTGCACTGCTGCCTTAAAGAAGGACTCCAAGAGAGAGTGGTCTTTGTTCCTGAAAAAGCCCACTGAACACAAAAGTTAAATGGAATTTATATGGGAAATATATTTGGGAAATAGCCTCTTGGTGGCTTTGGTAAATTAAATGGAATTTCAGGAAAATATATCAAGAAAATTGGATATCTAACTTTGTTTATAATATTAAAAAAATGTTTACTTTAAAGCCTGTCTTGTAAATAAGTTTATTATAATTTTGAGTAAAGGCTCTTGCTATTTTATCAATAAATAATTATCTTTCTTAATATTTTTCTGTCTTGTTATTAATTTGATTATTTAAATAAAGAAATATTACCTTGAAGCCAATCAATTTACTATTTTAATTATTATTTTAAATAAAGGATCACGCTATCTAGTCAATAAATAAATATTTATTTTAATATTTGCCATACAGACTAACTAGTTAATTATTTTATTATTATTAGACCCTTTGTCTTGCAATCTTATCAATATTTAATTATTTATTCCAAATAAATCTCTAAAGCCTGTCGAGTTAATAATTGAATTCTTTTTTTAAGTAAAGTCTTTTGCTATCTAATCAATAAGTAAATATGTATTATAATATTTACCACAAAGACTGTCTTGTTAATATTTTTATTATATTTTAAATAAAGGTTCTCGCATTCTGATCCATAATTAAATATTTATTTAAAATAAATTCTTAAAGATTGTCTTGACCATATTTTATTATTATTTTAAAAGATACTAAAAAACTTGTCTATTTATTAAATATTTTCTTTTAATTTGAAATAAAGGTCTTTGATATCATAGTCATATTTAAATATTTATATTAAAGCCCTCCCGAAATATATATATTTTTAAATAACAAAAAGCAAACCTCACTGCATTTTCCCATCTATTCAGTGATATATTTTGTATTCCAGGTGCTTTATTTTTTTGTCAGAAAACCCGGGCAAGTTATTTCCCACTTGGTTTCTGCGACTTTGACACATTTTTTGTCGCTAGCTCTGCCGCACAATAATCCCGAATTCATGTGTCATTGCAGGCAATCAGTGGGGACAAAAAAAAAAGGAAAAAAAGGATGAAAAATGCTTTGCATTCTTTATAATTGCCATATCATGCCGCTGCATTCGCTGCAGCCACGCCCACCTTCGCACTTTGCCCCAGTTTTGCCCCCCAGCCTTCACCTATGCACAGGGACAGTGATGAAAATTCAATTTGAAATGCGCAAACAGCAAACAAACTGGCATCGGATCGCCGCCACCCACTGCGGCGTGACCTACGTGCGGTGTGGGGGGTAGAGGGGGTTAGGAAAATGCAGGAGGAGCTGGGCTAGGGGTCCTGGCAAATACAGGAGGAAAGGCGCCAAATGAAATTGTCTAAACATGTTACGAAAGAAGCACCAGGACCTAGAGCAGCAAAGGTACTTTCTAAGCCAATAAATCGAAATTTGTTTGTATATCTTGAAAATATATTTGAAAACCTTTAAAAACCAATGAAAATTTACTAGGATTTATTATTAACAATTCAAATTAAGCAAAGCTTGAAATATTAGGAGAGAGAATCTATATGAGGAAATATACCTTCTGCTAGGGTATAAAAATTCCGATAAACATAAGCTTAAGGTCTTTAGAATATTTGGCCTATTTGAAGTCTTCTTGAGATCATCTTATAGCAGTGATGCCCACACAAATACAATGACATGTGACTTGCATTTGTGTGCGTAAGAGAAAAACGAAGTAGGCTTCGCGCGAGACGTTGCGGTTGCCAGAGCAGTGCAAAGCATTAAAATTTAATGCTTTGCACTGCTCTGACAAAAGCACCACTCGACCTCTCACTCTCTCTCTTCTCTGCTGCTGCTGCTCACGTCACGTTTACACTGTCTGTGTAGCGGCAGAGAACCGGCAGAATTTTTACCAACCACATGTGGCGGGGGTTTGGGCATCACTGTTTTATAGCCAGGAAGCGAGATACCTCCATTTTCATAACTTTAATTTCAAAAATTATAGCTTCTTGCATAAATATTTAATAATAATTATACTTTATAAAAAAGTATTCAAGAGTTAGGATAATATTATAAATCATAAAATGTATCTCTACTGCCGTAGTTTAATTCGAATTTAATGCATTTACACAATGTGCGCTGCGCGGCTTCTAAAATCCGCATGATATGAGTTTTCGCTCCCCATGGATATCCATAACCGGAGCCACAATCCGCTTGATGAACTTTATTTAGTGGCTCCCTTTTGGATTGGCAGAGGAGGTAATTCGGGGGGATGCCGGGATGCGGGACTCGGCTGTCAATTGCAATTTATGCAGCCGCAACGGGGGGAGTTAATCGCGGGGGCTGGCTGGGATATGGGTCCGGCACTGGGCACTGGTGCAGCCACTGGTGCAGTGGCAAATAAAAAGGTGTTGATGGACTGCGACATGGCTGCACAAATTGCACCGACACGAGTTTGGCATATGGCCAGTATCGAATAAAACAGAGCAGGAAACAGAAAACAGAAAACAGAAAAACGAAAACAGAACACCGAACACCGAACCGAATTCCCTTTGGGGCAGGGGCGTAGCCACGTTTGCCACATAGCCACGTTGCAGTGGCAGTTGCAATTGCAATTGCAATTGCAATTGCTGTTGCCGCTGCAGTTGCAGTTGCAGTCGCAGTCGCAGCTAATTAAACGCGAAAATCGCGCGGGGCATCTGTGGGTGAAATAGTTGCCAATTTTGCACAATGAAAAATAATATAAGTTAGCTAGGAAATAAATATATTTTTTTTGAAGATTTAGAAGCTTTTTTCCATCTGGCAACGCTATCTTTTTGACAGATTCTAATGCTGATTGGTCACACTGACTCTACAAAAGCGATGCTACCAGAAAATACTAAATTAATCTCTGCACACATATTAAGTTTAAATACTAAGTTTAATCGTTAATAAATTAGTTTTTTAACTAAAAGCATTGTCTGGCCTGTCTGGCCTGAATCGAATAACCATAAGTTTAATATTAAATAGGTGTTTTCTTCGATAAGTTTTTTACTCTTAAATAACTTCTTTGGTTGAAGTATGTTGTTAATAAAATACAAATTAAATAAGATTGTTAAGCACTAAATATTTACTTAAAAATACAAGTATTTGAACAGCAAAATATATTAAATAATTCAATTTGTATCTTTACCTTTAAAAATCTTCTAATAAAACCCAGAAAATTATCGCTTTTCTCTCTTTATACTTAATTTCCTTCAGTGCATCCCCTGGGAGTTCGATTCTATATGGAAATGTAGGCGGCATTGGGCGTGGCAATGCCCGGCTATTAGGCCAAATTGTCATAGACTGCAACCCTGTGACCCGGGATCCCGGGATCCCGGGATCCCGGGACACCGAGTATATCCAAAGCTAACCCATTCGATTTTCGGTTTCAATCGAAATTCAATTCAAGCGGCGGCGGACCAAACTCCAAAATCGAATTGAAAACTGGGTTTCCAACACTGCATCCCCGAGTCCCAGCTCCCAGCTCCGAGTTCCCTCGTGCCCATGTGGCTTGGCCTGGCCGCAGAGGAGCTCGCATTAGAATGGAAAATAATTGCAGCTGGCGCCGTTTCAATTAGGAGCGTTGCATGAATTTGCTAATGCAGCTGATTCCCTCGCTTTAGTCCCGCCCCCAGAAAAAACCCACACCCGGTCCCCAGAGAGGAGTCCCAGCTTCAGTCCCAGACCCCTTTCCATACCAATTTTAGAGCCAGAAGCCACCCAACCTCAACGCGTCTGCACTCTTTATGCCAGTACATCCCTCTCAATTTGTTGCTAATTGTACAAGCTGCATGCACT
Source organism: Drosophila triauraria (assembly GCA_014170255.2). Classification (NCBI taxonomy): domain Eukaryota; kingdom Metazoa; phylum Arthropoda; class Insecta; order Diptera; family Drosophilidae; genus Drosophila; species Drosophila triauraria. Next base: position 1,175,040 of record CM024333.1, on the reverse strand, counting down.
GAGAGAATATTATAAGGAGTTGTTATAATTTTTATACTTCTTAAAGATTAAGATTTAAATTTAATTTAATTTTTAAATATATTAAAATTAATTAATAATAATTATTCAAAACTTTCCTCCTTTTCTTTTCATATTTATTTCCTATTGCAACAGTGCACCCTTTTGGCCAGCACCGAAATTGAGTGGCCACCGCGACGATGGAGACCGGAGACCGGAGACCCCTCTGCTGTCTTCCCCTTAAACCATGTTTCCCGGCTGCCAGTTACCAGTTGCCAGCTCATTCCCAGCGACGCTTCCCGTGCAATTTGCCAACTGCACTCGAGGGATGCATCTGCAGCTGACCAAAAAGCTACCAACTGATGTTGCGCTCCAGGGAATGGCCTGGGGGGGATTGGGACTCGGTTCCAGTTCGAATTCGAGCTCCGAGTGACAGCCTAAAAATTCATTGGACTTGGAAATATGTATGCTTGGCCATAAATCAAGGACCTTGTCCTGGCCAGGTTTGCCTCCGCTCACTATTACTCAATGTGCCAGTTTCGGCGGCGGCCAAGTAAGTTCATTTCGTGGCCATTAGTTGCCTTCAATCCCTCAGCCATAACTCATACGGAATTGGCTTGGAATTGATAATTGATTTGGCCATTATGAGGTGGCTTGACATCATCAAATGGATGGAAGGGAGACCGAGGGCCATCATCATCAGCTGTCAGTCAGGAAATTGAAGCTAATCGGTGGCCACAACATAAGGAATTGGGGTATTAGTGCTGACAGTATGGCCTATATATATCTGTATGTAGTACCCTTTTTTTTTCAGTGCCTGGCAATCATAGCCGATTTGCTGACAACAAAATAAGGCCCGCGGCGAACGAGAAGGAAGCCAAGGAAGTCTCGTCTCGTGGCTTCACTTTTCGCCTCGAACGCATTTCTGCGGCGAATTCGGGAAAAGCTGAGGGAAGATGAAAGAGGAAAGAGCAGGAAGCAGGACTGCTCCCTTAGCGCCCGGGCTTGGCCACATTTCGGATTTAAGTTGAGGGAGATCCCGGCGATGTCAGAAGTTGGCAGCATTTACTTCATTGTGCTTAACACTTTCCGCTTTGCTAGACGCCGGGCGGGCCCCGCTTTATACCACCAAAGGCTGCTACGATGCCAGGATGCTCTCCACGCCATAACACTCCCCTCCCCTCCTCCCCCCCCAGTTTAGGACTTCCTGCGGGTGTTGCAAAGTTGTGCGGCATGGCTGATGTATGCTCATATAACTTTGCCACTAACGAGACTCATGAGCTGCATAATAATGAGCCAAAGTCGAGGGCCAACAAGGCAACGCCTTCTAACTCCTGCTCCTGCCAGTCCTGCTCCTGCTTCTCCTCTCTCTCTCTCTCCACCATTTTGGGGTATGTAATCCTGTAGGCCAAAAGCCCCGAAACTGCATTCATTTCGCATTTATCGACTCAATATGCCCCGGCCATCAATCAGAGCCCGTTCCCGCCGCGTCAGGTTTTGGCCATGAATGCCGCACGATTAATCTGCCAACTGATTTCCCGTTGACGAAACAACAAAGCCCGGCTAATGCGGGCCAATTATTCATATTTCCACCACCACCACCGCCATTCACAAGACTACCTGCAGCCAGCATGCTGGCAGGAGCAGGAGCAGGAGCAGCCGTTGAATTTATGAACTTGTCCCATTGCCCAATGATTCGCATTGATTAACATTTACATACGCTTGCCTGGGCTCAGACGCCGTTTTAGTCTCTATTTTAGTTTCCGTTTGTGTTTCTATTTGTGTTTGTATTTGTGTTTGTGTTTGTGTTTGTGTCCTCTCTGACCTGCATACAAAGTGTCCTTGTGGGGAGCACTGGCAAAAAAGGAATCTTGTAAATACATAATATTAAGTGAGAACATGATGTAATGTAAAGTAATCGTAGTGTACACTTGATGGTATTCTATTAATTATCGATAACTCGATGAAGAGCAGCCAACTTCACTCGATAAAAAGAAGGAGAAGAGGAAAGTCGCGATAAATTAAACAAAATAATGTAAATTAAAATAAAAACTATCATTTACAAACTATTATTCTTGAAAAAACACTTGAAAAATCATTACTTCCAAAGTATTCAAATTTTATGGACAAATTAAAGCTAAAAATAATTATAACTCAGCCAAAGAGGATGACTTTCTCTGCGATTAAAGTTAATATAACAGTTTTAAGCCAGAGAGATGCCAAAAAGAGAAAGAGAAAGAGACAAAGGGATTCCAAAACTGGTATAAAAAAAGTTAGGCGAAGAGTTCAGCGTTTACCATGGACTTTTTTCCGATTTGAAAATCTTAACCGAATTGTATTAATTATTTTAATATTTTTTTAACAACTCAAAAGCTTAAACAGAGTTGCCAAAACTTAATATTTTAACCTGGCCTGCTTTATTTTAATTTTATTAAGACCTTCCCAAGAAGTCTGAGTCAAACTGGCTCTACATGTAGGAATATATATGTTTGCATATATATTTGCGAGTATTTTTCTTGCCTCGGCAAACTTTTCATGTTGTTAATTGCAGTTTGTAAGTGCTAAATACTTGATTTATTTTTTCAACGTACACATTTCCGATCTGCAGAGCGCCAAGGCTTGAGGCTATTTAGCTCTGCGGACTTCAAGTGGGGCCAAAGGAGGGAAGGATGGTGGCTCCTCCGGCCATCGTCTTTTCAATTAGCCATGATGCAAAGCAGCAGCAGCAGCAGCCCCCCTTCCTTAACCCCTTCTAACCGAGGCGACCCTTGAAGAGGCCTCCGCCACTGCCACCGCCAGCGCCACTAACCCCTCCAGACCATTGCGTTACAAGTGCAAATTAGTCGAGAGTGCCAACAAATTTAACGAGCAAATTTACACTCAGCGAGCAGCAACAGAAGGCCAGCGAGGGACAGAGGTGGGGGGTTCCGGAAATACAGGACGAGAGGATGGAAGGATGGGGGTAGCCGTGACCCGAGTGCATGTCCCTGGCTCGATCTCACAATTGCCCGGACTAGCCAGCCAGAATTTCAGCTGAGCTGCCGCCACACTGAAGGCAGTTGCAAATTTGCCTGCCTGCCTTTTTTCCTTTCTTCTTTTCTGTTTTTTTTCCATTTTCGGGGGTTTCCCGCCGCCCCTTGTGGCCATGTGCAACTGTGTGTGTCTGTGTTTTAATTTAAGCAACACAGCGCCGCAATTGCCCCAAAAAAAAAAAAAACAAGAACGAGAACCGAGAAACAACAAAAAATTGAATCCGAGAAAGGGGGCCAACTTTTCGGCAGGGCGAAATTTTCATGCCCTTGCAACTTTAATGCAACTCCAACATAACAAATTTGGAAATTTCTCGAAAACAAAAATAAGTTCTGCTTATTTAAGCTGCCGAAACAGCAAAGTTATTTTCGAAAAATATTAAAACAAAAAACATATTTAAGCGACAAAAGTTGAGGTTGTTGGCTTTCAGCAGTCATTATAAGAATTAATAGCATTAGATATCATTATTATGAAAGTATTCAAATTTTATGGACAAATCAAAGCTAAAAATAATCACAGCTAAGCAAAAACAGCCTTGATTTCAACTCGGAAAGCAGTTATATGTTAGTTTTTAATAAGTAAAAAAAAAAAAAATTGTTTTCCAATTTTTGACAAATTTAATGATGTAACCCTTTATGAAATTTTGAAAAATTGACAAAATTTCTTTTTTCAGATTTTTACAATATTTTACTATTAAGAAACATGTTGAGCAACACTCAAAGAGACACATGTTGCTAGGAACATGTTGAGCAACACGCACGTGCGCGCTCTCTCTCTCTCTCTCTCAGAAATTGTATTGTTTAATAACTTCTATGTTTATCATCCGATTTTACTCAAATTTTCAGAACACGTCTATTTACTTTATGCCGAAAATCACGCGTATGGCTTATATACCGTTTTTCAATATTTTCGGGGGCGGAAGTGGGTGTGGCCAAATTTTAAAACAAACTTGATCTGCGTGCAACAGATTCCAATGTTGTCACCAAATTTGGTAACTCTAGCTCTTATAGTCTCTGAGATCTGTTGTTTAACACGGACGGACGGACGGACAGACGGACAGGCAGACAGACGGACAGACGGACAGACGGACATGGCTAAATCGACTCGGCTGGTGATGCTGATCAAGAATATATATACTTTATGGGGTCGGAAATGCTTCCTTCTGCCTGTTACATACATTCTCGGTTGGCACTAACTTATAATACCCTTGTACCCTATGGGTACCGGGTATAAAAATATTTTCAGTTTATTTTAAATATTAAATACCATAAAATCACGAGAAATACTAAAAAAAATAGTTTTAAACTTAGAATTCATGAATCAGTAACTTAAAAATATTTCTAACCCTCAACCACTCAGCGATACCCTTTGCCAGAGTACGAAAAGGAGAAAAAGTGAAAAGCCTTGTGGCCCGACGAACCTTTTCCCCTTCACCAGCTTTCCTTTTCCGTTTGTCTTATTACGCCTGGGCGTTGGCCACTTTATGGAGCCGGTTGCTCCTTTTTCTCCTCCTTAATCCATCTGCCGGCCTGTAAGTATTTCCTTTGATTCGGGCAAAGGGCAGTGGCAGTGGCAGTGTGTGTTTGTCGTTGGAAATTGATTCAAAAATTGGATACAGGCAGGGGCTACCTGACAGGTTCCAGGTTCCAGGCTTGGGACTCGTCCATTCCAGCAGCTGCAGCTCCTTGGGCCAGCTGTGAACCCATGTCAACTTTAATTGAATTTGATATAAAGGATATTTAGCCAAGGCTGCTCCACACCATTTACACCATTAGGCACCGCCTACACCGGGAGAAAAGCGGTCCGCTTGCCTCTCTGCCGATCCCGATCCCCTTCATATTTGCAATTAAATTCAAAGTGGAAAGGTTCTCCTTCTTCTGGGGTTCTCCGGGTGCCCAACAGCTGTCATGTGTTGTGAATAAATTCCTGGACCACATTCTGGGTCAAGTGGGGCAACAAAAATGTATGTTTACTCGTGATGGAAAAGGTTAAAGACCGATTACTAACTTGAGATTTTAAGTTTTTACAGCAAAGTAAATATTTAAAGAAAGATTACCCTAAAAATCTATTTTTAATTGGCTTTTTTAAGCTCTGTGAGTTAGGTTTTTTTTTCTTTAAGCCCTTCCTGGCTTTCTTTTTCTTTGTGAACTTTTTTTAAAGGTTTAATATTTATTTAAATAATTATTTGTAGTTCCTTCAAGGTTCAGTAAAGAGTATAAAAAGCCTCCTCTATACCCTAACGTCTTGTCAAAAAATAAAGTTGATGTCTCTGCATCCTTGTTTCCTTGTCAAATGTAGCCTAGTTATGTTTGCTCGTTGCTATTTGCTGCTCCTGAAACATTCATGTGATTGCTGCTGTTCCTCCTGCCGATCCTGCTCCTCTCCTTCTCATCCCCCTGGCAGTCACTCAAACTCTGGGAGCAAATCCGTTAAGGGATTTATAGTGACTCGTCATTCGGAGGCCTCCGAAGATGCTCCGGCTGAGGATGACATGCCCCGAATTGAGTGCAATTCCCCAATATTGTCCCGAAATAGCCACTTGAATATTACATGGCACAGAGGTACATTATCTTTTTTTTTTAACTCTTTCGATTTATGTCACAGAGAGAACGGCGGCTGGTGATTAGCAAAAGTGGCCCACAGACCGGTTTTTGGCCAACAAATAGATAGCTCTCTTTTTTTCTGCAACTCAAATTGAATGTCAAATTACACGCGCAATGTTTTTATTATTATTATTATTCTCTCTTTTTTTTTGACATAATTTTTTGTCATGGCAAGGTGTGTCGAAATAAACGGCCTTGGGCGGCACTTTGTTTGGGTTTTTAGGTTTTCGGTGATTGCTAAGTTACTTGGAGTAACCAATTTTGGCTATAAATTCGTTGAAACTAAGGCATTTCTTATCACACAGCTTCCAGCATTTGAGTTGTTAAGAGCTCTCGGCTTCAAGTCAACAAATTTAATTAACAAAATGGCATTCAAGGTGGGTTTTAAGCAGAAAGATCAAAGAAATACAAAATCATAATTAAATTAAAGAAGTTAGAATTATTAATATTAATTTAAAAGAAATATTTTCACCTTAAAAGACATTAATTCAAACTAGAAACAAATTTAATACAAATTTAAATACGAATTTCCTCTACTTCCCTGACAGTTCCTGGCCCTCAGCGCTCGGTTTTAAGCAGAAATATCAAAGGAATAAAAAATCATAATTAAATTAAATTAAAGAAATAAGAAATCATTTTTTTATGAATATAAAAATAATATTTTCACCTTAAGAAACATTAATTCAAACTAGAAACAATTTTAACGCAAATTTAAATAACAATTTCTTTTTCTTCCCTGACAGTTTCTGGCCCTTTTCGCTCTCATTGCCGCCGCCAGTGCCGGTGTCCTGCCCGCTGCCCAGGTGTACCACGCTGCCCCTGCTGCATCTCCAGTGGTGGCCACCTATGCCGCCCCCGCTGTGGTAAAGACGGTGGCCCATCCGGTGCTGGCCAAGGCCGACGACGAGTATGATCCCCATCCGCAGTACAAGTTCGCTTACGATGTGCAGGACTCGCTGTCCGGCGACTCCAAGAGCCAGGTGGAGGAGCGTGACGGCGATGTGGTTCGCGGCGAGTACTCCCTGATCGATGCCGATGGCTTCAAGCGCATTGTCCAGTACACCTCGGATCCGGTTAATGGTTTCAACGCGGTGGTCAACCGGGAGCCGCTGGTCGTCAAGTCGGTGGTTAAGGCCGTGGCCCCAGCTGTGGCTTATCACCACTAAACTTGGCTTAGATTGGGCTACCTTTTTGTTGACTTAGTTTTAATTTTGATGCCAGAAATATATATAAATTTTGTTCAATTTAATTCAATGTTGTTATATTTATTTATGTTTTAATTAGCAAAGAAATAAGCACAGAAATCCAGTCTAAGAACCACATATATATTGGCAAGTGCCAATGGTGCGCATTGGCGGTGTCAATGGCGGCGTTTATCCTCGGGATTTGGGCTGTCAGTGGGTTTGAGACCGAGAAAAACAAGTGGCTTCGACTTGACTTGCCCCGGGGGCTCGGGGGCAATCCATTGGTGGCCCGGATAAACGGATTACTCGCTCGAGACTCTGACGAGGCTGAGGTCTTTTGACAATTGAATGGAATCCCCAAGCGAGAGTTGAATATATAGAGAGAGGGAAAATATACAGAGTATATATATTATATTTAGAATGTGCTTTGCCACACACATTCTCCTCCGCCCTCCGTAAATATTTGCTGCACTTTCCGTGGAGTAAATCAAAGGCATTCCCTACTGGGTACTGCTTGGCTTTTTATTCCAATGCCGTTTGCCGTTTGCCGTTGTTATTAAATTGCCAGCCACATTGCGCACACTGGGGAGTATTTATTAAGTCATAAGCTTGAAGCTTGAACCCACACACACGGGCGGATCCCTGCGAGTCCTGGCTACACCCGCGCACGGATGCAAACGACGTGCAGTCCACACCTAAAGCTACGCCCACGTCTAACAAACAAACAACAGCAAGAGAAAAAATAAAATAAAATAAAATAAACCACCTGAAGCCAAGGAAAAGTTTTCTAGACAAGAAGAAAGTGCAGAGAAAGTAGCTGGCAGCCAAGGAGAAGGAAAGGGAGTAGCATTAAAAGTCCCTATGAATATAATGAATCAATCGAATCAACATCGAGTAAAGTCTTTACACAGAATGGTGAGGAAAAACAGGTAAATATTATAAATATTAATCTCCTGATTTTAATTATATTTTCTTATATTTTTTTTGAGCAGGAATCAAAGCAAATTTGGACATAAAATATATTGTTTTATTTTTGACAAAGAAATTGTAAATAATTTCATACGAAATAGGTATTTTTTTATATTTGGAATTAATTTAGTGACTAAGCTAGCCTCAAAAATAATTCTTTATTAATTTTTTGTCAGTTTTACTGCACAGTGTATTTTTTCCAGCACCTGCAATGCCCTGAAAAACAGTGAAAAACACCGCTTTTCCCGTACTCCCCGAACTCTGAAGTATTTGCGAATGGCTGCAGGTGGGTGGCGCGGTGGCTGACTGCCAGCAATTGTACTGCGAAAAGTTTGCGAATCTTAACGATTTGCTTATTGTTCTTTCCCGTTATGCATTTACCGAGTACATATTTAAGCTCCTCCGTATTTTCTCCACCCGAAAAAAAGGTGCCCTCTAGATGGAAAAAGTGGCTTGGGCCTGGGAGTTAATGCTTGCAAAAGCTTTTAATTTTTGGATTAAGAAATATAAAACAATTTAAAATTGAGTTGATTTTAAATAGGAAATAAATAATAATAGCTAAATAAAATATAAATAAAATAACTAGAGACTTAAGCTTATAAATTTAAATTAGAAAATATATATTCTTTGACAAATAATAGGTTTTTAATAAACGACTTATATTTAGTTAGTTTTAAGTAGAAAATAATTAACCTTTCCTAAATAAAAGGTTTCTGAAGAGTACAAATTATCATTTAATTAATATTCTGAGCTCTGTGATATTTTTCATAATTTTCCTAGGCACAATTTGAGACTTAAAGTCCTTGTAGTTGATATTTTTTAAATTAATTTTCTTGTTGTTGCATAAAGTTTATTTAATTTTAGGGGTTCTAGTTAACTCGAGGTCTAATCTGCTTAACTCATCATATGTCAAGTCAAGACTCGTCTAAATTAAATTTAATAAAATAACTGATAATATTCAGATTCCGCTTCACTACTTCGCTGCTTTTTCTATATTTTTTTGGTTGAGTGATGGGTAAATGGCAGTCGTTGGCTCCTGAAGTCCTTGCCAGTTGGCATATTCTGTTCCGTTCTGGTCACGGCAGCAGCTGCTACAGTTGCTCCAGCTCCTGCTCCTTCACCAACTCCTCCTCCTGTTGCTGCGGCAACTGGCAACTGGCGCCGTCGTCGGCGAAATGAAATTCCCGTTTAATTGCTGCAACAGACTGGTGTACCCACACATGTTGCACATGCCACATGCCACATGCCGCACGCTGCATTCCACACTGCCACGGGTTATGGAGCAAAGGAAGCCGAGCAAAATAAGCGCAGCTATAACTAATTGAATTATGTGGCTGCTGCAGCTCCTCCAGGCAGCGGCTCCATCTTCAGTTCCTTCCCGTATAAATCTCGCTTCCGGACCATTGACTATCATGGTGGTTAATTTTTTTTTATATTCTATTTGAAAGGGGAGAAAAAATGAAATAAAAGTCATAAATGGGGTTGGGTTTTAATGTGTCATAACTGTAAGGTTTTGGTAAAAGGAAATTAAAGTTTTAGGAGCAGAAAAATTAATGAAAAAATGTATCTATATTTTAGTTTAAAAAGGTCTCAGATTTCTTCTTATTATTTTAATATTTTCTTGTCTTAAAATTATATAGAAAATATATAAATAATATTAAAGGCCTCTTGTTGTTACCTCTTTTATTTTCAGACATAATTTCTTCACTAAATATTTAATTCTGAAAGCTGCAAGCTTTGTTTTCTTATAAGTTCTTTTTTTTCTTATATTTTTAACACTCACAGGAGCTTAGTTCACCTCCGGTTTTAAAGGGTCCTTTAGTCCTATTCGCGCTTTGACGCTTAACGGTCGCATAAAGGCGCCAAATGAATTCAACGCGGAACACAGCGCTTCATGACAATGGTTCAAAAGGCCGCTTGTCCTTTGGCCGGGGGGATGGTGCCACCAGGATGTGGAATATGGCTGCTTGGCATGGGGACATGGTGCTATGGGTGTGTGTGTTAATGGCACTGGGTGCACTGGTCCGAAGGATGCAGCGGTCATTGGCCAAGCGCCTGGGAATAGCGGGCATAGCTTTTGCCCCTCTCGCAGGAAACGGGAAATGAACGGCAACATCAAAGGACCCATCATGGCGGCGGCGACGGCGGCGGCAACTCTGTGTGTGTGTGTGGGTGTGTGTCCTGCCAACTCAAAGTCATCAGCATGAAAAAGCGGCTAGGAGAGATCCAGGCGGGAAGCGAAATATGGCAGCAGGTTTAGGCAACACATAAACCGCATTTTGAAGCAAGGAAATATTTCAAGCGAATGAAGCCATATCCCTCTCTTGGCCAATAACTCCCTGTCGCTCAGGACAAACAAATTTTCCAACAATATTCGAGAAAATCACACAAAAATGTAATTAGAAATGTTTGACTCTGAGTATTGAGTTACAAGAAATGCCAAATTGCTCAAAAATCAAACTTGAAATGGTATTTTTGTGCCTAAAATGAAATGGACATGAAATTTTACATTTTCCCCAATGCATTTTCAGTTGAAATTTATATTTTCCGTTTGCTAAAAGTTGCCAATTCTAATTGGTTTAACTTGTGTCTTCAATTAACGAATTTCCACATTTATTGCAAAATAAAAACTTTACCTTTTTGTACTTTTTCGTTTGCTTCGTTTATTGCTTATTTATGGTGCCTAATTGGGAGTAAACTTGTTCAACTTTTTAATGGTGTTATGACACGACACTGTTGCTTTTATTCTTTATTGAAGGTTTCATGGGAGCACAGAATGAGACAACTGTTTGCGTGGCATTTCGTGAAAAAGAACATGGTCACACTTGCTTTTTTATTAAAAAAAATATACTGTTTTTTAATGCTAAAATCTAAATCAAATGATAGCCAAATGCCGTCTAGTTTTCGATTCACCATTAAAATCTCAATTAATTTAAATAAAAATATTGAAAAATATCGAAAAAAAAATTTTCGGTTATTTTTCAAAATTTCATAAGGGGGACATCATTAAATTTGTCAAAAATTGACTAAAAATATATTTTTTTTTAATTTCTAAACTGAATATGAAGATTTGTTATTTTAATAAAAACTAACACAGAAACGCTTTCCGTGTGCAAATTAAAGCCGTTTTGGGTGAGTTATGATTAAGGAAGGTTTGCCAAATAACTGTTGTTTGCTAATGGATAATATATATTTTATTTGTTTAATTTTGAACTATAAATATATACGTTTATGTACTGTCATAATTTCTCAAAGCACTCTAAGAGGAATAACTCCAGTTAAGGAAACCAACAAGGCAGTGTCATAGCCCCACAACGAAATAAATACAATATTCCCGAGTTCGAACTAAATTAGAAGCTTTAGAAAATATCGGGTATTATTCACTGAGTGTGTATCAAGTGTGTGTGGGTGTGAAATATAATTACAATGTCGTTATTTACAAACACCACAAACATACACAATCCCCGCAGGCAGTCGGGACAGAGGCAGAGACAGACACAGACAGAGACAAGCCCGAAATGACTTTATAATCTTATTAAATTTTAATCTCCCAATCAGCTAAGGACCCTTTGCACCCTTTGTCAGCGGCAGGAGTCAAGCCCCCGCAATTATCCTGCTGCTGCTGCTCCCGCTGCTGGCAAAGTTACAACCGCAAAAGGAGAAGAAAAAAAAAAAAAAACGAAAATAAGGGAAGTCCCGAAAAAGGGAAAGCCAAAAAAAAAGGGATTCCTTGTATTTTATTATTTTTTCTTCCCTTTTTTTTAGGGGGCAGGCGGGCAACAAACTTTTCCAATTGCTGTTAACAAAACAGAAATCAAAATTGATTGCCAACTTTTGATTAGTTTCCCATTTTCCAAGGCCTGCATTCGTCGATTGTCGTTACCACCTTCTGGCTGGCTGTCTGCCTGGCCAGGTGCTTTTGAGCCGCTTAATTGAAAAGCCAAATGTTGGCCGAAGCCGCATCAGCTGTCCGAAAAAGTAAAACTCCAAAACCAAACCAAAAAACCCCCAAAATATTCCGAAAAACGAACGGCGAATGGCCAGAGTCAGAAGAAAATTGTTCCAGCTGCATTTGCATTTGTTGCGAAAGTTTTCCCAGTCCCGAAATTGCTGAGGAAAAGTTGCTGGTGAAAAATGCATTCAGAGAAAAAATTTCCTCTATTATTTAATGGATGGAAAGTCCCATTATTTTTTTCAATCGTTGCCTCTTAATTATTTATGCCTGACTGGCTTAGTAGAGTGTTGAGAAAAAATCTCTGAATTCATAATTTGCATTCGTGTTTTATCCATTCAATATTACCGGACTGTAGTTTTTATTTTTTTTAACACATTTTCGATCAATTCGCGCGGACATGTTCACTGAAGCTTGCCCTGAATTATTCCAGATGAATTATGCATCCGTGATTACATATGTAAATATATTATTTAAAAATCTAAAGAATATAGTTTGGGAAGTACAAAAACTGTGAGATTTATGGAGAGTAAAGTTTATCAAATATTTTTTATTACTAAATACAAATTAAGTACTGAAAACCACACATTTTCCTTTCCTTAAACTTCCCAAAGTAATAAGACTCAATTATTTGAAATTCTTCTCTTAGAAACAACCTTCTTTTTTGGCCATATTTTTGTGCCAACTCAATTGAATGGTCTTGGAGTAGTGCTCCCCCTTTCCCTAACTATTTTTCAGTGTGCCAACTGTCCGTGAAACTTATTTTTGGCTTGTCCTGCGGCGGTTGCCGCCCCCGCAATTAAGTTGCCAAAGTTGGCTGCATGAATTGCAAGTTGCAAGTTGCCGCCAGTTGCCAGTTGCCAGTCGCCAGTCGCCAGTCGCCAGTCGCCAGTCGCCAGTTGGCATCTCCAGAATCACAGCTGGAAGCGAGTGTCAGTCTCCTTCTCCTCTCCTCTCCTCTAAGCAGTATTCCCCAGTGAATCGCCAGCTTTCGCTGGCCAAATGTTGATTAAAATGTAATTGGATTCTAATTAATGCTAATTGATTTGTGCGACATGTGCCCGTGTCAGGACCTGACCATGCAACACGGCCTCATTTGCGTTGCTTAAGTAACCAAGGAAGCATGTCGGAGCGGTGGACGGGGAACGGAGTGGGACACCTTGGATTAGACAGTCGGAGATACGGTTAAATATGCAGATGCAGATACATCAGTACACAGATACATATACACATGTGTCAACACCACAGTGCGGATACTTTATCCTTTTTTTTGGGATGAAAATTTCTAGATTTCAGCTTGTGTTTGCATAATTTTCTTACTGTATTTTTTTTAGGTATTTCAAGGTTTCTTAAAATTTATTTTATAATCTTTTTTTTCTATTAAATTTAGGCATTTTTGAAAAGCATCAACAGCCCACTCGATCTAGCCATATTTGAGGTCTTTGTGGTATCATATTTCGACCAAAAAGCGAACGATTGCCATGATTTTTAATTTTTAAACTAAAAATGCAGATTTGTTAGCGTTGAAAAATCCAACATAAAAATATTTAATATAAATTTAATTAATTACTAAATCAGGCCAACTTATTTATTAACAATTAAACTTAATATTTGAAATTAATATGTTTGCAGAAATTGAATGTGTATTTTCTTGTGGCGTCGCCTTCATATAGCGTGACTTCATAAAGTGTGACCAACGGCGTTTGTGTCCCAAAGACAGTGTTGCCAGATGGCGGATCTCTTAAAAATAGTTGTAAAAACCCATAATTTATAAGACAATACTGTATACTCATTAAAATTATTATTATTTATTATCATTTAATATTTTTGGTGTATATTTCTGGCAGCACTGTTGCTCAGGAACATAACTAACACTGCAGATGGCAAATTCATGGGCTGGGCAACCAATTAAGCTCCGTCAAATTGTTTGGCAGCTGAAATGCAGACTGAATATGGGTCTAAGCCTGCCTCTGCCCAGACCAGAGCTGAAGTTTTCCACTTCATCTATGAGGGATTGGCGGAGCCTCTCGTTCAGTGTGCTGACCATGGTTCTGGGATTGATTTTTTAAGAGGATTCATTCAAATTTGCGAACAAATTACCAGTTAACCAGCCACTGTTCTATGCCATAAATGTGAATGTATCTGCAGCCGAGATTCCTGCCGAATTCCTCCGTCGTGTTGTTGTTGGTCCTGCGGGAATGATTCCGGGACCAGCAGCAGCAGCATCCATCCAAGCATTTATATGTTCAGCCGGAGCACTCCAGGGGCACAGGAATGTGCGGCAGGTTGTTGGTCCAGGGAATGCCTATTTGCACACTGAGAACAAATCGAGCCAGGCTTGAGAAGGTTTGCAATATGTATTTTATAAATAAAGCATAAATAGGGCTCTTTAATTAAGGCTTTTAAAACCTAAGTAAAATATATAAAGGATATAGTTAACAATATGTAATTTGTAATAAATTTATAATTAAAGTCTATATAGTTTTTAAAAGTTTTACTAGTGGCTTTTATAAGCGCTATTATTATTATATTAAATACTTAAAGTATAAGCCTTTTAATTTATATTCAAAAATAAATATCCTTTGGCCTTTTATATGATTTTTCTCTTCATGTAGGAGCGGAGTTGTTCCTGCCACAAGCACTCCAATGGTGCGTGCCCCACGGCCTCTGCATTTTGCTCTCAAATTCCGGAAATCTCTCGAATCCCCCCTCCTGCAATTCCTAATGGCCGAGGCGGAGGAGCAGCTGCATCCAATCTCGAGTGTTTCTGGCGGAGAATGCGACGAAAGGATTCGGTGGGCAGGTGTTGTTACATCGGTCAGGAGGAACTTGTTCCGTGAAAAAAAAACACACACACAGATTGCCAGGATACGGATACGGATAGTGGAACTGGAACTGGGATACGGAAGCAACCCGGAAGAATAGTGCAGCATCTTTATAAGATTAAATCGCAGCAAGCGGGCTTGATTTTGTGGCTCCGTCCACTGTTTGCTTTGCCTTTGGTTACCTTTGGCTGTGGCCACCTTTGTTCCTTCTGTTATCGCTGGCCTTTGACCCTGTGCCTGCTCCTTCTCCTTATTTAAATTAGATTCGTGTGTGCCTTCCACAGCATAAGGGAGTCCCGCCCTCGGACTATCGGATTTACTGGATCTTATAATATAACCCTTAATTTCTTGGCTTTTAAAGGGAAAACTCCACAAAAGGCTTAAAAATATATATTCTCAAAATAAACAAATATAAAAGAAGTTTTCTTAGTGCCTTAATATATTTATTTCCTACATCTTGCCCCCTTTTTTTATTATCCTTGACCACTTTCCTGTCCCAGAACCTATTGTCCTGCCAGGCATTCAACCATTTCCTTCTGCTTTTCAGGTTAGACTTTCTTCCTGCCAGAATGCTCTGCCATCCATCAATATATCCATTCATCCATCCTGCCAGTGCCTGTGATCTCTGCTGGTTCAATGAACCCTGGCAGCTCCAATCCTTTATGTTCCTGTATCTTCCCTGCCACGAGGAGGGTCCGAGCTTGGGATTACATTTATTATTTATTTACGGACATCGCAGGGGTTCCTGGGTCTAGACCTAGGCGCACTAATTGAATCACAATGGGCGGAGTCCGGAGTCCGTGTGTGTCCCTGCCGGAAAATGCGTCAAGTGCAATTTAATTTAAATCGTGCGTGGCCAGCAGGAGCAGGACCAGGCCAAGGATATCGGTGTCGGGCAGGTCACGGGTGAGAGAGGTCACATTTGAATAAGAGGGCCCAGGGATCCCCACTCGGGGCAGTCATTTCATATCCTGTTGTTTATGGCCACACATATCCTTAAGGTCGCAACAGCAACAGGAACAGGAGCCGGCAGGAGCCGGCAGGAGCCGGCAGGAGCTGGATGATGGGCCACGTGGGAGTCAAAGGTCAGTGTGCGAAAGTGCCTGCGAAACGGAGGCCGAAGCGCCAACGAATTCGCTGGCAAAATGTGCCAACGGATGCGGACACGGATATTGACAGCCGGGCAGTAAAAACGACAAAGGCGACAGGGAGCGCAGGACAAGGACCAAGCTAAAGGAGGAGGAGGAGGAGGAGTAGATGCTGGAACAGGAGGAGAAGCAGGAGCAGGAGCAGGAGCTGGAACAGGAGCAGAAGCAGGAGCATCAACATCAACAGTCGACTCAAAGGATGCGTGAACATTTCTTATTTATACAACACCCGCAGTGGCGTCATGCATATGAGCAAGCCATATCCATGAAATATACAGATACAGATACAGCCAAAGCTACAGATGCAGATACAAACACTAAAGATACAGATGTGTGCAAAATAATAGCAGAAAAAGCTGAGAAGAAAGATTTTAAGTATTTTATAAATATTTATTAAATGCTGTTTACTTATTTCTAACTTTGATTCTTTCTTTAAGTTTCTATAACTTCCAAGGCTCTTATATATATTATGTACTATATTATTTTTTAATCTGTAATCCCTTTAATTTCCACCTGCATTTCCCTATCAACATTTATAGTTGCAGGCCAAAAGGCAACACTTTTGGGCCGTATCGAAATCCCTTTGGCAGCAGCCAAGTGACAAGTGGCTGCAACTGATGAACGCCAGCGAAATCACCATGGCAGCCTCATCAAATTGTACAGAAAACATATGGTAATGGCCTGCGAATGGTACAGGTAAAATAATCACAGAGCACACTAGTTAAGAAATTAAAGCAAATGGCATTTAACATATATTAGAATCCCATAATAACTTCTAATAAAAACCTCAAATAATTTCTTATAAAATCTTCAACTTTAAAACGGAAAAGCTAAAAGTCCTGGAGAAACCCCTCACACATTTTCTTTCCCTGTAATCCTTTGGCGTTCCTGAAAAGTTGCCAGAGCAAGAGAGGCTACTGTGCTCCAGTTTTGAGCTGATGTCATCCCGAATCCCATTACGGCTCCTGAACAGGCACAGGCACAGGCTGCCCATTCCTTTGATCGGGTCCCGCAATCAGGCTGCCGATTCTTGGCCAAAGAAACTTCGTCATTGCCTCCTTTTATATTTGAGGATACCCTGGGCGGGAGGAAGGGCTTTAAAAATTCAGATAAAGAAAGGAAATGTTCGATCAGGGATCCTTTGAAAATAAATTAAATACCTTTAAATAAATATAAATTGTTAAAGATATTTAAGGCCTATATAGGAGACCAGCTGAGGTTTATTTGTTGACTTCCAAAATGTTTCCTTAATATTTAAAAATATTAGAAGAATTGTTTAGGCAAGAGTATATCCTTTTTCGTCTTTTAAATTTCTCCTTTTCTTACATTACTATTTTTTTGCCCCCTTTTTTTTTAAGAAGAAACTTCTGCTGCGCCGCACTTTTGTTACTTGTTACTTTTGGCTTGGCCAGTTTGCCTTTGGCCGGCAGCAAAGTTTGTACGCGGCCATTTAGCAGCGAAGGCGGACGTGATGGGGGCGTGGCAGGAGGAGGAGGCTGGGCTGGAGGATATCGCGCACACGGAATGCACGCCACGTCAGATGGCTCAGCTCGGGCGCAGGACGTGCTTCACAGCTTAAACAGGCCGACACGCCCCCTCCTTTGCCACCTTTGCTGCCTTTCTGTATTTTTCTTTTTTTCAGCAGCTGCTGGTGGTGGGCGTGGCACACACAGATAATCATATGGCAACGGAGGAAGCGGCTTCATTATCGACAGCAGCAGCAGCAGCAGCAGCAGCAGCTCCGGCTGCAGCCTCTAATTAGCGCGACCAACGCGTCGTATGCGCAATGAATAATTGTCGGTTACCTAAGCCGCAGGCCTCTGGAAAAGCAGCTCTCTGCCACACGCTGCGGTTGCCATGTTGCAACTATGTCCAGTCCCGGTCTGCAGCAGCACAGATACGGATATCGAAAGAGATACAGATACGGATACGGATACAGAGATACATTTGCCGGGCAGGGATTTGGGGGGCTCAACGGCACGTGCGGCATCACATGGCTCTGGCTCCGAACCGATGACCGGTGACCGGTGACCGGTCAGTCAGTCACGCGCCAAGGACCGACACTTATTACATAATATCCAGAGGAGCATCGACCAGCAAATTGGCCAGAGATCGAGATGAAAGCGATTCCCATTTAGCAGGGATACACCTTTGATTTATTCCGTAAAATATTCATTACTACAAACCAGACACTCAAAGAATTGCTACTTCTTGCTAATAAGTTGCCTAATTTCACTTGAAACCGTAACTACTTGAAGCGGCTTATTTCTCAAAATCCGCAGCACAAAACTTCAATAAATTAACCGCAAGACAATTTGGCCGGAACTACTTACATAGCTTAGGAGAGAGCCCCACTCTCTCTCGGGCTATGGAAGATTGCGGCTCCCTTATGGGGGATTATTAATTAGCAATTTATTCCAAGCCAAATCCGCAACGCCGAGCGCCGAGCGCAGAGCTCACCTGGCGGCACTTGGCACTTGGCACTCGGCATCCCGAGGTTGTTGTCATGGAGACTGGGAGTCAGAGAGCCCTGATCCCCAGAACCCACTCAGCCACCTAATGCCGGCGTAAGCACCACACAAGTGGCGCATAACAACAATTGAATTTTCAGTTAACATCACTAATTAGTCTCAAGATGGTTAAAGGCTCAGGCAATATGTGGATTATCACACTAAACGAAGGGTCTTTGATGTTTAGCAACTAGGTACTATTTATATGGAATTTGTTTAGGATTTAAGCTTTTAAATATGTTCAAAATTATGTGTGCATTTAAAAATGTTATTAAAAAACTTTTTTATTCTATTAAATGTATGCATTTTTGAACAGCGTCAACAGCCGACTCGATCTAGCCATATTTTGATGTCTTTGTGGGATCATGTTTCGGCCAAAAAGCGAATGATTGCCAAAATTCTAAATTTGCCATTAAAATCTTAATTAATTTTTAATAAAATATAACAAATAAATAAGAAAACAAATTTCACAAATTTTCAAAATTTCATAAGGGGTTACATCATTAATATTGTGAAAAGTTCGAAAAAAAAAAATGTTGTCTCAAATTTTTTAACTAAAAATGCAGATTGATTTGCCCTTTGAAATCCAACGTATTTTCTTGTGGCGTCGCCTAGTCGTCGTTAGTGTGTAAAATCAAAAGTGAGTGCAGTAATTAAAATAATAATATAATTACAATCCTTCTAATATTTCAAGCAGATTAAGCCACATCTCTCCCTTGGCCAATAGCTCCCTGTCGCTCAGGACAAACAAATTTGGCAACAATATTCGAGAAAATCACACAAAAATGTAATTAGAAATGTTTGACTCGGAGTATTGAGTTACTAGAAATGCCAAATTGCTCAAAAATCAAACTTGAAATGGTATTTTTTGTGCCTAAAATGAAATGGACATGAAATTTTACATTTTCCCCAATGCATTTTCAGTTGAAATTTATATTTTCCGTTTGCTAAAAGTTGCCAATTCTAATTGGTTTAACTTGTGTCTTCAATTAACGAATTTCCACATTTATTGCAAAATAAAAACTTTACCATTTTGTACTTTTTCGTTTGCTTCGTTTATTGCTTATTTATGGTGCCTAATTGGGAGTAAACTTGTTCAACTTTTTAATGGTGTAATGACACGACACTGTTGCTTTTATTCTTTATTGAAGGTTTCATGGGAGCACAGAATGAGACAGCATTTTTTCGGGTATAAGCACATGGTCACACTTGCTTTTTTATTAAAAAAATGTACTGCTTTTTAATGCTTAAATCAAAATTAATCAAATGATAGCCAAAGCCGTTTAGTTTTCGATTCACCATTGAAATCTCAATTAGTTCAAATCGAAATATTGAAAAATATCGAAAAAAAAATTTCGATGATTTTTAAAAATTTCATAAGGGGTTACATCATTAAAATTGTCAAAAAATATTTTTTTTTTAATTTCTAAACTGAACTTGCAGACTTTTTAACTAAATAAAAACTAACATAGAACAGCTTTCCGAATTGAATTTCAAGCTGTTTTGGCTGAGTTATGAATATTTTTAACTTTTGTTGGTCCACAAAAATAAGTATCTTTGGAAATAATGGTTTTTAAAGAGATCAGCTTTGTTCTTAATGCTTTCGTACTTTAAATATTTTAAAACTTAACTAAATTTAAATAAATAAAAATTTATTATTCCTTGATTGCGGCTTGAAAAAATAATCGGAAGATGTGTCAAGAAATGCCATAGCAAATTTTAAATAGCTTGAAGTCGGATTTAAAATAAAAGTTTAAAAAAACACTGATATTTAGCAATTATTAGAACAATTCAGCGAATTCCAGTTAATAAGTATATCGACCATCGATACAATCTTTTTAATATTGATATTAAAGGGCCTAAGATCTTGGCTTAAATATAATAAACTTATTTATATATTTAAAAAATCATATTTACAAATATTTTTGAAGCTTAAGGAGTTAACGTATCCATGTATATATTAATCCTTGTATATATAATATTAGGTATTTTAAATAAATTATTAAGTAAAGTTTTTTGTTCTATTAAAATGTTAAGCAAAAAAGATCACTATTTATTTTCTGTGTATAAATAAAAGCCTCCCTGAACTGATAACTGTATCTTTTGGGTGGGTTTTAGGGCCAGCTGGTGATGGCGACAGGTGCAGGGGCTAGCTTATCTTATCTAGAGTCCCAGCCAGAGACCCAACCAGAGTTCCACCTAGACTCCCACCTAGAGGCGCAGCACAAAGGTCTGGACACTCTCGTGCGGCGCCGGCGGCCTGACCACCTGCTGCCCCTCGGCGTCCAGGTGATCCACGTAGCGCAGCGTGTGCGCCAGCTCGTAGTTCAAGCGCTGCATCAGCCGCGCCGAGTAGACACTGGTGCAGTCCACGGAGACGAGGCGATGGCCCAGTTCCCTGGCCCTCTCAGCCACGGCCTCCATGAGGCGGGCGCCCAGCGCCTGGCCGCGCATCGCCCGATCCACGCCCAGGGCGTGGACATGGATGCTGCTCGGGACATTGAAGCGGCGACAGACATCGCTGCCGCACTCCACGGCGGCGAGTACGTCCAGGATGCGGCCCCACTTGCTGCCGGCATGCTTGGCCTTCTCCTGGCGCATATGTTCCGGTTCCTCGGCATCCTTGGGTCCGGCCACCACGGCGCCCACTATCCGGCTCTCGGCATCCTCGGCCAGGAAGCAGGTGCCAAACGGGATATTGCTGAGCAGGAACTCCTGATCGTCGATCGTGGGCTCCAGGGGCGGGGCAGTGCCCACCGTGAGTGGCTCCTCGCGGTAATAGTGCTCCAGCAGGAAGGTCATCAGGCGCTCGGACTCGGATTCGGTTACTGGGCGCAGTTTGATGTCGCCGGAGGCAGTCATTTCTATATTTTTATGGATAATTTATTTATTATATATTTTTTTAAATATTTTTTATAGTTTTTATAGTTTTTTTTAGTATTCTCCGCTGCCCCAGCAGACACGTGGAGACTTTCCGCACAACTGATCGTCAGCTGGGCAAGATTAGGAGCTTTTTCTATCGAATTGCGTAGGGAGAAGTGAGGTAAAAGGTGGACTGTGGAAGGTATATTGTGGAAGGTGGATCCCAAGCTCTTGCCTAGGGCACTTGGCTTCCATTTAAGTATTGGGCTAGGTCAGCAGCGATCACAGTGGATGATAGATGATAGGTGCATGCCGTGCCTTCATGTGGATGCCATGTAGAATACTTGCCTGAATTTATATTTATTGATAACTTTAGGCAAACTGCATGTAAATAAATATTATTAACTAAATAAATATATTTATTCCCTCTTAATTTTGTTCACATTTTCCTTGATTTTTCCCTCTCTGCTCGCAGAAATTAACTGCACAATATTCGATGTACTCGCACTTCCCCACTTCACCCACAATGGCCACATTGTGTAATGCTTAACATGTTTTTCCCGATGCTGATGATGATGATGACGACAATGTCCTGGCATTGATTAACCAATCAACCCGAAGAGCATCAGCCGGAGGACACGGAGAATACCCCATCCCAGGGCTTAATCCCGGCGAGCTGCTCTCGCATTTCCATTCGGACTACGTGTGGCATTAAGTGGCGGCAGTAGCGCTAATGGAGAGCATCGGAGCCATTAGGAAAGGTATTAGGCCGGCTTAAGAACCTGGGCAAGCCGAACACAACACAATAGCACAACAACACAACAACAGAACAACAGCAGGACAAGGACACTCCCGAGCAAATAAATATCTTTCTTTTTTTGCCTGCAAAGTACACAGCAAAAAATAGTACAGAGGGAACTAAATGATAGTTAGAAAGGTAAGTGGATAAGTGGGAGCTTCTAAGATTTAGTTAAGGGACTCTTGGGAGTTAGTACTAATTATTATATTAAAGAAAATAGTTTGGGTTTGTTTTTAAAGAAGAGTCTTCAAAAGAATTACGAGCCCGAAGTCTTCTTTAAATTTTTCATAGAATTAATTACTCGAGGTAAGTATTTTTCTTATATAAATATTTAATATGTAGATTTAAATATTATTAACTCCAAATTTAATAGTAAAACCTCGAATATTTGCTTTAAGAACTAGTTAAGGGAATCTCAGGGGCTTATATTAATTATTATATTAAGAAAACAACTTAGGTTTGTGTTCAAAAAAAGGTTTCAGTCTTTTTTAAACTTTGTAAAGAATTAATAATTCGAGTTATTAAGAAATATCTTATATAAATATCTATACTAAAGCAACTAAAACCTCTATTTTTGGCCCTACTTAATTATTTATATTATATTTCTTTGTCCAGTGCATGTCGGAGCAGTCCTTTGCGCGATTTGCATGGGTATCGATGGAGGGCTGGAGGAAGGGGTATTGGCTCTTCGATTTCTATATGCTATTCCGGGACTGGGTTAGGTCCTGGCGGAAGGGTAGCCTGGCTGGCGGCGGTGGCCGGACAAGTGTAATCCGCAAACTACGGAACAACACGAACGACATCGACAGGACATCACATGAATGGAAAAGTGGGGAAGGCGGCCAGGAGCAGCAGGAGCAGGAGCTGGAGCGGAAATGGGCTTGGCCAGGGATTATGCCACTGAAACTTATGGAAGTGAAATCGAGCGCGTGAAGTTCAAGTGGCAGCCATTGTCCACCTCGGAAAACACACACAATTCTAATTGGAGTGCCAGCCCTCCCCCCCTCCGGCTGGAGGGGGTGGCAAGGTCAGACACAGACGCAGGCAAAACAGAAGGAGGAACAGCAGGAGGCAGGAGGCAGGAGGCAGGGGAGGAGTGCAAAACTAACCGAAAATGTCCAAACAAATCAACTAAAAATAAAGAAATGCTGCACAATGAAAGCATTAAGCTGGAGAGTCCTTGTCCCCCCCGCTACGCTCTCGTCCCGCTCCAGCTCTGGTTGGCGACAAGGACACAAGGGAGGCGCAGGCACTGGCAGAAAAAAAATAGGAACATTGTAAAAACTCACAGAATGTATGTACATTTTATATAAGTCCTTAAAAATGTTTGAATTAGTTTAAATATTTTTAAAACTTAATGAATAATAATTGTAAGCTTTGACGCACTTTCCGCTGGTTTGGCACTAGAATTCCCAAAGGGTTTTAGCTGCCAGCTCTTCTTGAAGTTGGTCCTCACGGGACACTGAGGAAGCAGTGCTGGCTCCCCTATGAAACACCTTCATAAAGAAGCCTGCCTCTGGTGTTTGACAAGATTTTGGCGTCTTTTTGGCATAAAGTCGCATTTTGATTAAAATTAATAATAAAAATATATACAAAATAGATTTTAACACAATATTTTAGCACTTAAAACCTTAAAAAGTTTTTAAAAAGTTTTTAAAACCCATTTTCTTTCAGGTCACAAGCTGATTTTGACATAAAGTCGCGTTTTGATAGTTATAAATAATAAAAATATAAATAAATTAAATCTAAGCTTAATATTCAGCACTTAAAACCTTGAATGAATATTAAAAACATTTTTAAAATATAGTGTTAAGTTTTTAAAACCTTTTTTTTACGGTACACAAGCTGAATATGGTGTTTTTGACATACTTTTGCATTTTGATTAATAAAAATAATTAAAATATAAGTAATTCAATTACAAACTTAACATTTTATCATTACAAAATTTAAATCAGTATAAAACTATTTAACAAAGATAGTTTCTAGTTCTATAAACCCATTTTCTCTCAGTGCCCAAGCTGATTTTGGTGTTTTTTGGGTCTGGGTGCGAGTTTGGGGCAAGTGTCCTTGAGCATTTTGTGCCAAATGCAAGGGGTGGCGAGGGGGCAGGCTGAAAGGGGATGGAGCAGGGAGCAGCGAGCAAGGAGCAGCGAGGAGTGCGAAGGCAGCAGGCAGGACGAAAGGAAAGTACTAGGAGCAAGGCTTAGCACACACTTTATGCTCGGAGCGAGCCACAGTCACGTACATTTTATAAACTTCATTCGCTACGCCTCGCCATCGCCATCGCCTTGCCTCGGCAGGACGAATTCAAATACGAATTCGCCGCCTAGCTTCGTCCCGAATTCGCCGCGTTACAGGACATTGAAAAGCGGCTGCTTCGCCGTCGAGGCGCCAGAACAATTCGTGCCGCGCGCGCGTTCGGTTCGTTTTTGATCCTGAAAGGAGCTTCTAGGCTGCTCTCTATCTCTCTCTCTCTCTCTCTGTTTGTCTCTGGTCCTGGCTGTGTGTGTGTGAGCGAGTGTGTGTGTGTGTCTGTGTGAGAGTCCTAGTGGTAGTGAAAGTAAACAAGTCGCCGCGGCGCCGGCAAAATGTTTTATACCTTGTTATTGTTGCTTGGAAATATATACTATATATATTTGTGTATGAATAATATAAAAAAAAAACGTAAAAAAAACAAGGAGCAAAGCGAGGGAGAGAGAGAGAAAGCAGGGCTCGAAAGGACCTCCTTCGCGTATTTCGTGCCGATGCGTTAATGAACAAACCCAACGCTACCGCCATCGCCATCGCCATCGCCATGTTATTGTTATTATTTATTTTTTTATAGTGAGCGCCAAAAAATAAAAGAAACAAACCCCAAGAACAGCCAAAGAACACAAAAACCAAAGTATTAAGCAAACACAAACAAGGAAACAGGATCCCTTCGTTTCACTTAAGGAGGCAAACAAGTAAAAGCAGATCGTAAAATGCTGCGTCCCCGGTGCCTGGTCTCCTTTGCGGGATTATGCCTGGTGATCAGCCTCGGCTTGAATTGCGATGCTAGAGCGGTAAGTGATACATGTAATTAATATATTTTAAAGAAATAAATAAAATAAATATAATTCTTATTGTATATTATTTACTTTAAAAATACAAGAGTTCCTCGTGCTCCTTGTATCCTTTCAAATACCTGACCTACACAAGGCAAATCTTCTAGATTTGACAATGAGGCATTAAGTTCTATTTGTAGCTATTTTCTATATTATTTATTTATTATATTTTTATTTATAATAGAAATATACAATTAAAGTGAACGGCTTAATATTTAAAAAGGTTAGATTTTAAGCTTAGAGCAAGCTTATGTCTAACTTAAAAAGTATTTTAAAGCTAATCAAGGCACTCCAGTTCCAGTAAACACCAAAAAATAGCCTCCTTTCAGCTCTGGCTTATAACTTTCAGACAAATAAAAATGTTGGTAATATTAATCAAGATATTAATATGTATTTTCGCCCATCCAGCCATCGAAATTCAAGCTTAGCCACCGCTCGAGGACCTGGAAGTTAAGTCTAAGGTCTAAAGTTACTTTGACAATTCGAAAACAATCATTTTCCCCACGCACAAGCACCTTCCGCAATGCCAATAGCTATTCCCGATGTATATTTAATTATTCGTAGACTCTGGAATAAATTCATAAATTAAAATATAAATTGCAGAATAATTACGAGAAATCGATGGCATAAATGTCAGGGGCTACTTTTAATGTCTGTTTGAAAGTTCTCTGTCTCATCGCAGCCTCCTCCTGCCAAAAACTGGCAAAACTGCCGAATTCATGAGGCGAAACCTCCGCCATTTACCACTCCAATTGAGGTCAGGCTCAGACATTTGCAGACTAAATTGCGGTTAGTTGGAAATCGAAAATCATTCAACAAGACGAACTCACTCGCAATCGGAATAGAAGTCCCCCCTTTGAGCTCTGCAAATAATTTAGGGTGAATTTTTCGGAAAAAAGAAGAGGAGGCTGTGGGAGAGGCCATCGCTTGGCCCAAATTTATATGCGCAAAAGTTGCGACTCGTTTTGCTCGGCGAGTAAATCAAAAATGTGAAACTCTTTGGTTAGCCAGCAAAAACTTTTCTTTTATTTCTCTGTCGCCGTCGTCTCCTCAGCATTTGTTGGTTTTTGGCAACGTTCTTGTTTTGGTCTTGTGCTCCGTTTATCCTTTCGACCCCATCGGGTTGCCTCTTCATTTTTTGGCTTACCAATTCCACTCGGAGAATAATGTCTCATTTTCAGCAGTTTGGGAGCGAACTTTGCTTTTAGTTTAAATTATTTAATTTATTAAATATGGAACTGAAACAAACAATTTAGTCTAGATTTTATCTTATTTAAAAAATATTTAAATTTAATAAAGAATAATGACTCATTTCCATCATTTGGGATCATTTGGGACTACACAGTGGCGCATAAGCGGGTTTTGCAGTAAGCTGATTGCTTCTAGTTTTAATTATTTAATTAATTAAATATTGAACTGAAATATTGCTGAGCTAAAATATATTTAAGCAAGTAACTCTAGATTTTATTAGAGCTAAAAAATATAATGTCTCATTTTCATCCATTTGGGATGAATGCACAGTGGCGCATAAGCGAGCCTTAAGGGAAGCCTCTCATTTTATTTGCTAAATTAATAAAACATGGAACTTAAACATAACTAAGTTAATATATATTTAAGCAAGTAAATCTATATTTTATATGAGCTAAAAATTTTTTAGATGCCTTATCAGATTTCCAAAATATATAAATTATGCAAAAATTGGAATTAGCAAATAAAAATGCTAAACAAATATGAAATTGACTTTATTCAGGGAGAATATATATTTTAAGATTGCTTCATTTTCCCAACGAATTCCTCTTAAATCAATACCCTTATATTTTCTTTGTGTGCAGCTTCCTTTCGCTTTATTATAATTTTTTTTTTTTTGGCGGATGGGTCTTTATGGCTGTCCTGTTTGGCTGTTTCGGGACTGTCCACCCGCCCGTAAGCGCTGCTGCGAAATGAATAATTTCAGGGAATTTACTACACAATTTTATTCATATAAATCACAAATTAAATAAGTTTTTACGAGGTTGTTCAGCGGTTGCAACCCACTACAGAACACAGAACTTGTTTGTGTTCTCATTCTCGACGTTTGTTTGTTTGTTTGTTTGTTTGCTTGCTGTTGGGTCTGGTCCGGGACCGGGTCCGGGTCCGGGTCCGCACTCGTGCCCCTTCCCACGCAAACTGCCAGCGAAGACGAATGGATGGATGGATGGACGGGCGGCGGTCCTAGGTTCGTTCCTCTCCCCACTTTATGCCATTTGCCCTTTTTTATGGCTGTGTAATTTTTTTGTTGGCCCTTTTTATTTATGCTTATTATCGTGATTGCTATTGCTGTTCGGTGGCGGGGAAAAAACAGAAGCAGCAACGCGGGAATGAAAGTTACACTTCCTATGGCTGCCAGAGTATGATGTAGTGATCCGATTGGGCTCTGAGTTAGTGGCATAATGCTAAGCCGACTTAAGCTAAAGACTTACTGAATATAGAGGGGGTTCAACTAGTCGTTTTTCTGTTGATTTATTTACTTGAAAGATCCTGGAAAGGCGTCTCAAAGTGGGCAGTTCCATATTGAATTATTTGTGCTTAGTTTATGGTTGGAAAATAATTTCTTTGTAATTTTAAATCTCTTAAAAATGAGCTCAAAAGTATGCAATGAAATATTTTTTTGGGATTTTATTAGCATGCTTTTTGGCATCTTTAAAAAGTAATTTTTTGAGAAAAAGATTTCTAGTTTAATTTAAATCTCTTAAAAATTAGCTCAAAAGTAGACAATTAATTCTTATATCAATGATTTATTTAGCATTCTTTTTGGCTTTAAAATATACTTACAAAAAAAATGTCTAGGTTTTTTAAATCTCCTTAAAATAAGCTCAAAAGTAGGCCATGAAAAATTATGTTCAAGAATTTTTGCAGCCTACTTTTTGGCATCTTTAAAAAATACATTTTTAAGAAAACGATTTCTAGTTTATTTAAAATCTCTTAAAATTCAGCTGAAGCATGCTTTTTTCTTGCACACTTTTGGGCATTTAAAAAAATAATTTTTAGCCTACAAAATCCTTGCCTCATTGACAGTAACCCCTCCTGGGAAAGGGCATTATAGCCGACACTGTTCGTTCCGGGGCTGGCCAGCAATTTGCAGTTCATGGCTGGGCGAAAAATAATAATAAAAAAAAAAGAGAAAAACAGGTGGAAAGTGCGAGAGGCAGCGAAGGGACCATGACTATGGTTATATTACAGCCAAAGGACTAATGACGCTGGCAGAGGAACACGATCTGGGATTATCCTCGTCCGCTCTCAAAGCAGCATTTTAAATGAGCCGCCCACCGCCACCGCCGCCATCAGATTAATCCTTTTTTATTTGCACTCCCTGGGAGTGGGATCTGGGATGAAATAGTAATTACTGCAAAACGGGGTCACCTGCTGAAACAGAGCCAATTTGGTTGAGCATATTAAATGCGAGCCAGACTGCCAGACTCGGACATATCCACTTTGGCAGCTCACTTAGGCCTGCCTGGATTTGCGATATATCCAAGGATTCTCTCAATCATTTATCACTTCTCGAGTAACAGGCACGAATTGCTTTAGCTTTGCTTTCCCTTCTTTTCTTTCTTTTTTTTTTTTTGGCTGCTCAGAAAGCACGTTTTTCCGGAGGGAGAAAAGGGCGCCCTTAATTTACATACGAAGGCTTGAGGAAGGCTCCATGCAGATGCATTAATAATGTAACATTAGCCAGGGCGATGCCGGCGGAAGATAAACAATGCGGAACGCCTTAAACGTTAGCCGGGGATGACAAGAGATGAGCCTGAGTCCTTGAACACTGCGGGAAAATAAGTTAGGATAAGACTTAATAAATCTCTAAGAAATAGGTACACAAGTTGGCTTTCTCTCAGTGCCTTCCTAGCCCAAGTTTGACAACATTCTAGGCCTTAGCCAGGGCCAATTCCAAGCCATTCCGTACCAATCCCGCCTTATTCATGGCATTCACGTGCCACTGACACGAGATTCACGAGACGTGAAAGCAATTTACGATGTGGCCGCCGCAACAATGAGCAATTAATCATGCCACGGCCACAGTCGGAGACGGAGACCGAAGACGGAGACGTAGACGGAGTTTCCCGGAGCGGACGGCTCCAGTTTCAGTTTCACTTTCACTTTCACCCCGCTGGCCAGAGCCTGCCACCCACTCAAGGACGCGACTGGCAAGCAGACACAGCCGAAGGAAGAGCAAGGCGAAAAGCGAATGGAAAAGCTTGCAAATGGGAAATGGAAAAAGGGAGAAATAAAAAGCCACGACCTTGAGCTGCATTTACCCGGCCCACCGCCCACCGCCCACCGCCCGCTGCCATTGCCATTTCCATATCCATTTCTCCAACTATTTTCGCACATCAAATCATAATTTATGGACGGCAATCAAAATGAGGCTCTGCTCCTTTTCTGCCTGCCTTCCTTTCCTTTCTTTCTTTTTTGTGGATTTTTTGACGCTTTGGTTTTTGGTGCGAAAAAGTTGCGCAGTCGCCCACATAATTATCGGTTTGATTTATGGCAGCATTTTCGCAGCCAATTACTTCGCTGCCGCAGAAAAAACAGAAAAAAACACACACACAAAGGGCAGCAGGCTATGAGGAAAAAAAAAGGAAATGCGGAAAATGCGAGAGCGGAACCGGAAGCGGATATCGCAACGGTATATGGGGTGCTGACCGAAACCCCTTTGCATGTCCTTCGGGCTTGTGTAATAATATCAGCACCTTAAAGGAAGAAAAAAATAACACTGATTACGATCTCCACTGGGGGATCCTTGGAGTCAATCACCGCGTCGACTGTAGGCCATAATTTTCCAAGTTGCATGCCAGATTTTGTAGGAAACTTGACACGATAACTTAGAAAAAAAGCTAAGGATGAAGGTAAACTTGGGGAATTTACCAGAAGTAGAAGTTTATTGTACTAAAAAGAGCAATTTAAAACAGGTTATAAATTTTGAGACGCTTAAAATTTATGAACAATAATTATAGCATATGACTCTCTATGGAATGAACGCATAAGGGAACTTTGGAGACAGTTCACTAAAAGATTTATGAGGTGATAATAATATTAAAAAATATCTTTTAAACTAAATAAAAAATACAATAAAAATAATATGGAAGAAAATGATAAATAAATATAAGATTCTTTGTGGGATAAATATAAAATTGCACATAAGCAAACTTTGTAGTCAGTTTTTTAGGGTTAATAATATAATAAATAAATAAAATATTATATGTTTTCTCTGAGTTAGAACTAGCTTCTTTAGGGATCCTTTAAATCAATAAATAAATAAACAGAAAATTAGGTAATCCAGCAAGTATCTAAAACAGTGATGCCCACACAAATACAATGACATGTGACTTGCATTTGTGTGCGTAAGAGAAAAACGAAGTTGGCTTCGCGCGAGACGTTGCGGTTGCCAGAGCAGTGCAAAGCATTAAAATTTAATGCTTTGCACTGCTCTGGCAACCGCACCACTCGACCTCTCATTCTCTCTCTTCTCTGCTGCTGCTGCTCACGTCACGTTTACACTGTCTGTGTAGCGACAGAGAACCGGCAGAGCTTTTACCAACCACATGTGGCGGGGGCTTGGGCATCACTGATCTAAAGGCAACAAAAGAAGAGGAATAAAAAAACCTTTTAAATCAGATCCAGCTTATATTTCTCCAAATAAGCCTACACAACTTCTCTCAAGCTTTCAAATGTCTCTTGTCCTAGCCTTAAATTTGGCGAACTACCACCTCCTCCCTCTAGGAGGGACTCAGGGAACAGAGTCCGGGAGCCCGTGACAACGTGAAATTGATGTACTAAGCCTGCTGGACAATCAAGCGGAGCATTAACAAAGTTGGCGCCCGGCGGACAAACAGAATGACAGATGGACAGTTGGATAAACAGATGGACCGTCAAATAGTTGGCTCTCTCCCACATACTATATATGTGAGCAGTACTGTGTGTGTGTACCCAGGGCAAGGACAATGGACAATGGTAACTGGCAACCAGGTCAGCGAAAAACAAAAAAAACCAACCAAAAGAACATGCAGCCACACCCGAAATTTATTTTCCTTGCTGAAGCTGAGCTTAAGTGGGAAATTCTGTAGCCAGCAGTGGCTCTGCTTTTGGCCACGTTGAATTTTAATATTCACGATGACGTGTTAATTTTGCTTAATTTATGAAATTAGCCCACGAATGTGTGGAATGTGTGGAATGTCTGGGTGTGTGGCGTTGCCGAGGGAACTTGCCTCTAATTGCGTTATCTTCGTTTGCCCCTCGACTATTGAAAAGTTGAGAAGTGTTTGCATTCAGCTTCATCAGCTGATTGCCTCAGAAGACAAACTTTTTGCCGGAATGCGCAATGGGTAAGAGTGCGGCCAAATAGTTGGGAATATACTCTACTATATATACAGATATATAGAAATGTTTGGAGGAGGTAAGATGACACATCGTTTAGGCCAATAAGTGGGTTTTCTGAAGAATCTTTTCAGCATTTAAACAGGCTTAATTAAGGAAGGCTTTGGGGTTGTTTTGAACATATTTTATCAATTAATTACTTATTTAATTTAGTTATGCCCTCAAAAAATAATATTTTCTTTAAGGTATTTAAGCTCAGAAAATGATTACAAAGAAACCTTCCCCAAGTGTTGCCATTTGCAGTTCTTAACCTTATTTAAATTGAATTTATCTGGTCTCTGATTGGCAAACCGAGTGATTAACCCAATTAGAAGGAATGTCACAGGACCTTGGACATCGAAATGCAGTGCCATGTGTGTGATGTGTGTGTGGTGGTCAGTTGTGCAATCCGGCCATGTTGACAAACGTAATTAAGAAATTGTTAGGCCAGCCAAAAGAGCGGTGAGCTGAGCTGAGCTGAGGTGAGGTGAGGTGAGGTGAGGTCAGGGCTACGCAAATGTTTGCCTCCTGCAATGGATATCCAATGGACACGCCCCAGTAGACGGGTGTGTGTGTGTGGGCAGGACATAGGTTAACGTGGACAAACAATACACATATTTGTACTTTGGCATCCCGATGAGATAAGCGCATTCAAAGGGGGACGCTCAGGAATGGCTGAATAATGCAATTAAGTAGCAAGGAAATGGGCTATAAATGATAATTAAAATAGTGATTAAATAGGAAGTAAGGAAAGGGGGAAATATGGGGAAATATGGGGAAATATTAGTGATTATAACTTAAAATAAATAGGGATTCAAGTTAAGCAAACCCCTCTTTAAAGGTGAAAGGCAATAACTTACCACCTAAAATTTAAATTAAAAATCATTCTTCCTATTTCTGTTGATTATTATGCTTATTAATAATTAATTAATGCCTATTAATTATTATTATATTAAATTTCTGGCTATTATTATGCCTATTATTATTAATATTTTGGTTTGTAATAAAAACAGCGACCTAAGGTTAAAATCCCCCGCCAATAAATACAAAAAAATATCCCCAGTTAATAAACCTTCTCCGCCATCTATTCCTAGCTTCCCTTTGTATGTGCCCCTATTGTGGCTGTGAGATTCCTCCAGCTTAGTTACACCAACACCAGAGCTTCTTTTGGCGGGGATTCCCCCATTGTGTGAGCCCTTCGCTGGCGCTCATTTCTCAGTTGCTCGCGCGGCGCTCGGCGAATGTTATTGAGTTGAAAATGTGCAAGTAATGAAGCAATTGGCACGTGGACCTTCACCCGGCCACTCGGCGTCCCCCTTTCTTTCTTCTGCGTCCCCCCCTTTCTTCAGGGTCCTCGCTGGCCCCCCTTCATTCATCTGAGCGTTGCGGGCCATTGTCTTTTGTTCTGCACTCGCGTGGTAATCAACTCGATTGCCACCACGCCCATCCTGGCGCCCAGTTCGCGCTGTCCTCAATGCCCTTTGCTTTGACCCCCTTTTTTTAGACCTCGACGCTCTTGCACTGCGCTAAAAGGGATCAAGTTTTATAAAAAAATGTACTGGATAAGTAATTTAAGGGAGAAATATTTTGTATAATCTGTTAATTTATTTTTTTAGAGGCTTCTTGGAAGGTTTTCTGTATAGAAAAAATATTTGTTGGTTAAATTTACCTAATTTTATGAAGAAATATTAATATCTCTCTCTGTTTTTGGGATCTCTCTGGCTTAAAAATGTTATATTAACTTTAATCGCAGAATAAGTCATCCTCTATCCGGTGTTTCTGTTTTTCTAGTATTTCGTTTGTTTCTATATGAGAAAATATACCTTCTGCAAGGGTATAAAGATACCGTAAACATAGACTTAAGGTCCCCAGATATTCCCCAGATTTATTTACTAAAAACTAACATAAAACTGCTTTCCGAGTTAAAATTAAGGCTGTTTTGGCTGACTTACGATTATTTTCAGCTTTAATTTGTGTATTAAATTTGACAAATGACAAACGATAATTATCGATCATCGATTAAAGTGCAATTCTACTTAATGTAGAATTTTTCTTCTCAACTCTAACATTAACTGACAGTAACCACTTACCAAGGACTAAAGAAATCCTTTAAAATCTCGTGTAACTTCGTTCTGTGTGTCCTTCGCTGGATGCGGGTGCGAGCGCGAGTGCAGTTTGCCGTGGATCCTTCATCCTCGCTGATGGCGGTACAAAAGTGACTCAGGAGGACCTGCTCTTCCTCCTCCGCCTCTGCTCCTTTTGTTTGGGCCACTGCACGCCTCGTTATGCACAAACAAAGCGTTTTCGCTTCCATTTAGCAGCAAATTAGAGAAGCTGGCGCTTTGAGGTCCTGCCACGTCGGCAAAAAAAAATAAAAAAATTATAAAAAAAAAGAGGAGAAACAGCCAGCGCCAGCGCCAGAGCCAGAGCCAGAGCAGGTGGCTTTATGTCACACGCTTACTTTTTGCAAAGGAAAAAAAAAAACGTTTAGAAAATAAAAAAGGGGGTAAACTGCAAAAAAGATTACATTACGAATTAATTAGCAGTGAATAAAAGTGCTGGCTGAAAGGAAGAAAAAACAGGACACACACACTGGAAAATGGAGCATCCTCATTAACGGCAGCTGGCGCTGATATGAAGCGGCTTAATTTTAGGACAGGACACTGGCTCTGGTTTGACCTAATGTGATGGACATTAACCCGAGAGGGGAGGAAGAGACACTGAAAGAAATATCTGTAAGATGAGGGAGCTTCTTATTCTAATTTTAAAATATATTTTACATAGAATTCCCCTAAGGCTTAAGCCATTTCGTTTTAGAAGCTGCCAAACCAAGCCAAGTCTTAGCCAAATCGTTTGAGTTAATCTGGGCCAACAATTTCGGCTTTATCCTTAGTGTTTTGCCTGGCTATAATCGCTATTGACAAGGACGATAATGAGAACGATAATGATGATGACTCTCATCTGAGGCTAAGGCTGCTCCTGGCTCCTGGCTGCTCCTCAAACATTATCGTTCGCTTGGGCATCATTGATAACAAATGTTGGCCCATTAATCGGGGCATTCTCCCCTCCTTGTTGTGGAGCTGCCTGATTAAGCCGCACACACACACACCGCATGGGTCTAATGTGTGTTAAACTTTTTTATGCCTTCAGGCCTTGTTTAATAATTGAACAATAAAGAACGAACGGCATTAAGCAATTTGTGTCGGTTAAGTCATAAAACTCACACACTCGCATCCTGCCAGGCCTAAGTCGTACGCACACCCCACACACACACCACACACTCTCTCCCATAAATTGTTAATTCAGTGCTCAAGTTAAATGAGTCGTTGGCATGAAAATTTCAAGTTTATTGCAGCCGAAAAGCAGGCAAAAGTATCCGCCCAATAAATTTTGCCTTGCGTGCCTGAGCATTGACTCCTCCTCCTCCTCCTCCTCCTCCGACTGGGATCTGCCAGGATGAGGCCCCGGGCTCTGGCCCCCCGGCTCCTGGCCATTGATTCATGTTAATTAAATGTGACAAAAGTTGAGGCAACTTTTCCCGGGCCAAGGCTCTCTGGCTCCGCCTTTGTCCCTCGCTGCACATTTTCATTTCGGGCCATGTTGCGGTCCTAAGCCTTGCACTGGCTCCTCCTTTAACCTCCTTTATCCTGGCCCCTTATCCTGCATAATATGCGACAATTTCGATTGCGATCATCATCTGGCCAAAAAGTGTTGCGGGGTGACCGAAAGTTTGTGCGCTTTTAATTAGAAATCGAAGCGAATCCGCAAGCTGTCCAAGTTTTATCTGGGCCATGATATTGCTGGCACTGAGAGAAGGTAAATATTAAGAAATAAATAAAATAAAATACAAGGAAAATAAAATAAATAAAATATAGTAAATAAAATATAATAAATAAAATATAATAAATAAAATATAATAAAAGGCATCAAGTAATAAACATAAAGAGTGAAATATAGTAAACTTCCTTAAAGAGCAGAGTTCTTTCTAAGAGACTCTCAAGCACTTTATGTAGCTAGAAAAAAATTCTATTTAAATTTCACTCACTCACCCCTTATTTTCTCCGTGTATTCTTGCTTGTGTGGTTGCATCCCCGCCGGGATGTGTGTCTGTGTGTGTGTGGCTGGTCGGGCCAAAAGTTTATGCAAGGACTTGCCATCGCTTTTCCAGGTGGATTATCTGCCTTTTTCCTTCTATTTTTTTGGCTTCTGCCAACTTAAATCTCTTGCAATCAACTTTCCATCGGAAACTTTATGCTATCGATGGACTTGAAGTTGCCAAAGGCACTAACTTGGCCAGGAGCTAGGCTAAGAGCTAATACCACCTGGAAACCAAGCTTGAAATGAACTGAATTATTTTTCTAAAGGAGATTTTTCCTAGTTTACTTAATTAACCGAGTATTAATTAGCAAAGAAAAATAGAAAGGTTATATATGTGAAACAAAACCAATAGCAAATGCAATTTATTTATTTTTAATTAAACGCTTCCCCTACGCTGATGCTTGTACCTTCGACCTAGGAGGAGCTCGTGGCTCCTCCCTGGCTGCCAGCACATTTTATAAATTGCAGAAAGCGAGATGCCAGGCCAGCAGGAACCAGGAGTAGATAAAGCTTGGGGATCCCCCGCAATGACAATCTGCTGGGAGGGAAAAATGCTAAAAAAAATGCAAGGATAATGCTGCGAAAAGCTCACCCAGGCAACTCAACTCCTTGGGCAACTCCTTGGCTGTCGGGGATTTCATTCTCGCTAATCAATTTGCATACCAGCCGGAGGAGTTAGCTCTTGCTGGAGCTGCAGCTGCAACTCCTCCTGCCCATCATCGCCCCAGGAAGCCGCTCTGCTGCTGCTGTCCGTTAAGCGTTGTCCGTCGTCCGTTGTCCGTTGGCCGCTGTCCGCTGCGCTGTTTCAATTTCAATTAGAAACTTTAACTGCTTCGGCCGCGGCGGGCTTCCCCAGCGAATTCCCTTCAGCTTAGTTTAGTTCACTGCAGTCAACTTGCACTTCACTGAGAGAAATTATTTATAACTATGAAAAAAGGAAAATAAAATAGTGAATTTATTTTAAATTTATTTTAAGTACTTCTACAGTCTACTGTTTCTTTAATAAATATTTTATTTGTATATTTTTGAAGTCTTTGAAATTTTTCTTTTACTTTACTTGTTTTTCTTTAGTTTTTACACTTTTCAAAATAATTGTCTGAAAAATTAGCGTAAGCTGCAATTGGGTTTCCTGGTTTTTTCTGTCTTTCTCTTGCAATAACAGTTTCTGCACCTGTCAACGCATTTCCCCCGGAATTTCCCTTCATTTCCTTGGCTTTTCTTTCTTGACTTTTTTCGCTGAGAAATTTAATTTCTTTTCAGCTGCCATTCGGAACGTCTTGCAGACCCCTTTTCGGGTTTGGGGGGAAAATCTCTTAAGCTGGTTGTGAAAATACAAGAGCTGGAAAATTCGCACACACACGCAGTGCATCCGCTTGTGTCTATGTGTGTGTGTGGATGCGGATGCTGGCTCGGGGTTGCCGGGGTGCAAGAGTTGACTTAAGTGCGCATAATTCACATTGGCTCGAAAGTAGCGCAAGGATTAGGCGATGCACAACAAATTACGATGTTATCCTTGGGGGGCACACACACCCGAAACACACACACTTACACACATGCCTCCGGGCCCATTAACCCCCTTTGTGTGGGTTGTAACTTGCCTCATCTTCAGGCTTTTATTCCGCTCTGTTTTTCCAGCATAGTTTTTTTTGGGATTTAAATCAAATTTAAATGTTTTCGAATATAAATTTGGGTTTACTAATTATTTTAATTTAAGAAAATGTTTAATTAAGGTATATTAGGCCTTAAAAATCACTTTATATTTAGCCTTGAATGCTTTTTGATAAAGATTTATTAATTCTTTGAAGTTTTCTTTTTGTCTTAAAATAATTGCAGCCCTTAGAGGACCTAAACCTTTCGTTTCCACTATTTTATATATAATTCCTTCAACTTATTTGTGATTTTTGGGCTCACTTTTCATCCTGGCATCCCCTTATTCCCAAATTAAAATGTTTTCGAATATTAATTTGTGTTAAGCAATTTTTTAAGTTTGAAAATATGTTTAATTTAGGAATATTAAACCCTAAAAATGGCATTATACATTTTCTTTTGGTTTAAACTTAAATCGAACCCTTAGAGGACTTTAACCTTTCCTTTCCACATTTTTCTATATATTTCCTTAAACCTTTTTGTATATTTTTGGCTCACTTTTCATCCTGGCATTCTCTTATCGAGATGTCCTCATTGCTGCATCTTCGCCATTTGTCCACCTCCACCTCCACCTCCAGCTTCCTTGATTGACTGGCCAGATTGCAATTTCTCGCCATATCTCAACTCCGCTTAGTCCCTGTAATACCCGTAATCCCTGTATCATCTCCCAACTGACTGACTGACTGAGTGAGCAACTGACTGACTGATGGATTGACAAACTGACTTGCTGACTGAGTGCAGGTTGTCTTCAATTTTAATAAATATCCCGTGCATGTAAGCAAGCGCGACAGTTGACAGCTGCAGCGGCGGCTTGAGCTTCGTTTTTCCCCATTTTCCCAACGCCCAACGCCCATCGCTTTTCGTTTTTCCTTTTAGTGTCCTTGCCCATTGTTGCTGCCAAGATGTGGAGCAGAAAAGGCTTTGTTGCCGCTGTTTTTGGCACAGTCTGTTACAATTACATGTCCCACTGTCTGGGGGCCACATGGGGGTCCTGCCCCCGCCAAGGACATTGCAGTGGCAATGTGACATCGCGATATATTTTATACAACGGCGACGGGTCACGCTCTCGTTTCATTTATTTCTTTGCATATTTCTCATGCACCCAGCGTCAGCGTTATTTATACCAAAGTCCCCCCCGCCCCCCGGTTACCCTTCTTCCCATCTAAACCACCTGTCAGAGGGGTTGAAGGTGGCAGGGTGGTGCTGCACAATTGCCACTTGACGTACATCGAGGATGCTCGAGCCAACGGCGGCGCCCCATCGACAAATTGAGCAGCTAAAGCCAGGAGCAGGTACTCCAGCACGAGCTGCAGCTATTCAATGTCCTTGCCATCCATTTTCATTTCAAAAAGCACTGCGAAAAAAATTATATTACCTTTATTAATTGTATAACAGTTTTGGGATCTCTCTTTGGGATCACTCTGGCTTAAAACTGTTATATTAACTTTAATTGCAGAGAAAGTCATTCTCTATCCGGTGGTTCTGCAAGGGTATAAAAATACCGATAAACATAGACTTAAGGTCCATAGAATATTGGGTCTATTTCAATTATATTATCTTATTTTTTTTAACAGTTTTGGGATCTCTCTTTGGGATCACTCTGGCTTAAAACTGTTATATTAACTTTAATTGCAGAGAAAGTCATTCTCTATCCGGTGGTTCTGCAAGGGTATAAAAATACCGATAAACATAGACTTAAGGTCCATAGAATATTGGGTCTATTTCAATTATATTATCTTATTTTTTTTAACAGTTTTGGGATCTCTCTTTGGGATCACTCTGGCTTAAAACTGTTATATTAACTTTAATTGCAGAGAAAGTCATTCTCTATCCGGTGGTTCTGCAAGGGTATAAAATACCGATAAACATAGACTTAAGGTCCATAGAATATTGGGTCTATTTCAATTATATTATCTTATTTTTTTTTTAACAGTTTTGGGATCTCTTTGGGATCACTCTGGCTTCAAACTGTTATATTAACTTTAATCGCAGAAAAAGTCATCATAAATATTTTTAGCTCTAATTTCTCCATAAATTCTTTTTAAGTAAACTTGCGGAACTTCCTCCCCTATTTTCTCCCTGTGCACCACCTGCTCTTAGACCTCAGTTCACCTGCTTTCTCTCCTCCAACTCCAACTAACTTTTGATTGCCAATCGAGAAGGGTCTCGGGAATACTTGGGACACCTTTTTGTTCGCCCCCTTGGCTGTCATCGCTCATACGCACTGTGGGCAGAACAGAGAAATTATTGCCCTAAGAATACATAATGCCAGGTCGGCAGGTCGGCCGCCCCCCCAGACGCTTCATTAGCATAATGGCCAACCTTATGGAGTGTAAATCATCAGAAACATAAGCTCACGAGTGAGGTGGCAGGTGAGGCAGCCGAAAAGCGGAAAAAGTAGGAGATGTGAAATTCAAAAATCACATTGCTAATTCATAAATAAGCCGCTTGACTTTGCACCAATGTCGGGCCATATGCCGCCCGTACACAGAGACAGACAGGTGGGGAATAATAAATAAAAGTGAGCAGTGCCTCGTCGCATAAAATATGCCGAATATCTCAAAAGGATTGCTAATGCCACATTAGAGGCATGCCGCTTCTTGCGCGTATTTGATTTTTAAACGCCGCCGCCCCCATTTTGCTGTGGCTGCCACATTAGCATACATCTGCATATACTTTCTGACTGCCTGGCTATATGCAAATGGATATAGGTGTATATATATGGTGTGTGTATACAAGAACAAGATACTTATGATTCACGCACGAATCGTGCCACCTGAACCGGGCCGCAGGCGCTGATTGTGTTGACACCCCGAGCCCAGGACCCATTCCCCTTTTTATTATAATCGCTCGAGTACCTGGTAAAAAGCCAATAAAGGCGAGGAAAATGAAAATATTTCCCTTTATTCTGGGCCCCAACAAGAGGGGCAATGTTAACCTTATCAAAGGGCCTGAATCGGCGCTCGCATTATGCATTCACAATTTGTTTTCGGCGAACCCAGAGATCCAAGGGCTTGGAAAGTTATGCAAATAAAACAGTTTTAAGTGATAGCTCACAGGTAGAGGTCTCTGGAATTATAAAAGAATTTTTAAAGAATTTTTTAAGCTAAAAACATTGTTTATTTCCCTTTACAAAAATATGGCAACATCTTCTCTAAAAATTCCAAAGAGATTTAACCCCTTTTTTAACTCTTTTTAAGTACAAAGTACTTACATTTTTCCCGAGTCATTAAAAGGTGCAAGCCGAGAAAAAATGCATTGTCTCCACCACACACACTCACACCGTTTGTGTGTGCCCATAAAAAATGCAAATGCAAAAATTATGCAAGCCCAAAGAAAAGTCTTTTGCAGCGCTTTGTGATTTCACTTATTCTTTTGTTTAATTTGCACTTCCCCGCCGCCGCTCCTCCTGCAGAATGTCTTCATCATAATTACAAACAAAGCATAACTAGGACGAGGGAGTGGGAGTGGGAGAGCGAAAAACAGCGGACAAACAACATCAGCAACATCAGCGAAGAGGCTTCAGCCCTGTTTGTTGGCACAGCAACTTGCTGCCGAGTGCCAAAAAAGCACAAAAACAGCCAAAATAAAGTAGGAAAAAAATTAAATAAAAAAGAGTAAGGAAAAAGGGCAGCGAAATAAAATGAAAAAGTCAACAAGCGGCGGCAACCGAGCAGCTGCTGCTGCAATATGGCTGACGATGTTGCTGCTGCCACACAAATAGTTGCTGTTGCAACATCTAATATGTTCTGGCTCTGAGGTTTTCCATTTATTTATTTCCCCCACAAGGCTTTAGTTTTTATTGACACACTAAAGTTGTGCTCGGTGAGTTCTTGAACAGATTTTTGGTAACCTTTTGATAAATGATTAAATGTTCTAGGAAGTCTGTGACTTTCTTGGTTTTAAATTATTGTAATAACATTTAGATCAGTAAACTTGGGTTAAAATAAATAAAGAATAAAGACAAAGAGGCTAAAATATTTGTAACATTATTTTTGAATTTAATTTATTAAGTTTATACATATTTATAATATATAAAATATAAAAATATATTGCACATAAAAATATATATTACACCAAAAACCCTTGACAAAATAAATATTTTCTTAAATATAAATAGTAGAAATTTAAGTTTAAATGTTTATAATATATATAAAACATAAATATAAATATATACAAATATTTAAAGTACAGAAAATACCTGTAAAAATACATATATTCTTGAAAATTCAATTAACAAATTATTACAATTTTTCCCCCTCTAAACTTTAGTAGAAAACGAAGCTTTAAAGTTTATAATATATAAAATACAAAAATATTCATTAAACCGAAAATCCCTGTTAGGATACATATATTCTTGAA
Source organism: Drosophila triauraria (assembly GCA_014170255.2). Taxonomy (NCBI): domain Eukaryota; kingdom Metazoa; phylum Arthropoda; class Insecta; order Diptera; family Drosophilidae; genus Drosophila; species Drosophila triauraria. Next base: position 1,133,578 of record CM024333.1, on the reverse strand, counting down.
TATTAAATTTAAAACTTGGTAAAAATATTCCCTTTAATATTTTATATATATATATATAAATAAAGCTATCAAAGGCATTTGAGTTCAATTTAGGGTGAAAACACATTTATTTTTTCTTCCTTTCCTTGCCAAAAGACCACATTTTTTCCAGCTATAATTGGTGTGTTATTTGTGTTGCTGAAACATTATCCTTTTGGGGCTTTTGGGGCTTTTGGGGTGAAATGGCTGTAATAGGAACCAATGCTAATGTCGCTGCCATTCTAATAATTTAAGCTGATTATGTAGCACTTATTGCAACTCTTATTGCTATTGCTGCCACTGCTGCTGGTTCCATTGTTGCCCCATGGCTGCTCTTGACTCTTATTAGTTTTTGCAGCAGCTGCTGCAGCAGCAGCATTCAGCAGTTAGCTTCACTTATATTTTAATAGGATGAAGGAGAGCGCAGCCCCCAGAGTGAGTTTCATCTGTAATGAGGCGCATTTGTTGATCAATTATTTCGCATCGACGTTTCGTTCGTTTATTTTTCCTTTGTGCTCTGCCTGTTAATAATTGACTAATTACAGCTGCTGCTGCAACAGTTTCCAATGCATAATTAATAATTCCGGAATGCACTGAACACACATTGTGTTAATGCGTTAGTTGCCACTTCGAATGCGAATGCGAATGCGAATGCGTTGCATAATTCGTTTGCCAATTAGGACGAGAGAACCATCAACTTATTAACTGCCACACATTCGTCCATAAAATTCCATCTACTTGTATTCGGTTATAAATATATTTATTTTTGCATAATAGCCAGCGATTGCTGGGCAAATGAAATTAGCACTTTGTCAGGCCGTTAAAAGCGAAATAAAGAGATGAATGGCGGATATAAAAACAAAGTTTATCGACTGATAAGTGACTTATCCAGCGCTAAGTGTTCAGCGAGTACATAAAGCGGAGTGCACTCTAAGAAAATTAAATGGTAACTTATGGAGGCTCAGAAAAGTCATTTACATGGCTTAAAAATATATTTATAGATTTATGCAGGCTTCAGATAAATTATTATACAGCTCGAAAAAGTTATACACATATTTTTAGTTTGCAGAAATATTATTTTAGAGCTTACAAATATTATTAATACAATTTTAGCTTGCAGATACATTTGTTTATAACTTAAATATATTATTATATATATTTTTGACTGGCAGTTTAATTATTTTAGAGCTTAAATTAATGAGCTTGCAATTAAATAAATTTCGAGCTTAAAAATATTATTTATACATTATAAGCTAGCAAATAAATTATTTTAGAGCTTAAAAATATTATACATATTACTTTTAGCTTGCAAATTAATTATTTTACAGCTTAAAAATAAAATAAATATATTATTAGCTCACATATAAGCCAAATATATTTATTTTTATTGAAAAGAACTGATAATGAGAGACAATTGTTATTTATCAATACTAAAATGACTTTTTCCCAAGTACTTTTCTACGAAATTTATACCATAAAATGCCACCAAAATTAGATAATTTCTCTCTCTGTATTTATACCACATTTCCGCCTTGGCATGCCACCTTTTTAAGCCCCGCCCCTGCTTCTTTGACGAAGTCCCCGCCAAAGCATTTTTATTCCTCACTTTTTTGTTGATGAAATTTTTCTTGTTGCTGCAATGAATGAGAGAAAGAGAGAGATGAAAGTACGTCCCCCTCTCGGAACAACATCACAATGGCGAAGAAGTTGCTTTTTGAATTTTTCAATTAAATGTTAATTAAGTTAATGAAATGCCAGCGAAGAGAGAGACCCGCCCGCATGCATGGCGGGAAAAGCCGAATTTCCAAAATTTATGACCAGCATTCCTTTTGACTACCGCTCTCTTTCTGCCACTCCCCCTCTCTCTCTCTCTCTCTCTCTCTCTTTCTCTCTTACTCTCCTTAATTTTTTTTTTCGCGGAAAAGCTTTTTGAGCCACAAGAATTTTTCCATCACAAAGTTGGCATGCATTCGCCAAGGAAATTTGATCTGAGCATGCTGTTTGGATGTTTGGCTGAAAAATAAATTTTATTAGTACCAAAAAAAAAATAAAAATAAAATAAAATGAAGTTTAGGATGAAACATGTGCCCAGGGAAGGGCGAAAAAAGGTAGCTGTTTCCTTGCCGGAAAAGCCCTTAATTGAAGAGGTTACTAGGCATCGCAATTAACTGAAATTTTTAGCAGGGAAATTTTGCAGAATCTAGGGAAGGGGGGGCTACATTTAAGGACTCCTTTGCTTGTGTGTTTTATATATTTTTCTGGTGGATTTTTGTTTCAAAGGATGTCTAAAATTTATTAATTAACATAGCTTAAAGTCAATTCTAGTTTGAAACCTTTGCTTCAAGCAAATATATTTAATTTCTCATTAAGCATTTAGTGTTGTTTTGCCCGCCCTAATACCTGGCAACTTTTGCATATAATAAACCCCGGAAACTCGCCATTTAAATTTCCGTTTGACACCGGGGGGAACTTTCTAAAAAAGCCGCCAAACAGCCAAACAGCCAAACTGCCACCTTAATTTCTCATTCCTCCGGCCGCACTTTGTCATCGGCTTTTCGCCGCCGAGATGCTACACAACATATAGAGAGGAGAACACAGGACACACAGGGTACAGGGTACAGGGTACAGGGCCCCAGTCCTGGCCCCTGCTCTCGGCTCCTAATTAGTTAATGTAGAAGAGCAAGAGGCCTGTCACTCTCGGCTCCTCCTCCTCCGAGGAGAAACTGAAGGCGGAAAGCAAGAGCTGAGTGCCCAAGTTGGCGTCTCAGTCCCAGCACGCGGCTGCTACAAAGAACATTTTTGGAATCTCTCTGGGGGCGGATCGGGGGGCTGGGGGATTGCTTTGTGGCAGCTGTTCCTGCGCCGGGTTTGCTCTAATGAAATATATGGGGACAGGCTTCAAAGCAGATTTTACATCCGACGTTTCGCGGGGACGAGGAGAGGAGTCCTTTTTCTGGCTTCATGCCTAAGCAAATGTGTGGCGCGTGTGTTGCGTTGTATGTATTTTTAATGTCGTAGAGAACGCACACACACACACCCTTCCGTTGGGGCATTAAAAATGTAAACGCTTTACGGGCCACGAGGCGTATGCTTAATGCATAACGTATACGCACCGTGCGCACCATGTCGCGCATACAAATAAAGCAAATGAACTCAACTCAACTGTCGCCTCTTCCACTTTGCTTACAGGTGAACGTGAGCAACACCTGGACAATGCCGCAGGAGGGCCTGAACGTCTTCTATCGCTTCTTCCGTGATCGCATCTCCTGGTTCGAGGCGGATGCTGTGTGCCAGTTCCATCATGCCAATCTGGTGACAGGTAAGAGTCCAGAAATTGCTAAAATTGCTAAAAATATATTTTCTATTTAATAAATATTCATAGCAGGGTTATTTCTTTGGTTTTCCTGTTATTTTCTGATATTTTTTGGACTATTTTAAACCCCCATCGACATGCATTTAGTTGCTTTTAATCTTCCGGTTAAGATCTCGTCTGTTTCCCTCCTTTTTCGTTTTGTTCCTGTGCCAAATGCCAGCAAAATGTAAAATGCAAATAAGCCTAGGCCACAGGAGGCGGCGGAGGAAGTGAAAAATGGACACAGTTGGGGCAGTCAGGCAGCCAGGGCTGAGCTGAGAGCTGGTTAGCCAAGCTGCCCCAAGGGGGTCAGGGCAGGGAGCAGGGAGCAGGGAGCAGTAGTCGTAGTCCTGCACATTATTACAAATGTCCGGCAGCTGTTGGCACAAAGGATGGAGCCGGAGCAGGAGCAGGAGCAGGAGCAACCGAGCGACTGTCACCTAGCAACGAATGCATCTAGATTCAGGCAGGAGGAGGAGGAGGAGGAGGTGGTGCCATTGTGGTCCGCAAATGAATGAAATGACAGCAAAGTGACGCAGCCACAGTCGAGTCTTTTATGTGGCTCGAACCAGCCTCTCTGGCCTGCATTCTATGCCGGAGTCCGAGTCCGAACCCCCGGAATCCATCCCCATTTACCGCATTGCTTTTGCCTCTCATTTTCATTTTCATTTTCATTCTCGGCCTGACCAACCTCCCGACCCGACCTCATAATACAATAAATCCTCCTGACAAATGCCGTCGCTGCAGCCAGCGCCTGGCTTAGATGGGGGAAATGGAAGTGGACCAGGTTGAGATTGGGGTCACAGTGGCCAGATAAAGATGGCCAGCAGCTAGCAGCTAGCAGCTAGGTGCATCTAAATCACAATCACCCCGGTCACCGGCAAATGACCCAAAACAACCATCGCCATTGCCATCGCCTCAATATTGTCCTCGTCGTCGTCGTCGTCGCTACCAGAAAGTTGCCAATATATTTTTGCTTTCAACAAAAGTTTTCCATGGGGGCTGCTCCTGCTGCTGTGATCTTTGCTGGGTCATCCGCATCCGCATCCGCATCGATTGGCAGATAAAAGTCACCCAGTTTAAATTTATTCATGTGAATTATTAGGGATTTTGTAGTTCTTCCCAGTTATTTCACAAAACTGATGTCTGCAAGGGATTTATTATTTTATTTAATTCTTTACAGGCTTAGCAACTTCCTTAGCTAAATACTAAATTATTTCTGGTTGAAATACATATTTTTGTTTGTTTAAAAATATATTAGAAAAGCAAAACTGACCTCAGCTATTGATTTATTATTTTATTTAATTTCTTGAAGGCTTACCAGCTTACCTTAGCCTTATACTAAATTATTTCTGGATTAAATTCATATTTTATTATTTAAAAATAAAATCTTGAAAAGGCCTTTTAAAAGTTTCTCAGATTAATCTCTTAAATAATTAAGCAAACTTTTTTAAGGGATTCGGAACTCTCTACAAATTATCTAAACTTTCAAATATTTATTTTTAGCTTCAAATATTTATTATTTTGATTTATTTACCAACTTTCCCAAGCTACCTTTAAGGTAAATTCAGTGGGCAAGTCAGAGGTCACTGAGCCTAGAACATATGCAAATTTACACACACACAGTGATTGTGTAAAAGGGGCTGCTGGACAGTGGCAAAAACCTGAGGGGGTTAAGCACAAACAAAGGCTAAATAACAATCGCAAACAGGAGTGGAAACAGAAACTGACACGAGAGCAGGAAAAATGAAAACAAAAATAATTTTCCAACAGCGTTTTGTTAACAATTTGTGTTGTCACTGGAGGATGGCATCGAGCTGATGGCTTCCACATCCCCGAAAAAAAAAAACAAAAAAAGGAAACACACATCCTGTCCCAAAAATAAAACAATAGAAACAAAAAGCTAAATAAAAAAAGAACAAAAAACAACAATGGACGGGGCGAATTTAATAGAAATACTCTGTGTTGAACAAATAAAAAGCATTTGTCGTCTCGTTTTCATTTGAACTATTCTCCTTCTTTTCTCATCCTTTTTTCGGCAAATGTGTGTGTGAGGGGATGTCCTTACAGTCGACAACAGTTTTCAATTCGATGCAACGCGCGACCTGCTGAGGGAATTGGATGTGAACGACATCGTTTGGATTGGTCTCATGCGACCGCAGAACTCGGATCGTTTTATGTGGTCGTAAGTACAACAATAGTAACAAAAAAATTTAGGAAAAAATATAATAAAACAACATCAACATCATTGCCAAAAACAGCAGCAATAAAACACTGGAAATGTTAAGAAAAATTCACTAAAAACCTTTTTTAACTAGTAAAAGGTGTTTATTTTTCTTACAACTATGTATAAACACCCTAAAAATAAAGGAAACCTTTATTTTAATAACCTAAGAATATATTTATACTTAAAAATAAAGAAAACTTTAATTTTTTTTACTTAGGAATATATTTATATATAAAAATAATTAAAATTTTACTTTTTATTTACCTAAAAACATTATTTTCTTAACTTTAACTAAAGTCAAAGCATTTTTAGATATATAAAAAATACATTTAGTTAACTTTAAGATGAGGCAAGGCTTATAAATATTTTTTTGAGTGAGTTTGCTTGTATTTTTTTTAAGTGTAAGCATTGAGCCACAAATAGAGCCGAAAGGGATTGTGTGACAATTGTCCTGTTGGGGCCAACATGTGTATAGCAGTCCTTCATTTAGGAATAGATCTGTGACCGCTGCGAAGTCAAGGTTTTTCCAAAACTATTCAACTTAACGAGCGGCAAATGTTGAGGAAGTTCTGGAAAATAAAAGAAATAAAAACCAGGGAAAAGAGGGAAACTATTTCAAGCAGAAATTAATTAAAAAAGGGGAACCATAAATGAATACATATTTTAGGCAAAAAAAAGGGACAGATGTATTTATAACATTTTTATTAAAACACAAATATTTTCCAAGCCTCGGAAAATTATGTTTTATTCCCGAAATAAATAAATTAAATTGGGGAAAATGAATCCGTTTTTATATTTTTTTTTGCGCGCTTAGCAACTCGCGTCCCTTGGTGGCAGACACAGGCTATTGGGCGGAGTCCTTGCCGCTGATGGATGCCCCACTTTGCGCCGTTATTGATCCCATCCGTGACTACCGCTGGCATGCACTTCGATGCGGGGGCCCCGAGACTGCCTCCTTCCTGTGCGAGATGCCAGGTAAGTCCCAAATTTTTCCCCAGGAGGATGAACCAGTTGTGTAATCCACGCTCCGCCTCCACATAGTGCCAAGCTGGGCAGATGCTTGCATCCTGAAGGACATGCCGAACTTGACCATGCAGTACATGGCGGACACGGCCAGCATTGAGCTGATCCGCAATTGCCAGGAGGAGGGACTGCTAAGACACACCTGCAAGGGCAAGGAGGTGAGTCTGGACTTCCATATCTTCCTTACCCCAAGATCTTAAGATTACAGAAATATTAAATAAATAATAATTGACCTTTCTTGGGCATCCTTAAACCCTTAATAACCCCTCTTTCCAGGACCGTGAGCGCGCCATTGGACAGCTGATCTGCCCAAAGGAGCGCCTGGAGGCCCAACGCATCACGGACATCACCAACTCGCACTTCAAGTCGCTGCAGATCATCAAGAACATCCGCACGGACAACAACGAGAACAACGACATCGACCTGCTGCCCAACTATGGCTCCCGCATGGCCATCAACATCCAGGTGGCGCCTCCCGTTCCACGTGTCTCTTCCGTTCCAGGTCTGGGCGAGCTCATGCAATCGGATGCCCCTGGCACCGTATCCATGTCGGGTCTCTATAGGATCCCAGATCAAGTGCCCAAGCCTGTGAAGAAGTCGGCCAAGAAGGTGATTGTCCCTGACTTTGCCAAGAAGCTGCAGAGTCACCAGCAACACCAGCAGCAGCAGCAGCAACAGCAGCAGAAGTCCAGGAAGACTCTGGCTCGCCAACAGGAACAGGAGCAGCAGGAGAAGGAGCAGAGGGAGCAGAAGGAGCACAAGGAGGAGATGATGATGGGCGACCAGCCGGCGCTTAGCGAGGAGCAACTGCCGCCGGGCATGGCCTTTGGCATGGGCTTGCCCCTGAACGAGGACGAGGACAGCAACAGTGATGTCTCCAATGAGATATTCGAGCACTTGCCGCACAAGAAGAAGATCCTGCCGCAGGATCTGCGCACCATGTCGCCGATTTTCGAGGTCAAGGCAACAGCAACAACAGCAAAGGCAACGGTGGCAACGGTTTCAACAACGGAGGCACCAACTACAACAGTAAAAACCACGGCTGCTGCGGTAATTACAACAACAAAGGAGGTCTCTACAAGCTCTACAACTGAGGCGCCAGCAACAACACCTAAGCTACCAGCAGCAACAACAACCACTGCACCAGCAACAACCACAACAACAACAGCCCCAATGACTACACCAACAAAGGAGGAAATTACAACAACAGTCAAGGCAGAGCCCTCAACAACAACAACTGCAACGACCACAAGCACAGTGAAACCTAAGAAAGCAACAACTACAACGACTACCGAGAAGCCAGAACAATCCACAACAACAGGGGAGAACATACAACAATCAACAACAACAGCTGAAAAATTACACCAATCAACAACAACTTCAGAAAAACCTCAACAACCAACAACAACTTCAGAGAAACCTCACCAATCTTCAACAACATCTGAAAAACCACACCAATCACCAACAACAACACCAACAACACCAACAACGGCGGCAACTTCACCCATAACCACCACAGTAGCACCAGCAACATCAACAACAACGGCAACACCAACATTGGCAACAACAACAGCTGGCATTGCAGTTACTTCTTCCAGCGGCAACATGGCCCATCCCATTCATCCCTCGCAGCAGCATCACCAGCAACAACAGCAGCAGCAGCAACAGTTCGAGTTGCAGCAGCAACATGCAACGCACGTCAACGAGTCCGCGGACAATACGCGCTTTATACCGCCAATGTTGCTGGTGAAGTCGCACTATGTGCCGCCCTCAAAGCATGCCAGCGAGCATGCCACCGAACATGCGACAATTGCCACCACTCCAGCGGCAGCAGCAGCAACAACAACGGTTAAGCAGGCGGAAGCAGAGCCATCAACAGTCACGTCATCGAAGGGAGTGACAGCAGCCGCATCAGAGGCAACAGCACAGCCAGCAACAGCGGCAACATCAAGCGTGACAGCGACAACAGGTACAACAGCAGCAACCACAGTCGATGGAGCCAAGACAAGCGTGAAAGTAGCTGAAGAGACCGCAGCAACACCACCAGCAACAGCAGCAGCAGCAACTGCAGCTCCGAAACCAGCAACAGCAGCAGCTGCAACAGCCGCCACAGCTAATCAAATCAAATCGAAGGCCACAACAACTGTAATTCCCGAAAAGCTGGCCCCGAAGAAGGAGGACGAGTTGGAGACTCCTTTGGAGGATGGCGAGCCGCCGGAGGAGGAGGCAGCCACCACGCGGCACAACTTCCTGGAGGAAACCGAGGCGCCATTCAAGCCAAATCGACGACGCTCGCTAACCAAGCCGGAAACTGTTAGCTACTTCAAGAAGATCCTCGGTTAAGGACGAGGAGCAGCAGCCGGCAGCAGCAGTAGCAATCCGCACTAGTAACCGTAATCGTAATCGTAACAGTAACCACTGTTAACCCATAACAACACTCACACAGAGAGAAAGAAAATACAAGAAAATAGTAGAAAGTAAGTTCAAGACACACGCACACACAGAGAGAGAGCTCCTCCCGAAACTTTGCACGTAATTGGTTGAGAATCCAAGCCCCAAACCCCAACCCAAATGGCAATACGCATTCCAGGCCATTTCCCAAACCCAAACCCGAACCCACATCCTCACATCCACACATTCCGGCCAAAGTTTTTTTAGGGGGAAAAAGAAAACTGAACTCCACTCCAAGGGCTTGTGTTGTCTCCGACAGAAATACCGGAAATCCAAGCTGTTAGTCAACGCCAGGCGGAAGCACAAGGAAAACTCAACTCAACTCGACTCGACTCCACTTGCAAGAGTACCGAATATGTCAATTTTTCACCGGAATAAAAAGAAAATGAAAATAAAACCAAGCAAACAAACACACACACACGAGATAGAAGAGACACAGATACACTTACAGATAACAAGCACAGGTGGGCACTGAGAGAAAAATGTTAGGAGAGAAAAGAAGTCAAGGGAATTAAGTAATCCAAAATTATATAAAAATTAATTTACTTAAATAATTTTCCCTGTTTAATTAAAAGGAAAACTAAACAGCTGTTTCATAAGAAGTTTCTAGCTAGAACCGGTTGGGAATTCTAGTGCCAATTTTGATATTCTTTCGAGTTTTCAAGAAAATAAAATAATTATATTAATAAATTTATCTTTTCCAACATCTTAAGTTACTGCCTACTAAGCCATATTCATTATTCATACTTTATATGGAACCTAGAGAATTCCCAGAATTTTTCCTCTCAGTGTGGAGTCGTTTGGAGTCTGTCAAGGAGCAGGTGAAGATGGCGACTAACATGTATGGGGAAAAACAAAGGCAAAAGACGACTAGAGAGCAGAGACAGAAGCATGAAGGACATAAAGCGAAGGACAGGGAGTGTGTGCATAGCAAAGGCCAAATCTAAAGTACGATAAATACTAAAAGAAAAGTGTTTACAAACGTATACATAAGGCGTCTGTTTGGGATTTTCGCTTACTCGGCCTACACAAAAAAAACAGAAAACAGAAAACAGAAAAGAAAACGAGGAAAGTACAGGCTGAAAGGCTCTCAGCAGCCATTCAGCAATTACTTGCCCTCAGCTTTCCACTTGTCGCGTTTTCCGTTTGCTTACCAAAACCCCAAAGTGAATGCTTCAACAAGATCAATTGAGTTTTCCACACTTTTTAGTGGCTTTTCCAAAGGCTTAATAGGGGATATTTTCAACTTAAAATAAAATATGATAAGCAAAAGGCTTTTAAATTGCCAAAAAATATCAAAAAGCTAAGGAAAAACATATTTAATATTAATTCTTCAATTTTTAATGAGCTGCCTTTTCACTGCGATAAAAGGTTTCACTTAACCGCTTAACTTGCTTTTCAACTTTTGCAAACTCCAAACTTTTAGCTGCGGCGTTTAAGCGAAAATCCAAAAACAGAAAAAACGCCAAACAAAAATTACATATTTACCTATAAATTATGAACATACGAAACATAGATGTGTGTTTTGTTTTTTTTTTTTATGTGTGTGCAAAAAATAGTCAAATACAATTTGTGTAAGTGAGGAGGGAACTTAAAAAGAAACCGAGAGCTGGAGAGATTTTGAGAAAATTACTCCGAATGATTGCGGAAAATTGGCAGAGCGGAGAAGCGTAAGGAAAATAAGATGAAACGAAATGAAATATGCGTTGAAAAAGCAGAGAAAAAGCAGAGAAGCACACTTAAGATTAAGCTAAAATTTAACGAATCGAAAGCGAGGCCCGAAAGGAAAATAAAACCGAAATTGAGAAACGAGAAAAGCGGACACGGGGCAGCGTCCCTAACCAAATGATGAAAAAAAAAGAAAGCTAAGCACTTGATGTAGAGAATTATTTGTAGGTACTTGAGAGTAACGGGCAGATTCTGGCTCCGCTTTGAAGTCCACGACGACGGCGGTAAATATGCGGTAAAAAAAACCAAAAAACATAGTATAAATATAAACCAAGTAATGAACTATGAATAAAAACCGAAAAACCCCTTCAAGAATTACAAATTTCAATGCGTTTTACTCGGGGGAAGGGGCGCAGTCTGGAAAATGCATTGGAAAAAAGGAGGGCGGGTACGGGCATTGAAAGGAGCTGGTTTAATAGCCGAGGGCTTTGTCGCTTTCCTGTCACGGGCTAGTTGCCCCGTTCTCGATTCCACTTTCCTTTTCTTTTTTTTTGCACTGTCGATTTTCCCTTTTATTTTCCGTTTTTCCCCCGTTTTGTATTTGGCCTTTTTTCCGCTTTTCTTTTTCTGTTTTCTCTGTTTTTTGCGTGAATGCGGCGGCGGCGAGTTCGCGACGCGTGAAAAGCGGCTGGAGGCGTATTTTGTAAATTGAAAAGCACGAGGGCAGGCCATCGTCCAATGATTGCCCCTAACGAAGTATTGGGGGGGGTATACCCTCACCGGTCTAGACTCAGGGCATTTATGCGGAATATGCTAACTAATGCAGACCACGCGTCGTATACGTGATATTACGTATACGTAAGTTGAATTCAATTGAGATTTAATACGGTAAGTAGTGGTAGGTTCTGAGGTTTTCTTATAATTAATGCTTGCTAATTATTTGGAACTCATAACATTTTATAATAAATTATGTTATCTGCTTCTAAAAAAAAATTCAAATAAAAATTAATCCATAAAAAGGTAAATATTTGTACTTCTTGAATAATTTTATGGACTTCTTGTCGTATACGTAATGTTGTATACATTATAGGGAACTTATTGTGCCTTCACCTCATTTATTTTGTTGTAATTTAATTATGCAGATTTAATTACTAATTTATTTTCCTATTTTAGAGTCCGCTTACAAAGATATTTATTATTATTTCAACAAATGCTCTTAAAATATATTAAATAAATATTTTAACTTGATAATTTTATGGCTTATATATAATTTATTTTTATTTACTTTATTACTAATTTATTTTCCTATTTAAAAGTCCGCTTTCGAAAATATTTTATTATTATTTCAACAAATGCTCTTTAAATATATTTAATAAATATTATTACTTGATAATTTAATAGGAGATTGGTTTATCAATAATTTATTATCATTCCCATCGCCCTGCCCTTCATACCCCTGCTTCCTCTTGTCTCGAGACCGGTTTCGTTTCAACGTAAGTGGATTGCTGGCCAAAATGGTAGCCCAATGTCCGTAATTCGCTCCGACGGAGGACATCGTATGGGTGGCTGTGGGTGTATGGTGTGTGGGCTCAACTTGAGCATTCCGGCGCTTTGGTTTTGGTTCTCGTCCTGGTCACTGGCTTTGGCCATTCCCAGTGCTGGAGATCCTACTTCTCAGTTTCCATTTTTGCTTTCTGAATTTTTTGTTGCTCTTTTTTTTCCTTCCTTTTTTTTTGCTTTTGCGTGCCGCATGCAAAGGGCAGTCGTCTGAATTGTGGGAACCGAACTGAAAATGTGAAAATAGCTGAACAGCAGGGGGGCGTGGCCCTGGTACGCCCACATTTTCTGTAAGCGAAACTTTCTAACATTCAAGAAATCACGATATTCCACGAATTTAATGGCAGACATTTATTTTTCTTGAAATTCTTGGAAAATCTGCTCTTAAATCAAGTGATTTCTTAGTTTATATTTGATTTGTGTTATTTTTGGAATTTAAAATGTTAGTGCGCTGGAAAAAAAAGGGGAAAAAAGAGCGCCAAGGGAGCATTTTCAGAATTTATTACACACACTGCAAGCGCTTTTATTTCATTTCAGTCAATGGCCTTTCGGCCTTTTACGGCCAACTCGAGGAGCAAATTAAGTGCAGCCGGCGCCGAGGAGGATCCTTACACACACATGACAACCATTAGGCTGGAAATTAAATTTTTTATTGAGGCAGAAAGAGGCGAGGCCGTAAAAGGAGGCTGCAAAATTTCAAATTTATATCAATTGCGGTTGCTCATTGACGCCTCAAAGGTTTTTACGTTCGCCACTCCCTCTGTCTCGGTCTGAGTTGGAGTTAATTGAATTCCGGAGGTGGCTGTGGAGCCACATCCACATCCGCAGTCACATTTAAGGACATCGACAGCCAGATCCAGGTGTAGCTACATCGGCAACTACATGTGGCATTAATTATGCAGGTGCCGCCGTGAGCCGCCGCGGGCATCGAACTTAATCAATTTTGCAACGGAAACCGCAGCCAAAAGTCAAGGAAGGAATCCTTTTAAACGTTTAGTAATTAACGAAAAGAGCAGCAGCAACAGCCAAGGCGATCTAGCCCTTGGTTTATTTGGTTTTATTACGAATTAAATTAGAAAACAAATAAAATAAAAACAGAATAATAAAGCTCTTTAAATTAGACGAATTAATTAAGTGTTACCTTGCACCACTTTGCTTCGATATACAGTTATCGATATCAATATCGATTGCCGCTTCCGTTAATCACACTCTGAACTGCTATCGGCAATTATCCTGATCCCGCGTCCGCGAGGAGGAAATGTAAGTGCAAAGTGGATTCCTTGACGCCAGCCTCGGGGGCTGCGTCGCGTCATCGAGGCTGCAGTCAAATGGCAGTAAACTTCAACTGTCCTGCAGCCCTCGAGTCCTTGTTGTCCTTGCTGTCCTTGCTGTCCTTGCTGCCTCTCGCTTCCACTTGCTTCGGCGACAACGACAACGACAGCAATGGCGATGGCGATGGCAATGGCCATGGCATTGCCAACCGGATGCGGAACCAATTTAACGACGCCATTTCCGCGCGCGGAACTGCAACTGCAAAATCTCTGCGGCGACCATTGGCATGATGTCTGTGGCAGGACCTCCATCCTGTCTGGCTCCCTCCGAGCTGGAGCTGGAGTGGAGCTGGAGTTCCTCCTGGTTGTTGCCTTTATTGATTTCCAAATTAAATTCCACACGCAATAATAGTCTTGGCAAAACATTTTAATGGCATAAACGGGTTAGCAGAAAAATATTTAGTATATGAGATTATGTTTCGGGCCTCAAAGAGGTACATTCCTGGGGAAATTTATGAAATTGTTATTTATCAATTAATTTAACGAATAACCAAAAATGCATTAAATTGAATTGAGCTCAAAGAAATAACAGCCGTTGACAATGTGTGTGGCGGCTGCTTTTTGCTTTTTGCGGTCCAACTGTCAGGCCTTTGACAGGCATTTATTGGCAATAATTGTGGAAGTGAGTTGAATATTTCAATGAATAATTATTTAAAAATATTTTTGTTATTATAAAAATGATTATTAAGGCAAAGTTATTGTTAGGTATTCCTTTTAAATAGATAAATCAATTAATTTTAGCATTTAAGAATTTTTTAGAAGTACTTTTAAGTCTTATTTTAATTTCCAGTAATGCTGCTCCAACTTTCCGCATTTGCGGCTTGTTCTGAATTAAATTTGAGACCCTTCAGTATCTGTTATTCGTGTGCTTGCCACAAATCCAGCTCCGGAATCGCTGTCTATTTCCGTTTGTGCGATGCGATGCGCATTTATTACTCGGGTTTCGGTCTCAGCAGAGCCGATATCAGCCGCCTCGCCATGCCTCGCCTCGCCTCGACTTGGCCGCAATCGTTTAAGCCGCTGTCTTAGCCAGCCGCAAGCAAACCCAGAGCATTCCCCGCAAATTGCCGCCAAAGAACATTGTCAGTAACTGCCACATGCCACACTATATATATATACATATATATAGAGATGTAAGGGGATACACTTGAACAAAAACAGAGCATATAAAAACTTGATTTCCAAACATCTTTTAAAATATATTTAATATACATTTATTCTACCCCTCTAAAGATTGAATTTAGATTGAATTTTACTGCCCTAAAAATGTAATATATATTATTTAAATAAAACCCAAAACTCCGCTCGCTGTGCAGGCTCCTGGAGGGACAAAGGACCTTGGCAAGCTGCCTGGCGTCCAATTGAATTCGGCATCAATTCAGACGCTGCCCGGCGATGACATCCCGGAACAAAGAGCCGTCGGCGGAAAAGTGGAAGACCAGAAATGAAATGAATTATGTTAAGCATGCAAATTTGAATAAAAACAAACCAAAAGTGACAAGGGGAAAAACGAAAAACTCCACTGCAAACTGGGTAAAATACGAAAAAAATAAAGGAAGAGGCGAATAAAAAGTGCCCAGGACAAGGACACCGACATGGCGCAAAATCAACTGCCAATTGCAATTTGCCGGGCCGTGTAAATAAAATATTTTAACAACATTTACCATATTGCGGAGGCAGAGCAAAAAGTGTGTAAATATGTTCCGGGTGCCATGGAAATTAATTCCACGGAGTCCGCTTCAAAAAAAGAAAAAAAACATCAAAAAATAAAAATAAAAGCGAGATTAAATATCCATTTGACTGAGATTAAGAAAGCGTCTTTCACTTTATATATATAACATACAATAAAAACTTGTACATATATTTGTTTATATACTTCAATATGATTTTATTTTTATTTATGATACATATTTTAGTTTAGTGAAAGCTCCATTTATTTTTAAAGTAATTAAAGAATACTCTAAAGGAAAATTAAAGGTGTGAAAAAATAATGTTTTTCATAAACATAAAATTCAATACCTTTGGATATAATAATAAGTTTGAAATAAGACTGTACTCGTTACAATATTAATATTATGTTATAAACAAGGCTAAAATCTTTATTTTTTTAAACAAAAATATATTCAAATAAAAAACACTTCATTAATATTTAAACTACAAATTGATAAAAAAAATAATTAGAAAAAGCTTCACAGGAAATCAGGCTTAAATAAAAAATATATAAGAATATACAAAAATATATAAACAAATATAAAAATATCTAAATATATATTAAAATATTTAAAAATATATAAAAATAAATAAAAATACATTAAAATATATAAAAAACTCACAAACACAGCTGTTTCATAAAAGAACCTTAGCTCACCATGGCCATGCATGGTTACTTCCAATTAGCAGCTATATCTCGTTAAAAACTCTACTTTAACTCTTAACCAGCATGAAAAAAAATTGAAATCATATTCTACATTTTTTTTTAAGTTTGGGAATCAGGGCATTGGTCTGTCGATATGTATCCTGTTTCGGTTCCTTGGTTTTTCTCTCACTCTCTCTCTCTCTCTCTCTCTGTATGCCGCATATATTATTTATTGTATTAATAATGCAGTCGCGTTGAAAATTTCATAATGTCCGGCAATGTCATTCGGGCAGTCAGCAGTTGTTCTGCAATCGCATCCCTCCTCGATTTTTATTTCATTTTTTTGTAAATTAAATGTTTGTTGCATTTCTGCGGATGTATTATTGGACGGTCGCATGAGCAGTTGACACTTTTGTTGTTGACTCAGCTGCGGTTGCTGCGGGCCCGCTGACGTTGATGGGGATGCTGATGGCTGCTGCCTGCTGCCTTAGTTTGGACAACTGGACAGCCTGGAACCGCAAAAAACAAATGGCACATAGAAGCAGAGCGAAAACCAGCACGGAAATCCCGCGGAATCCCAGGGAAAATCCATTGACAGCCACAAGCCATTACGAAATGGAATATGAATATCATATCACACAGGCTGAGCATATTCAATTTCCGGGCCTAGAAGCAGGCGAAGATGTAGAAAATTAGGTCAAATAACAATAGCTTCGGTTAAATAGTTTTTCATTAACAATAAGTACAGAATTTTGAGGCATAGAGTTCAAGTTGTATTCCACATACGCAGTGTGGTCTCTGCAAAAATTGTTCATACGCAGTGTGTTCATCAACAGGCATTTTTTCTAAACAAAGAATGAGTTATAAAAATATAAATTTAAGAGGTAGTATATAAGAGGAAAATAATTAAACTATAAGAAAAATATTTTATTAGTCGTCAGACAAACATGTCAAGGTTTGGAATTTGATTTTTAAATAACTAAATAATCAAAAAACACCATATTAATGGTATATTGATTGTCATTAATGTCTATTAATAAAACCTGTTACTTTCAACAGAAATAAACCTGGTTTCTGTATCAATTGACCTTTTGTTAATATTTATTTAAATACATATATGCAGAATTTATGTTTTGTTTATTTATATGTACTTAGCACCCTTTTACCTTTAAGAACCTACACATTTATAGTTAATTTTCGCACTTGAAGCATTTTCCCTCCATGTGGGTGTGTGGGGTGCGTGTGTGTTGCAGCATCATCATAAAATTCAATTAAAGCGAGACGCGCACAATCAAACAAAAGATCAAATTAAATGCCGGGCTAGCAATTTACTTCGCTGATGTAAGAAGGCGTGGCGGCGAGGGTAACCTCCAGAATAACACATGTGTGCCTGATACATATATATACATATATGAGGGGGATATATGACTGTGTGCAGTGACAAAAATCCATACATTACTTGGAAATATAATTGGAAATAAATATTAAATTATTTTGAACAAAAGAACGATAGAAACATAAATATATATTCAAAGAGAAGCTATTTAAAATATTTATAATAAATATTATATTCGGAATATTTTTTTAAATTATGTTGTCATGTTTTTCTGTCTCTGCCAACCATTTTCAGTGTAAGGATGTACAAGTATGTGTGTGTGTGTGGCATAGACAACGGCACGCATTGCGGTTTAACGCGCTTTTCATTACATTGACGGTGGCCGTGGTGGTGGGGGAGTCCTTCGGGAAGGAGCAAGGGGTGCGCCGAGGCTGAAGGAAGCTGAATGGCAGCCAAAAGGAACATCAAAGGCTGTGGTGGTGGCCACACATACATAGATGAGCAGGATGGAACAAGGACCAAGGCAAAAACAAGAACAAGAACAAGAACAAGAACAAGTTGCTGCGGTATTTTTACGACCATTTCAGTTTCGTAATGGCAATCCAAAAGCTTGTACTGGCTGAGGGGCTGGACCGAAAATCATATAAAAGTCATTGGGACTTAGTTAAGCCAACGATATTAACAAATGCCAAGGATACGCGACAGGAGCAACACAAAAAAAAAAGAGGAAAATAGAAGAAAGAACCAGGAATGGGTATGCGGATGATAATAAACCAGGCCAGCCGCAAAAGCAGCCAGAGTTTAGCGATATAGCGACACTAAAATCCACATGTTACAAAGGACATTTGCGGCAGACCCTGACTCAAACCCAAGCCCGAGAAACCGAAACCGAAACCCAAATCAACTTAAGAAGGAATTTTACGAAAGAAACTGAGGATCTAAGATAGAGAGAATAAACAGTAGCTTATAAGAAGAAAGTACAAAAAGTAATAAATATTTAGAAAAGAAGACTTGGGTCTAATGTATGCTGATCCTTAAAAAATACTGCTTGCATCTCTCTTACTTCATTATTTTGTTGTATTTTTGTAAGACTGAACTATTAATAATGGGTTACATCAAAGTTAAATGCTTTAAATATCACTTTGGCAACCCTGAAACTGCTTAACCGATAACCGATGACTCCAGGCTCTCAAAAAGCGCCATCTATCGCATTCAATCAGTTTGTAAATTGCTGAACACATACCCGTATCCATTATCTGGCCAACTCTTGGCGAGGTGTCATGCCGATGACACGAGTTTGTACTTAACCCCAGTCCCCCTGCTCCCCCTTTCGTAACTCTGCCCCGCCACTTATCCACTTCCGATTCGCGCCGGTGGCGCCATCTTGCGTGCAAGCAATTACAAAGTTTTGGGCGCTGCATTTAATTACGTAGGACGGCAATCCCGCTAACCGGCAATCCGCCATCGGGCATCCAGATCCAGGCATCAGCATTTGTTATAGTCGCCGTACAATGTAACAAACTAATAGCTGACCGCTCCCGGCGCTTTCTGGGGTTAATGTTGGGCAGGGGGAGGGGTAGGGAGTGGGTGCCGGTGCGGGCCCAACGAGCCGCTTAATTGAATGCCCTTGGCGAAAAATGAAAAAAAATAAAGGAAAAACGTAAGGAAAACAGACTGAAAAACAAGTGAAGAATTTCAAGTTGGCTTTTATAGACTTTCAGATGGCTCTTTGTCTTTGTTTTGTATTAGAAATTTATTTTTTAATGGAAAAAAATAATTATTTAAGAATTCTAAGAAATAAAAATTACAAATTAATAGTTAAATAATTATATAATAATTATAAAACGATAATAAATTGAAACTGAAGGCGATGTTTTCGACATTCTTTGAAAAGGGAGAGCAGGAGTAGGTTCTTAGATTGTTAATATCTTAAATGTTATGTTATATTTATTAATTTTAACCTTATAATAAGTTATCATCTAATTTTTGTATATCTTTATTAATAATAGAGGTAATTACCCTTTAAAAAATGTAATAAAATGGGCTTCCTAGAAATAGTATAGTTAAATATAAATTTATTCCTTATTCAACTCAATATACCCCGTAAAATAATGGCCAAAAACGTGTAAGCAAAGTCCTGGAAACGCAGAAATTATACTTTGTGCGAGAGAGAGGATAGACAGCCAGACACTGGGAGCAAAAGAGAAGGCCAGAGCAGTTGTCCCAGCATTTGGCTTCGACTTTGGCTTCTTCCCGCCGGCTGTTTGTTAATGGCAAAAGCTCAAGCAAATTTTCATGTTGGCTTAGACAACGAACGAACGGCCCAGCTGCACCGCCGCCGCCACAGAAATTGGCCTTCTTTTTTTTATTGTCTTATTGTGTAACTCCAAAGGTCCTTCCGCAGCTGCTCCCTGGACTGGCCTCCCCCAGTGCCTGCGAGGAGCTGCCAACGCAATTCCAAAAGCGGCGACCACAAGCCGCATCACAGCGCAGCACTTTCTTCCCTTTTCCCGTTGTCTTATTTTACACAGAGAAAAATGGGTTATAAGACAAGGAAGTATATTATAAATACTTATATCTATATTTTTTACTGTGTACAGCACTCGCCGCTTGCTCCTCCATTTATTTGCAGAAACATAAGCAGCGGCATTATGAAATGCCAGCGGCGGTTGGTGGCCATTTTGGTATTTTGGTAACTGTTAACAGCAACGGTAAAAGCAAGCAAGGCAGCAAAAGCAAAAGCAAAAACAGCGGCAGCACCAAAAACCAACAAGGAAGATGAAGCAACAACGGTGAACGGTCAGAAATGGCGGAGAAAAACTACATAATGGTTGAGAAGTGGGCTTAGAAAACACGGACTTTTTTCTTTTGCTTAAAATTAGATAATAAATAATACTAAAATGTTAGCTACAGAATAAATAACATAAGAAATATCGTAGAAAATAACATATGAAATAACGTAAGAAATAACATATCAGATCACATAACAGATCACATAAATAACATAAGAAATAACATTAGAAATAACATAAGAGATAACATAAAGAGTAACATAAGGAATACCATAGGGAATAACATAAGAAAGAACATAAGAAAAACCGTAAGAAGAAATAACATAAGAATTTACATGAGTAAAATACTTAGTTTGACACAAAATAAAGCAGCAAAGTAAGAAGGGCTTTTCCAAAATATAGGGTTTTCATCATCCATAAAAAATCGTACTATAAAGTTTTAAAAACAATATCACTAAAAAATCCTTGAGCAATTTTTGCCGCCTAAGAAACAACATTTAAAAATATTTCTTTATTGCCGTAGCAGCCACAGCCACAGTAACTTATCTTACACTTAAAAATTACAAAGTATCACGGTTCTTTACCCCCTTTCGTCGCCGCCCGTCATCATCATCCCCTTTGAGTGTCTATTTACTTCTAAAAATATGCAACGTCACTCGCCCGTCATTCTTCTTCTGGCGCGGAGAATGTAATCTCGTTAAAAGCTCCTCAAATAACAGCAGAAACATCAGAAGCACCACCATGTGTACTCCTGCGACTGGCGGGCATTAAGCGACTTTTGATTTTCGGAGGAGAAAAGAAGCCCCCTCGATTAGGTTTTGACAGATGTACGTACATACATATGCATGTATGCGTGCGCGCGTCCTGTGGCATCCTTTTTCTGCCTGTCCGCAGTTGATAAGCTGCCTAAAATGAATTATGCAACAGGAGCCACATCAATATGCAATATGCACTGCTTTCATGCGACGACCACCGAGCGATACGCAACAACTTTGTTGTGGGAGCAGGCATCGCAGTGCGCTCTGTATGCCACATATATACCCACTTGGAGGATATACATATATCCAGTCCCGCGACGATGCGACGTCAAACAACATTGTCACTGGTCGTGGTCTAGGTTCTGTGTCAGCAGGAAAGTACACTCGCAGAGAGATATTGAAGAGAGAAAAGCAATGTGAGTTAAAACAATTGGAGAGAGAGCAGAGTGCACCAAGTGCAATGTTATTTCTAACGTTATTTCTTATGTTATTTCTTATATTATTTGTTATGGTATTTCTTATGTTATTTGTTATGTTATTTGTTATGTTATTTGTTATGTTATTTGTTATGTTATTTGTTATGTTATTTGTTATGTTATTTTATGTTATTTCTTATTTGTTATGTTATTTGTTATGTTATTTGTTATGTTATTTTATGTTATTTGTTATGTTATTTGTTATGTTATTTGTTATGTTATTTGTTATGTTATTTCTTATGTTATTTGTTATGTTATTTCTTATGTTATTTGATATGTTATTTTATGTTATTTTATGTTATTTGATATGTTATTTCTTATGTTATTTGTTATTTGTTATGTTATTTGTTATGTTATTTGTTATGTTATTTGTTATGTTATTTTATGTTATTTGTTATGTTATTTGTTATGTTATTTGTTATGTTATTTGTTATGTTATTTGTTATGTTATTTGTTATGTTATTTGTTATGTTATTTGTTATGTTATTTATTTGTTATGTTATTTATGTTATTTGTTATGTTATTTGTTATGTTATTTGTTGTTATGTTATTTCTTATGTTATTTGATATGTTATTTTATTTTATTCCTTACGTAATTTTATATCATTGTTATGTTATTTGTTATGTTATTTTTATTATTTTTATGTTATTTTATGTTATTTGTTATGTTATTTCTTATGTTATTTGTTATGTTATTTGTTATGTTATTTCTTATGTTATTTGTTATGTTATTTGTTATGTTATTTCTTATGTTATTTGTTATGTTATTTTATGTTATTTGTTATGTTATTTGTTATGTTATTTTATGTTATTTGTTATGTTATTTGTTATGTTATTTGTTATGTTATTTGTTATGTTATTTGTTATGTTATTTGTTATGTTATTTGTTATGTTATTTGTTATGTTATTTGTTATGTTATTTGTTATTTCTTATGTTATTTGTTATGTTATTTGTTATGTTATTTGTTATGTTATTTGTTATGTTATTTGTTATGTTATTTGTTATGTTATTTCTTATGTTATTTGATATGTTATTTTATTTTATTCCTTACGTAATTTCTTATATCATTGCTTATGTTATTTGTTATGTTATTTCTTAAGTTATTTCTTATGTTATTTCTTATGTTATTTCTTATGTTATTTGTTATGTTATTTCTTATGTTATTTCTTATGTTATAACTTACGTAATTTCTTATATCATTGCTTATGTTATTTGTTATGTTATTTCTTAAGTTATTTCTTATGTTATTCCTAATGTTATTAATTATGTTATTTCTTATGTTATTTCTTAAGTTTTTTCTTTTTGAAGTATTGTAAATAAATATAAATAATATAATATAATAATAATATTTAATTATTCATTAATTAATTAATTAATGCTTTGCAAATAAAAATTAATATATAATATATATTATATATTCCTTTCTTTCCTATTTTCAATTTATTTTCCTTTAGTTTATTCTTTAAATTTCTTGATTTATTATAAATTCTACCCCTCAAACTCATGTTTATTGGCTTGCATTATTTAAGGACCTTATAATCACAGAGTCTGCCTATTTTTTCCCAGTGTAATCACGCACTTTTACAGCTGTGCATGGCTCGGCGACGCGTTTTAATGGCGGCTTAATTAAGCGTTGCATTTTGCCTGCGGCTGCCCAAAAATGGCCGCGGGCAGCGTTGAACTTTCAACGGGACCTTGCTGCTGCCCCTGCAATTTTCCAGCCCCTTCTCTCCGCACCCCCCGCCCCCCTCTGTCTGTCACTAATCAAGCTGCGTTGCCTGTCAATTACGAGGTCCGCGGAGACAGCGAACAGGAGCAGCTTCCTCCGCTGGTGGAGCGTGGTCTGATAATGATGGATAGATTGATAAATGGACAGATGGAGGGACGGATGGATGAATGGATGGATGGGAATCATGGAAAGGGGATCGCATTACCAGGCCATCAGCGAGATTTCCTGGTTGGATTAGCATAAGCAGGAGGCTTCCATTAGGCGCAGGCTTACACAAAAAGGATAATGGAAATTTATGGGCAAACATTGGTTAAATATTTATTAGAAGTTGCAAATGGGAAATTGCGTTAAATAATTATTTTTCTGTACTTATTTGTAAAGTATATAAAATATTTCGTAACACGGAACACGGCATGGGAATGGGCAGGAGCTGGAGTTGGTTCTGGGAATTCTCCGTTCCATTCACAGGCGTTAGGCGTTAGGCGTTAGGCGTTGGGACAATAAATTGCGGCTTTGCTGGCGACATGAAGATGCTTTCTCGAGTGGCAAAAACAATCAGCGAGGAGGCGGCACTGGGGACTGGGTACAAGGACACGGACAAGGACATGGTTGGGGTTTGCACATTAAGTACTCATTCGAGTACGAAGTATCGTGGAACCGGGACAATCTGCCACTGTGCTAGCTCACAATTTATTGTTCATTTATTCGCATTTAGAATACATACTTACAATATTGAACGACTCAACGAGCACTCAGACTCCGACTCCGCCGACGCCGACGCCGCCTCTTCCTTCGATTGCTATAAATTTCAAATAGATTTTTGCATGGCGCTGATTGCATTGGCTTGTCCTCCGAAAGGACTCCTGCTTCTGGTTCTATTTCTGGTTTTTCTCCGTAGTCCTTCCGTTAGTCCTCTGGCCAGTCATCCGTAATTTCCCGAAACCGAATGGAAAATGAAATGGCGGCTCCCTCCCAAGTTCCCCCCATCCAACAATCATCAGCCAAAACAATGTGTACTTAATTTCCTTTCAAAGCTGCTCCAAAACTCCACTGAGAAATATATTAAAATAATATTTATATTAATATTAAAGGTGTCTGAAGATAATTAATATATCATTCGATCTCTTATTTAAATCTTATGTATGTTTAAATATTTATTAATAATTTATTTTTATATTTTTTTCAATGTACTCCACCTTCTCCCCAGCGTCCTGCTGCTGCTGCTCATTTCATTTTGTTTCGTTCCATTTCATTTGAAGCTCTTAATGCTTCAGCGAGAACTCGGCGCGTGTTGAATATGAATCATGCTCTTCAAGTGCTTTCCATATTGATTGGACCGGGGGAGGAGTCCAGGAGCCAGGACACCACCATAGTTCACCTGTGCTTATTTTCCACTTTTTTTTTTTTTGACCATTATTTCTTTCTTGCAGCGGAAAAATCAGCAGTAGCAGGAACAGGAGCATCAAATATTTTTCAATTTGAATTCCTCCCGAAGCCCGCTGCTATATAATCCCGGGTAGCCGCCGAAATATTTGAAAGGCACGCTCGCTTAATTAACATTTCCAACCGAGGGCCAAGGGGCATGCAACAAGTAGTGCCCAAAAGGGGCAACCTAACCATGGCAACCGTCCGTTGAAATTCGATATAACTGGCCCAGGACATATATTCGATGGCCACAGCTTGCTTTTATTTCAGATTACATATTTATTACTAAAAAATCTCTGCCTTCTCTTTGGTATTTGCACTGCGAGTTCTAATTGCGGCCAACAGACGCATAGATTTCCCATTTTTTTCCATTTAATTTGTGATTTTTCCATATTTCCGCGCGCGTTACTAAGCCAAAAAAGGAGTGGAGGAAAAGCGGAGTGGAAAATGGGGTCGGGGCAGGCGCCCGTCTTTTTTCGCTTGTGTTTATGCAAATATTTGTATTCCATTTGCATTTCAATAATTGAAATTTTTTATATTATTTCTACTCTCTCTCCCTCTCCCGCATTTATTATGCGAAAAAAAAGATGTAATTTTTGTGAACTTGATTAAACATTGGGCCGGGGCACATAATCCCGCATTTGTTTGGCTAACTCTTGACACAGCTGCGGCAGCTGGTCATGGGAAAGTGCCCGAGCAGCTCTTGTTTTTCTCCGGAACTAACTCTATATAAACTTTTTGTCTACTTAAATGTATTTCATGGCGAAAGAGTGTTTATTTAAAGTATATTTAATGGCTGTTTAACACATTTCTTTTGGTATTTTTACGACAAAAATATAAAATAGGTAGTTGTGTGCACAGTTTAATTGTAGTAATAATAACATATTAATATATACTTAGTTTTTTTTTAACTGCAACATAATTACCTTGTAAATATATTTATTTCTAATTCATTCGCATTGGAAGCGCAGAGAAGGGCTCTAAGTAAAAGGTTTGAGGAACACTGAGAAGGGCTTTAAGTAAAAGGTTTGAGAAGCGTAGGGAAAGGTTATAAGTAAATCACTTGAAAAGCGCATAGAAGGACTTTAAGGTAATAGTTTGAGAAGCACAGAGAGGAGTTCTATGTAAAAGGTTTGAGAAGCGCAGAGAAAGGCTTTAAGTAAAAGGTATGAGAAGCACAGAGAAAGGCTTTAAGTAAATATCGTGAAAATCACAGAGAGGAGCTCTATGTAAAAGGTTTGAGAAGCGCAGAGAAGGGCCTAAGTAAAAGGTATGAGAAGCGCAGAGAAAGGCTTAAAGATAAAAACGTGAGCAGCGCAGAGAAATGCTTTAATAAGTTTTAAGACTAGTCCTTACTATTATCAATATTTACATCTTTATTTAAACAAAACTTATATCCTTTAAAAAACAATCTACAACTATCGATATATCGACACCTTTTCCCATCCCCAATCACGATTGCTGCACTTCCTTCGATTGGCCTGAGCCGCCTGCGGTGGAGCATCTAAAATGCTTAAGCAAAGTTTACCGCATTGTCGCCACTTACCATTTGCCGTTTGCCGGGTTTCCCTCTCGATTTCCCCCCCTGGGATTTCCTCTCTGGATTTTCGCCTCGAGCTTCCTTCCTCCCCAAAACATCCTGCAGTTTAGTTGCCTTTCTTGGACCTCGGCTTATTACGATTATTATGTCTTTTATGGCTGCGGTCTCGTAGCAGAAGCCGCCAGATGCTTGCGGAAATAGCTTTCATAGGCAAATACCACCAGGGACAGTGCGTAACGAATGTGTGTGGCCAGGCTAAGGACTTTTACTTATGGCTTTATTCATTTTGAAATAAAAAAAAACTAACAAACTTTAAATAATAAATACAAATGTAAGTTATTTGTGACTTATGTGGTCTTAAGCCCTTGGCCATCATTGTAGACTTGTCAGGGCACTGGTTGCTTTGCTTTGCGTCTAACTTCCTGGGTAACCGCATCATCAACATGGCCGACATCATTGCCATCAGTTGTGATACGCATCACGACAGGTTCGCTGCATCCTCACGAGGTCCTGGCGGAGTCCCGTGCCTTGAGTGGCTTCAGTAGATTGGAAAATCATTGCAATAACTTCCACTTGTTTACTAACCTCCGAACTCTGCGTGTTCCATTTGGGGTTCAAGTTGTGGCATAAAGCCATATGGAGAAGAGTTTAGATTTTCTGAACTTTGAGTCAGTTTTTTAAACTATTATTTACCTATTTTAGTTGGCAAAAGAAAAGAATTATCAATCCCAAGATTTTATTTTAATTTAAAAATATATTTATAATACTTAAATACTTGGAAGGTCATATTAAATGGAGAATTACTGGGAATTCTTTGCTTCTTAACTTAGAAGGTTAGTATCTCCCTTTTTCTGTAAATAGCAAACCTTAAAAATAATAAAACAAATAATATATATAAAATAAAAGTTCCTTTACATTATTTTCTCTATGAAAAATTTAACTTAAATTCCCATAGAAAATTAATTAAAACTGAAAACGCTGGGAAATGTAAACAAAAATCAAGCAAAAATCGGCTTAATGAGCAGCTGCAGTATTTGAAATTCAGATTAGGCCGATGTGCCACGGCCCCCTAAGCTCCTAAAACCCCGAAAACCCCGAAAACCCCGAAAACCCCGAAAACCCCGAAAACCCAGAAAATCCCCCGAAACCGCCTCCTGCGGGCCATCCGCAATTGAATTTCTATTGATTAACAAACGAAACGATTTGATTTCTCAATGGATTAATTCGAGCGTTGATTGGGCTCTCCATATATTTGCACTCTGGGTGCTGGGTGCTGGGTGCTGGGTGCTGGGTGCTGGGTGTATGTGGCACGTATATTATATTGATTTATCGCTGTCTGGCACATACAGATTTATTTGGCCAGAAACAATTAGCCGGCCGAAAATGGCTGTGGAAATTCATACAACACACACTCAAAATCTTACTTGATGATGCATAAAAAACAATTTTACGCAAAACGAGGCAACGGGAAATGGGAGTGTGGAGAGTGTGTGATGTGGCATGTTTGGACAGACAATTGACCACTCAGCACATCGTTAGGATGTGCCTGGGATTCCGAAACCGAAGGAATTTCGGGGAATCATGCTCAATCCAGAGGCAGAGGCAGGAACAGGAACAGGAGCAGCAGCTGCAGCTGCCATTTTGTTTTTGCTTGCCCAGCCCAGTCCAGCCCAGTCCAGCCCAGCCTCGCTCACATCTGCAAATTTATGAAATTCTTCGCTTCATCTTAAACAGCGTGTTCTCTCGTCTTTTGAGTGTGTTTTCTGTGTGTGCGAGTGTGCAGAATGACATATCAAACAGCCGACCCGTTGGCCAGTGGCATAACTGAAAGAAACTAAAGGGTTAAAGGCAGGGGAAATTGACAAAGAAAACTGAAAATCTTGCAAAGCTATGGGTATATATTTTGTATTATTTTTTTCGTACAAAAAATTTATATTTTCGAACATTTTTTGTACAAAAATATCAATCATCCGCCCCGTTGGCCAAAAGAGAAAGTGGCTTGTTAAAGTTGTAATCGAAAAAAAAATTCCTATAGAACCCGAAATTATTTCTAACTTACTTAAAAATAAAGAAAAATACTTAAAAAAATAAAATACTTAAGAAACTTCATTGAATGTAAAGGAAAACACTAGGAATATATATATAAATAATTAAATAAAAGACTTACCAAGATAAATCTCTATCTCTCTTTTCTATATTTTTATGATAAAAACCAAGCCTTTCCTTATCTCAATTTTCTTACAGTGCCTCGCCAATGAAGACAAAGGATAAAGCAAACAAGGAGCGAATAAAGAGTGAGAGACAGATGGTGGGGAAGGGCAGAGTAGCTGAGGAAAGGACTAAGAACGGCCATGTCCTTGTCAAGGGTCGTTGAGTAAAGTGTATTCGAGTGTGGAATATAACGATTAGTTGAATCAGCTGCTACTGCTTCCACCTTCCACCTCTACTTCAACACATTTTTGGCTACAAACAAGGAAATAAGCAATAAATAATGGGTTTTAGAAGTAACAAATAAATATATAATAATAATAAGATTATTTTCAATGATTTTTTTACACCAACCAACACATATTTACTAATGAATACTAAAAATACAGTTAATATCCTATTAAATCTTATTATAATAATTATAATTATCTTTTTAATTCCTATAAAATATAGATAAAATAATGTTTTCTTTTCATAACTCTTTTCCTCAAAACATTTCCTTTAAAAACATTTTTGGCATAACTTTTGGCGCCATCTGCCAGCGTTTTGCATGATGGGCTGGAAAAAAGGGGTGGCAAGTGAGGGTTAAGAGAGAGAGGGTTAAAAGAAGATTTGCCAGGGACGGTGATTGAGAGGGAGCGATTTAGACGGTGATTGAGGACAAAGGTGCCGTGCCGCCTGCTGTCAGGAAACTAAGGCCATGAATAAATGAATGAATTGCTCGATTTCGATTTCGATTTCGGTTTCGATTCCGATTTCAATTCTCCCGATATTTCCTCTACCCTCAAAGTCATTCTTCTTTTGTTTCTTTCCTTTGCTTTCCATTTAAATTCCAAGGGCAGTCGGTATTCGGTGTTTTGGAGTTATCCTCGTTCATCGTCTGCAGCTGCAAATATAGTTTTATCTTTTGACTTGCAGCCGCATGATTGTCGAACGCAAGTTGCTCAAGTCCATATTCCCCTTGTCCTATAATTACACTGAGAAAAATAGGCAACATATTGGAAAATAAAGAAAGTAAGGAGAGACTTATGTTTGAGAAATTTTTCTATTTTTTTCCATATCGAAAATTATTACTTGACTCTATGAGTTATCGCTTAAGTCCATGTGTTATCGATTATTTCGATATTATTTTATAAATTTTCATTTAAA
The DNA here is from genome assembly GCA_014170255.2 of Drosophila triauraria. Taxonomy (NCBI): domain Eukaryota; kingdom Metazoa; phylum Arthropoda; class Insecta; order Diptera; family Drosophilidae; genus Drosophila; species Drosophila triauraria. Next base: position 1,104,181 of record CM024333.1, on the reverse strand, counting down.
TTTATAGAAGTCTTAAGTGAGGAATCAGAAGCCATAACTAGAATAATATCTATAAGTTCGATTACCAATAAATTTATCGATTAAATCGATATTATGTCCAAAAATTAACTTTTAACGCAAGTCTTTGGGGTTTTTATAATTTTATTAAAAATCTTAGATAGGAAAGTATATATTTTATATATTTTATATATTTTATATATATATTTATTTGTATATATTTTTTATATTTTTTTTTTGAGTGCACCGCTGACAACCGGCAGTGAAGCCTGACGGGGGGAGGGATGAATGGAATTGAGAATGAAACCACGCACGCAGCAAAACACATTGTACTCTCTGGCACTCCCCGGCTGCTCCGTGCACTTGTCTTCTTCTGTCTGCCAGTTGTCTCCTAGCCGGTACATCTACCACTACACTGGCAAAAAAAAAATGCAGCATTTTCATTTATATAATTTTGTAGAAATGTAGAATCTTCAGGTAAAGAATAACACAGATATAACTTATGTTCCTCTTCGTTTTGTTGAATTTATTTATTATTTATTATTTTATTCACAACAAAATACCATTTATATCTTATTTTATGGTCTCCCTATTTTTTTCTCGCAGTGCCCCCTAGTTTTCCCCTCCCTTGGCACTATTTTCCGCAGCTCTTTCTCACTTTTCCGACCATTGCAGAAGACATCACGTTGCCTATTGCAGCCATTACTCAAGCGACAGCAACGGGTGGCTGCCCCCTGGGCTTACCCTGCTTTCTACCAACCCCCTACTCCCCACTGCCTTCACCCCAAGACCCCCTCGGGGACACCAGCCACCCCCTCCCATGGCCGTGTGCATGCAAACACGTTTCTGATTAGGAATCAACAAAACCGACAACAGCAGTCGGAAAAGGACCTGTTCCTTCAGTTCCGTCTGCTCCTTGCTCATTGCTCCTTGGACCAGCAGATAGCAGATGTGAAATTTCAGGGGTGGAGGGAAAGAAAAAAAACAGGAAAACTAAGAGATAAGGGGGCGTGGCCATAATGACAATGCCGCAAAAAGAGAAGTCACTGAAGAAATGAGCTTGAAGGGGTCTTTACTTTAACTTCTAGGCAAGAAAATACTCAGAATAAATGAAGAAAATTTGCAAGAAACGGATTTTTTTAATTTTGGATTAAAATATTAAAAAGTAGGCGGCAAAAAATGGAACTTGTTTAACAAATATCAAAATTTTGCCAACTAGTCAGCCTTGACTCCGAAACGTCAAATCCAATCGCCAGGTCCCCAAGCCGAGTCGGACTTATTTTCATTATAAATTTTTTGCTAGAGCTGTTCACAACAAATCTAAATTTTTAGAATATAGAATATACAACTTTTTACTGAATACAATTTCTTTTTCAAAATTTACAATATTTTTATTTTCAAACCAAACATATTTCAAGCGAAACGGTGAGTTTTTCCAACAAATAGTTTTTTAATTTTTACCTACTTTTAATAATAGTTTCCAAATTTTATCCCAGGACATAATGGCGAATGTATGCGTTTGTGACCCAAGAATCTCGAGAAAAAAATGCTCGTTCTGTGAAAAAAGAATGATTAAATCGCTAAAAGACAAAGCAAAGCGTTCTCTGATGAAAAAAGCTGCAGTCAAAGTCAGACAGGTCCGGAAGCCTATGACTGTTACCCATATGTGTGCTCGAAGGGACGGGATCAAGCTTACTCCCAAGGAACTGTATGCCTCACAATCTCACAAACGTAGAATGATTACGAACAGCAAGATGGCTGGAAAAAAGCCGAAAGTTAAGCGTCCCAAGGCCAAGAGCGCCGCCAGAAAGGCTAAGCTGAGCAACAAAAAGGCTCCGGTCTGCCAAGTCAAGGAACAGGAGTCAATGAATTTCTCAGATGAGCGGCACCAGGAAGTCGAGGCTAGGGTCGAAGCAGAAGCACAACCAGAAGCACAACCAGAAGCACAACCTGAAGCCGTACCTGAAGCCGTACCTGAAGCCGTACCTGAGGCTGACAATAGAGGCTGGTTCTCCCTCTGGTTCCTGCCCGCGCGGTTCCAGGCTAAACCGCCGCAGAACCTGGACGAACCCGAGGACGAGGACGAGGACGAGAAAATTGATAACGACATTCCGATGACCGTGGCTAACCAGCACCCACAACCGCAAACTGAGGAGTCCGTTGGGATGATGATCCAGATTGAGACTAAATACGAAATTTCTTATGAATCTCCGTCAGAATCGGAATGAATTTAAACAATCTCTATAATTTGTATAACTAAAACCAATAATTGCGCGCACAAAAAAATAGAAAGTCCAAATTTTATAAAAACCCAAACATATGCATTTTATTTTTCCGATTTAAAAAAAGTTTCCCTTAGATTCAAAGAATATTTTTGCAAAGCCTACTTTCTCGGAGAAAATTATAATTTTAATTAGAAAACAAAGTATAGAAGTTTCTTCTTTATTTATATTTGAAACACAACAAATAAAATCTTGGAAATGAGACAAGGGGCTGCTGGAATTTTTGCTGGCAACTTTTGCCGCCGCCGAGAATGCCATTGTCTTCGTGGGAAACTGGGGAAAATTACACCATTACACCAGCTCAGTTTCTGAAATCTGTTGAGGGCCACCCTTACTGCCTACTAAGCAGCCCCAACTCCCCTTTCAGCCTTTTCAATTTCCCTCTGCCCTCTGCAATATGGCAAAAGTTACGAGCCAACTCAACTTTTGGTAGGATATATACCCCGCCCCTGGCTTATAAGTTGTCTGGTTTCGTGCCTCTGCCCCTGCCCCTTCGGAAAAACCTACCTACACAAAGTAAACGTGTTGAAATTTAACTAAAATTAATTTGCCAAAAATCAGGGGCGAAAGTTTTGCGCCATTTTTGCTCTCTGATTTACTCCGAGTCCCTGCCATTCGAGTATCCTTTATTTTGTTTGGTCCCCGGGACCAAGCAGGGTCATAAATTTCATTGGGATTTGGCTCCTGCCTCCTCATGCCTGTCCCCTGACCAGGAGAGAGTGCCGGTCGAGTCAAGCCCCTTTGTCAATTCAAAGTAATTCGAAGGCAAACAAGAGACATCCGTGTGGATGTCCTGACCTGGGGAATTCGAGGACTACGAGTACAGGACAAGTAGTGCGAGTAGTGCGAGTAGTGAGATGACCCCGGGGCCAGATCGATGGCCCAGCTGGGAATTGGGCGAAAGTTTTCCCCGTTCAATATTTCCCAGATTTCACTCCGAGATTTATGTGGTTAATTATTTAGCCAGTTTGATTTTAAAGCTTTTCAGGAATATATTGAAAGGATTTTATTTTTTGGGTCTGCATTAATTGGGGTTTGTTTCATTTATTTATTGTAATTATTTCAGTTATTGTTTTGTGTTTTTGGGCCTCAATTGTGGGCAATATTTAGTTTGTTTTGCTAATTGCTTTTGCTTTATTTAATTACGAAATATTGTTAGAAATATTATAAACTATTTTTGAGCTTAATTTGGGAATTGTTTGCTGAATTAATTTAGGTGCTTTCAGATTTTATGAAGATTTTAAATATAAGAATAATAATTCTTAAAGGCCATAAAGGTTCTGATAAAATTCTTTAAATACTTTTCAGATTTTATTCTTTTATAATATTTAATTATGTATTTCTAATTGTGTTATTAGGGCAATTAAGGCTCTCATTAGTTTCTTTAAATATTTTCCAGCTCTTACTCCTCTTATATTATTTAATTTCAGGCTGCAGCTTTTCTCTATTTAACATAAATATATTTTTTAAATATTTATAATAATATAATTAATTTATGTGCTTTATTTTCATGAAATCTTCAAAGTATTTAATAATTATTTATACTTTATGACGACTTTAAAGTCTTCTTTTTAATTGTAATAATAATTTACTTATGAATAAATGTATTACAAAAAATTCCAATTGTTTTCCTTATTTATTTGAAGATTAAAACCTTATTTTCAAACCCCTTTTTGTTATTAAAACCCCATTTTAATATCAAAACTCATTTCACTCCCATGAGAGTCCTGCCTGCTCTTCCAGGACCTTTAATTATTCACCGTGCACTTCGATCCGAGTCCCAAATTAGCCGTATCAGCATCACAGCACAGATTTCCCAGCAATTTCCCTGGGAAATTCAGATGGAAACCCTGCATAGGCAAAAGTCTCGCTTTGCAATTAGTTTAGTGGCTGCCAGCCCGCAGAGAAAACACAAAATTAGTGGCAGACTATATAACCTGCCCCGCCTGCCACCACTCCCCCTCCGAATCCGAATCCGTGGCATGCTACTGCTACCCGTATCCGGACTCGCATCCGTCCGGATTGCGGTGCATTTTTCTGTGAAGCGGAGTGTGTGAAAAGTAATTTGCATATGTATTGCCATGGCATTTGCATTTATGCATGTCGACGGAGCCCGTCAGCTACCTCTTCGCCCCGCCTCCCTTTGCCCCCCTATTTTTCCCGCTTTATCCTGTGAGAGCGGCGGCTCCTGCATTTGCACATTTGCGGTCATGTTTATGCGCGCCAGTTAATCGATTATGCACGGGCTGAGTGAGCAGCGCCGGAAATGTGCAAATGCTGCACTTCCGCTTCTCCTTTTCGCCCACGCTTCGGTTACCGTTTCCGCTGGGCAACCCAGCCACCCCACCGTCCCGCGTCCTTGCAGTTTTTCATTTGACATCCTTGGTGTGTCGCGACGAGGTGTGAAAACGGAAATCATTATCGCGTTGCTGTCATCGCTTCACTATCCGAAAAACACCAACTCACACAATCATTTTTCGACCTGTTAGCAGCACACAGCTCTATAATCCCATTAAATCGGTTCATTAGCTTTATTTTTAGTTGTTTTCCAATTTTATTAAATATTTTCTATTATCTTTATTGTTGATAGATACCTAAAATATTAATTATAATTTAAAAAGGCAAATATAAATAGTTGAATTTGTTTATGGAATGTATTTTCTTAAATTATGATTTATTTATATTTCTAAAAATATTTTACTTTTATTATTAATTTATATTTTTAAATATATTCTTCCTTCATTATTTATTTATATTTCTAAATATATGCTCCCATTATTACTTATTTATATTTCTAAATATATTCTTTCTCCATTATTTATTTATATTTTCTAATATATGCTTTTTATTATATATGTTTATATATATATCTAAATATATGCTCCCTTTATTATTTATTTATATTCCTAAATATATTCTTCCTTCTTTTTCTCTAGTAATTATTTATTTTTATAAATATACTCTCCCTTTACTATTTATTTATATATTGAAATATAATTTCTTTTATTATTTTTTACAGATCATCTAGATTCGGCTTTGTACTCTTTGCTCTTCCTCCCTTCATTTATTTTTGCGGTTGTTTATTCAAACATTTAACGCTCGGGGCAGTCTGTCTATTTCACGCTTCTCGGATAAATAAATTTATATGGAAAACTGTTCATTTAGGCCCGATGCAGGCTTGGTTAGGCAAACAAACCCCAGCTCATCCCCCACACAAAATCAGAGAATTTAATTATTTAAATATGATTTTGCCATCGATGCTCGTTCATATTTGAAATTAAATCCGAAATGCATGGTGTTAGCTTTGACAAATAATCAAAGAAAGCATATTGTTTGTGATTTAGTTAGATTTATAAAATATTTTTGTGGCAAAGTAACCTTTAGTTGGGAGGTTATTAAAGCCTAGAAATTGAATACATTTATATAATATTATTAATTATATAATTAAGTTATAATAATAAATATGTAAATATTATTACCTAGTTTTTCCACTTATTAAAATCCATTTCCAATACTTTAAGCGAAAGCAAAGTTTAAAGCACTCGAAACCGAAAGCGCAACAATCGATAAATAACCATCGATAAATAACCATCGATCTTGGTCTCGCTTCGATTTATTCGCCCTGCCATTTCGGGCGATGCTAATCGATGTGCACTTGCGGCTTACATCACTAATCCTGCCAAGAGCTGGCCTCGTCCACTTCCCGGGGGCGTGGCATAATCACAGGCCATTTATCAAGCATGCACTCCGATTGCGATTCCGACTCCGGATCCGATTCCGATTCCGATTCCGACACCGACTTCGACTCGGAAGTGGATGTGTGTGAGTGTGTGTGTGTGGGAAAACTTACAACACGCTGGCTAAAGGATACTGGTGGCCACAGGACATAAAGAACGAAGGAACGAAAGAAACAGCAGCAACAGCAGCAGCAGCTGCTGCAAGAAGTCACAACAAACAGACAACGGGAGCGCTGAGAAAGAGACGGACACTGGCCATAAGACAGAGACAGAGCCGGAGAAAGGAGAAAGGAGAGCGGAGAAAAGAGAACGGGAAGTCTGAGAAATGGCCTGTTTGGGTCTGGGCAACAAAGTTAATTGAGCAAACCGGCTGGCGAGAGAGCAGGCCGCAGTTGAAATCCAATTTGTCTGCAAATACACAAATGATGGCCCCACTCCGGGTCTCATCCGGGTCTCCATCTCCGCAAAACCGGAACCAGAGGAGCCTTAGCAGCAGCATCATTCATCTGCCAGGACCGAAAAAAGCTGCAAGCCGTGAAAGAAGCACCAGCCAGCGGCAAAGATTCACAAGAAGTCTCTCTGCCCCAAAGGACACGAGAACGCGCTGCTGCTGCTGCTGCTGCTGCTGCTGCTGGCGGGGATTGGGGAAATGGGGAGGGAGACGGAGACGGAGACCGAGGGTGGCCATCTGGTCGGCACTATCACCGCAACAACAAGGAGCAGCCAGCCGCCAGGAGCTGCAAAACCAACAACAACAATAGCGAAAGCAGCCAACAGAATACGGATCCCAGCGGGCAACCAATTTCCCACTCGCCCAGGACATCTCTCCTCTTTGCTTTGTGAATATTTCAAAAATTGCAACAGCCAAAAGGAGAAGCACTCTGCGAAACAGGGGTAAGTAAAGTTAATAGGTAAGAAAAATAACCAATTATGGCTGAAGAAAATATGTCGCTGTGCTGGCTCGAAGGACCAAAATATTTGTAGGGAAGTGGCGTGGTAGTCGCAAGAGCCTGGTACCGAAGTATTTCCCTCTTAGAAATAAGACATTTGAATGGAGAGAAATACTAGGTGCTTTGTCGTCGCCTAAACAGATGAACATCCGGCTCGAAGGACCAAAATGTTTGAAGGGAAGTGAAGTGGTAGTCGCAAGAGCCTGGTGTCGAAGTATTTCCTCTTAGAAATAATAAATTTAAATGGAGAGAGATACTAGGTGCTTTGTCGTCGCCTAAACAGACAAAACTAAATTGTTGGGCGACATTATATGTAAGGAAAATCACGTATACGCAGTGTTGTCTATGCGTATTTACTAGCTTGAGTTTTATTCAATATTTTTCATATATTTTGTTTAATTTCGAACATTTCCTAATCTATTTTATATATTTTAGCACCATTTTATCCTCAGTGCTGCAGCAGCAGCTCGGAACTGAAGCTGCAGCCATAGCCGGTCTGGTGTCCTCGCTTTCCTCGCTGTCCTGTCTTGGCCGTAGCAGCAGCAGCAGGAAAATCAACAAATTTTTCAGGCTAACAAGAAAGCCAGCAGCTCAGCAGCTCAGCAGCCGGAGCCCAGCTTAGGCCCAAGTTGCAAGTTGCAGTATCCTTGCTGCGGCAAAATAACATACCCTTTCCTGCAATCCCTTCGTCCGGAGCTGGACCCAGGATCTGCATCCGGTCTAGGACAGTGGAGAGTGCCTGCCATTTAGCTACCGAGAGTAGAGTATACAAATAATGGATGCCATCGCAACGGATTTGGGGCGAAGGCGGGAATGGGTCCGATATGCATCTGACAGCATTATGGGTAAATTTGTTTGCCTTGTAAGCATATCCTTGGCGCACATCCGGCCGGGATATGTCTGCCATCTGCCTAACAAGCCAACAACAGTTTAGTTTGCCCCACTTCCGTCTCCGTCTCCGTCTCCATCTCCAACTGGTTTTGTGGTCCTGGTTTCGGTCCAGCTCCAACTCCTGCTCCTTCTCCTTCTCCTTCCGAACATGATCTGCTTCCAACTTAATCTGCATATGCGACCAAACATCTGGCAGGATTCTGCCAACATAAATTGCCGGAGAGCGAACCAGAAATCAGGACAGCTGCCCCCCTTCCGTGGCCGAAATCAATGGGCAACGAGGCCGAAGACAGGCATTTTCTCTCGGTGGTCCAGGGATATCAGGAACTCTGACCATTTCCACATCGACAGGCATTGATTCACCGCAAAGCTGGCCAGTGCCAGTTAACCGGGCACATGTAACACAGGCAAGAGTGAGTGCTCCAAATCCATCAATTTCCGCATAAGCAACTAAAAACTAAATATTTCAGGGAAAATGCTATGAAAATGTGCTATTTTCCTAATCAAAAAAGTAAGGAATTAAATTTCTGACTTAAGAAATACCTTTGTAAACCTCTTAAGTATTTCTAAAAACTAAATATTTCAGGGAAAATGCTTTGAAAAAAGAAAGCTATTTTCCTAATAAAAAAAAAATTAAGGAATTAAATTTCTGACTTAAGAAATACCTTTGTAAACCTCTTAAGTATTTCTTCCTGGTCATGTGTCTTGTTACGCTATCAATTATCAATCAATTTTCCCCCATCCTACCGTTTATGTCCTTCAACACATCCTTGTTCCGGCCTTCTGGCCCCTCGTCTGCTTCTTCCGGTGTAAATCGAAAACGTTTCCCCACTTGGCTCATAAAATCCGGCCATAACCCGGCCGGCATACCAAGTGCGTTGCCGTCCGGCTCCTTTTTTGCTGATGACTCATCAATAAAGCAAATAAAAGAAGCGACAGGATCTCAAGTCAAACATGGCCTCCACAATAAAGTGACAAGCTTTATCAGGTGACTGTCAGGTTTTTTTTACCAAGAGTTTTACTAAGAAGAATTAGAAATAAATTAATATCTATTTAAACTTATTTATAAATATCATGATCATGTAGCTCTTTTCTTTTGGAAAACCCTTTCAGTTCAGGAATCCCTAGAGCTCTGTAAAAGAGAAGCTTGATACATCTCCCAATAAGCCTTTAATACCTGTAAGCGAGTTACTGGATTCCCGATGTCGATTGAATTTTGAGTTCTCCGTACTTTCCCTTAGCCCTGGTACTGGCGCCTCTCCTCGATGCCATGCCCGTGATGCCTTGCAGATGGCTCCTTGTATGCTTATCCCTAAACTTTGTCACAGTTAAATGACAATAAATGTCACACAAAACGCCATAAGCACACACACACACACGCACACACACTGTGTACAGATAGGGATATATATATGGATATGTATATATATTCATATACATGTACCCACTGATAGGAGACGACACGACAACGACGACGACACAGGACAAGGACATAAAAGGCAAAAGTTGTGTTCGCCAGCGACAGCGGCGCATAAAAGTTTTCCTTTTCCCCGGCTTTTCCTACCTTTTGGCCAGGGCCAACATGATGCTCTTTTCTTTGCTTTTCCTTGCACATGCCCTCACAAAGGGTATATTCCTCTACTCGGTGGAAATAGGGGAAGAAAAGAAGCAAATAAAGTTTTTATTACAGTTATTACTGGCAGAGCTTGGAAGGGTATATGGCTTTCGGGATTTTCTTTACATTTTTTGGGAAGTATTAATAAAATATGGATTTTATTTCTAACCGTATATCAAAATTCAGATCAATCGGACTTATATTAGGGCTACAAAATTAATGTAAGATTCTCTCCAAAATTACACCTGGGATTTCTTTTGTAATATAAGTTTTCTCCTATTAAATGGTTTAAAAATATATTTTTTAATATATAAATCGTATAAGAAAGCGTATTTTTTAAAGAGTTTGAAATTTATTGCTTTTGTTTTGAGTCTGGCAAGGAAATACCTGAAAAGTAAATGTTATATTAATGTAAAATATCTTAGGAAGATTTTTTAATGATTTTGTTGTAGATATTTTTTTATAGAGAACCCTACAGGGGTTCTGCAGGGTATTCAAGACGCCGTTTCTGTAGTTTAGGTTTTATATCTTGTTTTCATTTTATTTTATTTGTTATCTTATTTTTTTTTTTTTTGTTTTCTTGTTTCTTTTTTTGTACATACTTAAGCCCGTGACTGAGGCACGTCATAACTTGGCCGTAAAACAGCTGACAACTCGGAGCAGAAGAGCGATGTGTAACGGCACTTCACCGCCGCCTCCTCTCTCCTCTTTTATCGCCTCCTTTCTCGCCTTCTTTCTCTGCTCTCCTCCGTGGGCTCTCCCACAGCTAGTTGTTTTAGTGGCTTAATGTGCTAAACAACTGCTCAACAGGGGACAAAGGGAAAAGGAATTGAATTCCACCTAAATTTAAGGACTAAGAAAAGACACTAGCCAAGTCTCCATATGTGCCTGGGTCTCTCTTTCTGCTCCTCTCCCTCTCTGAATGTGTGTGTGTGTGGAGCACGTCGAGAGTTGCCCGCAATAAAAAAACACCATGCGGGTAGCTGTTGCTTTGTACTCGCTCTTCCCCTCCCTCAACCACTCCTTCTCCTTTCTTACTCCCCCACTTCCACTCTCACCCAAGCACAGACAAAAGTACAGACAAACCTCGATAAGTACAATCTTTAACGGTGATAACACAGAAAAGGCTGGTAAATGGGATATTTATATATTTAAAATCTTTTAAAAGAGTGTCTTAAAGTAAACATTAATTTTAATAGTTAGTTTGTTGATTTTAATTATACATGATTTTGAATCATTTTCTAGTTTAAGATTAATCATACCCGAGACACCCTTAAACTATTTCAAGAATTTTATTTATACATTTCCAAAAAAGAAAAACAAGGTCCATTACATGCAGTCCCCCCTGTAAATCCCATCTACTGTAACCCAGGCCCTTCTCGCTCAATTTGGCAAATTCCCTCATGCACTCCACTCATTTCTAGTTTGCCTACTCGAGCCTCGTTTGTCATTCATCTAACGGCCCTCGTTGTCGTCCTTTTCTCCGGTTTCTCTTTGTCTTTGCTTTGTTTCCAATTCCGCAAAAGAGGAATCGGAACCCTATAGGAGCAGGGGCAGGAGGTCCTGTCGTAGGCTCTGATTGTTTGTAAATAAAATCGTGAGTTTTATTGTCGCTGTGCAAACTTTGATTAAGAACAGCGTCAAAGTATTGAGAAAGTAAACTCAAATGAAATTTTAAGAAGGCAGGAGTAGCAACAGTCCCCAAAAAAAATAAGAAAATCCCCTCCAACTAGCTGAAACTTTTCACGTAACGGAAATCTGCACACACAAAGATATCAGCGGCAAAAAAAAATACTGGCAATACTCTGGATTCAACAAACTTTACAAATTGAGAGAAATTGGCAGTTTTGACGGCATTTTTATTCGAATGCAATATTATTTCGTTATTTGTTCACTTTGCACTCCCATGGAGTCCTTTGTTTTGTCAGCGGCGGCACTGGAAAAAAATCGGGGTATTTTCTGCTTTGCTTTATACTATTTATTTATTTTATTTCTTTTTTATTGTCTATTTTTTTATTAAGCAAAATCGTTTTAAAGTTTCGAGGAAACCCCCAAACAAGGAAATAAATTGTAGCCCATAATTATTAACTTGGGAATTTTAGGGCACCTCGAAAGCTCTTTCTTCTTGAATATCCGAAAAATCTTAGATTTTTTTCCCCAAAGTTTGATTAGAAAATAAATATTAGCCCATAGAAATCTGTAAATAAATAATATGGTTGAGGAATATTGACTTGGGAATTTGAAAGAATCCCGATAGTTGTTTTTACTGAATATTCTAACTTTCTCAGTTTACTTTCCCAACGTTTGTTTAGGAAATAAATCTTAACCCAAAGAAATTTCTAAGTATGTTTAAGGAATATTGAGTTGCGATTCTTAAGTTTTTTTTTCTGAATACCCGAAACTTTACCATTCGATTTTCTCAGTGCATTACTTTTTTCAATGTTTGTTTTCAGCGCCCGCCTTTCCTATGCGTTTGTTTTCCATTTTACCTGCACAATTTTTTGCTTTCCCAAAAATGGAGTGCAACGTGACTCGCTCCGATGTGTGTGCGTGCCGGGTGTGTGTGCGTGCTGGGTGTGTGTGCGCTGTGTGTGTGGATTCGCCGTTTTGCATTGTTTCGACAGGGCGGACAAAACACACACAAATAACTGTCAAAGTTTCAATTCTCTTCGAAAGTGAAGCCCGGTTAAAAAAACAGAAGAAACAAAAAAAGAAACTAAAACAGAATCCAAAGCAAACAAAGGCATAACAATGGGCGAACAGCAAATTGAAAGCTCTCTTTGGGTATTCCCCTATTCCGCTTTTCACTTTTCATTAAAAAACACCAGTAACCCGAAGCGAAAAGGACTTTCGGTTCGAAAAAGGTCGAGGCTAGTTTTTGCGTTCAATTTTAGATCGGGATCAATTTAGCAGAATGTTCTAAGAAGAGATTAGCTTTTAACAAGAGATTAATAATTAAACCCAAAGCCACAGCCATTACAGTATCTTTTCCCATTGTAATATTTTAATATTTAAGTTTGCTGCCTTTGTCCTTTGACAAGTCTCCTGGCGGGGATGCAGCAGCCAGTCCTGTTTGCTGTCATGTAAATATATGTATATCCGCCTTCTTGCCATCCATCGCTCGGAGTGCAACACCTCGAACAATTTTAATTATTTCCATGCCACACGCAGTAGTGGCAGCAGCAGCAGCAAGGAGTAATCCAGGGGCAGTGGCGGCAACGACGACGACGAGGTCCTGCGGGACACCGCAGGGTATGTGTGTGTTGGCTTTAACGGGGAATTAAGTCGGGCAACAGGAAGTCAGCAAGCACAATAATTAAGATGAGCGCTCGAGGGGCAATTATGTGACATCAACTTGCCAATTTTTGGCCGACTTCCCGCATATCCACCCAGTCCGTTTATCCTGCAGTTTCTGCAGCTGCAAAGAGTAGACGGATAACAGGGTACAGTGGAACACAAGGCAGAAAAATGGGAAATTTGAATATATTAAAATTTTAACATTTATCTCATTTTTTAGGTCTGAAAATCTAAAGAAATTCTTGTAGTTTTGGTATCCTAGGAGCCTTTGAAATGGCTTTCACCTGTTGGGGACAAATTCTTAAACTCAATTCAAGCCTTAACTTTGCAGCTCAAAGCTGCCACATTTTATACACATTTATTTTATTCCAAAATTGTACACAATGAGTGGGGATCCTCGCCTTATCCTGGATCGCGCCCTGACCAACCTGGTTGAGCATGGCCGTCGCCTCCAAATGAGCAGCGTGGAGGACGTGACAGACCTCCAGAAATCTTGGGAGCCAGCCAAAGAGGAGCCTTCGTTCAGCCAGACTGAAGCCGCAAAACCAAAGCCCGGTGGCACTCTGGGTCGCTTATGGCGCAGGCTCCGCAAGTCGGAGGATAATCAACGGACACCACGTGGCATCCAGGATCAGGCGCCGCCGGCACCGCCTCCCTCGCCACGCTACCCGCTGGCCGTGGAGCTAGCAGTGGCCTTGGAGCAGACAAAGCAACTGATGGACGACTATCGGCAGACGGACGAGCTGGCCGACGGGCTGGTCGAGCAGGCCACGGAGATCAATCGGGAGCTGGTCGTCCAAAGCCAGCTGCAGCGTCATTCAGGGCTGGTGCGAGACATGGAGGTGGAGTTCAGCGAGGATTACATGTACATCCAGCTGGAAACCATGAGGGCGGAGTTTGACGAAGTCGCAGCGAGTCCACCAGGTGATGCATCAGCAGAGGAGGAGATGCTGGTTACCTCTCGAACATCAGAAATGAGAATTGAATAATATTTAAATAAAGTTTGCATAATCCTAACCAAAGAATATATACAAAGACTTTCTGGTATTAAAACAGATTTTAAGATGGATTTGAAGAGACCTTTCTAACCATAATCAGGAAAAAAATCCGTACTCAAAATGAGAATAGTACGAATTTGAGTACGGGGATTCTCAATTTGCGAATCCCATAATTCTCTCTGTGTAGGCCTTAGAATACTATTTCTATAAAGCTAAGGAATCTTTCTGACCTAATTTTAAGGAAAAATAAAAATAATACTGAATTTGACTTTTTAGAAAACGTTTTCAACTATATTTTTAGTGTACATTTTTGGTCATTATTTGTAAATATGTCTATTATGTGCTTTTCTCTGACTTTCTGGTATTAAAACTGATTTTAAGGTGGATTTCAAGAGACCTTTCTAACCATAATCAGGAAATCTTGATATTGAACGTCTAAATTTAGTCTTGTTTCCATGACTTTGAAGAATAATAAAGAATACAACTATTTCAAGAATAGTTGTAATTTTGCTCTCAAAGTAAGGAAAAAAAAACTTAATCTAAGCATTTTTAAGAAATCCGTACTCAAAATGAGTACGCGGATTCTCAATTTGCGGATCCCATAATTCTCTCTGTGTAGGCCTTAGAATACTATTTCTTTGAAGCTAAGGAAACTTCCCGACCCAATTTCAAGGAGAAATAAAAATAAAATTGAAATTGAATTGAATTTTAGAAAACGATTTTAACTATATTTTTGGTGTAAGTTTTTGGTCATTATTTGTAAATATGACTTATGTGCTTTTCTCTGAAACATTTTACTAGAACAACACGTTAAATTTTAAGGTTCTTGAGGCGCCGAGACTTTTTGGAGGTTTCATCGAGGTCATCCTCCTACTCTTCCTCCTCCTCCTCCTCCTCCTGCATCTGGACATCTTCGTCTTCGACTTCCATGGGTTCGTCAATCTCCTGCGCCGGCGGCGGTGGCGGCGGCGGAGTGGGTCGGCTGCGCCCGAACCAACGGGAGAACCAGCTGGATTGCTGCTGGATCGGCGCCTTCGAGAACAACTTGCCACTGGGACGGCGCAAGGGAGCCCGCTTGGCAACCGAAACCGTTGCCTTGGTCTGGCTTTTTTTGGCAGCGGCTCTTGACTTAGACTGCTTGGCCTTTAGCTTCCTCGACCTCTTTAAGGCAAGGGACTTCCTCTTCTTGAGGGTCTTGGCATTCTGCATGCGCTTGATCTCTGCCTTTATCTTTTTTATCTCCTTTCCGGTAAGACCTTCCAGCATCTTTATATCAAAATCAATTGGCTTTCGCTTTCTCTTGGGTTTTCCGCCCTGCGACTCCTGAGATTCCTGAGATTCCTGAGATTCCTGAGATTCCTGAGATTCCTCATCTTTTGGCAATTCTTCAGCGCTGGCTTCCATTTGGCAACTACATCTTTTCCTTGATGCCTTGGGCTGAACACAAAAGCAGTCGCCCATCTGTTTTGGAGATACAATTTGGGAATTATTGTAATCGGAAAAACTTTTGGAGTAAAACTGAAAAACACGCACTTTTACTTATTGAAATATTCGTTGGAAAAAATTCTTAGATACAATTTTGGGAAGTTGTATTTCGTATAAAATGGTTGCAAAGTTATTTAACTTATTTTAGCTGTTTTCCGTTACGTTTCTGGATTCAGAATGAATATGAACACGACTCGGCTTGGGGAGCTGGCGATTGGATTTGACATTTCGAAGTCAAGGCTGACTAGATGTCAAAATTGGCTGTTTTTCGCCTACTTTTCGATATTTTTTTATTGGAAATTTATAAAGTAAGTTCCTGGGAATTTTTGTTAATTTATTGTTTGAATTTCTTAGCCAAGAACTTAAAGTGCGTTGTTCTAGGGACCTCTTCAACCTCACTTCTTCAGTGACTTCTCTTTTTTATGGCCACGCCCCCTTATCTCTTAGTTTTCCTGTTTTTTCCCGCCCCCTAAAATTTTACATATGCTTTTTGCTGGTCCCAGGAGATAGGAGCAGACGGAACTGAAGGAACAGATCCTTTTCCGACTGCTGTTGTGGGTTTTTTCACTGACTTGAAGGCAAGATTTTTCTTTTTTTTAAAGAAATACCTTTATTTTGCTTTCTAATTTGTAAAATCTTGCAAAGGACACACAGAAATATTAAGGCTGAACTTCGGAGAGTAGAAAACGCCTTCTTTACGGCCTTGAAAACTTCTAAAAATAGTTAAAATATTATAACTTACCCACCTTATCTTCCTTATTTATTATCTCTTGACTAGTGTTGGGTTGCTCATGAGTGAGTGAACAAAAAAAGAGTTGTTCACTAAACTGAGTGAGTGAACATGTTCCTTCCAATTTGTTCTTTTTTGTTCACTTGTTCATTTTTGCTCACTATTGTTCAGTTGTTCAATTTTGTTCTTTTTTGTTCACTTGTTCATTTTTGCTCACTATTGTTCAGTTGTTAAATGTTGTTCTTTTTTGCTCACTTGTTTAGATTTGCTCTTTTGCTCACTATTGTTCAGTTTTTCAATTTTGTTCTTTTTTGCTCAGTTGTTCAGATTTGCTCCTTTGCTCATTATTGCTCAGTTGTTCAATTTTGTTCTGCTACTCTTTTTGGTTCATTTTTGTTCAGTTACTCTTTTTTATATGGTATTAGAGGTGGTAATGTTTTTGGCAGAAACATCTTAACAGAAACAGCTTAAGTCTGAATCTGAACAATTACGCCTCGACTTTGCGAGTGCTTAACTCGGATATCCGCTAGTCCAAGGCGTACATAAGCGACCAGGAGACTAGCAATATACTGGATATGGTGTTGAGCATGACAAGCCTGTGTTTGTGACAAATCGCAACAGTCGCATGCGTTCTGAAGAGAACGAGTTCCTATATTAGTTTTGTTTACATTTATTTATTTATTTTTATTTTCTTTATATAAATATTCAATACATGAAATATGAAAACATATATATACTTACATATGTATGTATATCAGACCTAAACTACGGATTTTTTTAGTCTTAAAATGCAGTACTCAGTAGTCTGTTTATGAACAGGTTATAAAAAGGCAATGAACAGTGAACAAGTGAGCAACTGAGCAATGAACAGTGAACAACTGAACAAGTGAGCAAGTGAGCAATGAGCAATGAACAGTGAACAACTGAACAAGTGAGCAAGTGAGCAATGAACAAGTGAGTAAGTGAGCAATGAACAAGTGAGCAAAATAAGCGAGTTGACTCTTTTGAAAAAAAAGAACAAGTGAACATGTTCACCCAAATGAGCAGTTTTTACCCAACACTACTCTTGACTACTTTTTTTATTACTTTATTTAATTCTTGACTATTTTGGGTGAAATTCCACCCTCAGCAAATCCAATCTTTAGAAACTTAAATTTATTTAATTTCTATTAATATTTTGGTTATATATTAATTATAACATATAATACAAATCCAACCCTTAATAAATCCCACTGTTCCGAGCAACTTTGTCTCCCCTTCGAATCGGTGTGTGAGGAAAGTTTTCTTGTTAAGTTGCAGATTGAATGGCGCCGGTAAACATGGCGAGGCAAGTGCACAGCCACCAGCAACCAGCTTCCAGCCACCAGCTATCCACCGATCCACCTATCCACCTATCCACCTATCCACCTATCCACCTCCAAAGTACCTTCCTTCCAGCCTCCCCCCATCATGCATCCGTCCGTGATTGAGCCAAATCCAGGCTCATAACTAATTGCCAACGTCGACGGGCGGCAGTAGCAGTGGCAGTGCAAAGTTTAAATTAAGTTGCGTGTCATAGTCGAAAAGTTTTCCACTTATTCAAGGGACGAGGCACGTGCTCCGACTGCAGCTCCTTGCTGACAAATATGCACGAAGAACTTGAACAGATACGTCCAACTAATAAATAGATTTCATTTATTCAGACATTTAATCAAATGCATTAACATTTTCTTTATGGAATTTCGGTTGTTTGTTTTGAGGTTTTATCACACTTAATCTTAGGATCAATTTCCAGTTGATATATGTAGACATTCAAAGGAGTAAGGCCTTCTCCCAGCCTAGCTAGTTTTCACCTTTGTCTGGGGCGGCGCCTGGGGGTGTGGCGAGGTGGTGGGCGACTCATCAAAGTCCAGATAATCGGCATAGTCCCGACGCTTGGACAGAGCCAGAGTCCAGCAGATGATCCACAGCGGCAGAAGGACGGTGGATATAACGAAGTACAGGAAGTTGCCATATAACTGGAAAGGGGATTTTAGATTTAAAACTTTGTTTAAGTAAAAAAAGGAAGCTAAGAACTTACTACAGAGTCTATGAGCCCATAGGCCGAGGCATCCATGGCCGCAGTGGCCGCTCTTAGCATGATCTTCTGCAGCGGCAGCTCGGGAAACTGGTAAAAGGTCATGGCCAGCACAATCACATAGACAATCATCATGGGGTTGAGTATCAGGGTGATTAGCCTAATCGAGTTCCTCGACGTACTATCGCTGTTCTCCTCCTTGGTCTCCAACGCAATCACCAGCGGCACAGTAAGCACGGCCACAAAGAAGCCAAGGGCAAAGTTCAGCAGCCCGATGACGATCAGGGAGCAGCCGTAGATAAGCAGAAAACCCACGTGCAGCAGCTCCAGGCCTCCAGGAGGCAAAACCACCACGAAGGGCAGAATAAAGCCAATGAGGGACAGGAAACTCAGCACAGAGGTGGTGAGAGGGGCGGCGCCCATGGGAATCTCCAAGAAATACTGCTGCAGGGGCAGCACGTTGCACAGGAAGCCAATCAGCAGGGTGGCGGTGAGGTAGATAAGCACCGAGCCATACGGCAGATCGAACTTGTCCGGCTCAACATCGGGTTCTTCCCTTTCCTCAATCTCAGTTTCAGTTTCAGTGTCCGGTTCCAGTTCCCTTTCCGCTTCCGTTTCTGCTTCGTTTCCCTCCACCGGCGGCAGCGTGGACCACGTCAGGTAAGCCTTGAGGAAGGCACAGGCCACCAGGGCCACCAAGGCCGGCATATAATCACCGATGGAGATGTACCGATCATTGTTCACAATCACATAGAAGAAGAAGCTCTGATGGAAACGTTCCAGGAGATTGTTCAGGCTCCTGGCAATGCCCTCGATGGCCTTCAGCAGCGGCACCGCTGCCGAACCCGGGGAACCCTTCAGAGTGGCATGGGTGGCCCTCCGATGGGCGGCAATGGTCAGGGCATCGATGCGATAGCGATGGAAGAGCCCATGATTGCCATTGGGCACGCCCGATGACTGGGTGGCCAGCATAGAGAGCATCTGACGCAGATTCGTCTCGAAGAGAGACTTGCTGTGGCGGCGCTTCTTGCGGGGAGTTTGCTTGTAGCCCGAGGCAATGCCCTCCCGGGCCATGATGCGCTGCACCAGGTTGAACATGTCCAGGTTGGGCAGCTTGCCGTTCAGGCCCTCAATGCGCACGTCCACGTAGTCTGTAATTTGAAGGATTAAGGTCCTTAATTAGCTTGCTTTTAAGGATCTTCACGGAACTCACCAATTTCCAGATCCTGCACTTCAATATTAAGAGCCGCCTGGAGCGAACCCGCGCGAGCCGGCAGGTTGCCGGGCCGCAGATACGCCTTGGCCTCGTCCACGACCTGATCCCCATCATGATATGCCTCCAGCCAGGCCTGCATGCCCAGCTGTTCCTGCTCGGTGACCAGAAAGATCAAATCCTTGGCCCAGTAGTTCTTCCGCCTAGCAAAATCGGCAAAAGCCAGCAGTAGCGGGACGCTGGGCGAGATGTCCGTGTGCACGGAGCTGGCGGCGCGATAGGGAGCCGTGAAAACAATGCCCTCCGTGGAGGCGATGCGCGGAGCACGCAGGATGCCGTAGATGTTCTTGCCATGATACTCCTTGCCGCCGCCAAAGGGATAGCGCAGCGTGTAGTTGTGCGTATGCGTCTCCAACCCGAACTCGTTCATCTTGGCCGCTATCCAGGCGTGCGGTGTCGTGGACAGATGATCCTTGCGCTCGCGCTGCAGCTCCTCCAGCAGCTGGATGGCCAGGCGATTGGCATCGACGCGAATTTCCGGGTAAACGAGGCCCGGCGACAGGGCATTCTCCGAGAGATACGTTCCATGGTTGAACTCTGGGAGCGCCAGGCAGATGAACCAAGCCACACCCGCCAAATACAAGACGCAGCACACCTTGCGGACATGACGTGCCAGGCCGTCCACCAGCTTGCTCTGCGTCGATATCGACGGATCCGACAGCAGGCCCATTTTCTAGCCCGTGTCTATATACTAGATCCTGTCTCCTGTGTCCAGTATCCTGGAGGGGCAACAACAACAGCGATTAGGCGCAAAGGGGACGGAAAGTGCAGCGGCAGCCCGGCAGAATGCAGTTCTATCGATGCGGGTGTTATCGATAACAGGCTAGGGCCTAGAGGTGGCAAGCTAGCGAGGAGAGGGTAAGCGATAGTTTTTGAAACTTTCCTATTGTCAACATCGTAAAGCGAAAAATATATTTCTTAACATTATTTATTTATTATTCCCTACATTTTAATGTTTATAATAATTAATAAATCGATTTATTCAAAAGAAATTTAAGTAAAGCACCTAAATACAAGCCAATTCCTTCTTAATATTTTACATATTCAACGATTTTCTTTACTAAAATTTCAAAATATGTTTTTCAATAATTTTGTATTTTTCCCCACATTTTACTGTTTATAAATTTAATAAATCTTTTTAAAAAATGTAATTTAAAAGGACATGGTTAAATTCAAGCCAATTCCATATATATATTAGAAATATTCAACATTTTTTCTTGCTAATATTTCAATATTTTTGTATTATTCCCTAAAATTTTACGGTTCATAAATTTAAGAAATCTATTTAATTAAAGTAAATAAAAAAGGCAGTTAAATACAAGCCAATTCCTGCTTCATATTTGAAATTTTCAACAATTTACCTTGCTAAAATTCCCAACCATTTACAGATAATTTACAAATCTGTTATCGATAACAGGCTAGGGCCTAGAGGTGGCAAGCTAGCGAGGAGAGGGTAAGCGATAGTTTTTGAAACTTTCCTATTGTCAACATCGTAAAGCGAAAAAATATATTTCTTAACATTATTTATTTATTATTCCCTACATTTTAATGTTTATAATAATTAATAAATCGATTTATTCAAAAGAAATTTAAGTAAAGCACCTAAATACAAGCCAATTCCTTCTTAGTATTTTACATATTCAACGATTTTCTTTACTAAAATTTCAAAAATATGTTTTTCAATAATTTTGTATTTTTCCCCACATTTTACTGTTTATAAATTTAATAAATCTATTTAAAAATGTAATTTAAAAGGACATGGTTAAATTCAAGCCAATTCCATATATATATTAGAAATATTCAACATTTTTCTTGCTAATATTTCAATATTTTTGTATTATTCCCTAAAATTGTACGGTTCATAAATTTAAGAAATCTATTTAATTAAAGTAAATAAAAAGGCAGTTAAATACAAGCCAATTCCTGCTTCATATTTGAAATTTTCAACAATTTACCTTGCTAAAATTCCCAACCATTTACAGATAATTTACAAATCCCTTCTCTTCCAATTTTTTTTTTACTAAAATACCTAATAACTTACAATCATTACGTCTTTATTATATTTACAATACAATAGTTGCTGGATATTTGACTTTCTGCACAATATATATGTTTGTTTAATCTTAAGCTTTATCAATTTACTTTTTAAGTCTTAAAATTACAATTCTCAAAAAAAAAAAAAAACAAAAAAGCTGATATTTCTTAGACAGCAAAGTTGTACTTAATTTTATTAACATTAGACACACACAAAAATTTGTATTTATATAATTAGAGAATATTTGCAGGGCTAAACACTTGTTTATTAAGAGATATTGGGGTTACGCGATATTTATCTTGCAGTTAACTTGCATTTGACAACGTTAATGTAACGAACAACTTATAATTTACAAAATATGCGGAAACTTCCGAGCTACACAATCATAGGAAATCTTCCAGTTAAATATATAATATAATTTCTTAAGGTTTTTGCAGGTTTGTTTAAGGTAGTTTTATGACTTGATAAATGTGCCCACACCTTGCAGAACATTTGAAGAACAATAGTGACTAGGCAAGCGTACAACAAATACGCTTCAAAGCGTCCATAGATAATTATAGGATATTGAATATATATATCAACTATTGCTCTAGAATCTCTGAAGGTTTCCTCTCCGAGTAGAGATACATTTTGGTGGCCTAAAGCTTATAAGCTACGAACAAAAAAAAAAGTGGAGTAGGAGTACTTGATGGCGATTACTCGATCACTATAACTTCGGAACAAACCTGCGGGACAGAGTCCCGCGCCGGATACTACATGGTCACGCCCTGCATTATCCGGGAGACATAGGGAGTGTGCGGCTTCCACACGAGAAAGTCGAGATCGATGGTCAGCTTGGGCTGCTTGAACTGCGGCTGCTGCAGGTGATCGTGGATGGTCTTGGCCGTCACACAGATCACATTCTGGCCCTTCCAGTACTTGATCATCTTCATGGACTGCAGCGTGTAGATGATGTCGTCCTGCGTGATGCCGCTCATCTCGCTCAGCTCCTTGATGGTGGTCTGCTCCGGCGAGCAGCGGTTCTTCATCAGCTCGAGCAGGGTGTAGGCCCAATAGCTGCGGTAGCTGAGCCTTCCGAGATCCGACAAGGGCTTCTCTGGGCTGCCAATGACACCCTCCTTGCGGGAGAGCTCGTAGCTGAAGGCAATCAGCAGCTTGCCAAAGCCCTTGCGCTGATGCGGCGGCAACACCAGGATGCAGGCCACGTTGTTGTTGTCCATGGACTTCTTCTCCTTGGAAAAGTAGCCCACAATGTGGCTGCCCTCGCGGTCCGTCTCGCAGAGGATGTAAAAGAAGAACGGATCCATGTCGAAGTACAGTACCTTGTGGTCCAAAAACAGCTTTGCCATCAGGCAGAGCAGCTGGCAGTACAGCGGCTCCTCCTTGCCATTCACCTCGAAGATGGAAATGTTGCCCTTGCGGTAGATCTCCCTGCCCGGTGGCCTCCTTCGCTCGCACTGGTGCAGGTGGTAGGCGTAGCTCTGGCGGTAGCGCATGTACTTCAGGCAATACTCACACACGTACAGGGTCCGCGCCTTGCCAAACTCCTCCGGGAAGGGGCTGAAGTACCAGGTGTCGATCTCGTAGTTGCCAAACTGCAGCTTGTCAATGTACTTGATCTTGGTGATGGACTCGTGCTCCTTCTCCAGCGCCGCCTGCGAGGCGGTGAGCTCGGCATGGCTCTTCTGGACGTGGTTGATCTCGTCGTAGCGCCGCTTCTGGTACCGCGTCATCTTGCGGTCGCTGTAGTCGTACTTGTTGTTCTCGCACGGCGACAGGTAGTAGTCCCTGTTCCCTGACCTCGGACGCCGCACTGCAGCGGCCTGGGCAGCCGCCGCCGCTGCCTGCTGTTGCTGAAACATCTCCCGGCTGGTGCTGGGCTGATCAGGCGGCATAGGGGGCTGTGGCATCACCGTAATGCCACCCAAATCGTCGGCATTGTCCGATATCCTATGCCTGCCCACCCAGCCGTCCAGGCGGCGATTGAGGCCCACGTAGTGGACGTAGTACTCGTAGGGGGTCACCGCGTTCTCCGTGGTGCGCGACTGCAGCACCTGGCCGCGGTGGACGGTGCCATCGTCGCGCCTTATAAAGTAGATCTTCTCGGGATTGTCGCTCAGGTCGATCTTCTGCATCATGGGATCGCTGCTGATCACCGTGGTCATGGTTTCCGAGGTGGTGCTGTCGTGCTCCAGCGTGCAGTCATCGTCATCGTCGTCGTCCTCCTCCTCATCCTCCTCCTCGGCATCGTCCTCCTCCTCGCTGCTCGTCTCCTCGCTGCTGTCGCTCGAAATGGTCTCCACATTGGCGCCCAGCGCTGTCCGCTGGGGCAGGGGCGGCGGTGGGGGCTGAATGGGCGGCGGCATATTCCGCTGGCGGGGATCTCGGAGGGCCAAACGGAGCGGCAGGAGGGCCTGCTGCACCTGCTTGACCGCCTGCAGGTAGGGCGGCGGCTCCTCCCCGTCATCCGTCGGCGAGTCGGGCGTCTCGGGGACGTCTGGGTGTGTGGCAGCCTGCAGCTGTCCGAGTCCCTTGAAGCCGAGGGGCGCTGGTATGGTCACCACCTCGGTGATAATGGCCTTGGTGGGCGCATCGGGATTCACCGTGTAGCTGCTGTGGATGGGCGGCACACAGATCACCGTGTTCGAGGAGGGCTCATCGTCCGTTTCCATGTCGTGACCCACCTCGAGTTCCTGGTCCTGGTATTGCTCCTGCCCCTCCTCCAGCTCCTGCCCTTCCAGCTCCTGGTATTGCTCCTCCTCCTGATATTGCCCCTCTACCTGCTCTTGGTATTGCCCCACTTCCTGCTCCTGATATTGCGCCTCCTCCTGCTCCGTATATTGGCTCTCCTCCTGCTCTGCATATTGCCCCTCCTCCTGCTCTTGGTATTGTTCCTCCTCCTGCTCCTGGTACTGTGCTTCTTCCTGCTCCTGATACTGTCCTTCCTCCTGCTCTTGATATTGCTCTTGCTCTTCCACTTGCTCCTGTTCTTCCTGCTCTTGCTTCTGCTCCTGCTCCTGCTCCTGCTCTTGCTCTTGCTCTGGCTCTTGCTCCAATTCCTGTTCAGGGCTTGGCTCCTGCTCCATCATTTCCTCCTGCTTCACCAGGTGCTGCGGCTCCTGTTCCACCATTTGCAGCGGCTCCTGCTCCACCATCGGCAGCAGTGCCTGCTCTGCCAGGTTTAGTGCATCCTGCTTCACCATCGGCAGCGGCTCCTGCTGACGCGGGGGCTCCGGCTCGCCCTCCTCCGCATCGCTGATGTCATCGTAGCGGGAACTGCTCTCAGCCCCGCTGCGCGAGGAGGAGCTGGAGGTGTTGCTGGGACTGGGACTGGAGTCGCGTCGTTCCCGCTTGCTGGGCGGCTCGCCCTCGGCTGACGTTTCAGTCGTTTGCGTGTTGTTGCTTAGGTCCAGCGATTGCTCCACTGATTCCGCCGATTCATCCGAGTTGCTGACATCCAGGCTGGCGCTCAGCTCGGCCGCAGCATCCTCGACCGGCGTTCGCGGCGGTCCCGCGTCCTTGTAAACATAGCCAGAGCTCGTCGGAGGAGACGGCTGGCTTTCTTGCTCCGGCGCCTTCTCCTCCTCTAGCTGCTGCTGCTGCTGCTGCTCCTCCTCCTCCTCCTCCTCCTCCTGGACTTCCTCCTCCTCATCCACGTGGCCAACGCGCGTCTGTTCGAGCTCGGCGACGGACATGTTGCCTGTTTATTTACTTGCTTCCAATTGCGCCTTTTTTTTAGGCGGACGAAAAAAAATGCAAAACGCTTTGCGGCTGTGATGACACTCGACCGATAGCAGGAGTTATCGATGATTGGTTATCGAAACGCGGGTTCTAGATTTTTCTGCTTTCCATAGGAGTACAGAGCGCACTCCATAAGAGTGAATAATACAAAAAAAAAAACAATAAAAGAAGCTAGTTTTGGAAAGTCAAAGTTTAAGTAAAAATTAATAAAATAAAATAAAATTACAAATTTATTGCTATAATTAAAATATAGAATTATATATTAAACATTAAATCCATATATTTATAAAAAAAGCTAAAATTCCTATGGCAGCTATACGATATAGTTTTCCGATTTGTATGCAATTTTATATTTATTTCTAAATTTAAATTAAAGAATAATATGCCTAACTTTAATCCAATATCTTTAAAAACAACGAAGAACGACTTATTTGAGGGAATTTAAAATCTATTGTAGCAATCATAAAAAAAAGCATATATGAAAATTTATTTGGATATCTTTACAAATAGGGAAAATATGCCAGTTTGTCCCTATTGTTTCTATGACAGCTGTAAGATATAGTGGTACGATTTCAACCGTTCCGACATATGTACTAACGTTAATAGGAATAAGACTATTCTAAAAGTATTAGCCCGATAGCTCAAAAACTAGACTAGTTTGCGTAGCAACGAACGGACGGACAAACGGACAGACGGACATGGCTGGTCAAAATTATAAAATCCTGCAAGGGTTTTATAAATAACAAAATTATGTAACTATTTTTGTAAGAAGCTGAAAAGCTAAATTTTCTCTTGTGAAAAACACAATAAATTTATACAAAAATCATTTTTCTTCTTGAATTATTGCTTTTTAAGAAAATTTTTAAATCAGGATTTGAAACGTAAGTTTTCTTTCTATACTTTCTCGTATATTTTATAAGATTTAAATAGAAACTGAAAGATGTTAAGCATTTACCCTATTAATTGTGTGAGTAATTTGTTTTTCTTCGATTATTTCGATAATTTATTAAAAAAGGAACCCTTTTAAGATATTTTCGAAATTTTTATTGAACATCTATCCTACGGAAATAACGCGCAAACAATTATCGTACGATTTATGTGTGTATATTGCTAAATACAGACAGCTAAAAGCACATTATTGAATTTGGAATTCTTAAACAATCATAAATGCATCGATAACAAATGAAGAGGATGATGCATGCAGTATGCAGAGACCATTATACATTGTCCTGGGCTGAGTATACGTCAGACAGATCCGGGTTCTGTATATATATATATATATGTAGGTAAGTCTACGATGCGCGTTCTCTCTATGGCCACTGGTCGAGTACATCCGAGTAAGGATTTCGATTTGGATTTGGTTACTCCATCACATCAAGTGTTCCGCCGGCTGAGTGACTGACTAGGATCCCGTTCCTGGCTTGCTCTAGCGCAGGTTGAGCTGTCGCTGCTGTCCCCGATCGTAAAAGAGCAGATATGCCGGCACGCTGAGCACCTCGTCGATGCTTACCTCCCGCACAATGGTGTCTGAGGTGTAGAACCAGCTTGAAAAGGGGAGAAAGGGTTAATTAGTCCTAATGTCAGGTAGAAGGGGAGCAAATGCTGACTCACCGGTGCGCATTTCTTAGGGAGCCGCGTCGGTAGGTCACAAAATGACCGCTATTCGCCTCGCCCGAGTGCACCACCACGGCCAGCAGGCGGTACAAGTTCTTGGGGAACATGGTGCCAAAGCCCTCGCCACCGCCCACGCCATTGTTCATGGGCAGGCTGGTAGAGAACAGCGACATGGTGGAGCCCCAAGGGGTGCCAGCCTGGAAATTAAAAGAGAAATAGTAATTAGAAAAGCCTCACACAAAATAGAAAGAGAAAGAGCAAGGCTTTCACAAGGAAAAGGAGGAAAAAATACTCCCAGCTCACCTGACTGTTGAGATGCGGCTGGACAAAGCTATAAGGAGCCATAGAGAGGCTCTCGGGGAAGTGCACAAAGTCCTGGCGCTTGCACACCTGCCCGGTGGGCAGCCAGACCGTTCGCGCCACATGGATGCACAGGCATGCCGGCAACTTGGCGAACGTCACCGACTTGGTGTGCGTCGTCGTCTCGTTGCAGGAGTCGCACTTGACGTCGCTCAGATCCTCGGACGTGATGTAGTCGCTGAGCAGGTGGCCCAGACTCTGTCCGCTCCGGCGCTGCGGCGGCAGATTCAAGGTGATGCTGTCGAACTTGTCGTAGCGCACCGCCGACTTGGAGCCGCAGCCATTGCACACGATCTGGGCGCCCATGGCGCCCTGGAAGGGATGCGCCACCTGGCTGGGCATCATGTTCGACCAGATGGACACACGCCCTGGGCCGCGATGCAAGCGCTCCAGCGATCGGCAGGAGCTGGACACCCGACGATTCAGGCCCTCGCCCATGTCCTGGGATTGCGGCAGACGTGGTCGGGACGGCCGCTCGCCGCCCAGCGTCGGCGTGGGCGTGGCCAGGGCATCGACTTCGCTGGCCAGCGGGAAGCCAAAGGGCGTGCCCGGCGAAATTGCGTCCAGCATGAGAGAACCCAAGCGATCGGCGCCCTCGCGCTCGCACACAGAGGCTGGCGAGTCGGGTGTGTGGGCCTCGGAGCGCACCAGGCGCGTGAGACTGGTGCTCTCGTCGTACTCCATGTTGAGGAAGTCGGTCAGCATGGCGCTCGAAGGCCGATTTGGCTGATCCCCAATCCCGCGCTGGCTGGCGCCCACGCCCATGCCCGTTCCGGCGGCCATGGCGCTAATTGGTCGGAATCCGCCGATGGGGGTGGCTGAGCCGGCGGCGCCCAAGCCAATGCTGCTGCACGAGTCATCGTTGTCATGGCCCATGCCCAGGGGCAGGGCGTCCGACAGACAGCCCAGGGGCTGCGGCCGTATGGCCTCCTCCTCCAGCGACGAGAGGAGAACGTGGAATAGCTCGTGGGCATCGTGCTCTTCCTGGGGAATCACCCATCCCAAGGCGTTCAGGGCGCGCAGCACAGCGCCCGGGGAGTGTGGATCGCCGCGCAAAGTGGCATGGGTGCCGTTCACGACCTCCAGGGTGTTCAGCATCGAGCTGATCAAGCTGCGGCGATCCGGGGAGGCGCCGTTGTACAGCTGGAGCCAAGCAATGAACTGCGGACAGGCGGCCAGGGCCTGGAGCAGTGTGTTCAGGAAGCAGGTGCGCCCGAAATTGTGCAGTCCGGCGATTTGACCGCGACGCTGGCGCAAGCGGGAACCTACAAGAAGAGGGAAATCCACAGACTTAGGGGCTTGTCCAAGGCATAAACAAGTCATTTGACACTCACCCGATGGTCCCCAGAAAACAAACGCTCCGACGACGGCGGCCACCGTCACCCCGGCGGCCATCAGAATCTTCTCGCTCTCCATTGGTCCTGATCCTGGTCAGTTCCTAGGTTCGTCCTAGTTCCTGCCTTTTGCTCTGGTGTCGGGGGGTGCAAAATATGCCAATAAATAAAAGAACTGGAGGCACGACTACAGCATTGGTTCCTCCAGTTCGGGAGCTCCGCTGCTCGCTACGTGTGCGAAGTGTTGCAATGCTTTTTACGGAAAAGCACCGATTCCCCAAAGAAAAACTAGAAATTTTGGTCGAAAAAGAAAATTTTTGTGTCTGCTCCTTGGGCTAGAGGTTGCCACCTTGTGCAGGCATAGCGATCTGGCCAGGCTACCGATAAATTTCGATAACATACGTTAAACAATAGGTGGCGCCTTATTGCGCCGTATTATTTAATTTTTTAAATTTTATTTTTGCAGATATGTTCCGTCAATAGCGAATGTATTTTACACCAATTAAATGCGTTTCGTTCGTCACGAATTCAGTTTTCGTGTAGTGCAATTGTGTGACGTCACCTGACCACGGTAAGTAACAATAAACAATTATTACAAATATTAAATTTGGCAGTTATTGCCAAGTTTCGATGAGCGATAGATGCATATTATAATTATAACATTTAATTTTAATTATATTAATAATTATAAACGGTGTGAGTCGATAGTATCTGCCTATCGACATTCGATATACACGCACAGCTGACCAATCGCTGCGAAAGGGGTGGGGGACAGGGAATGGAAAGAGAAAGAGGAAGAGGAAAACATAAGGCAGACACAACAAACAAAGCTGGCGCTGTGGATGTCAGTTTGAAAAGTTTTTATTCGGAAATTGGCCACCGTTCGTGATAGGTTGTAACACTCTGCAGCTCGGCATGAGAAATGTGCGAAAGAATTGAGGAGGAGAGCGGAGCTAAGGGAACAATTAATTGCTAAATTTGTAAGTGATTGTAAACGTGAATCAAATACCAGCGCGCGGCGTCCGATATACAAATACCAATATTCTGGAACCTTCTCTGGTTTTCTCGAGTGGTAAGTAAGAGTCTGGGGGAGTTGATCAACCAACCAGCTCTCCCTTCGCCCCACTTTGCAACGGCCTTGTGTCCATTTCCCAATTTTCCTCCCAGCTGAGAGATTGCTGCGCAATAGGCAAAGCAGAGAGGGAGAAAAAAAAAATACACATGCGACTTTTCATCGCTTCTCTGTTTTCGCTGGCTGCTTCATTGCGCTGTTTGTTTATGTCCCCCCTTTCGCTGCTGGCTGTCGTTGTGCAATTTGTGCTCCAATTTTCCGCATTTAATTTTGGAATCTATGTCGCGACGGTGCATTTTCTAGCTGTTTTGAGTATATTTGAATTTATTCGAGAATATTCAGTTACACTTTCCTCTAGCTCTCCAATCAAATCCATCGCCTATTGGCTGTGTTTTTGTTTTTCTATTTTGCTTTGTTACTGTTCGTTTCTTTGTCCCACACTCACACCAGCGCACACCTGTTTGGCCTCCGTGTATGTGTGTGTGTGTGTTAGTCACGTTTAACGGCTTTCCCAGCTTGTCTGCTTACAGTGGTCATTGCTTAACAGTTATTTCGAAAATAGGAGTCAGTGTTGGGAAACACTCTTCTTAAACTATTTTAAACCGTTTTGAAATAAGGTGTTCATACGAAATAAATTCAATTTATCATTAAACAAATTATAAAATATAACTATTTAAATTACATTTCGAAATTTTAAAAAACAATACTGTTTAGTTCTTGTTGGAACTTGACATATGTAAGCTATTAAAGAACTGAATGATGTGACCGCCAACGCCAAAAAATACATTAAACTGAAAATTTCCAAATCTTGTATTGCTCAACACAAATTTTGTATTATTTCGAAAATGTGGGTCAGTGTTGGGAAATCATTTTTAAAACTAATTTTAAACAGTTGCAAACTAAGGTGCTTTAACGAAACAATTGGCAAATCATATTTTAAAATATAAAATAAAACTATTAAAAAATTCAATTTCGTTAAACCCATTTCGAAAAATCGTCTAAACTATTTTTTAACTGAAATACAGGGTCATTTTGGCCTCCACTTTTTTATAAAACTTCCTAATACTCGATTTACACATAAATATATTGAAATTTAAAAGAAATTAGCTAGAAAAATATTATTTATATATTTATTATAGTAAGGAAACCTATTAAAGCTTACACCTACAATCTTGAAGACTTAGAACACTAACCACTCATCGAGTGACCTTGCATCCAATATCCACTGTATTTGAGTTCCTCCTCTTGAACACTTCCCAGGCGAACATCTAACCCCCAGCGGAGCTTCGGCAAAGACCTCGAACAAAGAACAAAGAAAGCGCAGCGCAGGCTTAGTACGGCGCAATTGCAAAGGCTGGCAGATAACTGGCTCGAACCGGTGGTAACCAAATTTGGCTTTGGCTCAAAACCAGTTGCTAACTGCGTCGCATTTCCGCACAGAACAAAGCGAGCTAGGAGCGAACATGGATGCCCAGGAGAACAAGCAGGACGAGCATCGCATCCGCACGGACAGCGAGAGCTCCGTGGATAGCCTGACGCGCTTTGTGCTGCCCAGCCTGGACGGCACTCCGCCGAAGATCGTGACCCTGGACGAGGTGTCCAGCATGTTCAAGAACCTGAGGAACATGGAGTTGGCCCACGAGATTGCCATCAATCCGGACTTTAAGCTGCAGCAGTATGAGCCGCCGTCCAACAGCCTGGAGGGTGCCATCAAGCGGAATGTGCACAAGGCTTTCTGGGATCTGCTGCGCCAGCAGCTGGAACGCCAGCCGCCATCGTATGACCAGGCCATCCGCCTCCTGGCCGAGATCAAGGAGTGCTTCCCCCAGCTGCTGTCGCCGAACAATGAGCGCGCTTTGGCCCACATCAACGAGGTGCTAGACGAGGCTGTGATCCAGCAGCAGGCGGAGCGGGGACTGCTCGATTTTAGGTCCTACGCGAACTTTGTGATCAACATCATGTCGCGCTCCTGCTCGCCGGCCAGGGATGAGGCTGTGGCCAAGCTAAAGGAAATCGACGATGTGGTGGACACGTTCCGCAGCATCCTGGAGCTGATGAGCCTGATGAAGCTGGATATGGCCAACTTTATGCTGACGCTGGCGCGTAAGGAGATAGCCGCCAATTCGGTGCAATACGAGAAGGAGAAGTTCAGCAAGTATCTGAGGGAGTTCCATGGCAATTGTAAGCATTAGCTTTAAAGATATATATTTAAATTTTATAATAAACTAATTTCTATAACTTAGCCTTCAGTTTCCCTGCCACTGAGGACTGGCTGACGCGTCATCGTTCTGGCAGCAATGTGGACGAGACTATCTACAATGCCTACATGCAGCTGATTGACTATCCAGTCGAACAGGAATTCCCGGAGCTGCTGCGCATTGACAAGGAGCGCTTTGCCGGCCTCAGCTGGCGGGCCCAGCGTCTGATCCTGTGCGCCTCGCTCATCTCCATTGCCCAGAGCACGCCCATTATCTCGCAGCGTCGCGAGAATCGCATCAAGCTGGCCCAGCAGCTGGACATCATAGTGCAGGATGTGAAGAATCAAGAGTGAGTCATCTCTTTCTTCGCTTTAAATTAATTTCTTATGATTTGTATTGCTTAAAACAGACAAGTAGCCACTGCCATTGAGAGCTGCTACGAGCAGATACGCGCCTTTGTCAACAAGGCCTTGGAGCAGGAGCAGATGCCGGCCATGAACGATGCTGACCAGGCGGCGCTCAAGAATCAGGTGATGAAGCTAAGCAACAAGGCCTCGCCGGTGCCCAGCCTAATGGGTAAGTAATTCCCGATCTTTATCTTTATCAAGCCTTCAATTATCCCTTATATCCTTCAGCCAAGCGACTGGATGGCTATGTGCGCGTGGCCCTGCGCTCCAATGGCAGCATTCCGCCGCCGCCCGCCGGCTTCGTGGATTTCCAGGAGGAGCTGGTTGCATTTATCGCCTCGTTCCGGCGGCTGGTGTCCTACAATCATGCCGTGTTCGGCGAGCACTTCCACCAGATCCTCAACAAGACAATGAATGCCGTGCCGGAGCCCGAGGTGGCCGAGACTAGTCCCACTGGCGATGGCATAACCACTGGCAAGGCACAAACGGCCAAGCCTTAAGGCGGCGCACAACACCCACATACACCTACACAAGGCCAAGGAAATGGAGAAGATCTGGAGTGTTGGTAGCAGCTGGAGCGGTGGTGAAGGCGTCTCCCTGGCAGGAGAAAGATCAGACACCCATCTAAATCTCCTATTTCGCTGACGATTTCATGTGAACACTTGCATAGAAATTTTGACGCACACCCGTAACCACCAAAACAAGTAGAACCCGAGAACCCGAAACCAAGCGGTTGAGAGAACTGTGCTCTGGGGCGTCTGTGATAAGAGGAAGAGATGAAGAAAGAAATTATGTATGTATCCTTTCGTGGGGCTAAGTGAATGGAGGCTCTGTCGTGCTCCTTCATTCAATTCGGACAGCTGCAGATCGGTTAAAGGCCAATCTTATTTTACCCTATTATTATATATACTTACAATAAATCTATATTCATATGTATATCCTGGACTAATCCTTAGATAACCTTAGGTCCTAACTTAATGCTAACCCCCACCCCTCAATGATTGTAACCCGCGTATTTTATTTAGCTAAAACGGTTCTCTATTATGATCGAGCGTAGATCGTGACAAATATATTAGATACATGAGATATGGTGGTCTTTGCCGGTTCGAGGTCGGTTTTAAACTCTCTGAAGACTAATACCCATTGGGTCCTTCGAGCCGGATTGAAGGAAAAAGATGAAAAAACAGTCTGTTTATTTTTATATACAAATGTAAATGGACTTTAAATACTCTCTGACCTGGAGCCGGCAAAGACTACAATAAATCAAATCACTTAGGTCACAAGCCAACAACAAATTATAAATAATATATAAATTTACCTAGTTTACTTATAAAATTGAATAAAATAATTAAATTTGATCTGGAATTGGACTGTTTTTTAATGGATTAATTGGATTATATATTCTACTGAATAAGAGTTATAAAATTACTTATGTTTTTTTTTTTTTTAATTTTTTAAACAAAAATTCCTATAATATATTAATTTCTTCTTAGTTCCAAAATTGAGTAACTTTTTCTCTCTTTTCAAACATTCTTTAAAGAACTAAACCTATAAAAACCATAACGGAAAAAAGGAAAAGCTAATATTAAATTTAAACCTAGTTAAAATATTCTTTAGTTATTGTTTTATATGTTTTTTAATCAAGAAATTCTTCCTATAATATATTATTTTACTAAGATCTTCCAAGTTTTTAAATTAAGTAATCTGTTCTCTCTTTATAAATATATTTTAAAAAACTAAACCTTGAAAAACCATAATGGAAAAAAGGAAAGGCTAATATTTAATTTAAAATCAATTAAAATGTTCATATTTTGGATTCCATAGAAGAATTCTACCAAGTTTAATCTAAGGCTTAAACATAAGCCCCGTCAAAACCCCATTAAAACCCCTTTAAACCCCAAAAGAACCCTGTATTTGAACAGATTAAAAATATATATATAGCCAGAGATAAGACCAACTTTTCAAATTGGTTTCCCGAGCCTAGAAAACCCGCTTTGATTGGTATTTTATTGGATTGAAACCATTTTCCGCTCGGCGCACGGTCACATTATAAGCCAATTTCAATGAAAATAAGCTTAAAAAACAAAGGAAATCTTGGGAAAATAACAAAAAGAAAAGCTCAACAAAATCGGCGAAGAACCCAGGACTACTGCCTCGAATGTTTCTGTGATAGATTAGCCACTTATCAAAGGAGGAAGGATTCGAGCATGAAGATCAAGACGCGGAGGAGTCTCTCGTTTGCCGGCTGCGGCTTCCTGGGCATCTACCACGTGGGCGTCGCCGTCTGTTTGCGTCAACATGCGCCCCAACTGCTGCTGGAGAGGATCGCCGGCGCCTCGGCGGGGGCTTTGGCCGCCTGCTGCCTCATCTGCGACCTGCCGCTGGAATGCATGGCCGGTGACTTCCTGCGCGTCGTCCAGGAGACGCGTAGCCACTCGCTGGGCGCCTTCAGTCCGTGGTTCAATCTGCCGGAGTGCCTGCTGGAGGGCATGCATCGCCGCCTGCCGCCAGATGCTCATCTAAGGGTCAATGGACGCCTGCATATATCCTTGACCCGAGTCAGCGATCGCCGAAACGTGGTCATGTCGGAGTTTAGCTCGCGCCAGGAGCTGCTTCAGGCTCTGCTCTGCACCTGCTTCATTCCTGGGCTCTCTGGGCTGCTCCCACCGCAGGTACAGCGATTTCTGTGGCATCCCTGATCCTTCTTTAATTTATTTATGATTCTTTGGCTCCCTTTAGCTCCGAGGAGTTCGCTACATGGACGGCGCCTTCTCCAACAACCTGCCCATGCTGGATGAGCACACCGTGACTGTGAGTCCTTTTTGCGGGGAGAGTGACATCTCTCCGAGGGACCAGAATCCCCACCTGCTCCAACTGAATATTAATTGGGCCAACACCTGCATCCGATTGTCCCGAAGGAATATGCGTCGCATGGTGCATATCCTCTTCCCAGGACGCTCGGACTTTATGGGCAATTTCTGCCAGCAAGGATACGACGATGCCCTGAACTTTCTGCGCCGGAATAGCCTGCTCAAGGAGGGCTACAAGGTCGAGAAAGGCGGCATGGTTAGCTGGATCCAGCAGCAGGAGGAGATCGAGGCGAAGAAATTGGAAATGAAAAGGTGTCGGGAAAAGGAACATAAAGAATCAAAGGATTCTGAACAGAAGTCCAAGGAGAATCCAGAGAAATCTCCAGAAGAGCAGCAGTTCCAGAGGAAGCAGAAGAATCAAAAGCGCCAGAAAAAGAATCAGAAGAAGAATCAGCATAAAAAGGGCCAAGATGATGGAAAGAATCTCATGCTGGTGCCTGAGAAGTGCTATGCCTTTGCCCTGATGAGCACCACATGGTCGCTGCTCCGTCGGGTGATGACCCCGCCGCCGCTGGCCAGGCGCGTGGTCAAAATGATAGCCGGACATCTCAGCCGGAGTCTTACGCTCCTCGATCAGCCGCACTTTGATCTCGCCCTGATGCATGCACCCAGCTCCAGCTCTGCCCCCTCCAGCTCTGGCTGCCCCTGCTTCTAGAGCACCTGCTGCCCCCCGCCGACGAAACTGGGCACTGATAACGACCGTGATAAGAGCAAAGTCAAGGCCAAACCAATGTGCGACGCCGGCCGTGTGACAATCGAGCAGGGAGATCAGGTGGCGTAGCAGGAGGAGGCGGCGAAGGATGAGGAACCAATGAGGCGCCAATAGCTTTATCAGCGATCGTCAATCGATCAGTTCCCAATTGAGCTTTATGTCTGTTCTCGCAATTACCTTAATTTGCTGCGGAAATCATTTTGTAAAGAATATGTTTGTGTTTCTGATCATGTTTTTTCTTTGTTTTTTTAAGTGTTTTTACCTCAGAATGTGACATTAAATAATTCATAAAATATATATCCATTAAAGAAAAATCAATTTATTTTTTTGTATATTAATTTTTGTAATATTTTGTAATAAAAGTGTATATTTTTGTAATATTCAAAGGGTTTTTACTTCCTATAAATTAATTAACACTGGATTTTTTAAGATCTAACTTGATTTACTACAAAAACCAATTCTTCTGTAGAATTCGTTTGATAAAACATAGAATCAATTAATTAAAAACGAAATTGATTTGTTTTTTTAATCATTTTTGTAATTTTCATATTAAAAATTTATATTTTTGTATTTTTAAAAGGGTTTTTACTTCCGATACTTGAATTTAGACTAGATTTTCAGAGATCAAACTTTGTTTTCTACTGAAAACCAATTCTTTTATAGAATTCGTTTCCTAAAACAGAAGAATCCATTAAACAAAAATCAATTGATTTGTTTTTAACTCCAATATTTAATTAAATTAAAACTGGATTTTCCAAGATCAAACTTGATTTATTAGACAAATCCAAATCTTCTGTAGAATTCGTTTCATACAATAAGAAAAACCAATAAACAAATTATAATACTTTTTTTATATTTTTTAAGAATTTTTTACTCCAATAATTAAGTTAAAACTGAATTTTTCAGAAATCAAACTTGGTTAACTACAAAAAACCAATTCTTCTGTAGAATTAGTTTCATACAAAAATATAATTAATAACACTAAAAAATATTTCTTTGCTTTTTTAACAATTTAAAACTTTTATAAATATTTTCAAAGCGTCTTTAACTCCAATAATTGATTTAAGACTTAATTGTTCAGAAATCAAACTTTATTTACTGAAAAAAAAAATCCAATTCTCCTGTAGAATTCGTTTTCGCTTGGATAAGGTAATCACTGATTTAACCACAGATATAGCCCCTAGAATGTGCCCGGTTCGATCTAGTGACGCACGGCAAAAGTGCAACGAGGGAGAACGTGGCAGTGTAGATGCACAATGAGATCAGAGAACTCGGCATAATTCGCACATAATGCTGACCATAATACACAATATACACAATACTCAATAATCAGAGAGAGAATGAATAATAAGAATCACGCCACTTTTTGCACTTTGTACTCTCTCTCTCTCTGGCTCGCTTGTGCTCTCGTTGATTGAAGAGTGCCACGCCTCTTCCGCCGTCGCCGCCTTTCGAGGGCTCATCCTGAGGCTTTATGCAGAGGCGGAGTCAGGCAGGGGTTGGAATTAGCACAGCTTACACTAAGAACTTGCTCCTATTTTTGCGTTTGAGGTCTGAGGTTATATCCAAATCCAAGGAACAAATAAAACCAAGAGAAAAACTTTCGAAACATTGCCTACTTTTAAGGACTGCCTTCTGCAGAGGCCTTAAATATTTCCAGACCCCCCGCATAATTATTTAGGTTTGCCCCTGGCTTTGCCGCCTTTCTTCCGCTCTCTCTTCTTTCTCTCTGACTTTATTTCTCTCCTCTCTTTGTGTTTTTATAAAGTCATTCAATTTTTTTATAGCCCTGCCTGTACGTCAAATTCTTGATTACGTTTATAGTTAGCCTTTATGGGTCTCTGCCTCTGCGCACTCTCTTTCTCCCGCTATCCCTCTTTCTCCGCGATAAGAATTCTCGTTGCCAACTGGAGGACCCACAAAACCCAGGCCTCGTCATCGTCAGAGTCTGGGGCTTGAGTCCAAAGTCCGACTCCATTAACATCTTTACACTCAGGCCAGGCGCGGGTACACCTTGCGGTTAGCAATCCCATTACATTAAGTATATGAACGATCATTATCGTTACATTACTCCATGATCAGTGATACACGCAAAGAAAATTGAGATATTAAGTGATTATAAGCAAGGTTGTAGGGAAATTTAGATTAAGAATTGGCTAAAAGAATTGGTAGACTTGCTTCTAGAAAAGAATCTTAGTTATAGAAAAATATCTTAAAAGGTTTTTACGTAATTCTTGGTAGATCCAAACTTTAAAAAAAATAAAAATTGAGATATTAAGTGATCATAAACAAGGTGGTAGCATAAATTAGATCTAGAATTGGCCAGAAGAATTGGTAGACTTGCTTCTGAAAAAGAAAAGATTTCTCAAAAGGTTTTTACGTAATTCTTGGTAGATCCTTACATAAAATAAAATAAAAATTGAGATATTAAGTGATCATAAACAATGTTATAGTGAAAATTAGACCAAGAATTGGTGAGAAGAATTGGTAGACTTGCTTCTAGAATAGCATTCTTATAGAAAATATTTTTTTAAAAAGGTTTTAACGTAATTCTTGGTAGATTCTAACTTTTAATAAAATAAAAAATGAGGTATTTAGTGATCATAAGCAAGGTTTGGTCCGAAGAATTGGTAGAATTGCTTTTAAAAAGGGATCTTAAAACAGAAAAATTTCTCAAACGTAGATCCCAACTTAAAAAATAAAATAAAAGCCGGATTTAAATTTTTTTCTTTTCATTCGCTGTCTGCGTCTGCGGTTTCGGGAACCCGTCCAACTAGTCACCACCATGGATCCACCGCAAGAAATGCCAAGAGCCAGACAGACCCCAGCGAAGAAGCCCTTTTCTGGTCTCATGAATATTTTGTAGACCCCAAAATGCATTTAGCAAAACTTGAAATTATGCCAAGTATGCAGGGGCAAGATTGATTCCCGATTTCCGATGGGAGAACGACGAGGTTCTACCATGTTCCTCTTGTCTCTCCGAGACGTGAAGCAAATACAAATGAGGAGGCAAAGGAGGTAGCTAAAATTCAAAGACGTTGCCCAATCTGAGAAAAAAAAACCGGATAATTGCCCGGCCATTAACGCCGTCATTATCGACAGGCAGCGGGCCGGGAGTAACCTTCAATTTATCGAAAGGGGATCTCTGGCATACCTTTCTTCAAAGGGGTTTTAACAAGCCAAAAAGTGAAATTAAAAGCAAATAATAATTACAAAAAATTAAAAAGAACTAAAAGCGACTTTCAAAGACACCGAAACTCTCTCATTAAGTGTCCGAGCTGTTAATGACCACATAATGCCAGGCTATATTTAATAAATCCTTGTCTTTAGGCGATACTAAAGCCAAAGCCTGCCGGAGAACGCACTTTATTATCACATGTTTGTAAATATAGTATATAGAAGCTCTTATCTGGGGGGGTAGCGGCGAAATGTTCTATAAATTCCATTCGCTCGCTGCAATTACGAGTGCCTGAACTCTACACTGAACTCCATATAAATCAGCGGACCGGGGAACGCTGTCCCGATAAGGCACCGATCAGATAAGGGATATAGTATACGCCGAGCACTACTGTTTCCCCTTATCGTTCAGTTTTCTCGAGAATTAAAAGACTTTGGCATAGCCCGATTGTTCTTGTTGTTCGTTCCAGTTTTGCGTTGGTTTTCTCTTCTTTTTATTGTTATTAATATTAATATTTAATATTAAAATTCTAGTTGTTGTTTAGAGCAAACATTATGGCTAGGTTCTCCATACAAGGGGGTTAGGTGTTGTGTTTGTGTGTGTTTTTGGGGTGTGTGTTGTGTGTGTTTGTGTGTATATATTAGGCATAATTCATTTTCATTAGCAATTAGACATCATCTGGTTTTGGGGCTCCCAGCGAGCGTACAATGGGAATTAAATAGAGAATAGATTACGTATACGTATAGCTAACCCACACTATCTATGCCAATGTGTGTGTTTGTTGTATATATATATCAGTGTATATATTTTAGGTATATATAGGCGTATATATAGTATAGTTTGTATATTATATTCAATGCAAAGTGGCACTTTGGACGCCTTTTAGCACAGCTAAAATCGACGAAGGAATCCGTCTTTTCTTACTCCCGATCTCTCTCGACTCGACTAACGACTACAACTTACAAGCTAGGGGGTGGTAGGTGTGTGCGGGTGTGTGTGTGTGTGCTGAGGGCTGGCTATATACTTCAAATAAATATTTACAAAGCAAAGGGAGGGGCACACTCTGCTCCACTTATTTCTTATTATTTTTTGAACCCTTTTTTATATAAACAATTTTGGAAAAAAATAAAAAAAAAAGTTTAGAAAAAAAAACATTATGGGCGGTGTATAAATGGGTGTGCGGTGTGTGCGAAAGAAGGTAATATCTAAGCTTCAGATATATATCTGTTATATATATCTTTACTGAGACGACGACGCCGCCGCTGCTGGTTTGCTCTTGGCCACCTGGGGCTTGGCCACCGAGGAGTTGACGTTGGTGGTGTTGCTGCTGCTGCTGCTGGTGGCGAAGGGCGAACAGGTGTCACCACTACTGGTGGCCAGCGTCGACTGCTCCACATTGGTGCCCATCGATGAGTTGATAAAGTTGATGTACTGATGCAGCTTGAGGGCGGCTATCAGGGAGCTCAGATAGTCGTTGATGTTGCCCTTCTGGACCTGCTTGATCTGTCGGGAGACATTTCGATAGACGCGACGCGAGATCTTGTTGGATAGCCGTCCAACCGTCTGGACTGTGTGTAGGACTGGATCCTCGCTGGCGGGAACTGGCACTACAAATTGTACCAAAACAAAGAGAAGGTAAAAAGTTATTATTAGGTAAAGAAGTTTCTTTTTAGGTTTGTTAGTAAGCTTTAAAGTTATTAATAAATTCTGTTAAAGCGAGTGTGAGTGGGTGCTTGGGTGTGTTTTGTGTGTGTGCTTACCATAAACTTGTTGAGTTCCCTATCGATAATGCCTATGATCTCTGGATTTCTTCTAACGTACTCAACAATTTCGGTTATGATTTTCAGGGACATGGACAGAAATACCGTCGAGGCGGCCACTAAGAATCTATCATCAATCTCTTGATCGTGATCCTGGTCGTAGCTCTCCCCAACAACAATAACTAACGAATAGCACGGAAAAGAGATAGATAGAGAGAGAGAGAGAGAGAGAGAGAGATGATTAATTTAGAAAATTAGTCACTGTTTAATTACGGTGTTATGGGAGGCGAGGGACTAGGACCAGGATCGGAGGTAACCCTAAAAACTCGAAATCGAAATCGTAAATATTTCCCACTTTTTGAATCTATTTGGAGATCTTTTTGTTCTTCTTTTTGTTAAGTGTGTTTTGTTCATGCTTGATTAGTGTTCATGCTTTGCTATTTTTAATTTTTATGCTTAGTTCGAGTTAAGACTGTGTGTGTTAGTGGACAAACAAAAGATACGAAACGAAACGAAACGAACGAGCGAGCGAGCGAATCTGATTGGATCGAAGGGGTTTCTTGGAGGAACT
Source organism: Drosophila triauraria (assembly GCA_014170255.2). Classification (NCBI taxonomy): domain Eukaryota; kingdom Metazoa; phylum Arthropoda; class Insecta; order Diptera; family Drosophilidae; genus Drosophila; species Drosophila triauraria. The sequence continues at coordinate 1,063,018 of CM024333.1, read as the reverse complement.
TACTGTCATTTTCAGAACTCTTGCCATTCTGCACGACGGCATTTTGTTTATCATCTGAGAATTAAAAATATTTACGATTTATATTTAGCATTTTGTTTACACACCGCGCAAAAAAAAGAGGGGCAAACAGACTTATGGAAATGGAAGCAAGCCAAGAAATATATATCTTTCCTCAACTTTTAGCCTAAGGAATTGGGTTCCAAGTGCACTTTGCCGAATTATTTAATGAAAAGTTAATAATGAAATAGTTTTACGTCTAAAACCCGAATAACTTCAAGTTATTTAACAATTTACAGACATTACTTTAAATCAATGCAAATTGGAATCAGAAACGGGCATGGATATAATGGAAAACTATCCTAATCCTATTTCCACTCACCATTGTCCTCCTCTACATCGGACTCGCACTTGGGGAAGTAGTACTCGAGCAGGCGCTCGGCCAGGGCTGTGGTGGTGTCCACTCCATTGACAGCCAGGCTGCCGTATTGCGTGGCCAGGACCTCGTTGGCCTTCTGCCAGGCCAGATCCTTGAGCGAGGCAGCCTTCTGCTGGCCAGCGGCCTTGAACTTGACCACACGCTCCAAGTGGGGTTGGACCACATCGATCACCTTGCTCTTGGCCTGATTGTAGATCTCCTGGGGTGTGTCCTTGATAATGGGTGCCTTCACCTCCAGCTTGTCAATGCCCTTGACCAAAGTCTGGTCCACATAGGCGATGGGTCGGTCCAGCTTGGTCACAAATGGAGCGGCTGTCGTCACGGCACGCGTCACACAATCCTCGGCCGCCGTCAGGGCCCATTCAAAGACGCGATTCTTGCCTGGAAAAAACACACAAAAGATAGATTGATTTGTTTGAAAAACTTCTGGAATTGCTGGAATTGTGTTGTTGTAGCTGCCACATGTGACAAAAGCCTCGTCGGGCTGCTTATCAGTGGTTGCAACAAAAAGTAATAATAATAGCGCCTGGCACTTCTCTCACTGATAAGCGAAAACTGCGCAGTTCAGTACAGTTCAGTTCAGGATTGCAAAGGCGCCCCATTCCACCCTCCGCAAGCCCGATCTTTCTCTATCTGTCTGCCCGACGACGACGACTAGTTTAGACCTTTGATAGTTCGTCATTCCTCAAACACACATCGTCCAATGGAAGTGTGTGTGTAAGTGAGTGTGTGCCAGCAGCAGTGGAATATCACAAACAAGTCGAAAGTCCAACCTACAGACGCCAGCGCTAGTGTTGCCAGCTGCTATGAGGCTAGTTTCCAGCTAAGTCGGTGGATTTTCCAAAGTTCAATAATCTTGAAAGTCATCGCAACGACTAGAGGTTATTGGTGAACCAGAAATTCCCTATAAATGTATTTCTATATTATATTTAATAGATTTTAAATCTTTAATGTCTCACAAAAATGTATTCTGAATCCAAATAATAACTCCTACAAATACCAATAAGAATCTTAAACAACAAAAGCACGTAGAAGTTAGGCACTCTTGGCCTCAAAGAAGTTCCTTCATATTTATAATCTTTAAAAGATTAAAATCACATAAAGCTTATATTTCTTCAGAAAACCCCTTAATATTGATAATATTCCATCAAATTTTTGATTAGTTCTCTGCTCGATTTCAGCTTTTCTGTGGTCTCCCCTGGCAATACTGCTCGCCACCAGAGAGTTTTGCCAGTGGCGTGGCCATTGGGTCTGGCTGTGCGTTTTTCTCTTGAAACGAGCCCCCTGTCGCTGTCGGCGCCTCTGCGACTGCAGCCTACGTGCGGTGGTCTCTCTCCCTCCGTCTCTCTTTTCTACTCCCCATCTCCCTAGCTCGCACCACATTTTTCTTTGGCCAAGTTTTTTATTATGTAAATTTCGAACGAACTTTGTACGCCGCGCGTCACGAGGGCAAAGTGCCGGACAAACTCGCTGGCAGCTCTTGTTTTTGTTGTTGTTGGTGCTAGGTCATGGCTGTTGTTGTATTCGCAGAGCTGCCGTGATTTCGATTATTGACCGCTGGCTTGCAATCAATTAACATCAATTGAGCTTAATTCCCGCCCATTGCCGGGCAATTAAATAGAGTTGCCCCCCACAGTTGGGGCTCCGAATTCGAGATTCGAACTCGAGCTCGAAAAGCGAATTAAAATGGCGAAACAACGCAACGGTTTCGGTTTCTGTTTCGTTTTCAGTTTCGGTTTCGATTGCATGCGCTCTGCATTTTGCCATTGCACATTGTTGTTGTGGTTTCCGTTTCGGCCTCTCTTTCGGTTTTTGGTTTTCTGTGCCGTTAGGCGGGGCGCCCCGTTACTCGTCGAGTTCAATGCACTTTTGCGGGGGACCGCGTTTGTCCTCCATTTCAACTCACCTTTTACTTTGCCATAGACATCCTGCGATTTGTCCCACGCCGCATTCACCACGGGCAGCTTGATAATCCGCTCGAGCGACTCCAGGTGGGGCAACAGGTCCTTGGCGTCCTTGGGCTGATCTTCGGCCACGGCTCCGTTGCCGGCTGAACCATTGCCGGTGGCGTGTTTCTGATCTGCACTGGCCATTATTTTTTATGCGTGTTTCGCTGTTTTCACTTTTTCTTTCTTTTCTTTTCGTCGGCTTTCGGGTCTCTTTTCAAGCTCTTTCGCTTGGCACGGCACTTTTCCCCTTGTTTCTTTCACGAATTAAAAAAACCGGCGAATGGGTTAGGCGAAGCAGGGTAGAGTATAGCGGTCAAAAGGAACTGTGGAATACGTGGAGCACTATTCTGTTGGAGCACACGTCTGTTGGGGCATTTGGTTTGGTTTTTAAAAAAAATTTAATTTCCAATTGGCTCGCTTGCAATCGTATTTATAGGCTTCTTGGGTCCACAAGTCCCACATCCCACTTGAGTTCCACAGGTCCCACATAAGATCCACAGCTCTCTCTAAAGCAGAGAGCCAAACAGCCGAAGACTGCCGAATGCGCTCTCTCAAATGCCGAGAGAGATAGTGCAGAGAGATTTGCGAGCTGCGCGGCTGGCTTATTATAAGCGCAGTGGAATCTCTGGAGCAAAAACAGCTAGATTTCGATTGCTAAAAAATATGCTAAATCAATAAAATGTTTTTTTTTAGCAGCTATGTACATGAATTAAAGAAAAAAAATTGCACATATTTTTGCAAATTACTAAAACGCTAAAGAGGCAGCACTGGATAAGCGGCCAGTGTTGGCATTGCTTGCTTGACAAACTGTGCTTTGCTTATACAACAAATTAAACTGGAGTTTATAAGACCCAATTAAAATTAAAACTAATTGCCTTTTTTTTAATATTTATTTTTTATTGCGTTTTTTCTCTAAAAAAAAAAATAGCTTACTTGTCAACACTGTACTGCCAGCGAGAGAACAGATTTCGGACTCTGCGTGAGAAGAGACGCAAAGAATAAATGATAACTGAGTTGTTGTTGTTTTCCTTTTTGGCCTCTTCTAACGTCGAATAAGTGGGCTCAAGAAATGGGGAGCAAAATGCATAGAAAATAAAAATCACTTTGTATGTGCATACATATGTATGTATATACATATGTGCATATGTTTGTATGAATTTCGGCGGAGAACAAACAAATTTATGAACTGTTATTACAAGTGAACGCTCAAGAAATCACTAGAAATGTTGTGTACAGCTCCAGAATCCTAATTATTCACCAAATACACTTATTAACAAGTATTTTTCGATACAATTTTACAAAATATAAACTATTTAATCTTTTTCGAAGTCTCTGACTATAGCAAAAATGGGATTTTTTCTCATTGTAATAGATTACTAATATTTCCCCATTTTTTCTTTAATTTGCTTTGATTTCTAGTTCTTCGCTCTTTCTTTGGTCATTGCCATTCTTCAGCGAAAAAAGTGCGAGGGAGTTGGGTGGTGATAATGAGGGAGTTGGGGGGACAGAGACAGCACCAGTGTTTGCTCGCCATGCTTGACAACTAGATTAATAATACGCAGTCGAGGCGACAAACAAAGTTTAGATTGAAAGTACATTCCAATAGATGTCGGTCTGCATGCAAACATGAGTGTTTGTGCGCTTATCAATGGCCAATGGGCAGCTCCGCCACGCAAATGCTTCGTACGACCTTTGAACCCCCTGCCACCGCATCGATAATACAAATGTACATTGTACGTCGCCACTGCACAGTCACTCTCCTTGCTCTCTGCTCTACGTAATACTCCCCAAATGCTGTGTAATTCGCTTTGCATTCCAAAGTCCGGTGTGTGAGAAAACAAAAACAAATTACCCCCGATCTTAACCCACTTCTTCCCACATCTAGAACCCCTCGAGGGATTTTAATTAAATCTTCTGCAATGCTTTATTATGTATTTGTTGAGATGGGTCCCAGATCTTAACAACATTCCTTCAGGCGTTCAGGAGATATGAAGATGGATGGACTAAGAACCCATAATAACACTTCTCTTCCTTAAAAAATATTTCAAAAACTTATTTCAAACCAAAAATATTTCTAAGAAGTTTTATTATCAAAATGGGTTAATGCCCCTAGGAAATAAGGCGTTCTATAAAGCAATTACTATAATGTCTGTCTGATAAGGCTTAAAAGCGACCAGACGATCGACCATAAATGCGCATATTAACCAGGCCCTCGAGATCGGAGAAGGCTAAACCCGAAGCTCCCCTTTGAGCAGTAATCCAAAGTCCGGCCATGTCGTCACAACGTTGTTTATGTTGTAACCATGAGGTACCTGGTGCCACTGGTATTATTGCTTATCGCCAAACGGTCTGGTACCGGGGGCTCCAATCACCGATATACATATGTATGTAGGCTGTAAATAAACGATGTAAGCGATACCATCAAGCTCCCCCTCCTTTCTTTTTGTTCTCTGGACTTTATGGTTTATAAAGGGGACTTTGAATTCGCGGTATCTCAACGATTTTATAACATCAGGCGAAGGAAATCACTTCAAACAGGTTTGGTAATTTGATTTCGATAACAAATAATAAAGGGCTAAATAAAGCTTGTAATAAAAAAGGGTTTACTACCAAGAAATTTTGAAATTATGACTTCTTATTATCGTATTGCATGAAGAACCTATAATTCTATTTTCTAAAATAGTTCTCCCTCAAAAACCTCATAAGTTTTTCAGTTCTCAACTCATCTCTCATCCGATGATAAATATAAATTATCTCAGATTGTCTTTCGATTTCATCAGGCGACAGAAATCTAATAAAAATTGGAATAATCCGATTAACATGCGGTTCGCACGTAGACAAGAGCCACTATAAAGAGAGAGACTATAGCCAGAGTCGATGGGCCCCACAGGCCCCGTCATGGCATCAGTATATATTAGAGGTCTGCACGAATGCACTCAAAATTTTCGGTTATTTGAGTACAACCAGCTTGAGTCGCAATTCGGCGTGCCAAAACGGTTTCAACAAAGTGAATTGCGCATTGGTTAGCGTTGTATTCGTTGTGTGCGAAATGAGTGAAATTTAAACCAAAGCGGAATGGATAGAATGAGTGAATACAGAGTAAATGTTTCGAGTACTCGAGTGAAATTTTGGCAGTAATTGAAAAATAAAATAAATAAATTACATATATATAATAATTAATCCATGTCTTTCTATTTGTCTATGTCTTGTATTGAAAAGCAAAACAAAAACAAAAACGAAAAAACAAACACGCAATAAATTTGACTTCGCCACTGCGGCGCACAACTAACCGAGTACTCGGTCGCGAAACTCATTCGTGCATTGCTTCGCCGTTCGGATATGGTAAATTTTCTACTCATGCCTTCACCACATTTGCCGAATCCGTTTTACTCAATGTCTCACTCAGTCAGTCAGAACTTTCAGTGAGAGTACCAAATGCTGCTTTGAGTGCATTCATGCAGACCTCTAGTATATATACAAATAAATATATACATATAGCTCGGCGTGTTATCGGGCAGGCAAAAAGAAAATAAAAAAAAAAATGTGTCCGTCCGTCTGTGGGTATTTTCCCGAATGGTCGAGCCTAGAATTCCATTGGATTTTGGACATCGCATCTAGAGAACACTTCTGCAAAGGCCTAGGCATGATCTATATATAGAAGGAGGAAACATTCAGGTAACGATGACATGTAGCCGGACTTTGAATCAGAGGCGTGTGTGAGTCCCTCTGAGTTATACATATAAACCATGTGAAAGGCGAATGAGTCGCTTGCTGATTTTATTTAGTTTTTATTTACTTTTCTTTTTTGGATTGTACAGCGGTGATAAGAGGGTTTGGAATACTTTTTTTTTCATACTCAGCCTCATTCATTTCATGCCTTTGTTTTATAATTGTCGCCAGTTATCGTTATGAGGTATAAGCCTTTAAGCCACTTATTAAACAAAGTTCGCCAAGCCTTATCGCAATCTAGTGACACACGGAGTTCAAATCGCTCTAGAGTCCAATTCAAGAGTTTGATTATAATTCTCAGAATCATTCCATGATAGGCTTGGTCTAGATTCTTGGACAGTTCAATATAATTTCTTTTAGATATGGTTATTTCTAAGCAATACTAGTTTCTTTTCTTTTTCGATTTTTTAGCCTTAAAAGCGTTAACTTTATTTTTTGCACCTTGAACCTGCGTTTCTTGGGTTGAGCCTCATGTAACTTGGCTTTTGAATCATCTAGCCTAGTGAACTTTGGTATAGCTTGTGTCAGATGTAATAACATTGTTATAGATATAGTTTTTATTTCGAAACTCTCAGGGAAGTTACGAAAAAATAGCTTTCCCAAGGTATTTCTACAGAGGTTGTTTATGTATTTACTGGGAATAACTTATTATTAGATGATACAATTTCATAATATTCATTCTCAGGTAACTGGCCTCTAAAACAAGTATCCTTTTGAAATTCGGTAGCCTAGAAAATGTATGCCATTCTATCGAGGAATTAAACAAAAACCAAATATGATAATAATATGACGATGGTACTGGGGGGCATGTCTTGCCTCTGCGAGTACGTGTATTATATCGAATTCGTCATGGGGCAAAACCACAGAGAAGACGGAAGGGAAAGAACCAGAAAGACAGCACACAACAAAAAGTCGTCTGGTTGAGTTTGGACTTTGGACCCCCAACGACTTATGACGCCGACTTGGTCGCTGAGAAAATTCGCTGCCGACGTTGGAGCGTGTGTTGTGTCAAAAACAAAAAAAAGAAAAGAACGCAAACCAGAATCAAATAGAACTCTTTGACTAAATTTAGACGGGACCGGAGAATACGTCATCGCGTGTAGATAAATAAGTACAAGTACAAGTGTTTCTCGCACAATCGGCGGTGCAAAATGGGTGCAAAGCTTGTTTGCTTTCAAAAGTCGTCCGAAACGCGCTGCCCCAAAAATAGGAATATAAGGCAAATTTTGGAAATTCAACAATCGGACCAAATACACTTAAAAAATGCTGCTTAAATTGGTCTTGAATTTAAAAAAACAAATTGATTTTCATATTTTCAGTTAATTTTGATTTAGCAGAGTTGCTCTGATGGGCTTGAGTAATGAAAAGTGACAACTCTGGCTTTTCAGCGATACATTCGAGGTTTTACAGGAGCTTTGGTATCGAATGATGGTCTCACTAATTAATGCCTATATTAAGGCTACACCAGGTCTTTGGACGGCATTAGGGTCCAGGAGTGGCAACCGAACAAGTCGCACTGGTCCTAATCATTATTTTATTTCTTTTATTTATTTAATTATTTTATTTTTTTGAAAAATCTAAAAGTTATTTAACTTTGACGCGTGTTCTTCTCATCTTCCTCCTGTTCTTCCTTGCTTTTGACTTAATTTTTTTTTTAAACTATTATTTTTTATTTGATTTAAACTTGCTTTAAAAATCATATTTATATACATACATGTGTGTAGCAGGATGGTATTATTAATGGTTTTTAAAAAAAAATCTGCGGTTTTTTGTTTCAATTGTTTTAAAATAAATATATTTCCATAATCTGGTATTAATTTTTAAAATCATATACATATATGTACATGTGTGTAGCAGAATGATATTATTAATGGTTTTTAAAAAATCTGCGTTTTTTTGCTTGAATTGTTTTAAAATAAATATATTTCCATAATCTTTTATTAATTTTTAAAATCATATACATATACATGTGTGTAGCAGGATGGTATTATTAATGGTTTTGAAAAAAAATCTGCGTTTTTTTGCTTGAATTGTTTTAAAATAAATACATTTCCATAATTTGGTCTTAATTTTGACAAGGAATTATGCTTGGATTGCTCTAGAAAGTGGAGGCCATGGCTTTTGGTTTTCCAGGTGTTTTTCCAGGATTAAACATGCTATATAGTTATGAGTGGGACTCCATTGTGGCGAGATTTCATCTGATCAGAGCGCTTTCAAATTATTATCGTCTGGCTAAAGCCAATGTCTGTACAGATATACATTTATTTATATGTAGAAATTTATATATGCCTTTATTTGAGTGATTTCTGTGCGTTTCTGTTCACAGACTGCGACTGATAGTGATAATATGTAGTTTCTTGCCCCACGCATTGAAAGCGTGAAATCGCTATCGTTCCTCTTCAGTCTGTCTGCTTCCGCTTCTGTAGCTCCGTCCTTGTCTTAAAGTTTAGAGATAATTTTGGAATTGGAATTTAATGCTAAATGGGGGAAATATACATTTTAATTGGAAAGGTTTCAGTGGCATATTTTTATTATTTTTATTATATTTTTTATTTTAACCAACTTATTTTGTTTATAATAAAATATATTTTTTAACTTTTAATTTAAAGTTCAACGATCGATTCACTGCTTGCGCGCACTGCTTTATGTATGACAGCCAGCAGAGGGCGTATTGTCTACGTAGATCACATTTTAAAAAGTAACAAGCAGTGCATGTATAATTTCTTAAGGGAAACCCCATTAAAACATTAGTTTCCACGGAAACCCTTCAGACCTTTAATTTTCTTAAATTTATTTTGTATGTTAACTAACCAAAAGTTTACTAAAAATAAAACATAATTTAACTTTTAATTGAAAGTTCATCGATCGATGCACTGCTTTATCATGTATGACAGCCAGCAGAGGGCGTTTGTCTACGCAGATCGCATTTTAAAAATTAACTGCACTGCACTGCTTGCAGGTAGAATTTCTGAAAGGAAAACCAATTAAAACATCATTAACTTCTACCCTTCCGACCTAATTATTGCACTAAATATAAATGCCTTATTTATTATGCCTAGAAGGAAATTAATTGCAATTAAAGCCAATATAAACTGTCTATCAGTGACCATCAAAAGGGCGGGGCCCTGTACTAATTCCTATAAACCATTAAATAATAGATATGGCGTTAAAATTAGGTCAGTTCAGGGAACCCGGGCACCTGTTGTTTCCTTAGCGGTTCGGCCAAAGGGCATACTTAGTCGCCTGTAAAAGCTTGACGAGGGACAACATGGAAAACAACAATGGAACAATGGCCGACATGCCTGAGGACTCCCACTCTGGCGTTTCCTCATCAGGATCTGGGTTTTCGCTCAACCTTTTGAGCAAATCGAATCCTGTGTTTGGCTGCTACATGTTCTGGACCAGTCTCCTGATCGTGAAGATGCTGCTTATGTCACTGCTCACGGCCCGTCAGCGGATGAAGACCAAGACCTATGCCAATCCGGAGGACTTGCGCCTGAGTCGCACCACGGAGGTTAAGTTTGGGAATGAGAATGTGGAGCGAGTGCGAAGGTAAGTGAGTTCCTTTGAAGGATTTTTATTTTAATTTAATAAATTCGCTTGCAGGGCCCATCGCAATGATTTGGAGAACGTTTTGCCCTTTATACTGATGTCTTTGCTTTATGTGGCCACCGGACCGCATCCTCTGACCGCCCGTTTGCTCATCCGCATCGGAGCCAGTGCCCGACTGGTGCACACCGTTGTCTACGCTCTGTTCCCGGTGCCGCAGCCGGCTCGGGGATTGGCCTTCTTCACCACCTTGGTCATCACCTGCTTCGAGGCGGGCTATGTGTTTGTTCGCTGTGTGAAATACATTTAAAAAGGGTATTTAAAAGAAAATTAATATGGATTTTATGTAAATATTTAATTTCTATGTTACTTATTTTCAGATAAATTTTTTTAATTATGTAGGAATTTTTTCTGGCACTTATTAGTATAAAATATCCTTTGCTAGTAGATAAAGGAGTAGTTTCCTATAATTGTTTAACATTTTCAAGGAAAGAGTCATATAATTTAATGTAAAAGTTTATAGCCTTTAAGCAAAAGTAGATTAAATTAAGAGATATTTTTATTTTGTGTTAAAATAGGAACTTTTCTCTTACTTATTAGTGTAGAATGTCCTTTATTAACCTATTAACCTTTGCTAGTAGCTATAATAAATAGTTTTATACAATTTGTTATAATTTTCTAAGAAAGATCCATATTATTTATTGTTAAAGTTGATAGTCTTTAAGCAAAAATAGATTAAAATTTTTTTGTACTAATTTAAGTACTTTTTCTCCTACTTATTAGTGTAGAAAATGCTTAAGTTACTTATTAACTCTTGCTAGTAGTTTCACATAATTATTTATAATTTTCGAAGAAAGATCTATATAATTAAATGTGAAAGTTCTTAGCCTTTAAGCAAAAGTAGATTAAAGTAAGAACAAAAGCATAAAATACCCTTTAAAAAGAAGTTAATATTCAAAATAAGAATTTGCAGTTAAAAAATGCTATACTTCATCACATAGGAACTAGTTTCCTGTTTATTTTTTTTTATGCATATATCTTAGATCCGCACCTAGGTTAAATTTAAGTGTTTTAGCTGCTCCATCACTGCACAGCGGCACCAACAATTCGCTTCGACGCAGTTCGTAACCAGTTTGGCCAGCCTCCCCGCATGTTTATGGGCTCCACACGCTGAGCTAGGAGAGCGGCAATCATTAACCAAAGTCAGCTCGAAGCGCAAACACGCACCATGTCCACGATGTCAGCCCCAGCCAGTATGAATGCCAGCCAGACGATGCCGCCACCCAAGGAGATGTTCACCCTGGAGAATCCCGTCTTCTGTTGCTATCTCTTCTGGGCCACGGTGCTGGTGGTGAAGATGCTGCTCATGTCCCTGCTGACGGCCGTGCAGCGTTTCCGGTATAAGGTGGGTCATCGCTGGACCAAAGGTCATCATTACCGCCATTACCATTTCCACAACATTCCATTTACAGCTGCTGGGGCTCGTTCCGCTGGCGGTGCGGCGCAAGGTAAAGCCCAAAAGCCGCAAGTCATCATGATCAACCTGTTTTTTTTGGGTTTAAATAATGTCTGCGTGTGTGTTGTGCTCTTTGTAGATCTTCCCCAACGAGGAGGATCTGTTCTTCAAGAATCTGGAGGTGCAGTTTGATGATCCGCATGTGGAGCGAGTTCGAAGGTGGGTTTCTTTTCACTTTCTTGGTTGCAGTAATCTTTTAACTCTCCTTCAGGGCCCATCGCAATGACATGGAAAACATCCTGCCTTACTTCATCATGTCCTTGATATACGTCAGCACGAATCCGAATGCCGATGTCGCCTGCAATCTGTTCCGCGTGGCTAGCGTTGCCAGGATCATTCACACTCTGGTCTATGCCGTGTATCCAGTGCCGCAGCCCGCGAGGATATTGGCCTTTGCCACCATGATGTGCATCACCTTCTACATGGCAGCCGTGGTCGCCTTGCGCACCTTAAACTTTATCTAAATAATATTACAGGGAGCACCATTGTACCTAGAAACGTAGGCCTTAGGCCATTTTTTCAAATAAATTAATTAAGGCTACAGAGCACCAAAACGAAAGTTGAAATTAATGGAAAGGTCTTCCGATAAGGTCTTAAAAATATCACAAAGAAAGCCTGATAACAAATTGGTTAACTCACGATGATCGGAAACACAAAATCCTCAAGGGTTATACCTTTTAAATATTTAAAACAAACGAACTAGAGAACAAATCGGAACCTTTTCCCGAAAAACAACATTCACGAATCGCCGGGTTTTCAATTAATTTAGTTCTATAATTAGTTTGAGATACAACAGAAACAAAAACAGTTGGGAGGAGGGGCGTGGATGCATTGGATCGAGGGGGGCTCTGGCACTGGGAATACGGATCCTAGTCCGCGTCCAAGTCTACCGATTAGATGTTGAAGCCGGCATCGCGCATGCACTTCTTGTGCGCCTCAATCAGCGTCGAGCAGTTCTCCTCGCCGTTCTCCACAATGCTGGGGAAGATTGGATTGGATTAAATTAGCTCTTCAGTTGCGTCACAACGCCGGTTGGGGGCGAAAAAAAACAAAACACTCACCAGGCGTCACGTGCACGCTTGGTCTCCGGACAAGCGCAGCAAGCCTTGCACTTGGGCTTCTCACTGGTGGCGGCGGCGGCAGTATTGACGGGCTCTGCCGGCGGAATGCTTGGAGCAGCCGCTGCCTGAGCTACTCCGACTCCCTTGGACGTACTGGCTCCCATTGCGTTAGGATGCGGTGGCGTGTGTTCCTGCTGCAAATCAATAAAAGGTAGAGGCGTTACAGTACGCTGTGTACTTTCGCTTTCGTCGGTGTTTGTTTATATAATAAACTCACGTTTCGAGACGGATATTTCACCACAAATCAGTTTATCGGCGCACACACAAAAATGTAAAATTCAAGTTCACTGCGCAGGGTTGTCAAAGGCCTGGAAAATATCGTGATGACTGATGTGGGGGTAGGTATCGGTAAAAACTATCGGTTAATGTTGTCAATAAATATATAGAACGATAAATAATTGTATTTAAAAAATCATTCTTTAAAGAAGAATTACAATTTATTAATATAATTATATAATTAAACATGTAAATGGAAAAACTGTGTATTTCTATATCCTGAAACGATAGTTATCGTGTACAATTTGAAGTACTTGACAGCCCTAGGAAAGAGCATGCTAGAACACAGAGCAGCTGTCATTAATCGATAACCGTAAACAGCAGTGTTGTCAAACAACCAAATGGAATGTCAACAAAGATACTTTTGTTTTTTTATGTCCGTCAAATTAGCGTCGGTGAGTTAGCGTGGAATCGGAACGGTGGGAAATGGAACACAGAGGGGGTTTTTTATTTTTGAATTATTTCGTAAATAAAGCATTTAATCGAACAAACTAAAGTTCCTATTTGTTAAGAATTTAATTTACTAATGTTTTTTATTGGGTTGGGGCGGATTTGGCACCCGCGGGCACCTTAAATATCCATTGGAAAAATCGGGTCCCCACCTTTTTTCAAACTGCTCCCCCCACAGAGGATGAGCCGCAATGCACGGTAAGCCAGGTTTGGGGGCATTTATCAAGTATTACCCCAAAAAGTTTCATCGAAATCCCAACGACAGTTTTTGAGAAAATCGCTCAACAGTGGCCAAGCCTATAGAACCCGTCCATACAAAATCAAGCAGCAAAAATTCAATGTCATAAAACTTCTCTCTCAGAGGATGAGCCAATATGCACGGCTTATAGGCATATTGGGGATCGAATTAAGAATATTTGGTGAAAGTTTCATTAAAATCGTATCGACAGATTTTGAGAAAATCGCTTTACAGTGGGGCGTTGAAAATAGCTGTTAGGGAAGGCGCGAGCTCCGGAGCTGGAACCAGACGAAGTTAGTGGTTCAACCCCCACTGGCAACGCCAGAAGATCGTGCTGGCCTATCGATAGTAATATTTATGTGCTCGCATCTCTAGTTCGCGGTTGTAAGAGCTGTAAAAACATCGATATTCACGTTTTTGTTCACTTACGTCGTAAATCGTCACGTTTTTGTTCACTTACGTCGTAAATCTTCACGTTTTTGTTCACTTACGTCGTAAATCGTCACGTTTTTGTTCACTTACGTCGTAAGTCTTCACGTTTTTGTTCACTTACGTTGTAGATCGTTACGTTTTTGTTCAGGATTTTTTAGGGGATTTCCCCCTCGACTCCTTGAAATTTTTTAGGGCGAAAGCTAAATTCCCATCTGGCAGCACTGTTTTCAAAGAGGAAATCCGGACCGCCTGTGGGCAAGTGAAGTGACTTGGTTGTTTTACATCAAATAGAATCGGAGCATTCTTTCGACAACTGTCCTGTCAGAACTTAGCAGCGTCAATTTTATTCAAAGTAAGTTATTATTATTAGCTTCCGTCTTCCTGTAAATTGTGTGTGTGTGTGTCCAACCTGCACCTGAAAGCTGTGTGCTGCGAGTATGTGAGTGTGTGCATGCGGGTTATATAAGCGAACGGCGACGAGAATCCGAGGGAGCCGGCAAAAACCCGTGTTTCCAGAAGGTTCTATATATTGATTAGTTACAAGTCCTACTAGAGTAAGTGTCTTCTTCATTGGATTAACTGTTTTAAGTCAGTTTTCATAGAAAAGTCTTCAGGAGAGTGGCGAAGAAAGTTACGCAGAGCAGCGCACATGTTTTTTTCGCTCTCTCTTCGTTAGCCGGCAATTTCACTTTTGTCCGCGGCCATTGCATGTGCTCAGGGTCCGATCTAGACGTAGATCCTCCTCTCCTCCTCCTTTCTGTACCCCTAAATTTGTTGATTTCGTAATCAGCCCTCGGATCGGAGTGTATCTATCGCTATAACCATCCACTCTGCTGGTTACATAAATCGTTTCGTTCTTCTGGAATTATCGCTGAGCGGACGATGCTTTGGGTTTTCTTGTTGTTAGGGAGGGGGGCCTGGCCGGGTACAGTGGAGCCTCGCTGGGGTATTACATTTGTAACGGAATAAGCTGCAAATTTAACAAAAAAAAGTTAAAAATTGTATGGGACATAAAAATAAACACCGGCCGCATGTCGTAATCCAACAAAACCAAGAAAAACGTGAACCATTTTCATATATTCTGGCTTTCTTTCATCATCATAAATAAAGATAGTAATAAATAAATATATTTAATACAAGGCACCTAGCTAGAACATAATTAAAATCAATTAACTGCAATTTACTTCACTTCATGAGAAATAAACAGTTATTTTCCAACTTCCGACTTCCTTTAAAAACCAGCTATGTTCCAATTGGAAAGATGTCTTGTTAGAATTGTTTTTTGAGACATTTCCACTTCCTCAGCATTCCTCTTTAAATAGCACTTTTCCACTTTCTTTCTGCATTTTAGCAATCGCATTTCTCCCCAAATAGCATTTTCTCTTCAAAGAAAACAAGATTATTGTAATTTTTAACAATATAAAAATATTAAAAATATTAAAAAACATATCCAAGAGCCAACCTGCACTGTACTTTGACCCTCTGAAAGCGCCGCTTGTGCTTATCACCGTTTAACGAGTAAATAAAGACACGGCAATGAATCTCCGTGCGGGTTGGCTTGGGCGAAGAGCACGTGTTTTGTGTCCCACCCCCCACTAATCCCCCTTTCTCCCCCCTTCTCTCTCCCCCCACAGATGTTCCGTTTGCCAGTTTCGCTTGCTCGCACCTCCATCAGTCGCCAGCTGGCCATGCGCGGCTATGCCAAGGACGTCAAGTTCGGGGCCGAGGTGCGCGCCATGATGCTCCAGGGCGTGGATGTGCTGGCCGACGCCGTGGCCGTGACCATGGGCCCCAAGGGACGCAACGTGATCATCGAGCAGTCGTGGGGCTCGCCCAAGATCACCAAGGACGGCGTCACGGTGGCCAAGTCCATTGAGCTGAAGGACAAATTCCAGAACATTGGCGCCAAGCTGGTGCAGGATGTGGCCAACAACACGAACGAGGAGGCTGGCGATGGCACCACCACTGCCACCGTCCTGGCCCGTGCCATTGCCAAGGAGGGCTTCGAGAAGATCTCGAAGGGTGCCAATCCCGTGGAGATCCGTCGCGGCGTCATGCTTGCCGTGGAAACCGTGAAGGACAACCTCAAGGCCATGTCGCGCACCGTGACCACGCCCGAGGAGATCGCCCAGGTGGCCACCATCTCGGCCAACGGCGACCAGGCCATCGGCAACCTCATCAGCGAGGCCATGAAGAAGGTGGGACGCGACGGCGTCATCACCGTCAAGGACGGCAAGACCCTCAACGACGAGCTGGAGGTGATCGAGGGCATGAAGTTCGATCGCGGCTACATCTCGCCCTACTTCATCAACTCCTCCAAGGGCGCCAAGGTGGAGTTCCAGGACGCCCTGCTCCTCCTCTCCGAGAAGAAGATCTCCTCGGTGCAGAGCATCATTCCCGCCCTGGAGCTGGCCAATGCCCAGCGCAAGCCCCTCGTCATCATCGCCGAGGACATTGACGGCGAGGCCCTGAGCACCCTGGTGGTGAACCGCCTGAAGATCGGCCTGCAGGTGGCCGCCGTCAAGGCCCCTGGCTTTGGCGACAACCGCAAGAGCACCCTCACCGACATGGCCATCGCCTCCGGCGGCATTGTGTTCGGCGACGATGCCGATCTCGTCAAGCTCGAGGACGTCAAGGTCAGCGATCTGGGCCAGGTGGGCGAGGTGGTGATCACCAAGGACGACACCCTGCTGCTGAAGGGCAAGGGCAAGAAGGAGGATGTGTCGCGTCGCGTCGACCAGATCAAGGAGCAGATCAGCGACACCACCTCCGAGTACGAGAAGGAGAAGCTGCAGGAGCGCCTGGCCCGCTTGGCCTCGGGCGTGGCCCTGCTGCGCGTCGGCGGCTCCAGCGAGGTGGAGGTCAACGAGAAGAAGGACCGCGTCCATGATGCCCTCAATGCCACCCGTGCGGCAGTCGAGGAGGGAATCGTTCCCGGAGGCGGCACCGCCCTCCTGCGCTGCATTGAGAAGCTGGATGGCGTCAAGACCACCAACGAGGATCAGGTAAGACGACTCTATCTCCTTACTGAATCGTAATCCTTCACTTGACCCCTCCTCCCCAGAACCTCGGCGTGGAGATTGTCCGTCGCGCCCTGCGCATGCCCTGCATGACCATTGCCAAGAACGCCGGCGTCGATGGCGCCATGGTGGTGGCCAAGGTGGAGACCCAGTCTGGAGACTATGGCTACGATGCCCTCAAGGGCGAGTACGGCAACCTGATCGAGAAGGGCATCATTGATCCCACCAAGGTGGTGCGCACCGCCATCACAGACGCCTCCGGCGTGGCCTCCCTGCTGACCACCGCCGAGGCTGTGGTCACCGAGCTGCCCAAGGAGGATGGCGGCGCCGGCGGCATGCCTGGCATGGGTGGTATGGGCGGCATGGGAGGCATGGGCGGCATGGGTGGCATGATGTAAGCCCGCCAAGCCAAACCCCATCCCCATCACACACAGAGAGTAATGTTTAAGTCATGATGCTTCGCATTTATCCTTTGGCAACGCCCAAGCAGCCTCCTCACCACACACACACCACACACAACCTGGCTGGATGTGGATGCTCGCCGAGACCTTGAAGCGTTCGCTTCCGTGCCAACCGTCGCCGTCGCTTCCATTGTGTGTTTGACGTTTTTTTTTAACTATTCCTTAACTCTATATTTTTTTTACATGTTATATATGTAAAGATACCGTTAGTTGTAAAATATAAAATAAAAACAAAAACAGAAGTTACATATATGAAGAGTTGAGAGCTTTGAGAGTTTTCTTGCGGTTTTAAGGGGTTTACTTTGGAGACTGGAGTGTCGCAGCTCTCTTTATGTAAGTGAAGAGCCTTTGCGAGGTCTATGGGAGAAATACTGTGCGATTAGGCTTACGAAAAACAAAATCTACACGCTTTCAGGACTAGAAAAACAAAATATACACCTAGTTAATCACTAAATACGCGCGCTTAAGATTAAAAAGTAAAATTTACACTCACTAAGCATTAAAAAAGCCAACCTTACACTGTTTGGAGGACAATTCTTGAATTTAAGGATCAAAAGAGCCAAAATTACACAGTTTGGAGGATAGTTCTTGAGTTTAGGGATTAAAAAAGCCAAACTTACACTGTTTGTAGGACAGTTTTCGTATAAAAGATTTAAAAAGGTCAAACTTACATTGTTTCGAGGTAAGTTATTAAATTTAAGAGTTAAAAAAGACAAATTTACACAGTTTGGAGCACAAAAGGACTAGAAAAGGGAAAATTACACAGTTCGGAGGATAGTTCTTGAGTTTAGGGATTAAAAAAGACAAACTTACACTGTTTTGAGGAATTTAAGGATTAAAAATAAGGACAGTTCTTGAGTTTAAGGACTAGAAAAGCCAAACTTTCACTTTTAGGACCCCAAAAGGACTAAAAAAGCCAATATTACACTATTTGAAGGACAATTCTCGAGTTTAAGGATTAAAAAAGCCAAACTTACACAGTTTCGAGGATAGATTTCGTATTTAAGGATAAAAAAGCAAAACTTACACTTTTTGAAGGACAGTTCTCGAAATTAAGGACTAGAAAAGCCGAACTTACACTGTTTTGAAGGACAGTTCTTGAGTTTAAGGATTAGAAAAGCCAAAATTACACTATTTGGCGGATAGTTCTCGGATTTAGGGATTAATAAAGGCAAACTTACACGGTTTGGAGTACAAAAGGATAGAAAAGCCACACTTACACTGTTTGAAGGACAGTTCTTGAGTTTAAGGATTAAAAAAGCCAAACTTACACTGTTTTGATGACAGTTCTTCAGTTCTTGAGTTTAAGGACTACAAAAGCCAAACTTACACTGAGAGAGCTCCAAAGGAAGCCCCAGAAAAGGGAACTCGGATTTAATTGTGCTCAAATTTATATTTGTTTGCATTTGTCGCCTTTTTGTTTTGTTTCTTTCGTTTATTAATTATAAATACACTTAATAAAAAAAAACCTAAATAATGTAACGCTTAGATGTTTAAAAGAAAGAAAAATATGTTGCATATACTCCGCATACGGTTAATGGGGGCCAGGCCGGGCTCCAGCTCCTGCTCCTGCTCCTGCTGATCCTGGCCTGACCTTAACGATTAACGATGATGACACAATGGCAGTACGTATCGTGATCGATGGCGGCGATGCGTCGTCGTCGTCGTCGGCTGCCCGCGCCGTCGACTCCGCCTATGGCTATGACTTGTTGTTGTCCGGCCGGAGGATGAGGAGGTGCTCCTCCTCCTCCTCCGGCTGGTGACTCTCCTCCTAGCACTTGCGCTTGGGCGTGCGCCGCTTGACCCCGCAGTTGTCCACCTTCTTGCTGCCCTTGGCTATGGCCAGCAGCTTCACCAGCTTCTTGTGCGAGTCGCCCACGATCCAGCCGTGCTTCTGGTACGGCTCGTTCTCCTCGAAGTGCTTGCCGGGCGAGGGGGACGCCTGCTCCTCCTCCTCCGGCTCCAGTTCCAGCCGATCCGGCCGTCGCTCGCTGCCCATCGTGTCGCCGCCCGCAGCTGACGTGGCCCCCGACGCCGACGCCGCCGCCTCACCCTCGGCCTCCAGGCGTCCGAACTCGTCGTCGCTGGAGCTGCTCCAGTAGTAGAGCTGCTTCTCGGTGGCCGGACGCTTCCTGCGGGCTGGGGATTGGCGGTTGGTCTGGGATCTCCGCTTGGTCTTCAGGTTCTTGTTGCTGCTGCTGCTGTTGTTGTTGTTGTTCGTCGTGGCGGTGGCCACTGAGCTAGTCCTGGGTTGAAGATGAGGCTGGGCAGGAGCCGGTGGCTGTGATGGGTTGCTCTGGCGGGGTGCCTTCATCCTCTCCAGCTCCTGCGGGGGCGGCGGTTGCTGTTGCTGGAGGATTTCTGGCTCTGCTCGGTTCTTGGGCTGTTGCCTGGAGCTGCGCGTCCTCGTTGGAGGTTCTACTGATTCTGTTTCTGCCTTTTCCAGCTCCTCCTCCTGCTGCTCCTCCTCTAGCTTCTCATTGACGCGCTTCTTCCGGGAGTTCCCCGCCTTGGTGGCCGCTGCCGTGGCTGCCTTGCCCTTTGCCATGGCCTTGGCCTTACCCCTGGCTGGGGGAGCCGCTGAGGGAGCCTCTGGCGGAGGCGGAGCAGGTGCCTGCACTGGCTGGTTACGCTGCCTGGCCCTGGGCTTTGGCTGCTCCACTGGCTCTGGCGGCTGCTGCTTCTTCTCGTTCGCTCGGTTCTTTCTTTTAGGAGTTGCCATCGCTTGCGGCGTCGCCTGAGGCGCCTTCCTGCTCGCTCCGACTGCCGCTGGCTGCACTGCCTCCGGCTGAGAGTTGGCCTCGCTGGTCTTGCGCTTGCGCCTTAGCTCCTGCTGCTCCTTCTGCTCTATCAGGGCTATAATGTCCTTGGTGGAGAGGAACTCCTCGTACTCGTCGGAGCTCCAGGTCTCCACCAGCTTCTTGGGACGATTGGTGGCGCAGCGGCGCTTGGACTTGCGCTGGCCCTCGTCTATGAGCTGCTCGATCTCCTCGTGGCTCATGCCCAGCTCCGACTGCAGCTTGGTGAGGTCCTTGCGGGGCTTGCGACTGGAGGAGGTGGAAGAACCCGAAGGAGAGGCGGCGGCAGTGGGCGTGGGTGTGGCTGGAGGCGGCGCCTGCGTTTTGCCCCCCTTCTTGGCCGCATTCCCTGCCGCCGTCTTGGCCTTTCTGCCCGGGGGAAGGGCACTGGGCGCCGGCATGGCCGCTGGCGCTGCTGGAGCGGCCGGCGCCGCCATGGGCTCCACCTGGTGGTGATGAGGGTGATGGTAATGCTGCTGCTGCTGCTGTGGGTGATGCCTTTCCCAGTTGTCTGGCGGCGGAGCCTCCATTTCCGTGGCCTTGGCCGCCGATCCGCCGCGCAGCTCGTCAAAGATCTGGTCCAGATTCGCCTGGTTCTTGGGCAGCGCCTTGATCTTGGCCAGGCCGGGCACCGCCGCCGTGGCCGCCATCGCCGCCGCCGAGGCCTTGGCGCTGCTCGCGTGCTTGAAGATCCTGCCCATGATCAGGGACTTGTTCTCGAAGGTCTTGGCGGTGGCCCGGCTGGAGCTGCTGCTGCTGCTCCGGCTCCGGTTGGCATTGCCGCCGCCGTTGGCGCTCCTGCTCTGCTCCGCCGACGAGGAGGAGGAGGACGACGAGCTGGAGGTGGACACGGCACGGTTACCGCCGCTGCTTGCTGGCAGGACGACGCGCCCTGCCTCGGCTGCCACTCGGACGGGCGCCTCCGGCTCTGGCTCTGGCTCCACATCCCCGTCGCAGCTCAGGGTCCCGAAGTCGTAGTCGTCGCGATCCGAGTAGCTGGCCGTGGACACGCTGTTGTTGTCCTGCTCCTGGAGCAGGTTCACGCAGGTCTTGGGCTTCTGGAACTGAATGGGCGCCTTCTCCTCCAGGCCTATGTTCTTGAAGGGCCGATCGGGGATGATGATGCGCCCGGAGACGGGCGGCAGGGTGGCCGAACTGGCCGCCGCCTTGATGATGGAGGCATGCATGATGGTCTTCGAGGAGGTGGAGCTCTGCTGCTCCCTCTGCTGCTCCAGGCTTGGCGTGGGCGTCGGCGTCACTGTGGGCGTGGGCGTGCGCTGAATGGCTGAAGGAGGAGGAACTGCTGCCAGCTCTGTTGGAGGAGGCAGATGGTAGTCCCCGCCCGGCTTCTCGCTGCCCAGGGCTATGTCCGCCAGCTCGGTGAGCTTGCACACGCCCCGCCCCGCCTTGGCCAGCTCCAGCATGTCCAGCTGCAGGTTCACGTTCTCGTAGCCCTTCATGGCGGCCTTCGTCTTGAAGCGCGAGGTGGTGGTGGTGGCCGAGAACTGGGAGACGGCCGAGTAGCTGGGCGAGAGTCGGTTGTGGTTGCTGTGGGGAGGAGAAGAGATGAGCTTGGTTCTTAGGGGACTTGGCTTGGACTTACGTGGGCGTGGTGGTGGGCGTCACGGCCGGCGGGTTGCGGAACAGCTGCTGGATCACCGGCTGATGGCACACGGCGGGCGGCGGTATGGGAGCCACCATGGGCTCTGGCGACGGCGAGGCGGGCGGCGGCAGGGAGCCCGAGCGCGAGGGCGACGGCGACGGCGAGGGAGAGGCTGGCGGTGGCAGGGAACGCGTGGGCGAGGGCGAGGGCGAGGGTGAAGGCGAGGCTGGCGGCGGCAGCGGGTGCTTCCTGCCTGCACTCACTATGACCGAGGTGGCGCTGGTTATGCCGCTGCCCGGCTGGCGTGGGGTCTCGGCGCTCTTGAGGATGTTGCAGCACTCGTAGAAGAGCCGCTCGTCGGGATTCAGGTTGAGGCGGGCGGCAGAGGGAGCCGTGGGGCTGTGCTGGTCGAGGTCGTGCAGGCGCAGGCTGGCCTCGGTGATGACATGGTGGACTTGAGAGGCCTCCAGCTGGGCCAGTTCCCGCTCGCGCTCTCTGTCTCTCTGGTGCTGCTCCCTCTCCAGCTGCAGCTCCCTCTGCATCTCCCTTTCCTGCTGGGCCAGCTGCGAGGTAACCATCAGCACCGAGGCCCTCATCTGCTGCGGAGCTGCTGCTGCTGCTGCTGCTGGTGGTGGGGGCTGCTGCTCCTCCTGCTGCTGCTTCTCCTGGTACTCCTGGTACTGCTGCTGCTGCTGCTGCTGCTGCTGCTCCATTAGCCTCAACTCCTCTTCCTGTTCCCGATCCTCCTCCCTTTGCGGACTCGAGGGCGCCGTCTGCGACTGCAGATACTCCTGCGCGGACACCTTGGACACGTGGGCCAGCGTCATGTTGTGCTTGGACAGGGAGGTGGCCGTGAAGAAGGCCTTGCCGCACAGCTTGCAGCCGTACTTCTCGGCGTCCAGTTCGCTGCGCTGCGTCCTTTTTTTAGGACGCCGCGTGAGCAGGACACTGCGTCGCCGCCTCCTTCTCCGTCCGCGTCCTCCCCTTCCCAGATCCTGCGAGTAGCTGGTGTACACACTCATCTCGTCGTCCAGGTCCATGTCCATGACCTCCGTGTTGGTGTTGTCGTCGCACATGGAGCCAAAGTTCGAGTGCTCGTCGTTCAGGTTGGGGGCACTGCGCACGCTCATGGAGGTGGGCGGGCGGTAGTACTTGTCCTGGTCCTGGTCCTGGTCGGGGTCCTCGCCGTCGAACTCGTCGTGGGCGAACTCAAAGTCCTCGTTGGTGGTGGCCGACATGATCTTCTCGTTGACATTCTTGGCTATCTCCGTGAGGTAGTTGTCCTCCTCCTCGGGATTGTCGCCTGGCGGAGGTGGCGGCACTGGCTGTGGCATCTTGGGTGTCTCCTTGACCTCCGTTGGCGGCGGAGGCGCCTCCTTGTGTATGTTCTTGTTGAGCCGCGGATCCCGGCTGAAGGTGGGCGCCGCCGCCGCTGGGGGCTTCTCCTGCTGCTGCTTCCTCTGCTGCTCCCGCTGCTGCTCCCTGGCCACGGCGCTGCTGAGGATGCTGGGCCGAAGAATAGAGCTCACTGGCGGCTGTGTGGGGGTGGCTGGCTCTCGCTGGCTCTCCCTGGCCGCCTCCTTGGCCAGCAGCTGCTTCTCGATGCCTATGGAGAAGGATTCCAGCGAGGACTTGAGCAGGCTGATGTTCTCGTTGGTGGCCTTGCCCCCGGCACCCGCCTTGTCCGCCGCTCCCTTGCCCCTGCGATAGTAGCAGCTCTGGCGGCGCTTGGGTCTGCCTCTGGCCGGCGGTTGCGCCGCCTCGTTCTTGGCCAGCTTGGCGGCGGGTCCCAGGGCCGCATTCCGCTTGGTGCTGGACATGAGGAGCATGCCGGTGAGGAGGAGGTCCTCGCTCTTCTCGTACGCCAGGTTCTCCAGCTTCTTGAGGTTGTCCCGGCGCGCATTGTCGATCTTGAAGCTCTCCAGGAGTTGATCCGCCACAATGGCCGCCAGTTCGTTCTTTCGGCGTCGTCGCTGCTTCTTCTGCTTGACGGGTTCCTGCTGCTCCTGCTGCTCCTCCTCTTTAGAGGCTTTTGGCTCTTCAACAGGCTCTGGGACGACGGCCGCTTTTGCGGCTTCAGCGAGGACAGGCAGCTGCTCTTCTGTTCCTGGCGTTGTCGTGGTTATTGGCTGCTCTGACTGCGCCAGGCTGTGAAATCCCGACGAGGTGTTGTTGTTCAGGTTGCTGCTATGCTCCTCCATCAGCGAGGAGCTGCAGTTGGTCGTCTCCGGCGGCGGCGTGGCCAGGCGGGGAGCCTGGGGCTGGGCAGGGGCCACGGAGATGACGGAGACGGGCACTGGAGCGGGCACAGCCTCCTCCTCTTCCTCCTCCAGCTGCTGAGGTTGAGGCTGAACTATGACAGGCTCGGGTTCTGGCTCTGGCTGCCTCTCTGGCTTGGGTTCAGGCTCAGGCTCCTCTGGCGGCGGCAGAAGCACAGGCTTCTCCAGCAGGACTTCCTTGAGGCCTAGTTCGGGCGGTAGAGGAGCTGCAGTTAGAGCCTGCTCGGGCTGAGGCATGACCTCCATCGGGGGCACTTCTCTCCTGGCATCGCCATTCACTGGCAGAGGCAGGCAGGGCACTGCAGGAGGCATGGCCTCGTCCAGGGCCAGCAAGGCAGCCCGACAGTCGATGGTTCGCGAGCGCATGGAACGCTTCTTGGGCGTGAGGTTCTTGGCGGGCACAGATGCAGGCAAAGGAGCTGGCACAGGAGCCAGAGGAGCCACAGGAGCCAGATGAGCTGCAGGTGGCGCTGGTGGCAGGCCGAACAAGAATCCCGGATTCGCCTGCAGGGGCAGGAGGCAGTTGCCTGGCTTCCCTGCTTCCAGCTCTAGCTCCAGCTTCTTGAGCTTCTCCTTGTCCCGTTCCCTTTGCTTTTCCGCCTCCTTCTCCCGCTCCGCCGCCGCCTCGTCCTCGTCGTCGTCCGGCAGACTCGCCTGGACGGCCATGATGACCGAGTTGATGGCATCGTCGATGTGATTGTTGACCACCTCGTCCATGCGCGCACAGGCCTTGGCCTGGCCCTTGCCGTGCTCCTTCTTGGAGCTAGCCGTGCCTCCCTCCTGCGAGCGCTTCTTGCCCGCAGCCTTGGTGGCGCCGAGCATCAAGGCGGGTGGCGGCGGACCCACCACTGTTACAGGGGCCACGGGCAGAGGTTGCGGGACATTGGAGGCAACGCCCACGGGGTTGGGATTGCGCACTTGGGGTATCTTGAGCAGATCCAGATTCGAGTAGTACTGCGAGGCCACCAGGGGCAGGGATTGAAGCTGTCCGGGAAGAGGCAGAGGCATAGGAGCGGTCGCTGCTGTTGGCGGAGGAGGTGCTTGCTGAGGCGGGGCTCCTCCTGCTCCTGTCACCAGAGGCAGAGGCAGCGGCATGGGCAGCGCTGGCGGCGCTAGCTGCAAGGGCATCGCTGGCGGCACTGGCGAGGACTTTCTCGACGACTTCTTGGACAGATCCAGCGGCAGATCCATGTCCATGTCCACTGCCAGGAGATTGCGCGCCTCAAAGCCGCAGATGGTCTGCCTCCGGGCAGGCATTCCACTGGCCCGGTGCTGGGGCTGCTGCTGATGAAGATGAGGATGGTGCGGCACGAATCCCGGATCAGGCGGCTTCTGGAGCAGCATCCCTCGCTGGCTGGTGAGGTTGAGCGGCTGCTGGGGGTCCATCACGAACATGGCGCTGGGTTGTGGCTGTGCCTGTGCCTGTGGCTGCATCTGCGGCATGTAGAGGGGCAGCTTGGACATCATCTTCACGTTCAGCGGGGGAACGGGAACGGGTACTGGCACGGGCACAGGCAGGGGAGCTGGAGCTGGCATGGCCTGGAGTCCCAGGGGCACCTGCACGAGCACGGGTTGGGGAGGAACAGGCACAGGCAGCTGCTGCGGTGGTGCTGGATACTGCTTGAGGGCGGCCAGCGAGGGCGGTGGCTTGGTGGGTGGGGCAGCCATTTGCTTGGCCGCCGCCTTGGTGGGCGTGCGCCTCGGTGGTGGAGCGGCAATTGGCGGAGGAACAGGAGCTGCAGCGGGTGTCAGAGCTGGTTCTGGAGCAGGTGGCAGTGGGAGGAGGACTGCAGCTGTGGCAGGAACAGGAACAGGCACAGGAAGAGCTGTGGCAACTAGGGCGGCTGGCGGAGTCACAGGAAGCAGGGGAGTAGCTGCCGCTGCTACTGGCAGAGGCGTCACTGCTCCTGTTAGCTGCTGCTGATGCTCCAAGGCAGGCAATGCCTCTATGACAGGCTCTGGAGGGGCATCCACTTTGATTATTCGCCGGGATACGGCCTTTCGTTTGGGGGTTTTGGGCTGCAGCGGCTCCTTCTCCAGCTCCTTCTCCTTTTCCTTTTCCTTCTCCTTCTCCTGAGCAGCAGCCAAAGGCTCCGGCTGCTTCTCCTGCTCTATCATTTCCTTCTCCTTTTCCTTCTCCTTCTCCCTTTCCTTCTGCGGCTGCACCTGCTCCGTCTTGAGCTTCTCCTCCAGCTTGCCCGTGAGCATGGCTATGCAGTCGCTGATCCTCTTGCTCCTCTTCACACTCGAGTTGGGCGTGGCCGGCGGCAGGCGGCTGTTGGGGCCGAAAGGCGGTGCCACGGCCGCTGCTGGCGGGGACTTGGTGGCCGGAGCTGGGGTGGTGGGCGGTGTGGGCATCAGTTGCTTGCTGCTGGGCGTGGGCGAGGCGGGCTCCGAGCTGGGAACGGCAGCAACGGCAGCTGCCTCCGGAGGAGGTGGCAGAGGGAGCGAGGGCAACTCCAGGCGCAGCGCTGGCTTTTCCTCAGCGGGAGATCGTGACTTGGCAGTGACTGTGGGGGCTGGGGGCTTGGCCTGCTCCGACAGGGGCTCCGCAGGCGCTGCTGGCGGGGATTTGACTCTGTCCAGCTTGGCCTTCTGCTGCTGCTGCTTCTGCTTGCGGCGGCTGCGCTGCTGCTGGGCGGCCACAGCCGAGGCCGAGGAGGCAGTGGCCATCACAGAGGACCTGGAGCGAGAGCGCGTGGAGCGCAGCAGGTGCTGGTTGTAGATCCGCTTGGTGCTGCTGCGCTGCTGCTTGGACTTGGCCAGGGACTTGGCCATGGACTTGGCCTTGGCCTTGTTCTTGGCCTTGCGCTTGGCCTTGTTGTCCACGGGGAAGATCTTCTTGCAGACGCGCTTGGCGGGCAGGTTCTCCAGCATCTTGCGAATGGATTCGGCTGCGGGAGGAGAAGGGGAAGTCATTAGGGGAGTCGTTAGGTGCATTTTTAGGGGAGACTCACCATCGCTGGGCCTTTGGCGGGGCGAGTTCTTCATTTTCGACGAGCTGCAGCCGCTCTCCTCGCCATCGCCTGGGTCCGGGTCGCCCTCGTGCTCGCCCTCCGCTTCCGCCTCGGCCTCGGCCTCGTCCACCTCCTGCTTCTCCTTCTTGCGCTGCTTGAGGGGCTTCTTGGAGAAGCCGCGACGCTTCTTGGTGCCGCAGTAGTAGCGATACTTGCGCTTCTTGGCCAGCGACCACACGTAGTCGCCGGAGCAGTCCAGCATGTGGCGGTAGAGATCCATGAGGCCGCTGCACTTGCGTCCGCACTTGGTGCAGCTGGAGGGGGCGGACGAGGAGGAGGAGCAGGCCGAGGAGGAGGCCGACAGCGAGGTGGTGGTCGTGGCCGCCGAGGAGGAGGAGGTGGAGGCGGAGGAGATGCAGGTGGACATCAGCGTGGAGGCAGACGAGGAGCTGGGCGAGCAGGAGGAGGACGAGGTGGCCGCCGGCGAGGGTTGCTGCTGCTCCAGCGTGGGCGTGGACACCTCGTAGGAGGAGCGCGAGGAGGCGGACGACCTGGTCTCCTCCTCCGGCTGCACGCGCTGCTCCTGCTCCTGCTTGGGCGGAGCTGCTATCTGCGGCCAGCGGACAGCGCAGTTGCTGGCGGCGGCAAAGCGTCCCAGCGCCCGCTTGGGGATGAAGAGGTGGCGCAGCAGGTTGCCCGCTAGGAGCTCCCGGCCCACCACCTCGTAGTGGGTGGCGTAGATGTGCGAGTGCCGGAAGGTCTTGTGCTCCTCCAGCGACTTGCGCTGGTCGAACTTGGCGCCGCAGCAGATGCACAGGTAGAGCCGCGGGCGCGCCCACTCGCCACTGAGGACGAGGGCTCCTCTCCTGCTCCTCAGGCGCTCCCGTTCCCGCTCTCTCTCCCTCTCCTGATCCCTTTCTCGCTGCCTCTCCGTGCGCGGCTGCAGCTGCAGCAGGGAGAGGAAGCTCTCGTCGGCAAAGCTCTGGGAGGTAAGGAGATCCGGCGAGTCCAGCGGCTCCTCATCGCCTTCGTCCTGCTCGCACTTGATCACCGCCTGCTCGTTCTGCTCCAGGATGATGTGCGGCAGCAGGCGGTGGTCCAGGATGAGATTTAGCTGCTCCAGGAGGCGACGCTGCTCCTGGTTTTGATTCTGCTGCTCGTGCTCCGAGAGATCGTGCTTCTGGCGCATCGTCAGCTGCGTCCACATGTCCAGCTTGGAGAGATCGCGCAGGCCCAGGCCCAGGCTGGGCGGCTTCAGCTTCTTCACCAGCCGCCCGCCCTCGTTGATCAGCGTGAACTTCTTCACGTAGTCCCACTTCCACTTCCAGCTGTGCTTCGTGTGCGGTCTCCGCCGGAACTTGGCCAGCGGCAGCAGCTCCCCAGGGCCGCCGAACTGCTCGGCGGTTAACAAAGTGGGATAGGAGGCGCCGCCGGGGCTGAGCTGGCTGGGACCATGCAGCATGATGAGCTCTGTTCCTCTTCCTGATCCTGTTGTGGTTGCTGGGGAGCTGAGAAGCCTTCCGTCCAGGTGATTCTGTAGGTTGTGGCGCACATTGAGCACCACGTCCTTGTAGAAGTTGTCATCGAAAACGGAGCTGGCGGCTGCTGCAGCGGCTGAGGCGACAGCGGCAGCGGAGGAGGCGGTGGCGTTCAAGCAGGCTGAGCTGGCGGGCAGCCGGAACACTGCGTCCGCATTGACTGTGTCCTGTGATGGGTGATTGCCAGCCGGAGCTGGCTGCTGCTGGAGTTGCTGCTGCTGGCGCTGGGCCGCCGCCCGGCTGCTGCTCCTCGACTTGCTGACTTGGGGCGGCGGCTCCTCCTCCTTGCGCTGACTGCGATTCCGATGGCTGGGCAGCCGGTTCTGGGTGAGGCCCAGGCGAAAGAGGACCGGCTCATCGGCGCCCATCAGGCCAGGCTTGGCTTCCTCTGGAGGAGCTATGGGTTGATGCTGCTGCCGCTGGTGCCCCGCCAGCTGGTCGGCGTCCGGGAAGCGCAGGCGACACTGCCGGCAGCCAAAGTACTTGTCCGCATGCTGCTCGCTCAGGTGCTGGAACAGCTGCTCCAGATGCTTGGCCGGCAGGCAGATCTGCGGCGGCGGCGTGGCCTGATGGCGCTTGCCCGAGGCCTGCTGGCCGCACAGGTGGCACAGGTGGCAGCCGGGGAAGCCGCCAACGGCGGACTGGGCATTGGAGCTGGTGGAGCGACCGCTGCAGCGCCGCTCCTGGCGCTCCGTATGGAACTTGTCCACATGCTTGGCCTGCAGCTTGCCGGAGGTGAACTTTCTATCACAGTACAGACACAGGACCTTGGAGTGGCCCCCGGCGCTGAGGGCGGAGGCTTCCTCGCGCTCCCGCTCCCGCTCCCTCTCCAGGCGCTCTCGTTCCCGCTCCCGCTCTTCGGTTAGCTGCTGCAGCTTCTCCATGAGCCGGGGCAGCCTCTCCAGGGGCAGGCTGCAGATCAGCGAGAGGGGCTCCCGTCGTTGTTGTTGTTGTTGGTGTTGTTGCTGCGAGTTCTGGTCCTCCGACGAACGCTGCTCCTCCGTCGTCGCTGGCACCTCCTCCTGCCGCGGCTGACGCTTCTTGCGGGGAGTGGCGGGCGCGGGCGCCGCCGTTGCCGTTGGTCCAATTGGATTCTTGCCGTTGACCTGCTGCTGCTCCTCCGAGAGCTTGAAGCCACGGCGCAGGCCGAAGCGCCCCATGGTCTTCATGTGGAGGCCACTGGGTCAATCGGTTCGTTGCTTCTTCGGTTCGTCCGCGTCCTGGGTTGTCCTGCAAAGCAAGCAAAGGCGGAATTAAAGGCCACTCACTCGCTGCATATATTTTTCTGTTCTTTTCGCTTTTCTTTTTGTTGACAAATAGAAGGGCAAGAAGAAGAGCTTGCCGAAGAGGAAGATGTGAGGAAGAAGCAGCAGAGGCAGCAGCGAAAAGAAAAAAACAAAAACTACTCTCACACACACACACATGCACGCTTATACAGAGAGAAAAACTCTGCCAGAGTTTGTACACACACACAGACGCGGGCGACACACACACACACACCTGCCTTTTTGGCTCAATAGGAAATTATACAATAAACATTTTCGACTGCTGCTCTTTTATCTGTTATCTCCGCTTAATCGTTTGTTGTTGTTATTGCTGCTGCTGCCTCCGTTGTTGTTGTTGTTGTTTCACGGCACTGCATTTTACCCCGTTTCGCTTTTCTTGGCTTTTTCGCTTGGCGCAGCAGGCACAGGCAGAGGCACACACCACTCTGAGAAAATCACCCGCACTGCACTCAGTTTTCTGTGTCGTGTGGTTGTTGGTGGAGTATTGCACTTTTCTGGGTCGGAAAGGAGTCGTCGCCTGGCCCTGCGCTCCGTTCCGGATGCTTTCTCCGTCAACGGGTCGCACGCGAAAAACCGCACAGCATTTCTAATTCATTTTATTTACTATGCGCGTTGTATTTTTTTCCACCCTAACAACTGCGTTAGGAGGTATCTAACGTTTAGCCCAAATCGATGCGTGCGTGCGGTGCGGCAGGGGGGCGGGGGGGCTACGTTGGGCAGTGTGGCCAGACCGAGGGCTAGAGGAAAATACCACATCAAAATACAAATATGTGTATAATGGGGTTTTTAGGGGTCTAGTAAACAAACACAACTGGAGTTTAAAAAAACTAATTTTTGTTCTCTTGCACTTTATTCACTTTAATATTTATAATTAAGAGTGGGAGCGTCATACTTCAAAAGCCGATCATTGAAACAGGATTTTAAACTAGAGTTTTCATCACTTGATCGAGCAGAGACGAATATAAAAATCGATATTTAATATTCAGTGCAAAATGTATTATTTAAATAATAATTATTATTATTATTATTATATTTTATTTTTAATTATTGTTCACAAATTAAATTACACAAGGGAAGAGGAAGAAGAAGAAAGAGGTGTCCCTCATCAGTATTTAGGGCAGTTACCACTTGCTGACAGCTAGAAGCCGTTGGGAATTATAGTGCATAGGAAGTTGTAAGTGCGCCTATACTGCAGAGGAGAGTGGGAGAGGAGAGAGAAATAGGAGAAAGAAAGAGAAAAGAGGCAGAAGAGTGAGGAAGAGGTGCTCCCTTGAAGTATTCACCGTGGTTATCACTCATTGTCAGCTAGAGCCCGTTGGGAATTACAGTACAACGCAAGTGCGCCCATACCACAGAGGCCTCTCTATATGATTCAGCTCATGATACATTTTCAGCTTTCGCGTTCTCTGCTCTCTGAGAGACATGCTAGAAAAGGAAAGACCGATCGGCAAGATTTTCAAAATATATAAATACATATTTAAATATGGTGTGTAAATGTTACTAATATTGAAAATACATATATTTGGTGTCAGAAAAGTCCCATTTAGTGCTTTACAAATATAATCCCACTGCAGGGATATATTCTAATTGGCGCTCCACTCATTAACCGGGATTTTTAGTGTGTACACACTTTTGGTGGACCGAGTGTGACCAGTTATTGTCCGCGCTTCGTCTACAAACTATCGATAGTGCAAACATTGATGTGTTTAAACATCGAGGTATCTCTGAAAACAACTATTTTTTATTACTTAAAAATGCAAGTTTCCTTTTATATTTACTCAACTTATTTTAAGCTTTGAACATCTATTAAAAAGAAATACAAATCGACTACCAGGCTAGTGTGGCTTTCTTTTTTAAAACATCGATATAAAAAATCGATCTATCGATACCAACATCGATGTTTTCGCTGCTCTTCTAGTTGTTTTTGACGAGTCATTTCTTCTTGCCGCCGCAAATTATAACAAAAAGAAGGAATATTCACTGCTAGACGGGAAGAATGCCGTACAACATGGACATATTGATGCCGGAGAAGGTACTTGATCTTGGTTGACAG
Source organism: Drosophila triauraria (assembly GCA_014170255.2). Classification (NCBI taxonomy): domain Eukaryota; kingdom Metazoa; phylum Arthropoda; class Insecta; order Diptera; family Drosophilidae; genus Drosophila; species Drosophila triauraria. Next base: position 1,031,327 of record CM024333.1, on the reverse strand, counting down.
TCATGGGACACAATAATATCGCCTACTTCTCCTTTCCCAGCAGGACGAGCTGTCCGACCTGAAGCTGAAGGATGCCCACAGTTCCCTCGACGAGCTGGACATCGACGATCTCTACGTGCGCTACAAGGTAAGAAGGCTGTGAAAAGGCTGCCCATCCAAAAGCTGGCTAATTTTAGGCAAATTCTCCGACAGAAACTGCAAAAGACGCTCGAGTTCATCGAAGTGCAGGAGGAGTACATCAAGGATGAGCAGCGCAACCTGAAGAAGGAGTACCTGCACGCCCAGGAGGAGGTGAAGCGCATCCAGTCTGTGCCGCTGGTGATCGGCCAGTTCCTGGAGGCCGTCGACCAGAACACGGGCATTGTGGGCTCCACCACGGGCTCCAACTACTACGTGCGCATCTTGTCCACCATCGATCGCGAGCTGCTGAAGCCCTCGGCCTCGGTGGCCCTGCACAAGCACAGCAACGCCCTGGTGGACGTGCTGCCGCCCGAGGCGGACAGCTCCATCTCGATGCTGCAGCCAGATGAGAAGCCAGACGTCAGCTACGCCGACATCGGCGGCATGGACATGCAGAAGCAGGAGATTCGCGAGGCAGTAGAGCTGCCGCTGACCCACTTCGAGCTGTACAAGCAGATTGGCATTGACCCTCCCCGTGGCGTCCTGATGTACGGCCCGCCCGGTTGCGGCAAGACGATGCTGGCCAAGGCCGTGGCCCACCACACCACCGCCTCGTTCATCCGCGTCGTGGGCTCCGAGTTCGTGCAGAAGTACCTGGGCGAGGGGCCGCGCATGGTGCGCGACGTCTTCCGCCTGGCCAAGGAGAACGCCCCGGCCATCATCTTCATCGACGAGATCGATGCTATTGCCACCAAGCGCTTCGACGCGCAGACGGGCGCCGATCGCGAGGTGCAGCGCATCCTGCTCGAGCTGCTCAACCAGATGGACGGCTTCGACCAGACCACCAATGTCAAGGTGATAATGGCCACCAACAGGGCGGACACCCTGGATCCGGCCCTGCTGCGTCCGGGTCGCTTGGACCGAAAGATTGAGTTCCCGCTGCCCGATCGCCGACAGAAGCGTCTGGTCTTCTCCACCATCACGTCCAAGATGAACCTCAGCGAGGACGTGGACCTCGAGGAGTTTGTGGCGCGCCCAGACAAGATCTCGGGCGCCGACATCAACGCCATCTGCCAGGAGGCGGGCATGCATGCAGTGCGCGAGAATCGCTACATTGTGCTGGCCAAGGACTTCGAGAAGGGCTACAAGAACAACATCAAGAAGGACGAGCAGGAGCACGAGTTCTACAAATAGATTAAGCCTTCACATACATATATTTCCCTCCCTTTCGCCGCCTATGGATTAATACCATTAATAAAAGTAACTAACTCGTATCGTACTCGTACTTGTCCCTTATATCCTTATCCCTATCCTGCCCAGTGGCAAACCAAGGCGCTTATCCAACAAACAAAATAGAAAAAAGCAATATATTTCGGTGTCAAAGGGAGATACAAAAAAACAAGGAGCACTAGCTTAGGGAGGCGGCTACTTCATCAGCGAGTTGACCACGGCGTTCACGTTGATGGCCTTGAGGTCCGCGTACGTCTGGCCCGTGCCGACGAACACGATCGGCTGGCCGGTGATGTAGGTCATGGAGATGGCGGCCCCGACCTTGTCGTCGATGGTGTCGAACTTGGTTAAAACAATGCCGTCGATGATGTGCGGGTTCTCGTTGGAGGAGTAGTCGGCCAGCGACTGATTGAACTTGACCAGCTGGTCCACGGCCTCGTTGCCCACCAGGGCCTCGCCCACGAAGAGCACCAGGTCGGGGTTGTTGACCTTGATCAGCTTGGACAGGGAGCGCATGAGGGGCTCATTGTCCTGCATGCGGCCGGCGGTGTCCACCAGCACCACATCCACGCGCGTATCGTTGGCGAACTTGATGGCCTCCATGGCAATGCCGGCGGCATCCTTGCCATAGCCCTTCTCGTACAGCTGGACCATGGTGCGGCCGTCGTGCTTGGTCGCCGGATGCAGGGCGTTCAGATGGCGGGTGTGGGTGCGCAGCTGCTCCACGGCACCGGCGCGGAACGTGTCGCAGGCGGCGATCAGCACATTGAAGTCGTTCTCGATCAGCCAGAAGCAGATCTTGGCCAGGTTGGTGGACTTGCCCACGCCATTGACGCCGCAGAAGATGATTGTGTAGGGACGGCCATTGCGCTTCGACTCGAGGGCGTCGCGGATGATGTCGATGCGCCGCTTGGGCGACAGGATCCGCACCAGCGACTGTGTCAGCGCCTCCTTCACCTGGCTGGCGATGCTGTCGAAGGTGCCCATCTGCTTGCCCTCCAGGCTGGTGGCCACCGAGTCGCACAGCTTGACCGCTATCTCGGAGGCCACGTTCTTCGATATCAGGTGGTCCCGCATCTTCTCCAGCGCCGGCTGCAGGTCGGCCAGAGACATGGTCTTGGCGCCGACGATGCCCTTGAAGTAGGACAGCAGACCGCCGCGTTTGCTGGCCCTCGACTGCACCTGCTGCTCGGCCTCGTCGTCGTCGCCACTGGACTCCGCCTCGCGGTCATCCTCGTCCTCGCTCTCCACATCCAAGTCGGGGATTACGCCCTGCATCGTCCCCACCAGCTGCTCCCCATGAGTAAATACGAATTAGTAACGAAATGGCAGCTGTGGCAGCTCCTCTACTCACCTCACTGTTGATGTTCTGGTACTGCACATCCTCGGGCGCATCCTTGGAGCGGTCCAGCAGCACGGCGTCCTTGGAGCTGCCGCCCAGATCCCAGACGCGCGGCTTCTTGCCCGCCTTCTCGGAGGCTGACGGCTTGCTGGGCTTGGTGTCGACCGGCGAGGTCTTCTTAGCGGTGGTCCCGAGCTTCTCGCGCATCTTGCGGCGATTCTCCGCTATGATGTCCTCCTTGGAGCGCGGCGGAGAGGACGTCGGCGACTTGGACGGCGGCGGGCTCTCCTGGATATTCACACGCTTCTCGGCGGGCTTCTTGTCGTCCTGCATCATCGAGGCGACGGTCTTCTTGGACTTCTGCGACTCGTTGTAGGAGCGCATCGCCTTCGGGGCCTTCACCTGCTTGGCGGAGGCCTCCTCGGCGGCGCTTAGAACGCGCCGATACTCCCGATCAAAGTCGTACTCCTCGCCCAGACGCTCCGCGGACGGAATGCTGCCGAACTTCTCCTTGAAGGCCAGCTGCATGTCCGCCAGGAAGCCGTCCAAGTAGCTCAGCTTGATCACCTTCTGGAACACAGCCGCGTAGACCAGGTCCAGCTCATTGTCCAGCTTGAACTGCACGGCCAGGTGGTCCTCCTCAAAGTACTTGGCCTCCGTGTTGCGCTCCTGCCACCCAAAGACACCAGTTTCACCAATTTATAGCTTACAACAGGCCAGAGACTCACCTCCAGGATGACGCCACGTATCAGGCTGTTGATGCAGGAGGCGAAGCTGCTGCCCGACGCGTTCGAGTTCCACAGCACGACGCCGCCCTTCGTGAATATCACCACAAAGTCCAACATTTTAGCTACCGATCCAGCAATACGACTCGAATGTTTCCACGCTCTAGCATTGCAAGGCAAAACCGAAAGCAAAAGCAAAAGCGTTCCACGTCACTTGCCTGCCAGTGTGACCGCAGCGGCGTGGCCCCATAATCCACAGCCAGAGGCGTAGCTAAGGGGGGTTCTGGATAACGGTATTGTCCCCAGTAATTAAGCTTAAAATAAATATTTAAATATTCCTTTTAACCAATTCTCAATAGGAACTATTCCTTTTATTAGTCACAATCACTCCGAATTGGTCGCAGATCCAAAGATTAGGTAAACAAATAGTCTGCATTATTTCAACGAGTAACGGGCAACGGAAATATGCAGCTCTCTTAAATCAGATCTTTGGGTCCATTGGGACCCGGGACAAACGGGAGCCGGCGGGCGTACTCGTACACCTTCGGGTGGGAGTCGTATATCGAGAAGTGGATCTGCGTGCGGCTGCGCACCAACTGGGGCGGCTTGGGCTCCTCCTCCTCCTCCGGCGGCGGTCCACCCTGAGCAGCCAGTCGCTGCAGCCGGATCTCCTTCACCTCGGCTATTAGGATCGCCATCTGGTCAGCCTCCTCCTGCAGCTTAAGGGCGTACCGCTCGCCAGCTGGCGGCAGGTACGGGAACTCCGGCTGCTCTGGCTCCTCCTCGAGAGGTTCCTCATCCTTTAGCGGTTTCTGGCCCTCATCCTTCAGCAGTTCCTGGCCCTCATCCTTAACTAGTTCCTGGCCCTCATCCTTCAGCAGTTCCTGGCCCTCATCCTTCAGCATTTCCTGGCTCTCCCCCTGTAGGTTTAAGATCTTTTGACGCTTGGCTCCCTCTTCCTTCAGCGCGTCTGCCTTCCCTTTGCCCAGCTGTCGCCTACGGTCAGGTATCTCCTGGTTGTCCAGCGCCACAAAGAGTCCCTGGTCCACGGGCTGGGCAGGGGCATTATCATTGCTACTGGCACTGGACCCACCATCATCATCATCCTCCTCGTCGAGGGACACGTAGAAAGTTTCGTAATTGCGATCACCACGGTTCTTGTTAGTTTTCGGGCGCCTCACTGGATACGGAGGCTGCAACCACTCCCGGACAGGTCTGGCTGTCTTCTGACCCGCTGAAGGCGGCGGCTGCTTGGCATAGACATCGTAGTTCTTGACGATCTTGGGCTTGTTGCAATTCCAAACGCGAGGCGGCGTAGCCTGTCTAGCTTGGTTAGACGGGGCACCGGCGGCTTCTGCTGCTCCTGCGCCTGCTCCCTTCCCAGCTCCGACTGGGCCAGACTTTTGGTTGTAGATGGAAGCCAGGGCACGCCCACTGGTGTGCCGGGTGGCTGTCGGCTCCGGGCGACGATCCATGCGGCCGTCACGTGTATGGGGCGTGACGTCCGAGTCGCGGCTCTTCTTGTTCTCAGATTTGGGCATCTTGTGTTTCGTGTGAAATATTTTTTTGAAAAATGAAAAATTCTGGGAACTGGGCTGGAGCTATGTGCTCTGAACCTGGATCTGGAGTTGACTGAGCTGAACAAGGGCGGAGATGGCTAAAGCCAAAGGAAACTAAAGGCAAGGCCTACTTGCTAGAGGTTCGATCGATCGCCAGGCTAACTAGATCGAAATTTCTAACATTTTCTCGTGACTAAAACTTATTTTAAGCTGATAAGAAACAAATTAAATACAAATTAATAATAAGCAATTATATCAGCAAAATGTCTTAACGAAATAATTATAACTATAGACTTTATTTCAGGGGCTATACTATATATGTATATACTATAGTGCAACACATGAAATAATACCCTTGTACCCCATGAGTAATGGGTATAAAAATAGCCAATTTTCGAAAAAGATTTAAAAATAAAGTACGCGGTAGAATGTTTTAAACTTTTTGGACATAATAGGGCATATCTTCAGCTATATTTTAAGATTTTCTTTTTCACAAAAATATAGATTAATAACGGTATAGTACGCAGTTTCCGGAAGTGCCAAAAAAAAAGGTACCCCAACTGCTGGCACGATTTCGGCCAAATAAATAGCGGGAATCAAAGAAATTCAAATGGATATTAAAGTAGATAAGATTTCCTATACAATGACCTACGGATATTTGAAAAAATATCCAAAATTAACAAAATGGCGGAGTTTTGAAAAACACAGTTCGTTTTTGCGGTAAAATTTGTTTTTTTTTTTTAATTAACAATTTTCATCCAATTAAAAACTTCGCAGGTCATTGTATAGAGAAATATATTCAAGATACCCAGTTAAGAATATGAAAGCGATAGGTCCAATTGTTGTTGAGTTCTGATGCCAGCAGTTTTGAAAAATGTCGTTTCGAGAAAAACCCGTTTAAAATTTCCTTATGCCGTATCCGTATCCCTCCTGTGGGCGATCGCTCTTAAAAAAGCTGCTATTCAAAAACTATTCAAGGTAAGACATTGCCACTTTCACAGGATATTGTTGATAATATAAACAATCGAAAAGAAAAACAAGTGAGAAAGCTACAGTCGAGTGCGACCGACTGTGAAATACCCGGTACCCAAAGTATTGTGCGTGAAATTAAATAGCACACGGACATGGGAAAAACAAATAAAGACAAATTTTGCCAAAAACATGTTGAGCAAAGTTTAAAAGAGACAAATTCTGCAGCTGTACGCAGCTGCATTACCGAATTAATACTGCGCCCAAAAGCACGCAACACTTTTTTTCGCTACTGCCGTTGTGGCTCAAGACGAGAAGAAACTTAATTGTTTAATAACTTCCATGTTTATCATTTGATTTTACTCAAATTTTCAGAAAACGTCCGCAAATGCCTACTTATTTATTTTATTTATTTTCTTTAAGCCAAAAATTACGACTATAGCTTATATAAAACTTTTTACGATTTTCGGGGGCGGAAGTGGGCGTGGCCAAATTTTAAAGCAAACTTGATCTGCGTGCAACAGATTCCAATGTTGTCACCAAATTTGGTAACTCTAGCTCTTATAGTCTCTGACATCTGTTGTTTCACACGGACGGACGGACGGACGGACAGACGGACATGGCTAGATCGACTCGGCTAGTAACGCTGATCAAGAAAATATATTTATACTTTATGGGGTCGGAGAGGAATCCTCCTGCCTGTTACATACATTCTCGGTTGGATTCAGATCCGCAGAAACAGTATATGATTATTACAAAAAACTTGCCTAAATGTAAAATAAAAAGGACCAACGGGAAATTTTTTTAAATCAAAAAGGGAAATCCAAAAATTTGTTTAAATTCACTTGGGAGGGAAAACCGGAACAGGCCTGAAATTAAATAATAAGTAACTATAAGAGCAGAATTTTTTTTTCGAAAAATATATAGCTATTAACTGTATTTAAACTAAAAGGCTTTAGTTGCGCTTGCTAGCATTAATTTATGGATTTTGTATGGGATGAATGCACTATGGCGCACAATGGCAAGGTACAGTTTCTCCCAAAAATAAAACGCATAACTCTGTTTTTTTTTTACACATCTTTAATGTTAAATTTAGTTGTGTATGTTCACTTTTATTACAATATAAATTATTATTTATATTTAATAATACATTATTAGAGTCCAAGTCCTAACACTTCTTTTATACCGCATAATATCGAAGCACTCGTATTCAGTTTTTCAGTTTTTTTTCCCATATTAACATTGTTTTAAAAACTCGCATTTGGTGGATTAAAAAATTGTTATCTCTGGGGGAGAGGGAATATATATTAATATTTATAGTGCTCTGGCGCAAGGCAATAACAAAATAATTAAACGCCCGGAGATATTGGATAAGTCCTAAACCTTAGGAGAAGCACGTTGTGTGTGTGGAGCTGAGTATGTTTTCGTTAAGGCTAAGCTAGGTTACTGATCAGTGTGTGTTCCTTAGAGCGGTGTGTGTGGGTGGAAATCTGTGATTTGGTTAGGTTTCGTTTCGATTCGCTTTCGATACAGGTTTTAGTCGTGTAAACATACGTCATTAAATATATATATATATGTATATAATAAATATTAGTACAAAATGAAATGCAAATCATATCGTATTAAATTCTCATCTTCTCGCTCTCGAAAAAAAATACATGGTACATAAATTATAAGTAATGTAAGATCAGAATACATAGAGAGAACCAGGGGGAATATCTAGAGACAAGCACGTATGAAAGATCAGGAAGGATCACTATAGTTACGTATTTAGGGGGGCATTTGGTGCAGTAGTGTTTTATTAAATTAATACAAATTAAATACAGTTTGTGGCCTTTCAATAAATACAATGCGCTATTAACTCGTAATAGTAACGTTTCTTTCGGGGAATTTCGCATTCAGGACTGGGTACTGGCTGGTAATTGTAATTGGTAATTATATTAAATGGAATCTCGTATTATGCATAAAATATAGTAGAGAACGTATGTAAGTAGTAATTAAAGTATAGTAAATGTCTTTTTCTTTCACAAAAGTATCGACGACGACTGTAGAAATCATAAATCGTAATAATAAACGAATAATCGAAGGGGAATCTTTCTGGTGTTCGTTGTGTGTTGTGTTTGGGGTGTGTGGGGTGTAAATTGTGGTAAATCTCTTCTCGTGCCTAGTTGCGATTAAGAATTAGTTTAAAAACTTAATAGACCGGCTTTCTATCGCTCCCTCCGGCAAGTCTTTATTTATTTACTTGAACATTGCAGTTCAAGTCGGCTAGAAAGAATGACGCTAGACTACAGATTGGAAAGAAGGGCCCCGAAAAGCAGAGTTTAATCTCGGATTTACATTCGTTTGTTGGGTGTGTGGGTGTGGGTGTGTCGTAAAACGCTTTCTCACTCTCTGGCCTGCTCATGGTGCGTGTGTCTACCGAAACGAATAATTTATGTTGAGTAACCCCGAGCACTTGCTGCATCCAAAGGCAAGGATGCAACAGCGTGGGGAAGGCTTACAGAAATTGTACAAAAATTTAAAAGTGCTACCAGAGTGTACATAGCAAAAATGTCGTTAGAAAACTTAAAAAATGAGCAGCCAGAGAGTGGATAGTTATGGAGATAAGTTGACCGATCGATCGGGATGTGTGAATGTGTGTGTTGAAGTGGGTGAAAATCTGATTCGGCTTGGGATGCAGGACTAACGCTTGCTGTTCGGGTTCAGCTTGCACGAGAGCATCTCCTCCTTGGCCAGCTTGGCGCGGTACTCGGCCATCATGTCGCGGCACTGGATGGCAATGTCCAGGAGCTGCGAGAACATCGTTTCGCCGCGCTTGCAGTAGGCATCCTGATCGTAGTCCACGTAGTTTGTTAGGTTGTACAACGCCTTGGACTCAGACAAGAAGGTCTCGAGGGTGGCGTTGACTGTTCGATGATATTCCACCACCATCTCCTCCGTCTGCTGCAGGTCATCGATGGCCTGGTGCTGCACAATGAGCTCATCGGACATGTCGTGTTCCTGCGTTAGAAGGATAATGGTTAAGCCTAAGTCTAAACCTTAATAAGCAAGCACTCACGCTCAGCGAACTCAGCATGGCCAGGTCCATGTTGCCGGCGTTTCCGTTCTTATTGTTGTTGTTGTTATTGTTGTTAATCCCTGTGGTCGAGTGACGTTGGTTCACCGACTGCGAGGCCTGTGGGTGCTGGTGCGCGTGCGGATGCACCTGGTGATTCAGATCCTCCTCCTCCTCGTCGTCCATGATGTCGATGGTCTCGAGGATTTCCCCGCTGGGACCACCGATCTCCGCCACGTCCTTGACCACCAGCTCCTTCACCCTGTCCGCGTAGCGAAGTGTGTTGAGGGTGTGCTCGCACGAGCTGAGGCCCGGCGAGATCATGGCGATCATGCAGGTCTTCGAGTTCTCGCCGATGAACGAGTCGCGCAACACCTGAGTCAGCTTCGAGACGCGGAAGGGCAAGTGGGCCGACTGCTTGCCCAGCGCTCGGATGCACTCCTTGAGGGCCAGCAGCGATTTGTTGATCTCGGCGCCCTCCAGGCGCGTCTGTCGGTCGGCCGAGGACGTGTCCACGCCGCGTTCGTTGCCCGCCAAGTCGATGAACGAGAACTTGCCATGGATCTTCGTGGTGCCCATGGGGCGCAGCACAATCTGGAATACGGCGTGCGAGCGCGACGAGTTCGCATTGGCCGACGTCTGTCCGGAGGTGCGGGCTGTGTTTCCATGCTGGATGAGCTTGAGGACCTCCTCCACGCTGTCCACCACCTTCTCGGTGAGGCCCACCACCTGAACCTGCTGCTTGCCGTCCTCCAGGACGCGCAGCTTCTGCTTCTCCGCCAAGAGGTCGAACACCTTGCCGCTGTAAATCTCGAAAAAGGAGGCGGAGACAACCAGGTTCATGGAGCGGTACCGGGGCATGTTTAGGGTAACGAAGACATCCTTCGCAGCCATGGCGTATATGCCGTTCTTGCAGTTCTGGATCTTGCCGTTGAACTCGCCGCCCATGGTGTGCGTCTTGCCAGAGCCAGTCTGGCCATAGGCGAAGCAAGTGGCCATTCCACCCTCGAAGATGGTCTTGACCAGGGGCTTCGCTGTGTATCTGGGAAGGGGGAAAAAGGAGGTTTTGATTAGTATTTATTTCAAAATACTAAAATATACGTATACAAAAATACTAAAAATACTTTCTTGGGCTCCAAGTTGGACATCCGGTGCCCGTCTCCGATTTAATTAATACAAAGGGCTTAAGGAGCATGGCAATTATTTGATAAACTTTAAACCTTTCCCTAATTAATGACGCAGCGTAAGCTTTAAAATTGGTAGCTGATTCATGGCTGAATTTTTCGGTAAACAGTTATTATTAACTGGACTTGGTTAACCGTTATCTCTACGTTACGTTACGTTTTAAAGTCCCCTTAAGATTACTCATCGGGATTCTCTTTCTTTCGCCGTGACGTAAAGTGTCGCGGCGTTACGTTACGTTCACTTCCCCCCCACATCCCACATGCCCGCCCTGCTGCCACAAGCAGCCATTGACTCATGCGCAAAGGCCGGAAAAAGAAGTGTGTCGGCAGGGCGAAAGAGAGGAGTGTAGAGAAAGGGGCAGACAACAGTGAGACAGCTGAAGAAAAACAAACAAAGCGGGCTAAGCGAGAGCAGCTTTAATTCAATTGAAGGTAGCTCACACACACAAACAAAAGCCAATGCCGGGCCAAAAGGCAGTTATTTTTCGAAATCTCTTCCGCTGGCAGAATCCACCAATTTAGAGAAAGAGGGAGAGAGGGAGAGAGAGTTCGAACGCAAATCGGCAGGTTCATAGCGAATGAGGGAAAGGGGTGGTGGGCAGGGGAGTAGTGACGGACGGTGGGCTTTTTCAGTTAGTCATGCTTACTACAACAACAAAAAGTATATAAAACAAACTTGGCTATTTCGGGAGCGACCGCTTTCAGTTGCATGTGCCTCTCCCTGTCTCATTCACTTTTTGCGAAAGTGTGTGTGTGTTTTGAGTGTGGGAATGAATAGCTCAGCCAGAGATGCGCAAGCAGTGACTCCTGCAATCACAGTGAACGAGGAGCAGTATTTGACAGGATACACTGCTTTCTTAACCGTTATTAAAGAATAACTACAAAACCCTGACAATACCTTAGCTTTTTAAAATAACTGAATTAATGAAATGGGACTGTGGCTTAAAAAGGTGCTAATTTAATAGGGCATACATGATTAATCATGATAGCCTTGGTGAAAAATGAACATTATCCTAAACACTGATGAGTAATCTTTGCTGATTAACTAACTAAGCACTTCCTGTGACCGCAGATAGTGAGCGGTTTGAGCTATAAAAGTTTGATTGTATTCTATTCGATAAAGATGATTTACTAGTTCTTAAATACAGTAAGCAAAGCAAACTCTACAACACTTTGGAATGTGGAGAGTGGAGACTGGAGAGACGACTCCTTACACAGAATGCGACCACCCGGTGCTTGTTTAATCGCGTTAATAACTCGATGACAAGGCGAACACTACATAAATCCTTTTATGCTGGCCGGCGCATATAAGGCAATGGATTCGGATTCGAGTTTTATGGAGATACACGCCCGCAACTAGAATACTCACTTGTACACCATGGCGTTGTCGCACGTGTCGTTGAAGGCGTAGTCAAAGCGAAACTTGTGATTCTCAAGGAACTTGGTGAGGTCCACCTTGGAGCGCGGCTCGTGCAGGATGAGCACGTCCTTGCGCGGCACCGAAATGACATCGATCTCCTTGCGATTTATCTCCTTGCGACTGATCGGGCGCTTGCGCACACACACTGTGATCTGGTGATCATCCACGGACTGACCGTCGAGCAGCGGGACAAACTCCATTGTGCTCTGGTACTCGCGAATCATCTGCGCCGTCTCCCAGTTGGGATTGCCCGGATCCTGGTTCATCTGCGCCACCTTCTCCTCCCGCATCTCGGCCTGACGGGCGCGCCGCTTCTCGCGGTTCTCCTTAAGCCGCTCCACCTCCTTGAGAGCGTGCGAGCGTCGCGAGCCACCGGCACCGCCCTGCGATGTCGTGTTGCTCGCCTGCGACTGAGCCTGGGCCTGTGAGAGTGCAGCAGCGGCGGCTGCCGGACCGGCATTGCTTGTGCTATTGGAAGCGGCCGAGGAGATGCGCGTCTGCTGGCCGCCGGCGGCCGTGGTCACAGTGCTGGTGGACTGCATGAAGCGGGGTCGCTGCAGGCCCGTTCCCGTGGCCGGAACGGTTATGTTGCTGTTTGTATTGGTGTTGGTGTTGGTGCTCTGATTGTTGCCCAGCGGCTGTGGGATCGAGGGCGCCTCGTGGATTCTGTTCATCTGGCTGCCGGCCAGGGTCATGCGGTTGGTGAGATTGCCACCGATGGCGGACTGCGTGGGGTTGCGCGACAGATTCATCGGGGCGGTGGCCTGCTTCTTCGGCTCGGGAGCAGCATGCTGTTCCACGGTATCGGCGGTCAGCTCCGGATTCAGCGAGAGTATGGCGTCCAGCTCCACCTCCTTGCCCTTGGTCTCGCCGCGCTCGTACCACTCGACTGTGATGCACTTGCCCGGCTGGTTAATCACCGCCACCACGGCCATGTGGACCCGGCCATCGGTGCGCTTGATCTTCACACTCTGTCCCACCGTAATCATGTCCATCTCGGGTCTGGACTGCGGACTGCGGACTGTGGATAGGGTTCCGTGTCAGGGGTCGCTGCTGTGTGTTTCTTGCGATTTGTCGTTGTGTGGACAGCAGGAGCGGTCTGCGCTTTCCTGTGCTCTCTTCTTCGCACTGCTTTCTGCTGCTTGCTAGTCCCGTTAGACGTAGACGGAGCACAAACTGCCTTTGGTAGATGCGAAACGAAAATTTTCTACAATGAAAAAAGAGCACAATAAAAATATTAGACCAAAATTTTTTCGGGGCCAAAATAGGTTTGCAGCACTGCTCACAATGAGGTTAACTGAATACTGACTCGAACTGGATACGGCAGCTCGTAGGGGCACTGACAACCGGAGGCAAGGAGCACTAGATGGCAGCCAAATGCTGCTCAACGATTTCGTAGGGAGTTGCAAACGTTTTGGAGTTTGCAAGTTCGTAAGTTCGTGTTAACTCTACTGCTTCGCTTCTTCTTCCCCTTCGAGGTCGCCGACAGCGTCTGTTTGGTGTGTGTGCGAGTATGCCAGAGTGTTCGTGCGAGTGTGTTTGTGTGTGTTAGGCCTGCATGTGTGCGCTTAAACCAAATTTAAATGCCAACTGTCGCTTTGGTCGCGTCTGGCAACGGATAACAAAACAACGGATTGCAGGAAGAAGAGGGAAAACTAATAGGCACAAAGTGGGGAGGGAAAAGGAGAATGATGGGTCAGAAGCCGAGTCACAGATCGCCGCCGCTTTGCCGCACTGTGCAACACTGTCGCGCACATAGCGACACATATGCAGCTAATAGTGCCAAAAAAACAAAAAAAAAAAAACACGGCCAGGCGGAGAGTTGGCAAGGGGGCTGCAATAATCAATGCCTTACGTTAATTAGATGCAAGCGGACAACATTACGCTATCGCTTTACGTCATACACGGCTCCCACACACATACTCACACACGCACGCACTACACACATGGACCAACACAACGAAACAGACGGTCGCGGAAATGTAATTGAATTTTTGCAATCTGCTGTTTGCTCTTCGCTTTGCGCTCACCTTTACTGCTGCGCTGCTGTCCCAACCGCTACCATATATTCGCACTTGCCATAAACAAAACTAGACGATTTGCCGACCGATCACAACGAAATATCACAAGATGTGTTTTAAGTAGTTTTACTAAGCAAAGCGAGACCAGATGTCAACAATTTTAGTTTCTCAGTGCTTCGACATTGCTATTCGCCACTCCGATTGCCTATCGCAATCGTTTTCGTTATCGGCAAGTGTTGGTAAAGCTTCGATACTGGTGCTATCGATACTTTTTGATATTTCCGAAGAGACTGTCGATACTATCTCGCCATATAATAATAATAACAATCGTAACTCATATTTGTACTCTCTCATTTTGTCTTAACTTAATTTTATTCTTCAATGTATGACAAGTTGAAAAATTTTTTAGATTTTTCTTAAAGATTTCATAATTTTATATTATGATTTATTTTTTAGTTTAATTTTATTCTTTTATTTAATGACAACGTAGAGAAAAAATTTTAATATAGAACTCAATAAAGCTCCTGATAGTATCGTGACAGTCCAAAAAACATCGATAGAGCCGGTAAATGTAGCTCCATTGATCGTTATCGTTATCGGTCAGTGCTGGAAGCTGGACGTTGTATTTGAAAGAGTACGTTGCCAAGAACCAAAACAGTTTTCAGAACAGGGCATTTGTGGGAATACGTTGGTGAATCCCCTGGAATCACGTTTTTTCATTGGAAAAGCTAATTCTTCTCGTAGATGCAATAAGAATTAACCAAAATGGACGCCGGGCGACCGTTAGCTCAAAAATACAGCTGCTGTTTGGTAGTGTTGGGCAGCAACACACCATCGAAGGCGTATCGATACCATCCCTAGTGGCAAGAGTTTTGTTTGTGCGTAGAAAGGAAAGTAAATCGCTGAATTGGAAAAAGATAGCAAACCGCGCCTCCCGAGCACCAGCAAACTGCCAAAGAAGACACGGTGAGTGGCGGGATCGCAGCAGAGCGCCGTCTCAAGTACCAACATCGCCTGCAGAGCGCGCAGCAGCAGCAGTAGCAGCATGGACATCATGGACATTCAGGCCGTTGAGTCCAAGCTGAGTGACGTCACGGTGACACCGATACCACGCTCCCAGGTGCAGAACTTCTACAACTACCAGCAGCAGCGGGAGCAGCGCGAGCAGCAGCCCCAAATCCAGATCTCGGCCATCCACCATTCGCGCAGCTCTGGCTCCAATTCCGGCTCCGGTTCGGGCGGACAATCGGCCACGGACTACTCGACGGGCGGCAGCGGGGGCGGCGGTAGCAGTGGGAAGCGGGACCGCTCCGGGGCCAGCGACTACAGCAGCGCCAGCAAGCAGAGCTCGGCGGCAGCAGCGAATGCAGCAGCGGCCGCCGCCGTTGCCGCCTTGCAGTACTCACCGCAGTTCCTGCAGGCCCAGCTAGCGCTGCTTCAGCAGCAGTCCAACACCACAGCCACGCCGGCAGCCGCAGCAGCGGCGGCCCTCTCGCTGGCCAACATTGCGGCGGCCACCAACGGTGCCCGCAACTCTGGCAACTCAAACAGCAGCAGCAACGGCAACAGCATGGGTCTGGGCCTCAACCTGAGCTCCTCGCAGCTCAAGTACCCGCCGCCCTCCACGTCACCGGTGGTGGTCACCACCCAGACGTCGGCCAACATCACCACACCGCTGACTTCGACGGCCAGCCTGCCATCGTTGGGCACTGGCAATGGCTTGACCAAGTACGCCCAACTGCTGGCCGTCATCGAGGAGATGGGACGGGATATTAGGCCAACGTATACCGGGTCCAGGAGCTCCACCGAGCGACTAAAGCGCGGCATTGTCCATGCCCGGATTTTGGTGCGTGAGTGCCTCATGGAGACGGAGCGAGCGGCGCGTCAATGAGAGGAGGAGTCCCTGGCGCCGCATCTGGCGTCGCCGGATTGAACTGGCCCGAGTCGTCCGCATCATCTTAGGTTAATCTCCCCCCTCCCGACCAGCCCCGGGCAGGGATGTGTCGATAATAAGTAGTTTTCAACACACTTCCTATTTTAAAGTTTATTTAACTCTGAATTTTAATTATTATTAAGATACAAAGATTGTAAGTGGAATTTCTTCAGTGAAAAGTTGTATTTATTCTTGGAAATCTCTGTTTAAATCCTTGTAATGTTTCAAATATTAATTTTATGTTTTTAAGACACTCTCTTGCCCCATAACCGACACATCCTAAGCCCCAAACTAAGCATTAAAAACGGTAGCGATTTGTAATAACTTGTAAGCCACCCCCCTGACCCCTTGACCTGACCCGATGACCCATTTGCTACTCGAATGGCTCTCGGGCCGCCGCCGGACCATAGTTAAAGAATGTTTAGACTAGCTCAGGTTACGAATCGGTTAACTCTATATACGCTATACGCTATGCGCTGTACGCTCCTTTCGTTCACCCTTTACCACAATACATATACTATATACATATATATATTATATATCTAACTGTATCTTAGGCTTAAGACGAGGCGTGTCCAGCGATGATGCGTGGGAGAGGGGAGCAGAGCAGCCAAGGCCTGGAAGTGGCTACAGATTGTTCGTCACTGCCTGCTGGGAGTCCTCCTCGTTATTTTAGACAAACTATACAAATTCATATAGAGATAGATATATGTATACATCATATATGATATACCATATACACACACTTGTTGTGCAAGCTAACGTGTGCACGACGAGCGAATGGTGAACCTGCAACAAATTTAGTGGCAATTGACACGGAGAATCTTTATATATACATACATATATAGATATATATATATACATAGGACAACAACTTGTATATTTACTGAATGTATGAGATGAGCAAATACGACTAAGTTCAAGCCTGTATACCAAACCGAAACTGGAGATCGAAAATCGAAATAAATGCGCAATTTTGGTTTTTGTAAGCCTGAGTTTTTTCACTTTTCCCTTTCAGTTCGAGCGAAAATCGAAGCATATTCCAGGTGGGTTTAAGTCACTTTATTTCCTTGCTGTTTTCAGTATTTTCGGATTACTAAAGACTCCATACTTTCTAGCAATCCTCGAAATGAGTGCAGCAGGCAGGATATGGCTGGGACAAGTCGCCCTCCGTCACCTTGCAGGGCTTCAAGGAGGCCACCGTCGTACACCTGCGTTGCATACACAATAGAGTGAGTGCGAAGAGACTCAGGATGAGCAACTTACCCAACGGCCGAGATCGCATTATTGTCGTGGCACGTGTATTCCACACACTGCCCTGGCGCAGTATACTTCTCTCCAGCCTTTAGCTTCTTCCCATCGACATTGCACTCGACTGGCAAGGAGGAGACGATTAAGGATAAGCAGACGAAGAGAAAGCAGGCCAGGACTCACCGCCAAATACTAGGAGCGAGTGGGCGCCCAGCACCAGCAGGCAGAGAACGAACGTTACGGAGTTCATCTTGTCTTTGGAGAGAGGAAAACTGATCTGACGATCGGCCGATGCCGTCGGGGGACTATATATATTCGATTAGATTGATTAGAACCCGATTACGCCCTTGAGCGGGGGTGAATTAGAGGTGAATATTACTTGTTACAATCCGATTCCCGAGTAGAGATTAACTTGTTAACTAAACCAACTGGTTATGCTAAGCGTTTGATTGTATTACATAGTAATTTATTGCTTCTTTTCTTCGGCTTTAAGTAGATTTTACTTGTAACCTCAGGTTAATATTAAAGTTTGGTAATTAATTTATTCGTATTGCACATAAAGGTGTGTTTTCTTCAAGTAAACCAACTCAAATGAAGCAGACTCACTTATTTATAAGCTATTTATCCCATTTAAACTCCGAATTAAGTTAGCTTTTGCCTTTAACCTCCGGTTAATGTTCAAATTAGGGTAAAAAGTAAAGGTAACCATACTTAAGCTATGTTTTCTTTATGAAAACAATTTTTAATTTAATTTAATTACACCTTTAACTAAAATATCCAGTTCAATCTCCTGGCATTCAGTTTTAACCTCAGGTTATAGTTCAAGTTAGGTAAGTACTTTATCTTTCTTGCACATTAAATTATGTTTAAATGAAGTTGAAACATTTTTATCTAAGCTATTTCTCCCATTTAATCTCTGTATTTCGATAGCTTTTACTTTTAACCTCAGGTTAATGTTCAGATTAGGACATAAAGTAAAGGTAATCATACTAGAGCTATGTTTTCTTTATGTAAACAATTTTAAACCCAAGGAAATTCACTATTTATCCAGTTTAATCTGCGGATTGAGGTAGCTTTCAGTTTTAACTTCAGGTTAATGTCCAAGTTAGGTAACTACCATAAATCTTGCAAATTAAATCAAGTTTTTATGACGTGTAAGGGCACACATTGAAAGGATTCATTTTTATTTAAACAATCCTAGGCAATCCTACTTTTTATCCGGTTCTAGTTAACCTTCACTTTTAACCATAAGTTAAGGGTACACATTGTGTAATTTCTCATTTACTTTATTAAAATCTCACAATCTCACTTGTATTTAAACTCGGGCTCTCTCAGTGCTTAGCAATTGAACTTGGGACAGCAGTCGGGATATGGCTTTGACAGATCCTCCTCCATCTTGCACGGCTTCAAAGATTGTATCGATGGACATCTGTAGGGAACAACCGAGGAGTAAGTGACGCCTGGGAGAGAAGCTTTTAATTTCCGGAGCAAACTTACCCCAAGGCCGATAGGCTGTTGGGTCCATGGCAGGTGTACTTCAAGCAGCGACCCGGCGGGCTGTACGTTTGTCCCGAGCTTAGCTTCTGGCCACCGATCTCGCAGTCCGCTAAGGAGAAGAATTGAGCGATGAAGAATCAGGAGTAAGTGGGGATCTCCTACTAACCGGCAATCACCAGGAGCGAGTGGGCGCCCAGCACCAGCAGGCAGAGCACAAATGTGACGGACTTCATCTTGTCTTTCGAGAGAGAAACAGCAAACTGATCCGACGATTGCCCAGCTGCCAGGCTATATATTCATTGGTTTAGTTTCTCGCAGCGATTAGAATGAAAGGTCAAGAAGATCGCCTGCGTCACAGCTTAAAAGGTGGACATTTCTTGTTAAATCTTGCTTTAATACAGCAACAGTCGGGAGATAAGTACTATTTGAGAGCTAAACCTATTTTGTTAGATTTTTTTTAATGTCAACTAGAACAAAGTTAATATGTGGTTGCCTGAGCAATGTGGTTATTTGTATTTATTTGTAATGTTACCTATTTATTAGGCTCTTTATTTTATAATTTATAAATTAAAAGGACTCTGGAAAGAAGCGGAAATAAGCTTAAATCCGGCTCGAAGGACCAAACACTGTAGTGGCGCTTTTAAAGAGTACTTATATTCCGAATATTGCTGTAAATATAGCTAAGGAACTGATTTTGATAAAATTTTTTTATACTTTGAGATAGAGCACTTTGATTATTGTTAAATATTTGCCTCAGTTTATGCAAAAAGTCGCATTTGCTTGATGAATAAATTGATTTTTATTGCTTTTTATGGGTTAATTAGCAGAAGGATGCTTAAAGTAAAGTAAATAATGTACATTATAAGGGAATATATATTCGATATGCTATATTATAGCCTGAACCTAGGCACACTCGAGCTGCGGACAGCAGGAGGGATAGGGCAGGTCATAGTTGCTCCCGGAGAGCTGGCAGCCAGGTCGTGGAAAAGGTTGCTTGTCGCAGCTGGGAAAGAATTTCAATCACAATAAATAATTATATAATTAAGAATAATTTCCATTTCTCTCTCACTGTCGGATCATCAGCAGATAGTCGTCAGAACATTCCACACGAACGCAATAGTCATCGTAGCCGGCGGGCAAAATGAAGCCGTGGAGAGGCACCGCCAGCTGGAGCTCCTCGTACAGGCAGTGCTCCGGCAGAGTTGGATGCTGGGTATGACCGCGATACTGGGTGCTGAAGCCATTGGCTGCCACAAGGGCCAGGCAGGCAAGAGAAACCGCCGAGACATAGACCCACAGCGATCCGGACATGGCTACTCTGGTTTTGGGGCCAACCGGCGCTGGAGCTATCTCTTATATGGGCCATCCAGGGGTTGCCTTATCAGTGCTCGCTCTTGATTGGGTTTGCCTAGCTCTCCAGCGAAATTGAAATGGAAATGGAAACGGAGGAAGTGGAACCGGGAGACCTTATCGATTTGGGCAATTAACACACTTACCTAGACCTAGAGGATGTGTTAGCTAAGACGGCGATAAGGATAGTCAAGCTCTGAAAGCTAAGTAAGTGAACTAGAACAAAGTTAATATGTGGTTAACTAAACAATCTTTTTATATGTAAGGATATTCGTATTATTTATGCTTTGTACTCATTTATAAAACTCTTAAATCTATAATTTATAAGTTTTAAAGACCAGGAAATAAGAGGGAATAAGCTTAAATCCGGCTGGAAGGACCAAATGCGGTAGTGGTGCCTTCTCTTATTTTAAATTATTCAAGAAATTGTTCAGAGTGAAACAATCTGCTTTTTTTCGTGAATTTTCTCCATATATTTCCATAATACAAAATTCAGATTAGTTTCAAGGACCAGGAAATAAGAGAAAATAAGCTTAAATCCGGCTCAAAGGACCAAATGCTGTAGTGGTGCCTTCTCTTATCTTCTCTTAATCAGCTTGCTTTCGTGATTTTCCTTCATATATTTCAATAACACAAACTTCAGATATAAATTGTGCTTCACAAAAAAGCATAGAAAATATATCTTAATCCTAATGAGTTCCACTGAAAGATACCTTATCAGAATTTGCCTCTCGGATGCGTCAGAGGCGGCAAGCCCAATCAAACCCCATCGAATCACATGCCACACATCCCCCGTCGCGGATTAGCATTAATTAATGCTAATGCCCCCGACTAATGGCTAATGGCTAGTCCCAGCCGCAGCCGCAAATGCAATGCACTTGGACTCGGACTCGGACTCGGTTACTCGCACTCGTGAGACCCATTACAGCGAATTAGCATAAACGAATCTCTGCCAGCTTGCTCAGTGCGTCTGCTCAGGTGGCCGAAATTCCGGATCAGAGGCAGCGCAGCAACCTTGCCACAGTTTTTCGAACCGTGTCACTTGAGTCAAAGATGCCCCCGCCACCGCCACCGCCACCGCCTAACCCCATTCCCATCCTCGCCAGATGCAAACTCTCGCTTTCAGGGCTCTCGCTGGCTTAATTAATTTAAACTAGAGCTAGAGCGGACGCCTTAAGTCGTCGGCAAACAAAAGCCGCGTCGCAGATGCTATCTACATGTGCACATACGGCGCGCCACTGGCACTGGCGCGGGCACAGCACACACACAGTGTTTATTATTAATTTTATATAAAAGCATCAACAATTAATTGTAATTGACTCAGTCGCACGGGCAGCGCTCAAGTGCCAAGTCGGATTTGGACTTGGATTCGCTTCATTTGGTTGTTTGTGTTTGAAACTCCATCATCTCCTTTCTCAGTCAAGTATGCGGTTCGGCGGAGTTCCTGCTGCTGGCCTGATGGGTCTGGTGCTCCTGGGTTTTTGTGGTGCTGCATGGGCGGATCTATGGTATCGTGGCAATGCGGTCCACCCAGGTGAGCGAGAGCAGCGCGGCCAAAGGATGATGTATTCCTTTTTATTACACTATATACTTGTATTCGTGAGCGAATAATCCCTGGAAAGTATAAAATTCTTTAAGTTTCCTGGGAAATCCTTAAGATCTGCTGGCTCGAAGGACCAAATAATGTGGTGGGGTGCGGAGATTTTGGTTAAAAGTGAAAACTCTAGCCTTTAAAGAGATAAGCTTGTTCTATAAACTAAAAAAGACATCAAAATAAGTTAATATGTATTAAAAGCTATAAATAAATACCTGATTACCTTTATTATTAAGAGGTTTAACTATCTCTAATTTCAATACCGTTTAATATATATTTTTTCTTTATTTTCTCCTTCTCTAGACTTTCCTGGCCAGTGCTACTACGAAGAGCTGAAGCAGGCCATTCCCAAGAAGCAGTCCTACAAGCCCATTAACCGGGAGGGATACTGCCAATCGATCTACTGTCGACCGGACAAAGTCCTGGAGATACACTAGTAAGCAGCCCCTTTTCTAAATTAGTTAACTTTCAAGGGTTTGTGAACTTCGGCTTTCTGAAGTTAACTTCCTTGCTTGTTTATAATTTATTCTTATTATTAACACTCACTCACTTACCTTTTTTCAGCTGCGGTCGCCACAACCTGGTGCCCACGGATAACTGCAAGATAGCCTCGGATATGCGACGCACTTACCCCGAGTGCTGTCCTAAGCTGGTCTGCCAGGAGCCGGAGAGCAACTACATCTAGGCTGGAACTGCCGGAAACGTAGGGAGATGGTGTACATATAGCTGCCTAGTATAAGCCCTATTTGGATAGTTTTTCTTTTGTTTTTTTACTACTATTATTACTTTAAGCTATAAATACTGTAAGTACAATTCTGGACTTAATAAAGACACTCTTTAATCTGGAACTATTACGCAGCAGATGCGTCGTGCTCGGTTTCCCTCGCCGGCAATTAAACAATTAAGAGTCTCACACAGAGGCTGTGTGGCATCCAGAGATTTGCTCGTATCCGTCGCCGCCGCCGCCGCCTCTCAATCAAGCTGAAAATGCAAATTGCGATTACTAATTTGCAAACAAAACAAACACTCGAAACACCAGCGACTAGGAACTATAAATAGGAAACTGGTTGGCCGGCGGTGGGTTCAGTCTATTCGCCACGTTCCCAAGATGCGCAACGTAACAGTTTTTTTGGTGTCCGCCCTGCTCCTGGCGCTCCTGCTCCCAGCTGCCGATGCGGGTGAGCCTGGAATTTCAATCCTGCTTCAAGCATTATACCTTCTTCCTTGCTTGTAGCCAGCGAGCCCGTGTGCACGTACCGCAACTCGGAGGACGAGACCATATTCCTCAAGTATCTGCCGCTCCTGAAGCGCGGCGAGGACTATGTGGACTTTGGCAAGGAGGGCAAGTGCCTGAAGCGGGCCATCTGCACGGACACCTTCAAGACCGTGGTGGAGAAGTGAGTGGAAGCTTCCTTGAGCTTTGGAATCAGGAATCGTTAGCTTATAATCCTGCATCTCCTATTTTCTATCACAGCTGCGCCCAGCACAAGATCACCTGTGCCAACAAGGATCGCTTTACGGGCGTCTTTCCCGGCTGCTGCCTCAAGTGTCCTTAAAACTTATATTGTCCGCGTTTTATTCAGCAAATAAAGGTAATAATTTACTCATAAAAACTGGCTTTCTTTCGAGTTGAAAAACTAAAAATTAGGACATTAATTTTGGAATATAAATATGAATACATTTTCTTTAATTTATTTAAACTAGAATTTGGGAACCCTGTATTCTTAACGAAAAAGCAAATAAAAGTAATAATAATTTACTCAATTAACTGCCTTTCTTTCGAGTTGAGAAACTAAAAATTATAAAATAATTATTATTACATTTTTGTTAATTTATTTTAAATAGAACTTGACAACCCTGTTTTCTTAATGAAAAAACCAGCCTGTTTTCTTTCTTTCTGTCTGTCCTCTTTATTGATGTTCTTCTTTCATTTTTTTCGCACTCTTTGATACGTTTTCTTTTTAAATAGATATTTTTCAAGTTTTTTTGTTTGTTTTATTTTTCATTAGTTCTTAGATTAATAACATGACATGGATTCGGCGGCCTTCCTGTTTGTTTTTTGTTTTCTCTTCCTTTCTCCTATCTCTGTCTATCCTGGGGGACTCAGTTCTTTAGCTTTCTCTGTGCTCCGTTATTCTGGCTCGGCAGGCGCGCTCTCTCGCTCGCTTCCGTGTGTGGCACAGAGGGCTCTATCCGTCTCTCTCGTTTTTACATACACTGCTTTTCTGTCAGCCGGCGCTTAGTTAGTGTTAGTCTCTCCGTGTTGTTTGTGTCATTGTGTTTGGTCAAAGTTTAAGCTTGAAAATGTTTTCTAAAGCAACAAAATTCAGGTGTTTCATTTCTTTTTATTTTTCTTGTTGGTTTTCGGTTTAGTGTGTGTGTGTTTAGTTTCTTCTCCTTCTTCTGCCGCTTGGGGACAAGTAGTTGCCGGAACGCATTGGAAACAAACAAACAAAAAAAAAAAAAGGAGCAATAATCATGTACAACCGACACTTATCAGCGAGAGGATCTTAAAGTATGTGTTTTTATATATCTATATATATCGATCGACGGCAGAAGGTGTACATA
Organism: Drosophila triauraria; assembly: GCA_014170255.2. Classification (NCBI taxonomy): domain Eukaryota; kingdom Metazoa; phylum Arthropoda; class Insecta; order Diptera; family Drosophilidae; genus Drosophila; species Drosophila triauraria. Next base: position 1,007,506 of record CM024333.1, on the reverse strand, counting down.
TATATAGATAGATGTGTGGCAAACGGAGTGGTGTTGCTGGCAGGCTTGAGCACTCCGTTTGATCGCGTTTGTAATTGGGCGACCGCTGCTATTGTTGTTTGTTCCTCCTCCTAAGTCGGCGGTGTTTGTTGGTTGCTTGCTGTGTGCTGTGTGGTGTGTGTGGTGAGTATAGTGTGTGTTTTGCCGGCGCCATCGCTCTCAAGTTAACTATAAATACAGGCCGCTTAAAGATCCTCGTCCTCGTCGGGCAGGGCGGTCGCCTGGGCCTCCTGCAAGTCGCGCTCGATCTGCAACTGCCAGTCCTTGTCCATCTTGACCTCCGGCGGCAGCAGGGCTGGCATCGCGACGAACTCCAGGTTGGGATCACCCACCAGCTTGCGCGCCAGCCAAAGGAATGGTTTCTCGAAGTTGTAGTTCGATTTGGCAGAAATGTCGTAATACTGCAAGTAAGTAACAAGAAATTAGCTTCCTTTACACTCTCTTTTAACAACATTAACAAACACTCACCTGCAAGTTCTTCTTGCGGTGGAAGACGATGCTCTTCGCTTTCACCTTGCGATCCTTAATGTCGACTTTGTTGCCGCAGAGAACGATGGGTATGTTCTCGCAGACGCGGACGAGATCGCGATGCCAGTTGGGCACGTTCTTGTAGGTGACGCGCGATGTCACGTCGAACATAATGACGGCGCACTGGCCCTGGATGTAGTAGCCGTCGCGCAGTCCACCGAACTTCTCCTGGCCAGCGGTATCCCAGACGTTGAAGCGGATGGCGCCGCGATTGGTGTGGAAGATCAGAGGGTGCACCTCCACGCCCAGTGTGGCCACATATTTCTTCTCGAACTCGCCGGTCATGTGGCGCTTGACGAATGTGGTCTTTCCAGTGCCGCCATCGCCGACCAGCACACACTTGAACGTGGGGATATCCTGTCCTTCTTGGGCCATCCTTGCTAGCACGTTTTCTTCTGGTTCTGCTTTACTTTGACGGCGCAACAACAACAACGGTGAGCTGGATGCAACAATAGAGAGGGTGAGCGTTAGAGAAAGAGCGTTAATTAGTTTCTTCTATTTTTAGATATCTGCGTCGTTTCTTTGGTTGTGTGCAGGACTGCGATAGCGCACAGGAGAGAGAGAGGATTGCAACACGATGCTGTTGGTTTGGCGAGCGCCAGGCGACTGACGCAGGATTCGGACGGCAAAGGCAAAGGCAAACGACAGCGACGGCGACAGCGACCGTGACGTACACGAAGGATGCGTCAAAGCCCGCCAAGGACGCAAACAGCTGTTCGCCCAAGCCAAAAACAATACGGCAAAGGAGAACGGGAGCGAGAGAAAAAAATAAGGGAGAGCAAGGATACTGCAGCAGCTGCCGCTCCCGCTGAGCCGGAGATAAGGAGCAAAACGAGCTCAAAGAGAGGCGCATGCAGGTAAACGAGAATCCTGGCATTCCTCACGTGAAAAGACAACAACAAATGCCCTGGAAGGCGGAAGGAGGTACTTTGGCCACCAAAAAAACTACACAAAACAGCCGCAAGAAGGAGTTCATGGAATGTTCAAAGGGAAAATACAAGAAACAATAAATAAAATACTTTTAGTACAAGTTAAGGACTTGGAATATATTTTGGAAGCTTCAAATAAACAAGAAATATTGAATATAGTCGATATATACCGATTTAATTAATAATGTTGTAAACTATTGGCAAATACAAGACTCCGACAAGCAAATCACAAACAAAAATTGGATATTGTTACATTCTACCTTTAATAATATAGGAAAAGGCAAAAGGAACGTCAAATATCTCATAAATTAAATAATTTTAAGATGAATTTGCTTATATTTTGTAACGTCTCAACCTCTTTTGTAATTATTTTGGCAAATATGTGTAAATGTTTGCGAGTAAACAGCAAGAATTTCATAAAACGTTGAAATGTTTCCCGTTTTCCAAACAAGGAAGGAGGACGCATGCCTTTTTGTGCGTCACCGAAATGGAATAATTATGAAATTCCACGAATTAGCCGGCATTCCCTTTCCAAAACAATTCCAACACAAGGAGGGCTCACCGTAGCGGCAGCTTACAGCTATGCTTATTTTTTTTTTTGTGGAAGTGAAAACTGAAACCCAACGTCGCCGCACACACGCTGTGTGTGTGGGCCCGTGTAAGCGAGACGCTGCAAAGCGCGCCAAAATGCCCGCAGACCAGGCGTGAGTGCGACTGCGAGAGTGCATTGCCAGCCTCGATTCACGTGAAAAGCACTCCGGCGGAAAATGAAAAATGCTTGCGCTTAAATTCTAAATAACAAATCAAATTCTAACACGCGCACGCATGCACACACACACACACACACACAGGGACAGAAGCACAAGCAGACAGAAGCCGGCGTCGCTGCCGACAGAAGCGCCGTTCGTCGCCAGAAACATGACGCAAATTTCGTTGCCTTTTTTTTTGCGATTCAGGTTTAACCTCACAAAATGCGAACGGCGAGTGGGCGCTGCTACTCAAGGCATGGCCATGGGAAAACCTTCGCTGCGGAATGCTTGCCAGGAGGTTCGGCGACTGCGCCTAGCGCCCCTGTCCCCTCTTCTCGCACCGGGTGCTGGCCGTGGGCTCAGGATGCGGGCACAAAACAGCAGCAGCACGCGGCCAGCGGCGGCACCACGTCGATTCCGACGCCGGGAATCTTTGGGGCCGGACACGCGGCTTGGCTTAGTTACTTCGCACCCGGCGCCATTTCACAGCCCAAGCATGGGTCAAGAGAACAAGTGGGCGCCGGAGCTGTCAAGCAGCACTGCAATTTCCTGCAAGCGACGCCGTCGTCCATATTGCGCCGAGACGTGCCGGGACAGGCGCGGGGCGGCAGCGGTTTCACCGGCACCACGAGGCAGCGCCTCCGGCAAAGTTGACAACGAAGCAGACAAGACCTATTCACAATTCAATGCACCAATTTCACCAATTACTTACATTTCGCTGGACGATCAACTTTATTTGCACAATCACACTTTTGCCGAAGTTTAGTTTCTTTTTCGCAGTGTGGCCGCCTTTGATTCGCTTGGACTCGCTGAATATTCGCTGAGAATTTCGCTGAAATTCGTCGGAAAAAGAGCGGATTTTCGCCTCTGCGCCAGCTGGTCACACTAAACGAATAGGACTACGTAAGTGAACAAGAACATGATGATTTGCGACGTAACGAAATTGTGTGACCGCACCAAACGATAGAAAAACACCAAATGAACACTACGTAATCAAACCACGTAAGAGGCCAAAAACGTAGCTATTTTCTAACCAGATCTCTCAGCTAAATTAACCAGGCGAATTCAAACTATGACCATGACCAAAACAGTAACAATATTTACGTAAGTGGACAATTATAGATTCACTTGCTAAAAATTATTAGAAAAACTTACCTTTGTATGAGTTACACGTTTGTATTGAACTAAAATTTTGTTTTTAACAAAAATTTTTCGGATATTTGTAATTTTTAATAGTATGTCCGACTTTACTGGTGGTTTACTTTGGAATGCACTCTGAAGCTAGCTACCTGAACTACGGCGACTTTTGGTTTGAATGGAAAGTCCCAGACTACTTGATTAGGTCAAAATTTCGTTTTTATGGGCTTGCAAATGTTTCCAAATGATGCTGAACCTGGAGTTTTCTGTCTAGATCAAAATACATACTCCCCAGTTTCGTGGAGTATTAAACTTAATGGACCAGCGTTTTCATAATATATCGGAACTGTGAAACCAAGTAAAGCTGTAAGATTTTACAATAAAAACTCTATTGTGCTGTATAATATACTATATATTTGGGTCATCTAACATATTTTAGGACTAAACTTGGCTATTATCACCTTTAATAAATATAAATATAAACTGTTATAAAAAAAAGGTGCTGGAATTGGCTAAAAGTAGCACAACTCGATTTCCATAATCAGTATATTTTTTGCTGATAATCAGTATATTTTGGTATATTCTCACATTTAATTTGGTGTATTTACAAAATAAAAGCCGTTATTTTAAATTGAATTAAGTTGACCAAAATTTAGCTTAAATGTGAAGTTAAAAGTATAAAGACTAAAAATTTTAACGATTTTACAAAAAGACAAATCCGGTAATCAAATCCAGGGGTTAAGTGTATGTCCAAGCGGTAAAAGTAGTTCTGGGGTTGCACGACGCTATGATAGGGAGTCAGGTTTGCAGGCATTGCCAGGACCAGCTTCATCCTTCTGAGAACCATCAGACGGCGATTCGATTTCTCCAGCTGGCGGCAGTGGCGGGTCACCGGGGGATTCACCGCTATCCTGCAGACAAATTTTAGATGCTGCGGCTCCTTCAGCGGGCGGCACAATCGCCTCAAGGGATCTATGCACCACTACCCCCCCTTCAGCAGGCTGGATTTCCGGGTTGGGGAACTCGGCGTTGTCCTGAAGACAATGACAAGGTCCCATAACATCCTCAGTGGGGGCGACAGCTTCAGTCGGTCGGCATTTGCGGTTCTTCTTCTTGTTCTTCATTCTTTTGGCCATTATACGCTTGTACTCCTGACTGCCGGGCTGTAGTTATTGGGTAAAAACATTTGAATATAAATAATACCTATAAGTAAGACACTTTCTCTAGTTACCTTGATCTTGTATATTGATTTTTGTGCAGGGGTGAGGGTCCTCCACTCCCTCGCCCCATAGCGAACCATGTCTCGTGGCGATAGGAAGCCACAATGGCGCATCTTGAACCCCCGGAGGAAGTTCAAGTAGCCATTTCGGCTCCATCTTGCCACTCGCTGGCATTTGAAGGTGCGATGCAACTTGACTTTACTTCCTCCTATACGATTATTGGTAAATACAAATATTTATTATTGTTAAAATTTAGATTTGACCAATAAAAGCTTCAACATAACCCTTTCGTTCGGCGCTCAGCCACTGAGCCTCAGTAACTGAGCAAACCGACACCAAGTGGAAGCATAAAGTGTCTTTTCTTACCGGGGGCTTTCTTTTTGCGTTGATAGCGTGCCATAGTGGTATCAATATATCTCGATCTGATATCTGGTATCCCGTGTCACGTGTCCGTTTATCTACAAAATATTCACAATTTTAGATTCACTTGTTCAAAATTTTTCGAAAACCGTACCTTTGTATAATATTCACGAATATTTGTGGAAAAAGTTTTTACTAAAAAGTTTACGATATAGAATGTTTATTTACAAAATGATCCGACTTGTTCGGTTGTTTGTTGTGTAATGAACTCTGAAGCTAGGCACCTGAACTACGGTGAGATTTGGATTGAATGGAAAGTCCTGGACTACTTGATTGGGTTAAAATTTGGGTTTTGGGGCTTGTATATGTTTCCAAATGATGTTGAACCGGGAGTTTTCTGTCTAGATCAAAAAAATACCTCTACTACTTCTCAGTTTCATGGAATATTTTTCTAAATTTGCTTCTTTAAACCAAATGGACCCGCGTTTTCATAATATATCGGAACTGTGAAACCAAGTAGCGCTTAAAGATTCTACCATGTAAGCTCTCTTTATTTTGCTGTATGTACACATATGTAATATATTTTAGAAATAACAATAGTAGACTTTTAGCCATGGCAATCACTGTAGGTTGCTTCTGTAATTACTTGTAAGGAGTAGGATTATTGGGGTAGGAGTCAGGATTCGATCGAGTCTGTGTTGATCATAATAAGTACTTAAACTTAAACATTCCGTATTTTTCTTTGATTGTTCTTTAATTTTCATGTTCATTTTCCGCACTTTTTATCCTCATACCTAATGTCATCTCCTATCCTCTGAAATCTAAAGAAACTCGCTTTAGCTCTTTTTCGCTTTGGGCCTTAAGTTTCATGAAAATACTGTAGGTAATCAGGTAATTTCCTTTTGGAAGGGAATGCAAGTTTACATTCGTCAAATAAAAAGCACGGATGTTGCTCTTCATGTTTTTGTTTCTCACCTTTATCTTTTAGATTAGACTGTTGGAATAAATAAAAAAATGGAATAAATAATCTAACTCATCCCCTCGTCCTCTGGCTGATGAGTTCCTCAAAGATCAATGGCTCCTCCTCCTGCAATGAGGATGACCTGGAGGAGGTAGGAGCCGGTGGACATTCCTCCCACTCGAAACATTTAAGTTGACATGGCAAAACTCATTTCAGATAATGAAAATTGCTTTGTTTTTTATTAAATCATTTCATTCAGCTTGCTTCAAATTGGAAATACAAAATTTTCCCAGCGCGTCACTTGTGGTGATTCAGTGGACAGTTAATGGGACTTGGCCATCATTTTGGGTCATTTTGGTTATAGCCAATGTGCAGACTCGACGTTTTTCCTTTTCTTTTCTTATTTTTTTGCATCACACTTGGTTTATTTGCTCAGCTATTTGCAGACGTGATGACGGTGTTATTGAATGCCGGCGTATTTGAAATATTCAACCGGTTTTTGCTCTCTCAGTGTTGCCTCAAAGGTTGATTGCACCACAAACTGTAAATAAAAGCCACACCTGCGCACTGTGGGGCCAGGTAGGGCGAAACGGAGGAGTAATTCAAGTTATTTCAATATTTCCTGAATACTTGCATAGCAAGGTATTGGTAATATTGAAGCTTAAGCTTGGAAGGTAAACGATTTCAATTCAATTTATTTATTTCAAAATGTATTTTATAAAATAAATACAAAATATACACATAATCAACAGATTCTATGTATTTAATACCTTTAAGAACATCTATTCTATATATTTAATACCTTTAATAACATCTATTATCACTTTAAGATTTAAGAAATCATAAATAATAAAAATGAACCATACTTACTTGACATTTCATTTCATAAATATTAATAATAAACCATACTTACTATACCTGACATTTCCCACCGTTTAAAGATGTCTGTCCCCACTGTGCCCCTGCCTCATTTGCATACAAAAGGGGAGAAGAGTTGACAAACTCGGCAATAGAAGCCTGAGACTGTGAGTGCCGCGGTGAGAAAGGTTTGTAAGGCACACGCGGGATGGATGGATGAGAGGAATCCGCGCACTTGAAGTGGGTCACCACACCGCAGGAGCAGCAGAGAAGACAAGAGAAGAAAAGCAGAGAAAAGAAAATAAAATAAAAGACATTCCGTTCCGTTCTTTGTTTGTTTAGTTTCATTGATATATTTGCCAAAAAGCTTTATTGTTCGTTAAATATAAATAGTTTAGTGGTTGCTTGTTTGCTGGTCATTGGGACCTTGTATATACTATTGCGGGTGTTATTGTGTCTATATCTATTGAATATAGCTGGCTGTATATGTATGTAGCTGCACATTAATGCCAAGTTCTGCCTGTTTCAGTTTCATTTTCGGTTTCATTTAATTGCCATTTCAGACAATTTTGTTCCGCATGTTTATCTATAAAAATGTTCCCTCTCTCCCGAGGCTGTGCTGGGCAGTGCCATAAATTTGGGCTTGGGCTGGGGATCGCACGCCTCCGAAAGCGAATATTATTGATATATTCCTCGTGAATGCCAATGCCCCATACATTATATGGTAATTATCGTTAAAATACTCTCGCCTCTCGAGGGAAATCGTTTGATATTCGCAGAGACTTCTGGTTCTTGTTTTTTAGTTCGTTTTTAGTTCTTGGTTAACACAACATCGTAGGGACTTAGCATCGATCTACAAGCTAAAACTTAACTTAATTCATTCGATGTTTGGGTTACATATAAAAGTATATAATATAAAATGTTTAATTCAGTACAAATACAAATCTTACAAATCTTATGTACAAAAGTCAATAGGATTAGTATCAAAAATATGATCTAGTTGCAAGTGTAAAGTATTCGCTGCCTTTGAACTCAGTCATTCGATGTAATTTCACATTCGATTCGTTGCATTACTAGCGAGAGCATATTTCCTCGTTATCAATTATTTACAATTACATATGTATATAGTTTTATGTTTATGGGGATAGTTACTTTTGGCCTGACCACTTTGGAAGTTCCACTAAATAATACGAGTGCTAAGCCTAAATAAATAATGATTACTTTTAGTTACAAAACAAAAAAAACTAACTTGGTTGCGTAATAATAATAATAATAATAATGAGAAATGATAATTGTACTGCATAGTAGTTTCTGCGTTTTCAATAACTAAAAAAAAACATCAATACGCGACGGGGGGTTAAAAAAAAAAAAGGGGGAAAGGTGGGGTCTTTGTGAATACAGTTTGAATTTTGGCGCCCGAGCTGGGACCTACACGGTATCCTGTAAGTGTGTGCGTGTGAGTGAGTGCGCTTTTCGTTATTGCTTCATCACTCGCTGTTGAATTAGGCGCGCTTTCATTTTTCACTTAATTTTTATCTCTCGTCTTTTGTTTTTGCTGCTTTTTACCATTTAACCTTGATCGATCGATCAGTATCGTTGAACTTTCGATGATCAATTCGATGGTTTCCGTGTTTGTATCTCTCTCTGTGTGTGTGTGTGTGTTTACAATTAACTTGTTTTGGGGCGCCCTTTTGGGTGAAAATAAAAAAACAGACACCTTTCTGTGTGTTTATGCTTTCGAGTATATAAATTCCGTTTGTTTACTCTGTGCAGCTCAAAAACAAACGGTAAAAAACACAAAGAATTGTGTTTAAATTGAAAAAGATTCCGCCGCACACACACAGACACTAAAATAGTTCAGAAAAAAAAACGGAATCCACTCAGAAGATCGTAAAAAAAAGAGAAAGAAAAAAATGATTAGGCAATCGAAATGTCACACATACACTCGCGGCTGCAGTTGGAGTTGTGTGTGCTTGTGTCCAAATAGAATGCAAGCAGTCGTCAATCGGAATTGGGAATCGAAAATCCAAATCAGATTCCAACTAATTTAAATGTTAAACATCCACATCATTTGCATGTGTTTGTTTGTTCTGCTCGTCGCTGCTGCTGCTGCTGTTTTCTCACACTTGAGATTCGAGGCTACAAAAAGCGGAGCAGCTAAAACAGCTAAGCAGCAAAAACAACAAAAGTGCCTCAACAATAAATTCCTTGTGGTTGCCTCACACACAAACACATGCAGACTGCAGCTGCTGCCTTAGCTGCCTTGGAATAGAGAGCCAGAAAGAGTAGTAGTAACAATAGTTTTTCTTTGTTTTGTCCATTCTGAATTCCTGTTTGGCCATTGCCATGCACAGCCATTTCGCAACACTGACCGACTGTCCAATTAGAACGTGTTAATCTGACCTGACGGACAGCTGCCTGCTCTTGCTCTTCTCAACCGTTATTCCGCCGCCTTTATACTTTAACTGCTTTGTGTACTGCTTTTGCGGCCGTCTTTACTGCTTCTTCTGTTTAGTGCGATGCATAAAATACGTTTCTTTTGTACCGAGGCTTAAATTGAAGCTGAATACCAGTATCAGCAAGTACTTTTGTTCCAAAGCAGCGGTTGTTGGCCGATTTCAAAATCACGCTTACTCACACACACACTCACAACCACATACGCACACAATTAGCTGGTCAGTGCGCGTGCTTGAATGCTGCCTTTGCCTTTGTTGCTGCTATTGCGCAAGTGTGTGCGCTGCTGCCCTCAACTCCGGCTTTTGCGGCTTTTGTTGTCCAGTCTCCGTATTGCCATTATTTTCGTTCGTTCGGGACGGGATCCGGGGGGAATTTGGGCGGGTTCCGGGCTCACTTTCGCATTGTCGCTCGTCTCGGTTTTCTGCAAGCGAAGGAAAAAAAAGAAACGAAGGGCACAAATAAGTACACGATATTTGTTTGTAAGTATGTGTGTGTACTTGCAAGTATGCAGGTACAGCAGAGGATAAGATAATAGTACTCGAAAATGTGGAGGATTTAATTGGGCCAAACGAACATCTTCGTAGTCACAAGAACCTCAATTGAAGAAATCAGAAAGCTTCGTCATGAAAACACCCACGCTAAAATAACTGGACTACAGTCATGGCAAAGCCAGAGGAACGGAGTTATTAGAAAAAATATACAATTCAAGCTAGAAATGCAGAATAAACGTAACTACTTTCTTGCATTTTTGTTTAAAAACACCTAAGGTCAAGACCCATATGCCCCTCATAAAATGTTTATTCCTTTAATGAATAACATTAATGCCTATTAGAAATATATGGGCTAATTTGTCACAGTTAAATCCCAATCTATGCAGACTGCAATTGAATTTAGTTAGAATAATACACCCTTATTAACCAGCTGCCGATAATTAAACACCTATTGCCTTGGCCGCCATTGTGTGGGCAATGGGACAACAATGCCGACTGTCTCCTTTGCCCATGCTCATCTCCCCCGCTCTTCCTCACTCTCTCTTGCTCTCTCTGTCGCTCTGCCCGAGTGCAACGGAATCAGATGACGACGACGACGACGATGGAGTCCGCAAATTAAAAAAATAATGCCCTGCGTAAAATGTAAATGGGCCACAGTGCAATTATAAGTTGAAAAAGTGCAGAACGTTCAAATTAAAAATTGCCGCTAAACTCAATTAACGCGAAGCATGTGTGCGTGGCCAGTGGAGATATTTTCATTTACATTTAGCATTTTTAAAGCGACATTCTGTGCTAATTCAGCACACAGGAAGGGATTCATTAGGCCAGCAGCAGCTGTTGTTGTTTCTATCCTCAAAGTATCACTGGAAGGTGATAAGTACAGCATAGTTTTCGCTTTCTGCTTAAACCCCCTTAACTTGGCATTAATATCACGCAATCCAGCTCTCTGGCTCCGTCACTCTTTTTGTTTAGAGGAAGTATTCATCACGTTCGGCCCATAAGCGAGTATTATCAGCATTTACACCGTACTGTATGCAAATTAAAGGGAAAACAAAAAGTAAATGAGCTAATTCGAGTGGAATTTAATTCACAAAAAACACCCCTCGATCAGCGATCAGTGATCAGTGATCGCCAATTAGTACTCATTAATGCTAGTTGCCCAGTAATCATCTGGTAACGATTTAAATATCAACTGGCTAAATTGATTGCCACTAAAAAAAAACAGTAGTTAAATGATTCAATTAAAGGGTTTAGTAGCTTATAAAGAACTGTGTGTTTCCCCTGCTCTCCACTTAAATACGAACTGGAAAATTGCGTTACGCATCACATATTGGATGATTATGATTATGATCGTGAATAGCAATCTAGTTTAGCATAAAAACGTTACTTTAAGCTCGCTAATTTAGTGATTATCGAAGATTATCGGAGTTAATGCAGCGCAGAAATGAGGAACTTATCGAGGATATGACCTATCGTTATCGAAATATTGAGAAATTTAAAGAAAATCCCAAAAAGCATTTTATTATCTTTAACCAGATATTCTTAGCTACAGATTATAGATGTTAGTTCGATTATATATCCTTTTTGGAACCAATTATGACTAATTTAAATTCAATTAATTAAAATAAACTGTCTCTGCAACTGGCACTGCTTGGCATGCGGTCTGCTTTTGCCTGCTTCGCCTGCTTTACCGGCACAGAGCCCGACGACGCATATCCAGAGTGCAATTTGTTCGCTTATTGCATTGTGCATCTGTGCAATTCGGTTGACAAACGATGCGCTTCCTCCCTCCCGCTCCCCCTCCACCTACCCTTCCCCTTCCGCTCTGGCCTTACCTACTCCGTGAAGAGATGAGCGTGACGTGGACACGCCGCACTGGGATTATGCAAAAGAAAAGAAATTGCATAGCAGCTGCAGTTACAACACACGCACACACACAGACACACGCATGCGAACGGCTTGCAGGTCACAGTTTGAGGGATATTGCTGCACTGCTTCCCAGCCGTCTGGTTGCGTGAGTCACAGTTTTAGAGCCACACATGTCCTAAGGTCTGCATCCGGGCCCAAAAACGTTTTTGTTTTTTTCGTTTTGTGTAATAATTCGGTTGCGTAATCCCCCGAAATGGGCCCATGGGCCAAAAACCCAGTGTTTGTTTTGTTTTCTCTTTCGCTGGGCGAAACCTGGGACACGCAGTCATCGGCGCACATCTGGTTTCCTCAACGGATCCCATCCGATCCCAAAAAACGCAAAATAAAAAGCGAAAAGAGCATATACGCAAACGAAGAATTCTACAGTCGAACAAACATAATTGAAACCCCAACCAACATCTGGCCAACAGATTAATGGCAATTGGGATTTGCACAAGATAAGGATGTGCTGAGATTTATACGGTAAATAATTGGGAAAAATGCCTTTCTCAGGAAACTACACTATATGGGCAATACCTAGTCTTATTGGTTATATATTTGCGAATACACCTTCCTTTACCTGAAGACTCCGACTCAGACTTCCTATGGGTTTGCCAAGTAAACTAGTTTGGTCTGGGGTTTGCTTGTAGGTGGGATTACTTAGGGATTACTTACTACCTTAGGGATATAATCCGTTAAAGGTTTCAGGATCAACGCCCTCTCTGGGTTTCCACAAGGTTCATTCCTATTTATTCAACTTTAAGCTCTCCTTTTTTTAAACCAAAGAGATTAGAATTAGAAATTGTTGCTTGCAGAAAAATGGCTTGCATATTGCAATTCAAATGTATGGCAGTTCCTTAGTGATTATATTGGTCTTTGGTAGAACCTTTTATGGGTCTTAAATCGTTATATTTCCTAAACAATTCTTTTCCATCTTCTGAATTCTTTCTATTATCTAATTTTCCAGATACAACCCATTGCTCTTCCCTCCTAAGGTATCTCTACTGTACCTGGGATTTACCATGTTGAGGCTGCGTTTACTTTGGGTCATTTGCGATGTGTCAAAACCACTTGAGGCCGAAAAAAACCAAAAAGAAAAATTAACAAAACTGAGAAGGAAAGACAGACGAAACCGAGAAGAAACAGAGACACCCAGCCAGCCGTGGAACCGTGGCGCTTATCACATGCTCGACGCCGTCGCCGGTGAGTCCAATTTAAACTCAATTTTCCCTTTCGGTTTCCCAGATACGCAATCCCGTCACATCCCATGCCATCCCAGCCCGGAGCATTATCTCCGCTTGCGTGTGTGTCAAGGGTTGCGCTGATTACTTTATGGCCATGTGGAAATCGACAGGAAATTGGCCGTCCGGCGGCAACGGCAGCAACGGCAGCGCCGTCAGAGTTTTCCGATGAAAAACAATAACATAACGGCACCGTGGCCGCATTTTCTTTACGGCCGGACACCACGGGTGAACTCTCCAACTCGGGACTCGAGACTCGAGTGCTTTAATGCGAAATCGTAAACGTGGCGCATGTTGTAAATCGGCACAGATCGGCCAAGATGGAAAATGGACAGGCCAACCGGAGAGAGCTATGTGAATTTTCCCAAAAACTCATAAAACAGACAGCACACTGCGAAAAAAAAGAAAACATGGCCCGGCGCCCGGGAAAACGCCCCAGGTAACCAAAGCGAAAATGATCCCTCCTCCTCTGGCATTCATCTGGACGAAATCCATTCCAGTTGGGGGGTGATTTTGGGTTTGGTTGGTTTGTAAGGTATTTTCCTCTGGCACAACATATGTAAACTCTCCAAATAAAACCCAAGTGGGCTCTAAGTAGAGGTAATTAAACTAGTTGCGACACATGGCCTTAACGGCTTAACTGAGTTAATGAAACAAAACTAGCTTAGTTTTAGGTCCAAGAAACCCCCAGAAACCCTTGGCCTTGGGTGGTTGAAATACGGACCTTATTCGCAGCGAGTATATGTACTTTTTTTCTGACAAAGTCGGGTTTACCAGTTTTGCAGCTTGGTTTTTGGGTTGAATCTATAGATAGAGTAATTAACACCTCGAAATTCATTATTTATTTTTATAATTGAGAGAAAATATCTATAAAGATCTGCGTATTTCGGGAATATGTGTTAATAAACTTGATGTAGATTTATTCGTATTAAAAGATGAAGAAAAAACAGCTTTTATATTAAACACAAGGTTTTAGGAATACAATCTAAAACTTTATACATCGATTCACTCCTTATAACCTTATATTTTAGTCAAAATATCAGCAAACATTAAGAGTTAGATACTAGAAATATTAGTTTTTGGGTTGAATCTATAGATAGAGTAATTATCACCTCGAAAGGATCTATAAAGATCTGTGTATTTCGGGTATATGTGTTAATAAACTTGTTGTACTAATTTATTCGTATGAAAAAGAGAAAACAAAAACAGATTAAATATTAATCACGAGGTTTTAGGAATACGTTTTACGATTTAATAAATCAATTCACTCCTTATGACCTTACATTTTGCTAAAAATATCAGTCAACATTAAGAATTAGGTACTAGAAATATTTCTAGTACTTATAACACTGTCTTAGGGAACCTACAAAGCTTATTTAAAATAAAACTCAACTAATACTCATTACTTATTCGAACTACTTCCTCAAATGAATAAATGCATGGATATTTTGGTAGAAACTTTACTACAAATAGAAAGAGGAGATACTAGAAATATTATTTATACTTATTACATTTTTTTTGGGAACCTAAAAAGCTTTTTTAAATTAAAACTCAACTAATACTCATTACTTCCTCGAACTACTTCCTCAAATGAATAAATACTGAAGAGTATTTCCGGTTAATTTAATAACTTTAACTTCAACTTGAGGAAAGCACAGCAAATTAAATGAATTTAATTAATGTCTGTATGTAATGCCTGTAGGTAATGCCACTCTATTACTAAATACTATTAGTAAACACTCCCCCAAAATCCCTATTAGTAAGCATTTCCCCCGCAAGAGATCACTGAACCTAATAACCAATGGAAGTGCCTGGTGACTATTACCAAGTAATACAGCCAAAGATGAGGAAACAAACGAACAAATAAAGCCCAATGAGATGCTTGGCATTCCTGACTGGGCCTGGAGCTGGTTAAAGCCGATAAGTCCATCAAAGAAGAGCGAAGCTAGAGGTAAGTGTGGAGCCCCTAAGCCCGTATTTTGTAAGCCACTTGGTAAACTATGAAGCGGCACTGGAACCTCTACCCTAGCAAGCACTCAGCTTTATTTACCCAAAGCAAACATACTTATAGCCATATCTCGGCGCTATCGGGTTATCTGGTTATCTGGTTATCGGTTGTTCAACTCACATTCGTTTGTTCAGCAAACAGTCTCCATTTTGGCCGTAGCGGCAACTGGCAGCATGCTCTTCTCCGGCGGCGGCGACGAGTCCGACTCCGCCAGGCCGCTGTCCGCCCCGGGACTGCTGGGCACGGTGGTGCACTGCATGCTGGTGTTCTGGGTGACCTCCGTGCCGCCGCCCGCCATCGAGGGCAGGCCCTGGGAGCTGCTCGAGTGCTGGACCCCGTTGGTGGTGTTGGTGATGTCGTGGCGCAGCCGCGGACAGCAGATCCTGCGGCAGGCGGTGTACACCTGCGGCTGGCAGCCCACCACAATGAAGATGAACACGCCCTGCAGGGCGTTGATGAGGTCCGTGAAGAACCAGGCGCCATGCGGTCCGCCCACCAGCCACGACAGGATCTCGGCGATCCAGGTGAGGCCCATGACGACCACCAGCTTGAGGCAAACGCGTCCCAGGGCCGACTTCTCCGTGGAGGTCTTGGCGTCATCCCGCTTCCAGAGGCCGCAGGTCAGCTGGTGCGTGGTGGACACGAACAGGGCGATGTTGGCGCACAGCAGCAGGCCGATGGGTCCGTAGAAGTAGGCGAAGATGGAGAGATTGCGATTGTCGAACCAGCAGAAGAGCTGCCCGAAGCCCGGCCTTAGCAGCGTGGTCTCCGGCACCTGGTCAATGCAGGCGGCCACGAAGGTGATGAGCAGGGGGCCCCCGAAGGCGTACAGCGAGTACAGGCAGAGGCGGAGCGCCTCCTGGTTGCGCTCCAGCGAGGTGGGCCGCAGGTCGCGGAACGTCCACCAGATGTTGAAGCACATGGTGTTGAGCCAGAAGAAGGCGGCCAGGAAGAAGAACTGCATGCCGATGGCCACCACCAGGCAGGGCATGGGGCGCGTCTGCAGGTCGGAGCTCAGCTCCTCGATGGCCAGCAGGACCTTGCCCACCAGCAGGCAGAAGACGTAGCAGATCTGGCAGCGCCAGTGCAGGGCATGATGCACCGCGGGCAGCATGAAGCCGGCCACCAGGGTGGCCGCCAGGAACACAATGGACACGAGTATGCCGCCGGTCAGCACGGCCTTCTGCAGGTTGTCCTCGGGGCCCAGCGCGTCGTTGGAGCCCGGCTCCCGGCCGTCCTCGCGCGTGAAGAGGTGCTGGCAGGCGATGATCTTCACCTCGCCCTCGCGCTGCGTGTGCTCCAGGCAGTACTGATCCGAGCTGAGATTGGTGTGCGGCAGCCGGAGGCTCCCACTGGAGCGGTCCAGCCTCGCTTCGTGCCAGTCGCCGGCAATGGCATAGCCGCCGCCGCCGCCGGGCACCAGGCACTCCGGCAGGCCGTAGCTGGTCCGGTAGCTGCCCAGCGGCAGCTGTGGCGCCAGCCGGAGCTGCCCGTCCACCTTGACAGAGGGTTGAAGATTGCAGTTCTTCAGCTGCGTGTCGTAGCTGCCGAACTTGCCGCAG
Source organism: Drosophila triauraria (assembly GCA_014170255.2). NCBI lineage: Eukaryota > Metazoa > Arthropoda > Insecta > Diptera > Drosophilidae > Drosophila > Drosophila triauraria. Next base: position 991,058 of record CM024333.1, on the reverse strand, counting down.
CACTTGCGCAGCCGGAGATCGGGTGTGGGACTGGGGGCAGCCACATTGGGGCCACCGTCTGCTGGCTGCTCCAGGGCGTCGGCTGTCTGGCCCAGGCAGACGAGGGCCACCTCCAGGTCCACGCAATACTGATCCGGATCCACGAAAAGGGCCCGCTCCCGGACATACAGGCTGCCGTTGGGGAAGAGCATCACGTTGCCGTTGCGGCTCCGGAAGAGCTCCTGCCGGCGCTCCGGGCAGTTGGGACGGCTGTGCGGCAGGAACTTCATGAAGCGGGGACTGCCGCCGGGTGGATCGAAGAAGCGCTGCTGCTGCACCAGATACACCATGGGGACCCACAGCTCCGAGCTGCCGGCACTGCAGGCGCGCGTCGTCTCGTTGAGGAATTCGCCCGTGTGGCAGCATTTGTTGAGCTTCACCCGCGGCGGCGGCGACGGGCGGGCGGCGTCCTCACTGGCCACAGCCACAGCCATTAGGAGGAGTAGGAGCAGGGGCAGCTCCATGGCGAGGCTGCAATGCTGCTTCTCAGGGTTTCTTCTGGTTTTCGACTTGTCTCGGCCTCGTTCCCGTTCTCGTTTGCTCCACTGCATCCGCCGCGATCTCCTCAAGCGCACATACTTCGCGTCTTCGTCGCGCTTTGCGTTGCGTTTCGCTTCGTCGCCGAAGACACACACAGATTTTCACTTTTCCTCTCTTTCGGTCATTTTCCGCTCTCTTTGCGGCCAAGTAAACAAATCAAAAAGTGGAAAATGGAAACCGAAATGGAAAAAGGAATACAATTTTCACCTCCGCCCGTATCACGTAAGTTGGGCAGCTTCAGCAAACAAACAAACAAATAATCGTGGCGTCCACTTCGCGGCGAGCGTGTTGTATCTATCACAGCGATCTTCTAGTTTGTATTATATCGTTCCGAGATATATATTCTTGCGACGCGTGTGTTTGTTTTATTGGGCGAAGAAAACAAAGCGCGGTGTCAGGTATAATTAAAAAAAAAAACAATAAATAGTCGCTGCGGCGAAAATCAGTCGTTTTGCTCGGAGTTTTTTTTTTTTAAATAGCAGGGGTTCTTTGGCTTTTATATGGGGGCTGTCGGTGTGACCAGAGCTGGCGAATACCGGGCATAATTAGGTTTTAGCTATTTTGAACAGCCCTCGTATGGTAACACTGGCAACAGCGAAGTTTTCCACCGTTGTATAACAGCAGGGCTGCAATTTCGATTGTTTCCCACCTCTAGTTCCGACTACATTCGTTATCGACTGCACTCGTTATCGACCTTTTTGCATCTCTAAACTACTTAGGCCGCATTTTTCTCGTTTTTTTAGCAATTCTTTTTTAACAAACTAGAACAATATGTCGAAGGCACATCCCCCAGAGCTGAAGAAGTAAGTATGAAAACTACTTGGTCAAGGCGTTATCATTAACCCAACGTCGGTGCTTCTCACAGGTACATGGACAAGCGAATGATGCTGAAGCTGAACGGAGGACGCGCAGTCACCGGCATCTTGCGCGGATTCGATCCCTTCATGAACGTGGTTCTGGACGATACGGTGGAGGAGTGCAAGGACAACACCAAGAACAACATTGGAATGGTGGTAAGTTCTAGCTTTTAATGGCGCACAAGGCAGATTAATTAAAGCTTCCATTTCCCCTTTCCCACCAGGTAATTCGCGGCAACAGCATCGTCATGGTAGAGGCCCTGGACAGAGTGTAGGGCTCGCCTCGGACCAGTCACCAATCAATCACCAATTGTTAGCCGTAGTGTCTAGTCTTAAGGCTCCCTAAAAAACATTCAAGCGCTGTACAACCTCAGAAGCATACAAACTCGCAAATAAATTGTAAAAGTAAAGGCATGAAAGAGAGCATATCTTCCTGATCTTTTCGGGTTTCATAATGGTCATTGTACTTGGGCATAACGATCGCTCGAATCCGGTTTAAACAATTTCATGATTTATTTATGCTTGTGGCGGGAAATTGGAAAAGTTACCTTGGAAATATCATAATTATCAATCTTCATATTTAGCTTATGAATCACAGGCTTTAATTGCCAGAAACTAGATTGAACAGTAAAAATCTAAGAGATTATATTATTTGAGTGTACATTTCTACATTTGAGTGCTGGTAACTAAGACCTTCGACTTTGAAACCATCTATTATATTTTCTATGAAAAGATTAATTATTTACATAAAATGTTTTTAAGGGCTGCCTTAAAAATGTACCTATAGCTCTTAGGAATCATTGCAGCTCAAGAAAGACCATAGTTGTATCTTGAAACCATAGCTAACCAGAAAACATAATTCGATTTGTCAATAACACCGAATCAATCAGTTGTTTCCTTTAGTAGCCAAAAAACTATATTAGGCTGCAACGAAAACATCTTTAAATGCAAAGATTTTCCTAACAGTAGAAGCAAACTGGCTGCTGATTATAAGGTCTCTGTATAATCAGGGTTTATGGCATTAACAGACCATATTCTCTAAATACCTCACTTTGTATGGAAACTTGGTGCAGAGAGCTTTGACTTTAAATTTGGTCTACTTTATATACCTCTCTTTTAATCCCATATCCAGTTGACTTCACCCAATGAAGGCTTATAAAGTAGTTTTAAGCAAAGAAAGAGTTGCTCACTTTCAAGTGAGTAAAGAACTAATCTTTCTCAGTTGCTGAGTTGCATCGATGCAGTTGTTGAAGTTCCAGACCTAATAAGACCCCACGCTCACTTGCTTGGTTACATATTCATCTTCATCTCGATGGGAAATTTCATATTAAAAGAAACAAGATCCACTTACAAACCAAACTCCTATAATAACTCATATTTCCAATGCGTGGAATAGGAAAACCCTAAAGCAGTAGCCCTAATGCTGCTCCCTGTCATCAGCGATTCTACGCCGATGACTCTGGCCAACTCTTGTCGTCCCCCCAGACACAACCCAAGAAATAAACGACGACAGCGGTTGTAGCCCATTTCCCGGGACTGTGATTTCGCCGTCGCCAGTAGTATGTGCGCTCGCCTGTGTAGACTTTTGTGATTGGGTTTTATTTTCTCATCTCTCTTCGTGCAAACAAAAAGCGCTTACAGTAGGAAGTCTAAAAAAGAGCGACTATTTTAGATTTCGAATGGGCGCGATCGGCGATTACTTGGAAATAACAAGGGGGCCAGTCTGCTTGGCGGCGTCGCGCTGCTTGGCCACAATCTGGTTGGCGATGCGGTCCAAATCGCGCTGGCCGATGGAGCTCAGCTTGCGGCCACCGTCCGGGTGCTTCTCGACCAGGCGGGCGTGCTCCAAAGCCTGCAGCGCCTTGCGGGCAGCACCGTCGGCGGCGCGGCAGAAGTGCGATGGGTGGACGCCGTTGCGCTTGCGTCCGCCGTAGATCTTGGTGATGGAGCCAACACCGGCGGGACTGCGATGGTACAGGTGGCGCAGGATCGAGGCGCAGCGCACGTAGAACCAGTCGGGGTCGTAGGGGGCCAGCTCCTTGAATTTGGCGGTCTTGACAATGTCCATCTGGTCGGGCACCTTCAACTTGCCAGTCCTACGGAGGGAAACAAACAAACGTGTGTGAGGTTATGTCCAACGACACTCCACTCCGCCTCTCGCCTGCAACTCACTTCTTGAGGAAGACGGCCACCGCCTTGGTAACCGCGTGCTGGTCAATATCCTTCACTGTGACACCTGGCATCTGCGAAAAACAAGGCAAAAACCATTAGAAAACTCGGCCGAAACACGTTGTTCGCACATCGCCGAATTGCACGCACACACACGGGTGCACACACACTGAGGCGGGCACACAGTCACACGGACACACGGATAGACAACAAAAACTGGCGATTCCACGCTGACTTGCTGTCAGGCTGGGTTTTTGCATGCAAGCACACATCTTCTTGGCCAATCGCCTGCTGGCGTCATTCATTCGCCGCGCTGGGCGGTCACTTTCATTGAGTTTTGCTCATTTGAAACATAAAAAAAATAGTAATTCACACGAAAAGAATTCAGCACAACCTTTCTCGTTAAAGTCAACCGGAAAAAAGAACAAGGCGCGCGAAGTTGGCTGCGGTTCAGAGCTGCAAAAACATCGATGTTACTATCGATACAAAGAAAGCACAGTAGGGCTGCAAATATATCGATATATCTATACTATCTATATTGTTATTTAACATTTAAATGAATTAATATATTTAATACATATTTAAGGTATTAAAGCATTATGAAGAAAGCCGATCTCCTTAAAAACCAATTTTCCAATTTGTTGTTGCTAAGTTAAAGCTCAAAACAATCATAACTAAGCCAAAAGAGCATCAATTTCAATTCGGTAAGCGTTTCTATGTTAGTTTTTTGTTGCTTAATTAATCTGCATATTCGGTTTACAATTTTAAGAAAATAATTTTTTTTTCAATTTTTGACAATTTTCCTGATGTAACCCCTTTCTAAATTTTTGAAAAATTTACCAAATTTTTTTTTCTGGTTTTTTAAAATATTGTTCAAGTAATTAATTGAGATTTTAATACTGAATCGGGAAATATATAAAATTTGGCAATCACTTGCGTTTTGGCCAAGTTACGCTCTCAGAAAGACCTCAAATATTGTCAATCTTTATATTATAATAGAGACAAAAGTTTAGTTTAAAAAGAAACACTAATGGAAGTCTTTTAGCCGAAAAGTAAAAAAAATTGCATTGTGGTATTTTATATTATATTTTAGATTGGAAAATATTGCATACTTTTAGGATTGTAAATATATATATCTGGATTTCATGCACCAGGTGCACAGAAGGCAGCAGTAGAGCGATTAACTCTGTGCTAATATATTTTATAACAGCTCTGGCATCTCTTTCCCATTCTCCCACCATACGCTATACTAATAACGTCGTCGCTCTACTGCTTGCTGTTCGCCTGTTATCAAAAAATCAAAGGAGGAAAAAAGCTACAAATCCCAATTTGACTTTTAACAGTACAAATAAATCGCATGCATAATTTAATGTACCAGGCGCTCAGAAGGCAGCAGAAGGGCGAATAACTCTGTGCTAACATATTTTATAACAGTAGCATACTTCTGGGGCTAACCAGAATTGCCTGCTTTGAAGCATTTTTACAGTTTGGGGATCGTTTATTAATTATAAAATAAACAACAACAATTGTTGGTGGGTTGTGAGACGCCCATGGGCATTATGGGGCACAGGGCGTTATGACACGCACCCCCATGAAACGGCATTGCCAGACTGCAAGCTCTCCCCATTTGGATTGAGACTTCGCTAAGCAGCGGTATTTTGCGGTATTTTTGCAGCAAGTTTCGGTCCGCGGTGGTGTGTTTTCAATGAAAGAGACGGCGGTCACACTGCTACCGAACCGAAAAAGAAGTGCAACGCGCTGCGTCTAATTAATTTTTGATCACTTTGATCGATTTGGCCGCGGCCTAAACTGGACATTCGCAATTGGGCGGCCAGCCGCCCTCGCCCCCTCCTGACCGCCATTAGACGCCGCTGCCGTGGCCGAGCGAGTGACGCACGTCGGTGTGTGTGCCTTGTTATTGTTGTTGTTGTAGGCGCTTGCTACGTTCGCCGTTCGGCGCTGGTGTGCGACTGCTAGCTGTGTGTGTGTGTGCGCAACAGCCAGTGGTGTGTGTGTGTGCAAAGCAGTATTGTCAAAATTTACAAAAAGAAAAAAAAAAGCGAGCGAAGAACGGAAAAACTCAAGAAATGAGAAGCTTACAGTTAAATAACTAAAGCGGTGTGCCTGTGTGTGTGTGCGTGCGGGCGAGCGGAGCAAGGCGTCCCAGGATCCTGGCAAGGCCAGCGATCTTCTGTTTACAAACACACATCATCGTCATCATCATCGTCCGCAACTCGGCGCCCATCTCTCTCTTTCAGCTGCTACATTTTCGGCTCGACTGGAAGCCTGGAAGCCCGCCCCGCGCTTTAGAAGCAACAAGTAAACAGCCCCTGGAAGCAGCAAGCAGCATACGCGCACCTGGGAAGGCCCGGGTGTGCTCGGGGTGCGTCCGCATGTGGCGTTGGCGCGGCACTCCGATAGAAGCGATAGAAATCCGCAAATCCAGCTACCAGCAACCAGATTCCAAACCCTTTTAGACACTTTCGACTGCCCATTCCAGTTCCTGCAGGCTGCAGGGTAGGTAAGTCCACCACCTGTAGCTCTCCCTCTCTCTCTCTCTCTCTTTTTAACACTTTCTGCTTGTTCCAGGATCCACAGGAAGAAGCTAACCTGCTAAATCCCTGCCATGGATGTGGAACGACGGAGACGGTGAGTCCTCCTCCTTCGCCTTCTCGAGGTGGCGGCCCAAAAGCGACTGTGTGCGCGCTCTTGCTCCACTCAATTAATTGTCAGCACAGATACGTGCGACTCGGACTCGGATTCGGATCCAAAGCCCCGACTTGGACTCGCACAAGCCAAAAGTCGCAAAAAAAGTATTACACCGCCTGGCAAACACCTTCCATATCTCATGTTCAAAGCGACAGCGCGGCGGCAATCAAATTGACAAGCGAGTGAACAAAACGGGGGGCGACTTTTATAATAAATTTGCCATTTTCGCATTAAAATTTGTAAGCACAGAGACAGAGACTCAAACGGGCTCAGGCTGAAGCTGCAGCTCTACTCTGTAGCTGCCGACCATCGTCAGTTGCAGGCGTCGCGTTGCATCGGCTGCATCGGTCTTTTTTTTTTTTCTTTTGGTTTAGTCGAGGACACTTCTAGGGTTATATCTCCCCCGCAGTGGAGTTTGCCTGCTAATTGGGGCATGTGGCCATGGCTATTGCCCGCCGCCCTGCACTCGAGCGAGCCGGAACGGTATGTTGCAGCGGCCCCCTACCTCTACTCCTCCTCTTCTCCTTTTCAAATTCCTTAAAATATATAAAATCCATTTGAATTCATAAGTTTTATTAGCCATTAACCCCGTGCAGCGCCCAACAAAGGCATCTTGCTTGGTTTTGGCCAATTGCAATAAGCATTTATGGCCATAAAAGCTGGCTAAGGCTCCTTTGTGCTTTGTGCCGAACATTCATTTGAATTAATTAAGTGTGAAGAGAGATTCTGCAACGCAGAATGCCTTTCTTGATGATCTTATGGCCTAGGAAAAGCTGCTTCTTAGTTCCCCCCTTGGTTTTCCAAAGCTTTCCTAATTTGTTACTGAAAACTGAAAACTGCTTTGCTTTCCAGCCTCTAAATTTGGCAACGTTGTATAAATTAAATTGAAAATTATATTGTCTATAGGTGACGATAATGTTGTCGCTGCCTCTGCCACTGCTACTGCTTTTATTATGTATTATTATTTGTGGCTGTTCATAATTATGTTGTTGTTGCCAGTTTCGAATCGAAACTAAAGCCAAAACCAAAACCAAAACCGAACGAAAATTCATCGCAGCAGCCGGCCAGCAGCTGAAAATTCCACTTTCCCAAGTTGTGTGTTTGCTCGGCTCGCCTTTTCGCTTATTGTTTTTGGCTTTTCTGTCAAGCCGTAAGTGGCGATGATGAAATCACAACAATTCAAACACCTTTTAGTATCAATCGCCGACGACAGCTTTGGCATCATCGGATGGATGGATGGATCTATGTACTCCTCCGCTTTGTCCACTCAATTTTGAGCAAATATTTGCCTTTCCGCCAGCTAATTGCCTACAAGTCTTGGTCTCTACTCTTCCCTAGGGAACTCTTGCCATTGATCTCTCTTTGTTTTCTGCTTTTCTTTATGGTCTGCTAAGCTTTAACGCACAAATTCCTATTGTTTTTGGGTTTGTTTTGGGTTAATTAATTCAAGAAATGTAGCATGGCATTCTGAATTTAATTTCTTGGCAGATTTTCGGTTTTAAATGCAAAATTCCAAAGAAATGTAAAAATAAACAAAGATAAATATATTTCTTTATTTATTTTACAATGTTAAACTTAATAATTTGTCTTACGAGCACTGGCAGCGGTGGCCTTTGACTAGATAAATATATATTATGATTAATTTCACTTTATATATTTATTTATTTTTACATAAAGCTAACAATTGGTTAAAAACTAAAAGCTAACTAACTTAGAGTTTAGGAACATTAACTACTGAGGCCTACCGCTCGCCTGAGAGTATTTTAAAGTATAATTTCACTTTAATTTCCTTATTTTGTTTACAGGTTTGTTGTTTCCTTAATTTTTTTATATTTTATTAGTTTGTCCCACTTAAAACTCTAAAAAACTCCCCTGCACTCACTTTGTTTTCTCTTTTTTTGTGGAACATCACTTGTGTATCATTTTGTCTTGATTTTTCCTCCAATCCCCAAGTTAGCCAATCTGGCCAAGCAGTTTCCTTTCCTTTCTATGCAAAATTTAACTTTGATTTCCCTATTTAGTTAATAGATTTCTTTGCTATTTCCTTCTATATTTTAATTCGTTTAATCCACTTAAAGTTCTAAGAAACTTCTTCGGCAGACACTTTATTATCTCTTTTTTTTTGTGGAACATCGTTTGTGTATCATTTTGTCTTGATTTTTCCTCCCATCGCCAAGTTAGCTTTCCTGGGAGTATTTTCCTGTTTTGTTTATAGACTTTTTAGGTATTTCCTTCTATATTTTAAATATTATTCGTTTAATCCACTTAAAGTTCTAAAAAACTCCCCCGGCAGCCACTTTCTTTTCCCTATTTTGTTGAATATTATTTTGTGTACCATCTTGCCTTAATTTTTCCCTGGCTCCAATCCCCAAGCTAACCAAGCTAACCAACCTGGCCAAGGTATTTCCTTTTACCTCTTTAGCATGGCTGCTGTTCCAACTGCTTTACAACTGCTGCTGCCTTGTTGCATTCCTTTTTCTCCCGGGAGTTATCAAAGTCAGCACTCAGCGTCTCTCTCTCTCGCTGCGGCGATAAAGTTAAGGCCTCCTTCTAGTAGCTGCTTTTCGCTCCTCTTTCCGCGTGCTCCGTTACCAGGAAGGCCAGGTTCTCAATGGAGCGCAGTGTTCTAATAGCGATAAGGCTGCTGCTGCTACTGCTGCCCAGTTGTCTGTCGCAGCTCCCTCCTCCTCTGACTCTGACTCTGACTCACTGGCACCCCAATGCTTGCCCTGCCAAGCGGTGACGCTCAATGAAATTTCGACGATTCACTTTTTGCTGTTGTTTACATTTCACCAAGTACAGGCGGCAGAATTTGATAGAAACCCCTTGAGAATGGCAGCAATAACTGTGGCTGTAGCTGGGTGTATTTGTTTAATGGAAATTAGAGGTAAATGTAGGGGAAAAGGGGAGAAATTAAGGGGTAGAAGGTTTAACATGGATTTCCTCTTGGAAAGGTTTTTAAACCTTTTATTTTATGGTTCTATACAAGTTGTGCTTGGTCTAAATAAACCTAAAAACCTTTAAGAACCCTAAGGAACCCTTAGGAACCTTTTGGACCCCTAGGCTATACCTCTTAGAGCTTAATCTTTAGGTTTAACCTACTTTTTGTGGAAGAACTTAAAGCTCCTTATGATTTTATTTGAAATTCTCTAGCCTCTGCATGCCCTGGGAGGCAGCCAGCAGAAGACATGCTCAATTAAATCTGGTTAAAGCTGAAATAATAACAAATAAGAGCAGCTAGCAGCTAGCAGCTAGGAGGAGCAGGAAGTGAGGTAGAGGTGCCTCTGAGTAATCTGCGCACTTTCCCCATAGCTTTGATAGTTCTGTGTTTGTTTTTGCGAGCGATTTGCATGGCGACCAGCGGCAAGAACAACTGAACAACCAAAACACTCATCGAGAGTAAACAAAGAAAGCCATGAATCGCTGGAGAGGATGATTAATGCCCACAGTTAGAAGGTGTCAGATAGCTAATCTCCTATATCCCCTCCTCTCCTCCCCCGCAGGGCCAACACGCTCGAGCGCGAGATGCGCGATCCGACCAGCATCTGCAATGTGGACTGCCTGCTGGACACGGTGTCGGCCCTGGTCAGCGACTGCGATCACGATTCGCTGCGCAGGCTCAAGAATATCGAGCAGTATGCGGCCAAGTGTGAGTATTAACCTGCTCCTAAGATTAACCTTAGGTAATTATACTTTCCTCCTTAACATAGACAAACCCCTGGCTTTGCGCATCAACCAGCTGCGCATGAACGTGGAGGACTTTGACTTCATCAAGCTGATCGGCGCCGGCGCCTTTGGCGAAGTGCAGCTGGTGCGGCACAAGTCCTCCTCACAGGTGTACGCCATGAAGCGTCTGTCCAAGTTCGAGATGATGAAGCGCCCGGACTCGGCCTTCTTCTGGGAGGAGCGTCACATCATGGCGCACGCCAACTCCGAGTGGATCGTCCAGCTGCACTTTGCCTTCCAGGACGCCAAGTACCTGTACATGGTGATGGACTTCATGCCCGGCGGCGACATTGTCTCCCTGATGGGCGACTACGAGATACCCGAGAAGTGGGCCATCTTCTACACGATGGAGGTGGTGCTGGCCCTGGACACCATCCACAACATGGGCTTCGTTCATCGCGACGTCAAGCCGGACAACATGCTCCTGGACAGCTATGGCCACCTCAAGCTCGCCGACTTCGGCACCTGCATGCGCATGGGCGCCAACGGCCAGGTGGTGTCCAGCAACGCTGTGGGCACGCCGGACTACATCAGCCCCGAGGTGCTGCAGTCGCAGGGCGTGGACAACGAGTACGGGCGCGAGTGCGACTGGTGGTCGGTGGGCATCTTCCTCTACGAGATGCTCTTCGGCGAGACGCCCTTCTACGCCGACTCGCTGGTGGGCACCTACGGCAAGATCATGGACCACAAGAACTCGCTGAGCTTCCCGCCCGAGGTGGAGATCAGCGAGCAGGCCAAGGCCCTCATCCGGGCCTTCCTCACGGACCGGACGCAGCGCCTGGGCCGCTACGGCATCGAGGACATCAAGCAGCATCCCTTCTTCCGCAACGACACCTGGTCCTTCGACAATATCAGGGAGAGTGTTCCCCCTGTGGTCCCTGAGCTGTCCTCGGATGATGATACGCGCAACTTCGAGGACATCGAGCGGGACGAGAAGGCGGAGGAGGTGTTCCCCGTGCCCAAGGGCTTCGACGGCAACCACCTGCCCTTCATTGGCTTCACCTACACGGGGGACTACCAGCTGCTGTCCAGCGACACCGTCGACGCCGAGTCCAAGGAGGCCGTGGCGGCCAACAGCGGCAGCGGGACGGCAAGCAACGGCCCGGGCCATGGCCAGGGGCACAACCACCGCCATAGGCCTTCGAATTCCAATGAGCTGAAGCGCCTGGAGGCCTTGCTGGAGCGAGAAAGAGGAAGATCAGAGGCCTTGGAGCAGCAGGACGCGGGCCTTAGGCAGCAGATCGAGCTGAGCACGAAGCGGGAGGCGGAGCTGCAGCGGATAGCCTCGGAGTACGAGAAGGATCTGGCCCTGCGGCAGCACAACTACAAGGTGGCCATGCAGAAGGTGGAGCAGGAGATCGAGCTGCGCAAGAAGACCGAGGCGCTGCTGGTGGAGACGCAGCGCAACCTGGAGAACGAGCAGAAGACGCGGGCGCGCGACCTCAACATCAACGAGAAGGTGGTCTCGCTGGAGAAGCAGCTGCTCGAGATGGAGCAGGGCTACAAGACGGAGACGGAGCACACGCAGAAGCTGAAGAAGCAGAACGCCGAGCTGGGCTTCACCCTCAAGTCGCAGGAGGAGAAGGTGCGCGACATGGCCGAGATGATCGACACGCTGCAGAAGCACAAGGAGGAGCTGGGCCAGGAGAACGCCGAGCTGCAGGCCCAGCTGGTGCAGGAGAAGAATCTGCGCTCGCAGCTCAAGGAGCTGCAGAAGGAGGCCGAGAACAAGATGCAGACGCTGGCCAACGACATTGAGCGCACGCTGAGCCGCGAGCAGAAGGCCCAGGAGGACAACCGGGCGCTGCTCGAGAAGATCAGCGACCTGGAGAAGTCGCAGGCCAGCCTGGACTTTGAGCTGAAGGCGGCCCAGGGCCGCTACCAGCAGGAGGTCAAGGCCCACCAGGAGACGGAGAAGTCGCGCCTCGTCTCGCGCGAGGAGGCCAACCTGCAGGAGGTGAAGGCCCTGCAGTCCAAGCTCAACGAGGAGAAGTCCGCGCGCATCAAGGCCGACCAGCACTCGCAGGAGAAGGAGCGCCAGCTGAGCATGCTCTCCGTGGACTACCGCCAGATCCAGCTGCGCCTGCAGAAGCTCGAGGGCGAGTGCCGCCAGGAGTCGGAGAAGGTCTCCGCCCTGCAGTCGCAGCTCGACCAGGAGCACAGCAAGCGCAACGCCCTGCTCTCGGAGCTCAGCCTGCTCGGCTCGGAGGTGGCCCACCTGCGCTCGCGCGAGAACCAGCTGCAGAAGGAGCTGTCCGCCCAGCGCGAGGCCAAGCGCCGCTTCGAGGACGACCTCGCCCAGCTGAAGGGCACCCACCACGAGGCGCTGGCCAACAACCGGGAGCTGCAGGCGCAGCTCGAGGCCGAGCAGTGCTTCTCGCGGCTCTACAAGACGCAGGCCAACGAGAATCGCGAGGAGAGCGCCGAGCGTCTGGCCAAGATCGAGGATCTCGAGGAGGAGCGCGTCTCGCTCAAGCACCAGGTCCAGGTGGCCGTAGCCCGAGCCGACTCCGAGGCCCTGGCACGCTCCATCGCCGAGGAGACGGTGGCGGATCTCGAGAAGGAGAAGACCATCAAGGAGCTGGAGCTGAAGGACTTTGTGATGAAGCACCGCAACGAGATCAACGCCAAGGAGGCCGCCCTGGGCACCCTCAAGGAGGCAGAGGCCGAGCTGCTAAAGAAGCTCTCCCTCAAGGCCGGCGAGTGCGAGGATCTAATGCAGCAGCACAAGAAGCAGCAGGAGGAGCAGGCCCAGCTGAGATGCGCCAAGGACGAGGAGATAGCCAAGCTGCTCGAGAAGTGCAAGAACGAGGTGCTGCTCAAGCAGGTGGCGGTCAACAAGCTGGCCGAGGTGATGAACCGCCGCGACTCGGACCTGCCCAGTAAGTTCTCCTTATCTTTTAAGTCCTTTCTGGCACTGATCCCCCTCTCATCCCCTTCCAGAGCAAAAGAACAAGGCCCGCTCCACTGCCGAGCTGCGCAAGAAGGAGAAGGAGATGCGCCGCCTGCAGCTGGAGCTCTCGCAGGAGCGCGAGAAGTTCAATCAGCTGCTGCTGAAGCACCAGGACCTGCAGCAGCAGTGCGCCGAGGAGCAGCAGCTCAAGCAGAAGATGGTCATGGAGATCGACTGCAAGGCCACCGAGATCGAGCATCTGCAGAGCAAGCTCAACGAGACGGCCTCCTTGTCCTCGGCGGACAACGATCCCGAGGATAGCCAGGTGAGCATTGCCCTCGAAGGAACAGGGAACACGGCACACGCAACACTCACTCACACACACAACCCACTCCCGCTCCCAACCCCTACTAGCACTCCTCTCTGCTCTCCCTCACACAGGACTCGGTCTTCGAGGGCTGGCTGAGCGTGCCCAACAAGCAGAACCGCCGCCGGGGCCACGGCTGGAAGCGTCAGTACGTGATCGTGTCCTCGCGGAAGATCATATTCTACAACTCGGACATTGACAAGCACAACACCACGGACGCCGTGCTCATCCTGGACCTCAGGTGGGTGTCCTTTACTCCCTTAAGCTAAAGCTAAGGCTTATCCTGCTCCTCCAATCCCCCAGCAAAGTGTACCATGTACGCAGCGTCACCCAGGGCGATGTCATACGCGCCGATGCCAAAGAGATTCCGCGCATCTTCCAGCTGCTGTACGCCGGCGAGGGCGCCTCCCATCGTCCCGATGAGCAGAGTCAGCTGGACGTGAGCGTGCTCCATGGCAATAGCAATGAGGAGCGCCCCGGCACCATAGTCCACAAGGGTAAGAGTCATCCCCTGAAGCAATTTGTGATCTAACCCAGCTCTCCGACAGGTCACGAGTTCGTCCACATCACCTACCACATGCCCACGGCCTGTGAGGTGTGCCCGAAGCCGTTGTGGCACATGTTCAAGCCGCCGGCGGCTTACGAATGCAAGAGGTGGGTGTCCTTTGTCCCTTGACTCAATGAACACAAATAACCGCCTCTAACCGCTTGCTCTCTCTCCCTCCAGATGCCGCAACAAGATACACAAGGAGCATGTGGACAAACACGACCCGCTGGCGCCCTGCAAGCTCAATCACGATCCGCGCAGCGCCCGGGACATGCTGCTGCTGGCCGCCACGCCCGAGGAGCAGTCGATGTGGGTGGCGCGACTGCTGAAGCGTATCCAAAAAAGTGGATACAAGGCCAACTCGTCCAATAACAACAGCACCGATGGCAGCAAGATATCGCCCAGGTAAAGCCCAGGCCCAGGACCAAGCCGAAACCCGGGAGTCCAGCCACAAAACAGTTCAAACAGAGTTCTTTCCACCTTCCAACTACTAACCCAGAGCTAAGCTCATAATACTGTGTGGATTCGTATCCGCTGCCAACTCCAAACTCCACACCAACCCCCGGCTTTTGTGTCCCCCGTCTGTGTGTGCGTGTGTCTCTAATCTCGATTGGTATTTCTCTTTCTCTCTCTTCCTCAATATCTCGCTGCTAACCATCATCATCATCACCATCTACTCGTTACTCGCTACTCGCTCATCATCATTCACTCGCCACTCGCCACTCGCCTCTCGCCACATCCCGAACATCCCCAACTTTGGCAGCCAATCGACGCGCTCCTCCTACAAGCCGTACGCGGTCAATGTGCAACGCTCCGCCACGCTGCCGGCCAACTCATCGCTGAAATGAAAGCCGCGCCCGCTGGGGAGCAGCGACGAGTCTCCTACCGCCTACCGCCCACAGCCCAAACTGATACCACTAGCGAGAGAGAGAGAGAGAGAGCAAGGGAGCAGCTAGAACATGGCAGCTGCGGCTACAACTACTGTCTTAAATTAACGCTAACGCCCTAAAAACCAACATATACAACCTGCTAAAGTAATCTAAAAACTATTTTTTGATTAATTTACAAGCTAAACTAAAACGAGAACTAAAAACTAACTAAAAACAGAAAAACTAAAAGCTAAAAGAAGAAAACTAATACTAAAAACAACTACAAGTACATGTAAAGCCAATGCAACGTCGTCTAACGCTTATCTAACGTATTGAGAAAGTAACGAGAGATCAGAGAAGAGGAAATTAAGTGGATAACAAGCTGAGGTGGCCATGGCTAAACCCATATATATTCTATATATAAGTATGGCAAGTCTCTCTCTCAATATTCTGTAATCTGCTCAGCACAACCAAGATTGAGAGCTGCTGTTGTACTCTTAGTTAAGTGTAACCAAGTCGGAGACTCGACTCTCCTTCCTTCACACACATCTTGATGCCTTGTAAGAACCGTTTTTTTTTTTTTATAAACATTTACACTTACATATAGATGCATATATATCTTTATATATATATATATATATATATACTCTTTGTTGTTGTTGTGTAGCGAATCCGATTGGCCAAACATTGTTCTTAGTTTGTAAAAAAGAAGAGAAACGAGAAACGAAAATGAAACAAAGAAATGTGAACAGATATATACTATATATAGATACTTCCTCGAGAGCATATCCTGTAAGCCAGCTAACAGCACACACGAGAACGAGAACGAGAACGAGAGCAGCAAAGCAGAACACACTAAGTTAAAGCCACTTTACAAAGCTTTAACTTGTATATTCCATTTAATGAAACACATAACTCTATATACCTTTTTTTTACATAAATAACCTAGGCTAACTAGAAGCATGGATGCGAGACGTGAGAATATATCAATCAGTTACTTAAAAAGGCGGCAGGTTGCAGGTGCAAGTCCCCTCCCATCCAGTTTCTACTTCCGTTTCCTAAGTAGTAGCGAGTACTCGCTGGTTTTGAGCGAGTAAAATATGATTGGGAAGCGGAAATGGAAACGGAAACAGGGAATGGGATGTCCCTAGCCATGGACAGAGCGAAACATGAATCGAAACAAGAGTAAACGTAAACTTAACTAAAATACAAAAATATTACAATTACCAGAGTAGAGTAAACATAACGAGAGAAGGGAAAGGAAGGACGGACACAGGAGTTATGTGCGTGTGTAAAAGGCTACGTCTAAGTATTAAATATCAAATATGTTCTAGTTTGTAAGCTAAACAAATTATTTATTTGTGTCGTTTTGTTCGATGGCAGCACCAGCGAGGCAGCGAGTAGCCCTCTTCAATTTTTATGATTTTCTATTTCCCAAATTCATGTTGATTTTTTACCTTCAAAATCTGTGTTTAAAGAAAGAACTAGAACGAGTACGAAAAGTGACGAGTGACGAGTGAGAGGCGCCAGCGAATTGCATTTAAAAACGAGAGAACAATAACGATAAATAGCTGCAATCCGGGCTATCGGCTATCGGTTATCGTTGTCGTACGAGTTCTGACTTTGATTTCGAAACCGAAACCGAAATCGAAACGGAAACGGCAACGACATTGAAGCGCTGCTTTTTGCTTTTTGCTTTTTACAAATTTGTATTTTATTTGTACTATTATTAATTATGATGATCATTCGTATTACGTTTATGTTTAATATTACTCTCTAGTTTAACCGCGTCTGTAATTGCATTTGTCCTCGAATCTTATCGACTGGCAAACTCCCAAATGGAATTGCAAGCGTTAAGGAAAAATAAAGTAATAATGTGTATAAAATCTTATTAGTTTTTTGTTTTCTTTGGTTTGTGTTTGCTATGATTTCTTATTTTAGATCCCAACTGAACCTATATATCTGATATATCTGTGTAACTGGAAAACGAAAAGTCTGAGATCAAAACTGAAACTTGCACCAAAACTGGCTTTTATTTATTCCTCGGTCGGTCCTAATCTGGGGGCATTAATCTGGCCCCTAAATACGTGGTGGGGGCATTGGGCATGGAAATGTTTAACACAGTCCCCGATTTTCCAATAGCTTGGCCGATTTGCATTTGGATTGGATGCCCTAATGGGGACTTGAATATTGGAAATGGAATGGGCAGAGCCGCTGCATATTTTATTAATAATTTAACAAGTTTCTTGTTTATCGCTTTCACATGCAGCATTGAGATAGAGTCTCGTCTCTTTTGGCACTTCCATCTGACACTTTGTAGTTCAAGGTGAGTTGGCCCGTCGTCCGTCTGTCGAAGCTAATTAGCATGGCCAGCACAAGTGCCATCGAGGCATCATCCACACCTGGCTGAAGAACATCTGCCAAAGGCAAAGAGTTCAAAGCGATCATTAGACGATGGGCGTGGAAGATTAATTAGCAGCCATAAGCGGCGTTGTCACCTATTAACCGAACCGCCGTCATCAGCCTTCTGCTCCGCACATCTCTTGGCTTGGCTGCTCCATGGATACCTAATCAGTTCAAGGCCGCGAACGAACCTACCAAAATATGCATAAATATTTCTGGCTTTATCGGTTTTTACAGCTTTTTAATTTGGTGCCATCGCCGGATACCTTGAAGTGAGTTTGAGTAGCTCCACTGCCACATGGATTTTGTCTGTGATAAGATTCCAGGTTGAGAAGAAGGTATTTCCCGGTAGCTAATAGCAGGGAGTCTAAGGTCAACCATGTCGTTGCTTGGATCTTCTTCATCACGCTACCATTTTTGGTAAAGTGAGTCACAGTGTCTTCTAGAAATTGGAAAATCTACATTATAATCTTATACCCTAAGATAAATAAAAATAATAATAACCATTAAATAATTTTTTAAAATTTTTAAGAAACAGTTTTG
The DNA here is from genome assembly GCA_014170255.2 of Drosophila triauraria. Classification (NCBI taxonomy): domain Eukaryota; kingdom Metazoa; phylum Arthropoda; class Insecta; order Diptera; family Drosophilidae; genus Drosophila; species Drosophila triauraria. The sequence goes on along the minus strand of CM024333.1, from coordinate 973,396 downwards.
GGAAACTGGGATCCCCGACGAAAACAAATTGGTCCTTCGAGCCGGATCTGTCAGCGCTTTTGCCCGAGATAAGAACGGTGGCAAACATTTAATTTAAGCTATAAAATACAAAAATAAAAAATAGAAAAATAGAAATAGAAAATACAAAAATAGAAAATTAAACTATAACCATATAGAACCATTTACTGAATTTATTCTTATTATATTTATTCTAACATTTAATGCTAGATTTCAAATTATTTAAGTATCAACATATAAACTTAGCAAAGTCAAAAGACGATAATAACAATTTATTTATTTAAACATGAGTCCTTCGAGCCGGATACTCCAAGTCAAAGCCGCCCCGCCCTTTCTGGTCACCCTGTCAACTGTTATTGTATTTCTTCTAACATTTAATGTTAGATTTTAACTTGTTTAAGTATCAACATATAAACTTAACATAGTCGAAAGACGATAATAACAATTTATTTATTAAAACATTAGTCCTTCGAGCCGGATACTTCATGTTAAAGCCGCCCCACCCTTTTCGTTATTTATCATTAATATTTCTTTAAATTTTCCATCGGATTTTGCACTTTTTTTCTCCCTCTTCTCCAAAGGGTATCTGCAATGCGAGGTAAATCTACAGCCAAGTCCCTCAGCTCCGATTTTGGACTCCTCCAACCCCAAGCCCCAACCCCATCCACGAGGCTTACATGCGGGCCAGACGACAGATGCACGGGTCGCCGTGTGGACGAGATGAGGGCGTGATCGAGGGGCTTGGAGGAGCTTTTAATCGGGATTTACCAGATTGGCCTAAAATCAATAAATTAATTAATAAAATATACAAATTGCAAACGAATGCGAGGCTTGGATTCGATACGATTCGCCGTCGATTGGCTGGGATTGGCTGGGCCCGACTCGGATTCGGACTCGGAGTGGAGTTCGAAAAACCTGTCATAACCAGAGCCCAGGCCCGTGACAAATTGGCTCCGAAAAAAAAACCAGAAGTGCTCCTGCACTCTCGGCCCGGCTCGGCCCGGCTCGGCCCGGCCCGGCCCGGGCCAGCATAGATCGTGGCTGGGCTAGAGATAGAGCTTCAGGCGAAGGTGGAGGTGGAGGAGAAGGTGGCCACGGAGTAGGTAGTTGGAGGTGCAGGGCGGTCTCTGTGTGTCTCTGTCTGAGTCTGAGTCGGAGTCGGAGACCGAGACTGAGACTTCGACTGACTCTGAGTCTGAACCTGTTGCTCGGCCGCTGCCGGCGTCGCTGCCACAAAAAAATATTGGATGGCCGTAGGTTAACTGTGTGCACACGGCATAAGTAACGTTCAGTCTGCCTCTAGAAGTCGATCGTGATCGTGGCCAGTTCCAGTCAGTTCCCAGTTCCAGTTCCAGTTCCCATCAGTTTCCGTTCCACAAAAGCGAGCGAACCCTCCTTCGTCTTCGTTCCCTCTCGAAACCTCAACCAGATACAAGTGTTTTTTTTCTAGTTTAAGTTGAAAAACGCGCGCGCGTTCAAAGCAAATAATAAATTATACAAAATAAATAATTAACTAAAAAAAACCAACACACAAACACAGACAAAATGAAGTACTTCAACATGTGAGTGATCTGCAAAATATAGAACCATCTTAAGAGCTTAAGATATAGAACCCATTCCTGAGCTAAGACTTCTTTCTGCTCTTCTTTTTTTTTTTTTGAGTGACTAGAGAGTGAAGAATATGGGTTCGAACCCTCATCTTTGAGCAAAGATTTTATTTACTTTTTGTTTTTTAAAAAGTTTAATATGAGTAGCAAGAGTTTCATAGATATTTTGGGTCCTTAAGAGTTTTAAAACATTTTCAAATCATTTTTTAAAACTGTGCTTACTAAGTTTTCAGACTCCCTTAGATTTTCCATACCAATTTTTCATATTTCTCTTAAATTCTTATTTTTCATACATCTAGAAAGCATAAATCAAAACATTCTTCTTTTTTTTCGTAAATCTTTAATAGATCCTTCTGTATTTCCCAACCTAGTCTCCCCTTTTGAATTTCTCTTATAAAAAAAGCTTTGACTTGACATTTTCTACCTCGAAAAAACCTTAACCAATCGCCTCGATGGTTGCATGTGGCAGGCAGGCTGACTGGCAACCTTTTTGGGGCACGAGCACAGGCACAGCCAGAGTCACAGCCATAGACACAGCCAACTGCAGGTGTAAAGCTCGGCTCCGGCTTCGGCTTAATGCCAATTTGAACTTTAACACGGCGCCGATGCCGCCGCCGCTCCAAACTGGAACTGAGCTACTAAAAAGCGAAGCCGCAAATGCCAAAGTTTGGTCATCATGACGATGACTTTGCCGCTGATGAAGTTGTCACGGGACTTGGACGTGGACGTGGATGTGGAGCTGGCATTTTGCCGGCAAAGAAATGGCAAAAGTTAACTCCCCAGGCGGTTCGGTCTCGGTTTCGGTTACAATCTCTGGGGGGGAATTGGAATCTCCGGGGAGATCTCCACCAGCAAGCTAGGAAGGGGTGACGTTTCAAGGTCGCCGACAGCTGATGATGCTCCTCAGGCAGAAGAATCAGCGTGACTTGGATTACACAGTTACAAAAATGTGAAGAATGACTGATTAGTGAGATAAAAGAGGGTTTTTTTATGTTAGGTTAAGGGTTAGGGTATAAAAAATAGGGTTTTATATTTTATATTTTATATTTTATATTTTATATTTTATATTTTATACAAATTCAAGACTCAGAAATCTAGAAACTATGAATTTAGTAAGCTTATATTCAATTAGAAACTTAAACTTAAATAATATGAGTTATTCAGAAGCTCCTTCCAAACATTGGTCCTTCGAGCCGGATACTCCAAGTTAAAGCCAAACAATGGTCCTTAAACCTTATTTTATGGTTTATTTCTAGTCTGATTTTGTGGCTATTTATCTTTGTTATTATCTTTATTATGAAATAAATAAGGTTTAAGGACCATATTTATTGTTTGGCCGTAACTTTGACTATCCGGCTTGAAGGACCATTATAATTTAAGTTTCTAATTGAATATAAGCTTATATAATTCATAATTTCTAAATTTGTGAGTCTTGAATTTGTATAAAATATAAGATATATATTTCAAATATCATTTTAAGACTGTAACAAGCCAGAAACTAATTAAAAATTCTGTTATTAACCGATTTCTTGCGAGGAAAAGCTGCTCAGATATATTTTCAGAACCTTCAGGAACTTCCCTCACAATTACGATCTTAGACCCAATTTTCTTGCGGTGTTGCCGCAGCTGCAGCGACTGCAAATTAAGTATATTGGATTAATTACCAGACGTGGTTGCTGTTGTGGTTGTCTTGTAAATTAACGGTTGCATTTTTAATGCGAGCTGACAACAGGCACAGCACACATAAAAATATCTGCATACACTTATCGCTGCATACAGCACACAGCATATAGTAGAGTGTGTGTAATATGTGTGTTAATCGCTGCCTTGTATGCGGGAATTAATCACCGGCGGCGGCGGGTTGGGGGAAACAAGCGCCAGGTTGACGGCAAAATCAGGAATTTCGGTTTAGTTTCGCCTTTTCCGAAATATCTCTCTCTCCCCGGCTTCGTTCCATTTCATCCGTGGCGGCTAATGTTATGCAATTTATATATTTAAATAACACACAGATCCAGCTCAGATACGATTATGATACCATGTGATATATGTGGCAGATTCAAGGACTTGCCAGAGCGCAAATTGGCAACAGCACACACATGCACTTCATTCAATGTAAACACCGTGAACACCGTAAACACCGCCTCTGGGCCAAATCAAAAGACTTAGGCAGCGAACTCGGGCCAAATCAAAAGACTCTGGCAGCGAACTTGCTCGATTTGGCATGCAGCCAGGCCCCAGCAAGCTAACACGTACTTGGTACGAGTACCACACAATGCACCGTTATTGAACCCACTTGCCTTAAGCCACTTTGCCTTTGCCTTCTTTTTTCTCTCGTTTTCTTTTAGTTTCAGTTTTAGCTTCACTTTACCCCCCTAGCCCCACCTTAACTCCACTCACACTCCACGCAAACGACGGCCATAAAAAAACAGTTAAAGTCATCGAATACGAATTTGAATCCGATTCCGAATCCAATTTCGATTCGGTGTCGAATGTGCACGTTTGGCCTGTAATAAGTGGTGACTTACACATGCCAGAATGCCAATGCAAGCTCACCTGTGTGCTGCCAGGTAGGCAATGAGGGCGCCAGGCCAATTAGAATTAAGTTGGTTTTTATGTATTTGTTAAGGGTTAGGGTACTTGAGAGGGGTTTAAAGCAGGGAACTTCATTTATTTAACGAGTGCAGCTCCGGGTTAAAGCCGCCCCCTATCAAACATTGGTCCTTCGAGCCGGATACTCCACGTTAAAGTCAGAAGGCAAGCTCACCTTAATGAGGGCAATGAGGATTAACGGGGCCAGAGAACTCGAATGTTCCTTGAGCTAAGATACAGCTATCATATGACAATCACCTTCATCGCGATCTTTGTATTTATTTATAATTTAAAAGAGTTTATTTGATTCTAAAAAAGATAGAAAGATCATCTTAAGGTTGAAATTAAAGGAAAATATTGACACAAAATATTATTTAATGTCAAGTTCCTTAAGGGTTTCAGTCTGTATCTATTCATTAACCCTTAGTCTTTAAGAGTAGCTTTAAAATTTTTATTCAAACCTATGATTCTAAATTTTAATTCAAACCTGTATTTTTGTTTATTTGCATTTATATTAATTTGTCCTACGTGACTATCGCACTAATTATAAGTTATCAACTTGTAGCGTTAGGAAAACATTATAAAATAAATTGAAATTGAAATCTAAAGGAGCCCAGGAAAAGGTGTTCCACCATTTCTTGATCTTCCTCCTTTTCCCTAAAGCAATTTTTGCAAACATTGCATGTCAGGAAACGTCATACGGTGCCGCATTTCGTGCGGTTAATCTTGAGTAAATGGACTGTTAAATCTAAAGCACATTTAAGCCAGCTTCTTCGAGATTCAAAATCAATTCATGTACTAATTAAATCATTTTAAAGCTTAATTTAAATATCGTTAAATACTTTTTGGGGCAAAAGTGCCATCAAAGCCAATTTTAAGTGGCGGATGTGTTGGTTCTTCCATTTTATCCGCATCCGCAGTAGTAGGCCGGCCCAATGACGCCATTCCGAGTTCTTCCGAAGAGCAGAAGACCCAGAAAAGCCGTGAGCCAACAAAGTGTGCAAAAAAAAGAAATAAATAAAAAATATTAAGTAGCATAAAAAGTATAAAAAGTCTAGAGTCGGAACGAAACAAAAGCGAAAAGCGATAAATTAAAAGTCAAACCAATTTGTTGACCAAGCTCTCAAAGAAGACAATGATGGCGATGATGATGAGGATGATGATGAGGGTGATGATGAGGCTGATGATGAGGACAGTGATGAGGCTGCGTGAAATAAGTGGTTTCGCCTTCCCTCCCGCTATGTTCTCGCCCAGGCGATACTTATCATAAATTTGCAACTAATGTCGGCTTATATAACCGACTGACAAGACAGACGATGGCTTACAAGCAGGCCCACTACTCTAGAGATGCCCAGTCCTCCTCCTCCTCGTCCGGCACAGGTGTGGGTGTGGACTGATGCCAGTCAGCCTCTCCCGTTGGCCAATAATCCCCGTTACCAGAACCGGTTGCCAACAAGAAGCGAAGAAGCTCTCGGCGGGGCCCTAGCCAAAATGTCATGTGCCCAGGCTCAGGCTCAGGCTCAGAGACAGAGGCGTTGTCGGTGAGGGACTGCCTCAGGAAAGCACCAAATGGAAATGAGAAACCTTTATTAGAACTTGTAATAAGGCATTTTTTTTTAAATACCTGCCTTTGGGTTTATATATTATATATTAGGTGTTTCCGGCTTCTTTTTTGTTAGAAATTAAGAATAAGTTTGCTTAGTTTAAGTTTTATGAGACTTAAACGCTTTTTCTTTTTATAAAAAATAAAAAACTAGGTAGCTTAGCTTAGGTTTTTAAGATTTTAACCCTTTTCTATGATTTAAGGCTTTTGTTTTTATTTAAAATTAAGATTTAGTTAGCTTAGTTTAAGTCTTATGAGCTTTCAACACTTTTTTTTATTTATTAAGGCTTCTTTTTTGTTAGAAATCATTGATAAGTTAGCTTAGTTTGAGTTTTATGAATGAATTAAGGTTTCTTTTTTATTAAAAATAAAAAATTTGTTAGCTTAGTTTAAGTTTTATGAGATTTTAACACATTTTTCTATAAATTAAGGCTTGATTTTGGATTTTTAATGAGGAATTCTATTAATATTCTTCGGTTAACTTGAAGTTTCTGTAGAAAAGAATCTTAGAAAATGCTTAATTGGACTTTTTAAATTAAACTAAAATTATTTGTATTCTTTTTGTGGTTTCTAGTGTTTGTTTACTTAAATTGTGGCTGGGTTTTTACGTCTTTACAAGGCTTAAATTTAATGTTAAGTGTATTTAAGCTCAGCTCCCCAAAAGAAATGGTTTCCGAGTACGCCCCTGCTTACGGCGGAGCTGTGCCGTGAATTTCGATTGGAGCTGGAGCTGGTGCTCTGGCGCTGGAGTTGGAGATGCCAGGCACGCACCCACTAAAAATCGGGGGAGTGTGTGAGCCAGAGCCCCAGTCAGAGCCAGAGCCAGAGCCCACGCCTTTCACCTTTGCTTGGCTTGGTTGCATAATGCCATCCATTAACTGGGCCATCGCCGTCGCCTGACCCCAAAAAAATAAAGAAAACCCCGGCTCGGAGTAGGAGGAAGTGCAGCCAGCGAAAGAAATTGAATATAAATGCTAAAGAGATAGGTGCTAAAAATAAAACCCGACCCGGGGGCTAGCTCATTTTACTGTTATTAGCCAACTACAGTCGGTGATCGGTGCTCGGTGATCGGAGATCGGTTACTACAAATTTATTCTGGCGTGGTGCTTGGTGCTTGGTGCTGGGTGCTGGGTGCTGGCCTGGCGGCTGGCGGCTGCCAACTGGTTTGCCAGTTTGCCACTTTGACTGCCTTTTGCATAAGCACCTGTTTCCTTTGGCCACCAGCCCGTCGCCGCCGCCGCCGCCGCCGCTGAAAGCCTAGGAAAGAATTTCAAAACGAGTTCGAAGCCCAAGTCTTTTGTTTTGCATAAAATATGAGCAATTGACTCACTGAACAAAGCTGAAGGCAAGGCAGCAGCAAGGCAGCGGCAGCAGACGGAGAAACGGAGCAACATTCGAATTCGGAATTAAGCATTAAGGCGAAAAATCCAAATCCAAATCGAAATCGAAATCGAAAGTGAACAAACCCGTTTGCCTGACCTTTACACATTAATAATTGTTAGCACATCTCCATCAGTATCTCAGTGAGCATCAGCATCAGCATCAGCATCGCAGCTGGAATTAATCAATAAAAAATCATATAAAAACCACAAAAGAAAAAAAAAAACAAATAAATTATAAAAGAAACTAATAGATCTTACAGGAAAAACCGAATGTCATTCATTTTTTCAAGGCATTAATTAAGCCAATTTTAATGTATTTGTTAAGGGTTGGGGTACTTGAGAGGGAACTTAATTTATTTAACGAGCGCAGCTTCTCTCAAACATTGGTCCTTCGAGCCGGATACTCCAAGTTAATGCCAGAAGGCAAGCATATCTGTGTAACTCGAAAGTTCCTCGAGCCAAGATTTACAGACTCAAGTTTAAGGGAAAATCCTGAAAAATTCCTCAAATTAAGTTCACTTAGCTATCATTTTTAATTATGAATTAATTATGAATTCAACGCTTAGTATTAACATTAATTAATCCAAGACTTACAGACTCAAGTCTCAGATCTAAGAAAACAAGGGGAAATCTCGTAAAATCTTGAAAAATAAACAATCCCGAAAAATCCTGAATATTTCTTCAAATTAAAGTCACTCAGCGATCGTGTTTAATTATGGATATATTATGGATTCAACGCATCTATTAACTCACCTTTTTGCCGGCTACCTTTAAGGCTTATTTATTTTTTTTAATATTTATGTAAAGAGGTCTGAACAGGAGGTGTTCCACCATCTCGTTCTCATCCGCCTCCTCCCTGAAGCTTCTCTAGCAAACATTGCATGACAGGACATGTCATACGGTGCAGCATTTTGTGCGGTTTGATCTTAAAAATCCTAAAAAATACCTAAAATAAAAGTCACTTAGCGTTCCTGCTTAATAATGGCTAAATTCTGGATTCAATGCATCTTACTAACTCATATTTAATTAATTTTTTGGCGGCTACCTTTATGGCTTTTTTTCTTTTTTCATATTAATGTAAAGAGGTCTGAACTGGAGCCCAGCTTAAGGTGTTCACCACCTCGTTCTCATCCTCCTTCTCCCTGATGCTCCTTGAGCAAACAACAGTGCAGCATTTATGCGGTTTGAGCTTGAGCAATCCTAAAAGATTTCTCAACTTAAAGTCACTTAGCGTTCCTGCTTAATTATGGCTTAATTTTGGATTCAATGCATCTTATTAACTCACTTTTTTTGGCGGCTACCTTTAAGGTTTCTTTTTTTTCCTTTTTAATATTTATGTATCTGTAACTGGAAATCAACTTTTGATTTTATTTAAACCAAAAATTTATTCCGAAATACATCAAATAAATTAAGGCGGCATCTTTAGGCACATGATGGCGATGAATATTTACCAAAACAAATATGATTTGAGGTAGAAGGTTTCCAGCTCCACCGCCGCCGTCATGTGCTCCACTCAGTATTTACGACTTCAGGTTCTGAATGGGGAATAACCCGTCCAACCAGACCTTGCCCGGGGGACACCAACAGCTCCTACCCATAAACGAATCCCGTCCAGAACCGGCCGGAGATATACTAGATATTTACACATAAATTTAAGAGAAGATAATGTTATTAATAAAGGAAACATTGATCCTTTATCAATATAAATATTTAATATTAATAACAATTTGCTTTATGTTCCAGCTGCCTGCTCTTCATTGCCTTCGCCTTGTGCTACTGCCTGGTGGCCGCTCAAGAGGAGGGTGCCGCTGCCGTCTCGCCGGCCAAGAGGATCGCTGCCCTGCGCCGGCCCGTGGGCAAGGCGGCCAAGACCACGACCACAACGACACCGGCGCCGGCGCAGGGCGATGGCGCTGGCGAGGGCGAGGAGTATGATGAAGAGCAGCCTGGCAATCTGGGCGAGGAGGGCGATGAGGCGGCCTATGCCGCCAGCTCCACGACCAGCACCACCACGGAGGCGCCCAAGAAGGTGGGCCCCGTCATCCGGCCCTTCCGCTCCAACGATGACTTCCTGAACTCGCTGAAGCGTCGCCAGGCGAATGCCAAGAAGCATCGCGCCGAGAAGCCGCCCAGCCCAAGCAAGCCGGCCAGGAAGAGCGAGGATTCGAATGGTTCTGGCGAGCAGGAGGAGCAGGCGTCGGCGCCAGCCCCAGCCCCAGCAGCCAGTCCCGCCAAGGGCTACAAGGGCAACTCGGCATGTGAGTTAATTGTTGATTCATTTCTTAAGTTTAACCTTTACTTATTTCCGGATTTTTTTCTGCCTTCCAGTGAGTCGCCGCAAGCTGTCCAAGCCCGCCAAGGCGACGCCCGTGGAGCCTGTGGAGGATGCCGCCGCCGAGGAGTCGGAGCAACAGCAAAAGGAGGAGACGAAGCCCAAGCGTCCCATCGGCGCTCGTCTGGCTCTAAGGAAGCGCAACTGAGGCGGGGTCCTTCTGTCCAATCCCAGCTCCCTCCTGCTCCCAGCTCCCCATCTCCCCCCTCTTAACCCCTTGAATCATTATGGCTAGCTATCTGGCAGCCCCGATCTGCCCTTTAGTTCTTAGTTCGCAATTGATTTTTGTGTATGTAATATATTTGTAATTTTATGTTGTAAACAAAAGCACACAAACACACACACACACACAAGACACACACCACGCACATACACAACACACACTCCACACCCAGCCCCATCCTCCCATGCCCTTGTCCACATAGTACGCCCATATATCCCTCGGAGCATATATGCGGCGCTATCTCTGCCCGGGCACAATTATGTATTCCTCACAATCATCAATCAACCAACCAATCAATCAATCAATGAATCAAACAATCAACCAGTAATAAAAACCACAAAATCAAAGTACAAGCTTATGTTTTTATTCGTTAAATTATAATTACACGGGGTTAAAAACCGAATTACAAGAAAAAGAAGACCGAAAAAACAGAACAGAGACCGGGATCTAATTTTAATTTTTTAAATTTTGGAATGTTTTTTTATATCTTTTGAGGGATTTTCAACAGAGAGTGTGTCGGTGGAGGCTGGGCAGAGAAATTTGCTTATTTAACAGAGTTAAAAACAGAACTAATTAATTTTCGGAATTGGGAATGTTTTTCAATGTGTTTTGGGGGATTTTCAACACAACACACACATCAATAAATCAATCAATGAATCAACCAATCAACCAGTAATAAAAACCACAAAATCAAAGTACAAGTTTATGTTTTTATTCATTAAATTATAATTACACGGGGTTAAAAACCGAATTACAAGAAAAAGAAGACCGAAAAAACAGAACAGAGAACAGGATCTACTTTTAATTTTTGAAATTTGGAATGTTTTTTTATATCTTTTGAGGGATTTTCAACAGAGAGTGTGTCGGTGGAGGCTGGGCAGGGATATTTGCTAAATACACCTGGTAAATAAACGAATTAATCTATACTCGAAATTGGGAAGGTGTTTTAATATTTTTTGGGGTAGAGGTTGGGCAGGGAAATTTAGCGGATTACTGAGTTAAAAACCAAATAAATGAATTTTCGAAATTGGAAATATTTTTCTATATCTTTTTGTAGGATTTACAACAGAGAGTGTGCCGGTAAAGGTTGGGCAGGGAAATTTGCTGATCAAACAGATTTAAAACCCGAATTAAATTAAAAACGGTGTGCCGGTAGAGGTTGGACAGGGAAATTTGCTAAATACACGGGGTTAAAAAACGAAAAAACGAAGATTATTAAATCTTTAAAATTTTGAATGTTTTCCTATACCTTTTTGTAGGATTTACAACAGAGAGTGTGCCGGTAAAGGTTGGACAGGGAAATTTGCTGATCACACAGATTTAAAAACCGAATTAATTAATTTTCGAAATTGGGAATGTTGCTTTATATTTTCGGGGGTTTTAAAAAAGGTGAGCCGGTAGAGGCTGGACAGGGAATTTTGCTGACTCGCTTAGATATTTATACATATATATACTGAGTCAAATCTAAAGGGTTTTATTTTAATATTTCGCTTGGAGCAGGCTCTCGCTCTCTATCTCTCTCTCTCTCTCTCGCTCTCTGGTTCGAGTTCTGTCTCTTTCATTTTCGCTATCGCTTTCGCGTTCGATTCGTTTCCGTTTCCTTTCGTTGTTTCGCTTCGCTTAGGTTTAAGGTTTGTTTTTATAAAAAATATATGGGTAAATACATATATATATCTATATAGTTTAACATATCGCTTAGCATTTAGGTTGTATAAGTATATATGTATATATTCGAACAATGTTTTATGGGCTTTTTGTGTATAAAAAAAATCAAACACGCGCACACACACACACAGGTTGTATTTCCTTTTTTCGTATTGACAAGAACAAATGGAGAGAGCAACGAAATGCAAAAGGTATTTATTTATAATATAAACGTAATTCAGACTTCCGAATCTTTTCGGTGCTTTTTCGCTTTTTCGAGGTGTGTGTCGAGGTGTGTGTGAAAGGCACATTGCGATCTCTAAGGGCCATCTCGACCAGGAATGTGGCTCAAGTGCAGGTTCAGTGGTCAAGTAGTGCGTGGAGTGGAGTGTGGGCTAAAATGCGTTGGTTATATGCTGGCTTAAATGACTTTACAACGTTTCGAGCGGGGATGTGGGGGGTTAAGTACAGTTGCCATTAACTGATTGTTAATACTAGGGTCCGGAAGAGTCCTGGGGAATCCCCGCTCCCACTACGGATGGTGTCGCGTATTACGCATCAGCGGCACCAGCAGGGACGGCGGCCCCGCCTGGCGCAGGAAGGGATGGGCGAGCAGCTCGGCGGCCGTGGCTCGCTGCGCTGGATCGCGGACCAGCATGCGATCGAGGAAGGACTGCAGACGCGGCGACACCTTGTGGGCATTCTTCAGATTCGGCGGCTGCATGTCCCGGATGCGTCGCATCGCCTGCAGTGGCGGCTCGTTGAAGAACGGCGGCTCCCCGTCCACCATCTCGATGACCATAATGCCCAGCGACCAGATGTCCACCTCGGGGCCGTAAGGCAGACGTGATATGACCTCCGGTGACATCCAGTACGGTGTGCCCACCAAGCTCTTGCGTTTGGGCAGCTCCTGGGATACCTGGGCGCAGAACCCAAAGTCGGAGAGCTTCACACGTCCATCGGCGGCCAGCAGAATGGAGTCCGACTTGATGTCGCGATGGATGACGCCCTACGAGAGAGAGAGAGAGAGAGAGAGAGGGAAAGAGAAGGGAAATTGGTTAAGAGTTTGCTCACAGTTTGCGGTTTTCCGCCTCCACCCACGCCCTTTCTCCCAGCCACTTATCGCATTACCAACGACGACCAACGTGGGACAGAAATGCACAAAAGAAACCTAGTTAACCTGGCTGTCGCGGTGGTTGTTAACCCATCAAAGCCCACAAGGCCTTGGGCTTTAACTTGATTTTGTAAATAAATCTTATTTCAACTCAAGTATTTCCCTTTTCTACGATTGTTTACTTTGCTTAACTTTAACTAAGATAAATAAAAAATAAACTAAAGGAAATACAGGCTAAAAACATCGATTTCTGCTTTCTTGTAATTCCCAACTACGAAGTCAGAGTACTGCAAACATAAATTAAGGCATTTATTTAGCTCAAAGCCTGTATGCTTACTTTGCTTGCACTAAACTAAGGTAAATAAAGAATAAACTAAAGGAAATACAGGTCAAAAACTTTGATCTTTCCATTCTTATAATTCCCAACTACACAGTCCGCGCACTGCAAACATAAATAAGGCCATTTATTTAGCTCAAAGCCTGTGTGGAACCTCAACATATAATTGTTATGACAATAGCTTCTCGTTTTTATCAATCTTTGTGTAAATTATAGGCTAAAAATCGTGCCTACTTTATATATAAGGAAATACTCGAATATAACAATTAAAATTGGAAAGAAACCCCTGAATATTCTGCTCTTTTATTCCTCTTTTTACGATTTTTTACTTAGCTTGCACTTAACGAAGGTAAATAAAAAATTAACAAAGGGAAATACAGGCTAAAAACTCTGAACTCTGCTTTCTTGTAATTCCCAACTACACAGTCCGCGCACTGCAAACATAAATTAAAGCATTTACTTAGCTCAAAGCCTATCTAGAACTCGAATATATAACTTACTAAGACAACAGCTTCTGGTTTCTATCAATCTTTGTGTAATTTATAGGCTAAAAATCCTTCCTACTTTATATATAAGGAAATACTCTAAGAAAACAATTTAAAATTGAAAGAAAAGCCAGAAAATTCCGATTTCTGCCCAACATATACTTGGCTTTTGGGGTAGGGCATGCACGTGCGAGGCTAGATTCGATTTCACTCGAAGAATGGATTTCTGGGCGTGCTACTCGAGTGGCCGACCCACTGTGCGTGCGACGACGACGGTGACAACATTTAGAAATTGAAACCCAAGCGACGTCGCGAAAGCGGAGGGCGAAGAAAGCGCCACAAATGGCAATGGCACAAAGAATCGAAGCGAATGTACAAAGGCAGAGGCAGAGGCAGAGGGCAGCCCGGCACAATGCGAGGAAAAGCCACCACAAGTGGCCAAGGGAGAAGGCGGGGGTCTGCTGGGTCTGGTCACGCACCTGTGAGTGCAAATAGGCCAAAGCCTTCAAGCACTGCTTGCATACGGTGGCTATCTGCTCCTCGTCCATGCGCGAATGGGTGACAATGTCGGTGAGGGCGCCGCCCTCGAGGTACTCCATCACCACCCAGAGCTCGTCGTTGACCAGAAAGCTGGAGTATGTCTCCACGATGTTGGGATGGTGGTAGTCGCGCATGATGACCACCTCGTTGAAGAGCAGCTCGCGGCGCTGCTGTTTGCGCAGGTCCATCTTCTTCACGGCCACCTGGCGACCTGCGGGTGTGGGAAAGAGCGGATTTCCAGATTAGCTGGGTGTTTCCAGATAAGCTTGGTCGGTCTTGGTCGGTCTACGCACCTGTATTCTTGTCCGTGGCTATGCAAACGGTGCCCGTGGAGCCCTCGCCGATCTTGTTGAAGTGGTCGAGATTCTCGCGCGGATCCCCCGCCGACACCACCATTTGCAGGGCGGCACGGAACTGCTCGTGGGTCAGGCGCTGCTCCTGCTTCGGCTGCGCCTGCTGGACGGCCGCCGCCGCCGCCAAGGTGGCGCTGCTCGCCCCGCCGCTGGAGCTAGAGGCGCGCGACGCCGACTTGGCCAGGTGATTGTGTGGATGCGGATGCGCGTGCGGATGCAGGGGATTCTGATTCTGATCGCCGGCCGCCTTGGCCTGCTGCTGGGAGGTGGGATACATGGGGAATCCAGCGTTGCCGCCGCCTACGCCGCTGCCATTGCCATTGTTGGTATGCGAGTGCGTGGAGCGCGTGCCGCTGGCCACGGAGCCCACGGGCGATGTCTGTTGCGGTATGGAGCCCGGAGGCGGAGCCAGGTTGCTGCGGTACTGGTGCTGGTCCGTGCGCACGGCCAGCGGCCCGGTGGCCGCTCCATTGGCATGGGAATGCTGACTGGGATAAAGCATGGGATGGCCGCCGCCCATCGCGGATGGAGGCTTGAAGCCGCCGCCGCCGCCGCCGCCCCCGCCGGGGGCTGGACCCGTTGGGCCCTCCTCCTCCGGCACCGAAGGCGGCACATTGGCCACACGGCGCACGCGGGGCGGACTGGAGCTGCGCAGCGAATTGGATCTGGCCACGTGCGAGGTTTTGGGCAGGATTATGCCTCCGGCCGATGCCTCGCTGGGCATCATGTGGTGCATCATGCCAGCGGCGGCGGCGGCGGCATTCGGGGGCATGGTATGGGAGCCACCCAGCGACATGGGGTGCGCCGACATCATCATGGTGGTGCTGCTGCTGTTCAGCGAGGTGGTGTCCGCCTTGTTGTTGTTGTGATGCGGCCGGACTATGGTCTTGAGGTCGAGGATCTCCGTGGGCGTGATCTCCGAGGGATCGACGAGCGGCAGCGGGCGGTTGCTCGACTTGAGGATCTGGTTGTTGCCCACAATGGAGGCCCACTGGAGCGGCAGGCCCACGTACTTGTTCTCCCGCTTGTCGAAGCCCGTGTGCACGCGATGCTCAAAGTTGCTGGGCATCGAGATCAGCGGTTTCTTCTTCTTTTTCGAGAACATTTTCCCAGCGCTTGGAATGTCGCCTAGTTTCCCAATTTCCCGTGCTCCGGATTCCTCTGTTTACCGTCTCTTTTACCGCCCTTTTCCAGACGGGAAAGAGCAACAACAACGACGATGGCAACTTCTTCCAGATCACACGCACACACACACACACTAACGAGAAGGGAGCACGGACTCTCACGTACACACACGCATAACAGCACAGCGGACGCGACTGGGTTTACTATAAATCCAAATCTGATTCCGATTTGTATTCCGAGTCCGACTCAATCCCTTTGCAGCTCGCTTCGCTTCCACCGGGCAGCTGGTCAGCACATTTCTCGGGTTCCACAAACGCAATTGGAGAAACGAAAAAAAAATAAACTAAAGAAAATAATTGCCCGAAATCGATAGCAAGTGCTAGAGCTGCCAGGCCATCGATTGATGTTGCTATCGATAGTTTAGACTATCGACTATCGATACATGCCACTCGATATATTTTACAATACCCAACAAATAAGCAAATCTAATTTCGTTTTTAATTAATAATGGCCCACACATGAATTGGTTTTTTAAATATTTTAGAATTTCTCATAATCGAAAACTTTGAGTGGCCGTATTATCGATATCCGAGACTGGTAGCATGGTGAAAGTACCAATATGGCCTGAGCGCCAATATTTGAAAACATGCCCCAGGGCAATATCTATAAGAAACACACCCAAAAGCCCAATAAAAGCAAAGAAACCCATTATTAATTCATCTCACATGTGTATTTGTTTTTAAATTATCATACCGCATATATATTTACTTATTTACATTATGATACCTTTTACTCAACACTAAAGACTTCGACTTCTCTTCTGATTTCCGTTCTATTTTCGACTTAATGATCAATTTAAAATTATAATATATTTATATATATTTATTCAATGCGTGTCTCGCGGCCATGTTTACATATGCATGTATGCTTGGATCGTATCGCTCCGCACTCCGTTCTCCATATCATCTACCTGTCCGATCTGCTCTTATCAGTAGCTATAGGTTTCTCTTTTGTTTACGTTGCTAGATAGTTGTGGTTTGTTTTCATTACTTGCTGTTGTTGTTGTTGCCGCCGTACACACATCATGTAATTCTAAAATCAATAACAGAACTAAGACTTAACGCAACTAACTGCTAATCGTACACCTCTTCAAGTCCTGCCCTGATCTCTGTCTCTCGGTCGAAAATTGTCTAAACAGGATTCCCCGATTTAATATATATATGTATACATAGTTTTTAATATATATAATAGAATATAGTTTACTTTTTGCGCTATTTCTTCTCTTTTTGTAGCTCTTGCTTGCCGTTTCGCTTCGATTTCTTTACATTTTCACAAAATAATTATTACATAATTATCGTTTAATTAAGACTATTACAAAAAATATATATCTATGTATTAATATATGTATATATACAAGGTGTGCCCTGGGGGAACCACAAAGAATTTGCAATGAGAATAACTACAAGGATTAAAATAGATTTAAATTTACACATGATAAGAGCGGAGGCATCCGGGCATCCTCCTGGTTCTCCCCACACGATATACATATATATATACATATAGACATACTATATAGATATCTAGCGTGTTATAGAATCAACAAAAAAATAAACTTTAAAACATATTATAAGATAATTCAGTAATTAAACATAAACGCTGCGCTATCGAAGAAGAGAAATCATTAAGAAATGTCGACTATATATGTATGTATGTCCACGGCCGGCCTCATCCTCATCCTCATCCAGTGGCGCTCTGTTACAGTGTTATGGTTACGTCTTCTATTCTTCTCCTTGATCTGCTTGTGGTTTCTTGTGTTTGTGTTTGTGTTTGTGGCCCGCATCATCGTCCGATCATCCGGGCTCTGCTTGTGTTTCAGTCAGTTGAGGCGCCGTGGTGCGGCTTCGGGTCGCTTTGGCGTCGCACTAGCTTGTAGCGACTCCGCAAAAAGTGTGGAGGGGATCCGGCAGCGGCGCCTCCTCTCGCTTCTGCGGCTGATCCCACTTGCTTGGACTCCCTGCTGCGGCTGCTACTATTGTGGATGATTTTGGTGCGTGTCTGACGATGGCTGCTGCTGCTGCTATAGGAGGGAGGTACGACTTCAGCTGAAGAAGCCTCCTCTCGGGATGCTGATACGGCTGCTCTTGATGCTCCTCCTTCTGCGCCGCGCACGAATCGGTACTTGGTCTGCTGATCCTGCTTGTGCCGGCTACTACGCCTGACCACCTCTTCCCCGCGTGCAGGTCGCACCTTCTTATCCTCCTGCGCTCCTCTCTTCTTCACTAGCATTCCTAATCCTACGGCGGCCTGAGGAGCAGCTATCTTGGCGGCCGACTGCGATGCCATTTCTACCGGGGCGGCAGGCGGCGCATGGGAGTTCGCACCTTGCGGCGCACCTGCGAATTCTGGGCCGACTGCCCAGCTGGTTGGTTGAAGCTGTGAACGAATTCGTTTGTCAATTAGTCTGGTTCTGGCCAGCAGGTCTCGTCGAGAAGACTGCGGGCGGGCGGACGAGTGGCTGGCTACGGAGCGAGTACTTTACTCTTTTGTCTTTCAAAATCTTCAGGCCATCATACAACCGCATGAAAAAGCACACACACACAAAACATTAATCAAATGGAAAGTGCAAACACACAAAAGACAAACACAAACTGTTCGATAATGACAATTGAAAAGGGAAATGACATCCAGACATGGTTTTGTAGTCTATTTAGGACAGATTTATGACACCTAAAACACCGATAAGGCACGATGCACTCCCATTCCAAGGCCAGGGCTCACGTACAGGTACATAGGTAATGCGAAAACATTTATGTATGTATATGTTGAGGATTGGAAGGCAACTTTCATCGAGTGTGACCATTTCGAATGTGCAGGCGGTGTGAATGCGCCTCAGCTGTCAGACTGACAGTGGAGCCGTGTCAATAAATCTGAATGTCTTACTTGGATATAACCGTGCCCGTTTCGTTCTTTATATTTGGTTAAAATATGTAGATTTAACTCATTAATTATTTTTTTTAGATTTTTAAGTTTTAACTTATTATTTTTTTTTTACTTTAATTACTTTCCAAAGTAATTAATCGAAACGGGCGGTTTCTGGGTGTAAATATGATGTTGGAGTTGAGATCATTGTGTTGTTGTGACAAAACGATAACAAAACAAAACAAACATAAAAACAAATGCCTTACAAATTAGTTAATTGTAAAATGCAATTATAACGGTTAATAATGCAGCTGTGTGTTGTTTGATTCGTGTAATCGTATGGGGTGTAAACAAAAGGCTGTCGGCGTGTGTGTGTGTGTGTGTGTATTTGCGTTTGTAATCGGCCAATTCAATGTGGAAGAAAGTCGGAAGAAAAAAAAAAAAGGAGAGTACGGGAACGATGCTGGGGTTCCCTGCTGTTAGCCGCCATCTCGTTCGCACGCACTCGCTTGCTCCCATCTTACTTACGCAAATATATTGGCTGGCGCTGGGGCACCGGCGCTAAATTGGAACGGTGCATTGGCATTCGGCGTGGACTGCAAAAAGAATATTTTTGGTTTGTTTGCCTTTGGTAAATTGGATTTGTCTTTGTAAGTTATTGTAATCATAAGCTTTTTATATATTTTTTTTCTCTTTTGGTTCACGATGGTGGTGGTGGTGGTGGGTGGCTTGTGCGTGATTGTGGTGGTATAGGTTATTTACAAAGATATATTCTGCTATCTGATCGAGTGCTGAATGAAACGCAAGGATGAACACGGTGACGACAGCTGCTACGTAGGCGACAAGTGTCAGTCGGAATTGGTTAAGGTGTGCTGGGTGTGTGGGTGTCGGTGTGTCTGTGTTGTGTTTGGGGGCTGGCGGCTTGCGCTGGTGTGCGTGTAAGTGCTCGTCAAAATATATATTTTGGCAGGCAGCATGCAAAACTGTATTGGAAGCGGGTGTCAAATATTGGAAGCCAGCAAATAAGTTCGACAAGCACTGAATCTGAGGACGTACACATACATAAGCAGAAGGAAGATCTACAGCTACCAAGTTTAACATGCGGATAACGTAAGGCTACGGCTACGGTTAGAGTTTAGGTTAATGGTTAGGGTTAATGGAGCATGATGACTAAGCACGATTCAAATAATATCATTTCATTCTATTTTTAGGCAAGGGTGCCACAGAAATTTCTAAACCACATAAGAATTTTCAACTTATCGATTTTTCTTCGATATATTCGATAAAATTTCAAAAATCGAACCTAAAAAACCAAATTACAGTTTCAAAAAGCCTCCAAAAACATAATCTTTGATTGAATCTTAGATTTGTACATTCTAATTGGATATATACTGGGAAATACCACAGAAATCGCTGTGGATTGTGCAACATTTTAAAAGTATGATACCTAAAAAAAAAGAACATTTTACAATTAATATTAGGGGTCTTGAATATTCCTTGGAAAATACTCTCGCACACTTTTTGCAATTGCTTTCAAACTCAAAGCAATTTCTGTGGCACCCCTGATATTAGAGATGGGAAAACATCCATGTTTATCGATTTTAAATCGATTATTTTCCATCTTTGCTTTTATATACTTTATCGATCACAGAATAATGATAGAAATTACTTAATGCCCCACAAAATTGACAAATAATATACAAATCGGAAATATTTCCTCGAAATGCTTATGGTCTACAGAAATTTCTATGGCACGCCCTGGATTATGAATGTACATAGTATATATTCAAGACTAATCGTTGCGCTTAGTGGTACAAGAGAGTTTAGCAATCGGGTATATCGTGTAGTTCGAGTCGACGACCAACTCTCTGGATATATTTTGGGCCATGAATTCGCATTACCTGCATCTGCATTTGCGGCGTTGCTGCATTAAAATTGAACATTGGCGGCGCACCGCCAGCAAACGAGGAGGAGGAGGAGGAGGAGGAGGCGGCTCCTCCCGGTCCCGCTCCCGCTACCGCTCCCATATCCGCCGCCGCTCCTCCATCCGATGGAGCACCAAACCGAAAGATACGCTGGGGGGATGGTTGAGCCGTCTTACGATTCGGTATCGTAATCGCAATAAACATAATCATATATAGTGGTAGTAGGATGGATGGTAGTAAAGTTGGTCGTGCCCGTGCCCGTGCCCACAGGGGTTTGTTTCAGTACAGGAAGGGGGGTTCGGGTTCGGGTACAGGTGGTACAGGGAGTATACATAAATTACACGTTTTCAAATAGTAACAACACGCACGATCGTGTGTTTTTTTGGGCAAAAGATAAAAAGAAAAGGAAAGAAGAAAAATACAAAATAAATAAATATAAGAATACGTAAATAATAAAGTAGGTAAAGTCAAATCAAGTTAAGATTAATATATAAATATGGGGGAGGGCTGTTAGGGGGATTGATCGATTGCTCGATGGTTAAGCGCTTCGTTATCGTTATCGTTATCGCTATAACTCTAGAACGGATGGTGGCATGCAAGACGGAAAATCAAAAGGAAATATGACGGACAGCTAGGACAGCTAGACACTACAACAACCGTTAACAAATTTGCATGGATGAAAGTGTGAAGGTGTTGCATCACGTCGTGCTCTGCACCTATCGATCGTGGCTTTGCTGGGACATTGTCAGGGTCAGGAGGTACTGGTACTGGTTACTGGAACAGGTACTTGGCCATCATCTATGGCAGGTACTTACATCGCCCGCCGTTAGTGGCGTGGAGCTTGGATTGGCCGAGAAGGTAAAGGCGCCCGCCTGCGGCGTGGCGGCCGTCACTGAGCCCGTAAAGTTGAACGTTGGCTTGGCCGGTGCCGCCGTGCTGGACCCAAAGTTGAAGGGCGAACCGGAGGGCTGTAGCAGGTCAATAGGTTAGTCTCTTATCACTTGTACCCTGTGGGTTCGATACTCACAGTTGCCGCAACAGCTGCTGATCCGCTAAAGTTAAATGCCGGCTTCGTCGTGGCCGTGGTCGTGGCTGCAGCACCTCCAAACCCTCCTCCTGCGCTTCCAAAGACATTCGATGGCGCCGCCGCGGCTATGGGCGTGGGATTCCCAAAGATGTTGGCCAGCGGCGAGGGCGCCGCTGGCGCTGGTATGGCGGCTGGCGTGGCAGCTGCCGTGGCCACGGGCGCCACCAGGGAGTTGCCCACATTCCCAAAGACGGTGGCAAGACCGCCTCCATTGCCACCCAAGCTCACTGCCGCTGGCGTGGCTGCTGCTGTCGTGGCCGTCGAGCCAAACAGGGAGCTGCTGGTGCTGCTGGGAGCCGCAAACATCGCACTGCTGGCAAATATCGGCTGCTCGGCCATCATAATACCCTGTGACGAGGACACCGCTGCTGCCGTGCTGGTCACTGCGCTGCTGGCTCCGTTACTTGGCCAGCCAAAGCTGGGCATTGGCGTCGTCGTCGTCGTTCCCGCTGCGGATCCGAAGAGGAATGGCTTCGCCGCCGCCGACGGCGCCGGTGTTGTCTCCGCCTTCTTCTCAGCTCCTCCAAAGCTAAACAGCAGCGGATTCGATGTGGCAACGGCGGCGGGAGCACTGCTGACGGCGGTGCTATTGGTGGCTGAGCTGGCTGCTGCGCTGGTGCTGGTGCTGACAGCTGAGGCTCCGAAAATAGAGCTCACGCTGGTATTGACAGTGCCCAGGGCTGCTGCCGGTGGCTGGCCAAAGAAGAAGTTACCGGCGGCCACTGGAGTTGACACCGTTTTCGCTGCCTGAGAGCCAAAGCTGAAGTTGGCAGCAGCTGGAGCTGGGGCTGGGGCTGAAGCTGGAGCTGGGGCTGGAGCGGCACCAAAAGACAAGGCTGCTGCTGGCGCTGCCGCTGGTGCTGGCGCCGCTGCTGGCGCCAGGGCAAAGCCCGTTGACGAGGTCGTGGTTGTTATGGTATTCGAGGAGACACCAAAGCTCAAGGTCTCCGCCTTGGCCGCCGGTTGCTGGCTACTGGTGCTGCTCACGGCGCTTGTGCCCGAGAAGCTGAACATGGGCTTGGCAGCCGGCAGCGCAGCGTCCACAGAGTTGGCCGTGGAGCTGGACACCAGGGAGGAGGAGGAGGAGGCCCCAAAGCTGAAGCCAGCCAGGGCCGGAGTGCTGGTGGTGGTGGTGGTAGTAGCGGTGCTTGAGCTGGCTGTGCTGGAAGTGGTTGGCGCTCTGAATACAAAAGACTGGGTTAAGGCTGGTGCAGGAGCCGACACTGGAGCTGGAGCTGCAGTTGTTGCTTCTGTGGTTGAAGTGGCCTTCGTTTCCTTGGTTTCCTCCTTGGTCTCCTCCTTGCTAGCGCCAAATGTGAAGCCCCCCTTCGTGGGCTGCTCCGTCGTCGTCGCCTTCTGAACGGGCGCAAATCCGAAACTAAACTTTGGCACCGTGTTCCCTGCGGCGAGCGTCGAGCTGCTGCTGCTGCTGTTGAGGGAGGACAGCGAGGTGGCGGCCCCGGTGGCACTGCTGCCCGGCTTGAGCTGCTCGCAGCAGATGCACTTGTGGCGCGACATGTCGTTCTGGGCCATGCACGCGTCGCAGTCCCAGCTGGCGGCCTTCTGGGCGGCCACCAGCTGCTGGAAGCCCGCATCCTGCTTGGGGGCGAAGCCGAACTTGAAGCTGCTGGAGGAGACACTGCTGACGCCTTGTGGTGAGCCGCCTGAGGCCGAGGAAGAGCCCGAGCCCGAGCCCGATGAAGACGACGATGAGGAGGAGTTGGAGGAGGGCTCAGTGCTGTCTGTCTGCGCCTGAGGGTTTGGCGTTTGGCAGGCCACGCACTCCACGGCCGCCGAGTCGTTCATCACCAGGCAGGTTTGGCACTCCCAGCGGCCAGGCTTGGGCTTGAAGGCATCCCCGAAACCGGACACCGAACTGAAGTTGTTGGTGGCCAGCGGGAAGTTGTTAATCTTCGGGGCCGAGGCCGCTGTCTTCCGGGGAGTCTCGCAGGCTATGCACTTGGTGGCCTCCTCCTTGTTGGACAGCATGCAGGCATCGCACTCCCAGGCCGACGACGACTTCTTGAAGCGATCCCCGAAGCCAGCTCCAATCGGGACTGCTGGGACTGCTGCCGGTGCCATGTGTGGGGGCACCTTGGCCACATTACTCCCGGCTCCCGGCTTGGGCGACTCGCAGGCCACGCACTTGCCCACCTCGGCCTTGTTGCGCACCATGCACACATCGCACTCCCACTCCTGGCCCGACTTCTTGAACTGTTCGCCGAAGCCCTGCGGCGGCAGGCCGTTCATCGCCGGCTCCGCATCGAGGGAGGCTGGCGCTGGGAAGAAATAGGTACGTCGAATAGCATTAGGCTCGGCCACCGGCGAGTTCGAGGGGTTTAGCGGCGTTGGCTCCGGGAAGCTATACATGCGGCCCGCTGGTTTACCGACGACTCCCGTAACACTGCCGTTGGCCACGTTCAGGGGCTGCGGATTGACCAGAAAGTTGGGCTTGGCTGAGGTGCTGCTGTTGCTGTTGCTTTTGCTTGGGGCTGGGGTTGAGGCTGGCACGACGGCCTGGGGCGTCGCCTTCTTGATGACCAGATCGAACTTGGGCGTGCTGGCCATGTCCGGGAAGCTGATCTGCGGCAGATCGAGCGGAGGCGGTGCTGCCTCCTCCTCGCGCGTCTCCTTCCCGCGCGTCTGGTGCGAGAGCTTCGAACGCATCTTGTTCGTATGATGACTGTGGCTGGGCGGCGCCGCGGCAGCCGATGGCACCGAGTCTGTAGTCGTAGTTCCAGCAGCAGATGCAGCGGCAGCGGCAGCCTTCGCTTCGCTGTTCTGGCGCTGGCTCAGCATCAGATTGCGCGAGCTGGCAGTCACCCGGTTGAGACGCCGCCGCTCTAGGAGCTGCTGCATGGAGGGCAGCAGCAGCTTGTCTGAGCGCAGCTCCGCCAAGGCGGCCGAGGAGGCATTACTGATGCTGGTGGAGGAGTTCTGGGTATCGTTGTTCCTGGGCCGCGAATAGGGACTGGAGACGGCAGGGAAGTTGCGCCTGCTCTGGTGCTCCTTGAGGGTGCTGCCCATGCGCTTGGCATCGATCAGCGGCGTGGAGTAGCTGTCCAGCAGGTGGAGGATGCGCTGTGTGGTGCTCGACAGGTTGCAGTTCTGACCCCCAGAGGTAGACGATCCCGAGATCCCACTTGGAGTGGGCCGCATCTCCACTGGCTTCATGCCATAGCCAAAGGAACCGGAACCAGAATGCACCGGCGAACTGCCGCCGGAATTGATGGCCAGCAGGGAGGAGGCGGCCGATGAGCTGCGATTAAAGAAGCGGTTGTTCGCCGAGTGGCCGCCGAAGGCAGTGCGTCCCTGGTAGAAGGGCGAGCTCGAGGCAGAGGCGGACGACCCTGAGGCGCTGTGACTCAGCAGCCGGCTGTCGCTCAGGGCCGAGGTGCTGCCGTATATGGAGGCGTTGAATTTGCGCCGCTTGCTCAGCGAGTTCAGGGACCACGTGGAATTGTGCAGCGTGGGCTGGGCGCTGACGTTGTTCCGGTTAAACAGGGACTTGGCACTCTGCAGGTTGCCGTAGAACTCCAGGTGGCTGTTGCTGTTGTGACGCGACGAGGGTCGCAGCCCGTCGCCCTCGCCGTTGTCCTGGTAGTTGTTGAGGTCGCCCTCGGAGTGCGAGTCTCCGCCGCCCGAGACCACCTTCTCCACATTGTTGTTGTTGTTGTTTATGTTCTTGTTGTCGGCGTTGTTCATGTTCAGCAGCAGATTGTAGAGATCGCGCTGGCGATCGCCGCCGGCACAGTCTCCAATCCTGTCGAGGCGCTCAGTTCGTTTGGCCAGCAGCGGGGGTCGCTTGTGGTTGGGCAGAAGGCTGGAGATGGAGAGGTTACTGCTGCTGCTGCTGCCGCCACCGCCTCCGAAGGGTATGTTCAGGGAGCGCCGGATGCTGCAAGCGAATGGATTAGCTATGTCCTCCCGAGATGTGAGGCTAGTGACCCACCTGTGCGGCAAGTCCCCGGTGGTGCCCTCGGCGGCCGCTTCGTTGCCGGCGAAGAAGTTAAATGCGGGTTCGCGGTTCCGCTGATTTCCGTACAAGTTCAGGTGGGTGCGACGGTGCGGAGCCAGCTGGCTGCTGCTGTTCCTCACGTCGGATGCAGGGGAGCTGGAAGCGGCCACGAGTGAGGCAGCCGGCGTGGAGGAGCTCAAGGGCAGGCGACGCCTGTGAGGTAAGCTGACGGCGGTGGTCTCCAGCAGCTGGGATTAGAAGGGCTTAGAAATGTAACAATGAGAAGCCAGCAAGGTCCTTACCTCCAGACGGCGACGCTTGGGCATTAGGCCGACCTGCTGCAGCTCCTGCTCGTCGTCATCGTCCTCCTCGTCGCACTCCTCTTCCTCGTCCTCCTCGTCATCGTCCTCATCGTCATCCTCCTGGCCGCCAGCCGCAGCGAGCGCATCCCGCTGTCTGCGTAGCAGGAAGACATTGTACTCGCTGCGCCGCGTCTGCTCATCCTCGGCGGCCAGGTCATGCTCGGCTATGTTATCGGCCAGGGCCACCTCCTCGTAGTCGAGGCCCCGGGCATCGCTGCCATCGTCGACGTCATCAGCCTCGGCATCCGCCTCGGCCAGGACAATGCGACGGCGTCCGCGTTTCCGTTTGGTGCGGCCGTTGGGCTGACGCTGCTGCTCCTGCTGCTGCCGGTGCAGGGAGGCAGGGGATTCAGCACCCGGCTTCGACGAGGGCGAGAACCAGCCGCTTAGCGCGGCCGGCAGAATGCTGGACACGCGCCTCTTCACCTTGCCCATGATGGACTGCAAAAGCGGGGGATTGGCAATGGGAATCTCTGGGGCGAGCTATGAGCGACTGTACTTACGTTGTTGTTGCGGGCTCCCGCGGTCTCCTCCTCTCCCGCCTCCGCCTCCTCCTCCTCCTGCTCGGGCACCTCCTTCAGCGGCGTCAGGGGATGGAACTGGGACGCCGCCACTGTGTGGCCCGCCTCCGAGGCTGCCGAGGATCTTACTCCAGCCGCTCCGTGGGCCCGCTGCAGTTGCTGTCCATCCTCGAAGTCCGACATTATGCGGTTTTAGTTTGGTTTCTGGACTCTTCCACTCCTCAAGGCGCTCTCTCGCTCTCTTGCCGGCGAAGCAACGGCACAAAAGAGAGACAACAAGCGAAAAGAAGCGCCGCACACACAACAACAAAACTCGAACTAAAAAAATAAAAAAATAACGGGAGCACACACTGTTGCAATTCCTGCCAACAAGCGCGAGCGCGCGCCTGCGAGTAAATGTGTGTGCGTGAGTGCTCGCTCTGTCTGTGTTGGTATGGGCGAGAGTGTGTGAGTGCGCTTACGCACGCCGTCGTGGTTTTTTCTGCTCTTTTTTTTCTTTTCTATTTTTTACTGAGATTTCACACACGCGGCGATTTTTCGAAAACTATTCCCGTGTTTGGCGCCACAACACACATGGGGGAAGGGGGGAGAATTTGGATTTATCCGCCACCGCACACTAGATATGTAGCTCGTGAACACTGCAATGGAAACGCGGGAAAAGGATTTGAGAACGGAATCCGGTTTTAATGCCACCAAATACGGGCAATGCGATCGGGTTTTATTTTGAGACCCCCGCCGCCACTGCCGCCGCCGCCGCTGTTGCTTCAGCGCCGCCGCTGTTCCACTGTTCCGCTGCCGCCGCCTTACCGCACTCCTGCTGCATGCCGTCCGTCCCGCCGTTCGTTCGATCGCCGGACTGCCGCTGTCCGCTTTTTATCGCCTCCCTTTTGTCTTTGTGCTTCCTCTTTTGCACTCTTCTTTCTGCTTTCGCAATTCTTCGCTCCTCCTCTTCGCTTTACACACACACACGCGCGCTGCGACACGAACCGAACTCTGGCATTCGCACGAATTTGCTTTAAAAAAACACTATCTCCCAGCGGTTTTCACTCCCGGGCGCGGGGGCCGGCACTCGAGTTACTTGGGCGCTCGACTTGCAAACATAACGCTGGGCGAAATTGTACAAACGAAATTAATTAATTAATTTAAAAAAAAAGCACGATTTGGGAAAAACGCGTGTGGCCAAAGTAGCGAGTAACATGCTGTGACGAGTAGCGACTCGTTGCCACACGATACAGTGTTGCCAGATGAAAATTTAGCTTTCCCTCTAAAAAATCTCAAAGTCGACATTTCCCCCTAAAAAATCCAGTCTTCCCCCTAAATTTAAAAAAAAAATGTTATTTTCAAATAATTAAGAAAGAAATATCTTATTATGACGTGGGGATGTTGCAAAGCGAAAATATATCGGTGGAATAACACTTCCAAGTATCTTAAAGGCGGGTTCACAGAATGCGCCAACATCAGCTGGCAAAACGTTCAGGCAATGGGAAAATCGTGGGCAGTATTTTCTTTCATATTTTCGTTTTATTTTTATTTAATAATTTCAACCACACAAATAACACGGTAAATTCAAAATTTGTTTTGAATTTTGTTGTTTTTTTTTTAATAAATATTTAGTATATATATTATATATCAAGTTTATATTAACTAAATATAATATAATTAGTATAAATAACAATTAATTAACTCACTCAGTCGAATTCATGGTTGTTTTTGTTCTCAGACTGCCAAAGGCACCTGGTTTTAATAACTTAATTTAATCACTTTATAAGTTAATTTAAATTATCGTTTGTTCGCGCCAAGTGGAATTTCAGCAATAAAGATAACAACAACTACAGTCACCATCAGTGTTGCCAGCTCTGAGTCGTCAGTTATAGCTAAGTGGACTCTTAAAAATAGCCAAAAATGGCCAAATTTGACCAAAAAATAGCGAAAAAATAGCGGTGGCCAAATCAATTAAAAATAATATGATTTTTAAAGATATTATGGTTATTAATCGTATTTATTCAATAAGTGTCGCTAAAATATCATCAACATCAACTTCTTGTTCATTGTATACTAAGTTGGTGCCATCTGAACACCTTTTAATAGTTTATTTTCGTTTTAAAAATAGCCAAAAACTAGCTAAGTTATTTATAAGAATAGCTAAAAATGTAGTCTCTAGCTAAATTGAGTGGTTTCCAGTTTTGATCATGCAAAATAGCCAGATCTGGCTAGAGAATAGCTAAGTTGGCAACACTGAAAGGGTGAAAGAGCATAAAAATTGGGAGAGGGAGAGCATACAAATTGGGAGAGCAAGAGAGCAAGAGAGCAAGAGAGCAGAGAGCAGCTCTAGTGATGGGCTGAACAAAACATTGAAGATCTAGTGATGGGCTGAACAATTCTGTCAAGATCTAGAGATGGGATGAACAAAACTGTGAAGATCTAGTGATGGACTGCATCGGTTCAGAGTCGATGAGTAGAGATTATCGATGTTATCGAACTTTGGAAAAATTAAATAAAAAAAGGTTGAAAGCTTCAATAGAAAGTTCTACGAGCAAGCAGTTCAAAAAGGTTTGAGACCCTGGTGGCTACAAATTTTGAGAAAGCAGTGTATCTGAACTGCTTGCTGAAACTGGTAACACAAAATCTTCAAACCTTTTGCACTGCTTGCCAAGGAACAATTTTAAGCGCTCTCTAACGGTCACTTTGGGAACTACGATGGAGCATGTTAGGCTTTGTAGGGTATTAAAAGCACAATAACGAAGATATGATTCAAAATTTGTAATTTATCTAACTTATTATTATTATTAAATAAATAATATTATATTTTACACGAAGTGTCCTCGGCAGCCCTCTCATTAACACAAGGGATTCTTAAAACAAAAATTCTTAAAAACAAAATTTTATAAAAGTTCCTATATAAGTATTATAAATATCTAATAAATAAAAAATACAAATATATCCATTGACTCGATATTTTTTACATATTTTCACAGCCCTACAGTATTATTCTGTCGTCTTAGAACTTTGGCTTATTTTAGCTACCATCATCAACAGTGCTGCCTGATTTGCTTTTTTCCCGTCAAATCAGGCTATTTTTAAAGGCCATTTGCTGACAAGATTTACAAACAGCACGCAGCGGAAATTAGGCTTTTTATGTTTGTTAAATGCTTTTTTCCAAAATTTATGCTCGAAAGAATAAAACATTTATTACTGAAAAATACCTAATTTCTGACTTTGGTCACTTTGAAACGAATTGCAAGCAGTGTGTGAAGCTAAGCTTCTAAAATACGTATACTTATTACGTATACGTATACATATTACGTATACGCACACAAATTACGTATTCGTTCAAGTAGTATGATAATCAGGAATAAGCTGTAAACACCGATGAAATAACAATAACAACCAATAACAACGATTTCTCTTTTCCTCTCGGTAAAATACGAAATGCTTGGCTTGTGCTATTCGTTCTTCCCTTCAAACACAGCTTTTTTTCAAGCCAAGGCTGACAACACTGCGTCCAAGCTGTGCTTGACGGGAACTTTCGCCGTGAGGAAGAAGAAGAGAAGGTGAAGAAGAATCGGCCGTAGTTCGTTGCCGGAGTCGGCGACTCGTAGTCGACTTTTAGGTGCGTAGTCGCGCGCGTCGAGCGGTCCTCGTCGAATCGAAAAACCCGGAGTTGTCCTCCCGTTCTCAGTTCAAAAAAGCAGAAACCCAGCGCAAATAAATCCAACATTTCTGTGTGTTTTTGTTTCGGTTTTTTTTTTGTTTGATTTTTTTTTCAAATTTTTTTTATGCGAATTACGAAGAGTGGGGTCCGGTGGTGGACGGAGAGAGGGGGCGCACGTGTCGCATTCGCAGTCGGCGTTGGCAATTGTTGCACGCTGCTTCTCTTGTTTCTTTCTTGTTTGTTGTGTGCTTCTCGTTCCGAGTCCCGTTAATGTTTTTCCATTCTCCTCCTCTCGCCCACCCCCACACTTTCTGCAGTGCAAAAAAGTGAAATGCGGAAATAATCGCGTTGAGAATAAAAATAAAGAAAATAGAAAATAAAAAAAAAAATACAAGAAAGCTAAAAAAGCAACCACAAAAATTCAAGAGCAAAACACAGTGAAGAGGCGAAGAATTCAGAAGAATCATCCGAAAAGGCCGAAGGAATACAACAAAAAAAAAAGGAAAATTAAAAACCAAAACCCAAAGCAATCAAAAAGCAACAAACAACAAACCAGCAACAAAAGGTAAGCGCCGATAAAAAGAAAAGTAAGAAAACTAAAAGAAATATTCATATGTATTGTGTAATGAAGTTGAGTTTCTTGTGCGGCCCCGAAAAATAACGGGAATAATACGAATAAGAAGAAGCCCACACACACACACTTAAGGGGAGAGCACACAAGAAGCAAATGCGAAAGTGATACGCGCAAGGAGGTGCAAAAGGGACGGCGAGTGGCATAAACACACTTCTAATTGTAATTGTTGTCTACTGTCGCTCTGCCGGCGTCACTGCCGGCGCCTCTGCCGCGCTGCCGCCATTAACCGTCGCTCGCGCAAGCAAAAGAGAGGACGGCACGCCAAGCGAAGTTTGCCAGCAAGGAAGAAGGATAAGAACAAGAAGAAAGAGGAGTATTAGGGGGCGGGGGCACAAGGGAATGGAAATTAAGTTAACTAAACTTTCTTTTGTTAGTTTTTTCTTTTTTACTTCTAGTTTAGTTTAGTTTTTTGCTTGATATTTTCGTCGCATATTTAGTCGATTGTTAGGAGCATAATAATGAGTTTGAAAAGGGAGCAGGATAGAGCTGGAAACAATTATACTTTTTGTGAATTGATTCTTTTCGATTCAATTCTGAAAAACATCGATTTAATCGATTTAAAAATCGAATTGCTACCAGCTCTAGAGCAGGAGATTGCTCTCATTTAATTTTTATTTATTAACTTAAATCAAAGTTGAAAAAACTATGAATTTATTTATTACCGTTTGACTTTTGAATTAAAAATTTATAAAAGTTAAATATTCCGCAAAATGAGAAAAAGAAAAAAAATGTAATTTCCCCTTACTTTGCTTGTACATATATTTATTTATTTTCGTGTTTTTATTATTAATATTATTTATTTATTTATTATAGGGACATTAGAAAGCCTTTCTCTTAGGTGTTTTGTTTTTTGCTAAATGCGGAATGTGTGTCAGCTTAACCACTTTTGAGCCCGCAATTATGTTAGCAAGGGGACAAAAAATAAAAAAAGGAATACAACAATTGCTTGCTTTTTGAGTGCAACACTCACACACACCACCGCATTTTGCGGTTGCATAAGTGTCAACCGCAACATGTACAGTTTGACAGCCACCGTGACGGTTAGAAGCTTCAAACTTCAGAGCCAGCATAAAGGAGATACGGGGGAACATCCTTAAGCCGAAAGTCAGATGGATTACCTACATCCTTCATTGGGATTAAGCCCTGAATCCTAAGCTAAAGCTTAGTAACATCGATCTGCAAGAGAGATTTTCAATTTAACTTAAAAACTTTGTCTCTAGATATAGATACATATCTTCAATATTGTAACTTTAAGTTATTACCAAGTAAGGCAAACATTTTTGCCGTTTTTATATGTATTTTAAATTGAAATCGCTGTGGACTTGATAATAATTAAAATATTTTTACTGAAATCACTGCATATTTAATAATTATTGGAAAAGCGTTCAAAAGTATGCTACAAAATGTTTTCTTACCACAAATAACATACTTTGTGGCATACTTTTAGACACAATTTCAATTGTTTTTATTTTTTATTTAAAAAATAACCTATTTAATCCTATTTAATAATATAGGGTGTAGCTTAGAAGTCTGAAAATCCTATTTAATCTGTGGGATTACGGATCAGGCGAGGCTGCACTGTGCTGGTTAGGCACTGGAGCACCTGCCAGTGGGCGGCGAAAGGGGTGGAGAGCCAACGGCGGTGTCGGGTTAGTTGACATCCACACAAGATTGATATGGATGCCCTTTACACCCACGCACATGTACAGTGAGTCACGGGAAATGGGAAATGGGGAAAACTACTTAAATATTTAAAGCAATTGCCAAGCCAAACGGGGATGTGCAAGGGGGAGAGCGATAGGGAGAGTGAAATTGAATGGTTCCGCTGTCTCCTGCGGAAGTTCTCCCCCCGAAAAGTATGCAAACAATGCCAAATGGCACCAACACAAATGCCGAGTAAATCTTTAGCAAGTTCCTCCCACTCCCCACCAGAAACGCGAGAAAACCCACAAAAAAAAAGGAGAATAAATAAAGAACAACGAAATTTACAAGAAGAGCCCAACAATTTTGTCACGCATGTGTAGCTTTGAGTGTGTGTGTGTGTGTGGTGTGTGTGCGGGCCAAAGCATTAAAAATGTACCAGTAACCACAACAAAAAGAAACGAGAGTGGAGACCGAAGAGGGGAATACCCTTAAAGAGTAATTAGGTTTCCAGAAATTAAGTCGCGATTTTGTGGTCCTTAAAAGGGGGATTTTTTGGGTGTTTTCTTAAAAAATATATTAAAAATAAATAGTAAATAAAAGATACAAATCAATTAGTCTTTCATAAAACTGCAAATTTGCTTGGTTTTCAAGTAAGAACAATAATTTAAGGCAAAGATCTAGTCTCATATAGAGAGTTTCAGCTTGAAAATTCTGATCATGAAGGATACCTTTTATCAAGGGTATAAACAGTCCAAGCTGACGGGCGCCGCAATTTGCTGTTAACATAAAATAAATAAAAGGAAGCAGCACTCGCACTCACAGAGAGAGACACACTGGCACATAAATATGTATAGAATGCGGCTGGCAGTTGACTTTTAACGCTGACTGTTGCTCCCATTCCAATTTCGTTCGACTTTCAGACTTCTTTCAGGCGCAAATTTTCAATTTCACTTTGCGCATATTTAATATATGACAAATCGTAAATAGGATTCGCCCCATACATAAAGTACACTGGGGAGTATACAAGTAATTAAGCCAAGAAAACACTTTTAAGATATCTACCTCTCTTTTCTTCAATTTAATTAATTAATACCCTCTTGATTCATCTTTTTTAAAGAGTTTTTTCATATATATACCCTGAGTTTAGATCCTGTAAGTTGATTTACTTTATTGCAGTGTCGCTGCCGTTGTTCTACTTTTATTACTCGAAAAGTTAATGAAGTGTAAGTCCCGAAAGCAACACTCGGTGCTGGGCTGTGCTGGGCAAGGCCAATCAATCAAATGGCATCAGGAAGCCCTTAAACAGATTTGCAATATAATGTATAATGTGCCTAGAAAGGAGGAATCACAGTTCACCTTGTGAGAGGGGAGTGGGGTCTTAAAATATTTGTTGTCGGATTTCCATGAAATATATGTGGATGTAGGTTGGAAAAAAATGTGTTTAGCTGCCGCCCGCGTTCCTTTTTCCTTCTATTTTTTTCGCCGTGAAATGTTTTATGTTTGACATCCGTTGGCATCCGTGCCGCTGCTGCTGCCCTGCCGTGACTTCCGTTTCCGCATTGCACTGCACTGATTTACCCTCCTTCCTTCACAACTGCATTATCCATCCAACACTGAGCGGAAAAAAGCCAGAGATTTATTACGGGGCGGCTGGCAAATGATTTACTATTTTGTGTAGACTCGTGACTAGATTCAAATTGATATGAGAAAGATTTCGTTTTTACGGGAAATGTCACAAAAAGAATAATAATTTTAAGCCTATCAAAATTATTAAAAAATTCTCATTTTTAAATCCTTAAAATTCTTA
Source organism: Drosophila triauraria (assembly GCA_014170255.2). Taxonomy (NCBI): domain Eukaryota; kingdom Metazoa; phylum Arthropoda; class Insecta; order Diptera; family Drosophilidae; genus Drosophila; species Drosophila triauraria. The sequence goes on along the minus strand of CM024333.1, from coordinate 939,535 downwards.
AAGATATGATAATCATGAAGCCATTCAATAATCATTTTTAAGCCCTCAACTTTCTTAAAGAATGATAATTTTTAAGCCATAAAAGTTTCTAAAGAATGATCACTTTTAAGCCATTATAATTCTTTAAGAATTATAATTTTTATGCTATTAAAAATTCCTAAAATGCATCATTCTTCTAATTATTAAAAATTCTGGATTAATTCTTGCTAGTATATATTCTAATTTGTACATTTTGTTTAACAAACTTGCTCAAAATGTATACCAAAACATGTATTTGGGAATTTATTAATTAAAATCAAACAGTTTTCATATTATTTAATATGAGCAGTCTTTGACTTAAAGTCACTAAACGAAGCCACTAAAAAATAGGCTGACTTTAACTCTTAACTGATATTAAAACCTTTAATAAGTTTTTATACGAATAGATCCTGGCAATCATATATCCCGCTGGGTATTCCCCCAATTACCTGTATTTTTATGACCATTTTTTCCGGGTGCAGGCAGCAGCACTTATCGCTGTACAGTGAAGCCAGAAGCCGGACCACCTGCTGACTTCCTGTCAGATTGTCAGACTGTTTGGCTTTGGCTTTGGCTTGGGATTTGGCTCTTGGACGCTTTTTTTTTTGTTGGTTCTGGCAGCTGTACGCTCCTCGCTCCCCGCTCCTGCGTCCTTGTCCTCGTTGACCTTGTGCCCCGAGATCCTGGCTGTCGTATCAAAACAAGTTTATTAACATTCCACTGGCTATCAAAGCGGTCCCCCTTGGCCGCCGCCGCCCCAGTTTTTGGCAGTGGCAGGTGCCAAGGGGGTAGGGGGTAGGGGGCGGGACAATTACATATGTAAAATGTGGCCACAGTTTGGCAGTCACTGGCAAAATGGCAAATGGCGGACGCCGTCTTGACGCCATGAAATGGCCTGCTTTCCGGCTGAAGATGTGGCGCAAGCTGAGAGCCAGGGTTGTCAATGTCACCGACAAATATTTAATGTTTTTTTCTAGCTTTTACTAATAGAAAAATCCCTTAAATGAATTAATAAATGGCTTGGCAATTAAGGCAGTATTAATATTTAGAGTTGGACAACTCTAGATGAAGCTGAGGCTGGAACAGCCAAAGGAAAACCCCAAAGCACGTGCGCAATATGTAAATTTATTTATTTTCTTCTCGGCTTTTTCAGCTTTTTCGGCTTTCTCGGCTCCTTTCGGCCCTTTTTGGCTTTTTGGTTTCTGCTCTTCTTGGCCCTTGTGCTTGATGTTGTTTTTATGTTAATGTCCTGGCCGAATGTGAGTGTGTGTGCAGGCGGCGGGCAAGTCCCTAAGCTGCTCTCTCTGTCTGTGTGTGTGCTCCTTCCCGCTCATGTGCTTGCTCATTGCTTTTAATAGCCAACAACACGCCATGCATTAATTTATGAATTTCGTGTTGTAGCCAGGCCAAGGGATAGGGATAGGCGTGGCCCTTCCGCCCACCCGGAAAGCTTTTAGCCAGGCGAGTCAGGAGTAGGCCGCAGAAATATTCAAAAAAGAAAGAACAGGCAGTCTACGAAAAAACCAAAGACACTCAGCCAAGAGCCAAGAGAGATTAAGTGATTACCTGTGCTTCTAGTTGTTAATAACTCTGATAGTTATACTAAAGTTGATCCCGTCAAATTACTCCCAAAAATGTCTCAATTTATAAATAAATCGAATCATCAACTTAAGTACCTTTCCCCCTAAAAATTGAAACTAAATGAGGATCAATAAACAAAAGTCTTTAAATCAATGCCAACAATAATCCTTGTAGTGTGGCAGGAATTCTTTATGAGCTTGATTAAGGTAATATGTTTATATTCAAGCTTTGATTGGGAAATAACCTTTAAAAATAATCACACAAAGTGTTTAATTCCTATAACCTATAACCTATCTGTAATCTTTCACTTTATCTTGCGTAAAAAATTTGCTTTCAGCTCTCAGATTTGTTTTCCTTTTAATAAATTCAAATTAAAAGTGAGCGCCACTATGTCTTTGCTGCCATTTATCAATGGCTATTAAATGTCTATAAGCCCTTTCGGTGAAATTGATAACAAACACAACAACAACACCAGTTTGTGCCGTGAAAAAAGCGTAGCAATAAATATGCAAAGACCGTAAAGTGATTGCAATGAAATACGATACCAAAGAATACAAATTTCTGCGTTCAAGTTGAGGGGGAATATAAAACCTTTTTCCCGTTCAAAAATATGCACAGGAGCTTAAGTGGTGAGCGTTTTATTGGCTTGAAGCTTAAATAAAATATATAGTTTATATTAAATAAAGAGAAATATAAAATAGTAAATAATTCATGCGTTTAAGTCGACTTTAAAGAGAAAACTACGTGCCATTAAAGGGTAAAATTATTTATAAAATAATAAACAGTCTTAATTTGTTGTATTTTTCTCTAAATAGTTAATGTTTTTAAGCATTTAAAGATAAATGTAATTTTGTAAATAATTAATTCGTTTAAATCAGCTTTAAAAGAAAAAAACTACATGCTATTAAAGGGTAAAACAATTTAAGAAACAATAAACAGTCTTAATTTGTTGCACAATCCCTTAATTAGTTAAATGAAAATGAGTTCATGAATTAAGCTCGTTATTTAATTGTGACACAAAAAAAGATATGCAAGCCGAATTTGTATATCTGTTTTTATTAACAAATGTGAATGTAATATTTTTTTAATTCCGAAGATAAAATATATTGATTATTGATTTCAAAATTTACCATATTTAAAGGAAACCCCGGTCCCCCTTCCCGTTGGCGTTGAAAGTCGAAAGTAACCGACCGGAAATTTAAAACTTTCGCAGGCCAATGGCTTCTTCTTTGGCCTTCCTGCTTGCCCGTATCCCGTATCCCGTATCCCTAGTATCCTTTATCTCTGGCCAGTGCCTTGCCAACTGTAGACGCCAGCCTGTCGACCGCCCAAATGTCGCAGCATACTTTTCGGCGCGCGCTGTAAAACTATTACAGTTATTGTCGTGTGTATGTGTGTGTGTGGGGGATCCCCCGTGTAGAAGGAGCAAGGAGGCTGCCCTATTCTTTCAGCCTCTTCTTCGATTTTCTGCTCTTTTTGCTCGACTTGTTCTTGTTTCACTTGTGTTCTTTTTTTCCCCCACTTTTTTGTGTGTGTGCTTGTGTGTGTGTTCTCCTCCGTTTTGTGTTTGCCTTGCTTTGGCCTATTGTTTGCTTATCATGCGTCCTTCAGGGTGTGCGTTTACACCCAGTGTTGGTAAAGGGTATATGTTGCAGAAAGGGATCTCAATACCTGAAGGGTCTCTAGGGATTTCGAAACTCCTTGCCAAGTGTCCAAAAGTAGGCAGTAAAAGAGCGCAGAATAAAAGCTACCAATTAGGAAATTAAGAAATACCAGGATTTAATAAATAAAATACTAAATACAAAACTTAAAAACTAAATCAATATTTTATTTATAGATTTAAATATTTTCAATCTTTGGGAGACTTAATTGCAATTCAAGTCTAGGAAACCATACCTTCTATTAAGGAATTAAATCGGTCTTTCTGTTTTTATTTATTTAAAGAGCGCAGAATAAAAGCTACCAATTAAAAAACTAAAAAATACCAGGATTTAATACATAAAACTAACTAAATCAGTATTTTCTATCTATGTAAGATTTAATTGCATTTCAAGTCTAAGAAACCATACCAATTATTAAGGAAGCTTCGGCCTGTCTGCTTTAATTTATTTAAACTCTGATAACCGGGTATCTCATAGTCGTGGCCTTGCCATTTTTTTTTGTTTTTCACTCGGTGTGTGTGAGCGTTTTCTTACTGTGTCAATATTTTTTGGCGTAAGCTTTGCTTTTAGCCATGACAAGTAAATATGCCATCACAGAAGCGGCAGAAGCTGAATAAATTGGCCAGTCTGCGTCTCCGTTTGCCGTCTCAGCTTCTGGACGCGTCGGCACCGCCCCCCAGGTTTCCCCCAGTTTTCCAGGCGGACTAAAGGCAGACAAAGGCCCCTGGCCCATGGAGTTCTCGAGCTGTTGTTTTTGTTAGTGGCTAGTGTTAGTGTTGCTTTGGTTGCGCGTGGCGCAATCGAAAAAGTTTTTATGACACAATTTCCCTTTGTTGCCGTTTGCCTCTCGTCTTTCTTGGCACACTTTCGATTTTCGATTTCGCCATCGAAAAAAAAGGAGGCTAAGGAGGAGAAGGGGATAAGTGGAGAGATCGGGAAACTGAGTCATTTTCATTTGCACTGCAAAATAAACTCTATTTTCTGATAATGAAAAGTGGTTTCTACAAGTTATAAAACTCTAATACTAAAAATGTGTGCCGGTAGAGGCTGGTCATGGGCCACGCTGTTTTTTTTTTTGAGAGTTTAATTTATTTTAATTTTATTTTCGTTTTATCCTGGTCCTATAAGCTAAGTCAAGCACCAGTCACTCTTAAAGTCATATTTTACACTCTACAAATTATTTAGAGTCTAAAGAAGACCTTAAATATTTAACTGCAACTCCCTGAAAGTCTCAGCAATACCTTTTTTTTTCGGGCAGTGTAACTTAGAAGTAACTAGGAAACTTGGACGCCGCCTTCGTCGAAAAAAGGTCTGGGACTGCTGCTGCTTCTCTGCTATATTTAGAATATATGTATATTTTGGTGGGCGTGCTAACTGGGTCTTCGGGGGGTGCTCTTCGCGAAAGGGGGAAGGGGGGAAGGGGGGGGACCGAAGCAATCGGCACAAGGATAAACTCCCCTCCCCTCCCCACAGCTGAGAAGGAAAGAAGGCGAAAACTCAATGCAAAACGAAGTTGCATGCAAGAAAAGCCATGCAAAGCGGGCCAAAATTATGTGTTGCATACTTACGTGCGCCGCACTGACCTTGCGTGTGGCAAGGGGGAGGTAGGGGAGGTGGCAGAAGGGGCGGACTGAGGACAAGGAGGCAAAGACGCGGCCAGGTGCAACACTATCTTTAAATGTGTCTGTCGGTGGGTTTTATTGCACAGCTCGTTTCGGGCAGCAAAGTCTAATTGGATAGGGAGGTGGAGGCACACACAGCGAATGGGGAAAGAGATGGAGAACGAGATGCAGAAAGAGACGGAGAGAGAGAGAGAGAACTCTGGCCTAGACCAAATTAATCGATAAAAAGATCAAATTGAATTTGCCACTGACGAAGGGGGAGGAGGGGGAGAATAGCAAAGCGAGGCGAGGCGAGGCGAACCGAAATGAAACAAAGGGCCAAGAGAGGCAAGAAGCGGGCCCAAAAGGCAGCCAAGTGAGCCGTGAGCTAAGGCCAAAAGCTGATAAGCCGCCGCAACAATAAAATCAAATCACATCTGGCCCGTGCCACATTAACGGTAGCGAATATCGAGTAATGAGCACCGAGTAGCGAGCAGCAAGCAGCGAGTAGCGAGTGCAAATGTTTGGGAATATCAAATAAATTTAAGAGTGTTAGAAATTAATCAAAGAGAATTTTATTGTATGACTTGAGTTTCTATTAATCATCATCCAAAACATAAAAGATCTGACCCGTGCCACATTAACGGTAGCGAATATTGAGTAATGAGCACCGAGTAGCAAGCAGTGAGATGCGAGTGCAAAGTATCGGGAATATCATATATAATTTAAGAGTGTTAGGAATTAATCAAAGATAATTTTATTGTATGACTTGAGTTTCTATTAATCATCATCCAAAACATAAAAGATCTGACCCGTGCCACATTAACGGTAGCGAATATTGAGTAATGAGCACCGAGTAGCAAGCAGTGAGATGCGAGTGCAAAGTATCGGGAATATCATATATAATTTAAGAGTGTTAGGAATTAATCAAAGATAATTTTATTGTATGACTTGAGTTTCTATTAATCATCATCCGAAACCATAAAAGATCCGGCCCGTTCCACATTAACGGTAGCGAATATCGAGTAATGAGCACCGAGTAGCGAGCAGCGAGTAGTGAGTAGCGAGTGCAAAGTTTTGGAAATATCATATATAATTTATGGGTTTAATGAATTAATTAAAGAGGATTTTTTGTCCTATTGAGTTTCTATAAAAAGATCTGTTTTGATTTTATCTATGTAATTATATTAAATAACTAAAAAGTTATGCACAAAAGAGGATCTGTTTTATGTATTGAGTGGATACTCACAACGGAAATAATACTTTAATTATTCTTACATTATTTATGAATACCTCCTTGATTGTCTTTTCCTTTATTCATTAATTGTTCTTTAACAATATTTCCTATTATTATTATTATGTAAATACATTCAAAAATTATCAAAGAAAATCAGCATATATGACACATTAATTTTCTAATAGGTAGTAATCCCTAGCAATATCTAGGGAACAAAAATGTATTTAAAAAAATTATGTTCTCCCTTAAAAAAAAAGAACATATGCAAGCGAGGCCTTAAAACAAGCTCTTAAAGGACATAAAAGAGAAAAGTAGAGACGTAAATCCCCACTTTCGGTTCCCTGTTCTCCCACTCCATTAATTTAATGAAGACAAAGACGAAGACTCATCTCCATTTACTTTTCATATGGAAATGCTGGCCGCCTAATTAACTACAAAATATGAATAAAAATGACTCACTCAAAAGGACTCTCGCTCAAGACAAATGAGAGGCATTAATCCGGGCTAATTCTTGGTTCTTCGAGCGGGGGATATAGCCACAATATACGATTCGTTTCGATTCGTAGCGCTGCAGTTTGGCTAAGGAAATCCCCGACTCGAGTCCGTCGCACTTGCAATCTCCTTCCTCGTCGGCTGAATTATTTATTCTGAACTGGGGATTGGGGAATGGAAGGGGGAATGGGGAATCCCAAAATAGACTTTCTTGGGCGTTTGTTTTTTTTTTTCTGCTGTTGTTGTCTTGGGTTAATGAAATGGCGCTGCCCTACTTTGCCAGCCCGGGCCAAGGCGGCCCAACTTGGCACGCAAAAGCCAGAGGCCCCAGTTTCAAGTCCACACGGAGCAAAAAAAAAAAAAAGAAATGTATATCCTTCTTGCGTCGAGTAAACTCTGCAAGAATCAAATCAATAACTGCTTTTTCAGCGATTTCTAAGTGAATTAATTACTGAGATTTCAAGTCAAATAAATATTATCTTAGATTCTTTAAATTGTATTTGTTTTTAGTAAACATGCTTACCCGATTCGTTCGTATTTTATCTTGGTGCAGTTCCCGTTCTTGTCCGCGAACTGCGGAGGACTCGCCAAATCAAGGTTAAGTATATGTATTTATGCGCATAGCCAAGTAGCTCTGACTTCTACATATATTTCCCCAGGAGCGACGACGCGCAGACAAAGGACCCGAGCTCCGGGTCGGGTCGGGTCCCGGGCTCTGGGCTCTGGTCTCTGGCTTGCTGGGTTGCTGGGTTGCTCCTTCGGACAGGAAATGTCAATCAATTAGCCCGGGCCCAGGGCGGCAAATGCGTCGGCGGTGGTTCTGGTTCGCTTTCGGAGTCGTGGGGAATCCTTTCGGGGAATCCTTGGGTCTTTGACCAGCGCTGATTGCATTCGGCGACGCAGTCCCCGCAGCTCTGTCAGCTCTGTTCCTGTGACCTTTTAAGGACGACGTAAAGTGTTGGCCTATTTGATTTACCTTTTTAGCAATTTGTAAACTCCAATTGGGGCCAGGCTAAGAACTCGATAATTGGCTTAAAAGCCAATGAATTCTATAGTTTAGCCAAGACAGGTTTTTCTTTTAATTATTACAAAAGGACAATGGCAGGTGATTAAGCCTTTCAGTTTGTAAGCAGAGTAAGTTATTGGCTAAATTGTATTGCCATTTTGGAGCATTAACCAACAACCGAAATGTTGACAGTTCAATAAGTAAAATTAGTAAATATTTTCCACTTGAACTTGACTCGAAATCCCCTTGCTAATTATTTTTCTAATTGTAAAAAATGCCTTCCAGCCGAGATAATAAAGGCAATTATTACCACAGCCTAATAAGTGAAATCTTTTCCCATTGCTGCATTTTATTTTCTAAATTCAATTACCTGAGGTTTCGTTTTTGCCTGGATTATGTAAGTTATGATTGACGGGTCAATTAATAATTAATTGGCTGCCTAACAAATATTAATTGTGTAGCTGCGATAAACAAATGTGGTTAAAATCAATTGAAAGTATGTAACCTTTGTGAAAACCAATTGGATATTTAACAATTCAATTAGTGAAAGCCTGGGCTTAATATTAATTAGTTGGGCATTTAGGGAAGTTGGAAAAATATATGTGTTTTCGATATGTACTCTTTATTTTTCCCAAGAACTTGTTTCAGACTTTAATAAACTTTTCATTTTCGTAAAAAGCAACTCAATGCCAGTTAAATCCTATATAAAATTCTTTAAACCTCTAGATCAAAGCCAAAGTTGTTTAATTATTTTGAAATGACGTTTGCCTGGGTGTCCCATTTATTTAGAAAAAATATTGATAAATCAAGCGGCCCCCATTTTCAATTCAATCGAATTGAAGTAGCTGGGCGGGCTCTCCTTCTCGGGCGAATGGGGGTCCATTGTCCTGCGTTCGCAGCAGCCGCAGCATCCTTGGTCTGTTCTTGGTCTGCTCTCGTTGTCTGGTTGCCACTGCGACCGCTCCCACCTTCCCCGCCCAGAGTACCGCCTTTGGATGGGAGGCCCCTTTCAGGCCTATTGTCCCCATGAGCTTTGTTTTCTGTTTGCTGTTTTTCCCTCTTCCCTCTTTGGGTCTTGGCTTTGTTTTGGTTTCCCCTGCATTTGTGTTTGTGTAATTGTTGCAACAATTGTGCTTTCCGAATGGGATATACCATACAATATGTACAACTACTACAGTGTTACGGTATACAGTTGGGGTACTAATAATAGCAGCTACTTAAAGGGGGATTAAAAATAAAAGTTTAAGTTTTTAGCGGAATAAAAAATGTTAGAAAACAAGAAAACAAATTAAATTTGCTAAGCCGAAAATTAAGAAAAATTTGAGCTCTTGTACATTTTTATTACATTTAGCTATACATTTTACATTTACATTTTTACTTTTTTATATAAATTATAGTTAACATAATAGTTAAGTAATGTAAGGTTGCAATATTATAATAAATATAAACTATAATTATACTTATTAAATAAATAAATTGCAAAGAGCACTTAAAAAGTTGCAAATCAATTCTAATTTTAATTGTCAGTGTGGCCAGATTTCCATGGTGGTCCATGTGACCAGATTTTTATATATAATCAGATTTTTTTGGCCATATGACCAAAAAACTTCATCCGGAACCTGTTAATGTTTGCTTAAAAATAATGATTATTTGTGATCTATTATAAAATTTCTTAAAATTAATTTTATAGTTACTGAAACCTATAGAAATCCGAAATGAAAAAATCATGAAAAATCAATCATTGAAAAAGGATAAATTTGACATTTTCCTGTATTTTCTATGTCCAATCCAAGTTCTTGATTTTTGAAAATAAAAAAAATATACAACCTCAAAGAGAAAAAAAGAGAATGCTAATTTCTCAACCACAGCTGTATGTGGCGGCATAGTTGGTCCCTCTTATTATATGATGGGGTTCTGTTTTCTCTCCTTGCGACTACGTCTAACAATGATTTGTCCCATGGAGCGTAAAATTTGTTGTCAAAGCGAAATATTGGAAAAACGGGCTCGTACAATTGGAAAATCCTACAACGAATGCATGCGAAGCAAACAAAACGCATTAATTTAAATGAAAATGAAAATGAAAATTAAGATGAAAACGAAGATGAAGATGTCGGGAGCAGGGAGAATGAATAATTGCATTCGTACCGAAAGTAATTAGCTCCGATTCGAGCAGGAGGAGCCACCAACAGATTCCCTCCTCAGAAATTCTCTCTCTTGGCTTAGAAACCGAAAACGGAAAACGGAAAGCGGAAAGCACAGAGCTCAGCTCACAGCGCACAGAGAGAGAGAGTGAATGGCAAAAAGTTTATAAATTTTTGAATAGTCCACAATGGCAAAGTATATCCGAAAGGCAAAAAGGTGAGAGGAGCCGAAAAGGTACCAGGGGCCACAATAGGGGGATGATTCTCAGTTACATGATGGCCGGAGCCGGGGCAGCTTCATTTTCTTGATGACACCATCTCATTAATAATGCCGCAGCTCTATTAATATTTGAATGCCGAACGCAGCAAGCACACCGGAAATTAAATCCGAATGAAAGGGGGGAGGGGGGTGTATGAGTGTGTATACATTTATACGTTTTGTGCATATATGCCCAGGTGTAAGGACATAAGCTGGCTGGATTTCTGGTCAAAAGTTTCTTGTTGTCGAAGTAAATGTTAAACAGGAATATAAATTGATAAACGTTTGCGATTCTAGGGATGTTAGAAGGGCTTAGAGAGGCCAGAGTTATGAAAAGGTTAAACTAATGCTTATCAGTAAAATGAAATATTGATAGAAACTATTGCGCAAAGAATCTAAAATAAAAATATATATTATTGCAATTATATATCGATGTTTTTTAGAAGTTTTATTAGGCGTATGTCCTTGCATTTCGGTGGTCAATCGCAGTGTGACCGTGGTATTCCCTTGCTCGCTGTTTCTCACATTTTTACATCATATTGGAACTTTGGTATTGAAACACAAATAAGGAAATGCATATTTAGATAAATGCCTAATAGAAATGCACTTTAAATAATAATATTTATTGAATAATAGCAAATAATATTTATAGAAATCTAAGGTAATCCTTAAAAGTCCGCCTGAAGGTAAGGCTTTTAAATATCAAAGTTTTACATAATATTGGAACATTGGAATTTAAACACAAATGGTGAAATTTATACTTTGATAAATGCCAAAAAGAAATGCACATTAAATATTAATAATTATTCAATAAATGCCATAAATATTTATTTAACTCTAAGGTAATCCCATAAAAGTCCACCTTAAAGTAAGGCTTTCTAATATTTAAAAGTTTTCCATCATTTTGGAACATTATTGAAAAAAAAGTGAGAAAATGCATACTTCCACAAATGCCAAATAGAAATGAACATTAAATTATAATATTTATTGAATAAATGCTAAGAAAATGGATATAAATCTAAAAAGCCCTCTAAAGGTAAGGCTTTCAAATATAATATTTGTCCATCATTTTAAAACATTGGAATTAAAACACAAATGAGGAAATTCATACTTCGACAAATTCCAAACGTAAATGCACTTAAAAATAATTATATTATTTAAACAAACGCCATCAATATATATAAAACTTAAAGGTAATCCCTTAAAAGTCCGCCTAAAGGTAAGGCTTTCAAATGTGACATTTTTCTATAATTTTGGAACCTTGGTATTGAACCACAAATGAGGAAATTCGTACTTTGATCAATGCCAAATAGAAATGCAAATTTAATTATAAAATTTATTGAATAAATGCTAGGAATATATATAGAAATCTAAGGTAATCCCTTAAAAGTCCGCCTAAAAGTAAAGCCTTAAATTTGTAACATTGGTATTGAACCACAAATGAGGAAATTCGTACTTTGATAAATGCCAAATAGAAATACATGAAATGTTAATATTTATTCCATAAATGCTAACAATAAATACATCGAAATCGAAGGCGATTTAAAATCCCCCAAGAAAGAGCCTTTCAATTTAATCTTGGAATCTCTTTCGACTTTAAAGCATTAATATTTCCCGTGGAATATGGCCAACTCCCGTGTCGTGGTTGCTTTGCTCTTACCTCAGCCATGTCAATTGGATTTTGTGTCGGCTGCTTGCACCCTTTTTTTTAACACCAAAACCCCCACCACTCCACCGCCGCCCCCTTTGACCCTCTCATGTTAATTTTTATGACGTACTTGAAGTGAGCCATAAAATGAGAGGGGCGGCGGCTCCAGGGGAATTCGGTGGGCGGGCGAACATGGGGATGAACTCTTAGAGCTGCAACAAATTAAAATGTATAGTCGCCTCCACAGTTCCTCCTGCTTTTCCGCTCCTCCGCTTTCCACTCCTCCGCTTTTCTGCTTTTCCTGACGCTGCCGTTGCTGCTGCTGCTGCTGCTGCTGGGCTTTGTGGGGCAAGGTGAGCGTCATCCTGTGGCATCGTTTGTCCTGCTCTGCTTTCCCGGCCCACTTCAGTGGTCGGTCACTCAGTCGCCAGCGTCAGAGGACACTGAGAGTAAAATATTGAAGCTCATTAATGGGGTTTTTTTTTTTTAGATTTATTTCCTAGTTTATGGTACTTAATTCTGAAAAATCCAAACATGAGTTACTTTGCATGTAATATTTGTATAGTTTAAGGACATCTCTTTCTCCCTGTGCAGCTGCCACAGCCACGTCCAAAATAGTTGTAGCTTGGTCCTTGCCATCAAAACTCCTCTCGTTTTTCATGTGTTGCAAGGTGCACGGGCCATCGGGGGAAATTGGGCTTGGGGCTTGGGGCAGGACAGGGCAGGGCATGGCAGGGCAGGCCAGGGCAGGTATGTGGCAATGTGGCTATGTGGCAACTGTGTCAGGCTGCAGGGACTGCTGGAATGAAGGCGCCCTATTAAGGGGCGTGGCGACATTCCATTTATTATAAATAGGCGAGGCGAGAGTGCGCTGAGCGGCTTGACTTTTCCCTATTTTCTTGCCTCTTAGTAGGGGCCTGTGACGTCAGTGTCAGCTTCGGCGATTGGTCCTCGAACTGTCAGTGTTACAGTGCGTTTTAAAAGTGTTTGACTGTCGGGGATCACTCAGGCTGGGGACACGGACACGGACACGGACACGGACACGGAGATGGAATTGACTGACTGACTTGGTGTCGCACCTCGATTACCATTGTCAAAGGAAATCGATTTCAATGACCTAAATGTCTGTAGGTTCGATAACTTTAAGGGCAAGCCGGGTGAAGAAATAGCTGTTTATCGATTAATGCTATAATCTGAATTCGATATACATTTTTTTTTATAAATTTGTAAGATAAAATCTTAGTAATGGTATAAGTAGTACTTACAAAATAAATAAATTGATTGTACGTATCGATTTAAGGACCTCCTTTCGATTAAACTAACGATATATCGCTTGCTTTATCGATTACTAATTAATTATTTCCTAAAATCAAACTCAACTTGAATTTTTTAATTACATTTGTAAAGGGAAATCTCACTAATGCGGTAAGAAGTATCTAAACAATAAATTTATCGAGAATTCGTTTTGATTTAAAGACCTCCTTTCGATAAAACCAACAATATATCACTTGCTTTATCGATTACTAATTAATATATTCTTAAAATCGAACTCGATTTGAATTTTAAAATGATATTACATTTGTAAAGGGAAATCTCACTAATGGGGTAAGAAGTATCTAAACAATAAATTAATCGATAATTCGTTTTGATTTCAAGACCTCTTGCTTTATCGATTGCTTGCTTTATCGATTACTAAATTAAATTCGATTAAAATCGAACTGAACTTGTATTTTTAAAATACATTTTGTAGAGGAAAAGCTTACTAATGGGCAATGAAGTATTTAAAAAAATAAGAAAAATCTATATTTAATTTTGATTTACAAATGTATCGATCACAAAAATGGTGAGTAATAAGTTGAGGCTTCCCTTCAGTAAATATCAATTATTTTATAAATAAAGCAAAAATCCAAGCATTCTAATTGCTAAATAGAGCTTTAAATAATGGAGATATCCCTCCAGTTGCATGTTCTGGTCATCGTTTGCTGTGAAGCTTACGTGGTAATCCCTGCCTTGTACTCCTGGTATCGCCATGGCCACCCTTCAAGAGCAACTGATTTTGGATCAACTATGAATTATCCCTGTGGCAAACAGGACTCGTCAAGTTGCAGTTAATTATATGCATTATAAGCGGGCAAAAAGGGCGGCAACAATAACAGTAGGAGCATCAGCAAGGATGCTGCAGGATAAGCCAGCCAATGAAGAGTGTTAAATGGAAGGAGCGATGGCAGCGGCCAGCCATTGTTGGCTAACTTTATGCCAGGCTACGTCCTGCCATCAACAGATCCTGGCAGCAGTGATGGCAATAGGATAAAACAAGAAAAATGTGCAGGGAAATTCATCTTTCGATAAACAATATTTGGTTAATTAAAGTCAGAAGCTAAAAAGCTTAATTTTCTTGTACATCAAAAAAGATTTTATTAAGTTTTTAACAGACAACAGTCCTTAAAATTCTAAGAACCTTCAAAAACCTAAGAATCCTATCTGGAAAAGGGGTCACTTTGCCAGCACTGCCTGGCACTGACCCTCCTTTTCCATCTGGGCCACTGGGTAAGTTACTGTGCTTGCTCCTGCTTCCTCCTGGGCCACGCATTAAAGCCAGAAAATTCATAAATGCCTGAGAGCGCTCCACGCTTACATTCAAGTGTTCGCTCTACCTCTAATAAGCACTTATGCCAGGAGCAGCAGGAACAGGAGCAGGAGCAACCCAACAACAGCAACAACAAGGAGCTGCTGGCGGCTAGCACGGCACAAAGAAGCTGTCGTTGCCATAGCTTGAATTTTAATGAAATTAAAGATTACTGAGCTCAGCTAGCGAAAACGCAAAAGCAAAAGCAGAAACAACTGCAGCAGGGAAAAAGCAGCAACACAGCACAGCACAGAGGCTTAGTGTCAAAAGGGGGGCGGGCTCCAGCGAAACCCATTTTCAAGGGGGTTTCAGCGGGGAATTACTCAGGTAAAGCCATCTTGACTAGTGTCTCGTGGAGCTGGGAGTTGGAAGGTAATGACATTTTAAAAACTATCTAGAAATGGGGAAATATGGTCAGAATTTTGAACTTGAGGATTATTTTCCTTTAACCTTTTTTTTAAGGAGCAATCTGGGGTATGTTTTCCTTAAAAGAATCTTTAAAATCATCATTAAAACCCATGTCTTTAAATAATTTTTAGTTTAATATTTAAAATAATCTTTAAACTCATGCTCAAAACTCATGTCCTCTTCATATGATAAGTAGTTCGTTTTAAATAATATTTTGTTGCCATAACAACCTAGAGTAGTCTGTGGTTCCCCTTAACAGCTCAGCCCCTCGTGCTCGGTCTCGGTCTCCTCTTGATGATGTTTATATAAGCCGCGGTGCTCAGCTCCTTCTTGGAATTCCTAGCGCTGATTGTTCCTTTCCTGCTGGCTGGCTTGATTCCTATTCATAATCCTCGTGCTTTTCAGTTCTTAGTTCTCAGACTCGTCTCTGCTCGTCGTTCCTGCTGCTCAATCCGATCCTAATGAGCCTGTTCCTGCTGCCTGCCGCCTGTCACTGCGCTCAGTCTGTGTCTGTGTCTGCGCCTCGGTGGGTCCCCTTTGGAGCTAGACCTGGGTCCTGGGTCCTGGGACCTGGCTGAACTTCCTGCACTTTGTAATTAGTGCGTGTTGGACAAGTGAATCAACTTTGCAGCCAAGTTTGTTCGGCTGTCTCCTTTAATTAGTCAATTTGTAGCTGCTGCACTGGCACGGCCACAGCATACAGGATGGGGCTTAGGATGAGGATGAGGATGGTTCGCCTGAATTTTATTGTGGCCTCATTCGACTGCCACTGTCCCTGATAATTGGCTAATCGAGTTGCGTAATTGAGGCGGCTAATTGAAGGCAGGTCGACTCGGCTCCAGCTCCTCCTCCTCCTCGTTGGGGTGCACTTAATCGGGATTGGATCTTTGTTACCCAATGTGCGTTATGTGACGAGTTATGGCAATTATCTGGAAATTGATTGTATTGCATACATAACCTGCCCCGAGATGAACTCGCTCTCCGCCTTGTCTCGCCCATTACGCATACGACACGTTGTCTGCTTCTCGAATTTCATAATTAATTGCGAAACTTGCGCAAATTTTCCACAACTTCGGCACAAATGCACAAATCATTGTGGAGGAGGAGCAGGAGGAGGAGCAGGAGGAGGAGTGGCGCGTGGCGCGTGGCACGTTGCAGCGCGCACGTTGCGTATACTTAATGTTACCAAATTCAAATTTGCACAAAGTGCATTATTAATGCGACCTGACAGCAAATTTGCATTGGATGTGCGGTCGAAGTAACGAGCAGAAGACGCTGCCGATGGCCTTGAGAGCCTCTGAATTGTTCTATTTAATTGATTTGCCTAAAACGCTGACGCGCTTCAATTAGCAGAACTCTGTCATTAATTTGTCATCGGAACTATTTGAGGCCTAATTGCATTTTCAAATAGCTCTTGAATCTTTATCCCCTTTTCTTTCTCGTGTGTTTATGTAATTAGGCAATTAGGAATTGAATTTGACCGGATAATGCCTCGATTTAATTTTATATCTGAGTATGGATTTGTGTCATTTATTAGAAATAAATTAACTTTATTGTGTCACCTTCTTGGCTACAAAATGAAGGGTCATAAAGCCATAGATTGAGTGAGTGCTTAGGCTTAATCAAAGTTCTGGTATATATATGCAGGGGTTCAATGTGGTTTTAGCTTAGATTAAGCAAGAGAAGCCTCTGTATTAATTTCAGAAATGGTAAGCGTTTTCAATTAAATGCAATTGGGTGTAAACTTGAGGTGAGGAAACAGCTTAACAGCTTCACTAAGGTATTTTTTAGACTTACCGTAAGTTTTTCATACTTCTGTTAAATATTTCAACAATTATCTAAAATTAAAAACAACATTTTCTGTAAAATGTTCATAGTTAGAAAATATTAATTGCAACTGATTTTATTTTATAGAAATTGTTTGCTTTTTCAATTAAATTCTTTAGATTTTTTAAACCTTACTAGCAAGTTGTTACCTTAACAAGTTGGGAATTATAGGAAAAATGTCAATAATAATTAATTCGATTTTTGATGAATTCGATTTTTGATTAATTCGATTTTACTTTATGTTCTCCTTTAGTTTATTTACCTTAACTAATTGGGAATTATAGGGGTAATTCGATTTTATTATATTTTCTCCTCCAGTTGATCTATTAACATCTCTAACTAACAACCCGTTTCTACCTCTCTTTACCTAGACCTTACTAGCAAGTTTTTGCCCTAACCAGTTGGGAATTATAACGATAAATATCAATAACCAACCATTAATTCGACTTTACTGTATGTTCTCCTCAAGTTAAGCTATTGACTTCCTTTTCTAACAACCCGTTTCTACCTCTCTTTACCTAGACCTAACTAGCAAGTTTTTGGCTTAACCAGTTGGGAATTATAGGGATAAATGTTACCAAACAACCTTTATAACGATTTTATGATATGTTCACCTTAGGTGATCTATTGACATCTCTTTCTAACAACCCGTTTCGTCTCTCTTTATCTTTCAGTGCCATATGCAACCGATAAGACTGTGTGAATGGTCAAGTGGTCATCAGCATCGAAGCGATTTTCTCTCAGTGTGCGTGACTGACTGAGTGTGTGTGTGAGTGAGAGAGAGCACGTAAGAGAGAGGGAGTGAGAGAGAACGTAAGGGAGAAGGAAGGAGAGAGCCAGAGAGTGAGACGACATCAAAATGACGGACGCTCGGGGCAGCGGCGTCCCCGCTGCGGAATTCGAATGAGCTAGATCCCCGGTTCAAAAGGAGCAAGAGATCGGTTCTGGAACGGGATCTGGGTCTGAAACTGAATCTCAAAACTGATCTGGATCCAGCAAACACACGTACTGTGAGCCAGAAATCCGAGACCCCAAACCCGAAACCGATACCCCCAACCAGGAGTTCCTCTCCGCCGGCCATCTATTCATCAACTGACAAGTGTCATCCGTCAGCACCTGTCAGTTGTCAGAGCCCGCAGCTGTCAGCGGAAGTGGAAGGACACCGGGATAGGAGAGCAGAACCAGGAACAAACCCAGCCACAGGAACGGGAACAGGAGCAGGAACAGGTGCGGCAGCCGGAGCGACAGCAGCAGGCGAGGATTGGTGTAGGCGGCAAAATGCCTGGCGGACGACGTGGACTGGTTGCGCCGCAGAACACATTCCTCGAGAACATCATCCGGCGCTCCAACTCGCAGCGTGAGTATTTCAGGCATCTTCCATATCTTTCTCCTTCTTTTTCTCGAATTTTTGTCTCCAAAAAGGGAGCAGAAATCAAAGCTGAAGGCTGTGGCTGCCCCACATGTCCTTGAAACACGATTATGAGTCACGACAGCCTTTCATTGAATAAATTAGTGAAAGCGGAGATGGCTTTTAGGGGTCTTGCTAAGGAATATAATTCTAGAAGGTCAAAAATCAGTTATCCCGTCGATATACATCGAGTATCGATATCGTTTTAGATATCGTTATCATTTTTAGTTATCTCAACGATATACATGCAATATCGTTATCATTTTCAGTAAATGTTATTAAAATGCTTAAAAAGGAAGCAGCTTTTTCTAAAAAATGTAATTCTAGAAGGCTAAATATCAGTTATCCCACCGATATACATGTTATATCGATATTACTTTTAGTTATCTCAACGATAATCATGCAATATCGTTATCAGTTATCGAAACATTTAAAAATCAGTTAGCCCACCGATATACATGTAATATCAACAATAAATATGTAATATCGTTATCATTATCAGTAAAGTATTATTTATTGTTATCGAAATGCTTAAAAAGGAAGCCTCTTTCTCTTTTAACCCCACGAACACTTTTGTAATGAATACTTCTTAAAAATCTTCTACGAAATCCACAAAGTAATCCCATTCACAGGACCTTTAACCTTTTAATGGCCACATTTCGATGCATTGCATAATCGATTTTCCGTTTGCAATCGACATTTTTCGCCTGCCACACAATTATCGAGGGAAAAGCGAAAACAGAATGGGCTAACGGGGTAATGGGGCAACCTTTTGCTGTCTGGAAAAGTGTGAAATGAATTTTCCGTTAAGTTGTCAACGTGAACAGGATGCTGGCTGGGCTCCCGTAGAGTCCGGAGAGTGGAGAGTGAGGAGTAGAAAGTGCTGGTAAAATGAGCCATAAATAGAGCAATGCCAACCGTGTGGCACACATACGCACGTGTGACCGAGAAATGTCCGTTTTGTCCGTTGTGTCCGCCTTGTCCGTTCCGTTCTGTTCTGCGAAATCGAATTGTTTTAATGTGGAAACTGTGGTGGAGGCGAAAGCCAGAAGGTGCTCCTGTGCTGCTGTGCAATTCAAAGTCCTGGCACTGAAATCCCTTTTTGGCCTGCGGTCAATGGCAACACTTTCAATTAGGTGGGCCAATTGCGGTCAGCTCCTGCGAAATGGAAAATTGAAAATGGACACGGAGACGGAGACGGAGACGGAAGACTGTCAGACTTAAATCGGATTGCCAGCTAGCCAGGACAGGACATCAACGGCAAACACGGCACAAACGGAGCAACCAAGACCCAAACAGCCATCAAGCCAGGACAATCATCAGCAACATATGCCAGTGCCAGGGAACAGCAGCAACTATAAGATAATTAACAAAGTTTCCACAGCTGTAAGAGGAGCTCATTAGTTGCAGGAGGGGAGTCCGAGAGTCCGGGAGTCCGGAAGAGCCTCCACAAATGGCGGGACAATTGATGATGCACTCTCCACTCGGAACTGACATCCGGCTGGCAATGCCGAAATGGCCGAAAAGTATGCAGGACAACGGCGGTTGGAAAAGCGGCGCAGAGAGCAGATGGGAAAATGGCAGAGACAATGGAAGATCGGGGACATTTTAAGACTCCATTCAAAGCCATACTTCACTGGGAAGTAAAGGGAATTATAGTTCACTTGATTTACAATTCAACTCGTTTTAAGCTCCATCGGCGGCGACGACCCAATTAGGAGGAAACATAATGGAATATTATTGGGGCTTCCTTTTCCTTCCTGCAAACCCGCAAAGGAGGAGCCATCAATAGATTTAGGTAGGCATAGTTTTCCCCACTGATTTTCCACGTCGACGCTGGAAATGTGGGAAACGTCGAAAGCGGATTACCGAGACGGGCAGACGCAAAGCCTTTCCCAAAAGGATTTCTTTGCTGCCAGAGGACAGGTGGAGGAAAGAGTACGAGCCCGGCTTTTAGGAGAGCAAAAACTCTGACCTGAGCTGGGAAAAAAACGGACAGATACAGGTACGGCGACAGAGACAGATACAGCCTCAGATACAGATACAAATTCAGATACAAATTCAGGCAAAGGTGAGGCCAGGCGAGCGGAAAATGCCATAAAGGAAGTGCACGAAGGAGGAGGAGAGGGAGGAAGGAGCGAAGGACCTCCGTAAGTGCGGCATATTAAGGCGGAATGCAAATGGCTGAGGGAAATGGGTCGTCAGGTGAAGCAATAGATTCTAATGCGATTTCCATGCCAGGCACAAATAAAAGCGGGCAGACTGGCTCAGATTGAAGTTGAAGTGGTGCAGGGGGAAAGATATATGGCATATATATACATTATATATATATCGGGAGTGCGTGCAACCCCGTCTGCTTACACTTAACCTTCTTTTCTTTTCGTTTTTTTTAGCCCCCGAAGTTTGTCCCATTTCCCAAGCCTAGCCACCATCGATTTTGAATTGAATATATTGCCTCGTATTAATAATACATTATTCCAGCAGACTTTGGCCTCTTTTTCGGGTTTTTCTATTCGCTTTGTGTCCCCAATTGAAATGAATGTATTACCGAATGTCCTGTAACTGCCACTGATGAAGCATGAATATATTCATCGAGCTCTGCCTCTCGAAAATTCCAATTAAAAATATATATTCAATAGAGATATTCACCTCTCTCTCTCTTTTGGTACCAAAAATTAAATTTACACTTTTTGACTCTCTGAAATGGTGTGATTTCTCGTTGGCTTAGTTTACGCTTCATTAGATTATTCCACAGCAAACAAACCCCCAAAGGATATCCATCAGGCCTAAGGGAGTGAGGTTGCTCTGTTTGCTTTTGGGCTGCAAAAATTTTCTGGCCACGTTGGCGATAAACTGACCAAAGACAGAGAAAGAGCCACTGGCTTAGGCAGATTTTTTAATTAGTTGACTTTACGCCTCGCGCTAACCCCTTTTCAGTTCGATTTGTCCACAAGTTGCAAATAGGCAAATTTCGTGCTTGTCTGGCCGACAAACTCATTAAAATTGAACGGCCAAGTTCAGTTTCACAAATTAAATAAAAAGAAAACGAAACACACACAGAAATCCCGCCTAGTCCGAGGGCAAGCATTTTTCAGTGGTTTAGGGAAACAACTTTGCCCTTGTTTCTGCTTCTGCTTCTGCTTCTGTTTTTCTTTTTGCTCGTTATTTTTTCCTTTGCCAGCTACCAACACTGTGTGTGTGTTTGCCTTTTTTGGGTTTGGGTTTGTCACTTTTGCGGTTTGCCTCGCACGTTTATCTCGAGTGCACATTGCTGCTCCTCCGGCCTCTCCCCGGCTACTCCTGAACTCTGGCCCTCCGCCCATTTGGCATGACCTCTGGCCCCTCCACAAGAAGAGCGCGCGCAGAGCCCGACACTTGGCGTGGCTGTTTGATCTTCGTCAGCAAGCCAAACAACATTAGCAACAACAACAGAAGGAGCCGGAACAGGAGCAGGAGCGAAGCAGGAGTAGACCAAAGTGGCCACCCATCGTTGGGCTTTGAAGTTGCCTCTGTTCTGCCGAACACTGAAAAATTTATCAAGGCAATTCAGGGAAATATTTTAAGAGGATCTCCCCCTCGAGAGCATTTTGTGGCACTACAAATAATAGAAAATATAAATAAATAGCATACAGCTCTTATTTCTCGCTGTGCATCTATTCTCGTGAGTGTTTTGCCTGCCTGTTGACAATTGATTACGCATACGCCGCGTGGCCCACAAAAGAAAACACGTGCGTGCGATATCCATCACGGCCTAGCTGGGATGGATGGATGGATGGATGGATGAATGTTTGCCCAGGTCAGAGCCGTTGGGGCCTCCGAATGGATAAGTGATAACCGAATATGCGATGAATCAGCAAGCTAAGCAAGCAAGGAAAAGGAATGGAAATCTCAGTGTTAATAGAAACCAAATTTCTGGAACTTAAAGGGTTCTCCCGACTGACCTTTAAAATGCAAATAAGAGAAAAGCGTTTTGATTAACTTTTCAGTTCCATAATTATTTTGTGACATGCGAAATCAACATTGAAAAGTCGTCAAGCTAATAGAAAATAAATTGCTAGGTCATTGGGAAATTTCAATTTAGATGCGGAAAGCATTATCAGTAAAGAAAAAAGGCCTAATTTGCATTTTATAATCATATATTTCATATATTTCAATGTAAAGGTGACGGTCAAGGCCATAATCCCGATTTGAGCAGTGAACCATGTTAACATTTCCTTAATGCAGCTAATATGTAAAATAATGTGCAGGGCCTTAATCCCGGCCGCTGACCAGTGACATTCAAATTAAAAATGAAAAAAAGGCAACGAGTGACAGTAATGGAAAGCACGTATTGCCTCGCAAGTAACGGGATAATAATGGCCTGGTTAAAATGGCGATTAACCCATTTGGAGCTGGACGCGGTGGCCAGTGACGCACACGGATGCACGGCAACTGTCATCCGCAATCAGCATAATCCCACAGAAACACCTACGCACACACAGAGAGGGCGAGGACAAACACACATTCACTAATTTGTGTGGCAGCAGAGTTGCTGTGGCATGCAACAAGCCGCAGTGGGAAGCGAAGCGCCCGCACGCAGGCCAATCGTTGAACAATTGCAATTATGTACAATCATTGTCTGCTCTCCCTCTCCGGCGTCCCTGCTCGGGCGCCAGTTCCCCTGTTCGATGTCAGTGGGTTTATTATTGATTTTCATTTTTCATTTCGTTTTCGCTGTCGCCGTTGTTTGTTTTTTCACTCCTCCGTCTGTGTATTGCTGCTCGGTTTTTTTCTTTTTTCTCTTTTTTTTGTTATTGTCGCTCGGTTCCGTGTAAATTAACGTTTTTGCCGCCGCCGCCACGGGAGGCGGTCTGTGTGAAAAGGGGGCGGGCTTTGCTTGCCATTACATTTATTGATTTCTTTTTCGTCGGAGCGTCCACGGGGAGCGAGCGAGCTTCCTCCCCTCTCCTCGCTCTCATTTGTTACCTTTTCCTTGCTTTTCGCTTGCCTTGCTTTGCTTGCGTTTTCAGTTTGCGACACTTAACTTTTCGCGTTGTTTGCTGCCCTGCCTGCTTTCATTGCTGTTGCTGTGGCTGCGTCTTTGACCCGTTTTTTGTTGCTTGTATTTTTTTGGCGGCCGGAAATGCGCGAGTGCACCCCATTACCCAGCTTTAAGTCCCCGCCATGCCATCGCCGGGAAGGTCAAAGTGGCGAGTGGCGAAAAAAATAAAGAAAATATAAGAAATAAAAGAGATGCAGGAGGGGTAAGCCAAGGAGGCAAACCAACAGCCATAACAATATTAATCCGCACTGACCTGGCCGAAAAGGTAGCTCCTGAGCCGAGGACCGTCTCGGATGCGGACTCGGACTCGGACTCGGACTCACTCAAGCTCGGACTTTTGCACGCAACAGTAAATCAAAGCAAACACAAAGGCAGAGTCAGAGTCGGAGGCAAAGGGAAATTTAAATAAACACTTCTCTCTGCTGACAATAGAGGTGAGGCAAAGGCAAGTGCTAAGATTTCGTGTCACTTGGCCATTGTGGAGAGCCAGGGATGAAATATTTGCAGCACATTAATCATACGCCGCGTTGTACGGCAAGGTGTAATCATAACAATCGAGCCGCCAATCAACGCCCCGAAAAAACTAAAAAAAACACAGTGTCGAGGAATGTCAAAGGAAGTGGATAGCGAATTCCTGGGGGAAAACCGACACACCTATAGCGAATAAAAGGGTATTAAGCAAGTCCTTAAACTTGGATTTAAATCTTAATTAGGGAAACAAATATCAGCGTAATTTAATCACAAAATCAAACAAACAAAAACGCAAAGCATGACTGAAATTTTCTTTTCAAAAGGTTTCTCTTCAAGTGACTAATCAGGATTTGTGCTCATCCAAAAGGCTCAAAGAATTTAGCCAAAAATAAGAGTAATCACGTATTCGAAGTCCATTTCTTAACATTTTACTTACGCTCGAGGGCTTCGTGCTGCTTTGACCTTTGCCAGAAATTCCATGGAAATCAATGGTCGCCTCAAGGGCCTTCAGTGCCATGGCCACTGCCGCCGCCTGACCACCACCTGACTTTGCAAAGTCCTGGCCTCCTGGCCAGGTGGCGACAATTGATTGAGGGCCCCTTCCATGCCGCTTTTCTTGCGTAATTTATAGGGCAGGCACTGCAGGCACCTTTTCCCTTCCTTTCCCCATTCCGGTTCTCTGTCATATTTCCCTGGGAATATGTGCCACAAAGTTATTTACCGATATTATCGACATGTGACCGAAACCTGAAATCGCTTTAATTAGACAACAGCGCGTGTTGCCACTGCTTTTTGGGCGTTCAGACCGGGCTGAGGGGGGTGGGCAGTCAAATGACACTTAGCATTAAGTAAAAGGCCATTTAAGAATGGACATAGTAGAGGGCGAGCGTCCATGTTTCGCCTTTGGTCAGTCAAATTGGATTAAGTTATTGCCTCCTCCGTCTCCCTTCGCCCCTGTGAATTGTCAGTCAGGTGAACATCAGCTCAGGGGGAGGTTGGGAAAAATATAGAAGCAGCCTAATCCCTGACAGAGCTCGTGGCACAAAAGATGCTAGGATGTTAGGAACTCATTGATATGGCAGGCAGATAATAAATATAATAAGGTGAAGAGGTTTATCTGGAACTAATTATGAGGCATTCGAGTCATATGTATAACAGTTTTTTATTTTATTTTTTTTTAATCATAATATAATTTATATATTTAATAACTAAATAGGTTCAAGATAATTATTTATTATAATTTACAAATGAAATGTGGAATAAATTATGAGGTATCGAGTCATATGTATAACCTTTTTTAATCATCATATAATTTCTATATTTAATAACTAAATAGGTTCAAGATAAATATTTATTATAGTTTACAAATGTGAAATAAATTATGAGGTATCGTGTCATATGTATAACAGTTTGTTTTGTCTATTTTTAATTATAATATAATTTCTTTATTTGATAACTAAATAGATACAAGATAATTATTTATTATAATTTACAAATAAAATGTGGAATAAATTATGAGGTATCGTGTCATATGTATAACAGTTTTTTTTTTTAATCATTTAATGATTTCTATATTTAATAACTAAATAGGTTCAAGAAAAATGTTTTTTCTATCTTTCTTCTCTTATAAAAGTTTTCCAATATATTTTTTTTATGATAATTAATATGTATTTGTGATTTCACTTCGGTGTGTCTACGCGACTATGTCTTAAATTTTCATTTCTATTCGTGCTGGTAACTTATGGGTCCCAACTCTGATAAATAAGTTGCAGCTGCCAAGTTTCGGTGCTGATAGCTGCATTAAGCACTTAAACTTAAACTTAAACTTAAACAACTATTAGTTACCGAAATGGGATTTATGTATATTTATCTAAGGATAAGGATAAAGGAGATGCTCCGGCGAACAAAAGTACTTGAGGTGGCCGAAGGAGAATTCATGGAAAATCGCGTGCCAAGTGGCGCTTTCTTGCCGTCTTTCTCTCTTTCTCTCTCTCTCTCTCTATCGCTCTATCTCTTTCGCTATCTCTCTGTGTATTAGCTTGAGTGTGTGTGTGAGAGCGTGGCTAATTTGCTTGGCACAAAAAGTGTAGCATGCTTTTTGGGGCCACTCGCAACACGCAACGCAGCGCAAAAGTTGCGGCCAAAATGCAAAATGGAGGCAAAAGCGCACACACACATCCTCAGGATGTGCGATGTACGATATGTGTGCAAGCGTGTGTGTGTGTGTGTGTGAAACTAAAACTCTTGCACTTCGGGAAAACTGGGGAAAAGTTGGCTGCTTTTCCCCGGCCACTTTGTTGCTGCCTTTGGACCGAGTTGAAAGTTTACGCAATCAACTTTTTCGCCATTGGTTTTCCTCTATTTTTTTTTTTTTTTATCAGCCAAGGCATCCCCAGAACCGAGACAGGAAAGAGCGAGAGAGAGAGAGAGAGAGAGAGAGGGCATGACGTTGACGGGGCCAAAACTTTAATGTGGCATCAGCAAATGCGAGGGAAATGGCAGAAATGGCTGGGGAAAAGTGCGAGAGAGCGTGGCAAACCAATGGCGCCAACAGCTCTGCGGCTGTCTGTGTGTGGGCTTGTGTGTGTGCGTATGTGTGCTGACCAACACACACTTGCGCACACTTGCCAAAAAAAAAAGAAGTAAATGTCTCCCAAATTGGCAATCAATCGGTGGCAATTCCTCTGGCGAAATAGTTGCCATTTTTGGGTGATATTTTCCACTTGAAGCCATGGGAGAAACTTTAACTTTAGTAAAGAATTATGAAAGATTTTCCAATGTATCTTCTAATTACTTTCTTTGTTTAACTTGGTTAATAATAATAAAGTCTGAAATAAAGCTCACAAATTGTTCGTAGTGTCTCCGACATGCTGGAGAGCATTTTGAACTAGAAAATATTGAAATGACAACAAAGAATCCTTAGGACCACAGCCGGCCCCGCGGGTAAAATTAAATGAACACTCAGTTTGTGGGTAGGAAACCAAAAAAGGGGGGATTCCCAGGCCACAGAGAAAGCGGAGGTTTTACGGCGATGACCTTGAAGTCAAATGTCCACCAAAAGCACAGTCACATGAACATGAAAAGTAATCAAACAATGTTGCGGCAGTGGGGCTTGGAAAATGGAAATCGAAATGGATAGGAAAATGGCAGAAAACAGCGAAAATGAAATTGAAGTCTTGAGCATATGGCAAGATCAAGTAAGCACTTTATTATAATGTGATCTTCTCACTCTGATTTCTTAAAGGAAACTTAGTCTCTTGTTAATTTCTTAAAAGTAAGAAAAATAAATAAATACATGAAAAAATTCCCTACCGAATTTTCTTTAATATTTTAACCCCTAACTTCCCCTTTAACTTTAAAGTTTAGAGTTTAAGTCAAGATAAGTTTCTTGATTTTGATTTCATAAAAAAAACTTTTTTCCTAAATTTCCTAACCAATTTTCTTTAAATGTTTTAATATTTTAATCACTTAATTTCCCCTTTAAGTTTAAAGTTTAGAGTTTAAGTACAGATAAGATTCTTGATTGGCTTTCCCTCTTTCCTTGGCACCTTACCCCTGTGGCTATTAATTTATTTCATTTTCTCTTTTGCTGCTCATTTAAACTGCTTGCTCTCGTATTTTTTTGCGTAGTTTTCTTTTAATAAATTCAATTAGTTGTGGACGCCGCAGAAGCTGGTCTCTTTTTCAGTTCTTTTCTGACTCGACGACTATCTCTCCTTGGTTATCTCTGGCTCCGGCTCTGGCTGTGAGTGGTTTTTCGCTTGGGATCGCAGCTTCTCACTTAATTATGCAAATTTAATAACAAACGCCAAATGGCGCGCAAAACGAGACGGGGAGGTGGAGCGGTGGAGGGCTGGGACAGGACATGGCAGGGTTTATTATAAATGCCATTATGCGACAAGTTGCGGGCAGGGAAGGAAGAGGAAGCGGAAGGAGAAGAGGAAGTGGCAGGAGCAGGAGCAGGAGCAGAGGAAGCGACCGAGGAGCCTCGCTCCGTTGCAATTCCTTTCAAGCATGCCCCAAGGAGTCGTAGCGGTAACAGGCTGGCCTAATCAACGTGGCTTTTTTAGCATGTTCCTTCCCGGCCCCAAAACTCTCTCTCACTTTCACTCACTTTCTACTTTCCACTTTTCACTTTCCACCTTCAACCCCCGAAACCACTTTTTGTGCATTTTTCAGCTGTCGCCGCTAATGTAATTAAATCGCAATGCTGACGGCCGGCCGAGCCTTTTTTACTTTTCGGACAATAAAATTTATGCACTCCTCGGGCGTAAAGGGGTTAAGGGAGGTAGGGAGGCAGGGACTGAGACTGAGAGAAAATGACATGGCCAGCTGGCAATCTGTGGCCTAATCGCAGCTCCAAAAGGGGTTGGCCAACGAAAATCAAAGGGCAGAAGGGCGGCGAGAGAAGGCTGCCCGGGAGGTGTGCATAAAGGATAATTGCAAGGAGCGTTGGGCCGCCTCTGAACCGTATAACGTTCACCATTCACACTAATGGCATAAAAACCTCAAGCTTCTCGAGAAATTATTGTGGGGGGAGACACGGAGAGAAAAAGATGCAAGTTACATAAATTAAAAATTGAAAAAAAAATTTAATATACAAAAAGATAAAAGAAATGATAAAAAAATATATAATAAAGAATATAATACAACCGAGATGCTAGTAAGCTCGAAAATTCTCTCTACCTGCTACAAAAATATTAAAGATATATACTTTCCTGAATTTAAAATAAATTAAATACCAAGTAAATTTAAGTTTTTCATTAAATATATTTTTAGAAACAGAGAAAATAATATTTACTCACTGAAACTTGTATATAATTCCCACTCCCACTTCCAAAAACCATTCAAAGTAATATCTTTTGCTAGAAACTTTTTCTCTCAGTGCACACTGGAGTGTGTGAACATGTACGTACGTGTGTGTGTGTGTTTGCGACAAGTTGCAAACAATGGCAACGGAATAAGCAACAACAATGGCCGACAAACACACACCGACAACACCGCAAGGAAGACGGCAAATGCAAAAACCACAAAAAAAATAAAGAAATAATGACAAAACTGGCCAGCGAATGGACCACAGGGGCGGGGGCGTGACAACCGAAGGGGGGGTAATTTGGGCAGGGGGCAAAACGGAGAGGGGGGAGTGGACAGAGGAAGGTGTCAGGCAGGAGCAGGAGCTAGTGCCAGAGTCACAGTGGTTGGAAGTCTATTAATAAAGGGAAACTTTAAAAAAGTAAAGAAAAATGGGAAATTAAGAAAACTAAGTGAAGAGGGAAAGGAAAAAGATAAAGGGTACAGGGTAGATCTAAAAACTAGAGCTATGTAATGTTACTTATGGTATAAATCAGTTTTTTATTATAATAAATAATTATTTAACAAATAAAATTATCCGTTGATCCTTTTAAAACATTATTTTGGCTTTTTATTCCACATTTATACTCAACATAATATCCTCGATATTAATATCATTCTTCAACTAGAAAAAGGTCTTAAAAAACGAATTTCTCAAAATAAAATTATGTTTTTAGAACCGAAAAACTACATTGCATTATCTTTAAAGTAAACATCAACTTTATCTGATCTTAAAGGTATTACTTCCTGAAGTCTGGCTTTAAAAATCGATTTTTTCACATCCATTCTTAGTAAAATAAATAAAAAATGGGGAAAATGTGAGTTTTTACGATATTCTTTATGAAGTAAACAATAATAAATATATATAAATATTTATAACAAGTAATAATACGTAAGTAACAGTACTTGTATATCACACAAATTTTTAAACCACCAATTATCTCACTATCTTGCCCCACTGTGCCATCGTCCAAGCGGAAATGAAAGTTTTGCGAAATTGCAACCGCATTTGCATGTGTGCCAGTGTGACCAAGTGTGAGCCAGTGTGTGTGTTTTGTGTGTGCGGCACTCGGTGTGTGTGTTTGTTCCGGGTTCCGGGGGTGTATTTAGTTAATGGACTAGTTTTGTTATTTCCCCCAGAGGGCCCTCCCTCCTCCGCCGCTCCAAAAGGTGCCTCTCTCTCGGTCAAGGCCTCCAGGAAATCCACTTAGGTGGACTCGGACTGCGGTCGACCGCACAAATCCAAATCAATCAACGACAACGTTCCAACTTTTCTATTTCTTTTTCCATTTCCATTTCCACTTTACTTTTTTTTTGGCCAACTTACAACTGTAAATGCTGCACAGCTAATTGGCCAAGAGGGGGAACGGGGCCACAACACCGCCTCATCAATCATCGGAGAACATGGACCGCCTGCCGGAAAGTGGAACCCCCACAATCCCCCAAAAAAAACCCACCCAAAACCCCAATTTCGATGCCTTTGTTTCCGCTCCGACTTCGGCTTGTTGACATTTCAGGTTGAGTTGTCAGAACCCCAAAGCTAATCCCAACTCCGATACGGGATAACGGAATATACTCCTCCCCCGCCCTGCCTTTGTTTGGCTTTCAAATAAAAATCAAAAAATCATTAATTAAATCGCAACTCGGCTTGGAAGGTGGGAGGCTCCCCCTCGTCCTTTTTCGTGGCTGCTTCCTTGCCGGGCTGGGGGCTGGCTGTTGATGTTGACATTTATAATACATCATCCTTGATCGAGCTCATAAATAATTGGGCAATCAGGGAGGGCTGCGCCGTCCATCTCGGCTGTCAATCAGCAATGAAATATTCATCTCCTGGCGATATTATTATTATTGGATTTGACGTTTTGAGTGCTTTATTAGTTGCCGTAAGTGGAAAATATCTGAAATCTATATTATTTCATTAATTTATTGGGAAAAAATCACCTTGCTTCTAACCTAACAGCTATTTCAGTGGCTAAACACGAGTTCTCCTGGGAAACCAATGAACTGTAAATCAAAGCCAAGAAGGCTTCAAGTGTGGATTTAAATATTCAAAGGCTCTCTCTCTCGCGCTCCTGTCATCCTGGCGAAGGACACAACACATTGTACATTCATTGTGATCTCATTGGTAGAGGGAGGGAGTGGGAGAAATCGTTCCGTTTCGGGGGGTGAAAGCCTTGCTCTCAATCCCAGGAAGCTTTTCCCCGCCAGTTGACATTTTTCCCACATTTCCCACTGCTCCGCTCCGCTCCGCTCCACTTGGCACCGCAATCGGGTTAAAGGGATGCTCCGCTCCCGCCGGATGCTTGGGGGTAGCAATACGCGGCTTAAAAAGAAATCGCGGCCGGACTGAAAATGGCCAAGGCAAATTGCAAAAACTTTGTCCGCCAGCTTTGAATGCCATTAAGTGTCGCAGCCACAGGGCAGCGCCGCACACACATGACACCCACGACACCCACTCCAACCGCACACTCCGGCACCCAGAACCCATCTCCATCTTCTGCTTAAAAAATGGCACAATCAGACCGCATGGTTTATGCCTCAGCAAAAGGGACGACGACGGCGACGAGGAACCAGCCAGGATTAGGCTGGGCTTTAACTTTGCCTCAGCTGGCGGAAATAAATTTAATAATTATAGAATTAATAAACAATGTCAAAATAGAAGGCTGGCAAAATTTGTGAATCAAAAGAAAACTCTAAGAAAAATCTTGCTCTGCCTAGTGGGTTGTTTGAGTGATTTGAAAATATTTATATATTTTTATGTTAGTCTGTAAAGATTGTGGCAACATAAACTATTGATTAAAATAACCTGAAATATATTTATTTTTTATATATCTATATATTTTTTTTATTAACACTTTTTGGCGATTTTTCAACCAATTTTGGAGGTTGCATAACCCTTAGTTTGGGGCTTAAATATTTTCTCATCCAAGAGTTCAAGTTTACCATTTATTACTATGTTTTTTTTACAAATATTCTGTTGAATAAATAACTAAAACTCAGGCTCATAACTCCATGTTATGTGCATTATTTTATATTTTTGTGTGGAAAGAAAGCCCTCAGAAAAAGCTGCTCTGTCTAGCAGGACGTAAAGGTGATTTGAAAATTTTGTAAACCTTTTCTGACAGCCTTTAAAGATTGTGGAATTATTGATCTAGATAACCTTCTATATTTATATATTTTATAACAATCACTTTTTAACAATATTTAAAGCTTCCTAAAACCCCTAGTTTGAGGCTTAAATATTTCCTCTCCCACGAGTTCAA
This sequence comes from Drosophila triauraria, assembly GCA_014170255.2. Lineage (NCBI taxonomy): Eukaryota > Metazoa > Arthropoda > Insecta > Diptera > Drosophilidae > Drosophila > Drosophila triauraria. The sequence goes on along the minus strand of CM024333.1, from coordinate 907,996 downwards.
GTTTACTATTTATTAGTTTAGTTTTTACAAATATTTTGTTGAAGATATAACTCAAACTCAGGCTCATAACCCCACGTTATGTTTATTATTGCACATTTTTGTGTGTGGAAAGCTTAAACTAAAATAAATTCCTGGCTCTGGCCAGCCCGTCGTATGCGTAATATTTTTTGTACTCGCCGGCAAAGTTGTAATTTGTTTACACCGAAATATGTGTAAACATTTTGGCTAATTAAGTTGGAGTTTGGCCATTTTCAGAGACAGCGACAGAGTGAGAGAGGTCCGACCTAATGCCCGCGCATAAACGCTGAGGTTGTACTCCCTTTCCACTCGTCCTTCGCCTGTATATAGATATATTTTTCCAACTACTAACAGGCCAGCCATATGCAGAGCGTAACGAGATAGCCGTTGGGTCCACGCCCCACACGGGACGGAACGAGGCGACCTCCTACTTAGAAAGGACTCCTCCCAGTCACGGCAGCAACTGTTGACACTACAAAGTAGGAAACGCTGTCCTTGCTGGCCTGGCCTGGCGTCGTAAAAAGCGCTCCACGTTCGTGCTCTCTCTATATGTCTGTATGTAACACATAAATATGCATTTCCCATTTCCCATTTTCCATTTGTGAGCAGCCATCGAGCCATTGCATGCGAATATTTTTATACATATTCATTGGCTTGGCCATGTCCATGTCAATGTGGGTTAGTGTGCTGCTCCTCTGGCTTTTACCCAGCCTCAGGTTGCACTCGTGCCCGTGCTCCTGCTCCTGCTGCTCCTGTCTGGCACCTGTGACATGCAACTCCCGGCCAGAGCTGACGTGCATGCCACATTTGCATAGCCCACCAACCCCCTGGAATGCCAACCCGCATCGAACATGCTATATAATGTCAATAAAAGGTAACACCAACGGATTTCAGAGGGAATCTCAAAAGTTCCCTTAAGTTTCAGCAAATATAGAAAAATAGGCAAACGTAAGTCTTGTTTATATAGAGAAATATGTAAAATGGGGCTGAGAAAGCCAATTAACTTTGAATATTAATATTTAATGGTGGCTATTGAATCCCTTCAAAATTAATAAGTAATAAATTCTATTGCCAAGCCTTATATTATATTTTAAAAAAGTATAAATCGAACTAGTTCCTGGGAACTCTACCCTTGCACCTCCTGAAAGTAATAACAAATACAAAAACTACAAGCAGAAAAAAAGAAAACACAACACAAAGCAAGTCAAATGGCAAACAGCAAATAAATAGTAAAACAAGCAGCCAGACTTAATGGGCAGGGCGGCGATGGGTTGTGGGAATGGGAATGGGAATGGGAATGTGGATGGAATGTCATGCCCCACCACCTGCAGGTCGATGCCAGTTACAGTTACCCGTGCGATGCCATGTCCGTATCCGCCTCGTCCATATGTATGTCCTGGAGTACCTTTGTGTCCGTGTCCGTATCCGTATCCATGTCTGTGTCCCTGCCATGCGATGCCAGCGCGTGGTTTACACATGTTACCTGCTTACCTGCTTACCTGAGGACGCCCCCCATTCGAACTGAGAGCTGAGAGCTCACAACAAATTTAGCAATAACAACCGCCATTAGTCGATGGCGATGGTGAGTGAGGTGGAAGCGCAGGTACTTGCAGTGATTTCTCTTAATTGGCTGCCTTTGTTTTGGCAACTAACTAGTACCTTTTATTATGTATCTTTTGTGGGACTTGACTTGTGTCTGTGCTGAGTACCTTCTCTTGAGCTTCATATGTGACTTCCAGGAATACCTGAAGAGGAGCAGAATTTAACCTGCAACTTGCTTGTGTGTTTTAACGGGAATTTATCGAGTACCTTATTTTATCGGTTACAATAAATATTAGTTAGTCAACATATGGGAACCTTTATGGGATACTGTCTTGTAGCCTTCTTCTTTTGTGGGACTTAACATGTACCTGTCTTGAGTACCCTTATAACCTTTTAGAAATAAGTATACTTGTTTCCACGGGTACCTTAAACAGAAATAAGATTTAACATGTACCTTGCTTGCGGGGCTCTAGTGGAATTTATCGTGTACCCCATTTAATCACTTACTTTTAGTAATAATTAAGTTCATATCCTTTTGTGGGACTTGACATGTACCTTTCTTGACATAACCTTTAAGAAATAAATTATTTCCACGGGTACCCTAAACAGAAATAAGGTTTAATATGTACGTCTAGTGGAATTTATCGTGTACCCCATTTAATCACTTACTTGTAATAATAATTAAGTCCATATCTATCATTTATAGTAATATTAATTTTCTATGGTACCTTTATGTATCGACTACATTGTACCTTTCTTTGGTACCTTTAAGGAATAAATAAAGTACCTTTCCCATCACTGCCATCACTGACTAGAGCAGCTCACAACGAGAGTGGGCGGGTTGGGTTGCAGCCAATAAAACGATTTTGATTATGAATGACAACATTTGAAATGTTCCAATTACGCTCAAATATTTTGATAAACTTCCACGGCAAGAGCCCAATAGACTGAACTGAATGACTAACTGACTGAATGACTGACTGTCGTTGGCCATTTTGCAGACAATTGCGAAAGGAAAACTGGCAATGGTGGTGGGGGAAAAATCCATACTTTCCTTTAAAAATTTAAATCGCTTTTAGTGCAGAGCTTTGATTAGGCTAAATGTGCATAAAGTGTGAAGAGTGGTGATTTGATTGTTCAGATTGACACGTGTATATATAGCATAGAATATAGCAAGAGGGGGAGTTTATAAGGGAAATATCAGAGAATCTGAAATTAGGGAGAGGACTTGGCATGGACCATTTGTAATGAGAAATGTTTATGGTATTAAGTGTGAACATTATGTAATATAATGTAACATCAGTGTGAACTATTTATATACTGATAGAATTTGATATTAAATATCGATAACACGTTAAAGATTTCGTAAGAGGAGCTGCCAACTTAACTCGATAAAAAGCTAAATAAATTAAAATTTTTTATAATATATGTATAAATATAATTAGGGAAAGGACTTGGCATGGACCATTTGTATTGAGAAGTATTTATAGTATTCAGTGTGAACATTTTGTAATTTAATGCAACCTCAGTGTGTACTTGTTATATACTGATGGAACTTAGTATTAAATATCGATAACACGATAAAGATTTCGATGAGAGGAGCTGCCAACTCGATACAAAGAAGGAGAAGAGTAAAGACACACTAAATGAAATTAAGATGTTTTATTATATATAATATATAATTGATTATCATTAAGTTATATCAACTTAAATCTAATTTGTAACCTTTCCTTCCTCCCTTGCAGCGGACAGCTCGTTCCTTTTGGCCAACGCACAAATCGTCGATTTTCCGATCGTCTACTGCAATGAGTCCTTCTGCAAGATCAGCGGCTACAACCGGGCCGAGGTCATGCAGAAGTCGTGCAGGTATGTGTACGTATTGCCGATTTTCTTTCCTCACTCGAACTACTCTAGCTGCCCTCGCTGCCTCGCTGCTGTCGTTGGTGTTTGTTAATAATGCGTGTCTTCTTTTTTTTTGTTTTTTAATTGATTTCCCATGCGATGTTCTCGATGTCATCGCTTTTATCGATGGGAAAAGCCAAAAGTGTATTTGTCACTGTCCACTGTCACTGTCACTGTCACACTGTCACTGTGGTTGTAACCCTTTTCCAATGCATGTTGTGTGTGTATTTTGATTTAATTTAGTATTTATTTTAATTGAGGTCACAGATCGACTTTGCTGTAATTGATGTTTATAACACTTTTTTATCTGAAAGAATTTAAAGAACTTAAAGATTTATTTTAGCTGTATAAATATTTACCTAGTGCTACAATAAGGCCATTATCTGTTTATCTTTCTTTTTTCTTTAGTATCTTTTTATTATTTATAAATTTTAACAGGACCTTGCAAAGATAAATTGAGTTTTATTCATTTTTTAAGCTCTTTTGTTTGTAATTTTTCTGATTGCATTAAGTTTTTATTAAGATAAAGACAGTAATGGCTCGTATTTAAGTGCCTTTTAATATCTTTCTCCTAAATTTAATTTTTAAACTCATCTAGTTACCTCTTCCTAGCTTTCTAAATATTCTAAACCCACACTTTCACTACCTTTGGCTTGAGTTTTAGCCACGTTAAAGTTGCATGTTCATTTCTTAGGCAAATATTAGCTTTTGAGAGCAGTGCCGCTCGAGCGGTAAGCTGCATAATCGCACAGGAGAGCGGGAACGAGGGCCAGGACCTGTTCCTGTGGGAGCGGTGTCTTGGCAGCTAAGAGGATTGTCCGAGATTGCTCTCTCACTCCCTCTCCCCCGCTTTATCTCCGTCGTTAACAGCTGTTCACGCACCTGACCCGCCGCCATTTTGCCGTGTTTATCTGCTTAACGGCTTATCCGCAGCTGCTTACGCCATTACGCCGGCCATTGGGATGCGGAGTTCATTTATTGTTCGCTCTCGCTCTTGTTTTATTTTTCCAATTAATTTGCGCCCTTGTCTTTTATTTGTTGTTGTTTCTGCGCCATTAAAAAACCATTGTCGAACTTAATGCACTTTGCTGCTCAGCGAACTTAATGCAAATGGACGCACTTCTCTTTCCGTTTCCGGGATAATGAGGGGAAAATGCCACAAATTATGAAGATATATGTATGTAGTTGGCTTTATGAGGGATAAAGGGAACAAATGGGTAAAGATGAGGCATAGAAATCGAGTTAGGAACCTTCTTTGATTTTTTTAAATTTATTTTTAGAGTTTACAAAATTCATTGCCAGCGGAGTTAGAAAAATATCGTTTAGCTTCTCCCTTAATAACCCGTCCTCGGGCCTCACAGCCTGGTGGAGAGCTCGCCATGGCCTCCGCCTTCAGGGAAAAGCAAACTGTGCTCCGCCATGGCATCCGTGATGCTCGCGGATTAACTTTGGAGCTTAGGTCATCTGCAAGAACATCTGGTCGGGCAACTTCTGGCCGGCCACAGAGCAGAGGTAGCGAGATGACTTCTTCATATCCATTGTGGCAACCAGAGCCCCTAGGATTTGTTCTTGTTTTTTCTTTTTGAGGAGTGACTAGGAGACATCGGCGCGAGCGAGCCGGAAACTCAGTCATCCTGACGGGTAGCAGCCGTCTGTTGGAGATTCATCTGGGTGACCACTGGTCAGGCTGGTGGCTATTAAGTTATACCTGGGAAAATATAAATTATCTTTCACATACAACTGGCATATCCTCCATACATACCTCTCTTCGTTCGGAGTCGGGATCAGAAACTGCGGTCCCTTGCTCATCTCCCTACATACAAAGATCCTTAAAATAATATTATAGAATATATTTGACAAGTAGAATATTTGACAATAGCTTACTTAGAGGCCACCTAGGTGGTAATCCAAATGAATGCCCAACTGACGGGTGCTACGCCAATGCTTGAGCTCCCGGTTCGCGGGTCTTTACCATTTGTCACTCTTTCCAAAATAAGAACAGGACCAAGTCCTACGGTGCTCCTTACGCCCAAAGAGATCTGAAGTCAAGCCGCTCCCTCTCCTCTGAGGCTGAGCGCAATAAGGGCCAGGAGCTGTCCGACCAGATGTCACTGCACATGAGCTGCGCCCCAAAGGCAAGCCGAGAGCATCATGGATGCTTGCCGGATCTTCCGTGATGGCGTAGGCCATGGGCAGCTCCACCATGCTGAAGGCACCGAGGACGGGTTTCTAAAGGAGAAGCTAGACGACATTTCCAGCTCTGCTGGCTAAGAGGACGGCAGTCGCATGGGGTTCGTCTCGGAACTTCTCCTAACCTAAAATCCAACAAGGCAAATGGATTTTCTATTAGGAATACGAGGAATAACTGGCTTTTCTTCTCCTTGTGCCGAAGCAATAATTTCATTTGAATGTCATAATGAAAATATATTGCAAAAAAGGCACAGGTTCCTTTGTTTTTCTCCAATTTATGCATGAAAAACACTTGCCAGCATTTGGAAGACGACTAATTTCAGGTTCCACGTCCACAAGCTTCTCCAATATTCAGCAGAAAATTCCCAGGTTTTTTTTCTTGTTTTTTTCACTTCACTTTTTATAATTTTAGTTTTTTTTCCGAATAAAATTTTGCTATTTATATATTTTTCCTGAGCAACCAGCTCGACCAAAAACTTGAAACTGAATGTAAGATTGAAAATAAACACGGACCTTCTGACAGTGCCCTAAGTTTGACACTTCATTAAAATCGCAAAGGCCTACTTTGATTCTAAATTTTGTGTAATTTTAAGGTTTTATTTTATGTAGTGTTCCTTTTTCACTGGGTCGCATTTGAGTATGTCATCAATTTGGAACAATGGAATGGAAGAAAGTGAAGCTGAAAAAAAAGTGATGCCTGATCATGGTGCAATTATATAAGGTAGTCTCATCGAGAGAGCTGTCCCCTTTCGCTCTGAGAGCGGGGAAAGAGAGAGAAAGAGAGAGACAGCTGAATCTTTGACAGTGGTCCTTGCAGTATTGGCGCACTTACCGCTTGCTTTGTACTATTATTCTCAACGAGTTCTAGTTGTCAACAAGTGGTAAGCACTCTGAATACTAATCAGCGGCAAATCTTTCTTCAGATTATACATACTATTAATTATTATTAAATCATATTCTAAATTAAATGCATTACAATGTCGATTAGGGCTAAAAGGGTTAATTTTTCCCGCGGAAAATTGCTCTATTTACCCCCACACAATTTTCTTTTGTTTTTTTTTTATTTCCATTTTCCATTTGCCGTTACTCTGTTTCAAATTGCCTTCCGGTCCTGACCAAACAAATATTCTATGCAAACCTTTGGTGAATTGACGGCGAAAGAGACGGCTGATAGATGGGGGAGACAGAAAGAGAGAGAGAGAGGGAGAGGAGCCTCTGCACAAGTGTTAACTGCATTTGTTTGCCTTAATTTGGCTAGAACTCTGCCTGTATCTCCCCCGCTCACCCGTCCTCCGGCCAGCTGCCTCATAAATCAACAAGCGGCGACCCAGAGGCCACCGTATCCAATGATTCTCCCGAGAATTGTTTGTAATTTGCAGGCCGAAAAAACAGCACAAAAAAAAAAGAGGAGAAAGGGGAAAAGCGGAGAAAAAGGCACTCCATTTTAGCATGGAGCAGCCGGAGCCACCCCAGAGCCACCCCAAAAGCCAGCTCAGCTCACCTCAGTTCACCTGCAGCATCAGCGGGCAATTCCCTGGCCGAAGAAATACAAGTTTTTAATGCCAATCTGCCGTTTAGCTAGCGATGTGCCTGTCCTACTCTTCTGCTCCACCAGGGGCGGCTTTAAGGGGGGCCACAAAAAGGGTTTGTGGTACTCTGAATATACATTTAAATTTATTTCAAAATAAAAGTAGGAAAGCAATCAACGTTATGAAAAAAAAATATAATTTAACATTAATAACATTTAATAAAAACTTAAAAAGAAGAAAATATATATATATATATATATATAACAAGAAAAGGTTTCTAAGCAAATTATTTTTATATTATTTTGTAGAGAATCCCCCCTTCTGAAGCTGCCCTAGCGATCCGCCCCTGTCTCCTCTATGGCCATCTCTCCCTTTGCCGAGCGAGAGGCCGCTACATTTTTGCCTCTTTCATCCGCTCAATCATCCATGTTGGTGTGACCCACTTTGTGTTGTTGTCTTTGTCGTTGTCGTAGTCTTTGTTTTTGTTTGTTTCTTTTCTTCCTTCTTCTTTTTTTTCCTTATTTTTTTTTTTGTGTGCCCTCCGTTTTTGCTGTGGTCGCGTGAGAAGCGAATAGGGAATAGAGGAGAAAAAGAGGAATGACGGCCAAAGGCAACAGGAAAACAGTGACCAGCAAAAAAACGTCGCCAAAAAAAAAAAAAGAGGGGGGTTGGTTAAGGAGGAAATGGGAATGGAAATGGAAATGTGGAGGGGTTAAAGCAGTCAAGGAATCGCTTTATTTCCGATCGAAAATCACTCTTAGCAAGCGAAGGTCTTTAAAGAGAAAGTTTCTGTTTTTAAGCTTCATTATTTTACATAAGAAAATTTGCCTTTAAAAAATAAGTAAATATATTAAATAAATATGAAAGTATTGCTTATCCTTTAAGGATTTTACAATAATAATTATGGCGTATACTTAATGTTAACATTTCTCTAACACTAGACCTCAAATATTGCGTATACGCCTAGTTGACTCTTTCTGTGGGTAAAAACTAAAAAAATATATTAGATAAATGGGTAAATAAATTAAATAAATATGAAAATATATTAAATATATATTAAAATATTTCTTACCTAACTTCCTAATATGTTATGACCTTTAAAGATGCTACAATGCACTTCGATTGGCTAAAAATATTGCGTATACGTCTAGGGGATAATTTCTGTTGGTAGAAACTAAATAAATATATTAAATAAATTAAATAAATATGAAAATATTCATTACTAAAATGCTTCATTTTTGCAACCTTTAAAGAGGCTAAAATAATAAATATTGCGTATACATAATGCACTTCGATTGGCTATAAATATTGCGTATACGCCTAGCAGACCATTTTTATTGGTAAAACCTTTAAAAGTACGAGATAAACATTTCTCCGAGTGAAATTTGTGGTTCTATTTAACAAATATTTACATACGCCAAAAATAATAGAAATTCAAGCTACAAATTCTGCGTATTAAGTCCGCAACTAGCTGGAAATCCCTCCCGAAAGCAGCCCGAGCAAGGGGATTGAGTGTGTGTGCACATCCTTCGAGTGTGTGTGCTTCCCTTGGACCCTGTGGAAACTTAATAGAATTTCGAGTGCTTCCTGAGAGTGCTTTCGCTCTGAGAGCGCATAAACACTTTGTGCATCCGTGTGGCTATATCCAAATCTACACATGTATGGCCATAGCCACATGCATATATATCCAGCATATCCAGGACCTGCTTTTTGTTTGTTTTTTGTTTGCTTTGTAACCCAATTTCGTTTTTTGTTCCCCGAGCGAGCGCACACTCACACACACACACACTGACTGAGTGCCCGTGACGTCGCCGATTCGCTGGAGCATAGTTTGTTGAACTTTTGTGAGGGCACGACGAATAAAGCAAAACAACAGAAATTAACCACTGCCCCGAGTCCTGCCCCTCGTTTATCCTTCGTTTTTCGTTCTCGTTTCTCGTTTCACACGATGACGTCAGCATCGAGCTTGCAACACTTTTTTTTGCTGCTGTTGCTGTTGCTGCTGCTGCAACTTGCCCCGATTCCGAAATTTCCGGCTCCCAGCTCGACTTTTCCAAGTAATTTGCCAGCCCCGAAAATAGAAACCAAAAGTTTTGCCTGCTGTTTCCCCAAATTCCAATTCAAATTCAATTATTAAAAATTCCAAGTTTCCCGGCGAAAAATATTAGGGGAAAGCCCACAAGTGAAAAGCTGCGGGTTATGAATTAATTGAAATGAAAAATAATACAATCTGTGCCCGAGGCAGAGGGTGTAGGGTGTAGGGAATTTTTACCGCGGACCAGAGTTTTTCCACACACAAAAAATATCAAATATCAAATGACCGCACGGGGTCCTGGTTTCAGGATTCCTGTTAGAGCTAAGCAAGCAATGACAAACAACATGTATTCGGAATAAAAGCTGGAATTTGCGCAGTAACTTCCACAGGTTTTTATACCCGGTACCCATAGGGTACAAGGGTATTATAAGTTAGTGCCAATCGAGAATGTATGTAACAGGCAGAAGGAGGCATCTCCGACCCCATAAAGTATATATATTCTTGATCAGCATCACCAGCCGAGTCGATTTAGCCATGTCCGTCTGTCCGTCTGTCCGTCTGTCCGTCTGTCCGTCTGTCCGTCCGTGTGAAACAACAGATCTCAGAGACTATAAGAGCTACAGTTACCAAATTTGGTGACAACATTGGAATCTGTTGCACGCAGATCAAGTTTGTTTTAAAATTTGGCCACGCCCACTTCCGCCCCCGAAAAAAATAAAAAACGGTATATAAGCTATAGGCGTGATTTTCGACTTAAAGTAAATAGATAGACTTAATAAGTAGGCAATCGCGGACGTGTTCTGAAATTTTAAGTAAAATCGGACGATAAACATAGAAGTTATTAAACAATAAAGTTTCTGAGAGAGAGAGAGAGCAGCGTGCGTGCTGCTCAAAATGTTCCCAGCAACATTTGTCTTTGTTGGGTGTTGCTCAGCATGTTCCTAGCAACATTTGTCGCTATTGAGAGTTGCACAACACGTTCTTAGCAACATTTGTCTCCTTTGAGTGTTGCTCAACATATTTCTAGCTATTTTTGTCTTCATTTGTCAGAAAATGTTCTTTTTTCCATGTTTCTGTGCTGTTTAATTTCACCCACAATGCTTTGGGTACCGGGTATCTTACAGTCGGTCACACTCGACTGTAGCTTTCCCACTTGTTTAATATTAAAAATGTTGAGGAATATATGAATATTTAGTGGGTTCAGCTTCATTTGTGGTTAAGGTAACTATTTACAAGCTGAATTCGAAGCTTTTAAGGTGAACAAATAATTTTTAAAAGCTGGAATTCATAAATATTATGCGGTTTGGGCTAAGAAACGAATTTCCACAGGTTTTTAATAGTAAAATGGCATGTTTTCGTATAAAAAGTTGAGGAATAAATGCATATTTTATGGGCTTAGCAAATATTTGCAAGCTAAATTGGGCAAAAATGATTTTTTAGTTGAGTTTGCCTTAAGAAACCTAGTTTTAAGACTCTTTAGAGGCTTGGAAATACCAATTATATTGTTATTTATTGCGGCGAGTGCCTGTCTGTGACCCAGAAATATTGTTTCCTGCCGAACAAAAGGACTCACTTTGGCCTCTAAGCAGTGCATGAACCCATGCCATTGAGCGGCAGTGCATTAAATTGATATTTGTTTGCTATTTTTACTATTTTTACTATTTTTCCTGTGCAAGTGAAGCAAGTGAAGCAAGTCGGCATTTTCCGCAGGTGCGCCCCAGCACAGGTGCATCAATCTTGTTTTGTTCGGCATGTTTTTTCTCCCCGGCTTCTGTTTTTCCCATTTTCCATTTTGCCTGTGCCTGTGCCTGTGCCTGTGACTGTGTCTGTGTGTGTGTGTGGCATGCATCCAGCCCAAAAGCTAACCAAGAATAATACCTCGTTTTGCTCTCCGCATCTCTCTCTCTCTCTCTTGGCATTTCTGTATCCACACATCCTTGGGCCAACCATCCGACCTGCAGATGCGGCTTCATGTATGGCGAGCTGACAGACAAGGAGACCGTGGGACGGCTGGAGTACACGCTGGAGAACCAGCAGCAGGATCAGTTTGAGATTTTGCTCTACAAAAAGAACAGTGAGTATTGACTGGAAAAAAAAACATATCCTCTGCTAAATTGCCTGTGCCAAGGGTCCTCCTAATGGCGAGTAGTTGAACCCAAATCAACGTCATCCCCCTTGATTACTTGAGTTTATGCTTGGCCCTCATCAGGTGGTCCACAGTTGTGGGTAACAGTAGGAAATATTACTCCCTTAAAGGTATAATCTCATGGAAATTCCCTAATTTAAGCAAAGATATAAATACATCTTCCAAAAAGAACTACATTTTGTCAAAAACAGTGAAAATCCGGCACCCAGACCTCTAGGCTACACCCCATACATTGAATATTAAATAACTATAAAACTGGTATAGAAGCTATATTACTCCCTTAAAGGTATAAACTCATGGAAATTCCCTGAATTTAAGCAAAGATATAAATACATCTTCCAAAAAGAACTACATTTGGTCAAAAACAGTGAAAATCCGGCACCCAGACCTCTAGGCTACACCCCATACATTGAATATTGGTATATAAGCTTGGTAGTTCCCTAACAACTTGCCCGCCATCGTGGCTTATGCTCGAGCTGTGCCCATCGTAAATTGTTCATTTCGTAGACGAACCTTTCATAATTCATTGCCAAGAGCCAAAAGCCCAAACCCCGAACCCTACAGACCTACACACAACCCCATTCCATCATCCTTTCGCACGTAATGCCAACAAATTGGGGTGCGATGGCTTGCCTGCCTGCCTGCCACTTTGAGTGTTGGCCCATCAATCAGAATCTGAATCAGAGCCACAGAATCGAGGCACCTGTAATGCTAGCCCCCCAATCAAGGCCAAATCAAGTGGAATCCCGAGCCGAGTATCGCCAGTGTAAAGGCAATTGGCCAGCTCCGGCTCCGGCTCATGAACTAACGCCTTCGAGTATCAATTTTCAGATTTGCAGTGTGGCTGCGCTCTCTCGGCGCCCTTTGGCAAGGCACAACACCAAGGTAATTGCCAGGTTAAAGACAGGTTTTATTGCTATTTTGGGGAATTTTATAAAGCAAAATATCATAAAGAATTTTCTAACTAGAATTTGGGGTATTTTTACTTACAATTTTCGTCTTTTAAAATATTTCCCTCACTACAAAAACCCTTTAATAATATTTAAAGAGTTTATTTTCAGTGGCATTCTTAGCTTAAAAGTTTAGATTACAAAGAAAAGGAAATAAAGAATAGATTAATCCAAGATAATTGCCAGGTTAAAGACAGGTTTGATTGCTCTAGCTAGAATTTGGGATATTTTTAATTTAATTTTTGATCCCCAACCTCTTAAAAACATTAATTTATTACCAGAGGAACCCCCAATAATATTTAAAGAATTTATTTTCTGTGGCATTCTTAGCTCAAGAGTTTAGACTCTAAACCAAATGAAATAAAGAATAGATTAGCCTTTGTGGCCACAACCACAAAACTAGGCATGGCAGCCTTTCCTTTTTAGCATCTCAATTGAACTCTCGTCCTGGCAGCCTGCCCGCAGCAATATTCGTACTTCCTGTTGCATGTGGTGTGGTCAGGATGAGAATTCGGGAAATGGGAAAAGTGCATCGGAGGGCATCAGGCCAACGGGGGCGGTGCATTAAATAAGCATAAATCAATTGCAATCGACGAACAGCTGGCGCAGCAACTCAATTGAAAAATTTCACTTGGCCGGCAAAGGAATTCGCTTCGCTTTGATTGGATGCCAGCCAAGGATGAAAATTGCGACCGAGTTGAAAACAAAAGCGGAATCTCATGGAGAATTGTGCTGACAGGTAGCTGGCTGGCGTCTGTGTATCTTTAATAATAAATCTATTCAATTTGGAATCAATATGCATTGGATGCATGCAAAGGCAGGACCGCAGCCACCGTAACCGCGCACAAACATTCCGACCGGAAACGGAAGCATCAAATTGTGCCTGTAATTAGTGCATAATTATGCCGTAGTATACGCACACCCACACACACATTCCCGTGGCGAAACAGGAAGGGTGGTGGTCTCTGACCCATGAAAATTGAAATGCAATTAATACAGTCACAGTCAGTCACAGTCAGTCACAGTTAAAGGCTCCCATTAACCCTAGTGTTAGGCAATTAACGCCAGGTGATTGTTTACACATAATGGAGGCATAAGTGGAACCAATTAAAATGTCTTTGAGTTGAGACAAGAAAAGAAATAATTAGAGAGCCTGAGATAAGGCAATAAAATGTTATTTTTTAAGTTAAACTAACTTTCTTTAAGTAAAAGATATTAAATCCCCTTCTTAGCCCCCTTTTGAGGCATCTCTTGAGGCGGTTTCATTACTCTAAACAACCCGCAATCCTTTTATTTTCTTTATTAGCCATATAATATTCGCAGTTTATCTATCTCTCTGCCATTACCCATTTTATGTCAGAATATAAAGCCACCATTTCCATGGCAAAACACTTCGATTTGCCATCGGGATACTCATTGAATTATTCATCCGGTCAGAACAAAGGAGAGTCAACAGCTTTCGGCTGTTCTGTTGCATACATATGGCGCGCACTGTATGTGTACACAGGCGTAATTTACATCTGGCATTGTCTGGACCCAGCATCCAGCATCCAGCCTCCAGAATCCGAGCCATCCAGCATCCCGGCATCCATTATCCCAGCATTCCATATCAATAATTGCAATCGAATGAAATGTTTGCGGCCCCCAGCTCCGCTGCTTATGTCTCTTTCTACACCGAAAGAAATTGTGTAATCAAGGAAATTGAAATTTAATTAAAAATCATTTTTAGTGTGACCAGAGCTCCAACGTTATCGGATTTCCAAATCAAAAATCATAAAAGGAAGGAAGAAACTATCTTGAAATTTAATTTTAATATTTTAGTGTGACCAGAGTTCCTAAGTTCTAGAATTTCTGAATTGAAACATAAAAAGGAAGGTAGAAATTTAAAGACATACCGTAATAAAGTAGATTATCTTGAAATTTAAATTAAAATCAATTTGGGTGTGACCAGAGAACTGAAATTTCTATAATTCCAAATCACAAATCAAAAAAAGATTAACGAACCATTAAGTCAGAACCTAAGATGTATTCAAACCAAGCACATACTTTCTTTACCAGAACATAAACCAAAAGAAATGATTTAATCAAGGAGATTATCTTGAAATTTAATTCAAAATAGAAATAAACGCAATTTTGGCTTAGTTATGTTTTTTTCTTAATTAATAATTCTAAATTTCCGAAGTCAGCTTCTTTGCTTGTCTTGGGAGATTTTAAATCGCGAGAGATTTCAGCATGAATTTAATTCTCGACTTGAAACTCTTTTCCCTCAGTGCCTGCCTCGGTTAGTCGTGACCTGAATGCGAATGGGGATTATCTAGCCATCGTTTGTGCAGTGCACTCGACTGTGCAGGCCCCCCGTTATCGTGCATACTTACCTATAATTGTTATTAATTCCGCCCCTCTCTGCCCCTTTTCGCAGAAACCCCGCTATGGCTGCTGCTGCAGGTGGCACCGATCCGCAACGAACGGGACCTGGTTGTCCTCTTCCTGCTGACCTTCCGGGACATTACGGCCCTGAAGCAGCCCATCGACAGCGAGGACACCAAGGGAGGTAAGAGAGGTCATTCGATGCTATGAATGCTATGATTTTTGGACCAGTTTCATGTGGAGCATGAAGATAATATTTAATTTTGAATCTCGGAATATTTGTATGATATTTTTTTATTTTTTATCCTCTCCAAACCGTGCTCCACTTGAAATTCTTGCACACCTGTGTGTCCGTTCCCCTTGTGTCTCTTTGCCACTCTACTCTACTCTTTCTCTTTCTCTCTTCCATGTCTACACACTCGCATGCACGCACACCCAACATTACACACACCCAACACAACACAACGCAACACACACACGCTTTAATAAATTGAAAACCAACAAAACTGAAACCGAAAACCGAAAACAAACCCGAAAACCAACGCAATTCGATGTGCCAAACACAACACTGAACGCTGTAAAAATACCAACCACTCATGTCTAATGCCTATATCTATGCCGTTATGTATGCCTTGTTATCCTGTGTGTCCTGTGTGCGTGTTGCATCCTCGTAGCGGTTAATCTATTTCTGCCAGTTCTAGGTCTCTCGAAGTTCGCCAAGTTGGCCCGATCGGTGACGCGGAGTCGCCAGTTCAGCGCCCATCTGCCCACGCTGAAGGATCCCACAAAGCAGTCCAACCTGGCGCATGTGAGTGTTGCCTCCTTCCTTATAAGTATATATATTTAATAATATATTTTTCCCCTATTTAGATGATGTCGCTGAGCGCGGATATCATGCCACAGTATCGGCAGGAAGCGCCCAAAACGCCGCCACACATACTCCTGCATTATTGTGCATTTAAAGCAATTTGGGACTGGGTGATATTGTGTTTAACATTTTATACAGCCATCATGGTGAGTGCTCAGCCTGATTTTTAATAGTTTACGCAATACGTATTCATATGCCTGCCTGCCTGCTGCTGATTTATGAGTTTTCATCTAAATAACTCTTGTCTGACAACCATTTGAACATACTTTTTGACAAGGGCTAGTCCGTGGTTTGAGTTTTGAGGATTATTAAGGGGGTAATGGTGCCACCTGCCACCTGCCATCTGCCATGTGCCACATCCCACATCCACCTACCTTCCAACCTTCCAACCACATTCAGATTTGCCACAAAGCCGCCTGCGACGCCTTTTCATAAGCCGATGTCGCTTGTCTGCCTGAATTGTGTCTATTTCCGTCAACAAGATGTTAACATTTTCGCTTAAATTGAGCTCAGCATCTACGTACAGCCTCCTACCCATCCTCCACACACGTGTGCGTTTTTAAAAGGGACTGGGGGATGCTCCTCGTCGTCCTGCGTGCCTTGTATTTCCCAACAAAGTTGCACTTTCTTGTTCGTTTTCGTTTGCGTTTGCTTTTGCTTATTGTTTAATGACATTTTTTGGTTTTGCGGTATTTGTTTGTTTTGTTTGTTGTTTTCTGGTGTTTTTGTGGCTGCAACTTTCGGCTGAATGTATGGCCAGCAACAAATCAAAACTTTGTCTGTTGGGTGACACAGGCAGCAGGAAAGAGGAAAGAATGTTTGATAAAAATATGGCAAAGATAAGTCAGATTTGGCAGCAGGTCAAAAGGGTTATAAATGTCTCTGGGAAACTCTTAAAAATATAGAAAGAGCTGAGATTTATTGAAATTAAGTTAATGGGTATTTAAAATATATTAAAGATTAATAATAATAATTAAATAATAATAAAATATGTAATTTAGAAGGATTAAACTTGAGAGTAACCCCTTAAAAAAGAGGTTTATAGTAAAATAAATTCATTGGTATTTCATATTATATATTTAGACGGTGTAAGCTGAAGGGGTAGCCCCTAAAAATATAAATTTATAATAAAATAAATTAATTGGTATTTAAATTTACATATTAAGACGGTTTAGACATGAAGTATGCCCTTAACCAAAAGATTTATAGTATAAGAAATTAATGGGTATATAATATATAATACAAATTAATAATAATAATTTGGTAGTAATAAAACATTTAATTTAGAAAGCTTAAACTTAAGAGTAACACCTTAAAAAAATGGGTTTATAGTAAAAGAAATGAATTGGTATTTAATTTACATATTTTGAGGGTTTAAACTAGAAGTAACCCCTAAAAAAGGGATTTATAGTTAAACAAAATTATTTGGTTTTTAATATTACTTATTTAGACGGTTTAAATTTGAAGCAAACTATAAAAACAGAGTTTTTAATATAATAAATAAATTGGTATTTAATATTACATATTTTGAGGGTTTCAACTTCAAGTAAGCTCTAAAAAAAGGGATTTGTAGTTAATTAATTGGTATTTAATATTGAGATAAAAATAGAGATTTATAATAAAATAAATGAATTGGTATTTAAATTTTCACATTAAGACGGTTTGAACTTAAAGTATGCCCTAAACAAAAAGATTTGTTGGTATTTAATACAACATATTTTGAGGGCTTAAATTCTAGGGTAATTTTCTTTGTTTTCTTTGGTCACACTGGTTCCCGAACGAAATATATCACAATTTCGCTCACGGAATTCCGTAAGCGTTTTTCGTTGATCTTAATACTGGGCTTAACCCTTAAAAAAGAGGGCTCTAAGGAGGACTTACGATACAAAGGTTCGAACGACTTGACTTAAGGCTGATTTTAAAGTATTTCTCTTTAAAATTGAATTACTAACTTAACTTAATTTAATTAACTTAATTTAACTTTGATTTTGAAGTAATTACGCTAGATCTTTAAGGAAATGAAAGGTTAAAGAGCAAAAGCTATTGTTTCTGAAGGTATCTTCCTCTCACCACTGAATCTCTCTTAGCCACAGCTAAAGGTGTACTATGCTGAAGCCTCTAATTAGGCAAAATACCCCTACAATCGTATGGGAAGAGCTTGATCTCGGTCTCCGTCTCAGTCTAATTAGGCAAATAGACCCAGAATCAGATCGGAAAGGGCTGGGTCTGGGTTTCCCTCTCTGCCTCAAGTGGGGAATCCAGATAACGACCCTCTGTCAGACGTTAATGTTGATTCGCAGCAGACAAAGAGTAGCAGCTCAGCTCGCAGCTGGAGCGGAGACGTCGACGGAGACAGACAAGTGCACACATTTACATGACCAAGTGGCTGCTCAGACACTCGCCCCTGCCCTGGCTCAGCCTTTTGGAGGAGGAGGACGAGGACGGACGGCTTATGTTTTATGTGCTCAAATTAATATGCTCAGTCGGGGGAGGTCCTGTCGAGGACGAGAGCAGAGCCTGACAGACAGCCGCATTCGTGGCTTGTAATCCAACCTCGGGCCGGACCGGGCCAGGCCAAGACGAGCCATGTTAAGAGGCTTGTAACTGCCACTTGGGGCAACAGTTAAGACAACAGCCCCCGAAATGGGGGCGGGGCAGAGCGTAAGCCAACCAACTGTTGCTCCGGCCACGGACGCCACCTGGTGAGATTTTTTGGTTTTGGCAGAGGAGAAAGAACAGGAATTTTTGGAAAAGCCGCAGCAGGAAATATTAAAGAGGATAGGAGTGGGAGTTAGGAGGTTTATCCCAAATCCTATGTTGTTTCCTTGCCTCAATCGGACTAAAAATATGAAGACTCTTAAAGCAGTTAAAAATTAAAACAAATGGCCACTTGGGCACTTGACAAATATTGTAAATGTAATCTGAAACCCCTGCGTGGGACCTCAGAAGATAAGACGAGCAGTTGTGCGGTCAGTTTCTTATAAAAACTCACATGTAAACGTCTTATATTTTGGGACCGCTTTACAAACCTTTTAGGAAAAGATGTTTATGCTTATTATTTTAGAGAAATTTAAGCAACTTCAATTTTAATAGATAAATCCCATATTCCAATAAGTTAAATATATATTTTATATATTTATGTATTGTTTATTGATATATATATTTATCTATATATTTCCTTATCTCCTTCCAGGTGCCATACAATGTAGCGTTTAAAAATAAAACCTCAGAGGATGTTTCCCTGCTCGTGGTCGATTCGATAGTCGATGTTATATTCTTTATAGATATTGGTAAATTTTAATATATTAATAAAGAATGTATAATATTTTTATGTAATTATTAAATATTCATATTAATTCTTAATACCTTTATTTTTCAGTTTTAAACTTCCACACAACGTTCGTGGGTCCTGGCGGCGAGGTGGTCAGCGACCCCAAGGTGATCCGCATGAACTACCTGAAGTCCTGGTTCATCATCGACCTGCTCAGCTGCCTGCCGTACGACGTGTTCAACGCGTTCGATCGGGACGAGGACGGCATTGGGTCCCTGTTCAGCGCCCTCAAGGTGGTCCGCCTGCTCCGGCTGGGGCGAGTGGTCCGCAAGCTGGACCGCTACCTGGAGTACGGGGCGGCCATGCTGATACTCCTGCTCTGCTTCTACATGCTGGTGGCCCACTGGCTGGCCTGCATCTGGTACTCGATAGGGCGCAGCGATGCCGACAATGGGGTGAGTCTAAGAAGGATTTTCTAGAGCTTTGAGGGTATATATAATCCCCTTCGATCCTTAGATCCAGTACAGCTGGCTCTGGAAGCTGGCCAATGTGACGCAGTCGCCGTACTCGTACATCTGGAGCAACGACACCGGGCCGGAGTTGGTGAATGGGCCGTCACGGAAGAGCATGTACGTGACGGCCCTGTACTTTACCATGACGTGCATGACCTCGGTGAGTGTCCCAGAACCGGAGAGCTCTTAGGCCTATAATAATCATATATCAAAATTGTGTCTCTCTTTTTGTATCTCTCTCTTTTTGCTCTGCTCCATTTTTTCTGTACGGTCACATACAGGTGGGCTTTGGCAATGTCGCCGCGGAGACAGACAACGAGAAGGTGTTCACCATCTGCATGATGATCATTGCAGGTGCTGTGTCCTTAACACGTTCCGTTGCCGCGTCAAAAGTCTCTTGATATTCCCGCACACGCGTCACGCTTTTCAAACTCCGATTTCCGGTTTCCGATTCCGATTTCGATACCGATTTCATTTTGAAAGCTAGGCCATCCGCTTGCGCCGCTAGAACTAATAAATCGTTACAGTGTTTTTTTTTTTGGGTGTAGAGCCTCCTCATCCGTTCCATTATTGTCGTCCATGTCCCTCATGTCCTTGTAGAGCAGCTCACTCACTCACCCCCCGTCAGATTCAGATCGCAGCCAGAGTCTCTCAAGTGTCTTAATCTAAAACCCTTCTTCTGATCTCCGTCGTCATCTAGTTGCACAATTCTTCGCCATGTGTGAGTTGCATTGCTCTCTCTATACCTGCCTACTCGTTGTCAGTAACTCGTTACTCGTTAGTTAACCATTACTCGTTATGTGGTACTCGTTAACCGTAACCTGATATCCGTAACTCGTTACTAGTTAACCATTACTCGTTATATGGTACTCGTTATAAGTAACTCTCGATGTGTAACGCCAGACAAAGCATCCGGACTGCGCAGGATCAGTGATCAGTGTTTGCTTTAAAGGAGGTTTCTATAATCTTATTGATCCCGCTGATCCTGCGCAGTGCCTCGCTCATGTCACTCGTTATTCCTCTACCTTTCCCTCTTCCCCATCCTGCCTCTCTGTCTCTGTCCTATCTCTGTGTGCTCGTCCCATCTGTGACATTTATTACTGTTCTAGCCGCGCACCTGTGCGTCTCTTCTTCCACAGCGAACTCTGAACACACACCCTACAACTATCTCTCTCACACGCACACTCTACTTACTCGCTGAGAGAGAATAACGTGTTGTTCTCTTTATAACGTGTTATTCTCTCTCCCTGTGCTCTCACACATCTCAAGTGTTATCTAGCTGATCGTGTAAAGATTGCTTTGAGTGGATCCCCAACTGCTACGAACTCCAACTCTGTGTGCACTCGCCGCTTAAAGCGTCTGTCTCATCACCAATCTCTCTCTCTCTGTCTCTATCCAACCCTTTAGCCCTGCTGTATGCCACCATCTTTGGCCACGTGACCACCATCATCCAGCAGATGACCTCGGCCACGGCCAAGTACCACGACATGCTGAACAACGTGCGCGAGTTCATGAAGCTCCACGAGGTGCCGAAGGCTCTCAGCGAGCGCGTAATGGACTATGTCGTCTCCACCTGGGCCATGACCAAGGGTCTGGACACCGAGAAGGTAAGCTCGTAGGATCGTAAGATCGTAAGATCGGGAACGGTTCTTCTTCTATTCAGGTCAGCCAGGAGATAATAGACCCAGGGAGTAAGGGAAATCGCATTTTGCCCTTTTGCTTTGCCAGTCAGCTTCTTCTAACTTTCCGAATCGTACATTCAAACATTATTTCAGACTAAGGGGTACAAGATTCTATCATTCGAGCATTATAGACAAGTTCATTAATGCTTTTCGTAAATTATCTGGGACTGGGTTTCGCTTTCGCTTTGTACATAAACTAGCGCTAGCTATCTCGTTAAGCTTGGATCACTTCAGTCTATCACTATCTCTAAAGCACTCGGCATACGCACACATACATAACATACACTCGCTACTCGTTACTCGCTACTCGTTACTCGTAACTTGCTCTTCTTAACTTACTACTTGCTCTTCGTTACTCACTCCTCTTCAAGTCACTCATCACTCGTAACACTCATAACTTGCGTCTCTACTCGTTACTCGTTACTCTCCACGCTTGCTAGTTGTACAGCTTTACGACATACACAAACACACCACACACACACATCTCTCTCTAACTCCAGACAAAAAAAAAACCTGTACTATCTCTCTCCTCAATTCTCCGACAAAAAAAATACTCGTCGCCGCTATCGCGCTTTGTTTTCCTATTATTTTGAAGCTGCTACTCGCATCCCTAGGCCTAAGATCAAGAAAACCCTATAAATACCTTGGCAGGGACCTCACCCACAGATCAAGGACCAGGTCCAGGGTCCGAGGTAAGCTGTGGGTGGCCCAGAAAAGTGATAACTAAAAACTGAAAAAAAAAAACTGATTAAGTGCGGAATCATCACCTTAAGCTCTAACCTCTAACGAAACCATCTTTGACAGAACTCAGCTAACCGATGATCTATCTCTCCATTCTCTCCATGTGTCTGCCCGCGAGCGAGATCCGTGCCAAAACGAAAAGCGTCCGTCAAATTCATGCCTTTAGATGAACCTGAACCAAGCGGCGCAGCGAACCCCGAGAAATCCTTGAACCCAAAACCCCCAGGGGGTCGCTTGCGCCCTGAACTTTAAACATAAAAACCCCGTGTTTGGTTCAAAAAAAAAAAAAAAGAAAAAGAGTTTGCAAACGGTTCAAACCGTCATCAAACTGACCTTTATACCTATCTCGTTGACTGTAGTTTGTGCCGCAATTAGAGTTCCCACAACCCCCCCCAACCCCAAGAAAACAGAGACTCCAACTAGAGGGGGGAGTGCCACGTTCCACAGAGGGAATTCCCCATGGAATGACTGACACTCTGCTCTCTCTCTCTCTCTCCCAAGCAAACACACACAGACAATCACAGTCAGACCACACACACCACACACAGTGAGAAACCGACACTCGATCAATGTTGTATGTGTATTAGTGTATGTGTGCGTGCGTGTGCGTGTCCCGTTAGCCACTAGAGCTGAAGAATTCCCCCCAGAGAAGAATCTAAAACAAAGTCTAGGAGAGCCTGAAGAGTTCCAGTTAGCGAATCTACATCAGATTTTGATTCTGAGTCTGGGTGGAGAGCCTGTAGAAGAATCTTCCTTCCGGAGAAACTAAGAGTGAAGAATTTTCCTTCTAGAGAAACTGAGAGTGAAGAATTTCCCTTCCGGAGAAACTAGGCTTGAAGAATCTCGCTTCCGGAGAAACTGAGACTGAAGAATCGCCCTTCTGGAGGAACTAGGCTTGAAGAATCTCCCTTCCGGAGAAACTGAGCCTCTCCCTTCCGAGGAAACTAAACTTGAAGAATCTCCCGAAGAATCTGAGACCGAAGAATCTCCCTTCCGGAGAAACTGAGACTGAAGAATCGCCCTTCTAGAGAAACTTAAACTGAAGAATCTCTCTTCCGGAGAAACTTAGACTGAAGAATCTCCTTTCTGGAGAAAATAAAACTTAATAATCTCCCTTCTGGAGAAACTGAGACTGAAGAATCGCCCTTCTGGAGAAACTAAAACTGAAGAATCTCTTCCGGAGAAACTGAGATTGGAGAATCTCCCTTCCGGAGAAACTGAGACAGAAGAATCTCCCTTCCGGAAACACTGAGACTGAAGAATCTCCCTTCCGGAGAAACTGAGAATGAAAATTCTCCCTTCCGAAGAAACTGAGCCTGAAGAATCTCCCTTCCGGGAAAACTGAGACTGAATAATCTCCCATCCGGAGAAACTCAACCTTAAGAATGTTACCTAATAGAGACCCACGTGAAAAATCTAATTAGAAAATCTGTTGAAGAAACTTAGTTTCAAGAATTTTACCTAATAGAGAATTCAAATTTGATTAAAATATAGTTTTAAAATTTCTAGAAAATCTATATAAGAATTCCCCTCCAGAAGGATCAGAATCGAAATCTGCGTAAAGGTAGAAAGCCTAAAGAATTCCTTTCGGAGAAACAGCCTGAAGAATTTTACCTAATAGAGAATCCGAATATAATTAAAATGTAGATTTAAAACTAAGAAAAAATCTGTAAAAGAAGAAATCTAGGTAGAAAGCCAGAAGAATTCTTCACGAGCCCCCCACGAGGAATCATTATCTGTTTCGATATCTGGGTGAAAAACTCAGGGAGCTTCTCTCTTCCGCGCTCTCCCCAGACATTCAGACATTCAGAAATTCCGAATCTGGGTTTAAAAGCCTCCGTGGTGGTCCGCAAATATATCAGTTTCCCGCAAAAAGAACAGAACAAGACCCCCCCCTTAGATCGATTCGAATCGATTCGATCAGAACTGCCACTCGCAACTCGCAACTCGTTCACAATTCGCAGGTACTAAACTATTGTCCGAAAGATATGAAGGCTGACATATGTGTTCATCTAAATCGCAAAGTATTTAACGAGCATCCGGCATTTCGTCTGGCCTCGGATGGTTGTCTCCGGGCACTGGCGATGCACTTCATGATGTCGCACTCGGCGCCGGGGGACCTGCTCTATCACACCGGCGAGAGCATCGATAGTCTATGCTTCATCGTAACCGGCAGCCTGGAGGTGATCCAGGACGACGAGGTTGTGGCAATATTGGGTGAGTTAATTCGGTCTAATTGGTTAAGCCAAAGGGATTACCTATCAAAGCCTCCTAAGTACACCCCCCTTTCGAGACACTCTCTGTTTTTCGTTAATTTTTTATCCTTTTTCCAGGCAAGGGCGACGTCTTCGGCGATCAATTCTGGAAGGACTCGGCCGTCGGCCAGAGCGCGGCCAACGTGCGCGCCCTGACCTATTGTGATTTGCATGCCATCAAACGTGATAAATTGCTCGAAGTCCTCGATTTCTATTCGGCATTTGCGAATAGCTTTGCACGCAATCTGGTGCTCACCTACAATCTCAGACATCGACTGATTTTTCGCAAGGTGGCCGATGTGAAGCGCGAAAAAGAATTGGCCGAACGGCGTAAGAACGAGCCGCAATTGCCCCAGAATCAGGACCATCTTGTCCGCAAGATCTTCTCCAAGTTCCGGCGGACGCCCCAAGTCCAGGCCGGCAGCAAGGAGATCGTGGGCGGCTCGGGCCAAAGCGATGTCGAGAAGGGTGACGGCGAGGTGGAGCGCACCAAGGTGAGTTCAGTTACATCTCTGTCTGTCTCTCTCTCTCTCTGTGTCTCTATCTCTCTCTCTCTGTCTCTGTATTTGTTGCTGTGCATTCCGCTTTCCGTGTTTCTCTTATGTGTTCCATTTTCATGTGTTTCGCTGTTGTGTTTTCTGTAGTTCCGTTGGGTTCCTTGTGTTTCATTCTTTGGTCACAGCGTTTGTACGATGATGGGAGAGTGAATCCTGGATGTAACTTACCCTTACCCTTAATTTGTTAAGTTTTAAAATATTTAAACCATTGACCATCAAGCCGATCTCTTTTAAAATCATTATTCCCAAAGTATTCCAATTTCTTGGACAAATCAAAGCTAAAAATAATCATAACTCAGTCAAAATGACCTTAATTTCAACTCGAAAAGCTGTTGTATGTCTATCTAAATCTTAAAATCTTCCAAATATCAAAATCTTCCCTCGCTCATAGTTCTATTTCAAATGTTTAAATTATTTTCGGTGCTTTTATTTATTTAAAAACCTTGAAACAGAACTATGTGTAACTTGAGCTTTGAAATCTAAAGAAATCCTACAAGCGCTGAAGACTTCGTTGTTTGTCCTCTTTCGTTGCTGTTCCAATTTTCTGTTCCCGTTCCCTTGTTCCTAAATGTATTTGTTTCATCTCAAACTCACCACGGTTCGAGCCCGTTCCGTTGCCATTCGTTTCACCATTCACCGTTAACCGTACTAACTAACTGTTCTTCCGAAGCCTCAGCCTCACAAAATCCACCAAACTCACCGCTGCAGAAGCAAGAGTTGCAAGAGTTCAGGCGACTCCACCTGGTGGCAACTGTTACCTGTGTTACCTGTGTTAACTGTAACTGTTTTAGCCGTAGCTCTACTTAACATATATACTTTAGAATTAATAAGTGTTGTTGCCGTTGAAATGCTTTAACTAATGTTCTTACCATCGCAGCTGTGAACTGTAAACCAAGTGACTTATGCTCGTTGTATGTCTTTCTTTGTCTTTCTTAAACATGCTTTCGCATAATGCATATGAAACTCACCACTTTCACCAACCACCTACCACCTACCACTCCCCATGCAAAACCCACCACGACACTTGCTTGGCCTTGCCATACACAACTGTACC
Organism: Drosophila triauraria; assembly: GCA_014170255.2. Lineage (NCBI taxonomy): Eukaryota > Metazoa > Arthropoda > Insecta > Diptera > Drosophilidae > Drosophila > Drosophila triauraria. The sequence continues at coordinate 882,377 of CM024333.1, read as the reverse complement.
TGCGTGTGTTCTTCGTGTTCTTTCGTGTGCTTTGTCTTCCTCTCTCTGTGCTTTCTCTGTTTTTCTGTTTCTTTTTTGTTTTATTTTTCTGTACAAAATTAATTGTAAATCTGGCTTAAATTGAAAACCAAAAATTCAAATCAAATTCAACAAAATTACTAACGGAAAATTCTGTATTATTTCTCCCCACACTTCATTCAAACCTGGAAACCTAAACCAAATCTTCCCTTGAATTCCAACGAAATAATTGCGAAATGCTTGAAATTGCCTTCCAAATCCTTCCGAAATCCTCCTCAAAATTCCCCTGAATTCCTTCCTTCTCTTTCTTCTCTCTATTTCTCTCTCTCTCTCTTTTGTCTTACCCAACTGTCTTGCGCTCGAACAACCTATTCCGCAAATGCTTGCTTGAAAAAATCCCCGCAAAAATGTTCGATATCAAAAACTCGAAAAAAAAAACTATCGTTAAAACCGTAAATCGAAAATCAACAATCAACAAAAAAAAATCTACAAACAAACAACAACAAATTAAACAACATATACAAGAAGCTACCAGCCAAACTGACACTGACCGAGGACGCGCGCATCCTCGGCACCGCCAACGCATCCGCATCCGCATCCGCGTCCGCCTCCGGGGCGGTGCCCTCGCCATCGCCATCCCCCTCGCCATCCTCGGGTCCACCATCTGCGCGGAGTACGCGGGCCAGCAAGTGGGGACGCCTCCTGGGCAGTTCAAGCGTCGATTCAGCTAGCGACACCAGCGCCAAGGTAGCCGTCTCGAGAAGTTTGAGCGCCCGCGAAAGCCTCCGAGAGAGCACCGCCCAAGCGCGGCAGAGTAGTACTTCGAGTAGCAATGGTGGACAAGGCAACAAAGTAATTACCAGCTAGCCATTAAGGGTGACCTTTTTGGGGTACCAGGGGATCAGGGATTACGGATGGGTGTTCTGGGATCTGGCAACTTGTATCTGATAACTAAGATTTCAGAGCTAGGAGCCACTATCTGAGATCATCGATTTGTGATCCCTTGACACCATACACAGTGACACGAAAGAAAAGCATTGAAGAGAAGAATTCAATTTTGAATTTTAATTTTAATTTAAAGACACACATAATACCTTTATAAGCCTGATACTTGCTATAAATATTTTATTCTTAATTTTTACAAAGAAAACACTCTTAAAACATACTTGGAACTCATCGAATATATCGATTTAAGAGCATCAATCGTCGATAATTAGGCTTTAATTTAAACCCAGACTAAAAATAGTCTTTTCGAAATTATACTTATTATTAATATTTCATTAATATTATTCGGAACTGAGAACTATAGATATTTCTCAATTTTTCAATAGAAAACGCTCCTAAAACATACTTTAAACTTATCACAATTATCGAGTTAAGAGAGTTAATCGTCGATAATTAGACATTAATTTATCCCTGACTAAAAAATTGTCTTTTCTAAATTGGAACTAAGAACTATAGATATTTCTAAATTTTTAAAAAGGAAAATACTCTTAAAACCTATTGAAACTCATCGAAAATATCGATTTAACAGAATTAATCGTCGATAATCAGACATTAATTTAAGTCCAGACTTAAAAGTTGTCTTGTCTAAATTATACTTATTATTAGTAGTATTTGTAACTCAGAACTATCGATATTTCTTAATTTTTTAAAAAGAATTCGGTCTTAAAACATACGTAAAATTCATCGAACATATCGGGTTAAGAGAATTATTCGCCGATAAATAGGCATTAATTTTTAAAAAAGAAAACATGTTTAAAACATACTCCAAATCTCATCGAATATATCGAGATCGGAGAATTTATCGTCGATAATCAGACAATTTATTTATTCATTACTAATTTAAATACCCAAAATAATGCCTAACGATAACTTTAAGCATCAGGCTCATAAAGGTCTCAACATTCACATATTAAATTTACAAAAAAACAACAAACATTCATGCAACTCTGATTGTTGAAAAAGAAATGTGAAATGCATGTTTGTTTCGGTGTCTCTTTGGGTTTTCCATTTTAATGATAACTCTGTCTCTCTCCTTTATTTTTTTTATTTAAATTTTGTGCCTTTCGTTTGCTCTTCTCACCTCTGATATCGATAACGATATCGATTCCGAATGTGGTTCCGTTAATCGATCGTTTTGCGTTCATCTTGCGTTTATCATTTCGTACCTCTACCTACCATGTTGACAATTGTGCAATCGAATTGAAAAGCATTTACAATTAAGCAAAGTAAGTTTTACGAACAATTAGTTTGGTTAACCGCTATCTTAGTTGGCACACCACTATCCACTGTTATCGGTTTTTACTATCGATAGGCAAATGGGCGGGCGATAAGTTATCGATATTGCTAGAAGTAATGCTTGGCAGTACAATTTGTGGTATTTATTCGATTATTGATTGGTAAATGGCTATCGATAGACACGCCCGCCCAAGGCCCAAGACCCTAGAGCTTGCACTGCGCCCACTGAATACCCAAAGCCCACTGCCATGCCCCCCGTCCCAGCCCCTAGATGGCTTAGATTGCCATAATAACTCCCACGACCAGCCAAATCGATTGATATGTTCTCTATTCTTTATCGTTTATCGTTTATCGACCTTTTCCCGCCACTCTCTATCTCTGAAATCGAATCTACAACAACAACAATTCTTGCCTGCGCTCATCTACAACAACAACAACTACAACCAACAACTGAAACAACTTAAAAAATTAATTAATTTTTAAATTAATTAACCAACAAAAAAATCGACGAACTGCAATCAAAATTAATCTAAAAAAACAAAAACTATTGGAAAAAATGCACTCTGCACTCTGCCAACCTGCAACCTGCCACCTGCAACACCAATGCTGAAACCTGCAATGAATGCTGCAACAAACAATAAAAAAATAAAACCCAAAAACCCAAAAACCCCAAAATAAAACCCAAAAATTCCCTTAAAAAAAATATAAAAAAACTCAAACACCTTTTTCTCACTTTTCTCCCACACAAAAAATGCTATGTGCATCCTGCCACATCCTGCCCCCAACCCGCATTTGCATCCGCATCGCATCCGTCCATCGTTCCATTAAACATCACCTCCAGGTTTTTCCCAAGGCGCCCAAGCTGCAGGCGAGCCAGGCCACCCTTGCCCGCCAGGACACCATCGACGAGGGCGGCGAGGTGGACTCCTCGCCACCCAGCCGCGACAGCCGTGTGGTCATCGAGGGAGGAGCTGCAGCCGCTGGAGCAGCTGGTTCCGGTGGTGCTGCGGCTGGAGGAGCAGGAGGAGCAGCCAGTGGAGTAGTAGCCACCATCGAGACAGGCGGCGGTTCTGGCTCAACCAAAGCGGATCGCAACCTGGCCATGGAGCGCGAACGGCAGATCGAGATGGCCAGCTCGAGGGCCACCACCTCGGACACCTACGACACTGGGCTGCGCGAGACGCCGCCCACGCTGGCGCAGCGCGATCTCATCGCCACCGTGCTGGACATGAAGGTGGACGTGCGGCTGGAGCTGCAGCGCATGCAGCAGCGCATCGGTCGCATCGAAGATCTGCTCGGCGAGCTGGTCAAGCGCCTGGCTCCAGGAGCCTCCGGTGGTGGTGGTGCTCCGGACAACAGCAGTGGCCAGACCACGCCCGGCGACGAGATCTGCGCAGGCTGCGGCGCGGGCGGCGGCGGCGGCGGCTCGGCCACAGTTACGCCCACAACCCAGACACTGACACAGACGCCGTCCGTGGTTACCAGTCCCGTGGACACTGTGATAACCATCTCATCGCCGGGAGGATCGGGTTCAGGATCGGGACAGGGACAGGGACAGGAATCGGCAGCTGGCGCTGGTGGCGGCCTGCTAAATCCGGGCGCCCCAGCTGTGTCGAGCGCGGGAGGCAACGGCCTGGGGCCGCTGATGCTCAAGAAGCGACGCTCGAAGAGCAGGAAAGCACCGGCGCCTCCTAAGCAGACACTCGCCTCGTCGGCCGGCACCGCGACCGCCGCTCCCATGGGATCCGTTACCGGATCTGGCACGACGTCGGCGCCAGCGTCAGCATCAGCATCGGCGGATCATCATCAGTCGGCGGACATGTCGCCGCCATCGGCAGCAGCCCCAACTCAGCTGCTTCATCTGCGCCTGCTCGAGGAGGACTTTACGGCGGCCCAGCTGCCCTCGACTTCAGCGGGAGCCGCTGGGGTCGTCACTTCACCCACGTCGGCCACCACACCAACGCCGCCTCCGACGGGCAGCGGCGGTGGCACGCCCACCACCACGCCCACAGGCAGCGGGCCCAGGAGCAGTGGCTCTAAAAGGGAGTTCCTCTAGCCCACGATACCCGAGCGGAGGGAGGAGTCCTCCTCCAGCAGCAGCCAGGAGCAGTAAGGCAGCCGGAGGAGGAGGAGTAGGGGCCCAGCCACGCCCACTCGCAAGCCTACGCCTACGCTTAGTTAGTCGATATGTTTAAGACACAGCTGTAACCTCAACTCAACCACTCTCAACAGTCAGAAGCTACTCATGTCTCACAGCTACCTGGACAGGATCCCCCTGATTCGCTGCAACCTGCATGTAGCCATGTTTGTATATCCGTCATCCGTAGTTCCGGAGGCTTTCCCCCAAATAAGCCAGCAAGGGAAATGGTAATTTGGGTAATTATCGAAGCCACTAGCCCATAGCTAGTGAGACTCCGCTTTTACCGTTTGACAAGCACTGTACCAAGTGCGCCGGAATTTTACAATTTGACGGGCACTGGGCCACAATTCCAGTGAGATGATAAGTCAGGCTTGGGTAGTTGTTAGCTTTTAGCAGCCAATATTTGATTAAATTGCACTGGAAAATGTATTTAACGCGGTCTTAAGTTAAGTTTAAAAATATTTAAACCATCATATATTTGACTATCAAGCCGATTTCTTTAAAAATCATTATTCCCAAAGTATTCCAGTTTTAAGGACAAATCAAGGCTAAGAACATGCATAACTCAGCCAAAACAGCCTTAATTTCAACTCAGAAAGCAGTTTTATGTTAGTTTTTAGTTAATAAATAAATCTGCATACTGCGTTTAGAAATTTAAAAAAATTATATTTTTGTCAATTTTTCACGATTTTAAGAAGACTAACCCCTTGCTAAATTTTGAAAAATCGATCAAAAATTTTTTTCTGATATTTTTCAATATTTTGGTTTTAAATGTTTAAAAATTTAATAACGAATCGAAAAATACACGGCTTTTGGCTATAACTCCATTTTTGGCTATAATTTGGGCTCAAGAAGACCTAAAATATGCCTTAAACACGCGCTCCTGTAAGCTGCTTTAAACTCTCTCTCTTCCCTCTCAATAACTAAGAGGATGGTTTGGATAGTATGGGCATCAAATGTGGATCCCATGTGGATACCATGTGGATCATATGCGGATCCCATGTGGATCATGTGTGGATCCCATGTGGGCCTAGTGGATCGTGGGTGGATTGTATATGGATCGTGTGGATGGTGTGGATATGGGAATCTGTCTCTCTGACTCAGAGAGAGTCTCTCTCTGGCTTAAAACTATTATAAACTGCTATAAAACTGTTATAAAAAGTTTAAGTGCAGAAGAAGTCATCCTCCATCTAGTATTTCTGTTCGCCTATTACCTGAAACCCTATACAGTGGGTGTTTCATCCCATTTCCTTCCAATTTCTTACCAATTTCGCCATCGATGAGAATGAAATATCAGGCGAACAGGATTAAAACTGTTATATTAATTTTAAACGCGAAGAATGTCATCCTCTATCTGGTGTTTCTGTTTGCCTGGTATTTCGTTATCATCGATGGGGAAATTGGATGGAAATTTTATGAAAAAACCACTGCTCGGAGGTTTCAGATACCAGGCGAACAGAAATACTAGATAGAGGGTGGCATCTTCTGCGCTTAAAGTTAATATAACAGTTTCAAGCCAGAGAGAGGAGAGAGACTCTCTGAGTCAGAGAGATAGATTCCCGTATCCACACTATCCACACGATCCATATACGACCCACCCACGACCCACAGGGCCCACATAGGATCCAAATAGGGTCCACCTAGGATTCACATAGGGTCCACCTAGGATCCACATATGATCCACATGGGTTCCATATGGGATCCACATTTGATGCCCATACGATCCACGCAATCCCAACCATCCGCTTAGTTATTGAGAGAGAAGACATTTATTTACTAAAAACTAACATAAATAATTTTCTTAGATTTATTTATTTACTAAAAACTAACATAAAACAGCTTTAAGAGCAAAAGACGTCCTCCTCTATCTAGTATTTCTCTTCGCATGGTACCTGAAACCCCTAACAGTGGTTTTTCCATCCAATTTTCATCAAATTTCTTTCCAATTTCCTCATCGATGAGAATGAAATACCAGGAAAACAGAAATGGCAGCTGGAATACGCTGAACTCTTCGTCTATCTATAATTATAGTAGTTATGAGATGTCTCTGGCTCTCTCTCTCTCTCTCTTCGAGACCTCCTAGGCTTAAGACTATTATGTTACCTTTAGGCGCAGAAGAAGCCATCCTCTTACCACCCTGACAGTGGTTTTTCCATCCAATTTTCATCCAATTTCCTTTTCTTATCGATGAGAATGAAATACCAGGAGAGCAGAAATGGCAGCTGGTAGACACTGCACTCTTAGCCTCACTGTTTTATAACAGGTATCGGATCTCTCTTCTCCTTCTGCAAGGGTATAAAAATATCGATATAAAGTCCCTAAAATAAACACATATTTGAGGACTTCTTGAGATCATTTTATGGCCAAAAATCAAATTATAGTCAAAAGCCATATATTTTCTGATTCGCAATTAAAATCTTAATTTATTTATTGTAAAATATTGAACAAAATGGAAAAAAAAATGTTGGCCAATTTTTTCAAAATTTCATAAGGGGTTACATCATTAAAATTGTCAAAAATTGCCAAAAAATAAATTTTTTAAAATTTATAAACGCAGTTTGCAGATTTATTTATTTATTAAAAACTAACATAAAGCAACTTTCCAAGTTGAAATTAAGGCTGTTTTGGCTTAGTTATGATACTTTTTAGCTTTGATTTGTTTTAAAAAATCTCTCTCTTTGGGATCTCTCTGACCTAAAACGTTTATATTAAGTTTAGAAGCAGAAGAAGTCATCATCTATCTAGTATTTCTGTTCGCCTGGTACCTGAAACCCCTGACAGTGGTTTTTACAACCAATTTTTATCCAATTTTCATCCAATTTCCTTAAAATTTCTCCACTTTTTGCCTTTTTTAACTTGGCATAGTGATCTCTCGCAGGAACACAACAAACCTTTAGAGAATTGATATATTTATTAAAATTTGTGTATGAACTTTATTTAACTGATTATTCCATGGGAAAATCCCTAAAGTTAATGACGGAAATATATACATAAACATAGGTGGCAGAGGAATCTGGGTATCCAAACAAAAACAGAAAGCTATATTTTTCGCTATACCAAACTCTACCTATTGCTAACCCTCTCTCTCTCTCTCACACACACACACACTCTGAAAGGAAGTGCTCGATATTCTCGATATTCGATACTCTTTAACCGTTACATGATTATGATTAGCGATAACGATAACGATTACAATTAAGGCAAGCATATTGCTTACGAATTTGCTACATTTACTGCAATTATTTACCTTTATATACAGTATATATACACATTAACGAACGTTGTAAAGGACACACACACATGCAGAGACACTAATTCACACACACACACTCAGATCTAGCTGTATGTATATATGGATAATTTTGTGATAACTGCTAAAGGAGGCAAAAACCGAGAAACCCAGAAGAAAAAAAGCTTACAAACCGAAAAACAATGCCCGTGAATTGTACATAGCCTATGAAGACCTAGACCTAACTTTAGAGAAAGGATCCTTAGGGGTCCCCACACACACACTCCCCAAAACAACACCACACACACTCACAGATAGTCATAGCTGAAATAGGACTAACTTAGCTTTTTTTGTGGGCAGCTCGCTGAGAGTAGCTTAAAGAGTAAACTATAGTCGAATTGTATATATACATACCTATGCAGATATGGATATAACCCGTCCTAAAAACTAAACTAAAAAAAGATAAAAAGAAAGTGACATAACTCTGCTAACAAACTCAGTAAAAGCGGCTTGAGCACTCCGGCACTCGCACTCGCTTGGCTCCCTGCCGCTCCCCTAATTCGTAAGCTTGAACTTAACTCAACCAAAAAATAGTTAACGCAGGCAAGGAAAACTAGGGATTAAGTGAAGAGATCTCTGGAGTTAGGGAATCCCTCACTAAAAGTATGCAAGAAAGTATATTTTGCGCAAGAAACCCCCCACAATTATAGCATACTTTTCGACACCTTTTCGAAAGAGCTTTCAAGACCCCTCGATAAATAGTTATAACACTCACCATAGAGACAGCAGAACCTTGGCCGCTAAACGAAACGACAATCGACAGACCTAAGATACTGAAAAAAAATAAATAAATAAAACAAAAATAAAAAATAAAAAATGGAATAACAAATAACAAAGAAATTAAAAAAGCAAATCTCTAGTTACAAGCAAAGATCAAAAAATGATTTCTTTTTGGGCATTGTAAATACTTGAATTAAATTTTAGCAAAATATGTTAGCCATACACCTACCATACACTACACTACACAACACACACACATATTTTGTGATAAAAAATTAGCTAAAAGGAAAACCAATTGAAATTGATAAATCTAGAGGAAAGGTATTAATTAACCTTAGATATTTGTTTATGCTTGGACTTGGTAGCAAAGCAGAAAGAGAGCTGGAACCGTTGCATATATATAGTCTATATAGGGAGTATCCCGGCTTAGAGGCAAGAGGTTTCATTACGTTTAAGTCGCCGGAGTCCCCTTGATTCTCCCCTTGATTCTGGTTACCCCTTTTCGATTCCCTAGTTGATTGAAGCATTATTATTATGATATTATTGGTGCCCGGCGTGGGCTCTGGTTCCCCAGCAATACGAATTGTAGGAGTTATATACGAACTGTCGTCTTCCTGGGGGTGGAAAATTGTGAGGGTTGGGTTGTTGTCATTTTTTTTTGGGGAGGAACTGGGGCCGCGGCCGGGAAAGTTACTTAGTTTTAGACGATAGATTTTTTTCCAAAGCAATTTAAGTGGTATTACACACACAGAGAAGAAGGACACTCACTCATATGTGTACATAGGACATATACATATACGTATTTTCAATACTCAAAACAATGAATCAAAAAGTTAATGGTTAGCGAAGAAAGTTTGTTGCTAATTTCTAGTTGAACGTAGATGGCTCACTGTACATAGTCGGTATTTTTTTTTGTTTGTTTGTTAACTATAATATAAAATATAAAACATAAATTATAGATATATATATACACACCTTTATATAAATATATATTTAGCTAATTATACGGTTTAGGCAACTGAGTAACGCACTAGGCAAGAAGAGGCGGGTAAATACGGGAAAAGCATAACTATATAGGATCGATCCTCATACGATGATGCACTGATACTGATAGCAGGGCGCAGAGTTACCTGTAGCTTAGAGTAATCGCTTGGGTTTGACCTTTCTCTACTTCTCTATCTATCTCTATCCCCCACTCTCTGTCTGTCTCGCTTCCGCCGCCCCTGTCCTCCTAGATCTAACTACACTGAGCCTTATAAGTATAACCTAAAGTAACTAAACGAACTCAAGCAGCGCGCATTCAGCAAACTAGCAACTCAGACCCAACACTAAGCCTGGCGGGCATATATTAGCATTAAAAACTATTAGGTAAAAGGTAAAAGGTAAAAGGTACGAATGGTGCAATTACAAGTCTTAGAGCAAGCTTAGTCGACATTTTTGATTGAACAATTTACGGGAGATTAATCGAATGTATATACACACACACACACACCTACCAATCAGAAACCGATCACAAACCAGTGTGACCCTGCGTTTGATCCTAGAAAAACGCCCCCGACTCAGTCTGATATTTTGGGAGGGCATCTGAAGGTCGGCTCCGTTCGGGACAACAAGAAACTGATTAAATTCATATAATTATTATTATTATTATAGATATGCACATGTATATATGCTTATACATATGTGTATGTGTACCTCTAGCTACACCTAGAACGATAACGATAACGATAACAACCTAACAAAATTAAGCTTTTATACGCCAGAATTTTTTTCTAAACAAAAACCAAAAACTTAAGAGAAGGAGGTGGAAAACTAAGAATCTTAATGAAACCTAAAAACCTAAAAAACACTCAAGAATATACATTATTAATGCAGAGCAAGAATTAACTCACAACACTCAAAATTAAGAATTACCGTTTACAAAGCCCCAAAAAAAGATAAACCTAATTTAACTATACATTATACAATGATAGAGAAAAGCCTTAACCAACAATTCACGCGCCTCATTTTTGTTTCCCTTTACCCTTATATTACGTAAGTCCCACAGCAATGCTAGAAAAATAACAAAAAAAAGCAAACAAAAAAAGTAAAACTAAAACATACCACGGCTAAACAAAACATACTAAAAGATACTGAATACCAAACAAAAATACTTAGCATTATGCTCTAGACTCTAGACAAAAAAGAACCAAAATTTTACAAACAAGAAGAAACAAGAACAAACGCGATAAAGCAATGTTAAACATTTTCCACCAATTTGAGAAGCATAGTTGTTTGAGAAATACCAAACAACGAACGAAAGAAAAAAACTACTGAAACTTATTTCGTACACGCGCCCTTTGTTTTTAAAAAATCGAAAAGCTGCCTATTTATATATTTACAAAGAAAAACAAACAACAAAATCGAATTGAATCGAAGCAAAACGAAAGAGAAATACCAATTAAATACAAATTTAACAACCAAAAATGAAAAATCTTAAAAAAAATACCACAAAAGTACTACCTACATATTGCAAACGCAAGTAAAGAAATACCCAACCAAAAAAAAGAAAAGAAAAACTAAAAAAGAAAAACAAAACCAAGTATAATACAAGTATGTATAAATAGTTTGAAATCAATTGAGTTTTGGTCACACTGCGCCCAAACTTAGCGACATCCGGCTTCGGCTTTGCTGATCATATTTACAGTTATATACAAACACCCCCTACATGCACATATATATATGGATATATGTATATATAGGTAGTTTATACCATTTGCAGCTTGCTAGGGCTCGTCTTTGGGCCGCTGATAAAAGAAAGAAACAAAAATGAAACAAGACAAAGGGCTCCGTATTCTCAATGTTTGAAAAAAGTGTGCCCATATTCGTTTATTGTGTCAATTTATTATATGGTCACACATCTCAAAAGTTTGACATTTGAATTTCATTTGAACGATAAAAACGATAACTGATCGATGACTATAAAAGATTTATTCGATTTTTTTGGACCTTAGAATACGGAGCAAGCAAAGGACAAGCCACAAAATCGATAACAGAAAAATAGTTGTAAAATTTATTTGAGAATCGCTGGATTAATGCCTACAGTTAATGTGTATAGTTACTTGATTATTGCCGCATTCAACCCACACACACCCACAAAGAGACAGGCCACACACCACACACACACACAGCCATGTTTGAGGTTAGAACGGATCCGGAAACCAAAACTAAGAATGATAAGCGAAGAAAGCAATTTTCAGAAACGCAGAAAGCGCAGAACAGAAGCTAAGACACAATAAATGAAAGAAACAAAGAAAAGAGAAATACATACATAAATGTTTTTTAAAAAAATATACTAAACTCTTGTGTATTTTCTTGGAATGCAGAAGGTAAGTATTTAATGGTATTAAATGGTATTAAATAAAGGCACACAGATCAAGGTTTTACATTCAGAATTGATTTTTATTGCATCCGTTTGCCCGTCGTCGTCGAGTTCTCATAATAAATATATATATTTATATAATTTAGTTATTTGCAATGCGTATTGTATATATATAAATGTCGCATATAATGTGCTTTGGAGGAGTGAGGGCCTTGAGGGAGCAGGAGGATTATGTACACACTTCTCGCGCTCGCTCCCACTGCTCGCTCCTGAATTGTACATTGAAATAAGTTACAAAAAAAGGAATATATATCGTGAATTTGATTTTCAGGGGAGATTCTTCGAGTGTTATCAAAAAAAAAAAGAATAATAATATAAATATATACGCTACACGCTATTAGCTAATCTGTAATCTGTAATCCAATATCCGTCGTCGAGTGTGTGGCTTCAGCTATCCTAGAAAATATCTATATCCGGCGTATCCGTGGTCGATTTCCATTCCGATGAGTGAATTACGGTCTAAGGGATTGCATGGGTGGAAGGATTAAGGATGGAGGCTTGAGGATTGCGTCTAGTTATGGGGTTCTCTTAACCCTACAAATACGTCCGCGAGTCATCCGACCAGATGCTTGCCCACATATTAGGGGCCAGCTCCTCGTCATCGTCGTCATCATCATCATCATCATCATCATCGTCGTCGTCATCGTCGTCATCATCATCTTTATCATCGTCTTTAGGTTTCCTTCGCCAAGTCTGTGGCTAGAAGGTCTGGGCATTGCGACAAACGCCACAGCCGAGGGCAAACTCCTCGCCGGTGGGCGGATGCATCACATGCAGCGGACACTCGTCGCCGAGCAGCTGCTTTGCCTTCGGCCCCGCCGGGCACTGCGGCAGCTTGACCTTTGGAATGTTGGTCAGCCGCTGGAAGTCGTCGTGACAGGTATCGCAAAAGTGCGTGGTGCCAAAGCAAAAGAACACGGCCACCGAGCAGCAGTAGCGGCACTTGTACTCCAGGAAGTCGGTGCCATGCTTGGGGCACATCTGAGCCCGGGCCACGTCCGAGCAGCCGCCGCAAACGAGCTCCTCGGGATCGAATTTCTCGCCGATCTCGGCATCGCAGCGCGCCTCGCCGCCGTAGTAGGCCTTCTGGCACTTGAAGCACACGTAGTAGGCATAGCGATCCATGGCCAGCTGGGTCATGTTCACGTCCTTGCTGTCCGTGTCCTTGACCACGCCCTCGTACTTGATTCTGTAAAGAAAGAAGAAGTTTAGACAAGTTTATGTACACAGAGATAATTTTTAAGGAAATACTCAAATAACGACCGAGTCAGTTTGTTCTTACTCAGAGGTGGTTTTGTACTCAGTTTGAGTACAGTTTGTAAGAATATAAATACTCATATTGAGAATTTATTTACGTTTTTGAGAACTTTTATGCTCAACGAAAGTACGAAATGTACTTTAAGAACGAATCATTTTATCAATTTATTACAGAAAGTTCTTAGTTTAGCAACGAATCATTCTCAATTATTTGACACTGGTTAAAAAAAATTATGTAAAATTGAGAGAGGGAGGCCGTAAATGGCCAGTTTCTGGAGAGGATCAGGAGCTGCCGTCTGTAAATGGCCTGTACAGAGTACAGACGTACTCAATTCAAGAATATTTGTTCTCAATTATGGTGAGTTTGTAATTCATAGTTTTTTTGCTCTCAAAGTGAGGAAAAAATACTTAAGCTAAGAATTTTTAAGAAATCCATTCTCATAATGAGAATAGTACGTATTTGAGAGAGCGGATTCTCAATTTCCGGATGCCATAATTCTCTGTGTATAATTTCTTACCTCATGAGAGCCTTGCGCTTGACGTCCTGCTTGAGCCCGTTAATGGGCTCCAGGATGTCGGCCAGCAGCGGATGCTGGATGTCCGCCTTGCAGATGGGGCACAGCGAGAAGCCGAAAGTGATGCGGGGTCCGCTCCAGCGCTTCTCCAGCACCGCCTTGCAGCAGTGATAGTGGAAGACATGGCCGCACTCCAACTGAGGAAATAAAAAACAAAATTCAGGAAATGGATCAAATATTAGAAGCTCCTTAGAAGGTCTTACATGTATCGAGGGAGCACAGGACAGGGCCTCCACGAAGCAGATCATGCACATATCGTCCGCATCCTGCGTGAGCTTGGGATCCCTTAGCTCCTCGGCCAGCTCGTTCTCCCGGCTATGGCACACATGCTGCAGGCAGGGCAGGCACTTCCTCTCGCCCGTCACCCCGCCGCAGGCATGGCCACACGGCTTGGTCTTGAGGCAAGAGTTGGCCGCATATTCCTGGCACTGGGCATCCGCGCAAACGTTGCCTATTTCCAGGAGGCCGGAGTTGCCAGTCAAGCCGCAGAAGCGACACCTGCCCACCGCCTCCTGGGGACCCGAGATGATGGTATGGCTGCCATCGCGGAACTCCACCATGGCCTTGAGGGTCTTGGAGTCGGCGAGGGCCAGCAGCCAGAAGAGCTTGGTGCGGCCGCAGGACTCGTGCAGCTCCACGCGAATGGCCTCCTCCTCTTCCTTGCACACCTGAAAAGGGATAAGGAATTAGGGAACTCTCCAGGAATCCTCCAAGGTTGATGACTTACCGTTCTCTTGTGGGACCTTGTCTTGCGGTTCAGGTGCAGAAAGCGATCACAGTCGCCGCACAGGGAGCCGCAGGTCTCGCACTGGATGATGGCCGCCGTCTCGCCGTCGTCGTGGTTGGTGCACAGCGGCCGCGTGTCGCAGAGCTTGGACCACTGGCCCGAGGAGAGCTTCTCCACGTGGTCGCGCTCGAGGACACAGAGACTGGCCAGGGCCAGCCACAGCGTGGAGGTCTTGGTGCAGTGCTCCGGCGAGCGGTAAACCTCCTCCAGCCGGGTGAGATTCAGCACGGACTCGGCTATGGCTGCCTTGGTGATCTGCGACCACTTCTCGCTCAGTTTGCCCTGCAAAGGATGGGGGATTAGCCTATGATTAGCCTCCAGGAGGACTTCCTTGACTTACGCTGGCCAAATCCCTGATGAGTCCGATGATGCTCTCCGCCTGCTTGGTGGAGATCACCCCGTTGAGGAACCAGCGCTGGTTGAGGTTCCTCTTGGACTCCTTCCTCGGCGGCGGTGGCGGCAAGGCCTCGAACTGGAAGGGATCGGCACTGCCAGGCTCCCCGGTGGGTGGCCGTGAACGCAGCTGCTGCACGGAGAGATCCAGCGAGCTGCAGAGGCGGACAAAGGCTGGGGTCTTCTCCTGCTGGCCGGGCTTGAGTGGAGCGCCTCCTCCTCCAGCTGCCGCTGCTGCTCCTCCCGTCTTCACCTTGACCTGCAGCTGCAGGGACTTGGCTATCACCGCCAGGAATATGTCCAGCAGGCCCAGCCGGCTCATGTCAAAGTCCATGGCCGCCTGGTGGGCAATGCTATAGTCCGCCGGCGGCAGCCGCTGGACGCCCAGCAGCTCGGCAAAGCTCTCGGGTGAGATCTCGGGCAGAATGCGCCTCAGCAGGGCTGTGACCTGGCGCTGCACGCGATCGCTGCCGGTGTGCAGGAGCCCGAGGAGATCCCGGAGCAGGCCATGCTGCTGGGAGAGGTAAGAGCGACCCACCACGCTGCCCGAGAGGGCCAGGACCATGCTGAGCATCTCGAAGCAGTAGGTGTCCGGCAAGCGACTTCGTTCGGGGCTGCTCTCGCTGCTGGCGGAAGGAGCAGGAGCTGGCGAGGGCTGGAGTGGCGGCTGCTTGAGGCCATGGGCGAGGTTGGCCAGCTCCCAGTCCTCCTTGGCCCGCTGGGCCTCCTTGCGTATGGCATGCACGATGTGGACAATGACCTGCTTTTGCAGGTGCGAGAGCTTGCTGCGCGAGAACAGGATGCCCACCATGTGCTCTCGGAGGTCCAGGGAGTCGGCTAGCAGGGAAGTACTGGCTCCCGCTGCTGCTCCTGCTCCTCCTCCCGCGCTGGGTGGCGCATCTGGAGGCGCTAGCTCGGATTGATTGCTGATCAGCTTGCCAAAGACCTGGCCGGTGATCAGCCGGAAGACGCGCAGGGTTTCCGCCTCGCAGATCTGCTGCTGGATGCGGGAGGCATAGCTGAGGCGCAGGTGGGGCTGCTGGAGGAGGGCTGGGGGCCTCAGGGGATCCAAAGGATCCTCTGCTCCTAGAACCCCACCCGTGGGCAGGCCCAGGAGCTTGATCTGCCTCACCCTCAGCGTATTCTCGGGGCCATGGAGCTCCAGCCGAAAGTGGGTGCAGCTGTCGTCGCCTATCTTGGCCGAGATCCAGGCACAGGCCTTGGGGTCCACATCCGCCGACTTGATCACGTTGGTGTCGCCCAGCGACTGGCCCGCGTAGAAGACCACGTTGAGGACCTTGTTCTGGATATCCCGGCTGTTGTCGATGTGCACCAGGAGGTAGCGGCAGGCGTAGTTGAGCTTCGTCAGCGACATCTCGATGATCTTGCACTTGTTGCGGTCCTCCTCGTCGCTCTCCCAGAACGTCTCCGTGGAGTTGTCAGTCAGAGACTCCGCCATGGCTGGGCGCGAGGATACCGTCACCTCGAACATGCCCGCTAGGTCCGTATAGCAGAGGAGGCGGGCGCCAGCTCCTGACCCTCCGCTGGCCACCACAACTGGCACCTGGTTGTGCTCCGAGTCATGCAGCTCCGGCTTCACCATCATGGACACCGCCATGGCATCGTTCTGCTCGTCCGACTTGGACAGGATCTTGGAGATGTTGCCAAACACATGCGAGCTGTGCAGGAACTGGTGATCCGCCTGGCGGAAGCGGATGCCAAAGCACTGGATGGCCACCCGCTGCAGGGGGGATCCCAAGGGCAGGTGCAGCGTCAAATCCGCCACTGATTGGAGGAGAACATGCAGGCTCTGGGTGATGAGGTGGGCGAATCTCCCACTAATCTGGGTGTAGGCCACGGGGTGCTCCAGGGCAGGCTCCGCTGCCTCCTCTGCCAGATGATGATGATGGCTCTGGTGACTCTGGTGACTTCCGGTGGCCACTGGCAGCGAGCTGACGAACCACCACATGAGATCGTGCAGGCACACTCCCTGGGTGACGCTCCTCAGCAGCCAGTTGAGGGCCTGAAGAGCATAGATCCTGCAGGCGGCGATCCTCAAGCTGCGCCTCATGGCCGCCCTCAGCCTGTCCAGCTCGTGCTTCTGCGTGATGAAGGCCATGGCCGGGCGGGCTAGGAGCAAGCTAGCAGAGCTAGAACCTCCTCCTGCTGTCTGCTGGTCGCCTTGCTCGCTGGTTGAAGATCCCCCGTCGCCTGGCGCTTGCAGCACGGACACATGGGCCAGCAGCTTGTGCGGCACCAGGCGTCGCAGATGCTCCGAGGGATAGCAGATGAGCAGGGAGCCATCGCCCTCGCTGGTGGAGTTGTTCCTGCGTCGATAGACCACCTTGGGCTGTCCCTCCGCGGGAGCAGGATGCGGCAGCTGGTGGTGCTCCCGTTGGAGCTGCAGGTGGAGCTGCTGCTGAGGCAGCTGGGGCAGCTGCTGGGGAAGATGCTGATGTTGCTGCTGCTGCTGGGCCAAGGCCGCCCAGCCCTGGCCCATGGAGTAGCTGCGATGGAACTTCGAGAGGTTGCCGCCTCCCACGACGGGTGCAGGTCCTCCTCCGGCTGCCAGGGAGCCCGAGAGCAGCTCGTAATTGTTGGGCTCGCAGGACTCGTAGGAGATCTCCGAAAGGGGCTAGAGAGGCAAGGAAAGGCAAAGAAAATATGTAAAAAAGTGAAAGGAAGCAAGGATTCCCCTCCCGACTCACCCGATCATAACCATTGTTGTCCTGGGGTCCCAGGCCAAACATCTCGTAGGGCAGATCCTCGTGGCCCGCACTGCCCAGGCACTCCAGGCAGGCAAAGCTCTCCGGCGCCAGCCACACATTCTCCGGCGTGGCCGGGGGTCCACCCACAAAGCTCTTGCGAAAGGCTCCACTGGCGACTCCCGGACCATACTTGGGTCCACCACTCAGCCTGGCCATGCGGCTGCAGCGACTGGTGCTGGGCTTGAGGTCCGCCTGCTGCTGCTGGTGCTCGATCACCACGGGCATGGCCACCATGGACATCTGCTGGGGCGACCTTTTGGGATTCGAACCCGCTCCCGAGGTGGCGGCGGCAGAGGCTGCAGCCGAGCTGGAACTCGAGCAGAGCTCCAGCAGGAAGGTGGCATTCTCGCGCATGGTGGTGTACACCTCGGCGTTGGCTATCAGGGTGGTGGACTTGACGCCAAACAGGTTCAGCTCATTGCCTGGAAGAGTCAAAAAAAAATCATAAGAATTGAAGGAAACTCACACAGGGAGAAATCTGGCTTTTGGAAATTGAGAATACGCGTTCTTAAATTCTCATTTTGAGAACGGATTTTTTAAAAATTCTCAGTTTAAGTATTTTTTCCTCACTTTGAGAATACAAAAAATCAATATGAATACAAAAGTACTTACACCAAAATTGAAAACAAATACTCTTGAATTGAAATGGTTTTAACTTCAAATTGAGTACGTCTGTACTCAAGTTTAAATAGAAGGAGCGAGAGGGGAACGATTCGTTGTTAAACTAAGAACTTTTTGTAATAAACTGAGAATTATTCGTACTTAAATTAAGTACATTTCGTACTTCGTTTCAAAAAAGTAATAAAAATCTCAATATGAGTATTAACATTCTTAAAAATTGTACTCAAACTGAGTACAAAACCACCTCAAAGTAAGAACAACGGACTCGATCATTACTTGAGTACGTATTTTCTTATTTTAAGTAAATTTTTCCTTAAAAATAACCCCGGACTCACCTTCAGCCGCGTTGGACTCCAGCTGACGGGCGGCGCTATTGATGTTGTTGGCGCTGCGGCAGGAGAGGAGATAGCGATCCCGGCAGGGATCACACATGAGGAACCAGGAGGACGCGCCCTTGCCGCCCTCGCCGCAGTTGCCGGCCCATCCCTCGCAGAAGATGCCCACCGAGTTGTAGCCCTTGCCCTTGGCCGACTTGCCGCAGCCGGGATGCGCTATGCGCATGTGGTAGGTCACCGGCATGGGCAGGAAGAGCTCACAGATCTCGCACCAGCTGCCGTCGTCCTTCTTCTTGCGCTTGCACTTCCGCCCCAGATCCTTGTCGCCGGCAGAGCCCTGATCTGCTCCCTTGCTCCCACTGCCACCTTCCTTGAGCTCGTCGTGGCCCTCGCCATTGAGATCGCGTCCTCCTGGGGAGAGCAGGCGGGGTTCCCGCTGCTCCAAGGCATTCGATTGGACAATCTGAACGCAGCCGGAGCAGATCTGCTCCCACAGGTAGACCAGGCAGCGCAGGGCCGGCGGCAGGACGCTCACCATCTCGGGCAGGGCCTGCAGCTTCTGGGGATCCGAATCGCCGCCACCTCCAGGATTCTTGCGGTGCTTGCTCCGGTTGTGCAGCGAGCAGTTGCCGCTCTTGGTGAGCGTCTCCAGGGTGGAGGGTCGGATGTTCAGGTAGTTACCGGCATTGGCCACCTCCACCGAGTGCCGCTGCTGGGCCTTCTGCTCACGAGAGAGCTGCAGGCGCGGGTCCCCAGCCTCGCCGCGTCGCGTGACCACCGTGGCGCCCTCCTTGGGCAGGCCGGGATGGAACTTAAGGAAGCTGGCGCAGGCCATGGCATCGTGGACCACGCCCTCGTGCCAGAGGAGGGCGGCGAAGACCGCCCGGATGCTCTCGGCGAAGGAGGGCGGCATGGCCCGCTTGATGGGACCCATGGAGAGGTTGCCTCTCTTCGCTGCACCAGAGGTGGTGGCCAGCTGGAGCTCGCTCTGCTGCTCGCCCTGCTGCGTGGTGGTGGTGGTGATCTGCAGGAGGCTCAGGTCATCCTCCAGGCCGCTCAGCTGGGCAGGCTCCGAGCCCAGGGCGCTCTTCTTGGGCGTGTGCTTGGGCGTGGAGAGCAGGGCCGCCGTCTGGCTGGCCGAGTAGTTCGGCCTCCTCATGCTGGCCAGGCTGAACTCGGGCTCCTGATCCTGCTGCGGCTGCTGCTGCTGCTGCTGGTTGCGGTTGCCATTGCCAGTCCTGGGCGAGTCCTGGCCGCCCATGGCCCTGACCAGCTCCCGGACGGACACACCCGCCAGGGGTGGCGAGTGGGAGGGCGTCAGGGGCCCTTGGGAGCCCTCGACGGCGTCGCCCTTGAACCACTTCTGCAGGGCCTGGAGCTTGATGGCCCCGCCCCCCACCACGCCCGCAATGGCGGAGCCTATGTTGGCTGGCAGCAGCTCCACGGCGGCCAGGGCCTCCTGTTCCGGCTCCGGGGGATCCCGATCCTCGTCGTCGTCCTCGTCCTCGAGGAGCAGCTGCTCCTGCTGCCGCTCGCGCTCCTCCTCGCGCGCCACCAGATCCGCGTGCTTGGTGGGATACAGGAAGGGATTGGTGCCGGCCAGGAAGCGTCCGTGTGGGGGCTTCCCCGACTTGGCTGGACTCAGGACCGGACTGGGATCGGCCTCCGGCTCGGGACTGGCCTCATCCGGGCTACCCGTGGGGCTGGCCGGGGGCGCCGCCTCCTCCTCCTCCTCGTCCTCGTCCTGCAGGTGACCCTGACCCTGACCCTGACGTTGCTCCACTCCCTTGCGCGCCCTGCTCGCCTCCTTGTCGGTCACCGGCTGGAGCAGGGTCCGGGCCAGGTGCTGGTTGAACTGCAGGCACCACGCCTCCGTCGGGTACCAGCCCATGGTGCAGTGCTGCCGGATGGACTCCGTGGAGAGCCTCAGCCAGATGCCGTCGTCGTTCTCGATCTCGTCGATGAACGAGATCACGCCGCCCACCCGCACCACGCCCACCTGCTCCGACTGCAGCGTCGGGTGCGACCGGATCCGGAGGCCCGAGCTGTGGCGGGCCTGGAAGCGACGCAGCTTGCTGGGGGCCTGCGGCCGCCGCTGGGCGCTGCTCCGCTGGGTGGGCGGCGGCAGGATGCCCTCCTTGACGTCCACGCGGTAGACCTCCTCCAGCGGTATGCCGTCGATGGTCACCGCCAGGCAGTAGGCGCCCACCGAGCTGGGCGTCCACTGGACACTGAAGGTGCCGTCCTCCATGTCCTTGGCATTGAGCAGCTCCGTGATGCGCGTCTGCACGGGGCTGGCGTAGCGCAGCTCCTCGAACGAGTAGTTGGTGAAGGGCTTCATGAAGGTGATGGCCTTGAAGACCATCTTCTCCTTGCTGGTGGGCTCGTAGTTGAGCCGCGGCGGTGGCCCCAGGCCCCCGAAGCCCCAGGTGTCCGCCGAGGCGCGTCGCATCCACAGGTTGGCTCCGGACGTCGGCACTCCCGGCACTCCGGCTGCGGTCGAGGCTGCTCCAGCTCCAGCTCCGCCAGCCGTTCCATTCGAGCCCGTCGGTATCGCCTTGATCTCCACCTTGAGCTCGGGCACCAGCACCGCGTCGCCGTACTGATCCCGGATGGTCACCGTCACCTGGGAGGGCCAGCCATAGCGCAGGGGCTCCGTGATCGTGTTCAGCTCACATCTGGGGGGGAAGTTCAGGTATTGAAGGGGGTTGTGAGTTTTGTAATTATGTTTATTTATATTTACTTATATTTATTTATATTTTTTTATATTTATTTATATTTATTTATATTTATTTATATTTATTTATATTTATTTATATTTATTTATATTTATTTTTATTTATTTACATATATTTACTGCTTTATTTATTTTTTATTTATTATTTATTTATCATTTATTTATTATTTACTTATTATTTATTTATTATTTTTTTTTTTTTATTTATTTATAAATTATTTATTAAATTTTTTTTTTATTTATTTATTGTTAATTTATTATTTATTATTTATTTATATATTATTTATTATTTATTTATTGTTAATTTATTTAAATTTATTTTCCAAATTAGAATAAAAAAAGGTAATTTACTTGGCTTAACGACATAAGTCCGCCGACATAAACTCGCCTAGTACAAAGCCTAATCGAGATTATGTCCATTTTATGGCGGCTTTATGACGTTTTAAATTTAATTTTAAAATTATAAAATTAAAGGGTAATTAATTTGGCATAACGACATAAGTCCGCCGACATAAACCCGCCCATTAGAAAGCCTAATCGAGAATATGTTCCTTTTTTTGAGGGCATTATGACGTTTTAAAATGACATAAACTCGCTGACGGCATTAAAAAAACAAAATAAGTAAAAAACACGACATAAACTCGCGTGAAAATATACCGTCTACAAAATAACGAGTTTATGAGGGCGGACTTAAGTCCTTAACCCATTAACTTAGCGGGTAAGTACTTACTTATTGGGATCCAGGCGGGACTCCGGCTGCAGCCAGGCGGCCAAGCGGGCGCCCGACGATCCCGGTGCTCCGCTGATGAAGTCCTTGAGGAATTGTCGCTCATTCGACTGGGATCTGGAAGAAAAGAGAATTTAAAAAGAAATTAGAAAATAATTCAAAGAAAATATGTTATTTATAAAGGTTTTACAGATTCTAGTTTCTTATAGTAATATTTTCCCATGAAATTTCATGCCAGGTAGAATCTAGGACCATTCCATTCCCACCATTCCCATTACATCTTAGTCCAATTCGATACGAGTCCCTCTCTCAAATTACTCTCTCTTGCCTTACTCTCAAATCCAATTAGAATCGCTGCATCAAAGATGGACCGCCTGCGGCCAGCGGAAGGAGAGGGGCACGTAGGGACCAAAGAGACCGAGCAGTGAAAAGGAGAAGGAGAGTAGGGAAAGGCAACTGATAAGTGGAAAGAGGGGCGAAGGGCACGTACCGGCGCAGCGGGCGGTGCACGTGTGTGTGCGCCTGTGGGTGTGTGAATAAAGGGACTCGCGGCAAACGGACACGCACGCGCATACAGCGACGTGTGAGAAAAGAAAGGAAAAGAACGTAAGAGAACCTGGAACCCAGAGATCCCGGCAGAAAAACAAAAACATGCCAAATAGAGACAATGACATAGGAGGCGATAAGAGCCGTTAGCACTATTGCTGATAAAGTACGTAGGTGGATGGGATAAGGCTGATGACTCAAATAAAGTCCTCACTTGTCATACGTGCTTACAGTCATATCTTAAGCCAAATCGTCGGATATACTATATACTAATATTTCAATATGGCGACTGTTGTAAATACCTCAAATTCGATAAGACTCCGTAAACATAATCGGAAGCACTTTGAGGCAAAGACCATTTTTGAACACATACAAATTTTGAAGTTCAAATCTTAATAAGACAAAAAATAATGCATCTCATAGCTTATATAATGCAGCTTCAAAAAGTATGAGAAATTAGGAAAATAAGACTATATTTTATACATATTTCTAATATAAGGTGTTGAACCCTGACAACCCTGACAACCACAACCCTGACAACCCTTAACCGAAAATAAATTGACTTACATTTATTCAAATTTAATTTAAAAGTAAAAGTAGGTGACGGAAACTCTAGTTTCAAGTAAGAAATACTAAAAAAAATCGGATTACTACTAATCCAACAGGTGACCCGACTCGTGACCATATTTCTCCTTATTTGGGGAAATGGGGGTTTGCATTAGCGGGAAATTCGGAAACGTGGAAGCAGAGCGAAAGAAGGGGGGGAACCGAATGGAACCGAAACACGCACCAGGCTGCGGACACACATTTATTTTTATTTACATAAAAAACAAATAAAACAATACCGAAAAAGTAAATACTAACGAAATTGAAA
Source organism: Drosophila triauraria (assembly GCA_014170255.2). Lineage (NCBI taxonomy): Eukaryota > Metazoa > Arthropoda > Insecta > Diptera > Drosophilidae > Drosophila > Drosophila triauraria. The sequence goes on along the minus strand of CM024333.1, from coordinate 858,928 downwards.
ATGGAAATGGAAATGAAAAAAAGGGAGGAATTCGTTTGGAGTTTTCCAACGAAAATGATAATGTCAGTCGGGAGCCCCAGGTCCCCCCTCGCGTGACGCGACCCTGCACTTCAGGGCGCAAGCAAAGCAAAACAAAGCCGAAGATCGGGGCAAAAAGAGAGAGGCATAAAAGGGGGAGGGAGACATGGAGAAAGAGAAAGAGGGAAAAGAATAAAAACAAAGGGCAGCAGCCAACTGTGGCCACATGTGTGCGCATGTGTGCGTGAGCTACCTGTGGGAAACACGTTTCCACTGCAATTTAACCCCGTTACCCCCGTGGAGTACCCTACATCCCGTTCCAACTCCCCCCATACACAGTAAATTTTGATTTTATTTCTACCATTAAAAAAGAACAAATAAAATTCCTTTTAGGGTTGACTTATAATTCCCAAGTTAGTATTCGCAGGAAATGGGGAAGCTTATGTGCCCTTTCTTTTCGATTTAGTACATTAATAATATAATATTAATAATATAAATAAGGTGTAAATTAATGTACCTATTAAGATGTTAAATATAGGATATTTTAATGATTTTAAGGTAGCTTTTTTTAATACATATTCGGTTGAGTGTACTCTCCACAAAGAAATGGAAGTGGAGCGCAGAGGAACAAGTTGCGGAGTTGCGGGTTCCAGTTGCACTGGAGGAGTGCAAGCGAGATGGGTAGCGTGTAAGGGAGAGAGCAGTAAATGTGTGTGTGTGTTCCCTATTGCGGCAATGTAATCGTTCATTCATTCATTCAATTCATTTTTATTGAGGCACAAAATGCGGAAGAGTTGCCTTGGCCAAGGGGATACAAAAAAGAAAAAAGAAAGGGGGGGATAGAGAAAGAGATAGAGAGGCGAGGGAGACAAGGGCAAACAAAGTCAACTCCAATTTTTTTTTATGCGTGTGTGTGTGTGCACTTATCGCTCACTCAACCCTGGAAACAAAAAAAAAACAGAATCACTTCGAAAATATAATTTGATAACAATAAAAATATATCTCAATATCAAATCCGTTCTTATTTCACCACGTTCTTATTTTCACGATTATACGGATTTTGGGAAGCTAACCAATTGATACAAAATGTAGATTCAGAGCTTACCACTCACAAATTGATCTTTGCAAAGCCCTAAAACTAGAATTTCAAGACCTAGAATATTATCAACAAGAAAGGAAGCTAACTTTGATGCTGATTAGAAAAATATACAATTTATGTGTAGGATGTGCTCGTAAAAAATGTAGAAAGGTTATATTTTCTATATATTTTTTATTTTCATAGCTAGGTAACTCCTAAGTTGAACCTAGTAATATTGATATGATAAATATTTATAGAACACCAAGGTCTCTATAACAAAAGCTGGTACAGTTATAGAAACTCCTTTGTAGGCTTATTACTTTATTATTTTATGACCCTTGAAATTCGTAAGTGGATTTATTTTGAAATCCCCAGAGATTCCGTGACGCACCCCCATTGTACGACTCTAAAGCGGTCGGTAGTGAGCCATTGACACCCATTTCGTATCGATTTTGAACTCAGGGAGGAGGAGAATATCACGAGGAGATCAGACTTATAGACACAAATCACCGATCCAACGTCGTAACAATTTAGTGAGCCCGCATCTCTTCCTCTCTCTCTATGTGCCTTCCAAACTCTCTCTCTCTCTCTGTGTCTCTCCCTCTCTCCCTGTTACTCTACGGGTTGGAGCGGTGCAACTTCCGCTTTGCCCCCAAATTGAACGCAAATTGATTTGTTGCAATGTGCGGGAGGGGGTGGAAAATTTAAAGGGAACCGGAGGAACCGGAGGGGAGGTAGGCTAGGGGGTAATGCCATCAATTAAATTTACCAACCTCCCCCCCACCCGGCGAGACAATTAAAAGCAAGCCATCTCGCTCTGGAGAATGGCACAAGCTCTATGAGTAAAGGCACATGCACTGACACACACACTAACATTTAGCACATGCTTGATAATAGCAATCGAACTGCAGCCCAAACGCTATTCGAGCATATTTGTTATAATTTCACACATTTTAGATTATACTATACCACATACCATATTTATACCCCTGCAGAGGGTATTATTAATTTAATTTTGCCATGATATTTGCAACGCAGTGAAGGAAGCATCTCCGACCCCATAAAGTATATATATTCTTGATCAGCATCACCAGCCAAGTCGATTTAGCCATGTCCGTCTGTCTGTCTGTCTGTCCGTCTGTCCGTCTGTCGGTTTCTACGCGAACTAGTCTCTCAGTTTTTGAGCTATCGGGCTGAAATTCTCAGCATAGTCTTATTTCTTTAGCACGCAGTATATATGTCGGAACGCCCGAAATCGGACCACTATATCATATAGCTGGACTAGGAATGATGGCGAAATTAATGTAAAAAAAAATTTAACTTCTCTGTTTTTCAACGAATTTCTATAAATTTTGAGATATAGTCGTTTTTTATAGTTCTAGAATTACGGTTTTAATTTCATTCAGATCGGACAACTATATCATATAGCTGTCATAGAAGGGATCGGTTGATTTATATGAAAATTTAAAATTCTACATGTAAAATGTAAAATTTACAAAATTTACATAATTTGACATTTTGTTTTTAACATTACCAAAATGGATCGATTTTCAATGATCCAATTGCAGACTGCAAGGGTATACAAACTTCGGTTTACCGAAGTTAGCTTTCTTTCTTGTTATATTAGTTTGTATTTTGTTTAAATTTGTAATAATAACAAAAGTTAACAAACATCGTACATCGAAGATCGTTAGATTGCCAATATTGCATAGAACAGTTGCTAAATCTAATCATTTTAGAAATAAGGAATTTTACTATAAAAAAAATATAAGTTTTTGCACTATTTTTTGCCATTTTAAATACATAGATGATAAGATTTCCTATCTAATCTTATCAACTATGTAAAATGGCAAAAAATTTTGTAAAAACTTCACTTTATCTAATATTTTCTATCCCGACCACTGCTATAAAAGCTTCCACCTCCAGCAATCCAGTCGTAATCGTTCTTCAACCGTTAAAAAATTAAGTGATCCTTCGAGAATATTTTCTAAAACTTTCTTATAAACTCCTGAGGAACTACTAGTATTTATGTGCATTTTGGATAAGAAGTTGAGTTAAATTATAGAAAAACTCGTAGTACTCCATCTCCACTGTGTGTGTGCATGACAAAAGATCACAATAAAGGGCGACTCGAAAGTGGATTGGATCTGTTCTTGTAAGTACGCCATGGCTGGTTTATCGTCTTCGGAGACTCCTCTCTGCGCTTTACATATTCCAGTTTGGAATGAAATAAAAAGCGGTTCAGCTGATTTAATTTATCGGAAAGCCCCGCAGAGCAGCCCCTGAGATCAGCTGGGATGGCTCTCAGAGAATCAGAGGACTAAAGTGCACTGAGAGAAATCAGGATATTATATTCACAGATTTTTTTTTTTATTACATATATTTTTTTAACTTGATGTTGCATATTAATTTATGTCTTTATTTAATTCAAACACTTCCAAACTCTTCACTCTAAAAATAAACGTAGGCAAAGTAAAGTTTCCAATAAAAATTTCGAAATGTTAAATAAGAATTTAAAATTGATATTAAAAAGCGATCACAAAATTTCTTTGCGAATTCCTCCTAAAATGCAACACATAAAAATTATAAATAAATTAAGCACCTCTTGCCACGCCTCCCGATCGGTGCAGTGTAGAACGCATGCGCGCTGCCTAACCCAAAGAGAGCAGAGAGAGAGAGAGACCTCTCTCTGGCCCATGGGAACGTGGAAGTGAAACGCGGGGCGGGCAGAGAGCGCTTTTCCAACGATCGACGACGATACTCGCTAACGAGCCGCCGTCGAGATCGCAACGTAGACCGTGCGCAGGTCTTTACTATATTATTATTTATATACAATCCGAGACTCGCGACGCCGTCTTTTTTTTATTGTTGTTCTTTTTTTTTTCTTATTTTTTTTTTCTAAAATAATTCAGTGGATGACGACGAACAGCATTAATATGTATTTTAGTGCCGTATCTTAAGATATCGCTGCCGGGAAAAAAAGAGAGCGCGATAAACAGTGAGTGAGAGCCTGTAATTGTAATTGAGAGAAAACACAGAAAAAAAAACCAAAGAAAGTGAGAAGAAGGAGGAAAACAACGGTGGGAGAGAGATAAGACAAACCAACATGTTGAAGGCGACGGAGATCGCAATCCTGCACTTCTTGGCAATAATCATAACCATATCCGCCGCCTATGTGAACCGCTATAGTTACCTTCCCGGCTATGCGCAGACCTCCTCGGGGGGCCAGGACTCCGCCGGCGACCAGCAGCAGCAACCCGCCAACCAGGAGAACCTCTGCAGCCTGTGCCACTGCACCTATCTCAAGGCCGTCTGCGACTTCCAGCAAAACAAAACGGTAAGTTTTCGGCCTGAATCACCGCCCATGAACCACCTCTCACCAACACAAGCATACACAAGCATAGAAAAAGCGGTTTTAAACATTAGTTAATTGGTCATCGACTCGATATATGTACATATTCTGTCACGGCTGAAAAAGTCGTTTATAAAGTTCTACCACTGGAAGGCCAGCACTGGAAGTCCAGGGAAAAAAAACGGTTGTTTTCGGGAAATGTGATTGGAAATATTATTGGAATCTTGGAAACTTGGAAACAAGTGCCGGCATAAACTGAAAATAAAGCCCCTTTCTTTTGGCAAATTGACAAAATATAAATTTATTTACGAAGTTATAAAATCTTAAATTTAAATATAATATTTCGAGGCTAGCACTGGAAGTCCAGGGAAGGAAAGAGGTTATGTTTTTGGGAAGTGTGATTGGAAATATTGGAATCTTGGAAACTTGGAAACAAGTGCCGGCTTAAACTGAAAATAAAACCCCTTTACGAAGTTATAAAATCTTATATTTAAATATGTATTCAATATATAAGATTATTTAATCCAAATTCTTGTTTCTTCAAAACAAAAGAAAATAACACTAAGCTCTTTATGGGCCATAATAGAGAGCTTTACTAGTCACGTCTCCCATAAAAACCCACTCTTCTTTTAAAGCAGAAAATATGACTTTAAATAATATATTCATGGCAGAAAACTGTTTAATTTGTTCCCAGATGCTTAGACTTTAGCCAATGGCCAAAAGAAAAAGCTTACCAATTCTAGTTTGGTTTCCAGAATTTTCGATGCAGCGAGCTTCGACCAAAGTCCCTTCATATCTTCCATGCAGACACTTGTCGAATCAAAGCTGCAGCGAAAACTCAAAAAAAAAAAATAATGAAAACAGTTTGAGCTTATCTTCTGTTTGCGCTGGAAACACTTGCATTCAAAGCAAACTTGAAAAGAAAAATAATAACCAAATACGAATATAGAAAAAAGATCCCACTGAATCATGTCACATTGTTATTAGTTTGCACACATTTGGTACAGTGGACACTCCCCAAACCAGATAAGGCTGGTTCTCTAATTAGCATTTATAGAAGAATTTTAGGTGTGCGACATTTTTTTTATTTTTAATTAAAATAAAGTCTCGCTTGCATTTGGCAAGAAAATGTTGGTCAAATGTTAGCATTTTCAGTGTTTGCATCATTTCAGGCGATAATTGCAGTGATTAATGGCAAATCACGAAAAATGGTCGCGTTCAGCAGCAAGTCACTCGATAAATACTTGATAAGTAACAGGTAACAGTGAGGCTGGTATTGTAATAAAAGGAAAATGGGTGCATTCAGCAACAGCATTTCCTTAGTGATGAAATTATTAAAAAATCACGAAGGTGGTCGCGTTCAGCAGCAAGTCACTTGATAAATACTTGATAAGTAGCAGGTAACAGTAGTGCTGGTGTTGTAATAAAAGATAAATGGATGCGTTCCGCAACAGCATTTGCTTTCCCTCAATTATTTATTCCCCTGGGAATCTGTTTTCTATAATAACTTCTTAACTAATTAGAAAAGTTAATACTACAGTAATTAATCAATGATTTAATAGTGAATCACTTGACTCGCTGATTGTATTCCTTGTTATACTAGTATAGTCTTTTGATTGCGATAAGCTAATTAAGGTATCACTATTTTATTTTTATTCAGTGACTGATTACGAAGCGCCACACACTTAACAGTCACTAAATCTTTACGTTATTGATTAGAAATTAAAGGTAATTTATCAACCATTCACAGACAGTAGTTATTTTTATTACGAACTGATTAGCAATCACAAACTTAATTGTTAAATGATTATTATCAGGAAGTGATCACTTAATACATGCTGCTGAGCGATCACTGTACACACACAGACACACATTTCCAGCAGATGTGGAAGCTTTTGGCAGCTAACTGCAAAAGTAAACTGAAATAAAACGCACCAAGGCAGAGGCGCGGATAGAACAAAGCAAAGCCCAGAAACAGAAGCTGGAAGAGCAGGAGGTGGACAGGGAGGAGGAGCAGGGAACAGTGACTCCGAGAAGTATGTTCTCTTTGGTTTTAGTGGCCCGCTGTTGACTTAGTTGTTTATGTGCTTAGTAGCCAGCCATAAACCCCGCCATCAGTAAATGTTTTCATTGTGACAGTCGGGTTTCCTTTCTTGTGATTGATAATGCACTTAAGTGCACGAATTTTCCAATACAGAATTTTTCAAAATATATTTACATCTCAGAAAAATATCTATACTTAATTTCTTTGATGGTTTTTATAGTAAAATTTTGTGATTATAAAATTTATTTCGAGATTTCCGAAATGAACTTGATTGTTTACGTTGAATGAACCGCCTTGAAACTTTGAATATTTTTGGTTGCAAAGGAAAATAGTTTTCCAAGGGGAAAATTCGCTTTCCGTTGTGAAACACTTTTGATTTATATTCACGCTTAATCGGAATATAAACAAGAAGAGGCTGAGGCTGCGTGCAAAATGAATGAAAGAACACAAAATAAAAACAAAATTCAAGAAAAACGAATGAAGGCGGCGCCGCCGCCACTCCCTCTTCCTCTTTCGTGCCCCGCCAACACGTTCAACAGGTTATGCTAATGAGTCAGGTGCGTGTGTGTATATACACACTCATAAGTACGTTTGTATCTCTCTCTCTTGAGAAATATTAAGAGCGAACAAGTGCAAGTGATTGGCGATTTAATCCTGGATTTATGACAGGAAAAACTGCCTCAAAAAAATATTTTCGGGGGTTTCCTGCGTAATTTCTAGCTCTGAGAAATGTTTTAAAAAATTTCTTTGTGGTATTTATGGGTCAGTCACAGATAAGATAAGTTATAAAATTATATTATTACAACTTCCTTTTGTTTAAACAAAAAATAAGCAATGTTAAGGCGTAGAAAACGAAAGTGTTGTCCGATAACGAATGCAGGTTGAATAAATATCCGGTACACGCCCTTAGAATACTAAGTATCTTTGTCATATATACATATCTTGGTCATCTGAAATTCTCTAGCATTTAATAATCTTTCGATTAGTGGAGGATATCAAGGTCATTTTAATCAAATATTTAATTTAGCAAATGTTTGCCGCTTTTCTCCCCTGGAAAACGAACCACAAATCAGAGTGCAGTTCTAGGAATTGAATCACAAGGCTATTCCATAAATCAGTAATCAATAATCCGAATGCTCTGCTTGTGCGTAGTATTTCTGTGCATATATCTGCCATAGAACACAAATATATATCTCGCATAGAATATAGAAAACACACACACACAATATATACACTCATTTATCTTGTATCGCCTTTTAGAAGTCGTTGAATTCTGCACTTCCTCAGTAATTGAGTGAACTTAGGCGGCCCGTCTCCCCTCTTGCTTATCGTTATTTTTTGTTGTGTTCTGTGTGTGTGCGGGATGTGTGTGCGTCATGTGTCGTCATCTTGCAGATACAGAAATTTTATTTATTTGCTGCGTGGGCCTGCAGTTCAGTTTCAGTTTTGTTCTATGTGCAAAGTGGAGAAACAGAACCGAAACGAAAAACATAAAGCAGCAAGCGGGGGGAGGGGGAGAAGAAAGCCAAATGGAAATGCATTCCACCCACTTTTGCCCCGGGAAATTTTTGAGATTGACAGTAATAAGCCAAAAAGACTGCTTATATAGTGTCAGCAGCTGTTAAATACCGGAAAAGGGCCAGAGGAGAACTCAAAGGGAAACCAATTCAATCGGTTTGCACTCAGCGGAAAAACTTAGGACTGAGAAGGGGAAAATATCAAAGATTTAGAAGCGATAATACGAGATATTTTAGAACATGAACTTCGCTAACTAGAACTTAATTAAGGCAAAACATCCTTAACTTTAACTTGCTTGTGTTTAACCGAAGTTAAACTTGTAACTTTCCTAACTGGAAATCCCCTAATACGACGTTACCTTTCTTCAGGTTACTTATCTTGAGGTTACCTATCTCCTGGTTATCTTTATCCAGGTTATCTACCTTCGAATTATCTTTTTAAGGTTTACTTATCTCTAGGATAATCTGCAGGTTACTTTTCTACAGGCTACCTACTTCCATGTTACCTATCCTGAGGTTACTTATCTCCTGGTTACCAACCTCCAGGTTCTCAAGTTTTTGAAGGGTACTTATCTCCAGAATACCTAACTGCTGGTTTCTTATCTCCAGGCTAACCTATCTTCAGGTTACCTTTCTCCAGGCTGCCTATCTTGAGGTTAATTCTCTTGAGGTTACTTATTTTTAGGTTACTGATCTCCTGGTTACCTTCTTATAATTTACTTAACCTACCTAGCTTCAGGTTACCTTTCTCCAGGCTACTTATCTCCACGTTAACCTATTTTCAGGTTACCCTGGTTTTACCTTGAAGTTAGGTTACCTAATTTCAGGTCAACTATCTCTAGGCTAACCTATTTCCAGGTTATTTTCTATTGTGTTTAACCGAGGTCGAACTTGTAAATTTCCTAACTGGAAATCCCAAGGTTACCTATCTTGAGGTTATAGTTTACTTATCTCCAGGCTAACCTATCTTCAGGTTACTTTTCTCCAGGCTAACTTATCTTCAGGTTACCCTGGTTACTGTGATCCAGGTTACCTAACTTCAGGTTAGCTATCTCTACGCTAAACCTATTTTTAGGTTATTTTCTATTTAAAACAAGTCGTAAAAATTCGAATAAAAATATATTCAAGAGAGGCAGTTCAAGTAGTGATTAAATATCGAACCAATATCCAGAAACACTCCAAAATTTTTCCCAATGTAGAGAAAAACAAACAGGAGGTGGGAGACCTGAAATGTGTGCATGTTTTAGTGGAATGCGCCTACTTAAATTCCCATTTCGAATGGCTACTTAAACTACTTGGGACCTCTCGCCGAATGTTATGGCTGCGAGCTGCTAAAAATCCATCAAGTGCCACACAAATTGAATGCTCGTTCCACAAAGAAACCATAAACCACGCCAAGTGAGGCAAGGAGGCGGCAAAACGAAGACGAATGTGTGAATGCAATGAGAATGAAAATAAAACCGAAAACCGAAAGCCGAGGACAGCGCACCGGGAGGTGTATGTCTGGAAAAAGTCGGGAAAAATATGCATTCGATTTTGCCAATAATTCCACTAATGGGTAAACAATTTAATTTAAATATTTACAAGCACATGCAGAAATTGATTACTCAAAGGCGAGCACATACATCATAAATATAAACCAAAGGCTTCGTCTATATTGATTTTACTTCAGAGGAGAAGATACACTACTTAAAGAGCAGGCGGTGAATAATATTCTAAAATTAACACGATGATTAATAGCATAAACACAGGATACTTATAAGAGAAATATTGGGTTTTTATAGAAGTTAAACTCAGTTTAGTTTTTATATTTTAATCTCAGGAATTAGCTTTACTTTAAAGAGACAAACATTCATAATTAAAACCTCAAAAAATGTCCAGGTTAAAGGGATTTTAAAGTCATTTTTATATAAAAACTAGATGCACTTTTTGGTATTTGGGTGTATAAATTATTAGTTGCAGTCTCTTACATTCTATATTCATTCCTAGGATTAAATTCACTCTAGAAAAGAGGTTGTATAAAATAGGAACCCTACAATGCAAAAATACCAGTCTTTTAGGTATTTTTTCTGGGGTTTCCATCAATAAGTTGCTAAAAATTTTTGGAATACCAAATCATAAATATTTGTCATATTTTGCGGGAAAAGTAACCAGAAATACTGTAATTCGTCACTGTAATTTATGGTCTTATCGCCAGACAAGTGTTTGCTTAACTCTTGTAATCGCGGCGTTCGCCAATTGCCACGCCCCCGATGGAAATATCGAGAATGGCTATGGCTCTTTGCCTTCATTCTTGGCCCAGCTTATCTCTAAAACGAGCAGCGGGAAATGGAAAAAACAAAAGAAAAGAAAAGCCACATGAGGAATTCTGCTTCAGCCGGTCACGTAGACATATTTCCAGTCGAACGTGTCGGGTCGGTATCTATATCTTTCGGATGCAGATACGATTGAGCTAAGAGATGCATTCGTGTGTGGGAAAGTCCTTTTTCTTTCCAATTTTCCGGCCCATGTGACCAACATTGCGGCCATGTGCCGGCTTTGATTTTTCGGTCTTGAGTTTTTCCAGGAGACACAGATAGAGAGAGAGAGGTGGATCATAATTTATTTTTAATTGGCTTTGTTTGGTTATTTATGTGCTGTTGTTGGTTTTGGCACTTCCACCCAGGCGACGGCAGCTATTTCCGCTCTCGTCGTCCGCTGCCCCTATATATATTCGATCCGCTTCCCAAAATATCCCGTAAAGTTGTCGCCGGAAAATGTGAAAAACGTGAAACGGTGGTATCTCTCTTTTTTTGGAGAAGAAGATGAAAAGCGCCCAGAGTGGGTTCTATATATAGAGGAGCCTAGGTCTCGACATATAGACTAACTTTACACCGAGAAATGTATTTGTTTTATATTTTAAATGAGTAAAAAACGAGAAAGATATAAAGTAATTATATAAATAAGTTGCTAAAAGTCTTTGGAATACCCTTAATATTTTTAATGCGAAATTCTCCACTTTAGCTGATATTTTTGTCATAAAAAAGAAGCTTCCTACTAATTTTTGGCTCAGTGTATCAGGCATATAGATTCTTATAATAAATGGCAATATATATCTTAACGCCGGGGCTGACGAGTTCGAACTTCATAAACTTTTCAGCCATTTTGGCCGCCAAGTTGTTTGTTTTTCCTGCCTTTGGGTTCCTCCGGCTGATGGTTCTCATAAACTTGAAACCGATGGGGAGGAGATGGAAACGAGGGGAAAACGGAAGGGGGAAGGGAAAACTGTCTGTCAGACAAACAAGCAAATTAAAACTCACACGTAATTGAGACTTCCTCTTTAAGATGAGAGAAAGAGCGAGCAAAGAGCGAGAAACTGGAGCAATTGAAAGAAATTGCGCCCAGAGAAGAACGCAAACAGAGCGAGAAAAAGAGAAACGGGGAGAAAAATAAACTTAACTTAACTTACTTAACAATTTATATAGCTTAAAAAACATTTTAATTTAATGAGAACGAAAGAGAGGTGTTAAATAACATTTTTTGTAATGGGAAATCATATAAAGTTATGACTAAAATAACAGCTTTTTAACGCCACAAAAAAACTAGAATAAAACACAAAATTACAATTCGACGACACTGTTCGTGTGCCAGCAGAGGCTGGACAGGGAAATAAGGTGTGGGCATCACTGCTCTAAACTATTCAATTAATTATTTTAAGAATATTAATTTACCTAAAAAATATTAATTATATAAAAAATACAACATTTCATACAAATATGAGATTTTATTTTATAAATTTTTAGGAACTTAATAACTTTTATTTCTTTTTTTCTTTTATATGAAATATTTAAATACAAATTAAAATAAAAAATATTTAAAAAATATAACAACATTTCATACAAATATGAGATTTTATTTTATGAATTTTTAGAAATTAAAAAAGAAATTAAAAAAAAAAAATTAATATTTAAATCTATTTTTCTTTTAATGTATATATATTTTTTTTTTGTGCATTGAGGGAGAAATATAAAAATTAGAACAAGTGTAATAAAAACAGCAACGAAGAAGGCCAGAAATCTGGGCAAGAAAAGAAGAGACGACAACAAGTGCAAGAGAGGAGGGTCAAAGGGAGCCCAGAAGGGGCCACAAGAGCAGCTCTGGCAGCTGGCGCAGCTGCAGGCTAAAGACTTCGATTCAGGTTCGGATCCAAAGACATTGAACCCCCCCAACGAGGCCAGACAAAACAAGAAGCAGGTGGCCCGGCTTTGAGAGCGCGGCCTGCATTATAATGGCTCTTATTTTCCCACCTCCCCCACTTAAACCACCTTTTTTTGTTTTTTGTTTTGTTTCCTAACCTAATATGGCACTATGGAAATTACAAATTTGATTCACGACGAGACACAAAAAAAAAATACAAAAGAAATGTCACTAAAAAATATATAACATCTATGGGAGACTTTTGTTTAATAACAAAAAAACCAGACATAAAATATATAAAATATATAAGCAACTTAACTTTTCACCCTAGTTGAAGGTATTTAATTTTTAAACTTAATATTCTATTTATGGCGGAAAGCCAAGTCAAAGAGTCATTCGTTGGTGAGCTGGAGCACGTAGTCACCTCACCCTTGAAGGGCGAAAGAGGTGATTAACCATACAGAAAAATATATAATAAATAAGAAATAAGACAAAGCTTGAAGCTCGTAATTCGACACATTTGCCCTTGAGTTCTGATAAGCGATTATGCTGCAGAAATTGCAGAAAAGACCTGCGAATATAAAGAGAATATCGCCTACTCAATAAACAAATCAAAAAGTAACGAAGAAGTACACAGAAATATTTACGCCAAAGCTCAAGTATTGTTTATCTTAAAGCTATCAATTGATTGACTGAAAATCATGAGGAATTGTTTATGCTCCCAGGGACTTATTATTTATTCTACATCCCAGTAGTTACAGTATTTCACCAGCCGTTGCAATGCCAGACTTTGCAGCAACAGCTGATCGGGTTTTTAAAACAAACAAACTTCTTATCGGTAGAGTCGGAGAAAAAAAAAAGTATGATTCAAAAGTGAATCAGTCAAGTTGACGGGCCAAAATGCAAATTAGTTAAAGGCGTTGAGTGTCTACAAATGTAGAATATATTTATTTATTTTGCTATAAATGATTATATTATAAAATAAATAAATAATAAAAAACCATAAAGCTTTTTTATAAATAAATATATTCAACATTTGTAGATATTCAACGCCTTTTCCTGTTCGTGTGCCGGCAGAGGCTGGGAAGCTTGCTCAAGAACCTATGTCCCATGGCAGAGATAATAATTCTGAGGCTATGTTTTCCCCTTATATCTTTAACTCTATTCTAAATCTAGGACCTCTTCCTTAACCTTGGTTTATAAAATACATAAAATATATTTAGAGCAATAATATTAAAGTTAACATATTACTTTCCCTTCAAAGAATATTACTAAACCCTCCCTAAACTCCTAATTTCCTTATCAAATAGAATTATCTCAGAGATCACAGAGTTTAACTTGAGAGAAGCTCTGATTTCCGTTCACTTTATCCCAGAGATTCATTAATGCAATAAGAATGATCTCGAGCTCCAGCACCAGCTCCAGTCCCGACGTGTGATCAACAAGATCATCAGTGGACATCTCGTCATCATGGTGGCCACCACTTGAAGTTGCAACTATTTTCACTTAATTTAATGAGAAAATTGCACCCTCGGGTGACGACGATGGTTCGAGTTCGAGTTCCAGTTGGGGTTCTCCTGGATCGCTGGATGGCTGGAGCAATGAACGCGTTGCGGTCAAGTTGTCGTCTGATGTTGCTGCTGCTGCTACTGCTGCTGCTGCTGTGAGTGTTGCTACTTCTGCCATTGTTGTTGTCGCAGACACTGCGTTTAAAAATAAAACACCGAAGGGAGGCGCGCGAGGGATCCCGCGTGTATACAGACCGCAAGAAGAAATGTAAGTCAAGCGGCACAACCCCCCGGCAACAGCAACTGCAGCAACATCAGCAAGCAAAAAATTAAAGGCAAAGAAAAGAATGAAATAAAATAAGTAAAAGCGTCGTGTCTGGCGACTGGCAACTCCCAGTTTTTGTGCTCGAAAGATGTTTAATAGTCCATGGGCTCCATGCCAAAGCGAAGTGCTAAATAGCAAGATATTTTAGGCCTCAAGGGCCACACATTATTGGAGATTTCATTAAATTTAATTACATTTAATTTATCCTTAAAATGGGTTGTTTCTAAGCATTAATTATATTTTTAGCTTTTCCAAACCTTTTTTAAGCCTATTTTAAAATACTTAATAAGCATTTATCACTCTATCCTTGAAATGGTTTATTTTTAAGCATTAATTATATTTTTAACAATTTTAAACCTTTTTTTAACTCATTCTAAGATATTTAACAAATATTTCTTACTTTATCCTTGAAATGGGTTATTTCTAAGCATTAATTAAATTTTTAACCTTTTTTTTAAACCTTTTTTAAACCATTTTAAAATATTTAATTCTTTTGCCAAAAACAATGCAAATCCGGCACTTAGACCTCTAGGCTACACCCCATTAAAAATTTGTAACAAAAATTTCTCACCCTATCCTTGAAATGGGTTATTTCTAAGCATTAATTATATTTTTAACTTTTTTTTAAACCTTTTTTAAGCCCATATCAAAAATAATATATATTTTTTCAACCCATTTTAAAATATTTAACAAACATTTCTCCCTCTACCCCTTACAGCTGTCAAATGTCTGGGACTCCAAGTACCTCTTACCGAACAACATCAAGTCCATTGAGGTGTACCTCAAGCCCTACACGGAGTTTCGCTTGATGGAGACCTTCTTCCAGGGCAACCAGGTCAACTATTTTGGCATCAACGGTTCGGGGGACAACGACTTGGTGGAGATCACCCCGAATGCCTTTAGCCGCAACAAGGGGGGCTATCCCAACGTGGAGATACGCAAGGCGACGAAAGTGTTTCTTCAAGGGAATAGCTTTGCGGGTAAGAAGGATGATACCAGATGAGGGAGATGGCACAATTTTAATCTGAATTCCCAAACCTCAATAGGCAACGAGTACAAGCTGCTGTTCCAGGACATTGGCCAGCTGGTGGTGTTGCCCAATGCCTTTACCATGACGAATCTGGACTGCACTTTCCAGCAGATTCGTCTCATCAAGATCTATGAGAAGGCTTTCAGTCATGGCGGGGCCCAGAATCGCATAAATGTGAGTAAGAAGCGTGGAAATAGTTCGAAGATAATAATAATTTCGCCCTTTACAGCTGCGCTTTATAGTCTCAAATATGGAGGAGCTCGGCAGGTTCGACCTGTCCATGAGCAAGGTGACCTTCGAGCGCTGTAACATTGGCATCATAGGCAGGAACGCCTTCGATGTGACCAAGATCTCGGAGCTGGGCTTCTTTGGCTGCAATATAACCAAGATCATGTCCCATGCCTTGACCAACAAGCTCAACAGCGAGAATGTGTCCTTTGTGGACTCGAAGATAGGGTCCATTGAGGGCGAGGCCATCAGCCAGAGCGGCATCACCACCTTGACTTTGATAGGAAACACGTGAGTTTAAGCTTGGAGTTTTATGAGTAAAAATAGTCCTTAAATACCTCTTTTTCAGCATTGATAAAATCCAATCGGGCGCCATCCAGGTGACGGCGGTGGAAACCACCATAGCCAACAACACTTTGCCCCTTGTGGAGCCCAACTGGCTGAATGTCGTCCAGGCCTCGCATGTGGCCATCGAGAACAATCGCTTTGGCATCTTCTCGGGCTTCGAGGTGAAGAGCGACCCGAAGAGCTCCCTGAACTGCTCCTTTGCCAACAATCGGCTGGAGCAGCCGCAGCAGGGCAGCCTCAACTTTAGCCGCTGCGATGTCCATCGGAACAGCGTGGGCCGTGAGTGCTCCTGCAATGGCAAATCGTGGCTGCGCACCCTAACCGACCATGACCTGGACTCGGAGATCATTTGCCCGCTGAGAGCGGAGGAGCACAGCTGCTTCAATGCCACCTCCTCAGATCTGAGGCGATTCGAGCACGAGGCCTGCGGCGGCAATGAGACGCGCCACTGCTCCGAAGGCGAGTGGCTGACCCAGTCGGAGCGGGACAAGTTGAGTGGCACTGCCGGCCCTCTGAGCATCAAGGAGATATCCTGGATCGTGTTGGTTGTCGTGGGCATCGCTTGTATTTCGATTATAATTGTCAAAGTGAGCCGAGGCTGCGGCGGAGGCGGCGGCAGTGGCCAGGCCAGGATGAGCAAGTGCACCTTTTCGGAGGACAGCAAGCGGTTGTTGATCCTCTCGGCGGACAAGCTCAGCGAGAACGATCAGACGCGCAAGGCCATCAACAAGCTGATCAAGGGATCCTTCACCAAGGACGAGTGCCTGACCCGCATCTGCGAAATCGTCCAGCACATACCGCACAAGTCGTCGTCCATCAAGGATCTGCTCTCCAGCCACCTGACCGAGTGTCACGAGAGTGGCACGCCCATGTCATCGGCCAGTGGAGTCGGCGGCGTCGGCGACGACTATGGCATGTCGGCCATCGGCATTGGTCCGGCGCCCAGCGCTCCCAGTGCCTACGAGTGCGACAACCTGGATCCCATCTACCAGGAGCTGGACCAGGAGCCGGACCAGCAGCAGCGCCCGCTCATACCCAGCGAGTACGCCGAGCCGCCGCCGCTCGACGAGGTCATGTACTCGGAGCCGTTCAATGCCACCAGTAAGTACGGTTTCGGTTTGGGTTTCGGTCTCGGTCTCGATCCCCGTTCCCCCCGTTCCGTTTACGACTGCAACCGAAACGATAATCGTCGAGAGACGCCGTCGGGCCACTACTGCGCTCCGTCCTCGACTTAGTTAGTTTCCCTCCCGCCCCCTGGATCTTTGGGTTATACCTTGTTACTAATATTATAATTTGTACATAAACCCTTCTTTATAAGCACCTCCCACATATATGTTATGTATATTATCCAGCACCTAGTAAGCTTCTAGGCATAGATGATATTGTATTTATCATAGTTTTAACACCGCAAAACCAAAATATCGAAAACTACAATGGAACTCTATGGAATCTGAAGAGAATGCTCGAATAGAAGCAATTTTTCGAGACTGATCCGATGATTCCCGCGTTTCTCACACCTGGCAACCACATAAAACTCCACTCGCCACTCGCTGGACGAGAGATCTACATGTGATCCACATCTAAAGGAGCCCACTCGCCATAAGTTTGGGAAACGAGAGCGATCTACATGTGATCCACATTAAAAGGAGTCCACTCGCTATACATTTAGACAACGAGAGAGATCTACATGGCATCCATATAAAACAGAGTCCACTTGCTATACATTTGGACAACGAGAGAGATCTACATGGCATCCACACAACGCACTGCAATTGTTTCCACACTGTAGACTACACACACATGCATGTTCTAGCACACACACACAAAAAAAAAAAAAAACGCGCGTATGCTGGCAGAGGCTGGGATCCAGAAAAGCAAAATAACACACAATCCACAAATGCAAAAAGCATTAACCCAGAAAGGTACCAACAAAAACAAGTAGTTGTCCCACTCTAATACATAAATGGTGATGGATTCCTCTCTTCTCTCCCTCTCTCTCTTTCTCTTCGTCTCTATATATATTTATCTCACTTTTTGTACTTCGTATGTAACTGTACCTGGTTTAGTCGTGCCTGTAACTGTACCTCTTTATGTCTTTCCTTAAGCCCACTCTGGTATTCACTTTCGAGAAAGAAAACTTGAGGGAAAACTCTTGGGGTTTGAAAATCATTAAGGAAGATGCTGAAAAGTAGGCAAGGAAATATTTTGTAGACGAAATTCATTGTCAAATTGTCGTATTAATTATTAAATTAATTTAATCTTGACTTGAAATCAATTTAAAGTTATTCTAGGAAAATATAATCATACATACAAGAAAGAAAACATTTTTTTGTTAATAAAACAAATTTATATTTTAAATAAATAAAAAAATATATAAAAAAAGAAGAAATAAATATTAAAAAATAAAATCAAAGTAAATAAAAATATATTGAGGATATTTTTGTACAACATACTTTCAGGAACTGAAAAAATATTAGAAAAATTAAGAAAACTCTCCAGCTCAAACCATTTTCTTTAATTTGAAGTCAATTTGAAGTCAATTTGAAGTTTAATTGAAGTCTTTAATTTGAAGTCTTTTAATTAAATGGAAAATAAAAATAGTTAATCAATAAAATATTCTATAAAATGTATGTAATCTGTTAGGAAAATCAGGAAAGCTCTCAAGCTCACAAAATATTCTTTAATTTGAATTCAATGGAAAATAAAAAAAGTTTATAAATTAAATATTCTATAAAATTTATATAAGCTTTTAAGGATCAAGACTTGAAGGGTTTTTTTAGGATTAAACTTGTATTCCAAAGTTACATATTTTTTCCCAAGTAAAAATCTTATTTTATTTCGAAAGTGAATACAGACCGGGTCCATTATATCTATATCTATATCTGTTTTAGTTAGTACTTTATATAATCTAACCCAAACAACCTTAATAACCAACGAAAACTTGCGTATTTTTTGCAGATGCTAACGACATGCCACCGGCCTATCAGTATGCCACGCCCATGCGCCACCCAAGACCTCAGCCGGGACCTTCGTCGTCGACAACGGCCTGCTATGCCAGTCCAGTTTGGCGCTCCACGCCCAGTGCCATTCCCACCAGTCGACCGCCCTCGGGAGCCGGAGCGGGAGCGGGAGCGGGAGAGGGAGCGGCGTCGGCGCCGGCGCCGCGTCATGTACGAGACCTGAGGCAGGATTTGGAGGCGATGCCGCAGTTCCATCCCAATCAGCTGACCTCGGCGCGAAACCAAAGACAGCTGCAGCACAACTTTCCGCAGCCACAGCCACAGGCTCAGGCACAGGCACCGGCACAGCCTCAGCCACTGCCTCATCCTCAGCCGCCGCCGTACAGTCAGCCGGGCCCGCGACGTCATCGGAGCAGGCAGCACAGCTTCGAGTGCCTGGACGGAGCCGCCAGCCTGGCGGCCATGGAGCACATGGACTCCGGTTCGGATCACTCGGGCGGCAGCGATGTGACCGTCCAAATTGCCGATGTGATCGCTTATGCGGACGCCTGAGAGTATGCAGCGAATATATAGAAGCGAAATATATATCCGCCACCTGTCACAGCTGCCACACAAAACACGAGAAGAGCGAAAAGCGAAAAGCGAACAGCGAAGAAATATTGAGAAATGTAAACACAGCAACCTGCCAGCCAGCGAGCAGCGCGCGAGAAAATGGGGAAAAGTAAACGAAAACCACTTTGTGATATTGAAACAGTTTCTCCGGAGGGAGATAGGTGGAGCGGCGCCAATCGAACTACGAACTAAGCTAGGTTAAGACAAATAATTTAAATAAATCAGTCCCAGCAGACTAAGACACACACTCAGGGTCTCATTTATTGGGGGAATATCGATTTATCGATTTTAAATCGATTTTTTTTCACATAAAAATATCGAAAATCTTGCTTATTTGACAGTTTTCGGGAATGGGGTGAAATGGAATCAATTTATACGGAGAATATATGTGGTAATTTATTACTCGCATTGATTAGGAAGTGGTTGAGATAAAAAATATCGATTTATCGATTTTAAATCGATTTTTTCATATAAAAATATAGAAAATGTTGGTTATTTGGCAGTTTTCGGGACTGGGGTGAAATGGAATCAATTTATACGGAGCATATATGTGAAAATACATTTCTTCCATTTATTAAGAAGTGGTTGAGATGAAAAATATCGATTTATCGATTTTAAATCGATTTTTTTATACACAAATATGGAAAACTTGGATTCTTTGTTAGCTAAAGGAGTGGGTTGAAAGAGCCTCTAGTTATTTGAAATAAACTAGTTAAGATAACATGGCTCAATGTACAAATTTATTATTCTCATTTATTGGGGAGTGGTTGAGATGGAAAAATATCGTTTTATCGATTTTTCAATACCCAAATATCGAAAATGTGGCTTATTTTGCAGTTCCATTCATATCAGAGAGCAGAAAAGCAGGAAAAATATCGATTTATTAATTATAAACCTATTTTTTCATATAAAAATATCGAAATTGTTGATTTTTTGCCAGCTTTGGGGAGCGAAGTGAAAGAGCTAAAGAGGTTTTTGGAATATTATAGTTGAATAAGTTATAGTTATTATAAAAACGGTTAAAAACTCAAATTACAAAAAAAATGGTGTCTGTGGAGATTCGAGTTTGGAGCCCCAGAAAATACTCCATATATTGATTCAGGCATACTTTGAAACACTTTAAACCTTAATATTTGCTTTCCTATCCTTGAAACCAATCGTAGCTATTCTCCTGACTCATCCCACCCCTTTGGATCTCATTTTTCCAACGGATCAGCCATATCGAATGTCCAATTTCTCAGTTATCGCCGGCCTGCAACACAATACGCTGGCGTGTGAGACATAAATATTAATCACGTTGGCTTACACAGCTGTTTTGCTATAGCCTGCCATAAGCAGAAACAAAAGGAAAAACAAAAAACAACGAAATAAAAATTAAAATTAAAATCCAAAGACAAAAGTCAGGGCGAAGCGAAAAAGCTTGCAACGGCGGCGGGTGTGCTGAAATTGCATTTTGAAATGTTGAATAACTTGATTTGCAAGCGCGATCACAGAACCGATATGTGAATTAAATGTTGTTGCTGCTGCCGCTGCTGCGCTATGCAAATGCGTTCTAAAAGCCTTTTCGAGTTATTAATGGGCATATATGGTCAGTAAGTCGTCAGCCCGATCAGTTAGCTCATAGGTCTTGGATCGCAAGTCTCAACGGCTCAACTTTGAACAGGAAAATCCTTTTAAACTAGCCAAACTTAATTTGGTTTTTTTTTTTTTTTTTATTATAATTTTTTGTCTATTTAGTTTTACTTGATAATTTTTTTTTTTTTACGAAAATTCTTTGAATGGGAATCAAAAGTATCAATCTGCTTGACTCCTTATCGCTTTTTAAAAAGGTAAATGGCTGGCTGATCTCTGATCTACTAAATATGTTTAATTAGTTACTCAATTATTTTAGAGATAGGAAAATTAAAAAAAAAAAAAAAGAGAAGCCTTAATCGAATTCTGGTAACTAAATTTAATAATAGTTTTGAGCCAGGAAAATTAGAAAGGCTGAATATTCAAGAATTTGTTAAAGCAAATCGAATGAATCTGAAGTTCTTGAAAAATTACGATTTTTTTCAAAAAAGCATGCTTTCTATTTTGCGGCACCCTAAAAATATGTCAAGTTTACATAAAAGCATGCTTTTTGTTTTGTGGCGCCCAATTTAATCAAAAAACCCTTTTCATTTTGCTAGAAAACTATGCAAAATTACAAATGAAAATCCTATAAAATTTCAACTAAATATTAAGTTCAAAGGCTAACATTTGTTGTATTTTTTTAAACATATTTAAAAGAGGCTCCCGCCCGGACTTGTACATATTTACACACAGCCTAGGCCGGCGATCAGCTTGGGCACTTAACAAGCTCCTCCGCTAAGTGCTCCATGTTTGCCTTTGCCCCGGAGTAAATTTGATTTGATTTGTGGCGGTCTTTCTCTTCATTTCTCTATTTTTTCAGATATTTGTCTCCCTTTATCCCCAGTTTTTGCGGGGGCTTGGCGCGTAGCGGCAAGTGTCAATTAAGCGCGTCGCAAGCAATCAAAGAATCAGATTCAGCTACATATTCCTATTCCTAGCCATAGCTCCAACTTCAACTTTAACTTCAACTTGGGATACAGTAAATAATACCAAAAGATAAAGACACAGAGCGAAAAATGTTTTTAAACAAGAGAGATGCTCAAACTTGGAATAAATGGTATTTTAATAAAAAAAAATATAATTAAATTGTTAAGAAATTTATAAATTTTAAAAAATACATTTTATTCTAAACAAATCTTTTAAATTTAATTATGATCAGCCTTTTGAAAATCTCTGAATAAATATTTAATATAAAAGGTTTTAATATTTAAGCCCTTTAATATTTAAAAAATTTATAAAAAGCTCTTTTATGTTTTAATAATGGGAAGAAAAGGCTAATAATGACTAGTGAATTTTTTTTTTATATTTAATCCCTTCAATATTAAAAAAATATTCAAAGAAAAAGCTAATAATGACTAGTTAATATATTTTTTTTTTAATATTTAAACCCTTCAATATTTAAAATATATTTTTTTCTGTGCATCAAATAAACGCAAAAAATTTCTCGCCTTCTTCTTTGGTTTTTTTTTTGAGCTTGTGATCATTTGCAGCCAAACTGGCGCTCATTTAACGAGAGAGAGCGGACAGCGGCAGTGAGAGAGAACTGAGACGAAAGAGAGAGCTTGACAGTGATGCCAGTTCTACCAGAGATTAAACGAAAGAAAGCTAAAAAAAAGCTAAATCAATTTCGTACACGACCCGTGGTGTGCAAATAACATCGTTACTTAATACCATTTTATATTTATTATTTAAGGTATATTTAATTAATTAATTATTATTATTATTACTATTTTTGGTTAATCCATGTAAAGTGGTTTTAACAAGACAAAATTATATTATTGCTGCTAAATATGTTAATAACCAACAAATTAAAATTAAAATATATAATATATACATATTTTATATTATAAATATAATTATAAATATACAAAAAATCAACAATCATTAAAATAAATAATTTGTAACTTAACCAATATCAAAGTGATGTCAACGCTATTTATAATTTCTAGCGGGAAAAAAGCCAAACGCTCAGCCTTGGCTGGCGCTCGGCCGAGCGTGTGCTCTCGCGGGGAGATCTGTGGAGCCGGAGAACGGCGAGTGGGGAGTGGAGATTGGCGGTTTGCGTTTTGCGCTTAACGTTTAGCGTTTGGCGGTTTGGCGCTCAGTTTGTCATTCGCACGCGCTTACGCCGGTCGGCCGGAGCAACAACAACGACGACGACGACGAAGGCGCTGAAGAACAACTCTGACCGCTGACCGCTGACCGGAGACCAAGCGCTCGCGTGTTCTTTAATTCGGTGCGCTGATTTCACTGCTAATAATAATATTAAATGCGAGGAATATTAACTACTAAAGTTTCCTTCAAAAACAAACTTTTTTTCTATGTGAATTCTCCATGTGTGTAAATCTGGGTGTGCGTGTGTGCCTGTGTGTATATTGCATTTTTGTGGCCCTGCCTGACCATAAAGTTCAAAGTAATAAAAAAGAACAAATCTGCGGAGAGTAGGAAAAAAATTGTTGTTTGCGTTGCAAGAAAAGAACTCAAACAAACAGAGAAGATTTGCGAAGATTTGCTTCTCTCTTTCTGCCTCTCCTTCTCCGGCTTCTTCCTAATCATGGTGATCATGATCCCACGCATCAAAAGAAAACTATAAAAAAATCCAAATCCAAAATCCCCAATAACCAGAATATTTCCCCCTTTGACATCCCTCTTGATTGCTTTTTATTTTGTTTCCTCGGGGAAATTAGCAGTGTATATTTATGCACATACGCCCCCTTGTTAAAAAAATATTAGACACAAAATTGGCAGAGACACCTTGCCATATATCCATATCCATTATCGTCACACCGTCGCCGTCGTCATCGCAACCCGGCGATATTTCGATATTTCAAGGTTAAGCGGCGGCGGAGGAAAGCAAACGTGAAATAAAAATCTGTTTTTAGTTTGCTGTTAATGAAATATTTAGTAACAAGCAACAAAAATAAAGTCTCTGGACTCAGAGCCAATGTCAATGTTACGGGAATTTGATCGAAAAATGTGCCAAGTGATTGGAAAACAGAGGCAGTACAGTCTGACATCGATAAATAGAAAGTAACTGAAAGACATCTCAAAGTTAAAAAAAACCTTCGAAAAGATCCTGAGATAAATAGCTTATCATTTAGCTGCTAGTGAGAGCTGGCAAAACATCGATACTAATCGATTTAAAATCGATTTTTTTATGCATAAACATCGACAATTTCGATTTATATCAAGCAATTCTTTCTCCAGGATTTCTATTAAATTAAATACCTGTAAGAAAAATAGCTACCAACTAAAGCTGGCAAAACATCAAAATTAATCGATTTAAAATCGATTTTTTTATACATAAACATAAAGCCTTTCTTTCCCAAGGATTTTTATAAAATTAAATCCCTAAAACTTTAAAAAAGATTGTATGACAAATAGCTACCAATTAAAGCTGGCAAAACATCAATATTAATCGATTTAAAATCGATTTATTTAACATTGAAGAAACCCAATAAATACTTTTATATTGGCCCTGCAATTCTTTCTCAAAGATTTCTTGGTATTTAATCCCTAAAACTTTCAAAAAGATTGTAAGAGAAATAACTTTAAATTCAAAAAACATCAAAATAAATTGATTTAAAATCGATTTTTGTATAAAAATATATCGACAATTTCGATTATTTTCCAGCTTTTCTTATATAAAATATCTTTAAACATGATCTACATATTTCCGATTTCTTAAGTTCAATTTAGGCAACTTCCACTGTGATCAGTGGGTCAAAGTCAATGTTATAAGAAGTTCTTCGAAAATTGTGCCAAGTGTATTGGAAGAAAAAAAAATCAAGTGCACGAATTTCAAGTAGTAGAAAGCAAAGAGCAGAAGCTACAAACAAAAAAAAAACCAAAACACAGGCTAAAAACATTAACCCCATCAAGTGCCCTCGGCGTTCTTTAGTGCTACTCTTTCGCGTTTTCAGTTGGTTTAGACCTTTGGCTAAATGAGCTTTTGCAGCCGATACGCTTTTAACAACCAAAAAGGGATAAAAAATAACATTTTCCAAAGAGCTTGGGAAAGAAAGTCGTTGACAATTTTGCAATAGATAAGATTTTGCTAAATTGCAAAGGAAAGCTTGTAGCTACTTGTTAATGGCAGGCATATAAACAATAAAACAAACTTTAAGGCGCCATTAAGATACAGTATCTGCTTTCTCTAAGAACAATAATTAGTACATAAATCTTTAAGATTTATTATCTAGAATAGAAACTTTAAGAAACTCTTTATAGAAAGGAGTAATAAATTTACGATCTATTTTCTTAACCATTATTTATGACATAAACATATTTCATCAATAAAAAACAATACCCAGCTTGGCACACCTTTTTTGCTTGATTTTTATTTTTAGCCTAAATTTACGACCAACTTTCAACTGTTTTCCAGTGACTTAGTCATTCCAATTTCCAGTAAATGTAATTCGACCTTAGAAACGCCATGGAGTAATAATAATAATAAACCATTGGCCAACTCTATGTACACATTATGTGTCATCCTGCGGGAAACAGAGGCGAAATGGTGTTGACTTTTCAGGGCGACTCACATTCGCCATCTTATCGAAACCGAGATATAGCCGGGTGATAAGATAAGGGTATTCGGAAAATCGGCAGAATGCAACGGAAATCGCGGCAGTCTGTGCAATGAAGCCTTTCGATTCGCTTCAATCGGTTGCGCTTCAAGCTTAAGTTCAATTGTTACGAGTCCATGAAACATTAGTTATTACTAAAGCAATATTAATAAGCAATAATGAGCTATAATAAGCTATATAATAATAAGAAATATTTATAGTAACAGCCGAGGCGTTTTAAAAAATGGCACAAGTGGTTCTTAACGAGTTAATATTAAAGAGGTGATTCTAACGAGATAATATTAACGAGATGATTCTAACGAGATAATACTAACGAGATGATTTTAACGAGATTTAATTAAAGAGATGTTTTTAGCGAGATAATGTTAAAAAGATGATTTTAAAGAAATAATATTAAGAAGATGATTTATTCGAGAGAATATTAACGAGATTATATTAAAGAGATGTTTCTAGCGAGATAATATTAACGGGATGATAAACAAGAAATTATTAACGAGACGATTCTAACGAGATGATATTAACGAGATGATCTTAAAGGGATTATGTTATGTTTTTAAGGAGATTATATTAAAGAGGTGACTTAAACAAGATTATTTTAATGAAATGATTTTTAAGATATAATATTCCCGAGAAGATTTTAACGAGATTATATTAAATTAATGATTTCAGCGAGATAATCTTAACGAGATGATTTAAACGAGATAATTTTACAGGTTTATGTGATTTTAAGCAAGCATTTAATGATATTATTCAAATTATAAATATATATATGTATATGCCCTTTAAGAGTTCTCTACTAAATTTGAAGAGAAAATATTTTTTTTGCATACTTTTAGGCACTTTCAGAAAATATTTTACAACACTTTTAAAGTTAATCTTTAAAGTTAAGTATCTATAAAGATTTTTTCTTTACAAAAACAGAAGTCTTTAATGATCATTTGATCTTTTTATCTATATCTTAATTGCACGGAGTTCACGGGGTCTTTTAAAGAGAGTTTTCCGGCTCGAATTCCGCAACTTGACAGGAAATGCAATTGCGCTTTAATTCAATTTCCTAAGCGCAAGTCCACTCAATGAACGCCACTTGATGTGGAGAGCGGACAGATTTATAAATAAAAAAAAGCTAACCGAAAAGGGTTGACCAATCATCGTCTGCGTTACATCCGGAATTTTTGAGGCCCCGACCAATTGTTGTTCTTTATACCTTTGACAACAACTTATCAGAATGAAAATGCATTATCTAAATAGCTCAGAATTGTCTAATACACCTTGTCTATGACATTATGACCGGATCAAAGTCAAGAGTTAAAGGCTCAGGCCCTATCTTTATAGTTTTTAAAGTAACTACAACAAAATACCATTCGCCATTATTACTTCCTTATAATTATTTTTACTTTTATTTTTATAAATTACCAATTTGGTGAAATTGTGAAAATAAATGCCATAAACGTAGAAGTCGTCATATGATGGCAAACTTGGCGACGAAACTCTGGAATTTTTCGAATTTCTCGACTCGTGCGCAAATATTTGAACAGTCGCCACTCAAGATGAGCGCTGACTAAATTTTCTCTCTCTCGTAAATTGAGTTCTATAAACAAATAAAAATGGAAATGGCCATAAACAAATAACAAAGCATAATTGCTCATGTTCAGGCGGCTACCAGACCCAGTCCCAGTCCCAGTACCCAGTCTCAAGTCCCAGTTCGACTTCCAAGTTCCCCTTCCCAGTGTGTGTTTGCCGAACGCGACCTCCGAATTCAATTAACAGTTTTTCGTGATTGGAGGAGAAAACCGGCAAAGTGAAGTGAAGATCACCATAGGGAGAGGGTGTTGTGATTCAATTAGAGCCTCGTTCCGAGACGACTCTGTGTCTCAGCTATCGTTGTTGGGCAATAACGTCAACTCTAGCTGATTATGATCGACACCGACGTAATTTTTCGCCTCAAAATCGGTAATCGATCAAATTTTAAGACGCACGGAATTTGAGAACTCAATTTTTCTATATTTTACAAGTTAGAACTATAAAGACACTTAAGTTACTTTTTTCCACTCGCTACTTTACAATACTCGTTGTTTTAGAACACTCGCTATAATCGATAACCATCACAAGAAGGGCTGTCGGTCAATCGTTTCCAAACCATTTTTCATTAAATTTCAAATGAAAAGAACAAGAAAAAAAAAACAAAATGTACACAACTCCTAACTAATAATAAAAACCTTTAATATAAACTATAAACTTACATGTAATCCCTGGACAGTCGTATAAAACCGATAACCACAGCCGATATGCTTTACCATTTTGCATCAAAATCCAACCCGAAACCGCAATAACCGATATTAGTATCCTTTTCTATTCCTGGCTTCAGTTGATAAATGTTATAAGGAAAAATTAGCATGGTTTCTGCTTCGTATTGAGAATATTATAGGAAAAAAAGAATTCATAGGAACAACACGCTCGACGACAAACGAGGATGTCTTTAAGGGGCCCGCCAGTAAAGTCACTGGTACACGGCAACTCGGAAACTGAACTTTATATGCGATCTTATCACTATTTTTTTGCAATCAAAAAGCTTTTTAACCTTGGTTTTATATGCATGAAGTTTACTGTTAACCTAGACCAAGATGACAGTTGTACTTTAATTTTGTTTGCAAATATTTGAAATAATTAGAATTTGAGATAAGATAAATCCAAACACTTTTCTTACTTTGTTCTTGTAAACAAATAAATGAGTGAGAAATCTAAGAGCGACCTTAAATGTAAAAAAGAAATATAAGATGGGAATTCTATTTATTTTAATGTTAGTAATGCGATTTTTGAATTAATGTAAAAAAATAAATATTTAAAAACATAAATTCCCATAAAAGAAACAAATATTTATCTGTCCGTCTGTCTGTCTATCAGTTTCTACGCAAACAAGTCTCTCAATATATTTATATACTTTGCACAGAAAATCAATGATATAGCTTCTAAATAGGCTTTTTTTAATAATTAAAAAAAAACTTGATCTGCGTACCCTCTAAAGAATATTACTACAAAACCTGGTAGCTGTAGCTCTTATAGTCTCCAAGATCTAGGTGTTTATACGGACAAACGGACAACGGACAAACGGACAAGACTAAATCTCATTTTCCTAATATGCAGATCCCTAAGTTATACAACACACGCACCCCATAGTAATACCCTATAGAGAAAGCTCTCTATTTTATCTGCCATAAATTGTGGATGTTTAGGGTGGACCCAAAAGCACGCACCATATACACCAAACACACATACCTATGATTGTATAGCAAAAATATGACTATACTATGACACACATTAACGCAAACACAACACGAATGTAACTCTGTGTGTATTCCGCAGATAAGAAACACCTTCAAAGATAAGGCGCTAGAGAACTTATCAGCAGCGGACTTATCAGCATTTACGGGCCGATCGTACAGCTCATCGGAACGCACGGCGGAGAGTGCTCCGGAGACTCCGGAAAATGAACAAAGAGTGAATAGAGCCGGAGAATAGAGGCACGTTAATATGAGCGAATAACCATGCGAAATATCAGAAATCTCAAGGATCCCACGGCGTGGATATGGACGCTCCTCGTGCTCCTTCTGCCCAGCTCCTTCGCGGAGCTAACGAAGGTCAGCTGCAACTCCGGTGGCGGCACCACCATTACCTGCGACTGCAACAACTATGACCAGGTGAATCATCTCTTAGAACAGAATCAATGATAAATATAAAGTAATATAATCTAAAACAAACGAAAACCAAGAAAACATCCACAAAGAAGTTTAATTTAAATTATAAACAGTTGACGTAAGGCCGTGACTATTTTGAGCATAAAAAACTATCAACAATTCTGTGTATAAACACGATTTAATGACTCAACCTTCAGCCAAAAGTTGGCCTATTCAGCCTATTTTTTAAGAACTTTTATACTTTTTATGAGTGCACTGTAGAAAATACAGTGGAAAAGTGTATTTAAAGTAAGAAAAACCTTTGCCGAGGTGGGCTTTTATTCAAAAAGTGTGAAGAGATAAGTTTCAAGTGTTAAATTGCTTAAAAAGTATATATTTGTTTAAAATTCAATATTAAAAATTATATTCCAAAGAGTTTTTGTATTTTTTCTTGATGTAACTTGCTTTCCTTATTATTTCTAACTAGTTTCTTTCTTACTTCTTACTTCTTTAATTATTTTTTTTTCTTATTTCTTACTCAAACACATTTATTCTTTAATATTAAATATTAAAAAGCATATTTCTGAAGAGTTTTTATACATTTTCTTGAAAAAACTTACTTATTTAAATATTTCTTACATATTTCTCACTCTTATCTTGCCTCTTTAATTATTTCTCACTATTTTCTTAATAATTTTTTTCTTATTTAATTTTTGTTTCCCTATTTCCTTCACATTTCTCACTAATTTCTTTCATATTCCCCTTTTTTTCCAGCCCATGGTCATGCCATTCCTGCACGGCGATGTCTTTCTGGTGGAGATTCGCAACTGTCGCGATCTCGTGGTGGAGGCCAACTGCCTGGGCGACACCATGGGCCTGCGCAAGGTGACCTTCGCCCGAGTGGGCCAGCTGGTGCTCCGCCAGTCGGCGCTCAGTGTGCCGCGCTATGCCAGCAACAAGGCGCTGATCGTGGAGTTCGAGCAGACGAACCTCAAGCTGATCGAGTCGCATGCCATCACCGGGAACATCGAAGAGATCTCATTCGTGGGCGGGCGGATAGATGAGATGAAGCCCTTTGGGTTCACGACGACCAAGAACAGTGCCATATTGCTCAAAATGGACGGGGTGACCATCGGGCATATTGAGAGTCAGGTGAGATTAGAGAAGAGGGAGAGCTTAGAGCTAGTGTTGGGTTGCTCATGAGTGAGTGAACAAAAAAGAGTTGTTTACTAAACTGAGTGAGATAACATGTTCCTTTCTATTTGTTCTTTTTTGTTCACTTGCTCTTTTTTGTTCACTTGTTCATTTTTGCACAGTTGCTCCTTTTTGCTCATTGTTTAGTTTTGCTCTCTTGCTCACTATTGTTCAGTTGTTCAATTTTATTCTTTTTTGTTCACTTGCTCATTTTTAATCACTTGCTCATTGTTACTCACTTGTTTAGTTTTGCTCTCTTACTCATTATTGCTGTTGTTCATTTTTGTTCATGGTATTTTTTGTTTTATGGTATTTTTGTTTTGCTAAAGAGGCAATGAACAGTGAACAAGTGAGCAAAATGAGTAAGTTGACTCTTTTGAAAAAAAAGAACAAGTGAACATGTTCACCCAAATGAGCTGTATTTACTCAACACAACTTGGAGCTTTTCTAATTTATTTTTTTCCCCTTTCAGGCCTTCAAGAAGTTCGCCGTGGAACAGATGACCATTGCCAACTGCCAGTTTCTGGCGGACTTGCCCACCCGGGCCTTCTACGAGCTGGAAGTGCTCAACGAGCTGAGCCTCAGAGGCAATCACTTCCAGGAGGTGCACTCCCATGCCTTCTCCTTCAAGCGTAAGTGCTTCACCTGCTCTGGGATTAATTAATTAATTAATTAATAAATATTTCTCCCTTGTTTAGTGGTCTCCAAGCTGAGCCTCAGCGAGAACCACTTCGTCTCCGTGGACGGCGAGTGGCTGGAGGCCCAAATTCGGGATGCAGTCACCCTGAGGGGCAACGATTTCGGGGCCACCAGCGAGATAGCCTTCCGCAGCCTCGCCGTGCATCGCTCGTATCAGCTAAGCGAGCGCCTGGAGCTGCGCTTCCACAACAACAGCCTGCGCAGCTCCCG
Source organism: Drosophila triauraria (assembly GCA_014170255.2). Taxonomy (NCBI): domain Eukaryota; kingdom Metazoa; phylum Arthropoda; class Insecta; order Diptera; family Drosophilidae; genus Drosophila; species Drosophila triauraria. Next base: position 827,758 of record CM024333.1, on the reverse strand, counting down.
CCCAGGCTCGGATCCCAAGGCGGATGACGGGGTAACCCAGCCCCAGCCCCTGCGCTTCGATGAGCGCTTTGCCCTGAGCATCCGTGAGCTGCGCTATGCGAATCCCTGGAGCTGCGAGCAGCTGGACAGGAGCGTAGAGCCTCCCTTGCCCAAGTCGGAGTTCTTTCGCCTTCACAGCGATCAGTTAATGTTCCAGCCGGTGGGGACGGGAGAGCGGCTAGGCCAGCAGGTAGCTCCACCTTTGGTGCCACTGCGCCTGCTAATCACCGAGCAGTGTCGCCAGCAGAGCTACACGGCCTACATAGTGGCGGGCAGCGTGCTCCTCGGCCTGCTGCTGCTCCTCCTTATCCTGCTGCTGTGGTGGCGCGTGGTTCAGAGACGGCGACGCCGCAAGCTGGACGTAGTGCAGCCGGAGCCGCGCACGTACAAAGAGACTCAGATCGTATACCAAATCGAGAATGCTGGCCTGCTCAAGACTGATTTATAGAAGACGACGAGACACACCAGAGAAGCTGAGAGAAGCTAGAGAGGAGCTGGAGGAGCTCGTTGACCATGAAACCACCAATGCGTGACCTTTCGCTAAACCAAAACCATAGCCTACATAGCCGTTAGTCTTTAGAATCTATTGTATCCTAGCCTTAAGTATGTAAAAATGTAAGAATGTCCTTGTAAATACAGAAATATCCAAGGGATAAAAAAACAAGAGTTTAACCTTTCTTTCCTTTTAAAAATATACCCAAGCAGCTTTACGAGTTTAGTACAAATTTAATACTTCTTAATATCAAATAAATACTAAATAGTATAGTTTTTATACTCTTTTGAGTATTATCTTTATCGAAAATTCGATTACATATCGCGTTAGCTGGAATTTAGTGCTTTTCTGTTTGTCGCGTTAGTGATTTTTCTCAAAGTTAGTATATTTTCTATACTCTCGTAGTATCAAATTAATAAGCATCTTATTAAGTCATTTTTAATACTCAAGAGTATAGAATTCAAGCAACAATAGTATAGTTTCTATACTGATTTGTTTTTGTGTATAAATGAAGGAAAGCACACTCACCCGATGGGCAAATAGGACTCCAAAGCCTGATGCACTGTCAACTGGGGCTCGGACAGGGCGAAACCCTTCGAGAGCAAAGCATGATGGGCACTTATAGTCTCCTCTATGCCGCTAGTATCCTCCACGTCCTTGTCGTCTGGAAAAAGAAGGGGGTTTAAGGGTTTTAATATATAAAAAAGGCAAAAGTATCACTTAAAAAAAAAAAAAAAAAATAAAAAAAAAAAGGAAAAAAAATTTAAGACAAAAATTTTTTTTTTATAAAAAATAATCACCTGGCAGATTAAGCTCCTTCTTCATGAGATTGGCACTGCACATGCCGCCCAGGTAGGCCAGCTCCTGCTCCAAGCGTATCAGGCACGAGTTGCTGGCATTGATCTGAGCGAGAGAGAGAGAGAGAGGGAGACCTTACACAGATTAGAAAGAGAAGCACATAGCAGGGAGAGCAACCACTCACCGATGTGGGATTGTCGTAGCCCACCACCAGGCACTTGAAGCCATAGCGGTTATTGTGCGGATCCTGGGCATACAGGGAGGCCGTCTCCAAGGAGAACTCCACACAGTTGCCGGGCAGGATGAGGACATTCTGCAGCCAGGTGGAGGCGCTACAAGGGAGAGAGATTAGGCGTTACTCTATATCATTTTCCTCGGAAAAACTCACGTGTTAAACTTCTTGACCACAATCCACTCCCTTTCGGTGGCGTCCTGCATGCGCAGCGGCGTGGCACTGGGCGCCGTGGCCGAACCCGGAGCACTGCCTGCCCCTGGACTCCGACAGCAGCTGGCCATGGTGAGCTGGACACTGGCCGAACGAACATGGGTGCTGGGAGGTGCTCCACTGCCAGCAATGCCACCGCCCGTGGTGCGTCTTCTATCACTGCCTAGGTTGTCCGCCTGCTCGAGGTAATCATCCGCATGTGGCACCGACAGCACCTGCTGGGCCGTGGGCCGCATGGGTATGGACAGGAGCAGGTAATCCTCCAGCTGGGCAGTGCCGCACTGCGGATCAAACTCAATGGTCAGCCACTGGACGCAGGGCGGGAACTCCACCCGATAGCAGCTGATGCTGGCGCTCTTGTAGGGATGCTCGCTCTCCACCACGCAGTAGTGGTTGCTCGTCGTGGAGCTGGATGAGCTCTGGGGCTGGGGTGGCTCTGGTTGACGCTGCTCCTTGGACACATGCAGCTGATTCAGGGCGGCAATGTGCGGGAGGATCTCCTTGATGAGGCCCAGGATTTGGACAGAGCTCTTGGGATCGCTGCAGGCCAGGTTGGCTATGTGGGCATAGACCAGGGGCAGGAGCGTGTGGAACATGTTCGAGGCGGCCAGATTGAAGACTTCTAAGAGCTGGACCGCAGCCACATGGCTGGTGACGCCTCCTCTTTCGCTCAGGCCACCTGCAGCCATGTTTCCTGCCTCCAGAGGGGCCTCCTCCGAGTCCGAGTGAGCTTGGACCGGCGGCTGCTGCTCAGCTAGGTCGTAATCCAGGGTCCTCTCATTCCCATTGATGGGAATCACACTCTGCTGGCTCTGACTCTGACTCTGGCCATTCCTTAGGTCCGCTGCAGTCTCCTCTACCCCTATCTCAGTGGCCCCCATCTCAATCTCCATCTCGAAGGGATTTGTGGAACGCTTGTCGAACTTCAGGGTCTCCATGATGCCCTTGGAGAAGCTCTCGATGCGTTTTCCCAAATCCCTCGCGGCGGACAGCTGCGGATCTGCCGCTGGCGCCGTCCTTGAGTTGTTGGCCCAATTGATGTCCATGTGCTCCTCGATGGGCGTGATGTTGTGCTCCGAGTCTATGGTCTGCGTGTGGTTGGAGCTGTTGTCCGAGGGCGAGCACGAGGCAGCCATGGCATTGCGCGCCAGGATCAGGAGCTCCGTGCATTTCTTGGTTATATCGGAGGCTATCTGCAGGGCTGTGTCCCGAGTGGAGACCTCATGGGGTCCCAGGAGCAAGGGTCTTTCCTCCAGGATGGATACCCCAGAGGTGGCAGCTCCTCCATTGCCCTCCTCCCGGCCTTTCCCCTCCTGCTTCATGGGCGTGCTGTAGTACAGGATGCAGGGCAGCTGCCCTCGGGCTGGGGTTGTGCCATTAAAGCTCAGATCGCAGGCATAGAAATGAAACTGGGCGCCACAGGGTCCTCGGAGGACAGGCATACCGGCATCCCCCGAGCACGTGCGCGCTCCCTGCGAGCACAGCCTCAGGGCATAGCGAGCATTCTCCTTGATGTGCACCGGATGATCGAACTTGATCTCCGCCAGGTCATTGTGCACCGCCTCCTGGTCGTACGAGCCGGAGACGGACTCCAGGGTCTCCCACTTGTGCTGCGGCTGCAGGTCGGCTGTGTTGTCGTAGAGCAGCTCCAGCTGGTAGTCATAGCTCCCCGACCCGGAGTACACCATGGCCCCAGCTATGGCCACGCCCGGCCTGTCCACGGCAAAGGCGATGGCATCGGGGCCAAAGTTGCCCGTGTTCCAAGTCCTACTCACATCGCAGCGGGCGAAGCGGGCTCCGGTCGAGTGCAGCGTCCTGGGGGGCAGGAACAGCTTGTCATACTCCCCCATGGCCGTCTGGTAGACAATCTCAGCCAGGACGCGGGCCAGGAGATGGCAACAGTTGTCAATCAGGCCCTGGTTGACGCTCTCCTTGCTAGTGCTGCTGCCTCCCAGGCTCCTGCTGTATATGGCTTCGATGCGGCAGCGTATGGGTGAGGCTATGATGTCCAGGAGACGCACCAGGACATCCTTGAAGGTCCACGAGTTGCTCAGGAAGTCGCTCTTCTCCTGCTGCGTCCGGTAGATCATCTGCTCCACCAGAATCGGATACTGATGTGCATCCGTGGAGGAGAGCATGGGCAAGCCCGAGTTGTCGCTGGGACTAATGATGGACTGGCGCTCGTTGCCCGTGGCACTCAGCAGGGAGAAGGTGGCCCTCAGCTTGACGCTGGGCGAGCACAGGCCCGCCAGAATGGCACTAAGCAGGCGGGAATGCAAAGCCCCCCGATCCATCTGGCCCAGCAGGTCGCACAGGCAGTTCCACTTCAGCGAGGACGTGGGATAGAAGGCATCGAAGCAGGCCACAAAGCTCAGGTGGCACTCGTCGAGGATCTCTAGGACCAGGTCGTAGCCTGAAAAGGGAGGAATCATTTACAGATAGAATTATGGCAGCCGGGAATTGAGAATCCGCGTTCTCAAATACGAACTATTCTCATTTTGAGAACAGGTTTCTTAAAAAGTCTTAGTCAAAATGAATACAAAAGTACTCACACAAAAATTGAGAACAGATATTCTTGAATTGAAATTCTCATTTTGAGAACGGATTTCTTAAAAAGTCTCAGTTTAAGTATTTTTTCCTCACTTTGAGAACAAAAAATGAGAACAAATATTCTTGAATTGAAATTCTCATTTTGAGAACGGATTTTTGTAAAAAGTCTAAGTTTAAGTATTTTTTCCTCACTTTGAAACCAAAAAAACTCAAAATGAATACAAAAGTACTCACACCAAAATTGAGAACAAATACTCTTGAATTGAAATGGTTTTATCCTTAAATTGAGTACGTCTGTATACAGACCTCTATAGAGGTAACTCAGAAAGTGTAAGGACCCAGGACTCACCCTCATCCGTGGCTATATCCTTAAAGATATCATCGCAGAAGATGACTATGAGCAGGGCTCGCACATTGCCTATGCACTCGGCCAGCTGGATGTTCTCCATGTTGGTCTTTCGGGTGATGGGGGTGCCATTGCCAGCTCCTCCTCCTCCTGCAGCTGCTGCCGCCGCCGAAGCGGAGGTAGAGGGTGCTCCACCGCTGCCGCCGCTACTAACCATGGCTGGCGCGGCCGGAGGCGAGGGATCGCCAAAGTACTTAGCCATCACAGCGGCATTGCTCATGGCCCGAGGAGCGCCGCTCTTCTCCTTGCTGCTGGCCTTGGCCTGCATCTTGGCCAAGGCAGCGGCCACCACGCCGCCTGTACCCGATGTCTGCGTGGTGGACCCCGAGGAACTCCTCTGCGGATATATCTCATTCGTGTACTTGCGCAGCAGCCTCAGGCAGGACTTGATGACATAGCCGAGGTACTGCAGCGATTGCTGGAGCTGCAGGGGCCTCGAGCGATCTCGCTCCTCGCGCAGCTGCAGCTTGAAGCAGTCCCAGGCCCAGCTGAGGAGCACCACCAGGCTCTCGAAGCACTCGCGGCTCACGCTGTTGGCAAAGGCCCGGGATATGCGCTGGACGGGATCGGCGTCCATCTGGGCAGGGGTTTGCTTGCAGTCCTGCGTTACGAGTCTATAAAGGATGGCGGGAATCTGCCCCGAGTTCACGTCAGTGCCATTGTTGGCCTTCTTGCTGGACTTGAAGGAGAAGACCACCTGATCCTCGGTCGTAACCGACACCTGGCCGCAGGAGCCGCAATCCGAAGAGGGTCCTGCAATCCTGGCCCACACCAGATACCACCTGCCGGCCACTGCACTCACTGGTTTGGGTAGAAGGATGTGGTGCTTGCTCCTTGCCCCACACTCGTAGGGCACCTCCTTGGTTTCGCTGATGAGGACTCCCTCCTTCTCGTAGCCGCCACCATCGCCGCCCAAGTCGAAGAGCTTCAGCTTGCAGCTGTACTCGCCGCGGCCGCCGAACATTCCAAAGCCGCAAATGACAATGTCCGTGTCGGCGGAGAAGCGTATGGCCTCCACGCTGTGCCCGGAGTAGCCCCAGCCGCCGCCAAAGTTGTCAAAGCGACTCACGACCTGGTACTCGCCGCTCAGCGTCTCGGCGGTTTGCTGGGTCTGCTTGAGCAGCGGCTGGTCGAAGCAGCCGGGTATGTTGTCCTGCGCCGAGGTGAGGATGTCCAGGCAGGCCAGCAGATTGAGAGAGGCCTGCGAGCGGGCCACCCGCGAGTCCACGCGATCGGGCAGGGAGAGTTCCGGCGAGAGCAGGGAACGATAGTTGGCAGAGTTCTGGAGGGAAGAGGATTATAATGATTAAAAGAGAACTATAAAGCAGAGAAGGGCAAGCCTTTGCTGCTCTTTCCGTTATTAAACCCTGGAATGGTTGATTAACACTCACCGCATCGCTCTCATTGATGTCACTGGCCACCACATTGTGGCAGCGCAGCTTGCGGGCGGCGCCATCGAAGACCCAAAGGACATTGTAGGTGGGATCCATGGCAAAGGCCAGTTGGGGTGGACTTGGCACGGGTTCCGGGGAACCCGCTGCGGCGCCGACTCCTGGTCTGACACCTCGACGCTGACGCGGCGCAGAGCCCGATGCTCCGCCAGGTGTCCCCGCTAGACTGGCAGTTCCTGCTCCCATTACAACCGCTGCTGCTGGGGAACCCACTTCCGAGGGCTGCTCTTCGAATATCTGATTCCTTCCCTCGTGCATGCTGCGCGACATTTGCTCATTGATTGGCACTCCAGCGGTGGCCACGGTTCCAGTGAGAGCTGTGAGTAGCGTTGAGCTGGAGGAGGAGGCGTGGGCTGGTGATTCAACGGTCAGCGGTGTTCCAAGCACATCCACATTCCGATTGATCTCCGGCTGCGATTGTTGCGACTGTTCCGATTGCTGCTGCTGCTGCTGCTGAGCCTGCTGCTGCTGTGCCTGCTGCTGGTGCTGCTGCATCAGCTGCACAAAGTTGGTCTGGCCGCGGTAGTGGGCCGTGCAGCTGCCATCCCGCCGATTGATGGAGAGCGTGTGGAAGGACAGCGGAATGCTGGGAATGAGCACTGTTGGGTTTCAGGGATTAGCAGGGAGTTTTTAGGGTTCAATTGGCTTAAAGTCACTTACATATCGTCTTCTTGTTGGCCACCACATGCATTTTGGGCAGCATCTGCGCTGTGATCAGGGATTCGTCGATTTTAATGAAGGTCTGATCGCCATTGGCACCGATCCAGGTCACCTTCTTGCCATAGCTGGGACCGAGGCCACTGGAAGGGGTAGGAAATGAGTAGTAATTAGTATAAAAAAGGAAGAGCTTAGTCCTACGAGCCGGATATGAACCAGAGACTTATGGAGATTGATATGAAAACATTTTGGTCCTTCGAGCCGGATATGTTGCTGAAACTTCTTGTTCGGAAGGAACAAAAAATATTTAAAAACCTTAATTTGATCTTTAAAAATAAAAAAAAAGGTAAAACCCTTTCTACTTTCTTTTTTAAAGAATTTCCCAATTTATAAGACAGAATGGATAAGAAGTTAGTATAAATAAGTAAACGAATTAAACTTAAAATATACTGAGAAAGTTTAAAAAGAAATATGAAGAAAGATGTTTAATAAAAACATTGGTCCTTCGAGCCGGATATGAACCACCTACCAATGAATGTTACTGTTGTTCAGCATGAACAAAAAACATTTAAAAACCTTAATTTCAACTCTAAAAACAACCTAAATATAGGTAAACCCTATCTACCTTTCCCTCAACTTACAAGACAGCTCCCGGCGAGCAGTTCCACAGGAACTTCTGTCGCTGCGTCAAAATCGGAGCATTGAAATTGGGTATCAACGGCGGCGCCTCCTTGGATCCACTCGGCTGAACGTTGGCCGGTGACTGGCATCGCTCCGGACCAGGCATGCCCACTGGGGCAACTCCTGCTGCTGGTGATCCCACTGTTCCGCCATCAGAGCCCAAGCCCACCGGCGACTCATCATCCTGCTGCGCTTGTTTCTGTATAAAATCGCTCGGCAAGCGACCCAGTTGTCCCTTCTGATAGTTGCCGAACGTGTAGACCATGCCCTTGGATGTCAGCAGAACGGTGTGATTGCTGCCGGCGGCCACTTGGCTGATGGCACCGGAGACCTGGACGCGAACCGGGCCGCTGACGGGCTGGAGATCGCCGCTGCCCAGCTGTCCGTACTGGTTGCTGCCGAAGGTGTAGACCTCGCCCGCGAGGGTGAGGACCACCGTGTGGTGGAGGCCACAGGCCACCTGAACCACCGGCGATGAGCTGGTGAGCTGCAGCAGCTGTGGGGCCAAAGGGGCCACACGTGGGGGGTCCTTGTCCAGGTCCGTGGGCGTGGCAGCACCACCGCCGGCGGCCCCAGTCTCCAGCTCGCCCTTGCGCTCCTTGCGGCGCATGATGAGGGTCTTGGAGCGCTGCTGGCGCTGTTGGACGTCGCTGGGAGGAGGTTTCAGTTCCGTTTTGGCTTCTGGAAGGAAAAAGAGGTTTCTTGAGATTAAATTCATGGGGAAATCCCGCTCCCCAACTCACCATCGCTGTCCTGGAGGGCAATGCAGGCGGCGCAGAGTCCGCACTTGGCGCACCCCGCATCGCCATGGCCACAGGGACACACACTCCCGGCCAGGCGCTGCTCCAGGGGGACATTCAAGGCCGACACACAGCTGACATTGTAGCCTGTGCACTCGCGGCAGATCACACAAACCCGGCACTGGCCCTGCACCAGGTTGTGGTCGTCGTAGTCGCAGAGCGCGGAGAAGTCCAGCTTGAGGCGCTTGTCCAGCGGGAGGAGGGATGCAAAACAGGCGGCGGCCGTGGAGGATGAGGCAAAGGGTGCCACATCCTTCACGGGCTGCAACTTGTTGAATATCCTTCCGCACTGTCCCTTGTTGTTCAATCCAAAGGAGAACAGCTGCCCCTTGGCATTGAGGGCCACACAGTGGGCCTTCCCCAACGCCACCTTGGTCACATGCTGGTCCAGCAGCTCGCTCACAAAGCCCATGGCATCGCAGTGGGCCGTATCCTTTCCATACATAATCAGCTTCCCCGTCTTGGTCACAAAGGCGGAGGTGCCATTGTTGCAGGCCGCGTGCACCACCACATGGCCATCGATCTTGGTCATCTTCTTGGGCTTCACAGCCTTCGGCTGCCTGCGATTCTTGCTGCTATCCCCATCCTCGCCGCGTCGGGCGGTGCCCGCAAAATACACAGTGCCATCGTCGTTCACGAGCAGGGCATGGATGCCATCGTGGCCCACCGCCACATGGACTATATTCGCCGCCTTGGAGATGATCAGTTCGGTGAGCTTCAGCGTCGGCGTCCGACCCACGCACTTGAGCCCCAGGGCCACCGACTTGCCGTAGTAGTAGACCCTGCCATTGCTGGCCCTGACCAGCCCGAACTCCTTGCCACAGGCCATGCCCAGCACATCCACGTCGGCATCGCGGCAGGGTGCGGGCAGCTTGGGCTCAAAGCTGTTGTGCGCCGACTGGATGCGTTGGATCTGATACTGGTTGAGCAGCTCATCCTCGAAGGCAGCGTAGCCTAGAGTCCTGAACTTCTTCCTGGCCAGCTGGAGGGGCAGCTCAAAGGGCGGCGGGTCTATGTTGTAGCTGTTGTGGTACAGATTCAGCTTCTTCACCACCAGGGTGTCCTGTTTTGGAATTAGAGAAAGTGAGATTAGGATCCTTAAAAACAAAAACAAGTAGGAAAACTACAGTCGAGTGTACCGACTGTGAGATACCCGGCACCCAAAGCAGTGTGGGTGAAATTAAGTAGCTGTTGGACTTGAAAAAAAGGAAATGTTGACAAATGAAGACAAATGTTGCTAGAAACATGTTGAGCTGCACCGATAAGAGACAAATGGTGCTGGGGACATGAAGGGCAACTCTCAAAAGCGACAAATGTTGCTGGGAACATGTTGAGCAGCACCGATAAGAAACAAATGTTGCTAGTGGAATGTTGAGCAACATGCACGTGCGCTCTCAACATAGAAGAAGAAAAAGCATACACAGAAACTTTATCGCTTAATAACTTCCATGTTTATCAACCGATTTTACTCAAATTTTCAGAAAACGTCCGAGAGTGCCTACTTATTTACTTTATCTATTTACTTTAGGGCGAAAATCACGACTATAGCTTATATAACGTTATGATTTTCGGGGGCGGAAGTGGGCGTGCCCGAATTTTAAAACAAAACTGAGCTGCGTGCAACAGATTCCAATGCAGTCACCAAATTTTGTAACTCTAGCTCTTATAGTCTCTGAGATCTGTTTACCAACACGGACAGACGGACAAACGGACACACGGACAGGCCTAAATCGAAGAATATATATAATTTATGGGGTCGGATATGCCTTCTTCTGTCTATAACAAACACTCTTGCTTGGAACCCTATGGGTACCGGTTATAATTATCATCAAAATCATAAAGAAAAACCCAACTCACATCGCGATTGCTGCAGATGGCATGCAGCGAGTCATCGTCCGTGAACAGGACATAGTTGAGGCCCTCCCGTATGTGGAGCATGCTCAGCGGACTCATTGCCTTGATGGCCAGCGTGTCCAGGCCCACCATTTGCAGCTGGTCGCCGGCACTCCTTCTGCAAGTGCGCCGAAAGTACAGCTGCCCGGCACTATAGCCCAGCCAGGCGCTCCTCTCATGGCTAAAGTCCTCGTTCTGGGCGTAGATGTGTCCCTTGTAGGAGCCACCAAAGCCAGTGCCGATCTTGAGGAGAGTGCCTCCATATAAAAGGTAAACGAAGACGCCATCGCAGGCCATGGCAGGCGAGGTGACAGGCGGACCGCCCGGCGGCAGCTTCAGGGGGAACTGAAAGGAAGCGAAAATAATTAAATACAAATTTCCTGGAAAGGAGAGAGTGCGTTACCTCATCAATCAGCGAGTTGTGCGGCACTCCATGGCTATGAAAGTCCGGCCTGGTGGGCTTGTTCAGGGCCGCACTCACCACCGTGTGCTGGAGGGTGGCCAGCACGACCGGAAGCTGGACAATCTGGGCCGAGAGCTGGCGCGGGGTCATCAGCATGGCGGCTATGGCCTTCAGCATCTTGCCCGTGTCGCCGCGGGCAATGCAGAGCCCCAGGAGAGCGGCACAGGCCATGGCCGACCAGTTGGCCTCGGCTCCGGTGGCCGAGTTGAGGGCCGCCGGCATGGTGGCCAGATCCAGGAGCAGATCGTACAGCGGATTGATGAGCTCCTCCGGCTCGAACTTGAAGCTCTCCGGCTGCTGGCCCTGGATGACGTCCAGCAGGGCCTTCAGCGCCTTGGTGCACAGCAGCGGATGCACATGCCGGGCATCGGCTATGAGCTCGAAGAGACTCCTCAGACCAGCGCCCACAATCAGGGGGACGGTGGCGTAGACTGGCTCCCTTTCGGTGGGCTCCTCGGTGTCCGAATCCGCATCGCTGTTGGCGCTATCCCGCCGCGGACGCTTCTCCGCTGGCAGGCCGGGTCCGCCGACCACAACGGGCACGGGAGCGGGTCCAGCACCTCCACCGCCGCCGCCTATCATCACTCTGTCACCTCCACCGCCACCTGCACCACCTCCTCCTCCTACCTGACCACCTGCCCCGGCCATGGCCAACTGGGCATGACAGGAGCAGTCCAGGATGTTGCTTATCATGCAGCTGTGGGCACACATCATGCAGCAGGACGTGCTCAGCGGCGTGTTCCATTTCTTCGAGCCGGAATGTCCACCCCCGGACGACGGTCCTCCCTCCTGGAACAGAGCGTAGCGGGTCTCCGCCTCGAGGACCGTCGAGCGGATGGCCGAGAAGACGGCGAACTTGGACGCATTCGGATCGAGTTCGATGTGCGCCACGGGGAAGGAGGGTAGAATCAATAGCTGCTCCTTGACCAGCGGCGGGTCCAGCGGATTCACCAGCCCGCCCGCCCCCACATTCCCCTCGAGTACAGCAGCGGCAGCGGCGGCGGCCATGGCAGCCGCTGACTTGTCCTTTCGACTCTTACGCTTTGTAAGTACCTTGCGCTCGTGTTGCATTTTTCTGAAGAAAGAAAAGAAGGGAAAATTGTGGAAATTGTGGAAAAATCGTGGAAAAAATAATGGCTTCAAAGTTCGATATAAAATCGGGTATTTTGAGGTGCCAAAATAATGATAATGCATCGTAGTTTACTCATATTTGTGTGAGCTTCATTAATGGTGAGTAATAAAAGAAAAATAATTAAATAAAAAATAATTAAACAAAAAATAATTAAACAAAAATAATTAAATTATAATAAAAAGTAGCTTTCTTTAATTTATAATATATTATACCTAACAATTTCCTTTGTTACGCTTAAAATTTTGAAAATTCTTTTAAAAAAAAAATAATAATTAAATAAAAAATATTTCAACAAAAAATAATTAAACAAAAATAATTAAATAATAACAAAAAGTAGCTTTCCTTAATTCTTGATATATTATACCCAACAATTTTCTTTGTTACGCTTAAAATTTTGAAAATTCTTTTAAAAAATAAAAATAATTAAACAAAAAAAAATTTTTTTTAAATAATTAAGTAATAACAAAAGGTAGCCTTTTTTAATTTCTAATATTTCCAAGCCAAAACTGTTTCTTGTAACGCCTAAAATGTTGAACATTTATTTTAAAAATGGCTTTACTTTTTAACTTTATTTGGCGCCCAACGTGGGACTATTTTTGAATTTATTTTCGAATTTTTCCCAACACTATTATTATTTTTAAACAAAAACCCAAGAAGGGCCTACCTTTTAATTGAATAATCGAATTTAGCAAGTTGTAAGGGCCACGACAAAGAAAAATGTGTACCTTTCAGCTTTCGGCAACACTTGAAAAAAGGTCTACAACTTGTTGACCTTTAGGTTTAGTCAAAAATTGTGGCTATAACTCGGGGAAACAGTAATTTCTGCTTATAACAAGTTAATTTTAAACATGTAAGCAATATATCAAAGCCAAATAAATCACTAAACATCACTTAAGTATTTGTAAACCTAATAAAAATAAAAAAAATAATAAACTAGGCTTTTGTTTGAGTCCAGCTTACACGTAAAGGCTTTAAACTTTTTACTTTCAACTTCAAACTGGTAAACTATTAAAAAAACACACTACTTGACACTACTTGAACTATAGGTCACAAATCAAAAACTCATATCAGCTTACTGAACAAGCAAACAAGCTTAAATCGTCGAGGACCTGGCCAAATATTGTCGTTTTTAGTTTTTTTTTGTTCCTCTTCTTTTTTCTTTTTCTTTTTTTTTGCATATGCAAAGCTTTTTGCTTTTTAGTGGATGTTATCAGAGCGAAGCTTTAGGCGGCAACAAGAAAAACTACGTGGGATGCTGCAGCTATTTTGACCACAGAGTTGCACATCATTGGCCAATGAGCTGCAATGAGCTTTGAGGTGTATGTATACCTCTCGGGCCCGACCATAACTCAAACTTGGCTCCGACAGCTAGCTGACAGGTGGTTTCCAAGAAGTGTGTGTTATTATTTATTAATTAAGGCGATATTTCAACTATTTCTGGAAATATTTATCTATAAATAAAACCCAGTCTCATTAATACTTCGGAATGGGAAATATAAAAGAAATCAAAGCGGCTTTATAGGTAAGTATTTGTGTTTTAGATATAAATATATACAAAATATGGCAAAATGCCTGTGTATGCCTGTATCAGTTTTTGGACCTTGATTTATGATGAAGGCCATTGCCTAAATTTATGGATATCCTGCGTCAATGCACTCGAAAAAAATTCTAATTTAAAAATCTTTGAAAAATGTCTTTTATAAAATAAAACTTGCAGACTATAGACCTCAAGTAAGGCTAATAAATGCGTAAAAAATGCACATAAAGGTTGCAAAAATCAAAGATATTTGAACAATTATTTTCCTTTATTACGTTTTAGTTTTAGTTAAACCAAAGTTGTTAACTCAAAGATCCTCATCTGATTTTTCTCTATATCTAAATATAACTCCTAAAGTTATTGATTTTATATGTTTATTTAATGTTTGTGGAAATTAAAGCTTAAGTTAAAAAATGAAAATTAGCGAATCTTCTGAAATGAGCTATTTGTATGATTAATCTATATCCATATAAGTCCCCAGCTTCTGTGGATTGAAATAAAGACCTCAAGTGAAGCCAATAAATACTTAAGTATATTAATATTTTTCCACATTTAGGGAAATATACGTTCTTTACCTATAACTTTCTATAACTAGGAATAAATAGTGTATGTATATAATTTTATGCAATTATCAGACCTCTTAGAAACCTTCCGAATGTCACGAGAACTACCTTCAACTGTTTGTCCGATAACCGCGAACTATTCGCAGGTTTGCAAGTTGTTCTCGTAATTACAGGTTTAAACATTAAACAGACAATCAATTACAGTTGGCGGTCAGTCCGTTCCCATGGATTTCTTCATTTGACGTGGCCCAAGAACTATTGTAAAACTATTTCGCAACTAAGTTAGGGGTAAACCCCCCTTTTTTGGGAGGTAAATAAAATCGATTATGCGGTTCCGTCCTTAATTTATTTATTAACTATCTGGGAATATTGGCATATTATTCAGGAAGATAAAGGCGATGAATAAATAATAAATAATAATAATAAAAATCAATTAAAGCGCAATTTCTAGACTTTAAATTTTAACACTTTTTCGACATTTACTTAAATTGTGACAAAATGGAAAGTTTCAGGATTTAAAATAATAACTTATTATTATAAATAAGTGAAACTTATAGTTTTTAACACAAAAACAATTAATTAAGACACAAAAAAGTGAAGGGAAAACTTTAATCCTATAAATTAACCCCCTTAACCCATTGAACCCCCCACCCCCGCTGACCGTTAGTGGGTTAATGCAGGTCGCGGCAGTCGGCAGTCGGAAATCGGCAGTCCAATCAGCTGATCGGCGCTCAGCTGTTCGTCCCGCTAAGGACTGTCCACTTCCGCCCGTTGCAACCCCCAATTCGAATGCCTCGCCAGAGCGGATGTGTGTGTGTGTGTGCGGCTTGGGGGTTGAAGACCCAGATTGGAAGCCGAGTGCAGCGATCGATTTTTCCACCCCGTGTCGACTGCGCAGCGGCTGCGACTCCGGCTGCGGCTGGGATGTGGAATATGGGAGGAGGGTGGAGGGTGGAGGGCGAAGGATGTGGGATGTGCAGCAGTGAGCGGGATGCTCCGCTGGCGGCGGCGGGCTTACCTGCGCGTGTTGTTCGTGTACAGCTCGTAGAAGTGGTCGCCATACTTCAGCGGATTTAGCAGGCCCACCATTTTGGGCCGATCTCCTCGCGAATCCAGCGCTCCAATCGATATTTTCTATATAATTTCTACACCACTCTCTCTCCCTCTCACACACACTCTCTACTCTCTACGCTGCTCTACTCGCTGCCACCTTTATACCGTTAGAACGTTTGCTTTGGCTAGATTTATTGCACAGCAGTTGCGAAACTGAATTACTAACTATAAATTAACTATTTGCATTGGCTGCATTGCACTTCACATGTTTTTGCTGTCTTCGTCTTTGGTTTTTTGCCAATTTGCAGCGCCATTTGCCGTTTTTGTCTTGTCTCCACACTTCGCGACACAAAAAAAAACGTACCGAACGAACGAAAACGAAAACGGAACGGCAACGCAACGGTACAATGAGAGAGCGAGAGGCTCTGCTTCTTGCCGCTTCCTGCGGACAGCTGTCTGCTGTCTGTCGGCCAGTGTTGCTAAACGAAGAAAATGTCCTTTGTTGCGGGAAGCGGCCAGTTTTTCACAATTGGAATGTCTTTCTAATCAAAATAGAAGGGAAAAACGGAAAATTAATTATATCATCAGTTAATATTATTATTATTCAGTTAGGTATTTTATATATGCAGACTGATTTAAGATATTAATTCTTTGAAAAATGATTTTCTTATATGTGAGCTTCGAAAGCTTAAATATATTCAAAAATATATAAAGTTCCAACAAAATTCGTACAATTACATATATTGTAGAAAATGAGAACAGCATTATATGGTTATTTCAGTTTAAGCGCTATAGAAGTACAGAAATCGGAAGAGCAATATTTATATGCAAATAAAGAAAGTTGGGAATAGTTTTTAATAAATTTATATATATCACGAAACCGTTAAAACAGGAATATATCTCAAACGATAGTTTTCGCGCCAACCAGCTGACTCGCCCAGTGCTGGACAACACCCAAAGTCCGCCCCAGTTGGCAGCCCCGTCCAGCAGCTGTCAAGTGTTGGAGAAAAAAAAACAAAGAGAAGAGGAAGAGCTCTGACAGCTGCGCCGTAACAGCAGAAATCGAAGAGAAACATTTTACGTAATTTAACAGTGCGATTTCCCTGGTCCTCGTTAGCCCACTAACCGTTTTGTTCCGCCCTGCCGCAGGATGGGCAACGCTCTGAACCACTACATGAAGCCGGACGTGGTCCCCGGCCCCGATGTGGTCACCACCTTCGATCCAATGCTCGGCTTCGAGAGCCGCAAGGAGCGTGTGATGATCGCCACCCAGGAGGAGATGGAGTCCGCCAAGCTGCCGCTGGATGCGCGCGACTACTGTGCGCATCTGGCCATCGCCTACCAGGCGTGCCGCACCGACAAGTTCCCCTTCGTGTACCAGTGCGCCCACCAGAAGCACGAGTATCTCACCTGCGAGTACGAGGACTATGTGCTGCGCATGAAGGAGTTCGAGCGGGAGCGCCGTCTGCTGGAGCGTCAGAAGCGTATGAACAAGGCCGCCTAGGCTGGTCCGCCGCCGCCTGCTGATGCTGCTGTTGCTCCTCTTCCTCGCCCCCGGACACTGACACACCAACTGGCAGCAGAAGTCACTGCCCCTGCCGCCGTCGCCGCTGTCTGTTGCAAGCCATTTTCCAATGGAAATAAACACCAAGCTAGTAATAATGCGGAACAGCTTACCCCCCTTTTTTTTTGTCTAATGATTAGTGCAAATTAAACGATTGAAAATGTTTGAAACGAAGAACAGAAGTGAATCCTGGCGAGGAGTCCTCGAGGAGAGCGGGTAACAGTGGAGTTTAGAGGCGTTTTTATATTAGTTTTTAGTCACAAAACATTGGATATACTTTGCCAGCCATGTTTCCAATGGAAACTTGCAAATTAAACTATTGAAACTGATCGAAAATTGTCTATATTTCAGACGAAACTTAAGAGTCCAAGCAAAAGAGGTTTAATTTACCGAATTAAGTGCATTAAATGGAGGAAAATCTTAACAAAAATCAATATATAAGCTAGAAATTAGGTGCAGGAGCCCAGGACTTCATCTCAAAGAAGGAGCAAGCAGTAAATTAATAAATTAACCAATTGGGAACTTTAAAACTAAACTTTTTTGCTTAATTCAATTAACTGCCAGAGAAAAGTACGTAGATATCATGGAAAACCACTTGAGGAACCGCTTTTAAAATGCATTTTTTGTGTTCAACTTCACCAAACATTCATAATTACTTAAAGCTGGTGTTTTTTATCTTGAAAATAAAACACATGCAGTCTCAAGTAGCTTATTTACCTAAAGATAAAAGAAAACAAGTAGGAAATTGGTTAAAAAATAGACAAGGATGAAATTGAACTAATGAAGCTATAAAGGGGGTAATTCCTTATGGCAATAGGTCTGAAATATGCACTTTTTTGGCCATTCAGAAGATGCAAACCCTTAAAAACATCAAAACAAATTAAAAACACAATTTTTTCAGTGAATCCTCAACGTTAAATTTAATATCAAACTCAACTTGTGGCTTAATAATACAATTGCTTTCGTTTAACAATGCCTGCACACACTCCACCCACTCATACACACACTCAGGCACCCTCGCACACTCGCACACACTCAGGCACACACCCGCATATGTAAATATATATACTTCAGGTATAGAAACTAATGATGATGGCAAGCTGGATGCAAGATTACAGTCTAACTAGCTGGCTTCCTGGTAACATAAATGCACTTCTTTGGTAGAGGCTCCTCCTGCTCCCTGCCGCGCTTCCCGAACACATCAAATGCCCAGCTTGCGCCAGAGATGATGCATCCGTCCGGTGGTCGCAAAGATGCTGCGCAGCATAAAGACCTGGATGAGGCCGACGCCGATCATGGCGCTGATCTGCAGCATGGACCATTGGTTGACCTTCTGGAAGTTCGATTCGGCCAGATTGCGATCGCGCGCCTCGTGCGACCGCAGGACATCCTGCAGTTGGCGCGCCTTGTTCAGCTGCAGGCGGATGCGGCCGATAAAGTCCATGATATCCTGCACCTTCATGTCGTAGTACTCGTCGCGCGAAAGGCCCGTCAGGTCGTCCACTTCGTGCCACTGCGTGTCCCCCTGCAGCTCCTCGCCCTCGCGCTCCACGATCAGCTCGAAGAAGACGGTCTTCCGGTTGAACATGCTGAAGCTGTTGTCGAAACAGAAGCGGTAGTCGCCCTCCTTGGTCACCTCGTGCCGATGGATGTTCTCCGGCTTCTTGAAGTCCTTCACCACCACCAGACCGATGGGATCCAGGAGCGTGAAGCTGATGTCCAGGTCGCCGTGCCCGCCATCGATCACCTGGTACTCGAAATCGATGGTTTCGCCTTCGTGCACCGTGTGGTACAGGCACTCCTCGCGACCGGCGTCCACATAGACGGTCATCTCCTTGTCGTAGGCCTGGGCCACCATCAAGGCGCCCACCACAAGCAGCAAAAGGACCTGCTGCCGCATGACGCACGCAGGTACACACACACCTCAGGCCGGAACGGGGAACGTGTATTAGCTAGTGAGTAATGCCGGCTAATTATAGCGCCCCTTTATCGCGGCGTTTGTTGTTCTTCGTTCTATCTGGAGATGTGAAAAATGCATTAAAAGCTATCGTTTGGATAAAACATCGATGTTTGGCCAGCTCTAGGTCAGTGTGACCGTGTTCGAGTCGGGAAAATGCAGTAAAGAGCCGCCAAAGCTCCGATAACGATACAAATACCAAAATATACCATTGGGAAAATATCATTTATATACCAAATATTTGAACACTTAATTTTTGAAAGTTCTATAAATTATAAAATGCATTTCTTCCCTTCGAGTGTCACAAGGAAAATAGGTCACAGCCAATGACTATGCATATGATCAGCTAACGCAGGAGACATTTCTGGTTTTATTCTTAAACGCAGGAGTAGCGGAGCAGTTCCGGGTGGCCTTTGTCAATGGAATCGAAGAGGCAAAGAAGGCAAGCCAGCAACCAGCAGCAGGGGTTTCTTCACCTAGCGTGCCGACAGCCCCAGGAGCAGAAAGAGGGGAAGGGGTCTAAGCCACCAGCTGTACTGCTAGGGCCAAGTCTCTGGCTACCGCTTCTTCGCCAATCGCCAACTATCGGCTCACAGGAAGTGGTGCCCACTCAGTGGGATTAAAGAGTAAACCAATAAACAACTTAATAAAATAAATGACTGACAAGAAAAAGCATTGAAATTCTTATTTATTTTCAAAATAGATTTAAATTTTAACGGCTATCGGAAGACGGTATTAAAATACCGACTAAAATATCGATTGTTACGAATATCGATATGTTTGCAGAACTAATTAATCATGTGTTAAGGTGCCAGATCACGAAAGATTTTGTCATGTTCCGCTAGATGTCGCCACAAGATACTGTTTTGTTTGTAGCTTTTCAAATTTAAATTCAAATAAATGTTAATTTGGTATTCATATCTAAATAAAATAAAATATTAAAAAAAAAAAAAAATAATTAACTAACAACTAACTTATTTATTAATTCGCTTAACTTCACATAACTTTAACTAAGCAAATAGCTAAAAAGGCCAGCTAAAAATCCAACTAGGTAATGGTTATTTTGGTAATTTAATTATTTGCTAAAATAATATAAAGTAGAACTCTTGTGAAAAATATATAACAGAGAGTGCAATCAACTGTCCTTGTCCCATTATCAACTCTGACCCACTGGGCATGACATTCGAGCCTACGGCCTCGCCTTGATTCTATTTTCCATTTTTTCGGCTTACACTTTTCCATTTTCGTACGCTTTGCTTTCGGTTTTGCTCGATTTTTGCCCTTATTTGGTGGTCTATATACATATGTACGTCTATGTGCTATTATCTGCTAGAAACAAGTGCCATAAAAAAGGCAATTGGGTAATTCATGAAGTACGTGAGTCTGTAACGATCACACGCTGATTGAGCAAGTGTAAATATAATGAAACCCAATCAAGTGTAATGGTTTCCGATCCGAAATCGGTATCACCATCACATGCAACCAATAGTTTTCAGTACATTTCAGGGCTAAGCACACACAATATTCCCCATTTCGAAGCGCCATCTGACCACCTTATCAAAATTATATTTATCATCATTACCGTTATTGAGTTCATTTCCTTTTTCTTTTTGACCGAACAATAAAAAAAATACAGCGATATTACGTAATCACGGTGACAATCTTATCGAGGAACCCGGGAACGAAATGGAACGGAATGGCTATTATTATCATTACCGTTAGCCAGATTAGATTAACAACCAACCGGTGGTTCCATTCTTTTCCAACAACTATTCTCTTTATAGCCCCACCATCATCTGATCGCTGAGAGGTGATTTTGGTTGGTTTTACTGTGGGGGGAGGGCCATAAGGAACTTGAAGTGCCCCACCCGAATTGGGGAAAATACTACAAATGAAATTCAATATAAAATTATTATTATTCGGTGATATGCTTTTTATAATGTTCTAGAAACGTATTGTCAAGAAAAGGAATAATAATCAACTTAAAATAATACTTGTACAGAAATACTTTTAATAACTAATAAAATAACTTAGACATAAGACTAAGTGTTTTATCCAGTACTTGTTGCCCATATAAACATAGGTCCTCTAAAAATCACTTTTGTGCGTCAGTTGGGCCCCCACGTCATTTAATAAAGGGAATTATCGCAGCTTTTGACGCAGGTGGGGATTGGATAAGATAAAAACACACTATATACTCCTCTATAGCACTCACGTAGTATCGTAGAGCTTGGAAATATCAAGCAAGGGAGACATTATTTGCCTTGATTAACGAAATATTTCATTTAGCATCTGTAAAAGAGTTATCATCCATTTGCCAGACAACAGGTAGTATAGTTTTCATATCGCCAAAGTTCCTCCTATCGATCATTAGGGGCCACGACGCCATACACAAATGTCAACGCTGATTGACTGCCGAATAGAACCTGGGGCCTTGAAAGATCCATTGCCGATATGGGAACAGCAAGAGTTTGACATGAAAATTACATGAAATTGGAAATGAAAAGAGGAAGAGCGGGCCAAGAACTATATTTTGAAATGGAAACAAGGCCTTGAAAACTAGCCCCGATAAGTGCGCTAACATTACAAGAACTACTAAGGACTTGAATCTATAGCCATATTTTTCTGAATAATAGTTAGAGTGCGTGCCCACTGTAGATGTGTCCTAGGAATGTGCTAGAAGCGCTGCTTTAAACGCTTTAACCTTCAACATGGGTGGCAATGGAGGTTCGGGTCGGGTCAAGCGGGGTTACCGTTATAGATATATATTTTTTGAGAGCTAGAAAGAGAGACAGGGCGAAAGAGGACGAAAGTCTGAGAGCGGTGGGAACACATGTGAATATTTGCACGTGCTGTGGGTGAGAGCAGCGCACGCGTTTTACCGGTTAGGCCATCCTTTTTGCTCTCTCCTCTCCACCTTCGCAGGGTAAGTTGCGGCGAATTCCCGTTAAATGGAAATGTGAAAACCACCACCGCTAATTTAATACACCACACCTATACGCCCCCATGCCACTCCTCTCTTCTCCACCGAAAACAGATGCACTGAAGAAGAGAGAGAGCTGGTGAGAGAGAAGCTGGTGAAAGGTATGAAGAGAGAGCGAGAATGCCGGGCGAAGAGTAATTGGCAAATGAAAACAGCTGCAGTTGATGTTATTGATAAGGATATTAAGCCGTTATAAGCGTGTAACTGTCTGAATTAACCTTTTGAACTCTGACATTGCGGTCATTTTGAGATGCAGAATTGGTTGTAATAAACCTACAGTTGCTAGCTCAACTTGTGGCTACTACTATGGGGTTTTAAGGAATTACTTTGTTATTTAAAAGATCTTCTTAAGTTTTGCATGTATTTTTATATTTTATGGAACTGGGAATTACGAAATTACAGAATTTACAAAAAGAGTCTTTACAAAAGAATCTTCTTTTAATTATTTTCAATCCTTTAATCTCAAGAATATTTTTATAATAATCTTAAAAACACATTTTCCTTGCTGTTTTAATGAATTTAGCTTTTCTTATCTTAAATCTAAAATCCCGTCTGTATATCGATCGCCTCACAAGTTCTATTAAATTTATTTTGGTCTTGTTTCGAGAAAAAAAAAGTGAAAACCCATTTGTGGCTCAATGTTTTGTGTCTAAAAAAGGGCATGAAAATTCGTCGGGCCAAAAAAAGCATAGAAATGCGGGAAAAGCTCAAAGCGCAGAAGCAAATGTACACATGTATATGTACATGAATGTTATATGCACACTATGTACGCAGCGAAGTACACAGCTGATGCAGCAGTTGAAAATCTACATAAATGGCTATGTAGAAACATACAGGCACTCAAAAATACATAAATAGAGTCGAATATATCCATACCCCACAGAAACTGTAGAATTTGAATTCAAGAAAATATCATAATTTTTTTCACCACATGAAAGAAGAATGCAAAAAGACAGGAATAAATCACTACTTGAATATGATGTAAATGATGTGAATGATGCATTTCCTTATGAATTCCTGCCTTACCCCAACGAAAGATAACAACACACACACACACATATTTGCCTCACACCTTTAACCTCCCATTTCCACTTCCCGTTTTGCCAATGAGCCATAAAATGCTTGCAATCGATCACTTTGCATTATAAATCAATGCGTGCAAATGAGGTGGTGTGCTCCAATGGGGGACAGAGAGCGGCTTGCAAGCAGCATAAGCCACGGAGAGCGGCCCCGCAGAGAGAGAGATACGGCTGTTTTGTGTCTGATGCGTATAACCATATTTGGCATTGCATTTGCCAACTGCAGTATATGCTGCCGCTCTCTCTCACTATCTTGCTCGCTGCACCGTGGTAGAAAATGTGGGGAGCGACCGAGAGTGGGCATGCGCCGCATAAGCTGCGCTTGCTAACGGCTTTAGCATAGAGGCGCTCTCTCTCCCAAAGCCTCTTCCTCTCGCTGCAGACCGGAAAAGTGGGGAGAGCCAGAGGGGCAGCCAGAATGAAATAATAAAAATAAATTTGAACTTGAACTTCCCGCACCCGTCTCGGCGCTATTACGTGTGTGTGTGTGCGTCTGACCGTATGTGTGTGTGTTAAGTCGACGCCCCCGCCCAAAAAAGAACAAAAAAAAAAAACGAAACAAAACCGGCGACACACACCCAAAACTACAGTGGAGTTACCACAATGAACGTCCCCTAGGATGCACTTTCTTTCTCTAGATCCTAATTGGGAATTGAACTTTAATTTTACCCTTATAAATATATTTATTTATTTTTATAAAATAAATATGTTAAAATAAATTAATCTCGTTTTTCAGAGTATTCACTGTAACTTCCATTCCTTCTTGTGCTGCCTTCTCTTCTCCTTCAACTTGTCATCCTCATATGGCTTAGGACTGTCCGTTTTGGAGACTATATTTCGCATATAAATATGTATGCATGTATGTAAGCTATCTACACATGTATTTATATCTTTATATCGTTATATTGAATCGATTATGAGGCGACGTCTCCCAGCTAAGGTCCTCCAGTGGCGGCGATGCGATTTGAATAATAACGATTTTTTTCGATCGCCGGCGAGTATGAAATAATTCATCGTTTCGTTTTCAACTCCATTTGGTTACTTTTCCCTTTTATTTCTGTCCCTTCTTTCTTTTGCGTTCTGCGCTGTGATCGGCATTCGTAATCGACCTCCGTTTCCGTTCGAGTGACTGATCAAGTGTATCTGTGTGCGAGTGGAGTGGAGATTGGGGAATGGAATTGGTGTGTTTCCATGGAGATGAGTTTTCTCCAAACATGAGTCTCCCATTCCCATATCCGCAACGGAAATACATATACATCAGTTATTGATCATAAATCGAAGTCCAAAAGTATGGCAACGCTGAGTATACAATTTATACTAACCATTCACCCGCAATCAATGTAAGTTCTCGTCTTACTTTGCCACACACTATAGGAATTCCACTTCATAACTACGAAGCTCCTCGGAATTGTTTATGCATTCTATGCATTCTACTCCTATTTTCCCCACAAGGTTGCTCCAGATCAAAATACACAAGACCATCGTCGTCGTCGTCTCAAGGGAACATTTTTTTACAGTTAGAAATCGAGCGATATCGCCCCTCTGATTATTATTATTTGTTGGTTTTGTGCGTGCCGCATTCGCTGATAAGTTTCCAGGTGAAACCTGAAAAAAATCCGATATGTGTAATCACGAAAAGTGGTTACCTTGATACACACAGAAGCACCTGACATTCTCATAGAGTGTGCAGGTGTAGTAGGTGTTGGATAAGTGCCTGGGCGGTATCATTAGCTGTCCCCTTTTGGCGCCTTGGATGACTCATTGGAGTTGAGTGGCAACCCCTTTGATTTTTGTACAAAAATATATATTTTCTGAACTTATTCTTTCTTAAAAACCAAATGTTTCCCTCTTTTATTTTCTTACTTTTACGATTTCTGTTTTATTCCTCAAATTGTTTCCTTTCCTTACACTTTTGTTTCTTTTCCTTTGCCTCTTTTCATTTTTTTGGGCTTTGGCGACGGAAAGCATTTGCAGCCACGCCCTTTTTGGAGAACTGTCATATAAATTAACACCCCCTCCCGGGTTGGGCAACGTGGGAAACTGTGCAGAGTCTTAACCCTCCGAATGCGATGTATACTTCAACCCTAGATGGTGCCTAGATAAGGAAAAAAATTAATATAATGTCTTAACCCATGAATAATCCAAATTATTACATTAGGCAAAGGAGCTCCATAAACATAAAACTAAGGTTCCTTAACTTAATTAAAACAATTAAAAAAAAAAAAAACAGCAACTTTTACTAAAAAATCTAGAAAACACGGTTGATATTACGAGAGAACTTATTTTTTCAAGATATCCTGAGAGACTTTAAAGTGTCATAAAGAGGTTGTTGAATTTGGTTTTATATTTTGACAGATACACATCTTTAATGCTGGCAATGCTGGAGGGTTAATGACGCCTCTGAGGTTGGGGTCAAAGATCTACACGACTTCATTTTTTTCTGTTCTCCTCCTCGCCTTTGAATGCAATTTTAAAGAGTTTTTCGAGAAAAAGGGTAGGGTGATATATGAATATATACCCGACTTTATCGGGGGAAGACTCTTGAGCTGGGTTATTTAATGCCTTGGCATACACACACACACACACCCATATCGCCTCACTCCCTCGGATGCATCCGCTGTTTCTTCGTCTTATCGGCATTATTTGGGTATTTTTTTCGACTGCAATCCGGAAGGGAGGCTCTCTGTCTGAGCAGATAGCCACCACCACCAGCCCAGGGATAGTGTGGGTAATGCCAAAACTACCATACAGTGAATGGTGCACGGAATGCACCACCGCAGGCAATTAACAACAACAGCTGATTTTCCACCCCCCGAAAACCATTCAGATTCGGTTTCCAAAAAGAAAAAAGTTGGCCCAGGACTGGGAAACCTCGCTGCACTGCGCACCAACCACCCACCCCCACCCTCGACGAGGACGGGTGGGCTGGGGTTCAAGGTTGAGCCACTGCTGCGACAGCGACCCTCATTTTGGCAATGGCAATCCCATAAGTAGATACAGTGGGAGAAAAAGGTAGGTACATATGATTTTTAAATATTTAATTTTAGTTTTTTATGTATCTGGCCATAGAAATAATATTTCTTGCTTTCTTTCTTAATTGAAAATAATATTTCTTCCTATTTTATTTTTAATATTAATACTATTTAATACTAAGATACAATTTAAATACAAATAAAATACTAAATTTTGATACAACCTTTTATATATATTAGTTCTTTATATATTTTCAGTGCCCTGCGATCCAATCCCAAATCGGAATCCCAACCCCTGCCCACCACTGTTTTTATTTTTAGTATTAATACTATTTAGTACTAAGATACAATTTAAATACAAATAAAATACCACAGCTTAAAACAAACTTTTATATATTTCCTTTCAGTGCCCTGCGATCCAATCCCAAATCGAAATCCCAACCCCTGCCCACCACTGTCTACCGAAACTGCCCTGCGCATTCCCATTTGGGGTGGCAATTGTAACGGTACACGGCGACTGGACTGAGCCACCCCTATACGCGTATATATAATATCTTATATGTGTGCCCTATACCCTACACCCTATATCCTACATATCCTTCAAATCCGGGTGAATCATTCCTGGTTCCTGCTTTTATTTTAAATTTTTTTTGCCAAATTTTCGCCAAAAGGGACTGCGCTCTCAGTCCCGCACGTGTCACTTTCACAAAAATGTTCGAAAAATACCCAAAAAAATATATAAACGAAGAAGGAGAAATAAAATGGGGTGCAAAAACCGTGATGAGTCATGGACTTTGATTTTGTTTTATTTCCATACATATTTCAGATAAATGCATTCGAGCAAATTGCATTCCACTTTTCGTTTTCTTTTCGGCCGTTTTTTGGTTTTTCCTTTTTTTTGAAATGCTGAAATGGAAATGCAATTTGTTGCGGTCTGTTTACAGTCTCCGAAAAGCGTGATAAGCGCTGTTTAAGTAGGGGGAAAAATCCATTAGATACATTGTTTCTTTCCACACTTTGTTTCAACGAATTAATTTCGTTAAAGAAAAAAAAACACTTCATTAAAATGCAATATGAAAGAGTGTAAGACGTCTAGTCTATGTGACTGCTGACCGTTTCTCTGAATTTCCGAAATTATTCATTCATTAATTGACTCTCTGTGATCTCATAGATGATTCATTCAATTGGTGTTGTTTATAATCAAATCAGAGAAGGAAAATTCCAGATATGAACATTGTTTAAATACGAAATACAAATAATATAAAATATTAAAATATAAAATATAATTTTCCTGAATTAGTTCACGCTATTTATAAGGTTTGAAATCATATATCGTACCTGGTAACCCTATTAGTTTGGAAGTATTACTTATCGGTTATCGGTTTATCAGAATATCCAATGTGATCGTTTACCATCACTCTTCCTCCTCTTCTGTCCCTTTCTTACGTTTGGGTGCATCAAACGGTATCCCCAAAAAAAATTTACTTTCGCAAAAATTTGCCTAATAATTGAAGACTAAAGATGGCATTGTTGCATTTCCAGCGAGCGTTCACTCAAAATTCTAATTAGCTAGTGAAAGTCATGCTCGTCGTCTTCCTCTTCCGTCTCGCTCAAGCCGCCCCGTTAGCTTGATCTTCTTTTGTGTGCTGCCAACATTGTCCATTTTGCCGTTTTCTTGTGTGAACAATCGGACGGGAAAAATAAGTATCAAAGTTTGCCATTTAAAATGCAAGGGAGATCTCCGGAGATAAATGTTGGCGTCTGATGAAGTTTTGAATGGACAACGGTTCGCCAAGTGGATTTAATAGAGTTACCTAATAGATGGGCAGCAGATAAAGCGGGCTAGCGTACTTTTATTGGAGAAATGGAGTTGGTATAAGGTATAAAGTGTCATAAAACTATAGAGAAAGCTCGGAAATTATGAAATCCCGTTTAGTTTTAAATTATTTGTATTCTGAAAAAGAATCGAAGTTATCGATGTACATATGTAAAAATCGATTTTAAAACGATTAACACCGATATTTTTTCAGCTGTACTCTAAATAAAGTTTGATTTAACGGATTTCCATATTGCAATTGCTTTGTACACATTTCTTATAGTCTAACCAAAAGAAAACACAATAAAGGTGATTGGCAAAAAAAATATGTGACCAAATTTGGGCAACTGTACGACACAGACACATGTAGTTTTGGACATGTGTTTTCGAGTATTTTTTGTTTTTGGTTGATTTCCTGAGATAGTAAAACGGCGGATGCAACGCCATATAGAATCGGCAATCGGGGATCGGGGATTACGTATGGCTACGCCTACGATCGAAACAATCAGCTATTCCATTCAATATGGGCAACATTTTCAGTTTCCGCTTTTTAGTTTGAAATTTTTCGAAAATAGTTCGTTACATTTTGTCCATAAACAATCAACACACACACACACACACACACACAAGCAAAAGCTATTGATCAAAACAATTTGTTGACTTTTTTTCTGTTGTTTTTTTGGACATTTGTTGGATGTACATTTTTGGGATAAAAACCGATAAAAGCATTCGCTTCATTCAAAATGCCAACGGCCAAAAACGGGCAACGACGACGTCAACTGCTGCCAAACAGGGGCGGATTTGGTAAAGATTGGGCAATTGCATTTTACTATTATTATTCATTTATTTTATTATTGTTATTAAATTATTTTTATTGACTCAGAAAGTATGCATAATTTTTTTCTTTTTTAATTCTCTCAACCCCTTGAACACCCCCGTTAGTCCGCCCCTGACTTGAAGACAGCTCAATGTCAATGGCTTCAATTTTGGGTGCGTCTGTGTGTGTGTCAGCCGTGGAGAGCTTTAAAATTGTGCGAACCCGAAAGCACAACAACAAAATAAAACACTCAAATATGTGTGTATAAAACAAATAAATTATACGAAATTAAATTAAAGAAAAAAAAGAAAAGAAATGCCAAAAACGTTGACATTGTGCGCTGTTTTTAACGTCTTTTGCGAATTTATTTCGATGTCATTTGTACGCACGAAAGACGCTCGACGCCCGGCTTTCAGCTCTCGTGTCTCGCGTTTTATTGTACACAATGCGAAAGTGAAAAGCAGCCCCCTCCCAAAAAAAACAAAAACAAAACCAAAAAAAAAAAATCGAGTAATAGATGCCATCAAAAAATAGCAGGCGCCGCCGCATAGACACAAAGCACGGAGATATTTCCAGAGATCTATTCGAAATTCTTCCGTTAACTTTCATTAAGCACAGCGCGGCGGCAGTTGGGGACAAAAACAAAAAGAATTTTTTTTTTACGGTCCGTATGTGTGTCTCCATTTCCAGGCTATGAACCGTTTCTCCTACTTCTGCTTATCATCTGGAATATTGTTGGGGATACAGTCAAGGGTCGTTGCATAGGAAAAAAGTTTAGAGTGGTTTTGATAATTACTCAAGCTGATATTTCATTAATAAGTTAATATTTCGTTCGTTTTCTCGATATTTAATTAAATTGTAGGTAAAAAATTCTTCAAAACTCTTCATTTTTAGTTAATAAAATCAATTGATTTGATATTTTAAATTATGATAAATTTTTAATGAAAATAAAATCTAGGTTTTAATTGTAGGCTTATATAAATTTTGGTAAAATATTTTTTTTTATAGAAAACTGTTAACCCAATTTTTTTTTTAAGTTTATTGTAGAGCAGCTCGCGTTACTATTATTTTACCCTTGAGTGTTCTCAGCTTTTTTTGTAGCTTGCCTCTTCCGTTGCTGGGAAACAAGTTTTGTTGTTGTTCTCTTCTTCTTTTTTGGATCTCTGCTCCAGCTTCAACTTCTGTTGCTGCTGCTGCTTCTGTTATCTTCTCCTCCTGCTTCATTCCATTCTCATTCCGATTTCAAACGTAACTGTCAACAATAAATGAAGCTTAGTTTGGATAAACGAACTTTGTATACCCTTCCAGTCGATAGGGTTCCACTTAAATCGTAACAATATTATTTATTTTGTATATTTGTAATTAAAAATGAATAATTATTTAAAAAACAGCAAAGGAATTTTAAATTTCCTCCTGTAGCTACTATGGAAGATATGATTTAAACAGCGTTGCAAGCTACTCCCCGAAATTATAATACCCTGCTGAGAAAAGGGTATTCTATAACAATGGGCAGCGGAGAGAGGCTGCTCTCTGTAGACGCAAGGCGGCCCCGTAGAATTGTGCTTATTCTTCGCCTGCTTCTTCAGGCTGTTCTACAGGTGCTTGGAAGACCTCCGACTTTCGAGGCGATCGCCAAACGGTTTCCGATGATCATGGCCATTATTATTATCATCATCATTACGATGCTTGTGTGTGCTTGTGGGTTTTTATGCTAAACGGTTCTCCCAGCTCAATTATTTATAATTTTTTCGTCCAAAGCGGGATTTGGTTTATATTATTGTTTGTATTTCTTGTTGTTGTTTGCGTTTCGTGGCTTTACCGTTCAACTCGTTTAACTTTTGCTATTGTTGTTTCTTTAGTGGGTCTTCGTCGATGGTTTTTTTATTTTTTCACCTCACCATCTCGCAGCTTGTTTATCCCTCGGACTCGGCCGTTTCATATGCAAAGTAACCCCCAGCGAATAAGTGTACATTACGATCGGATGGATGATTCATTCCAAAAACACGGAATCACACGAATTACAGTGGAATTTCCCTAACACGTTTTCGAGTGACTCACAGCAACAAATGCTAATGATTTTTAACTAAATGAATGACTCTGAGAATCCTAAATCAATACCAGAAAAGCCTAGACTCGTTGGCGTATTTATTTTGAAGAGTTTAAGTATCATTTGTTTGCAAAACTAAGAATATTCATTAAGTATAAATTAACAACTTTATTTTCATGTTCCTTAGGTACCAACGGATCTTTAAATTTATTTATGATCTCTTAAAAATTATTATAAGGGGTTCAATGAGCATTAAGATCTTTATGTTTATTTCTGATCTCCTAAAAAGTATTATAAACTGTTATACGAGCTATTAAGTGATGATCAGTAAACCTAAACCATGTCCAAGTTATAAAAGTCCAACTGTAGAACTCATCTCAGTGACTCATTGACCGAATTGTACATTTATTATTTTAAATTTCCCTCTTTTTCAACTATCACTAAAGGTATCGATGGCGCAGATCTGTTATTTTTTCTGAGTCAGCTAACACTTGACAAAACAGTACTATTTAGTATATATTTATTTCCAGCACACGCTTATCAGCCAGTTAGTTAATCGCTATGGAAATAAATACACATTTTTACTCACACAAATATTTCATTATAATTTATTGGCTGTTGGGAAATAGTAATGGTAATGGGCCTACGTGTCCATCAGTATATAATGGTATTTATGGCTCTGATAACCGAGTTAGGGCGCCAATGGAATTGTTTTCCAATCAACCAGAAGGAAAGGAAAAAAGAATTAAGAAGGAACCCGCATGGGAGTGAAAAATGGGAGGATAAGGGCTTAAAGATAATGGTACAAGCAACAAGTTGCAGGGTTTATATTTTTATACATATTTATTGATAATGCAAATTCCAGGGACTGAGAAAAAAACATGCGGGAGGAAATTCACAGTAAAAACTATATATTTTACCAAAACATAAACTGCGTACTTCCCTAACTTGGTAATCTAGCAGGGCACACTTTATAGATAACACACTTTGTAGATATTTTATCAATAATTCCTGGTATTATATGCCTTGTTATGATGACTAACTTTAAAATATTTTAGCCAAGCCAAACCTTTAGCAAATATTTATGAAATTTGTAGCAAACATTTAATACTAAAGCAGGGATTACTCAACTGATTAGTAAGATGGCTATTTATAAGCCTTAGGAGCAACTTTTAGTATCAACTTATTTCACGCTCAGGTAGTGATTCTCCCCATGTAAATTGTGTAAGTTAATCTCCAGCAAATACATTAAATCTTTTCCCAATCCAAACGTGGAATATATCAATTATTATTCGCCACAGCAACCGGTTTCATGAAAACGTTCTCTCAAGTTCATTAACAGACGACTGCATTGAGCTTGGCAAATTGCAATTTAAAACCTTAGATATAAACGCTTGACTTGTATAAGTTGAAACTTTGTATTCATAATATTACAATGTTTACTATATAGAAAAAGTAAAGTAAAATTCAAGTTCGAGATATAAAGCGATTACATTTATTAATTTAGTAGTTAACTTGCGTAGTTAAGCTGAATTTAAATGTTGCAGCAAATGGAATTTTCGCATGTCACACTCTCCTGAAAGAGGTGCGGGGCTGGGGCTATAACTATCTGCTTGGCACGATCTGAGGGACTAAGTACCCAACAGAGAGCATTATGTAGAGTGACCGGATTCGGGGCCTCACGCAATGCTTTCCGCTTTGCGCCCGGCTCAATCCGGATTCCGGCGGAATTCCAAGGGCGGGGAAGTATCTCTGGCGGGGATCTCTGGGCGTGGCTACTCCTGCTGCACACACCGCACGTGTGTGCCCGGAGTGTACACACCCACATAAAAAATGAAGCATAAAAAGCAAGCGAAGCTCACGTGTGTGCGCTTTTCAATTTGTTTAATTAGAGGCAGCAAGCACAGGCGGCAAACGCGCCACTAGAAAAAGCATCTTTATATGAATTTTTATTGTGTTTCGAGCTTGGAATGTAGTGAATAAATAAAGAAATACTTATAAGCCTTTTTCATTAAAATGATCAACATAATTGCAAGACATAACAAAAAATATAATTCAATTTTCAAAACAGCAAGTTTTATTACCGCCTCATTACTGATAACTATCATAACTCTGTTGCCATAAAAGATAATGATCTGAAGATAAGTGTATTATAACATTTCAGGCGATCATGGCAAGTTTGGTGCTGGTAAAGCCTTTATTGTACCTTTAGGAAGGCACTGAATGATCTGAAAAGGGTGTTTTAAGCTTCGGTTCCTGCATCATCTTTCTGTACGGTTTTTTTTTTCTAGTTTAATTGTCGCTGCTCTCACGCACACACACACACGTGGAACACCCAGCTGATGGCAGTAGACCGCAACGGGCCAACCCTGCGAAAAGCAGAAGACAACAGAAAAACTCAGCACTACTTCGGCGGGGCACCTGGAATGAGGGAATGGGACTGCGAACGGGATTTGGAATGGGCATGGAAATGTTAATGGAAGTGGGAAGTGGGTGTGCGTCTCTATGTGGGCCTACAAACATACATGCTGAAACCAGCATATACTACATACAAACATACATATATAGAAATTTTCATTAAAAACCACTTTTAGGTTTTAGTTTTTGCAACCCACATTCTTGCGAACGGCGATGTTTTCGATTTCGCTACAAAAACAGTGGAGACTGGTTATAAAATATATTTAAAAAAATATATATTACAAAGTTAAGACTTTGGAATACTAGAAATATATGTTTTTAAAGAGTAAAAGTAAATTTTAAAATCTGGATACTGATGAAGAAACAATTTACATACATTTACAGAATATCTACAGAATATCATAAACATTCTAAGGAATACTCTAATTAAAATAGTGTTTTCTATGCAGTATCATAGCACCATAAGATAAATCCACTCTAAATTCAATCTTTGTAAAGTGCTTATTCCCCTATATTTATTTTAATGCAGTATCATAACACCATAAGCAAAATCCACTGCAAATTCAATCTTCGTAAAGGGCTTATTACCCTGTATTTATTCGAATGCAGTGTCATAGCACCATAAGCAGAACCCACTGTAAATTCAATCTTTGTGTAGTGCTGATTCCACTATAACTGTCTATTTCTGCCCCAGTTACTTCACCATGCAAATATGTGGCTTTAACCTTATAAATGCAAGACGTTGACAGCGACTGAGACTGAGACGGGCCAACAGAGGCTGTTTTGGCCCTGTTTTGGACCAGGCCAAAAATTAATGTAACAAAAATAAGCCTAATTTATGCGCATTTAATTATGAGCTGTTTCTTGGCAAAAATGGATCAAGAAATAGGCAAAAAAATAACTATTTTTAGAGGAATACAGAATTTAGAAGAATATACGATTTTCGGATTTTCGATTTTGCTGAAAACTAAAGGATTTGAACCCCTGGATTTATCCTTTTTTTTTCGTAAGCTGTTCCCACTAGCAGCCAAAAAACGTCTTCTTTCTTGCTTTGAAGACTATTTACTGCCTCCGCGTCAGCAGATCTCGCACCCACGTGAAGCGTGTGGTTTTTGCTACTTTTTTTCTTTTTTTTTGCCCACATTTCTTTCATTGCCAGCCAGCCAGCCAGCTTAACTTGGCGCTAATCAGATGCGACAGCAACGGCCAGCAGCACGAACACAGCTGCAGCTGGGATGGATGGATACAGCAAAAATAAAGTCTCGCCAAAGCTGACGCCGCAATAAACAAGTCAAGAAAGCAACAGAAGAAACTAAAGCGACGAGCGGAGACAGACCGAGAGACAGGCAGACAGGGCGACAGGCAGAGGTGGTGTGAGAGGGAAAGCAAGACCGTCTGCTCTCGTCTGTCTCACTTACTCAGCTAATGTTGGGTACAGTTGGGCTCAAGATGAGAGTATTTTAAAGAAACGAAAAAAATAAAGTGTTTAAATTAAATGAAGAATTTAATTATATAAATTATATTATTGTATAATATTAATTTAAATTATAAATTATAAATTATATAAATATTAATTTAAGATAAAAACAATTTAAGCCATTGAGGTATTTATTATTATTATTATTACTTTGAAATCATAACAATGCTATTAAAGCGAGCCCCACTGTACTTACATCAAACACAATTGCTTTGCACCTTCCAGTCTGGGAAGCTGCACCTCCTCCTCCTCCTGCTCACCAGCCTGCAATCACACCCATTGGCCTGTCTGTCTGTCTGAATAAACTGAATGACTCAATGAAACTTTTTTGCCCTGCACAGTTCAACTAGTTTATTGAGCAATTGCCCCCAAGGCAGAGGACTATAAATAAGCATATTTACGAATATATTTTCATATGTATTAGGTAAAGTCCTAAGAGATTCACTGTGGAAAGTGCATAAGTCGAATTTTGATTTATTGAAAAGTGAAGGACCTTTCAATAACAAAGATGCATAACGTCCATACATTTGCTTTGCAATGTCCAAGCCATTTTTTCTTTGGTTGAACCCTTGAAATTAAATAATGAAAGAATTTATGTTTTAACTTTAAAGATTAACATTTAAGTTCTAGTTAAACAAGCTTTGACTGTATTGGAAAAAGTTCAAGCCATTTAACCTGTTCACTTGCATACCAAAATTTATGAACTGTAATTTGCTTTTAAAAGGGAGCTCACCCGAGGCAATCGAGTGAAATTTTGCGAAAAAGCACACCGAAAAATCGAAAAAACACCCAAATGAAATGCAGTAAATTATTATTTCTTTCACTTTCCCAAAGCTTCTGCTGCAACTCCCACGCACGACAGGTGCAACAATGTCTGCGATGCAATGCTTCGGGCAATTAACGGAGCAATTAGCCATGTTGTGGAATTCGGCGATTTAGCATTATACCAATTAACATGGAAAGCAAGCACGATTACCACCGGAGGCGTACATTCATTTGTACTTTATAGACTTTAAATCGGTTTTTCAGGAGCGAAATGGTTAGGTGGCAACACTGGCGGGCAGAATTGCAGCAGCATCTCCAAGGCAATGTCCATGGCCTTGGCTTTGGGTTTGGGGTTTGGGTATTCGGGCCCCAACACCAACGCACGATCTTCAGTTCAATCCGAAATCCAAAAATCCAAGCACGCAAACTAATTAAGACGGCAATTAATGATTATATCTCCTTCTCTCTCCGTCTATCACTCGGGCGGCAATGGCCAATTGCGATGCGAAGCCGAAATGGCCAAAAGCGCTGGAGTGAAAATGTGTTTGCAACGTCGCATTGACCAAAAGCGGTTAACTGCAATGCCAGCTGGTAAAAAAAAGTAAATAAATAAAAATAAATCAAGGGGGAGAGGTGGTGGCAACCCTGGCGGTGCGTGCATGTTGATGGCGAATGGCGAATGGCAACCACGCACACACACACAATGTACGCACGCAGCGTGAAAAATAATGGAAATGGAAGAAAACAAATTAATTGCGAAAAATGTACGAAAATTTTCACATTCAATGACCTTGACAATGGCTTTGGCCCAAGTCGCTTAACAAGCTGGTTTTTTTGTGGAGAGTTGCTGCTGCTGATGTGTGTGTGTGTGTGTGCGAGTGTAGAAAACGTGACGAGTTACGTACTTTTGGAGAAAGGTCGTTGATCATGGCTATAAGTTGCCTTTTTTATTTTAATAGCGGTTTCAAAGTCAACATCAACTTAACGCGTTGCTGTTTTTGGCCATTTAAGTATTTCTAGTTTCGGTTAGCCCCTGTAGCCCCTCTTCGATCGATCTCTCACCTGCCGCCTCGGCTTAACCTCTCCATCACAAGGTTAACTCTTAACACCAAAGCCATTGGCCCCCCGGGAAATTTCTTCAAGCTCTTGCGTTGCCTTGCCAAATTAAAGCAAATAAAAAATAAATAAATAAAACAGTATAACAGTATAACAGCTTTGAACTTGAGGAAAGCCAACAAAGCCGAAACAGATTAAGAGTTCAAGGAGAATCAGAATCTTAAGTCTACTTTCTGCGTATTTTCTTAAGCTTAAGAGCGATTTTTAATTCTTCTTTCTCCCTGTTATCATTTTTCCAGCTCGTGTTACCTGTTATGTGCTCCACAAACTGAAGACCCGTCTTCTGGCCATTAAGCTGTTTGCTGGCTGATCAACGTTAAACACCAAATACATAATAAATGCATTCGAGAAGAAATGGTGATCATGGATATGGAGGAGAACTAGTTGATGCCCCCCCCAGACTAATGCTAAATAGCCATATTCGGAGCAATTCTATGCCAATTTCCTTCCACGAGGTGCAATTGCTCCATTCTCGGGACGTATTCTAGCGCTTTTAACCGTTACGCCCGGGCCAATTTTCAAAGGCACACAGCTGCGAAGATAAGATTGTGTCTCTACGACTTAACGATTCTCCGAAGAATTGCCAGAAAGAGCATAAAAAGCAGAAGAAGTTGATTGAGGAATGTGGAATTTTTGCGATGACGTCGGCGAATATTTTTGACGCCAAGAACCATGATATTACATTTTTATCGGGGGGAATATTTTCGTTAAAATTAAGATTTATGACTATATTTAAGAGATTTTATAAAGAATCAATGGAATAAATACTTTTTAAATACTTTTTACGTTCTTCTTTCTTTTATAAACTGAAAATGTGAAGAAATTAACTTGCATTTTCTGTATAAACTTGCAAAATTATTCCTTGTAATTTTCAATATATTTCTTAAAAATTCTTATTAATTGTTGGTATTTTTTTTTTCTTAAAAATTCTTATTATTTGTTGGTATTTTTTTCTTAACAATTCTTATTAATTGTTGGTATTTTCCCCCCCTCAAATTTCAATTTCTGCCTGGAAAGACTTCCATGCAATTGTGGTTTTTGGAATATTTGCAATTTGCAGTCTCTCCTCTTTGATTTCAATTTCTTCCAAAGAAGAGACAGCAAGACCAAATGTGGCAACAAAAAAAACCAAACGGGAACGGGAGGAGACTAGGCGGGACAGGGGCTGTGGCTGGGCGCGACGTCACCGCCGTTGGAGCCACTCCTTTGACCAGTTGCCCAAACATTGACTTCGCATTGTGTCTGCCTGTGTGTGTGTGTGTGTGTGTGCGTCTGTTGTTTTCTTTTTATGCTGCTGCTCTCCCCCTCTCTCCATCACTGTCTCTTGCTCGCTCGCCTTGCGTGCTTATCGCCGTATGTTGCCGTTTCCTTTTATGCGTCACTTTGGCTCGAAATAGGCAATTATTTAAACAAAGATTAGTCAACGAAAAGCGCAAATAAATAAGTCTACATATTGTTACTTATTTTTATTGCCTTGTGTGTGCATCACATTGTAACCAGCTAGAAAAACAACAACTGAAACAAGTGAAACACACGCAGCGGCTTTCCCTCTTTCACTTTTTTGCAAAGACGAGTGCAAGCGAGACAGAAGGACCGGCACAAGCACCCGGTGACTTACTGTGAAAAGCAGCCGAATTCTGACTAAAAATATCAATTGCTAGCAATGCATTTGCAATAAAAATAACAATAACAATAGCAGTAGCGAATGCCAGCGAT
Organism: Drosophila triauraria; assembly: GCA_014170255.2. Classification (NCBI taxonomy): domain Eukaryota; kingdom Metazoa; phylum Arthropoda; class Insecta; order Diptera; family Drosophilidae; genus Drosophila; species Drosophila triauraria. The sequence continues at coordinate 790,070 of CM024333.1, read as the reverse complement.
ATTGTATGCATATTGTTTATGCCGCGCGACTCCGGCTCAAGAATCAGCGAGAGGAGAGCGCGGCTTATCATATACACACATTTGCACATATGTATGTGTGTAAAAACAGCCACTGAGTCACAGCCAAATGCCCAAAGACTTTGGGGCCCAAGTCAGAGCAAGAGAGCAGCTTACTCTGCATGGGCGTTCGAGGCTGCATGTGTATGAGTGTTGGGGCGTGTGCGTGTGGAGCGTCTCTCTCTTCATCTCTGTTGCGCAAACGCGCTGTCGCATCACCTACTCCAGCTCTCGTCTGGCAGCTGTTTCGCCGCTGGCGCCGTTATTGTTCAAAACCGGCTTGCGGCTTCAATGACTAATTGATGAAGACTTCGAGATACCCTACTTATTAGGCTGAATTTATGCCAATTTTCAATTTCCAATTGTTACAAAAAAGCCTATAAAGGCTTCTCGCCCTAATTTTAAATACATAAAGTGTTATTATCACTTGTCTACTAGTTCATTAGCCTAACTAGGGATAGGGACTTATAGCACCCATTTCTGGGAATACTACTTTAAAAACTACCCGTGACTAGTGGGGGATTTTGCAAAAGTGTTATCATCACCCTTTACCTCGTCGCTCAAGTATTTCTCCATAAAGATAACGCCTGAAGTGTGCGGGTATTCGATTATCGAACGAATGACTAAGCCATCGCCCCGAAGAATTGAGTTGAATCACATGCGAAGCGTTATGCCGAATGACCGCAGAAAAGAGTATCAAAAATCCCATTGGAACTGATAGGACCCATGGAAGCTATACGCTGCACACACACTGGGAGAGCGCAGACAGCCAGAGAGAGGGAAAATTCTCCGAAAAGCAAATCGGCGAACAATTCATACCCATATATGGTAAAACTTTGGACGCGGCTCAAAGAGAAGAGAGCCGGTTTTGGTTGTGCGCTGATAAGGCGAGCGGTAACTGTTGAGCGGTACGGAATGCGGGGTGGGGGTTGCAGAGCGGCGGTACATGAGCGGGCTTTATAAAACGGGCGGCACCGACCAGTTTTCATATCACTACCGTTTGAGTTCTTGTGCTGTGTGGATACTCCTCCCGACGCAAAGCCGCTCCATCAGCCAGCAGTCGTCTACTTTAGAGACACCAAACCGAAAGACTTAATTTATATTTATTTAATTAATTTTAATAAAACAGACCAAAAGTAAGTATACCGTTACGCGTGCAACATAAAAAACACTGTGAAAGAGACGTTACTTTTTTTGAAAAACCATATATTTTTTTGCAAGTGCCAGTGCTAAAAGTGATCTGAGAAATCAGCCAATTCTAAGAGTTATTGTATTGACCAAAACTCGAAATCTGCAAGGCAAAAAGCTTTGACCGTTTGGCTATAAGTTGAAAATCAAAAACCCTTGGCTGATAATACCCTAACTCCGAAATCAGCAGCATATCAGGATAGTCCAATAAGAACCTACAACAAAAGTGTGCCGTTATCAGAGATAAATCCCTTGCAAGTCCAAGAATTCCATGGGATCACTGCGATCTCTGTCCCCCATAACCCCCATAAAGTGGGCGTGCCACGATTTCACTCACCGATACTCCAAAACCATGGCGACAGCTCCGTTTCGTTTCATTTTTTTCTGCACACTTTCTTTTTCCCACGCCTCAAGAAACCAGAGCAGTCGGAAATCGATCGATCGTTCCAATAGCGATCATCTTCTATGTTTATTCCAATAACCGCGGAATGCGGCCAATAATCCGAAACTTGGGATTTGGATCAAGTTCTCGAAGCTTGTCTTGTGACGTAGGCGCAGATCGCGTCATTAAGGCCATTTCGGCTTAAACAGAATTTTTGCCGGTTTTCCAAGTCGGCGCTGCAAAAATGGAGAAAACCTTCGGCTTTGCATGCCTTCGTGTGTGTGTGTGTGTGAGTGTGTGCCGCCGAGTGGCGTGTGAGAGAGAGCACGAAAGCCGCTGCGATTGCTTTTCGCCCCGAAACATGACCATATATGGTCACAAAACTTGGCAGCCGCAACTCAACACACCAGCGCTCTCTGTCGCACGCATGCGCCGGTCCAAGCGGCGAGCGCAGCAGAGAGGGACAGAGGAAGAGAGAGAGATAGGCCGACGCCGACGCAGGCAGCGAGGGAATCGCAGTTAACTGGCATTCGGCCGCTTGTCCGCTTCGTCCATTCATTCCTCTTTCGGCAGTCGTTCGGTGCAGTTCAGTTCACTTGAGCTTAATATTTCTCGCCTTGAATTTGTTTAATTAAACAAAAAAGGTAACGGCTCTTGTGGCTATTGGGTGAAAATTAGTGCAGTTAACTGAAAGTATTTGGCGCTTTTTTTTTTTTTTTTGTTAACAATACGTGTGTGCTTTTGAAATAAAATAAATTTGAATTATTTTGTGTATGCCCGGCGCCATCTTAAGCGAAAATTCGTTCTCCTTTGGCTCTCTCTTTCGCACCGGCTTTTGTAAAAGTTCTTCAAATTTTCGCCTTCCTTTTTCGGTTTTCTTATTTTTTCGATATCCAAATTGCGGTTTTTATTTTTTTTTTTGGGGTGGGGCCCTCTTAAAAGG